>OY720419.1:97164882-101964882 GCA_963082815.1 Melanotus villosus | reverse complement strand
GTACCTGTATTTTTAATAAATAAGTTTTTGATATTTGTTCTTTCATTTAAACCTACGTAATCGGGCTTTTTGAAAGTCAGCAAAGACTAGCACTAGTGTTATATTCTACGGTTTTTTCCACTAGGATTTTTAAAGTATTTTTTTTATAGGTTTACCAGATCAACATCATATGATCTTATACATGGCTTTGATCTAAGAATTTAATTGTTTGATTTGTCCTGATTGTCAGTAGGGACACCTGTTTCCCCGATGCTTAGTGAACTATCACTCGCTATTGTTTTGAGATTATTTGCATTTTATTTATTCACTAATTTCACTGGCACTTTCATTAGAACTTAGTGTTAAGTCTTGTAACAGTTTCCTTTTGAGGCGAACGTGTACCTATGTTTTTATGGCCGAGCTCTAGGAGGATGTTACTGTTACTTGTAGTAAGGGTGAGGAAGAAGTTTTTTGTGAGTTTTTTTATTAAACTTTTCTATGTTCTCCGTTTCTAATTCTGCGTGAATTTATTGGTTTCGAATGTACCATGGCGCCTTGACCTGTAGTTTTTTGAGGTTAGTTTTTGACGTAGTGCTCCAAACGGGACAGGCATACCACAGTCTAGTAATACTGGGCATACGTTATGATGGGTACATTCCGTGCGCAGAGGGATTCTCCTGTTGAAGAGTGGATAAAGCATTCTCAGTCTAGTGTAGCCTTGACTGAGTTTTTTGTTTACGTGATAGCTCCATGTTAGTCTTGTGTCTTTTTTTATTGGATGTTTAGTCAGATCGGCATTATTTGCTATGCATGACATTGTTATTAATTAATTTTAGCCTTAATGTCTTTATTGAGATCATTACTTGGCTCCTCGGGACTGTGTGGGTCTGTGGGTCGGATGGTGATAATTTTTAGGTTAAGCTTAGTCACGGATTATTCACTCACTTTCACTGTTATTATTGTCTGATGTTGTTACTAGGTATTGTGTTAACTTTCTTTTTAGTCTCTTGTATATAGATTTTGTTCATATGTTGTGATAAGTAACACTGTTGCACTTGTAAATGTTTTTGAAAAATTGTTTATTTGTTGCCTGGATGTATTCATGTATGGTGGGAACTCCCAGTTCTTCGTAGATTTGTTTATTTCTTACAAGAGGGTGATTTTGTTGCGATTCGCAGGATTTTGTTTTGTTGTACCTACCTGTAATTTGTTAATATTGGTTTTTGAAGTGTTACCCCAGATCTGGCATGCATACACTAGTATTGGTCTGAGTATACCTACTTAAGTATATAAGTTTACCACATTCGATCTGCAGCGCGGACCTTTTATTTACTAGTGGATAAAGTAGTGCCAATCTAGTGTGAAACTGGTTTTATTAATGTGAAATCCCCAAGTTAGTTTAGTATCCAGGTAGACCCCTAGATATTTGACTGCCGAGTCCTTTTCGTTCCAGTGTATTGGTGACTGATCTATAATTAAGTTGGGAGGATTATTGCTAGCGCATCAATAATCCTCCCAACTTAGTGAGAATATTTTAGCCTCGCACTTTGACGGATTTATCTTTATCCTCCATTTCTGAAACCATTTGCTCACTAAGTCTACGGATTGTTGTAGTTCTCTAATTGCGGTTGAAAGGTCATTACTCTGGGTAATAATTGCTGTGTCGTCCGCAAACATATCGATCATTGCTTGAGGACACCTAGGAACATCGTGGACGTAGATATTGAATAATAACGGTCCTAGGATGCTCCCTTGAGGAACTCCAGCTTGAATTCTTTTTGTAGTCGATAATGTAAAGTTAATTTTGACCGAAAAGCTTCTGTTATTTATATAAGACTGTATGATTCTGATTAAATATCTGGGTGTTTCTATCTGGTTCAATTCATACAGTAAACCTTCTATCCATACTCCGTCGAAGGCACGAGTGAGGTCTAAGAAGGCTATTGTTGTGTATTGTTTTTCTTCGCTTCGGTGATTCTTAGTAATTGATAATTGGTACCTACTATGGTTTTTCCTGAATCCGAATTGCACATTTGCTATAGTATTATGGCTGTTGACAAAGTTATTTAATCTTATAAATATTATATTTTCTAATCATTTCGCCAAGGTGCATAGGAGGCTTATAGGCCTGTAGTTTTCAGGTTTTTTTTGTCTTTTCCAGGTTTGTTAAATGGTAATATATGTGATAATTTCCGGTCTTTGGGAAAGTATCCAAGTCTAAGGCAGTTATTGAATATGGTAGCCATGTATGCCAGTGATTTTCTTGTTAGATTTTTCAAAACTACATTTGGTATATCATCAGGTCCTGGCGATTTCCTTGTTGGCAGTTTTTCTATAATAGTTTTAATTTCCAGTGGAGAGGTGTGCTGGAGTTGTTTAAGGTAATTGGGTAGATTAGTTGCTACATATGTGTTGACTTCATCGATAAACTCTTGGTTGATGTTTTCCGTTGATGGCATGAAGGTCTGTTCAAATCATAACTTAAAGAAAACTTAGAAAATTCATACCCAATTAAAGCTCCAAAAACCACAACTAATAAAACTTATGTTAGCAAATAGGGTGCATTTGTCGCGATCGGTTTCATTTACTAAATTGTTATTTTCTAGGGGAGATATTGGGGTTTTCCGTTTTAATATCCTGTTGGGTGCTTGCCACATTGAATGGTCTCTCGATTGCAGTTCTTTAATGTATTGTTGATATGCTTCGACTCTTATCGTGTCTAGTTCCCTCTTAATTCGATGTGTCAGGTAGTTTAGTTGTCTTAATAAAGACTGATTTTATTCACGTAGACTTTTAAGGAAGGGCGAAATCAACAGGCAAACTAACACAAAATGCAATTATGCAAAAACACAGTAAATCCAGTAAATGGCATAGGAGGGACAATTGACAGTTCACTTGCAAAATAAGAATCACTACAAAAATCCCTGCGCTATAATTATATTTGTATAAAGCGGCAAATTTCATTGCCACGGGCACCGCCTACTTCGACTATAATCATTTATAATGACGCTGTATATTTGCTTTAATAATATAATAATAGTTAATACTAAGGCTTGAAAACGTTTAATATCTGAACAATTTTTGTAGTGCTATGCGAAACGTGCCGATCAAAAGTAACATGCATTTAAAACTATTTTTGAACCAATCAATCCCGTTATTCGTTATCATTTATCATATCAACAGGCTAAAATTATCTTCCACTTATGTATCCTTAGGCACATTAAAAAAAACTGAGAGTCACTGCGAGCAACAAGTGGTAAACATATAAAGTTAAGTGTGAAGTCGATATTTTTAGCTATCTATAAATATTATAAACTCAATACAGTCCTAGCGATAATCTGCTGTGTTACGTGATTTTTTTATAGTACTTACCTAAATTAAAAATTTAGTATAGTAGCAAAAAATGACTTCGCTTTCTAAAGTATTAACTCTCGAAAACCCGGTATTTTGCGGGTACCTGACTTACAGTTCTGTACTCGTATTAAAAATGATGTTAATGTCGGTCATGACTGCCCGACAAAAATCTAAACACAGTGTAAGTATTCGTTTACTAAACTTAAACTGAGTAAAAATAGCCGTTTTTTAGTAGACTGCATAGTTTTATAAATACATATAAGTTTGCGAATTTGGCCATGAAAATCTAATATTCTTCCTGTTTAAACCCAGCTCGTTGCCGTATAAATTCGACTTAAAAATCTGAAAAACGTTTTTGATGTTTAAAATGATGAATGATAACAAAAGGTAGTACTACCAACATACAAAACAAATGTTAATTACTTGGCTACAACCCATCTAAATTTTATTGGTCATCTTGTTGGCCATGACTTTTTCTCTAAGTGGCTGCAATATTTCTAATCTGATAAGATGGCATGGGAAAGTCTTTTCAGCTAATTATTCAGTATATTAAGTAAATTTCCATAGTTTTTAAGAAATTATTAGTGCAAATGAACGGATGCACAAACAAACGAGCAATAATCCCTGTCAAATATGACATGCACGTTAGAATTACATAACCACAATGTTTGGTGTTCTAAAAACTCAATTCACAATATTCACTTAGTAAAAACCGGCCAGCGTCTTATAAAAAAAATAAATAAATGTTAATTAAGCCTTCGTTTTCTAGGTTCTCACTTCGCCTGAGGATTCTAAAATTTTCAAAGGAAAGAGAATAAACAAAACACACGAAGACGTCGAACGTGTAAAACGGTAATCAGGAATACTAACTGAAAGAAAATTAGATAAGAAAAATAAAAACAATGTCAACTGCAAGCATTAGAATTTATTAATTGTCAGCAAACATAACCTATAAATTATATTTGTAACTATAAATTCTAAAGCTTGCAGTAGACATAATTTTTGTTTTCCATTGCCAAGCCTTATCTATTTTTTTAGTAGATGGTATTATTTACATTATTGTTTACTTGAAGTTAATTAATCAATTCTGATGAGCAAAGGTTAAACAATTAATGAGATTAATATATTGTGTTTTCAAGGGCCCACTTGAATGATTTGGAAAACATTCCCATTTTCTTCGTAGCTGGTTTTACTTACATGCTGACTGATCCAGACCCAGAACAGGCCCTTTTGCTCTTCCGCCTTTACACAGCTGCGAGATGTGCGCATACTTTCGTTTATGCAATTTGTGTAGTTCCACAACCAGCAAGGGCGCTAACATGGATGGCAGGATTTTTAACGACTGGTTATATGGCTGGCCGTACCATATATCACCTGAAAGCGTTTTAAAGTTATTTGTTAATGTTACATTATTTTACGACTTTTGCAACAGAATAAAAGACAAAATAAAAAAAATAATAGTAGAGTTTACAATTCGTTTAAGATATTTCTAGATTGTAGTAGGGCATGCCTTTAATTTATTAGACTGGTACTAATGTTATTTTAAAATTAAACAGCATATTATTTTGTACATTTGTTAAACGTTAAAACAAATTGCGGGCTAAACTGATGGGTTTCGGATTGAGAAACGAGCCTTTCTTATACAATTATAATAAAAATACACCATAAAATTATTCACGTCATATACAAGTATTTTTCATCTAGCATTTGGGTTATGACGTCAACAAGCTCCGCCCAAAATCTGTATGGGTAGACACGCGTTTAGAAAGAGATGAAGTATAGTTGGATTGTGAATTTATAAGCAGCGCGTTGACGTCACAACCCAAATCCTAGGTGAAAAATACAGTACCTATCATACGAGTTCTCAACAGCTCTTGATTTTACCCAGTATAAATTACTTGTTGTTATAAGGAGTGATATTGCAAATCACGCAAATAAAAGTGTGTTTTAAAGAAACTAAAATTATACAGAAGAAGTAACTACATTGTTTAATCCAAAACTGACATCTTAGGATGAATTTCACTTTAGATTAAGATAGTCCATTATTAAATATGGTTTGTTATTATTTTAACTTGAATGAAATAATTTACAACTTTATTTACACTAAGATAACTAATTTCTTAACGTTTCTTCGAGTGGCGTGCCCTTTGCAGGGCACTGCCGTGTTCTCTCCATATGCCTGTGGTGTGTGTGTCAAGTATCCTACAGACTTACGTGGGCTTCGAGCCATGGAAGTGTTTGCACTTCTACTCCAGAGAAGACTTAGTAGGCAGTATACCTCAGTGGTTTCCAAGTGAAGCGGTCGGGTGTTTGCGTTATTTATGTGACCATGGGAATCGAACCCGGGCCTGTCTCAGTGGTCAAACGCTGGCTGAACCAACTGAACCACGACCGCGACAACATTTAACTTTTAACGATGTCCTAATATAAAACCAAATAAAATCAGAAATATTAATTTTTCTGCGACCACTGTAAAAAGTCGTCATAGGTTATTAAACAGCACGCAGTCGTAAAAAATATTATTCTAAGAACGTGTTATGTTGGTAGTTACTCCATCAGGGTGAAGTTTGCATGAGCGAAAACGAGTGTCGTAATTCGTGTCTCGTCTAAATAAACTGAACTCGTCCAATAAAGTATTACATTATGTACTCGTTACATACATTTTTTTTTATAACTCTTATAGTTTCAGCAATCTGCCTAATGGGCAATAAGCATTTTGTCTGACAGTAGAGTATCACTACAGTGAGTGATCTCCAACAATTCACCCTAAATCCAGAATTCATATACGAGTTGGGCCTGTTACTAAGTCGGACGGCAGCAGACGTTTCAGTCAAACTAGTTAGCCAACACACTAGGATGTACTAACACTCTTTCACTGTACTTCACACTAAATCGATGTATGACTTCGTTGCGTATTCCAGAAGGATATCATGCTAAATGACTTCGTTGGGAACGTAATAAGGGCCGTCGTTTTGGAACATCTGCAGGATGTCAAAATGCTAGGGTTAGATACTGGCGGTACTCCATAGTCCAGACCGGTTTAATAATGGTCTTGTACCTACCTATAGCAATACCTGGCTATACAAGGATAGTTTTGATTTGGAGCAAATGAGCCAATACATTTGGCTTAATTTAAGTCCTATACCTACGACGAAACATCTTCAGCTTTTTGCCCGGGTTTGAGGATCATGATGATTGGGATTACTATCCAGGTGTTAGAAAAGTAGTTTTTTCGCAGTATAACATTGGATATGAAGGTTATCAGTTTTATGCATTTTACTGATTGATAGTTCTTGTAAAATTCTGCCAGAATTTAGGTCAAATTCAGGTGCTTTTTAATGTTAATTTCTTTCATTATGATCCATTTTACTTCCTTAGACGTACATAGTAGATTCATTTGGAATGGCACAAACAGAAAGTTATTTATTCTTCAGATAATAATTCTGAGGGAAAGGGTTTGAACACATTCGTTAAATGTTGCGATCTCTTGAGCTTCCTGGTTGCTTTCCAAAGCGAGTATTCTATGACTTCAGTTGGCGTTGGGCTTTCCAGATATTCTTGTATGCCTTGGTTTTATTCCTTCAGAATCAGTACTTTTAGCTCTTTTACTGCTCTGTTTAGCTTTCTCTTGTTTCTGCTCTTGCTTGTTGCCATTGTTTTGGCAGTTGTCTGCAATTTTCTACTTAACTAAGGACGACACTTTATTTCTTCCTTGAGGCGTTTCATAGTCGGAAGTAGCAAACTATGCCGCATCTTGGATGTTCTTTGTTAAGCTGACAACCGCTGCTTATATGTGCAATTCAGCTTTTAGGGGTTAATTTATTGAAATTAGGCTATCCAATTTTTCTGTGACTAACGCCCAATCGATTTTGTTGTTATGCAGTGATGGTTGCGTTTCTTTGTTTAAGATCTGCGTACAAATGGGTATTATTTCCGGTACAAGTCAAAAAATGATTCCGTCTTGCATTTCTTTGTATCTCAGTACAAAAGTCTATAGCATCGGGTATTTTGTTCCTATCTAATGTAGATTTTCTTGTAGGTTATTTGTCTTTGAGTAATTCTGTTCTTTTTGGTGTTGTCAATCTCGAACCCATTGTTGGTTGTTTGGCGTTGTAATCTCCTCCTGTAATGAATTTATTACCTAGCGTGTTAAAGAATCCCTCAAAATGTTGCTTTTTGTTGTTGTACTTCGGTGGACAATAAATGGGAGACACTGTTATTGGTCCATGTTCTTCTTCAATGGTAACAGTAAATTTCTCCCTTTCGCAATGTTTCATGGTCTCTCGTATGATTATAGTAGTTACTGCATGTGCTTTGTTGTTTGGGCGCATTGTATATTGTATAGTATAGTATATACCTATGTACATTTTGCAAGTAGTGTTTGTCTCCGAAGTCATCACGTTTCGATGATACATTTTTTTTTTTAATTCGGTTTATTAGCAATCAGAATAATAATAATAATTCTATAAGTAATTTTATGTACCTATGCTTAGTTAAAGTCATGAAGGGAAGATACCCTCTGGTGACGCCCCTAATTTAGTCTATTGGCCACTTTCTTCTTAATCTTCTAGCTTCAAGGTTCTTCGGCTAGTAGGTTAACTGTTGCATTCGGATGATTTTCTAAAGTGTCATGATGTTTTACTGCTTTCATTTCTATAAAATCTGCCACAAATGGAGTGTTGAAATCGTTGTGGAGGGTTAGGTTTAACACAAACCATGGGGCGTTGGATAACATTCTAAGAGTTTTGGGCTGAAAATGATGAATTATATTTCATCCACATAGTTCGCAGCCGTCGGTCCAAATAGGACGAATTATGCTTTTGTATATCAATAATTTGTTATCTAATGTAAGTGCTGAGTTTTTCCCAATGAACCAATACAGTCTTTTGAGTTTTAGGTTTCTATCTAGAAATCTAGATGTAGGTAGGCCCAGATATTTGACTTCATCTGCATACTCGTATATGAAAGTTTTAAGTTTTCGAACGTGTTATTGAAGGCCATTGGCATTCGCGACAGCTACTTTGTATTTTGGATGTTCCGCCTTTAAACTAATTTACTGATGACGGTCGATGATTTCCTGTTTCAGCATCAACAAGTGACATGGTTCCGAAGACAAAGTTCAGAAACTATTATGAAGAGATTTAAATTTTGGCTTTAGCAAGATTTGTTTACGTATACCTAACAAAAGTTTCAGAAAAAAATTACGATTTGTTTTAATAATTAGTTTTTCCTTTAATATACATTTGCTAATTCCTCTTTTAGATTTATTACCCCCCTTCAACGAAGTATCGCTCCCCCTCGTACATAATCACTGACTTAGAATTGCTAGAAAGCAGCAAAAACGAAGCGCACCTACTTGGATATAAATGCAATAATATGTTTTGTTACCGCTCTACATAACAATAAGAAGGTACTACCAGTCTCATAACTTTCGAATACATCCTCGTATGACACAGGACGATAGCACAGATCAATACCATAACATTCTGTTGTCATTTCCGCTAGGACGTTTTCTGAATACTTAAATTAAACTTTGTTTTAAATTTCGCTGATTCTAAGCTTTAAAAATAGACTTCAAACCTAAAAATACACATTTAATAATATACAATATCGATCGGCTGTTTCTTAGGTAGCTCGTTTACGTAAACCCTATTGCAACCAGTAACCAACTAAAACACAAGTCATGTTACATAATAAATAAATCAGGAGGTAAAATAGTTAATTCAATCTAGACCGCAGTTCAAATGCGCCTCAGTAATAATAAAGACGTCGCTTAGGGAAAATCTTTACAAATGTCAAACAAAATGAGTTTGATTTCAACACTATTTTCTTTAGAAAACCCAGTGTTTTGTGGTTATTTAACTTACAATTCTGTGTTAATTTTGAAAATGATGCTAATGGCACCTCTAACCGGCAGACAACGACTGAAACACTCCGTAAGTAATGGTATTCGTTCTCAACCTAATAATACATCTTACATTCAACTATAATAGTTATTTATGTAACAAGTGTGTAAAATTAAGTTTTATGGCATGAGTTCGGGAGTTTCGTGATGAGACGAAGTCGAATCACAAAAAAATCCGAACGAATGCCATAATAGTAATTTGTAATACAAGTGTTGAAAGCTTGCGTTTGCCACACGAATGTGAAGTTTGCAGCACGAACGATAGTGAGTGCTGCAGTCACATGAGGGTGGCAAATACAAGCTTTTAACACATGTATTACACACTATTTTTTCTACAACCACATTTCCATAAAAAAATTTAAATATTTCTGCAAAATCAAATCTGACATTCATCAAATGTCATTATGGCATTTTGATTTCGGTGCGGCAAAATTATACTTTGCCGCACCGAAAATCATGCATGTGCGTGCGGAAAGTAAATTTTCCGCACACTAATTTCACTTGTTCGGCAAACACTCATTTTCAATACTCGTATCTATGGAGACGAAGTTTGAAAATCCCACTTTCCATGGTGGGAGTAGAAAAAACTTATTTACACACGTGTTGCATACATTATTTTTTGCACAGACGCAGTATAAATTCAAATAGTAGATTATACCCAAATTTAAAAATTTTTTATTCGAAAATTTATTAATTTCGTTTTCCATATTGTAATAATTCATTTCATCTTTTTCGGAATTATTAATTTCGTTTTCCATATTGTAGTAATTCATTTCAATAGACTGAAAACAGTTTTTATACTTATTTTATTATTTCGTACAACATTCGTACGTAGGTATTTAATGTGACAAGTAAAGAATAAAAGAAAAAACATTTGCCAGTACGTGACATCGGATTGGCCGCGACTGAAGAAGCACATCATGAAAGTTCATTATGCGTTCGATACCATCTTTACGTGTTAGTTACGGCAGTCGTTTTGTAAACATCGACTTTTGCAACTGTTTAGAATTTGTAAAACGTCAACTTTAGAGGCGACTGTGCAAAAAATAATTTTCGGTTTAGAATATAAAAGAATATATAGAAAATAGATTTACCTTTAGGAAATAACAATATACAATTATTAAAACTTGTTTCAAATGTTAATCTCTTTAGTCCAGAAAAAGAAATCTGATGTTGCACTAATGGCAATAACGTTTGCGAGTCTTTGTCATTTTAAGGCATTGCCAACTGTGCAAAATGTATTGCTTATACGGCGGCAAGAAATTGGCTCACAGGGCTTGAATTTCTCTCTGCTCTCACTGCACCATTTCAAGCATAACATTCAATTTTTTAGTTTAGTTTAGTTTTAGGCGTCAATAAATTGTGTATGTACGAGTACTAAACTACTCATATACAAAACTTGATCTTCGATCTCGTCGTATAAGCTTCACATTCATGTTATAACACCTTTACCTAACTTTTTTCCAAGCGGTCGAGTCGACGAAAAACTCCCATAGCACTGAAACACAATCGGTTTATTGTGCCTTCTAGATGAACTCTACAGGCCTGGATCGCTAAAGAAATTCAGTATATTCTTGCAGGTGGCGTCAGCCATCTTTTGACTCCGAAGTATTCCAGCACTAATTGAAGAAATATTCCATCATTAACAATTGCAGTCTTTTTGGCTCCAACCTAGAGCATTCACACAGAATATACTCTACTGTTTCATGCTCCTCCTCCTCACATATATGCCTTCTACTTGCAGTGTCCCGTAATTAGGCCTACTGTTACACTCAGCCGCAAAGTACCTCAGTTCGCTTTTATTTTATGAAATTATTACTGTACATCGTAATTGCCTCGGTCCACGTCCCTTCTTCCAAAGCTTGATGTGTTCTTTTCTTAGTCGTTCCTATGATCTACTTGGCGGTCTTGTATGCAATTCCGTCGGAGGGTTCCGGTCCACTTAGTTTGTTTTTCGCCCTATTCTTCCTAGATGGTCCGCTCTTTCATTCCCTATTACAACTTTATGTCTTGGCTCCCATTCTAGTTTAGCTTACAACAGCAGTTTTTGATGGATTTACTGTGAGCCTTTGCTTGTCGCACTATCTTATCATAGTATTTATGTATTACTACATCAGACTGGATACAATATTGTCGTGCTTCCCATATTCGCATATCCCTGCGGTTACCAACGTTTTACCTAGAGTTGACTCCGTCAACCACCGGGTTCTGCATCAAAGGAGGAAGTTCCCCACCTTGTGGGAAACTCCTGATGGCTGTCACCTACCTCATTACTGTGCCTAAAGATATAACCTTCTTGTCTTTGAGCACAGATTCATTCCACACCTAGAAACTGTGAGATTGGCTCCAGGTCTGCTTTTTATAGGAGGTGTTATCAAAAGCACCGTCTATGTCTAGAAAAGGGCCCGTTACAATCTGCTAGTTGTCTAGAGCCTTTTGTATACTATGTTAGCTTATTTTTTTTCAATAAGCATATTGGTTTCGATACAATGGATTAACCGTAAGTAAGTCGTCCCTTATATGTCTGTCTACCCATCTTCTTCAGTGCTTTAAGAAGAAAGGCTGTTAGGTTTATAAGCCTGTACAATTATGTCAGGTCGTAAGTATGAAGAAAACCTTAGTCTGTTTATAGCCATTCAGTACATGACGTATAACCAAATTAGCTATAAAAAGCACACAAAGAACTTGAAACTTTGTTGAAGCAATATGGGAGATATTCCATACGGTTTTTGGCTCTAAAAAACACAAAGAAGCAAGTCTAGTTCCTCGAAACTTGGTTGAATCAATGCAGGAAAGATTCCATTAGTTTAAAATTTACCTAATTAATAACATAGTAACTGTTAACGCCTTTCGTTCGAACAAGGTTCAAATGAAGTGCTTTGCAATTTCTCAAGTCATGTCTTGCATTAAAATCATGGCCGAAAACATAGCTGAAATTGAAAAAATTTAATGTTTAATTTATTTAGTAATAGAGTAATTGCGTTATTTAATCTTATCGATGTTCAAAGGCTCACAGTTTTTACTGTGTATACTTATATTGTGGCATAGCGGGGGGGGGGGGGTTGGTATATTGTTAAATATTAATATAAATAAGTTGCTGTAATTATTTAGGTAGAGTCTTTGACCCACGTCGCCACTTCAATATTGCTTGGCTTTTTACGAGAGGTTTTCATTCAAAGTCAAATTCAACTAACAATCATGTATTTCATATCCATATCTATGCTTTAGTTTTACAAGATAATATAAATTGGTCTAAGTCCTGAATTACATTTAAACGACTAAGTTCATAAAATGAATTTAAACAATTTACACAAATTAAAGTTAAGTTAAAATATAAACAATCTTACATGTATGTATTGGAACGTCATCTTGAAGGGTGTCGATTTACCGTGGTACTGCTTGCTTGATGGCTGGATAAAACCATACCTTTACTGTATATTGGTCACAGTATATATACGGAAAATTGATCCCCTTCCTCCGATATTTAGTACCTTATGTTATGTGCGTGGGTATTGTAAAAATGCATTAAAGCACGTACTAGATATCAGGTTTCCGTTCATCGTACTTCTATATACCTACATGCATTAGAAGATGCAACCTTGAGACAGCGCGTACGACTTGTAAGTTAATGGCCGGATCGAATGACGTCATATCTACACGTGTACTGGTGAATTAAATAACTTGAATGCACTTCAAGCTTTGCTTAATATTTTTACATTCGTCTTTGTTACAATATTTTGCAACACATACATTTTTAAAAAATGGCAATTTGTGATGACCTGATGACTGGTGCAATGCAGTTTGAGATAAGATTACTTCAATCTATCAATTATGTAATTACAATTATGAATTACTACACTTTAAAAAGTAAAAGTAACGTCGCCTTTAGTCTCGTATTTATGCATTCTTTCGTTGTTTTAAAATATGATTGCTCGTATCTATCTATCTATTACGTTGGCAATTGAAAGATAAAGGTAAATGCTGAAATCATTATGATCTTATTGGATGTTATATATGACATTTGTTAAAGTGTATGTAACGATTATTTAATGTAAGACTTTATTCGTTCAGCCAGTTAATAAAAGGGGAAGTCCATATAAAATCTCACTATGAGCTAAATACATTAGTAGGCCATACTTTTTAAACCGTATGTCATTTTGAATCCTCCCGCGTCGCTGAATGCAGCCACAATAGTAACATTTTAAAGTTATATTAAAGAATTTTCGTTAATGTTGGTTTCTTAATGTTAAAATACTAAAACAAACCCACAACATAAAAAAAGAATAATTTTAAGAGTACTTTCGAACATTAGGTCCAAACTTTATTGTAAGAAGAGACTATAACAGCAAACACACATCATCGGGCTCGCCCCTAATCACTACTAAAGGTAGAGAACTAGCAGAACTCATACAAGACAAGAACTATAGGTTTATCTCGACTGGCTCTCCAACGTACTGGCTAATCTTCCAAGAATATATAACGTGTGTTCACAAACAGTCGTCATCCCAGTTGCCTTTAAAAACAAAATTTTATATCTTTGATTAATTCGTGCAACACAATGAAGCTTGGAAAACGTCAACTAGTTTTATGAAACGTCATTGAGTACTGTCATAGCGCGTTTAGGTTTGTTCAGTTTTGAAATCATGTTTACGCCGCAACAGAAAGCATTTATGCTCGAAAGTTATTTTCGCAATGGAGTACTGGAAAATGGAGAATGGCAATACTCGATCGAAGCTTCTAAAAATGAATTCAGATTGAGGTTTCCAAATGTAGTGTTTAACCACAATCAGTTTAGGAAGCAGTAAGTAAAGACCTTTACCCACCACGTTCTTGCGACCTTACGCCTTTGGATTATTTCGTGTTTCCGTACATTAAAAGTAATGTGTTTAGAAACCCAGTACACACATTGGGGGATTTGAAAAACAGCATTCAACCAATAACACCAGATATGCTAATAAATGTATTTGAAAGCATGAAGCGAAGAGTTAATTTGTGTATTCAAGAAAATGGTCACCATTTCCAACAGTTATTGTAATCTCAGTTCAGTTTGGTTTACTTTTGACACATTGTTTGACAGTTAATAAAACTTGCTGTTGTAAATAATGATGTTTGCATTTTTGCTCAATTTTAATAGACATACGTTTCTGAAGTCAAAACCTACTGGGATGACGACTGTTTATGAACACCCGTTAGATATAGTGAGAAGCTACAACCTAACATCGGATGACTATCCTATAATCGCCCCAGTTAGCACAAGCATATTCTCAAGAAAACACGCCCCTAGGCTACCCAAAACTCAAAAAGAGACTGGGATCAATACGGCAACATAATAAACGAAAACATAAATTTAAAAGTAAGAATAAAACAAGCTAACGATATAGGGGAAACAACGAACAGACTGGCTACTCCAACAAGCAGCACAACCATCAACACCATAGCAAGCAAACACTCTAATTAATATTTCCATAGAAATCAAAAAATTAGTAGCGTAGAAGACAAGAGCTAGGGTAATCTGGCACCGAAGTCACATTCCTGAAGACAAAACTAGGTATAACCAATTGTGCAACTAAAAGCAAAATTCATGGAAATGAGAGATGGTTCGTTTAATGATTACGCCAGCAATTTAAGCAGATACGATAACTCCACACTATTTGCTGAACATCTAGCTGGCGTATTTTCGCCACAATAACAAACACGACCAAGACGTTGGCCGGCATTTAACCATTCCAGTACAAATATCACAACCGCTTAAAGCAATTACTCCAAACGAAATTAAGGGGGAAACAAACAATTAAACCTCAGAAAATCACCCGCCGCTGACCTATTAACAAATAAAATGCTAAAAGAACTACAAAAAAAGGATTAGTATAATATTTGATATATGCTATTCTAACAATAGGTTATTGGCCCAGCCCGTAGAAAACTGGACAAATAATAATGATACCGCCCTATAAATTTACTACCTGTGATCTCCAAACTACTATAAAAGACTAGTATTGCATAGAACCAATGATGACATAATGCCTCAAGATTGGATCCCGAATCATCAGTTTGGTTTTCACCCAGCCCACTCCACCATACAGCAAATCACCGAATATCAAATAACTAACTAGAGGAAAAACAATACTGCACAGCGGCACTGTTAGATGCCAGTCAAGCTTTTAACAAGGTTTGGTACCCTGGTTCCCTCTTTAATCAAAAGGACTCTTCCTGCTTTATTCTATAAACTTCTAAAATCGTATTTAAGTGATCAAAAGTTTCAAACAAAGTTCAACACTGAAGTGCCCAGTGTTTACGTTCTCGGGCCCCTCTTATACTTATTGTACACAGAACACCTACCAACGTCAGGCAACACAATCACGGGAACATTAATTTGTAGACGCTCCAATCATCATCTCGCTTCAGGAATGGCTGGATAAATGACGTATTAAAGTAAACGGAAGCAAATTCAAACAAATAACGTTTACCCTTAGAAAAGTACATTGTCCAGCAGTTTACATAAATAACGAGGAAATCCCACAGACCAATGAAGTTAAATACCTAGGGTTAAGCCTGAATAGTAAGCCAAACTGGTAATCCCATATTGTCAAAAAAGTGAAACAAATTGACCCACATGAAACTGATTAACTGGCTAATAGGTACATGGTCAAAATCATCCCTAAACAATGCCATTCTCCTATACAAAACAATTATAAAGGCTACCTGGACTTATAGAATAGAACTATGGCGCTGCGCAAGTAAATCCAACGTAGTGTAATGTTTGAAAAATATTTATTAACACTTCGGTCTGTGGTGTGAATTATATTAACAAATTTGAACAATGTAATAATTAACACTAAAAACACAACACTAATACTAACCCGAAACACTGATTAATTTATTTATACCGATTGTTTATATTCATGGACGCACTTGTATTACACGTGTTCGCACTTGGTCGCGACGGTAGACTTTTGGTAGAGTGGTCGCTCGCCAAACGAAACGTGCCCTATATACCAACTGCGGCCTTCAAGAATAACTCCAGATCATACCAGAAACGATGACGTAATCGAATAGCGAACATCATTCGCGCGTCTCGTTACAGTAGCAATAATTCAGAAATGTCAATCAAAAATGCCACAGACAATTATTAATGCGCCGTGGTACGCCTCTATACGGATCTTAAGGTACCATTCGAACAAGAAGTCAAACTCCAAACATCACGAGAACTCAAACTACATACCAATCCCTTCCCTTATTATAGAACCACAACAGAAGATTGAAAATGCTGGCCACTGGATCTAAGATAGGGAAGTCGAGGTAACGGTATATGTACCTACCCTTAAGACTTATAGGATATACTGCATTCTGATTGCTGACTAAATTGTTTGTTTGTTTGTTTGTTATTACAATAAAAAAGGGACTAAATTAGGTAGCCGCTTAATTTATTTCTTTGTTGAAATTCCATGCTATTAATAACCTGCCCAAAGGTATTTACTAGCGCCATGCGGAAATTACTTAAACTAAGCATATGCACAGGCCGTAAAACAAACTCATAAAATCAAGAAGTGTAAGTGAAGTTTATATAGTTGATCGTATGGTGTTAGATCACACTTACACTGAAGGTAGAACTCAGACAGGACCGATCGTTCACGACCGTTCATAATCAACCATAAGCGACCATTTGCTTTGTCGATCGTTTTTGAAATAGTAACTCACACAGCGTCGATCGAGTTGTTGCGATCAAAATATTAGAAGTGGCGCGTATTTATTGAAACTTAAAAATAACTTTAATTTATTAAAAGAGTAGGAAACGTAAGTTATTGTTTGTTTCGTTTTGTGTTAAAAAACTGGTCAACAAATGAAACAAATGAATGAGGATAGTAAATCAGAAGAATTAATACCTCGTTCCATTAATACATAAAATTGAAAATGTTCGGTAAATTTGTATTGGAGCTGATTTTTTCTGTGGACCTTCATATTATAGTTCTAAATGAAATGCCAAAAGCTTCCTTCGATCGGTGCCCCGCTAAAAATTTTACGCGGGGTCAAACGTCATAAAATACGATTTTTTGCGAATATCTCGTTAACGGTTAGTTTTATTGTAAAAATAGTTATTAACGAATTTATAGCTTATGCAATTTTCCACAAGAAAGATTTAATTGCCTTTTTTCATAGGAGTAACCATTATCGAGATATTGCGATATCAAGAATTAAAACTCATATTTTTGAAGAAATGCATTCCTTTCCATATCACCTTCGAGGTAGAGTACTCGGCGCGTTTCTTTTTTATAATGTGGTATCTCTAGTAGGTCTAATCCACGATTTTCCTAATAAAACAAGACAGTAGTCTTGTGCATACTTCATTTCTAAAGTTACAGTCTTCTTGTTCTTCTACCCCTAGCTGCTGTATTTCCACAGGCTGCGCCTAAAAACAGGATGGATCAAATTAATACATCTTCAACAATACTTGTTCTTGCATGAGACTGCTCTATGGCTATATCGATTATTATAACATCAGCGTCATTTTCTGCTCATGTTACACAGATATTAGCAACTATGAATTTTTCGCACAACATTAAAATAAATCGATTCTTGTTGAACATTAGGGATGGGCATGGAAAAACAACGTTTTGGAACCAATTCAAACTCTGCTCCCATCTGCTCCAGACATACTGCTGAACATTATTTTTTGCAATTGCAACAAGGGCTGTAATTATAATTTTGGTTGCAGAAATAGTTATTTTCGTATCAAGTGTCGAAAGTAGCAAATATCAAGCGAGTGTTTATAAATAGATATACGAGTGCGGAGCGAAGCGGAGCACGAGTAGAAATATTTATAAACACGAGCGGAGATATTTGCCTTTCGAACGAGTTACGAACACTATTTTTCCCACGACCAAAAATGTACATGTCAAAAAGTAACACTGACAGTTCAGGTAAAACGACCGTCATTTTTTGTTTTGAAGCGGCCGCAGCTTCCTATTATTGCGCAAACTGTGCGATATATCCCTATACGTGTTCATATCGCACGGGTTGTTCATTTGTTTTGCGAAAGTCAATCGCACGGGTGATATTGTCAACTTTCGCGCCTAGTTTGTTGTGCGTTAGGAGCGACTTTCTTATATGGTCGTGGGAAAAATAGGTTTACATTGGTCAGCAGTATATGGCAGCTGCCACGGTCAATCTTACTCAAATCTTGCACTCAGTATAGAGAACTACCATGTGTGCGACATCAACGAAGATGTAATTGATCCATCCTTTTCATGGCGCAGGAAATACAGCAGCTAGAGAAAGAAGAAGAAGAAGAACATGTAACTTTAGAAATGAAGTATGAACAAGACCAATTTCTTGTTTTATTAGGAAAATCGTGGATTAGGCCTACTAGGGATACCACATTATAAAAAGAAACGCACCGAGTACTCTACCTCGAAGGTGATTTGGAAAGGAATGCATTTCTTCAAAAATATAACAGTTTTAATTCTTGATATCGCAATATCTCGATAATGGTTACTCCTATAAAAAAAAGTAATTAAATCTTTCTTGTGAAAAATTGCATAAGCTATAAATTCGTTAATAACTATTTTTACAATAAAACTAACCGTTAACGAGATATTCCCAAAAAATCGTATTTTATGACGTTTGACCCCACGTAAAATATTTAGCAGCGCACCGATCGGTGGGGACTTGACATTTCATTTAGAACTATTTATAATAGGTATGAAGGTCCACACAAAAAATCAGCTCCATGCGAATTATTCCGAACTGTTATGTCTATTATGACTGGACTACAAGTTACACATAACCTCACTTATCATCGACCGCTTCGACCAGGTCGACCAAATTTCCAACAAATCCGAATTTCAAACTGGTCGATCGAGGACGGTGGCGGTCGCTCGCGGTCGGTCGGCTTAAGGCCAACGCGCACTTAGCCACGCCACGGCGCGCCACGCCGGACGGCAATTTTAAATTACATTGGTTGTTATGGAATAACGCGCACTTATCCACGCCATGCCACGGCGCGTTATTCCATAACAACCAATGTAATTTAAAAATTGCCGTCCGGCGTGGCGCGCCGAGGCGTGGTTAAGTGCGCGTTGGCCTTAAGTGTGAGGTTTACCATATGCTTACATGTGTTTGAAATTTTGGACGATCGCGGTCGAGCTGTCTGAGTTCCGCCGAATACAACCATCATGCTGACTGCTGACACTTGCCAACTTACATGTCAATACAATATAAAATTAAAAGAAATTACATAAAAATGTAAAATAATGATGCGAAATAATAAAGATTTGAAAAGCATGAACAATGTCTGACCTTCAGTAAGGATACGAATCAGATGGCGTCTGAAAGAACCCAATGTAAAAACGCCGGTAAGGAATTATAGATATTGCAAATACTATACGAAAATGATCTTATGAATAATTGCGATTTATGGATTGGAGGCATGATAAAGTTTTTCTTTCTTATATTTACGTTATGTACCTACTTCAAATCTAAATTTAATTTTATTGAACAAATATTGTGGTTGTAGATGTTATAATTTACGTTTTACATTGAATTAATGACTGAAACAGTTGTTTTCCGTTAATTATTGACTCGTAACTATTGTGATAATACTGATAATCAAATAAAACGTAGAAAAATAAATGACGCTTGCATTCAGCAACAATGAATTTCATCCAGGAAAATATAATTTTAACGTTTTTGTCGTCAAAATCGATACGCTTTGTGTATTTAAAGACGAGTTTGTCTGTAATGTAAATAAATAATTAAAAATAACGTTAGTGATGATACGTTAGTAGATATTAGCTTGAACAACTGCTGTCACGTTTTATTTGACCTTGTTTTGGAACAGGTGATTTTTTAATCAATAATTATGTAGTAAATAATTAATTTGGTATTTAAAATTAGATAATGATATACTGTACTGTGTAAGTGTGTACTGATTTAAATAGACCTTATGCTTTTTGATTTATTTATAAGTTCATGAATTGATTCCACAAGTCAGTAATATTTAATTTATACTTTGCCCTTTAATTAATTTGAATTTCTGATACTCTTATCTCTAACGCCCGTTGTCCTTCGTTGTTATTTTATTTATAATATTAATTTGACAAATAAATTTTCACTCAGATTTTCTTTTATGCAGATTTATTTTTAATTTTCAACCCTATCTTAAAATTATAAATTTCGCACTCACAATACAAAAGTTCCAAAATTATTTTCAAATTCCACTTATTTTTCAATATTATTATAATTCCAAAATTAATCCAAATTGTCTTTACTGTCAATTCAAATTGCTTCCACTTGCAGTCCAAATTGTCTCTTCTTCTAATTCAAATTGTTTTCATTTCCAGTTTAAAATTATTTTTTGCACTCCCGGGCGTAAAGTGACTACTTTTCGCCCGCAAAGAAGGGCGTAAAGTTCATTATTGCAGACCTCTCTTATTTATCAATTTGTTTTTTCTCGTACCCCCGGATTTTTTTATAAAAATGTTTTTAACCATAACAACTATATTTACAATATTTCTATAACGACTAATTTTAGCTAATTAAAATCTAACAATAAGAAATTTTAACAATAAATTATTTACATTAACAACTTAAATTTCGATTGATTGATTCGACTTTAACTTGATGAAAATCCATAATGCAATAATTAAAAAAATACAAAGTTGATTTTCACAAATTTTATTACAGCTTGTACTCACAGTCACCATCTGAAGATGCCAATGTTTGACGAAACAACTGTCATGGTACAGTAATAAAATTTGTGAAAATCAACTTTGTATTTGTTTAACTTCAATTTTATCTAGCTACTTAAAATTATATTACAATTTTTATAATATAATCTGCATTAATAATCTTTAGAAAATAACCTTTATCAACAAATTAAAGATAACAGCATCCTTCATCAAAATCTCCCAAAACAGATATCACTTCAATGCATAGAACTTTAACAGCAACAAACTAAAGAAAATAAGTACTTTTAAAGCTAATTATTATTTTTTTTATTTTTTATTTATTTATTCTTATAGATTTTCTCACAAAAGTTTTTAAAATGAAACATGCAAATTTTACATTTATTCTTTTACGCAGCATAAACTTTGAGCTTAAAATACAGGAATTTAAAGAACATTATTTTTTTATAAGTACAATAATGAATGCTGTAGTTTTTATTATAAAAATGGAAAACCCAATTTTTCTATATAGAGTAACGCAAGCAACGTAGAAATGAATAGTCCGACTCGCTAGGGCTCGTCGTTCAAACGTCATGCTCGGCACACAAAATGACACTTTTACTCCTAATAACACAATATACTATTATTAAAAAATAAATATTCTTTATTGCTATTATTTAAATTAAATGATCTTTTTAAATTTTACTAAAATAACGATGTTATGGGGACAGCGCATTTATGCTAAAAAATGTTAGTAAAGAAAAATTATTAACAGTTTTAAAATGATACAAAACTTGAAATACGCCGAAATTTTACCATTTCTTAGGATTTATAATTGTTTTAATAAAATTTCATTTTCTAGGTTCTAGCTTCCCCGGAAGATAACGTTGTTATGAAAGGAAAAACCCCCAACAAGTCACATGAAGATGTCGATCGTGTTGGAAGGTAAGCCTTAAACCAAAGATCATAATGTTCTATATAGTATAGGTGATCCTAGTATGAATTAATATTTCTTAGTTCTTTAACAACTTCAGTTACACTAAGCAATACACCCTTCCATAGCGATTCATCTGTTTTAAAATAACAAGAGTAAATACAAAAAGCACAGTATCCACAGAAATCTCCAAAAATACACTAAAAATTTTTTGAGAATGAATTTGAGTTTTACTGTATTTTGGCACTTAATTTTTTGTATACAATTATGTTTAGATATAATGGTCAACATATTTTGCTTTATTAAAATATATTTCGAAAAATCGTGGTATGTTAAAAAACAAACAAATCTACTTAAGTGCAAAATTAAAAAAGCAATAGGAAATCATAAAAATTATTCTTGAGCGAATTGACATTGACACATTATCACTTGGTCCAAACGTATTCAGTAGCGAAAGAAACTAAAATACTATGTACCAACATTATCATAATTACGACCCTCCATAAATGCAATCTTTCCCCTAAAAAGTTCATCTCAAAAATAGTTGCTAAAAAGAAGAATGAATGTAAACGTGGCGATTTGGATGCGGTTTTTCTTACAAAAAACACTCCTCTTAGTTTGAAGAGAAGCTTCCTACCACATGAGGGAGATGCATACTTATGTTGCAACATACTTATGTTAGGCAACCCGCGATACTAACCCATGGCAAAAGTAATAACTAATAACGATAAATGCTTAATAAAACACAAAATATGAGAACTTAAATTTTGTATTATTAGATCAGAAACTTGAACTGGACGTATTTTATAGTTTTTTTTAAGTAAAATTCATTTGTTGAAACGATATCCGTTGCCATGCACTTGTATAATAGGTTGCATATATCATGGCCAGTTATTTATCAGCCATTCCTTACTCCGTTCTTATTAGAGCTAAGAAGTCAATTAAATTAACCAACTAGAGGCATTTTTTCTGCCGATTAAAATAATAAAAATAGAAAAAACCTGAACGTTTTGTTTCTGAGATATTCACAAAAATACTTTATTTTAATGAAACATCCTGCATTTTTTATATATCTTAAAATTTAATTACAAACACAATCTCATTAATACTAAACTATCTTACACCATAAGACATACAGCCTTATGGAAGTGTTCGAAGGATCTGTCAGTTGGGTTGCATAGGCCCTATTTTGCTATTTTTGCGAGGAAAGTGGAATTTTATACCTGTTTTATTTAAGAAGATGTCTTTGCTAGATACCTGAAGGCACTGACCTTAAAAATACTCTCTCACTGTTGCCAAATTTATAAAAGCAGCGAAAATTTAGAATATTTAGCTTGTCAAACATTTGTTGATTTACCAGTGTTTTTATTGTTTTCATTATTTTCAAAGCCACCTGATTTACTTCTTACCTTATAAATGGAACAAAATTGTATTTTCATATTTCGTCTTAGCTATAATCTTGATTGTATTTATCGCAGATTTTAATAAGGCACATGAATAAATCCCTTATTAATACTAGCAATAAATGGTACCACGGTACCAGTATGGTTACATTTGAAAAGATTGTGTTTTGTCCCAAAAACCATATTGATGAACTTTATTTGCTCATAAATCACATAATTTACTATTTTCGAGGGAATTTCGATTTTTCTAGTATTACACGGCTCAATTAGAATAAATTGGAACAGTCAAGGCACACTTAAATAGAAAAATAAAAATTAAATTAAAATAAATATTGAAGACTGAAATGTCACTTATGTAGTATCACTAGATTTGGAAAATTATGCAGAATTCAAAAATGCATTAATATATAGGGTGTTCTATTTGAAAATCAAAAGTTAGTGTTAGTGAAACCGGAAGTGGAAAAAAATCATCAATATGTCAAAAAGTGACGTTTATTAAGTATATAGAATGTTCCAAATTTCAATCATTTATCTTTAAAACTAAAGGAAAAAGGGGGGTGTACCATGATCTTGTTACACCCGGTATATTTATTATGCTTATCAGTTATCACATGTACTTATCGTCAAAAATATTTATATTAAAAATTTTGATGAATGCATGACCCGCTGATCTTTAAAATAATAATTAAATAAAGCTATATATTAATACAAATGTCTTAAGTAAAACCGCCAGAGTCATAAAAACGCTAGAAATCGGGAGCCCTTTCAAGGAAGGATAGTTAATCTTAAAATCATAAGCAATAACGGAGAGATTTAGAAAATTACATTTTTTCACACCGGTATGCCAAGTTATTCTAAAATTTTATATCTAAAATTTTAAAATTTAAAATTCAGAAAAAAGTGCAAAGATACAAGTACAAACACGATGGAAAAAGTAATTATCTGTCATGTATTCTTGGTTTGTACTGAAAATAATTGGATTACATTTGCTTTTTAGTTTGTTTATGTATTTTGAAGAATCGAATTATTATTCTTATTATTATGTTACATTTATATTACATTATTACAGTTATTATTATACATTTATATGCTGTAAAATCATATTTTTTTTGTAATTTTGGTGACTACAACAAACTCGCTTGTGTTGCATGTAAGTTAAAAAGTGTGTCCCGTTTAATAAATAAGTACTCAATGTTAACTAAATTTTGTTAGCTTATTTGAAGCATATTGATTTAACGATTCTAAAAATTTTGGCACTTTAAGTGTAATATTTTTAATTCTACGGTACTTTTTTCAATGGATTTTCCGCGCGTCATTCTCTTCGCTAAGATTATTTGCTAAAACAATTTGTGTTAAATTATTCTTTGAATGTAATGAAATCTTTTTAAATTATTAGAAATACATTTTCTGTCTTACAGCTCTATTTCCCTTTGAATTTGATCCTCATATTTAAAATCATACGTGGTAAAAACATTTACCAACATTTTTTTATATGATACAGCAACAGCAACAAGATACTGTAGATTCTACAGTTAATTGTTGTTGCATTTGCAAAGAACAAGAGAGTTCAGATACACCAAGTACTTCGAGTAAAAGTGTAGAAAAACTTACACAAGTGACAAGAGGACTGCCAACACTAAAAGCAGTTGTTCCATTATGCTCAAATTCAGTGAAGATTCATTTATTCCATACCCCAGTCATATTTTTTCATCGAAAACCGGACATAATATACAAAAACCTCAAATTATACGAAGTGTTTTCAAAAATTTCAAGTTTAGAATTCAATTCTTGCATCCGAATGATTGAATAATTAACATTTTTCAATGGAAAATTTGAAACTTTTTAATTCAAAAATTATCTAATATACTAAATTTTCAAAATTAGTCACTTCTAGTTAAAATTTCATCGAAAAAAAAAATTGTTAAAAAATTTTTTTTTTAAATTATTTAAACAATATAAATAATTGATAGCGCCAGCTGAAATGTTTCTGATTTTGAATAATTTAGCATAACAAACATTTAAAAAAAAAATTCATCAAAATCGGTTCTGTTTTTGCGGGTTTAGAAGTTTTGAAGATTTTTCCGCTTTATTGACTCGACTATTATTAAAAATTCAGAAATATTTTGGATCATTTAGGTATTTTCAAATATTTGATATAGGTACTATTCAATAAACTTTTATATAGGTACTGCAGCTTTTTAAATTGATCTAGCTCAGAGAATTTGCACTCGAATTTAAAGTAAAATTGAAAGATACCTCTCTAAATAACGACTTCCAGAATTTGGCACTGTTCAAAAAGTTTAATGCCATTTTTTTCTCTGTATCATATAATAGAATTAAATAGTAGTAAATAGTTACTAAATTGTGCATAGAATTATAACCGTGAATGGTAATTTTGATGTAGAGGTCCCCCTGATTATTTTCGATTTTAATTTCAGGCGCTTTTGGATATGCCTACCCACACAAAAAAGAAAAGACGAGGATGATTCTTTTCTTCTCCCGTTTATAGGCTACGAAAATTAATAGACTCGAAAAATGCACGAATTTCCAGAATGCAGAAACAAAAAGTTCGTAATTCGTCTCATTATTATAATATGTTGAACATTCAACCAAAAAGTGTGAAAATATTTCTTAACATGCAGTTATTTCACAAACATGGGACTCGTTGGAAATCTGAGGAAAAGGAACTTGCATTAAGCATGTTTTATAAATCACCTTCTTTGTATCTGTTCATGTGACAAAACTTCAAAATCGACAATTCAACCCTGGCTTAAATTAACTCAGTTATCAACTGGTACGCAAACTAAATTGTTGAAGAAATTGGAAAAGAAGGTTAAATGTATGCCAAACGAAGAAAAACAGTGTATACTAATGTTTGATGAAATGAGCAAACAAAGGCTTAGAATATAATTCTGGACAAGATTATATCGAAGGATTCCAAGATTTAAACAACCTCGGCCGTGAAAACATAATTGCAACCCAAGCATTAATTTTTATGGTAAGAGGATTGATAAAAAATTTGAAAATCCCTGTAAGTTCTTCTTCGGGGAATAGGTTTACATATAAGAATAGTAACCTGTGACCAGGCATCTAATAACAGAACCGCACTGGCTAATTTAGGAGTAACGGAAACCAGTCCGCATTTTTTTGTAAATAGTGTACAAATTTTTGCGATGTATGACGTACCCCATTTAATAAAGAGCGTCAGAAATAATTTACTGTTGAAAGATTTTTACGTTGAAGGTAAATTGGTTTCTTGAAGAGATGTCGAAGAATCGTAAAAAAATTCACAAAAAATATAGATTAGCTAGATCTGCTGTAAAAATAAGTGATTTTCATATAAGACCCAACAGTTTCCACTTTCCAGAAGATGAAAGTCAAAAATGCAACACAAATCTTTTCCAATTCCATGAGTGCAACGATCAGGATGTGCGTCAAAACTGGGCAAAATTTATTTTTTATTTGCAAACATGAAACATAACCTTTACGCACCTCGTGACGTGATGTTTATAGTGTATAGTGGGTTGCCTGTATATTGTGTTTATTATAAAAGTATACATAGGGGATATGTATACTAAAAAGAAAAATTCCCTGTATATTCGTAAATGGGAGCAAATTCTCTATAAGATGGGGAAAGAAAATGTTAGAAAATCTGTACTCATATTATGGCAGCGATATTCAACTTTTTTTTTCAAATTGCACACTATGCTTTTCTTCGCTCATTCTGATAGTACTTTTTATTCTCTTTATAACCATGTAAACCAATATGGGTCTTACATAAGAAAATTCTCGAAAAAAATACGATTGAAAGTTGAAGTGTAGGTTTGCCAACATCAATAAGTTTAATTTTTTTGTTTTGGGTGGTTTTATTTCTTCTCCTTCCTTGGCTCTGTTGTTCCTTGTGGGATAATAAGTACGTCAAAATATACAGGGAGCTCCATTTAGGACAAAATGTATTTTAGTTAATGTTTCGGAAACGAAACATTTAATTGTTTTTCTGGTTTTTAACATTTTAATCGCCAAAAAAACAAATCAATTTGTTAATTTAATCGACTTCGTAGTTTTAAAAATGACGTAGTTACAGTTCACTTTGGATACGGTACATTACGATTCCTATAATCTCTATAAATTATTTTCAGAGCTCATCTGAACGACCTCGAGAACATCCCAATGTACTTCTTGGCGGGTTTGGGATACTTGTTAACAGATCCAAATCCAACAGTGGCCATCAACCTTTTCCGCATTTATACCGTGGCAAGATGTTTACACAGTTTCGTTTATGCAATATACGTGGTACCGCAACCTGCGAGGTCAATTAGTTGGGGTGTTGGTTTCTTGATAACCGGTTATATGGCAATCCAAGCCATCGTCTGCTTTAAAACTTTTTAATTTAAGTCCTCCGTTTTAGACTTAATTTTTAACGTAATGTAAATATAGTATTTTAAGGTGAAATTGGTAAAATTTATAAAATATACTAACATTTCTGATGCAGTTAAATATTTTTTAAACTATAGGCCATGTTAGAACAACCTTTTGTTAGTGTAAAACAAACTTTTTTTGAAGGATAAATTTATTGCGGAAATTTTTAAGGACTCGCTCGTTCTGGATAAAAACATAAATCTATCCTCTCAGTACTCAGAGCAAATTAATTTTTAGGAGACTTGGGTTAAGTTAAATGTATAACAGAATCTATAAACTTGATTCCATTATTCAAGTACCTAACTCTAGCTCTTAGTAAACCATATCTTGCAACAGGGCATCCGCTATCATTCAACTTCTAAAGAAATAACAGCCTGTTCGACTTTTAAATAATATAATACCAACGTAACCAACTGAAACATGGACTACTATGGTTTAAAAGGATCGTGAATGCATTATAAGGTACTTACTTTTTATAATTTTCTTGAACTAATAAATTGATTAATTAATAAATTTTCTAACACATTGCCAATTTTGTATTTATTTAACTATTATTAGTATTATTAGTAAACGTAGCGTTTAACAAAAAAATATGTTATGAGTAAACAGATGGTTCTTGGTTGGAATCTCCCGATGGTCAGGATTTTCCAGCAGTCTGGAGGTCGATATCGAGTCCTGGTGACCATTCGTCATTGGACAACAAATTCATGACGCTCTCCTCCGAATACAGGCCTAAGAGGTTGAGTAACGAGTTCTACACATACACACACTTACACTATACGCATGGTGCAGTATGTAAGTATTAAACGCCGCACCAACTACGTAACTCGTAGAGACGGGCCTGGCGGCCTGGTTGTCCATTGCACCCGCAAAAACCACATTCACTAACGACGCCGAAAGGTAAAAGAGGTTGCCGAAAGGTAAAAGAGGTTGCCGAAAGGTAAAAGAGGTTGCCGATACAGACACAGTTGATTAAGCAGCGCCAACGTTTCGATTTTTTGTTCTCACAATGTTGCTTTTTGCTCGAGTTCATTGATGACTATGCCTATTGTGTTAATTAGCTCCTTTAAATAATAATTTATTTCAGTATAATTAGAAAAAGCACCTTCACGTTATTGTCATAGGTGTCACAACGAATTATAAGTTGTGGGTAGTGATCAATTTCATTTATATTTTTCAACAACTTAACGCAACTAAGATGTATCAAACTGAAACACTGCACACACAATACACCCTTAGATGATATATTTTTCACTATTTACGTTGTTTAATTGTAGTCGTAGAAGAAACATACGTCACCTGGTCCACCATTATGACATGGAAAAAGAAATAATAATAAATTAAAAGTTAAAAAAGTATATTTTTTATTGATTTACGATTATAATCGACCTGTAGGACGCGGCGGGTGGTTGTGTTTTCCATTTTACTTTAATTATAATTATCTTTGAAATGGCCTATTTATATTTACAAAAGCACATTCGATCAACCAAGGAATAACGTTAATTCTACCAAAGGTAGTTAAGACGTAGACTCCACTAAAGCTTGATACACACATTAATGCTCACATCACCCAGGCAATTATACAGCGTCATTATAAATGATTTAGTCGAAGTAGGCCGTAAGTCATCATCATCATCAATTGGCATGGAGCAGATCCCCGTGGATCAATCCTGTGACGCCAGCCGCAGAACACCGCTTCTATAGTGCAAGGTACCGGGTGATCCAGAAAAAAAACGAATTAGAGCAGGCCTTGACCTAGTTACCAAAGTTGGTGTCCCGTGATTCGTCTACTGTGAGCGTAAACGGAGACACTATCTACCATTTAAGAGGTTACGTTAACTTAAAATTATTGTCCGTGTTTTAAATAATAGTAAGTAATTGCCTGTTTGTAAGCAGCCTAAATAAATAAATAAATAATTTTACTTTATTTAATAACCATAAATGTAATTACGTCCACTAATGTTTTTATTTTAGGTTACACAAAACAACATTTTGGAAATAAATAAATTTATTTACAAAATAAGGGTAACTGGTAACTTAATCGCATGCTCTTATTGCCTATTACCATCCCTCTTATTCATGCATTACCTTACAACTATATTTTAGGGATTGCAGATACAAAGAGAGCAAGAATGGCTGACCGTACCGCCTCCTTGAAGAATGCACATAGTAAAAATGTGCCGCTTCCTATGTATGTAAGCACGGACTGCACCTACTTCGTGTGTATTTTGAAATTTTGTTTGTCGTTTTAAGTTAATCCCGTTGTGTTGAACTAAATGGTAAATTATCCCATAACTATAAATACTAATTACATTCATTAGCTTAGATAACGTACTCAAGTAAGTTAAATGACTGATGTTGAAGATTATGGAGGCTTTTACTTGAGAAAAAGCGAAAATTTAAACTTGCAAGGCAAACGTCAAGAAGACTGGCAATATCTGCCTTGGAAAGTTTTTTTCAGTCAACCTTTTTTGCTCTCCCAGTATCTTTTATAGCAACGGGCTACCGTCCCGTTATTTGTTTGAGCCGGAGGGATAGCTTCGGTTTCACAAATTCCTGGAAAGGTCGGCAGAAAAATTTACCTGCTATCTACCCCAACGGACAGGGACCGTTGGCGATGGGTGAAAGTAGAGACGCTGCTTGCAACCATATTGCATTCACTTCGCGCCAAAAATATTATGTACACAAATTCGTATGCACTAATAAGACAGACAATCGTTATTATTCGGTCCATGCTAGGCCAAACCACCTATCTATTACTAATAAATTCTACAATGTACTTAGCTTTAATCCGCTTGAATCCTACCTTTGTAGCCTTGTTTCCGCCTTCCCTGTTTACACACCTCCAATCCATACTAAATCCACTTTTTAGTTTATTTATTCACCAGTCGTATTACAATTGCAATCACTGGCCCTCTTTTTTAATTTCTCCGGCAGCTCTCGCGTGCTAGTTATACGATTTATTTATTTTAAACAAAACTTGAAAAACACTGAAGCATCCTGGAGAACTTCGTAAAGCGTGCATCCCCGGACACAGTCGGCAGGCTTCCTCAACCGAATCTAGTCGAAGTAGGCCGTAAGTCTAAATGTAAAATTTCTTGTTTCTGCTCCTTAATTAAAATCAATGATAATTAAATGGTCACAATGTGGAAATTAATAATAAGTATTCAAAAACTAAATTGCACATTAGAATATGTATTTAACTGGCAATAGTTTAAAATTGCAAAAGATAATAATCTCGCTTCGGCTTAAAGCTAGGAAATAAAGGAATGTGAAATATTAAAGGCAGGAATGTTAATCCTCTGAATCTGAATAGTCGAAATGAATCACACTTTTTACATCTACAGTGCAATGTAAATAAATTTCGGACGTTTTGCAATGGTTTGCTTTTTATGACTATTATTTCTATCAGTTTAATTAAATATCTAGAAACCACATCATAGATTTTATAAAAACAAAATTAATATTTCGTGCCTCCAAAAAACAAGCGCTTTACTCAACAAATGACAACATACAAAAATTAATAAATACCTAATAATAAGTTACACATGACGATAAGAATAATAGGCGTGACTTTCGCTTTTTTAAAATTCTTTTGCAAAAGTACTTTATTAAAGAAATGGGAATACAACATGATGATAATCCGCCATCTCATTTATTTTAATATAGCTTAATACTTTTTATTTAAACGAGTAAGAAGAAGAAATCAGATTTTTAAATAATTTGCATTTTCTTGTTAACAAATTGTTTATACATCCGATAAAATGCCCTAATGAGACCTAAGTTGTCAATATAACGGAAAGCACTAGTGCTCGTTTTCACAAACCTAGATTAATCCTATATTAATTAGTACTAATCCGGGATCAAAGTGAACAAAAGAACATCAAATCTTAAATAGTTATGGCTAATGATTAATACAGTGATAAACAAATTTTGATATTAGTTTGTTCCGTTTGATCCCGGATTAACTTAATATGGAATTAATCTGCTTTTTGTGAAACCGAGCATTAGTGGCAGATTTTTTTTCGGCCCGTGTATTTACATTTAATGTATTACAGTAATTAGGAACATTCGTCGATGAAAATCTTAGACTGTCTTATAGAAACTTATTTTTCTTGTTACCGAATTTGTTAGAATATGTCCAGCGAAACATTTCAATATTTCAATTTTTTTTCCAATATTTTGTGTAAAAACCGTTGTTATTCAGGCATTATCTCGCTTGGGCCTAAAGTACGAAATGTTAAATATTAAAGGCAGGAATGTTAATCCTCTGAATAGTTGAAAAGAATCACACTTTTTACATCTACAGTGCTTTGTAAATGAATTTCAAACATTTTGCACTGTTACCAACTACAACTCACAGAAGCAAACAAAGTCCCCGGAAAATATCTGAACTAAAAAACACCGACACGCCGAGGTCGCGTCAATTTGTCAGTCGTATTTTGCGTTGGCAGGTTATATTTGTGTTTTGAATTTTTGTTGTTAATTAGTGTTTATAAAAACAGTCTTTTTCAAGACTCTTTTTTAGTAGTTTTCAAGTAATGACGTTGTACTAGATTTTTTAAATGCTGTGTATCTTATTTACATTTAGGAATAAATCCTTTCCACACTTACTTTTACTTTACTTACCCAACTAAGACATTTCATGAAAATTGTAACTATTGGAAATATATCACGTTTCATTCCATATACCTATTGCACACACTTTATAAATACGTGAAATTCTAAATTCACCATCCATAAAACATTTAAATTTACCGCCAAGATACTTCTTAACCTGAGTGTACTCTTCAAATGTAGAGTCACAAGGACACGCCCCTTCAGGGACTTTGTTTGCTTCTGTGAGCTGTACGCAAAACACTTGAAAAATGTTTAAGAGCGACCATATGCAACCTCTTAAACTCTCTTCGGTAAGCGGGTTGTCTATCCTCCAAGTTATCAGTCAAGCCTGGCAAAAACATTTCGGTTACATTGTACATTTTGCAAGTAGTGTTTGTATGTGAAGTGCGTCTCTGATGATATTTGTTTTTAAATTCGGTTTATTAGCAATCAGAATAATAACAATAATTCTATGAGTAATTTTATGTACTTATACTTAGTTAAAGTCATGAAGGGAAGACGCCCCTAATTTAGTCTGTTGGCCACTTTCTTCTTAATCTTCTAGCTTTAAGGTTCTTCGGTAGTAGGTTAACTGTTGCATTCGGATGATTTTCTAAAGGGTCATATTTTACTGCTTTCGTTTTTATAAAATCTGCCACAAATGGAGTGTTGAAATAGTTGTGGGGGGTTTAGGTTTGACACGAAACATGGGGCGTTGGATAACATTCTAAGAGTTTTGGACTGAAAACGTTAGATTATATTTTTCTAGTTGATTTGCTAGCGCATCCCCATACTTCGTAGCCGTAAGCCATAGGTCCAAATGGGACGGATTATGCTTTTGTATGTCAATAATGTGTTATCTAATGTAAGTGCTGAGTTTTTCCCAATGAACCAATACAGTTTTTTGAGTTTTAGATCCATTTCTTTCGGTTTTTTGTTTACATAAATCTTCCACATCAGTCGTCTATCTATATGTAGGCCCATATATCTGACTTCCTCTGCATACTCGTACATGAAAGTTTTAAGTTTTCGAGCGTGTTATCGAAGGTCATTGGCATTCGAGACAGCTACTTTATATTTTGGATGTTCCGCCATTAGACTAATTTACTGATGACGGTCGATGATTTTCTGTTTCAGTATCAACAAGTGACATGGTTGCGAAGAGATTTAAAATTTGACTTTAGGAAGATTTGTTTACGTATAGGTACTTAACAAAAGTTTCAGAAAAAATTACGATTTGTTTTAATAATTAGTTTCTCCTATAATATAAATTTGCTCAGCCCTCTTTTAGATTTATTGTCCCCCCTCCCCTGAAGTATCGCTCCCTCAGGTACATAATCACTGATTTAGAATTGCTAGAAAGCAGCAACAATAAAGCGTACTACTTGGGTATAAATGCAATAATATGTTTTGCTACCGCTCTACCGCTCTACATAACAATAAGAAGGTAGTACCGTCTCATAACTTTCGAATATATCCTCGTATGACACAGGACGATAACACAGATCAATAACATAACATTGTGTCGTCATTTCCGCTAGGACGTTTTCTGAACACTTAAATTAAACTTTGTTTTAAATTTCGCTGATTCTTATTACCTTTAGAAATAGACTTGAAAACTAAAACTACAGATTTAATAATATACAATATCGATAGGCTGTTTCTTAGGTAGCTCGTTTACGTAAACTATTTTGAAACCAGTAATCAACCAAAACGCAAGTCATTTTAACATACCTAATAAATAAATGGCGAGGTAAAATAATCCAAGGTTGGCCGCATGGCCGCAGTTCAAACGCGGCTCAGTAATAACAAAGACGTGGTTTAGGGAAAATCTTTACAAATCTTAAACAAAATGAGTTTGATTTCAACGCTATTATCTTTAGAAAACCCAGTGTTTTGTGGTTATATAACTTATAATTCTGTGTTAATTTTGAAAATGATGATAATGTCACCTCTAACCGGTGGACAACGACTGAAACAATCCGTAAGTAATGGCATTCGTTAACATTTAAATAAGCCACTAATTTTAATTATTTATAAACCTTTGAATTAAATTCAGCATAAATTAATTCATTGTATTAAGTAGTCAAAAGTTTGCAATTTTAACTAAGGAAAATAAAATAATAGAAGTAATAATTTTAAATTTAGAAAATAAGTGGAAAATAGAAGTAGGTACCTTTAAATTTAAAAATTTATCTTATAAAATAAAGAGGAAATTACATTTTCAAAATAACCAAAAAGGAGGAAATAGTTTTAAGTTTAGAAAATGAAAGGAAAATAGAAAATAATTATCAGTTTCGAAAATAAAAAAAAATATTTTAGGAAATAATACAATCTAGAAAATAATCATATACTTTACTTGAACGTTGGTATAAGAATTCTATTTAAAAAAATCGATTTTTGATAAGATTAAACCGATTACTTTATACTAAAAAAGGGGCCATTACGATTATTGAGGTATAAAAAATCAATAAGTATTTATTAGTTACTATAGTGTTCGTATTGTGTAATACATACAATGTGATTTTTTAAAAACTCATTAGCAGCAGGCCGTATTCTGTCTTAATCACCTTAGAACTGTCTGTATTACGTCAGAATACGGCCTGCTGCAATTGAGTTTTTAAAAAATCACATTGTATAATATTATACTGTTAATAAATTTATATATCGGCAGTTCAGAAATGTATTGAGTTTCAGTTTCGGGTAACTGATAAAAATCACATTAAGAGTAACAATATATGTCTGGGCAATTCTTCTTCTTCAAAAACTGCTCTAACAAACGTAAATGCAGAATATTGCTAAGGTTCATTTACTCTTTGTAGACTTGGGTGTTAAAACGTGTTTGTAATTGTTTATCAGTTTCAGTGATCAGTGTTGTACATTCTCTGAACTTTTTTGATTTTTGAACTTTTTGATTTTATTCAAAGTATCTAAACATCTTAGCGGAACTGCTAAACAAAAGAGAAAATGGGTTATTAAAAGAAAGGGAAGCTTTACCAAAGCTGGACACGTATTTGTCTCCCCGCCCTCAACCAAATATTCAAATTCAGGGAGAAAATACATAAATCAGATTGGCAGTCAAAATCATCCATTGACATATGTTGTCAATTATATTGAGGTTGAAGAAGAAGAAGAAAATGATTTAAGGTCGGACGTTAATATTGTCTGTCCTGATTTAAAAAGTTATGAAAATCAAAGTAAGCGTCTAAAAAGTAAACATTTTGAAGATGCTACAGACAAAGCAAGTTTTAATAAAGAATTAACAAAAGAAGACAAATATTTTATCATATCAAATAGTCCTTGGCAGGCAGATGGCCCATATCCAAAAAATAAAAATGATAAAAGTCTTTCAAATAGTTTTTATAAGATAAAATCAAAATCTGGTATGGAATTCATACGTTCATGGTTGTGTTACTCAAAACAACTGGATTGTGCTTATTGCGAGCCATGCTGGCTTTTTAGGGATCAATCCAAACTAAACGTTAAGGATTCTTGACCTAGTGGATTTTGTGATTGGAATCATCTTTCCCTAGCAATAACAAGGCATGAAAATTCCAAATGGCACCAGTCGTGTATGGTTTATGAACAGTGGAAGCTTCACTGGACTGTAGATGAAAAACAAATACGTCAGGAAGCTTCTTTTTGGTGAAAAGTTTTAGAAAGAATTATTAATGTTACTCTAACTTTAGCTGTATCAAATTTATCATTTAGAGGACATAGAGAATCTATTAAAAAAACATAGAAGAAGGTAAAGCTGGGATTTTTTTAAATATTATTAATTATTAGTCTTCTTGCGAAATATGACCTTACATTAAATGAAACCACAAAAACAAAAAAATATTTGAACCCACAAATACAAAACGAAATAATAGACATTTTAGCAACTGAAACAAAATCTTTACTGATTAACTTAATCAAAAATGCGACACAACACAACACAAGACATCTCTAAGCTTGATCAGATAAGTTTCATTTTTAGAATAGTTAACATTAATAAAGATGAGAATATGAAAGTGAAAGAAGTTAAAGTCGAAGAGTTATATCTAGGGTTTGAGACAGTGGATGGTCAAACTGCTGAAGAGCTTGAAAAGAAATTGATCCATTACATAGAATAATTAGGATTGGATATTAAATACTTGATAGGTCAAGGTTACGATGGTGCCACGAATATGAGTGGTATATTATAGTGGCATACAAGCTAGAATTTTAGAAAAAACAGCGCAGTGCCTTTTTTGTACATTGTGCAGCGCATAATTTAGATTTGGTAATCAACGATGGTGTTGAATCAGTATTGGAAATTTCAGTGTTTTTTGATCATCTTGAAAAAGTTTGTGTTTTTTACTCATTGTACTTTTTCGAAAAAACTTCTCATGCACTAAAACGTGTGTCTTCACGAAATTATACTTTATATTCACTACGGTATCATTACACAGAAGTTTTAGAAACTCTTACTAAACTTAGATATATTAACTTCCAACAAAGCTACAGACAGATAAAAAAGAGGCAATAGGTTAAAAAATATTTTAAAAAATTTGAAACTGTATTAATAATTAATTTTATCGTCGACTAGCATCATAATGCTATTATTATTGTAGAGAAAATGGTGCATAATATTATACTTTATAGCACAGTACCATAAAGTCGTTATAACATCGGAATAAACAAACGTTACTTAACAACCACATCAGTCGTTATAGTAACAAATACTATTTTGTGACAAATACGTCATAATTTTATATAACCTGAATAATTATTATTTTAGCAAAAAAAACTAAATTAAATTTCTTATAAATAATTGTAAGTCGACGATAAAATAGTATATGAAGTTCGTTTCTAATGCAGTATTATGGCATTCTTGAAATTATCGCGCTAATTTCATTCATGCCATAATACTGTACATTATAAACTAATTTCATAATGTACTATTACGCAGTACTATGTCCCAATCTAGGTTAAATTTATTAACAATTCTTTCAATTGAAAGCTGTTATGTTAGGGCTTTAAATATCGAACAAATTGTGGATGTATTTGCCAACAAAAAAGCACGGCGAAATAAATTTTGATTGTAATTTTATTTACTTTTAATTTTAATATGTAATCTGTCTAAATGTATCTAATAGATTTGTTCATAATATACGGAAAAAATAAAATATATAAATGGGGCGGACCTTTTGCATTTATTTAACATGGGCCCATCTGAGTAGCGCTACGCCGCTGTATAATGTGCAACATGCGCTTTTACAAATTGTAATTTTATACTCTCTTCATGTGGTTTTATTTTTGTTCAGGTTTCAGGTACTTATTTATTTGTTTATGTACGCATATTTTCTCCTGTAATTGTTGGCAATGGTTTCGATTTCAAACTTTTAAGAAAAGGTAAATACGGTCCGCTGAACAACAGATTATACAATTATTTACAAAACAAGGGAGGTAAGTGAGATCTACTGTCTCTTGCAGGTAAGGTCCCAACACAAGCATAGCACAACCTACAGTCATACGAGACAGAACAAACCTCGTTTACCTCCCGTGGCATGGACAAAATTTGTTATTGAATGTTAAATAAAATTTGGGGTCAGACGGGCACCACGTCACCTTGTGCTAGAATGGCTGGTACCTTAAAAAAGTGCGTTTTGGTGACGATAATTTTGAGGAAACTTGAACGCAGTGGTATGATGAAACGTACAGCTTGTGGAAGCCCACATGGGCAGAAGATTGGCAAACCAAAGCCTTCCAAGGTAGCTCCGTATGTCAACCGGTAGAATCTTAGGAATACCTGAAGATAATGAAGTTCCTCAAGCCCAAGCAGAAACAAAAAGCAAAAGATGTGGCTTATGCCCCGCAGTAAAGATTTAAAAAACCAAAATTACTTGCATTTTTTGCAAAAAAACAACGTGCGGTGATTGCCAGGCGAAAATTTGTAAGATCTGTGTTTCCAAATGATTTATTTTTTCTAATTTTGCACATTTGCAATTTTGTCGAAGTAAATTATTGTTTAAGTTAAATTGAAGTATTCACTTTAGTTTGTTACTAATTAAACAATTTTGCTATGTTTTTTAGCATTTTTTTGAAGATTATTACTAAAGCTCGGATTTTAGGCAAAATGCCTTTTTTGCCTATTTTGCCTATTAACCTGTTTTCTGCCCTATTTTGCCTCTTTTTATATTGGATGCCTATTGTTGCCTTTTTATTAAATTCCACGCCATATTTTATAAATTTTAGCAAAAATGGCTTATTTTCCGTTTCTGAGACAAGGTTTTTTTAAGAAACACTACCCACATAATCGCAGTGTGAGGTATAGTAAGCCGTAAGTCAGCCTTGAGAGATTATAGACTCTAATCTCTCAAGGGTTTCAGCAATAAATGAACAGGTAGACTGTTTTAGGACTCCTCAATCTGTACTTTCTGGAATTTATTAATGGTGGAGAATTTCCTTAATCCCCTTATTGTCGGAGGATGAATAGAAATTTGTGTATTTACGTTGTAATATTTCTACGTATTTCTATTTCATATTTGTGGTAATTGTGCGGGAGGGGTCGAAAAAGTTCATAAATGAAAAGTGCACTTCATTTGCATTTAAGTAGTGAAAAGAGTAAGAGTTGCCTTCGAGATGTCTTCAAAACTTTGTGCGTGGATAAACCCAAAATAAAAGTTTTATTATGCTGATACATAAAAGAATACATTTTGTAACCGTTATTCTGCAAGTTAGAACAACTAAATGACTTTAAAAAAGTTTTTTTAAATTCGCCTTTTTGCCTATTTCGAATTTTACCTGCCTATTTATTACAAATTCCTGCCTTTATAGGCGCTTATTTGGACCTTTTTTTCTGCCTATAAATCAGAGCTTTAATTATTACATTACAACGGTTTTTTCTTTCTAAAAACAAAATACTTGCAAAATAATCATTGTACCTGATTAAAACAATATTTATGATGTCATTCTTTCCAATATATTGTTATTTTTCAAAATAATATAATATTGGTGAGATGGTGAGTTAATAAAGAATGGGGTCCAAATGTCCCATGGCACCGAATAAGTTACAGTCACCGAGTAAAGGTTAACCTCTATCGTCAAAATCGACACGCAAGTTTCTCTATAATGCAAATAAATAATTAAAAATAAGCCTAATGACGATACGTGAGTATTAGCTTGAACAACTGCTGTCACGTTTTATTTGACCTTGTATTTTTAATTCGTATGTTAAGTAATTGGAACAGGTTGTTTTTTTAAGCAATTATGTAGTAAATAATTAATTTGATATTGAAAATTAGGTACATAATAATTAGAGCAAGGATAGTTATGCACTTTAAGATGCAGTTATGCACGAAACATATGGAAAATATGCACTTAAAATAATTAAAATGTGCCGTAAATATTAACTGTTTTATTAGCGGTTCCATAATACACCAGAAAAAACAACCAAACTTATGCTAAACACATATTTAAATATAAATAAAACTAAACTATCTACATAATCTAATTTAAACTTTTACAATTAAAATTTGTTTTAAATTTTCAAATAAAAATCCTTATCTTCTCTCGTTTAATAGTATATTATACACGACGCTATAATGCAGGCTATTATTACCGAGGATAATGTTTGCAACACGAGCGAGCTTGCGAGCGAGTTTTGCAATTATCCGAGGTAATAATATTAGCCATTATAGCGAGTCGTATACTATACTTTATCCACGAACACAAATACGAAGAATTTTTAATTAAAATTTATCGACGACTTGTCAATAATCTGTCAATTATGATTAGAAACATAACCTATAATCTGTCAATTAGGATTAGAAACACAACCTATTTCCTTCATTATACACCATAGACAATGATGTTACCATGACACCTTGAATAATCATTATACACTGCTGTCAGTGTATAATGGATAGCATTATGAGTGACCAAACAAATGAATAATTGACAGATTATTAAGTAGTCGTGGATAAAATGTATTTATATTCGAAGAAAATACGCCCAACATCACAGGATGCTAGCAAATTTAAATTTTACAATTTGTGCAACGTCATAGTTTTCTATTACAGAATTATTTGATATTTTATTGTCACAATTAAAACACTTTCTAAAGGGTAATGGATTCTTGGAATTTATTTTCAAAGATTTTACTAAGCCTACTCCTCTTACTTGTTTACAAGCAACTTGTTCTAAGTAAAAAACAAAGAAATTCAAATCATCTTATAACATTCGTTTTGAGCAACTTGTTGTAGGTAAAAATGAGAAATATTTTGTGAATCATAATTCAAAAGCGCTATCTAAATGTTCGTTAATAAGAAGAATTTCTGCAAGTCCGATACTTGACCCTTCACAATCCACAAAATCTATAAGCAAAACCATGTAATATGTCATATTATGCCTATTCTTGCTAAATATGCACTTTTCTATAAAAATTCCGAAAATATGCATTTATGCATACAACATGCAAGTGCATAACTATCCTTGCTCTAATAATGATATACATAGAACTTTAACAAGAACAAACTAAAGAAAATACTTTTAAAGCTTTATTTTCTATTTATTTATTCCTATAAATTCTCACACGAGAGTTTTCAAAATAAAACATACAAATTTTACAGTTATTCTTCTACGCAGCATAAATTTTGACCTTAAAAAACGGGAATGTACTGATCATTATTTATAACTACAATAATTAATGCCGTAGTTTTTAATATAAAAATGGAAAACCCGATTTTTCTATAAATCTAACAACTATAAAATAATTCCCTGTATGCGCAGCTTACAACTTCAAGTAAATTAAACTTGTAACGTTTTAAAGTCCATCTCTTACAAAGACAAATTATGTTATGCACGAAATAGATGTGACAAACAACAATACATAATTAAACGCAAGAGTTAGGCATTTTTATTCTTTTTAATAATTTACATAACGCTCATAGCTATTTTGTTTAACCAATTTTTTCTCCCTCGAGGGCTTTTAAGATGAAATTGTTAGGATGGTAAAAGTAAAGGGGAATTGTTCGACATTTTTGGGTCATTTGTCAGGCATAAATTAATTTATTAGTTAGTTATGTTATCCGGTTCTTTAAATTCACCGCCAATCTCTCTCTTACTTAAGGGGCCGGACAGAAAGCGGGGGGCACAAACTGCACCATTTTGCAGCTCCAGTGGCGCCGCATTCGCCATTGCCATAAAACAAACATTACAATTACTGCTCTAAAAAACTCGCCACTTTAAAGGTGTACTCACCGGGGGTTCCCGGCCTCCTCGCTTCGGTGCGCTCCTCACTGGATACAGGTTTGCACCTACTACTACTTCTTTGGGTTTCCATCATCTTATTCACGGGTTATCCCTCGATCACATCTTCCGGAGTTCTATATCACAGAGCTCCTCTCCTTCTTCCCACACCCGGTGTCACACAGCATAGGGTGCAGTTAATGCCAAAGAGTCGAAGGAGTACACACTCAGCAATATCTTGATTGCTTACTACAGTCTCTCCGGAGAAACTCTTTACCACTATCGCAAAATCTGCCTAGGACCACTAAGCCACACAGGTACAACCAGAAGCAGCTAACACGAGAGCTTGCTACGAACCAGTGCCCCTTTGTAAATGATCTTTCCTGTAAGCTTATCCTTTGATTAGACATGCACAACAAGCACTAAGTCAGGGGTAGCACTTTATTATCACACTTTAATTATTATGTCATGTCACTGCAAAACGTAATTCACCTATCGAGGGTCCCGCCGCCACTGATATTCTACTCGTGGTCAAACCCTCTCGGTTATCGGGGCACACACCCCCCCTTCTAATATACTTAAGTCTGCATGTGTATGCTTAAGGCAACCCTTGGGATAATTTATGGCTTTCGTCTGGAAAATAGGGTGAGTCCTTAAGCGCGGCCGCCGACTCTATGTCGGAAACTAGTTGACGTACGTTGACGGGGAAAATAATTTACGAATAAACTTGAGCCTAAGAAATCCATTAAAATATTTTTAGCCGCCGAATCTTTCAGCGGGCGGCGCATTCGAGGGGCGGTATCATTAAATCGCACTTTTTTCGAAAAATTTCTGAATGAAGGTATATTAGAATATATCTAGATCAAAAGAACGTCTAATTTTACATAAAATGGATTCTTTGAAGTTTTAATTATTTCTGACGATGGGCTGCGGGGCGAAGACATAACCTCCAAGGTTAAAAATAGTTATATCTTTGGTTTGTATTTTTCTTTTTCAAAACACTCGGTATTTTCCTAAAGCTATAAATATTGTCTACTGAAAATATTTGTTGAAACTTTTTTCCAACTTTTTTTCTAAAATTCTCGAAGCATTTTAGTGGAAACTTGCCTTCGACTGCAAGTATCTCAAAAATTTCAAATGCAAAGGTACAATAATTTTATTATTACGTTATGAAGAAATTAAAGACGAAGAGAATGCAAAAAAACGGAGGTTTCTACCATCAGTAGAAGCGGAAATATTGAGCAAAATACAACCACAAAGAATTTTTCCGGCATTCTCTTCGTCTTTAATTTCTTCATAACGTAATAATAAAATTATTGGCCCTTTGCATTTGAAATTTTTGAGATACTTGCAGTTGAAAGCAAGTTTCCACTAAAATGCGCCGAGAATTTTAGAAAAAAAGTTGGAAAAAAATTTCAACTAATATTTTCTGTAGACAATATTTATAACTTTAGGAAAATACCAAGTGTTTTGAAAAAGAAAAATCCAAACCAAAGATATAACTATTTTTAACCTTGGAGGTTATGTCTTAGTCCCGCAACCCATCGTCAAAATTAATTAAAACTTCAAAGAATCCATTTTATGTAAAATTAGACGTTTTTTTGATCTAGATATATTCTAATATACTTTCATTTAGAAATTTTTCGAAAAAAGTGCGATTTAATGATGCCGCCCCTCGATTGCGCCGCCCGCTGAAAGAATCGGCGCCAACTTACTTTGAAATTGTTTTGTTTTTGTATAAATATTTATTAAAAAATAAATATTCTTTATTGCTATTATTTAAATTAAATGATCTTTTTAAATTTTACTAAAATAACGATGTTATGGGGCCAGCTCCTTTATGCTAAAAAAAATTAATTTTTTATATGTGATGTAATTTAATCGTTAACCTCTTATACCTTTCGGTGTTGAGGCTATTAAAGAAAAATTATTAACAGTTTTAAAATAATGCAAAACTTGAAATACGCCGCAATTTTACCATTTCTTACGATTTGTAATTGTTGAATTGGCTACTTAAGCTTAATAAAACCTTGCAATAGTGTACGATGGTGTTAAGTTTAAATAACAGAATTTCATTTTCTAGTGTCGAGCTTCCCCGGAAGAAGGAAAAGACTCCGACGACAGTTTAAATGAAGATATCGAGCGCGTTCGAAGGTAAGCCTTAAACCAAAGATCATAATGTTCTATATGTAGGTGATCCTAGTATGAATTAATATTTCTTGGTTCTTTAACAACTTCAGTTACACTAAGCAATACACCCTTCCATAGCGATTCTTCTGTTTTAAAATAACAAGAGTTAATACAAACAGCACTATCCACAGAAATCTCCAAAAATACACTAACTAAATATTTTTCGACGATGAATTTGAGTTTTACTGTATTTTGGCACTTAATTTTTTTTATACAATTATGTTTAGATATAATGGTCAACATATTTTGCTTTATTAAAATATATTTCGAAAAAGTTAATCGTGGTATGTTAAAAAACAAACAAATCGACTTAAGTGCAAAATTAAAAAAGCAATAGGAAACCAGAAAAATTATTCTTGTGCGAACACATTACATTAACACATTATCCTCCATAAATGCAGTCTTTCCCCTAAAAGGTTCATCTCAAAAATTGTTCTTAAAAAGAAGAGTGAATGTAAACGTGGCGATTTGGATGCAGCTTTTCTTACAAAACACACTCCTCTTAGTTTGAAAAGAAGCTCCCTACCACATGAGGGAGTATGCATACTTATCTTGCCGCGATACTAATGCATGGCAAGAGTAATAACTATAACGATAAAGGCTTAATAAAACACAAAATATGAGAACTTAAATTTTATATTGTTAGATCACAAACTTGTACTGGACGTATTTTATAGTTTTTTAAAGTAAAATTTATCTGTTGAAACGATATCCGTTCTGTTCTGTTCTTTTTTTGTCAGTTTTATCAATGAATGTTTGCAAAAACCGGCGGAATCGCCGTGCTGCAGTATATGCAGTGCACTCGTTTTTGCCATGCACTTGTATAAAAGGTTGCATATATTATGGCCAGTTATTTATCAGCCATTCTTTACCAGCGCCGCCCTTTGGATTTTGAGGCCCCGGGCACAGATATGGAGTGGGGCCCCCAGTAAATAAAAAAAAGTGCGATGTGCGAAAATGTTCAAATAACACGAGCGCAGATGAAATCAAGGGCTTGTCAGTTACAGTTAGAAAATTGTGGTATACAAAATGTTCTCGGACGACTGGCGGTGCAACGGGCCCCCGTCGTTGAACGCCGTGCCGATGTACGCAGTGTTGCTAGATGCACTACCCCCACCACTACTTTTAGTCCGGCCAGCGGCGCGGGACTATTCAGTATTCAGTTACAAGTGTCTCACCGTTTGTCCGTTTATAAAAACGTTCAAACGGTGAGACGTTTGGAAATTTGGTGCGCTTCATTTCAAAAGTTAGCTTTAGCTTTATGTAGCTCGGTGCGGGGCCGCACTAACCCCCGGGGCAGTCTCCTGAAATAAAAACCAAGCGGCCGTTAAATAAATGAAAGCATGCTGATTTTCTTGATACTAATGTACATAAGCTGTCAAGCAAATTTTTTTTCTAAATCAAAATGTAAAATAATTGGTAATTTATTAGTGATGATTATTTGTTAGAACCAAAAATGCTATTCTCATTAACAAACGTGATAGAGGCGTATCTAATTTTCCCAAAATACCCCATCTTATCCTAACTTTTAGTAGCTTGCATTTCTGAATCTTCAAGCACCAAATAACAAAGCCACATATAATCTCTTGGACTTAAAATTTTAATTTAGTTTGAAAATACGTATTGTTTCCTGGACAACATTCCGTTGTTTGATTACATTTATGTTTAGAAAGATGGGGCATTTACTCATAATTATTTGGGACGACTAACTTACTGAAAAGATATTTGAATCACGAATAGACAGGAACAAGCGCTCCATTTCGTTGGCCTGTACGTTCACCTGCCTTACCGCCGTTAGATTTTTATTTCTGGGGGCCTTTTAAAAAAATGATGTGTACCTACACTGTACAAACAACGCTACTGCAATGCGTAGTACACGAAAATTAAACATTAAAACATAGAATAGGAGAAATAATTTATAAAGTTTTCATATTACGTAGATAAACTCTCAGCAGGGGTAGAAACAAAAACCCGAAAAGTTCCCAACTGATATGTGTCCGCAACATCCCTTATTTACCAAAAATCACCCTCCAGCTAGTACATTGTTCTTGTTTTTCTCATTTTCCTCTTTAGCCGTTATTTAAACGGGAAATGTTTATAGAAACAAAAATATTCTTTATTAAATTTTACACAAAAAGTGCTATATTGATGTTTTGTCTAATCCCCATCCAATTCGCGAAAATAACGTTTAAAGTTATATACAGGCTGAGTCAAGCTATACGACTTTTTTTTAATGAGTTTATTATTAGGATATTGTTAACCATTTTTGGTATCCGTATGTGCTCTACAACCTGGCGTAGATATTATTAAGGTATTAGGTGTAGCAAAAATTACGTTATTTTAAGAGCTGCATTAAAATTGAGAATGGATTATTATTTCCCGCCCTAAAAAAGGTAGTTTCACCAATTTTCATATCAATACCCCGAAAACTTCTGAAATTACAGAAGAAAATTAAAATTAAAATTTCGACTTTGACACCCTGTATCTCCCTAAATATTAACTTTTGGACTAAGGTAATTTTAGGTAAATCGTAATATTTTGGCCGAAGGAATCTACTGTTGGTTTGTGAACCATTACTTATGGACCACCCTGTATATGCCGTTTGTCTATTAATTGCCGAAGAGTAAATATGTTATCGACACAGGATCTACCCGCTCTAAAACCCGATTGTTCTTCGATATCTTCATACTCTCTTTCAATCCTAGTTTTCAATATATGCCCGTACAGCCTCCCAATGGAGGAAGTTACACTAATGCCCCTGTAATTCTTCATATCCATTTTATTTCCTTTTTTGTGTATTGGACTGATATATGCCAACGTCCATTCTTTAGGTACCACTTCTTTATTTATAAGACATTTGTTAAATATTTCAGCTAGTATATGTATCTATTACACTAGCCGGGCTGTGTTTTATAAGATCGATTGGGATGCCTCCGGGGTCTGGAGCTTTACCATTCTTTGTATGCTTTAGTGCCGCGTATAGTTCTTCTCTCGTTATCTCTTCTACTTGTGTGTTCGCAGTCCTGGTTTGGGGCGTATCCTGTATTCGCATATATTCTTCTCTGTCCTCTTGTAGCAAACTTTCAAAATATTTTCTCCACTGGTCCAAATCTGCTACCGGTAAGTTTGTATTATCTTTCCTTACAGCGGTTATTACTTTCCACGCCTCTCTTGTCTTAGTTCCACCCATATATTCGTCAATATCTTTACATATTTTCTCCCATGATTCATTTTTTGCTTTTATTACGGCCTTTTTTGTACCTCTGTTTGCTTGAGAGTAACCTCTTCTATCTTTTGGGTTTCCTGTCGCTAGCCACTTTTGGTACCGTCTTTGTTTATCTTGTACCATCTCTTCCAGTTCTTCATTCCACCAGCATTCCGTACGTGTATTACGCTCTATTGCGTTTAAAGTTAAGCGCGCTGTTAGAAATCAATAAAATGAGGTTTTAAGTGCAGCGATTTTACGTAGGTATTTTACGTATTCTACACATTATAACATACAGTGGTTAGTAATATTCGGTTAATAGACAGATATAGTGCTTGTGTTGGATATTTAAAACAGCTTTATAAACAACTATCCCTTTAACTTTAAACGCAATTTGCCAGAGTTGGATGGAGATTAGCCAAAAGGACAATATAACCTTTTTTGTGTAGAACTTAATAATAAATATTTCATTTCCTATACATTTTGCGAATCGGAGCAACGGGTTACAAAGAAATTTAAAAAAAATTGTAACCTATACACGCTAGGGGTGAGTTTTCACGAAAAAGGGGGATGTTGCGGACACTCGTTGGGTGGGAACTTTTCGGGCTTTTGTTCCTACCCCTATTGGGAATATAACTACGTGCATATAAAAACTTTATAAATTATTTCTTCTAAAAAAAGTACTATTTGCTTGTACTAGTGGTACATTTTCTGTTTCTGTTTTATTTTTTAGTTTTAGGTGGTTAAGTATTAACAATTCTTTTACAATTAAATTTTCATTTTTTCTCCTTCCTTGGCTCTGTTGTTCCTTGTGGGATAATAAGTACGCAAAAATATACAGGGAGCTCCATTTAGGACAAAATGTATTTTAAGTAGTTAATGTTTCGGAAACATTTTAATTGGCAAAAAACAAATCAATTTGTTAATTTAATCGACTTCGTAGTTTTAAAAATGACAGAGTTATAGTTGCCGCCAACGAAAATGCAAAAAAGTACTTGAGATTTACATTTATAATCCCTTGTAAAACCTAATGTAGGTGCCGACTGCAGGTAAAAATAGCAGAGCCGTATTTAAAAATTCTATTTAAAAGCAGGAAATAAATACCTAAATGCGAAAAGATGTTTCGGTATAACTATAAACGAGTTATTCCTAGAAAATTTATTAGTACGGCCCATGCCGACAAGGTGCTTGCAATCTATTTAAGAGCCGCTTATTACTAGGTTTTACAAGGGCGGCAACTTTAACATTGGTTGACAGTTCAATTTGGATCACGATTCCTATAATCTCTAAAAATTATTTTCAGAGCTCATCTGAACGACCTGGAGAACATCCCAATCTACTTCTTGGCGGGTTTGGCATACGTGTTAACAGATCCAAATCCAACCGTGGCTATCAACCTTTTCCGCGTTTATACGGTGGCAAGATGTTTACACACTTTCGTTTATGCAATATACGAGATACGGCAACCTGCGAGGGCAATTTGTTGGGGTGTTGGTTTCTTGATAACCGGTTATATGGCAATCCAAGCCATCGTCGACTTTAAAACTTTTTAATTTAAGTCCTTCATTTTAGACTTAATTTTTAACGTAATGTATATAAAATGTAGTATTTTAAGGTGAAATTGGTAAAATTTATAAAATTAATATAACATTTGTGATGCAGTTAAAGATTGTTTATACCATAGGCCATCTTAGAACATCCTTTTGTTAGTGTAAAACAGACTTTTTTTGAAGGATAAAATTATTTCGGAAATTTTGAAGGACTCGCTCCTTCTGGATAAAAACATAATTCTATCCTCTCAGTACTCACAGCAAATTAATTTTTGAAACATATGGGTTAAGTTAAATGTATAAGTGTATAACAGAATCTGTAAGCTTCATTCAAGTACCTAACTCTAGCTCTTAGTAAACCATATCTTGCAACAGGGCATCCGTTATCATTCAACGAAATAACAGCCTGTTCGACTTTTAAATAATATAATACCAACGTAACAAACTGAAACATGGCCTACTATGGTTTAAAAGCATCGTGAATGTATTATAACGTACTTACTTTTTATAATTTTCTTGAACTAGTAAATTGATTAATTAATAAATTTTCTAACACATTGCCAATTTTGTATTTATTTGACTATTATTAGTAACCGTAGCGTTTAACAAAAAAATATGATAAAAAGAGTCTACCAAAGGTGAGCTGCATTCTGGAAGGTCAATTTCTGCAACGTTGCCTGAAAACACTGACCAAATCAATGATTTGAAAATGGAAGATCGGCGGGCGGTTGACTATTGAAGAATGCTTTCTGATAAGGAAAAGCAGATTCTCGTCGACATTATTTGTAGAACCTTATTAACAAGGAATTGGATACCGTATTTCAATCCTGAAACCAAACGCCAATCAAAACAGATGGAAACACACTGCATCTCCCTCACCAAGGAAATTCAAGCAAGTGTGACCAAACAATTAATTTGAACACATCCTGTACCTAAAGGTAAGGTGGCCATTTTTTCTAATTTAAAACCAGGACATTTAAAATAGATCAGACAGCATGAGTAATAATTGAGTAATAGTCAAAGAGTCGCTGTGGTAGAGTATAATATAACTTGAATAAATATTGTGCGGTAGGTATGCTTTATGCTTATCTTTTTTTTTTAACTATAATAAGATTGATTTAAAATTGGTTTTTCAAGGATTGATTACTCAATCTTTTGATAAATTAATAATTTTTGATTTTGTGTTCCTAAAGCAATACATTTTGTGTACTGGTTACATTTGATGACTAACCAGGACCAATGACCAAGAAAACAGTACTGTACTGGTAAAACCAGTACGTATGGTCACCTTACTAAAGGTCATACAATAACTGGAGAATATATAGGTACACGTGATCTTTTACGTACTGGCTTGTTGCCAGCGATCAATAAACTCCATCCTCATTTGACTGATGGAAATTTCATTTTGCATTGAATCGAATCGTGCGTCCAATGATTTTTGACTGTTTTTCAAGTCATTTCAAAGATTAACTCCGAGGAGGCAGTGCTATTTGTCAGTATTTCAGAAATACTTTCAAAGAAAGGTTCATGCGAAAATTGGATAAAGCATTGATTAATGTATAAATAAGGGAAAGGATTGTATTGAAAATAAAATTTTTGTACACCTTTTTAAACTTCTTGCACCCCCTCCCTTCACCACCCAAGTTTCCCAGGTTTCGCCCAGGTAATTAATAACTGATTTAGATATGCCACAAAGCAGCAAGCCTACCTGGATGAATATGCACTACCACTTTGAAAAATGCCAATAACGAAGCAGTACTATTAGTCTCCAACTTTCAGATACACCCTATAACATAGGACAGCGACTTTCAACCTATGGTACGCGTACCACTGGTGGTATGCAATAGACTTACTTTGAAAAGTTATATTGTCACGTGATTTTACAATCCCGTATTATTTTGGAATTTTTACAATCTTTTAAATTATTGTTAGGATTTTTCAGTACGGTTCTGTTCTCTAAGTTTGATTCCATATCAATTATTTTAATTTCGTGCTTTGTTAAGTTATTTCTGCTACAGCTAAATTCGTTTAGTCTGGAGGACATAAAAAGTTAAGCCTGATTTGGCATGTTCTTCCCTTGCAGTTCTACGAATTCTTGCAGTCATTTCTATGTGTTTCATTTTTGTAAAAGATTCCTTTGTTCAAGCCCCAAGGTGACCTAAATTTCACGCGTATGTCACCAAGGCATGATCTCATCTTGGTTCAGTCAGTGCAACGTTTTGTGATACGATGAAGGGGAATCCCCCCTGTACACCAGGCCACGTCACCAATTCTGAGTGTGCTTTCGAGTCCCCTTCCGCTCCCATTTCTTCAGTGCGCGAAAGTTAACCAACCACGTCGGACGTCTTCTGAGACGTGGTGCAATTTTTTTTACCGTCCCAAGGGTGGGTTATTACAATTACCGGAAAGACTCCCATTATCGGTGATTTCCTCGTGGAGGATCACAATATCAACAGAGTCGGATTCACAAAAGGAACGCCATTTATAATTCCGGAAAGAAATAAAGTTGTGTGAGAAGTTTTAAGTGACAGTGTTGTCGTGCCGTTCTACACAATTTCCTCCTTAGTGAGGGATTCAGCAAAACCGCCCCCTTACGGATTATTCTTCGCTTGTTCTTGCACCCATCTTCGAAGGGAGGACATCTAGCCCGTCCAGCTTCACGTCACTCCCTGACTTATCGTTTAAGTCGCCATGTAAAAATCTACTTCTTTACGCTGGTCCTGCTTTCTTCGTTTGTGTTTTAACGTCAGTTTTGAATTATACGGTTGCCTATTGCCGACAGGCCTTTATCAACGTTCTTGAGTTTGAAGTTAATAAGTATCGTCCCTTTGCATTTAATATTTTTGGTGTTTTTAAAGTAACGTAACGATTTCATTTGTGTTCGTGAAGTAAAGACTTTTAGTGTTCAAATTATAGTTCAGTGTTATGTCAAGTTAGGATATTATTTTGCATTGTGTTGCATGCGTGTAAATTTTATTTGGTGCTTATTGAACTGTTAAATTGTAATTTTAATATTTGTGTTTCCTATCTTTTGTTTGGAATTGAGGGACTAAGCTTGAGAATATCTTTGTTGCACTTAACGTAAATGTAGCACCCTCAATTCTCTTTCCTTTAAAGTAAGCGTAACATTTGTGATTTGTTTTAAAGTAATATTTTGATTGTCCTTTGTGTAATGTTTTTGTATTCATTTTTGGGCCTTTGATTCATTAAATAATTCATTGTCAGTTGGCCTTGTTATTTGTGTTCAGTGCTCCCCGTTACCATTTTGTGTTTCAGGGTTTGTTAACGATTTATGTGTAAGTGTTAGCCTGTCTACAAGATTTAGAGTTTTGCAGTAAAGTAAAGTCAATTTTCAGTCCAGCAAGGTAAGCCATATCTTGCGCAGGGTGCAGCTACGACGACCCCTTTCTCCGAGCCCTTGGAAATCTTCTATGATGGGTTTCCTCCCTTTAGATCTTTGGGTGACTTAATTATCATTTATGCAAATCTTGTAAAAAACTGGTATTAAAAAAAATAAACTAAAATTATATCTCCATCATATCGATTGCTGCCTTTATCAACTCTTTGTCATAAACAAAAATTTTTTATTTGCCTTCCTATTTTTTTATTTTGATACTGAAAGTTTGTATGCAGGGTGGTATGGAGAAATTTTGATATTCTTTAGATGGTACGCGGAATCCAAAAGGTTGAGAATCGCTGATATAGAGTATTAGCTCAGATCTTATAAAAATTATTCCGCTACAACACCTAAATGCTGCTTGCTGATTCTGAAATATTTTACAAGCTTTAAAAATAGACCTGAAACCTAAAAATAGTAAAAATAATAAAAATATCCGTCGGCTGATTCTTAGGTCGCTCGTTTCCATAACCTTGATCAATAACATACCATTTTGTAGTACAGTAACCGACCACAACGCAAGTCATGTTAGGTACATAATCACGAGTTATAAACATAATCCAAAGTTGGCCGCGATTCAAACACGGCTCAGTAATAACAAAAACATCGCTTAGGGAAAAGCTTTACGCAACTTAAACAAAATGAGTTTAGTTTTAGAACTAATATCCTTAGAAAACCCAGTGTTTTGTGGTTATGTAACTTATAATGCTGTGTTAATTTTGAAAATGATGGTAATGTCACTTTTAACCGGCAGGCAACGAATGAAGCACTCCGTAAGTAAAAATATTCGTTCTCAGTCGAATAATACAGTGTATAAAGGAAAGCCACTAATTTTAGTTATTTATAAACCTTTGAATTAAACTCAGCTACTCAGCACAACTTTTAATTCATTGTGTTGATGTAACCTTGTCTGTATGTTTATAATCAAGGCACGGACTTGTATGCACCAAAAAGTGTTCAAATATGCGCATATATATGCTCAAATTACATGCCAAATATGCAGTGGTTTTCATGAAATATGCTTTAAAATATGCAAATTATTGACCTTAATTATTTTATGTATATCTATATTTAGAAGAGAAATTTTTGGATGAAACGAATTTATTTATTTTAATTATTAACACATTATTAAATACAAATAGCAAAAGGAAACATAATTAATACTAAACTACTTATATCTTTATAGAACTAATGGTAATTTTAGAGAAAAATAATAAAATAAATCTTAACTACCTATTTTCATTCAACAGTGTTAAGCTAAACTCGAAAGTAAAACAAAAACTAACTAACGAGTAAGACCAACAACGGTCAAAAACATGAAAATCCCATGGTATCAGTGGTTCATTAGTCACTTCTTGGAAAGTGAAACTTTTGTATAGCCGTTCCAGATAAAGAGATAAATTTTAAGCTGGGATTAGACGCCTGGGAAGTGGGCAGCTTTTAAAAGTACATAAATATTTGTAGGTAAATACCTCATTTTAGAAATTCCCAACAAAAATAGACATTTACCAGAGAATTACAGTTTCTCCGAAATTTAGACATTCGCTCATTTTTTTACATTTCTCGTATTTTAGTGAAACTGTGTAGCTACATTGATCTCTAACCAAATGTATAAAGAAATATGCTTTAATATGCTCTTGAAACAAATTTACGCACGAAATGCCTAAAATATGCAAAATATGCAAAAAAAAATGGATTCCATTTAAGTCTGTTTTATTAGATACGCGTAAATACAAAAGCTCACTTAGCGCATATTATTAGTAAAGGATATGCATTTGCATAAAATCCGTGCCTTGTTTATAATTAATTAAAATTAATTAAAAGTAACTTTGGGAAGTGGCAAAAAGTGCAATTTTGGAGAATACAAATAAAATGGAAAATAAATTTTAATTTAGAAAATAACAGGAAAATAGAAATACTTTCAAATTAACAAAAAAGGGAATTTTTAATTTATAAAATTTGTAGTGAGTAGTGGTGGTAGAATACACGTTTAATTTGTGTTCTCTGTTAATATGGCAAATTCGTGTAATTTACTCAATCTTTGTAAGTAAAATTATTCGATCTTTACATAACTAAGCTCCTCAATGCCTCTTATAAAAAATTGCACGTCATGCGACAAATAGTTTGGCTCCGAAAAAGAAATTATTTGTGACAAATGACGATTGCCATTCCATTCAACGTGTTCAGGGCTTTCGCGAGCAGACGCTGCAATGCTCAATGTCACGGATAAACGACGCAGGCCAAGGTTCCACTGCGATAACTGTATGGGCGAGAGAAAAACAATTTCCGATTTAAAAGATCTAATTCTAACACTCCGTAATGAGGTCGAAGAATTAAAATCAAAGGTAGTTTCCGATGCAGTATCCGCGACTACGCCTTCCGAAAAAACGGAAGTACTGATAAACGAAATAAATGAACGGAAAAGGCGAATGTCTAACATTATTGTTTACAACATACAAGAATCTACTTCTAAGTCACCAGAAGTCCGTATGCCACACGATATAAGTCAAATCACTGAAATGATTAAAAATGTATTTAAAATTGATGCCTTCCCGCAAAAAGCCTACCGTCTCGGCAAACCAACTGAAGGTAAAATCCGACCCGTTAAAGTAATGTTCGAAAATGAAAACGATGCCAAAAATATCTTAAAAAATAAATCTTCTCTTTCATCAACCTCAAACATAAAAATATCAAACGACCAAACACCCATGCAACTTAAATACATCCAAAATCTACGAGAAACCCTCAAACAAAGAATTGAAAACGGTGAAGAAAACATAACGATTAAATACAGCAATGGCCTTCCAAAAATTATAAAGATTTCGAATACAAAAAACCAGTAGCTTCTCTAACAACAATTAAATTCATGTATACAAATCTTGCATCTCTTACCGCTAAGTTTAACGAACTAGTAGCTTACGTCAACGAAGTTAAACCTACTTTCATATTAATTAGTGAAACATGGCTAAACAACAATATCCTGGACAGTGTCGTATCAATCCCAAACTATAGTATTTACCGACACGATCGTTCAAATCGTCGAGGAGGAGTATGTGTGTTTTCCATCAACGAAATTGAAAACACAAAAATTTCTGCCGAGATTAACAATAATTATAGCACAGGCGATATAGACTCTATTTGGTTAAATGTAATAATTAACCACTTTAAATTTTTACTCTCTTGTGTGTATAGACCTGGAACATCTAATGCCGAATCTAACGAGCTGCTTCTATCTGTAATCGACGAAGTAAGTAATCATTCAACTCCATTGCTCTTATTCGGGGATTTCAATTATCCAGAAATTAACTGGGAGCAACCTGCTGATATTTCAGGTAACAATGCTGCCTCACAATTTATGCACACGTTTGTTAATACAAACTTACATCAAATTATCAACAAGCCAACCAACCATCTTTGTTAGATCTACTGTTAGTTTCTGAAAGAAGATTGATTAGCGACGTTTCTTATGAGCCTCCAATCGGCGTTAGTGATCATTGCGTAATTTTGGCCACTACAGAAATCTCATTAAAATTACCTTCCTGTCAGCGCCCTGCACAAATTAGAAACTTTTGGGCAGGGGACTATACAAAAATTAATCAGCACCTTAGTTAATGTGAATTTGGGAATTTTGGAGATGTTGAAACTTGCTGGGCTCAATTTAAACTCAACTTAGATGAGAATATTTCTAAACATGTACAGTCATGGTCTAAATCAATGACGCTCGCATGGACACAGGTAGCTAACAATTTATGCAACACAAAATACACCAGGATTAAGGTACGACCAACGTTTCTTAAATTCTAACATTAGAAGAGGCACAGCCACCAAACAATACTATTATACCTGCTTGAAAGGAAAGAAGCTTACGGGATTCTCGGAAAGTCCATATCCAGACAAATAGCATTTTAAAACTCAAACTTGAAATGTATTTGCTGTTTACAGAAGGCAAAGCCAAAGAAAGTGAAAACGAACCAATGGGTAGTTTGAAAAAGAAGGCAAATTTGTTAAGAGTTTAAACCGTTAATTTATTCATTTGCAATCGAGAAAAGATGAAAGATTTATTTTTGAAAGTATGTGTAAATCAAAATTAGAATGTTATATAAATAAATATTAGTTTTTGATTGAGCTTTCAACTTGTAAGAGATGATAATAATACGTAGCGTGAGATCTAAGAAAAATTACTCGGAACTGGCAGTAACTAGGGTATCCCGATTGTCAACTTTGATTTCAGAATATGGCTGCACGCTAAAAGTTATCTAACCTCTCCTTGGCAATGGGATTAAATGTCAAGTTGCCATAGGTACGATAAAATTATTCAGAGAAGGAATTTAAGGCTAGTCGCGCACGGGGAAATTTTCAATCATGCAAAAAGAATTTGCACGATTAAAAATCTCCTGCGCACAAGATTTAAATGGATGTAATCTTTTAACACTCATTTACTTTAGTGTAATTCATTTTCGGGCAAATAAACTAAAATATAATGGCAATTCGGATCGCAACGTAGGCGATAGGATACACCGGCATCAATGATTATGTTCAAGTAGAATAAAATAAGTATAAAAACACTCCTTGAATTTTTAAATGTTGTTACTTATTAATTAAAATGAATTTAATTCACATCATAATAATCGTCAATGGTTTCTCTAGGGGATAAAATTTTGAAAAATATTACATACTGCTTGCTGTAGATATCAACTGAGTTTTTATTGGCGTTTGATAATCGTATGCTCTTAAAAAACTTCCGTGATAATAATTTAAGTTGTTTAACTTTTATCATTTCTTTAAATGTATGTATCCTTTTCTAATCGAAGGCGTAAACCAACTCAAAAAAGTGTGATTAATATGATAATTAAAAATTAGGTAAAAATAATCGTATAATTTCGTTTTTTTCAGAGAGAAAGATGCTTGAAATTCCAAATCAATACTGAGAATTAAAAATGTAATGCTAAATTAGTTATCTCTAACATTATAATTCATACATTTTATAGTAACAATTTCTTTAAATTATCAAATAGGAAACCGTGATTTATCTCATTTAAAACGTAATTAAACTTAATTATATTCAGAAAATACGCGTTCAACATTGTGCGAAGTCGGTGGAGCAAATTCTTTCAGAAATTTCGTAGTCTCCTAAGAGATCTTAAAAAACATTAGGTTTGGTTGAATGGAAAAGAACACATTTGTTCAGATTTATCTAAAATCCTTAACAATTCAAGGTTAATCTTATTGTTTAGTAAAAGCACAGATAAAAGCAAGATGTTGTAAACTTTCTTCGAATGACTAAAATAGGGAATAATACCACAGATTAGAAAATAAAGGGGCCTGCTTCTTTCTGCCCCAAGTCGCATTAATTTAAGTATTTTTTAATGTGACCAGCAAAATTGAATTTAGAAAAGTTCCAAGTAAAAACATATTTCTCTACGTAAAAAATATAGCATTATAGACAATCTTTTCTCAATACTGCTAAAAATTTTTCAATACTAACCACTGATTTTTCTGTGAAGTACTAATCCGCGTTTTTCCCCAACCCTTTCTGTATTTTAGCCCACGGCATTTTCTGGATAACATATAAATACAACTTCAAATAGTTGGTATCTCAATTATTTGTTTACCGAAGCGCCTAGTGTAGTGACTTTGTTAAAAATGCCAAGAAGACCAGGTCAACTTGACTCCACATTGGAAACACGTGGAAAAGTGGTGGCTTTATATCAAGCTGGTGTATCCAAACGCGACATATCTCTACAAGTGGATTTATCTGTAAGTTATTTTCATTATTTAACGCTTTTTACAAAAATACTAATGTTTAAGCAACATTCGTGAATTTTATTCTACAAATATTATATTAGGATATTTGGGTAATATTTCGAGTTCATGTTGTATAAATATTATCTTGTATTATTATTAGGTATGTTAGTCACAACATTCCATCTAATATTGCTTGGTAAGGTTACAGCTGTCTTCAACTAAAACTCGAAAATGCAAATACCGATATTTTTGTTAGTAGGTATATCCCGTTTTAATCTTTCTAGAATGTCTGTAAAAATTTCTAAGCCTAAGCTTTTAAAAGTAACTAAACAGTTCCCAGAACAATCTTTGAAAAGAAATATTTCACAGAAAACAGAATAAAATGTTTAAGCGTGCTTTATTTCTAATATTGTTCAAATATTACGTAATAATGTTTAACAAATATTATTGGAAACTGGATGTTGAATATTACTCTACAATTCTCAAAATAATATTTTCCCTACATTGTTTTATAATATTGCTGTTACATACGGTTCTTATATTGGCCGAATATTCCTTGAATACTTAATTTCAAATATTATTTTAAAATATTCCTAGGATATTCCTGCAATATTTACAAATATCCTAATATGATGGTTCAAGATTCAAGATTCAAAATATTCAAATATTGTCTCAATATTTTTAATACATTAGTAACAATATTGTGTGGTACTGGGGTTACGTAAGTAAGTTTAATGTTTCACTGCAGCTCTTAAACATCCAAATTTTTTTGTTTATTGGGTAGTGTTAAGTATATTCTTTTTTCTTTAAGGTAAGGCAAATAGAACGATGGATTCGGCGGGAGCGCGAGCTGGAAACCGAGAGGCCCTTGCAATCCCTACCAAGAAGTGGACGTCCCCAAATACTGAGTGCACAGCAAGTGGCACAAATTGTCGAAGAAGTTCGAAATTCGCCATTCACCACTTCAGCAATTATAAAAGAAAACCTGCAATTGAATTGCAGTAGAAGAACCATACGAAGACGTTTAAATAATAGTGAAATTCATTGTAGGCAACCTGCTTTTAAACCACAATTAAATGCAGAACAAGCAGCTGTAAGACTAAATTTTGCTAGGGCGAATTTGAATCGCGATTGGACGTCAGTTATTTTTAGTGATGAAAAGTCATTTTCAACGTCGCAGGAAATAAAAAAAGTTTTGTGGCGTCCAAACAATACAAGATACCAACGCGAACATGTGCTGCCAAATAGAAGAAGTGGCAGAATTAGTGCAGCATATTGGGGATGGATGAGCCAAGCTGGACCAGGAGAACTGGTGCAGGTTAATCCAAGATTTTCTGCACTGAATTACATCGATATTTTAGAAGATGTAATGTTACCTACTGTTAGGGCGGTCTATCCGGATGGACCAATTTGGTTTGTGCAGGACAACTCTCCAATTCACACGGCTGGGATTGTGCAGGAATGGTTTGCTCAACACCCAGATATTATAAAAATACAGTGGCCTGCGCGTTCTCCGGATTTGAATCCAATAGAAAACCTGTGGGCTGCTGCTGCGCGAGAGTGGGCAGATGTTAATAATAACATAAGAACCAAGCAGCATCTTCATGCAACCGTCATGAACGTTTGGGAGCAACTTCGGCGAACAAATACATGCGAGAGCTTAGTTCGATCAATGACAAATCGACTTCAGGAATGCATTGACGCAAATGGGTTCTATACAAAGTACTGATTTTCTTATACAGTGTGGAAATATTAGACTAGTGAATATAATAAGTGCTGATAAGAATACAATGTTAAAATTTTCTTTGTAAACAAATATAATAAAAATATGCATCTTACAAACGTCTCCATAATTTAATAATTTTTTAACAATGCAATTTTTAAAATTGATTGTCTGGAAAAGTAACTCTATTATCAAAGTTAAAACTCAGAAAGTGAATACTAATAAAAAAATGAAAAAATTGGGCGCCAGAAAACTTTTCAGTTTTCAAAAAAATATAGAAATACAGATAAGTAATTTTAATAAATTCAAAGTATTTAACAATGAAGAAATAAAAGCTAAAAATATTCAATCAACCGTACAACTCCCCCCAACCAAGACGACGAAAGTAGAAACCATCGATCAGAGGAGAGAACTCACCAAAGATGGAACTGGAGAAAAATAAGGTGCGGAGAAAATGAGGAACATGAAAGGAGGACAAAAGACTAAAAACAAAGGTACAAGGAAGACGATTCTGTTAACCAAAACATGGATAAAAGGTCTTCAGGGAGAAGTAAATGACACAACCACACGCAGGAAAAAATATTCAATCAAAGACACGAAAGTGCCTGACCACTCTAACAACGGATGAGTTCGTTGAATTTACAGAAAATCCGCCACTCAAATAAACTTCCCAAAATAAATCCATAATCAGTGGAAGTAGCACCAACAAATCGGTAAATAAGAATAGGTTCGCATTAAAAATAAGGAATGTGTTAATGCACCCTAAACAAAAATAAACCAAAATGGTTATAAATAAAGGAGTAAAATAAATGCTTTTCGACCCCTAACACTAAAAATAACCTAATCAAGGTCAATATCAAAATCTAGATAGTTAGAGCGAACAAACACCGTAAAGAAATCCTTAGGGTCAATGACCAAACATATCTACCAGCTCAACCAACAACAATCACACTGCATTCACCCACATTCACACTAAATTTATTCTTCAAATTCTTCTTCCCCAAAGCAGGGTTTGAGGTCCTTAATATGCCAAACACCTACACGTTTATTATCAGGGACCGTCGCGAGTTGATAAGTTAAAGGTCCTATTACTTTAATAACTTTACATTTGACATACTTAGGAGCTAACTTTTGGTTAAAATGACGTGAAGCATCTGACAAAACGTAGTTACGTTTCCAAACTAAATCATTAAGATGAAATCTTAAAGGTCGTTTACGAAGGTTATAGGATTTAGAATTTCTTTGGTAGGCGTTGTTAAGGCGTCTACGAACGTCTTGATACAATTCGGACAACTGATTAACATCAGCGACTAAGTCTTCGCGGGTGTCAAGAGTCAGTTCTTCCTCTTTAAAATTCTTTAGACGACCATAATAATCTCCCGAAACCGGAACGGTTCGACCAAAGTTAAGAAAAGAAGGAGTATAACCAATAACTTCGTGAATAGCGTTACGTAAAGCATGAGCTACTTTATAAAGATTAACATCCCAAGTGCGATGATTGTCATTTACATATGAACGGAGAGCAGTACCAATTACTCTATTGACTCTTTCCACAAAATTAACCTGTGGATGGTAAGAAGCATTATACCAAACCTGTTGAACTTTGTAATTATTCATAAGTTTTTTAAAGTCAGAACTAATGAATTGTGGACCGTTATCGACCATACACACTTGAGGAACCCCAAAAATAAGAAAAACTTCGTTCTCAATGAAGTTAACAACCGATTTAGCGGTAGCTTGACGCACTGCTTTCACTAAAACAAACTTAGTGAGCCAATCACACACAACGATGATGCTAGTATGACCGTTTTTAGAACGAGGAAAAGGACCCATAATGTCTATGGACAAACATTGGAAAGGATATAAAATTTTCTTTTCTTTTCCCATAAAACCAGGTCTAGCAAGCTGAGAAGCTTTACTAGCCGCACAAATATCGCAATGACGGACATAACGAACAACATCGGCATGCATTTTGGGCCAATAATATTGCTCGCAAAGTTTATGAAAGGTTTTATAAACACCCAAATGAGCGGAGGTAGGCTCATCATGAAAAATTTTGAAAAGTTCTCTACGTCTTGATTTAGGAACCACCTGCTTCCATTCAATCAAATTACCGGTAATATTATGTCGATTAGGAGTATACTTATACAAGCTATGGCCTTCAATTCTCCAGCCGGGATAACTATCAGGATTATTCTGGACATTGTCAATCATCTTCAGGTACCAAGGATCTAAGTCAACTTCAGCAAGTTCTAAAGCGGATACTATGACAGGAGCTCGTGATAAAGCGTCGGGAACAACGTTGTGTTTGCCCGGTCGATGTTTAATATCAAAAGAGTATTGTGAAAGCCTAACACTCCACCTAGCAAGACGACCAGTGGGCTCACGCATATTAGTTAACCACAACAAAGAATAGTGGTCGGTAAAAACTGTAAAATGAGTTCCCTCAATATATGCTCTAAATTTTTCTACACCGAAGATAACTGCCAAACACTCTCTTTCAGTCACAGAGTAATTACGTTCAGAAGAATTTAAAGTACGTGAAGCGTATGCAATGACCTTTTCATCATCTCCTTCACCTTGCGTAAGAATACAACCTAACCCGTAACTCGAAGCGTCACACTGTATATTAAAGGGTTTAGTGAAGTCAGGGCTACAAAGAATAGGAGCTGAAGTTAATCGTAATTTGATTTCACGGAAAGAAGTTTCAGCCTCCTCCGTCCAGGTAATCTTTTGTTTTTTAACACGTCCTTTAATAAGGTCTGAAATGGGAGCAGAAAGAGTAGCGAAATTGGGTACGAAACGCCTATACCAAGAAGCTAAGCCAAGGAAACGTTTAACCTCGGTTACAGTAGAAGGTCTGGGATAATTCGAAATAGCTTGGACCTTCTTAGGGTCTGTATGCAATCCATGTTTGTCAACGATGAAACCTAAGTAAGTCAAACTAGATCGGCAAAATTCACACTTATCAATGTTAACAGTTAAATTGGCATTCTTCAACCGGTCGTAAACTTCTTTTAACATGCTTAAATGTTCCTGAAAAGTACTCGAAACAATGATAATGTCGTCTAAATAAACAAAAATGTTATCACCAAGCAAGGGACCGAAAATAGAATCCATCAAACGCTGCTGCGTAGCGGGAGCGTTGGCAACACCAAAAGGCATAACATTATACTCGAACAAACCCCTACGAGGAACAACGAAAGCAGTCTTTTCGCGTGAATCAGGATGGAGAGGAATCTGATAAAAAGCTTGCTTCAAATCAATTGACGTAAGAAATCGCGCATCTCTTAATTTATCTAAAATACTTGATAAGAAAGGAATAGGATAAGCATCTTTCTTTGTCACAGAATTCAGTTTCCTTCCGTCAAAACACAGGCGAAAAGATTCACCATCTTTCTTTTTAACCAGAACCATGGGCGAACTCCAAGGAGATTTAGAAGGACGTATAATACCATTCTCTAACATCTTATCTAATTCGGCATTAGCATGTACTTGCATAGCAGGAGAAAGTGGATAATAACGTTGTTTAATGGGATCTGCATCACCAGTATCAATAATATGACAAACTCTATCAGTTCGACCTAACTCGGGACCTGAAATTTCAGTGAAATTTTGAATGATTTCATCCAATAATAATTTCTGTTGTGGACTCAAATCGTCAGTACTACAAATAGCTTGTAATGCGGAAACCTCAGACACCGAAAATTGGTTAGAAACAAAGTCGGTTTTAACTCCAAAAGAGTAGCAAAAATCCATCCCTAAAATAAGAGTAGACGGAATAGTACCACAAACAACGGCGTCAAGAGTTTTAGAAACCCCGTCAACAGAAATATGAAGTGATACAGTACCCAACATAGTCTGCGAATTACCATCAGCAGTGGTTAAGGAAAGAGGTAAATTACTTTTATTAATTTTAAGATCGTGTTTTCGAATTAGGTAAAAACCATTCTTACCAATCAAAGTCTGGTTGGCTCCAGAATCGAAGAGAGCTTGAACAGGTTCGCCGTTAATAAAAACCGAAACATAGGGCCTGTTATCTTCTGGACGTTTAGCAAAAATAGCTGAAGTCTCAGGAGAGGAACGACAAAAATTACGTACCACGTTCAACCAAGATGGCCATAATTCGAGTTCAGCCTTCAATAATTCTACAGAAGGGATGGATCGGCTGCAACATCCAATCCCTAAGCCTCGTTTTTTGGATGACATCTTAAACATTTGGCAAAATAAACTCCAGGGTTACCACAGACGTAACAAAAGATAGTCTTGGATTGAGAGCAGGTGTGAAAAGTATGCCCCGTACCCTGACAGTTCCAACATCTAGTATTAGATCTGGCTCGATTCGCTACTTTCTTAAACACTTTAGAAGTAGAAGCAGGTTTTGAAGTGAAAACTTCGGCACTAACAACATTTGGAGGCTTCTTCTTGGGTTGGTAAGCTAAATCAGGTTCGAGGGGTAAAGAATAATCAAGGTTAGGATTTCTATACCTAGCATTTTGAAGTTTAACTTCCTCTAACCGTTTACACAAAACAAGAAGTTGATCAACGTCTCTAATTTCAGTTAACGAAAGTTGAGTAGCATAAAAAGGTTGTAAATTACGTAAAATATGTTTAAGTTTTATTGACTCAGAAGGCTTCTCTACTAAACGGTCGAAAAGGTTTAAAAGTACGGCTACAAACAAACTTGGTTTTTCGTCGGAACCTTGCTTACGTCGTTTAATCTCTTCCCACAATGCTTCGTCGAAATCATTTGGCAAAAAGTCAAAACGTAACTTGTCAATTAATTCGGACCATGAAGTAACACGATTCCTAACAGCTCGGAACCAAACGAGACCTTGACCAGAGAATAGATCTACCGCACTGGCAAACAATTGATCAAAAGAAACATTGCGAGCGACTCTAAGTTCTTCGACTCGTTGTAAAAAAGCGTTGACTCCAATAACACTGGCGTCACCGGTAAAAGTTAAACCCCACTTACAAACAGGAACTGACTTAGTAAAAGAAGGTAAACTAGCAGTCGTGATAGAATTCGAAGTAGCTCTAGAGAGTTGTAAACGATCAAGTTGACGACGTAATTCATCAATTGGATCACCACCCGAAGATACAGGAGCTCTTGGACGAGATAAATCAACTACCTGAACGTCAGAAAAAGAGACCCGCGGGCACTGACTCGTGGAGTTAGCTAACGGTAAAACTTCTTCAATATTGGATTCGGGTTGTTCAACCTCGGATTCATCTTCAGGGATTTCATCGTCGTCAACGGTTTTCCTAACTAAGTCCAGTAAGTCCAAACAAAGACTAACCTTATCGGCGTGAAGGGATTCTAGGTCACTTTCGGGTTTCAAACGATTCAACCTAGCAAATAAATGGGACAACCGAGCGTCAAGTCTCACACATTCAGAAGAAGTAGGTTTTTTAAGAAAAACATTATTGATCTGGGAGGACAGCTCACTCAATTTCGTTCCACAAACATCCAACTCACCAGGAACATCGTACTGAATAGGAGGGTAACTGTTTATTAAGGAGGTATCTAATTTCTCCAGGGCTAACTTAGCACGTAAAGCCTTGCGCTTTTGGTCAACGGACATGAATTCGGGATCTATCCCTCGGAAGATTAGTTCATAAGAGAGTTCATCGCCCCTCAAAGCATTAACGTTGAAACTCATGGTGGCGAATTAATAAAATTACAAAGTGTCCGAACAAAGGTGTCGAAAAGAAATGATAAAATGATAAGGGGAGAAAACCAGTAGCAATCTCGAAAGCCCCACGTTGCTGCGTCAATTTAGTATAACAGGTAAAAGCGAAACAAAGAAAAATAATCACCTACCTGTATACTTACAAGAAAACTCAAAAGAATTCGCCGACTAACTTAGTTGTTTGCGAGGGCCGTAGATCGCCGAGGATTGCCTTATCAAAGTTAAAACTCAGAAAGTGAATACTAATAAAAAATGAAAAAAATTGGGCGCCAGAAAACTTTTCAGTTTTCAAAAAAATATAGAAATACAAATAAGTAATTTTAATGACTTCAAAATAGTTAACAATATGCAAATTAAATAGAAAAAGTAAGAGCAAAAATATGCAACCAAACGTACAAAAACAAATCGCTTAGGTTAATTTCAAAGGAACCAAAAAAAACTAAATATCAACGTTAGTTGAATTAAAGAAAGATATACATGAATGAAAAAAAAAACGATCAAGGTGGATAAATAAAAAATAAGCGCTTACCTTTATTACCTGAGTGAAAACAAGTCTAATAAAAATGAACGATCAAAAATAAATAGCAATAGCCTTGTTTAAACTCAAGCTTATTACCTTGAAAAAAAACACGCAAATTCGTTATGCTAATAAAATAAAATGGAAAAACCAACCTAAAGCGTTACAGAATATTACAACAAAAATATAAATTTATTTCGTGAAGCGAAAAAGAATTAATATGAGATAATTAATATTAATGCAAATTAAATTAGCTGAAGGCGTTAAAATTCAATTGTACAAATATTTAAGTAAAGCAAAGTTAAAAATTAAGAAATTTAATAAATGGAATAAAATCAGGTAAATTCGACGACACTTAACAATTCAATAAACACCGACCTTGAATCCTCCAAGCGATCGAGTGGCGAATAACCAGCAATGATAAATAATTTTTCAATAATACCGCATCCTTCAACTCCATAAATAATGCAGCCGCAAAAAGGCAAAAACCAAAAGAGCCGGAGTACGGTAAAGTAATGGAAAATAAAACCAAACGAAAAGAAAGAAGCTGTAACAAATTCGCCATTAACACGTGCGTTCAATGATAAGACAAAAATCTCCACTTACCACCACAATCTTGGTGCTTCTAAAAAATAATTTCACAAAGTGAAACAAAACCGAAAATCTCGGAAGTTATAATTACGAAAATTCCATCAGAATTAAATAAGTAACTTCGGGATAAATTTTACCAAACTCAACTGCTTCGCAGACAACCCAAACGGAAAAAGCCAAGATTTTTAGAACCAACGCCGATCACCCAACGCGCATGACCCTCTCTCCCAAATCAGAAAACCTACTCAAAACCAAAAAGTCACTAACTACGTAATCTTTTACCAGTGAATATATAATAAATAGAGGTTCAATAAATGCATTCACCGTAAATAAGCAATTGAAAGGAGCAAAATAATATAACGGAAAATGAACCGTTACACTATAACTAAATAAAGAATTTAAATCTAATTAAAGATTAAAACAAATTTGCCATTTTTTCAAACTACCGATTGGTTCGCTTTCACTTTCTTTTTTATTTTTGCTTTGCTTTCCGTAAACAGGCAATGTATTTCAAGTTTTAGTTTTGAAACGCTATTTGTTTGGATATGCACTTTCCGAGAATTCCGTAAGCTTCTTTCCTTTCAAGCCGGTATAATAGTATTGTTTGGTGGCTGTGCCTCTTCTAATGTTAGAATTTAAGAAACGTTGGTCGTACCTTAATCCTGGTGTATTTTGTGTTGCATAAATTGTTAGCTACCTGTGTCCATGCGAGCGTCATTGATTTAGACCATGACTGTACCTTTCAAAACACGTCGACGTTTTAACGACAAACCGTGGATGAACAAAGATATCAAGTGTGCCATCAAAAAGAAAAGGAAATGGTGGGACTTATACAAAAGGTAACACAATGTTGCTCACTATGTCCACTACCGAGAATTATGTAACTTAGTTACAACAAAAATTCGAAATTCCCGATCAAACTACGAAGCTACAATTGCCTCATCAAATAGTAAAAACTTTTATAAATAAGATATTAATAGCAGTACCCTAAAATCAAGGATTGCATCAATTACACTAAAACACCCTACCACCAACAAAACCGCTGCGACTGCCAAAGAAAAGGCCGAAATTTTCGCGGAAGAGTCTTACAAAGCCTTTGTGCGAGAGCGGCTCCCTAACACTTCGATGCTACCAAACTGTACCCGAGTAAAAGCATCCATCACTACAGTAAATTTCACACCTGAGAAAGTGCATATAGAACTCTCACGTATTAAATCAACATCCGCACCGGGACCAGGCTCACTAGCTCCTCACTATCTTAAAATGTGCGCTACTTCTTTATCTCAGCCTATTGCAAATCTCATGACACAGTCATTTAATGAATCTAAACTCCCGGATATTTGGAAAAAATCCGTTGTCACGCCTATATACAAAAAGGGAAGTAAATTGATAGCTGCAAATTATAGGCCCATCAGCCTCACGTCTGTAATATGTAAATGCATGGAAAGAATAATTACCAAAAATATTACCAAATTTTTACTGAATAACTCCGCAATTCCCATCAGCCAACATGGATTCCTCCCGGGTCGTTCCGTTGTAAGTAACTTACTAGAGAGCACCAACCAGTGGACTAAAACGCTCGACAACGATATTCCACTTGACTTAATATACTTAGACTTCGAGAAGGCGTTTGACCGCGTACCAATAGAACGACTCATCTATAAACTTGAACACTATGGAATTCGGGGAAACCTGCTAGCTTGGATATCCGATTTCCTAAGAGGACGTACTTTTTCAGTGCGCGTAGAAGGCACACTTTCAAATAGCTATCCAGTCCTAAACGGAGTACCTCAAGGCTCAGTTTTGGGACCCATGCTATTCTTGATCTATATCAGCGACTTATCAGCCGTAATCTCTTCAACTTGCAGTTTCTTTGCAGATGATACTAAATTCTTCAACTGTCCCTTAACCAATTCGCAAACGATCTATGACGACCTACTGAAGATAACCGAATGGTCTACCACCTGGTTGCTATCTGTCAATGCTGATAAGTGTAGTGTTCTGCATATAGGTCACAACAATCCAAGAATCCTTTATATGTTAGGTGGTGTAGTGCTAAAACCAGTGTCTAATCAAGTGGACCTTGGTGTTGTGATCTCGTGTGACTTGAAATGGGAATACAACATTTTCAGTGTAGTAAAAAAAGTCAATTCACTAATTTATCTGATAACTCGCACATTTAAGAACGTATAAGTCGACCTGTTGAAAAAACTTTACATAACATACATCCACTCTATAATTGAATATGGTGTTGTGGTGTGGTACCCTTATTTCGCAAAAGACATTAACCTAATAGAAAAACTTCAGAGACGTTTTACTAAAATCGCTCCTTCCTTACGAAACTTAAGTTACGACGAAAGACTTAGTGCATTAAAAATTGAAAAACTATCTGATAGACGTAAAAGAAACGACCTTATAGAAATCTTTGAAATTGTATCAGGACATTACGCTTGTGATATCTCAAATGTCTTAAACTTCAGCCATAATACTCAATTACGGGGGCATGAATTTAAACTTGTTACTGAGCGTTGTCGCAAGTTACCTAGATAAAACTTTATTTGTAACCGTGTTGTAAATTTGTGGAATAATTTACCAGCAGAAATAGTAGGTTCTACCAATGTTAAAAACTTTAAGACTGCGCTTAATAATTATATGGCACCGCTATAAGTTTAAGAAGTTTATTAATGCTTTGTCAAACATTTATTGTTACTGCCACCATGTATTGTACATAAGGGGGTATTATCGGTTTTACCGCCTACCCCATAATAAATAATAAATAAATAAAATAGGGAGGAAATGTAACATAATTTTAAATTTATAAAATAACTAAAAACTTGCACATAATTTTGACTTTAAAAAATAAATCAAAATAAATAAATAAAATTGTTTAAAACAATTTTATACAAGTAAAATAGTAAATAACTTTAAACTTTGAAAATAAAAATAAAACAATAATTTTAACTTTAGAAAACAAATAGAAAATAATAGTTATTTATGTACCAAGGGCGTAAAGAAGCTTTAATGGCCTGAGACGTGATTTTAAGCCCGATGCGCTAGCCGAGGGCTAAATACACGTCAAAGGCCATAAAAGCAAGTTACGCCAGTGGTACATACATAATTTTATGCAGGATCGAAGATTTTAAAACTGAAATAAAAGGAATAAATTAATTTTCTACCCACATCACAAATAACAAAAAACGATGCTTAATTACTTAAATAACAGTATTTTCAACTAAATCACCATTAGCACGTATGCATTTTTCTATTCGTTTTAAAAAATAAAGCGATTTTCAAAATTGTTTGTTTTTAATGAAATTTCGGATTTAGCCTATTTGAACGATTCTGGACAACTTTTATTAACAAGATTTTTTGATAAAGAAATCCCTAATACGACTTCTTCAATTTAGCTGTTTATTTTAAATCGTAGTAGACTAGCATTTTACCGTGAGGGGAAAGTAACATACCCTAAAAGTACAATTTAGTGAGGGGTATAATCAGAAAAAAGAAATTTTTTAAATCCATAATATATAAAAAAAAATACTGGGGTGGTGCCGTCTAAAGTGAGACACACTGTATGTATCTTCTTCCGTAACAGGTAGCCATGGATGCAATTGCAAAACTTTAAGAAAAAGATAAATACGGTTACGGCTACAGATAATATTATATATGTAGGTATTTGTATAACAAGGGAGGTGTAAGTGAGATTTATTTTCTCAAGCATAGAAGGTCAAAACCCGAGCGTAACGTACGCTTGAAACCACATGAGATAGCGTGCTCTTCGTTTGCCTACCGTGATTATATTATGTACAATATGAATTGCAGTTTTATTTCAAAATGTTTATAGCAAAAGTGGTTGGTTACCATAAAACATTCAAGAAGTTAAATACATATTGTCACTCTGAATTTAAATCAAAAATATTGTAAATTAATGCTATTATTACCGAGGATAATGTTTGCAACACGAACGAGCGAGCGAGCGAGTTTTGCAATTATCCGATGCCAACCCTTTATTTCAAAAATCGCAATATTAGGGTAATTTTAATGTTGCCAACATAATTCAACAGGTGGTGGTTTTTTAAAAATGAAACGGCGTATAAGTAGTTATCGAGTTGTCATTAACGCTGAGTCATTTATTTTGTTATTTTGTTTTGCACTTCGAAGTTTCATGCTGAATATAGTTAACATGAAGGCCAAAGAACTGTTTCATTTACCAAGAAAAAGTAAAGCAGCGTTGTCAAAACTCGATAACATAACCTCAAAATATTTTTATAATGGTTGCATTCAAGCATTCAACAACACGAGAGAATTCATAAGATTGTACCGTTTAACGGTTGCATTCATCGTTGTGCGAAAATTCATTATTGCCACGAACTTTTTGATTTTACAAGCTGCCGTCTCTCTACCGTCTACCAAATTCTTTTATAATCCATATAATCCTTGATTCTGAGATAACGTCAATTTTCGCCGCATTGACGCTAGTTAAATTACCTGCGATGGTATTTAAATATGACAGTTAAATATTGTAGGTTAATACGTTAATAGCCGAAAACAATTGCATTAAAATAAATTTAATTTTATAAGGTATGGTTTAAAATATGCATACTTTGTGGCAATTAAGCATTTTAGAGGCACAAATGACAACAATGTCAAAAAATACAAAATTAATAATTGCGGGGAATATTTTATATTCTACAGTAAGCATCTTATCAAACCGTATAAAGCCGTATAGCCTGTCAAAAGGTGGAATAAAGATGAGTAAAACAAAATGTCTTTCCCACTTGTTCTATTAAAATTGAAATTGCATAACCAGGTTTCACCTCACAGAGGCATTATCAAATGCTAAAATATAATCTACAACTCAATCAAAGCTTAAATCTAAAGCATTCTTACCTATCGACACAACAAAAATTTAATAAGCACCGGAATCAATTATCTAACCTATTGGGTCGTAGTCTTCTATAAAAAGCTAGAAGGCAAAGATTAAAGATGATTGAAACCGGTACTAAGACATGGTCCAACATTCCATTTATATTCATCCCACTATAAGTATCCGATATGGATGGTCTCAATATAAGGTTTTACTGTCAAAAGGTGTTTACTAGCGCCAAGCGGAAAATGCTTGAACTAAGAATATGTCCAGGCCGTAAAAAGCTCGTGATAATGACACACGTTTTCGAAAACATGGCCTACTAAATGTAAGTGAAATTTAGTTGATCATGTTGAATGCAACCATAATGCTTCTTGCACTTTCAAAATCATATTATTTTTTCTACTCCCATGTATAAAGTAGTAGTTTCACATACTGATCGCAGTACGTGAAGTCTTATTTTTTATATCGATGTGTGAAGTGCAATGCATTTCATATGGAGTTTATTTTACGCGTTTCTGCCATAAGAGCCTATACACTTTTCGGAACGGGTAAACATTGAATAGATTGCTGTGCTTGTTTTTTGTTTGAACGACGAATTTGTGGGAACTGTCAAGTGAAGTGAACGTTTGCTAATTTAACTCATTTTTTAAGTTTGAGGTCGTAGAAAAAGTATAGTGTGCAACACATACGCGAAGCCTTTTTTACGCTCGTGTGCTTGTGACACTCGGCTTACAGCTCGTGTCGCAAACTACACCCTCATGTAAAAAGGTCAGCTTCACGTACTTGTTACACAATATACTATTATGTTTGTGTATTTTTTTCATTTTACATCGAAATTTAGTGGCTCAAATAGTTGTTTTCCGTTAATTATTATTCACTGCTAACTATTGTGATAATTAAATAAAAAGTAGAAAAACAAATGACGCTTGCATTCAGCAACGCAGAGAATTCACTACGGCCTGCTCGATATTAACGTTTGTGGTCGGAATTGAACAGGGCGTACTTTGTGTATTTAAAGGTAGTGTAAATAAATAATTTAAAAAAAAGCCTAGTGCGTTAGCATCGTCTTGAACAACTGCTGTCACGATTTATTTGAACCTGTTTTTTTTTAATTCGTTTAAGTAACTGGAACAGGTAAAGTTTTAAGCAATTGAAAGCATGAGAATGGAAAGTGGATAAAAACCATTTTTGTCAATTTTTGGTTTTGAGCAGTTTTCGACTCTCCTAAAAGAGCTGCTGCGTTTAATATGAAAGGTGGACAAATCCGCTTAAATTATGTACGCGGGTCATTTTTAAAGTAAGAACCGTTCTGGTTTAAAAGTAAACACAACTTGCGTTTTTTCAAAAATTTTATTTCGACAATAACCAACATCCTTTCGCTGACAAAACATTCTTAACCATCTCAGTCACATGTCCAACTCCCATTGAATATGTGACTTACTAACTACCTCGCACTGCAGAAGCGGTGTCTAGCGGCTAGCGTCACAGGCATGTTAACGTTATACAGTGCTCCCAATCCACACCTATCATAACAAATCCCTTCACACCTTATTGGCATGGGGTGGGCCTGGCGTAATCCAGGATTAATCCACGAGGATCTGCTCCATGTCGATTGATTATGATGATGATAACCAACATCCTTTCGCTATTTTTCGACGTAATCCCCGTTTCGCTCGAGGCATTTTTCCGAACGGGAGATGAGTTTGACGATCCCCTCATCGAAGAAGTTGGCCGCCAGTCCATTTAGACAACTGTTGGCCGTGTCAACATGTTGAAAATTCTTATGCAGTTCGTCGATAGTGAAGCGCCTGTTTTGCATCACCAGCTGCTTTCAGTTCGTCCGTGATTGTGGTTGGCCGGCCAGAACGTTCCTTCCTCATCATAGCTGTTTGTTCTTCCATCATTAAATAAACGGCACCACTTTCCCATACACTTCAACGAGTGTTTTTTGCATTTAAAGCGCGTACTTGTCACGTGTTTTTGTAATTTAACGATATTTTAGGATTTTTAAGTCATTTTAAATTTATTTGTAAATTCATTAGTACGGTCCTGTACCTTATTTTAATTTTCGTGTCGATTATTTCACATTTGCTACAGTTGAATTCGTTTTGTCTAGAGGACAATTAAGGTTAACTTATTTTGGCACGTTCTGTATTATAATTCTGAGAAATTTTCAAAGTCACTTCATATGTTGCATAGTTGTCAAGCTGCCTTTGTTAGAAATCACAAGGTGACCTAAATTTTACGCGTGTTTCAGCAAGGCATGATGTCATCTTATTCATTGAATTCAGTTTCTCGTGGCAATGCTTCCGGGAATTCCCCGAGACGCGCGCTGTGTCAATTGAGCGTTCCACTCCCCTCTGCCTTCTTAGTGCCTTCAGTGCGTGAAAGTTTACCAACCATGGTGGACGCCTTCTTCTGAGGCGCGGTGCCGTAATTGTCGTAGTTCAGGGTAGGTTCTTACAATGAACCAGGAAGGCTTCCATTACCGGTGATTTTCCTCGTGGAGGAATCACAATTATCGACTTCGTTCGGATCCACTTAAGGAATGCCAATATAATCCTGGAATGAAATAGAATCGTGTGTGAGGAAGTTTAAGTGACAGTGTTGTCGTGCCGCCTACACGTTTCCTCCTCGTGAGGGATTAGAAAAACCTACCGCTTTAAGGATTACTCTGCGTTTTGTTCTTGCACCCGTCTTTGAAGGGAGAACATCTAGCCCGTCCAGTCTCACGTCGCTCCCTGGTTTTTAAGTACCATCAACATCGCCAGGTAAAACTACTTCTTTAAGCTGCTCCTGTTTTCTTCATTTGCCGTTGTGTTCAACGTCAGTTTTATTGCCGACGTTTGCCTCTTGCTGGCAGGCTTGTTTTTCAGTGTTTGAAGTTAATAAGTACCGCCTTTGTCATTTGTTATTTTGTGTTTTGATGTGCAACTTTTAAAGTAATAGCAGACATCTAGCTTATCTATTTTGTCCAGTGACATGTGGTGAAGGCTTGTGAACCTCGTCTTTGGCGGATCCATTGGTCACATAGCAATTTGAGGGTCTCTGGCAACTCAGGTAACTAGTTTGTTGTTTTAATTTTAGTAAAGTAACGTAACGATTTCATTTGTGTTCGTCGAGTAAAGACCTTTAGTGATCAGTTTAATATTTGTAAAGTTAAGATATTTGGTATTATGTTGCATGTGTGGAATTTTTGGTGCTTATTTCTTGTTAATTTGTTTAATGTATTATTATTTGTGTCTTTCTATCTTGTTTGGAATTGAGAGGCTTAGCTTGTGGATATTTTTGCAGGAAGTAACGTAAATACAGTTCCCTCAATTCTCGTTCTTTTAAAAGTAAGTTTCGTATTCATAATTTGATTTAACGTAGCAATTTTGATTTGTCTTTTTCATGTAATGTTTTGTATTCATTTTTGTGTATTTAAGTCATTAAATATTTCATTGTCAATTCAGTTTGGTGTAATTTGTGTTGAGTGCTTCCCGTTTATTTCAGGATATTTTGCGTTCAATGTTTTATGATTTATGTGTAAAGTGTTAGCCTGCTTTCAAGTTTGAGCATGAAGTAAAGTAGAGTAATTTCAGTCAAGCAAGGTAAGTCACATCTTGCACAGGATGCAGCTATAACGACGACCCCCTTTCATCCGAGCCCTTGGAAACCTTCCATGATGGGTTTCCTTCTTTTAAATCTTGAGGTGATTTTATTCATGGTGGCGCCCTATCTACCGTTTACGACCATCCCCTTTTGAAGGGTTAATAAGTGTTTCGAGTATTATTTCAGTGATACGAACCACCCATCTTCACTGCAGTCTAGCCGCGTGCATCCCGGATTTGACATCCGCTATTTAATGTCGTAGTGTGCGTTTGGCACGTGACATACTTCTCAATCGGCGGGGTTAGTAATGGACAAAGCTGATATTACATTGCTGCACAATATCGTCTACCTCCCTAGCAACTTCAGACTGACTGACAGCGGTGACAAATGACCAGAGAAGGCATTACTCGGTAAAAAGACCGCGGGGAGCGCTATGCGCGGATAGGAGACGCAAACGGTTCCTACTTTAAAAATGTCCCTCGTAAATAATTAATTTGATATTTAATATTACATAATGATATAGAATTTTAATAACAACAAACCAAATAAGATACTTTTAACTTTTAAAGCAAATTTTTTTAAATTTTATTAATTATTTATTTATTTTTATAAATTTTCTCACGCGGGTTTTCATACAAATTAAATAAACTTTGAGCTTAAAGAAGACAGGAATCTAATGAACATTATTTATAAATGCAATTAATGCCCTAGTTTTTAATATAAAAATAGAAAACAGATTTTTCTATATAAAATCTGTACAAAAACTGTAAAATAATTCCCTGTTTGCGCCTCTTACAACTTCAAGTAAATTAAACTTGGAACAACGTTTGAAAGTCCATCTGTTACAAAGTTATTTATACGACCAATTTATTATTTTATGCTCGAAATAGATGTGACAAACAAGAATACATAATAAACGCAAGAGTTAGGCATTTTTATTCTTTTTAATAATCTACATAACGCTCATAACCATTTTATTTAAACCAACTGAAATAATTTCAAAATTTCGCATTCTCTTCAAAACTCAGTTGAATAATGGTTAGCATAAGCAATGACTTTTTGTCAAAATTAAATAAGAACAAAGTTCATTTCATCCTTAAAGTAACGCATGTAATGTAGAACTTAAAAAAATCAATTCAATTTTGAATTTTCGCTTTTAGTTTGGAATTTAAAAAATTAAACGTCATTGATTTGTGTAACTTTAAACATAAAACTACAGGAAGGAGTGTAGCGCTCTAGTAGCTATAACATACAGTGCGACGGAAGTCGCCATTTTGAAGCCCCATGTATGACTCATTTGTAGTCAATTCGAGGTTATAATTTCAATAATCAAGTGAAAGGTCGAGAGTGAATACCATAGGCGTCACATACATATTTTTATATAGATTAGAACAATGCAAAATATATATTTAAAAAACTGTTTTAACCGTCAGTATTATAATATTTTATTTCTTGCAGCTTCTAATTTTTGTTCGTTCATACCTTTATTACATTTTTTGTCAGTTTACGACTTTGAATATTTTATATTCAAAGGTTTACGTATCCCGTATCCATTCTAAAAGGTACGCCACTGACATAGCGGAAATATTCAACCGCGATATGCAAGACCCGTCTTGGTCTCCACGTCTGTTTTATGTAGCCTCCTTCCTGTAGTTTTATATTCAAAGACTTGAACAGGTCAATTTTTTGTGAGACAAGATTCAAATCTAACCTTAAAACCTGTCTGTTAATAAGTGGCATCAAGGTTGTTGGACATGGCGAATTGTCGCTTTGGCGTCAAAATGTCTTCTTTGATGCCATAGCTATTTTCTGACGCCTTTTATATGTTTGCTTGATATACTTCAAAACAGGAAAATTTAAAATCAACCCAGCCGCACTGTTACGGTTACTTGTATTAATTCTTGAACTACAAAACGCATACTTGTGATCGAGCATCAATTGCCAATGTCAAAAAGTTCAAATTTCCAAATGTTCAAATCATGCGTAGAAATAAAAGTTCGTCAACTCACTTTGAAATTGTTTTGTTTTCGTATAACTATATATTAAAAAATAAATATTCTTTATTTCTATCATTTAAATTAAATAATCTTTTTAAATCTTACTAAAATAAGGATGTTATGGGCACAGCTTCTTTACGCTAAAAAATGTTAGTAAAGAAAAATTATTAACAGTTTTAAAATGAATAAAATGATACAAAACTTGAAATACGCCGAAATTTTGCCATTTCTTACGATTTATAATTGTTAAATTGGCTACTTGAGGTTAATAACACCTTGCAATAGTGTACGATGCTGGTAATTTTAAATAAAATTTTATTTTCTAGGTTTTAACTTCCCCAGAAGATGCCGTTTGTATGAAAGGAAAAACCCCCAACGAATCACATGAAGATGTCGATCGTGTTCGAAAGTAAGCCGTAAACCAAAAATCATAGGTTCTATACACACGTGATCCTTGGTTCTTGTTTTATTATATTTAACTTTAGTTGCACTAATCAATACACCCTTCCATAGCGATTCGTCTGTTTTTAAAATAATAAAAGTAAATACAAAAACCACAGTATCCACAAAAATCTCCAAAGATACACTAAAAAATGTTTTACGATGAATTTGAGTTTTACTATATTTTGGCACTTAATTTCTTTTAAATAATTATGTTTAGATGTAATGGTCAACATATTATTCTTTGTTAAAATATATCTCGAAAAAGTTAATCGTGGTATGTTAAAAAACAAACAAATATACTTAAGCTCAATATTAAAAAAGCAATAGGAAACCAGAAAAATTATTCTTGGGCATACATTACATTGACACAAATTATCACTTGGTCCAAATGTTTTCTGTAGCTAAAGAAACTAAAATACTATGTACCAACATTATCATAATTACGGCACTCCATAAATACAATCTTTCCCCTAAAAAGTTCATCTCAAAAACTGTTGCTAAAAAAGAAAAATGAATGTAAACGTGGCGATTTGGATGCAGTTTTTCTTGCTAAAAATACTCCTCTTAGTTTATGAAACGTCCCTACAACATGAATTATTAGTATCAAATTAAGCGCATTGATCGACTGATGCCACTATCAATCCTATGAACTCAAACGCCAAGTAGGAATCTGCATATTTACGATTTCCCATGCTATTTCCATATGTTCGCCCCTTAAGTCAAACACTCCGTATATGCAGTGCACTCGTTTTCGCTATGCACTGGTATAAAAGCTTGCATATATCCTGTCCAGTTGTTTATTTGCCATTGCTAACTCCATTATTATTACAGCTACGAATTCAAGTAAATTAGCCAACTAGGGGCATTTTTCTGCCGATTAAATTGATAAAAACAGAAAAAACTTGAACGTTTCGTTTCCGAGATCATCACAAAAATACTTTGTTTTAATGGAACATCCTGTATATTTTTATATATCTTAAAATTTAATTAAAAACAAAAGCTCATTAATACTTAAACGAGCGAAATGGGCCCAAACTTTCTGAAGTCTCCCAAAATAAATACCAAGTAGGCCGTGACCAAGTATTGTTAAATAAATGAAAACATTCTGATTTTCTTGATACTAAAACAGAAGAATGTAAAACATCGAATAAAAAGATAAAAAGTGAAATTAGAAAAGACCTAAGAACCCACAACACAAAAATAATCCAAAACACAATTGAAGAGAACATGAATATGAAAGTGCTAAGATCACAAAGGTCAATGGGAAGAACAAAAATAACGAAAATACAGTATGATAAAGGGGTAGTAGATAAAACTGAAATAGTGAAAGCGGTGGAAGAATTCTATACAAAACTGTATGAGTCACAAAACCAAGAGCCACAATGAAAACAACAACAACAATACATTATTACGAATGTCGGTTCCGAGGAAATACCAGAACTAGACAGATATGAACTAAAAATTGCCCTCAGGCGGATGAAAAACAAAAAATTTCCAAGAACAGACAGGATAACTTACGAGATGTTGAAACTCGGGGGAGAGACCTGCTAGAAACTGTTCGCATCCTTCCTAGCAAATGCATTGAACAAGGACAAATACGTAAAATATGGCAAGAAGCAGAATTGATTTTATTATTCAGAAAGGAGATAGCAAAGATTTAAAAAAATATAGGCCTATAAGCCTGTTGTCACATTTATATAAACTACTAACCAAAATTTTAACAAACTAAACTCTTACCCGCAATACGCACATTACTAGAAAAATGCACTGAATACAATGTCCCTCTGTACCTAGCCTTCATTAATTACCACAAGGCATTTGATTCTATTGAAGTTTGGGCAATTATGAAAGCATTCGATGATGCCAGAAATAGACTCTAGATGCTCCAGACTTCTCAAATACATATACAAAAATGCAACGATGACTATTAAAGTTGACTAACGAGGATATATCAACTAATACAACAAAGATACTCAGAGGTATACGTCAAGGGGATACAATTTCACCCAAGCTTTTTACATTAGCTATGGAAAATATATTTAAAACTCTACCATGGGAACATACTGGAATAAACATAGACGGATTATATCTAAACCATTTACGTTTTACACACGACGTAGTGCTTACAGGAAACAACCTTGAAGAACTCACAACAATGATTAAACAATTAGATGAAGCATCTAAACTAGTGGGCTTAAAGACGGATGTTAGAAAGACGAACCGGGAAGGAGTACCAGTCGGTACTCGGACACAAAATTAAACTGGGGAAAGAAAATCAAACAGCTGAAATTACTAGGCGAGTAGGACTGAGCTGGGCAGCTTTTGGGAAGCTCGGTTATATCATGAAAAACCCAAACATCCCCATAAATTTAAAGCGAAGAGTGTATGAATCAGGCATACTCCCAGTATCCACATATGGTATGACCTAACCAAAAAAAAAAAACGCAAATTACTTGAGGGTAACTCAGAGGGAGATGGAGAAATTCACGTTAGGAATAAACATTCAAGAAAGTAACGAAGAAATAAGAAGAAAAACAAAAGTAACCAATATTATTAAGAAAACAGCAAAACTAACATGGCAATGGGTAGGACACATTGCTAGACAAGACACGAACACATGGATACCAAAAATTATACACTGGAGACCGAGAACTACTAAAACAAGCATCGGCAGACCACAAAAAAATGGTTGGACGACGTTAAACAGATCGCAGGAAAAGGATGGTTCCATGAAGCACAAGATAGTGGTAGATGGAAAGAGATGGAAGGGGCCGACATCCAGCAGTGGATGGAAGAAGGCTAGAAGAATAATGTAAGTAAGCTGTCAAGCAAAAATTTTTTCTAAATGAAAATGTAAAATGATAACTGGTAATTTATTAGTGATAATTATTTTGTTATCACTAAAAATGCTATTCTCATCAAGAAACGTGATATGCTAGAGGCGTATCTAATTTTCCAAAGTACTCCATCTTACTCTATCTTTTAGCTTGCATTTCTGGATCTTCAAGCACCAAATAAACATCATTTTCTGAAATTATACCAAAATTTTTCAAATAACAAAGCCACATAATAATCTCTTGGACTTTAATTTAGTTTGAAAAGACGTATTGTTTCCTGGACAACATTCCATTGTTTGATTACATTTATGTTTAGAAAGAAGGGACATTTACTCATAATTATTTGGGACGACTAACTTACTGAACAGATATTTGAATCACGAATAGACAGGAACAAGCGCTCCACTTCGTTGGCCTGTACGTTCACCTGCCTTACCGCCGTTAGATTTTTATTTCTGGAGCCTTTTTAAAAAAACGAGGTGTACAAACAACGCTACCACAATGTGGTACATTTTCTGTCAAAAGTTTAATTTTTATTTCTGTATTTTTATTAGTTTTAGGTGGTTAAGTATTGACAATTCTTTTACAACTAAATTTTTATTTCTTCTCCTTCCTTGGCTCTGTTGTTCCTTGTGGGATAATAAGTACGTAAAAATATACAGGAAGCTCCATTGAGGACAAAATGTATTTTACTTAATGTTTCGGAAACGAAACGTTTAATTGTTTTTCTGGTTTTTAACATTCTAATTAGCAAAAAAACAAATCAGTTTATTAATTTAACAGACTTCGTAGTTTTAAAAATGACGGAGTTAACATTAGTTGACAGTTCACTTTGGACACGGTACATCCCGATTCTTATAATCTCTATAAATTATTTGCAGCGCTCATCTGAACGACCTGGAGAACATCCCAATCTACTTCTTGGCGGGTTTGGGTTACTTGTTAACAGATCCAGATCCAATAGTGGCCATCAACTTTTTCCGCGTTTATACGCTGGCAAGATGTTTACACACTTTCGTTTATGCAGTATACGTGGTACCGCAACCTGCGAGGGCCATTGCTTGGGGTGTCGGTTTTTTCATAACCGGTTTTATGGCAATCCGAGCCATCATCTACTTTGCAACTTTTTAATTTAAATCCTTCATTTTAGACTTAATCTTTAACGTAATGTATATAAAATATAGTATTTTAAGGTGAAATTGGTAAAATTTATAAAATATACTAACATTTGTCATGCAGTTTAGGATTTTTTAGACTAAGGCCATGTTAGAAACACCCTTTTGTTAATGTAAAACATGGCCCACTATAGTTTAAAAGATTCGGGAGTGCACTATACATACAGTTTTATGATTTTTTTGAACTTGTAAATTGATTAAATAAATTTTCTATCATATGTATTTCAATTTTGTAGCTATTTAACTATTATTTAAGACTAGATTTTGGAAATTCACTACTCCGAGTCTTAAGAAACATAACAATTTTGGCCATTTTGATTTTGTTTTAGTTTTTCTTCTACTGGGATTCAAAGTACTTTTTAAGGTGAAATTATTTCGGATTTCTTAAGCAGTGCTTCCCAAACAACAGTATACGGAAAACCTTTTTATTACTGAAACATTAACGTCACTGCAATGTAACAAAGCTTTACACTTGAATTTACCTTTTAAATAAAAACGGGTGCATCATACTGCAACCATTTTAGGTGCAATTTACGTTTTAAAAAATTCTCAAACTTGTATCAAGAGTAAAAATTTTTTGAGAAATCAATAATACTCGTAAAAATAAATTGTCAAGAGAGGGTGCACAAGTTAGTAACGTGAATTACGAAAAGCAGTGAAGTACAGAAGCTAGATGATCGTACGCTTACGTAGCAGCGTCGTGTAAATTCGTCGGTTTTGTTTGTATACGAAATTACTGATTTATGTCAAATCTCTAGTGCTCGGCAGCATTCTAAGTTACTGAGCACACAGTTTTAATATCCAGATAACTACTTAAAAGAACAAATTAATTAACATAAAAATCAACATGATACAACAATAATACACCGGGGTCTATTACGTTGTACCATAAATTAAAAAAATTTAGAATTATTGAAATGGTGTATTTACATTTACAAAAACACATTCGATCAATTTACCAAGGAATAACGTTAATTCCAACAAAGTTGGATTAATGCGTAGCCTCGATCAAATCTCATCATCACCCAGGCAATTATATAATACAAGTAGCAGTGATACATGAAAGCAAAACGGGTTCACATGACTACATTTAGCAGTATAGGTTCTGTTAGTGCTGCTTACAGGGGAGAGGGAATCCCCTGTGGAATCCCACGTTGCATCTACTAGAAAACCCTCGGAGATGTTGAGAAGTAGTGAGTGTTGGGAGCACCTTGAGTTACTTATACAGGGTGGTGACTCGAACACCCGAACATAGGGATTTAACATGTAAAATCATATTTTCGTAATTTCCTGCTCCCCTAATTATTTTAGGTAAAAAAGCTTCAAATAAAAGTTGTAGAGCATAAAATTTTGCATCCGAGTCAATAAACAAAATTAATTTTGCGTGCCTTGTAACCTCAGAAATTAGAAATGAAAATGACGTAAATCACCCCAAAAATAGCGATAGCCATGGAATTGAAATACGAAAATTAACAAATGTTAACGGTTTATCTGCCAAGTTACGCTGCATTAGTTTATTTTTATTATTACTTGTAATTACTGTTGAAGTGAAAATATGGCCAACAATTTATTATACAATAAGTGAAAAAAATCAATTTTTAAAGTTATTTTACAGTGGTAATAGTATAAGACAAGTGCGAGATCTAGTTGCGAATTTATATCCTCATAGACCAATTCCGTCGACATCAACAATCCATACGATCATCAATAATCAAACAAAATATGGGTCAGTGTTCGTCCCTTGCAAGAGTTGCACTAAAAAACAAATAAATATTGCACCAAAAGAAGATATTGAAGCTGAAGATCATAATGTTAACGAAATCAATGTATTAGCTGCGGTATCAAATAATCCAAATGTGAGCCTTAGAGAAATTCGATCTGGATTAGGTTTGCACCACACCACGGTCCTAAAAATATCAAAAAAACACAAATTTAAATCTTTTAAATTTTCCGTCCACCAAGAAATTTTTGAAGAGGATAAATTTAAGCGTATGTCATTTTGCGAAAAAATCATGGAAAAATTAATTAATTAGTACATTATTATCGGTAAAAAAATACAAAAAATATAGCAATTTTATTTATTTTTTGTTTTTTTAAATTTAAAATTAATTTATGTACCATTGTTCACTTCAACAGTAATTACAAGTAATAATAAAAATAAACTAATGCAGCGTAACTTGACAGATAAACCGTTAACATTTGTTAATTTTTATTTCAATTCCATGGCTATCGCTATTTTTGGGGTGATTTACGTCATTTTCATTTCTAATTTCTGAGGTTACAAGGCACGCAAAATTAATTTTGTTTACTGACTCGGATGCAAAATTTTATGCTCTACAACTTTTATTTGAAGCTTTTTTACCTAAAATAATTAGGGGAGCAGGAAATTACGAAAATATGATTTTACATGTTAAATCCCTATTGTACGCGTGACAAATAATAATTTTTTCTCAATATGAATGTTTGATAAATAGGATTTGCCTCGACTCACCTTGATTGAAATTGAAAACAGCGTCACTCAGCTCCTGCAGGGGATGGTTTTGCGCCAATTCCAATGGCCATAGGTTAATGTTCTATCTTGCGTTTAATTTTATATTTTTTCCCACACCCGAGCTAGCGTTTTATTTTGAAGCGTTTATTAAACGATTAAATTGGCGGTTCCAATGCGAATTTCAACGATTTTTATGTGCGTTTTTTAAATTGACACGTAATGTGAGTTTTTTTTCAATTAATTCATGTTTTTACCCCGGAAACCCAAACAAACTCCAAAATAAAAAATTGGCGGTTCAAGGCAACCCTTGGAAGAAAAATTATAAAAAGCAAACGTTGTTGGTCCAACGAGCGAATTAATTATTAATATCATAATAAAAGTAAAAGATAACAACAAACACAAAAAAACTAACTAATAATAATCCAACATACCGCCCACCAAAATACAAGTATTTTACAATGCATTATTGATTTGGCAATGGACATAACTTTACTAACGGACGTTTGAGGGTACCCTGAACGGTTTTAATAGTCGCGACGCGAGATATGCCTTTTGGATCTGGGTGGAGTTGAATCACACGACCCAGACGCCAACGCATAGGAGGGGAAAGATCGTCTTTTATTAAGACCATGGTTCCTTGATCAATAGGTGGAAAATTGGCAACCCATTTACAGCGCTGTTGTAAAGTATGCAAATATTCATGATGCCATCTTTTCCAAAAATGTTGGTGCATACGTTGAAGCAGCTCCCAGCGAGTTAATCTATTCATTTTGATAGTTAACAGGTCGGGTTCAGGTATGCATGTTAAAGGAGCTAAAGTTAAATAATGACCAGGCGTCAAAACCTCTAAATCATTTGGGTCACTACTAAGGGGGCACAGTGGTCGCGAATTGAGTAAAGCTTCTATTTGTGCTAATATTGTAGAAAATTCTTCAAATGTTAAAATTTGTTCCCCTATTACGCGTTTGAGGTGAGTTTTAACAGATTTAATCCCAGCCTCCCATATACCACCAAAATGTGGAGCAGATGGCGGATTAAATTTCCATGTAATACCTTCTTCCTCCACAGCGCTCTTAAAACAATTAGATATTATGCGTGCAGCTCCAATAAAATTTGTTCCACAGTCACTCATTATTAAAGCACATCGACCACGGCGAGCAATGAAGCGACGCAATGCGGCAAGAAAGGCCGCTGTCGAAAGCTCCGAGACGAGCTCAAGATGAAGGGCTTTAGTTGCCAAGCATACAAATAGGCAAATGTATGCCTTGTGTGTTTTTGCTCCTCGAACCTTTCGCATTGTTATTGTAAATGGGCCACCAAAATCAATGCCTACAGAGTTAAATGCCTTGATTTGCTGTACTCGAACTGCGGGTAAATCTCCCATAGGTGGTTGCAGTGACTGCGGTTTTGTACGGAAACATCGATAACAGCGTGATAAACATCGACGAATTGCTCGATTTGCGGACAAAATCCAGAAATTTTGTCGAATTAAATAAAGAAGCGTGTTGAGACCAGGGTGAAGATGTTTCCTATGAGCGTCTTCTATAATCAAAACAGTTAATCTATGGGATTGAGGAAGAAGTGCGGGATGTTTTTCTTCAAATGATAATGCAGAATGACATAATCGACCGCCCACCCTGAGGATATCTTGTTGATCCAAGAAGGGATTTAGTTTGCGTAGTGGGTGTGACAATAATTTGTGTTGTCTTATACTATTTATGTCAGCGTGAAATATCTGTTGCTGAACTAATTTAACTAATATAAGTAAGGAATTGTGTAATTCAGAAGATGTGATTGTATCTGACATGGGTTGATGCACATTCCTAAGTTTTTTAGTAAAACGACAAATGTACGTGACTATGCGCAAAATTTTATTCAGCGAAGAATATTTGGTTAATAACTCATTCCAAGGCTTCAGATTGTCATCTTGGACAATAAAAGCCCTAACCTTTCTTTCTTCCTCAGTAACTACGTTTTCAATATCTAACTGATTGACTTGTTGCGTGGGCCAAGAATTAGGTGAAGCCTTAAGCCAAGGAGGCCCCGCCCACCATAAAGGATGGTAAATTAGTTCCTGGGGTAATAAACCACAAGATGCGCAATCAGCGGGATTATGCACCGATCGTACATGACGCCACGAGGAAGGTGGCACGCGTTCTTGAATATGGCTAACCCTATTTGAAACAAACGTTTTCCAACGATGTGGAGATGAACGTAACCAAGCCAAAACAACTGTGGAATCAGTCCAAGCGAAAATTTTATTAATTTTTTCAGAGTATATTTGAACAATGGTTTCTATAAGATTGGAGAGGAGATAGGCTCCGCACAATTCCAATTGTGGCAAAGACCGTTTTTTTAATGGCGCAACCTTAGTTTTGGCTGTTACAAATTTAACAGAAACGGTATTAGAATTATCAATGATACGAAAATAAACAACGGCTGCATATCCTGCTTCCGATGAATCGCAGAATCCGTGTAACTCAATGCTTGAGTAATCTGGCGAAAAAACGTAGCGATTTAAACGAATGTTACTAATTAAAAAAAGCTGCTGGCGGTAACAATTCCAGCGATCAACTACTTCATCTGGCGGGATAGCATCCCAATCTAAACCTAAAAACCAAAGATGTTGAATTAATCGCTTGCAAAAAAAAGATTAATGGGGCAAGAACACCAAGTGGGTCAAATATTCTTGCGATTTCGGACAATATCTGTCGTTTAGTACAAGTGTGATTGATAGTATCAACTTTAAAAGAAAATACATCAAGCGATGGAAGCCACTGTAAGCCTAGAAGTTTGATGGTGGATTCGGATTCACTATCAAATGAAAGACCTTCTTGACACAAACTGGAATCCAACCCGGAAAGCAATTCGGGTACATTACTTGCCCATTTGCGTAGTAAAAAACCACCTCTTCTTAGAAGTTCGATTAATTCCCTTTGGAGAGTTTGCGCTTGTAACAGCGTATTACAACCAGAAACAACGTCATCAACGTAAACATCTTGTTTTAAAAGTGCAGCGGCTTGGGGAAAATTTAGCTGTTCGTCTTCAGCTAATTGATGAAGCGTTCTTATTGCTAAAAATGGGGCAGAAGAAACCCCGTAGGTAACAGTATTTAAGACATATTCTTCGATCGGCTCATGTGGCGAAAACCTCCATAAAATTCGTTGATAATTTCTGAAAGCGGGTGCGATTAATATTTGCCGATACATTTGTTTTATGTCAGCGATAAAGACAATTCTATGCGATCTGAACTTTAGTAATATATTTGCAATGTGTGGTAGTAATTTTGGACCAGAATACAAACAATCATTAAGTGATTTATCGTTTGCTGATTTAGCTGAGGCGTCGAAGACTACACGCAATTTCGTTGTAGTACTATCTGGTTTAAAAACACAATGATGCGGTATATAATAACATTCAGATGATGTAATGGGTTCCTTTGCAATGGACATATGTCCACTATCAAGGTAATCTTTCATGAATTCTGAATAACGAATTCGAAGAGATTCATCGCGTGAAAATCTATTTTCTAAACAATAAAAGCGACGTAAAGCGACAGAGCGAGAATTGGGAAACTCGGGTCTGTGAATTGATTTAAAAGGCAACGCAACACTATATCTACCATTAAGTTCGCGAGATACTGATTGTTTGTACAATTTTTCGCCCATAACGTCATCTGGAGAAGGAGGAATTTCAACGCTAACTTCTTCAATTTCCCAAAATTTCTTTAGCGTTGATTCTAAAGGTTCATTAGAAAGCGCAGTAAAAAAAGAGTTCAAATGAGTTGGTTGGTTAGCACATGCCTGACCAGACAAAACCCATCCGAAAATAGTATTTATAGCTGAGGGCGTATTATTTGATCCCAGTATTAAGCCTGGACGTAATAATTGCGTATAAATATCAGCACCTAGTAAAAGATCTACTTTTGCTGGGATACAAAATTGTGGATCTGCTAAGCGTAAGCCTTTAATATGTGTCCACGTAGAAGAATCTATTGGAAAGGCTGGAATATTATGCGAAATAGATGCAATGACGTGAGCATCAATCAAATATGATGGTTGTAACTCATCATGCGGGTATAGACAGCAACTAACCGATCCAGAAGATAGAAGAGCGGATGATGAACCTATTCCTTGAATTTGAATGCGGTTGGATTTAACACGTAATCCTAAGCGTTGAGCACAAGCAGCAGTTAAAAAACTGCCCTCACTACCTCCATCGAGGATTGCTCTTATTGCGTGTGGATATCCGGATTCGTCACGAATATCTATCAGTGCTGTTGACAGCAACACTAATTTATTAGATGTGGCACTAACTAGAGCCGTTACTGAAGAAATCGTAGCGTTTGAATTTTCGAGTGTGTTACTTACAGTATTTGTAGGTTCTAATCGTACAGCGTTAAAAGGTTCATCATTACGATTAGATTGCGTAGCGGAAGATTCAAAATGTAACAAACTGTGATGGTTTTTATTGCATTTTCGACAACGTGATTTTGACTTACAGGTTTTGGTGGTGTGAAAACCACTAAGGCAATTAATGCATAATTTTTTGGATTTTACCAATTCGTAGCGTTGCGTAGGTAGTTTCTCTACTAATTGTGGGCACGAGTAAGTTAAATGTGTTTTACTACAGATAAAACATTTATCTGGTGATGTATGTTCCGTTGTAACATGGAACGTGCGTTTAGAATAATTATTTTGCTTAAAATTAGAGCATTTCGGTTTACACTGATCTAATACCAAACTTTGACCTTCGATGAAATCTTCTAACATCCCAAACGTTGGTATTTCCTGCCTTAAATCACGGATTTCCGATTCGAACAATCTCCGTGTGTTTGGGTCTAATTTTTCCAAAAGGAGATTTAGCAGCATAAAATCTTCTAGAGAATCAGCGAATTTTAAAGCACGTAATGCTGCTACATTTTCCCGGAATTTATCAATCAAATCGCGTAACCCTTTAGACGATTCTTCTTTTAGTTGAGGCAACAAAATCATTCCTTCCCAATAACGTGTAGCTAACTTCCTTTTATTGTCATATCTATTGACTAGATTTTGATAAGCGATTATATAGTTATCATCTGATAAGTCTAAGGTCTTTACTAAATTTAAGGGTTCACCAGAAAGGCAGCTAACTAAATATTGAAATTTTTCTGTATTCGATAAATGTGATGCGTTGTGAATTGTGGTATTAAATAATTGAATAAATGGCGACCATAATTCTAATTTACCATCGAAATTTCTTAAATTAATTTTAGGTAATCGAACATTTGAAAATTCCTTTATAACATGGGATGAATTGTTTGAAGACGGTATATCAACAGGTAATGTTTGGTCATAAAGAACTCCTATTTCAAAATACATAGCATCGAATTCCTTCCTTACCTCGTCTTCTGCTTGAAAATCAGGGTTTTCTTGTGCAGCTATAAGCGATATTACCTGATTGTGAGAGGTTTCCAATTTTGCGTAAATATCATCTGTTGTTTGATAGCGTCTCTTAAATAGTGGAATAAACGAATTATCGTTTTGTGCCATTCTTGCGATATCTAGCGTTTCCTTTATTTTATTAATTAAGGCATTTCGAAAAGCGTAAGCTTCAGCAAATTTAGCGTTAACTTTAGGTGGCATTTTTAAATTTAAAAAAATTCAAAAACGATGCGAATTGAAAAAACTGATATGACAAAAATGTCAAAATTGACGTAACCAAATAATCTATTTTACCCTCAAACGTCACAATGACGTGCGTGCGTTTAGCGAAACTATTGTATGCAATATAACAATATGTTTAAACAAATATAAATAATGGGTAAAATATAAATTGGATAATTAATTCAGCCAATGTCCACTGCTAAAATTGAATGCGCTGTAATACCAGTAGTAGAATTGACCAATAAACTGTTTCAATAATTAAAGGTAAGAACAAAGGCATTCATATGATAATAAATATCAAACAACCAATCCGAACGTCGAAGGACCAAAAAAATGTACGCGTGACAAATAATAATTTTTTCTCAATATGAATGTTTGATAAATAGGATTTGCCTCGACTCACCTTGATTGAAATTGAAAACAGCGTCACTCAGCTCCTGCAGGGGATGGTTTTGCGCCAATTCCAATGGCCATAGGTTAATGTTCTATCTTGCGTTTAATTTTATATTTTTTCCCACACCCGAGCTAGCGTTTTATTTTGAAGCGTTTATTAAACGATTAAATTGGCGGTTCCAATGCGAATTTCAACGATTTTTATGTGCGTTTTTTAAATTGACACGTAATGTGAGTTTTTTTTTCAATTAATTCATGTTTTTACCCCGGAAACCCAAACAAACTCCAAAATAAAAAATTGGCGGTTCAAGGCAACCCTTGGAAGAAAAATTATAAAAAGCAAACGTTGTTGGTCCAACGAGCGAATTAATTATTAATATCATAATAAAAGTAAAAGATAACAACAAACACAAAAAAACTAACTAATAATAATCCAACACCTATGTTCGGGTGTTCGAGTCACCACCCTGTAGATCTCAAACATATCAGAAATGTGTAGCAATCCAACTATGATAGAACATAGCTTACCAATGGGCGGTCCGCCCATGTCGATATTCAATTCATCGTTGATGACCCATAGAGCCTAGGATGCCAACGGAACAAATAAAATGCGGGGACGGTCCTACCTGAACACCCCGAGGAACATAGCCCGGGAGTCACTGCATTAGACACGTCAAAGGTCCCAGTGCCTCATGCTCTGATAAACAACAACGAGCTTCATGCTCTGATAAACAATATGCCTCAGGGCTTATTCACAACAATAACAATAATATCAACAATAACAGCAACAACAACAACAACAAGCCAAAACCACTTGTAACAACAATAACAAATTTTGTACGGCTGTTATTTTGTTGTTTTTTTTTGAAAATTGTTTTTCCTCGTTAAATCGAACTATGCCAACTTACCCCTTCTTGGGGTAAGTTGGCATATAGGGCGGGGTAAGTTGGCACTCATGTGTTTTTTTTCCTTCGTGAAGTAAGTTGCAGACAAAAAAAAGCTTTAAAATGCAAATCATGTATTAGAAGAATACCTGAGCACAACTTTCAAGTTACAAAAAAGAACAAAAAACGATTTTTCAAGAAATAGAACACAAAAAAAATACGGTTTCATTTATAATAAAAACTTCAAAACTAAAAATGAAACATTGAAACAAACAGAAACATATTATTTCTGAAATAGTTACATCGTCAAACTATAAAGTGGTGGGTTACTGGAGGTCATTACTGGTGGGTCCAGTTTCTTGAGAACGAAGTTCCTGTTGTACCAAATTTCGTCCTGCTTCGCTGGCCATTTCCAAAGTTTGTGAAACTTTTCCATAGTGTTCACCTTGAATTCATCTCCATCAATCTCAGTTATCTGACCAGGGTATTGTCTGCAAATATATTTAACCACAACAAAATCGCCCACGCTGAGATCATCAAGAAGCACATTAGGATCATTGGTTTGCGACTCTCTCTCCTCTTCATCTGTTCTTCCTTGTTCTCTGTGGACTCTCCCGTTTTGTGATGTTAGTTGTCCACCTTCAGGTGCATCTTCAGAATCGCTGTCGAAATGCAACCCCACACTGTTTTCACTTTCTGCGTAACTGATCTCATCTTGTGACTCATCCTCCGTTGTTTCTTCGTCTGAGCTTTCTACGCATTGTGCTTTCTTCGAGCGTTTTGCAGTCTTCTTCTTTCCAATTTTTGTTTTGCTTGGCTTTTCCATTTTCTTCCGCTTCCCTCTTTGCTGCTTTTCTTCCTCCAACTTCCTTTTCACTGGTGTATCTGTCAAAATGGCCGAAACCTTCTTCTTGCGTCCACGGTTAGATTGTGTTCGCGGTCCTGCTTTCGGGAGAGGCCTAACTTCTTCTGGAGAAAACAACTTTCTGCTTACAGCGACCCCTGAGGTACTCGGTCCATCAAATGAAGGTCCAGGTGATCTTTCAGCGTTTATACTGTTGTTCGATTGAGGCTGATCTTTATTTGGGCTGGGCGGGATGAAAATTGCAGGCTGTGGTTCTTGAGTTTGATTGAGGTTTGGGTCAAGGCGATGAGTAGCATAACCTGGCATGTAGTCTACATCCGTAAATATGTCAGAGTTGTATGGGCAAATCCCTGATACCCTAAATCCGCTCATGATGGTCACTGGGATGGTAGCAGAGGGTAGAGCCACCTTCACAATGCTTGGCACATCATAAATTGTCATTGTTTTCCCTGGGTGGTTAGTGACCCATGTATCACATGCACTGTTCACAAACTTTTTAAAAGGCCCGTATACACTTCGATCGAGCGGCTGAAGCTTATGGTTACAGTGGGGTGGAAATGACAGGACTGTTACGCCATTATCTTTGAAATAATCCAATTCCTCAATGGAAAGATGGGAGTCGTGATTGTCGAGTAACAAAAGGACTGGTCTTTCTTTAGTACTCCTTGAGTAACGCACAAAGTGTTTAGCAAATTTGATAAAAATTTTCTCCACCATCCAGCCGGATGAATTTGCGTCACCATCAGAACCAGGTGGCCCAGGATTCACAAAATGTTCCCGATAATTTACTCGAGGAAACACGAAAAATGGAGGAATTGAGTTTCCTCCTGCAGAAACAGCAACTGCAAGGGTCACCAATGTTCCTCTTTCAGCAGAGGTGATTATTCCTATTTGTTTATAACCTCTTCTAGCAACAACACGGTCTAGCTTTTGAACCGTGGTTATACCGGTCTCGTCCATGTTCCAAATGTCTTGAGGTGACAACTGCAGACGGTCCAAGGCGGTTTTCAGAAGGGTGAAAAAACCCGCAACATTGTGACGATTAAAACTGGAAGCCCTGGCCAAACTTGTGGCCTGAGGAGAGCGTATTGAAAGTCTTGGATGTCGTTTAAGGAAGTGATTGAACCAATCAACGCCTGCGATCTCACATTCGTCCCACTGCTCTGGAAACACTTGTTTCCAAGTGCAAACTGATATGCAAACTTTCTTACTTCTTTGGGGCTCAGGCCAAAGTAGATGTCACTTGCTTTCATTATGTATTCAGCCAGGGCGAACTCTTCTTCAGGAGTAAACACCTGTGTGAAAAAAAAACAAATAGGTGGGTAAACCTCGCGGCCGTTGCCTGGAACGATACCTACCTCCCAGCGAGCATTGCTTGATAGGTGGATTGGTATAGGTAAGAACAAGTTTACAGTGAGCAGAATTGATCTCAGAGCTCTAATTTCAATTCTTATTATTATTATATTATTTTATTATTAATGTAGGTACCTACCTATGTTCGGTATACATTTTTCTAATTTCATCTCAGAGGTCTAGTCTGTCTACCTGTTCGTGCCTATACTTACACGTCAGTTATAGCATAACTTATATATTTTTATAAATTAAATTTTAAGGATTCACTCCTTCGGGGAAATTATATTTTTTAACGAATTAGAAAATAACACATACCTGTCGATGGCCACGATATCCTCCAAGATTTTCGGGTATTTCTTCAGTGCGTCCAGCATCCATTCTGCCTCTTGCTATCTTGCAATAGCGTGCCAGAGTTCTTACGGGAATATCAAACTGCTGCGATACAACGTTCAAGCTAAGTTTCTCATTGATATGTGCTTCAAAGGCTCTCTTTCTTATATCAACTGGTACTTTAGCCCTCTCACTTTTGCGTTTATATTTCCTAATGTTTCTGAAAGGCAAAACATTTACCTCATCTATAATAATTTCCATCTGAAAATGCTGAAATTTTGTGCGGAATTTACTAAAATGCAAGTATAACTAGTGGAGTAAGTTGGCATACCTCGCTTCCCTATGCCAACTAGCCCCACTTTCAGAATGCCAACTAACCCCAACGTTCTTGAGTTTGAAGTTAATAAGTATCGTCCCTTTGTATTTAATATTTTTGGTGTTTTTAAAGTAACGTAACGATTTCATTTGTGTTCGTGAAGTAAAGACTTTTAGTGTTCAAATTATAATAGTTCAGTTTTATGTCAAGTTAGGATATTATTTTGCATTGTGTTGCATGCGTGTAAATTTTATTTGGTGCTTATTGAACTGTTAAATTGTAATTTTAATATTTGTGTTTCCTATCTGTTGTTTGGAATTGAGGGACTAAGCTTGAGAATATCTTTGCTGAACTTAAAGTAAATGTAGCACCCTCAATTCTCGTTCCTTTAAAGTAAGCGTAACATTTGTGATTTGTTTTAACGTAATATTTTGATTGTCCTTTGTGTAATGTTTTTGTATTCATTTTTGGGCCTTTGATTCATTAAATAATTCATTGTCAATTTAGTTGGCCTTGTTATTTGTGTTCAGTGCTCCCCGTTACCATTTTGTGTTTCAGGGTTTGTTAAAGATTTATGTGTAAGTGTTAGCCTGTCTACATGATTTAGAGTTTTGCAGTAAAGTAAAGTCAATTTTCCGTCCAGCAAGGTAAGCCACATCTTGCGCAGGGTGCAGCTACGACGACCCCTTTCTCCGAGCCCTTGGAAATCTTCTATGATGGGTTTCCTCCCTTTAGATCTTTGGGTGACTTAATTATCATTTATGCAAATCTTGTAAAAAACTTATATTAAAAAAAAATAAACTAAAACTATATCTCCATCATATCGATTCCTGCCTTTATCAACTCTTTGTCATAAACAAAAATATTTTTTTGTGTAGTCAATGGTAAACGGTCATTTTACTTTGTAGAAAATAGTAAAGTAATGTGGCATTTTACTCGTTAGCAACCTTTACTCATTAGCAACGCTTGAGTCATTAGCAACCAACACTTTATTCCTAGCAACACAGTCTGTTTGTTTACTTGTTACTATGTACGTGTTGTAGTTGCTATGTTTCCGTACAAACATAACCTTGATAAATTTAACAAATTTGTCTAGAAAATTCGAACTTTTAGTACTTACACAAAAAAATGGCATATTCAACGCGTAAGAAAAGTGGTTTTCTAGCTCGTGAAATAATTGTAATTCACTCGCTCAGGGGTTATTTTGAGGATAATTTAGAACTGCACAAATTAGCCTAACTGAACTCAGATAGTTTGGCAAGAAGGGGGGAGGGGGGTGGGGGTACATTTTTGATTTCTGAAAATTTAAAATCATGCAAGTAATAATTCAATAAAATCGAATAATATGTTAATTGAAAATTATGATATACAGGGTGTCCCAGGAGGAAAGGTCAATATGTTAATTAAGTATTCTATTCCTATAAATAAGGGTCCGAAAGTGCTTCCTTTTCGAGATACAGGGTGTCCAAGAAATAAGATCTTTTTTTAAATATCTCGAAAACGATTTAAGATATTAAATTGAGCTTTGGTATGCACTATACTGGCATGAAGAGACTCTTTTTCGGTGCAACTAGTTTTGCCAATTCCAGCAGTGGCGTGTGTGACAGCAAAAAATAAATAATTCTGACCAAAAAAATAGTACGTCACAGCTTTTTTTCAAAATAGGTGTTTGTTTCTTAAACGGCAGCAAATTCGCAAATTCTAAAAAGAAAAGGCCTCTTGAGTTTCTCTGGTAGGACAAACCGATGTCGAGTAATAATCGAAAAACTGCCTGCTTGTTATTGTGCTTGATGGTAATAAAACTAGGCGAACAGCAAGTAGCCAAAGCCATTAATTTATTTTCATTTATTTAAAATTTGTAATCATAACATTACTTTTATTTTGTACTGCACAAAATTAAAATTAGAACTCCACATTTGAAATTTAGAGCTGCACAAACAAGCTAGAGCTGCACACCAAAATAACCCCTGCCGGACTCGCTAACGCTCGTGAATCAAACATTTTCCACTCGCTAGAAAACTGCCACTTTTCTTTACTTGTAGAATAATCTACTATTATTTGCCGTCCTATTTTTTTATTTTGATACTGAAAGTTTTTATGCGGGGTGGTACGGAGGGAATTTTGATATTCTTTAGATGGTACGCGGAATCCAAAAGGTTGAGAACCGCTACAACACCTAAATGCTGCTTGCTGATTCTGAAATATTTTACAAGCTTTAGAAATAGACCTGAAATCTAAAAATAGTAAAAATAATATAAAATATCCGTCGGCTGATTCTTAGGTCGCTCGTTTACGTAAACCTTGATCAATAACATACCATTCTGTAGTACAGTAACCGACCACAACGCAAGTCATGTTACATAATCACGAGGTAAACATAAGCCAAGGTTGGCCGCGATTCAAACACGGCTCAGTAATAACAAAGACATCGCTTAGGAAAAAGGTTTACGCATCTTTAACAAAATGAGTTTGGTTTCAAAACTGATATCCTTAGAAAACCCAGTGTTTTGTGGTTATGTAACTTATAATTCTGTGTTAATTTTGAAAATGATGGTAATGGCACCTTTAACCGGCAGGCAACGAATGAAGCACTCCGTAAGTAAAAATATTCGTTCTCAGTCTAATAATACAGTGTATAAAGGAAAGCCACTAATTTTAATTATTTATAAACCTTTGAATTAAACTCAGCTACTCAGCACAACTTTTAATTCATTGTGTTGATGTAACCTTGTCTGTATGCTTATAATTAATTAAAAGTAACTTTGGGGAGTAGAAAAAAATGCAATTTTGGAGAATACAAATAAAATGGAAAATAAATTTTAATTTAGAAAATAAAAGGAAAATAGAAATACTTTCAAATCAACAAAAAAGGGAATTTTTAATTTATAAAATAGGAAGGAAATAAAACAATAATTTTAACTTTAGAAAACAAATAGAAAATAAAAACATTTATAAAATAATCATATATTATACTTTACTTGAACTTCAAATTCAAACAAAACGATATTTTATGCAATACCTACCTACTGCAATTCAATTTGATGAGATTAAACCAATTAGTTTATATTTACATTATGATTACGTGTAACGTGGAGCCTGGACCTATTCACATTGTGAGTCTATACTTTCTTCTTGTAGTTTTATTCTTATTCATATATTTATTTATTTTGAATCATTCATATATCTTCTCCCGTAACAGGTAGCCATGGTTGCAATTGCAAAGCTTTAAGAAAAAGATAAATACGGTTATGGCTACACATAATATTATAATATGTAGGTATTTGTATAACAAGGGAGGTGTAAGTGAGATTTATTTTCTCAAGCATAGAAGCTAGAAGGTCAAAACCCGAGCGTAACGTACGCTTGAAACCACATGAGATAGCGTGCTCTTCGTTTGCCTACCGTGATTATATTATGTACAATATGAATTGCAGTTTTATTTCAAAATGTTTATAGCAAAAGTGGTTGGTTACCATAAAACATTCAAGAAGTTAAATACATATTGTCACTCTGAATTTAAATCAAAAATATTATAACTTGATATACAAACAAAATTTTGTAGAGGCAAAATTTCTGGATGGCCAAATGTATTAACTGAAGAAACACCCATGATGATGTTCTAACATAAATGGACCAAAGATCAAAGACATCAGTTAGGAAAACATGGTTAGGCACTTGTAATATTTTTAAAATCTGTTTAAAGGGGGGCGTAATTTGTAACTTACAACCAATTCTACAATTATTACTAAGGCGTGTTTCAAATATTAGGTTTTTATTTCAGATAATGGAATTCAATGTTACGCCAATGTCAATGACGTTTTTGAGTCTTTGTCATTTTACAGTATTGCCAATTGTGCAAAATGTGTTGCATATGCGGCAGTAAAAAATTTGAATTTATATTTGTTCTCACTGTACCACCATTTCACTTTCGATTTTTAACAAATTTTAAACGCAGTGGCGGCCCCCCGTCCGATGACGCAGGTGAAGCACTGCTGCACCTATATTTTTCGGTTAAATGTTTTTTAATTCAAAATTCGAAATCATTTTAATTTTTTCCATTTTCTTTAATTCAGTTGATATAGAAAAGAATTCCAATTCATGTATTTTATGCCCGGCGCATAGTACCTCATACAGCAAGCCCCTGCAGGTTATGCCGCAATACAATCTGCAGACCACAAGCGTTCAACTGAAGCAGGATCGCTTATACAGGAATACTGCTTCAATTTTCGTATGTTTGCATAAGAGCCGTTGCCGTGGCAACGACAAGCTTACAAATTAATTTGTACAGAGACGTGAAACAGATTCAAGATCTGCGTCAGTCGCAACCTGCCTTCTGGCTTCGGTGTTACATACAGTGGCTCCCATTCGTATTCATACAGCGCCGCGCGTTTGTTACAAATGCAAATTCAAATACGTAATACGTAAAACGAAATTCAACCATTTTTTGTCATTACTTTTTATAAATCATTTATTTAACAATTATCAATAGTAGTTCAAAGATTACTTCTACTCTAAACAATAAAAGTATTGGAAATACAGTGAAAATTGCTGACACACTCGTATCCGTATACAGTTTAATAATTGACAGCTTGCTATACATAATACATATAACAAAACAATAATTTAATACTTTTATCCTAATATTTGGTTGATTGCCTTTGTGCAGTTTTCACATGCATATTGTAGTAACGCTTTTACCTTTAGGTAAATGTTTTTTTTTCAATAGGTCGTATCTGCTAAAAGCTCCTGCAGCACTGAAAACTGTTTATTGTGGACCCTAGATGTTCTCTACAAGCCTACGTCCCTGAAGAAGGTATATTCATTATATCCTTATATAGGCGACGTTAGCCATCCCTTCGGAGGTAAATCTTTTAAACCCAAACTATTCTAGCATTGATTCAAGGAATATTCCTTCCATCAGCGTTTATAGCCTTTTTGTTTTATCCTCCTCCTCACATATTCTGCAAGTCTCTTTCGTACCTAAAAGTTAACAGTTGCATATGCTTTCTAAGTTTGCAGTGTCCCATAATTAGACCTACTGCTTTCCTCAGCCGCTCCCTGCTTAGTAGTAGTAACTCCTCTCTCTTTTTTTTTGTGAGATGTCTTTAATGAACCTCAATTTATATCCCTCCTCCCAGAGCTTGATGTGTAATTTTCTTAAATCATATCTCTGCGAGACCATTGGCGATATCGTACGCAAATCTGCACGAGGGTTTCAGACCAATTATTTTGTTTTGCTAGGATGTCCACTCTTTCGTTTCCTATTACATCTTCGTTTCCCGATACCTATTCTAGCGTAACTATTAAGTTCCGCCAGTATGACTAGACTGCCCAGATTTATGCTAAAGCGTTCTTCGGTATTCCCGTTTCCCGTTTTGGATCAGTCTATGCACCAAACTGATCCTGTTCTATTCTTGCTTGATCTCTGTCAGATACGACAACCCCGAAAGGTTTCTTGAAGTCAAAGACCTTACTAACTCTATCACAGTTCATGATTTCTGAGTGATCCCCCTTTTTCCATTCACCGCTCACCTGCCCGTTTTCGTGAAGTATGTATGCCCCTAGAGGTACCTGCTTCTCTGTTACTAAGGCCAGAGGAGGCAAATCTAGGACTATTTCCAAGAATGCAGTGGGTGTGGTAGTCATCGCACCTATAATACTGCACTTTCGCCAGTTTAGTTGCAAACACATTATTCTTTCTTCCATGCCCCCAGAATTCTGGTGTATACTCAGACAGAGAACCATTTTTGATTTCAGTCCCCTATAGACTTTCTACAAGTTTGTTCTTTCCATGTGTTACTTGAAATTGAGTTTGGTGTCCAAAATAACTCCCAAGAACTTGATTTCCAAAATCACCTTCAGTTGATATCCCCATATTAATCGGCCCCTTCACTTCTTCAAGGTTCCTTTTTCGGGTAAACACTACTGCAGTAGTTTTTGGATGGATTTACCGTGTGACTTTGCTTGCTACACTATCTTATTACATTATTTATGGATTGCTGCATCAGACTAGATACAGTGTTTTCTTTATCGTCCGTATCAACCACCGGGTTCTACAAAGGGGAGAAAGGAAACCTTATGGGCAACCCCTGATGGCTGTCACCTATCTAGTTACTGTGACGTGCCACAAGATCTAATGACTTTTCTGTGTTTTAACGTGGATTCAATCCACCTAACAATTGTGAGATTGACTCTGATCATTTCATAGTAGGTGCACCTTCTATGTTTAGAAAAGAACCCATTGGAATTTCTCGATTGTGTAGGGCCTTTTGTATTCTAAATGTTAGGTCAAGTACTGCCACCTTACATGATTTTGTCTCTTGTTAAGCATACTGGTTTCGATGCAACGGATTAACCGTAAGTAAATATCGGTCCATTGTTTTAAGGAGAAAAGATGTTAGGCTTGTAGGGCTGTACCATTTTGCCAGGTTTAGGTAGAGAAAGCCCTAGCCTATTTCCAGCCATTCTGGCTCTAAAAAGCATACTGAATACCTAGAAAGGGTATCATCGATTCCTGGAGAGTTGTTTGGTTTACTTAACGATAGCAAGAAACCTTCAAATGAAAAATCATTTGCAGTAGACTTTTTGTGCGTTGGATTCCTTCAGGTCGTATCGTGAATTAAAATTATGGCCGAAAACTTCGTCTGACATTAATTTGACAAAGAGTGCGTAATAAAAAACTTAGCTAAAATTGGAAAATTTTAGCATTTAATTTATTTAATCCATAAACAAAATAAAAACGGTTAAATAACGCAATTAAGATCTATAATCTACAGATTAATTGCGATGATCAAAGACTCACTTTGTATACTTATATTTTGCAATATTTACCTACATTTTCAAAAAATGGCAATCTGTGGTGACTGGTGCAATTCATGTTGAGATAAGATTACTTCAATCTTTCAATTATGTAATTACAATTATGAATTACTACACTCTAAAAGTAAAAGCATCGTCGCTTTTAGTATATTTATGCATTTCTTCGTCGTTTCGAAACATAAATATATGACAGAAAAGCTTTCAGAAAAGTGATACAAGAAGACCCACAAATCAAGTTTAAGAAAGGGTTAAGACGAAAGAGATCAGAAGAAGCTAAACAAAATGAAAAAGATATGGGCAAAAAAGGAAACTCACAAGAATACACAAGCAACCCCAATAACTTAAGCAATAGCTGCAAATCAGTTGGATTGACTTCTGTAGTCCATAGTTTGGCTCATCCGGAAAAAAATATATCATAAAATAAAATTAATAATATAATAATCTTCTACATAACTCGTACTCGTCGGAAAATGCTTAAACTAAGAATATGCCCAGGCCGTAAAAAGAAGTTCGTGATAATGACACACGTTTTCGAAAAGATGGCCTACTAAATGTAAGTGAAATTTAGTTGATCGCATGGTATTAGATCATATTGAATGCAACCATCATGATTCTTGCACTTGCAAAATTATATTATTTTATGTTTGTGTATTTTTTTCATTTTACACCGAAATTTAGTGGCTCAAATAGTTGTTTTCCGTTAATTATTATTCACTGCTAACTATTGTGATAATTACCTAAATAAAAATAGAAAAACAAATGACGCTTGCATTCAGCAACGCGAATTCACTACGACCTGCTCGATTTTAACGTTTGTCGTCAGAATCGAACCGTACTTTGTGTATTTAAAGACAAGTTTCTCTGTAGTGTAAATAAATAATTCCAAAAAAAAGCCTAGTGAAGACTTAAACAACTCCTGTCACGATTTATTTGAACCTGTTTTTTTTTTATTCATTAGGTTAAGTAACTGGAACAGGTAATTTTTTAAGTAACTGAAAGCATGAGAATGAAAAGTGGATAAAAACCATTTTTGTCAATTTTTGGTTTTGAGCAGTTTTCGACTCCCCTAAAAGAGCTGCAGCGTTTAACGGTGGATTTTAGTTAAAATATTTTTCTTTTTGAAGTATCTTGGGTTGCCTAACTTAAAAACAGCCAAGAAGCGGTGAACCAAATGGTGCAGAGTGCTTAGAGTGTTTGACAAAACGCAAATTACTCATCCCTAAAGTGTTTTAATTATTACTTATCTTATTAACTTTCACAAAACGTAGTATCAAAGTATGTTAATTAAAGCGCCCATTAATTTAGGCGTCTTTCTGAAACGCGTAATTAAATATAAGTATTTGCGCATACCGATTTTTAATCTCTTAAACCTCTTTGTAAACATTGACAGTGACATTGACAGAGTCGGTGAATGTTGGGTTGCCTATCTTTCATCAGTTTTTAAAAATTTATACGCAATTTTTCTAGAGTTAAATAAAGATCACGCCTAAATTATACAAATTTGCAAAAGGGTCGATACATGCATAGGAAGGTAATATTGAAACCCACCCCGCTACAGGCGAAAATCAATACATTCTTGATGGATGTCTTGTGCAAGTCCCTTTTCGTAAGTTTTTTATAATAGACCATAATTTAATTACTATATTAAAATTGGTCGTTCTGGCCTTGTAGCGTATGAAGGAAAGGTCTAAAACTTTTAATTCATACCCGTCCTTCTTTTCAACTGTCATTATTTAACCGTACCGTTATTTTAAAATTACTCAATTTTCCGCGCGTAAACATGCTACTAAAACCCCCCCTTAATATTAAAGGTGGACAAATCCACTTAAATTATGTACGAGTAAATAATTAATTTGGTATTTAATATTACATAATGATATAGAACTTTAATAACAACAAACTAAATAAGATACTTTTAAAGCTAATATTTTTTAATTTTATTATTTATTTATTTATTTTTATAAATTTTCTCACGAGGGTTTTCATACAAATTAAATAAACTTTGAGCTTAAAAGAGACAGGAATCTAATGAACACTATTAAATTTATAAATGCAATTAACGCCGTAGTATATAAAAATGGAAAACAGATTTTTCTATATAACTTGGAACTTGGAACAACGTGTTAAAGTCCATCTCTTACAAAGTTGTTTAGACGACCAATTATTTTATGCTCAAAATAGATGTGACAAACAAGAATACATAATAAACATAGCTCATAGCTATTTGTTTTAATCAATTTATTTTTCATTATTTCGCTTTCTCTTCAAAACTCAGTTGAATGATGGCTAGCACAAGTAGTGACTTTTTGTCAAAATTAAATAAGAACAAAGTTCATTTTATCCTTAACGTAACGCATATGCAACGTAGAACTTAAAAGAAATCAATTCAATTTTGAATTTTCGCTTTTAGGTTGAAATTGAAAAAATTAAACTTTAAAATCGTATTTTATATATTTTCCTGTAAGTTTTGGTGAGTCTTTCGTGTCGTTGATAAACAGATTACCTTACTTTTATTTAATGGACGCACCTCAAAATTGAACTAAGAAGTAATAAAATTTGTAAAACAGAAATATTTCGTATTAATTTTACTACAGGTCAAAGAAAAGTTTCAGGTTTTCTCCCTCGAGGGCTTTTAAGATGAAATAAATAAAACTTTCGCATTTTAATTTCCTGCTGCCTTTTTTCATTAATGTTTCTCAAGTCAATAATAAAAGTATATAAACATAATGATGTAATAATCATTTTAAAAAATAACCGTTATTTTTTCTATTTTCTGACACCTTTTATATGCTTGGTTGGTATACTTCAGAATAGGAAAATTTAAAATCAACCCAACCGCCCGGTTACTTCTTACTTCTTGTATTAATTCTTGAATTACAAAACGCATACTTGTGATCGAGCATCAATTGCAATAGTCAAAAAGTTCAATAGCAGCTGTACTAAATTTCAAATAATTATCTCAAAACATTACTTACTTACTTAATCCTTTCCCCTTTTTACCGCATAATGCAGTGTAGGGGTGTGTTCTTCTCATTCTTCTGTTTTCACTATCTTCTTCCACTTCTTTCTATCCTGGGCCATTTCCTTCGCCTGATTCCATCCTAATCCCTGTTTTTGTAGTGTCGTTATTACCATATCTCTCCATTTCTTCTTAGGTCTTCCTCTGTTTCTTTTCCCTGTGACTCTTCCCTCCCAAGCTTGTCTGGGTAATCTTGTTTCTGCCATTCTCCATATATGTCCGATCCAATTGAGTCTTTGTTGGTCTATTACTTTTATAAGAGGGGCCACTTGTAGTTGTTCTCTAATACTTGTGTTTCTAACTCTGTCTCTTCTTGTAACGCCCAATATTGCTCGGAGAAACTTCATCTCATTTGTTTGTAATTTTTTCTCGTATTTACTTCTAATCACCCATGACTCACTGCCGTAGATTAGCGTAGGCACATAAATTGTACAGGGTTCGTCAGTGAAGCGGGAAAATTTAAAACTCCTGTATCTACATAAGTTTTTATTTTAACATTAATGTTTTTACAGTTTTCTGTTAAGTTAGACTTGCCATTTTATTTTTTTACAATAAAGTTTGACAGGTGGGCACCATTACGATCTACGCACTCTTGTAGTCTTACTCGAAAATTTTCCATTACTCGCCGTAACATTTCCGGTGTAATACGTGCAACTTCTTCTTGAATTTTTAGTTTTAATTCCGGTAACGTTTGCGGTCGCTCGACATACACCTTGCTCTTGAGCCAACTCCAAAGAAAAAAGTCGCATGCGGACAAATCAGGAGATCTAGCCGGCCAAACAATGTCTGCATTTTTTGATATGATATGGTTCGGAAAGAGTTCCTTTAAAGCAGTATGACTGGTAGCACCGTCTTGCTGGAACCATCTGTGGAAATCAAACCACCTCTAACATCAAAAATGTTGTGACCACGTTTGTGTAACGAACTGCACTAACGGTTGTAGCGTTTTCTCGATCGTCTTGAAAAAATAATGGTCGAATAATGCCAGATGACGAAAGTGCACACCATACTGTCACCTTCGGACTATGCAACGGTTTCTCATGTAAGACTACAAGAGTGCGTAGATCGTAATGGTGCCCACCTGTCAAGCGTTAATTTAAAAAAATAAAATGGCAAGTCTAACTTAACAGAAAACTGTAAAAACATTAATGCTCAAATAAAAACTTATGTAGATACAGGAGTTTCAAATTTTCCCGCTTCACTGACGAACCCTGTATTATATATTCGGATTTTTGTTTTACGCGAAATTTCCCTTTTCTTTATAAAACTATATTTTAGAGCACCGTATATTTTATTGCTGATATTAATTCTTTTATCAATCTCCTCGTCCTCTTCTCCTTTTTCGTCCAGCGCAACTCCTAAATATTTAAAGGACGTTAATTGTTCTATAGGGCTATTATTTATACTAATATGAGCATCTGTATGTTGTCTAGAAAATACCATAATCTTTGTTTTCAAGGTGTTTATTTCCATATTTTTCTTTGCAAGTGCCACATTTAACATATCTAAGTTATTTTGTAATTCTCTTTCTGCTTTAGCCAGGATAACCAAATCGTCTGCGTATGCCATAATGTTTATGTCAACTGGTCTCATATTGTGATATCCCCATATGTTTTTATGTGCACTTTGTTTGTATTCTTTAATTACTTCGTCTAACATTATAATAAACAAATACGGGCTAAGTGTTCCTCCTTGTCTAACACCTTGTCTGGTAGTAAATTCTTCAGAGGTCCAATTACTTGTTCTTACGTAATTTCTGCTGTTTGTGTATATACTTTTAATCGCATTTACCAATCCTTTATCAACCCCTCTTCTTTGTAGCACCTCCCACAGTGTATTTCTGGGTACCCGATCAAAAGCCTTTTTAAGGTCGATAAAACAAGCATAAGTTTTCTTATTGAATTCTAAGGTTTTCTCGGCTAGCTGCTTCAGAGTGAATATTAAATCCTGCGTTCCTCTACCCTTTCGGAAACCACATTGTTCCTCTTCTAGTTGTTGTTCAACTGCTAATCTGAGTCTTGACTCCAGAATTTGTTCGTAAATTTTGCTGGGTACGCTTAAGAGGGAAATTCCCCGGTAGTTTCCACATTTCTTACTATCTCCATTTTTGTATATAGGCAAGATTACCGCTATTTCCCAATCCCGTGGTATTTGTTTCTTCTTCCAAATTTCATTGATTAACGACAGAAGTAAGTTTTTGCCTCCTCTTCCCATAAATCTTACCATTTCTGGTGTAACTTGATCATGTCCGTCTGCTTTTCCTAGCTTCATCTTGCTGATAGCGTTTTCTAGTTCTTGCAAAGTAATCTCTTGATCTTCTTCCTCCTCATTATTTTCATCTTGGTCTACCCCTTCTACCATCTGCTCTAAATTTCCGCTTTCTAGCAATTCTTCAAAATATTCTTTCCATCTTTTCATTATATCATATTCTGTGTGCAAAACATTTCCGTTTTTATCCTCCACCTGTTTTAACATACCACTTTTTCTTTGCTTCGCATTCCTTAAAATTCTATAAAACAACTTTTGATTATTTTTGAAATTGTGTTCCATTCTTTCACCAAACTGCTCCCAAGATCTTCTTTTTGACTCTCTTACTTTATCCTTTACTTGTTTTCTCTGTTCTTTATATTGATCATAATCTTCCATTTTCTTTGAACTTAAATATTTTTTCCATAATTGTTTCTTTTTCTTAATTTCTTCTTTTATTTCTGCAGTCCACCAAGATGTTTGCTTCTTTTTAGGGTTATTGTCTATTTTTGTTTTGCCACATACTTTTTCTGCAGATGTTAAAAGTGTTTCTTTGAATTTGTTCCAAGTTTTATTTATATCTCCTTCCTCCATTATTCGGCCCAGATTAATACATTTTTTGCTTATTTCTGTTCTAAACTGTTCCTGAGTGCCTGCTTCCTTCAACTTATATGACTTAATTCTATACACATTTTTTGTTTTTAATTGCGCCTGTAATTGATTTGCATGGCTCCATTTTATATTCATTACTAAGAGATGATGATCACTGCCTATTTCAAATCCTCGTTTTACTTTTACGTCTTTCACTTTGTTTCTATTAATTTGTTGTACTAGAATATAATCTATAATAGATTTTTCATCTCGACTTGGCTGCACTCTGGTATACTTGTGTGCATCTCTATGTTGGTACCAAGTATTCGTAATTATGAAATCATTATTCGAACAATAGTCAATGAGTCTCTCACCATTGTCATTTTTCAGTTGTTCACCATGTGGTCCTATGACTTCCCTGTATCTTCTGTGTTGGCTTCCCACTCTTCCATTAAAATCCCCAACCACAATCACTTCCCCCGTTAGAAAATCTGTTGTCTCCTGTAATTTCTCATAAAATGTATCCTTCTCCTCTACCCTCGCATCTTCATTTACCCCATACGCTACTACCACGTTAAGATTCTGGTTTTGATTCCCTATTAAAGTTACACTCAACAATCTTTCCGATATATACTCCCACTTCTTTATTTTATTTTCTATTCGATTATGTAGTAAAAAGGCTACCCCTGCCTTCGCCCTTTCTTCTGCTTGCACTCCACTGTATATCAAAATATTTCCCTCCTTTGTTTTCTGGATTCCCTGTCCCTTTTTCTTAGTTTCAGTAATACCTAGTATATCTAAATTTGCTTTCTGAAATTCTTCCTCTAATTCTTTTTCTTTCCCATTTAATGCCCGTACATTCCAAGTTCCTATTCGTAAATACTTTCTGTTATATCCATTATCACGCCTGTTCGTTACCGTTTCAGATCCGTCCTTTTCTATATTTTTTGTTACTTCCCGTTTTTTGGCCCCGAGGGCTCTGTTTCTTCTACTAATTTACCTTCCTTCATATTCCACCACATTTGTTTATTGTTCACCATCAATTTGTGGTAACCCACTTTCACCCTCTTTCCATTTTCCTTTTCCTGTTTTGCAAATTCTCTTATATTCGACTGTATTTTTCTGTCTTCTATGGTCAAATCATCACCAATAAAGATTCCTTTTCCTCTGAGCATCATTTTATTTTTTAGCACTTTTAGTTTTTCTCCTATGTTATCCATTTCTACTAATATAACATCTTGCTTTAACCTTGCACTCGCTTTAACTTTGGCTTCTACATTCAACATATCTTTAAAAAAGTTTTCCACTGTTTTTGTTACTCCTTGCGTCTCATTTTCTGGTTCTTTCATTCCTAAGATGATCAGATTATTTCGTCGTTTTTCTTTGTCCAGCTTTTCTAATTTCCTTTCTACACCTTGAAGTTTCTCTTCCATAACTTGGCATTTTTTTTGTGACTGTTCTTCGATCTTAACCAGTTCCTTTTTCAAAGCTTTTGTCTCATCTACGCAATTTTTAACCTCTGTTTTTAAATCCTGTATTTCTGCTTTAAATTCTTTTTTCCAATCCTCAATCATTTTTACATTGTTATCCTTCAGCTCCTTTTTAATTTCCTCCTTCCACCCCTCCAGCAGTTTTTTCATTTCATCCATCTCGCCTTTCTTAGTATAAGTACCCACTTTTTGCGGGCTTCGTGGAAGTACTTTACTTCTCTTGAATACTTCCGCTTTTTCTTGTTCTGTATTCTCTTCTGTGGTCTCTTCTCTCTCTCTTTTCTTATTTTCTGATCCACTGGCACTCCCAGTTGTATTTCTGTTTTCCGTTTTAAAGTCCATCAAACTTTCGTATAGCGCGCCGCTAAAATTCACGTTAGAAATCCCAGCCGCGTGTGATCGCCCGGCTGCGGTGTTATCGCAAACTGTTAACCTTCATTCAATACACTGCACAACATATAAATTTCACTTTATTATTACCTTTTAATTACACTTTACCCTTATTTATCACTAATCACTTCTTTCCCATGTGCTCTACATGTGTTTAACTAACTGTTTTTACACTTTACTCGATTTAAATCTCACTTATTAATCACTTTTTGGCCACTTCTTTACTACAACACACGACGAAGCTGGTTCACCAGTACTCGCGACGTGAATCATCTCAAAACATAAGGGCGAAAAACGCAGAAAATGAAAAAAAAAATTGAAACTTCGTATATCGAAAATGGCGCGTTTTTGATCATGTGTATATTAACATTTTTTTCTTATTTTGCCGAGTACTATCACCCCCTGAAATATCTGCATGACATTAATTAACACCCTGTATAGTAAATCTTTAAGTTGCTGAATGAGGTTTTCAGTCATTTTCGTGCTTGCCTGAAAACTTCAAAATAACTGTTAAAATCTTTTTTAAACGTTGTTAACTGAAATTTCTTTTAATATTCTATTAAAAAAATTTCGGAGTGTAAACCTGAACAAAATCCCAAAATCCCGAAAATTTCAAGTTTACTAAAATATTTAAGATTTCTGGACTCTGCTTAAAATGTTCAAAGTTCCTGATAATACGAAGTTTCAAGGAAGCATTTGAGTATCAAGTTTTAAAATTAAGGTTACCCACATGATAAGTTTTTACATTAATAGAATTGCATATTGAGAATTTTAGGAAATTTGCACATGTCGAATCAGAAAGTACAAACTTGAAAACACTTCAGAAGCCATTAAGTCTATCAACAAAAATTTGGGGTTCATGAATTATTTTCATTAATAGCATTCCTGAAATAAATTTTTGGAGTTAAAGAGTCTATCAGAAAACCCAAAAAAGATTTAAAGTAAAAACCTGAAAAAAACAAAATCCCGAAAAAATCCAAAAATGTGGAAAGTAAACCTAAAAAATACAAAATTCTAAACTGAAAAAATCAAGTTTTCCAATAAATAAAAAGTTTTAATACTTATCTTTAATGATAATTTTAACTAAAATGTATGATTTTTTGATCCCGCTTGAAAAATCCAAAGATCCTGAAATATATACCTGAAAATAAAATATTTCAAAAAAACATTTGAAAGTATGAAGTCGTAAAATTGAAGTTTTTCGGTTGATAAATTTTCACTTTAATAAAATTGGTGATGGTGGTTTTCAGGAATTATTGTAGGTACATGTTTGACCACCTAAAAATCAGAAAATACAAAGTTTAAAAAAGTTTTAAATAATCCTTCGAGATTATCCAGCGCATCAGCAAAAATTTCAGATTGCTAAGTTGTTTTCTGTATTAGAGTTTCTGAAATAAATAAATTTAAAATATCAACCTAAATATACAATGTTTTTTATGTTAAGTTTATCTTTTTTATTCTGAAATGTTCCAAATGTTCAAATCATGCGTAGAAATAAAAAGTCCCAACTTACTTTGAAATTGTTTTGTTTTTGTATAAATATTTATTAAAAAATAAATATGTATGATCTTTTTAAATTTTGCTAAAATAACGATGTTATGGGGCCAGCTCCTTTATGCTAAAAAATGTTAGTAAAGAAAAATTATTAACAGTTTTAAAATGACACAAAACTTGAAATACGCCGAAATTTTGCCATTTCTTACGATTTGTAATTGTTAAATTGGCTACTTGAGGTTAATAACACCTTGCGTGTACGATGATGTTAAGTTTAAATAAAATTTCATTTTCTAGGTTTTAGCTTCCCCAGAAGATATCGTTTTTATGAAAGGAAAAACCCCCAACAAATCACATGAAGATGTCGATCGTGTTCGAAGGTAAGCCTTAAACCAAAAATCATATGTTCTATAGTACGTACATGATCCTAGTATGAATTAATATTTCTTGGTTCTTGTTTTATTATATTTAACAACTTTAGTTACACTAAACAATACACCCTTCCATAGCGATTCATCTGTTTTTTGAAATAAGAAGAATAAATACAAAAACCACAGTACCTATGCACAAAAGCAATAGGAAACCAGAAAAAATATTCCTGAGCGAATACATTACATTGACACATTATCACTTGGTCCAAACGTATTCAGTAGCGAAAGATACTAAAATACTATGCACCAACATTATCATAATTACAGCCCTCCATACATGCAATCTTTCCCCTAAAAAGTTCATCTCAAAAATTATATAATATAATAAACGTGGCGATTTGGATGCAGTTTTTCTTGCTAAAAACACTTCTCGTAGTTTGAAAAGAGGCTATGAACCGTCCCTACAACATGAATTATTTATTACAGCTTTTAAGCTATTTCTTTCTTAAACAAGCAACAAATTCAAGTAAAATAGTATCAAATTAAGCGCATTGATCGATTGATACCACTATCAACTCAAACGGCAAGCAGGGATCTGCATGTATACGATTTCCCATGGTATTTCCATATGTTCGCCCCTTAAGTCAAACACTCCGTATATGCAGTGCACTCGTTTTCGCTATGCACTGGTATAAAACCTTGCATATATCCTGTCCAGTTGTTTATGTACCATTGCTAACTCCATTAATATTACAGCTTCGAATTCAAGTAAATTATCCAACTAGAGGCATTTTTCAGCCGATTAAAGTGATAAAAACAGAGAAAACTTGAACGTTTCGGTTCCGAGATCGTCACAAAAATACTTTGTTTTAATGGAACATCCTGTATATTTTTATATATCTTAAAATTTAATTACAAACAAAAGCTCATTAATACTTAAACGAGCTAAATGGGCTCAAACTTTCTGAAGTCTTCCGAAATGAAGTAGGCCGTGACCAAATATTGTTAAATAAATCAAAACATTCTGATTTTCTTGATACTAAAACAGAAGAATATAAAACATTGAATAAAAAGATAAAAAGTGAAATTAGAAAAGACCTAAGAACACAATACAAAAATGATCCAAAACATAATTATTGAAGAAAACATGAAGATGAAAGTGCTAAGATCGTATGAGTCACAAAACCAAGAGCCACAATGAAAACAACAACAACAATACATTATTACGAATGTCGGTTCCGAGGAAATACCAGAACTAGACAGAAATGAACTAAAAATTGCCCTCAGACGGATGAAAAACAAAAAATTTCCAAGAACAGACAGGATAACTTACGAGGTGTTGAAGCTCGGGGGAGAGACCTGCTAGAAACTGTTCGCATCCTTCCTAACAAATGCATTGAACAAGGACAAATACGTAAAATATGGCAAGAAGCAAAATTGATTTTTATTATTCCGAAAAGGATATAGCAAAGACTTAAAAAAATATAGGCCTATAAGCCTGTTATCACATTTATATAAACTACTAACCAAAATTTTAAGAAACTAGACTCCTACCAGCCTGTGGAGCAAGCGGGCTACAGTACGGTAGACCACCTTCAGGCAATACGCACATTACTAGAAAAATGCACTGAATACAATGTCCCTCTGTACCTAGCCTTCATTGATTACCACAAGGCATTTGATTCTATTGAAGTTTGGGCAATTATGAAAGCATTCGATGATGCCAGAAATAGATTCTAGATACTCCAGACTTCTCAAATACATATACAAAAACGCAAAGATGAATATTACAGTTGACTAACGAGGATATATCAACTAATACAATAAAGATACACAGAGGTATACATGAAGGCGGTACAATCTCACCCAAGCTTTTTATCTTAGCTATGGAAAATATATTTAAAACTCTACCATGGGAACATACTGGAATAAACATAGACGGATCATATCTAAACCATTTACGTTTTACAGACGACGTAGTGCTTACAGGAAACAACCTTGAAGAACTCACAACAATGATTAAGATGAAGCATCTAAACTAGTGGGCTTAAAGACAGATGTTAGAAAGACGAAAATCGTGAACCGGGAAGGAGTACCAAAATTAAACTGGGGAAAGAAAATCAAACAGCTGAAATTACTAGGCGAGTAGGACTGAGATGGGCAGCTTTTGAGAAGCTGGGTTATATCATGAAAAACCCAAACATCCCCATAAATTTAAAGCGAAGAGTGTATGAATCAGGCATACTCCCAGTATCCACATATGGTATGGCCTAACGAAAAAAAAAAAAAACGCAAATTACTTGAGGGTAACTCAGAGGAGGATGGAGATATTCACGTTAGGCATAAGCATTCAAGAAAGTAACGAAGAAATAAGAAGAAAAACAAAAGTAACCAACATTATTGAGAAAACAGCAAAACTAACATGGCAATGGGTAGGACACATTGCTAGACAAGACACGAACAGATGGATACCAAAAATTATACACTGGAGACCGAGAACTACTAAAACAAGCATCGGCAGACCACAAAAAAATGGTTGGACGACGTTAAACAGATCGCAGGAAAAGGATGGTTCCATGAAGCACAAGATAGTGGTAGATGGAAAGAGATGGAAGGGGCCGACATCCAACAGTGGATGAAAGAAGACTAGAAGAATATATAATGTAAATAAGCTGTCAAGCAAAAATTTTTTCTAAATGAAAATGTAAAATGATAACTGGTAATTTATTTGTGATAATTATTTTGTTATCACTAAAAATGCTATTCTCATCAAGAAACGTGATATGCTAGAGGCGTATCTAATTTTCCAAAGTACTCCATGTTACTCTAACTTTTAGTAGCTTGCATTTCTGGATCTTCGAGCACCAAATAAACACGATTTTGTGAAATTATACCAAAATTTTTCAAATAACAAAGCCACATAATAATCTCTTGGACTTTAATTTAGTTTCAAAAGACGTATTGTTTCCTGGACAACATTCCATTGTTTGATTACATTTATGTTTAGAAAGAAGGGACATTTACTGATAATTATTTGGGACGACTAACTTACTGAACAGATATTTGAATCACGAATAGACGGGAACAAGCGCTCCACTTCGTTGGCCTGTACGTTCACCTGCCTTACTCAAAAGTTTAATTTTTATTTCTGTATTTTTATTAGTTTTAGGTGGTTAAGTATTGACAATTCTTTTACAATTAAATTTTTATTTCTTCTCCTTCCTTGGCTCTGTTGTTCCTTGTGGAATAATAAGTACGTAAAAATATACAGGAAGCTCCATTTAGGACAAAATGTATTTTACTTAATGTTTCGGAAACGAAACGTTTAATTGTTTTTCTGGTTTTTAACATTCTAATTAAAAAAAAAAACAAATCAGTTTATTAATTTAACAGACTTCGTAGTTTTAAAAATGACGGAGTTAACATTGGTTGACAGTTCACTTTGGACACGGTACATCACGATTCTTATAATCTCTATAAATTATTTGCAGAGCTCATCTGAACGACCTGGAGAACATCCCAATCTACTTCTTGGCGGGTTTGGGTTACTTGTTAACAGATCCAGATCCAACAGTGGCTATCAACCTTTTCCGCGTTTATACGGCGGCAAGATGTTTACACACTTTCGTTTATGCAGTATACGTGGTACCGCAACCTGCGAGGGGCATTACTTTTGGTGCCGGTTTTTTCATAACCGGTTATATGGCAATCCGAGCCATCACCTACTTTAAAACTTTTTAATTTAAATCCTTCATTTTAGACTTAATCTTTAACGTAATGTATATAAAATATAGTAATATAAGGTGAAATTGGTAAAATTTATAAAATATACTAACATTTGTCATGCAGTTTAGGATTTTTTAGACTAAGGCCATGTTAGAAACACCCATTTGTTAATGTAAAACATGGCCCACTATAGTTTAAAAGATTCGGGAGTGCACTATACATACAGTTTTATGATTTTTTTGAACTTGTAAATTGATTAAATAAATTTTCTATCTTATGTATTTCAATTTTGTAGTTATTTAACTATTAGTTAAGACTAGATTTTGGAAATTCCCTACTCCGAGTCTCAAGAAACATAACAATTTTGGCCATTTTGATTTTGTTTTAGTTTTTCTTCTACTGGGATTCAATGTACTTTTTAAGGTCAAATTATTTCGGATTTCTTAAGCAGTGCTTCCCAAACAACAGTATATGGAAAACCTTTTTATTACTGAAACATTAACGTCACTGCAATGCAACAAAGCTTTATATTTGAATTTACCTTTTAAACAAAAACGGGTGCATCATACTGCAACCATTTTAGGTGCAATTTACATTTTAAAAAATTCTCAAACTTGTATCAAGAGTAATTTTTTTTTGAGAAATCAATAAATTCGTAAAAATAAATTGTCAAGAGAGGGTGCACAAGTTAATAACGTGAACTACGAAAAGCAGTGAAGTACAGAAGCTAGCTGATCGTACGCTTACGTAGCAGCGTCGTGTAAATTCGTCGGTTTTGTTTGTATACGAAATTACTGATTTATGTCAAATCTCTAGTGTTCGGCAGCATTCTAAGTTATTGAGGACACAGTTTTAATATCCAGATAACTACTTAAAAGAACAAATTAATTAACATAAAAATCAACATGATACAACATACAGTCTAGGAAGCCAACGGAACAAATAAAATGCGGGGACGGTCCTACCTGAACACCCCGAGGAACATAGTCCGGGAGTCACTGCATTAGACAAGTCAAAGGTCCCAGAGCCTCATGCTCTGATAAACAACAACGAGCTTCATGCTCTGATAAACAATATGCCTCAGGGCTTATTCACAACAATAACAATAATATCAACAAAAACAGCAACAACAACAACAAGCCAAAACCACTTATAACAGCAATAACAAATTTAATACGGCTGTTCATACCGACCTTATCTCATTGGACATACAATCATATCTATTCAATACTCTCAGTTACTTGTCATGCAAACAATTACATAATTACCGACCAACTTGTCATCGTTGCGTTACTAGTTATCCAGAAATGCATCTCTAATTAATTCACATTACGTGCACCACACACAAACCTGGCCCTTCTGTATTAATCAACACGTCTGTACATCAACGTGTACAGTGACCGGCTCCCTTTCTAAGATTTCTGGCCTGCATCGGAGCCCTTGCCATTATTTTAAAAACTCTGAGTTGGGTTTAACATATATTCTGTTCACTGATTTCGCGGACACTGGATTAATATTGGCATGCACTGAACAATTGTTACCTATTGGTACAGAAAATTTGCTCTGTAATGTTGTTATTTCTGGTTACTATATGATTGGAGGGAAATTTGAAGTCTGACATTTAAAAAAATTAATTAATTATAAAATAAAAATGTTCATGCAATGTAACCTAAATGTTGAACCATGGATTTTACCGAAAGAGGGCAGAAGGCAATTTATCTATGTTACGAAGAATTAAAAACTGCATATGGAACTATTTATAAAAATTTTGATTTTGATATCTGTCAACATGACAGCATAACACAACATTTCAGGGAACTAAATATCTCATTAAATTTTAAAAACATGTAGGGCTGTCAATTCAGTAACAAAAAAATTCACCAGATTTACAATTTAGTGCTTTTCATAGGAGTGAATAGATAGTACCTAAATATTAAAAAATCGGTTTTTAGTTACATCTAGCAGTTTTCTAAGTAATTGTCTGCGACATAAATAGAAAGCCGACAGGTATAGAGTACATTATAACCTATTTTGAAATTATTTTGTTTTTTTACAAACATTTATTTAAAAAAAAGAAATATTCTTGATTGCGATTTTTTTAATAAATATTCTTTTCTAACTTGGCCAAAATAATGACATAGTGAGGTTATGTTTTATATACTAAAAAATGTCAGTAAAAAACAGTTTTAAAACGGTATACGCCATCGAAGTACGCCGAAATTTGACGATTTCTGTTAATTTATAATTGTTGGGTATTTGAGGGTTTAAACGTTTAAAGTATACGGTGATTCAAAAGTATTGTCATTAATTTTAAGGGTAGGCAGAGCATATCAAACAGAACAACTTTTTTCAATAAACTATGTGCCGCAAGTAAACGGTAAGCTCAGAAAAAAAATTAAAAAGATCAAGAAAAAATTGGTTGGTGTTCATTGGAACTTAAATTTATCAAACCCCTTTCTTGTTCATACCGATAAGAGAGTCCAGGTTGAGTTCATTGTTCGCTTTAAAAGTGCATTCCTCGAACAAATGGAACGTTAGCAACTGAATTAACTGACATTATTTTAATTTACGGGGAAGCTCTTCAGAATGGTACAGCAGCTCTGAAAGACAGTTTGTGTTTGTGTTTATGTTGTGTAGAAGTTAATGGAGGAACATTTCAATATCTTCTGTAAGTCCTGTTCCTCTTTATTAACAGCAATTTTTTCTAATGCCACTTTTTAAACATGCCAGTAATTATTTACTGCCAAAAAATGGGAGGAGAAAGTAAAACCTGTAAATTACATAATTGTGTAATGTTTCATTTGTTTTTGCAAGGTCAAATTTCTATCGCAGGCTTTTTAAATGCATATTAGCCAGCGGTTCTCAAAAGTGTGTAACAAAATTTAAAATAAACAAAAATCGCGATAAGCTTTAAATTTTTGCTGTTAATATACTTCTATTAAGGTCAGCATATACCCATTTAATTTAATGACAATACTTTTAAATCACCCTGTATATGGCAACACTACTTTGACAAATTACTCAAACTAACAAAAATTTTAAAAGAAACTAACAACGTTAAAATATCGCAAATGTGAAAATAAATAATAATATAATTTTATACAAAAATTATGCTCGGCCTCTTGACGATCTAATTTATTACAAATTTGGCATATGTAGAAGATCAGCAGAGATTCTTCGGCATTTTACTTATTTGCAAAAACTGTAGGTACTAAAATAATAAAGCTTATGCACCGAATTAAAAAACTTAACACAGAACAGAAACAGAAATAACTCCAATCATGCATTGAAAACGGCAAGTCATGCAAGAAAAATAACATACCCGTCCGATGGGTTAGCGTTTAATTGTTATCACTACAAGTCAGGCGAGGTCCATCGTCCACCGAGTTCGGTTTAGTAGTCGAGAATTCTTCGCAGTACGTAGCTGTAATCCAAGTTGGTGCATAATAATATTAGTTTTTCGTTTTTAATTACAACAAGAAGATGGCTGGTAGCGGCGCAGATATTTTTTCAACCCAAAATGTACTTTTACGTACTTACTTATATTACTGCTCCGTTTTGGTGCTGAAAATGTTGGTTATGACGGTGCTTACTGCAACACAACGATTTAAGCACAAGGTGAGTCTCGTTATTGACTTTAATATAAAGAACTAATCTCATACTGTTAAAAAACCACTACAAAATTCTCAGCGGTGAAATTAGCAATTTTATGCTTACCTATATTAAATTGGTGAATATAATTTATCTATACAGTATATTATATAGCATTTGAAACGATATTTAATCGCAGTTAAAGTAGATGGATTGATTAACCACTTATTTATTAATTATGACTCTCAGGAAGTAACTGTAAACTTACGTCCCTACTCCCTAAGGAAGTATTGTATTTATTTTTATTTATTGGGGAAATATGAATTTCTACAATTGAAATGTCAGTGTCAGAGACATTAATGCTAATTTGTAAAATTTTCATTTTCTTTGGGCATTTCTGTAATTATTTAGTTTTTAGTACATCACTGAACCGGCATTATGAATTGGCATTATCTAACAAGATATTTTAATAATTATTAGTTTTCGATCTAATTTTCAGCAACTGTGCGAAATACTAAAATAAAATTAAACTCCCAAAATAAACACCACAAATTAACATACAAAGAATATTGTTACTAATCCTCGAATTGTTAAAGTAAACGTACCGGACAGCTAAAAAATTTATGGTTTTCTATTTCCCTGTTCAGTTTATAAAATGTTCAAAAACGTTAAAGTAAGGCAGTATTTACTCAAGGTTTGAGATAAGACGAGAACTCTTATCAATATCTTGCTGACTGTTTAGCAGTTTCGATAAACCTTCACTGTAAAAATCATAAGTGTAAACATAATTCGATAACCCACATTCACATATTATGAAATCTACAGCTATAATAAGTTACATACTGATTAAGGAATCGATAACAAAATTTGCTCTGCAATATCAGCGGCCACAGAAAAACAATCCTACTTGATTTATTAGATTTTATAAAAAAAAATTGGGGTTTAAACTTGGAGCAGTCGTTGTAACTGTTTGCTTATTTTCAAAGTACCCGAAATTAAATACATACGATTTTAGTTATTAGATTTATTGCCATAACCCTTCTACATTTATATTTCTAAGGCTTGAACATTTATTTAATCAGAGATCAGAGGTCCTACGCACATAGTGCTAATTAATGACTTTGAATCAACAATGGCGCGTTCGCAGTCAATTTATTTATGTGTCTCATATATTTTATTATAATGTGCGTTCAGATCCTATCAGTAGGTATGGCCTCAAACATATTTTGTTATTATCATTTGCATGGACAAATTTCTCAGCTAAAATCCATAATAACCTATTTGTGCTCACAATGTAACCGACTGTTAGGGTCATACGACCTTCCTAAACTAACAGGATTTAAGCCTCAACGGTTTGTGGAAACTACCTTGCCACCGCCGAGATTTGAACCTATGTAACCTGTTTGCAAAACAAGCTTTCGAAATGCACAGCCACCAAGGCCCGCAATAAGATATTAAAGGGAAATTTAACAAACCCTGCTAAACCTGAACTGAATAACCCCAATAGCATAATCAATTGATGGTTCTATCGTCAAGAGGAAAACTCTTGTTTACACTAACATGGCCTACTGCGGTTGAAAACAATTGTTAATGTATTACAACGAGTTTTCAAAAAGTATTGGAATCGTCCTACGTCGATTGTAGATTGCTTAGGGGTCGTTATGGCTATAGTTACTATAGTGATGGGTGGCTACTCTAGTACTATAGTATAGTAGCCACCCATCACTTCGACCTACATAGATCTTTTGTGAATTACAATACAATTCTATGTTGTATCCAATATTTTTAGACTTTTAATATAATCTAATATTTTCTTGGGGGCAATTTTTGCTATTTCTTTAGGCGTAAGTGTCACTTTTCCAGGAAATTTGAACCTGCCACGGGCTGATGCATCGCATTCACATAGTATGTGTTCTGAAGTTTCATTAGCAGATCCACATAATCTGCATGTTTCACTGTCAGGTTTACCTATCTTTTTGAGTCAGTCATTAGTCTTAGATTTCTTTTATCGAGTTCGAGAAGCTTTCTAGTATTCTTTGTCCAATAGTTAATAAACTGGTTTTGTCCTGGTGTTTTCTCCAGTAGGATTCTTCGAACCTCTTCCATTATGTGGCCTTTGGTCATTCCACAAAAAGGCTCTGGTCCGATAAATGGTGCCTGCGCACCTTTTCTTGCAAGGGCATCAGCAGTTTCATTTCCTACTATTCCCTCGTGTCCCGGCGCCCACATTAAAGTTAATGTGTTATTTCTAGCCAGTTGCGTCAGGGATTGTCTACAGCCCCGAGTTATCTGGGATTTAAAATCATCAGGCTTGTAGGGCTGCCTGACTATCTGATAAGATAAATATGTTTGATCCATGTAGACCTTTCTTAATACACTCTTGGACGCAAACATCCATAGGATATACTTCCGATTGGAAAATAGTTGGAGTATTACCTAAGGATTTTGATATCCTACACCTAGTCCTACTGTTTTATTCATCTTGGAGCCATCTGTATACCATATGTTTGCTCCGTGATTCAGCTGTGATCTTTGCAGTTTGCTCTTCTCGCGGTTATTAATTACCACTTGAAAAGAGCAGTTGAACTCATATTGTGCTGGCATTGTGTCTGTGGGTTTGGTCACGGGCTCTAATTGAATTTTGTTCACAATCCTTATGTGACCAACTAAGTTTCCAAGTTTATATTTAGTTACCTGTTTCAGTCTTAAGGCACTTGGCCTTGCTTCTATCCTCACATAAATGTAAGGGTAGGAGGTTTAGCATTGCCTCTATCGCCGCTGTGGGATAGAAGCTCATGGCTCCTGTAATTAAACACACAAACAAGCCTTTGTAGTTTAAGTAGCTTACCAGCAGCTACACTTTCTTGTTTTCTGCCATCATACCAAAGAGGCAAGCGTGACGATGGGCTTTACAACCATTTCCTATGACCACTAGATAATTTTTGGCTTTGGACCCCAAGTCTTTCCAAAAAGCTTATGACAGGAACACAGTGCCATGGTAGCTTTTGAAAGAGTCCTATCTACAGTGACCGGCAAAAAGTTCGCAACATATGGGAAATGTTTTTATTATTAGAGTATCGAAAAAACTTTTATGAGGGATGGGTTCTGCATGTCCGGTAACCTAAAAATTGAATTTGAGGTATGTCACATGACCACTGGTATGGCGGCAAATTTAAAAAAATCACCGTGAAGTCGGAAAAAGTGGAGCTAGATGAGAAAATATCGAAGACAATTATTTGAAAAAGTTGCTTAGAATTTAATTTTTGGCCAATATACTTTGAATTACAGTGGGAACATTTGATTTCTTAAATTCCAGGTTTCTTTATGGTTTTAAGTTTGTCTTTGAGATTCCCTGGCCACTTTTTGATTTATAATACATATTAACAAGGTTTCCAGGGCTATTTATATATTATATTAACAATAGAATCTCGATGGCAATTCACTAAAATATTCAGTATGTACTTTTTTTATTATTGGAAAATGATTGGGGGACTGTCGGTGTGCCTGGTGTATTGGGGTGAAAACACTAATAATCATCTAGATTCTTCCTGAACAATTAAGGGTTTAATCACAGGAATCGTTACAAATGCAATGTTAAGCTTTTGTATGAAAATTTTTCTAATTTTCTTATCACAATTTTCTTGATTTTACAAGCTGACGTCTGTATACGGCCTGGGCATATGTTCAGTTTAAGTGTTCTCCGCATGGTGCTAGTAGACACCTCTTAACAGGTCATTAATGACGCAAAATTTAAACAAATTTTAGAACAAATAATTTTTGAAGTAAATTGTGCGGTAGTTTAACTTATAACGGTTTCATAGGGTGTTTTTATGCCGTAGAATATAAAATATTCATATATTCTACAACAAGACGATCGAAAATACTCGATTATACGAGACATATTGCCTGAAACACCACGAGACCGAAGGTCGAGTGGTGTTTCTTTAGACGAAATTTGGTGTGCTTCATTTCAAAAATAAGCTTTAGCTTTATGTAGCTCGGTGCGGGGCCCCACTAGCCCTCACAGGGCCCCGGGCATACGCCCGGTTGACCGACCTTAAGGGCGCTACTGTTATTAATTATGTGATTTCTATTTGTGTAGTTGAATAGTTGGCATTGATTGACTTTTCCTATGGCAACTCCTTTTTCCAAACCACTGTTTAGAAAAGTACCGAAGTTGAATACTTTTAAAGCAGACGAGTAAGCTTTAAGCTTCATCATCATGCTGTAAATTATAATTTTTCAATGTTGTGTTGAACTGTCACATGTAAATGGTACCTAGCGCCAATGCGGCAAAGATTAGCGTTTTCTTAGACTTTAAAAATACTCAGGTCGTAGAGAGAAACTATGATATCTATTTCAAATGTTTTTGGATAAGGCTTGACCATGAAAAAATGAACTGTGTAGTTTGAAAATTGTACGTTTTAAATGTGATTGCAATTTCTTATTCTTTAACCCATTCATAGCCGAAATTTTAATTTCAATGGTTTATTCCAACTCTTATTTATCAACTGACCACGGAAAAAAAAATGAAAAAGTTTTGGGCGAAATATGACTGAAATTAAAATTGTTCTAATATTGGAACTTAGCTACTGGTGAGTACAAAAACCTCAATAATTAAACATATATTTATTACTCAAAAGCCAGGATTTTTACATGAGATTTGTTACAATAATAATTTATGTTTTTACGTGGAAATACTTGAAACAGTCTAGCGGATGTAGATTTATTTTACATATTCCGCATCCAAACGTTGTGTTTGTCTTGCAAACCTTGCATCTATTCTGCTTGACCTTTTCCGGATAGTGAAAAACTGAAGTGTTTCTTGATACGGACTCTGGAATATTTCTAAAGGAATGATGATGTGCGTGGGTTTCTCTGTTACTGAGAAGTAGGTATGTAGTCACGATACTTCTGATAAATCCTAAAAATCCAGTTTTGGTATAACTTCATATCTTGCATTGAAAGCATTTGCTCTATGTTGTTCCCTTTGAATTCTATATAACATCCAAGAATTGGATAAAGATGCAGAAAGAAGATGTGAGAACACCTGCCAGTACCACTTATTATTACGAATCTTGATTTGATATTTAGATATGTTTCTATCCATGAGGTCTGTTCCGGCCATATGAGTATTGTACATAGATATGGCATATGGCGCATCTACCGAAATGTTCCTTTTTCCGGCGCGGCGGCAGAATACCTTCCAGCAGGCTTTGTCGGAAGTACTCCCTTATAGTTGGATGCTACCTGAACTGTCGAGTTATCCTTCCACTGTATAACAATTATACCATTCGCCGCATTTATAAAGGAATCTGAAGTGCCCCTGACTTGCTTGTTTATTGAATTTTTATTCAATGGGTAATTTCCTTTTCTATTTTGTCAGATGGTCCCAGTGCATCCAAATCCGTACTCTGTCATCTGCCTTATGACTTATGAGTGGTAATCCTGTGTTCTATTCTATTTTGTCGGATGGTCCCAGTGCATCCAAATCCGTACTCTGTCATCTGCCTTATGAGTAGTTATCCTGTGAAGAAGTTATCGATGAAAAATTATAGTTACGGTTTGGATACATCGTTTTCAATTTTTCGCCAAAAGTTGCAACCACGGATCCACTCAAACCGCGCTCTTCGTGATCTAATAAAGTTCCTTTCCGTTGGTAAGGCTCTGTCCTTACCAAGTACGAGTTTGACAAGTTCACTGACCAAAATTTGAAACCGTATCGTATAGGCTTTACTTGAATTCTTTGTTTACAGCTGTGGTGGCTGTAGTATGGCACAATTGATTCATGTTCATCGAGGTTTTCATGAGGTGGTACGTAGTTTAGAAACTCCTTGTTACCCGGTTATCCTGAGTTTAGATGTATATTATGTCGGCTGATTCAAATGGTTGGTCAACAATTTTATCGAGAAGTTGATACTCATAGTGCAACTTTTCTTGCCATAAAATACTTTCGGATGCATGATTTACAAACACAAAGGATTTTTTATTTTTAGTAAATTTTAAGTGTAGGTGTAGTCAAGTTCCAATTTTGGAACGTGCCTTTCGTACCAGAACAACTAGGCACTATCCTTAAAACTTAGCCAGACATGGCCTCCCTTATTCAAAAACATTTGGGGTGGTTTATAGTTACATATTTTAAAAATGTAATAAGTAAAGGTAATCTTTCTAAAAATATTTTCATTTCGAAAGATTATTCATAAATATGAAAAATAAAACGAAAACCTAAAACTTTAACGAATTATGAGCATTTTATATACAGGGTGTATCGTAAATGGCGCATAATATTCGCACCACGCGAATCTGCGTTAAAAACTGGACAAAAATTGTATAACTGTTTTAGGCCAAAACGTGTAGTTTTTGAAGAATTATTAATTAAAGTCTTGTAAACTTAGCAACACTTTGTGGTCAGTCATACTACGTCACCTGCGATATCACCAATAGCAATAGCAACCCACTTGATTTAATATAAATTGCATTGTACATCGTTGCAACATTTATGAAAAGCACAAGCACTGCAAAAATTTCAAACTTCGGATGGAAATTCTAATTAAACGAAGGGTATGTTGAGTGAAATTACAGATTAGTTATTTATTTGTTGACAGCTAAAAATCATTATTTCAGAAAAATATGACACGACAAGCAAACCAGAATACGGCTTAAGGCTGCTGATAACGCCATAACTAAAGAGTTAACAGCAAATTGGTACTGTAGTTTTTTGCTTGAATTTTGACGTAGAATCGCGTGATATAAATATTATGCGCGATTTTCGATACACCCTGTATAGAAAATAATATCAAGAGGGATTTGCACTACCGACCGTCGGTTTTATTTTAAGAAATGGATGTTGTTTCAGTTATTGCATCAAAATATTGTATAATATCCTGCTGTTATAACAAGTTTAAACGTCGAGCCCAATCCGAAACGCCAAACATTTTATATACCTACGTATTAAATACATGTACATTTGTACATATTTTAATCATACAGTATAACGTATAACTGCAAGTCATGCCGGAGAAGCAAAACAAGCACGAATCAGCATCTTGTGTAATAACAGAACGAAATAGTTAAATACGCTAGGTCAGTCAAGTAATTCCACAGTTACCAGTTTGCTTTGGTACCGGTGAAGTGAATAAACCCAAGTTTCCTGTTTCTAAATAAAAAAGATGGAAGGGCAAATTGCAGATATTATCTCTTTTGAAAATCCACTCTTTCGTACTTACTTATTTTATTGCAGTGTTTTAGTGTTAAAACTCTTATTTGTGGCACCTTTAACCACCTTACAAAGATTCAAACGGATGGTAAGTTTACTACTAACTAACACTAAGAATGTGAAAACAAGAAACAAGTTTAATTATTGTTTCGTTTAAGCAAAAAGTTCGACGAACCTAATAAATATGTATAAAAGTATAGTGCATTCATGGTTCTTTTGAACCTGATAGGTCATGTATATACAATTTCGTTGGTGTGAACAAGATTTTTTTTGTTGAAGCCTGTCTTGTCGGAAAAAGTTACATTGAATTATGTTTCGCAGCAGAACCAGAGTTGCTAGGTTACTTATTTTAAAGTTCTCGAAACACTTTTTAATTTGTATCTACTTTGGTTTTACAGTAATTTGTGAGGCATTATAATTCCTAAAGTTAATTATACAATGTGATTTTTTAAAAACCCAATGCAGCAGGCCGTATTCTGAATTAATACAGACAGTTTATACGGCCTGCTGCAATTGAGTTTTTAAAAAATCACATTGTATTTCCTGCTGTAATCTAACCTTGATTTATTTAAATTAAAATTTGATCCTATATTTCTACTTAATAGTAATCCTAACAAAGAATATTTGGCATAACTAGAATTAAATATGTACTTGGAAAAAACAGGCTGTTCAAATCTCAACCAAATTTAACACCAACAGCATAAATTAAAACCTTGGCTCACTGTAGTGCAACAAAATCGCGAGTATAGACTTGTTTACGAATTAAAACCTATTTTATTCGTAGTAATTGTGTTAAATTACTTACCTGGAAATTAAAAAAATTAATTTATTTAACATTTTGTTCTTAATCAAAGAATGCTTGAAAAAGTATTTCGCACTGATAAGCAAAAATTCTTTCGAAAGGTGCAGATATTAAATTTAAATTCGCATATTATCGAGTGTAATGTGCTTTTATCTGCAAACCATTTGCATTTTATTGGATTTATCCCCTAATAACGGATCGGAAATATACTTTAAGAAGCCTTTTAAACCTTACGGATGAACACTTCTTTATGTAAATTTAATAAGCTGTTCTATGAATTACCGAAAGAAAATGTTGAGGTATATGAATCAATTTTATCACAGTTTAAGCTGTACCATGTTTTATACCTATAAAATTCTGCAAAAGCAATCTTTTTATGAAATTGGTTTAATGTTAGAGAAATTTTAAAACAGCACCTTCTTGCCAACACAACTTCTTTTGCTTGCTTGTTGCCCCTCAGGCGCGTAGCTAGCTAAAACAGTGGAGAAGGGCGGTTCGAAACGGTAAAAACCCTTCGATTAAGGGTAGTCGTAATAGGGATGCAAATTTTGAGCGCCACTGTGGTATTAAAGTCACCCAAAGATCTAAAAGACGGAAACCCACCACAGAAGATTTCCATAGGGCTTGGACAAAGGGTTGTCCTAGCTGCATCCTACTGCAAGATGTGACTTACCTTGCTGAACTGACAGTTACTTACTTTACTGGAATGCTTAAACTTGTAGGCAGGCTAACACTGTATACATAAATCTTTACCAAAACATTAATACACAAAATATTATCGGGGAATACTCAACACAAATAACAAGACCAAACTAAATTGACAATGAAATATTTAATGAATCGAAAGGCAATCAAAAATATGTTACGTTACAAACAAATAATAAAGGTACGCTTACTTGAGGGGACGATAGAATTGAGGGTACCTACTATATTTACGTTACTTACTGCAAAACATTTACAAACTTAGCCCTTAATTTCCAGGTAAAAACATAAGGAACAACAAATCTTAAATTAACAATTCAACAAGCACCGTTAAATTTTACACATGCAACAAGACACAAAATATTCACTTAAATTGGCTTAAAAGTTGAACTATAATCCAAACACAAATGAACTTTACTTGATTTTAGCACAAAACCAATGAAACAACTAGTCCACTGATTTGCCAGGGGCTAAAACTTTACAATGTGAATGTTAGATCCGCCTCCTTACAATACCACTGGGCAAACAGAACTTTACTCAAATTACAAGTTGCAATCAAAACACAAAAATACTAAAAAGGCGGTACTTATTAAACTTCAAAACAACTGAAGAACGTTAAAAAGGGCCTGTCAGCAAGAGGCAACCGTCGGCATTGAAACTAACGTTGAAACACAACGGCGAAAGCAGGAGCACCGAAAAAGGAGGGTAGATTTACGTGGCGAGATGTTGGTACTTGCTCGGCACAGGGAGTGACATGACGGACGTGACTGGAAGAGCTAGGATGTTCCTTCTTCCAAACGGGTGCGAAACAACGAAAAATAATCCTTAGGCTTTAGGTTTTCATAATCCCTCAAACGAGGAAATTTTGTGGAACGGTACTTCGACAACTATCACTGAAATTTGTTGTCACGCACTGAGGAGGGGTGCTGTGGAGGACTAGAAAGGACGCTGAAACGAGTCAGTTGACATGGCCCGACGTACAGGGAATTCCCCGCACCATATCACGAGAAGTTGCAATAACTGAATCAAGATGAGATCATGCCTTGACAAAATACACGTGAATTTAGGTCACCTTGGAATTTTTTAACAAAGAGAACTTTTACAAAGACGAAACATACTGCACTTACTTTTAAAATTTCGTAGAACTGCAAAGAAAACGCGCTAACAAGGTTTAACCTTGCATGCCCTATCAGGCTGAAACGGAATTAACTGTAGCCGTACAGAACCGTACTAACGAATTTACCAAAAATTCAAAATGACTCTAAACTTCCCAAATAACACGGAATTGCACAACCACGTGACATGTTTCTTTTTTTTTTCTTAAAGGAATTATTTCTACTTATCGATGAGAAATTTACATAATTATTTTAAGTAAACACTATAATTAAAAATAAATATCTTACCTTGGTGGTGTACAGGAGTACCAAGGTTGCGTTGTAAACTAAGTCTTGGGTTCAAAACTGACCAAGGTCAGTAAAACTAGCCGTATTAGTCCATGCGTATTGAGATACTTGGCATCCGCAAGCCTAGATAAATCCGAACAAAAGGTGGACAAATAATGCAGAAAATATTCTTAAAATACGTCGAAATTGGTTAAATCGGTTTCTGATCTGCTTATTTTTTTAACTAATGTACCTAATTATTTTTTAATTGTTTTTGGCAAATTGATTATATTTTTTTGTTTAATTCTCTCAAATAACCCTGAAGAGTTATGTTTTTGTGCAGTTGAATCACTTTTAAAAAAGATTCACTTTATTGCACAAGGGAAAATATAAACATAGAAATTACAGTTTTTAATTACCATCTTTATTAATCTTAACTACAATACGCAAACAGGAGAGAGTGTTTTGCATGTTACTTAACGCTATTCTCTACATTATCTTCTAACTTTCATGATAACAACACTCTTATACGTCTTCGTATCACAATGAAATATGAAATATGACGCACCTTAACCACTAACACAGGATCAAATCATACCGTTGCATAACTGAAGTACAGTTACTACATGTTTCTTTTTCAATTTTGTTGAGACCGTTTTATTTTCAGACAAACGTTCTGTATAAAAAGCCAAGAATAACAAACAAAAATTGTACGCGATAAAACCCGGGCAGATGAAAGTTCTCATAAAATTTAAATTACATTTAGTATATTTTTTATTTATAACTTTTTTCTTACGTGTACATTACAGCTACACAGTTTAAGGGGGTCATTTTAATTTTAATCGCCAATTTGGATACAATAGTCCATTTCCTTTTGAACTGGGCAATATTTTCAACTTATTTTTTAGTTCTCTTGAGTTTTTATTTTGCCAAAGCTCAATACAGGGAATTTTTCTTTTTAGTATACGTATCCCCTATGTATAGTTTTAAAATAAACTCGTCAAAATCCTATATGTAGGCAACCAACTATACACTAAACGTCACCGTGGCTGTGAATTTAGGGACATTAGTTTTTATTTTTTGTTGTGTGTAAAGGTTATGTTTGCAAATAAATCAAAATTAGTAGAATATCAAAATAATCTTAATTCAACGATTACTTTCAAACATAAAATATCAACAACACAACACATAAATGAAAATAAAAATGGCAACAGTTTAAGACTAAGGGCTATATTCATAGACAGTATTTAAAGTTAGTAGGGGTTTAGTAGATATTAAACTAATATAATTAGTATATGTTGCTATAGCAATTAGTAACATCTAACTTTAAACGCTGTCTATGGATATGGCCGCCATATGGCCATAATTTTTTGATATTAAGTTAATTTACTAATTTTTGCCACAGCATTCTATTTTCTTCGTAAGAAATTAAATATTTTAGGTTTAGTGCATAGTTGGTTGCCTACATACTTACATAGAGGGTAAAACAATGCGTTTGACACGATTATTTTAAAACAAGTTTTCATGCTCCGATTTTCCCAGTAACATTTTATTTTTCGTTGTGGTTAAGGACTATCTGAACTTTAAAAATCTTCAACGCAGCTCGTTTTTCACTGTTTGTACGTTAGAAGCTGACATATTCACATTCTGTGAGACAGCTCGTACTGCAATGTGAGTTCTTAAAAATTGCTTTCATTTCAGTCTTTGGATACATATATACCCACGATTTGTCCCACTTCTTGATCTTCTTTTGATAGTTATCATCTCACTATATCTTTTCAATGCGTCAGAAACAATTAATTTTGTAATTTTTAACAATTTTGATATTTTTGTAGTGGATGAACTAGGACTTACTATGTGAGTGTACAGAATTCGTTCCTATATAAGTGACTCAACATGGCTTTGTTTAAAGTTAGTACAAATACACACATCACAAAAGTCTAGGGATATATATTTTTTATCGATATAAATCAATTTTGTTATTAAATATCTCTACCATTGATCACGTATGCTAGTGCTAGTCTTTGGGCTAGCGATAGCAATTGTTTCAATAATAAACAAACAAATGCAAATGCTTAATTGTCAATTCAACTAAAAGTAAAGCAATTTCAGTGTTGTTAGGGAATAATTTAATCATCATTTACAGTTAATTTACGTTTATATTGGGGTGATTTAAGTTTTATTGGTGCTGTTATTATGGAAGGTAATCAACAACGACAACATTTAAGTTCAGCTGAAATGAACAGAGCTGTAGGTATGCTAGAAGCTGGTCGAAGACAAGTTGACGTTGCAGCAGCTTTAAACACCTCTCAAAGTGTTATCAGCAGACTGTGGCGTAGATATAGGACATCCGGAGATCCTAGCGAACAACATCCAGGTCGTGTACGCATTACTACCGCAGTTCAAGATCGCTACTTAACATTTGAAGCTAGACGACGACCAATAATTACGGCTAAACAATTGCTTTCACAGCTTCAGACTACTCATAATGTAACTGTATGTTCTCAAACAATCAGAAATCGATTGCATGAAGCCAATCTCCACGCCCGACGTCCAATAAGAGCCCCACAAATTCGACATGGTAATGGAGCACGTAGAGTAGAATGGGCTGAAGAGCATATTCTGTGGACAGAAGAGCAATGGTCTAGGGTTTTGTTCACAGATGAATCTCGTTTTGGAATACACCCTGACAGCCGAAGAGTTAGAGTGTGGAGACGACCTGGTAACTTGGAAAGGCTCAGATGTGTTCAAGATGTCCATTCTTATAAAGGAGGTACCGTAATGATGTGGGGTGGTATCTGCATTGGCGGAAAAACAGATCTCTGTTTTCTTGAGAGGTTTTTAAATGCCGATGGGTATCTAAATAGGGTACTGCGGCCTATAGTGCTTCCATTCGCAGGTGCTGTTGGACCTGAGTTCATTCTAATGCATGATAATGCCACCCCACACGTTGCAGGTACTGTTACCGAGTGGCTTGAAGACGAAAACATTTCTGTTTTACCATGGCCTGCGCAGTCCCCAGACTTAAACGTTATTGAGCACGTGTGGGACATGTTGGGAAGAAGCATTGAAAGTGAATTGGATGAAATTCATACTCGGATTCAGCTTCGTGATACCCTTGTAAGACACTGGCAACAGTTACCGCAAGATGCAATAGATAATTTAACTTTATCAATGCCTAGAAGATGCAGAGCCGTTTTGAACCAAAGAGGAGGAAATACTCTCTACTAAATTTAATTAATTAATACTTTAAGTGCTGACACTTCAATTTCTTATGATTGTATAAAATCAACTTTTTGCTAATAAGTTTCATTAAAGCTTTTTCAACTTGTCTTCTTTTGTTTTAAATTAAATTTCTAATTTAGAATGTTGTAAAAGTATTGTGTTAATTTATTATATGCAGACCACCTAAAAAAAATCAAAATACTTGACAGTTTTGCATAAAAAAAAATATATCCCTAGACTTTTGTGATGTGTGTATGATAACATTTGTTAATGATATTATGACTAACGTAGACATGTAGACAATAAAAAACAAACAGATGTAATCTATACGGACTTCCGCATTCAATCTAGTTGATCATAATCCTCAAATACGTTGAATGTGATTAAATCGTATCTGCAGAAAAGGCATTTTGCAGTTAAGCACGATGAAAATACCTCCGGCAAATTTAAAGCGAATTCAGGTGTTCCACAGGGTTCAAATTTAGGACCTTTGCTATTTTTATTATTTATAAATGATTTGCCTGTGGTAATAATTTTATACCAAAATTCAAACAATAATATGATAATTGGGCTTTACAAACTGATATAAATATTGTATACCTAACTGGAGCATCGAAAATAAATTATACTTTAACTTAACATATCTAAATGTGTAAAAATGTCTATAAATTTGAAAAAAGAAAAGCGCGTGTTTAACTACAAAATGAACGATGTTTACATATATTTTTACAATTATTAACAGTGTTGTGGATTTAGGAATACGATATGACTCCAAATTAAGATTTGATCATCATACAGAAAGTGTAAAAACTGGTGCATTCAAGGTTCTAGGTTTTATTATACGTCAAACGACTTTACACAACCACAAACTCCCACTACTCTATATTACACATTCGTACGTCCAAAACTTGAATTTCGTCTGTTATATGTTATATGGAATGATGGAATCCTTGTAATTTCTATTTAAAAAGTACAATACATACCCAGATTATAATATAGTTAGAACTGTAAATCTCGTCGGTTCACTATCGAGCATTGTAACACTCGTTAAATTAGTTTGTATTTTGTTTTGTGTTATTGTCTATATATTTTTTGTCTTAATATTTTTTTTGTTTCCCCATGTTTGGGAGTAAATAAATGAATAGATTTCACTTCGACCTTGCTGTTGATTTGATGATTTTATGTAGCTGAACGTCATGACCATGACTCGCCAGTTATTTACAGAATCAAACTTGACTACTAGAGAAAAGTCCACTACACATTTTAAAAAAATTTTTGATTTTTAACAATATTATAAACGAATGTACCTATCCGGAATGTATCGTATAAGTACCTACTATGTTTACAAACCCAAGTTCATTATCACCATAATATCTGTTGCTTTTCATTGTAAATAATTACCAAGTAATGTTATTAAACCAATCCATTGTTTTATACCAAGGATATATTGCATCATTTTCTCAACATTTGGATTTTGTACTTATTTTTTAAACATAATACATAGTTGAGACTTTTGTACCATCGTGCTTCATTCATGAGCTTAACTTGCGTATTTTGTGTATTTATCTGGGTCGCATGATAGTGCAGAATAAAAACGAATTTTATTTTAATGTATTTTTTCTTAAAAACATCGAAAGAAATACCAGTTATAAATAATTACTCGAAATTTAAAATTTAAAATAAATAAATATTATTTTTATTATTATTAAAACCACTTTAACCGCGAACAGTTGTGGCTGCTTTTTAAAAGCTTTCGTTATCCACTTTTTGGGTTGGATAAATTCCCTTTTTTTCTTTTGCTTCTTTCAGAGTTCCTTTACTGTTTCAGCGATTTCCTTCCATCTTCTTCTATCTTTGCATTTGCATTTCCATCCTGTTATTCCCAATATATTTAGATCTAACATTCTAACATCGTCTATCCATCTTAATCTCGGCTTTCCTCTTCGTCGAATAAATATAAACGCAATAAAAAAGTAAATAAAACAGGTAATAATAAATTTTGATGATAATAATAATAACAAAATAAAATAAACAAATACATAATAACTATACTCGGGATAATGTATAACAGAAGAAATCTAAGACTTCCAGCAAGATGGATAATTACAAAGTTTCTAACTCAAGTTTAGTTAATATAAATACCGACTAAATATAAACCAATAGTCAGTTACATACGTACTTTAAAATCGTCCAGTTTATAAATAGTCTAAATGTCAGTGAACCTCAAGTGGGTCAGGGCTAATAAATTAATAAAAGACGCGCACCTTAATTAGTCAACATCTACATGCCGGAAATTATTAAATCGTTCTGATACTCGTACAATTCACTCGCATGGTGGAATACTTGATCTTTCTCGATTTTTGAAAAATTCTGTATATATGTTTCTAATATTTTTTTCAAAAAATGATTTGCCTAACAATCAACTAATTATCACTAGAGGACCAAACTTTTAGATAATAATTTGTTTTGGGTCTCGTTGTGTAAAGACTTGTGTAGCCAACTAAAAATTGTTTATTTACGGCACACTTTCTTTTAGCAACTGGTCAGTGGCGTACCTATCGTTGGGAGGCGGAGGGGGCAATGTGTCTTGAAGGCGCCTTAGATATTATAAGAAAAAAAGATTTAGTTTGGGCTAATTTTAGTAGCGCGTTTTTTTGTCTATTTTTTGCACTTGAACAACGATTTTTTAGTTTTTTTAAATATACTAGTTCTAGTTCAGTTAAAACAATTTAAAATACGTTTTAAGCATGGAACATAATATAAGCAAATCTTTACTCTACAAAATCATACTGCAAATTGCCGAAATGAAAAACAGAACACTACTCTATTCTTTTTAATTTTGTATACATTACGTCTGCATTTTGACGGATCGGCGGCTCTTTTAAAAATAAAGTTGCACATAAAAGGGGTTCTTTGCCGCCGCGACGTAAATCGTAAATAATGTACTTTTTTGTAAATATTACCGGGAAAGATGATATGATGACAAAGGACAAAAGTTACCGCTGCCTACGCCCACCAGTGCGACGCCTTCGGCAGGTTTCTAGGTAATTATTTCTTTGTATAGAAAATTAAAGCGGCCACACTGCCACTATTTAAGAATATTTAAAATGAATGCAGACATTATTTATCAGGGCGGTAAAAAATAAAATAAATACAATGTGGGGGCTCGGTTCTTATAAGGAATATAAAGATCTTGCTCACTGTGTCATTTTGATTTTATCACGTCTATAGAATTATGTAATAAGAATAATTATATTTTTTGTTTTGGTTAATTAAAAAATAAAATATCAAAAACTGCACGGCGCCGAAGGCGCTAAAAGGAAGAAGGCGGAGGGGGCAGACTGCCCCCCCTAGCCCCCCCGTAGGTACGCCACTGCAACTGGTGGCGAAATGCCCATAAATGAAGTATAAACTTAAAAGGTTTGTAACTAAGCAAATAAATATTGCCTTATTAATATACAAAGATATGCACATTTTGTATATGTACGCCATGTGCAGCATGTCTATATAGGTTACCACAGTTTCTGTTTGTAGAAAGTAATTTAGGTATAGATAATTCCTATTTTTGACAACACTGGGCGTTAAGGTTTTAAACCACCTTTTTGGCGAATGTTGACAAATGGGTACCAAGCCTTAACGTGCTGCCTATTTATGCAAGATTCGCTTGCATTTTAGCCTCTTCTCGACTGGTAGCGATGAATCTGTAGCTAAACACGTGGTTTTTTATTCAATATCTTCTTAATTTTTTTGTTGTAAACTTAGTGCTTTTAGTTGCCATTAAATCTTTAAAAACCCCACAGTGAATTTATTAAACTCGCCAGCGATTACATTTAGGTACAATTTTATGCAGTCCATTACGTTGAAGATATTAAAAACTGGGGTTTTAAGTGCAACCCAATATACCTACATACTACATGTTTCCAAAGCGACTAGAAATATCTAAAAAATAAAAAACGAAATTAGATCTAATCGAAGTGTTCACAAATGCGTATTGTTTGCTTACTACTATTCAGTAAAGGTAATAGAAATTTCTAGTTATGCAAATGATTTTTCATTGTAGTGATTTCTATACAAAACTGTTATTGTTTTGCGTTTTTTCCGTTTTGTAACGTTCCTTTTGTATGTTTTTGTGGTATAATTTAAATAAATATACATTCTCAGTCTATAACCTTGGCATAACATTTATTTATGCACTGTCATTCTGAAGTAAATCTCTATAAACTTAATTAAGGATTAAGATCATCGTTATTTAGCAATTTGTAACTTGAGTTGCCTATTTCAATTGTTAAGGGCCGCGTCTTATACGGATCGCTCAGTATATAAAATAAAGACAATAAATCACGACCTACTTGATTATTACGACAAACATCATTATACGTGATAATATAGTATGATTAAAAAGTCTGTGAATGGCGGTTGCCATCACTATTGGTTCTGGTTGCCATCAGAGCCAATAGATTATGGTTCTGGTTGCCATGAGATGCAAACGCCATCTATGGAATTATTTACTTCTGTTACTAGTAGTTTTTATGCGTCGCCGGCGTTGATTAGAAACGGAGTTTATAAAGCCTGCCGATTATCAAAAATGAAGGCCAGCTAAATTAAATACTAGTAATATTGCATATTAAGGCCTGCCCATTTTATTTAGCCAAGACGAAATTTAGAAAGGACGATGACGCCATTTGAGGTGAACTATACATTTTTCCCTTTAAGTATTTGATTTCGATATCTTTCAATATTTATGGATTCTTGAAAAAATATTGTCCCTATTATTCGTCTAAGGGACATTGCAACCCAAACGCCATTCTTGGGACTATGTAAAGGAGCCTCACGATGAAAATTAGGTTTATTCCCGCTCCACATACGCATTATTTGAATGTTAATGCATCCAGAGAGGTAAATATAAGATTCGTCTGTAAAAAATATTAAGTCAAGGACATCGTTATTCATATGGTCATTAAACCAGGTACAGTACGATACTCTTTTCTGATAAGCTGGTGGCACTGTAGTTACATCTTCATTTTATAAGAAAACATGGAACATGTTTAACAATGGTTTGACACGTTCCATAACTTCAAGTTGTTTCTTGTGAGAATCTGCGCAAGGATAAGGTCGGTTCTTCCTCCATGCGTTGCCTAACAGGGTTAATGACGTCATCATTTCTAACGCGTCTTCTTCCAGTTCGAATTCTACCACTTATATTGCCAGTATCTTCAAGTTTTCCCACTGTTCGTTGAATTTGCCGAAAAAATCTTGTTCGATTATGGCTAAGTTGGGAAATCTACTGACTTGAGTTGAGTAGTAGAGTAAATGTCAAAATTAATAGAAATAAATAAATCCACAGATGACTTACTAATTCCACAGTAACCCTGATGCAAAGACTTTTCGATCATATGACATATGATAATTTGAAGAAATGTCGTTATGACTTTGTGCTCCCCATGGTGCTGACTAGCGTCCTGATTTGAAACTGAACTAAACAGTTGTGAGCTATCAGCTTACTATCAAATGTAAAAGTATTAAAAGGCCTTGAACACACAAGGCGTTTTTGTGGCGAATCGGCCGACGATTGTACTTTCGTAAGGCCAATGGAATGGCTCGACGATTCGTAAACGCGCCGCCTGTAGAGCCGTGTGTACGGTTCAACCGGTTCAATTTGTTATTTCTAAGGAATTCATCTGCCGAGTCGGCGGACGAATCGTCGGTCGATTCGTCACAAACTGCTTCGTGTGTCCTTGGCCTTTACTGTACCTATCTATCCATACGTTCTTAATTTTTTCCTTTCTTCCATAAGTTTTCTTCGTTAGTTTCTCAAACTTTTTGTTACCTATCATGTAATTTACCAAACTCCGTAAGACCCTTTTTCGTACTTGCCGATAAGTTGTCGGCGATTTCATTTACGCTAATATCCGTCACCTTGACCTTACTAAAGGCATCTCGAACTATCTCTTTATATTTATCGCCAACCTGTTCAAAATTGTACCTTCGGATGCAATTTTTGTTCACTAATTTTCTTCGTTCTTTTTTTAGTGTTTTTTATTACTTTGGTCCTTACCATCCTATAATCACTGCCGGTTGAGAAACTATTTGGCACGGAAACATCTCTTGTATTATCTTTTTTATCCGTTATATAACGTAGTCCGGACTTACCAAAGTCCATTTTCTTGAAAGTTTTGGGGCGGTGTTCGTGGCGTACTTATAGGAAAAAATGTATAAGTATTTCCGCTCTTTCATTCCTTACTCCAATCCATACGTGCCTCTTGCTATTTCTGCTATATCAGTTTCTTGTCGTAATCTTGCATTGAAGCCACCGATGTGGGTGTTTCTTCTATTGCTTTAATTCGTTCTCGTAAAACGTAGTTACTTCTTCGTCTTCGCTGGTGCTGGTGGTCTGTATTATTTTTATATCTTGAATATAACTTCAATATAACATACATCACTCTTGTTGAAATGCTTTTTATATCGAATATAGTTTGTACCTGTTTTTATTTATGAAGAAGCCAGTGCCTCTATCTGATGTATCTTCCTTTCCATTACAATAGAATGACTCGATTTCAATTTAAGGTGTTTTGCTCCTCTTCTCCTGACTTCGCTTATGCCCAGAATATCCCATTTGATTTTAGATAGTTCGTCCTCCATTTCGATTAGTCTTGCTACTGATCCGTTGTAACTTGCAATATAAAATTTTAATTTATAGTGGTTGCTTGCACTACCGGAATCGCGGATCAACTATTTCTATGTATTTCTTCATTTGTTTAACTTAAAAGAGGGATTTAGCCATTATTCACCACGCTGGCCATTGTGGGTTAGTGATTGACACATGATATTAAGGATAAAATCAAATAATGTGTAGGATTAAAGTTTGTGTTTCCATGGGTATTGAGATGTGGCGCAGGATTGCTAGCCCTGATGTAGATTTATTCACCGGGATCGTAGAGAAGTACTTATCTACTCGTTACCAGTATTCGATTATACTGTCAAAGTATAAAGAATTAAAAACTAAACTGGACTAGTTGTGCAATGAAACTGTAATAGGAGTTTGTATAAAATTCATAAAATTGCTCACAAAATTACTCTGAAATAAAAATAATAAATAAGCTGTTTTGCTGCGACATTACAAAACATTGCAAGGTACAAATCAATCGAAAGGTAGTGTTATGTTATGTTATCAATCGAAATATATTCGCGCTCTAGGGGACAAAAAAAAACATTTTTTCAAATTTTACTTTTAATAAAAGTTTATGATGGCCAGCTGCGCGTTACTAATTTGTATATGTCTTTATTTTTCAGAAATTATATTTTAATGTATTTTCTTTTATTCGAAGCATAAGGTTAGAGGTGGCAAGCAAGTATCAATTTCATTTGAAAGCTAAGAACAGCGATATCATAAATTTTCGGACATAAGCCCTGAAAACCCCCCATCCCTTTCTAAGTTTTTTCTTTCTTTCTGAGACCACAATATTAGAATTTTGAAGAAGGCTTTTAACTATGAAATTTATTAGTTTGGGCAAGTGCCAGCTGCACACCCATGGGAGCGTTTGATAACAACCCACTTATAAAAATTGTTAGCTTTGCGATAATTGCCAGATGCACACCCGTGAGAGCGTTTAATTACAACCCCCTCTGTACCACGGATTTTCACTAAAAATACGCTACCAAATTATACCCACAGGATCCAGTCTTGACTATTCAGTCTCCCTATATAGCGGTCTGGAATAGCTATTAGTACACTAATCCGTATATCTAATTACTGTAAAGTATACAGTTAGCTGTATTTGTTGCTACTTGTAAATCCTACGTATACCGCTGTAAAACATTGATTTTCCGGTTGCGTGTATTGATCAAAGGGTTACGATAGAGGAATTCCAAAAGTTAGCAATTCTTTTTTATTTATCACATTCAAAATTAGACTTTGTCAACATTACATTAGAGTTGCCCAATTGTAGGTGCTGATCACAATTAATTACAATCATACGACAGTTCTGACTACTGAGACATGTCTTGAACATATTCTTAATCAACAAAAAGGATAAACATTCCTTACAAATGCAAGGTACATTTTGAGTTGTGCATAGCACATATACTCGTATTTGAAGGGCGTAGCGCTCACTCACCTTTTAGAATCGTACATAGTGGGTCCTTCCCGGGATTTCCCGGGAGCGAAATCCCGGGAAATTATGTGCTTTTTATAATCCCTACTCCCGGGATTCACGTTTTAAATCCCGGGACGAGACTATAAAGCCGACATCGACACAATCAGAACGCGTTTTTTCAATTTCCGGCACAATTGTCGCAAAAAAAACGCGTTGATCTATCTCACATACGGGCATTTGGGCAACCACCGGCCCTCTACCTCTTTTGATTCGGCCCTAGGAAAGGTTGCCCATGCCTGGGCCTCTATCTGATCATTCTGTTGATGTTCTGTGTTTTTTAAAAATCAACAAGACGTGTATAAATTAAATATTTATTTCCTGTTATTCTTGCTTAATGTTTTCTTAAAAAAAGGAGGTTATTGTTTTTTTTTTTAATTTTTTAAATAATGAAATAATAAATATGTTTTTGTTTTCTACTAAGTTTTATTTTTCTTTCAATAAAAATAATTAAATTGCTCTATAATATCAAAAGTATAATATTAAAATAAAATTTCCCGGTTCCCGGGAAGTCCTGAGATTTCACGACCTTTCAATCCCGATTCCCGGGATTGAAAAAATCGTCGGGAACAGCGCCCACTAGTCGTACATAGCATACATACTCAATGGGGAGAAATTGCACCCGCGTCAAACTTTAAATGTTGACTCCGGCCGCCTAAGATTGATTTTAATATCAATCTCACTCAAGATCGACTTTGTATCTATCGCCTGACTTGACTGACTAACTTACATACAGAATACAGACTTTCAGTATAATTTCTAGTAATCAAACCACCACACTAAGGCCACCCTGATTACATCAAAACCATAGAGCTAAAGGGTAATAATGGTTCCAAGTCACTGTACATATTTGACTTGCCTTGTTTGATGTTATTTACTATGTTTATTTACTGTATTTAAATTTATAAATATCTGTAAATATGACTTTATAATATATGTTTCTTGTATTATAAGGTGAGCTAGTCTAGATCAACGAAATTACAACAATATTATAAGGGTCCTATGACTTACTAGTCATTTATTTAATAGAGGGTAAGATTTTCAATTGATCAATAAAGGTTGAGGGTAAAGAAAATCTTAGTGAAACTTAGACGATCACAGTGAAAAACTGAAAAGGGTAACACACCTGAGGTACGTACAGTTACAAGTTTTCCAAATTTTTTCAAAGGACCCTTTTTCCTTGCTTTCTTAATTAAATATATCGAATTTGCAGTAACTATAACAGAAATCATCTGACAAAATTCAAATAACTCCTGTATTTATCTTTAATAAAACCAAATAATAAATAATAATATACTCCAAATGTTGCAGAATTTTTGGCACTCACTCTATATTAAATGCGTTTTTATTATTATTCATATGTAACTATTACGAAGTTTCCTTTCTTTAATATGTTCTTGAAGAGGTGTATGTCAACAATTTTTTTCGTCTAACCAATTTATAATGCAAATAACCGAAACGTTCAAAAGAACTCACAATGATATTTGCAAATACAGAAACATATAGGTAAATAATTTAAGGCATGAAGTACCATATTTCACAAGTACCAAAATACTTATCATTGACGTGCAAAAGTTATGGAAAAAACATCCCATGAATGTGGTTCAGTAACAGAATAAATTGCATCACATATTATTAAATTATCATAAGAGTTACAAGATACTCGAATTTTATCAAGCACTTCGCTATAAATATAACCTTATTAAATTCCACTCTAATTAAAAACAAATGTAAACATGTCACGGTGTAAGTGGCAAGTCACGAAGATAAACCTATCTACGTAAGATAATAACCATAACTATTAATAGATTTGCTTAAAAAGTGCGGAATCACGTTACAAACATTCGGTAAAAGCCAGTCATCAAATCGATAAATAAATATAAAGCGTACAGTACAAACTCGGCATTACCTGTCGAAAGATTGTGGTGACGTTGTGGTGTACCTGATAAGTTAAAAGAAATGGCGGAAATTAATATTTTTTCAAGCGAAAATGAACTTTTACGTACTTATCTATTTTATTGTTCTGTGTTAATACTAAAAATGTTGATTATGGGACCGCTAACCGGTAGACAACGATATAAACACAAGGTAAGGTCGGTTTAATTTACAGTAACGTATAAACGTCATCACTCATTATTAACTGTCATAACTGCATAAATAAAAACACCTTGAAACCGTAATAAGTAAATGCCAAGAAAAGGTGTTAATGTAACAAATTATTATTTTTGAATAAAAATTGGTTTGAAGTTAGATTGTTAGATAAAATTCTGTTTTACCAATCGAGTCCTGTAATTTAATTTTATATCCGACTAACAACTGCGCCTCAAAAAGTGTTACGTTTGGAACTATATTATTTAAGTAAAAAGTAGCCAAACTTGAAACTATTTTTAATTCTTACATAATAGGATTTTATTTGGACACGCTCTTTTGTGTGCTCGTCCATTAAAGTCCTACATTATGTACTCGTTATATAAATACCTATTATACAATTTCGAAAGAAAGCAGCTGGACTATTTATTGGTTTATAAAAATAGATGTTTTGTAATTCTCTCCAGATATAAGCAACGTGTCTATCTAAAATTTAACAAGTTTCAATAATTTAAAATTGCAACTTTTAACTTTCTTCTTCCTGGTCAGTTTGAACAAACCATAGTATTAACTACCGATAAAAACGGGCCTATTTTCCAAAACCAAAGCACGCAAAGTGTGAAAACATTCAAAGATAACTTTACCTACAGAAAAATATTTATTTATCTGTAACTCAAAATTTATATCGAAAGTGAACTGCAGAGCATGTACTGTAACGTTTTTTTAAAACTTCGGTCGGTGGTGCGAATGATTTATTAACAAATTTAAACAACGTAATAATTAACACGAAACTTAACCACTAAAGACAACACTAATATTAACCCGAAACACTAACTAATTTATTTATACAGTTTATTTATATTCACAAACGCACTTGTATTTTTTACACGTGTTCGCTCCTAGTCGCATCGGTAAACTCGCCGCTCGCCAAACGAAACGTGCCTTATATACCAACTACGACCTTCGAGAATAACTCCAGATCACAACAGAACGATGACATAATCGAACAGCCTGGAACACTCGCGAGCTTCTGTTAGATGACGCATACGACTGACATCATCCGCGTGTCTCGTTACAATACTGTGTGAATGCCCGATACTGGGAGTCTTAAGAGAGCGTTGCTTTGGGGTGGATCTAATGGTACCCGAAGAAGTAACGAATGCGTCCTACAGAGATATCCTAGACTTCGCAAACGGAGCCAATCTGTAGCACTAAATCCTAGGGGGCACAATAAGCCAATGAGCTCAAGTGCACTGAGTTAAAAACCACACCCCATGTGAATAAATAAATGAATCGAAAGTGTATTTTTCACGTTTGTAACCTCTTTAATGCTTTTTAAAAGAAATAATAAGTGTCAGTTTAATCTGTTTTTTTTTTATTCATTCTACATACAATCTGTCCTTTTAGGGACAATAAGTATTTGTTGTGACGTATTTGTGACATGGAGGATGTAGGGAGATGTCCTAGTGGATATCTACATTTTCTATAATAACCTAAGTTAATTTTTGCTTAAGTGAATTATTTATCTGCTAATTAATTAATCTAAATTAAATTAAATAAATCTAGTTTTTAGCAGTAGGTTTAAAACGATTCTGACACCTTGGTTCGTCAGGTATATCCATGTCTTTTGGCAAGTTGTTGGGATGCACTTTTACTAGATTTAACGTTATACCTTCATACTTCTTGCTTCACTGTGGATACGCAAAAATCACTCTTATGTTGAAATTGCTAGTTATTCCCCCAAATCTGATTCCATAGTCCATATGGGTTTTGTAATGGCTTTGTAAATCAATAATTTGCTCTGCAACTACAGCTGTGATTTCCTGCCTATCATCCAGTATAATTTCCTTAGTTTCGGGCCAAGTGAATATACGTTTTTACCAATCTAATCTTCGATCCTGGTGTAGGCCGAGATCAGTATGTTGAAGTTGTTGCCCATTAAGTATTTTTCATGGTAAATGTGACATGGGTAGACTCGCTTTCATTAGCTTTAGTCCTCTATGTCTTTTGGCAAGTTGTTGGGATGCACTTTCACTAGATTTAGCATTATACCTTCATACTTCGTGCTTCACTGTGGATACGCACAAATCGCGCTATATGTTGGAATTGCTAGTTATTCCCCCAAAGTTCGACTCTAGACGTCCATATGGGTTTTGTAATGGCTTTGTAAATCAATAATTTGCTCTCCAAGAACAGCTGTGATTTCCTACCTATCATCCAGTTTAATTTCCTTCCTTTCAAACTAAGTGAATATATGTTTTTACCAGGCTAATCTTCGATCCTGGTGTAGGCCGAGATCAGTATGTCGATGTTCTTGTCCATTAAGTAATACTGGTAGGCAATTACCTTTATTCATGGTAAATGTGACATGGGTAGACTCGCTTTCATCGGCTTTAGTGCTTCATGTCTTAAGCCACTTGCATTTTGTCCAAGTGAACTTGCCGGTACCTTGAAGCCATTACTGGATTAGTATGTGACACTAGGACCGCTGTGTCATCTGCAAATGTTGCAGTTGTAGTTGCCCTTGTTATTAGCAAGTCAGCTGTATATAACAGATATAATAAAGGTCCTAGCACGCTTCCCTGTAGGCCTCCCGGTAGAAGGGACTGCAGTTCTGTATATTAATTTTGATGTTTGACTAAGAAATATCTTTTCAGTCAGGTAGAAATTCAGCAGTTCGTAGATGCAACTTTTTTTTTAACAGTATGCCAGACTACTAAAGGTGGGCTATCTCTGAAAAAACCTTTCCACAATCCCACAATCCTGGGTATTTCCTCAATTTTGGTTTCTATACCCATACTGGTGATTTAGGATTAATTTTCCCTTCTCCAAAATTGGTGCCATTTACTTCCCTTCTTTTTCTGGAGATGATTCTCTTTCAGAAGTTTTAAAAACGTCTATCAAATGTTCGGCAAATATAGCGAAGTTTTCTTTGTTGCTTCTGGCCCATTTCCTGTTCTTGTCTCGGATGTATGGGATTTTCAACTGGGGCCTCTTGAGTTTCTTGGTCGCTTTCCATGGACTGTAGTCAGTTATTTCGGTAGCTGTTAATTACTCCAGATAATCCTGTATTGATTGGTTTTTTAGTTGGAGCATTAACTTTTTTAGGTCTTTTTCGGCTTGATTAAACGTCATTTTATCTTCATCTGTTATAGTTATTTGCCAACGTTTCCTGATTTTTCTTTAAACGCACAGGGCAGTCTTCTTTCTGCTGTTTGTTTTCAAGTTCTGGGATCGCTTCCCATAGTTTAATCAGCTGTGCATAGCCAACTGACACCGTTCACCAGAGGAGTACAAAGCTTAATACGGAACTAATAAAATAGTTTCACGGTTTCTCTGGGGTTTGATACAACTTACGAAAGTAGTTGTGAGATTTTTTCCATTATTACTTTTTACATAACTAATATGACTTGATTAAAATCGAAAAAATATTTTCTAACGTTATCAACAATTGACTCTAATCACATTTCTTCGTACAAACGTGTAAGTGTCTTATCACCTGTTTGTTGTTTGTTACATCATTGTTTTCGTTCAGTTATGGCATATCTTACCTGATAATTCACAATTAAATAAATACATCAAGAAAATACTTTATAATAAAATGCCATACATCAAAACAAATACTGTGTTGTTATCTGCTCTCCAAGTCATAAATAAATTATTGGCATTGAATTTTGTTATCTAGGCTAAGAAAAACAAACAAGTAAATAGATAATAAATATTACAAGAAAACGCTTTTATTGAAAATAATTTATGTGATGCTGGTAAAATCAAAAGTGTCATTCGGTCCTACATAATATGCAAAGTGACTTCAATTTAAAACAAAAACATACATAAATATTTAGTCTGTATTAAATCAAAAGAGCAAACAACTGCTAGAAAATTCTATATGTATAGGAAAATGCAGACTATTTAACCGTAACTTCATAATCCATTCGAAATGTTTTATTATCGTGGTAGGCCATGAATTTTTATTTAACGACAGGAAAATGCAAACTGTTTAACTGTAATATTTATAATCCATCCGAAATGTTTTAATATCATGGTAGACCATGAATTTTCATTTGGTTGGTCTGAAACGCAGTGGTGGTTACTTTCTTGAAGTTCATAAAAATGTTACAAAATATAACTTTAGCAACAGGAAAATGCAAACTAACTGTAATATTAATAATCTCTGTTCGCGATAATTTAATATTAAAGTTAAAAGATTTTACTTTAGCAACAGAAAAATGCAAGCTATTTAACTGTAATATTTATAATCCATTCGAAATGTTTTAATATCATGGTAGGCCATGATATTAAATGATTTGTTGGCTTGACTGAACGCAATGACGATTGTACTTTTGAAGGCCATATTCAGATGTTTAAAAACATAACCTTAACATAGAGTTTCGGTTATTACATTGTTGCCAGTATGATATACCTGGGAATCCCCTACTTTTATGGAAATAACATTGTTGTCGCTCTAGTTGCAACCACTTTAACAGTTTTATAATTGATTGTGTATGCGATTTGTTTGAATTTTTTCTGTTATTTTTAGCTCATTGTAAAATCTTATTGTCTTTATTATATATACAATTTGATTTTTTAAAAACTCAATTGCAGCAGGCCGAATTCCGTCTTCATAACCTTAGAACTATCCTTATTAAGTCAGAATACGGCCTGCTGAAATTGAGTGTTTAAAAAATCACATTGTATTATTAGCAATGTTCATTGTACTATTTACAGTAAAAAAAAGTAAAATCACAAATTGAGTTGTTAAACCACATGAAATGTTAATCTAATGTAAGTCAAAAAATTAACATTGTATCAATTTGTTTCAGGCCTTTGCAAACCCCGAAGATGCTTCTGCCCAAAAGGTTAAGCCAAAAGTAGACGATAACGTAGAAAGAGTAAGAAGGTAAGTTGATCGTTTTACTATTAATCTAATCATTTTGCTAATTTCCTAATTATTTTTCAGAGCTCATTTAAATGACCTTGAAAACATTCCTGTATTCTTCGTGGCAAGTTTTGTTTACATCTTAACCAATCCAGCGGTTGCCACAGCGACATTGCTATTTAGACTATTCACAGCAGCTCGAATTGCCCACACTGTTGTTTATGCAGTTTATGTGGTTCCTCAGCCTGCACGAGCCTTATCTTTTGGTGTTGGATTCTTCATCACTATTTACATGGCGGCGCAAGGAATTTGTCATTTCATGTAATTTTTAAGAGACTGTATGTTATCGTTAACTAAGTAGATTTAAGAATTTTGTACTTTCAGTTAATCTAACATGTTCTTCATTCAATAAAGTTTGATACGATGTTTTAAAAGTTATTAACATAATTAAGCAGCTGCATTTTGTATGTACCTATACCTTTATTGAAAATTTGTTATTTGATGCACAGGTTTTAACATTTTTTTTTTTGTAGGTATCCACCACAGTGGTGAGCATGTAAACCATGTACATATGCATAAGTCTTTTTAAATCACAAGTCTTCCCAACCTTTTTATGACTAGGGTCTCTCATTTTACACGAAGGTTTATTAACCTCATGCTTGACAATAGGTGCACCACTGTGAAGTAGTATTTACGAGAGAAGAAAGAAGAAAGAAAATGGACTTGTTATTTTAATTTGAAAAATTGTTATAATGGCTAGCAAGGGTATCTATACGATGCTAGTGACAAAATTACAGGTGGGGGGGCAATGGGTGCATATGCCCCCCCACCCCCCGACTCACGACAGAAGCACTTTATTTTTACCAATTTCACAGATCTGCGAGAAAGATTCTCAGCTGAAACCTTGGACGTCTTTCAGATATCAGTTTTCATTCCAGAAAATATTCGTTAAAAATTCTCCTGGTGAAAATGACAAAAGTATAAAAGTCCCTCCTCGACCGCTTTGGATTGCTTCTTGACGTCGATAAGGGCGCTGCTTCTCTTCTGCTAAAAGATTAATTGTTGCTGTGGCGGGAAAAATGGATTCAAGAAAAGGAACGGCAAAAAGAGCTTCCCATAACTGCTCTGGATATATTGGCTAGGTGCGATAAGGATGCATTTCCTATAATACATGAATTTGTACTAGTCCTTGCAACGCTTCCAGTGACAAATGCATCTGCTGAGAGGTGATTCTCGTCGTTGCGGCGCCTTAAAACATATTTAAGAGCAACCATGACTGAAAACCGCCTCCTCGGTCTTGCCCTTATGCACATCCATAGGCATATTCCTATTGACATCGAGAAAGTAATTACAAGATTTGCAAAAACCGACCGTAGGAAGAGATTGCAGTTTAATATTTAAGTTGAGAACTATATTATGTACCCCTACTTACTTCAAATTAAATTGTTTTTTCTTTCTCTATACCTATATGTGTTTTTATTTCATATTTTTTTTAAGACAGACAAACAGAACATTATTCAAATGCAAGTATTACATGGATAACAAACTAAAATTTTATCAAATTTTTTGTTTAGAACTAATTTTGTGGAAGATAGGTATAATCACACAAAAATTGCCCCCCCTCCCCCCTAAACTAAATCCTGTATCCGCGCCTGTTCGCAATTGTACGTTTTCAAAAATATGGCCCACGAAATGTAGGTTAAATGTACAGTATTTTTCACCTAGGATTTGGGTTGTGACGTCAACGCGCTGTTAATAAATTCACAATCCTTCATCTCTTTCTAAACAAGGTTTTCATTACCTACTGCGCACGAACGTGTATCTATTCATACAGTTTTTGGGCGGGGCAAGTTGACGTCACAACCCAAATGCTAGATGAAAAATACTGTAGTTGATTGCCTAGTTTCGGGTCATACATGCAGTTAGTAAAAGAACGACGGTGAAAAACTTATATCCCATATTGACAAGAGCTACCAAATACAATACAAAATTTATCATTAATAACTTAATTATAATACATATTTAGAGAAATTGTACTGCAGGATTATAATTAAATCAATAAAATTTAATGGGCTATTCAACTAAAATGAGGCCAATTTTAATAGTTATTTATTTCATTAGTACAAAAAATGCATGATTTTGGGACAAGTAAGACAGATCGCCGGACGACGCGCAGCGTAGTCCGGCGGGTCATTTACGCAACACAACAATCCTGTACTTCACCAAATTACACATTTTTTTTATATGTATAATCAATTTCACACCTATCGACATGAACCATTAAGATTTGTAAGTTGCATTAATAACTCCTGACAAAGATTTTAGTACAACTGTCTAGACAAATTCTTATTTTCATTACGTTTTAAGTTCGTTCGGTACGTGACTGATTATCATTGGCTTTCTTTTGACAGAATTCAATACTATTCCACGTTTTTAGTAATATACTAAACTCGATAATTACGAACATAATTTACGTTACTTACTTACGTTTTCTTTACGTGTGGTGTTGTAATAAGGCGAGTTCAATTTCAAATATGCAGAATGCAGAAAGCGATTTAAAAAATTACGCATTTTGCGTATTTTTATTGTAAATGAAAGTTGTAGGTGCTGTCAAAATTGACAAATATAAAAAGTAAACAATGAAATAATCGTATATCGCGCAACTCCTGCGCTATTTCTATTTCTATCTAGCATTAAGCAAGTTCAATGACCCACGTTGAGCGCTGAATCCATACACATTGCAAAGACCACCCGGATCTTCTCTAAAAAAATATATTGCTGTTTCCTTATGTTGCGTCTTCCCGTGGACATCCGGTATAAATGTACTATGAGATCAAAAAGTAAAAAATCCCTATAATAATTCAAATAATATTATATTGGCTGCATGGAATTAGCCAGTGCAGCGCATGCGCACTTTGTTTATTTTGACATCCTGTGGTTTTTTGAGATTACTAGTTTTGAAAATAGTTTTGTGTGTTTTTATTATAGGGATTTTTTAAAAATGTGCTGCCAACTATTTTCTACTTTTTGATCTCATAGTATAAGTATAAAACTATTTTTTTATGTTTACGTTAAACAGACTTCAGTTAGAGGCGACGTTAAACATGAGGTGAGAATACGGGCCAATAGGACGTAACAAATAGAATTGTTTACGATTATCAAAATTAGGAATAAATATTCCAAACCCTCAATCGAAATTATAAAACGGGTCACAGCCAGCGAACGTTTCAATTCTACAAGATATCTGTTTGGGCGCAATCAAATTGATAAAAAACCATATGTGCATTAAAAGTCATTTCACCTACAGAATTAACATAAAGAAAGGCGTTTTGACCATAAAATTAAACATCTTAAGCACTTTGTAGGTCAGCTTTGCAAACTTATTCATTTTTTCACTAGTATTCTTACATAGTGATCAAAAGGTAACCAAATCGCAGGAGCCTAAATAAGTAAAGGTCGTTGCTTAAAGGAAATTCATCACATTAGATATTTAACTAAATCAAAAATAACCCTTGAGTCATTTCAAAATATTTATTCGTTTATTTGAGATAACACGTAAAATTGGTATTTATAACAACTTTAAGAAGTTTCACGTACTGACCCCTGATACAACCAAGTTTTTTTAATACGAGCGTTTGGCTCCTTCAGCATCAAATCCATTTGTCTAATCTTTGATTGTTTATTTAACTCGTGTTGTCCCTCTCTATATCCGTGCTATTAAATGATACAAAGATAAAAAAATTATTAAATTTCGTTATGTTCAATTTAAGCTTTACAACGTATGATCAAATAAATAATTAAAATAGGTTGCCATTACAATGACTTGGGCTGCTTTGATGTACGTACAACCAAACTTATATGGAATCACCCAGTATTTCCGATTTTGTTAGGTATTTCTGAAAAATTTCTAATGGAAAATGAAAAGTACTTTATACTAAACCAGTTTAATGATTAACGATAAAAAAATGTAACAAATGCGTGAAATTAATAGACTCACAAAAAATGTAAAAATTAAAGATTTGAAGTGGTTGGTTAAAGAAAAATAAAAACTGGCTTTTCACTCTAATAGTCATTGTTGCCATCTCTAGCCCTTAATACAAGCTTCAATCCTGCGGAGAATTCTTCTAATCAAACTCTCAACTTGTTCTTGGCGTTTTCTCATTCCTCTTGAGCGGCTTAAATGAGCTGTTCCACATTTCCTGCAGGTCTAATCTTCCTTTAAATGAAGTCCCACACATGCTCAATCGAATTAAGCCATTCCAGAACAGTGACAGCTTCTGTTTCCAAAAATTGTGTGGCAAGTCTGCTGGTATGTGGAGGGGCATTATCGTGCATGAAAACGAAATTGTTTCCCATTGCACCTCTCCACAGCCTAAGTATGGGTTCTAGCAGCAAATCAACATACCTGCCTCCTGTTGAACTCTGCCATATGGGAACCAAAAGAGTTTTTTCTCCCATTATATAGTACCTCCCCAGAACATTACAGTTCCTCCTTTATATTTTGGAACAGATCTGGCAGTTTTCAGTCTGACCTATCTACCTCGGCCTCTTAAAACCCGAATTCGATGGTCATCTGATCTCAGACCAATTCTAGTTTCATCTGAAAAAAGGGCATTTTGCCAATCTTCAATTTTCTAGTTCTAGTACTCCAGACATCAATTTCGCCGATCAATTTTGTTCTGCCTGGATAACGCTGGAACCCTTAACTGTCTCCTGCTAATTAGATTTCGAGCACAAAGACTCTTTCGTATTGTTTCAACAGAAACATTAACACCTGTAACCCGTAAAAGTTTCCAATGAGCTCTGGATGAGAAGAGATTTTTTCTAGCTATTTGAGTTAAAAACCGGTCTTGTCAATCAGTAGTAATTCTGCGACGACTTTGTCTAGGCCTGTTCTTAAGAGTTTTCAGTTCCAAAAATCCCCGAGTTGCTGTTGCTGCCATTTGCCTTTGCGACATTTCTTGCTCAACAAGAGTAACAATTCTTTCCCTCTGAACTTCTGACAAACCTAAAGGGCATAATTAGATTGTTTGAATACAAAGTTAAGTTTACTCTGTCACCTCAGTTTTGCAACTGGAAACAAATGACAATTTTTATCAGTGCACATGTAACGAAAACCTTATTTTCAACAAAAACCTTTATCTCTTATCGGCATAAAACGTTTTCATACGTTTCTTATGATTAGTAAGAAACACTAGGTGATTCCATATAAGTTTGGTTATGTGTACTATGACATATTAATTGTAAAATATTAATTTCTTTGAAAACCAAAACGGAGCATCTACTATAATGTCCGAAATACATTATAGATCGCCTTAATTTAACTGAAAAACCAAAGTCAAATCCAACAGGTGACATATTGAGATGTTCCCGAGTTGTTCACTCTAACTGTAAATTTATTGATAGCACGAAATATACTCAAAATAAATACTATGATCAAGTTAACAATAAAATAATTTTACCCGGAAAGGTACTCCTTCTACACCTGCAAGGCCACCCCTTATTGCATTTGCTTTAAGAACATCCATCAACACTAAAATAAAAAAACATACGTATAATAAAAATAATTATGACAATAAATACAAGTCGTATCATGATCTCATGTTTGAAATATCGCGAAATCTCATCAGTGATATAGCAGTTCTAAATTCGTTTAATACAGACAGCAATTGCAGCATTGTTTAAAGCAAAACTGATAACAAACAAACAAAAGAAGCAAAATATACAACAAGAAAAAAAAGTCTGGGGAGAGCTCTTAATAAGGTATCACATAAAGTATCAATGAAAACACATACAAAGACAAGTAAAATATCACATGAAACTAAAAGTAAAATAAGAGAATGGCGAATATTGTATACAGATGGTAAATATGTATAAGGGAGAAGAGAAACTAGGATTACAGTACATTACGACGAAATGGTATTATACAAAACAACAAAAAATATCTGAAACGAAAAGAAGAAAGCCGTCAGATTATAGCTATCAAAAATGTCAACGGCGTGGAAACAAGAGTAAGAGATAAAATAAAAAAAATAGTGTAAAAAATCTACGAAGACCTATACAGCTCATAAATGATAAACCTCCAGACCACGTGGATCAAAACAGATATTGTGGACATAAGTGACAAGGAAGTCATTTTTGCCCTAAAATTCATGAAAAATAATAAAGCTCTTCGAAAGAAGCAGAAGATGTAGTCGCCCCAAAATGTACAACGAAATACTTACGTTGCTAAAAAACGGCGACAAAAAGATGAACGATAGACCAATAAGCTTACCCTATAAGCTTTTTATTAAAATAATTACAAATAGAATATCACAGAAACCAGATGATTACCAATCAGTAGAACATGCCACATTTTGTAATAGTTTCAGTACAGAAAAAGTAACAGGATACAACCTTCAACTATTTATGGCATTTGTTGATTACGAAAAGGTCTTTAATTGTATAGATTATTCCACTCATCCAATCAAATCACAGTATTTTGGTGAATTGAACCAATCACAATCGAATTAAATCGAAAATACCACTAGTGAAATTTTCTAGAAAATTTTGCGACTAGCAGCGTTGCTTAGAGACAACATCTGTCAAAATTTTTTGAGTGACAAGTATTTCAGTAGGTAATTTCATTATAATTCGAGGAATTATCATTCCGAATACCATTCGTGACTAGAATTTTACAGGAAATTTTTGCCGTCACAAACACTCTTGCTTGTTGCTTTGGAAAATCGTAACTCGTGCTGTCGCACTCGTTACGATTTTCGTCGCAACAAGCAGTCGTGTTGGTGACGACAAAAAAATTTCCGGTAAAATTCTAGTCACTTGTGGTATTACTTCTGAATATTGAGTACTCTTAAAAGAATTAGGTAATGCACGTATTGGTTACCGCCACAAAAACTTAATAAGCAATATTTACAAACATTGACAATAAGGCCCTATAAGAATGCAAACACAATCCTAATCAAAAAGGGTATATGGCAAGGAAACTCGATGTTCCCAAAGCTCCTTTCACTTGCACTGGACGTATTTAAACAACTTCATTGGTTAAAGAAAGGAATAAATATAAACGGAGAAGGGTTAAATTATCTCCTATTTGCTGATGACATAGTAATCTTTGCAGATAATGAATGAAGAAGATATTAAGCAGATACTAACTAAATTAGAAGAAACGTCAACGAGAGTTGGTCTAAAAATTAATTTACAAAAACCCAAAATTTTGTGCCACGAAAATACGTGTATAATAGTTGGAGAACGTCAAATAGTACACATTTATGTATCTAAGACAACAAATACAAAACAAAAGAAAATAAAGACGTTGAAATTGATCGTAGAAGACGTCTGGGTTAGGCTTCTGAATTTTTAAGAACAAAAAAATAGTGTATATTGCCGGTGTTAACTTATGGAGCTCATACGTGGACTCTCACGAATTAAGAATAACTCAAAGAGCGATGATAGCTGTTTGGTTAAGGGACAGGAGGACAAATGCCCAACAATGAGCGCAACAAGGGCGAAAAGAATGAATATACAGTTTAAATATGTAGAACAGACCATGAAAATGGAAATGGAAATAGAATCGAACGGTCCTCTACCTTTTCTCGACGTCCTGGTAACCCCCAAACCAGGTGGTCATCTCGCACACTCAGTTTATCGTAAACCCACACACACTTAGATGTATCTTCACGCCAATTCACATCTGACACAAAAACCCTCCGTAATCAATTACCTCGTTTTTCGTACTATCACAGTGTCTCAACCCGACAGTCTTCATATCGAGTTAACCCATAGGTATCCAAGACAATCTCGTCAAAAATGGGTATACCAAAAGGGATATTAGGAATACCTGTACACTCCATGCCACTGCCTTCTTGCCTTACATTCGCCGAGTTCCTGATAGCGTAGGTAGGAGTCTCAAGAAACATAACATCAAACCTCCTCCGAAAGTGTCACAGATACTCACTTCAGTAAAAGATAAGCCTCAACCCTTGTCATCAAGAGGTGTCTATAGTATCCCTTGTTTTTGTGGTTTAGTGTACATTGGAGAAACTGGTCGCTCAGTACACACACGTATCTGTAAACACAAACGTTACTTGAAGTCAGGTCTTCCTCGCACTCAGCTGTTGCTGAACACCAAACACCATCTCGGCACTGGCCATAAGATCTTGTTTGGAGAAACTTTGATCATCATTTTTTTAACAGGAAAATTCGTGAGGCCATTGAAATCAACCTCCAACAACTTGAATCTTGACACTGGTTATCACCTGTCAGCCATATGGAAGTCTGCCATCGCTATTGGCTTCGCCCCGTCCACTTCTGACCAATTGTCGTCTTCGACCGATACACTTGACTGATTGCAGCCGGTATAAATCTTGGTAAAAGGGTTTCGCCTCTGGCGTGGTTCACCCGTTGAGTTATTGTGCTCTTTTAGTTCCTCCCTTTTTGTTCTGAAAAAGCACCTTAAAAAAGTGGGTCTCAACAATGACACCGTCCCAACCCGTAAGACGTTCTACCAATATTGACACTGACTGTGGAAGTCTTAGAATTCAGTACTAATTATACAGATTGTCCGAAATCCAATCTAAACATACAAAAATTAATGAGTGCAACAAGGAATATATAAACAATATGGGTAGCACAACAAAGATAGAATGAAATCATGGCTAGGTAAATTTTTAAACTAAAGATCTCTCGCCAGTAACAAGCAAGCAAGCAAAAACATCTGTCATAGATATTGCTTGTTATTGGCGAGAGATTTTAGCTTAAAAATTTACCCAGCCATGATTTCATTATATCTTTGTTGTGCTACCCATATTGTTTATGTCTTCCCTGTTGCACTAATTAATTTTTGTATGTTTAGATTGGATTTCGGACAATCTGTATAATTATATAGGATAACTTAAAAAGCCATACATCTAGTTGGCTGTAAATTTCACGTGTAAAGCGAAGTATACTGCGCTCGTAAGTCCACTTGTCAAAAATGGACGTTTAATTAACGATACCTTTGGTTAATTCGGGAACAATAAGTAATACAGTGGCACATAAAATTTACGTACAAAAAATTTCAAAGTCAACCAATACACTTCTTTTCTAATCACCCTGTATGCTTTATACAAAAGATATTTTTTCTAATTTACTGTATCCCATGGCAGCTCTTAGTTTTTACAGTTCATAATATATATTGGTGATTGTTAACAGTCTCTAGGGCGGTAAGTGAATAGAACATTAGAGTTAGTTACAACTCGGCTTATTTGTATATTAAGAAAAAATTAAACAAAGCATGAGATCGTAATACGAGCGAAAATCGTAATGGATTTATATAGAGGACGATCACAAAATAATCCATTTACGTAAGCCTTCGAAATCAAAAATTAATTCACACTGCGTATTTAAATATCAGTCTCAAAAGTGTTATGTTGTAAATTACGAATCAATCGCCTAGATATAATACGAGTATTTTTTCCAATGGCAACTGCAGATGGGTTACATTTTGCTTGTTCTGTATAATTTTACAAATTACGTTGCAAATACATACCTACGCAGAATAACAAAAGAAACAAGGATACTTTCTTCATTCCGGCATACATTTATATAATTATCAACGTAAATCTACAAAAATACGTTTCAAATTGTGTAATTTATCGAACAATAAGCCAGGCAGTACCTAATTTAACAAATTTTATTGCCAATTAGTAAAAATATCTTTTGGAAAAGTATTTCAATTCAGACGTCAATAGAGTATTTTGCAAGGTTTCTACAGTTTTATTACCACAGTAATCGCGTTTTACTACCATATTTAAACACAAAATTGCATTGCCGCGACTATATGGCTAAACAAAACGAATGACCTTCATCTTTGGATAGTTTCAAGAAGCATGTAGTTGTATTTCAAGTGAAGTTATAACTCCACTGCACCTTCAAAACTCAAATAAGTCCTTGTGTGGAGTTAAGAAATGGAAACGAGGATCTCGACTCGTGCTTTAAGCGAGATCGGGCCTAAGTTTTAATGAACCGAGCCGAACCGAGCTCTGTTCAAAATTGCTTGCAATGCTCGAAGCTCGGTAAAGTATTAAAACTCAATGGAGTCTTGAAGTTCGGTAAATACTCGACATTCAATTAAATTCACGAAATTCGCCGAGTGCACACTCCTGTTTTACCTTTCTTCGTGCTCCTTGGTGAAGGTGTTACAGTAGAAATCACTCGCTTGCACTGGTTGTATATTATGTTCTTTAGACTTTCTCAATTCCGTTAGGATTGCATGGTTGCATACAATAATGCATACGTCACGCTTCTCTGACTATGAATTTAGTCACTAATGGGTTTAGAATCTTTAGGGAATTCGTAAATCTTTAGGTTGGTTTTCTTTAGGAAATTCTGTTGCAAATTTTTAGTTAACCTTCTTCTGTACTCAAACACCGTCGCGGATAGACGTCGTGCACCTTGGTTTTAGAATTTTGGTTTTCCAAAATTAGTTTAATCATCCAGAGGTACGACATTTTTAAAATGGTTTAGTTAGCCTTAGAGGCCTTTAGAGAATTTGAAACGTTAGTGAGTTTTATATTGAATTACCATTTTAAACCTTTATTGGGATTTTAACTATTCGACGACCATTTTGATAGAAGCATGTCGAAGGGCATTTAAGAACTTTTGGGTATGTAATGCATTGGTTTTATTTGAAGATTTCTTACGGTATTCGTTGTATTTCAGCCCTTCTTTTAGTACGTTTTAGTACGTTCTAGTACTTTCTAGTACTCTTTAGTACATTTTGTGGTTGTTGCTGTTTTTCCTGCACAACGTGTTCGTAAAATCACCTAATAGTTCGACATCTGTATTCCACATGTTGTTGGTTTGGTTTGGAATTCTTGATCCGAAGAAATCGTCCACCCCGTGATAATTAGAAGGTTATTAACTGGAATTTCGTTATCTACACGTTTTAAGACTCAAGGTTAAGGTTTGATTTTGAGGTTATCTTGTGTTATTTAGTTAAATTTAAAGACGTTTAAACATTTTAGTAGATTGAATTTTTTTATATATTTAGTCCACGTGAGTTTATGAATTGTATTTTTGATTTTGTAAAGGAATATTCAAATTTTGTAGTTTCAACTTACTCAATTATTATTTCTTTTAATTTAAATTCAGTCGTAATTGAATTTTGGTGCCGACAGGTTTTACAAGATATTATTATTTACTATTGTGTTATTATGTTTTCTATAACTGCGACGACGACAAAAGTGAGCTCATTTTTCTCCGTGTGCGTTAGTTATTAATTTAGTTTAAGATTACCTGATCCTTGCGAATCCTCAGAGGATTTACTTTCGTTTAATTATGATTTGGGTTAATTTAAACCTTACATTTTTCTTTCGTTTAGTTACGAACTTCGTTATTTTGAACATTCCCTATAGATTTTTTGTTTGTTTAATTAGATCTCGTTGTTAGAAATATTACATTTAGACTTACGTTTGGTTACGATCTTAATAAATTTCTTTATTGGTTTATTTGTATGATAACTTCATTATTAATTTTCAATTTCAATTTTGTATATGTGTCATTTTGCTTATGAGTTAATATATTCTATTTCGTTAATTACAAAGCCTTGCGTTTTATTATCAAGTCAATTCACTTTGGAGGACCTGGTGCCCAAGGAACATCGTTAGTTTAGGTATTTAGTGAGCACTACTATTTTCTTTTAGGATCCTCACGCCCACGCAACAGAGTAGCGGGTTTATTTAGTGTTATCACCTCCGGATAACAATTGATATCTACGCCTAGTGCTGGTGTAGCAAAAGCTCAAACTTCGATTAAAGTTCGAAGCTTGATATGAACTTAAAGCTCGGCAAAAGCTTGAAACTCGATAAGAGTTCGAAGCTCGGTAAAAACTTGAAACCCGGTAACCGAATCGAGCCAAGAATATTTGACATTTTCTCCGAGCCTAGCCGAGCCGAGCCGATCTTACGAAAAACTAAAAATGCCCACCTCAAGTGGAGGTAACTCTAGTTGGTTTTTAGGATTTATATATCTAGTTAACGATTACACGAGTAGAACGCTTAGTAACCCAAAAAGCTTCAAAAACAAAATACATATTTATAGTACAGATAACCATTCTTCGTTTGGCTGAGGTAAAAATCAAAACAATATAAATACTCTTCATCAAGTTATCACTGCTATTTTCTTAAATACCAGCTCTGTCAAGGTTGCGTGGCGTCTACGCCCAGGTAAGGATAGTTGGTGCCCTGTTGAACGTATTTTTGGGTGATCAGGCGCAGCCTACGCCCAAACCACTTTGGAACTTAGTATCGGTCCGAGGACCCTATTCGACATTTATTGCTTTTTTTGTTAAAAATGACAGATCCCTAAAACGATTTTTTCTGTGTTGGGGTGCGTCAAGGCATATTGTTTACAGATGTATGTAAGTATGTTGGGGTGGACTTAATTTTTCAACCCTGTTCAATTTAAAAAGAGACGTGTGCTCTTTCAAACTAATATCAAAATTACATTTTATCTGCCCAATATATTAACGAAATATATATTTGTGTTTTAACATATTTTATGTTTGCGGAAAATGTATTTTTTGGTGTGACATTTGGTGATTAGAACGGCCTCTTCCAAACCACAAGAAGCGTCCTAAATCTTCGAAAAACTGTTCTTTTTGGTCTGGTTCTGTGCTTGCAAAAACATCACCTAATTGACTATTTCTTTTTATCCTAAAAACGCGCGAATTGCATGTCCGTTGAAATTCTTCATTTAACACAATCCTTTTTGCCAATTGAGGAAAGTTGAACGAAATTTCTGGAGTATTTAACAGAAATTTTATTATTGGACATCTGAAACCATTTTCGGATTCTTCATTTTGCGGAAGTTCATCCAGATTGTTATTTATGGGAGTAAAAATAGGAGTATCGTGGAGAATTTGAGAATTATTGTAAATTATAGCTAAAATGAAAATACCTTGCAATGTTTATCGATAGAATCTCAGAGGCGAGAAAAGAAATTAATAAAGTTATAAAGTACCTTCAATTAATAACAAAGTGAAGACTCTTAACAGTTTTTGCCACATATTAAACGATTTCAGTACAATTGTTAATTAATGGTATCAAAAACGACACTATTTTATGCACCTCAATCAACATTGGCTTTATTAGTTATTGCGTAAGATTGTTAAAATTTTACTGTTAGTGTTTATTAACTAGTTAAGTTACGGCCACTTGTTCTGAGTAGGCAATTCAACATACACTACTGCCGTGAGTGTAACATGTGATGTATGTTGCCTGTCGAAAGCCAATAAGTTGCTACGAAATAAAAATGGCCAACAATCCTTAACGCTAGTCAACTCAAATTTCGCACAATAAATAAAAAAACAAAATGGAGAGAGGATGGAAATAAATTTGACTATGTTCCTAAATAACTTTTAATAGTTTCCATCTGCAATCGTATTTCAATCCTGGATTACTAACTAAAGAAGGTATATCTCAAGTTCGGTAAAGGCTCCAACAAAAAAAGATTTGAAACTCGATGGCTTATACCTAACTGAATAAAGACAAAACATCTTAGAATTTCAAAAAAACTTCAAATTCAATTAAAATGGTCCACAAAAACTCAAAACTCAGTAAAAACTCTATATTTTAAAACTCGATAAAGAATATAATTAGCTCGGAACGGCTTTAAAATTCCGTAAAAACTTTAAAGCTCGGAACTCAATATAGCTTGACGTTCTTAAATGCTTTAAGCTAAAGGCTCAAATTTTGATGTCTAAGAAAGCAAAGTTTGACGACCCAGAATCAGAACGCAAATGCTTAATCATGGTGTAAACTCGACAGTCGGTAAAGGCTTGAGTTCGAAAAAAGTTCAAAACATGATGGCTCCGAGCTCAGAAATACTCAAACCAGGTCAAAGTTCGTTGACTTAAAACTAAGTCACAGCTTGATGATTCAGAGTTTAGATATTCGAGGTTTGTTCAAAGATCAATGCCAAAATACTAGAACCTCAATAAAAACTTCATGGCTTTCAATTAGATAAACATAAAAACTTAACTAGTTGTGGTTCGGAAAGAACTGAATTTCAATAAAAGTTTATAAATATAAAAGCTCTGGTGTCGGTGTAATTCGACGCTGAGTAAAGGCTTAAAACTCAATAAAAGCCTAATTAGGGCAAAAAATAATTTTTAAAAACGCCATGGCTTTAAATTCGATGAAGACCTTAAAAGCTTACTAAAGTGACTCAGAAACTGACTCGAGCTTCGGTGAAAGTTTAAAATCGCCGCTCGGGAAGTACTAAAAGTGGTTGAAACTAGCTAAAAGCAACAAAGTTCTAATAATCCAAAATTCTGAAAACAGCTGAAAGATCTATAGTTTCCAACTTAAAAGGATCCAAAACTAGATCAAACCTCGATTGCTTGGAATTTGACGAAGACTTTGATGATCCAAAATTCAGAAAAACTCGACGTTCGATGAAAATGCAAATACTAAGAGCTCTGTGTAAACTCAACGCTCAGTAAAGGCTTGGAGCTAGATAATTGAAACTCGATAGACTGAAGCTCCGAAAGTTACAAAACTATAAAAAAACTCGATGTCTTGGAACACGATAAACTCAAAAGAAAAAGTTGATGATTCAATGGTTTGAAACTCAGAAACACTTAAAATTTAATATAAGCTCGATGGCTTTGAACTCGATAAAGGCCACAAAGGCTTCATAAATCTAAGCCCTGCTAAGAGTAGCTTGATGCTCAATAAACTCTTGAAGCTCAATATATGCAAAGTTAGAACTCAAAAGACCTCAAAGCTAGAAAGAGATTCGATTGTTTGGAACTTAATGAAGGTTTTGGTGACCCAGAGATATTTAATTAAAATGCAAATACTCAAAGTTCTGTTACACTCAACGCTCAGTAAAGCTTTGGAGCTAGATAATAATATTTAATAGATAATTGAAACTTGATTGCTTGGAGTACCAAAAGTTTCAAAATTAAATGAAAATTCCATACCTTTGAATTCTGTAAACGCAAGAAAAGCTGTATAGTTCAAAGCGATTCGAGACTCAGTTAAAAACCAATAGCTCCAGAAAGACTTGAAATTCGATAAAAGCTCAATGGCTTTGAACATAATAAAGATTACGAAAACTTCATAACTTCTTAAATATGTTCAGGAAGACATGAGATTCGGTAAAAGCACACAAGCTTGGAAGTCCTTGCTGATAATAACTCGATGCTCAGTAAACACTATAAGAACAATAATCAGGTTTGGAGCTCCGAAGAATTCAAAACTTGGAAAATGCTCAATTTGGAAGGCTTTTATAACCCAGAGTTAGAAAAAAACTCGAAGTTCGATTAAAATACAAACACTCAGAACCCTGTGTAAACTTAACACAGTAAAGAATAATAGAATATTGAGATTCAATAGCTTGAACCTCCGAAAGTTTCAAAACTAAGTAAAAACCCGGTATCTAAAAAACTTGAAAAACATAAAAAAGCTTATTGATTCAGAGTTCGGTATACTTTGAGGCTCAGTTAAAAACCAATAGTCCCAGAAAGACTTGAAACTCAACTCACTGAGTTGAAACTCGATAAAGGTTTCATTAATCAAAATTCGGAAATGCTTGAGACTCGGTAAAAACACAAAGGCTTGGAAAAAGTCTCTGCTGCGAGTAGTTGTTCCAAAGCTCGATTCCATACGTCCATATGGGTTTTATAATGGCTTTGTAAAGAGATAATATGCTCTCCAACAGCTGTAATTTTCTGCCTATCATTCAGTATAATTTCTTTAGTTTCAGGCCAAGTTGTTTCTTCTTAGTGAAATATATGTTTTTACCAGATTAATCTTCGATCCTGGTGTAGGCCGAGATCAGTATGTTTAAGGAATACTGGTGGGCAATTATCTTTTTCATGGTAAATGTAACATATTGGCTTTAGTCCTCCATGTCTTAAGTCACTATTGTATTTTGTCCAAGTTAACTTGCAAGTACATTGAAGCCATTCTAGGCATCTGCAAATGTTGCAGTTGTAGTTGCTCGTGTTGTTAGCAAGTCAGCTGTATATAACAAATATCATACAGGTCCTAGCACGCTTCCCTGTTGGACTCCTAGCACGCTTCCCTGTTGGACTCCCGCTAGAACGGTCTGCAGTTCTGTATATTAATTTTAATGTTTGACTAAAAAATATCTTACAGTCAAGTAGGACTTCAGCAGTTCGTAGATATGATGTAGCAACTGTTTATTTTTACTTGAAGCATATACCTGTGTGCCAGACCTTGTTAAAGGCCTGGGCTATATCTAAAAAAGCAACAGAACCATATATTTTCCCTTCTAGTTCTCTATTTATGTTGTTCGCAATTCTGTGTATTTCCTTAGTTTTGATTTCTAGACCCATACTGGTGATTTAAGATTAATTTTTCCTTATCCAAAATTATGGGTCAATTTTTTTGTTGGCTTGGTAGAACATATGTACCAATTTAAGAATTGAGGATTCTTCTCCGCACCGGCCTAAAATATCCCATTTAATTTGTGCTAATTCTTCTTCCAGTTCTTCGAGGCGTTCTTAGGATTTTAAACTTCATATTTTTAAAGTGGCCATAATCTTGTTACCGTAGGTTTTGATTTCTATCGGAGTTATTGCCTCCTCCAGAATCCATGAGGCAACCTTTCTTAAAGGATTTGGATGTTTTCCTACCCACCATCCGTTTTAAAATTCATTTGGGGCCATAACTCGCCACACTAGCCAAAGGGGTTGGTGAGTAAAAGGATGGATAGATTACGACAGATCACAGGTTAATATGGGGACAGCTTAATTTCGCACGGATAGGGGGTTATCTTAGCCTTTTCAATGGTTAAATAAATTATTACTACCATTTAATTGTAAATGTATTATCTTATACACAGATTATAAAGCATTCTTAAAAGGATATCGGCAAGTCTTAACTTCGAATCAGCATTTTCTCGGTTCAAATCCAAACCATGTACCTTTAATCCGACTGTCTAGCTGATTTCTTTTCGAGTAACATTTTTTTTGACCACTTCTCGATTCGACATCCCCTTTTTTAGACAATCCTCTAGGATGAGTTATCATTTTGATACCATGCACATGAGTTACTAAAACTGCAAACACATTAGCCCATATTATGATATTGTTATGAAATTTTCAGTAAATAATGTCCCAGAGAACTCGTCATAACAAACGTTCTGAAAAATTTGAGCTGTGTATTTCGACAGATTGTAAAGCTTTTCAATAAAAAAAATAAATGTTTAATTACTATAGCAACAGCTTTTCTACACATTTAGCTCGTTTCTAATTACTTTTAAACATGACTTTCATTAGAAACAGTAATCGTTGTTTGAATTGAATTGTAGGCAATGAATTTGCCAATTCAACTTTGTTTACTAAACAAATTAATGCGTAATAGGCTTTTATATTGGATTATACTTACATGCAGTTAGCAGTAGCAGAATATTCAGGAAATTTATAATTTTCATATCAACAAAATATTATATCCGTCAAAATGGTAAATCGGAATGAATATAATAAATTGCGTTGTACAGCCTAATTAAACTGATTTGATAAAATTTAATGGAATAGTTCAATATAAATTGAACAAATTATTTTTAATTTAATATTCGCTACACGACTAAGCTCATTAAATTCTGCGTTTTAATTTTGAAATATATACTCTTGCAATTGCAATCGAACGTATTTTGAGTGATCATCAGTCAATCGTCACCTCTAGTATCTATCCGAGATTCTAATTCACAATTTAATTGTTAACAATATCAATAGCCTCAAACGAATTTTCAGATTAGCCGCTAATGTTAGTATAATTGAAGAAGGAAATGCAGAAGGACTTTATGAGCTGCTGAAGAACTGCTTATTTAACGTGGGTAGAGAAGCGCTGGGTGAATTGAACAGGGATGATACAGGGAATAAGAATAGACGGTGGAATGAAAAAATTGGAGGTCTAATAAAAACAAGAGAAAAGCGTGCGAAAATTGGTTAACAATACAAGATGTAGACCATAAACGGGAATACATGCGAAATAAGAGAGAAGTAAAGAAAGAAGTGGCAAAATTAAAAAATGAATTATGATTAAACAGTGTGCAGAGGTGGATAGGCTTATGAGAATTTCGCGATCTAACGAAGCTTGGACATCACAAAGAAGAAACAAAAAACATAATATAAATTCCGAGCGAATTAAAAAGGATGAAGAGCAGGGGGCCACATTCCTAAGGAGTGAAAGGAAGCGTATGTTACTCCAGTTTAAAAACACACAAGGAGAGAGAGGGAGTGCTGAAGAGATGGACAGAACACTTCCGTCTGCTACTAAAACCCAGAAGAACAACCGCCACAACAACAACAAGAACAAGAAGATGTAAATACACCACGTGAAACAAGAGAAGAAACAAGGGAACAAGATCGATCAACACGACAAGAAGTAAAAGAGGCTATAGAATAATTATCCGACAATAAGAGGACGCGATAATCTCCCCTCGGAGCTATTTAAGAGCGGAGACGAAGAACTAATAAATGCAATGTACAATTTAATACTTCAAATCTGGAACCAAACAATTATTCCAAACAAATGGAACATGAGAATCGTATGCACAATATACAAAAAAGGAGATATTATTAAATACAGGGTATAAAATATTTGCCAATATACTCTGTGAATGCATACTGTATACTCCCATATGCAGGACGAATTGTGGGAAACTACCAGGCTGGCTTCACAGGCAGAAAATCAACGATACACTAAATGGCAACCGTCAGGCAAACGGAACTCATCATATTTTTGAAGACCTTAAGAGGGCATACGACTCAGTGCATAGACAGAGCTTATATCAAGCCATGAGAGATTTGTGGAACTTGCAATGGCAAAGGTGCATTACACAAGACTATCGGGACTTAACATGACAGGAACAATTTATAATAGGACGACACAAGTAGGTACTTGCCTATGATGATGATTTAGATATCATTAGTAGATCAGTAGTAGTAGTTCTCCATGTTAGAAGCGGTACTCCGACAGCGTCTGACTCCAAAGGAGCGGCTGATAATAGAACTCGCCAACCCACGAGGTAAGCGTGGCGACAAAATGCCAAAACTTCCGAAACAAATACATATGAAATGAAACGGAAATAAAATAGGCCCCCAGCCCCGGCGGCACCATTCTGCCCCCGACAGCGGCCAGATAAACGATGGTGCAGGGGGTGCTAAGAATCAGCGGGTTCGCATAGCCTGTCATAAAATGTTAAATATAGCCACGTATAATATGCAGCCACTGCTAGGAGCAAATAGATTGGCGGTATCAGTCTCAAAGATCATAAAACACAACAAACACGTGGGTACGAGGAAAAACTAAATTAGAACATATCATGACGAGAGTGGCAAAACTAAAATGGCAGTGCCGGCAGTGGGCTCAACATGCCATGAGGATAAATGACGAGAAATGGACAAAGAGAACAATAGTCTGGAGGCTATGGGCCGGAGAGTAGATCAGAAAGGGGAGTTAAGGAAGCGTTTAAAGCTATAAAAGAGTTTTTTAGCAGAATGGGATTGACAGTAAATACCAACAAATTAAAGTAGTACATATATACTAACTAGCCTCACAAACCCCACAACTAGCCCAGCAAAGGCAACAATATATACGAATAGATGACGTGTAAATAGAAAAAGTCAACGAGTTTACATATCTTGGATCACTGGTCACTGCCGGTAATAATACAACATTAGACATAAGGCGTAGAATTCTATCCGCCAATAGATGATAATTTGCCCTACTGCCCCAACTATAATCAAGAAATATTTTAAGGCGTACAAAATTTAAATTATATAAAACATTAATTAGACCAGTGCTGGCATACGGCCCAGAGACTTGTACCCCGACAAAACGAGACCAATCCATGCTGGGGTGCTTTGGGAGCAAAATTCTGAAAAAGATGTATGGAGTCATACATTCATTTGGCATTGGAGACAAAGATATATCTTTGAACTTTACACACTTTACTGGGATCCAGATATAGTGAAGATGATCAAAGTGGGTCGACTTAGATGGGTGGGGTACGTTATGATCTGGAGTGAGCATGGCCATATAAGGAATATATTATTAGGGAGACCGGGCAGCGCAGACGGAATAAGTCGAGATCAAGGTTCTTGGATAATGTCGAAGAAGACCTACAAACCACTGGTGTGAAAGGATGACGACGGAGATAGCTTCACCACATATTTACATAGAGAAGGGATGGAAATGCATTTGAATGTTTCTATTGTTAACAATTTAGGGAGTCTTTAAAAATAACACTTTAACAATTCGTTTGGCAATGATTACTATGCAAATGTATTTTTAATATCACCATTTATGAAATAACAATAAAAACTTAATTAAATGGATGTTAAATTAAACTGATTTTATTGGTAATTTTTTTTAAGAAGTCTAATGCTTAAAAATCCGCATTACAACTCCAAAATAAAAATTTATCGACCGCCTTGTTATTGTAGATTACCTAAGTTTTTTTCCAAAATTGGATTTGAACCAAGAAACAAACCCAGAAGTTTGACATTTTTCCAATGGTTGGCGCCACCGAGAAGATCATTTCACGAACAGATCATTTGGATCATTTCAAACCTTTAAAACCATAATATTAGTTTAATATTAATCGGCTATGGAGTAACTTACCAAATCGGCAGTGGAATAAATATTGTATGTCAATATACTGGGTGATTTACATATGACGCGCCCCTTAACAATTGAAGTAGGCAACCCAACATAGAGATTCATAAATAACGTTGATTTGCATCAACGAAATAAAAAAAGAAGGAAGGACCATAACACCAACAGTATGCAATTTAGATGGCGTCTCAATATGGCGGATTTTAGAAGCTCATTGGCTGAGAACACTAAATACGTCAACTGTCAAAGACAAAAACGTAAACAAACAGTTAGGCTACCAATGAAAACTCGTGCCGGTTGGTGTTTGAATATGGCGTGTGTGACGTATTTCCGTTACACTTGTAGTTATGCACCATAATACCTTAGTTTCCTTCCTTCTTTTTTTATTTCGTTGATTTGCATTAATCCCCAATTAAATTTATATAGTCAGAGGTGGCTTACTTCAGAATTATCATCATCCATCCGATTCATGAATCAACCGTTGGATGTAGATCTCCCTTAACCGTTTCATTTAATTCGATCTTGTGCGTTTAATATCATCACTCCAAGGTGTTAGAGGTCTTCCTCTTTTCGTTTGTCGCTGCGGGATCTCCACTCAACTATTCTCTTCGTCCATCTGGAGTCGGTCAGTCTCGCGATGTATCCTGCCCAATTCCATTTCAGCCTTGTTATTTTCTCGATAATGTCACAAACTCCTGTCCTTCGACGTATTTCGATGTTCCTTACACGATCTCTTAATTTAATACCAAGCATTACTTTTTCCATTCTTCTTTGGGCAATTTGAAACTTTTTTATAGATGTTTTTAACGTATTCGGCTCAATATGCCATAGTAGGAAGGACACACTGATCATATACCTTCCTCATAAGGCTGGAGAGTTACTGGTTATTATCTCCAAGTCTTCCGAAGGCTGCCCATCCCGAGCTTATTCCTCTTTTCAGCTCATGTGTTTGGTTGTCTTTACGTAGTGTAATTTCGTGATCAAGGTAGTTCTTCTATGATTTCGTTGTTTATCATTATTGTTCCTCCGAGTACCATATTTGTTACAACTTTTGCTTTTTGTGTGTTTATACCGAGTCCTACCCTACAAAGTCTTGTTGCTCGTACTTTTTCAGTTATTATCTCTTTTGCTTCGCCCAAGTTGTCCGATGCTATCATTATATCGTCGGCGAATTTTAAGTTGCAGAGTTTTTCATCGTCTATGCTAATCCCTTTATTTTCCCACTTGAATGTTGTAAATGCGTACTCCAACACTGCATTAAAAAGTTTAGGAGGTGTAGTGTCCCCTTACATGACACCTCCTTGTATTGGAAACTGGTTAGTCTCTTTGTGAAGTCTTACGCTTGCCGTTGAGTTTTTATACCAGATGGGGAGTTTCAAAACGGAACATAGCAAAATTGCATTGAAAGCTACGTTCGTATACATTGTTGCTCCCCATTTAAACATACAAAAATGATAACGAATGGTATCGATGGACATCACTATAAAAATTACAATTTAGAAAAATAGGTATAGCCACTGCTTCTCAGATTTTTCACAATCTTTGTCTGCGCCCAGGAAAACCTCGTCAGAGGTTACCAGTCAAGCAACACTCAAAGCTTTGAATTCTGTAAAAACCAAAACAAACCTTGTCAATGAATGTCGAGTGGGCATGGATAGACATGGCTCAACCAATTTATTGGATTTGATTAATCTAAGTTTCCGGCGGCAGTAATATTCCTGGCAACGAGGAGGCCGTCTGCCTGGTTAGGAAGGGCTCCTCGGAACACTTTTTATGCCCTGAACTGGCTCTCGGCCTATCTAAAGCATGTATGCAGCTAGCAATTAGAGACTGGACCCACTATCTTAATCTCGTACTAGGCTGAGGCAAGCAAGGCTACTCATCCACAGACCTTCAAAAACCAGGGCCGAACAACTTCTTAGATTCAGTAGGAAGCACATCAGGATAGTCACAAGCCTCCTTACGGGCTATGGACTCTTTAAAAGACACCTGCATCTGCTGGGCCCCTCAGCAGACCTAAATTGTAGATTCTGTAACAAAGCAAATTAAGCCTCCCTTCACCTACTTTTATGGTGCCCCATCAAATACTTGAAGCGGGTAGATACGCGGAGCCCCTCTATGGACAAGATTCTGGCCTTCGGGCTAGGCACCGGTCTATATGAAGGCATCCCTTAATTTGTGGTGGATGCACAATGGGCCTAAGAGCCTCTGAGTGCTGCTACTTCGCACCGCCGAAGAAGAAGAAGATACAATATACACTACCTACTCACTCTAATTGATCATCTTTATCTAGAAATTTGTATAATTATTGTCATGAATGCTAGGATATACTATATATTTCTACAAAAATATTATTTAGTCAACAAATTAATTTTATACATAATTTTTTGATTTAAACTCAGTCGTCCACTTGCATTCCACTTTATTTCATTATCTTTGGCCAAACATGAAGCTTAGCCAATCCACATTGTTTTATTGGCACACCAATATAAATAAACCAATAATCAAAGAAAATATTTATTACAAAATATAAATCTACTAAATTAACAGTAACTATAACACACATTCACTATTTAACAATATGAAATAGGTAAAGACGGAAAACTAAAACATAAAATTAATTTGTAATTCTTGCTGGGAGTCGGAAACACATGACGTCTTTTCCGTCGTTTGCTGTTAGTCCCCACTGTACGACTAGCTTCAGCTGAAGAAAAGAAAACACTCGGTATTAAACAAATTTACAGCATATTACAGTTCCTAGGACTATAACCAAACTAGGCGGGTTATTTACTGACAATGAAAGTTAAATGCTGACATTACTTTTACACCCAATCATGGTTTCGCAGTGGTTACAACTCATCAGGGATACGTAACCAACCAAAGAAGCCTAAGTCTTAATAAAGAAATCAAGTAAACGAAAATCTGAAATTCTGAAGTTTGTATTTTAAACGTTTATTGTGACTAGTCTCTTGACAGTCTTTTCCTTTATTGGTATTTTGCTACCAATTATCCAGTTGCTAAAAATCTCTACTTTCCTTAACGGAAATATTGACAAAAATCGCAATTTTGTATATCACTTTTGTGGCTTTATTATTAAATTTGAACAGCTGAACGACACTTATAAAGGTTCTGTAGAAGGCAAGGTAGTGATGTGTTGATATGTTGATGTCAAAAGGTCAATTAATTTGCTGTAATTAATCGAAAACGTCCTATAATTTCTGCAGATTCTTCCGTTTATTTGTGATCGAAACCAAAAAAAGTTTGAATAATCTGACAATGATTAGCACCGATGTTTATTGAACATTTATATCGCAAAAATAAAATTGTATTTAGGCAACCAGTTAAACATGTTTCGATTTTTACTTCCCCAATTTCTGCAATGTAAGTTGCCTAACGTCAAAAGCATTGTTAAGAATATTTATGCCAAAATTTATTATTTAATTTTTTACAGTAATAATCCGAAAAAACATGTCAAACGTATAAAAAAAAGTGTGGTTTTGCAAGATTACTGCTTTCTTTGAAAAACTACCACCTTGCTTTACTTGCTGAACACCATACTAGTATTTATTTATTAGACAGAATCTAAGTTGGCGTTTCTATTTTTTTTTTACATTGTTTCTTTTTATTTGTCTTTTTTCTGTTCAGTTATTTATAACTACAGTTTTGGCTGTCTATAAATTCGCAGGTAAGTTTGTATTATTAGCAAAAATATTAACAAAAAACTTGCCACCATAAAACAAACCAGTAAAAGCTAATCGCCTAATTTAAATAATTTTCAAATGTTTTTGGTTTTTTATAAAATGATTCATGAACAAAACCCAGAACTGAAACTGGATTTGGAATATTATCACCTTTCTGTAACTACATTAATGTATGGTATTATTTTTTTTAATTGGTTTTTTTATCGATGATTTCATACTTTCTGATTTTCAAGTTTTATTGTTTCGGCTATGGAAATAACCAGAAGTTTGTTTTTACTGGTCTATTAAGGAGTTTAACGTCCTAGTTTTTATGTTGTTCCGTCCCTTTTGTCTTAATTTTTTATTAATTAGGAATAACATTCTACAATAAACATTCTTTTAATGTTTGTTATTGAGATTTTTTAATAAACGAAGAATAACAACAGAAATAACAATTTGAGAAGCTTCTACCAAAAGTCAAAGTCAAAAATATCAACTTGACATGAGATTCCGACAAATGCAATGGCTTCTCTGCAGAAAATCAAAACTTTCATTGAACAACAAATTACGGCTTCATAAGGTTATACTGAGGCCCATATGGTCCTACCGTCTCCAACTCTGGGGATGTGCGAAACCGACAACGATCAGTGCCATCCAAAGATTTCAGTCCAAAGCGCTAAGGGTAATCACAAACACTCCGTGGTATGTGACTAACCAGACACTTCATAACGACCTGAAAATCTTCTTTGTTTCAAGTGAAATACTGAGAATGACTAACTCTTACAGCAAACAAATCACGCAAATGACCTAATCAACCAAATCTACACCAATGGCCCTACCATAAGTAGACTGCACAGAACATGGCCCCAGGACTACACCAATGAAATAGCAACGGAGAAGGAGAAACATTCCTGAACGTTTCCCTTGCAAACTAATACCTTATATCACATTTACTTAATACTGTATAGATGTCATATCTCGTCAATTAAAAACATGTGCAGTAATTTTGAAGAAAGTTCCTTTATGTACAAGTATATAATGAACAGAAGGAGACCAATAATAGATCCCTGTGGTACTCCTCTTTTAAGTCGGTTTTCAGTAGCATTATCAATTAATATGTTACAAATAATTGTAACGAAACGCCTTTGATATATCAATTTTCTAATTTATGGAACAAGAGAAAGTAATTATCTCCTATCAAAAGCTATTTTTTACCTTAAAGCTACAAAAATATGTTGAACTAATTCCACAATTGCTGAAGATGTTTATTTATTTTTCAAAATCCCAAACTCCCGCTGAGATAAAAAATAGTGTTTTCAAAAAAGGAAAGAGTCCTCTATTTAACGAGGTTCCGAATATTTTTGAGAAGCTTAGTAATAGAACAACTGGCCTATAAATTAGTTGGATCTGGATTGTCACATTTTTTTTAAACTAATACCACTTTACACAGTTTTAGTTGCTCTGGCCACGTTGACTTTCTGTTAGTTAATTATTGGAAGTTGTTTTGCCACCTGTTACCCAGCTGCTAAAAATTTATAGCAAAACAAACGACACCAACTTATTAAAAATAGCGTGACGTTTCGGAAAAAATCTTTCTATCCATGCTCGACAGAGTATTTAAATCCCACCTACCTCTCTTGCTTTATAAGTCACCAAAGTATAAGATTTCAGTTAGTTTGACAAAAATAAATTTACAAGTCTTAATAATTTTTTGCCATTCCAGTTTTACTCAGATATAAACCATGATTTATATGTAAATAGAATTTTGGCGACAATCTTCATGTTCGCCTTATAAATACAGGGTGATTCAAAAGTATTCTCATTAATTTTAAGGCTAGGTAGAGCATATCAAATAGAACAACTTTTCTCAGTAAACCATGTGCCCCAAGTAAACGGTAACCTCAGAAAAAAATTATAAACATCAATACAAAAATTGGTTTGGGGTCACTGGAGTCTAAATTTATCAAACGCCTTACTGATAAGGGTGCACGTATATAATGAAGGTCACTCTTCGAACGTTTTAGTGGAAGGTCAGCTGAATTTGACATTATTTTAATTTCTTAAAGAAGGACGATTTCTGTTTGTGTTCCTGTTGTGCTTGTGTAGAAGTTAATGGAGGAACATTTGAACATGGTACGTAAGTTTTGTTCCTCTTTATTAACAACAATTTTTTCTAATATCACTTTTAAAACGTGCCAATAACTATTTACTGCCAGTCTCAAGCCTGAAAAAATGTGAGAGGAGAGTGAAACCTGTAAATTACCTAATTGTGTAATGTTTAATCTATTTTTCTGTAGCAGGCTTTTTAAATGCATATTAGCCAGCGGTTCTCAAAAGTGTGTAACAAAATTTTGAATAAACAAAAATCGTGATGAGCTTTAAATTTTTGCTGTAACTACTCCTGTCAAGGTCCGCATATACCCATTTAATTTAATGACAATACCTTTATTATTTATAATTTTTCTACCTTGGCAATACGGAACTGACAAACAAATTATGTACCTATATTGAAATTTTTGAAACTAGCAAATGTTCCTTTTAATACGTCCGCATGCAGTCTTTTTGAACCTTGTCCTTGGTTTATCAGTTTGATTTTGAAAAAACTTTATCTTAATATCTATGGTTCTGAAAAATGTTCTGATTTTTAGCTATTCTTTTTATTTTATAAGGCATATCTGGAACGTGTGGTGTGATCAGCTCAGATTAGTGTGTTTTTGTTTATTTACAATTTTGGTGACAGTATTTTACATGAGATTTCTGAGAAGGTCATTATGCCGGAGAACATTTTTAATAAATTATTTTTCTTTGTTGCAAATCTGGACTTTTGCTTTAATTACCATAAAGACTTGCCTACTTTAAATATTACAAATGCATCTTCAGTAAACAACAACAAACACAGTACAGTATCAGAAAATGCTCTCAAATGTCTTACGTAACCAGTAGGTACATACAAGGACTTTAAAATAATGAATCACGTTTTTCACTTTACGTGTACATCGGTGACTCAAAGCCTTTCGAAAAAATTGCAACAAAGTAACACTTGTGATAAAGCAACATTGACAATTCTCCTTGACAGTAATAATAAAATAATACTTACAACCGGATAAATGTTTAAGACATCAAACTGGTTCTTATAGACGTACTCCTTTCCTGCCTGCAAAGGACATCCAGTTTTTGTGGTGCCATCAGCTTCATATAATAGGGAACATGCGTCAGTACCATCAACCCCTATGAAGGGGAACGGTAGTCCCACGATGACTGCGTTTACTGTATTTTTCAGGGACTTTACATTCCTGTCTGTAAACATACAGTTATGTTGTTAGTTTATTGGAATTACCTGACGTGCATTAATGAGGGAAAGTAGGGAGCCATCGGTAGTCACGTAATATTAATGTTTAAAACATACCTGCTAACGTACGATATGTACAGGGTGATGCTTAAGTAATGGGATAAAATATTACGAGTCACCTAGGATTACCTTAGTTGAAAAGTTAATATTTAAAGAGGCGCAGAGTGGCAAAGTCAAAATTTTAATTTAAACTTAAAGTGTTGTATCACTCAATAGCAAATATCTTTGAAACGATTAACTTTACCGACATTTAAACAGTATACCCTTTTTTCATGAAAAAAATAAGGCAATTGTCTTTTTATAAAAAGGTTGAAAAACTTTTTTAAGGATAATTTTCTTATGAATATTCAGAATTTATTTTAAATTACAGAAGGAAATTAAGAAGTTAACTTTGACACCCGTTAAGCAAGGCCTGCTTGGTCAGAACTTGAATGAGTGACCACTCTGCGGCTCGGTGTGTTCGGCCCCCTCGGCACTGTAAAGGTATAAAAGGATAAAAGGAAAAGAAATACCGAACATTGACACCTTTTCTTTGGATATTACGTTTTGGATTAAGGTAATCCTAGGTAAATCATAATATTTTGACCCCAGGAATGTTTAGCTGTGTTCCATTACTTAAGGCCACCCTGTGGATAGGATGTAATTAACTAAGTCAAATCTAGGGAAAACTTTAACAGTTCGAGTTGGAGGAGAGGTCTAAGGAGTAATGCAATTAACTGAAATGTATTTTATGGGAAATACGCAAACAAAGACTCTAAAGCTATTTAAAAAATTACGAAGGAGATGAGCACCTTTTTTTTAATAAGTCATGACATACGCGACATGTTGACTTTTATCATCTTTAAAATTGACATCAAGGATTAAAGTCCGCATGTCGAGTTTTAAAGTCGACTTATTTTAAAATCAACATATTGGATTTTAAGGTTGATATATCGAGTTTCAAAGTAAACATGTCGACATACCGACTTATTAAGAAACAGTTGTTCATGGCTTTTCTATGTCCCTATAGAATCAAATTTACCTAGAGTGAGTTAAATTGAGATATCGAGTTTTAAATGTCAAGTTTAAAATTGATAAATTCAGTCTTTAAATTCCACATATAAAGTTTAAAGTTGACATATCGAGTTTTAAAGTCGACATATCGAGTTTTAAAGTCGACATATCGAGTTTTAAAGTCGACATATCGAGTTTTAAAGTCGACATATCGAGTTTTAAAGTCGACATATCGAGTTTTCAATTTTGAAGTAGACATGTTCAGTTTTAAAGTCAATATATCAAATTTTAAAAAAGGTATATCTAGTCTTAAAATCGATATGTTGAGTTTGAAGTTGATAAATTCAGTCTTCAATTCCATATATCAAGTTTTAAGTCGATATAACGAGTTTAAAGTTGACATATCGAGGTTTGAAGTCTACATGTCGAGTTTTAAAGTCGATATATCGAGTTTAAAGTTCACATATGGAGGTTTAAAGTCGACATATCGAGATTTAAAGATCAACATATCGAGTTTTAAAGTCTACATATCGAGTTTAAAGTTGAAGTGTCGAATTTAAAGTTGACGTATTAAGTTTTAACCTCGACGTATAGAGTTTTAAAATCAACAATTGATTTAAAGTAGACATATCTAGGTTTAAAGTCGACATATCGAAATTTAAAAATCGGCATATCGACTTTTAAAGTCTACATATCGAGTTTAAAGTTGACGTACTAAGTTTTAACGTCGACATATTCAGTTTTAAAGTCGAAATATTGAGTTTAAAGTTGACTTATTGAGTAATAAGTCGACATATCGAGGTTCAAAATCGACAGGTCAAGTTTTAAAGTTGATATATTGAGTCGACGTATTCAGTTTTAAAGTCGATAAATCGAGTTTTAAAATTGACATATCGAAGTTTAAAGCCTACTTGCTGTATTTTAAAGCCAAAATATGAAGCTTTAAAGTTGATATATAGAGTTTCAAAGTAAACATGTCGACATATCGACTTGTTAAAAACTTACCAGGAGTGAATCTAAATTCTGCTTTAACGGTGCGCCCTTTCTTCAGCCTACATGGAGGAGTCTGGCAATTTCCTACGGTTATAACTTCTTTATAATCCTGTGGAGTTTTTCCTGTTGAAATAGTAAACATTATTGGGTTGAAAATCGTCGCAAAATAAAGAAACTAATATAGATTAGTTAGTTTTAATAAGCCAGTTGTATTTACACTTTTCCCTTTTTGTAAGCTGAAATTTCACGTTACTAAAGATTAGATATGGCCAGGTCAGTATTCTCATGTTTTCATGTTCACATTTAAGGTCGTATTTAATTACCATAGCGATATCGGATATCTTTGACTTACACTATAAAACTATATTGTTTATGTTTTATGTTTATCTTAAAATTAAAGTTGTTAAATTGGGTTTATCAGAGGTAGAACTCATATAGTTAAAGTGAGCAGTTATGGATCTTTTGAATTTACAGTGCCATCTGATGTACCACAGGGGTCTCACCTTGGACCTGTTTTGTTCGTTAACGATATTTCTAACAATTTGTCATCGAAATTTCTTTTAGTTGCAGATGATTTCAAAGTTTATAGAAAAATATTTTCACCTAGTGACTGTGTATTGCTGCAGCATGACTTAAATATGTTACTTTGTTGGTGGACAATGGTATGATTAGATTCAGTAAGAAACGTATTTATGATTGGATTGGATGAAAAGGATTAAACGGAGACATATAAAATATTCGAATCCAAACCTGACATTTATACGTTGGAATTCAAAAATTATTTGAAATCTTTACATACAATATTGAAATTCACTTTCAAATTACAGTTTAGGCTAAAGATTGATATTTATTCTTTCAAAATCACTTTAAAATGTGACATCAGATAATTTGAGTTTTAAGATGAAACAATTTTGGATTGAAGCTTGACATCCAAAGACAATTTCGATCGCAATATTTTTAGAACTTCGCTGGAATAATAAATCTTTAAATCTATCCAGGGTTTCAAAAATAAAATAAAATTTTAGGACTTTAGGACCGAAACAAAAGGTAACAGAGTTTTAAAATCTTGGATTCAAATCCAAAATGTATTCCTTTCTTCAGAAATCCCTAAAATTAATAATTTCAATCTATGAATCTTAAAGATTGAATTTAACTTGTTATAATTCAATCTAAACCTAAAATGTGTAAATTTGAATCCAAAAGTTATTTCAATCTTTGCATACCGGATTTAAATTCACTCTCAAGTTACAGCTTAGACTAATGACTTAGTTATTTAATCGTTCAAAAGCAGTTAAAGTAAATATTTGATTTTTAAAATTCAACCAGTTCTAAATTGAAACTTGAACTCAACTTGGTTGCTATATTTGTGAAACTCATTGCATTAAGAGAATCTTGAAATTCATGCAGGATTCTAAATTCAAAATTAAGATTCAAACTCAATATTCGAGGGTTCACAACTGAAGTAAATGGTCCAAATTAAAATAAAATCTTAAAACTAAAATTAAGGATATACAGAGTTAAATTCGGAAGCCACATTTTAATTTTTAAAATCTTGGATTCAAATCCAAATTGTTTCCTTTCTTCAGAAATGAATCCCTAAAATTGATAATTTCAATCTGTGAAGCTTAAAGATTTTGCATTCGAATTAAACTCGAAATTTCTAAATGTATTTGAATTCTTCTCATACCGGATTGAAATCCACTTTCAAGTTACAGATTCGACCAATGACTGATATTTATTAATTCGTTAAATACAGCCGTTTGAGATTTAAACATTAAATAAGAATTTAATTTTTAAAATTATACGGAACCTTTAAATCTACAACCAAGCTTACGAAGCAAAATTCAGGTTCAACATTAAAAATTCGAGCTATTTAAATCTCAGTCGGATTCAAATTCCCAGTATGAATTAAAACGCAATTTAGCTTTGCTGTTACCACAAGCTACAAAAACTAAGAAAATATGAAAAATATTAGTTTATTGTAAGTCCGCCAACCTAATTATTAGAATTCGATTATTTTCAAAACATCCTGTATGGACAAAAAAAAGTTGATAACATAGAAAGCTGACTGTTGGCCTAATTCTAATTCTAAAAAACTCAGGAAATTAATTTAGTTTAATTGAGTGTTGAAAATGCCAACAAGGTGAAATACTAACTGATGCGTACCCATGTAATTCGATATAATTCAGGGACGGTAATTGTGTCTCTAAATACTCTGACGTCATCAGGTATTTGTGCTGGTTCACACTACTGAAACCTCTGCTCCAAAGCTTCACATTATTTGCAATTAATTTCAAACCTGTATTGCGTCTGTCTGTTATATTTTGTGATTATTATTACAATTAGTTTTCTGTTGACTAATATTACTTACGTTAATGATCACAAAATTCTGTGAAATGTTTATCATCTGATGTAATAAATAAAGACTTTGAAACAGATTTTTTAGAGCACAGTCGAATTTAGTTACTTATCTGAATATTCGTATTTTCAGTAATACAAAAACAGGAAATTAATAAAAATCGAAACCAGGTGAACGCACAGACTAGCTGTCAGGAAAACCGCGATGTGACTGTCCAACATGCATTCATAGCAACAGCGAATAAGAACGATTTGATACAGTGAAACCGTTTTTAAGCATGGCAATTGGTGCACCTTTTTTAAGTAAATCCGTGTTAGGACGGTGCCAGACATATCAAAAGATGTCTTTTGAAGGTGCCTTTAATTAGGAATTGTGTACGAATTAATAAATTACAGGTATCAGTTATTAGAGAATGGCGTTCTAATAAACAGTGCAACCGCCTTTATTTAGTAATGATTGGTTGCCTACTTCAACAGGTTTTCAGAGATTCAGAGATCTCTTACACCATCTCTGGTGTCGTTACACTACATTTCCAACCCGGAAGTTATTTTCGGGGCTCCCCTCACTTAATACCTTCCTTCAATCAATCATATAAAAGCATCGCTTGAACTCTGGCACACCCCATACAGCTACAAAACGTATTACAGATTTGAAAAAATGATTCTTTTGTAAATACATTGTTGCCAAATTTCCTTAAAATCTGTAGATTCAAATATATTTTGTTTCATGGGTACAAAAGTTAATTGCATTTTTTTTTATTAAGTGCAAAAGTTCTTTTGTTTAATTATGACATTAACTGATAAAAAATAGTGAAGTTGCGTAATTTTAGTGTAATAAAAATTACTTTAATGTTTCTTATTCAGCAAACCACGCTGTTGACGTAGTTTGTAGCAATTAAACCACGTTAATAGCCTGTTAATTACTTACTACTGCAACAGATTACAGTATTATCATCAGTGATTGTCACATAAATCACAGTAAAAATTAATAACTTTAAAAGACATTGACATAAAAATATGGTTTTTTTTTGTATTTCTTGAATTTTCAGTTTTATAGATACATCGCACTCAGTGTAAAGTAAAATAATGAGATTGAAGTAACACAAATAATTCATTATAATAATTCAAATTATGTATGGACTTACATATACATATATTGCTGCCCCAGTTTTACGGCTTTTTGTAAAATAAAGGAAAATTTTAAAAATTCTTGACTATTGTTATTTATACGGGTCAAAGTAACCTTGGACTTTGTCACGGCAAGGATTTATATACATGTACCTGAATGTGTCTAACAATTTACTTTCATTAATTACTTATTCTATTGGTTTCATCGGTTCATCCATAAACATGTATAATAAAAAAGGACAAATCTAAAAAATCAGAAAATTTCTGGATTTTAAAACTTCTAAATGTTAGTGTAAACAACCTGTTTATTATTGATACTAATCTATTACTGATAACCCAACTACTCCGGCCAATAACAATGTTATTCCCACAAAAACTCTCCGTTTGCTGAACCAAACGGAGACTTTATAGTTTAAATAGCAAAGGTCCTAAAACTATAAAAAAAAGAACAAGATTATGATGCATAGCAACGTTTTTAGACCACAGTAGGCTATGATTTTTAATTTAATGTGTTGGTATTACGCTTCATTGAAAACTGATGGAGAGTATGTTACAGATTGAATTATATAATGTACGTTTATTTACATTTATATTGTATTCTTCTTCTTAATAATCAATCCGCAGATTGGTTTGCAGTATTTCAGTTTTCTTTTTGTTGATATTCATTTTATATTTTTCTTGTAGTATATTTTCCATACATTGTAAAGATCTATTTAAATTAGCTTCATCAGGGGAGACGATTGCGATGTCGTCCGCGAACCTCAGCATTTGTATTCTTTGTCAATTTACCTTAATACCTGTAAAAAAACTCCTTGCATTCCTCCATAGCTTTTTCTTATATATTAAATAGATATGGTGACAAATTACACCCCTGTCTTACACCTTTTTGGATTTTGGCTGTTTTAACTTCACTGTCTTTGACTTTTATTTCTGTTTCTTGTTCTTTGTATAGATTGTAAATTATACGCCTATCTCTATAATCTATTTGTGCTTCTTTTAGTATTTGCATAAATAATTTCCAATTTACATTATCGAATGCTTTTTGTAGGTCTACGAAAGCAACATATAATTGTCTATTACATCTTATAGTTTCCTCTATTAGAATTCTGAGGCATAAAATGGCCTCCCTGGTTCCTCGGTTGTTTCTGAAACCAAACTGGTCGTCTGATAGGTTTGAGTCAATTTTAGTTGCTATCCGCTTTTGAATGATGTTTGTAAGTATTTTGGAGGAATGTGATAGAATGCTTAGAGTTCTAGAGTCTTCACATTTTTTTGATTTCGCCTTTTTTGGTAACATTGCCATTCTACTTTTTTGGAAATCAACGGGTATTTTTCCCGTCTCGTAAATTTCTTTAATTAGCAAGTACAAAATGTCCTTGGTTCTGCTATCTAATGCTTGGCGTAATTCTGTAGGAATATTATCAGTGCCATACGCTTTTTTTGTTTTAAGGTCTTTCAATGCTTTTTCAAATTCTTCTCTCATTATACTTGGGCCTAAATTATCTTCTTCTACTTGTTCGTTTTCTATTTCTCCTGTGTCTTCTTCCTCTTCCCTATACAGTTTTTCAATATATTCTTTCCATCGTTCAGCTATCAGGGTTTTCTTCTATTAAAATTTTTCCGTCTTCTGACTGTATTGCATTTACTTTCATCTTGGAGTCGCCAAAATATCTGCTAATTAAGCTGTATGCTTTTTCTAGGTTTCCTATATTCAGGTTTTCATCTACCTCGTTACATATATTACTTAACCATTCTTGTTTTGCGTCTTTGGCTGCTCTATTAACGGCATTTTATAAACGGTTAAATTTTCTTTCTTTTCTTCGTTTTGGGCATTTTTGTATTTTCGCCTCTCTTCTATTAATTTGATAACATTATGGTTTATCCATGGTTTTCTGCATTCTTTGGTAACCCTATATTGTATTAGCACGTAATAAAACTGAGATAGAAGTTCCCAATTTCCCAGACGAAGCCATAAATTATCCCAAGGGTTGACCTAAGTATAAAAAAACACATGCAGACTTACGTCACATACGAAGGGGGGCGGTGTGTGTGTGCTCCGATATCGGATAGGGGTTGACGATTAGTCCAGTATTAGGGATGGCGGTACACCCGGCGGTAGAATTATATTTTGCAGTGACGTGGCAATAATAAACTGGTACTTCTGACTTAGTGATTGTTGCTTGTGTTGCATATTGTGCATGTCTAATCAAATGATTAGGTTACAGAAAAAATCATTTTATAAAGACGTACTGGCTCCTGTGAAGCTGCTCCTGGTTATACCTGTGTGGTCCAAGGGTACCTGTGTGGTCCCAGTCTGATTTTGCGATAGGGGTATGAGAGTTCTCTGGATAGACTTGCAATTACGATAGTGCTGAGAGTGTGAATGGGGCCTCTATTGGCCCTTTGACATTAACTACACCCGATGCTGTGGCTCCGCAAGATGTGATCAAGGGCTAGCCCGTAAAGAAGATGATGGAAACCCAAAAAAGTAGCAGTAGGTGCAAACCTGTATGAGGGGCCCACCGAAACCAGAGGATCGTTGTGAGTTTTGCAGAGCAATAATTGTTATGTTTGTTTTATGGCAATGGCGAATAGGCCACCACAAGTATTCAAATAAAAAAATCAATTGCCTAGGTTTTGTGTGCTTCGAAATTCTTCAAGTTACCGAAGATTTAACCTCACATTTAATATTTTTAATTTAACATTTAGTCCAAATTATTGACAGTCGAATGTTATTATATTAGCACTCAATTTGCATTTCGATAATTTGTGTATTACTTAAAGCAAACGAAATTAGCAATATTACATGTGAAGTTAACTTTTCGGCAATATGATTTTAATGCACGACATGACTTGGGCCATTCCAAAACATACAAAGCCTAGTACTGCAAATGAAGTTAATATTTTGCACAAACTCTGTAGACTATACTCTATTGCCAAATAAGGCTTGTTACAATTACTAAACTTCAATAACAAAATATAAGTTTAAACTGACAATGTTAAGAACCATAAGTCAATTCACCATAATTTTTAATAACAACACAGATTTATGGGAGAAAATGTCCTTTTACGTCAACGAAACTGTTTCCCTAACCCTGTTCTCCCTGTTCTCACTAACATATTTTCAAAGATCTGTATAAGTACTGTTAACTTCCTATTTCAATTTATTACATTGGTATTGAAAAGCTACAGTTTTAGCATTTGTTCAATTTTAGGTTATGTAAAAGAATATTTTAGTTTAACATCAGTGAAAAGTTTATTTTTCATAAAAATTAAAGCAAAATCTGTAATAACATCGGAACCAATTCATATCAAACAAGAAAATCATGTGAGCTAGCCTTACACGAACTGACTACAAGAGCACAAGGAACAATTAATAACCAAGAGATTGCTATGGAAGCATTTCTAGACATAGAAGGCGCTTTCGACAGTACCTACCTTCTTTACTCAATTACAAGAGTACTCTACGAGCATGGTGTACACTAATCTTTAACACGATGCGTTAGTAAAATATTCACAACCCTTAGAGATACAAGCAAGGAGGCTATTGCCACCAAGGAATGTCCTCAGGGAGGAGTACTTTTGTTTCTACTTTGAAGCCTAGTAATTAGGAGTATATGCGGATATGCTGACTATATAATCATACTCAAAAACAGAAAGTTCGGGGGAGTTATATCAAATTTGATACAACAAACCCTGAAAACGTGGAGATGTCCTCAGGGGGGAGTACTTTCGTTTCTACTTTGGAGCCTAGTAATTAACTTCCTTCTCGCTGAGCAGAATCCGAGAGGCGTATATGCGCAAGGATATATTGACGATATAACCATATTCATAAACGGAAAGTTCGGGGGAGTTATATCAAATTTGATGCAACAAATCCTGAAAACCATCGAGAGGTGGTGCTTAAAAGAAGAATTTTCGGTCAATCCGAACAAGACTTCGATCATCCCATTCACACTTAAAAGAAACCTCTAAGATTTTAAGGAAATACGCGAACAGCCAAATACCTATGGGAAAGGAAGATAGATATTTGGGTCACCCTAGACACCAAATTGACCTTCAATCCTTACTTGGAAAAGATTAGTAACAAAGTTTTGTGGGCATAAATGAGAGTGATTATACTAAATAATCACATATGCATCTATCCTTTGGTGGCACAAAACCAGAAACAGAGTGGTAATTAACATATTAAATAAAATACAAAGGCTTGCCTGCGTAGGGATAACTGAGGCGACGTCATCTACTCCTAAGCATCGATGGAAACAATGCTAAATCTTCCCGCACTTCACTTCGTGGTGAAATCTCAAGCATTGGCAGCAGTAAATAGACTAAAAATAGATAATCATCAGAAAGTGCACCGTAGAATTGGATTAAACACCGAGATCTTCAACATACTGGGAAACAACCACATCCCTAATAAGTTTGTAACCCCAACACCGTTTGGGACTTCAGAAAACCTTTCAAAGTAGCAATACCTGAGAGGGGTGACGAAGAACGAAAACGGGAGCTGATCCAAAGACAAGGATCTGTATGATATACAGATGGTTCAAAATCAAAAACATAACACAGCTCAGAAGCTGGAGTGTTTGAGGTAAGAACAGGGAATGGCATTAGTGTAAACCTCAGTCTTCCAAGCTAAAATAATAGCCATAACGATATCTGCACAAAGTAGGGCGAAGAGTGGTTCAAAATAGGCGAATCTCTATTTTAACAAACAACCAAGCGGCGTTAAAGGCTTTAGAAAGTGTTGAGATACAATTCAAAGTCCTGCTTAACTGTACAGAAACACTGGTGACACTGGCCGATCGTAACATAGTTTGCTTAGAATGGGTCCCAGGACACCAAGGTTTTGAAGGCAATGAAAGAGATGACCAACTAGCGAGATCAGCCTCTAAGCAAAGGCTAATAGGTCCTGAAGGAAAAACATAAAACCTACTGGGAGCAAATACATGGAGACAGGCACTTTCGAGCGCTAATGATGCCCCACTTCCAGCAAGAGAACAAAGGAAATGCTAAAACTAAGCAGAAAACAACTAAGGTGTATAGCTGGACTATTAACAGGGCACTGTAACCTTAGGAAACACCTTAACATAATGCATATTTTTAATGATTTAACTTGCAGGCTGTGCGAAGAAGAAGAAGAGACAGCACTACATGTCCTGTGTGAATATCCAGCTCTTGGAGCCCAAAGATTCAAGCACTTTGGTGCTCATCATGTAGAACCGCACCCATCAACAGCATTCCTAAGTTCTTCGGTGATACTTCTTGAGGTACAATAAGCCCAGAACTTCAGTGCAGTGGAGAAAGACCATATCCATAATGAATATGTGAATATATACTTTGGTAATATAGTTTCTCTTGGCCTTGTTGTTAGAATAAAACTTGGTTATTAGGGCCTTCATACAAAAATCCGAACATAACTTCTGTAAATCTGTTGTTTCCCAATCAGTGCTAACCAGGAACGTCAAAAATGAGAATTAAAAAAATAAAATTGCTTTTATTATGTATGTGAAGGGCTTAATTATTCTACAAGGCACGGCCAAGATAAGCTAAAAGAAAAAAGACATTGCCAACGTAACAAACCGAAGCAATGGCCATGGCCATGGCCAACCACTGTCCAAATAAGAGTTGAAGAGTGCATATTATGTTCATGTGCTGCAGCAACAAACCTTTACGTTCAATTCTGAAAATTACAAACAATTCATAACAAATAATTTTGTTATTAAAGTTTTAAATTTGAACCTCACTTTCTAATTTCCCGAAACGCGCTTCAAAATGTTTACAACTTAATTAAAGCGCCGTTAAACCATTCAACAAATTACAATTTCCAAATTACAAGTTAATGTAAGGCTAATGCACGAAATATCATAATCGTTCCCATTTTTGGACTTCAAGAGAACTGCTAATAATACAAAATTTCCAGATAGTTTCTTAATGTTTGCTGTGTATAATGTGTGATTTATCTTAGTGTGGATCGAAATTAATGAATCTCCCGCTAAATTGAAAACTTGACGATAAAGGGGTTTACGTAGAATAATCATCACATTTGCTGTGGTCTACTACGTAAGGTAATTTTATAATCATTAATTATTATAATACACCACGAAGTAACGACGAACCTCGACATACTTTTAATAATAAAAACTGTAAATATTAAACTTCGTAAATTAAGCAAGCAAGTGTACCTAGTTTAAGCTTTAACTCAAAACATTTTTAAAAATGGTAAGCCGCATTTACGACGTCTTATTTAAAAAGGACAGGCTAATTTGTTTCTTGTTATACTCGTACACACACATTACACTGTACACATGGTGCAGTATATAGGATCAAACGGCGCACCAATTACGTAACCCGCAGAATCGGGCCGGGTTGTGCATTGCACTCGTAGTACCTCATATGTTAATACACCAGCACATCCCTATGTCCCAAAGAGGGGATAATGGGTCCTATAACAATAATAATAATAATAATACGATTATTTCGACAAAATGAAGTAAATATATATTTAGCTCCTTATGGACGTAACATTTACGTTGGTAAGTTAATATAATAGAGTTACAATCTGTCTAACATTATTATACCAAAATTTATTTATGTTTTTAGTTACGGTTTTTATCGACAGTCGAAAAAAATTCTACTTACAGACCATGGCAGTTCAGTGATTTAGCTGATCAAGCATGGCCATAGGCCCTCGCAACGCTTGGTCTGCTGTTTTTCATCCTCAACAGGGTATACCTTGGTACGAACTAACAATTAGCACTTTGTAATAACCAGATGAATACTTTGGTTATTTTCTTTGAATCTGTTGTAAACTCATCCTAAACAAACCTCGCAGCTTCTAAATTTGAGTAAGTTTCAATGAAGCTTTGTAATTCGACAGTGCATTTTTTCGTGGACGAACAATACGTGTATGTATTAAATTTACTCTACTGATTTCACCTTCAAGGTTTTTGACCTAATATAACGGATTTTCAAGTACATAATAAGCATAATTATTTGGAGGAACAATTCGTCTTTCCTCGAATTGATTGAAAGCTATAAGTTTTAAATTAAACTCGAACTCAAAACAGAGTTTCCATTACAGTATTCAAATCTTCAAAGTGTATTACTAAATCTTCTGTTTCACATGCAAACTTAACATTTAAATCTTGAAACCTAAGATAATGTTCAAAACTAAAACCTTGAAATCCAAATCTAGATTTTAATTTTTAAAATCCTAAATTCAAATCCAGACTTATTACTTATTTCTTCAGTTTTCGAGCCCTAAAACTAATAATTTCAGACTGTGAAACTTGAAGATTAAGCGGACACTTTTATATTCAAATCCAAACCTGAAATTTACGAATTTCAATCCAAATGTTATTTGAATCTTTAAATAGTGGATTGAAATTACTTTTAAGTTACAGGTTTGACTAATGACTGATATTTAATCCTTCAATGGATTTGACATCACACAAAGATTTGATTTTCAAAATGCAATGTTTTGAAAATTTCACTGGAGTAATAGAATCTTTAAATCCATCCAAAGTTTCAAATTCAAAATTAAGACACAAACTTAAAATTCAAAGCTTTAAAATCGAATCAAAAATTCAAATTAAAACAGAAGTTAAATCCTAAAACCTAAATTAGGAATTCGCGTCTTAAAATTCAAAATCCATATTTCAATTTTTAAAATCTTTCTTCTGTTCTTAAGAAATCGAGCCCTAAACCTTTATAAGTATTCCAATCCAAACCTGAAATTTGTATATTTGAATCTAAAAGTTATTTGAATTTTTACATACAGGATTGGAGTCCACTTTCAAGTTTAGCTTCGACTAATGACTGAGTCAATCCTTCAAAAGCAGTTTAAGGTTTGACACAAAATAAAATTAGATTTTTTAAATTAAATCAGTCCTGGATTGAAGCTTAAAATTCAAAGAGAATCAGAAATGTAGGGTTCCAAATTCAAAATTAAGATTCAAACTCAAAATTCGAGGATTCGGAATATTAAAATAGAACTGAAATACTAAAACCAAAATTACAGTTTCACGTGTTTAAATTTAGAATCTAAAATTTATTGCTTTCTTCAGAAATCAAACGAAGCTTTAACAGATATTCATATTCATATTTTCGTAAGAAACCCTGATATTTTTATATTCGGATACAAAAGATACAATTCACTCTCAGATTAGAACTTCAACCGAGCACTGATATTTAATCCATCAGAAATACAGCCGATTAAGTTAGGAATATTAATCCAAGATTTTATTTCCAAAATTATAACCTATTTAGAATTAAATAATAAAAATTCGAGATATAGAAAATTCAATTTAATATCAAATCAAATTCAATCACAATGTGTTTTAATTCAAAAAGTGAAACTAATTTAGGAGGCATAGATTCAGATTTGAAAATGGAAGCTGAAAATCAAGACTGAAATTCGATCCCAAATTAAAAATTTGAGCCAGTCAAACTGGATCGTAATTTCCATTTTTTAATGCGAATTCTAATTCCAAATAACGTAAATGATTTATGCCCATATTCAATAGATGAAATATTTGAAGCAGAATCTTTAAAACCAATATCGGACTCAAATCTTTATTAAACAATTCAAGGGAATTCCCAGTCTAAAGTTAATATTTTTAATCGAAATGAAAATTTCAAATTTCAAAAGAATTAAATTTCTTTTTTAAAATAGAGTTACAAATATCGAACTTCAAATTAGAAATGTCACTCAACTGAAATTGAACGAGATCTAAACATTTTAATCTGAATTAAGAATTCCAAATTTAATCATAACTAAGATTTATGTCCCAAATTGAACATCAAATACAAATTTTGAAATTAGAACCGGATTCATATTAAAGAACGAAATTGTTTAATAAACGCTGGATGAATGAACTCCATTTCGTGTATACAACCAAAAACAAAATAAAAGGGTAAATTTTACAGAAACCAGAAACGATCACAATTTGTTTTAATTGAAAACAGAGATCTTCAAAACTAGTTGTTTAAATACATAATAAATTCAGACTGAAGGCTGGAGTTTGAATTTCTTTAATTTACACTGCACTAAACCAAAATTGAGGTGCAAATTGAGAAACTTAACTTAACAATCGTCAATTTTTCTGTCTAATTTAAATATTCTAATTTAAAGCAAAAATTCCCGAAGTCAAGCTTATGATACGTCCAATCTAATTTAAATCCGAATCTTTAAAATCAATAAGAATTTAGTCCAAAACAAGAACCAATGTTCGAATTAAGAATCGCAAATTTGGAATTCGAATCGACTAAGAAATTTCAAAATAGTTTTTGAGAGAAATTCTTTTAAAAATCCAAAAACCTTCGAAATAATTCTGTTTTCTATTTTTAAAATTTTGAAACAATTTTTAGATGGTTGTAATTATTCAACTTGCAACGGGACGGTTCAAAGTAGTTGCAGAAATGCAGAATTTACCACCAATTACTGCGATGTTAAACAGGACTAAATTTAGTGCCAACATTGTATCAGTTTGGCGCGAATTAAAAAAAAATCTGTTTGTTTTATTTATTTTTTTTGAAATCTGTGAACACATAAATAAAATACCTAAAGAATCGATGAAATTCGGAATTTAACATAAATTACTGTGATGTCAAATGCGGCTAAATTTGATGCCAAATTTATACCATTTAGGGACGAATTTTTGAAAAAACTGCTCCAAATGGGGCTATAATTTGGGCCAAATTTATACCAGTTTGGTGCGAATCTTTGAAAAAAAAATTGCATTAAAAAAATTTGTTCATTTTAATTTTTTTTATGGATGTGTACGAAAACCCAAATAAAGCAAACTCGAAGTAATTGAAGAGATGTATAATTTAACAGGCATTACTGGGATATTAATTGGGGCTATAATTTGCAGGAAAATTTATACCAATTAGGGGACGTGTTTTATAAATAACTGCTTTAAAATTGGAATTTTTCAAAAAAATCTGTTTAAATTTTTTATTTGAGATCGATGAACACACAAATAAAATAAACTCAAAATAATTGAAGAATTCAGAATTATCAGAAATGCGGTGTTAAATGGTGAAATTTAAACAGGTTTATTACAACTTACACAATTTAAACTTTCACTTATATTTTCGCAAATTAACTTGCTAAGGCCCGGTTTTTCAATCGATGGTTAACTCTAACTAAAAGTTTATAACTATAGAAATAATTGTTGCAATAATGGTAACCGTGACTTTTAACCTTTAGTTAGAGTTAACCATCGATTGAAAAACCGGGCCTAAATCGGTATACCTATATTTTTAAATTATTTTCTTTGAAGTATCAGAGGCGAAGTTAAATGAATCAGATATGCAGATTAAACTTAATACCAATCAAAAAAACTATGCTTTATTCAGGACCATCAGGACTCGTATTTTCCCTTTGCTAAACGGAAGAAAATTGTCCCCAAACGTAAATCAAAAATCGTGGCTACTTGCCGGCGCTGGTACCGTTCCAAAATTCAAGTTAGCTCCTTATTATCTATTTTCGATTACTTCGATTACTACGATTTTAAAGAAAGTAATTACTTACCATCTGCACATTTCTGCACGGGGGTTTCAGCATAAACAAATGCGACAATGCACAACACAAACGCTACAACTGTAAACCGCATTTTTCGATAAGTTACGTACAAGTAAAGTTAATCGTACTGCGTTGACCTCCTAAGAGTATTATGAAATACCAGTGAATAGTTATAGAAGCCACACTTAAAAGCCGAAGAATTAAAGCTAGAAATCCAGCAACAACTAATCGAGTTGCCTGCTGACCTAACTATCACAGTCTAACTCGTTTAGCACCTTTCCACTCTCTCTTTAATAACAAACTGTTCCTCCCTGTCGTCTTTCCCTTCACCGGTTGTTTAAAAAATTCTCTGTTTGTTACCATTTACACACCTTGACATTGCTTCTGACTTTGACACTTCCAAAGTTAACGTGGTCACCGTTTTTATTATTTACATTGAGAAGTGCAATTTACATATACAAGACGCCCTTGATTAAACACTACCTGAATACTGTACCAGGTTACTGAGCTTTCAATGTTGATTATATTCTAATAACAATACTTAAGTACTTCCTTGATTAATTTCTTAATTTTATATTTCAATAAATTAAAACCTACTCGGAAAACTAAATAAATGTGGATCAAACACTTGTAGTCCAGTGAATAAGTACATGTTACCTTGCAAAAGGTCGGGTAGAAGATTTTATTTTTTTAAATGGTATATATTAGGGCCAGCATTGAAAAAGCAAGTTTTCCAATTCGGCTGACCTCGGGAGAACTTTCTGTGGCCAAAAAACGACGAAATTTTAAGACTTTTCTTATTTTTTTCAAAATATCTCAGATATAGTTCGCTCTAGCGCTTTCTTTCCTCTTTATCATCTTAAAGAGGACAAAATTTTCAACAAATTTCATTATTACAACTTTTTTCTAAACCCATTAACAAGCGCGCTACAGCATCCGATATATTGGAATGTTTTCCCAACTTGGTGAAACTAGCACTTGATTCTGTTTTCTGATCAAATTACTCGTATTTGTATTTGGTGTTACAATTTTTTTGGTTGCCAATAAACCGTCTGCAACTAGTTCTGCATTCCCCCTCCTATTCCTTCCATCCCATCCTTTCGATTCCCCGCCACCCCCGTCACTCGTAGCTGGTAGCTTTGACATCAGTTTCCCCTTGTGGATAAAGACCGGTGACAACAAATCCATCTGCGTCTGCTTGGAGTTGCTCTATCATATCCATCGTTTCGTCTTCATCTTCTTCCTCTGTTGCAGAAATCTCAGCCACATTTTCGCAAGTGAGGCCAATTTACTTTTTGTTGCCCATTTCCTAAATATCCGATACCGCAGTGAATCCAGTGTTTGGTCGGTCCTGATGTCACAACTGCACAATGTACAATGCAAGAAGAAACCTTTCTCCTGCCATGGCTATTTCCTCAGTGGTGGCGTCGGGATTCATGAACACTTGCACAACTTCCTTCATCTGGGGGTACTTCTCAAAAATGATGCAATTTTTTTTTCTTTCCTTGGCCAAAGAGAGCAGACGTGGTATCGCACCCGCTAAACGCATGAATGAAAAGAATATTTTCAGTGCCATACTTGAATGATGTACAATGTGATGTTTTAAAAATTCAATTGCAGCAGTGCGTATTCTGTCTTAATAACCTTAGAACTGTCTGTATTAAGTCAGAATACGGCCTGCTGCAATTGAGTTTTAAAAAAATCACATTGTAGTTGAGAACAACACATCTGCTGCACTCCCTCTTCCAGGATTAAGAAAAAACAAGTTTTTGTGAGATTGTCCTAGCCCTGTCGTCAGTACAAGAAGATAAATATCTTCCCCAACTACCACTACGCTATCGAACTCCTGGGCCTTTGCACTGTTCAAATTTCCTTTTATTTAAGCAGTTCTATCCAACGGGCATTGCTATTGCCGTTCCCCAAAAACTTGTGCTGAGCGACTTAATTGATTATGTTTGCATTACAGATAGCGTCAGCAGAAGTACGCATCTTAAAACGGCGCAACCTTTCCGAACTCTTTGTGGCACTATTTTCAGCATCTGATGGATGTCCATCAAACACAACTGCAACCTGTGATTCATAGTGTTTTCTCAAGTAAGAAGAATAACTGCTAGCAATTGTAGCAAAGGCAAAGGAAGCATTTCGAGGTCAAATAACTATATGTAGGAGATATCCTCGATCAACAACAACAAACTTATTCTTCCCAACCAATATCTGTTCCTGAATTGGGGTAAAAGTGCTATATAATGAAGACTTTGTTCCCTTCAGCAGCCGTTCTGCAGAGAACATTGACGTTGGATAGGGTGCGAGTTCGTAAGTGAAAAACAGTTGTAAGTCTTCCTCAGACTGCTTAGCAAGACACAATCTCAGAAACAACGTTAGTGGATCAAAAGCACTAACTTTTATGTTTCCTGTTTTTATGCAGGTGACGACTGATGCAAGAGTTATACTACCTTATCTCTTCTCTCGAATTTCGCACTCTGACAATCTTTATCAACTATTCTTCTAACCCCTGTCATTCCCACTTCTTGTGACATGGTATTCACGTCTGCTCCTCCAATGATTCCACTGCTCAGTGACATTATCACATCAGTTTTAGAGCCCGGGCTTCGGCCTTCGGAACAACTGTCTCTTCCCTCTCTGTTCTTCTCGCCCTCTCTTCTCTTTCAACCTTATAGGCCCTAATCCCTAACCCTTATCTGCTGCAGATATTTTATTTATAACTAAAAATGGCAACACCAAATACATATTATTATACGAGTAATGGGATCAGAAAAACGAATAAGGTGTTATTTTCACCAAGTTCGGAAAAAATTCCAATATATCGGGTACTGTAGCGCGCTTGTTAATGGGTTTAGAAAAAAGTTGTAATAATGAAATTTGTTGGAAATTTTGTCCTCTTTAAGATGGAAAAGACGAAAGAAAACGTTAGGCCGAACCATATCTAAGATATTTTGAGAAAAACAATAAAAGTCTTAAAATTTCGTGGTTCCTTGGCCACAGAAAGTTCTCCCGAGGTCAACCGAATTGGAAAACTTGGTTTTTCAATGCTAGCCCTAATGCATACAAGTAAAAATAAAAAAATCTTCTACCCGACCTTTTGCAAGGTAATGACCTTTTTAAGTACCTAGCTACTGGACTATAAATAATAAATCCAAATTTTTTGTTCTTCTGTTTGTAGCCTCTAATACCAAAAACTCATTCTTAGTGTCTTAGGGTTGGACAAAGTAACTTTTTCAGGTTCTTGAAGATAGTTATTTATCGATATTTCCATAGCATTTTTCAAAGCTATGGCTTTATTTCCTTCTTCGCCACTTTTTGTAACATCACAGTCTTCTGTAGAATAATTTGGATATAATCTTGATAATAGTTGTCCAGATAAAGTAATGATACCAGATTTTGCAGCTAGTGGAAGAAATACGCTAGACGTCTTTGAACAAACGTTCTGTGGATTTTGTAAATAGAGAAGAAGAGTTACTAATCCCGATTGTCTTCTCTCTTGAATTCGTGTCTCTATAGCATGTAATAACGGGTTTTTCTGCTCCTAGTTTTGCAAGCTCATCTGCCGTTTTATTCCCCTCCACATTTTGATGTCCTGGCACCCATTTCAGAGTTATCTTGTTATGTTCTGCCAGTGCTTCGAGGCATTCGAGAAATACTTTAGATTTCATCTCAACTGCTGCTACAGCTTTTAAAGAAGTTTGACTCTCCGACAACTTTTCTGTAGCATAATGTTTACACAAGTAGTAATAGCAATTACTTCCGCTTGGAATACTGTAGCAAATCTACCCAGGTTGATGCTTAAGCATTCTCCAGTGTTTGCTTCTGTTATGTATAGAGGGCGCTGTGTTAGTGAGCGGCCTCGGGTAGGTGAAGAGTAATAAACAGTTCGCATGTGTACGTTGTCAAGCTCGGACGTTTGCATGTCTTAGGCGTAAGCATAGATATAAGTCTTGTTATAACATCTTTGTATCGTGATATATTAACAAATAAAGAACCATAAGTTTATGTTGTCAAAGTCAAACACAACAGCTTCCTATATTCCAGCTCCGAAATTTTCCAACGTTTTTGATCCATCAGTATACCAGATGGAAGCCAACTGATTTTTCAGCTCCTGTGCTTTTACCTCCCCCGCTTTACCCAGGTATGTCAACCCTGAAAAGTTTTATGAAGTTAAAGACAGCGCTAATTATATCAGAGTATTCACCAATATTCAATCTATATGCTGCTAGAAGTGCCTGTGATTCCACTACTAGTGGTAGCGGAGGTAAATCTAACAGTGTTTTCATGGCTGCAGTGGGGGTAGTGGTCATCGCCCCTGTTATTGCTAGAGATGCCAGGCTCTGTAACTTAGTCATGATTTTATGCCAACATACCAGAGCCGCATATGTTACTATGGATACTATTTTAGTATACACCCACAGCACCTAAGTTTTCTTTATGGTTCTTCTATCCGTCCATAACGTAGCTTTTGTAAGTGTTTTATGTAAGTGTAAGTTGAAGATAAGCTTGGTGTCAAAAGTGACTCCCAAATGTTTAACTTCATCTCATCTGCAATTTTTGTCCCCACATCGTTAGACCCTTCATAGTCCGAAGGTTTCTTTTTCTTGTGAAGGTTATAACCGAGGTTTTATTTAGATTTGCCGCTAGTCCTTCTTTAATACATCATCTTTCAACGGTTCTTATGGCCTACTGCATTAAGTTTGATACAACATCTCCATATTTCCCACTTATCAAGATGGTTAAGTCATCTGCATGGCGGTAAGAAAATTAAGCCGCGTGGTTTGAATTTCTATTTCCTCGCACTGTATAAAACACCAATAAAAGATTATTATTTTTTGCCTGTCAATATACGATTACAAAAAGTAAACAGTACTTTCAAACTTTTATTTTCAAAATCTTTCTAATTAAAAAAAATAACACTGAATATTATTTATGAACCAAGTTGCATTTTACAATAAAAACCAAATTATAATAATTCCACAAAACAGCCAGAATTAACATTAAAAATACAATAACAAAATTAACTGGTTATTCTAGCTTGGGCATGGAAACATGATGCATCTCCTCCATCCGACCCTGTTAATCCCCAATGTACGACCAACCTCAACTGCAAAATAGATATGTTAAAATCCTCACGAGCAAATCATTATATAAGTAAGTAAATGAATAAATCAATAAGTAACAAATTCTACCACGTCTACCGGCAGCCTTGAGTAATCCTGAGGTAGGTACCTCCTGGGTTCAGAGTTAACCATATTTATAATTGTGGTCTTTTTCGAGAACAAAATAATGCCACCAATTAAATATTAAATAATACAAAAACTAAATAAATTTAGAAAATATAAATACCAAAAAAATTATGAAAATGTATCATCGAACCCAAGATGCGTCTTTTATTTTACTAAGTTTATTAATTGTTTAAGTAAAAAAGCAGCCAAACTTAACCTATTTATATGTGCAACTCTTGTTTGGGCTCGCTCTTTTATGAGCTCCTTCAATAATGTCCTACATTATGTACTCGTTACATAAATAACAATTATGTTATCATATCTTTCGTCAACCACAAATCCATAGTAACTAATAACTAAAGGAAAAGGTTTTCCACCATCTTTCTTTAGTATTACTTACATTAGGATAAATTTGCAAAACTTCAAAATTATTTTTGTAAACGTAATCCTTTCCTGCTTTCAAAGGACATCCAGCTTTCGTGGTAGCATCAGCTTCATAAATAAACGGACATGCATCCGTGTTATCGACACCAATGAATGGGAAAGGAAGGCCAACGATAATTGCATTAACCGTATGGGTTAATTTGTCCGTGTCTTTTCCTGAAATTAATTCAAAACATTATTGTTAATTGCCTGCAATTGTTTAACAACCTTTACTTTTCCTTCAATATAATTACTGGGTATATTTTACACTTCCCAAATCAAGACTATTTCGTAAATTAAAGACAAGGTGTAGTACATGTTTAAATTCCAAACTGGTTTTATTATTATATAAACTTAAAAGAGGATTGAGTGTTAACTGCATGTAATTCAAAATGCCTTAAATAATGCTAATTAAGAAAATTAGAAAATTGATGTACTTACCTGGTGTGAATTTAATTTCGACGTTGATTTTACGTCCCTTTTTCAGTTTGCATGGAGGCTTCTTACAACGTCCTACTGAAACCTCCTGTTTTGCTTCTTCAATTGATCTTCCTGTAACATATATTTTATTTTATATTTATTTTTTGTTCATGAAATTTTAATAACTTATTTATAACTAGAAGAAACTGTTTTGTCATCTGCGCCTTGCGATTATGCAACACACTTATAGTTTAACGACCCAGCATTTATTTAAACACAAACAGCGCAAACGCAAGTACCTAACTAAACGACATTTTTGTGTCAAATCTCAGTAGAGGTTAAGTGATATAATGCATAATTTTGAATAACGCTGTTTTAGTCTTAAACAGCCAATTTATCAAGAAATTACCTCTTTTATTTCAGATTAGACGATAACACAATAGTAACAACTAAATTACCACACTGTGAAATAAATAAATAATAATTAAACGCTGGAATTGGAAATTATAATTTTTATTTCAATATGTAACAAAAGTGAAACCACATAATAACTAAAGAAAGTGTTTAAAATAGTGAGCATTTTCTTGAATACACAAATTAACCCTACTCTTCATACTTTACAAAAAATCAATTTTAGAGTTATATTCAGTTTTACAAATCTTCGATATTGTTAATAATGGTCTTGAATATGCTAGATATATTTCAGATAACGGACAACACAATCTGACGATCTACATGGAAATCCATTGTAAACTAATTATTCGAGGATCAACAAATTTACGAAGATAATTGATGGTTTGTTGAGCTGTCTGGACAGCCGCACCATCATGCTGAAGATAGCCTTGCTGCAAGTCGTCTTCACAAAGTTGATTAATAAAAGACCGATAATATGTATTAGAGACACAGCTAACCAAATACCAACTTTTAACGGATGCAACAGTATTTCATGAAATGCATGGGAATTTTTGGTTATGTTAACCGCATATCTTGTGAATTAATATACTCCGAAAACCTCATCAGCAAAAGCCTTAAATTTAGCAATTCATTGTTGTTCAATAAATTTTATTGGAACCACTGGCAATACATAATTCCCTAGAATCGTTATCTGTGGTAGTTACTCATGTAAAGCAAGAATTTGGGAACAGCCTTAAACAGTTTTTAACAATGGTGTGGCAAGTATCTAACGATAAACCTGCCTATTGGGAAAATATTCGTTCGTAAGGATTTAGAGAATTTCTTATTCATACATTGGCGGGCAAAACCTTCTGAAACAGGGTTTTTGTCTATTTCGATTATTTTGGCCTTTCTGCAGTGTTTGGTAAACCTCCTACGTTCTAAATGATGTATAAAAATTATTCGAAATAATTTTCAAAATAATATTACATTAAAGTTCTGAGCATCACATAGTTATTTGTACAACTAGTAATGAAAGCAATACTTTTTTTCATGAGTTTGAAGTTTGATGCACGACGGCGAAGCCGGAGTGCATCAATCAACCGAGTGAAAAAAAAGATGCTTTCATACGAGTTGTACACAGTATTTTTTGCATTTCGACATCTTAAATCCCTCAAAATAGGATAAAAAGGATTTGAGAATTTACAGTTGTCAAACTGACAATTTACAATATTTTATTTAAAGCATACTTATTTAATGCAAAATGTAAAATTATATAGTTAAAAAAAGTGTTGCTTTCTTTATGATTTTTTAATAAAAAAAGTCCAGTTTTTTTGTCAAAATGCAAAAATAGCTATTTATGCAACGAGTTGCAAAATGATGGACTTTTTATCACCAGGCGTGAAATTGTTCGTCGAGGCGAAGCCGAGATGAACAACACGCCATGTGATAAAAAGACATGTTTTGCAACGTGTTTCATACAAGATTTTATCCAATTCAGATAACAAAATGTAAATGCCACATCTTCTTAAAAAAGGAGTTGGGTCATCGTGATAAAATTGGAGTGATAAAATGCGAGCATATTTTGTAACTAGTTACAAAATGAACCACTTTTCGCAACTCAAATCATCTTTTTGTAACTAGTTACAAAATGGGAGCATATTTTGTAACTAGTTACAAAAGGAACCACTTTTCACAACTAAAATCAATGTCGAAATGTTGACATTTCGTAACTGAATTGGATAAAAGCATTTTTGCTCTTCCTTAAAAATTTTGTTTTTGGCACATACCTATGTAGAAGGTTTTGTCCGCCAAGCAACAATATTCTAAAGCTAGTGGACATTATTTTAATTTCCCATAGCCAACCTTATGCATTTTTTAACAGACAATTTTACATCATCTTTACTTTATTCTAAACACTCTTCCGTATAATAATATGTATTTTAAAACCATAGCAGGCCATACTAGGAAAATATTTTTCTGGTATAATTCCATCTGGTCCATTAAAGTCGCACTAAATCAATTTGAAGGTTACGGATCTTGCCAAAACCAACATTGCTAATTTTATACTTTAGCATTTTATTCCATAGAGTAATTCAAACAACCCAAATAACTTCTAATATAATAATTCTAATAATTTTGCAACGAGGCATCCTACGCCCAACTTAATGTTCCTGATAAAACTATTACCGAAGTGGGCGAGTAGTTAACATCTCAACTACAAAATAGACGGTCTCGGGTTCAAACCCGTATCAAAAGCTCAATGCGTGGCCTACTCTACTTACTGAAAATAATTGGAGTAGGCGGTTTTTAAGGGGGACACGTCCAAAGTTGCTTTGAGTAGAGGGGCTACGGTTAATACCCTGCTTATTTGCAAGGAATTTTTTGAGAATAAAGCATTCATTTGGTACGTAATATTTCGTAGTTTTATTAAATTAGTATGAACACAGATATTTAAAACTAGTGGCAGACATACTTTTTATAGTTTTTAAACCTTATATAACGTGATTTGACACTTTTAATAGTAAAATGTAAAAATTTTGATAGAAATTTAATTTAATTTTAAGTAGTTTAGCACTTGCATAAAACTTTCTGCAGCAGATACAGCAAGCAAATAAATAGCATATATTTTGAGTAATATTATTTTATAAATTATTGTTGTGGATTTACGTTGAACAGTAATTCTCGTCCGATGTGTTCCGAGACGAGACGATCCGATGCCTCCTATAACGACCAATCGTATTTACGTTGTTTCGATATTTTTCTGTCCGATACAGTTCCGACAAATTCCATCAGTTCAAGTGACAGTTGTTTTGACATTTCAGATGCGGTTTCGGGTACAAAGAAATTTAACTTGCGTGTATTACGATTGATGAATTTGTTGTGAGAAATAAATGCCAGTTCTGAAATTCGAAATGTTTGTTCCACTCAAAGCGGCAACTGTTTACTTACAAAGGACGATGGCGCCATTTGCGGTGAACTATACATTTTTTAAGGGGGAGAAATGTATAGTTCACCTCAAATGGCACCATCGTCCTTTCAAATTGCGCCTTGGCTAAATATAAAGCCTTATATGTAATATTAATTCAGCGGGCCTTGGTAGAAGTGAGCACGCAGTATAGTGAGTTTACAATAGATGGCGCTTAGCTAAAATCTGAAAGAAAAGACAGGAAGTTGCAGTGTCCGACTAGACCCATGTTCCATGTTGAAGTTTGTCGCAAGAAGGATACAAAATGCCGTGCTTCTTAAAAAGGATTTTAATGGTCCCTTCTAAAATGTATCTAGTCGGCAAATTTAAGAAAGCAGGTTTGGTAAACAATTTCTGGGAACTCTATAAATAGATATCCATTTATATTTTTAAAGAGTTACCTGAAGTTCCAGCTACTTTGTATTTACGTAATAACAAGCAGATGGTTTACTTGAACTGGGAATTGTATAAGAAAGGGGCTTTTCATCACTTTTCTGAAGTGTTTAGACAAATGATAAACTGGTTGGTATAATTTCTAACATAATACGTTTAATCTTTATTATTATCATAAATATTATAAATAAATTGCTTTATTTTTGGGTTTTGTGTAACCAGAACCGGTTATTCTATTAATTTTATAGGTAACTAATTCAACAAATCTTGCTTTAAAACTACGTATAATTTGCTAGAGCACTAGACATACCTTTTCAATTGCAGCCCTGTATTTTTATATGTATGTATATCTATAAATACCACTCTACAAAAGAAACCTAAATATATTAATCAAATATGCATAATCAGTGTTTTATTAATTTTATATGCGTTTCTAATATGCTTTCGTAGCATTTTCTACCCTTGTCACGAATTCAGACGACAAACTTCTGTGTTGAGGTATAATTGTAAACTTTTTTCGAGTTCGGCCTAGTACAAATGATTTATGATTATTGTATATAAATCTCATTTCCACCACTAAGTTCTCAAATCCCTCCGGAACGAACCGTCTTATTACAAAATATTTAGTTGCACAGTAACACCATCTCTCCGTTCTTGAAGTAAATTATTTTGAAACAAAAAAATTAGTGCTGCCAGCTGGACGGCCAAAGCCTCCATAACTTGGAAATGCCCCAACCTTCTAAAAAAACTCTACTGATTTTTAAATTTTGGAGGCCTTAAATTTAATTTAAAAAATTCCAGATGTCGCTTCACTGAGGTAGTAAATATTACCATCAATTAGAAAACAGAGGAGTACAAGTCAGTATGAAGCAACAACATTCACCCTATAATCGAAAAACGCAAGTGACAAAAATTCTCCACCTAAGTGTACATAGCCTTAAGCCTAAAAAAGTGAGGAAAAAAGATCTGCTTGCAAGAATAATCGACATTTCGTTATTGTTTTTTTTACTGACAGAAAAAATAATATTTTACCTTTTTAATAATGCTAAAATATTGCAACGTTAATAATTATTATATGCAACCTTCAAGTTGACTAACACTGACATAGTTGAAAATTAGTGCAATCAGGCAATGTAAATTTGGTGTGAAGACTCGTTACAAGGTAAACCAGGTAGTAAATCATGACTAAGAACTATGATACTGAAATTCAAGATTTTTGTATAATTTAAGAACAATTTTATTTAACAGATGGCCATGTTAACCCAAACCTTAGCTTTGCTCATTGAAAGGAAAATTTTCGACCGATTTAAATTCTACGTTTTCACGTAAAAAGTATTAATTAATTCACGTCTTCAGAATTCAGTCATTAAATAATAGTTATTATTAATCAAGATTTATAGATAATCATTGCTGCACAGTTTACAACAATCCTTTCAGTTTCCAACTTTAAACAAACGACATAGATCAATCAATGGTCATATTTTCCAGGTGTTACCATTTATCGGCAATCATTTTTCTATATCTCCAAGGCTTATTTCGTTCTAATCTGAGGTTGAATACTATGTTCGCCCTAACCAGCAGGTGGCCACTTCCGACAGAGAATTTATTGAGCACTTCTACGTCATTAACCATCCATTTTTTATCTATCAGTACAAAGTCGATTTCATTTTTGGTGACACCATCGGGCTTGCCCATGTCCATTTTCTATTGAAGTGTTTTTGAAAGAAAGTGTTTATCAAATACAGTCCGTTGTGTAACTAGTTTAGCGCCTCCTTCATTCCTATCTCCAAAGCCATGGCTTCCCATACAGATTTCAGTTTAATCTTCTTTGTGTCCAATTTTAGCATTAAAATCCCCAACTAAGATGGTAAATTGGGTTTTAAATGAACTCAAGGCTTTAGGGACATCTTCATATAATATTTCCATCTCTTCTTCAGTGCTGCTTGATGTTGGAGCATAGGCCTGTATTATTTTTAGGTTGTACCGACTATTCAACCGAACGATTAGATAATATGACTCTTAAGCTAATGCTTCCTATGTGCAAGATGTGAACGGGAACTTTTTTATGAATCGGAAATCCAACTCCTCTCAAAGCAAACTCTTTTGAAATAATTTGCTTTTCGGTTTTTCTCCTAACCTCACTTAGGCCAATAATTATACCCCACTTTATGCTGCTGTCTATGGTCGGTAGGCTGCAGCTGTTAAGTCAACTGGATCTTGTAATCATGAAGGTGTAAATCTTTTGTCAAAATTCGTTGAAGAGTGCTGCGGTAGAGGTTCAATTGCTGGGCACGACGCCGGATGGAGGTGTATGGTTGTTCTGCGACGCTGACACTCAGAGCTGCGATGTTTTCAGCCGATCTTTTGGGGCGATGCCGGGTAATGCCGGGTAAGGTCTCTTTCATCTTTCAATGAAAACGTCCGCTCAAATTACTTGATCAAATTTTCAATAGCAGGTCGCGATGGTCGATTATGCACGCCAAAATGGTCACGTAACTTGCGAATCGCCACTGTAAAATTTTCCCCATGTTTGTAATGGGTTTTCACTATTAACAAACGTTTTTCCAAAGTGTAACGCATCATTTTCGTAAATGTCAATGTATTAATTAAAAAACTACCAAATATGGCTGACTCAACAATTGACAGACGAAAATGGCGCGCGATTCAAAATTCAAGTTCTTACTGAGACACCCTTATACCATGAGATCAAAAAAAAGATGATTCTGAGCAGGCCTTGACTAGTACAACACGATTGGTTACACTGGTTCTAGAATGCCTATGAATTATAATGTGACAGTGACATTTCAAATGTAAGTCAGTTTTGCAATCTTGTTTCCAGAATTATTTAAGTTTATCGTTGTAATACTAGTGAAGGATCACATTTTGAACACCTACTCTAACATGTATTCATCTTAGTTTTTAGTTTGTTCCCTAAATAAATACTGTTTTGTGTTTTAATTTATTTGACATTTATTAACCTCTAACTTACTGCCACATTTTGAAATCAGTTTTGCCAATCGTGTTGTACTAGTCAAGGCCTGCTCAGAATCATCTTTTTTTCGATCTCATGGTATCTCCTACAATTAGCAGGATAATTTCCTCCGCATAGGACACATCTAACATCAAGGGATCTTTATTTTCTTTGCCATTGGTTTGTAACGCGATCATCTGCACATTTTACTTGACTTGGTGCCAAAAATTGTTGGTATGTCCAACTCCATGTTGCCGGCCATACTCCCTCGCAAGGCGTTAGTGCCGATACCTTTAGCTTTACCATATCTTTGGTACCTTGTACGCTATAGTAACTTAATTGAAGGGATTTTTAAAGCAAATTAATAAAATAAACACTTCGTAAACTTATCTACAAACAGAGTTTTATTTTTATCCAAACCAGGGGTACAACAATGTTACATATTGTCAATGAAAAATGGGACACCTTATATAGTGAAAAATATTTGTAAATAAATCTGAAATAACACACAACTTTTCTAAAACGATTCTTCTCTAATTTATGTAACAAAGATGCTATCGACCAAACATTGAGTCCACCCTGTATATTCTAAACTTAGTTTTAATAAACCGCTTGGCCTTTATTACATAATTAACTGGAATTTCCACTGATAAAAAAAGCTTGCATCTTTTATACTCAGTTTTATTATATCTTACTATCTTTTGAATTAGATAGATCCGTAATTATTCATTTTATTATCAAAGCAACCATAAAATGCAACCCACATATTTTAATGTCTCTAAAATAATAATTAACGCAAGTTTAATAATTCAGGTAATTTAAAGTAGAATTTTGTTTGGCATTTTGCATTTACAATGCACTATAAATTGCTTTTGTTGATTAGTTATGAAATAAAAAAAAAGTGAACACGTTTGCTCTGACGTTATACGAACCTTGTATTAAAAAGTTGTACTTGCTGTCCTCAAACCGAAGATCACTTTTTGTAGACTGATAATCTATGCTTTTTAGAACATGTTTGAAATAAACATTTACGTTTTATAAAATTATACTTTTATTGTTCAAACCACTAAATCACAGCTAAAGTAAACGATAACCACAAATAAGAGTTAAATTTAGTTCCTTGTTTATGCACAAAAAATAATATTTTCTGTACCACTCACTATTGCCGTTTCAATTCATTGTTATTAAGTTATTAAGAATAGAATAAAATGCAGAATGTAATATAAACTTGAATACGTAGCTCAAAATAAATGCCTCTGTAATAACCTCTGATACTCGGTCTAAAGTGCCTACTCACCACCCTATGGAAGTAAGAACTACTTTTAAAGCCGCACCAAAAATCTAACCCAAATATTTTTGGATAAGTCTTGGTCGTGGAGAAATGATACTTTAGGTAAATGGGGCCCATACAACCTAAGTATTTAACGACATGAAATGAAGTTCTGCATAAAATATACAGAAACGCATGTTTTTAATATAATAAATTTTAGGAATATTTTAACGCTGACAACTGAAAATTATGTTATCGAATCTGTGTAACATTTTGTTAAAGCTTCGTTTGTTTATAAATAAAATTAACACTAAAAGTGTTTAATAAAAACCTATTACTAACCTTGTGGACACTTCTGCACATTCGTTTTGGCCACAGCACAGGCAACAACGCACAAAACAAAAACAATAATTAAAACTTTCATTTCGAACCTGATAACAAAAAAAAAAGAAAATTTTTTGTATATTTTACAACTTATTCACGTAATGAGTTACGATCTTACTATAGTAAAATTCCTAAAAGTTTCCAAATCAATAAAACCAGTTTTAGAATAACCAGCAGCTACGAAGATGTAAATTGTACGACGATCTTGAACTAACTAATTTTGCCTGATTATTAATCTTAATCATTAGGTACCTCTTTTTCACCTCTCTACTTAACACTTGAAGACAATTATGCTATGGTTCATTTCATCTTTATTTAGGTCATAGTTGGCCATGTGAAATCAATTTATTTCATTTTTTAAATGAGATTGATAATAAATGATTAAGGCAGAGCTTGCATTAAAAGGTGCTTTAGCATCTTTGTTTTATTCTATCAAAGCAAATTTTAACCTAAATACTTTTTCCACTGCCGATTTAGTAAGTTACATCTGCTATGTCATATTTGATTATAACTGAAGGTTGGTTGGTTTTACCATTTGTTTATTGATTATTAATTTGATAATTCACTAGATTATGTTAAATGTGGACTTACCTTCCTAGGGACATCACAACTACTTTGAAAGCCGAACTTGTGCAACTATCATTTTCAAAAATTAATTTAGTTGCAATGTGAAATTGTTAAAATTACTAAAAAAATGTGTGACAGTTACATAGGCAGCGGCAAAAATGTTGTAGGTGCCATGGGAGGTAAGTGATTTCCTTCATTTCGTATAATAGGCTACGACGCTCTGTCTCCATTCCTTTATGTGTGGAAGGTATCACGTGCTAATTCCGCACTAAGACAACCTATGGGGGCGACGTCGAAGTCGGGTGGCTCGCGGCTAACAAGCAGTCGAAGAAGGGGGGTTCAAAACGCTTAACCCTTCAGATGGGGGGACGTAATCGGGAGGAAAAATGGGCGCCACTGAGGAAATCACCCAAGTTGGTCTCGAGGAACGTACCGCAGAAGGGGTTTGGGTGGCTGCACCTTACTGCTGGATGCTACTTACCCTTACTTACTGAGAGAAAACACTGGGGTACCGGTAAGCAGACTCACAAGGCTGTACACATATATTAAAACAGACACAAAACACAAATAAAAGGCAAAATTGAATTAACAATAAGATTTAATGAATGTAAGAAATATTCAAAACATGACACAAAATGAATTCATAAGTTCTATCTTAGATTATATGAAAAAGGGGTTGAGGGATGCCACATTTACTCAAGCTACGGCAAATATAGTTAACAGCTAGGCTCCGTTAACCTCACTAAAATGTATGGCAATGACAAAACTTAAGCTAAAAATCTGATTACAAATGATTTCAACAAGCAACATAAAATGGGTAAATGCCGTGGCAGTTCGCACTGTTTCTGAATCGTTACCACTAAAGCAAGTATAATACGTACACTGATTGAAGAATTAAACACTTCGCCCGAACAGATTAAACAAAAGAAGGATGCTTGATGTACTTAAATTACAGACAAAGTTGACTTGTAAATGGGATTGAAGCTGGTATTGTTGCAGCCGGCAAATACAAAGGGGCAGCCTTAAATATCGTTACCTGGGAAAGGGCTTAGTTGTCAGGGCCCTTGGAAGCGATGGTAGCTTAGAATTCCAGCGAGAGTGTAGCAGCAGTCGGTAAAGAAAAGGGAGATGGTGTCCTTTCGCAAAAGCAGGTGCGAAGACAAACGGGATGCTCTTGAACTGATAGGTTCTTTAATCCAAAACGAAACCATGTGAAACGGTACACCAACAAACACTAAACTTCAACGAAACTTTCACACGGATCTTGTATTTTCACGGTACGATAAGACACTCCCTATGATAATCCGACAAATATGTCGTAAAATAGTTACCCAAAACTAAACGAGAACGAGAGGCTTCTTCGGGATTTTCTACCAAAGGCTTGCTTATACACTGAGTTGTAAAGCGAAAAGGGTGTTAAAAAAGATGCCCAAACGCGCCTTTCGTGCGCGAGGGGGAAACCTTGACTGGCGTTACTCTGGCGCTGCCTCGTGATCCGGTGGTTCCCCGAACTTTTAACAAAGAAATTCCCTGAAAAAAATATTGCGTCATCCTATTCGGGACTTCTCTGAATTATTTCGCAACCAAAAAGGAATGTGCTGATCTGACGTTAGTTGCTGTGAATTCTGCAGCTTCAGGCGGGCTTAAACTTCGAACAACAGGGACGTATTACACTTAATTTACGCAAAATTTCAAAAGCCGTGACAAAGGGTTCGTCTCACTTACCTCTCTTATAGCCCGCTAAAGTATAGTATATATTTATAGTAGTGCCTTAACCCAGTCACCCAGTCACAACACAATGGTGAAGTCGGAAAGGTAGACGGTTGTTGAAGGTGTAGTGTTTACCACATCACCCCATAAGCATAGTGTGCGAGACAACCGGGTATGAAAGCGAGGTCTTAACCCTCCATGTTGCCTAGCGTAAGTGACTTTAACCCAACTGGTAACATAAACAACTATTAAAAAATATTTTTCGCAATTTTTGCTCTGCACAATATTTTCAATGAGATATATCAGCAGCCTAGAGACTTAAACATCTGCTTCGCAACTAAGAGAACGGAGGTTCGAACCTCAGTTATGGACGGATTTTGAGCCCTTTTTTTATTTTATTAAACACGCAAGTATTATCTATTATGTTTATCCATCGGTATTATTTTCTAATGTACTTGTGCTAGTTTTAAATTAAAATCATAAAGATCGGGCTTAATTTAATATCTACTTACATTAAATTTATGTGAACAACAGAATTAATACTCCTTATACTCCCCTTTTTTAAGAATTTTAGTTCCAAGGACAGCTTTTGCGTTTGATTAATTTTTATTAATTTCTAAGAAGTACCGACATTGAACGGACAAATATTTAAATGTTTGCTTAACAATTAATAAAACAAACAAACATATTGCGAGCAAGCGTTTACAACACTTATTTCCGAAGCACACAGGAAAAACCTTAACAAATGCGCAACTGGCTAATTTCTATCAGCTTTTTTATAATTTTCCTGCTTGTGAGATTATTTAAAGCCAGCGAAAATTTTGGATAATATTATGGATTTTAATATCTGCAAAAATAATTAATAAAAATTTACATTTGAGATTCTACCGATGTTTTTTAAATAATTTTGATAGCTTACATTTACCACGTAACACTTGATTGATTGAAGAGGTGGACTAATTTTACCATTTGTTTATTAGCTGTCATGGCAGTAAGGCAGTAAGCGTGAACTTACCTCCCTAGGGAAGTAATAACTAATTTTCAACCCAAATATAGATAACTAATTGCTTTTGTTTTTGATAAATTCTTTTAAGGTCTTTAAGGACAATTAAAAGCAATTTATTACACCAAAAATCGATTTAGTTCACATCAGCTCGCATGCTGAACAAAATAAATTTCACTTACCTCCCTTGTTATGGAAAATAGTTATTAACTTATTTACCGGCGTATTATAATTACTTGCTATACCGACCTTGGTTCATCAAAAAAAAGTAATCAATTAAACAACCAGTGTGGAAAATATACAAATAAACATAATTACCTTAATTATTTATTTATATTTTTATAGGAATTATTACAACTTGCCCTATTACGTTTTATTTTCACCGGATTCGTTGCTTCCGGTCACGCTTTAAAATGAAAGCTATTGCCCTACAATAACTTTTGATCAAAATGCAAAAAACAATTTTTATGCTTTGTACTTTGCCCTTAAGAGCAAAAACAAAAAACCTAGGTTACATGTACTACGCTTTGCGTCCAAAAGACACGGGTTTGAATCTCAGCCTATTAGTTTTAGAAATTTCAGTTAGATAAGTCGATGGCTAATACCATTCAAGACGATGAAAAAACGCAAAGAATTAAATTTCTTGCATAACAACAAATAAACAAACATATCCAGAGGCCAAACAAAAATATTCCCAGATTATTACCTTCAACAGTCAACATCGGCGATTAAAAATAATCAGTATTCCCATATACGTTCCATATCTTGTTGTTAGTCGAAACGAATTTTACCTTTGAGCTGTGAATACAAATTAGTTGCAGGAACCAATTTAACAGCCTTGACAATGCAATCGTCATTGTGTGAACTGTGATTTTACGTGTTTCAAATTAACACCCGTACTTCCTCAAAATTAACCGGATATTAAAGCCGGAAATGTTTATACTTTTTGTTTGTTTATTGTTTTACAATTACTGGAAATCAGTTTGGTAAAATAAACAGGGTGGTCATAAAATATAAAACAATGAAACGATTTTCATAAGATAGAATGCTAGAAACAACTAAGAGTAAATATAGTGCAATCACTAGGTACCTTTGTAGAGCAAAATAGGCCATGATTTGGATTTAAGTATTATATGAAATTTTGAAGCCCCATGTATGACTCACTTGTAGTCAATTCGAGGTTATAATTTCAATGTCAATGTCAAGAGAAAGGTCGAGAGTAAATATCATAGGCGTCACATACATACATATTTTATGTAGATTACAACTTTGCAAAATATATATTTAAAAAACTGTTTTAACCGTCAGTATTATAATATTTTATTTCTTGCGGCTTCTAATTTTTGTTCATTCATACTTTTACTACATTTTTTGTCAGTTTACGTCTTTGAATATTTTATATTCAAAGGTTTACGTATCCCGCATCCATTCTCAAAGGTATGCCACTGACATACCGGAAATATTCAGCCGCCATATGCAACACCCATCTTGGTCTCACGTCCATTTTGTGTAGCCTCCTTCCTGTAGTTTTATATTCAAAGGGTTCTGTCGTAAACCATAACCTTAAAATTAAATCACACCAGGAACAGTATTGCCATCTTATGCAGCTTTGTCTCAAATTTGCAACATGTCGGAATTCTAATGTTTTTTAATATAACAATTTTTCTAAGCACTCTTTTCGCCTTTATCTATTTATCTATAAAAGGAAAGACATTTTAAATATTTTGATGAAAATATAAAACTGGTTTGACGATACAAAAATCTGAAGACTAGAAAGAGGCAGTACAATAATAGCAGATAACTGACACTGAATTGCATTTGTTCGCCTGAAAGTTAAAACGCTATACAATAACAACATTTACAATAAATGGAGCTATACCAGACACGTCGCCAAATATATTATATTCTGAGGCAAGATGGTCCAACACTATTCTAAAATGCTGACCATATTGAACCAATGATCTTAAGAGAATTGCTGGATACACAAAACCACAGCAACTGGAGAAGAATGAGGATGCCTAATGCCTATGTCCGAAAATGGGCTAGTGAGAGTAATCGCAGGCGTAGTTAGTGGCAGTCAGGCAAAAGGTACATCAAAACATACTAGAGGATATAATAACAGAATAGGAACTACAACAAACAATATCAGGCCTAAAATGTTAAAATGTATGGAAAGGAAGGAGAAGAGCTGCTGTTGAAAATCCTAAACAAATCTTGGAAATATAAGGCAATACCACCGAATTAGGAAGTAACAGTTATACTACCAATTCATAAGAAGGGAGACAGCCGTAATCTTTGCTCAGTGTTGCATGCCAAATTTACCAACGCACCCTAAAAAACAGACCAAGACTACAACTGCAACACCTCCTCGATAACCCCCAGTACGGCCTTTGTCCGGGATGAAACACCAACGATTTGATTTTCAGCGAAAGAATAATAATACATGACCAAAAACTGCAATGCTGCTTCATTGACTTAGTAAAAGCTTATGATCAAATACAGAGGCTAGCAATTTGGGAAGTTCGTAGGAGAAGGAAGGTGCACAACAACTTAATTAGCGGCACATAGAACCGGCACCGCGGATGCAATATGTATACAAGAAGAATCTAGAAACGCAACTCTTTCGGCAGGGTGGTACACTAAGCCTGCTACTCTTCATCTTAGTACTCGATGATGTGGTTGGAAGTGAGGCACCAACCAACAAAATATAAACTAGGCTACAATAAAATGAAACCCACCTTTGTAACAGAGATGACTTACACAGATGATTTGCTAATTAGTACAAAAACCAGAAAAGATCTACAACAAAACGTCAGTATATAGGGTGTAGCTCTGCGAGGCCGGAATATGGAAATCAACCTCCAGAACAATGGTCATTGCAAGATAAAAAGTAGCTAAGATAGAACCTCAAAAATCTAAGAACTAAATATACATATATCTCGATCTCGGCCTAAAAGACCTGCCATGCTTCCCGTGTTATTTCTGGCTATAATGGTAGCCTGAGAGTTAATAATTCATAACAGTGGCAGAAGCGGTGAATTGAAGTTTCCCCGTCTTCTTCACAGAATCTACAACGTGGTATATCTGAGCATCCCATACTGCAATACTGCAATACTGTCCTATCAGGATTTTTGTTACAAGCAAAGCTTTACCACTTCCAAACGTTAGAAGTTTTTGTGTTAGAGTCATAGACGGATCCTCTGTAAAGGCTTTGAAGTGTCTTGCTTTAGGGTAGTCTACCCAGTATCTGTGGTGGCTTTCTCTTAACCATCTTTTATATTCTTGTTCAGCGCTCGCATATGCTAAACTGCATGTAGGATGTAGGCTCTAGACCTACCATATGTAATTCACTGGCAGTTCTCGCTAACCTGTCAGCTTCTTCATTACTCTTTATTCCTTGGTGTCACGGTGCCCACATAAAACTACGTCTATTGTGTTCCTTCCTGTGAGATTCCAGAACAACTCTGGAGCTGAACCGGTTTGACATCAGCGCTTTTAATGTTGCTTGACTATCGGCAACGATGCAGATTTGCTTGTCTGTATATTCCCCCTGCATCATATCAATTGCGCGCAAGTAATTGCGATGATTTCGGTTTGGAATACCGTTGTGTGTCGTCCCAGATTTATGCCAAACGCATTCCTAGTCCCTTTCCATAGGTTCCCATACCTAATCCAGTGTCTGTTTTGGCCCGTCTGTGTTTTGGTGAGGAATTCTTCCTCTTTATTCCAGCCGTTTCGTTCAGGCAAATGTATTTTGAACGGTTCTTAAAATCAAAAGTAGTTTTAATTCTGTTTGACCTCATTTGTAGAATAAGGTTTTCATTAATTTGATTTAGAATTTGTGTGTGAACCTTTTATACAAGACAGTTTCCGTATCCTTGCGTTTTCAACATATATGCCCCTGCTCTCGCCTTCCCCTCTACTACTACATGTAGGAGGGGGGGAGATCTAATAGGATTACCAGTACAGCTGTCGGTGTTGTTCTCATTGCCCCAGTTATACCTAGACGTGCCGGTCTTTGTAATTTATCCGTTCTGATCTTGTCCTCGGCGATTTTTGCTTTGTGTCACCATACCGAAGCCAAGTATGTGATTATCTGGATAATTTGTCACGTGCTAATTTTGCACTGCGACATTTAAAGGGGACGTCGAAATCCTGTGGCTCTCGGCTAGCAATCAGTGAAGAAGGAAGGTTCGAAATGATAAACCCTGCAAATAGGGGTGGTCGTAATCGGGATAGAAATTGGGTACTACTACGGAAAATCACCCAAAGATGGTTACGAAGAACGTACCGCAGATAGTTCCTCTGGGCTCTAAGGGGGGTTGAGGGTTGGCTGCACCCTATTGGTTGACGTATTTACCCTTACTTTACTGAAATAAAACTGGAACTGGTAGATAGGCTCACAAAGCTGTACACAATTATCTTAAAATAAACACAATAAGCACAAATAAAAGACGATAATGAATTGACAAGGAAATTTAATGAATGAAAAGAATTATTCAAAACATGACACAATAGTAGATTATGTTATTAGGAGTAAAAGTGATACTTTATGTGGCGAAGCTGAAGTTTATTTAGCCGAACGTTAGTGAGGCAAATAATTCAATTACAAATAATTTTACACATGCAACATAAAATAAGTACCTAGACGTCACGACAATTTGTAAAGGTTTCAAAATTAATAACACTAAAACAAAACGTAATACGCACGAGTTGAAGACTTCGTTGAACAGATTAAACAAAAGAAAGTATGCTTGAAGTACTTGAATTATCCACAAGATTGACTGATGCCTATCCACGAGTAAAACCGCAATGTAAGGTACTGAATTTAGGTTAAATCGTTACACTCACAGCCGGCAAGTAAAGGGCAGCATAAAACAATATTTTTACCTGGGAAGAGCTTTGTTGGTTGTAGCCCGAATGGAAGCGATGGTAACCCAGGGAGAGATATAGCAGCGGCCGGCGTAAAAAAGAAGGGAATGGGAAAACTGTGAGAAATGGGAAACTTCGCCAAACGTCAACTTAAACGTAACTTCCAACACAAAACTTAAATTTCCCGGTACGAAATAAACGACACTTTCTGGGATTATCCGACAATATGTAGTAACATATTTTTAACGAAATAATGTAAATTCCATATTTAGAAAAATATCACCTCCGCAGGGATTCGAATCACTGGCTATACGCGCCACTGCTCTACCGTTGAGCTACAGAAGCAGATCTCTGAATATGTGATATTCGTCTAAATATAGTAATTGGAAACTGTGAAATCTAGTGTGCATTAGAAATCGTATCCAGTAGTTAATGAGCCGCTAATATTTCCCCAAAGGAGTGAATCCTTAAAATTTAATTTAAAATGTCGTAACATAGTTTTCCACGAAAACTAACGAAAGCGAAAGGCCGATACGTAAAACGGGAATTTCCACCAAACCGGAACGATAATTTCCACAACCGCTAGATGCCAAAGTTTGCCATACTCTAAGGTACTTTGCCATTTTTTCGTTAAGCGAAGGATGTTAAAAAGAGATGCACAAACGCGCCTGCTGAACGCGGGGGTGAAACCTGGAACTCCGCCAAGCTGACGTACCTCGGGATCGGGTCAGTGCTTGCCCGAATTAGCAATGACGGAATCAAGCGAACAAATACTACATTACCATATTTGGTCATGCATTTGGGATTTCCTTGAATTATTACGCAGCCCAAAAAGGAATGTGCTACATTGGCATTATACACGCAGACTCTGCAAGCTACAGGACCGGCTTAAACTTCAAAAAACAGGCCCGTTTTATACTAATTTACACAAAATTTAAAATGCCGTGACAAATTACCTTCGTATATACAGCACTAATTGGAGTTGTTCTTCCAAACATTCTCCTGCAAGTCCAAAAAGCCCTGTAAGCTTTGTTTGTTATATCTTCAAGTCCCCGCAGGAGGCCATCCACCACGGGACACCACAGTAAGGGTGGGCAGCGCCTAGCTGCCGACATCCTTACGGTTTTATCTTTGAAAGAAGTACTTTGTTTTTATTCAACCACATAGCATAAAGTGAATTTCCCTCTGAGCTGCCGCCCGATGAATTGATTCAAACAATGTATTGTCAAAGGCCCCCTCGATATAATATGGAAATCCACCCCAGAAAACAATGGCAATGGTCATTGCAAGATAACAGAAGTAACCAGGATAAAACTTCAAAAATCTAACTAACTATAATTAGTGCAGATGGGCTGAAGAAGGAATTAACAACAGAATTAAAACAACGAATAGGCTCTTGCATGCAATGAGGAATGGTTTTCTAAATACAAAAGAAGCATCAAAAAGAACCAAGAGGAGAGTACACAGTCTGGTGTATCTGCCCACTCTTATTTTTAAAACTATTTGATAAACACAACCGCTTCAGACAGTCGAGGTGAAGTTCCTCAGAAGGATTATAGGAACAACAAAACAGAACCGAATTAAGAATGAAGTGATGAGGCACAAATAGACGTACAAACACTACACGTCGAATACATCAAAACCAGTTGAGGTGGTTCGTCGATTTATTGAATATGCATGATCAGTAATTTGCGAAAAAGGTTTGGCAAACAAAATAGGTGCTCGAAGGCCCAGAGGAAGACTCATGATCACCTGGAATATAAATATTGCCAACAATATCCGGACAAGAGAATTCATCTAGAGGAACACAGTGGAAACCACCAAGGATAGGAAAGCCTGGATGAAGCTAATTGGCATGCAATCGACCCCCCATATACCCCTCGATACTAATAGACTGATACAAGAGGTCTACAGATTAGGTAAGTAAGTTTATTTATTTAGCGTTTGTAGCCAGAAGATCGCGCAGCTTGGCTGCCAGTTGTACTAGTTCTTTTGCGCTATCCTGGGTGTGTGTGTAACCTTATTACTCTACCTCCTAGGGCTGTATTCGAAGGAGAGCGTCGTTAATTTGGTGCCCACCGATGAATGGACTCGATACCGACCTCCCGACTGCAGGTCGGGAGATTCGAACCGAGGACTAATGTAACGCTAGCCTGACGCTCTTACCAATGCGCCATCCTGGCAACTTAGAGATAGGATAAGTCAGTAAGTAGCCGCAAAAGGGTGGTTGGGTTGATTTTAAATGTATCAATAAGTCCGACTTTGAAATATATCAATCAAACCGATAAAAGACACCTGAAAACTAAACACGGTGCCAAAGAAGAAAATGTGACACCGATTACCATGTCAATGTAACTAAAAAAGCGACAAATCGTACGTCTGGCAACCCTGTTGGCAAACTTCTTAATTTTGACCCAAAACAATAATTATTCTTATTGGACGAAACACTGAGCTTTATGCATTAATAGACTGTGGCTGAGTTTCAAACTATACGAGGTAACTAGCGCCATGCGAAGCATATAATGGAATTTTATGAAATCAGGCTGAACAAATACGTTTAGCAATGCAAATCAAGAAGGCCCTGAGTTATATTCAGTAAATCAATGTAGTTTTAACAAAGTTTTTTATAAATTATAAAAACTGTTTCTTTCTTTAGTATATTTTCTATAATTTCTTTGTTTTTGGATAATTTAATTGACCTGATCAAGTATAATTTTTAGCAACTGGTGGCGAAATGGAAAAAAAATAAATAAATATTGTTAAAAACGAAGAACGAACATTTCGAGAATATTTCTTCGTCTTTCTCTTTTCAAAAGTATAACAACGAACTTCAACGATTTATTTTAATTATTTAAGCAAAGAACGAGCATAAAAACACCGGTTTCATTAAAATAAACAACCAACCTTTGTCTACACATTTTCATTTACGTAACTACTCGTACATAAAAAACACTTAGGGCCGGTTGCACAAAGCTCTTGTTAAATTAACGAATGATCAAAGTTGACAAAACAGCATCATTTTTTGTTTACTAACGTATTATTTGTCATATGCATTTGAATTTTGATTCGATTTTGTTCACTTTAACGAATGATTAAGTTGACCAAGCTGTTAAATCATGTTTGTGCAACCCGCCCTTACTGAGGTCAAACAATTAAATCTATAAAAAACTCCTGGAGTTAATTTGCTGTAAGTCTGGTAAATGCATTAAAACCCACATTTCTATCGAAAAAACTAGAGTGCAAGAGTTAATAAGAATTTACCTCTTTTAATTGTTGTTTAATATTGTACAAATGCTTCTTCGAAATTATCGGTTCCATAAAATAAAACCAATAAATCACGTAATTTGCATTGCAACTACGTTTAGGTTCTGCTAACTTAAATATGAAAATTAACCACTTTTTCAAAAATAAATGACTGCAAAATTTTAATAATGTAACAGTTAGTTCATTTCAGCTTTCCAATTAAGTCTCAGATTAATATCATGTGATAAGGAGAATTATTTGGCACAGTAAAGCGCCCTACCAGGGATGGAAGCCCTCTGGATTCGTTAAATTTCTGTAAAAATTGCAATTAGAATTTAATTTAAATAAAAGTTACATTTTGGCACAAATCAAGTTTTTGAAATTAAATTTATTTTTATTACTTCAAATTTCAAACTGCCAAGATTAAATCAGCTCATTGAATATACCAATATTTCAAGGTAATCGATATCTTGTAACAATCAATATTCAAATTAAGTTTAGTTGTTAACGATCGATGTATTCATTATGTCTGTCTCGTTTTGTTAAGTAAGACATATTGATCATCTTTTAAAATTGTATGCAGATATCATCATTTTTGCGTTTTAGTAAATGTTGGCCTTACTGTACGACACTAAGCAAGAAAAAAGTCATGAATGTCCATAATTTTTTACCGGCTTCAGCTACCGATTCAAGGTTGATTGATATTAAAATAACTTGAACTCGCGGAAGGTAATTTCCCAGTTTTATTGTTAATGATATGTTGGTATTTAAAATAATTACACCTTCTTCTTGATTACTCAGGTTTTCTCTTGAACTTTCTCAATATTGTTCATCAGTTGCAACATTTGTAACGTTTAGAACTGAATCTTCAAAGCACAGTAAATATTTCGAAGATTAACAGAAAATTTACTTTGGCTTTTATGTATAGTTGATAACTATTTTTTTTTTATCTTTGAAGACATAGACAAGGAAGGGTATCTTTGCCATTTTCAGATTTAGTACTTCCTCGATATAATACTCCCCATCTACATAAGAAAGGAGACGCAACCAAGTGCTACAATCATAGAGCCATATGGCTAACTACAGTAACTTACAAGCACCACACTACTTTATTAGAGCGCAAGCTGAGGCAGCTCGAAGATGATCAGGCAGCGTACAGGAAAGATCGAGGAATAGTAGTTAATATATTTATATTGAGCAACCTAATAGAGAAGAACATTGAAACAGGATCATAGACCAGCCTTCCTAGACCTGCGGGCAGCTTTCAACAACATACAACGAAACATAATAGTATACTGTTTGAATATATTGGGGTAATGAAAAAATTAATCAAAGTTATCAGTAGGGTATATAAAAATGTTAGGGGAAAGGTACAGGTTAATAGAGAAAAGTTAGAAGAATTTTCAATGGAGAAAGGCATTAAGCAAGGAGACAGCCCTGATCCCCTGCTCTTTATAATTGTCGTGGATAGGGTGATCAAGTATAGATGTGTAGATAAGCTGATGTACGCAGGTGGCCTAATTGTTTTAGCAGACTTTCGACTGGATTCTGGATTCGAGTGGAAGGTGACTGAGTCACGTGCGCTTAGGCCTCAGATAGGCCCATGTGCTACCTCAATTACAACATCCTCACCTTAGGCGCGCTCAAGCCATCCTAACCTTTGAATGCACCTGAGGATACTTGCCAGAGGCATGCTGCTGATACTAGCCATATTATCCCAGAAGTCCCCTAGCATGGATCCTCTGATTGAAGCGACTGCAGCAGGGTGTTCGCAGAGGATGTGCTCTGCTGTCTCATCTTCTAAATTGCAACCTCGACTAGTCCCATCCTGTGCATGTGCTTACTTAGTTTACAGTGCCCTGACAATATTCCTATAACAAGTCGTAGTTTACCTCTTAACAGTTGTATACAAAAGTTTGCCGTCTTCAATGAAGGGCTTTTAATCGTCATCCTTACATGGTGGTATTTGTTCATGTTACCCCATCTTTCGCGATGGCGATTGAGGATTTCCTGGTAGATTAAGGTATTGAGCTCAATTGGGGATAGTGGGAGTGCAGGTCTGGAACCAAAAAAGGGTTGTTTCTAGTCCTGCCTCGACAAACCATCCGCCCGCTCGTTGCCGTGAAGTCCAGAATGTCCTTTGGCCCAGACGAGTTCTAGAACATTGTCAATAGCGACTTGTTCCAGAGTTCTTGCGCCATTGGACTATTATCCCTGATACAACTTTCCAATTGTTTAGGGCCAACAGAGCAACTCTACTGTCTCTTGCAATTCTGATAGCGTTGCTCTTGACTCTACGTTCAAGAATTGCGCTTGCAACCTCCGCTTGAAAGACTGTGGCGAAAGTACCTAATGATGTGCTTTCTTGAAGGTCTAGAGTCTAGATCATCTGATGCCTGCCCCTGTACCTTCTAAAGTTTTGGATCCATTAGTGAAGATGGATATATCTGGCTCGTTTACATCTTGAAAATTCAGATAGGTTCTGAAGTGCCTCCTAAATGTGTAGATGGGTGGAAGGTAGTCCATTTTTTCTGCCAGAAGGGGCATCCGAAAGATTGCCTCTCTCAGGATCTGATGGTAGCTTCCCCCAGCACCTGTATCCTTTTACAGTCCCTTCACCAGCTTAGCAGTCCAACAGTATTTCCACATTTGTGCCAGACGGATATTCGAGTAATGTCGGAACTTCCCCATACTTGATGGTATGCATTCGAATCGCACCCAATAAACATAGGCTTGCTGTTCTCCTCACAGTAGTTAATGACTTCCATCAGCTCAGCAGTGGGAGGAGGGTCTCCTGGGTGATAAGGTGAAACTAAAACTATGTCAGTTTTTTCCCTATATCACAACTGATCTAAATGGTGGTGATATCACGCCCACTCAGGTGTGGTAGCAGGAGAGATTGAATATGACCTGGAACAAAAATACAGGTCCTTTGGCTTATTCTATCTTTTATCCACAAAAATCTTTTTAAACTGCTCAGACCAATGCCCGGCTTACTGCTTAAGTAACTACATAAGGTAGCTGCAGCCGCCCGGCAGTGTTGCAGGTTAATTTGTTTAATGTTTAGTCCAGGCATTGGACTTTAAAGACTGCTGCTGCTGCTGCTGTTGTTGCTGCTGCTGCTGTGTATTGCCAGATAGTGCTGATATTTCTGCAGGGCTCAGGATTTTAATGTTTAGGGATTTAAACTTGTAGTTGAGTTTGCCTCCCTTTTTATTGATTGCTTCTATGGCGTCTTCCACAATGCCAAACACAACCACAGTCTCACTTGGGGCTGATTTCGAGTGGTGATGTGGAAGATACACCATTTGTCCACTTCCGTCCAGGGGTTCTGCAAGCCCAAACGCTTCAGGACGATTCCCATTTCTTCTGGAACAACCGGAATCCATAGGATCACCTTCCGCAGCCTAGGTAGCTGATCCATCTGCATAACCTGTAGATGTGCAGCCTCGCAAATAGGTAGGAAGTTACGAACCGCCTCTGTTAGTCATTTCAAAGAGCGACTGTTCTCGCATGTTATCCGAAGAATATCCCCAGAGTGCTCTTGAAGATGGAAGATGGATGGGGAAGAACCTTCTGAAAGGGAGAACAGATAATTGTCCAGCACTTTCTCCAGTTCTAGTTGTAAGGTTTCGGCTTGAGCCTTGGTAAGTTTTCCCGGAGGGTTATTTTTATCAATGATAGCTACTGTGAGGTGTCTGTTGACGGCCTCGTCGGTTTGATGTGAATAGTGCGTTCTGGATCGCCTTTTTCTCGGCTTAGTTGGGGGTTGCCTACACATTCCTTCTTTTTGGGTTGACCTGTCTCTTCTTCTTCTGATGCACCTCCTACCATCTTTCCAGGATTGGCTACGGAAGCCTGCCTCTGAGAGATTGTTGGTCGGAAGGGTATCTGCCAGGTGTCGACTTAGCTGAAAGTCTGACCTCTTGACCAGCCTGCCTGCTAGCGACAGCCTTTTCTTCGCCAGCCTTCTTCCTCCTCTTTTGTTCGGCCCCGCTGATCCGCTTTCCATGGGGCTTCTGTTGCCACTCCTGCGATTGCTGATGTCGTTAAATATTTGGGAGTCACTTTTGACACCACGCTTACCTTCAACTCACACTTAGATGAAACACTTACAAAAGGTACAAGGGCGTTATAGGCGTGTAGAAGAACCATAGGGAAAATTTGGGAGCTTAAACCTATTTTGGATGGACACTCACAAATAGAAAACTTGTTATCTATTATATGTAACTGATTCATATATTAAAATGAATAAAATGTGCTGGTTGCACGTTACATGTCTAAGCTCACTTGCACACGTGATGTACTCTACCAATCTTACAACTTAAACATAAAGTATGAAAAAGTAACTAAGCAGCTGAATCGGTAAAGACGGTTGTTGTACCAAACCGCGTTAAATTATTTATATAACAAAGTCAGTTGCTTTCATTTTCTATAAAACCAAAAATGGTGCTGTGGGTGTACAATAACATAGTAATACCAATAGTAACATATGCAGCTCTGGTATGGTAGCATAAAATCATAACCAGGAACGCTACTAATAAACTCTTTTATAAGTTACAAACGCTGGCTTGTCTAGCAATAACAGGGACGATGACCACTACCACAACTACAGCCATGGAAACACTTTAGAGTTACCTCCGCTACTACTAGTAGGTACTCATAGGCACTTCTAGCAGCATATAGATTGAATATACTCGTAGGTGGATAGGGGAGGAATACCTGGAGAAAGGAGAACTAGACCGAAATCTTCGAAACGGTGAACAGCTATGCTGTTTTAAATATATACTCTGACAAAATTGGCACTGTCTTTGACTTCAGAAAACATTTCAGGGTTGACTTACCTCAGCAAAGGGCGGAGAAAAAACACAGAAGCTGAAAACTCAGCTGCGCTCCATTTGGTACCTACCTTACGGATGGATCAAAAACGTTCGAAAGTTCCGGAACTGGAATACATCGAATTTATAATTTATAAAGTAAACATTGGGGAATGCTTAAACATTGTCTTTAAATACAAACGCTTAAGCATCAACTTGGGTAGATTGGCTACAGTTTTCCAAGCAGAAGTAATCGCTATTACTACCGGTGTAAACATTATACTACAGAAAGGTTATGCAAAATCTACAAATATATTATATTGTCGGACAGCCAAGCTGCATTAAAAGCTGTAGCAGCAGTTGAGATCAAATCTAAAGTAGTTCTCGGATGACTCGAAGTAGAGGTTGCACTGACAGAGCATAACAAAATAACTCTGAAATGGGTGTCAGTACTACATCAAAATGTGGAAGGGAATGAAAAATTAGATCAGCTTACAAATTTGGGAGCAGAAAAGCCCTTAATCGGACCAGAACCAACATGCGGGTGACCCCAAAGGAGTTGGTAAAGGAGCGTTTACGAGTAGAATACTGCAAATATTGGAGGGAGAGACAGGGACTGAGGCAATCGCGGATGTTCCTGAGAGATCCCTCCAAAGTCAAAGCAGGAGACCTACTGCTTTTAAGCAAGGCAAAAATGAGAAAGGTAGTTGGGCTGCTAATAGGACACTACCAGCTCAGAAGACCCCTCCAACTAATAGGCGTCATAAAAGATCCAAAATGCAGATTCTGTAGGATTAAAGCGCAATAAGTTGATGAGCTGAAGTGCAGTTTGTTATAAATCACATCCCATGTGAATAAATAAAAAATATTGAAATTTCATCTTTCGGCCAGTAATTAGCCAATAATGAATTGCTATTCATCGTTTTATCCAATCATTTTTTTCAGTTATGGAAGTTATCTGTATGTATAATATTCCTGTATAAATAGTGGCCATTTGTAGAAGCTAACTTCATTATAAATAATATGTAACACGGCAATGGTGTTTTTGAATTACAAACAAACTGTCAAACGTGTAAGGGTGCGTGTCATTAATTATTTAAAAATGTCAGAAAAACCGAAAGGTAAAAATTTATTAAAATATTAATTTCTTAATATAACAACACCACCACCAAATACACCTATTTTTATTATAGTAGATGACGCAAGCTCAACTGAAGATAATGCTTCCTCATCGGGAGCTTCCTCCAGCAATACCAGTTTAAGTGTGGAAGCTTTACGACGTTATTTAGCAGAAAAATTAGGTTTTTTAGATAGTGACCAAGAGGAAGTTGAAAAAGTTAAGGTAAGTTAATAAAATGCCGTTTTTTTTCTTCGTTAAAATTAACTTCTCAGGTATTGGACGATGTTTCTGTCGATGGCATCGTGGATTACATGAAAAGTGATAAATGTCGCAATATAATTACAATGGCTGGAGCTGGCATTTCTACATGTAAGTTTTAGATTTACACAGCTCGTAATTTCTGTTCACAATGTTTTTTTTAGCTGCTGGCATCCCAGATTTCCGTTCGCCTGGTTCAGGTTTATACCATAACCTTCAAAAATATGATCTGCCCCATCCACAAGCTATATTTGAATTAGATTTCTTCCATAAGAATCCGAAACCTTTTTTCGTTCTTGCGAAAGAATTATATCCCGGGACATTTAAACCAACGAAATGTCACTACTTTATAAGATTGTTAAATGAAAAGGGTAACTTACTACGTCATTATACGCAAAATATCGATACTTTAGAACGCGTAGCTGGAATTCCTGAAGCTATGCTTGTTGAAGCTCATGGGACGTTCCATCAGGGACATTGTGTGGATTGTGGGAAAGACTATTCTTTGGAATGGATGAAAGGTAATTTTAATAAGATTTGTTGTTTTTAAAACACATAGGGCCGGTTGCACACAGCTTTTATTAAATTAATGAATGATCAAAGTTGACAAAAGAGCATCATTTTTTGTTTACTAATGTGTTATTTGCCATATGCATTTGAATTTTGATTCAATTTTGTTGACTTTGACCAAGCCAAGTTTGTGCAACCCGGCCTGACTGTTATTGTCTTATGGCCCTACTAATAGCTTTAAAACCTCCACTGTGCCACAGATGCTCTTTACTGCGCTACCTAGCTCTTCAATAACAATATTAAACTTCAAGTAATATATGTTTTATGTTTAGTGCATAGTGCCGCCACTGCATCTTGTCTTTAGTACATTTGCATAATATTCGATATAGGTAAGTCAAAGCGGCCACAGTGATGAAATGCACTCCATGTATCTTAACTTTCATTTAGTATTAAATGATTACCCCAACATGTAACATTTAACATATTTTTGGGTATTTCACCACCAAGTAAATAGTATAAAATGCCAAACATACCGCAACAAACCTTTAGAAGCTAACTGTTTTATAGCGCCATATATGGAAAATAACACAGAATTTATTTTCAGAACAAATTTTCGAAGATAAAATTCCAACGTGTGAAAATTGTCCAGGAGTTGTAAAACCAGACATTGTATTTTTCGGTGAAAATTTGCCGGAAAAGTTTCATAAATCAATGAAAGTTGATTTTCCTAAATGTGATTTGCTGCTTGTATTAGGATCTTCGTTGGTTGTGCAACCTTTCGCATCACTTATTGACAGGTAATGCCTATTCAATTATCGCATTGATTACGTCATTGCTTATTTAAATTGCTGGAACTTAAAACGGGATTCACATGAGTCGATTTTCTAGTTGATCAACAAAAGTCAGCTCGTGTGAACCCCATATAACAGTTTTATATGGCCGTTTCATTCGTGTTGTTGTAAACTAATTTTTCATTTATAGTCCAGTCAATAAAGCGGAAAAATCGCCAAAACTTCTAAACCCGCCAAAACAGAACCGATTTTGATGAATTTTTTTTTTAAATGTTTGTTATACTAAATTATTCAAAATCAGAAACATTTCAGCTGGCGCTATCAATTATTTACATTGTTTAAATAATTTTAAAAAAAAATTTGACAATTTTTTTTTCGATGAAATTTTAACAAAGTATAAGTGACTAATTTTGAAAATTTAGTTTAAAAAATAATTTTTGAATTAAAAAGTTTCAAAATTTCCATTGAAAAATGTTAATTATTCAATCATTCGGATGCAAGAATTGAATTCCAAATTTGAAATTTTTGAAAAAACTTTGTATAATTTGTGTATCTGCATTCTCCTGTTCTTTGCAAATGCAACAACAATTAACTGTAGAGTCTACAGTATCTTGTTGCTGTTCCTGTAACATATAAAAGAATGTTGGAAAATGTTTTTAACACGTATGATTTTAAATATGAGGATCAAATTCAAAGGGAAATAGCTGTAAGACAGGAAATATATTTCTAATAATTTAAAAAGATTTCATTACATCCAAAGAATAATTGAACACAAATTGTTTTTGCAAATAATCTTAACGACGAGCATGATGCGCGGAGAATTCAGTGAAAAAAGTACTGTAGAATTAAAAATATTACATTTAAAGGGCTAAAATTTTTAGATTCGTTAAATCAATACGTCCCAAATAAGCAAACAAAATTTAGTTAAGATTGAGTAATTATTTATTAAACGGGAAACATTTTTTAACGTATATGCAACGCAAGCGATTTTGCTGTAATGATCAAAATTACAAAAAAATGTGATTTTACAGCATATGAATGTATCATAATAACTGTAACAATGTAATATAAATGTAACATAATAATAAGAATAATAACTTGATTCTTCAAAATGCATAAACAAACTTAAAAGCAAATATAATCCAATTATTTTCAATACAAACCAAGAATAAATGACATATAATTACTTTTTCCATCGTATTTTTACTTGTCTCTTTGCACTTTTTTCTAAATTTTTATCAATAATTAAGTTCTCTTCAACAATTTTCATTAATATTTTCAATATTTAGTGTTAAAAACTTATTTTAACAGACGCGTTCACACCGAAAATCATGGTGAAACATCAGGAGTTTGACTTTGAATTCCTCTACCTGTGATACAAAAGGTCGATTTCTTGTGCGTGTTTAGATATTCTTATAGAAGTATTGATTTTTTCAGTTGACAATATACATATGTCTGTATATTTGTATATTATCTTCTTGCATCCGACTGATTGAATATTAACATTTTTAAATGGAAATTTTGAAACTTTTGTATTCAAAAATTATTTATTATACTAAATTTTCAAAATTAGTCACTTCTAGTTAAAATTCCATCGAAGAAAAAAATTTTTTAATATTTTTTTTATTTTTATTGTTTAAACAATATAAATATTTGATAGCGCCAGCTGAAATGTTTCTGATTTTGAATAATTTAATATAACAAACAATTTTAAAAAAAATCATCAAAATCGGTTCTGTTTTAGTGGGTTTAGAAGTAAAAACCTTCATTGACTCGACTATTAGGTAACATCATCTATGAACAGCTCAATTAAATATAGTAAATTAGGAAACAATAAAATTTTACAGCTTATCTAATTAAGATCACAGAATAGAAGTACTTATCGCGACATATGTTTAATAGCTATTAAGACAACAAGTGTTTTATAGAAGGTTTAAAAATCAAGGTCGTAGTTCAAATCCGAGCGAACGAAGTGAGCCGAGGATTTGATTGACCGAGATTTTTAAACTAAAACACGAGTTGTCTTCAAAATTTTGTCTAACACTAATATCTTAAATTTTCTTTCACTAATTTACCTTCCTTCAATATTTCTGTAGCCATTTCCACTTCTTCTAATGTAATATTCATTATCTTCATTCGTTAATAGTCGTTCAAAGAAAACTTTCAGCTTTTTTGTCTTTCAATTGATATATGTAATTAGTTCTTCTTATCTTTTTTTGTTTCTTTAATTACTCAATAAAATAACTTCAGATTGCTTTTAAAGTTATTCTCTAGTTGTAAACCAAAACTTTCCTTGTATTATGCTTTAGCTTGTTTAACCTTTTCTTTCACTTTCTTATGCTGTTTTTTATACACCCCATACCTCCCTGAATCATTTTTGTTAAGTATTTTTTCCATAGTTGTTTTACTTCTTAATTTCCCTTTTTATCTCTTCATTCCACCAGCTAGTTTGTTTTTGCTTTTGTTGCTTTATATTCCTCTTCTTACCACAAACTTCCTCTGTTGTTGTTAATATTATTCCCTTAAAATTCATCCCGGCTTCTTCTAAGTTTTCCATCTCCTTGAGCCGTTCTGTTTTCGGTAGCATTTAACATATACAATTCCATCCTTAGAACCGCCTTTGACAGGTAGTGGTCACTGCCCAATTTTTATTATTATTTATTCATGAACAGGCAGTTACAACTGATAGAGTTCGTATCAACTAATTTATTACATGTGGTAGGTATATAATATAAATGATAATAATAATATATAACAACGGCAATATAGGTATATATATATATATATAACAGACACCGTAAACACGGTAAAAGAGGATTGGAGAAGAATATATAATAAACAATATTTCACTTCACATAACATAACACGGTAACTGTTTCATTTTCTATGTGTTCATATGTGAATCGAGATAATTTTTGAACAGGTCAGTGGTGGTAGAGTTCACAACGTTTTCTGGTAATGCATTCCAGGGATATACAACTCTTATTTGCTATGAAATGTTTTCTCGGATTTTTATTCAACTGATCTTTTTTAAGTTTATACTGATGTCCTCTCAAGTGAACGGTTTCAGTTCTAGTAAAAATGTCAATCAATTCTGGGCACTCATACTGGTTTGTAAGAATTTTGTATGTGTCAATAATATCCATACGCTTTCTTCTCTCTTCCAATGTGGGTAATGCCAGCGCATCAATCCTATCTTCACATTTCAAATTCCAAAAACCCAATGGTAGTTTAGTGGCTCGACGTTGAGTGCTCTCGAGAAGTAGGATGTCCTTGGTAAAGTACGGCGACCATATGGTGGATCCATACTCTAGAATTGGTCGTACATAGCTTTTATATAGTTTCAGGAACAGATCTTTGGTTAAAAACTTAAAAGATTTCTTGATCACATATAATGTTCTATTTGCCTGCTTCACAACACTCACACAGTGTGCATTCCATTTCAAGTCTTTCGAAATAATAATACCCAAATCTTTCTGACTGTCACCTGGTGTAAGAGTCTTGCCGTCAAGATAATATTGTTTATTGGGATTATTCTTTCCTAGATGAAGAACAGAACATTTTCCTATATTTAACGATAGCAACCACTTTTTTGTCCAGATTACAATTTTGTCTAGATCTTCTTGAAGTTGATTTGAAAACGGGTTACCAAAGAATTTAGTATCATCCGCGAAAGAAACGACTTTACAGACGATTTGGGCATCAAAGTCGATCATATAAATCGTAAAGAGTAGAGGTCCTAGCACTGACCCCTGCGGTACTCCACTCTGGACTTCGTATGGGTCAGATAATTCTCTTCCCATTTGAACCTTGAATTTCCGCCCTGTCAAAAAGTCTTTTATCCAACCAAGAAGATTTCCTCTAATGCCAATATGGTCCAACTTTGAGAGTAGTCTTTTGTGCGGAACGCGATCGAAGGCTTTCTCGTAGTCTAAATAGATCACATCGATCGGGTGGTTTACATCCAAATTTTTTGTCCATTCATCTATACATATCAACAAGTTAGTGGTCGTTGATCGACCTGGCAGAAAACCATGCTGTGAATTTGGTATTAAGTTATTTCTCAATAGGAAGTCCCGAATATTCCGCACAATGACTTTCTCTATGCTTTTGCATACTATTGATGTCAACGATATCGGTCTATAGTTACTTGCTAATGTCTTATCTCCTTTTTTATATATTGGAGTTACATATGCCATTTTCCATTCACCTGGCAGTGATTTGGTTTCTAGTGATAACTTCTTTTCACTCTTACATCTAATACTATTGCTTTGTTCCATCTTTGATGAAAATTTACAAACTTATTTAATGTATGTTTTTCATTTTCATTTGTAATTAAGTCAATCTAAGACACACCACCCTGCAATTGTACAATGATAATTCTTAAAATTTGGAATTATCACATTGTTTTCTACTTAATCAGTTTGTTAATAGATGGCGCTACCTACTTACATTATTATTTAGAGACAACCATACAAAACAGTTAGATTTTGTTAATTTGAATAAGTCTACGGTAGATAAATCAGACTAATAATATTATTCAACAGAGTACCAAATACCGCTCCTCGTTTATTAGTAAATCGGGAAAAAGCTGGCGAACGTAGTGGCATCATGGCTATGATTGGTATGGGAAGTGGAATGGATTTTGATAGTAAAGATAATTCCAGAGATGTTTTATGGATGGGAGACTGTGATGAAGGTTGTCAAATGTTGGCGGATAAATTAGGTTGGGGAGTAAGTATTGTGAATACACTTGTTTTTTTAATTAAGATTCCCGCTGCTATAGCCTTGTGGCCAATCCTAGTTAATAAGCTTCAAACCTCATCGGCTCTTAAAAATTTCCGTGCTACCTTTGAATTCCACCATGTATGAGTTGATTGCGAAGCAAGCTCCCAATGAACTATGTCATTCAGAGCCTGCATTAAATGTTAATTAATGAAACAAATAATGTTAAAGTTACAAAATAATAAATTATATTACTTATGTCATTATGTGTATTGCCACATTTATTCATTTAAATTGTTTTAATTATATTAATTTTTTTTAGGATGAGTTACGAACACTGGTAGAAAAAGAACACAAGCGTATTGATGAGGAAAATTCAAAGGTGACCAATAAAAAAAGTGATGAGGCTAAAGATAAACAGGAAAGTTCTAAAGAGCAGGCAGATGAGCTTGAAAAATCAAATGAAGATGTTATAAAGAATTAATTGAATACTTAATACACCTGTATTATTTATTACAGGGCTCCATAGCTAATATTTAAGTATTATTTTATTTTTTACCCCGAGCTTGTAAATTTAAAACCCATTAATTAAAACTGTAAAGAGGACTCTTTAATTTTCAAAAACTTTTCATTCTCGTTTTAAGGAATGGGTTTCAAACTTTGCAAGCTTGCGTTATACTCGGAAATGTGAATTTTGTTTTAATTTTTATTATTTTTAACTAGTTAATCATATATGTACAAATAAGGTTGGTAACATTGTTTCCATAATATAGTAATATTACGAAATTAAACAGATTTCCTCTTAAACAAGTATTTAAATTTAATAAATTTTCCAAAAATCTACATGAATGAAACAGATTTCTAGGAGGACCACTAAATTTACTGGCATGATAGTTGGACATCTTTGTTACAAGAACCGCAACTCATGTGTTCCTGTTACAAACAGTTCATTTTCGAATATGAAAAATTATTAATTTTTGACTGAAGTACGAAGCCAAAGTTACCCTTCTTAACTCATGCGTTCCTATTACCAAAAGTTCGTTTTCGAGTGCGACAAATTATTAATTTTTGACTGAAATACAAAGCCAAACTTACCCTTCTTAACTCATGTGTTCCTGTTACAAACAGTTCATTTTCGAGTATGAAAAATTATTAATTTTGGACTGAAATACAAAGCCAAAGTTACCCTTCTTAACTCATGTGTTCCTGTTACAAACAGTTCATTTTCGAGTATGAAAAATTATCAATTTTGGACTGAAATACGAAGCCAAACTTACCCTTCTTAACTCATGTGTTCCTGTTACAAACAGTTCATTTTCGAGTATGAAAAATTATCAATTTTGGACTGAAATACAAAGCCAAACTTACCCTTCTTAACTCATGTGTTCCTGTTACAAGCAGTTCATTTTCGAGTATGAAAAATTATTAATTTTGGACTGAAATACAAAGCCAAAGTTACCCTTCTTAACTCATGTGTTCCTGTTACAAACAGTTCATTTTCGAGTATGAAAAATTATTAATTTTGGACTGAAATACAAAGCCAAAGTTACCCTTCTTAACTCATGTGTTCCTGTTACAAACAGTTCATTTTCGAGTATGAAAAATTATTAATTTTGGACTGAAATACAAAGCCAACGTTACCCTTCTTAACTCATGTGTTCCTGTTACAAACAGTTCATTTTCGAGTATGAAAAATTATTAATTTTGGACTGAAATACGAAGCCAAACTTACCCTTCTTAACTCATGTGTTCCTGTTACAAACAGTTCATTTTCGAGTATGAAAAATTATAAATTTTGGACTGAAATACAAAGCCAAACTTACCCTTCTTAACTCATGTGTTCCTGTTACAAACAGTTCATTTTCGAGTATGAAAAATTATTAATTTTGGACTGAAATACAAAGCCAAAGTTACCCTTCTTAACTCATGTGTTCCTGTTACAAACAGTTCATTTTCGAGTATGAAAAATTATTAATTTTGGACTGAAATACAAAGCCAAAGTTACCCTTCTTAACTCATGTGTTCCTGTTACAAACAGTTCATTTTCGAGTATGAAAAATTATTAATTTTTGACTGAAGTACGAAGCCAAAGTTACCCTTCTTAACTCATGCGTTCCTATTACCAAAAGTTCGTTTTCGAGTGCGACAAATTATTAATTTTGGACTGAAATACGAAGCCAAAGTTACCCTTCTTAACTCATGTGTTCCTGTTACAAACAGTTCATTTTCGAGTATGAAAAATTATTAATTTTGGACTGAAATACAAAGCCAACGTTACCCTTCTTAACTCATGTGTTCCTGTTACAAACAGTTCATTTTCGAGTATGAAAAATTATTAATTTTGGACTGAAATACGAAGCCAAACTTACCCTTCTTAACTCATGTGTTCCTGTTACAAACAGTTCATTTTCGAGTATGAAAAATTATAAATTTTGGACTGAAATACAAAGCCAAACTTACCCTTCTTAACTCATGTGTTCCTGTTACAAACAGTTCATTTTCGAGTATGAAAAATTATTAATTTTGGACTGAAATACAAAGCCAAAGTTACCCTTCTTAACTCATGTGTTCCTGTTACAAACAGTTCATTTTCGAGTATGAAAAATTATTAATTTTGGACTGAAATACAAAGCCAAAGTTACCCTTCTTAACTCATGTGTTCCTGTTACAAACAGTTCATTTTCGAGTATGAAAAATTATTAATTTTTGACTGAAGTACGAAGCCAAAGTTACCCTTCTTAACTCATGCGTTCCTATTACCAAAAGTTCGTTTTCGAGTGCGACAAATTATTAATTTTTGACTGAAATACAAAGCCAAAGTTACCCTTCTTAACTCATGTGTTCCTGTTACAAACAGTTCATTTTCGAGTATGAAAAATTATCAATTTTGGACTGAAATACGAAGCCAAACTTACCCTTCTTAACTCATGTGTTCCTGTTACAAACAGTTCATTTTCGAGTATGAAAAATTATAAATTTTGGACTGAAATACAAAGCCAAACTTACCCTTCTTAACTCATGTGTTCCTGTTACAAACAGTTCATTTTCGAGTATGAAAAATTATTAATTTTGGACTGAAATACAAAGCCAAAGTTACCCTTCTTAACTCATGTGTTCCTGTTACAAACAGTTCATTTTCGAGTATGAAAAATTATCAATTTTGGACTGAAATACAAAGCCAAACTTACCCTTCTTAACTCATGTGTTCCTGTTACAAGCAGTTCATTTTCGAGTATGAAAAATTATTAATTTTGGACTGAAATACAAAGCCAAAGTTACCCTTCTTAACTCATGTGTTCCTATTACCAAAAGTTCGTTTTCGAGTGCGACAAATTATTAATTTTGGACTGAAATACGAAGCCAAAGTTACCCTTCTTAACTCATGTGTTCCTGTTACAAACAGTTCATTTTCGAGTATGAAAAATTATCAATTTTGGACTGAAATACAAAGCCAAAGTTACCCTTCTTAACTCATGTGTTCCTGTTACAAGCAGTTCATTTTCGAGTATGAAAAATTATTAATTTTGGACTGAAATACGAAGCCAAAGTTACCCTTCTTAACTCATGTGTTCCTATTACCAAAAGTTCGTTTTCGAGTGCGACAAATTATTAATTTTGGACTGAAATACAAAGCCAAAGTTGCCCTTCTTAACTCATGTGTTCCTGTTACAAGCAGTTCATTTTCGAGTATGAAAAATTATTAATTTTGGACTGAAATACAAAGCCAACGTTACCCTTCTTAACTCATGTGTTCCTGTTACAAACAGTTCATTTTCGAGTATGAAAAATTATTAATTTTGGACTGAAATACGAAGCCAAACTTACCCTTCTTAACTCATGTGTTCCTGTTACAAACAGTTCATTTTCGAGTATGAAAAATTATAAATTTTGGACTGAAATACAAAGCCAAACTTACCCTTCTTAACTCATGTGTTCCTGTTACAAACAGTTCATTTTCGAGTATGAAAAATTATTAATTTTGGACTGAAATACAAAGCCAAAGTTACCCTTCTTAACTCATGTGTTCCTATTACCAAAAGTTCGTTTCCGAGAGCGACAAATTATTAATTTTGGACTGAAATACAAAGCCAAACTTACCCTTCTTAACTCATGTGTTCCTGTTACAAGCAGTTCATTTTCGAGTATGAAAAATTATTAATTTTGGATTGAAATACAAAGCCAAAGTTACCCTTCTTAACTCATGTGTTCCTGTTACAAACAGTTCATTTTCGAGTATGAAAAATTATCAATTTTGGACTGAAATACAAAGCCAAAGTTACCCTTCTTAACTCATGTGTTCCTATTACCAAAAGTTCGTTTTCGAGTGCGACAAATTATTAATTTTGGACTGAAATACAAAGCCAAAGTTGCCCTTCTTAACTCATGTGTTCCTGTTACAAGCAGTTCATTTTCGAGTATGAAAAATTATTAATTTTGGACTGAAATACAAAGCCAAAGTTACCCTTCTTAACTCATGTGTTCCTATTACCAAAAGTTCGTTTTCGAGTGCGACAAATTATTAATTTTGGACTGAAATACAAAGCCAAAGTTGCCCTTCTTAACTCATGTGTTCCTGTTACAAGCAGTTCATTTTCGAGTATGAAAAATTATTAATTTTGGACTGAAATACAAAGCCAAAGTTACCCTTCTTAACTCATGTGTTCCTATTACCAAAAGTTCGTTTTCGAGTGCGACAAATTATTAATTTTGGACTGAAATACAAAGCCAAAGTTGCCCTTCTTAACTCATGTGTTCCTGTTACAAGCAGTTCATTTTCGAGTATGAAAAATTATTAATTTTGGACTGAAATACAAAGCCAAAGTTACCCTTCTTAACTCATGTGTTCCTATTACCAAAAGTTCGTTTTCGAGTGCGACAAATTATTAATTTTGGACTGAAATACAAAGCCAAAGTTGCCCTTCTTAACTCATGTGTTCCTGTTACAAGCAGTTCATTTTCGAGTATGAAAAATTATTAATTTTGGACTGAAATACAAAGCCAAAGTTACCCTTCTTAACTCATGTGTTCCTATTACCAAAAGTTCGTTTTCGAGAGCGACAAATTATTAATTTTGGACTGAAATACAAAGCCAAACTTACCCTTCTTAACTCATGTGTTCCTGTTACAAGTAGTTCATTTTCGAGTATGAAAAATTATTAATTTTGGATTGAAATACAAAGCCAAAGTTACCCTTCTTAACTCATGTGTTCCTGTTACAAACAGTTCATTTTCGAGTATGAAAAATTATCAATTTTGGACTGAAATACAAAGCCAAAGTTACCCTTCTTAACTCATGTGTTCCTATTACCAAAAGTTCGTTTTCGAGTGCGATAAATTATTAATTTTGGACTGAAATACAAAGCCAAAGTTGCCCTTCTTAACTCATGTGTTCCTGTTACAAACAGTTCATTTTCGAGTATGAAAAATTATTAATTTTGGACTGAAATACAAAGCCAAAGTTACCCTTCTTAACTCATGTGTTCCTATTACCAAAAGTTCGTTTTCGAGAGCGACAAATTATTAATTTTGGACTGAAATACAAAGCCAAACTTACCCTTCTTAACTCATGTGTTCCTGTTACAAGCAGTTCATTTTCGAGTATGAAAAATTATTAATTTTGGATTGAAATACAAAGCCAAAGTTACCCTTCTTAACTCATGTGTTCCTGTTACAAACAGTTCATTTTCGAGTATGAAAAATTATCAATTTTGGACTGAAATACAAAGCCAAAGTTACCCTTCTTAACTCATGTGTTCCTATTACCAAAAGTTCGTTTTCGAGTGCGACAAATTATTAATTTTGGACTGAAATACAAAGCCAAAGTTGCCCTTCTTAACTCATGTGTTCCTGTTACAAGCAGTTCATTTTCGAGTATGAAAAATTATCAATTTTGGACTGAAATACGAAGCCAAACTTACCCTTCTTAACTCATGTGTTCCTGTTACAAACAGTTCATTTTCGAGTATGAAAAATTATAAATTTTGGACTGAAATACAAAGCCAAACTTACCCTTCTTAACTCATGTGTTCCTGTTACAAACAGTTCATTTTCGAGTATGAAAAATTATTAATTTTGGACTGAAATACAAAGCCAAAGTTACCCTTCTTAACTCATGTGTTCCTGTTACAAACAGTTCATTTTCGAGTATGAAAAATTATCAATTTTGGACTGAAATACAAAGCCAAACTTACCCTTCTTAACTCATGTGTTCCTGTTACAAGCAGTTCATTTTCGAGTATGAAAAATTATTAATTTTGGACTGAAATACAAAGCCAAAGTTACCCTTCTTAACTCATGTGTTCCTATTACCAAAAGTTCGTTTTCGAGTGCGACAAATTATTAATTTTGGACTGAAATACGAAGCCAAAGTTACCCTTCTTAACTCATGTGTTCCTGTTACAAACAGTTCATTTTCGAGTATGAAAAATTATCAATTTTGGACTGAAATACAAAGCCAAAGTTACCCTTCTTAACTCATGTGTTCCTATTACCAAAAGTTCGTTTTCGAGTGCGACAAATTATTAATTTTGGACTGAAATACAAAGCCAAAGTTGCCCTTCTTAACTCATGTGTTCCTGTTACAAACAGTTCATTTTCGAGTATGAAAAATTATAAATTTTGGACTGAAATACAAAGCCAAAGTTACCCTTCTTAACTCATGTGTTCCTGTTACAAACAGTTCATTTTCGAGTATGAAAAATTATTAATTTTGGACTGAAATACGAAGCCAAAGTTACCCTTCTTAACTCATGTGTTCCTATTACCAAAAGTTCGTTTTCGAGTGCGACAAATTATTAATTTTGGACTGAAATACAAAGCCAAAGTTGCCCTTCTTAACTCATGTGTTCCTGTTACAAACAGTTCATTTTCGAGTATGAAAAATTATAAATTTTGGACTGAAATACAAAGCCAAACTTACCCTTCTTAACTCATGTGTTCCTGTTACAAACAGTTCATTTTCGAGTATGAAAAATTATTAATTTTGGACTGAAATACAAAGCCAAAGTTACCCTTCTTAACTCATGTGTTCCTATTACCAAAAGTTCGTTTTCGAGAGCGACAAATTATTAATTTTGGACTGAAATACAAAGCCAAACTTACCCTTCTTAACTCATGTGTTCCTGTTACAAGCAGTTCATTTTCGAGTATGAAAAATTATTAATTTTGGATTGAAATACAAAGCCAAAGTTACCCTTCTTAACTCATGTGTTCCTGTTACAAACAGTTCATTTTCGAGTATGAAAAATTATTAATTTTGGACTGAAATACGAAGCCAAACTTACCCTTCTTAACTCATGTGTTCCTGTTACAAACAGTTCATTTTCGAGTATGAAAAATTATAAATTTTGGACTGAAATACAAAGCCAAACTTACCCTTCTTAACTCATGTGTTCCTGTTACAAACAGTTCATTTTCGAGTATGAAAAATTATTAATTTTGGACTGAAATACAAAGCCAAAGTTACCCTTCTTAACTCATGTGTTCCTATTACCAAAAGTTCGTTTTCGACAGCGACAAATTATTAATTTTGGACTGAAATACAAAGCCAAACTTACCCTTCTTAACTCATGTGTTCCTGTTACAAGCAGTTCATTTTCGAGTATGAAAAATTATTAATTTTGGATTGAAATACAAAGCCAAAGTTACCCTTCTTAACTCATGTGTTCCTGTTACAAACAGTTCATTTTCGAGTATGAAAAATTATCAATTTTGGACTGAAATACAAAGCCAAAGTTACCCTTCTTAACTCATGTGTTCCTATTACCAAAAGTTCGTTTTCGAGTGCGACAAATTATTAATTTTGGACTGAAATACAAAGCCAAAGTTGCCCTTCTTAACTCATGTGTTCCTGTTACAAGGAGTTCATTTTCGAGTATGAAAAATTATCAATTTTGGACTGAAATACGAAGCCAAACTTACCCTTCTTAACTCATGTGTTCCTGTTACAAACAGTTCATTTTCGAGTATGAAAAATTATAAATTTTGGACTGAAATACAAAGCCAAACTTACCCTTCTTAACTCATGTGTTCCTGTTACAAACAGTTCATTTTCGAGTATGAAAAATTATTAATTTTGGACTGAAATACAAAGCCAAAGTTACCCTTCTTAACTCATGTGTTCCTGTTACAAACAGTTCATTTTCGAGTATGAAAAATTATCAATTTTGGACTGAAATACAAAGCCAAACTTACCCTTCTTAACTCATGTGTTCCTGTTACAAGCAGTTCATTTTCGAGTATGAAAAATTATTAATTTTGGACTGAAATACAAAGCCAAAGTTACCCTTCTTAACTCATGTGTTCCTATTACCAAAAGTTCGTTTTCGAGTGCGACAAATTATTAATTTTGGACTGAAATACGAAGCCAAAGTTACCCTTCTTAACTCATGTGTTCCTGTTACAAACAGTTCATTTTCGAGTATGAAAAATTATCAATTTTGGACTGAAATACAAAGCCAAAGTTACCCTTCTTAACTCATGTGTTCCTGTTACAAGCAGTTCATTTTCGAGTATGAAAAATTATTAATTTTGGACTGAAATACGAAGCCAAAGTTACCCTTCTTAACTCATGTGTTCCTATTACCAAAAGTTCGTTTTCGAGTGCGACAAATTATTAATTTTGGACTGAAATACAAAGCCAAAGTTGCCCTTCTTAACTCATGTGTTCCTGTTACAAACAGTTCATTTTCGAGTATGAAAAATTATAAATTTTGGACTGAAATACAAAGCCAAACTTACCCTTCTTAACTCATGTGTTCCTGTTACAAACAGTTCATTTTCGAGTATGAAAAATTATTAATTTTGGACTGAAATACAAAGCCAAAGTTACCCTTCTTAACTCATGTGTTCCTATTACCAAAAGTTCGTTTTCGAGAGCGACAAATTATTAATTTTGGACTGAAATACAAAGCCAAACTTACCCTTCTTAACTCATGTGTTCCTGTTACAAGCAGTTCATTTTCGAGTATGAAAAATTATTAATTTTGGATTGAAATACAAAGCCAAAGTTACCCTTCTTAACTCATGTGTTCCTGTTACAAACAGTTCATTTTCGAGTATGAAAAATTATTAATTTTGGACTGAAATACGAAGCCAAACTTACCCTTCTTAACTCATGTGTTCCTGTTACAAACAGTTCATTTTCGAGTATGAAAAATTATAAATTTTGGACTGAAATACAAAGCCAAACTTACCCTTCTTAACTCATGTGTTCCTGTTACAAACAGTTCATTTTCGAGTATGAAAAATTATTAATTTTGGACTGAAATACAAAGCCAAAGTTACCCTTCTTAACTCATGTGTTCCTATTACCAAAAGTTCGTTTTCTAGAGCGACAAATTATTAATTTTGGACTGAAATACAAAGCCAAACTTACCCTTCTTAACTCATGTGTTCCTGTTACAAGCAGTTCATTTTCGAGTATGAAAAATTATTAATTTTGGATTGAAATACAAAGCCAAAGTTACCCTTCTTAACTCATGTGTTCCTGTTACAAACAGTTCATTTTCGAGTATGAAAAATTATCAATTTTGGACTGAAATACAAAGCCAAAGTTACCCTTCTTAACTCATGTGTTCCTATTACCAAAAGTTCGTTTTCGAGTGCGACAAATTATTAATTTTGGACTGAAATACAAAGCCAAAGTTGCCCTTCTTAACTCATGTGTTCCTGTTACAAGCAGTTCATTTTCGAGTATGAAAAATTATTAATTTTGGACTGAAATACAAAGCCAACGTTACCCTTCTTAACTCTTGTGTTCCTGTTACAAACAGTTCATTTTCGAGTATGAAAAATTATTAATTTTGGACTGAAATACGAAGCCAAACTTACCCTTCTTAACTCATGTGTTCCTGTTACAAACAGTTCATTTTCGAGTATGAAAAATTATTAATTTTGGACTGAAATACAAAGCCAAAGTTGCCCTTCTTAACTCATGTGTTCCTGTTACAAGCAGTTCATTTTCGAGTATGAAAAATTATAAATTTTGGACTGAAATACAAAGCCAAACTTACCCTTCTTAACTCATGTGTTCCTGTTACAAGCAGTTCATTTTCGAGTATGAAAAATTATTAATTTTGGACTGAAATACAAAGCCAAAGTTACCCTTCTTAACTCATGTGTTCCTATTACCAAAAGTTCGTTTTCGAGTGCGACAAATTATTAATTTTGGACTGAAATACGAAGCCAAAGTTACCCTTCTTAACTCATGTGTTCCTGTTACAAACAGTTCATTTTCGAGTATGAAAAATTATCAATTTTGGACTGAAATACAAAGCCAAAGTTACCCTTCTTAACTCATGTGTTCCTGTTACAAGCAGTTCATTTTCGAGTATGAAAAATTATTAATTTTGGACTGAAATACGAAGCCAAAGTTACCCTTCTTAACTCATGTGTTCCTATTACCAAAAGTTCGTTTTCGAGTGCGACAAATTATTAATTTTGGACTGAAATACAAAGCCAAAGTTGCCCTTCTTAACTCATGTGTTCCTGTTACAAGCAGTTCATTTTCGAGTATGAAAAATTATTAATTTTGGACTGAAATACAAAGCCAACGTTACCCTTCTTAACTCATGTGTTCCTGTTACAAACAGTTCATTTTCGAGTATGAAAAATTATTAATTTTGGACTGAAATACGAAGCCAAACTTACCCTTCTTAACTCATGTGTTCCTGTTACAAACAGTTCATTTTCGAGTATGAAAAATTATAAATTTTGGACTTAAATACAAAGCCAAACTTACCCTTCTTAACTCATGTGTTCCTGTTACAAACAGTTCATTTTCGAGTATGAAAAATTATTAATTTTGGACTGAAATACAAAGCCAAAGTTACCCTTCTTAACTCATGTGTTCCTATTACCAAAAGTTCGTTTTCGAGAGCGACAAATTATTAATTTTGGACTGAAATACAAAGCCAAACTTACCCTTCTTAACTCATGTGTTCCTGTTACAAGCAGTTCATTTTCGAGTATGAAAAATTATTAATTTTGGATTGAAATACAAAGCCAAAGTTACCCTTCTTAACTCATGTGTTCCTGTTACAAACAGTTCATTTTCGAGTATGAAAAATTATCAATTTTGGACTGAAATACAAAGCCAAAGTTACCCTTCTTAACTCATGTGTTCCTATTACCAAAAGTTCGTTTTCGAGTGCGACAAATTATTAATTTTGGACTGAAATACAAAGCCAAAGTTGCCCTTCTTAACTCATGTGTTCCTGTTACAAGCAGTTCATTTTCGAGTATGAAAAATTATTAATTTTGGACTGAAATACAAAGCCAAAGTTACCCTTCTTAACTCATGTGTTCCTATTACCAAAAGTTCGTTTTCGAGTGCGACAAATTATTAATTTTGGACTGAAATACAAAGCCAAAGTTGCCCTTCTTAACTCATGTGTTCCTGTTACAAGCAGTTCATTTTCGAGTATGAAAAATTATTAATTTTGGACTGAAATACAAAGCCAAAGTTACCCTTCTTAACTCATGTGTTCCTATTACCAAAAGTTCGTTTTCGAGTGCGACAAATTATTAATTTTGGACTGAAATACAAAGCCAAAGTTGCCCTTCTTAACTCATGTGTTCCTGTTACAAGCAGTTCATTTTCGAGTATGAAAAATTATTAATTTTGGACTGAAATACAAAGCCAAAGTTACCCTTCTTAACTCATGTGTTCCTATTACCAAAAGTTCGTTTTCGAGTGCGACAAATTATTAATTTTGGACTGAAATACAAAGCCAAAGTTGCCCTTCTTAACTCATGTGTTCCTGTTACAAGCAGTTCATTTTCGAGTATGAAAAATTATTAATTTTGGACTGAAATACAAAGCCAAAGTTACCCTTCTTAACTCATGTGTTCCTATTACCAAAAGTTCGTTTTCGAGAGCGACAAATTATTAATTTTGGACTGAAATACAAAGCCAAACTTACCCTTCTTAACTCATGTGTTCCTGTTACAAGTAGTTCATTTTCGAGTATGAAAAATTATTAATTTTGGATTGAAATACAAAGCCAAAGTTACCCTTCTTAACTCATGTGTTCCTGTTACAAACAGTTCATTTTCGAGTATGAAAAATTATCAATTTTGGACTGAAATACAAAGCCAAAGTTACCCTTCTTAACTCATGTGTTCCTATTACCAAAAGTTCGTTTTCGAGTGCGATAAATTATTAATTTTGGACTGAAATACAAAGCCAAAGTTGCCCTTCTTAACTCATGTGTTCCTGTTACAAACAGTTCATTTTCGAGTATGAAAAATTATTAATTTTGGACTGAAATACAAAGCCAAAGTTACCCTTCTTAACTCATGTGTTCCTATTACCAAAAGTTCGTTTTCGAGAGCGACAAATTATTAATTTTGGACTGAAATACAAAGCCAAACTTACCCTTCTTAACTCATGTGTTCCTGTTACAAGCAGTTCATTTTCGAGTATGAAAAATTATTAATTTTGGATTGAAATACAAAGCCAAAGTTACCCTTCTTAACTCATGTGTTCCTGTTACAAACAGTTCATTTTCGAGTATGAAAAATTATCAATTTTGGACTGAAATACAAAGCCAAAGTTACCCTTCTTAACTCATGTGTTCCTATTACCAAAAGTTCGTTTTCGAGTGCGACAAATTATTAATTTTGGACTGAAATACAAAGCCAAAGTTGCCCTTCTTAACTCATGTGTTCCTGTTACAAGCAGTTCATTTTCGAGTATGAAAAATTATCAATTTTGGACTGAAATACGAAGCCAAACTTACCCTTCTTAACTCATGTGTTCCTGTTACAAACAGTTCATTTTCGAGTATGAAAAATTATAAATTTTGGACTGAAATACAAAGCCAAACTTACCCTTCTTAACTCATGTGTTCCTGTTACAAACAGTTCATTTTCGAGTATGAAAAATTATTAATTTTGGACTGAAATACAAAGCCAAAGTTACCCTTCTTAACTCATGTGTTCCTGTTACAAACAGTTCATTTTCGAGTATGAAAAATTATCAATTTTGGACTGAAATACAAAGCCAAACTTACCCTTCTTAACTCATGTGTTCCTGTTACAAGCAGTTCATTTTCGAGTATGAAAAATTATTAATTTTGGACTGAAATACAAAGCCAAAGTTACCCTTCTTAACTCATGTGTTCCTATTACCAAAAGTTCGTTTTCGAGTGCGACAAATTATTAATTTTGGACTGAAATACGAAGCCAAAGTTACCCTTCTTAACTCATGTGTTCCTGTTACAAACAGTTCATTTTCGAGTATGAAAAATTATCAATTTTGGACTGAAATACAAAGCCAAAGTTACCCTTCTTAACTCATGTGTTCCTATTACCAAAAGTTCGTTTTCGAGTGCGACAAATTATTAATTTTGGACTGAAATACAAAGCCAAAGTTGCCCTTCTTAACTCATGTGTTCCTGTTACAAACAGTTCATTTTCGAGTATGAAAAATTATAAATTTTGGACTGAAATACAAAGCCAAAGTTACCCTTCTTAACTCATGTGTTCCTGTTACAAACAGTTCATTTTCGAGTATGAAAAATTATTAATTTTGGACTGAAATACGAAGCCAAAGTTACCCTTCTTAACTCATGTGTTCCTATTACCAAAAGTTCGTTTTCGAGTGCGACAAATTATTAATTTTGGACTGAAATACAAAGCCAAAGTTGCCCTTCTTAACTCATGTGTTCCTGTTACAAACAGTTCATTTTCGAGTATGAAAAATTATAAATTTTGGACTGAAATACAAAGCCAAACTTACCCTTCTTAACTCATGTGTTCCTGTTACAAACAGTTCATTTTCGAGTATGAAAAATTATTAATTTTGGACTGAAATACAAAGCCAAAGTTACCCTTCTTAACTCATGTGTTCCTATTACCAAAAGTTCGTTTTCGAGAGCGACAAATTATTAATTTTGGACTGAAATACAAAGCCAAACTTACCCTTCTTAACTCATGTGTTCCTGTTACAAGCAGTTCATTTTCGAGTATGAAAAATTATTAATTTTGGATTGAAATACAAAGCCAAAGTTACCCTTCTTAACTCATGTGTTCCTGTTACAAACAGTTCATTTTCGAGTATGAAAAATTATTAATTTTGGACTGAAATACGAAGCCAAACTTACCCTTCTTAACTCATGTGTTCCTGTTACAAACAGTTCATTTTCGAGTATGAAAAATTATAAATTTTGGACTGAAATACAAAGCCAAACTTACCCTTCTTAACTCATGTGTTCCTGTTACAAACAGTTCATTTTCGAGTATGAAAAATTATTAATTTTGGACTGAAATACAAAGCCAAAGTTACCCTTCTTAACTCATGTGTTCCTATTACCAAAAGTTCGTTTTCGACAGCGACAAATTATTAATTTTGGACTGAAATACAAAGCCAAACTTACCCTTCTTAACTCATGTGTTCCTGTTACAAGCAGTTCATTTTCGAGTATGAAAAATTATTAATTTTGGATTGAAATACAAAGCCAAAGTTACCCTTCTTAACTCATGTGTTCCTGTTACAAACAGTTCATTTTCGAGTATGAAAAATTATCAATTTTGGACTGAAATACAAAGCCAAAGTTACCCTTCTTAACTCATGTGTTCCTATTACCAAAAGTTCGTTTTCGAGTGCGACAAATTATTAATTTTGGACTGAAATACAAAGCCAAAGTTGCCCTTCTTAACTCATGTGTTCCTGTTACAAGGAGTTCATTTTCGAGTATGAAAAATTATCAATTTTGGACTGAAATACGAAGCCAAACTTACCCTTCTTAACTCATGTGTTCCTGTTACAAACAGTTCATTTTCGAGTATGAAAAATTATAAATTTTGGACTGAAATACAAAGCCAAACTTACCCTTCTTAACTCATGTGTTCCTGTTACAAACAGTTCATTTTCGAGTATGAAAAATTATTAATTTTGGACTGAAATACAAAGCCAAAGTTACCCTTCTTAACTCATGTGTTCCTGTTACAAACAGTTCATTTTCGAGTATGAAAAATTATCAATTTTGGACTGAAATACAAAGCCAAACTTACCCTTCTTAACTCATGTGTTCCTGTTACAAGCAGTTCATTTTCGAGTATGAAAAATTATTAATTTTGGACTGAAATACAAAGCCAAAGTTACCCTTCTTAACTCATGTGTTCCTATTACCAAAAGTTCGTTTTCGAGTGCGACAAATTATTAATTTTGGACTGAAATACGAAGCCAAAGTTACCCTTCTTAACTCATGTGTTCCTGTTACAAACAGTTCATTTTCGAGTATGAAAAATTATCAATTTTGGACTGAAATACAAAGCCAAAGTTACCCTTCTTAACTCATGTGTTCCTGTTACAAGCAGTTCATTTTCGAGTATGAAAAATTATTAATTTTGGACTGAAATACGAAGCCAAAGTTACCCTTCTTAACTCATGTGTTCCTATTACCAAAAGTTCGTTTTCGAGTGCGACAAATTATTAATTTTGGACTGAAATACAAAGCCAAAGTTGCCCTTCTTAACTCATGTGTTCCTGTTACAAACAGTTCATTTTCGAGTATGAAAAATTATAAATTTTGGACTGAAATACAAAGCCAAACTTACCCTTCTTAACTCATGTGTTCCTGTTACAAACAGTTCATTTTCGAGTATGAAAAATTATTAATTTTGGACTGAAATACAAAGCCAAAGTTACCCTTCTTAACTCATGTGTTCCTATTACCAAAAGTTCGTTTTCGAGAGCGACAAATTATTAATTTTGGACTGAAATACAAAGCCAAACTTACCCTTCTTAACTCATGTGTTCCTGTTACAAGCAGTTCATTTTCGAGTATGAAAAATTATTAATTTTGGATTGAAATACAAAGCCAAAGTTACCCTTCTTAACTCATGTGTTCCTGTTACAAACAGTTCATTTTCGAGTATGAAAAATTATTAATTTTGGACTGAAATACGAAGCCAAACTTACCCTTCTTAACTCATGTGTTCCTGTTACAAACAGTTCATTTTCGAGTATGAAAAATTATAAATTTTGGACTGAAATACAAAGCCAAACTTACCCTTCTTAACTCATGTGTTCCTGTTACAAACAGTTCATTTTCGAGTATGAAAAATTATTAATTTTGGACTGAAATACAAAGCCAAAGTTACCCTTCTTAACTCATGTGTTCCTATTACCAAAAGTTCGTTTTCTAGAGCGACAAATTATTAATTTTGGACTGAAATACAAAGCCAAACTTACCCTTCTTAACTCATGTGTTCCTGTTACAAGCAGTTCATTTTCGAGTATGAAAAATTATTAATTTTGGATTGAAATACAAAGCCAAAGTTACCCTTCTTAACTCATGTGTTCCTGTTACAAACAGTTCATTTTCGAGTATGAAAAATTATCAATTTTGGACTGAAATACAAAGCCAAAGTTACCCTTCTTAACTCATGTGTTCCTATTACCAAAAGTTCGTTTTCGAGTGCGACAAATTATTAATTTTGGACTGAAATACAAAGCCAAAGTTGCCCTTCTTAACTCATGTGTTCCTGTTACAAGCAGTTCATTTTCGAGTATGAAAAATTATTAATTTTGGACTGAAATACAAAGCCAACGTTACCCTTCTTAACTCTTGTGTTCCTGTTACAAACAGTTCATTTTCGAGTATGAAAAATTATTAATTTTGGACTGAAATACGAAGCCAAACTTACCCTTCTTAACTCATGTGTTCCTGTTACAAACAGTTCATTTTCGAGTATGAAAAATTATTAATTTTGGACTGAAATACAAAGCCAAAGTTGCCCTTCTTAACTCATGTGTTCCTGTTACAAGCAGTTCATTTTCGAGTATGAAAAATTATAAATTTTGGACTGAAATACAAAGCCAAACTTACCCTTCTTAACTCATGTGTTCCTGTTACAAACAGTTCATTTTCGAGTATGAAAAATTATTAATTTTGGACTGAAATACAAAGCCAAAGTTACCCTTCTTAACTCATGTGTTCCTATTACCAAAAGTTCGTTTTCGAGAGCGACAAATTATTAATTTTGGACTGAAATACAAAGCCAAACTTACCCTTCTTAACTCATGTGTTCCTGTTACAAGCAGTTCATTTTCGAGTATGAAAAATTATTAATTTTGGATTGAAATACAAAGCCAAAGTTACCCTTCTTAACTCATGTGTTCCTGTTACAAACAGTTCATTTTCGAGTATGAAAAATTATCAATTTTGGACTGAAATACAAAGCCAAAGTTACCCTTCTTAACTCATGTGTTCCTATTACCAAAAGTTCGTTTTCGAGTGCGACAAATTATTAATTTTGGACTGAAATACGAAGCCAAAGTTACCCTTCTTAACTCATGTGTTCCTGTTACAAACAGTTCATTTTCGAGTATGAAAAATTATCAATTTTGGACTGAAATACAAAGCCAAAGTTACCCTTCTTAACTCATGTGTTCCTATTACCGAAAGTTCGTTTTCGAGTGCGACAAATTATTAATTTTGGACTGAAATACAAAGCCAAACTTACCCTTCTTAACTCATGTGTTCCTGTTACAAGCAGTTCATTTTCGAGTATGAAAAATTATTAATTTTGGATTGAAATACAAAGCCAAAGTTACCCTTCTTAACTCATGTGTTCCTGTTACAAACAGTTCATTTTCGAGTATGAAAAATTATCAATTTTGGACTGAAATACAAAGCCAAAGTTACCCTTCTTAACTCATGTGTTCCTATTACCAAAGGTTCGTTTTCGAGAGCGACAAATTATTAATTTTGGACTGAAATACAAAGCCAAACTTACCCTTCTTAACTCATGTGTTCCTGTTACAAGCAGTTCATTTTCGAGTATGAAAAATTATTAATTTTGGATTGAAATACAAAGCCAAAGTTACCCTTCTTAACTCATGTGTTCCTGTTACAAACAGTTCATTTTCGAGTATGAAAAATTATCAATTTTGGACTGAAATACAAAGCCAAAGTTACCCTTCTTAACTCATGTGTTCCTATTACCAAAAGTTCGTTTTCGAGTGCGACAAATTATTAATTTTGGACTGAAATACGAAGCCAAAGTTACCCTTCTTAACTCATGTGTTCCTGTTACAAACAGTTCATTTTCGAGTATGAAAAATTATCAATTTTGGACTGAAATACAAAGCCAAAGTTACCCTTCTTAACTCATGTGTTCCTATTACCAAAAGTTCGTTTTCGAGAGCGACAAATTATTAATTTTGGACTGAAATACAAAGCCAAACTTACCCTTCTTAACTCATGTGTTCCTGTTACAAGCAGTTCATTTTCGAGTATGAAAAATTATTAATTTTGGATTGAAATACAAAGCCAAAGTTACCCTTCTTAACTCATGTGTTCCTGTTACAAACAGTTCATTTTCGAGTATGAAAAATTATCAATTTTGGACTGAAATACAAAGCCAAAGTTACCCTTCTTAACTCATGTGTTCCTATTACCAAAAGTTCGTTTTCGAGTGCGACAAATTATTAATTTTGGACTGAAATACAAAGCCAAAGTTGCCCTTCTTAACTCATGTGTTCCTGTTACAAGCAGTTCATTTTCGAGTATGAAAAATTATTAATTTTGGACTGAAATACAAAGCCAACGTTACCCTTCTTAACTCTTGTGTTCCTGTTACAAACAGTTCATTTTCGAGTATGAAAAATTATTAATTTTGGACTGAAATACAAAGCCAAAGTTACCCTTCTTAACTCATGTGTTCCTATTACCAAAAGTTCGTTTTCGAGTGCGACAAATTATTAATTTTGGACTGAAATACAAAGCCAAAGTTGCCCTTCTTAACTCATGTGTTCCTGTTACAAGCAGTTCATTTTCGAGTATGAAAAATTATTAATTTTGGACTGAAATACAAAGCCAAAGTTACCCTTCTTAACTCATGTGTTCCTATTACCAAAAGTTCGTTTTCGAGTGCGACAAATTATTAATTTTGGACTGAAATACAAAGCCAAAGTTGCCCTTCTTAACTCATGTGTTCCTGTTACAAGCAGTTCATTTTCGAGTATGAAAAATTATTAATTTTGGACTGAAATACAAAGCCAAAGTTACCCTTCTTAACTCATGTGTTCCTATTACCAAAAGTTCGTTTTCGAGTGCGACAAATTATTAATTTTGGACTGAAATACAAAGCCAAAGTTGCCCTTCTTAACTCATGTGTTCCTGTTACAAGCAGTTCATTTTCGAGTATGAAAAATTATTAATTTTGGACTGAAATACAAAGCCAAAGTTACCCTTCTTAACTCATGTGTTCCTATTACCAAAAGTTCGTTTTCGAGTGCGACAAATTATTAATTTTGGACTGAAATACAAAGCCAAAGTTGCCCTTCTTAACTCATGTGTTCCTGTTACAAGCAGTTCATTTTCGAGTATGAAAAATTATTAATTTTGGACTGAAATACAAAGCCAAAGTTACCCTTCTTAACTCATGTGTTCCTATTACCAAAAGTTCGTTTTCGAGTGCGACAAATTATTAATTTTGGACTGAAATACAAAGCCAAAGTTGCCCTTCTTAACTCATGTGTTCCTGTTACAAGCAGTTCATTTTCGAGTATGAAAAATTATTAATTTTGGACTGAAATACAAAGCCAAAGTTACCCTTCTTAACTCATGTGTTCCTATTACCAAAAGTTCGTTTTCGAGTGCGACAAATTATTAATTTTGGACTGAAATACAAAGCCAAAGTTGCCCTTCTTAACTCATGTGTTCCTGTTACAAACAGTTCATTTTCGAGTATGAAAAATTATTAATTTTGGACTGAAATACAAAGCCAAAGTTACCCTTCTTAACTCATGTGTTCCTATTACCAAAAGTTCGTTTTCGAGAGCGACAAATTATTAATTTTGGACTGAAATACAAAGCCAAACTTACCCTTCTTAACTCATGTGTTCCTGTTACAAGCAGTTCATTTTCGAGTATGAAAAATTATTAATTTTGGATTGAAATACAAAGCCAAAGTTACCCTTCTTAACTCATGTGTTCCTGTTACAAACAGTTCATTTTCGAGTATGAAAAATTATCAATTTTGGACTGAAATACAAAGCCAAAGTTACCCTTCTTAACTCATGTGTTCCTATTACCAAAAGTTCGTTTTCGAGTGCGATAAATTATTAATTTTGGACTGAAATACAAAGCCAAAGTTGCCCTTCTTAACTCATGTGTTCCTGTTACAAACAGTTCATTTTCGAGTATGAAAAATTATTAATTTTGGACTGAAATACAAAGCCAAAGTTACCCTTCTTAACTCATGTGTTCCTATTACCAAAAGTTCGTTTTCGAGAGCGACAAATTATTAATTTTGGACTGAAATACAAAGCCAAACTTACCCTTCTTAACTCATGTGTTCCTGTTACAAGCAGTTCATTTTCGAGTATGAAAAATTATTAATTTTGGATTGAAATACAAAGCCAAAGTTACCCTTCTTAACTCATGTGTTCCTGTTACAAACAGTTCATTTTCGAGTATGAAAAATTATCAATTTTGGACTGAAATACAAAGCCAAAGTTACCCTTCTTAACTCATGTGTTCCTATTACCAAAAGTTCGTTTTCGAGTGCGACAAATTATTAATTTTGGACTGAAATACAAAGCCAAAGTTGCCCTTCTTAACTCATGTGTTCCTGTTACAAGCAGTTCATTTTCGAGTATGAAAAATTATCAATTTTGGACTGAAATACGAAGCCAAACTTACCCTTCTTAACTCATGTGTTCCTGTTACAAACAGTTCATTTTCGAGTATGAAAAATTATAAATTTTGGACTGAAATACAAAGCCAAACTTACCCTTCTTAACTCATGTGTTCCTGTTACAAACAGTTCATTTTCGAGTATGAAAAATTATTAATTTTGGACTGAAATACAAAGCCAAAGTTACCCTTCTTAACTCATGTGTTCCTGTTACAAACAGTTCATTTTCGAGTATGAAAAATTATCAATTTTGGACTGAAATACAAAGCCAAACTTACCCTTCTTAACTCATGTGTTCCTGTTACAAGCAGTTCATTTTCGAGTATGAAAAATTATTAATTTTGGACTGAAATACAAAGCCAAAGTTACCCTTCTTAACTCATGTGTTCCTATTACCAAAAGTTCGTTTTCGAGTGCGACAAATTATTAATTTTGGACTGAAATACGAAGCCAAAGTTACCCTTCTTAACTCATGTGTTCCTGTTACAAACAGTTCATTTTCGAGTATGAAAAATTATCAATTTTGGACTGAAATACAAAGCCAAAGTTACCCTTCTTAACTCATGTGTTCCTGTTACAAGCAGTTCATTTTCGAGTATGAAAAATTATTAATTTTGGACTGAAATACAAAGCCAAAGTTACCCTTCTTAACTCATGTGTTCCTATTACCAAAAGTTCGTTTTCGAGAGCGACAAATTATTAATTTTGGACTGAAATACAAAGCCAAAGTTGCCCTTCTTAACTCATGTGTTCCTGTTACAAACAGTTCATTTTCGAGTATGAAAAATTATAAATTTTGGACTGAAATACAAAGCCAAACTTACCCTTCTTAACTCATGTGTTCCTGTTACAAACAGTTCATTTTCGAGTATGAAAAATTATTAATTTTGGACTGAAATACAAAGCCAAAGTTACCCTTCTTAACTCATGTGTTCCTATTACCAAAAGTTCGTTTTCGAGAGCGACAAATTATTAATTTTGGACTGAAATACAAAGCCAAACTTACCCTTCTTAACTCATGTGTTCCTGTTACAAGCAGTTCATTTTCGAGTATGAAAAATTATTAATTTTGGATTGAAATACAAAGCCAAAGTTACCCTTCTTAACTCATGTGTTCCTGTTACAAACAGTTCATTTTCGAGTATGAAAAATTATTAATTTTGGACTGAAATACGAAGCCAAACTTACCCTTCTTAACTCATGTGTTCCTGTTACAAACAGTTCATTTTCGAGTATGAAAAATTATAAATTTTGGACTGAAATACAAAGCCAAACTTACCCTTCTTAACTCATGTGTTCCTGTTACAAACAGTTCATTTTCGAGTATGAAAAATTATTAATTTTGGACTGAAATACAAAGCCAAAGTTACCCTTCTTAACTCATGTGTTCCTATTACCAAAAGTTCGTTTTCGAGAGCGACAAATTATTAATTTTGGACTGAAATACAAAGCCAAACTTACCCTTCTTAACTCATGTGTTCCTGTTACAAGCAGTTCATTTTCGAGTATGAAAAATTATTAATTTTGGATTGAAATACAAAGCCAAAGTTACCCTTCTTAACTCATGTGTTCCTGTTACAAACAGTTCATTTTCGAGTATGAAAAATTATCAATTTTGGACAGAAATACAAAGCCAAAGTTACCCTTCTTAACTCATGTGTTCCTATTACCAAAAGTTCGTTTTCGAGTGCGACAAATTATTAATTTTGGACTGAAATACAAAGCCAAAGTTGCCCTTCTTAACTCATGTGTTCCTGTTACAAGCAGTTCATTTTCGAGTATGAAAAATTATCAATTTTGGACTGAAATACGAAGCCAAACTTACCCTTCTTAACTCATGTGTTCCTGTTACAAACAGTTCATTTTCGAGTATGAAAAATTATAAATTTTGGACTGAAATACAAAGCCAAACTTACCCTTCTTAACTCATGTGTTCCTGTTACAAACAGTTCATTTTCGAGTATGAAAAATTATTAATTTTGGACTGAAATACAAAGCCAAAGTTACCCTTCTTAACTCATGTGTTCCTGTTACAAACAGTTCATTTTCGAGTATGAAAAATTATCAATTTTGGACTGAAATACAAAGCCAAACTTACCCTTCTTAACTCATGTGTTCCTGTTACAAGCAGTTCATTTTCGAGTATGAAAAATTATTAATTTTGGACTGAAATACAAAGCCAAAGTTACCCTTCTTAACTCATGTGTTCCTATTACCAAAAGTTCGTTTTCGAGTGCGACAAATTATTAATTTTGGACTGAAATACGAAGCCAAAGTTACCCTTCTTAACTCATGTGTTCCTGTTACAAACAGTTCATTTTCGAGTATGAAAAATTATCAATTTTGGACTGAAATACAAAGCCAAAGTTACCCTTCTTAACTCATGTGTTCCTGTTACAAGCAGTTCATTTTCGAGTATGAAAAATTATTAATTTTGGACTGAAATACGAAGCCAAAGTTACCCTTCTTAACTCATGTGTTCCTATTACCAAAAGTTCGTTTTCGAGTGCGACAAATTATTAATTTTGGACTGAAATACAAAGCCAAAGTTGCCCTTCTTAACTCATGTGTTCCTGTTACAAACAGTTCATTTTCGAGTATGAAAAATTATAAATTTTGGACTGAAATACAAAGCCAAACTTACCCTTCTTAACTCATGTGTTCCTGTTACAAACAGTTCATTTTCGAGTATGAAAAATTATTAATTTTGGACTGAAATACAAAGCCAAAGTTACCCTTCTTAACTCATGTGTTCCTATTACCAAAAGTTCGTTTTCGAGAGCGACAAATTATTAATTTTGGACTGAAATACAAAGCCAAACTTACCCTTCTTAACTCATGTGTTCCTGTTACAAGCAGTTCATTTTCGAGTATGAAAAATTATTAATTTTGGATTGAAATACAAAGCCAAAGTTACCCTTCTTAACTCATGTGTTCCTGTTACAAACAGTTCATTTTCGAGTATGAAAAATTATTAATTTTGGACTGAAATACGAAGCCAAACTTACCCTTCTTAACTCATGTGTTCCTGTTACAAACAGTTCATTTTCGAGTATGAAAAATTATAAATTTTGGACTGAAATACAAAGCCAAACTTACCCTTCTTAACTCATGTGTTCCTGTTACAAACAGTTCATTTTCGAGTATGAAAAATTATTAATTTTGGACTGAAATACAAAGCCAAAGTTACCCTTCTTAACTCATGTGTTCCTATTACCAAAAGTTCGTTTTCGAGAGCGACAAATTATTAATTTTGGACTGAAATACAAAGCCAAACTTACCCTTCTTAACTCATGTGTTCCTGTTACAAGCAGTTCATTTTCGAGTATGAAAAATTATTAATTTTGGATTGAAATACAAAGCCAAAGTTACCCTTCTTAACTCATGTGTTCCTGTTACAAACAGTTCATTTTCGAGTATGAAAAATTATCAATTTTGGACTGAAATACAAAGCCAAAGTTACCCTTCTTAACTCATGTGTTCCTATTACCAAAAGTTCGTTTTCGAGTGCGACAAATTATTAATTTTGGACTGAAATACAAAGCCAAAGTTGCCCTTCTTAACTCATGTGTTCCTGTTACAAGCAGTTCATTTTCGAGTATGAAAAATTATTAATTTTGGACTGAAATACAAAGCCAACGTTACCCTTCTTAACTCTTGTGTTCCTGTTACAAACAGTTCATTTTCGAGTATGAAAAATTATTAATTTTGGACTGAAATACGAAGCCAAACTTACCCTTCTTAACTCATGTGTTCCTGTTACAAACAGTTCATTTTCGAGTATGAAAAATTATTAATTTTGGACTGAAATACAAAGCCAAAGTTGCCCTTCTTAACTCATGTGTTCCTGTTACAAGCAGTTCATTTTCGAGTATGAAAAATTATAAATTTTGGACTGAAATACAAAGCCAAACTTACCCTTCTTAACTCATGTGTTCCTGTTACAAACAGTTCATTTTCGAGTATGAAAAATTATTAATTTTGGACTGAAATACAAAGCCAAAGTTACCCTTCTTAACTCATGTGTTCCTATTACCAAAAGTTCGTTTTCGAGAGCGACAAATTATTAATTTTGGACTGAAATACAAAGCCAAACTTACCCTTCTTAACTCATGTGTTCCTGTTACAAGCAGTTCATTTTCGAGTATGAAAAATTATTAATTTTGGATTGAAATACAAAGCCAAAGTTACCCTTCTTAACTCATGTGTTCCTGTTACAAACAGTTCATTTTCGAGTATGAAAAATTATCAATTTTGGACTGAAATACAAAGCCAAAGTTACCCTTCTTAACTCATGTGTTCCTATTACCAAAAGTTCGTTTTCGAGTGCGACAAATTATTAATTTTGGACTGAAATACGAAGCCAAAGTTACCCTTCTTAACTCATGTGTTCCTGTTACAAACAGTTCATTTTCGAGTATGAAAAATTATCAATTTTGGACTGAAATACAAAGCCAAAGTTACCCTTCTTAACTCATGTGTTCCTATTACCAAAAGTTCGTTTTCGAGTGCGACAAATTATTAATTTTGGACTGAAATACAAAGCCAAACTTACCCTTCTTAACTCATGTGTTCCTGTTACAAGCAGTTCATTTTCGAGTATGAAAAATTATTAATTTTGGATTGAAATACAAAGCCAAAGTTACCCTTCTTAACTCATGTGTTCCTGTTACAAACAGTTCATTTTCGAGTATGAAAAATTATCAATTTTGGACTGAAATACAAAGCCAAAGTTACCCTTCTTAACTCATGTGTTCCTATTACCAAAAGTTCGTTTTCGAGAGCGACAAATTATTAATTTTGGACTGAAATACAAAGCCAAACTTACCCTTCTTAACTCATGTGTTCCTGTTACAAGCAGTTCATTTTCGAGTATGAAAAATTATTAATTTTGGATTGAAATACAAAGCCAAAGTTACCCTTCTTAACTCATGTGTTCCTGTTACAAACAGTTCATTTTCGAGTATGAAAAATTATCAATTTTGGACTGAAATACAAAGCCAAAGTTACCCTTCTTAACTCATGTGTTCCTATTACCAAAAGTTCGTTTTCGAGTGCGACAAATTATTAATTTTGGACTGAAATACGAAGCCAAAGTTACCCTTCTTAACTCATGTGTTCCTGTTACAAACAGTTCATTTTCGAGTATGAAAAATTATCAATTTTGGACTGAAATACAAAGCCAAAGTTACCCTTCTTAACTCATGTGTTCCTATTACCAAAAGTTCGTTTTCGAGAGCGACAAATTATTAATTTTGGACTGAAATACAAAGCCAAACTTACCCTTCTTAACTCATGTGTTCCTGTTACAAGCAGTTCATTTTCGAGTATGAAAAATTATTAATTTTGGATTGAAATACAAAGCCAAAGTTACCCTTCTTAACTCATGTGTTCCTGTTACAAACAGTTCATTTTCGAGTATGAAAAATTATCAATTTTGGACTGAAATACAAAGCCAAAGTTACCCTTCTTAACTCATGTGTTCCTATTACCAAAAGTTCGTTTTCGAGTGCGACAAATTATTAATTTTGGACTGAAATACAAAGCCAAAGTTGCCCTTCTTAACTCATGTGTTCCTGTTACAAGCAGTTCATTTTCGAGTATGAAAAATTATTAATTTTGGACTGAAATACAAAGCCAACGTTACCCTTCTTAACTCTTGTGTTCCTGTTACAAACAGTTCATTTTCGAGTATGAAAAATTATTAATTTTGGACTGAAATACGAAGCCAAACTTACCCTTCTTAACTCATGTGTTCCTGTTACAAACAGTTCATTTTCGAGTATGAAAAATTATTAATTTTGGACTGAAATACAAAGCCAAAGTTGCCCTTCTTAACTCATGTGTTCCTGTTACAAGCAGTTCATTTTCGAGTATGAAAAATTATAAATTTTGGACTGAAATACAAAGCCAAACTTACCCTTCTTAACTCATGTGTTCCTGTTACAAACAGTTCATTTTCGAGTATGAAAAATTATTAATTTTGGACTGAAATACAAAGCCAAAGTTACCCTTCTTAACTCATGTGTTCCTATTACCAAAAGTTCGTTTTCGAGAGCGACAAATTATTAATTTTGGACTGAAATACAAAGCCAAACTTACCCTTCTTAACTCATGTGTTCCTGTTACAAGCAGTTCATTTTCGAGTATGAAAAATTATTAATTTTGGATTGAAATACAAAGCCAAAGTTACCCTTCTTAACTCATGTGTTCCTGTTACAAACAGTTCATTTTCGAGTATGAAAAATTATCAATTTTGGACTGAAATACAAAGCCAAAGTTACCCTTCTTAACTCATGTGTTCCTATTACCAAAAGTTCGTTTTCGAGTGCGACAAATTATTAATTTTGGACTGAAATACGAAGCCAAAGTTACCCTTCTTAACTCATGTGTTCCTGTTACAAACAGTTCATTTTCGAGTACGAAAAATTATCAATTTTGGACTGAAATACAAAGCCAAAGTTACCCTTCTGAACTCATGCGTTCCTATTACCAAAATTAATCCCAGACGACGAAGTTGGGAAAAAAAGCTCTTCAGAACATCCTGATTTATTTGTGAAGGCATAATAAATGTATACCCATTGCTGGCTAGATCGTTATAAAGGCATTTTATACATTTATACTTTCTATTGATATCAAAAATCCGTTTTAAAATGGTAATAATGTATTTCTACCAATAACTCGCATTGATGAACAGACTTCTGATAATTTATCCAATGCCTCATCTTGCTTGATCTTGAATAATCCATATCCACTTTTCATATAATTTACAGGATCGAGCCCAAGTCGTGAATTTAAAACATCAAAACCATCATTTATGATTTTTAGAAATTCTGCAACATGTTTGTGCTGTGGGAATTGATATAAAATTGCTTTGGAAACAGTTTTCTGACATTTTGCCTTTCGGTTCCCGACAGAATTAAATGCGAGTTAGTTAATTTATAGCAGTACTGCAAATCTTTTCCGCTGTAATTGGTCTCAACCAAATTTTCAAATACAGTTTTTGTCACATATTTTCCATTCGCAAGCACAAATCCGCTGTCCAGGAGATGATTTCTTAAAAGTTTTAACACATGTGGGATATTACAAAAAGCCCATATTTTCCTTTCGGGGCAATAAGGATTAGTTATGAAAGTCTGTCCTGCTTTTATTGATAAATCAGAAAGAAGCTTCCGGTTTGATCCACCCATATCACTTACAAAGCCCCTTACTCTAAAACCAATTTCTTCAAGCGATGCAATAATTTTAAATAATAACTGCTTTGTTACAGGACAGTCAAAATCATAAAACACAGGTTGCTTCCATTTTCCCGCTAAACTTCGCACAATAAATACCTGCACGTAGTTATGTGGTCATCAATATTGTCATAACAAATACACTTTTGAACTTTCATTTCATCGAAAGATAAAATCACATCTCTTTCTAAATCCTCAAGAAGGTTAATCTGCTGTCTCATAATTTCTAAACTTAAACTAATTATACCTGGTGGACATTTTACTATGGATAGACGACGTTTGATGGTGCATTCGCTTGGAAATGGGTACAGTAAGTTACGTGTTACATTATCGTAAGCTTTTCTGGACAATGCACGCAACGTTACAGCTTTTGCAATATCTTCTGAAGACCACTTTTGGCATTTTCCGGTTATTAAAACTTGTTTCTGGCAGTGCGTAAAAATGCCGGAACATTTTTCCCAGCGTTTGCTTTCTTGTAAAATTGTATTTTCCTGTAATAGCAACCTTTCCTTTAAAACAGCAGGTCACTAACTGTTTCAGTTGGTGTACAATCATTATTAGTATTTTTAGTATCAGTTGCTTGAACTAATAGCTCTTTTATAAGCTGCTTATTTTGTCTTTTCAGATATCTGTTAGGCCTGTATGACACGATACTAAATTTTGTATAAAATTTTGCACAAAATTTTATGAAAAATATTTATGGCAAATGGGATAATAATTTGTTTGAAAAATGATAAATTTCCGTTTGCAACGTAACATTATTTTGTACAAAAAATTTATATTGTGAGCACGCGCATACAAGTAAAGCCGGTAGTGGCATCTACAAAATAGAACATAAATCAGTTGGGCGCGCCAACATTTTAGATAACATAACCTTTTTATCACAAACCTGACCTATAAGTTCTGTGACTTGAATTAATGCGAAGTAATTAAAAGAAGAAGAAGAATCGTAATTAAAATGAATTCTACAAATTTAGTTTGTAAAAGTAAATATAACCTCACAAAATCAATATTTACAATTTGTTTACGCGGTACCACGGCGCAGTTTTAGTGCGCTGATTTAGTACAGAAATTACCCAGTTTTTAGAACAAATTCTAAACATTTTTTGCAGAAAATATTTTGTACAAAATTTTACATCAAATTAACGAATCTACGTGTTTGCAACGGTACTAAATATTTTTGAAAAAATTTTGTACAAAATTTTATACAAAATTTAGTATCGTGTCATACAGGCCTAAGATCTATGAACATTTTCACGGTCACTAGTTTTCGCAAAAGAAATTTCGGGCAAATTTAATTTCGGTTCGGCTGTAGATTTTAAAATATGTTTTGGGGCGGTCTTTAATAGTTCAGCTCTTAAATCGCGTTCATAATCAGCTTCATCAAAATGTTCGGAACAAATAGCACTGTGCTTTGGAACAAAATAATCTTCCCTTTTACATAGATACACCCACCTAGTGACGTAGTGACGCGGACGTTATCTTTTGGAAAATAATGCAGAACGACTCCCAGTTGTTTAGCATTTCTTCCATTATTTTCACAAGTAGCTACGGCACATGTAGTCGGCATGTTAGTTTTCACACTCACGATCTATAATACACAGTAAACAATAACAAAAAACACAATGAAACAAAAGGCGCACTGTATACATATACATAGAACACCGAGCGACCGAGACACTATCTTCCCACGCTAAATAGGAAGCACGTGGAAGTTTGTACTTTCGATGACGTCACGCAAACTTCTGGCTACTGCGCATATTGAGTTGATCCCTACCGTTAACTTTCTACATACCGTGGGTAAAAGTATGGTTCTACAGTTCACTTGCAACATGGAAGGTGAAGACCTTGTAAGATACTTTAAGCAGCAAGTTTCGCAAGCCAAGCGCAAGGGGTGATGTGGTAACCTTACTGATTGAAAAAAGAACATCTACCCATAATATTATAGTGATAGCAAATCACCAAAGGTGTTCTTATAATAATCGAAACCGGTGGCTTAACATGCTTGCCAAAGCATACGAGAGCATACAGCCGATTATAAATTTCATCAAACTTAGGAATTGAACCTGACACCCTTTTCTATTAAGCTATCTGTAATAATAAAAAAGATTAACTTTAAAAATGCTGTATTTCAAACTTTTACAACGCATATAAAGTCGAATTTAAAAATCTCATTAGTACTTAAAAATTTAAAAACATCTTCCACGTTTTTCCAAATTAATAACTTCGTCCAAACAAAGTATAAAATTTGGGTTTATTTCTACAATCTGGATGAATACACTTTGCATTAACCTTCATAGGCGGTTGTTCCAGTGGAATACACAATGATTTGGCACCCATTGATGGAGCTCCTGCTTCGGCTTCTTCTGAAGCATCCCTACAAAAAGTATTTATTATACCTCCGTAAAAACCAAAAAGAACTTTCTATTTAATTTTATTACCTTGTACTGTCAGCTTTAATTTTATCCTCACAATCGCTTTCGCCACAGAACGGTGCTAAAATTACATTTTTCTTTTCTAAACTTGGACTAAACTGTGACCAATCCGTTAATTGAACCGTATGACTGCTAAAATCGTCTGAAGCTCTACAAAAATTTCAGCCATTTATCCAAAACAAAAAATTAAATCACAAGGCCTACATACTTGTTAAACAAATTCTGTTGAATATTTTCCAATAAAACGGCAAGTTCTTTAATGACAGTTTCTCTTTTCAGCGTAATTTTTTGCCCGGTGTCTCTTCTGACTGCAACGATTTGCTTACTTTTGATATCCTTTGGTCCCAGTTCTACTCTAACAGGCACACCCTAAACAGAAGATACAATATTATTTATTAAACCGTGACCTTCCTAATGTCGGGCATCTATATTTCACATTTAATTTAAATCTTATTATAGTCTGGGTCAACCTTAGAAAGAAAAAAGCGTTGCCACATAGCACTCAATAATATTTGAAGGTTGGAAACAAACTATAATAAAATTCATTCAAGTACCCTACCTTGAGCTCCCAATGATTAAATTTCCAACCTGGAGAATAATTAGACCTATAATCACCCTTTACACGAATGCCGGCTGTTTTTAATTGTTCCTCTAATGTATCGCAATTTAGTTGTAGTTCAGCACGTTCGACTTCACTTAAACCCACAGTTATTCCACAAGGAACGATAACAATCTGGATATTAGCTACTCGTGGGGGTAAAACAAGCCCTTGATTGTCAGCATGAACCATTACCATTACACCTACATAACATTTGTGAAATTAATAAATAAATTCAAGGTTGAGAAGTAAGTTGAGAGCCTGACCATACAGGTTCAAATTCCGAAGGTAGTATGCAAACCACAAGCTATCGAGATTTGAAGTATGTTAGGTAAGACTAGCTGTATGACCATAGTAGTTGATGGTTCAACATTTAAAGAAATATACATATAATCATAGATTAAAAAATAAGAATAGATAACCAACATAACCCCAAAAAAATTCTCTCTAAGAGATGGCAGCACTTAGGCCATCTCTGGTCAAGAATGTGGTACTAAAACATAGTCATGTTTTTAACCATCATAGAATAAAATAATCCTAACATATCAGAAACATTGCCTGGCTAGCACTATGAAAACTGCAATTGAAACAAAAGAAATTATAAAAAAAACACAACAGAATTTCTCAAAATAGTTAATAATGTATTTGTCTATAAACATAGCCACGTAAAGATTGGAAAGATTCATGGAGAGTCAGGGGAGTGTAAATTTATAACAAAAATAAATTAAGAACGTACAGAAAGTATAAAGGAAAATGTAAATGTGTTAACCAATCTAATGAAAAAATATGGGGAAGATTTGCACACATTTAAAGAAGAGTTTATAAAGAAGGAGGCAAAATAGGAAAGGTAAAAAGAACAACTACGCGAGGAGATAAGAATTTTGAAACGAAGACTGGAGAATCAACAGAGAAGTAGCAAGAGAAATAACTTAATAAACATTGGCGAACAAAATTTGAAGCAAGTTTTTTACAGAAAGAAATGGAAGTAAGTGCGGATATACCTATAGGAAGTATTCAAAGTGGGAATGCTCAACTAGGAAGAGAGCAGATACACAAGCCGGTTATAGGAAGTTATAGCAAACATTCAGCTAGCAGTGGCAATGGTAGAAAACTAATCGAGTTTACCCTAGAAAGAAATTTAAAGATTGCATCGACGTACTTTCAACACAAAGAAATCCACAAAGGTACCATCGTGTTCAAAGAATACTGGTACAGCGAAATTTTGGCTGTTTAAATTTGGTTTGAAGCCACATAATCAATTGCGTTAGCAGGCTATGACCATGAAACATCAACGTGACAGTTCTATGAATGAAAAATCTAAAAAACTTGTCAGTTTGACAAATACTTAACCTCTATTTGACATATCCGATTTACACACAAAAGAAGTGTCTACATCAAATTTTGAGTTTTGGAAGTGTCTGCAGTAACACACTGTACCAGTATTTTTTGAACACGATGGTACATGGACGTCACCAGATGGTAAAGTAGTTAATGAAATAGCCATATGCTTGTTGAATCGAAAAAGTTGCGAATGGTGAAAGATGTGAAGAGTTACAGGGGCGCGTGTGCTGGCTCTGACCATCTTCTGGTCAAAGGTAAGTGCATCAAAACCGAGGAGAGTTGAGAAGAGAAAGAAGAATACACGGAGATATAAAAGATTCAACGGGGAAATAGAAATTAGGGTTAGAGCTAGAGAAATTGAAGAAATTGCGTCAAATATAGAAGAAGAATGGAATGGATTAGAGAATGGAATACTAAAATCATCTGATGGAAGATGGGTATGCAAACCGGCAGGCAAAATGGTTTGAGGATGAGTGCAGAGAGGCCATTTTAAGAAGGAACCAAGTTAGAATAGTACACCAGAGATAAGGGCGAAATACGAAGAAGCTAGAAGAGAAGCAAAGCGAATCTGCGGAAGTAAAAAGAGGCTATGGATACAGCAACAATTAAAAAAAATTGAAGAAAATTTTGCCAACAAGGAAGTAAGAAACTTCTATCAGGAGGTGAAGAAGGAAAAATGAGGTCTCAAGAGAATGCCGTTGTTCTGTAACGATAAGGATGGGATTTTAGTTGGCGGAACCACAGAAAAATTAGAGCGATGGACCGAGTATTTCAATGGAATACTGAATGAAGACTGAGCATGAGGCAGAAGAGGAATCAGGAAATATTAAGACTAGTGATATGCACAATAGAAAGGTAGCTGACGAAGAAGATGTGCCTGTACCGGATCAGGGGGAGATAGAGATGACAATCAAAAAATTGAAGAATCATAAGGCGGCGGGAGAAAATGAAGTTACGACAGAGCTCCTAAAAATTGATATGGAATATAGAAGAAATGCCAAAAAGGTGGTCGGAGACGGTGCTGTGTCCAAGCTATAAAAGGGGTTATAGAACTTTGCGTGAAAATTATAGGGGCATCACCCTGCTGGATGTGCTGTATAAGGTGTTAGCGAACTGTTTAAAGTCCAGATTAATTGAAGTGGCAGAAAAGACGATTGGCGATTATTTATCAGTGCGGGTTTCGGAAGAACAGGTCGGTGAGTGACCAACTTTTCACTATAGAGCAGCTAATAGTAAATAGTTATGAGCATAATTTACCACTGTTCCTGATATTTATTGACTTCAAACAAGCTTCTGACGGAATTAAGAGGAAAACATGTTTAATATGCTACAAGAACTTGGAGTCGCTTCTAAGTTGATAAGATTAGTCAAAATGACGCTGAAAGCGTCAAAGAGTAAAGTGCAAGTAGATGGGAATTTGTCAGAAACTTTTGAAGTCAACCGCGATTTGAGACAGGGAGATCCCCCCCTCGCCAATTTTGTTCAATCAATTCTGGAGAAAGTGGCAGAAATGTGTTAATCAGGTTGGAAAAGACTGCTGGAGAATATGGGTTACAATTCAAAGAGGGCAAAACTAAATTTATGAGTTTATGAGTCATACATAGGTGTTTAAAATGGCGACTTCCGTCGCACTTTTTGTATAACTGCTAGAGCGCTACACTCATTCCAGTCGTTTTATATTCAAAGTTAAAAACACAAGGGTGTTTGGTAACGTAGCCGAATAAAAATCCGCTTCACAATCAGGTCATACAGGTTCATATCCCAGCGGCATTTTAACTATTAACTTTGTTAGTTAAGTTTAGGTTAGTTGGTCAAATACCTTGACAGTTGATACACCAATTAAAAAAGTTACAATTAATAATGAACTCACCAATAGTCCTAGTTGTGATACCCCAAGAATTTTGATACACAAATTTCTTTTCCTGAGTTTCAGGATCCTCGTATATAATCTCAAACATTTTAGAGAAGTTCTGACCTAAATGGTGAGACGTTGCGGCTTGGATACCTCTTCCGCTAGCAGATACAAATCCTTCGATTGTTAGCGTGTAATCCCCTCCTGCGAACTTTTCTTTCTCAGTCTTACGTCCTTTAATTACCGGTATCGCAAGTAAATCTGTGTATATTTTCGCATACAAATCTAAAAACGTCCCAAATTAAAAATTTATCTGAAGATTGAATAAATGAAGAAACCGTGATAATTTACCTAATATAATTTTAACTTCTTCCTCCGCTTCGCCTTGATCTGCATAAGCGGTGTGTCCTTCTTGCCAGAGGAATTCTCTTGTTCTTAAGAAAGGTTGAGGATGTTTAAATTCCCATCTCTTGAAAGGAAACGTTTTGTGTTATGTTTTAGAAATGTCAAGTTGAAATTTTGATATGTGTTTATGTTTTGGTAACATACTTACAACAACGTTATTCCATTGGTTAAGTTTAATAGGCAGGTCTCTGTATGATTGAATCCATTTAGCATACGCAGGATACATAACGGTTTCGGATGTTGGACGAACTGCAACTGGCTCGGCCATATCGGAATCTCCGGATTTAGTAACCCATGCTACCTGAAGAATAATTTTAATCATTTTAACAACTTATTAAAAAAATCTAAAGCCCTGTCCAGATTACTCATGCTACTCATACTTGTGTTTGAGTTTTGTAGCATAAAGGCATCTCGAGAATCGGCTCTGCGAGTGTAATATCAAGCCTATGAGAGTGTTGTCAAGCATTCGCAGATATTCATCATGAAATCAAGCCATGTATCGACTTAATAACAATAATGCTGAAATAACTGCAAAAAAAAAGACTTGTCAAACTAATTCATATTTACAACGCCATTCTAAGACTCAACCATTGGCCCGAATCATTAAAAATAGCCTAAATAATAATGATACCTAAGCCACGGAAAAATTCTACAGGCGTGGCATCCTACCGTCCAATAAGTTTGCTACAACAATCTCAAAACTTCTACTCAAAAGAATTAACAAGGACATAAGCCAACACGACTGGATCCCAGACCACCAATTTGGATTCCACCAGTCTCACTTTACACTGCAGCAGTGCCACCGCATTACAAATACAGTACTGCACTGCGGTATTTCTAGATGTGAGCCAGGCATCCTGGCTTACTATACAAAATTACAAGAATTCTTCACATATGCTACTTCAATCTCCTACAATCATACTTAAATAAAAGTGAATTTAAAATCAAGTTTAATAGTGAAACCTCATATCACTATAAAATTCTCTCAGGAGTACCGCAAGGAAGCATTCTTTGTCCACTTCTATATGTACTTTATACATCAGATATTCCAGTAACCAAAGAAGCGTTAACAAATACATACACAGGTCACACAGCCATATTCGCAACTCACAAAGATCGTAAGATAGCTTCAGTTAATCTCCATGAGTATTTGAACCTTGTCGAAGTCTGGCTTCAAAAATTAAAAATTAAAGTCAACAAATCCAAATCCTCCCATTTAACATTCACTCTTCGGAAAGGCCATTGCCACAGAGTAACCCTAAATCAGAAAGTCATACAACAGAAGGAAACAATAAATATTTAGGATTACACTTAGATTCGGAACTAAATTGGAAACATAGTAAACAAAAGAAAATAAATCGATCTAAAAATAAAGGAGATTAACTGGCTGATTGGGAGAAAATCTCATTTAACCAGTGAAAATATATTGTTTATTTACAAAACCGTGATCAAGCCCATACGGACATATAGAGTCGAGCTCTGGGGTTGTTCAAATAAGTTTAATACAGTCAGCATGCAGGGATCTCAATCCAAAATACTTCGGAATATTGCAAATGCTCCCTGGTATGTATCAAATCATACACTGCCTGCTGACCTTAAAATCCAATACATAAGTGAAGTCATAAATCAAAGAAGTAATAAACACCACAACTTGGAAGCCCATCCCAACCCACTACTAGAACCTTTATTGCATCCCACACTCAACAGAAAATTGAAACGATCCTGGACAATAGATCTTCAATGAAGCTGAGGTAACATTGTTGGATGGACTCCTCTTCACACCACGTGCAAGAAGCTGTGTTTATCTTATACATAACAATCACATTAGAGTGTATTTCATTCTAATCGCTAATAAATAAATATTAAAAAAAAAACTTGTGTTCATACTAGGTACTCATCTGTATGTTAACAGACCACTGCTTGAACCAGCGATCGGTACATCAAAGAAAATCTTTTTGAAACTTGCAATTTTTTTATACAAAAAGTAGACAAATCTTAATTTAATAATAATGCACTGAAAGCTCAGATCTGTACTTGTGGTTAGTTGTCCCTCAAGTCTAATAAGTATAACGGAGCAAGCATTAGCATAAATATGAACATGAGTAAACTGGACACAGCTTAATAATTTAAAACAAAGATACAAACCTCTGGTGAAAAATCTGCTATGTGTGATTTTTCCTTTTCTAAAGCGGCACGAGACACAAATATAGGGAAGTAACAGTTCTGGACACCAAGTTTTTTAATTTCGTTATCAAACCAATCTTTGATCGCTTCCCAAATGGCGAACGACCATGGTCTTAAAATGTAACAACCAGAAACATCGTAATATTCTATTAATTCGCCTTTAGTAATCACTTGCGAGTACCAGTCCGATAAATTTTCTTCTTTTTTCGCTTCTAAACCTAGGCGAGTCTGTTTTTTAACACCGCTCGCATCATCGGTCTAAAAATTTGGTTTAAAAATAAACTGGCTAATAAACGATTAAAAATAGTCATACCTCTACAGGTTTCTTCTCCTTCTTTTCTTGTTTCGGTTTAGCCGGTTTTTCCTCTTTGGGTTTTGAAGATTTATTTGGCGTTCTAGCCGCTGAAGGAAAATCGGTTCCTGTTAAGGTTTTGTACTCCTGTTTTAAATCCAATAACTTCTTAATGGCATCTTCAAGTTCAGTCTAAAAGTACTCTGTATTAGATTTTAAATACTTACAGCCGATCTTTTTATTGGTGGATGACAATTAAGTTAATGGAAAAATGAAAAGATTAAAAATCTACCTTCGAAGCACCGGATGCTTTCATTTGCCTAACAATTTCGCCTTGCTCGTTAATACGGGCGGTTAAAGCATTTTTAGGTCCATCTCCAACATCACCGATAGGTTTCGGTTCAGCAGCCATTCCCAGCTTCCACTCTTTACCAGTTAATGTCTTAAATTCTGCTTTTAACGCTAGTAGCGTTTTTACTTCAACGTCAACGGCTGCTTTGTCTGCTTTTTCTGAAATGAAACAAAGTGTAACTCTTCAGATGACTACTCATACTGTACGATTAAACCCTGAAAGCTCTTTAGGTTAAGCGGATAATCTTAGCAGTCGGTGCCTAAATTAAATTCAAATAATTACCCGTTTTCAATTGACGAACTTTATTTCCTTGTTCTGCAATTTTATTTAACAAATCAGCTTCATTAACAGAACTATTTTGAGCGGCGGAGGCTTTAATAGGCTCACTAACTCTTGGAACGGTAGCTGGCTTCCACTCGACTCCTGTTAACTTTTTATAATCCGCTTTAAGGGCTAATAAAGTTTTCACTTCAGCATCTACAACGGACTTCTCCGCTTTCTTTCCTTTCAAGTCACGGACTTTGTCACCTTGAGCTGCGATTTTATCTAAAATCGTCTTTTCATCATTAGCAGGAGCCTGCACAACGACAGAAACCTTTTGAGGTGTTTGTGCCGGAGTCTGTCCTGGTTTCCAATCGGTACCGGTTAATGCCTTATATTCTGCTTTAAGTGCAAGAAGGGTTTTTACTTCTGTATCTACCGCTTCCTTTGATGCTTTCTCTGTCTTCAACTGCCTAACCTGAAATAAAGATTTTTTAAATTAAATTAAGGACTACTAACCAACAGAATAAAATCCTCGACAACTCGTAGAAATTCGACATCACCACTGTCGGGTTTTAAAAATTTAAAAATAGTTTCTGCACAAGAGTTAGGAACCTAACTGTGGTACAATGTTACGCCCTGACAGAACCATTAGAAGAAGATAAGATGCCAAGGAACGTTTCTACGAAAATCTCACATGCATCACGGAGAAAATAAATAGAGGAGATATAATTTTGCTAGGGCAGCCTGGGTAGCTCAGTCAGGTAAATGCCTGCTAGCTAGCTGGCTGACAAGGGTTCGATTCCAACAGTATTATGGAGCCGATTTGGGTCAAATTCGCCAGTTAAGATTTAGGTTTAAAGTATATGAATGTGTCGTGGGTGAAAGCTGGTTGGAGCGTGATGGAAGGCCAAAAAGTAGACCCATTACACCAGCAAGTGTGAACGAGCCTCGACACTGCATTGCGGTAGAAGAGGAAATGGATTAGGTATAATTTTACTAACTGGAGACTTTAATGCCAAGGTGGGAGAAGACAATAAAAATTTAGAGAATATAATGAATTATTTGTAGATTTTTGCTTGAATAATAACTTGGAGACAAAAAAATTGGATGTAAACCACCCGATCGATGTGATCTATTTAGACTACGAGAAAGCCTTCGATCGCGTTCCGCACAAAAGACTACTCTCAAAGTTGGACCATATTGGCATTAGAAGAAATCTTCTTGGTTGCATAAAAGACTTTTTGACGGGGCAGAAATTCAAGGTTCGAATGGGAAGAGACCCATACGAAGTCCAGAGTGGAGTACCGCAGGGGTCAGTGCTAGGACCTCTACTCTTTACGATTTATATGATCGACTTTGATGCCCAAATCGTCTGTAAAGTCGTTTCTTTCGCGGATGATACTAAATTCTTTGGTAACCCGTTTTCAAATCAACTTCAAGAAGATCTAGACAAAATTGTAATCTGGACAAAAAAGTGGTTGCTATCGTTAAATATAGGAAAATGTTCTGTTCTTCATCTAGGAAAGAATAATCCCAATAAACAATATTATCTTGACGGCAAGACTCTTACACCAGTTGACAGTCAGAAAGATTTGGGTATTATTATTTCGAAAGACTTGAAATGGAATGCTCACTGTGTGAGTGTTGTGAAGCAGGCAAATAGAACATTATATGTGATCAAGAAATCTTTTAAGTTTTTAACCAAAGATCTGTTCCTGAAACTATATAAAAGCTATGTACGACCAATTCTAGAGTATGGATCCACCATATGGATAGGATTGATGCGCTGGCATTACCCACATTGGAAGAGAGAAGAAAGTATATGGATATTACTGACACATACAAAATTCTTACAAACCAGCATGAGTGCCCAGAATTGATAGAAATTTTTACTAGAAATGAAAACGTTCACTTGAGAGGACATCAGTATAAACTTAAAAAAGATCAGTTCAATAAAAATCCGAGAAAACATTTCATAGCAAATAGAGTTGTATATCCCTGGAATGCATTACCAGAAAACGTTGTGAACTCTACCACCATTGAGCTGTTCAAAAATCATCTCGATTCACATATGAACACATAGAAAATGAAACAGTTACCGTGTTATGTTATGTGAAGTGAAATATTGTCTGTTATATCTTCTTCTCCAATCCTCTTTTACCGTGTTTACGGTGTCTGTTATATATATATATATACCTATATTATCGTTGTTACACATTATTATTATCATTTATATTATATACCTACCACATGTAATAAATTAGTTGATACGAACTCTATCAGTTGTAACTGCCTGTTCATGAATAAATAAATAAATTTAAAAAAAAAAAAGTAATTTTGACAATTTAAGAAATGCATAAAAAGTAACTGATAATAGTTTTACTTTAAACGTTCTTATTTCATTTAAAAACGGAGATAGGGTTTTCCTTGAAACATTACGCCGTTAATAATTTAATTGTAGATTTTTAGCAACTAGTGGCGAAACGCCTTTCACAAAAAAGTAAAAAAGCAAATATTACCTACCTTATCACCCTGAGCAATTATTTTATTATTTAAACCAGCAGCACCATCACCAGTATCAGCTTTCGCGCTTGCAGTGTTGGCTGCAGGTGGAACGCATCCCGGTTTCCATTCAGTATTAGTAACGGATTTATAGTCTGCTTTCAACGCCAGTAATACTTTTACTGCAGAATCTACTTCAACTTTTGCTGCTTTTTGGGTCTTCAAGTTTCTTACTAAGTCACCTTGGTTGATTATTGCTTGATTAATTTCGACGGCTGACTTTGGTTGTGCGGCAGGTTTAGTTGGTGGTTGAGTTGCAGATTTCGTAGGTGGCTGTTCCACCTTTACCTATTGAAACGATTACATACTAATTATAACTTAAGCTTTTGTTAATTTCCAATTATTTAAGTAAGTCGTATTGTATTTTATTAAACTAATGTAAATATTTTTACAGAACAGAAATCAGAAGTTAAACTTATTTAAAAATAAATAGCAACATAATAGTGACTTAAAAGGGATGTCATTTGTATTTTAGAAGTTTAAAATTCAATATGCTTCTGTATTAATCTATACTGAGCTAATTACCTGAACGTCTAAACTAAAACTAAATATTTGTACTAAAAAAATATGAACTTCAGTAATAACCTGCTAAAATATTGTAAAAAGTATTCATACAACTTTGTGTGAAGCATGCCACATGGCAAGTAAAGCTACTACTGGTTCAGAACGTTCAACTTTCACCTGTTTCTGAAGAGTGGGGAAAGTAAAGTAGGGCAGATGTTATACCTATTGATATTCTGATAAAAATATGAATTAACTTCTAACGAAAAAAAATCAATTTCAATATTACAATATATGTAGGTAATCATAATTATGTTGTGAGGGCTCTTAGACTGGGTGGGAGAGATAAGTTGAGCCCATAAGCCTAAAAACACATATATATTGTAACGTTTTTACGACGTTTATTTAAAATAAACTCGGTTCGTGGTGTAAATTAATTTATTAAACAAACTTAAAGTACGAAATAATTATAAAGAACAACAATTAAACACTAACGTAAAACTAAACGGAACACTAATATTAAAACCGAACACTAAAGTAATTTATTTGTAACAGTTATTTATTTAACTACTATTTATTTATACCGTTTATGCGTATTCACAATTATCGCCGCGCATATCAGTTCAAGACTGCTTCGGTTTTTATCAGTCCGGCTATTATATCTGAGGCGGCCTTTGACTCCAGGCGGTTGTGGATTCTTCTAGACTCATCGAATTTACTCATTCGTTCGAGATCAGCTGACGCAGCGATGATGTAATTGCGTAACTTGTTACAATATACTGACTGAGAAAAAACCAAACACAAGAGTTTAGCGAATATCTGACTATAATAATTCTTACATTTAGTTTCCTACTTTCTTTCTAAGTCTCTTTTCTAGGATTCTTTCGTATACCTCTGCTGTCGTACTAAGAAGGGATATTTCTCTGTAGTTGTTGCAAATCTTAGAATCGCCCTTTTTAATAATTTCGTAACATTTCATTTGTGATGTAGTTTGCTCTTGCTGCCTCACTCATTTTAATTTATTCCAGTGCGCCTTCTAGTTTTGCCTTTGTAATTCTGTCTTGTATATCATTCAGTTCCCTATTTTTTGTTTGTGTCATCTTATTGTCTCCTGCAGTGTTTCATTTCCATTTGTATTCTTTAACTTCTCTTCTTGATTTCCTAATAATTCTGTAAACTGATCTTTCCACCTTCTCATGATATCCTCCTCTTTGGTTATAACTTTTCCATTGTGGTCTTTCAGGTGTCTCAGGAAGACATCGTTTTTCTTTTTAAGTTTCATAAAAGAGTCCCGAGTTGCGGTAGCTAGGTACCCCATTCTCGCACGATCACAAGAGTTAAGCATTGTCTCCGGTCAGTGCTGGAGTGGGTAGCCCAACTGCTCTGTAAACATAGCACCTCCTCCCCTCTATGAGAGAGTATGAGCAATTAAAAAAAAAATTTTTAAATAAGGATATGGGAGAAAAAAGTTTCTTAAAACTTTCAGCGTTCAGAAGGGTTTCCATGCATCTTCCAAATTCTTCCCAGGCGTTTCTCTTTGCATCTCGAACCAAGTCCCTAATGTATACTCTTTGTGTCCTATATTTTGTGTAGTTCTCTTCTTTACTCTGTTACGCCGTAACTTCTACTGAGTTAAGAATGATTTCTTTAAAATTTTACCTTACATGTTTCACATTTTCTGATAGATTTCCTTCTAGAAACTCTCTTGCTTCTGTTTTTATATTGTTGGTAGACTTTATTGTGTTTCAATCGTAATTTGTAGGAAGATATTACTCTGCTTTTTCAAGCTTCTCGCCGCTTCTTGTTCTGCTGTTCCCTCCAGTTCTATTTCCATCATTAAAAAGAAAGTATATCACCGCCCCTCTCCACACCCTTGCATCTTTGACTTTTTTCGTATATTGTTATCCTGAACCATGATGTAATCAATTGGTGACCTCTCAATTCTGCTGTTTTCTCCTCTCATAACAAGATGTGTGTTTATACAGGGTGGTCGTGAAAGTTTTGGAAGTACGTTAACTGTGTTAACTACATGAAAAATAGTAGATTTCTTAAATAAATTTTTTTCCTAAAGGGTCAGATTAAAAAGTTACGGCCCTGTAAATTTGAATTAAAAACATCGATTTTTTTGAATAACTTGAAAACTATTGGAATTTATTTTTAATTTTTGCGGGGTAAATTAGGGTCTACCAAAGTCATAATTTGATAGTAATAAGAAAGCTTTAGTTTGTTCAGTGGCGTAGGTAGAGGAAATTAAGGACATTTTTAATTAAGAAAAACATGAAGGTCACACTTTTTAAAACACACTGCGTGGTATTATTAAAGGAAAATTAATTTTACGTAAAAAAGTTCTCTTGGCATTTTTAGCTCAACAAAGTCGTTTTTGAGATAAAGCTGTTATTTGTTGCACAAAAGCAATTTTGCAACACCACACTGGAAGATATTTTTGCGTATATTTCAAAAACGATTTGTTGAGTTAAAAATTCCAAGAGAACTTTTTTACGCAAAATTAATTTTTCTTTCACAATACGACACAGGATGTTTAAAAAACGCGACTTTCATCTTTTTTCTAAAATGTCCTTAATACCCCTTAACTACGCCACTGGTCAAATTAGGAAAAATCTTCACTACTTTTCATGTAGTTAACACAGTTAACATACTTCCTAAACTTTCACGACCACCCTGTATTTATGAACTTTATTTTGACAATAATTAAGTTTAATAATTACATTATTTAGTATGCAGAACTCCAGCAATCTTAACCCATTGTCGTTTATTTCATCTTCATTCCATTTTCCTGTCATGTTGTTATAGTTTTCGGATTTGTTTCCCATCCTGCCATTGAAATCCCTCACTAACACTATATTGACTTTAGCAGTATCTGCTACATCTTGTAAATCTCTGTAGAACCTTTCTTTGTTAAAAATAGCGTCATATTTTTGCTTGAGGCGTACGCCACTATTATTGACATTTTAATTTTGCTTTTTACTTCAATTTTCAGAAATGTATCTGAAACACAATCTCAGTCCTGTATTTGATTTTTTATCAATTTATGCATTAAGCATCCTACTGAGGCTGCTGCTTTTTCCCCTTGTGGAACTCCACTGCATATCAGTATATGCTCTCTATTTAAATCTTTGACGCCGCAGCCTCTTTCTTTTTGGTCTCTCTCTTCTTCTTTCTCTTTAAAATCCTTGCCCTAGGATGTAGGACCCTTGACCCATTTCCGGTACTGCTTTCAGTTCACAGCCATTCTTCTTGGCTCATGGGTGTTTGTCCCATTCTACTAATACCCTCTTCCCACTGAATTCTAGGCCTTCCTTGCTTTCTTCTACACTGAAAGCCAAAAAAAGTGGCCACCCCATATATTTTAATGTATAAGAGCAACGCTGCGTGCGGCATCAGCACTAGTTATAGGCATTATTTATTTATAACACACCTTTATAACACTCATATCAACAAAATTTGACAAAAATTAAGAAGCCCGTTTTAAATTCACACTTCTAAGAAAATCGACTGTAAGCTGCATGTACTAAAGGTGGCCACTTTTTTTGGCTTTCAGTGTATTATGTATATTTTTCAAACTCCACTATTAGTTATTGGCGTTATTGCTCTTTCCCATTGGTACTTCTTGTGAAAAAAAACTAGAGGTGTACAACGGCCTAAGACACATGATGCTTGGTATACATTTAATTTACTCTCGACATGCCATCACCCTCGCTCAGAAATGCAAATGCAAAATCTCCCCTTTTGCGGTTATAACAAAATAAACTATTTTTTTTTACATTATAGCACTAAGCAACTGTTATTTTTTTTGTTCTTACATTATTATAACATAATTACAGTTACCTGAGAAAAATTAGGCACAAATTATCTGTTGTTTGTATGTGATTTCTTGGCGACTTTTGAGGACAATGTGAACCGGAAAGGCGTATATCCTCCAAAGTCACGACCTATTCACAACGTGCTCATTAGAGTAGAGGGCGTTCTCAAACTATTCATACTGAAATAGTGAACTACTTAGATTGCCAACAGTATGTGAAACATTTGTGGCCTTGGAGAGCCTCCGTTTTCCATTTGTAGTAGGTAGATAATTCCAAAGGCAAAAGTGGAGAGCTCTCAATTTGATGTAGATTGTCCACTACAGTTGCGATCTTTACCATAGTAACTTTAAATTCGTAAACGGCGTTAATAACTTTATAACTATGTATGTTGCAGTTGCGAATAAGTGATCATCTTCATTATATGGTGACAACTTTCCTTCACGGATTTTTCATTGGACAAGCCCTCGGAGAGTTTAGACGTCAACATGTAACTGCTTGTGAACTGTTCGTAAACTGATTATGAGCTGTATGTTGCATCATGGCAAACAAAATATGCAACTGCATATGAACCGCTAGCGTTTCATTTCCTGGTAGATGCAGACGGCAGACCTGAACATAGCAGGCCAAGCATACATTGTTAATGTATAGTGTGTTACCATATAACTCATTAATCTTCGAATCACCAAGATTCTATGCACAAACTTTCAACACGTAAAGATAATAATCGGCATAATACCAGGGTTCAGTTTTTTCCAGTTAATATAGTTTTGAAATGAATATACAGGGTGGCCCACTGAAAACAGTAAACGCAAGTTTTGGTCACTTAACATCAATTTTGCAAAAAACGCTCGAACACGTCAATTTTAGTATCAAGGGGGACATCTGAATTGATTAGTATTATTTACACAACTTCAACCCTAAGATGAGGGTGAATTGCACCCCAAAAAATTTTAATATAAAGGGGTGTCGAACGTTACACAATTCTAAAGGCTTTTCAATTCTCTTTTCAACAGTCTTTTTATTTTTCAAATCCGATCATTAATTCCAGAAAAAAATATATTTAAATTTTGATCTAGGAGGCTTAAACAGTTGAACGTAGCAAACAAAAGCACTTCATCTGACAAGTTGTTTGTAATAAGCAAGTACTTTGTGAGTTTGTCAGCATTTAAATTGATAATTTTAAGTGGCCAAAAATTGCGTTTACTGTTTTCAGTGGGTCACTATGTATAATCTATTTTAATTTTAAATACAACCAACCGCATAAGATACTCTTTATTAATATAAGAAGACTACGTAAACAAATAACTTCTACCTGTTGTTTTCCTGTTGTAGCAGCTTTAGGAGCACCGGCAGTAGGGTTTTCCTTAGTATGTCCATCAGGAATAGAAAACAGGACAATTGCCCTTTCCCTACATGTATGCAAACTTAAAGGCCCATATGCAACATCAACTTTGAAGAAACCTCTTCGCTGTAGTTGGATTATATCACCTTTCTTCAGCTGTTTTAATTCTGGATCACCGAGCATTTGGACTTCTTTCTGTAAACAAATATTTAATTTACAATACCAAGTAATAGTTCTGATTTCACTTTCAAATTTATAATAAACTGATCATCCTTCAAGGATAATTTAAAGGTGGCGTGGAGTTTTCCACAAGTCGCTGAGGTTTGAATTCTATTAGGAAGGACAGTATAATCACAGAATATTAATAGTAACTGAAAAGAAGCGAAACTTGGGCTTAGCAGTGAAACCATTTTCCATAAGTGGTTATAACTTATAACAAACATTGAAAATGATTAAACAACAATATAAAAAATGACGGAAGAATAAACCTTTTTGGGTTTCTTGTTCGTGGTTGTTAATATTCTTTGGCAGAACCATAGTAAAGAAAAATAATATTTACCTTAGTCTCGTGGCCAACATACTGTTTAAAATCTTCATCTTTACCCAATAATGCCTTACTAATAATATGATCGAAATACACACAAAATGTTGGAGTAAACCGAGCACTATCAGTTTCAGCCAGCCATGTTATCTTTAACGTTTTCTTATAATCCTTATTGTCTAAGTTTGGCTCAGCTTCGACGGATACAACTTTACCATTTTCGCTTAAAATCGATTACAAATATTTTACAAAATTTCACCAAAATCGTTATGTAATGCTCACCGATTAATTTTCTTAATGAGCAAATTTCCCCAGTTAATAAAGGTCGTATTTTCACCTTCCTTTAAAGCTTCGGCATCGGCTAAATCAATGAGCACTCGAGGTCCAACCCATACTTCCTTGGTTCCTATTTCGGTGTTTTTAGGATGTTTGGGAACCTCTAATTTTTCTTCTTTAACGCCTTTTACTAAGACTGGAATAGGTGATTCGTGTTCAACTGCTGTATAACGTGGAGCTATCGGATCTATAACCTGCAAAATATTTAGTTATTTTACGATGAGTTTATTAAATATACGAACAAACCTTTTTATTAAAAGCCCAAATTTTATCCCATTCCATGAACACAACAGACCGGCTGGAACCTTGAGCAATTATGAACTGTTTTAATCCTTCCACGGTCATACCTCGTCTCAGAACGCCTCTTACAGTTGGAAAGCGTGGGTCATCCCTATGCAATACCACAATTCTTAATGCGAAATTTAAATACAGAATATAAAACTTACCATCCATCCACTAATTTATTTTCAACAAACCACGTTAACTTGCGTTTACTTAACACAGTGTTCGTCATCGACAACCTGCTGTATTCCCAAATATACGGTTTTCTCAAGCCTAATGCCTCAATAAACCAATAAAATTGGGCATCGCGATCGTGATACTCCATCGTTCTTAAGGTGTGCGTTACGTTTTCTATTGCGTCCACAATTGGACAGGCAAAATCGTACGTTGGATATACTCTGTTTGTAAATACACATGAATAAGTCATTTATACTAAACATTATTTTTTCATTTAAATTAAGTCACTCAATTAATATAGCACTTCGCATAGAAATTTTTAAAACGTTAATATACAGATTTTTCTCAGGATATTGAAATGGTTTGCTGCCTAATGGTAATAAATATCAATATAATTAATCAAATGGTTCTCTGAGTGGTACCTTGTCGACTATCAAGAGGTCTCACATTTGAATGTAATCATAATAATAATACAAATAGGCATCCAACTCCATAGTAGAGTCCCTAAAAGGGCTCTTCAAATCCATTCTGTAGGGTGGATTACTCCCTATTTCGTTATACAGTGGAACTTGGATAATTCGAACGTCTATAATTCGAAATCGTCGTTAATTCGAAGATTTTTCGCGGTCCCTTGAATTTTGTATTAAATCAATGTAAAAAAATCGTGGATAATTCGAAGTTTACCTTCTTTAATTCGAAGTTTTTGTACCAAAATCAGTCAAAACTTAGTAAATGCGGAAATTTGGAGAGTGAGATTTCACCCTCCATTGTAAAGAAGTCATCGCTTTGTCTAATCACGTACGCGCGTCTACCTACAAATCAGCTGTTACCCGAATCGACGGACTTTAGCACTAAAGGTGCATTCAAACTCAGAATTTTGTCCAGAAAGTTGACGGAGAAATTTAAACGAACCAATCAGGTGTGTAGAATTTGAATCGTAAGAAGCGGTAAATTCTACACTCCTCCTGATTGGTTCGTTTAAATTTCTCCGTCAACTTTCCCGACAAAATTTCTGAATCTAAATGCTCCCTAAAAGTTGTCACTTGCCAATCCCAACATTCGTCATCTGCGCGAATTTCGTTTTCATTCACTGAACGTGCTTTAAGATTTTGCTAACCTTAAACGACTAAACTCTGCAAAACAATCAGAAATATTACAATTCCTTGTGTTCAGACGTTCAGAGGACCTAAAATTAAACCAAAAAGATGTAACTTTTCTAATTCGAATTTTTGGATAATTCGAATTTTTAAGTGGTCCCTTCAGCTTCGAATTATCCAAGTTCCACTGTAATTGGCTAGAGCCTACAGTTTGGCAGCAGCTGTAACACTCCTCCATTATCGTCTGTTCATTATTTTATCCCTCCAATCATGTATATACTTCCATCTTATTTATGTCTTCTATCACCTTATCTTTCCATCTTTTTCTTGTTCTTCCTCTAGGATGTGTTTCGGGTGGTTTCCACTCAGTCAAACGTTTCATCAACTCGTTGTTTCTTGTCCGTGTTATATGTCCAAACCATCTTAATCATTGAGACTTTATAAATTTAACTATGTCCTCACCTTGGTTTTCTCTGTTTCGGTATTAGAATGACATTATTCTAGCACGCATTTTGATGCTTTAATGAGCTTCATTATTAAACGATTTTTGGTGATATTTTGTTTTCAGAAATTGGTGATACTGTATCAAATAATACAGAAAATACCTAGGCAACCATTTAGTTGCTAGGCAACCAGTCAGTTGCTAGGCAGCTAAAACGTCAAATGTCAAACTTCTATTAACTGTCAAGCAAAAATCATTATTACAAACTTAACTATTTAACCAAATTTCCCCAACTCGAAATTGTCAAGTATTTTTATAAAAAAAAGTAATGTAAATGGAAGCCGAAACTGAGAAAATGGTATAAAAAAACTCGTTACAGAAGGCTATTCGAGCACTCGTCCGCTCAACCGCTCGCCGCTACGCGGCTCGTTTCCAAATTTCGGACTCGTGCGCGAAAACGATGCCTTCTGTAACTTGTGTTTTAATATACTATTCCAAGTGTTGTACAGTTTATAACCTACCATGATTCTGTCTTATGTCATGGTACCTGTTATTCTGATTATTAAGGTACCATCGTGTTCAAAGAATACTGGTACAGCAAAATTTTGGCTGTTTAAATTTGGTTTGAAGCCACATAATCAATTGCGTTAGCAGGCTATGACCATGAAACATCAACGTGACAGTTCTATGAATGAAAAATCTAAAAAACTTGTCAGTTTGACAAATACTTAACCTCTATTTGACATATCCGATTTACACACAAAAGAAGTGTCTACATCAAATTTTGAGTTTTGGAAGTGTCTGCAGTAACACACTGTACCAGTATTTTTTGAACACGATGGTACCTATATGCCTAAATATTTTGTGTTTCAATCTGGTGCATATCCTGCTTTCTATCCCCTCTTCTTTGACACCAAATATACAGGGTGAGTCCTTAAGCGCGGCCGCCGACTCTATCTCGGAAAGTAGTTGACGTACGTTAACGGGGAAAAAAATTTACGAATGAACTTGAACCTAAGAAATCCATTAAAAATATTTTTAGCCGCCGATTCTTTCAGCGGACGGCGCAATCGGGGGACGGCATCATTAAATCGCACTTTTTTCGAAAAATTTCTAAATGAAGGCCTATTAGAATATGTCTAGATCAAAGATATTCATGAGAGATTCATGATATCTGTTAGCATTAATTCTGTTTGTTCCATCATCTTGGATGCAACGAGGTTCTTGTATTTTGAAACTCGTCCAGCACTAATGTAAACACGTACGGCCTTGTACTTATCCAGTTTTGCTCCGTAAACTTCGCCTTTATGTTATCGTTGCGTTATATTCCCCTTCGGGTTTTGTTTTGTTGTAGCTGTTTCTACTTTGTACTTTTATCGTTTCCCTTCTGTACCATCGTTTTCCTGTTGTTTGGTATTACAATTAGCTTTACGCCTCAATTGTTTTGTTTGGTACACTTTACACACTTTGTTTATTCACATCCGCTCATGGCCACTACCACTATCTACCTAGTCAGATTTAGGTCATAGGCAGATTTAAATCCAGCACAGTTAACGTTCGGTTAAATTAATTACAGAAGCAACTGATGCGATGAGCTTAAAAAAATCAAACAAGACTTACTTATATTTTTCTCCCGTCCGAGGATGTGGTTCATTCTTACATCTATAAATCGTTGGATCTCGCATACAACCGTTAGGAGATTGCATATCGATTTTTGCCCTTACACAACATTTCTGTCCCCTTGGCGTTCCCTTCTTCATTTCTTCCCAAAGTGGCAGGTTTTTATCATATGCTTAAACCCAAATTTAAATAATTAGAATTGCAAAAACAATAACTTAACACACCAACTTACAATTTTTTCTATTTTCCGATTCAATTTTCTGTTCTCGTTGCTGTTTCATTAATTCGGGTTCTGTATCGTCAACGTACGCCTTGCCCTCCTTAAGCAACTTTTCACAGTACTCTAACATTAAATCGAAATATTGCGAAGTGTGAGTGAAGAGATCAGGTTTAATTTCAAGCATTTCTACGTCTTCTAAAATAACTTTTTCAAAATGGACATTTTCCTTCGCTGGATTAGTGTCGTCAAATCTCATAATCAGTTTGCCTTCGAATGCTTGTTGGTAGTACTGATTTAAAAGCGCCGCTTTCGCATGACCAATATGTAAATAACTAAAATTAAATACAGTGCATACAACCAGAAAGGAATTTAAAGATTACTAGCTTACCCAGATGCTTCGGGTGGAAAACGGACGACAACTTTACCCATTTCGGCACCTGGTAAATCGACAAACTTTCCTTCTTGAGCTCTACTCGCCGTACTACGTTCTAATGATTGCCTGTTAGATGAAGGGGGACTCAAAGCTACTTTGGCTTCGGGTGGTAAGGAGTCTAAAACGCTTTTTACAAATGCTTGAGCTTTAATGTAATTATACCATCGTAATATGTTTGCTGGAGCTTCCTTCTTTGAAACTAAACCTTGCCATGGTTTATTTGCTAAAAAGAAACTCGCATAAATATTTACCCAATTACATTTATTATTTTTCTCACCATACAACGAAGCAAATACAGCAAAATCCGCAATCGTAATTCTTTTGCCGACCAAAAACGTAAGTGGTCCAAGAATTTTATTAACATATTGTACGGCATTTGGAAAATCATGTTTGGAACTCAACGGCCCAATTGCATACGACAACCAATGATCTACTTGAGTTTTTTCGATGGGATCCGAACCGTACAATTGACATTCGGCTAACTTTCTTGCTACAATACGAGCAACATCGTTGCCGGTAACGCACGGTATTTTCTGTGAACAACTTTCAATGATGGTCTCGTCAGCCCAATTTATTTCAACAGATTCTGACTGAATTGTTTTAACATATTCAGCTGCCAGAACACCACCTAAAAATGAGTTACTGAAATAGATCACTTTTCACAATAACCATAAAAGTATAACCTCACCTAATGGTGGCACATTTTTATTACAGGTAATTTTCATATTGTTTTTTGGCAATACAATGGACAGTTATACGATACTTTAGCACTTAAATTAATGAAAGGTGATGAAACCAGTCAAAAATATGTTGAAATAACCCGAAACTCCTTTGAAGCACACACCGGCATGGAAATTTATTCCACAGAAGTGGAAAAGAAAACAGATTGGCAAAACTGAAATTTACATCTTTTATTTATTTTTTAAAAAATTAAATCTGAAATTATTACTTTGCAATAAATTTTTATCGTTCAGATGTAGGTTTGTCTCAATTAACATTTAATATGTGTAATCTTCCAATTTAACTTTTAAATGTAATAATATTTTTATTAACTTCAATGACGTGTAAAATGGCAACACTGTAGTAGATAAAATGTCACAGTTGTCAAAACAAGTTAACCTGAAAATCTAAGTTTTTTTTAAATCGCACAATCGCAGATAGATTGTATGTAGAACATTTTAAATTGTATATTAATTTGAGTTTAGTTTAAAACGCCTTGACTAACAAAATCATTATTGTACAAAATTAAATTATAATACAGCAAGCGAGTCAACATATTGCAGCACGAATGGATGTAGAACAAAAACTAGCAGAATACCGGGCAAGAAAGCGAAGACAAGCTTACCTCGATAAAGCTAATGAAACTATAAAATCATTCTTTACTATACCACGAAAGAAAACTCAAATGTCCAGCGCAAGCGTAAGTATAAGTTTCGGCATTCGTTTCCATAGGTATTTTAAAAATTGGTGTATTTTAGGAAAAGGAGAATCAAATTCAAACCATTGAAGAAAGCAAAGCGTTAATAATTAATGACGCAGAAAGTGAAATACTGTTGTCAGATACAGAAAGCGAGGATAACGAAAATTGTAGCTGTTCCTATCTTACCCTTTTTACTTATCTGTTATATTTCATACTGTGGCTTACACTATTTGTTATTTTTATAAAGTTACAGTTTGGTTTAGCATTTGCAGTGACATCAGCGATCGTTGCAATGTATTTAAATACACGTACAGGACCAAAGAAGAAAGACGAAGTTAGCGCATATTCGGTGTTTAATAAAAACTGTGAAAGTATAGACGGAACATTAACAGCCGAGCAGTTTGAAAGAGAAATACGATATGGCCCAGCGGCTGTGCATTAATGAAATTGCAAATATTTTTAGAAAATATAATACTTCGTCCAAATGTATATTTAATTTCCTTTCTTGAGATAGCCAAAATCAAAAGCTTTATGATTCGAATGATTGTTAGGGCAAATACAAATAAATAATGTAAAGGTGATGACCGAGGTTAATGTTTTGAAGCCAATACAATACAAATTTAAACCTCCTTTTATTTAGCCAATAAGAATTAAAATGATGTTATAACGATTACGATTAATTTTTTAAATACATATATTTTTATATTATAGAAATATTTATACATGTTACGTTGATTTGTAAACTAAAATATATAATTTAAAATAAAATCGCTTATTTAATTATTAAATTAAAAGTAGGTAACCACTGTATCGACATTAGAATTTATTGATTAATCAAACACGTATTTTTACTAAAAATTATTACATCACACTGTTTTATTTGTCTATAAATTACACATTTAGTAATAAAAGATGTGTTTAACAACAGAATAAAATATACACATTGACATATCTATATACTTACTGAAATATAACAAAGTAACATTAATCGAGGTAGATCTATAAATGAAACTTGGGTCTGGTAGCAGCAATCACCGATTAGATGCAGTCATTGGTTATTTGATATAGTTTCATTTTATTTTAAATATTTACCGGATGCGATTTTGTTCCGAATAACCAAACGTCGCAAATACATCGCAACTGATGCAACCAACCTAAGGTTTTCCTATAGTAAAACGTAATCTGAATTGCACAATTGTTCATCTAAAAGGTTTTATTTTAATATAAAAACTAGATTTTTTTTAATATCTAGTGCTAGTTTGAACGTAAATATATGTCTTCAGAAAAATTGTTTTGTCTGCTTTCATAAAAGTAAAAACGTTTTGTGCTCTAATTTACACTTTATTAAAAATTATCACATTTATTCACCTGTACTATGAAGTGTTTGCTACTAACGATCGCAACTGAGTAACACATAATCAACAATCTACATCCAGTATGTATACAATGACAATAATTCATAAACAACTAACAGCGGTACACATTTAATAAAAAAAACCGACATTAAAAAAGACTAGTACAAATAATCTAAACTATTTTATAAGAATAAATGTTTTTAGAATATATACATCTGTCATAAACTACTACCGGGACGTGCTTTTATTCCAGTTCAAAGACTTACTTTCAACAATAGAATAGTAAACTTACTAAAGTTCCGTAATAAATAAAGCTTAAGATTATCTTCACGATAAACAAAATCATGCAGTTTCATTAAAATGAGTTTAAAATTGTACGTATATAATAATATAGAAACTTGAATAATACCTCGGTGATAAAAGGGAACTAATATTTATTTACAGTAGCATCAAACGGAGAAGAACCTACAGGTTAATGAAGTAACAGCATTTCGTTAGCTTAAGGTCCGTATCTTTCTTTCTTTCTCTTTTACCCTCTTATACCTTTACAATATCGAGGGGTAAGGTACTAGAAATTGAGGCTCAACTGAAACATAGCTAAACTCACACTACAGTAATGGTTATATTGACAACTATCAACCTCTTCGGTTTATGGTTTAGTTTTTGGAGACTAGATACAGCAAATTCTTCTTTGGTTAATGCTACTTTGTAGAATATTCTGCTTTAACAAAGCTCTGGCATTGTTATTATAACAAAACCATTAATCTGTTGAATAACCTCTTATATTACCTTAATAACAACAAATTCGGTCAATCATCTTTGCTTAATATTTATTTAACACCCATGAAAGTAAATTCCAGCAACACTTACTGCTTTACAATTCAAACATGTAACAGTTTTGAAATAAGAGATAAACCACAGTGCAATTACGGTGTAGAACTGAATGAAATTTCTCGTATCACTCGATTATAACAAGGTTGGCCAGAGTTTATTCAAAGCTGAATATTCTTAAGGACCGTTTTCATATAAACTACCATGGCAGTAATGTGTAAATGCAAATATTTAATTTGCTAAAGGAAATTGCTTAATTGATATTTGGATTTTAAAAATAAGTGCTTGGATTTGCTTGGTTATAAAGGAAAATATGTGGTAAATTTTCAAATAACATCTGATCAGCAATTAGACAGAAAACAATGAAAGATCTAAGTAATTTATAGTACAAACAGGTGTATTCGTTGTCAAAGTAATCACCATTAATCTTCCAACATTTTTGTTTTTATTTCAGTATCAAGATAGTCTGCTACTAATGTTTTGAATCAGTGATGAACGACTACCAATCAATTAGCCATTTCCAAGTACGTCACAGTGACGTCATTGGCTCCTCCCCTAACAGCTGATTGCGGGCCACGTTTGTTAGCGCCCTTGTGGAAGTTGTGTGTAAATCTGTGTTTTTAACCTGTTTCTGTTGATAAAAATTTATAGTTTTTTAAAAAGTTAACCTCCAAATGTCATACGTTTTGACAGCTATAAAAATAATAATAAACTACGTAACTAGCACTTATTCACATAATAGATAGTGCAAACCTGGTGTACACATACGATTAGAAAAGCAAATTTTTATGCCCATGATCAGCTGTTTAAGACGGAGTCATGACGTCACATGGAAATACCTTCTTATTGGCCCACCTGCAACCCCCACTTCGTTACTTGCAATCCACCAAAATTGTTCATGAATCTATAAAATAACTCCCAATCTCCACCTATCGCAAAAAAATCCCTTCGCCCCTTATTGGCATGATGATGATGATGAATCTATGAAATAACTTTTTATGTTTCCCAATGCAGATACCACAAATTATAATCAAAATAGATTTATTTTATTTATGGATCAACGGCAAGTGCGTCGAAAGACGCCGCATTACTAGCGCGCATGCAATACAATATAGCTAACAAAAATATAAGAGAATATGGAGTAACATAAGTAAACCATAATTTAAATTAACAAAACGTCTGCCGGGTTGGAACCGTGTCATTGTTGAGACCTACGAATAAAAAGAAACAGGATGGACATTAAGGTATCATGGTGCATAACTACAAGTGCAACGGAAATACGTCACACACGCCATATTGAAACACCAACCGGCACGAATTTTTATTGGTAGACTTTAACTGTTTGTTTACGTTTTTGACTTTGACAGTTGAAGTATTTAGTATTCTCAGCCAATGAGCTTCTAAAATCCGCCATATTGATACACCATCTAAATTGCATACTGTTGGTGTTATGCTACTTCCTTTCTTTTTTTTATTAGGTTGAGACAGAAGGACTCAACGTTTCAGAAGGTTTTTGCCTCTGGCTTGATTGACAAGTTGAGTTACCGTTACGCTTCTGTCTCTTACTAAAAGAGTTTTACCTCTGGCGTGGTGGACACGTTGAGTTACCGTGCTCCCCCTTTCCTTCTGAAGAAGCCCCTTAACAAAGCGGACAAAACGTTGAGTTCTTCTATTGACACTGACCGTGGAAGTCTTCGAATTCATCATATGAAAAATACAATTATATATGAAACAAATCAATCGCAAGACTAGATGAAAGATTTAGAATATGATTTGACTCTAAACTTAAAGACCTCCAGAGATTCCACCTCAGTAACAGAGCTTGGCAGACAGTTCCAGCTCCCTCTCAACCTCGAGACAAGTCAAAAAAATCCGTAATTTGATCTATTTCGATCTTCCATCAAATCTTGATTAAAATGGAGTGAATAGGGGAGATGTCTATGTATAAACATATCCAAAAGTTCGTCACAAGACCATTTAAACATTTATGGACCAAGACGCCATACTCAATGTGAAGGTAATAAGAGGGGCTGAACTCCATACTGACCATAGACTGCTTATTGCTAACACAAGATTCTCTACAAGAAAACCTAAAAAAGCAAGACAATATAGAAAAATAAAGATAAACGAACTCAGAAAACCAGAGGCAATAGAAAAGTATCAAACTAACTTAAATGCTTCAGGAAAACAGGAGCTGGAAGAAGCGGCTGAAAATCAAAAATGGAGCCTATAAAAGAGATGGCAGATATTGAAAAAGGTCATAATATCGAACCCCATATTTTTGTAATCGTAATAAAATGTTCTATTCAAAATTAAAATAATATACAGGGTGTTTCATTACAAACTTTAAAATCAGCATTACTTCCGGTCAAAATGGAAGCTCAAAACTGTTAAAAACATTCAACGCAAATACACAATTTACTGTAATATATACCTGTACCTACCAAATTTCATTTTGATATCTCTAAAAACTCCAGAGATATTTACTTGGTTCCACACATTTGCTCATTTGCACATTTGTATACAGTCTGTCTGAAACTACTAGCCACATAGGTACTGATCCTGTTCCATATATCCAAGACAACTAGAAAATTTCTACTTACAAAATATACAACAAACAAACAATATATTATTTCTTAACAAACTTATCACAACGAAAAAGGAATGCATAACAATCTGTACCCTTTCATTGACTAAATACACTTCCATTTTGTAGCTGCTACTTGAAAAAATACAAAAGCTATTATTTTTTATTACATGCAACTTATTTTGACATTATCATTAATTGTTGCTTGTGATGTATGCCTTATATGCAGAAAAATATAATAGCCTATCTGCCTAGTGAAGCTAGACAAAGTGTATATAACAGAAGATCAATAAAAAACCAATTAGGGTAGACTGTGAAATTGAATTATTTTGAATTGGTACTTTAGCCACATCCACAGAATGACATTTCTGACATGAATTTAAGGTTATAAACTTTGTTTACAATAAAAATGTCATTCTGTGGATGTAGCTAAAGTAGTTCTATTAACTTTTTAGGAATGTTTAGTTCTTTCATTGCTTCGTAGAGTTGTTTTCTTCTGATTCGATCGTAAGCTTGCGCTTAAAATCTATGAACAATATATGTGTTTTTGTTGCAATCATATGCCCAATACACAAAAAAGGACCTAATATGGACTGTAACAACTACAGAGGGATCGCGCTGAAACATAGCATACAAGATTTTGACAAATTGTATAAAAAATAGGTTAGAACAAAGCATAGAACACACAATGGGAGAATACCAAAGTGGGTTCAGAAGAGGAAGATCGGTTATAGACCAAATGTACATACTAAGAGAAATACAAGCAGGGAGTTCCGAACACCAACAAGATAATAGGTGGACAAAAAAGATAACCTGCTAAAAGAGGCAGACACAAACGAGGACCATTGTGTAGATGAGAAGATGAATTAATAAATGCAACGAACAAACTATACAAAAATCTAACAAAAAATAAAAAAAACTGAAAGAAGATGGGGGAACACCTTTGCACGAAACCAGCATGAATAGGCTTACTATTATTATTATTATTATAACTGTTGTTGGAACTAGCACAATTTTGTTCGGATTAGCATGATTTTGTTAGGATTATTAGGATCAGGAAATTGAGATAAATTCTGTTCGAATTACTGGGTGCTTAAATTAATGTGTTTGGATTACTCAGCTAGCGAGATCGGCAACGCTCTGTAAAGGGTATGCCACTCTATGAGCCGGTTGCACAAAGCTTTTGTTAAATTAACGAATGATTAAAGTTGACAAAAGAGGATCATTTTTTGTTTATTAATGTATTATTTGCCATATGCATTCGAATTTTGATTCGATTTTGTTCACTTTGACAAATGATTAATTTGACCAAGCTGTTAAATCATGTTTGTGCAACCCGCCCTAAGAAGAAGAAACTAGCGAGTAACTCAAAACAGAAAAGTAGGTTACTATCCAGTGGGGTTGTTTGAATTAATACGATTTTCTTCTGTTTATCAAGTTCAAAAAATTTAAATAATGTTCAGATTAAAGTACATATATTCATATTACTGAGTTTGCAATTATCCCAAACGTTACAAACATAGGTAATAATTGTTTGGTGAGTTATTCTGTATCACATTGTATAATGCCACTCAATAGCTCAATTTGATTATAAAAATTTTAGACCAAACCCTTGAAAGCAATAAACTGAAGACCAGAAGACCGATGTTACGTGGCGTGTTTACCATGGAAGGTAGGGAAGCACAGCTTCCCCTACGTAAAAATTTAATATTATATATTATCCTGTTGACCCGAATATGTATAATTATTTTCAATATTTTTCAATACTAATCGAAGCTCGAACCTGATTTCAACTGCCCACTGCCGCATAACACGAACGACGAAAAACACGCCGTAACCCGAAACGCCTTTGTAAGCTACGAAGTTACAGCTTATCGCCAGCATGGTGTTGAATTGACTGAGATCGATAGCAAGCGCGTGTCCAAGAATATAATGTAGTAATAAAATAAATACTGTTTTACTGTGGAATTAAAAAGTATATGAACGTGAAATTAGTTACATATTAATGTATAAACAATACAAATATCGTATCAATGCAAAAATCTTTCGTTTTTACGCATAATTTCGTTTGAAAATCGAACTAAAAATAGTCTTGTGTAAGCTGTAACCCGGCAGATTACACTCACTATCTCCGCCACAAGTGCATCCTACAGAACGTTCCTTTTCCGCGCTTAAACGAATCAAAAGTTTGGTTAGGAATTCTACAGGACAAGAAAAACTTTCTGCTTTGGGATTAATATCAATTGAAAAGGAATTAGTGCAAGAATATTCTCGTGAAAAAGTTTTGATGATGACGTTATAGATGAGTTTGCAAAAGAAAATAGACATATGGCACTTCATTTTAAGTAAGGTATCTTTTGTGCATCAAAAAATTTTCGTCTGCGGCTTTATTTTACTCTTCAGCTTCCCCTTTTGTGAGGTTCTAGACACGCCCCTGGCATGTTACTATATACTTCGAAACATTGGCAGACAGTTTTTCAATATGAAATAACAAAACTTGTTCAACAAGGATACAAGGAACTGATTACCACAACACCAAAAGTATCTGAAGGTCAATGGTGACTGCTTTGAAAAACAATAATATTGCTCGTCGGTAATAAATTACTTTCGTCCATTAGGCTTTTGTTCTAATTGCCAACAGAATTTTACTTAGTTTAAGAACCGATTATTCACTTACGAACAAAATATAATCCTGGAACTTTCACAAATAATGGTGCATTAATAATTAACAATTATTACAAACAAATACAGTAAAACCAATTAACTATCGCTATCAATCAACATATTATACTTTAAATACATTCTTTCCAAATGGAAATTAGTCTTCTACACAATAATAGGTATATTAAAGAGATCTCAGTATTTTTTCTCTATTTGGGTCCACTTTACAAACCATTTGTAGTTTAAATTTAAAACAGATAATTGGCAGATCTTTTTTTTTAAACTTGTCAAATTTGCATTATGACTTCATTGCAACCTTCTCAATTTTGAAGTAAAATGCTGTCGCTTTTCAAAAATAACAATGTTAGGATCGGTTACCAACAAATAGGTAATAATTTCTACTGAATATGGTGCTACCTGTCGCAGTGATTTCAGCTGCTTCTCACAGCGACTCATAAATTAACAATGTTAGTAAACATAACCTATTTTCGAATGAAACTCAACACAACAAGATGCTACCAAGGCCCGCTGAATTAAATATTGTATATTAAGGCCTGCCCACTTCATTTAGCCAAGACGCAATTTAGAAAGGACGATGGCGCCCTTTGGGGCGCACTCTACATTTTAAAGGGACAAATGTATAGTTCACCTCAAATTGCGTCTTGGCTAAATGAAGTGGGCAGGCAATATTTAATTCAACGGGCCTTGATGCTACTTGCATAGTGCTAGTGGCGCTACTTACCACCAATTGTTTGAAAATTTTGACCAATGACGATCATTGTTGTTGTCGGTAAGTGGCGCCATATGGAACACACCTAAAACTGGCACCTAATCAAGCCGTCTTACTTCAAAATCAAGATTCAAATACACAATGAGCCAATTTGGACTTGCTTACATGCTATTAATAACGTATCTGTTCTTCCCTATATAAAGGATGTCTAATTAAAACAGGAAGAGTGGCAGTATAATACACCTCAAATATCGAAACAAAAACCAGAGCTCGCTGCCGATAAATTCAATAAATTCAGTTTGTTTAAAATTTTCGTCTTAAAATTTAAAAAGCTTGGATATTAATCAAAATATCACAAGGTATTAAACAGCCATAAGACACATTTTTACTTATCTATACAGAATTTGTATACATACAAATACTAAATTTGTCGAGTTGTCCCACAACTATAATTATGAATTTTTTGCTTGCAGATAAAATTAATTAAATTATTTTACTTAAAAAAATGATAAAATCTAACCTCTAATAATAATAATGATTAAAGATTCTTCTATTTATAATAACAGTTATGAGACAAGCGCATATAAAAATATAATCTACGATGATACACGACTCACTCAATGGCTTCTTCAGTGGGAGGTAAAAAGGTTCGCTTATTAGGTAAGAGTATTATTATTGAGACTGCCATAAGTATATGCCATATACTATGCAAATACTTATAGTTGGATTGTGTTTGTAAAAGGGCAAAAGTAATCAGACCTACTCCAACGACAACCATACCAGTTGGAAATATTATATACAAATAACGTTTACTAGGAAATCTCATGCCTGTCTTTCTGTAACGTATATACCAACTAGCAATAAGTATTGCAATACCAGTAAGAGAAGGCACGGTGAACACCATCAATGATGTTTTATTAACGGTAGTACCAAATGCTAATAAAATAGCACCACCTATATGGCAAATAGAAGGCCACGGGTATGGCAAATATGCCATTGCTATTACTGTAACCCATATCGATAGTAAACCACTAAAGAAATCGGAAAATTGTAATACCGCCAAACGGACCAAACAGAAACTATAAACTCTTTCGCCTGCATCGCATGCGTGATAAAACGTCGAAAAAAAGCAAGTTGAAAAATATACTAAAGCTTCCACGTAAAATTCTCTTCGATAAGCTACATAAACGGCTGGCAAAAACACTAAATTACTTAACGTGAGAAGAAGCAGCTCCAAAATAATCATCGCACGTGAATTGGCATAGGAATCGTCTGAACAATCCCAACCTGCAAAGAAATAATTTAATTAAAAAAATTCATTTAAGGCACTCAGCATTATGGTAATTTGGTTGACTCAACTTGAGAGGTTCAGCACTTACCGATTAGTGATTTTTTTTAATTAATGTAATATACTTTGTGTTTAAAATTTAGTTTCTCTAATTTTGAAAACCCTCTTCATTGACAAACATAACAAATAAGAAAAATATAACAGAAAAATTCAAAAATAAAAAATACCAACCATAATTGATAAAATCACATTTCATATTTATTTTAAATATGCACTGTTAAAACAATAACAGATACACAAAATGATTTTTAAGGATGACATTAAAATGTAATAATCCGGTATGAATCCGGTACGATCCAACAACTAAGGATGTCCCTCTTCTTTTTTCAGAACATAAACAAATGAAGGATGAACGTGTACGTTTGAGATAAACTAATGTTTTTTTTTGATAAGTTTTTCCATAATATGAACTTTAATATGCTGATAAAGAATCATCAATGTTATGAATGTTGATCGTCACTAGAAACTAACGAAATTGTTTTAAATATCCAGTATAAACAAGTTTTACTTTCAGTTTAATAATTAAAAATTATAAAATTCATAAACCAACAATCGAAAATTATTATTAAGCAAAGTTTACCTCAGGAATTCAAAATTGATTTCTTCGTTCGGTTCAGAATTTCAAAACACTCTATTTGCTTAAGATTATGTTACTTATTAAGAGTGAGAATTTTTACTTTTTACTTTTTAAGTTTGAATTGGCATCGGATGAGAATGGCTCGGTTCGATTCAGCTCAAGACATTGCATAATTACTGAGCCCTGTTCGTTTTTGAAATTCGAAACATAAAGCTTTTATCACCATTACTGAGGTTCAAACCATTGATCTTCCACCAAGTTTTCAGTTTTTCGAAACTCTGAGCCATCAAGCTTCATGCCTTTACCAAGTCATATGCAATTAAGAGCCTTGCGTCTTTCTGAACACTGAAATATCAAGTTTTTTTCGCCTTTACCAAGTTACAAAACCACCGAGCTTTTATTAAATTTTTAGTGTTTCTAAACTCTGAGCTATCAAGCTTTCCAAGGTGTCACGTGGTTTTGCAATTCCGTGTAATTTGGGAAGTTTTGAGTCATTTTAAATTTTTAGTAGATCCTTTAGTACGGCCCCGCCCTGTGTTTTAATTTTGATCCCGTGTTAAAGGTGTTATTCTTGCTACAGTTTAAATTCATGTTACGTCTGTAGGGCATCCAAGGTTAAACCATGTCAGCGCGTTTTGTTTGGAGTTCTACGAAATCTTGAAGTCATTTTAGTATGTCCCAAGGTTTCAGTTATTGCAACTTCTCGTAATACGGTTCGGGGAATCCCTCGGTACGCCAGGCCTTGTGAGCTGACTTGTTTCAGCGTCCTTTTGAGTCCTCTTCCGCTCCCCACTTCAGTACGTGGCAAGTCTTTGATCATATCGGACGTCTTTGTAGTAAGTACAAATTTTATCGCTTCGGTATTTACCCCACCGGGAAGGCTTCTCACTTTCGTAGTTCTCGGGGAGTACTTGCGACGGCATAAGTTCCGGATAATCCCAGAGGATGCCATATACTCCCGGAATAATATAGTTATGTGTGGAAGTTGTGAAAAGTTAAAGTGTCGTTCACGCATTTTCCTCTTTTGAGGGTTTAAGAAAACCCACAGCCGTTGGATTATTCCTTTGTTGTTTTGCACCCGTCTTGGAAGAAAGAACATCGTAGCTCTTCCCAGTTTCACGTCCGTCACGTTACTCTCCGACCAACATCTTGTCAGGTAATTTTACCTTCTTTTACGCTGCACCTGCCTTTGCCGTTCATGTTTCAACCTCTACGATTGCCGCTTGCTGGCAGGCCGTCATCAATGTTTGTTTTAGAGCTTAATAAGTACCGCCTTTTGTTTATCTTTGTGTTTCGTTTGCAACTTGTAAAGTAGTAAACCGATTTCGTGGTCAATCTGTTTGATCCAGTGGCACTGTATTGTGCTCGGCTGACGAGATGGCGTGAGCCAGGAATGCGGCCCAATCCGGCCTTCTGAGAAAATGTTTGTACTTAACACCGCAAGACCGTCATTACTATTCAAAGTTGTATTTTCTTCTCAGAAGTGAAATCCCTTTACCTCAGCCGCCTGACGCCAACTCGTCAACCGAGGATAATAGAAGGCTTTGTGAATCGCCTTTCGGTTTTATATTCACATTGTAAAGATTGAGGGCCCCTGGCAAATCAGTTGGCTAGTTTGTGGTAGAAATTTTGTGTTTGAGTAAAGACTTTTGCGTTCAGGTTACAGTTCAAATTTGTCAGTATTAATTTACCTTTAAAGATCTCATTTGTAGTAAAGTGGTAAGTCAAGTTTAAGATACTATTTTGTGTTTTGTGGCATGTGTGTAAAATTTAAGCGGTGTTTAAGTTTTGTTGATCCTATATTTCGCCCGGGAATTGAGGGGCTAGGCTTGTAAATGTTTTGCAGTACTGTACGTAAATATAGTTTTTATTAGGTTGTTTTTAACGTAACATATTTTTGATTGTCTCTTGTGTAATTTCTTTGTATTCATTTTCGTGTCTTTTGATTCATTAAATATTTCATTGTCAATTTAGTTTGGTCTTGTTATATGTGTTCAGTGTTCCCCGACAATATTTTGTGTATTAGTAAAGATTTACGTGCACAGTGTTAGCCTGCCTACAAGTTTAAGCATTTCAGTAAGTAAGTAATTTCCAGTTCAGTAAGGTAAGTCACATCTTGCAGTAGAATGCAGCTACGACAACCCTTGTCCGAGGCCTATGAAAATCTTCTGTGGTGGGTTTCCTCCTTTTATATCTCAGGGTGACTTTAATATCACAGTGGCGCTCAACACTTTTCATCCCTACTACGACCACCCTTAATTGAAGGGTTTTGCGGTTTCGAACCGCCCTTCTCCACTGTTTTAACTAGCCGCGCGCCGAAGGGACTCTACCACCCCCCTATAATGTCGAAGTGCCAGTTTTCAGTATTTCTAAGCTCAAATCAGCACTATTCGGTTCAGAATGTAACACCTTTATTGAGCCATATGCAATTACAGAGCCATACGCTTTTCTAAACACTGAAATATCAAGCTTTTATTGCCTTTACCAATAGGAATAATGTGTTAATTAGGCCGATGGAATAAAATGGAAGCATTCCATCAATGCAACAGAGTGTGCGAAAAGCCCAATTAACACCTTTAATAGAAATCCACACTCACAAACGTTTAGAGAATACTTGCTCTTATAAAGTTACAAACAACCAAACTTTTATTAAATTTTGAGTGTTTCTAAACTCTCAGCTATCAAGCTTTTCTAGGTAGGAATTTTCAGTGTTTCTAAACACAAATCAGCACTATTCGGTTCAGAATGTAACACCTTTATTGAGCCATTATACAAATACTGAGCCTTGCACCTTTCAGAACTCTCAAACATCAAGCTTTTATCGCCTTTACCAAATACCAAGCCATCAAGTTTTTACCAATTTATACCTTTTCAACTTCAAATTGAGACTAATCATTTTTAAATTGCGAATAAACACGTCCAAATTAAGACAAAACAATCTGAAATCGATTAAACACATTCAAATTGAGAATTAACACAAACAAATTAAGAATAATCAATTTCAAATTGATTAAACGCATTGAAATAAGAATTGACATTTTCAAATTGAGAATAAACACATTAAAATTAGGACTAAATAACTCCAAACTGGGGAAATAACTGAAAATTAATGTGTTTAATTGATTTCAGATTGTTTTGTTTCAATTTGAAGATGATTAGTCTCAACTTGAAGTTGAAAAGGTATAGAATTTTAAAAGTCTGCATCGAGCTTTTATTAAGGTCTCTGCTGAGCTCATACCAAACTTTGAACTGGTTCCGAGCAATTGAGCGTTCGGCAATTACTGAGCTTTAATCTGGCATCAAGTTTTAAATATTAAATTCTATGATTACTCTCAACAAGAAGCTCAACATTGGCTCAGTAAATCTTAAAGTGGCTACACATTTGAGCAGGTACATGAATGTGGCAACCCTGAAGTTACACCAAATGCCTCGGAGATATTGCACGAGGATGCATCAGGCAAGCCGAAGCAACTGCTTAGATTTATTCTAGCGTTTGGAGTAAAAATTGTATGAAAGAAAAAAAAGAAAAACAAGAAACAGAATTACATTATTTAAACAGAAGGTACCTATCAGCAAAATGGAAGCAAAGTAACACGATAACAACCACACTGAACTGAAACCTGGAACATCAGAACCATGATGGACATAACTAAACTTGACCAGGTAAAACAAGATGGACAGGACAAGGGGAAAAGCTAAATAAAAAGGGCTTTACGATACTTTTCTCAGGAAAAGACGAACAAGAAGAAAGATTAAGCGGTGTACCCATATCGGATAGAATCCTTACTGCCAGACTAACGTCTCCGGTCACAAACATAATCATAATACAATGCTATGCTCCTACAGAGGCGTCGGAAGATGAACATAAGGATGTATTTTACCAAGAACTGACAAATACTCTACTAAAACTTAAAAAAAGTGATACAATAATTCTAATGGGCGATCTTAACGCCAAAGTGGGAAACAATAATGAGGGATGCGAAAATATTTAGGGCAACGAAATTCCTATGGTGATCAATTCATAGAACTATGTATGAAGCATGACTTGGTTATAGGATGCACACAATTCCCACATAAGGTCACATGGACATCTCCCTACCAGCATACACAAAACCAAAGCGATCATATCGCTATAAGTAAAGAATTGAGAGGCTGTTAATGATGTGAAAAATAAACGCTCTGCAGATGTTGCACGTGATTACCACTAACTAATAGGGAAAATCAAACTTAAGGTATGCACCGCTAAATGCAAGGGACAATTTAAGAAGGGAAAACGATACAATATACAAAGACTGAGAGATGACACAATAGCCAAAAAGTGGAAAGAATGGGCCAGCTAACAAATGCAAGAACTAAAAGAATCCAAGATGAAGAAAACATAGAAAGGAATTGAGAATACTTAAAAGAAGAAATGCACTATGTGGCAGACGAAGAGTGAATATCAAATAATACATTGGGATTTAATTCTTCTTTCTGTGCCTTATCCTTTCTAAGGACGTTGGCAAGGGGGTCAAAGCCACATTCTTAAACGAATTGGCATCGTGAACTTTGTTATATCCCCCTTATACTAGGGAAATGCAATGGTTTCCCATTGCCTTCTGCAGAGTTTGTGACCATGTATTAAGTGTTACTACCTGAAGACCACTCCACAGACCGACCTCAAACAGTGGGGAATTCTTCATAAAAATTCTTGCCCAAGATTCCTAGCTAGGAGCCCAGAGCTCTTACCATCGCGCCAACGAGCTTCGGGATCTAATTAGTCAAAGAAAAATCAAGAAGCAAGAAATTAACTAAGCCACAACACTAAAGAAAAAGCACAAGATCCAAAAGACAGCCAAGAAAAAAAAAGAACAAGAACCCAATTGGAGATAAAACAAGACAAATCCATGGAGAACAAAATCAAGGAAGCAATTAAACATCTCAGAAATGGCAAAGCACCAGGCATAGACGGGATACCGGCAGAGCTCTGGAAGGCTAATACTGCAGCTTCATCTCAAATTTTACTTCTACTTCTGGAAGACATATGGCAAAAACATCACATTTACCCAAAGAATGGAATACCGGACTAATAATTAAAATACCAAAGAAGGGAGATATCAAGGAATGTGAGAATTGGAGAAGTATAACACTTATAAATACAGTAACCAAAATATTGGCATCTATTTTATGCAGCTGTGTAAATGCAAAGGTAGACAGCAGACAGCAAACTTAGAAATCAATAAGCAGGCTTTAGAAGTAGAAGGAGTGCTAATAGAACAATCAAATGGCTATAAACTTTTTTGGTATTTTTTAAGCAAACCTAAAATGAAATAAGTTAGATTTAGCTTAAAATAAGTAGTCATGAATGATAAATTTAAATAAAGTCGGCGAAATATTCGGTTATGCCGAATATTCAATAAAATAGCCGAATGTTACGACTGCCGAATAGTTAACCGAATATTCGTGTCACCTCTAGGCCCAACGCAATCTCCAACAATGAACTTTGGAAAAGAACCAATCAAAACCCCATCGAAGTAAAGATAACATAAAGAAAATGGAGATGGATAGGACACACATTGAGAAAGGATAGTTCAGACAAAACAAAACAACCTGGACCCCAATTGGTAAAAGAAGCAGAGGACGACCCCAGTACACCTAGAGAAGATCGATAAATGAGGAATTAAATACGGCAGGAAAGACTTGGAGAAAAATAATGGCCCTGGCAAGAAACAAAAATGAATGAAATAGCTTTGTGGCAGCCCTATGCTCTTCAAGCTGAGTCGATCCAAGCTGAAACTATTCATCATTCTTTTCCTTATTAGCTTTTACATTTGATATATCATCCCTCTTTAAAAACTTTTTCAAATGTTTTTTGGATACTAAAAGGGCCCTACTGGCAGTAAACCGAGGTAAATACTTTGCAAATTCTACTTGTCGCAACAATTTTTAAAAATCCGCAACGTCAAATATACGGTATGCTTTAGATTAACAATGAAATGACCTCAGTACCTAATCACAAAAAAATAAGTGAAAACATGAAAAATCTTACCTCTATAATTGTTGGTACAAACGCATACGGAATACGCCAATCCCTCCGAAACCAAATACAAACATTTACCATTTTTCCCACACTTCCCGTTGACACATGGGTAAGAAGCGACAGCAAAAATAACACCGGAACTACAAGTAACATCACTTTTCTGACATGGTCCTTCACAGTCACAGTTTGAACATTCACTTTTACTAATAACCAATTGTTCGCAATCTTCTACGCACAAATCACAGCTTGAGGAATTTTCACATTGTGTTTCACAATTTTTCGCACAAGTCCTGTACATTTTCTTGCAATTTTCTGTACATTTACATTTCTCACAACCTCCGCAAAATAATTTAAAGGAAGCATACCAAATTCCTGCTTCAGGAAAAGGTATATAAACGGTATTATTATCGACGGTTTTATTTAAAATTATAGGTGCTTTAAGTGATTTCTCATTGTACGTACATTTATTTGGCCAAGTTGGTATTTCTATTTCCTTACTTCTTATACACCCTACTATTGTGTGACCTTCAGGTTCATCGTCGAACATCCTCATTTTTCCAACCGTTTTAATCCTTGGTTTGAATGCTAATCCGTATTGTATGGTTCCTCCAATATCAAAACCTGGATTAATAAGAAACTTTAAAACATACACGTCTTTATTTGTTACGTTAATCGCGATCGGTGTGATACCATCTTCAGAAGGCGGCAAATCGAAGGAGAATGTGAAACTTTCCGAATGACCTTCCTTTATTAAATTGTACTGTTTATAATTAACGTTATAATCTAAATATGGACTCTTGTAATTTCTCAGAACGGCGTGTTTAAATAGAATGGAATCGTTTTCTTTTGCTGTGCTTAATAATGGTGTGCCATTTTCTACGAGCGCTTCCGTCTTCACATCTTGCGTATCGTTACTCTGCAATACAAATGAAGAAAAATACTTCAATTTGAAAATAAATTGCCCAGTTTCGCTTTCAGCAGCAACACTATCATTCTTAGCATCCATAAACAAAAACTCAATATAATACCAGCAATTCTCTAACGTCATAAAGCGCAATGAAAATGTCTTAGAATCATAATTTTCCTTTTTTAATTGAATGTCATGTAACGAATTGTTTGGTCCTGGAACTGTGTATGGCTGTATTTTGACTAAAAGTTCTGTGCAGTTCTCACAAAAATTAATGTCTTTTATACTAAGAATTGCATTATCGGCTATTTCCGGTACGAAGAATTTGTACAGTCTTTGCTTAGATTTTGGCAATAAAACGTGTATATTTTTATCAGATGCTATCACATGCGGCGTAGGTTTATGTTTCACATATAACGCTGCATTCAAGAATGTTGAACAATCTGCAGTCAATCCTGAAAAAACAGATTACTGTTAATATTGTAACAGATACAATAGTTTTACTAAGAAGTTAATCTACGCCTTTTATTGTACTTGATAAGATAACTGGAGATAACTTCGAAGATGAATTCTCAATAATAATTAATCAGCATATTTTACACACAATTTATATTTGTTACAAAATAACCGTACCTTGTTGGGTAATCCTGTCATCTCTTGGATCAGTATAAGTAATGAACGCAGCAATAAAGTACAAGCCAGATAGTGGCGAAGTGATATTTATATATGAAAATTTATTGTTCGATTTAAATTCTTTAAAATGTAATGCTGGACGGCTACTCATATTTAAAAATCCTGGAGAAAATTTAGAACCATCGGGATTGATTACCGGTGGAGCACCTTGTTTTAAATATACAGACACGGATTGCGGTTGGCAAGCTAAAACAATTAATCCTGTACCTGTTCGGATGCACACAGAATTTTAAATTAATCACTTACCAAAAAATGACAAAGCAACCTCTTCGGCTTGAAACTTAAACGAGGCGAAATTACTGTCATCAGGAACCTTAAAATTTAAAATTATTGCGGAAACATAACCGGCATACTTTTCTAAATGAGCTGAGTGGGTTTTTGATATTAACAGAAGGTCATCTTCACTTCTTGTTAAAGCATAAATAGATATTAAAATTATCCATTGTGATTTCATCTGTAAATAATCGTTATAAAATATTTATTTATTTAACTATAGGAACAAATTAAATTCAAACAGAAACAAGCAGGATATACAGACAAAATTTTTTCACGTACTAATAATAAATTACTTACTATTTTTCCTGTGGATAATTACTTAATTAAAAAAGATTTTTTAAAATAAATTAACGAAATTTACTGTCGTTTTTTACTGAAGACTACTTATATGCAAGCTACTTTAAAAATCTCAACATATAATTAACATATTGCTGGTGACTGATTGTATTTTCCACGAACTATAAGCGATAAGCCTGTATGTAATACATTATCTATGTTTTTAATACAACTGTCAGTGTCAAACTTATTGTTTATTGTAGCTACTAATACAGCTGTGTTGACAAATGAACTACCGACAAAAATAAAAGTACCTATAACAGCAGTGTTGCCAGTTTTTCACCTTTATTGCAACTTTAGGGAATTTAAAGGACAAACAAAATACTGCCTTGAAAACCAAAGGCCTCAAGTTACAGATGTGAGCATATTATTAGAAACTGAACTAAAATAAGAAGAAATTTTAGATAGCACCTTTCCTAAGACCTTTATTTAATGTTTTAAGATTAAAAATCGCATTAATATTTTGTGAAGTATTCGTTTAGTAAACTTTAGAGCTGGAATTCTTCTTGGCATGCTTAAGGTTGCCAACTTTTGAAATGGGGAGTAAGGACAGGCAGAAAATTTCACAATAATGTAACTTATTATAGTCATTTACAATAACATAAATAAAAAATTTCCAATATGCGAATAACAAAACACAAAAAGGCTGTGCAAAAAACTACAAAATCAGACTTAAGCATAGGTAGAGGTAGTACAATTTCTCATGGACCTTGAAATGCGCAGAGCGGGAAAAGAGATGGCTATAGAAAAAAGAAGACCAATGTACTTAAAAGTGAAACCTGAAAACATTCAACTCTCTTGGCCGGAAAATTTAAAATAGCTTTTAGAAGCCCCAAGGTCAAGCTACACTTCACTTTTTTTTGTTTATGATTAGAAAATTTTATAACTTTAGAAGTGCATGAAATTTAGTTACAAATGCAATCTGACAGGTCAAAATAATTTAAATTTGAATAATGAGTAATAATAACAACGAAATAATTGTTTATTTATTAGGATACTTAACATTTTGCTTGTCGAAGTTTTAATTAGTTTCTAATAATATGGCCATATCTGTAGAAGTCAATATAATTGATAGAAACAACACTTAGGAATATTGTTGATTCAAGCAGAAGACGCTGAAAAACATACTTCTTTCAAACAAGCTATAAAACAACAGGTTTTATGTCACTATGTTACATAATAAATCCTTCTGGGTACAGCAAAATTATTATAAAGTAGTGCTTTGCTCTGTATAAGTAAACCAGCAAAACTTTTGTTTACAAAATCAATATTTATGTGATTTTCAACAATCGATTTATTACAATAGGTACATATTAAAAAATATAAATAGCTTAAAAATTCTAAAGTACTGTAGAATACATTACAAAAATAGGTTTTTACATTTTTAAAATAAATATCTTAATACGTCAAAATCATTTACAGATCATGTCTTTAAAATTCCCAGCTATCCAACCATTTCAGTCCGTGCATAGTCGAGTTGAGTTCGCTGGCATTCGGTCCACTCATTCCATATGCGAGTGGGGAGAAAACAAGAAAACTATATACAATTCCTGACAAAATCAAAACCAACAATGTGTGATACACAGTCGCCGCTAGTTTTGATGGAAATAATTTTGGTATTTCTTCCAACAAATGATCTAATATTATACCTGAAAATTATAGATTGAGGTTATAGAATCATGTTTACACTATAATTTAAATGCAAACCTGATAGCATTGAGTTAAATAATAATGCGGGAAAATAATGATGGAAATATAATACTCGACCCATCGCCCAAAAAGGAACATAGTGGAGCATCCATGCTAAAAACAGCCACGCGCATGCTACTAATTCTTCTTTGTGAGCATCTGCAAAAATTATAACATTTTTAAAACTATAATAATGTATACTATTATTATTATTAATAATAATAACAATGTACACTATATTTCTTGAAAATACTGACAACCCAGCCATGGGAATGGAGCATAAAACGTACATCATGAACAACAACCACAACACTTCATTTACAGTGGCTTGTTACTACTTACCGATACAAGAAAGTTTCAATCGTGTATTAATCAATATCACCTTTGGCTCTGGCCGCTTAAGATTGATTTTAATATCAATCACTTAAAAGATCGATCTTGTATCGCATATTTGACTACCGCACCGACTTCCAGCATAATTTCTTGTGATCGAACCACACACACAGGCCACCCTAATTACAATCAAAGTCATAAAACAATTGAATAACAATTATTCAACCCACTGTCAATAATTGACTTGCCTAGTTTTGATGTTCATTCACTATGCTTACTTATTTACTGTATTTGTTAATATCTGTACATAAATATGACTTTATAATATATGTATTAAACTTGATGGAGTATTTATTTCTTGTTTTATAAGGTGAGCTACTCTAGAGATCAACGAATCACAACAACATTAAGGGTCCTCTGACTAAATAGTCAGTTATCTAAAGTGTAAGATTTTCACTTAACCAATAAGCGGGGAGAGAGTGGTTTCAGAAAGCAAAAGAGAGACATGGGAGAGGCCTACGTCCAGGAGTGGACAAATGGAGGCTGAGAAGAAGAAGAAGAATAAGGGTTCAGGGTGAAAGAAATCTTAGTGAAAAACTAGATGATCACAGCGAAAAACTGTAAAGGGTAATACACTTGGGGTTCGTACAGTTACAACTTTATCTGTCATTTTGGTTGTTTTGAATTTTAACAGTTATTGGTTGAATTTGATCATCTTGCATGTCAACATTCAAGTCATTTTCACTTGTTACTGACTGTATTTCATCATTCTCAGAATTGTTACTATTACTACCAAGCTCATTGCTGCTATCATCAACACCATTTAGGTCAACGTCCGATAAATAGATAATCATTTTTTAATAATTCTAGTAATTCAGCCTCTTCCATTCATATCTAGTTTTTCAGAAGCAGATCGATCTGCCTTAGAGTCATTCATATTCAGAAGCGAATGAAAAACACTTGGAATAAAAAACAATTCTAACCAACAATATGAAACACAAAGTCAGGCCTTTACAACTATGCCGATACAAGCAGACAGCCTAACCGCCAATGACAGACAAAAGGTGACAGATAAGTAACAAATGTGTGTACTTCGCCTGACAGGGTGGTCAGCATATGGTACTATGTTGCCGACCAAGCTGTTAAAAATAAACAAACACAAAAAAGTAAAAATTCCAACCTTAAAATTTGACATGCGTTGAAATACAATGAAATTATTCGAGCATTGTGTTTCATAAAAAATATCTTTTTACGGTTATTAAAGTTTCTCTAGCATAAATAAAGTTTCACAAAGCTAACCCTACATGCAACTGAATGCACCCCACATCATTATCAAAGCTTACTGTAATTCCTTTTTTTCTGGATCTCGCAGTACTTATTCTACAGGTTAGAGATTAGATGAAAGGTTATTTATGTTAAATTTTAATATAAACTGGCACATTTAAATACACAATGTTGTCAAAGCATTTGTTTACATTGTTGCCAGATTATTCGCCCCAAAATACATACAGTTTATTAAGAATGTCTTAGCAGGGTTTATTTCATTATACCGGGTGATCAACGGAATTTATAATTAGAGCAGGCTGTGATATTTACCATAAAGTTGGCAACACAGGTTGCAGTTTGAAATTAAAAATTTTAAGTGTCAGAATTGTGACATTTATTTTTAAAAATGTTTGATATTCAACATAAAATTTTTCTCACTGAAAGTAATTTCAATTTTTTTTTCAAACTTATTTTATTTCTGCGTTTCAGCAAAATAATATTTACTATATCATCAAAGATCGTACAAAGCACGAGCATAACCTCAAATATAACAATTGTCAATTTATTATTAATTTCTCGGTGTGTCCAACCACACAGCATAAAATAGCACCAATCACAGCCTCCTCTAATTATAAATTTCGATGATCACCCGGTACAATTATTAAACCTTGCTTTACCTGCAAATGATTTGATGTATCCTCTCTGCTGCTTAATTGCATTTATTGAAAATATCAAAACGAAAATTGCCAAGAAAACTAAATTTCCCCACCAAATTACTGGATTACCCAGCAAGTATATTCGGTATGTCGCTCCCGAAAAAAACTGGCCCTAAAATAAATCATACAAATATTTAGAGGAGCAAATTTTTGTATGATTAAGCTGGCTCCACAGATATGCGACGGACAGCACACCAATTAAAACTAGATGTGAAATCACAGAATCAGATTTTGCGCTATTCTAATCTGTCATTGCAACACATAAATTGTTGCTGTGTAAGTAGATAGTTTACTTTGTTAACTTTAAAAACTTTGCTGATTATTACACATTTATGCTTAAGGTTAAGGGGAAGGTATGCATCTCTAACGACATATAGCGCTTCTGTGAAGCCGACTTTAAACAATACAAACAAAATAAAATACATTTTTGGAATTAAAATGTAAAAAAAAAATAAATAAAAGCTTAACTTACTCTGTAATTAATGGGCCATTGCCAAGGTTTAGACGTAACTTCGCCTTCTTTAGGTTTCAAACCAGAATTTCCTTGAAACATGACAGCATGAGACTCGCGCAATCTTTCCAAAAAGCTCGGAGCATAAACTTTAAAGCTAACGTTTGGCACTAAAATGCAAATTAAGTAAAATACATTTTTGAAATACTTTACGTGGGCTTACATTTTTGAAAGACATTTTCCTCCACGTTCCAAATTGCATTAGCATCGCGTAAATTTGGATTACAAGACACTTCTTGCTGTTCATACGCCCACTTTGGTAACTGTTTTCCGGTACTGGTTAAAGCACAAGATTGAAGGTAATGGATTAATCGTAACTTACTACTCACTGTTGCTACTTCCGTACCATCCTTTACACCAATTACAGAAACACGCCATACATCATTAGCGTCTCCGGTGCCATTCTAAAATTATTATTGTTATAAGCTTAATATTCTAAGGTTTTTCTGCGATGTTATTATTTAATAAAGAATACTTTTATTTGAAGTTTAGATTAAATCGAGCATTAAATAAAAGTCTCTCTCTTTTCAACAAAAATGTCACTGTGTGAGTAAGAGTAAGAAAGCTGTATACTAGATATCTGTTGTAAAAGTGAGATAGAATATACACAATTTTCAGAAAAACCAATCTAACCTCACTTTTATTCGATTTTACTTGAACTTAACAAGAAGATATAACTTATAAAACGATAAAAAAAAACAACAATATTAAAGTGGACATTAAATTAGTGACAACTTTACAAAGATTCTAGAGCGTCGGATCCCCTAACATATCCAACAAGCCCACTGTGTTCTATTTCCGCTTTCTAACTGTCCATACTCTCTCATAGTGGGAGAGATGCAGCATTAACGAAGCAATCAGGCAACCCATTCCAGCACTGACTGGAAGCAACAATGCTGAACTCTCCTGATTGTGCAGGAATGGGGTACCTAGCTACCACAACACGGGACCCAAATGTATAAATAATAAAGATCTAAAACATACCTCGCCATAACCAGTAACTTGAAAATGCTTCTTCATTATCGGAGCTTGTTCTTTATGTGCATGTAAATTACGTTTAGTTGGCACATGTTCAAGTCTTATTAAGTCTCCACTACGTAGTATATTTACACCTTTTATTTTGTTAGTATTGTACTTTTTTATTATCCATTTATTGTTATCGTCCTTGTGGGTGTAAGTTGTTATCTAAAAATTATTAAAATTCGTATATCGTCAGTCATCCGAACTGTCAATTATCCGTACGCTAAAGTTTCCGAACCTTTACGAACATAACCTAAACACATACAATTACTTGTATAAAAACGGCAACATAACCTAAATTTAGCGTTGTACTTGTAGCTATATTAGAGCTCTTACCGGCGACCGACATAGGTGACGTCATAGCTTAAACTTTTAGCTCCCATAACACGGTAACGAATTAAAATTCGGCCGTAAAATTTTGCAAAGGTGCAATACGCAGTTTATTCAATCAAATTACAAAATAAAAAAAATCGACTTTTCATAAGTCGACAATGCCTTCAGTGTTATGTGCACTAAAAATAATAATAATAAAATAAGAACTTGACATATAACCACCATAACCTAACAATTTGGACGTCAAAACGGTGTATCTTTATTACACTTGCGTAAGTGTGCATTTATGCCAAGCAATCAAATAAAAAAACTGTTTGTATTCACCTAACAAAGAACATACACAGTAAATGAACACACCTACTTGATAAGGATGTTGAACATCCGTTATAACATTATTTTTTTTATAAATAAAATAAACAAAATACCTGTTGCTGTCTGGCTCCAATGCCTTCTGGATATAAATGATAATGGGAATGTAGATATCCACCACCTGTGCGATGATTTTTAAGGGTAACAATGGCACCGTATGCGACAAGCCGTGGCATACTTGCATTATGCAAACTGTTACCAATGAGTTGCGACTGAAATGCTGAGCTGTAGAATCCATCACCATTACCGCTAAAAAATTATACAAGTTTACCGAACTGAAATTATAAATATTCTTCATATGATCAACCAAAAAATGTTTATAGAATATATGTACAACTTTTAATAGCAGCTCTTCCTTTTACTGTTATTACTATTATTAACTTTATGCGACAAACAGTTTCATTCTTTTATTAGAAAAATTAATAGGTAAATAAAAATAATTTGCTATACAAGAGTAAAGTGATCTACTCACAAACGATACATTAATGTCTTGGTATTTTTGTCATGAGGTTTATTTCATTTTTATTTGAAAATAATAAACAATTGAACTTACCTGCGATTTAATACTACAAGATGAATATAGAAAAATGTTATGTATAATAGTATTGGCCACAATATCAGACAAATTGATCTTGCTATTAAATGCTTAATTGTTACACTCTGTAAAAAACAGGAAGTAATTAGCAATAAACTATTTTAATTCTCTTTGAAGTATTTTGTATGTCTCAAATTCAAAAAAAATATTTCATATTACTGAATAACGGTAAAGGTAAATGTCCACTGATTCGCATTGTATGGATTGGATTTTTAGTGTATCCACTGGCAAGGATTTTATCATTAATGGTATTCGAACTCGCATAGACAAGAAACTGAGAGAATCGAGAAGAAGGGAATCAATTTTCTACATAAATATTGCGACTGAAATACGCTAAAGGCATGATTTATATCCAGCCATCAAAGAAGTAGTATCTACGACAAATTGACACCCTCCAAGACGATGTTGTAGTTGTGTTTCATTTAACTTAACTTCAACTTTTTAACTTAAATTTAAGACTTGTGAAATGTTTGTGTAAAATTTTTAAATTCTTCTTATGGACTTAGTCGTTTTAAATGTAATTGGGGCATAATTTTACTTTGAATCAGAACTTAGTTAGAATAATTTGTATCACTTCACTTTGAACTGAGACTTAGAATCATTTGTACCATTTTGTAAAACTTAAGCACAGATATTAAATACATGATGTTAGTTGAATTTGACTTTGAATAAAAACCTCTTGTAAAAGCCAAACAAAGTATTAAGTGGCAACGTTGGTCAAAGACTCTACCTAAATATAAAAGTAACTAAATTGTTTTTTACTTCTAACATTATCGACCAAATCGGCTTAAAGTGGTTATAAAAGCAAAGGGTTTTCCTACAAAATATTAATTGTATATTGAAATAATCTGATTATTTTTTATTTATTTGTTTTACAGAAACAATCAATAAAGAAATTATGCAAAACTTTTGATTTAGTTTTTTTCTTAAAAATGTAGTAATATTTAATTTTTTTTGCTAATTTTATGAAAGTAGATAAAGCTTTGTACTATATTCATATCGTAAAAATCGTAAAAAGTGCATAAAAATGTTTAAAATAAATAAAATAACTATGAATTCTCTTGTAATTTTTATGTCAAAAATCATTACGATACTAGTGCTGTAATATAGTTCATTACAAAACGATTTTTCGTTTCGTAATATTGATATTACGAAATGAAAAGTAGATAAAGCTTATAACAGCACGATATGGCTGATTTACGTTACTATTTATGAATTGTCATTGAACTGTCACTGAAAATACTTTTTTATTTTTTGAAAAAAATTATTATAGGATGATATAAACCGTGTTACGACACGCGTAACGTTATTTGCTGGTTACATTACTCGAGAATTAAAAGACTTTTCTCTCGTAATGTAAAATGCATCATAACGTTACTAGTATCGTGAATTACTATAAGTTGCATCTAACCTTAGTCATCATAAAAGTAAATAAACGCAAATAACTAAAACAGTACAATAGAAAACCGATTTTTAAATTTCTTAATCAAAACGAAAATAATTTAATGTCAAATTCGTATTGAAAGTACTTGACAGCTGTTTGTTTTCCGGTTAAAGCGCCAATCCTAATTGCTTGAGAATACAACTGATGCTAATTTGACTAGCAAGTAAAATCTTATATCATATGGATAGCATTGATGAGGCAGGGTTCATCTTAGGGCTGGGCGATATTAAAAAAGTTATCGAAAATATCGATATCAAAAAAATATCGATAAAACCGATATATCGATAAATATCGATAAGTATCGATATATCGATAAGTATCGATATTTTATCATTATCGTTATTCGATATATCGATTAGTATCGATATTTTATCATTATCGTTATTCGATATATCGATAAGTATCGATATATATCGATATTGTAGTAAAGCCAAATAGGCAAACTCCTAAAAATATTGGTTAACGTAATCCAAATGAAATCGAATTCAAGTTAGTCGCAAACTCACAGTTATGCGGTAAATTCAAATAAGTAAAATCGATTAATATTAAACAACTTGAATTAAGTTCAAATCAGTGAATTCATATTGCACAATTAAATCGGGGTAAACGTACACAACGCATCAAATATGAAAACAACATCTGGCGAGGTCACTTCCTCTCTGTCGCAAAAGCGTGTACCAAACAAAGAAGAAAGAAGTACAGCGCCACGCGTGTACACAAGCTTGATCAGCGGGTTTTTAGAAACGCTGATGTGACAGAATTTAAAGACAAAGGTTTGACAAGGAGGAAGGGGCCAAAATATGACTATATATAGTTCAGATCTCGCCTTTAATAGCTCTCTCAAGTTCCCTCAGTAAGCAATCACTTGTTTGAAGAAGACGATCTGAACTATGAAGTCGATATCCAGAAAACATGATGTTAATCTGCATGTGAGTTATTTTTTAAGATTAATTAAGTGCTGTTAGAAAATTATACGAACTAAATACTAGAAACGAAATTAACTAATTGTCGTGTTCGGAATTAAATAAGGAAACTTCAAACGATCATAAATAAATAAATGTAAACTTGTGTTAAACCTAATGATTTCTATTTTAAATGTTTAATGAATTGGCTAATGTAAACAGTTTAATGTAATCTCAATTGTGAAGAATTTACTCTCTGTAAAAAGGGAATTAATCTTGAAATATTAAGTGTTCATGTTGCAATTTAACTGATAATAAACGAAATGTTGGTTGACCACTTGTCTTATTCATCTCTCGCATAAGCTAAGCAAGATTTACAAAGTCACGTAGGGAAATGTTTTACCAAAAGTATTAGAAAAGCTACGCTAACCCCTAAGGTTTCTAAGCTACATAAATAACCAAAAATATACCAAATCGCTGCGTGACAATATATCGATATTTTTCCCGGCACTACTCGCAACTAGGGCTGGGCGATATCAAAAAATTGCGATAAAACCGATATATCGATAGATATCGATAAGTATCGATATATATCGATATGTATCAATATGTATCGATATATCGATAAGTATCGATATATCGATATTTTATCATTCCGATATCGTTATTCGATATATCGATAAGTATCGATATATATCGATATTTTTTCCCGGCACTAGTTCATCTTTCCTGGTTTCCATAATAAGTACGGGCATAAGTGAGTTGTTTTAATTAGGCCCTACTTGAATTTTGTCAGAATTCTTTTTAATGTAAAGCAAGCTATAATATTCACCAGACATTACGGTATCATTAAGCTTGCATTTTACAAATTATGTCTTCAATATCAGCAATGACAATTAAATGAAATTACACTACTATTTAAGGACTTGCAATGACAAAAATGTATGTTTGGCCTTTTCGTTATTCAAAGTCCATTCTAGTCTATAATTACCACGTAACATGGTGATCTATCGGGGAAGATTTTGGTGTTCATATTTGCCCAACCACATCGACTTAGGGGTATTTAACCAACAGTGATATCCAGTGACAAATGTTACCAATTCTTAAGTCACATTGAGCAACACACGTGTATTAAATTTAGCCAAGTATTTAAAGCATTCGGGTGTCGAAACAACAAAAATTATCACACCTGTGCTTCCATCTTATCTCACCTAAGATTTTTAATCAAACATTGAATTACAAGTCTGTGAATTCCCAAAAGGAGAATTTTAAAGCGAAGTAACGCCCTGTGTTCTACAATAACAAGTTTTTTTTTTTGTAGCATAAGGTCATATAAACAAACCTCTGTTATCGCAAACATTGCAGGAACTAATTCACTATACGGATAATAAATAAAAGCAATATAAAAAATAACATTTCCTATATTTTGGTACATTTCAACAAAAAAAATTGTCATTATAACAACGGAAATTATACCTCACAGGAAAAACATAATTCAGGTGATTGTATGTTCTAAAATAACTACATTCCTTTTTATATAATCAGAGCTGAATTGTATTAAATCACTTTAATAACATACATCTACATCGACAAGATTCTGACTGTTAACATTAATGTATGACTAGTACACGAGTTAGAAACATATTTCATTATTACTCGTGTAATATTCCAAAAAACAAACAATGTACATGCTAAACAAACGATAAATAACTGTGATCAAAAACACTGAAGTTATCTAATCACTTTGTACACTTTGGCAAATGGCATAGCTCAAAAACTTGATAATTAAATATAATTTTATGCGACAATCGTTCTAACAGCCAATTTATCACTATTTGAGTTTTTGTTTTTCTTTAAAAGGGTTCCTAATACAATACCGCAAAACAAAATCAGCCCTACTTGTGTATTAGAAATAAACTTTGACGAGCAATCCGACGTATTATTTATATTTAAGGTAACTAATTGATTGGCTAAATGTGTAGCTACTAATCCAACGGATGCGTAGTAAGGCCAAGTTTGTTCGTTCATAATTCCCGATAGTATTAGACTACCGATCATAGTAGAAGAAAACGCCGATAACCATAATTTTGTATCGTTACCAAACCGAATTGCTGTCGATTTAATCCCGATTAATAAATCATCCTTACGGTCTTGATGTGCATAAATAGTATCGTACACTATAGTCCAACATAAACCGGCTAAATACATTGGCATACAAATAGGAACATCAACATAACCCTGAATAGCACTGTACCCTAATAAGGCACCCCAGTTAAATGTTAAACCCAATACGAACTGGGGCCAATGTGTAAAACGTTTCATTAATGGATACGTAATGACTAGAACTAATGAACTGGCACCTAAAAAGACGCTATACCAATTTAATTGTAATAAAATGGCTAAACCTAAACTTAATTGTCCTCCTAAAAAAGTCCACGCTTGTAACATGCTCATATCACCGTTCACCAAAGGTCGTTCTTGAGTTCGATTCACTTTTTTATCTATATCACGGTCCCACATATCGTTTATGGTACAACCAGCCCCACGCATTATAACAGCACCCGTTCCAAACAACGCAAGCATGTACAAATCTGGAAAACATCCCGGAGCTGCAGCTGAAGCAATGGACCAGCCACACGGCCAAAAAAGCAACCAAGATCCGATGGGTTTATCTAGACGAGCTAGTTTTAGGTACGGCTGCACAGCCTTCGGACAACTTTTAACTAATCTTGCTGGCAATTTCAGATTCTTCTTTGTTTCATCACCGTATACCGTATTTTCATTAGAACCAGTGCCCAAATTCGCTGATGTAACTTTACAACGCTTTAAAATACTCGCATTTAGAAGTTCGTGCGGCAACTTAACCTCACTTTTCAATAAAACACAGTAAGTCACTTTATTTTGTAAAATTCGCTTTAAACTTAACATTTTCAGATATATTTCCGGGTTATTAATGTTTTACGTTGGTTTTTAATTAATATTCAACATTATTTCTTATTAAATTTCAAAAAGTGTTGGAATAATCACCGTAACTGTCAAGGCCAACCTGGCCAACTGCTAACCTATTATGAAACAATTGAAACAACTCGTGAATACATGCAAAATTTGATGGGGCTTCTTTATCAGTAAAAAATGAAATTCAACAGAGTTATCAGGGCATTAACAAACATAAATAATGATTGCCCAATTATCGAATTCTTTAAAAAGAATCCAAGTACTTATGTAATATTTGTTTATTAAAACTGTGAAACTTGTTAAAACAACAAAATCGAAACTGAGTTCTAAACTTTACTTTAGCACTTTATGATATTAATTTGTTACAATTAAAAGTTGGGTAAATATCAAATTCATATATGTATTGCACCTGTGGGAAAATAAATTCTGCTTCTTTTTACTTTACGACTGGAATATAAGAAAACTTAGGTCATTGTCTTCGCTAGTAAGTCTAATGAATTTTAATGTAGCAATTGAATGTTAAGTCTGAATTTTCTATCCATGTTGTGTAATGTAGCGACAGGTCACCCCCTCTGTTACACCCTGCCACCAGTCTTAAAATTCATTCAATTGAAAAATACAAATAAAACCCAGACAAAGTCTCTGTTTTACTAACTTTGACCCAGTTTTAACACTCACTTATTCTTGTAAACCTCCGTAATACCTTGTCTTAACATTTAAATAATTGAGTTACCGACCTTTCATAGCAATAACCTTGAATTTTATAGTTCTGGTGAGTAATCAAAATATGGGCTTGAATATTAATTAAATTTTTGAGCGCCATTTCCGAACACATACAAAATACTTCATTTTTGTTGGCAACCAAGCTTCACATACGATAATTAAACAAATTCAAAAACTTACCACAGAACGACTAAGATCACCTAAAATGTTCCACAAATCGCCGATAGTAATCAATCCAACTAATAAAACAACAAACAGCCCCACAAATTTTACTGAGATACAACAAGCTAGCATTGATCCTGTAAATAGCAACCAAAACCACCATTTAACTGAGAACTCTTTTGTGTATTTCGATGATACTTTAATCGCACCCAATACGGAGCCCATCAAGAAACACAGTAGTAAAGGATCTAATAATATATATTGCGTTAGAGTGATGAGTCCCACATCTGCAACAAATTTTACATATTATTTTAAAGTATAGAATATAATTTGTTACTTATTATAGCGGATTACTTACCAAACAATATTAATAATGAGGCTAATACTGCGGCAGTTATAGAATGCGTCATTTCATCGACTGTCAAAAATGCAAACGGAACAATACTAGCGCCCAACGATGTACAAAACTAAAACACATCAGCATAACAGAATCAAATAATTAATATACGCAAATTGCTGCTTACCACTCTCATTCCAATATAACTAACATTTTCATATTTATCTCCCGGTTTATCAAAGGGAAAATGTCCATCGTACCCGGTTAGATAGCCTGATAAACCGATTAACATCTAAAAAATTAATGTACGTTATTTTAACGTTAAAGAACGTTGTAATAATAATACCTTGCCTAATGGCGGATGGACATCAAAAAAGAATGTACGATTTATGTACCAACTTCCCATTTTACCGAAATGAGTTTCATCCCAGCTAAAACAAAAAAGTTATAAATTCTTACTTATTTTAATAACAGCTCAATTAAAGCTTTTTTCGTGGCATAAATAGTTATAATTAATAACAGGATTCACACTTCGAAATTTGGCCACAATCTTTGTAGATTATAAAATGGCTAAATACTTTCTCAAACTACGATTAGCGACGCACTCCAATGTGTTTAATTTAAACTATTACGACATCTTATATTTGTACTTGAATCGCATTCACCACTTACCAAATATGAGAAGGTTCCGTAACTTTATAAAATCTTGTAACGAATGTAAGTAAACAGACTGATCCAAAAGCAAGCCACCAAGATCTAAAAAATAAATGAATGAATGAATACACTAACGATAGTTAATATTACAACTTCACAAACGTACCTGGTATCGTTTTCCGCAATTGCCTTAGCCATTTTTGATGTTAATATTTTTCAAAATAAACCAGTATCTAAAACTACAATCTACTACATCTTTGAAAGTCTGCAACTTTTGTTGTTTTTTGCTTATGTGGAAGCATGCATGTAGGTCAGTAAACTGCAGTGTTGCATTTTCTGCAATGCCACTTAAAAATAAATTCCCGTATTACTTTGTTCGCTAGTTGGGAGATTAATTTCATTGTAACCGCTTTATTTTGACTTATTTAAATGTCACAATCCTTTCAAAACTTCTTGACAACTTTGAAATGTGACACACTTTTATTTGACAGTTAACAAATCAGATACGCATGGCAACAAAGCTAACGGTTTCACTGTAAGTATGCGATTAATTATCGACGTATTAGTTATATTTCACCTTGTTTTCACCACGTATAATGTTATTCTCTTTATTGTCGGTGCTTAATTCATCCCATCTAACCTTGAAAGTTTACAAAGGTCATAAACGTCCAGGATTCTAACCACACTTTTCAATATGTAATATTAAAAATGTACTTGCGCCAATAACAGAAGTTGCGTAAACAATTCTCCTAATAAGTTTAGGCCGCATTTGGGTTATTTTCGAAAGATCTCTTAATTGTACAAGTTAAAAAACGCTTAAAAAATATAAAAACAATTATAGTGGCGACCTCTGTTAACATTTGTATGAACCAAACAACACCATGAGTTATTTGCTGTCCCTTTTCATATTGATATTATGTAATACTCTCTCCTTTTATATGTGCTCCCCTCTCGCAAACTGCAATTCTATCGCGAACATCGCGAAGTGTTATTATTGGTGGAAGTTGCCTGGTGCGCGTTTTAACGATCGATCATTTTTTGATTTAGTTTTCTTAATTACCTGATAATTAAAAATTATTTGCGAAAATGTCAGTTATAGGGAAGGTAAGTGATTTATTTAAATTTCCGATATATTTTGCGTAGTTACCTTTGGAAAACAAATGAATATTAATTGTTTACCACCGCGAATAATAAAATCAAGTGGCTTTAGGGCTCAGTGGTGTGACAAACAGGTTTGCCTTGATATTCAAAATACGTTATATAAATTAGAATTAATGAAAAGATTCCATACAAATTAATACAATTTAATTTTATTAGCCAATTCTGTATTCGTATTGGAGAAGTTCTTGTTCATGGAGAGTTCGAATAGGTATGAAAAAACATAATCTAAATGCTCGATATTACATTGTAACTTATTAATTTCAGCACTCAATTTAAAGGAGATTCCGTACGATATTAAGCCAGTGTCTTTAATCAAATCAGGGGGTGAGCAGCATTGCAATGAATATCGAGATATTAATCCTATGGAACAAGTTCCCGCATTACATATTGACGGAGCTACGTTGGTGGAATCACTTAATATTTTGCATTATTTAGAAGAAACCAGACCACAACGGCCTCTTATGCCGCATGACGTTGTTAAACGAGCCAAGGTATGCATTTCTAAGACTATTAAAAAAGTAATTTATCATTAATTAACATTGCAAAAACTTCCAAGTTTTTGTACGAGTTACTAAAAATCTTTTATTTTTAAATATTAAAAAGGTGAATGCTTGATATATAAGAATACAAAGCGGCATAGTCTATTTGCTCATTTTTTTAAATTCATTACAAGGCAGCATACCATAGTAATTATTTATAGCCTTTAGTATTTTATTTTCAAATAGTTTAGTTCCTAACTGATATTTGTCCTAAGGATAAAAATTAAACGAGTTATGATGTTCAAAAATTAACAGCATTAGTAAAATACGCAGAAATATAGAAAGCTACATTAAATAACATCATAAAGATAACAAATCTTTCTCCAAGAAGCAATTAAAGTGAAAATACAGTAAATGAAAAATGCATTACAAAAACGCATTAGATTTGATATTTTCAATTATCCAAAATACCTGTGCTATTTAACATACAATCTAGTTTACTGGCCGTCTTACATGAACAAATCTGTAGAATTATCATTTTTTTATATGTTTACAAATACTTCACTTATACGTAAACAAGTCGTTCATATTTGTTTATGCATACTTTTGCTTAGTAACTATTTCTATTTTTATTCCTTTTATTTGTTTCATGTAGATATTGTTTCATCTAATCAAACATTATTTGAGATTGTCAGTGACACTATAAATTACTTATTTATGGAGCAAATGCTATGATAATCCTGAATGAACAAGCTCGAACTTCTGTTGCTTTGGATTTTTTTCATTATTCCACCACAACTCATTGTAAAAAATTTAGATGTAAAAAAAAATTAAATATTGAAAACGATTTGTAAAGCAGAAACAGCTTCATCTTATAAAAGTTTCAAACTTGTTTAAATTCAGGGGCTGATGGGACGGCCTGTTTAGGGCCGAACAATTGAATCGAAATATGGTTTTTTAGAACTACTTTACACCTATTTTGAAAACATAATCATTGATGTACAAAGCAAAGTATCTCTATTTATACATACTTTTAGTGGTATGTCTAAATATCTCTATAAGAGATACATTTTCCGTAGTCTTTAGAGTTTGATTGCAAAGATTTCTGTAGTTTTAAATAGGAAAACAATATCGAAAGCTTCATGTCATATGGGCGTATGAACACGTTTTGACATTTTAACATTTTCATGAGTATAAATGTTAAAATGCCAAAACATGTTAATACACTCTTCTTGAATGAACCCCAGATATGCCCAGTAAAATGTTTGTTCTAGTGTTACAAGCATAATTTAAACACTGTTCGACAAATACGAATCTTTAGACAAAGCCTTCTTCGAAATGTGAAAAGAATATGAGTTGTCCTGATATGAATGAATGTATGTATTAAGGTTTGAAATAGTTTGACAGTAAAATATTATTCCTCTAAAATATATCTAGAAATATTTTAACATTTATTACAAGTTCGATAAATAAATAGTAAATCCAATTTTAGGTATAATACTAGTATATTTTGCAAAATATGAATGTTCAAGGTCAAGCAAAAAGCACTATATATATATATATATATTTATAAACATAACATAAACATATAAGTTAACATAACGTAGAATTTAAGCTTACCCTTTCATAGATCCATAACCTGTCAAATTTACCGAAATGTCAGACGAAGAAGTAGAAGCTGCTATAATAGTAGTAATGTTGTATAGATATTATTATAACAGTGAAAAAGTTCATAAGCGAAAGAAAAGAGCATTTAAACAAGATTTATAAATCGCTTTAGAGAATCAATTGGTTTTTATTTTTTCATTTTCATACATCTAAACAGAATTCTGCTTACTTGATCTGTATAACTTCATATGTTTATGTTAAAAATTAAAATTGAACCAATTCATATGTAAACGATTATGTATAACGGTTATGTTTATGGATCTATGAATGGTAATACTGCAGTACTATATTTTATTTTGTTATGTTTATGTTATGTTGTATGTTTACGGAACTATAAATCAGCCTTAATACATAATCGTAAACATAAGAGTTGGGAAATTAAATCTTAAAAACAGTATGCCTTAAATGTCTACCATTCTTAGCAACACACTCCAAATTCATTGTTTTAAAATCCCTAAAATTGAACGAAAAAAGTGTTTATTATTAACCGAGCTCATTTAAGCGTTCCCGGCCTTCATGTTCAAAATGTCATTTTCTAAACATTTTCAGTAAATAAAAGTAAAAGATCCATTGTTTGAATCAGTGCATTATACAGTACTAGCTATTGTTGGATCATGGGAGTAATATTGTGGCGAAGCGGGGGTTGGGGTTATTGTTAATAATTAATATAAGTAAGTTATCATTAGTTTGGTAGAGTCGTTGACCCATAACGCTACTTGCAGATTGCTTGACTTTATTCCTAGAGGTGTTAAATTAAAGTCCAGTTCAACTAACATTTAGACAGTGTGTAAAGTGATGAGGTTTCCTATAGGGAAACGTTTTTTAATATGAGTTTTAGGAGAAAAATTTATTCTTTATAAACCAGGTCCGTAAACCGGATTTAATTAATTTACTTGAATATTTTTATAAGTTCTAAATAACCTCTGAAACGGCTAAGTCGACAAAGAGCACTTAGATGATTCACACAAATATTTTGTACAAGTCCAGAATTAATAAATCAAACAATTATATTTGAAACGTCTCAGTCCGTAAATAGAATTCAGATGGTTCACACAAATATGTTACAAGTCCAGAATTAATAAATAAAACAAATATTCACTAGTACGGCATCTTAACACGTTCACTACCACCGTTTGAAAGAATATTGTCTTCCACAGACCACAAATACCCGAGACCACGCGGCTCAAATATGAGCCATAGCTTCTGATAGACCAATAGTTAATAGCAATGCAGTTTCGGTAGACCGCCGAAAAATTACATAGTGACTATGTTTCTACCAGCGTCCCACATATGAGCCGGTGGTGTGTGTGAGAAAACCATATGGCTCATACAAGGTATCTTAACTCTCCTAGGTAGGCTAGCTTACTGGGGTAATGAGAAGCGTGGCGAGGGACGCGTGCGGTCGGAGGGGAGGAACGGCTACGTCACAAGTGGAATCTGTCATCTGTCATCATTCGGTCAGAAAGTTTCTTAGAGAAACAACGTGCCGATAAACGCCGTTTTGGTTGTTTAAAGTGAAATCGGCAGAGTTTAATATTTTTGTAGTAATTTGCTGTACAAAAGGTTCGAGAAAAACAGAAAGGTAAATTTATTTGAAAACATCCGATTCAATTATATTTTAATACATTGTGCATTGTGTAGGTACATTAATTATTACAGGAAATTATATGTCGTGCAGTTAGCTCAACTCAGGGCTATTTATTTTTCCATAATCCCTGATTCAACTATTCAAGATGCCGGCAAGCTGCGCCGTGGGTCTTTGTAAAAACATCGCTAAAAAACCAAAATATTCATTTTTTTGCTTCCCTAAGGGCAAGTCTTTTAGAAATATATGGGTGGAGCGATGCTTTAGGAAGCACAAATTTAACACAGAAACAAGTCGTGTGTGTTATTATTACCATTAATATTTAATTTAGATACGTAGGTAACATTAGGCGATTCACACATCTACAGCCCTTATTGTATTCAAATTTTGCAAAGTTAGCATTAATTTGACCAAAAACAATATAAAAGTAGACTTGATTATCTTTGATTTCCGACAAACAATACAACGGCTGAACGGGGTGCTTTCCACTTGTGACGTCACGCAGGCGACGTGCAAAATCTAGCCTACCTAGGAGAGTTAAGATACCTTGGGCTCATATATGAGCCGGTCGGTAGCGAACGTGTTAAAGGGTGTCAATTTTCTCGTAGTGACTGCTTCTGTGATGACCGGATATAGACCATGTCTTTTATTGTATTTTGTTCACAGTTATATACAGAAAATTGATCTCCTTCTCTTAATATGATCGTGTGAAATGTCTACTTGATATCTTACAAGAATGCTGGTCAGCATTTCTCACGCTTGTGAAATGTACACAAAAGTACGTACAAGGTATCAGGTTTCAACGGCGCGTGCGACCTGTCTAGTCAATGTCCTCATCGAATGACGGCATTTCAACTACACGTGAATGAATTTAATTATTAAATTCATTTTAAACTTTGCTTAATATATGTACATTCGCCTTTGTTACAATATACGCCATTTTAGTAATCGTTTTTTATGAAAAAGTAAGTTTGATAAAAAACAAGAGGGGCGTATTTCTGTATCTCCCTTTGTATAGGTAATGCGGATTAACTATTCTTCATTTCATACTTAAAGTTCAGTCGGTAGGTATCTTATGGAAAGCGAGGTAGCCAGATTTCAACACAAAACTGCTTGGAAGTGAATATACACCTGTCAACAATAATTAAGAAAATATATTTATTTGCGTAACATGTATAAACTTGTTGGAAACTTCTGGTTTTACTTTAAGTGAACTTAGACCACAGGCCTCTACCGAGAAGTGGCAACATTGATCACATTCGGGACGGCGCCGGGAATGCATCCACTTTTCTTAAAGACAAACGGAAGATCGAGACGTAAATATGCAGTTTTTGAGTCATTTAGTGTGTCACTGTTTCCAACAGTTTCATACACTAAAAAAATACTGAATACTGGCTACGACACTGGAACGTACCAGGTACGTCACTCGGCTGAGAACGACACAACTTCGGACATACCAGTATGTCAGTGTTAATATAGGTGATCTCGAGTTGACGTCTATGATCCGTCAACAGGATGTGAAATGCTTACAATGAGCGAAACACTTACGACACTCGGTTAAGAACAATTAGACGGTTTTTTTGAAAAGTATGTCAGTCGGCCATGACAAGCACCTAGATCTGAACGTACCTTGTACGTCAACCGTCCTGAATGGGTTAAGTATGAAACGAAGAATAGAGTAATATGGATCTTATATAACTTCGATGTTTCCATGTTAACAACACATTCTTATCCAAATGCCGCAAGAGAAAGCTATACCTCTATCTCTCTTTGTTAACACATTTACACAAAAAAAGGGAGGGACTTGACACAATCCCTATATTTGCACTTTGGTTCTCTTATGTTGACATTAAAGCTAAATACTAAGCCCTAATTGAAAAATGAAAGAAAGATGTACCACTCTCCATTGACTATGAATTTCAATAGCAATCAATGGAAGCCTACCTCAGGTATGAAGTTTAGTTTAGGTAGTTAAGACAAAAAGTTTGTGTTAATCGAAAAATACATTCTTTTCTAATGGATTTCATTAGGAATCTCCTTCGTTGACTACAAAACGTAAATCCAGAATTTCGTTGACTGAACTTAATATTTATTACAAAAATGTTGGTTCTAAACATACACACTTCGAGCTATTGTCTGATCCATTTACCACTTTCGACAATTTTTTCGAAAGTTTCAGACAATGTGAAACATGTCATGTATGCATAGTGTAGATGTGGCCATAAAAATGGGCAAGTGGTGGACGGAGTTATTAATATGTATTACTGTTTAAATTAAATAATTATTTTATTCAATTTTGCCGTATAAACTGACGTTTATTTGTTTCTGGCCTGCCCATAAAAGTTGATGTTTTATAAACAATCGTTTAAAATTTTTATTCCGCTAGCGCTTTAAAAATGTCAAATAAATGTCAAAATTGAATAAACAGTATTACACTTGCGGATTAATTAATTTATTAACTCGCGGTATCAACGCGTTTGCGGCTACCGCCGCTCGCGCGGTTAAACGTACCGCTCATTAAACATTAATTTAATCCGCATGTATAATAACTAACTATTAATGCATTGAAATATCTTTTTTTGGTAGGTTCGAGAAATATGTGAACTAATAGCATCAGGAATACAACCCCTTCAAAACCTGATCGTTTTAATACACGTCGGTGAAGAGAAAAAGAACGAATGGGCCCAACATTGGATAAACAGAGGTTTTCGGGCTGTTGAAAAATTACTTTCACAAAGTGCTGGAAAATATTGTGTAGGAGATGAAATAACATTAGCAGATTGCTGCCTAATTCCGCAAGTGTTCAACGCTAGAAGATTCCACGTCGATCTTCGACCATTCCCAATTATACTACGAATCGATAGGGAATTGGAAAATCATCCCGCTTTCCGTGCTGCTCATCCTAGTAGTCAACCCGATTGCCCACCTGAAGCTACCAAATAATTTTGTTTTTAATCGTGTGAAGTAGGTAGTTGTACCTCAATGAAAGGTAGCTCTTTTGATAATGTTTTAAATATTGAAAATGCTCAAAGTTTAAATTAGGCCTAGTTTTGTACCAATTACTGAGCTTAGAATTAGTGAACTTACGTTTTGTATGTGGTGAGTATCGTTGCTTCTTTCGTTCGCAGCTAAGCAGTTACTTACCTGCAAAAACTACATCGAAGGAGCTACATTTCTTCTGCCAAGAAAAGTACAAATTGTGTTTTTATTTTTGCTTGTTGCTTTAGTATATAGTTTTCCAGCTTCATTGTCTTTTTATGGTGATCATTGATTTATGTGTATAATATCGGGTAAAGAGTCTAATTTGCACAAAACTTCCAAACACAAAAGGTGTATAAATAAATTCAGCATCTAATGGGAGATTTTAACGGGTTTTTTTTTTAATCTTCTGAGGGGTTTTATGCATGCATTTGGCCTAATTATTTTCATTTAAGATTTTAGAAAATCATATTTTTCCAACCTGTTCTTGTTCCGGAGAATTTTTTTGAATGAATTTTTAATTAGCGTCATTGAATAAGAAGATAATAGAAGGCTCATGCTGTAAGTAATTTTGACTCCCCCTAGAAAGCCACACAGTGGACACCACACAAAGTAATTAAAGTTTCAAAAACGAATTCTACTGATATTTGTTATTGTTTATTTATTATGACTTTAGTGGTTGTGTATGCATGAAGGAAAGGCGCCACAGACATCCGGAGTTGACTGAACCGGACCAGACTAAACCATGCGCCATAGCATCCTGATCAGACTTGAATTTTTTTACAGCTTCAGTTTGATAAGGTGTTTCATCAAGTAAACATGTCCGCCGCTGTTCTTGCAGCTTTAGATTTAAGTTCAGAGTCTTCTTGAATTTTTACTAACAAGTACTGCTTCTATTAGAAAACAAGAAAACAATGATTGAGTCTGTATATTAACAATTTAAGAACCATTTTCGAATGAACCCTCAACAATTTGATAATCTTTTCCTCCTTACTTTCGTTTTGGACTTCCATTATGCACAACAATCGTAACCCGTTAACGCCCAAATTAATTATTGTTTTGTTTTTCAGTGTTTTCTTTTAGTGTATGCAACTATAAGCCTGGGGGTACTAAAAAAAATTTTTTTTAAGCCACTTTTTCGATTTTAGCTTGTTACCATATGGTTATGCTAGGCGCATATGTGAACACTTTTGCTTTTAATGTAGATTGCGGCAACTTTCCTCCAGTTTTTTTGTGAATCTGCCATGCGTTGTGTATACAAGCATCCAATAACTAATATAAATAAGTAAATAACTGCGACGTGGTATTCTGCAATGTTCTCGTCCATTCTCTCAGTCCCTTCCATGGAGCGATTATATTTAGCTATAGCATTTGGTCGGGGTATTTGAACACTTTTCTTTTCAGTCCTAGAAAAGCGTCGCACATTATAAGTGGATGCACACTAAAACAGGTTGATGCTGCTGTTACCACACCATTGTCTATCCAACGGAGAAACAAAATTCCATTATCTTTGTCAACAACAGAATGATTCGAATGTTCCCCTTGCCTTCTTTTCCATAGCTTTCTTTCCTGTAAGTGTACATGATCTTGTACCCTGATAACCACTATCTTTTAGAAACTTCAACAGAGATATTACAGTAAACAAGTTATCAAAGTACAGTTTGAACAGACAAAATCCTTACTTAATCTACCATAGTTACTTCTAGCGGTTTCGAAGCTTTGCCAAACAATTTTTCATACTCAATAATTTGACGGGGGTTATTGCCTTGGTACATTTCAAAATCGACAAGGTACCCTGAGGGTGTATTCAGGCACCAAAGCTTATACCCAAAACGTATGGGCTTACCTCGGATGAATTGCTTGCAACTGTGTCTTCCAAAGTCTACCATGCTTTCATCATAGCACAGGTGTTCTTTCGGTTCAAAGAAATTTCATCTATTAACGGCCTCAATTTCCATATTTTATCTGACGCATCAGGGTTGTTGTCAGAAAAAATGCAAAAATCTGTGTATCTCTAAAAAACGGTTTCTTCGCATAGCATTGTAGACAAGCTCGTTTCTCATATCATTTTGTACATCCCAATAAAACCTTTTTCCAGGCAGTTCGCAATACCCGCTAACTATCAGAATTCCTAGAAAACACTTCATTTCCGACATTGATATCTTCGGGTCTGAACTCTGAACAATTCAGATGTTGATTTTTCCAGCAAAAATCATTTCAAAAAGTTGCACTGCAGTATAATATTCGAATTTTGAATAGCTACCTCTGGAAAATTGCTTAGAATTAGCTTCAAAATCTCCTTGAATCCACTGAATTTTATTTGGGTCTTGCCTTTCAAAAGCAATTGAAAAAGGCAATGAAGTGTCTTGCACATTTGCTGCATCCGGTTAGCTAGTAAAACCTCCAATTCTTTCGTTGTTAACAAGTTTTATTTCAGCTTACTCTAAGTTGAGATCCAGATAAATTATCAATTAGACCTCCACCGTCTTCGTCGCCGGAGTTCTCGTCGGTCAACGACCCAGAATCAGGTGGTTCAATGTAAACTTCATCCACGTCTACATCAGTCATCACCATATACAATTTCTAATGCTTCGTCCAATGTAAAGCCACGCCTAATAAGCTAATAACAAAACAGACCTAAGTTAAAGTTACAACAGTCTAAGCGCCTAGTGTAACCATATGGTAAAAGGTGAGCGAACACACCGGTAGTGTCCAACCGAAAGTAAGTTTTGAAGCAGAAACTGAATTTCGGCTTTCATCCCAGTTTCGGCCGAATTTTATATTAATTATTTGTTAAACAATTACTCCTACTTGTTTTAAATACAGGAAAACATACAGTTTTATTCCAGTCATTTATTTTGTATTACTTCAGTAGTCATGTGGTTGCTTTTTAATTTACTAAATTAAATTTCAACATGAAATTAACGATTGTTATAATTATTCTTTTATACATATTATTTCTTAATAACTTAGATTGTATTTTTATACTAACCTATTATTTGAAACGTAATCTTTCAGTAGGTATATTTGCTAACATATTATACTTTTAACATAAAAAACGAATTTCACAAAGACAGTTTCGGTTGGGCCGAAGGTTCGGATGTTTTTGGCCGAAACCGAAACTTCGGTCGGACACTACACACCGGTATCTTTGATTGATAACTAAACAAATTTAGTGTATCATGGAATGCAGTTAAGTTCACATCTTAACTTGCTTGTATAACAACATGAACACAATAAAAGGACAATTTAAAAAGTTATACTTAGGGCCGGTCTTTCCATCTCCTAATAAACCTCCTAATAAGCTATTTGGCAAATAGTTTCCATGGAAACGATTGTATGAACCTTTGAATATAAAGCTAACAGGAATGAGGATATACAAAATATACGTGAGACCAAGATAGATGATGCAAATGGCGGCTGAATGTTTCCGGTATGTCAGTGGCGTACCTTTTAGAATGAATACGGGATACGTAAACCTTTGAATATAAAATATTCAAAGACGTAAACTGACAAAAAAATGTAGTAAAAGTATGAATGAACAAAAATTAGAAGCTGCAAGAAATAAAATATTATAATACTGACGGTTCAAACAGTTTTTTAAATATATATTTTGCAAAGTGCTAATTTATATAAAATACGTACATATGTGACGCCTATGATATTCACTCGTGACCTTTCTTTGACATTGAAATTATAACATCGAATTGTTCTTAAATATTATTCGTAATGAACGTAGTTACATTAAATGAAGGTAAATACTTACTTATGGAAAGTTATTCCTAAATTTTTATTTGTCCTTGTTGGAGAAAAACCACAAACAGCACAACTAACCTATTATTTGTCAGCTGTCAGTCTCAAAACTATGACTACAAATAGATTATCAAAATGGCGACTTCCGTCGCACTTTTTGTATGGCTACTAAAACGATACCCTCCTTCCTGTAGCTTTATATTCAAAGGTATTAACCGGTATTTAAAAGGAGAATAAATTTATTAGGAGATGGAAAGACCGGCCCTTACTCAAATCTAACTGCCATGCTTCTTGAAGTAAGAGATATAATGACTTACACAAACAACTACTTATCTAACAAGCAAACCGGCTGCTAAAATAGCTGCAGTTGTTTAGGTTGTACATAACACATTTCTAAAGTAAACTGTAACGTCATCTGGCATTGAAAGTTAGAAACAAAGGTGTATCGTTATACTAAAGGAAACTCTACAGTCGTATCCTATGGTAATGCTGGGCGTTAAAGGGTTAACATACACTGCATAAAACCGCCAGAAATTATCAGTGCATTGAGGTAGTAGGGGCAACGGAGTCAGGTTTTGACCGCTCCACGACCGGACCCTATCTGACTCAGGTCTGCTTCATTGGTCCACTCAAGATCCAATGGGCGTATTTCTTCTTGACTCAAGTCAAATCAAGTACGGATGTCTGTGGTGCCTTACCGTAAATCTTAATATAATTTTTTAGTGGTGCAGATGTTTATTGTTGAATATTATATCTCAAAACAGGAACAAGTCACAAAGACAAAGTTTACAAAATCTCTGAGCTCCTTTTACCCTGCAACCCGATGCCCATACACGTTGGCTTTCTATATCTTCTTATTCAATGTTAGAGTGAAGATTCTTTTATTTAAATTATCCAAACTTGTGTTTTTATATAAACATGTTAAGTTAATCGTTACATCTCCTATAAAATGCTTTTATCTTTGTAAGAAACGTATACTATTTTAAAAATAAATTACAGTTTTGAACGGTCCCGTAAACGACGGTAGCAATATTTTCGCTTTTATTTCATTTTAGTAGTTGCTTTATAATATCGTAGTTTATAAAATTTGTTGATAATTGACATTATTATAAAATTGTGGTGAGTGGGGAATATTTTTTATATTACTTCGTAGAGAGCTTTTTAATAAATATGTTTTTTATGAAATAAGTTATTTTATTCAGCCTTTATTGTTTTTTTCCTTAATACATAACAAATTAAGTTTACAATAAACCTAATTTCAATACAAATTTCGAATTGACTAGAATACATCAGGCTAATTTATAAAAGTTAAAATGGACGGATAACACACAAAAATTTGTACGAATTTTGACTGAAGTGGCGTTTAATTAAAAAAAAATAATAATTAAAGTTTATTACAAGTCATGGCGATATTGCACAGTATGGTAAAGCGACCAAGTGCTTAGCACGGAAGCGAAATCCTAAACACTAAACTAATCAAATTACACCGAATATAACCAACCAAAAACTATTTATTATTAAAATATATGATCAGTCACTTTAATTAAAAATTAAAAAAACGTAGGTAATAGCTTACGGCGAGTTAGTTATATTTTAGTTTATCATTGATTGTCCATAGCTTATTATGGTTTTGAGTTTCGAGCAAGTGGTATTCTTTTTTACTTTTTAGGCTTCAACTAACGTTATACAGAGTGTTAGTTATATTTCGAAAGCAAAATGTGTTTTTCGTCGTAAATAAATTTTTTAGTTTTAGTCTTATCACAGATTATTAACTTAAATTACCGTCATGCTTTAGATATGAATGAAAGTATCTACTTAAAAAACAATACAACTAACACCCTGTATGGTTTTCCTTAATTTTTCAAAACTAAGCACTTCGGCCGCTTGTGTTTTTTCAACTGATTATTAGTTAACGCAAGTAGCTTTATGATTTATGTACGAACTAAAAAAAATAATAATCAATGATTTAACGAGAGGACGGCGATGGAATATGGTAAAATGTGTAGTGTTTTGAGTTGAATGAGGAGTCATGAATAATACGATATATGGCACTATGAATTTTATTGAGTTATAATGTGGTTGACAATGCTGTGAACTAACTAATTTAAAATTGTGAACTACAAACAATGGTACGTCTACTCTAACAACATAATTATGTAGGTAGTTAACACATTAAAAACCTTTGATACCACAGTTTGTAGTGAGTGCATGTCCTTAACCTCAAATCTCGAAAAAATAACTCATCATAAATACGTAGAAACAAACAGCAACCCGTGTTACCAAATTTAAAATAAACTAGGTGACTGTACAAACAATCATCATTAAACAAATTTAGCGTAAAAACTAGCAACATCTGTAATGATTCAACATAAAAATTATTAGGCGGAAAACATTTAAGCGCACATCGCCTCAAAGACGAGGTAGCAATAGACAAAAAACATAATTTTCATATGAATCACTACAGCGTTAAATTTTTTTTCTTTTAACGTGGTTTAACCACTAGTAACAAAGAAAACATGAATAAAATCATAAAATGTGCATAAAAAATGTTTGAATGACCATACCTGTTGATACAATCACAAAAGTGCAAGAAACACTCAATAATATGGTAACTTATTGTTTTAACAAGGTCACACGACCCTGCAAACCAATTTCATCACACCCACACATCCATGCTTTATAATAATGTACCTGCACCATTAGCCCCATAAATTACTTATATATCTAATAAATTGTAGGTATTACCTATAGGATTCTCAATCCACAGTTCACTATAGTTTAATGACTAACTAAATAGTATTTTATCAATTACAGACAAGCAATAATGCGACTTCTCTAAATACTTTCAATATTTAGATAGTATTGATTGTTAAACAATTTTAACGCCTAATCTCTCGGCAATTTCGGCTTGAAATACAAAAACAATTTTGGGGCATTTCACGAGCACCAACTTTAATGTCTTTTTATATAAGACAGTGGCAGCAAACAAAACTGTTATCAAGAAACACGTTCAAAGACGCTCGGCTGGCACAACAGATTTGAAAGTTTGCATCTCGCGTGAAGCACATCAGCAAATCTAGGCCGTAAGATTACAGCCTTAAATGGAGTTAAACAGAAAGTTACCAATAATAATTAAAAGCCGGCTTTAATGATAACAATTCCATTTACTGCGACGGTTTGTCTACATCTAATACTAGAGTGACGAAGGTATTTTTTATTTATTAAAACTTTCAAATTTTGATAATGAAAAGTCGTTAAATACGTTTAAAGAATTTATTGCTGAAATTACGGCTAATACATTCGCTGCCAATCATGCACCGGCACACATTTGCTATTTATTTGTTGTCTGCCATTGGCGGCTAGGCTATCTGCTTGTGTCGGCATTCGGCAGATTCAGGCCAGATGGTCTAGTCGCCGAAGCCAGACAAATAAATAGCAAATGTGTGTATTCAGCATGTAGCACTAGGTTGCCGACAATGCCGCTCGGAGTAATCGGTAACGAACATGTTAAGCTATGAAAGTTCACTTAATATTGTATTAAGTCAAAAACCAAAGGTTCGCAGAAGATCAAATTTTGTGCCGTTGTCAGGCTTTTTTCTGACTTTCAACTCAGTAAAAGTCGACTACAATATTTGATTCATAAGCAAAGTACAGACGAACTACAAACGCCACAAAAAAATGATCGCAATGGCCTTCCAAAAGCAATAGAACGAATCGTTTGTATCATACCAAAGTCAGATTTTAGGTTATGTTTTACTGCTGGCATATTACATATGTTCTGTTCACTAATCTCGCGGACACTAGATTTATTTTGGCATGCACTTAACAATTGGTACAGAAAATTTGCCTGGTTACTAAATGAATGGAGGGACATTTATCAAAATTTGAAATTGACATTGACATTTATAACAAAAAATTATAAAATTTAAATTTTCTTGTATTGATAATCATGAATTTTACTGAAAGAGGGCAGAAGGCAATTATTTAGCTATGTTACAAAGAATTAAAAACTGCATATGGAACAATTTATAAAAAATTTGATTTTGGTATCTGTCAACATGACAGCATAACCCAACATTTCAGGGAACTAAAAATCTCACTAAATTTTAAAAACATGTAGTGCTGCCAATTCAATAACAAAAAAATGCACCAGATATTTGAGTTTAGTGCTTTTGAAATGCCACCACAATCATTTTGATTCGACAGCAGTGCGCAATCGTCCTTATATTATCGGCAATAAATTCGTTAAACGATTTAGTTCATGTATGCTTGAATAGGACAAGCCTAGTAGTCAAAGAAAGCTAAGTTTTTCTAGCAACGGCCTCAACGAAAACGTTTTCATGTACTACTTTTTCCTTCTAATTTTCTCAACATGCGAAACTCATCTAAATGACTTGTAATGATCTTGTGACGATGTAAGTTTTATGTATCAGCCTTTTTTTTTTAAACGATCATGATCAATAAATTTCTCTCAATTACCAACAACTTTCCTAAAGTTTAAGTGGCAGTGGAAATTTGCTCAACTAATATATGAATTTCCGCATACATTTTTAGTTACTTCTATATTATAATGATAGAATGGTTCGATCGAGAAGGCGCATTATTTACACTTAAATAATTAAAAGAAAATTAATAATAACTAAACTAATGCCAACACAACAGTATACAAATTCACAAATATATAAAAAACACGTCGCAGTTTTAGGTTCAATGAGCAAAATTTACAACAAAATGATGAAAGCCAATCGATATATAAAAATAAAGTTTGTACAACTATAAGCGATGCGGTTATGATGTTAACAAAATATTTACATCAAATAGTGAAATAGTTAAACTGGCTGATCAACCTAATCTATAATTTAAAAAGTAAAATATCTATTTATGTTTATCAGGCGGCAAACTCCATATCGGTGATGGTTATTAGTAAAGGGGTTCGTCGAACCGACAAACACAAACTATCAAGTTTACCACAAATGGCAAGCAAATGTATACATAATAAAATCTGTAAACATGAATGTTTCTAGCTAAAAATTCATGGCCTTCGCAAGCGCATTCGGTTGCCGATTTCTTGCAAAACATCAACAAAGAAAGCAACATTGGCCACATATACATACAAATAACAAATGCAGTATTGCACATATACTCGTATTTCGAGGCAGAAAATCAACAACCGAAGCGCCGCACCAAAATCAGTTGTGGATTATCACAGCAATAGTAAAATGTTGTACAGAAAAGTGTATATCAAAGTTCGAGGCAACAAAACTGATTAGATATTTCAACCGAAGAGTTTAGAATTAATCTACCTCCCCTTGTTAACATTAACAGATGTAAATTTGATTCTGTTTGTGATAAAGCGTACCTTAAATCTTGAATAATAGATGTAGAATATAACATCTGACGTAAATGTCCTAACGTCGTAAAACTATATCAAACTACAGTGATCACATACATTTAGACAATGAAAACTATGCTTTTTGTATGGCTTCGCAATCTTTTAACTTCGCCGTCAACAATCGATTTTTTATAAAAAAATAAAGATTATTCTATAATAAATTTATACATCTCTTCTTTATCGATTATCTTATAATTGAAAAATAAACGCTCTGTATTTATTTAAATTATGACTCAATTAAGCACAGCAGTAATCAATACGGAATGCCACAGTGGTACCATATTATAAAATATATGTCTATGTCCTGCATAGATCTACATCTAAATTATGCTAAAATAAAATGTTTCTTTCTATTAAAAATAGCAAATTATGCATGCGACATTGGAATATCATAAAATTTTGCAAACAAAGCTACAACTACTAAACAACGGTTTTACCGTAGGGTTGTCAAGTGATTGATTGATTTTTGGATACACTGCGAACCTTTATTATGAAAGTAATTTTGATGTTACTGCTGCAGTGTTTATGGTCATAAAAGTATGGAAAGTGCAATAATACTCATAATTTGCTAATTTTAAACAAATTAACGATACTATAATAAAAAATAAAAAGATATATGTATATACAATAATGGAGTTAACGCATGTTAAAGGCATCGATTAGTCAACGGCTATGTTAAACATTGTCTTGCACAAGTCCAAACATTAACAATATTAACAACATGCGATAACAACAATATATAATTTTAGTTACATTTACCTCTGTATATATTTGTATATATTATATAGATCTATAAGAAGGAATAACAGCTCAAAAGTCAGGTGATAAATAGAGTGACTATCACTATGACTATTTACAATGTCATGCTCACATCTGCAAAACCACCGATACCAACCGAAATCTCGCACACACAAATCTCATGATTGGTAACGAGTCGTTCAAATGGAAAATGTAGACAGTCCTTTGGCCAGCCAAAGTTTTAACAATATTTTTTTATATGAATTAGGCAAATAACAGGTACAATGACAGCAAATTTTAGAAACGACACGGCTAAAACATTATAAAGTACCAAACGTCCTGTGCTCGTTAGCTTCTAATGCGTCAACTTTAAATATTCTATAATTTAGCAAAAAAATCTAAAATCTTTGATTATCTTAGCCTATGTTTGAAAAAACGTTTGGTTATAATTTATAATGTTCCGTACATCTCGTTCCTTGTAATTTCACTATTTAACTTGATACCAATCATAGAAGTACTAGTCGTGCTAGTAACATTTTCTATTAAATCTTTTCTAAAAAAAATATTTATTTGTCCTTTTATAGATATTAAAATCTAATAATTTTCCTAGGCTGATAAAGAAATCCAACTCGAAACGTATTAAAATGAAACCTTAGATGCCTCTAATAAAATTAAAATGAATATATCTTAGGACAATCAATCTTATATCAAATATAGAGCTTTAAAAAAAAATTTTCAATAAATATTTGATTAGTAGGACGTAATATTACGAATAACATCAAAATATAAGTGTTAAATAGATCTTTAAATTTAAAATTTCTCATTACATAAACGAATTTAAAGCACTGTCATCTTGTACGTTTGACGTAATTGTAAAAATAATTAACAATTTTTAACGAAAAGGACCTCGAAAAATGAGAGGTACAGACATCAGAGTTAGTAACGCAGATTATCACAATTTTATGATTTTAAATGAAACATTATGTTGAAACAGTAATGACTTTGATAAAATGTTTAAAACGATACCCAACAATTTTATAATAAAATACATTAAAAACCCAACAACTTTATAAATAAACAAACAAATAGCTCAGTATTTAATGTTCCCCACAACGATATTTACAAAACTTACATAAATAAAAGGATTCTTGTATAATAAACGGGTTTGGTCCGTAAATTAATCAATTTCGGTTCGTTATACAAGAGGACTTTTATAAAATAACACAGCAATAAACTTTGCCCTCATTAACAAAATTATATACATTAAATATTTAAAAAAAAAATTACAGAAAAATGACTATGACAGTTTCTTATACTGTTTCCAACAGTTAATTTAAAATGTACGTAAAAAAGGTAAAATGTGGCAGGTAACTACAAATCGATGAATTGAATAGCGAATTTTCCAACTTTAAAAACCATGTAACCTAGTAAAGTTAGGAAACACATAATTTCATTACGTACGCAAAAACAAATAAACAAAAGAAAGTTGAATCATAGTTAAAAAAAGTTAATAACTTCTGCTCTCTGTACCTGTTAAGACGGTTGATGATATTGTAGTAAAACGATGCTATCACTGTATGCCCAGAGTGCTTAAAGTATTGTTGCGTGCACGTTTGATTTCTTCTTCCGAGATGCGTTGCTCAATGAGGTACTGTGCTGTATTTATAGCGTTAGGATTGCCCGTGATAGTAACTATACGATTGCGTGTGCCCGGTGCAAATATTCCTTTTTTCGAAATTTGAATGTTGGCACCACTCATATTCTGGATTTCAACTAATGATCGTCCTCCTGGACCTAGTACAAAACGAATTTTTTACAATTAAATTAACAAATCTGTTGTATTTTTAATAGGCTGCGTTTCAATTAAATCAAGTTTAGCACCCATGGCCAACTATTCCAGTTACTACAAAAAGCTAAAAATGCCGAAACTTCAATCATATACAAGATGTAGAAATGGTTTACTTTAATCTGTTGTATGACAGGAAAATTATATGTTTCTAATGGCAAACATGTCAAATACTGCTTCTAAAACATCACCGTTTTACAATTTGCACTTTTTCATCAACTAAATACATTTTTATTGCAAAAACTTTCACAAAAATGATAAAAACCACTTTACTAAAAATCAACTTAACAGATGCAAAACAAAAAAACAGCGCCCTATTTTGTTTTATTATTTCCAAGGCACACCTGATTTTTGTCAAAATGATGATTGCTGATTTAATAAATTTTTTTACAACCACCCGGAAAGTAGGCTTTTGCACTTGGAGTTTGTATTTTCTAAGGTACACTCCACACCATTTGATTAACCTCTACAACAATTTTTAGCGTTATGTGCTGACAGTTTATTTCTGAAAGGAAGGATAAATACAGACGAAGCGGTTTACGTCGGGTCGGCTGTCGATGCGACGAATTTTAACAAATGGTTTACACGGAACGTCTAAGTCAAAACAGTGGTCGATTTGATGGTATCCTGTTACCATACGGGGCTGCGGCGTCGCACCGTATCGTTGAAACACAAATTTATCAATTTGTAGGTAAACTTAAAGGTTGTACACGCCAAAATCTGGTCAGCTAACAGAATCTAAACTATTGAACAAAGTCGCCTGGACACACAAAATTTTAAAAGGTTGTTGTAAGACACCTAAGGAATAACAACTGAATGTTGTTGACAAATTGCCTAATTTATCCTCATAATCACCTCATAATGTCACAGCTCGAACAAGAACGTCGCAAATTAATTTTGCACGAACACATTAAGAATCCCAATTGTGGCAATCATGAATTAGTTAAAAGGTTAAACCTTCCTCAATCCACGGTGTCTTCTGTTCTAAAAAGGTTTCGGGAATGTCTCCTGTAGATAGAAAGCCGGGAAGTGGAGGAAAGCAAGCTAGAAAATATCCTGAAGTAGAGAGAAAGGTTTTGGAGCATTTTACCAAGAATCCTAAAATTTCGACTAGAAATGTAGCAAAAAAGGTAGGAAAATTAAGTTCCTACATACAAAAAGTAAAGAAACGAGCAGGTTTAAAAAGCTTTAAGGCTCAATTCGTTCCGACAGTGTAAACATATTTTATAGAAGGTTGAAAACATTAAGACGAGACAAGAAACAACCACTCTCACAGCTCAAGGACAAATCTGAATATAATCTAATAACTGACAATTCACAAATAATAGTTAAATGGAAAGACCACTTTGAAGAAATAATGGGGGAACAAGTTTAGGAGCAATTAAAGAAGAAAGCGGTGATATAGCCGAGTACTTGGGGGCAACACAAGAAGTGTTAGAAGCTACAACATAAGAGCTGAAATGTTAAAACAATGAGCTCTAGTGGAGTATAATAATTGTGACAAGCTGATTACAACGACTTGGAAGAAAAAACAAATTCCTGCTAACTGGGAGATGGTGATAATTTTGCCATTGTTTAAAAGAGTGACAAGTCCATATGGGGCAAAAGTATACGAAAGTATACTGAAAACGAGATTAAGAAAATAGAAATCCCGCTTTACGATTCCCAATGCAGTTTCAGAACTGAACGTGGAATCCAGGACTGTATATTTGCATTAAAACAAGTAATGGTAAAGACCCTGTCCCATGATAAAAACCTAGTTTAATGTTTTATTGACATGTGTAAAGCATTCGACTCTGTAACAAGAAAAAACATCTGGGAAGCACTGAAAGAAAATGAAGTGAGCAACGATTTATTATTGCCAGTAATGAGTCTTTATAAAAATACTAGGAATTATGAAAGAACAGGAAATATATACTCAGAAGAATTCATTAGGTACAACAATTATTCATAACCCTCATGGGTAGAATAGTTAAACAGGTATGGGAGGCAAAATGCGAAGTCAAATAATTAAAAGGGCGGCCGACTACTATGTGGAATGGAGCAATACCACAAGTGCTAAAGGATAGAGGACTAGACTGGGGGAGTGCAAAACGGGTTGCCAAAGATAGAAAAGAATGGGCAAAAGTGTGTAATAAAATCTAGTGTGTGAATGAACTGTCGATAGTGAACTTAATTATGTACGCACACCTCGGCACTGGAAACGGTAGAAGAACTTCATGGTTAAGAAGTAGAAGACTCTGGACAGAGACGGACACTATCACCAATGTATTCAGTTGTGTGTGAAGTCTTTAGAAAATTGGAGTGGAAAAATCACGAAATACGAATAGCAGATAGAAGATTGACTAATCACCGTTTCGTTGATGACGTGGTATCGTTTGCAGAGAGTGGAACAGCTTTGAAGTGGATGTTAGGACGATCTGTCCTCGAAAAGTGCAACGTTTGGACTCAAAATAAATTTTGAAAAAACTAAATTTATATGAAATGGAAGAAAGCTGGACTTGAAGGTTGAGGGAAAGCAAGAGGTAGTATTTATACTTGGGACAAATCGATGGAAGGAAAAATGGAGAAAGAGATCCAGAGTTAAGAATTAGTTTAGCCTGGAAAAAGTACTGGAGTCGTAAGAAGATTTTGAAAAGCAAGATAACAAAAAGTGTAAAGAGAAAAGTTTTCAATTCATGTTTGTTACCAACTTTAACCTACGGAGCTGAGACTTGGGAGTCTGAACAAAAGATTATACAAGAAACTGAAAGTGACCCCAACAAAAATGGAGAGATCAACGTTGTGCATAAGAGTAACAGATAAGGTTAGAGGAAAGGGCAGGCCATGTATCAAGATTGGCAAAGGACCGCTGGGCTCAAATAACCATGTTTTGGACACTACAGGAGGGTCAAAGAGGAAGAGGCCGACCAGAAACTCGATGGGTGGATGAAATGGAGCAGTGGCCAGATCGAACTGGAGAAAACAGGGGGAAGCCTTTGCCCTTTTGTGGGATGCATAGGCTATCAATTAATCAATGGGGGTTACACCATGGATATTTCAACATAATCAGATGATCACACTGCTATTCATATAGCCAAGACAAAGCTGGTTTAAAGAGGAAGACATTGAAGTTTTAGAATGGCCCAGTATTTCTCCAGATTTGAACATTATCGAGAACCTTTGGGGTTGACTGTCAAAGAATATTTTTGTGGATGGAACAACAGTACCACTTTCTAGACGACCTCTCTTTTGCAATTAGAACGACCTGGAATGCAATAAATACCCCAAGTATTATTGGACTCTCTGTACCGCTCATTGCCCAGAAGGATCAAATACGCATTATTAAATCTGTATTTTTGCTCTTTTTCTTATCAGGTGTAAAATGAAATCATTTCATTGACACTGGGGTGTTTTGTTGTGGTCATTTTCAAGACTGAGGTTAATCAATCCTTGCGTTGAAAAACGCAGTCTAGCAAAAAAACCTTTTTAGTTTTAAATTTAAAAAAAAAATCTTTCCATTTGTTTCTAAACACCCTACTTGTGATTATTTTAATGTAAGTATTGTTAAAAAAATATAAAAATTATGGGCAAGGTAAATGAAGTGTCGCAGAGTGTATGTTACTTTTTCGTTTTAATACGATAAAAAAGTACCAAAAATGCCAACTTTCAAATACTGGCTTCCCGAAAAGAAAAATTGGGACATAAAAGAACATACAATTTTCCAATCTACGAAACTTAGTTTGCAACTCTACATTAAAATAAACCATTTCTATCACCCTGTATAATTTTTTCAAATCACAAAAATCTGTTATTTAACGAAAGCCGACAGTAGAATGAAGATCTTTTTCTCTGCATTAACAAAAATTTCTAGCTTACTATAAAAAACAATTTACCTAAAATAGCACCAACAATAACTTCTGCGATTTCTACATTCTTACTGTCTTTACCCTGTAGCTCGGCAGGTGTGGGACTTTTACTTAAAACAGCCATTTGCTGACCTGTACCTAATCCAAAACTATTATTATTTATGGAAATGGGCGCAGCCGCTGGTGAACTTTGATGTCGGAATGGATCGAATGCTGTGTCATACCTCTCCAGGTTTGACCTGGGAGTCGGCGATGTAGCTCCTACAAAATAAAGTATAAATATAATCGTTTGCGACAGATCATACAACAATTGGGAAGTTTTTGCAAAACATGTTCTACGTTCAAATATCGTTGCTAGGTTTTGGATTCAATGCAAACTTGTTTCCTATTAATTATACTTTATTCAGGGGGTTTTTGTATACTTTGCCAGGCCCAAGAGATGTCAACTGTATCCCGAGGGTGTTAAACACATTTCAAGGAGCAAATCATGTGCCCACAAAATTGATTTTTATCAGCCATTATCAACAGCAACATAAAATGAAATCAAAACCATGTAGGCAAATATCAAAGTTTCTTTGATTGATTATCTTAAAAAAAATTAACATCCACAAGTCAATGAATATTTCATCATTAATATTAAGTAATAAGATATAATTAGGAACTGAATGCCAAATGAACAATAACAAATTCAGCCGAGTTAATAAATATTAAAAGCTGTGTCGTTCTTGGTATGACAAGTTATTGATTTGTTCTAATTTTATCATACGAAGCTTGAACTATTTCCCACTGCCGCATTTTTCTGTGAATATCATCAATACTCACATTGAAAAACTAATTACGCAAGATTCACCAATGTTATTTGATTTTTTTTTTGTTCTCACTAGGAACTCTTATTTAATGAAAGTTGAAAAGTTTAAAGTAATTATCAATCTAATAACATCAAGCAATTATCATTACTCACCTAAACACTCCCCAAGACTAACTTGTCCAATCGGTCCGAATACACCTGCGTTGGCACTAGCAGCTCCAGTCTGATCCATTACACTAAGATAGTTTGAAACGGGTAAAGCACCCGCATGTGCTCCACTTAAACCCAATCCCATTGCTAAAATACCATACTTGGCTAATACGGATAGCGCTGCACATATTTCTACCATTTGTGACTCCGTATATCCCGAGTTTCGAAGAGTTAACTGTTGAAGAGAAAACTAAAAATATGGTTTGCACATCATCACAATTTAATAAGATCAAAGCAAAAAACACCAGTACTCTTTACGGAATTTTAATCATTACCATACCTTGTTTGTATAGATAAGATAATTCTATGCATTTTTTAATTGACAGGCTTTATTATACAAAATTACCCCTTTATTTTTAATTTGACGACACTGTTACGTAAATGCAACAACTACTGTGAAAATTTTAGGTTATGTTGAAAAGTATGTGTGAGCAAAGCATATTAGCTACTAAATATTATATTGCCTATTGAGTATCTTCGCAATAAGCGGGTTCATAGCCAACAAGGAGAGAGGATGGGATGCAAGCCCCTTGGTGGGATTGCTAGATCCCCAACCGGGCGCCTTCCCAGTGACAGATAGGAGAATGCTTGCTAGATATGGTGGGTACCGGGGAAATAAAATACCCGGGGCGGACCAAAATCTAGCACAGGAGGCAATTTTCAATTGATTGTGAGTAGTCAGATATGGCAGAAACTGAAGGTTGGCAGCAAGATATTTGATCTGGTTCGGCGCCAGCAGAATAAATAGGAGCACAGACTAAGGATAGTCGTCCTAGTTCTATTACTACAGTTGACGAAGGAAGGGGGCCCCCACTTATTTTGACCCAAGACTATTTACACTACAACAATGTTTGATACATAATTTTTCCGGAGGTACAACAAACAGGAAAACTAAACATTGTATGATATCCTTGGTATATGTGAAACGCAGTAGAAGGGCCGGGGAGGGGGGGGGCATTTCAAAAAGAAAAATGGCAACACAATACATTATTCTGGACATGGAACGTATAAATGGGGTAACAATAAAAATTAATATGCATGGAATCAACGTGTGATAGGATATAACCCTATAAATGATAAAATCATGACTATCAAACTAAATACATATCCCGATATATGCACTTAGAGCAGATGAAATTCATGTAATGGAAAACTTCTATCACCAGCTAGTTATTCAGAAAATTCCGAAAAAAGAAAAATAACTGTAATACAAGGTGATTTAAATGCTAAAGTAGGTCATACAGAAAAAGAAGATAGTATGAAAAAGTATGTTTGAAAATACGGGATAGGAATAAGAAATGATAGTGGAGAATAGTTTTTAGAAAATGTTAATAGTCCATACATTACGTGTTGCTTATTATATTTTTTTTCGCTTAGCAAGTAAGTAGAAAAATAATAGACGAATTCAATAAAATACTGGACAGATGGAGAAAATATTGCATACAACTACATAATGAAGAGCTGCAATCAGAGGAAAACAAAAGCTGTGTGAAGATAAAAAATGATTAATTAGAACCATCAATACTTAAAACAGAGGTCTAAACTGCAATTAATAAGCTACATAAAATAAAAACAGTGGGAGATGACGAAATTAGCAGTGAAATGGTGAAAAATTTAAATGAAAAAGACATCACAATAACGACAGATTTATGCAATAAAATATAAGAGACCCAGGGTCCAATGACTGAGAAAAATTAACCTTGATTGCTTTCCACAAGAAAGGCTCAAAGCGTCTATTTCTTGTTAACATTTTTATCTCTCGAACAGCTCTTCCTCTCTCTTTCACTTGATTTTCCCAGGTTCTTCTTGGTCTAAATGTAATACAACAGCGAATATTAAGATATTTTAGACATGTTTCTCAGAAAATGGGTGATAATTTGGAAAAGCTAATGGTCCAGGCTTTATAAAACAATTATAAGACCGGTAGTTCTATACGCGAGCGAGTGCTGGGTTATGACAAGGCAGGAAGAAAACAAAATTGAAGCATGGGAAAGAAAGATACCGAGACTAATATAGGGAGGTATAAATGAAAACGAACAAACAAAGAATTGGAGGATCTATTTAGAGACGTAATAATATTATGGGAGAGTAAACCAAAACCCCTCAGTATGAAGTGAGTAGATTTACAGTGCAAAGAATAAGGGAAAAGAGGAAGGCCTTTGCCCTATATAGGGATGTCTTTTTCTTCTTCTTCTTCTTGAAATAGAAAATTTTCTATTTGTGTCTGTCTAAGGCCAACTGATGCCAATTTCTGCCAACTATTTTCTTGATGTCATCGATCCATCTGCTTTGTGGTCTTCCGACGCTTCTCTTGTGTACTCTGGGTCTCCATTGTACTATTCGTTTTGTCTATCTATCCTCGTCCTGTCGCACCACATGTCCTACCCATCTCCATTTTGAAATAGCTTATCTTATCACATCTTCCACTTTAGTACTTTTCCTGATCTCTTCATTTCTAATGCTTTCAGATTTATGCCAAGCACGATTCTTTCTATTGCTCTTTGTGTTGTTCCGAGCTATAGAGATGTACAGGCTAATAATAATAAGAATAATAATGGTTCAGGGAAAAATCGAAGGAAAGCACTTAAGCGTAAGATCACCATGAAGTAAAAGAACTGACAAGAACAAAACAGGAAGATGACAACGGAAATGCGCAAGATAGAGACAAGTGGAAAACTATAATGAGAAACTTCATAGACAGTTTGAATGTGTAAATCACAATCTTCGAATGAGAAAGATACAACAAGAAAGAGAGAGAGAGATGAAAGCCCAATAACACTGACGTTGTGTGTTACCTGTGATATTGAAATATGTTAAGCTGTTAACACAAACATTTTTGAATTTATTAATGCCTATAAAGTATAAAAACAATCCTAGGAGAATATCACAGATAAAATAGATTAAGATTCACTTCCGTTAACTTGCATTTCGTGGGAAGTATGCGCATGCAAGTCAGACGACTGTACAAGAGTAATATAATATTTAATAGATTATATGGAGGTAAGGCCTTCTTAACATTGATTGATTGCACATAGAAATTACGGGATTTGAACCTGTGAGTAGCTGATCGCTCACGCAGTACTACACCACCTTCCCGATCACTAGTTTTTATAAAAGTTACCATCTCCATAACAATATCGTCAAATAAAAAATCAAAGAATATATTTTAATAATTGAAGTTAAAGGTAAGAAACAAATTATGTAAACAATACTGTTGTAAATATTTGTAAATGTACTAACCTTTATACTATCAAGTAACTGTGCAGTGATAGTGCCCATATTCTGACCGGGAGCGTTGAGATTAAGGCTGAGATTTAGTCCTCCATTGAGCATGAGGCTTTGTGATACAGAACTAAGACCGCTATTAAGACTAGTTGTAGATGCGTTGAAAGCACTACTCGTATTCTGGGCATAGGGTGAACCTGTGGGGTTATAATTGGCCACTGGCCCACTTACATCAGCATAGGACACATTCAAACAGGTACCGCTTTGGGGGTCTTCCACCACTTTCGCTAAAATCATCATACATGCTTGCTTATTGGATTCCTTTTCACCTGAAAACAATTCACATAATTCAATAATTTATTCGTAAACATTCTCCTCTTATTAATTATTCAAAAGATTTTTATTATTATAAATCTTAAAATTTGCATTTTACGTCAACAAGTAATTGGTTATAAACTAGGTACCCGTTTAATAACATCAACTGCATGATTATCACATGAATTCTTTTCATTTTATTTCTATAATAAGAACTGATAAAATAACCTTTGTACGACCTTAAACTTGGTTACGTATATTCAAGACAATTTAGGTCTTATATAACGCCACTGCTCGAACTGCTACCTACTTATTTAATAAGCTCCAAGTTGCATATTTTCAATATTTATCCGCTACTTCAGAATGGTTATAATTTTAGCCTGTCAGTTATTTAGTATTTCCATAATAACATATTATTACTCGAGTAATGATCATTGATGTGTATATTTAGTTAATATAATTTTCCGTTGCAAATAATATTTAAGGGTTTTTATCTATCAAATATGTCAAGGTTTTATTAAGAAGCGTTGCATAATTATTAATATAATAATATTAACTGTTTAGTGAACGGCTTATAATGCATTTGTTTCAGTTTGCTATGGTTTCTATTCGGCTAAATGTTTTCTTTTAATGACATCTAACCGGGAGGGTTCGTATCTTGGTGGTTTGTGGATATTTTCTCGCCACTATCGAAATTTGAGCTTGTATGGACTGGTTGCAGGTTCTCAACTTACTATGCCACTTAGACCTCCCTAATAATTTTTTTAATCAACTAAGAGTGAGTTGTACAAACATGTCAAATTAATCAATCGTAAAAATGAACAAAATCGAATCAAAATTCAAATTCATATGATCAATAACATGTTAGTAAAGAAAAAAATGAGGCTCTTTTGTCAACTTTGATCATTTGTTAATTCAACAAGTTTTGTTTAACTCACCGTAAGAGTCGTCTATTATGCACCAACATTTTTAGACCAAAGCAAGCCACGGTTGTTATATTGACATTAAACAATTTAAAAATAAAATTGAAGCCTGTTATTTCACCAGAAGTTAGGTTAAATAAAAGGTACCTTGTTGTAGAGATGGGTGGTTGACAAATGAATGAAATGTTTTGAACGATACTTTGTATGGAACCATAGGAATTGATTGATTGATTTAAATCCAATCATTACTAAAGAAAAGTGCTATTGGAACTAACAATTCGTCAGGATTTATGAGCAACATAGTACAAATTAAGAACGAATTCCAAGCATTCATAGTATGCCATTAAGAAAGGTTATTGTATGTAACCCATTAAATTAGAGGTGAGAATTTTTAGTTTTTTTTAAGCTCGGTTCAGCGGAGAAAATTCAAAATGTGCTCAGCTCGGAGAAAATGTCAAGTATTCCCAGTTCAATTCGGTTATCAAGCTTCAAGCTTTCACTGAGCTTCGAGGTTTTATCGAGTTTTGAGCCTTTACCGAGCTTTAAGATTATATCAAGCATTGACCCTTTTACAGAGCTTTGAGCCTTTACAAAGGAACACAAAGAAAGACAAGACAGGAGTGTGTACTCCACTAATTTCTAGAATTTAATTAAATATTGAGCATTTACCGAACTACAAGTCTTCACCCATGTTTCGAGCCTGCAAGGAGCTCCGAGCTTTACAAACAACTTAGAAAAAACTCAGCTTGGCTTGGCCAACAAATCTTTCTCGATTTCGCTCAAAGTTGGAACCAAGTTCAAGCTTTGAGGTGTCGTTCCCACCTCTGGTTTAAATCTACATACATACAATTGACTTAATGGGCTTTAAGATGTGAAAATAAATTTGTTTGCCATGAAACAAACTCATAAATATAAATATGAATTAAATACGCTTAGATTGTTGAAATAAAAAGTTATATATAAATAACTGTTGTCGGAACTCCTTATTTATTATTCCAGAAAAAATCATTTATATTATTTCTAACATTCCAAGTCCAAAGTTATCAAATTTCGACCATTCTGATTCAATTCATCCCAGCACACATTGTTGGGTTAGTATTTCCTTCAAAATAATTTCAAGTTGGGCCTCACGGTGGTATAACAAGCAATTGCTTGTTTTATTATTAAAAAAATTCCTGATTCGGACCCAGTCATGGCTATAGCACTGTTGGCATTCGAACCTGTTAGGTTAGGTTAGATCAGTTTAGATGGCCAATGACCATGGCTATGAATGCTGGTAACTGGTAAGAGAAGAAATTTCATGGGATTCTTTTGATAAACAAAAGTTCCTAGTTTCTTAGAAGTCATAGATACATTTAGGACAACGCTAAGCCAACGTTCAAGTGATGTAAAAGCAATACAACTAACAATCCAGAGAAAAATCAGCCTAGTACACTTTGCCAAAATTAGTTGAGGCAGAACAAGATGACGTTTCCAAAAGACTGGAATGTGGAAACCGAGACATCAACATCAAAGTTATGGCGTTAAATAACATTTGTTTTACAGTCACGTAATACCAATATACCGCAGCAGTCGACCCGCATTGCAATATTTGGCACCCATAAACCTAAATCGTCCTTAATAAATAAACAAACAAACAAAGAAATAAATATTTTATCAGGTAATATGAAGGACATTCAAATTCAAAATTTCAATAGAGGATCTGACGAGTAGGTTACCACTTGTAAAACGCCTCGGTTTTTCACATAGATACCTCAGGTTCAATTCGTCAGACCAGCGAAATTCTCACCAGAATGTATAGAAGGTGGTAAGCTCTTTCGTACTTTGGGGATATGTTCAATTAGCTCCACTGTCGTTGACCTCATAACACTTCGAATGAGATGTTCTTTAAAGATTTCTTTATATTTTAATGCATACCTCTACTAGCACCGAAAGTTTAGATGTTTCACATAAGTAATAAAATTGGTTGGGACCGTGTCATTTTTGAGACGGAAGAACTCAACATTTCGCCCCCTTTTTTTAAGGGGCTTCATTAGGAGTAAAAATAAAAGAGCATGGTAACTCAACGTGTCAACCACACAAAAGGCAAAACTCTTTTAGCAAGAGGGTTTCACCTCTGGCTTGGTTGACAAGTTGAGTTATTGTTACCCTTCTAACTCTTGCTAAAAGAGTTTTGCTTCTGGCTTGGTTGACAAGTTGAGTTACAGTTACCCTTCTACGTCTTGCTAAAAGAGCTTCGCCTCTAGTGTGATTGACACTTTGAGTTACTGTGCTCCTTTATTTTTACTCCTAATGAAGCCCCTTAAAAAAGTGTGTGAAACATTAAGTTCTTCTGTCTCAACAATAACACAGTCTCAACCTAGAAGATGTTCTGTTAATACTGACACTGACTGTGGCGATTGGATTCAAATCAATTTGATCGAAACTTCAAGATAGATAAACTTAATGTAATCTACTACATTCTTAGATTTGTACTTCACTAAGTTAATGAGTGAAGTACTTTTTCATAAGTAATTTCGCACACAACTAATGAGAAGTTGCATTATACAAGAAGCAATAATTTAAAAAACAGTTTTTTAAATAATCATCAAGCCTACAAAACAGAATACATTTGCAGTAACTTCCTGTGATTACAATTATTGTTATCTTTCCAACAACTGGTTTTATATTGTGAAACTCCGCATTTCATAACATAATCTAAAATAATTATTCTAATAACAATTTCCATTCGAAATTATTTCACCTCACAAATTCAATGACAATACTTTTAGATTAAAATCATACACTGAAAACTTACTACACATTTTATGCATATTTGTAATAACACACTAACACCGAATTTAATTTAGAATAACAACCTTGTAACTGTTTTATGTAAAGCAAAGTTCCGATTTACATTATAAATACGTTTTGTAAATGCAAATAATACACCGACATAAAATGTTTTGCATATAAAGGTCTAATTAATTTGATATTTAAGAACTATTCGTACAGCCGATAGTTACAGTTTAAATGTATGTATGTACCTGAAACGGAATGCATTCCATATTACAAGAAATCTGGTCATTATCAACATGTTGAATTATTTGCTTGATAATGAAATTTTAATGTTACATTTCATTAATATTAATTAGGAACAAAGAGAGAATGCTTGAGCGAGTATAAATGATACAATTATAAATTTTAATTAGTCTCACCCTCTATTTAACTTTCCTTTCGATTTTAATGTTGCGGGTGAAATCTGTGTGACTAAAAATAATTATAATTTATTTCCGCAGTAAGGGAAGCGAACAACGATTTGACTCTATTTTATTTAAGGTATTTTTGAATGCGCAAGATAACCAAACATTTTCTCCTCATATTTATTTATATCCGGTTAAGCACTTCAATTAAATAATTTTCAAATAAATGTGGTGAACTTCCTGTGGTTTAAAAAGAAGAAAGCTACATTAACATTAATTTTTTATAGAAATTTATTAATGTTGTAAAATGTTAACTTCTTAATTAATGCATTCCTATGAAATACGTTTTCAGAAAAAAAGGAACCATGCGTAACCGGTTTTTATTTACATTCATAAACTAAAAAACTGTGCCAAAAAGTTGATTAGCTTTAATGGCTCCGTTTTTTAAATTGTTGGTTCATTTGTTTGTCTGTTTATCTTTATCGGAATTGCAGGTGGCAAGTATCTCAATGCATGTCAACTGCTGTGGATATTAGCACAACCTGACTAGAATTCTAGGACTCTGTAGGACTCAAAGGGCGTACTGATACATAAAAACGGAAATACAACACAGGCCTATATGTCTTTCATCACACCTGCATAAAACCTTCATGAAAATAGTCACAAAACATTTGACAAACAAATCGGAAGTCTATGAACCTCGCGAACAAGCGGGATTCAGAAGTGAATTTAGTTGCAACGATCACCTACCTGTGCTAAAAGTAATAATAGAAAAAGTAGTGAATACAACAGAGCTTTAGTTTTAACATTCATAGGTTATGGAAAAGCTTTTGACACCATCGAAGTTTGGTCCATATTAGAAGCTCTTTCGTAAAGCAGAATTATTATTAAAAGCACTTTAACTGCAAACAGTTGTGGCTGCTTTTGTGAAAGCTTTCATTATCCACTTTTTGGGTTGTATAAATTCCCTTCTTTTTTTGCTTCTTTCAGAGTTTTTTGTTCGTCTTTGCTGTTTCTGCAATTTCCTTTCTGTTATTCTTTTGTAACGTCATCTAACTATCCATCTTAATCTCGGTTTTCCTCTTCGTCTTTGGTAATCTGGAGTCCATTCTGTTGATTATCATTATACACAACTCATAAAAAATATCCACAATAAAGCCCTCTGTTGTATTGCATGAAAGGACAAATATATTTAAAATAGAAAGAGGTGTCAGACAAGGCGACACGTTCTTGTCGAAACTGTTCATCAATGTGTTTAAGAACTTAAACTGGAGAGAATAAGGCATAACCATAAATGGAGAAAAGTTCAATCATCTATGGTTCGCAGATTACATAGTCCTAATGACAGACGACATTGGAGAAGCAAGATGCTAATCTGAAGAAATTGGCCTAAACATAAACGTAAATAAAACAAAATGCTGACAAATCTAGTACCAGCCGGATGCTGTGGTATGGAAAATACAGGGAGATAGAGAATGATTGTCCAGAAAAAACTACCTTCCCAGGAGTTATCAATTATTCACTCCGGCGTGATATTAGCCACATACCGCAATTCCTTTGACAATTAATATTTGTTGGTTAGGTGGTGGATGTTTGTATTTACGTTGAATTTTTCTGTTTGTATACGCTGTTATTGTTATTCAAAAGAGTCTTTTTCAAGACTACAGATCGTTAAAGGAAGTCTACAGTAAGTAAATTACTAGCAATTCATTAATAATGTTCATAATTTGTTTGTAAATTGTAGGTTATGTATACGCTTGAGAAGCAACTAACTTCACCACATAAACCTGGTGGATGTAAGTTTTGATATAATTTCTATGGAAAGTAATTTTTTTCGGACAACCATATACGATCTCTCTATATGAACACTGAACAGGTCGAAAAATATAAATACCTAGGACATGAACTACAGACAATCAGACAAGCAAAATACAAGCTGATATATTATTATTATTATCTAGCTCTATAAAACCCTAAATGGGTTTTGGCTTGCTCCACTACATTCTTCCATAGTTTTCTATTTTTTGCTTGTGCCTTCCAATCTTTAACTTTCATTGCTTTTAGGTCTTCTACGTCTTTAACCATTTTTTATTGGGTCGTCCTTTTCTTCTTTTCAAGTCTAGATTCCAATTTGTTACAGTTCTTACACTTCTCGCTTCATCCATTCTTATTGTATGTCACAACCATTGATTTTTTTTGGATTTAATGTATTTTACAATATCTTGTTTATTAAGGTAGAGTCATTCGGGGTAACTGAGCGCAGCGGGTAAGTGTGCGCACGGGCTGTATTTTGGAAATGTGGCAAGGCCGGCCAAACCTTTTTTCCGAAAAATCAGCGACCCCAGCTTTAGACTTATTTCAGACATGTCACTGTGTCACTTGTCGCTTGCTCCATAACTAATTACAATACAACAAAATTTGTGATATCAATTAATAGATTTTAACATCGCGGAAAAGTGTGTCATACCCAGGTTTTTTATTTGCAAACGGTGAGTATTTTTTCATGCTGTCAGAGCCAATCTCAGAATGAATATCAGTAGAAAGCTTAAGGTTATAATCGTCACTATCGGATTCGCGATTTTTGTTTTCAATTTTGGTCCCGGGGGGCAAGTGTGCGCGGGTAAGTGTGCGCATGCGTACACTTGCCCCTATGCGTTCACTTACCCCATATGGGTGCGCACAGTTACCCGCAATACGGGTCAAGTGAACGCATGCCGACAAAACTATTTTATCCTTAGTTTATGAGAAATTTAGGGAATTTACTTTTTTGGTTAAAGTCGATGTGCAAAGAATAATAAATGCTCCATCTAAAAATGTTGAAATTGTTTTCATATACTTTTTATTTAATAGGGCTTAGAAGTCTAAAGTGCGCACACTTAACCCGAATGACTCTAAGTTTGCATGCGCCCACTTGCCCCGTATGCGTTCACTTGCCCCATACGGGTGCGCACAGTTACCCGCAATACGGGTCAAGTGAACGCATGCCGACAAAACTGTTTTATTCTTAGTTTATGAGAAATTTAGGGAATTTACTTTTTTTGTTAAAGTCGATGTTCAAAGAATAATAAATGCTCTATCTAAAAATGTTGAAATTGTTTTCATATACTTAACTATTTTTATTTAATAGGGTTTAGAAGTCTAAAGTGCGCACACTTAACCCGAATGACTCTATTTGTCTATTTCCACAGGACAGAATAAGAAGTGAAACAATACGGGAAACGATAGAACAAGAATCGATAATGAAAAAAATAACAAAACACCAACTGAACTGGTATGGACACTTGCTGAGGATGGAAGCTAATAGAATAACTAGGAGAGTACACGAAGCAAGAAATAATGTAAAAAAGAAGAAAGGAAGACCACGGAAGAAATGGATTCAGCAAATATTAGAGGTGGGAAAAAGAAGAGAAAAGACGCTAAAGGAGATGAAAGCTATGACGGAAAACAGGAAGGCATGGGTGAACGAACTCCAATAAACCAACCCAAATCCGACGCCCAAAGGGATAAATGGAAGGGGAGAAAGAAAGAAACTCATACGAACAATGTATGGCACCTGTAATTCACTATGGAGCAGAAACCCCAACCCTAACGAAGAAAACTACCAAAAATCTGAGTCGCGCAAAGAAAAATAGAACGAGCTATGATCGGAATTACACTCAGAGATCAGATAGGACTAACAACAAAAGTTGAAGATATTATAGTAAAAATAACAAAACTGAAATGGTCGTCGGCGAGTCATATAGCAAGAGAATGAGATGATAGGTGGAGCAATAGGATCCTTGAGTGGAAACCGCGTAACAGCACTAGAAACAGAGGACGACCTCCAATGAGATGGAGTGATGATCTCAGAAGAACAGGGGAAACTGGATTCAATAAGCCCACGAGAGAACCACATGGAAAATTTTAAGGGAGGCCTATGTCCTGTCTTGGCCGTAAACAAAGAAAAAAAAGGCAAGTCGTACACTTTTGCAAAGGATTTTTATTGTGTCAAACATTGTATTGGAATCGGACATGGCCTCCTGTATTAATAAAAGCAGTGTCTTATACATAGTCGTTTGTGCTTACTTAAAAGTCATTTTTCAACAATGTTGATATCGTGAAGTCCACAGAAATAAGATGACAACTAAGATGTGTCCAAGCTAGACTGGTAAGTGAGCGAGATGCACTAATGTCTGAAGAGTGCGCAGCTGTGATGCTCTCGCACAAATAAAAATGCATTGACTGCGGCACGAAACCTACAATTTTACTTCACATCCAACTCCACTCATTGTTTTTTCCACATGAAAAATCTCATCAATCTCGATTTGGAATGGAACCTGACTGACTGACCGGGAATCGACTGAGATCGACATACAACCCAACTGAGCACAAATTACTGTCTTTTAATATTGTTCTTCTTCTTCTTTTAGTATATTAACCCTTTATGGGTTTTAGCTTGCTCCACAATCTTTAGCCACTATTTTCTGTTGCTGTAATCTTGTTCCATTCCTTGATATTCATTTTCTGCAGGTCCGCCTCTGCCTCGTCCTGCCATCTTTTGCAGGGTCTGCCTTTTGGTCTTCGTCTTAAGGATCTCCAATACGTTGTTTCTCATCCATCTCGATCTTTACACATTCTTCTTATATGTCCATACCACCTTAACCTTTGCGACTTTATAAATTTTACTAAGTTAGCCTTCTGTAACAGCATTTCTATTTCTGTATTAGGTCTTCGGAAAATATCTCCTTTAATTCCTCCATATATTTTCTTTATTATTTTTCTTTCGTACCTTAGCAGCGTTTGTTCGTCCTGTTTTGTTATGACCCAAATTCCGAACCATATGTGACTTTTTGCTTAAAACTTTGGATTTTATTAGATGTTTATATGTGTAAAACCCTTTACTGCCTAGCTGGATTCGTCGTTCAATTTCTTCGCTACAGTTTTTGCAGTTAATTTAATTTAATAACCTTTTGTACTGCGATTTCTATAAATGTTTCATTGTCTTGGTGTTGTCTTGAGAACTTCATATATTTTGTCTTTGTTGGGTTAATGCGCAGTCCGATGTCTGCAGCCTCTTTGTTCAATTTTCTATATATTTTTTCTAGTTACTTCTTGTGCTGGCCTATTATTGCAATGTCATCGGCATATGTTACTAGTTTCTTATGCTGTCTTTTAGTTCTAGTCCTTACTCCTGAAGTTATAATAAATTCTTCTGTGTATTTATTTGCCACTTTTACTATTGATTTTGTTTCTTTGAGTGTTAAATGTTTAACCTCTCTATTAACTGTTGTCGTTTAACCCTATCGAAAGCTTGTTTAAAATCTACAAAGATGCGCTATGTGACCATGTTGTATTCATATGTTTTCTCGGCTATTTGTCTAAGTAGGTGTATGCAGTCTAGAGTAGATCTGTCTTTTCTGAATCCGTGTTGACAGTCTCCTAGTTTTCTTTCATAATCTTCTGCTTCGTAAACTCAATAGGATCTTGTAGGTGACATTCTTTTCTGTCTCCGCTTTTAAATAGTGGTGTTATGACTCACATTTTCCATTCTTCAGGTACTTGTTCAGCTTACCATATACGTTGTAACGACAGATCAATAAAAAAACCAATTAGGGTAGGCTGTGAAATTGAATTATTTTGAATTGGTACTTTAGCCACATCCCGCAGTGGTAAGAGCGTCAGGCTAGCGTTGCGCTAGTCCTCGGTTCGAATCTCACTGGGTGCAAGTTTTCCCGGAGTTCGGTATCGAGCCCTGGTGACCATTCGTTGTTGGGCACCTAATTAACGACGCTCTCCTCCGAATACCGACCTACGAGGTAGAGTAACAAGGTTCTATACGTACACACACATACACTATACACATGGTGCTGTATGTAGGCAAAAAACGGCGCACTAATCACGTGACTCGCATGCGGGCCGGATTGTGCATTTCACGCGTAAGACCACATACGCTAACGCACCAGCCTCAACACCGAAAGGTATAAGAGGTTAACGATTACATTACATTACATTACATTACTTTAGCCACATCCACAGAATGACATTTCTGACATAAATTTAAGGTTATAAACTTTGTTTACAATGGTTTACAATAAAAATGTCAAATTACAAACGTTATAAAATGTCATTCTGTGGATGTGGCTAAAGTACCAATTCAAAATAATTCAATTTCACAGCCCACCCTAATTGGTATTTTTATTGATCTGTTGTTATAAGTTTCTGTATTATAGTTACAAGGTTTCTCCTTTGTTTTTTAAGGATTCTGCTACTATGTTGTGTGTTTAATATTATACAATGCATTTAACTAGTTTAAGTTAATTCAAAAACTGCAATTTAAAATATGCAAATGAACTAAACCTTAATGGCCAATAAATCAAATAATATTGCATAAGTTAAGACAAGTTATTAAAATAAATCATAATCCGTAAGGAAGACACCGAAAATATTCACAATTTAATAACCTTTTTAATAAATCAAAATTGATGTAAAAATACCGTTATCATAATTACTTCATTAATAATTCTTCTTTCATAATCAAGGATGCTGTCTGCCAATTTCATTTTCATTTTGCATACGAAGGTTAGATAGCAATATAATAGGTCACGAGTAAGTTAAAGGTTAGTAAGAGTAACATCATTCGTTTGGGTGCGCATTTAAGCACATTAAGATGAGAACTATGTGCTATTTCACAGAAAAAATTGCGTTGCATCATAAGTATTTACCTGAAGTAACCATGACATAATTAAATAGATATTAACACTACATTTACAAGGTCTCAAAAGTCATCTTATAAAAATTAAACAATGAGCTAGAAAAAAATTCGCGTTTCGGAGGAGTTTTGCGGTTGTAATACCATCATCGTTCCCATAATTGCCAATCGACATGACAGCATCGATCAACCTTTCACAAACAATTAATCAAGTAAAAGCAGGTATTTATGCTAAGTTATTCATAATGATATCATATTACATGCATTAAGGTTTACTTAACCTATAAACATTTATACCTGCTTCTTAATAAGTAAGACATACATGTGCGAACATACTCCGAAGTTATATAACCGAAATAAATTATTTGGAAAATGCTGTAGTTTCAAACTAATTCAACTGATTTGCAACAGACAATCTAATTAGCTAAAACAGTAAAAACAAACACTTAAATTCTTTAAAAAAACATTGTTTTGATCGAGGTATTAGCCGAATTCTATTTTATTTTTAGACGACTCTCACAACAATGCATTATTATTCTTTAATTATTTCAAGCAACTTGTTTCGTTTGTAACTATATAATAAATTAACCCCACCCTTTGCCTATTTAAAAACACCCTCCTTTATGGAATTTAATAGCCAAATAAATCTATTTTACCTCTACACGGAATTTAATTAAGATAATGGTAGGATCGCATGCACAATAAAAAAATTTGGCTTTATTAATACGAAACCCTAATTAAACAAATTAAAATAAACTTTAACGTTATTATCGTTAACTCACCTATCACAGTAATACATCTCTCCTGGAGAGTCATGTCTTTGGCCTTCTGGGAGATTTGCACATAAGAGCCGCTCGTCTCTTTAATTTGTTTTATATAATTGCCGGCTTTTCCGATGATCATGCCGGCCGTTGAATTGGGCACTAATATTTTCACTTGTTTATCTCTGTCTTGCATTAATTTACTATCTGCACCGTCGACCAAAGGCTTACTAAGATCGGGTTTTTCTCTAATTTTCTCCATTATAAATTCCATACAAGACAATATTGCATCTATGCTACCGGTTATCAAACATACACGTTCCGTTGTACCTGCAAAAAATAAATAGGCATTATAATTACAATAAACACACAAACATTTAGGTTTAACATAACAGGTTGCAACTCGCGTTATTTGATTATTTCAGATGTTTCTGTTCTTGCCTTTCTATAATATAGGATATCAATAACCTTCCTTGAAGGTAGTATTAAACTTACAAGCTATGTTTAGATTGGTTTAGATTGTAATGTATGCATCAAATCAAAACTACATTTCAGTCTATTGAGCTAATCTTTCATCTTGAAACTTGAAATTATGGCAAAAAATATATGGAAACTCTACATTAAAAAAAAAAAAAACTGTTTTCCACCTTTAAATTCATTACCGCCAATTACGTACAATAATATGTTCACCATTCATTTGATAATAAAAATTGATTAGGGGTATAATTCGAATTTACCTTTGAATATCATTCTAATGGCTATTTAATTTATGCAACAAGAATTATTTTTAATACAGTCATTTATTATACATCAAAATGAGAGTTGTTTTTCTGTTTCTATTTCATGTACCTAAGTAAAAGCACAATCCTCTCTTATTTATGATTTTGCAATCAAAATCTAACATTTAATTTCCGAAGCACAATTATAAGCAACCTACATACGTGTTATTTTTTCAATTTTACATCAATATTAAGAGTTTACTTTACTGCAGCTCTCACACAAAGCAATCTTAAAAACATTAATTCTGGAACAAACATTTGATTATGTAATCTACCTTCAAGTGCGCTTAATAATCGACAGGTTTAAGAAGCATAACTTGCCTTTTGTTTCTGCAAATTGAAATGATTCTAAACTTGTAATAATTCTGCTGCCCTTAAAATACAGGGCGATTCATTAGCCTCTTTAAAAACTTTGGCAATGAAAACTTGATGTAATTTCATGAAGAAAAGTTCATATGAATGTAGGTTCTATCTTTCTTTGTACCTCCACCCCGCGTACAAGGGACGCGTTTGTCTATCTTCTTCCAACACCCATTCGCCTCACGAAAAATAGAAAGACAAGGCAGAATATAGTAAGCTCCCGAATAAAACGGTGGTGCACGTTTTTCGTTTCTAGCTTGGGTAAGAAATTACCGAAAAAGGCCCGTCATTTCGTTAGTTTCAATAATAGTATATTGTACTACAAGTGTTGAAAGCTTATGTTTGCCACACGAATGTTAAGTTTGCAGCACGAACGAAAGTGAGTGCTGCAGTCACATTAGTGTGGCAAAAACAAGCTTTCAACACATGTATTACACGCTATTTTTTCTACAACCACATTTCCATAAAAAAATTTAAATGTTTCTGTAAAATCTGACATTTTTATTTGCGTGTGGAAAAATTACTTTCCGCACGCAAATCAAAATTTGCGCGTGGAAATAGTTATTTTTCTACTCCTACTATTGAAAGTTGATCTTTCCACATGATTTTTAATGCTGAAAGCAATTGTTTGTCGAAACTGTGCGACAAAATCCAAAAGTGTGTTGCAAAGTACTTTGCAACACACTTTCAAAATGGCGCCCGTTAACTGTATGGTTTGTTTATATTTGTGATATGTTTATTTTCATAGCAACGGACTTATTTCCATAGTGACCATAGTTTCCCTGAGCATACTTAATATTCCACAAAAAAATTATAAAATTTGCTTTAAAATATTAAATAGTGAATTAAATGTCTTTCTTCTGTAGGAGTAGAAAAAATAGTGTGTAATAACACTTGTTGAAAGTTTTTTGCAAAACTCAAATGAATGCAGCCTTCGACTTCGTCTCAGGCTGCAACCTTCATTTTCGTTCTGCAAAACTGTACTTTCAACACTTGTTATACAAATTACTATTGTAATACAAGTGTTGAAAGCTTCAAAGCTTGCGTTTGCCACACGAATGTGAAGTTTGCAGCACGAACGATAGTGAGTGCTGCAGTCACATGAATGTACCGTTCTGAACACAGTAAATGCTATCTCTTGTTGTTTCACAAGTCATTTCATAAATTTTAGAGCGGCCATCTGCAAGACTTGCGCTCGCTCTAATAGCCTATACGCACTAACAAGCTAGAAAGAGAGCAGTATAACTATAAAAGTAACTATACTGAGAAAACCCACATGCCAAATTAAATCGTTATTGAGTTTAACACAGGGCAAAGGCCTCCCTCTTTCTCTCCTCCTTTGTAATCTTTTTCAAAATGTATCTCACTTCTTTGCGAGGCAGTAACGGGCGGAAAAAGAAATATAAAATGTCAAATTTGCCACAACAAACTTTTAGAAAATATATGTCAATTCATAATCTAAAATAATAACAAAAACGCAAAAAAAGAAAGTCATGATGAATTAAAACTAATATTATTGATTTAATAGCTTTGATAACAAATAAAAGATTGACAAAAAACCCAGTAATATTGAATATTACATTTATTGTTCATTTATTTGGACTTCGTTCCGCAAGGCCATCGAGTTTCATCTATGATTTGTTTATCTGATAATCCAACGTTTTGTTCTTAAATAATACAAGTTACTAATGGAAAAAATTTTATCAATCACATTATTATTCTAATTACATTTGTGACTACATTTAAATTTGTAACAGAACTGTCGTAGATTTAATTAGTTTCCAATAGTTCACTTACGAAAAAAATTAATCTAAAAACTTGACAGGAAATGACATAACAAAAAAAAAAAATTACCGGGCTACTTTACATTACGTAACAACTTTCTTGAGGAAATTATTAACTGAAGATACACGGCATAATAACTTTGCATAAATAACAAAAAACAAGCGTCCACGCTGAATAACAAACAGAAGATAACAAGTAGACTATCACAAAATTTGAAATTTAAAACTGAATTTAATACATCCTGTTACTGATTTCAATTCATACGTCATATAATAATGTACTTCCAGTATGAATTTTAACAGTACGTTGTACCTATTTTAATGAGTAAACATTAGGTCTTTGGATTTACTCTGCAAACTAAAAATTTCATCGATTTAGTTATAATGCACATTGCGTTAATAAAATTACTCGACTTTCTTCAGTTAACTGCTTTAATGATTAAAATAAAACTTTGGAACTATTTTATGACATCATAAAATCGCAAGTTTTGTGTTCTAAGTTCTTTAAATATAGATTGCATAATTTCGGTTAATAACAGAGTTTATGCTTAACAAAATAGAAATTATTATTGCTTAGAATTAAGGTGTCAGTCGACCCCATAAGGCATAAGACCTAAAGTTAAAGAAGAAGAATTAAGGTGTAATTAAAAACAAATGATCAAACAAATATTAATAATACTATTTTGTTATTATTTTAGAAATTACATTTGAAAAGAAATTTGTACTTTTTTCGCAATTCGTTAAAATACGTATGTATGAACCATGCAATGATGCTTATTTATTTTGGTTTAGACTGTTTAGAGAAAGCCACATGTACATCGAAATAGATTTATTGTATAAATCTCTCCATCTTAATGATATTTACAGGATTATTTAAGCTAAACTTCCATTAATATGCCAGGACAGTTCTGCTTTAGAGTAAGGAGACATGGATATAATAAACTTCATATGTGATTCTGCTCCTAAGCTGCATGAATCCAATTTACTGCTAATTGGCTATGAGTAAATGGAATATCAAATGGGTAAAATACGGGTATTCTGCGTATAAGTAAATACCAGAGGTTTGCTTGTAACATTTTACATAACATAAGATTTTTTTGTAATGATAATGTATTCAGATTTTATTATATTTTTTTAAGTTAAAGCGGGTTGCACAAACATGATTTAGTAGTTTCATCAAATTAATCGAAATGAACAAAATTAAAATTCGAATTCATATGACAAAAAAGGAAAAAATTGGGTATTTTTAAAAAGAAATAAAAAAATATTCAAGAAAATGCGATGAGATGGTTCGGACATATGGTGAGAATGTCTACATCAAGAATAGCAAAAAAAATATGGAAAATGGGAAGAACAAAAAAGGAAACCAAGGGCAGACCAAGACGAAAATGGTACGACGAAATAAGACATTATGTGAAAGAAATGGATATAGAATGGAGGGAAACATAAGAAGAAGCAAGAAACAGGAAGAGGTAGAGAGAGATGATTAAGAGAATTTAAATAAGAAAACACCTCAACACTGGCAACAACCGGTAAACGAGGACCGGATTAAGTAAGTAAGATATTGAGTTATTGAGTATCAATATCGACCCACCTCTATTTAAGGTTCTATTTGATATGCAACATATGCAACGTAATTGTAAGAAATTTGTTACTAAAAAAGTATAACCATTAGCATAAACAAAATTCTACAAGTGAGTGTTCCACAAGGGTGTATAGTTGGTCCACTACTTTTTATATAAATATGTAGTTAGTATCTAAATATGTATAAGACTTCCACGTGATGTGTATTTCTTGCTGATGATACAATTCTAGTTTTTTCTTAATGGAATTACTGTCAAATAATGAAACTAAACTGGCTTACTTCAAACAGCATTTACAAAAAACCGTAAAAATCAGTTAAGAGTTAACTCAGGATTAAGGCTTGTGATGACCACCTGCACGTTTATAATTTTAATTTTCTATTTTGCAGAGATTATATTTTAATGTATTTCCTTTTATTCAAAGCATAACGTTAGGGGTGTTTTTGGGCAATAATGTGGCAAGAAAGTATTGGTTTCATTTGTAAACTAATAACAGCAATATCATAAATTCTCGGACTTAAGCACTCAAATCACCGTTCCTTTACAAATTAGTTTCGCCGCCTTATATGGAAACGAAACCGGCACACACGCTTCTTAGTAACGTATCAAATTACAAAAGAATATAAAATAGACCACAGTATTAGAATTTTAACTCAACTATGAAATTTATTAGTTTTGGGGCAAGTGTCACTCATGGGAACGTTTTGATACCAACCCAGTTACGAAAACACCCGTGAGAACGTGTAATCATCGCCGCGCTGTACGCAGATTTTTCAGTTACGGTGTATAGCCGTCTGGAATTTCGATTAGAACGCTGATTAGTGTATCTAATTGTACTGTAAAGTATACAGTTAATTGTATCGCACTTTGTTGTTTTGCATTAACTGATAGAAATTAATCATCATATGTACACCGCTGTTTAGCATTGGTGCAAAGGGCGACAATTAAGTAATTCCAATTGAGGGGTCTCCCTGCGCAATCCAAATTAACCCCTTGAAACTCTAGGTCACGCTTAATATCCGATGATGCACCATGTGTATCATTTTAGTTCTGGCTTGTATAGCTATACTATAGTACTCCTAAACCCCCGGATATTAGTGCTTACCTCAATTGTAGAGTCCCGGATATAGAAAAAACAATTTATACTATAAGGTTTATTTTCCTATAACACCCTTGAATTTAGCATACGTAGCATGCGACTTCGTGCCTTATTGACAAATCCCGGAAGGCGGTAAGCCATAGCTGAGCGGGCTTCTTATCTGTGGGCCGGATCTACAAGCCACCTAGCACTTTACAGTCCCGGGTTCAAGGGGTTAACACCACACAACGTAAAAGTTAGCAATTTTAATATAATTATCATATCCAAAATTAGACTTTATCAAAATTAAATTAGGGTTGCCCTGTTGTAGGTGCTGATCACAATTAATTACAGCAAAACGACAATTCTGACTACTGAGATATGTATTGGGCATATTCTCAACCAACGATAGGGATAAACATTCCGTAGAATTGCGAGGTATCTAGTACTCGTACATTCTGAGTTGTACATAACGTACATTCTCGTTACATGAGGAGCAATGCGTACTCATCAATTCGAGGGAAATTGAATCCTCGTCAGACCTTAAAGGTTGGTTGTAATACCACCTGTCTCCGGCCGCTTACGATTGATTTTAATATCAATCCCACAAAGGATCGATATTGTATCACATATCTGACAGATGCACTGACTTAATTTCACTATTTTTCCACTGCTGAAATAACCTCCAACTAAAAGTTTTTAAAAATGTTACCGTTAACTGTCACTAAATTAATTCATCATAAACATAAACAACAGTTAGTTACCTAAGCTAGGGTTGCAAAATAGTTCTTACTTCCCTAGGGAGGTAAGTTCATACTTACGTCCCTAGTGGGGTAACAACAATAAACAACTTCAACTATGACCATTCGTGGCACATAGCAAACGTGACTAACCAAATTTGGCAGTGGAAAAATTAATATCACATTATTATTAATAACAAATTCTGATTAATAAAACAGTTTGAACTAGATGCATTTTTTTTATACTTGTTACAGTTATCAACAATCCAGAAATATAAAAATAAGTAATTTATTTTATCGGCAAATGTTTAAATTTATGTATCTACAAGACACGCATAACAATATAATTTTTAAATTTATCTTCGGATAGTTGTAAAGTATCCTGATGCAATCGCACATTATGTCTAAAAATATAACTACTTAGTTGCCTTAAAGCATAATTATGCTAATTGCTTAAACCCGAAGGTTAGCCTTGCTTATGTAATTTTGTACATAATTAATTGGTACAGGTGCATTGCAAATTCTAATTTAAATTAATAAACAATAACATTAAGTTTATCTTAAATAGTACTTCAATCTTGCTCCAAATGTATAAGTTCTACTATTCAAAGGGCAATTAAAGCTTTCCATTTTAAATATACAACGCCAAATAATCACGGCTTAGAAAAAAAATTCACTTAACTGTTACTATAAATACCGAAGTGCCTATCCCATGAAATAAATTTCATTTTTATTATGTAAATTACAAGGTAAAACTATCAAATTTTAATAAATAACTTCCTGAAATATCTTGTGAGTGCACTTCAAAAGGCTACTGTTATTTTAACAATTATTACGAAGAACAAATCTACCATAGAAATTTATGGTGTTTAAGAATAACCTTAGACTTTACTACTAATTCTAAATCATTTGTAAATTCTTGTTATTTCATCTTTTTTTGTAAGATGATAAGGTTATTACATGGACTTCATCGGCTTGTATGTTCAGTATGGTGGATGATATAGAAACAAACATTCTTGAATGTGTGATGTCCTACAATTTATTCACTTTAGCACAGGTTTAAGCTGAAGCTTAAGGCTTGTAGGCTAGTTTAAGCCGCCTTAAGTTAAGCTCTAGATTAAACCTGTACTAAAACAATTTTAAAATAGGCACAATCATTTGAACACATGTTCGATTAAGCATGAAGCAAAGCCCTACTTTACTATGCTACTTAAGGCTTGCTAGTATTTAATGTAAAATAAAAAGTTCTACTTGACATATTCATTTTATAAGCACATATTCAGATATGTATAATCCCAACAAATCACTGAAGTTTGGAAAATACAGTCAAGGTGAAAGGCTAACAAGGACAAAATCAGCAAACCGTATTACTTTTACTGTTGTGATTTACATAGATATTCCGATACAGTTTTGATTAGTCATTATGAATATTATTTGTACGAGCAATGGTACGGTAAAAGTTTAATGGAAATACCATATGCGGAGAAAGTTCCTCAACGATGAGAAGAATTCCGCACTATTTATACCAAAACAAGCAAAGCACTTATGTTATGTAATTAGAAGCATTAGACGGATTCAGATTTATAAAAGGAGGAACTTGCCACAGATGGTGAGCGATTATTAATTATTTACAAATTAAGTGAATATGTTCGTTTACGCAACTTATTCGCTTAAACAATCAGACAAAAGTTTACTTTTTAAAGATCGTTGCAAAATATTTTTAATGTTTTATTGAATGATATCATTGGTAAATATATCCTAAGGGAATAGCATGAGATCAATGACCTTCAAATCAATGTCAATGCAAAAACAATTTTTTTTTATACTATAACTAATAACTTCAAACCTCGATAGCACAGGGTAATTTAGATGCCAGCAGCAAGATTTAAAACTATGTGAATCAGTCAACCTTCTGCGCCACCAAGATTTCCTTAGTATTTTTAATATAGCCAATTTTTAAGTACATTATTAGCACAGCTTACGTAACTTTTAAATATGTTAACATGGAATGTATGGTAGACTATACTGAGAGTTTAGGTTTCAGAACCCTAATGAACCCTAATAAACCCTCAACAAGCACCCTGCAAAACCAGTACGTACGATAAAATTAAAGTGCCGATGTTTAACTAAATAATATAGTTTTTATTAGAAGTGGTGGTGTGTATCGTTTGTTTTGAAAAATACCAGAACAACCTTTGATCACATAACAACATAACGACTGTCTTACTGTTTATTATAAATGTGTTAAAATTATACACAAAGATGAATATACTGCTGTCTCATGATTGTACAATGTACATGCCACTGACTGTATGAAAGCCACAATGATATCAATTAGGATTAGGACCCTTCAGAAAGGTTGGCCTCTGGCTTGGCTTACAAGTTGAGTTACCGTTCCATTCTTCCTCCTGCTGAAGGTTTCACCTCTGGCGTGGTTGACACGTTGAGTTACCGTGCTCTTTTAGTGTTCCCCTTTTTTCCTCCTGATGAAGACCCTTAAGAAAGTGGGCAAAACGTTGAGTTCTTCTGTCTCAACAATGGAAGATGATCTTTTAACATTAATACTGAAGGTGGAAGTTGTCAAATTCATTATAATCTCATATTCTATTGCACCACCATAGTGCAAGCGGAGTACTCTCTTTGTTATACTGATTAGGGCTGGGAGTTACTTTCAATAAATATAAAATATATGTAGATTAAAGAATGCTTAGCAACAATAGAAAATCAGATATTTGAAAAATAGGATATGCTGATGCAACTGGAAATCTACCAACAGAGATTTTAAGAAGGGAAAAAGAGTACTAACAAACCTGAAGAAAATTAACAATATGACATAATAAACAATCACTTGATAGATGTGCAGGTGACCGAACTACAGAAGGATGAATTAAAAAATATAATAACTAAGCTAAAAAATGAGAAATCATCAGGTATAGATGGTATACAAAATGAACTAATTAAGCAGGGAGGGAAAGAATTTATCAATCAAATTTACCAACTAATAGTAACAAATCCGGAATGAAGAAAAAAATGACATTAGAATGGAGAACAGGAACAATCCAGCCCATCCATAAAACATGAAGCAAAGTTACAGAGGAATTACATTATTGAGTAACATATATAAAATTCACTCAACGATTATCTACGGCAGGGGTTCCCAAAGTGCGGCCCGCGGGCCAAATGCGGCCCGCAAACCCTAGAAATGCGGCCCGCGATGTCAGATCATCCGCGATCTTGAATTTATGGAGATAATTTGCAATTTACATTTTTACAAAAATTAAATAAATGTTAATCATATTGGCCTGTATTCTGATCTCATATTTAAATTTAACGTCATGTTTAACTACCATGGCAACATCGTGTATCTCTGTTATACACATATAAAATTATATAAAGCTATATCGTTTTATGTTTACGCTAAACACGACTTTAGTTAGAGACAACTTTAAACATGAGGTGAGAATACGGCCCATTATAATTAAAAATTGTTCAGTTAAAAATATAATAAATTTTATATGTAATATATCTTGTTATTATACAGGGTGGTCGTGAAAGTTTAGGAAGTACGTTAACTGCGTTAACTACATGAAAAATAGTGAAGATTGTTTTCTTAAACGGCAACTTAAAAAGTTACGGCCCTGTAAATTTGAATTAAAAATATGTTGCACAAAAGCAATTTTGCAACACCACACTGGAAGATATTTTTGCGTATATCTCAAAAACGAATTTGTTGAGTTAAAAATGCCAAGAGAACTTTTTTACGTAAAATTAATTTTTCTTTCATAATACGGCACAGGATGTTTAAAAAACTTTCATATTTCTTCTTAATTAAAAATGTCCTTAATACTCCCTAACTACGCCACCGGTCAAATTAGGTAAAATGTTATTTGAAAAATCTTCACTACTTTTCATAGCAGTTAACGTACTTCCTAAACTTTCACGACCACCCTGTATAGATTGAATATATTTTTTTGTAATTATAATAAGTAATTATTGTCGTAAATAATAAATCTTTCCCTTGTGTCTAACTTTTTATCGATTTAAACGTATTTTTCCATAACACTTTTTTTTTGGCCCGCCAAATATTTTGGAATTTACAATTTGGCCCACCTAGGGAAAACTTTGGGAACCCCTGATCTACGGAAAGCTAGAAATATTTACTGAAGTAGTAGACAACTATCAAAACGGATTCAGACCAAATCGATCTACAACAAATGGAATCCATATTATTAAACACCTGACAGAGAAGAGTTATTAGCATAATATTGAGTTACATATATGATGTTCATAGACTTCAAAAGCCTTCGATAGCATAGATAGAACTAAACTGTTTAAAATGCTGTTCGCATTTGGAATACCACCGAAACTAATTAATCTAATAGAAATGACAATGGCAAGAACAGAAGCAGTACTACTTAATACGATCATTCAGAGAATAATAGGTAAAAGAAACAAAAATAGAAGGATCGATAACGGTTAAATCTGGTTCGCACCTTAGAGGTCTAGACTGAAAGACATATATTGCAGAGTCAAAATATTATCTACCTTAGCTTATATGACTTAAGAAAACAACACTCATACAGTCAGTATCCGCATTATAGGCTAAAGCCTATGGCTCAAAAGTACCAAGGACCTTTTGACATCAAGTTATTTGTTAACGGATGAAGGGGCAACAACTTGAACATCCTTGGATATTCTCTATTTAGCTTTAGTAGTTCATTTAAAGTGGGAAAGACATTTTGTTTTACTCATCATTACTTATTTAGTAGTTCATTTAAAGCCATGTTCACATTACTCCTGCTGGTACATGTTCCTCATTGGTAAAATAGATATGTCGGTGAGCTACGTGCTGAGTTAGTCGAGTCGGTGACTTGCAGGGCTCTGTCCATTGTTGGTACATCGAAGAAAAGCTCGTAGAAACTTGGAGTACTTCGTCCGTTGTCGGTTTATCAAAGAAAAGCTCATATAGACTTGTGGATGGAAAATAATATTTCTAATATACTCGTTGAGCTGATCTCCCAATATGGATCCCTACAAGTCGGAGTACAGCTTAGAGGTAAATAAGTTGTGTGGATACTTGATTTTCTAGTCTAGCAAATTCCAAAATCTCAAGCATGAGTAATGTAGATGCGGCTTAATATTGTAAAAGAGAAGCCTTTACTAATTTGCTTCGCTTACAAACAGATTTCCACATCTCAGAAGTGAGCATGTTTTCTATTAAGTTTCTGTTGGATCACTGGTTTTATTTAGCCGAAACTTTAACAACCTTCGATAATATAATGCAACGTATAAAAAGCTCGCTCCTGTCTTACTGTGTATTACAAATATATAATTTCTTTTTAGTATACATATCCCCTATGGATAGTTTTAAAATAAACGCGTCAAAATCCTATACAATGTAGGCAACCAGCTATACACTAAACGTCACTGTGGCTGTGAATTTAGGGACATTAGTTTTAACTTTTTGTGGTGTGTAAAGGTTATGTTTGTAAATAAATCAAAATTAGTAGAATATCAAAATAATTTTAATTCAACGATTACTTTCAAACATAAAATATCAACAACACAACACAGAAATGAAAATAAAAACGGCAACAGTTAAAGACTGATTTTTTGACATTAAGTTAATTTAATTATTTTTGGCACAGCATGCTATTTTTTTTTTCTTAAGAAATTAAATATTTTAGGTTTAGTGCATAGTTGGTTGCCTACATATAGGGTAAAACAATGCGTTTGTCACGTTTATTTTAAAACTATACATAGGGGATATGTATACTAAAAAGAAAAATTGTCAGATAAAGATGATTACTGTCTGATAAGTACACTACAAAGCACTTGTACGTGTCACTGACTACACAATAGCCACAATAATATCATCTAGGATGATGTTTTACTATGGATGCTATATCTCATGCTCTGTTGCGATACTATGGTGCAAATACAGTACTAACCTTGTCAGACTGCATTAGAGCTGGAAATTTCTTTTGATACATACTGATATAAATATCAATTTACCAATATATAGAATATCGAATATTGATGTGAATTCTAAAAATATTAATATTTTGAGATATTAATAATTTTTGATTTATGGAATAATTTGGTAAAATTAATATTTCATAAAGTAGGTATCTTCAAGAGTTTAACAGCAAATAATTTATGAATAAACAAAACAATTTATATCAAGCATTGAATCATCGGATGGATCGATTGATTAGAAATATCGATACCTTTTGATATCTTTTCCTATATAGGAAAGGGCTAGACTGGAAGTACTTTCTACATTAGGTTATAAGATCTAAGAAAACAACAATCAAACAGTCAGGAGTACATTATCCTCACCACAGGCTAAAGCCTATGGTCCAAAGGTAGCGGTAGCAAACAGCTTTCGATACCAAGTTGTTTGCTAATACATGAAAGGAAAGTAATTTAACCATTCTTGGTTATTCTTTATTTAGCTTTAGCAGTTCCATTAAAAACCATATTCACAACATTCATGCTTGTACTTGTTACTCGTCTGTATGTGGACGGGCTGGCAAGCCACGTGCCGAGCTGGTAGAGTTGCACAAGTTGGTGACTTGCAGCAGGGCCCTGATCATTGTTGGTACATCAAAGAATAGTTCGAAGAAACTTGCAGGAGTCCATCAGTTCTAAGTTCATCAAAGAAAAGTTCATAGACTTGTGGATTGAAAATAATTTTTCTAGTATAATTGATCCCTATGAGTTGGAGTACAACTAAGAGCTAAACGAGTAGTGCAGAATGTTAACTCTCAAGTCTAGCGGCTTAATATTGTAGGAAAAGCCTTTACTAAATTGCATAGCTTGCCTACAAACTTCTGCTTCCCAAAAAACGAAAGTGTTTTCTGTTAAGTTTCTGTTGGATCTCTCATTTAATTTAAATGAAACTTGAAGGGCTTATTGTGGTCTACTGAAGAGCCCTTGAACTGCGGTTCAATATACATGTCCTTGTATCCAACGCAGGGCAATAAAATTGTTAGTTACATTCTGTAGAATTTTGTTAGAGTTTTACAAAGCCCTCAAGACACAAGACAGCTTAGGTGCCAAAGTAAATGTCGATGTTTTTACTTACATGATAACTAACCACTTCGAAATTTTTACCAAAAATTGATTTTTTGCTAATTTCCGATACTATCATTGTTGAGAAAAAAGAACACAATATTTCTCCCGCTTTCTTAAAGGCGGAAAATGGTGGCAATTAAAAGAGCACGGTAACTCAACGTGTCAACCACACCAGAGGCAAAACTCTTTTTTTGGTAAAAGAAAGAAGGGCTTAACTGAACTTGTCAACCAAGCCAGAGGCCTCTGTTGTGTTCTTTTAGTGCCCCCTTTTTCCTCCTGATGAAGCCCTTTGCCAAATCAAGCAAAACGTTACGTTCCCCTTTCTTGACAACGACATGGTCTCAACCCGGAAGAAGTTCTTTGTAACATTAACACTGACCGTGGAAGTCTTCGAATTATTTTCAGACAAATGTATAACTTATTATTCTGAAAGTTACAACGTTTATTATGATAACCAAAATTAAATTCTATAAATGTACTTCTACTATATTCCTAATGAAACATACAAATAATGAGAGAAAGAGGGCAACCTTTGCCCTATATGGGGTAATATGGGCTAATAATAATAATATCCCTAATATATAAGATGAAGACTGACTAAATTATAGTTCCGTATTATATTAACCTATAAATAAATTTCTGCTACACTTTTGCAAGCAAAATTCGAGCTGCGTAGTTGCTAATGACGATGCCAATCAATGCCTGTTAAGACACTTGGCACTCACAAGCCTAGATTACTAGGTTGTTATTATCCCTTTTACCTTAAATTTTAATTACAAACCTTTTGAACACAACTAAAGGAACTGAAAATATTCTATTGTGTTATTTAAAGGTGCAAGTTAAGTATGCGATACAGGTTTTGCAATGAATTCAATTTCTATGTCATTTCCAACGTTCACACTTTGTGTATACATCCAACAGTTAACCTCATTTAAATAACAATACAGCTCCTCCCAAAATTGGCTTCCAAAAGACAACAAAATCTGTCGTAAATATTCTCCTATGTTTTTTATAATTAGATGCTCCTGCAACAGTTGCGACTAGGGCATCCAATCCCGGAATCTCAAATCCCGGGATCCCGGGATCACGCATGCTTTTTGAATCCCGAAATCCCGGGACTCGGAGGCTAAAAATCCCGGGATTTGCGGGATTTAATTTACATTGCGCATTGAACTGCGTGAGATGCAGAATCGCGTCATAAAATACAGCTACGCATTCCGATGAAATTTAATAATTTAATTCGCTGTAAAAAGAAGAGATATCACTTTTCAAAAAAGAAGGTATTCGTGGACACAATCTTCAATTAGCTTATGAATTTCTATTAACAACTGTTCCTACCACTGTTGAATCGGAACGTGCATTTTCGACCGCTGCTGTTTTCTGTACCAAATTCCGATCGTCACTTGTAGATAAAACCTTAGATAGACTTGCATTTATGCGTGCTCTTTTCAGTGAACATAGAAAAAATGCTATTTAAGATTTAAAGTATTGATAAGTTATTCTTTTTATATTTTTTATGTTAAATTTTAATATCTTTGTATCCGTTTATATCCGCGTTAAAATAATAAAAATTATTACTCAAATTTTCTGTATAAATTTTGGGATATAGTCATAATTTGAAAATCCCGGGATCCCGGGATTCTACTTTTCACAGTCCCGAATCCCGGGATTTCAATTTCGTTTCGGGATTGGATGCCCTAGTTGCGACATCTGTAGGTAGTTGTTAGAAGTTACAATACATGATTTTGTTCTACACCTCGACACATTACTAATACAAATTTAAACCAGGAATGTGACCGTGACAATGAATAATTGCATGTAATAACAAAGCTACAAGTACCTAATAATAACAAACTTTAGTTAAGCCAAAGCGTAAACCAATTAAGTCTGATATAACTTTTCATGTCTTTTTTCAATTTGCACAATCGCTATCTTGCAACATTCACCATGAACGTGTTATCATTAAGAACATTAGCATATTTATAACCCTTACTAGCACAAACATGTTCGTTAGCAATTTTGTGGTAGAACGAGATCTGATGCAATGCGCATTATCGTGCGAATACAAAGCTAGTCTAAATTTAGGATAAAGTCACGGTGCAGTAATTTTTGATTACAATAGGAAACAAGTAGTAAAATAAGAGTTTAATTTAATGATGCTTTCGCGCGAAGGTATCTAAAAATACACTTAAAATGACTCACAAACAAACTTGCAGGTTTCAGATTCATACCAATCAGAACGTATTGAGTTGTACCTGTGGCAACTAAACAGGTTTCGGTATTTCTAAGATTTGCATAACGTTCCAATGGTTGGACATCTTGCACGGACTATTAACAATTATGATTTAAGCTGAGCTAATTTATTCCTAAATGTTAAAAACTTAGGTGTGTTTTTGCAAAAATTATTTTGGGTTGGTCTGTTTATTACTAACTGGAACTTTAATAGCTTTGAGGTGTATGTTAATTAACGAAATGCAAAAGAATAAGTGAAAATTAAATTGTTAATGGTATTAAATTATATTGGATTTAATCGATGGTTACATTTTGTCTCAATCAAGTCAATTAAAATCAGAGCAAAATTTGGCAACGTTAAAGAGCAGTGACAAATACAGTAAAATATACCTTAACGGGCAGGCTACAATTCACAGTTAACTAGTAACTGTCACATTATAAAATATAATTACAGTTTAAAATTCAAGGTCTGTTAACACAATGATATGTGATAAATGGCCGGTAATTTCTAACAAATAGAAATCAACTAAAGTACGATAAAGAAACAATACTTTCTCACGACAAAGAATTGTTTACATTATGTTACAGCATTTCAGAGCAAAATTACGAGTAAATTGCGACAATCAATAGCAAATGTACTGGAATATGTAAAATACATTATTTAATATCTGACCTTTGCTAATTATTCCTCTAGTTTGTTAAATAATGCTTTTTAATTGCCAAAGATAATTTTTAGTATTTCATACCATTTTACTGAGCATTCGGACTAACAAATATGGGTAAGGAACTTTAATTATGAACGTTAATCACATAAAAAATAACAACACTGAATCAATATGGCAAGGCTTACGAAGATCAAAAGTTGCTCCAAGTTAGAGTTACATTAAACTAGTAACTTACAGTTATTTTTTAATATAAAACAAATTCCTTAAATATCACAAACTAAAAATATTTAAGCTGTTAATTACAACTGGAAAATGAGCATTTCTAATTAATAAAATAAGGTGAACTGTTAGCTTTGTAGCCTTATTTTTACAAACCATATAAACGCATACTTCAAAAATCCTTTAAGTGTAAAAATTTTCATGAGCAAAACCTCACTTTAACTTTCTCAAGATACTACTACTCGAATGTTATGAAACATATAGATGTGAAAAGGTCACATTTAATTATATTTTAATCTAATTCTATAAAGACATAAATATAATTGAGAACATCAAGAGTTAACGTTAAAGTTATTAATCTGAAGATTTCTCAATCTCGGCTATGTGTATTAATATGTAGTAATATCTTATCAAACATATACATAATACAAGGTTGCGAAAGTGTTCGTCATCCGAGTTTCCCAATTTTAATGGCTTCGCATAATCTGTATTAATTTATCCATTATTAAACCACAACAGCATTAGAGTATAATTAATACTCAAATATACTTAACACACCATGGTACCATGGGGGTATCGATTATTTAATACCTATTAATAAATTCAGTGTGGAATTCGTGGTAAGAAACAATCAACGCTCAGATCTCTCATCACATAGGTATTACATAAGATGTTTTGATTATTTGTGAAATGCAAATCTAATATGCTTAAAGTTTAGATTTAAAGGGTTAAAGCAAACATCTTGCAAGTTTTTCATTGTTAAATAAACCATTAATATTTGGCAATTAGTGACCTACTAACTTGCAGTAAGTGTACGACACATAAAAGCAAGGCTATTTTGATTTTTTCTTACATTAAATAAATTAAAAACGAAGAATACCAATAAATGAGGTATTAAAATATAAATCGAATGCTACTTACCAGGGTAAAAATCATGTGATTTGGACATTTTGACACGTGCCCCTGTGTCCTTCTGTAATTGTGCAATCGTTTCTCCCCCTTTCCCAATAATAGCTCCCGCTGCCACACTGGGCACCAACACCTTGAAGTGATACGTTCCATCTCCACCTGTATAAAAACATTACAATTAATACAATGCACAATTTGTCGTTAAAACATAATTAATACTAAGCTACTTAAATAATCAAACCATGGTATTTTATAAAGCACCATTTCAAAAACAACAACTTCACAGTCCTCAAACGCAGTGCTTATTAAAAACTAACACTAATCTGTTTGTAAGTCTGCAACAAGTTTATTTGAAATGTTAGGTTATGTACATATGTACAACTATGACATGTTCACATTGTGCATTAAAATTGACAGTTGAATCTAAAGCTAGGTTCACACTTGCCTAATTTATACTCATATCGTTTTTCCATACTAAATCTAAGCATTTATGCCATTTATTGGTCTTTATCAGTATTATCCAATCCTCGTTTGCTTTCCATTTGCCATTTTTTTTAAATTGCAAGTTAATGACAAATGGTATAGCAGGAACGAAGGAAAGGGCAAACTTCAGTCAAAACATAAGACCCAAAAAACTCAAAAAAACTAACAAGAAATCCATTCAATCAAACAAAGAAGACCACACACGCGATGGACAAGGACACGAGTAAAGAAAACAGACGAAATACTTCCTAAAAGGGGGGGTCACCAGGGAAGGAAAAGACCAAAACCCCCTTAAAACAATTACTATAAATATACAAAAGGAAAACAAACCAACAAAAACAACCCCTAATAACTATACAAAACTAAACATAGCAATCATAAACGTAAAAACACTAAAAGGACAAGCTGGAATTGAGTTCTACGTACTTATATAAAAATATGAAAGCAAAAATATTAGGATTTAAAGGGTGCCTATTGAAAAAGAGCAGCCATATTAGACTGGTCTCTTTGAAAACGGAGAGGAACATATAAAAGGTAAATATGGTTATGACTAGAGTGCGGATTTATAAGCACAAAAAAATTAGAAAAAAGCGCTTAAAAAAGCTTAAAAAACCAAAGAAATAAGCCTAAAAATAGTACGAAAACCTTATTATAAGCATAAAAAATATGCCTTTATTTAAAAAAGTTAAACATAATTTTTTAAACAAAACATTTAGAAGAACATAATACCGAGCATAATACCTAATATTTATCGAGTATTTATTATAAACAAAAAAACTACTAATTATCTATGTAACTAAGCTGTTAATTATTCTGAATTAGGTATAATTTTAATCTTTCTTACGATAACAACTAATAATTAAATGTTTTTCTAAATTGTCAACCGCAAAATTTCTTCTTTTATCAGTTAAAATATTTTTGAAGAAAGAATAGCTTCTTCAATCTGAATGCTTTATCTAAATTACCATAAAGATAAAGAAACCTAATAATTATAAAATAAGCAGAAAAAAGCATATAAATTACCAATAAGCGTAAAATCTTGAAATAAGCAAAAATAGTATATTATTATATGAGCGATTATGACAGCCATTATTCACGAAGATGACGTTTGAGCCCACGAGCCGTCAGGCGAGTGGCACAAATCATCTGAGCGAATAATGGCCATAATCGCGAATGTAATACGATACTTTTTCTACACCTATTAAACAAATATATTAGACTCAAATTAGTCAAATTTGATAACTTTGTAAACAAGCAATATGACAACACACTTGGGCGTGTCACGCGAGTCGATTGTCAGCCGCAGAAGGAGTTGATCGCGGGCGATTTAAAATATGATTGGATTAGCGAAATATTTATGTATTTGTGATTGGCCGAAATCATAATTCACTGCAGTGAATTATGAATCCATAATTCACTGCAGTGAATTATAGGTACTATTTTTCACAAAAAAAATGCTAATAATTGCAATATAATTAAATAGGTGTAGAAAAAAGCATAAAAAAGCTTGCAAAATATCGTTGCTTTTGCTATGATTTGTGCTCATATGAAGATATTTTCACGTTGCTACCGTTTATGACAAAAAGCATTATATTATTGCTAGAAATCCGCACCTTAGTTATGACACTAGAAATGGTGGAGGACACTATTGGATTTTGCTTCTAGAAACACATTAAGAATCACAAACACTCTCTTTAAAAGAAGAAGTGGAAAAAGATGGACTTGGCTTTCGCCAAATTTTAACAAATAAAATAATAATTACAAACACAGAAGTACTATGCAGATTCCAATCGTGCTAGTTAGAACAAATGCAAAAATTAGTAATTCTAAAGAAGAGACAAAATATTGGCTAACAGAACAGTAGAGAAAGTAACCATACAAAACGCATCGGACTACCGAAAATTCCTACTGGAAACAATAACCACAACAAAAATTACAGATGATATGGAACTGCAGCAAAACAAGCATGGAAAACAACTACACATGAACGAAAGAAAAGTAAACTGTCAAAAGAAACTCAAGAATTGATTGAGAAACGAAAAACATTGAAAGAAAAAAGGACATCCAATACTATAGCAAGAATCACATATTGCGAATACAACAAACAAACTAAAAGGGCAAAAGAAACGACATTACAAAAATTGAATCAAAAATCAGACAAGATACGTTACAAGACTCATCAGGATCTACCAAAAAATTATATAAAACTCTCTCAACAAATCGCAACTAAATTTTACCAAGAACTTTACTCGACAACAGATCGAAACAAAAAGGACAATGAGACAACAAAAAACACATAAATTATACCTACAATACAAAAGTCTGAAGTAAGAAAAGCAACCTAAAAATGACAAAATTCCAGGAAAAGACAGGATCACAAACGAAATGATAAAATACGCCATAGAAGAGATAAATAGAACAATTACAACAAATATTTAACAAAATTCTACAAACGCAAAATATACCAAAACAGTGGACAAACTCAGAAATGATACTAAGATAAAAACGGAGCACTGAGAAAATAGATAATTACAGCCCCATCAGCCTAATATTAAATATTTATAACGTCTTTGCATACTCCTTTAACAGAATGCAAAGAACTTCAGAACATCAACCCTAAGAGCAAGATGCCTTCAGACCCTCGTTTTCTACAATAGATCATCTGCACAGTATAACTCAGATTATGAAAAACACAACGAGTATGACCTAGCACTAACTGATTTTTCAGAAGCTTTCGATTCAATAAAACATACATAGGTACCTAGAACAACAAGAAGTAGAAGTAAAATATATTAATCTAATAAAAACATGACAGCTCATACAAATTAAAAGAAAAGGCCCAAGATTCGAAATCATGAAAGGTGTTAGGCCAGGAGATCCACTATTTCCAGTTTTGTTCAATTCTGTTTTAGAACAAGTATTCAGAGAACTGAAGTGGGAAAACCAAGAAGTAAACATAAATGGGAAATACTGATCGAATCTTAGATTTTCTGACGATGTCATACTATTAGCAAGTAGCAAAAAAGCCTTGGAAAAAATTATAAACACAATCAGCAATAGAGCACGATTAAAAATAAACTTTCAAAAAACATACATATTAACCAACACAACAGAGCAAACCGTAACGACAGCGAGAGAAAATATACTTAAACGTAACATCAGAGCCAATCTACTTAGGCCAAATAACATCGTTTCACAAAAACCAAGAAAAGGAACTCCAGCGAAGAATAAGCATGGCAAGGAAAAAATTTTAGCCATTAAAAAAGAAATACTCCTAGGTGCAAGTACACTCAAGTTAAAAGGAAAGGTTTTCATTAAATGTGTTATTCCAGTATTAACATATTATGGTGCACAGACCTACAAAACAATTACCAAATAAGTTAGCAGTTACCCAAAACAAGATCGTGTAAAAATGACAACTCTTAAAAAACGTGTTGGTGTTATAGATGCAATACAGTGCTGTAGAAAACAAACATGGAAATGGAGCTAAAGGTAGATTAATTGAGAAATCAACAAAATGGATCCCAATACTAAGCAACTGTAGAAGAGGACGTCCAAGAAAGCGATGGGTTGATGATATAATGGAAGAGGCTGGATGACAAAAGTAACAGACAGAGCAATTTGAAAGATACTAGGGGATAGGGAATCGGCTCTTATTATTATTATTACTATCATTGTATTAAAGGAATGGTATACAATGCAAGAAAGAAAATAAGCGTATCAGTGCATTTACCACCTTGTTTCTCTTCGATTCTGAAGTTGATAGGACACTATCAATACCGTAAGTGCGCTGTTTTTCATTTATTTAAATAAAATTTAACTAGTTTATTGGAAATTCCAATTAAATTTGGCGATCGCAGTTTAAATTATAATTTACCTTCTGACAAATTCAGTCTGTCATTGATTCAGATATGAAGGCATGGTACGAGAGAAAATGAACTGCAGTAACATCTTAGTGTTAGTTAGTTAACGTAAAAGAATCTGTTTCAGACTCCCGAACCTTTATAGAAATCGAGATACTTATTTGGCCCTTGCATCAAAAATGTAAAATTAAAATTGACCATAATTTTATGAACTATGTTATCGCACCAGCCGTGACACGACCTACATAAGAAAATCAATTGAATCCATCAATTTACTTCTTAAAAACTAACATTTTTCAACTAACCCTAACAATACCAACATTGTTTTTAATAGATGCCACGATAACAACAAGCAAAAGGTAAAAGTAACTTCAAAATTTCTAAGCAAAATTAATAATCTATTAGTTGGAAACAACAACAAGCGAAATGAAAGGAAAAAAAGGACAATACTTGGTACATAGGGACTTGGAATGTACAAAGTCTAAAAAATAAAGAAGAAGAACTGATAAAGGAAATGGAAAAACCAAGGTACAAATTCTTGCCACCACAGAAAGTAAATATAAAGGAGAAGGCAACAGAATTGTTGGAAATGGAAATTTGTTAATTTACAGTGGGATAAAAGGACAACATTCGAGAGCAAAATAGCACACAATATGTAAAAAATTGGGAATTCATTTCAGAAAGAACAATGAAAGTAGAGATAGAGAGAAACATAATCATATGCTATGGACCGAACGAAAATGCTAGGGCCGAAGAAAAAAGAATTACAAGAGACATGGTAAACTTGTAAAGAAAAGGTAACAAGTAATAATTATTGGCGATTTAAATGCCAGGGTAGGGAACAGCGCAGAGAAATGGGAAGGCACTATTTGTAAAGAGAACGAAGAAGATATAAATACTAATGGTAAAAGATTGATAACATTTTGTATTGACAATAATCTGATTGTTACAAATAAACACAAAACGACCCATAAAATAACAAGGGCAGTAGCCTGTAGAGGAGAAAAATCAATTATTGTACCTAAATCAATGACAAAAGAAATCAAAGACACAAGAGTAAAAAGAGGTGCTGAAATAGGAAGCAATCACTTCCTCCTGGAGACATCCATAAAAGACAATGAAAAAAGTATAGAAGGAAATGACAAATAAAAACAGAAAAAGGCAATATTTTAATGAAAGAATAAAAGTCTAGAAACTAAGAGAAAACAAAACTAGACTAAAGTATATTAAAAAAAACTGGAAGAGGAATTTATAAAACAACACCTAAGTCCAGGAAATAACAAAAATATCGGAAAAATGTTGGAAACACTTCAAAGGCACTATTATAAACTAAACACAGCCAAGGAGGTATGCGGAATTAGTAGACAAAATGAAAATAAGAAACATACAGCATGGTGGAGTGAACAAGTTAAAATAGAGGCTAAAAAGAAGAAGAAACTTTGGCGAGATTATCTAAATAATAAAACACCTCAGAACCACGAACTATATAAGGAAATAAAGCGAAAGAAATAAGAATGGAAGGAAAAAGAAGAGGGACTCCGAGAAATAAAAACAAGCATACTCTTGACACATATTAGGAACAAAAATTGAGAGACTGTGACAGATGAAGAAGCAATTATGGAACGTTGGAAAGAATACTTTGAAGGCAAATTCAATTGACACAGTAAATACTCCAGAAGATAGCAAACAAGAAAAAGAATATACATATATAACCACAGAAAACTCTAGCAACAAAGATGACCAGGAGCAGGAAATAAGTGACGATAAAGTGAAAAATGAACTAAAGAAGATAAAACTAGGAAAAGCCCCAGGAGGTGATAACATAGCACCAGAAATAATAAAGTTCCTGAGCGAAAGAGCAATTAAAGCACTAACAAAAATCTATAATATGACTTGGGTAAAAAGTAATTGCGAAAGAATGGAGAAAAAAGAGATCCAAAACAATACGAAAACTATACAAGAATTTCTCTTCGAAGGATAAGAACTAAAATTAAACCACAGCTGGGAAAGAACACCGGATACAAGATCTACTATTCACACTGCAACAAATAATTGAAAAAGCTATAACAAACACCAAAAGAGTATACTGCTGCTTTATAGACATGAAAAAGGCATTCAATAGTCTGAAAAGAGATGCCATGAAGCTGTAAAAAGTCTATACTCAAATACAACAAACCAAGTTAGAACTAAAAATATGCTATCAAAACTATTCGAAACAAAACAAGGTGTTAGACTAAGCCCGCTTCTCTTTATCAGTGCAATAGATGATATAATAAAGAACAGCAGCAAAAAATGACGAAATATAAAGTAGGATGATTTAATATGCAAGTGGTAGAAGTAGAACTGTGTGTGTTTGCAGACGATATTGTACTACTTGCAGATAATAAAAAGGACCTCCAAGAAAACCTAAAAGTATTGTTAAAAGAAACAATGAAAGTCGATTTAGAAATGAACATAGAGAGAATGCAAACTAAGATGGTTTGGATGGACACTTATGCAGGATGAAGAATGACCGACAAGTGAAGACAGTATGGGAAGCTAGATCAATCGAAAAAAAAACACAGAAGAGTTAGACCTCAGAAACATGGAACAAGAGTATAACACAATTGTTGCAAGAAAAAGGAAAACATGGAGAGAAGGAAAAGAAATATTGAAAAACAGAAAAGAACGGTGAAAGAAGAAAAGAAGAGGACCGGATTAAGTAAGTAAGTACAGTTGGAGTATTAAAATTACATCCGATTGAATACCTGTTCAAAATCACTCTTCAAATTATTAATAAAAGCTATTCGATTGCAAATTCAGACCTCAAGCGAAATCTCAAGTTGTATAACTTGTTGGAAATCGTAATTAAACATCTTTAACACTGATAATTCCGTCTATAATTAGCTACTTGCCTAATAACATATACATCAAGTCAAGTTAATTAAAGGTTGTAAGTACACGTGCTGATTCATTATCAATAGAAGCATGGGAATTTTCCTTCGAGTGATGTGCGGATGACGGGATTAATAAATCGTTTATCCTAGTTAAGTCTGTTGTTATTTGAAAGTTAATGATTATGCAGATTTAACTTGCTCAAATACTTTAAAAGAACCAGGACTAGCTTAACCATTGACCATTGTTTCCTTAGCGTAAAAATTTATCAGAAACCGACTAAGACTATAACTACAGCGTTTAAAATGATGTACCTTTAGATAGTTTTAATATGCAGGAAAGAGATGAACGATTTTACCATTAAGTTTGAGACTATAATATTATTTATTTATTATTTAAATAAATATAGTTGAAGAGACTGAAGCAGCTACGAATGAGTGGGACAACAAAACACAAAAACAATTCAGTTTGTTTTTTAACCATTGCTGTAAGCTATAATATCGGCGTTGCCAGATTGAGATATATTCCCCAAAACTAGGGAAAACATAAAACAAGACTTTCTGGAATTTTAAAATAAACAGACAACATACACGAAGTTGTCATCGTAATTAAGAATGACCTTAAATGAGAGATTAAATATAAACCATGAGGTTAAAATAATTATTATTTTTTTTATATAAAAATAATGAATGTAAGTAAAGTCCAGTTAGAAAAACGGAGGTTGCAGATTGAGTGGGGTAATAAAGTGCGAAAACATTTAACTTTTGATTTTTTTTTAAAGTTGGCATTGAACTCTGAACATCAACGTGGCCAGGTTGAGGTATTTTCCCCAAAACTGTGATTATATTTTGATAAACATAAAACAGCAAAACTTTATGTAATTTTAAGATAAGGAAACGACTTACACGATGCCAACATGGCAATTAAGCATGACTTTAAATGCAAGATTAAAATACGAACCTTGAGTTAGAAAAAAGATCGTGGAAGGTTAAGTAGGCCAATAAACTACAAAAACAGTTTACTTTGCATAAAAACTGTCAATATCAACGTTGCCAGATTGAGGTATTTCCCCCAAAACTACGGAAATCTAGAAGTTTCAAGCTATTCGACATTGAGAAAAAATGCAAAAGAATGACAAAAGGTTTTTAAATGATAACCAGAAACATTTCAAATAGCAGGAAGCCCTGCTTGCAGTTAGAATATCACAACAACTCAATAACGATCAACTAAAAATAAATTTCAAATCCAGTAACTTAAAAATAATTGAAGCACTTTCAAGAGTTCTGTTACATAAAAACGAATTAATGTATGTCCACTGACGAACGTTAAATGCAAATGAAAGAAGTTTCACAACGGCTTTATTAATGATCATCCCGTTTTTTCAAGGTGTCTCATTGCATTGAAAGTGATATATTGGTGTGAAAAAAATTAACTGCTAAAAAATTACTTCGTGCAAAACAGTAGTTACGTGACGATCTTAGAATAGATATCCGTTTCCCGTTATTTTTGGGTTTTTGTTAGACCCGAGCCTCTTAATAACCTGTCGTTCGTTTGTTTCGAATTTCATGGCGACCTTTTATTTTCACTATCGTTACAAAATGGGATGCCCGTTGTACGTAATCTGGCAACGATTACACGTTCATTCATGAAACTTTCTAAAAAGAATAACCAAACAGCTGAATCGACGATCAGTTTAATCAAGAAAATGAGTAGGTAAATGTTAATCAAATTATATAAACGTAGCACGTCGTGTCTAGGGTCCAATTTAGACACACGATTTTCTCCGTTGGTATGTATTGATTGTAAGTTTTAGTTTGGGACAAAGGTTGTTTTCAAGGCAAACAGAAGCGACCGAATTCATCGTCGATTTTTTCTTTACATAACGGCCAAACGACCGTCAAAATCGAATTGCTTAAACGTATTTTTAACGCATGGGATCTTTTAATAAGATAATGTGAAGGCTGGCGCTAAGTGTTTAATTTGTGAGAGACATTAAGTCTCACGGAATATGTTTAGTTGACGTTCTTTAAATATGGAACACTTATTTTTGAAGAAAGATAAAATTAGAATAATAAATATTTCATCAAGCCGTTAATATAATATTTGATAGGATAAATAAGTCATTCACGTCTTATTCAGGCTTTAGTGGGCCATACTTTTTGTAAGTCGCACTGCCAAAGGTTTTAATTTGGTTAGTAGATTATACTTCTTCCACTATTTATAGTGGAAGATGAGATGTGCAAAAAATGTAATTGAAGTGGCATGGACATGTTCAGAGGATAGATGAAACACGCATTCCGAAGAAACCATTGGAGTGAGAGGAAAGGAATACAAGAAATAATGGAAAAGAAGGGTGTAGAGTGTAGAGGAAGGAGAGTGGAGAGGTAGAGAGGGATGGAAGAAATTATTGGGAGCCGAAAGGCGATAGACGCCGAAAAATCGGGAGAAGATTATACTTAAAAATTTCTATGATTACCAAGCTGTTAAAAAGCAAAATAAAAACGCCGACTATTCTTAAACAAAACACATTAAAACGCTGCATTTTATGTGATTTGGCAACAGTGCGTAAAAGATATGATCAAACAACTCAACTTCTGAAGTCTTAAAGCCCGAATTACAAAGCAATAAGTCGGGGGTGTATTTTATATACCGGATGTCTCAGGTAAGACGCAACATAGGGAAACACCAATGTATTTTTTTAGAAAGGATCCGCGATACCTTTGGAATATGTATGGATTCAGTATTCAACGTACGTTATTGAATTTAGTTAACGGTAGAAAGAGATAGAAATACTGAAGGCGTCTGTCATTGCGACAGGCGATTATTTAATTGTTTATTTTTTATATCTGACAATTTTGACAGCACCTGAAACTTTCATTTACAATAAAAATACGCAAAAAGCATAATTTTTTTAATTGCCGTTTTTGCATTCTGCATAATATTTTAAATTGAATTCGCCTTATTACAACAGCACACGTAAAGAAAACGTAAGTAAATTCTATAAAAATGTGAGGTTATGTTTACAATATTTCAAACTATCAGCAAATTATGTTCGTAGTTGTCGAGTTTATATCACTAAAAGCATGGAATAGTATTGAATCCTGTCAAAAGAAAGCAAATGATCATCAGTCAGGTACCGAATGAACTTAAAATAGCTATTAATATAACAAGAATATTATGCGATTTATAATAGACGAGGACGTTGCTAGGTGACGAGGCGCTAGCCGAGTCAACCACGCAACGTCCAAGTCGGTTTAAATCGCATAATATTCGAGTTATATTTCAAGCTTTATCGTATCATTGGCAACAGTACACAAATAGTATGTAACTAACGAATTATGAAGTTGGAGTTGCTATGCTATTATGTTATGTATAATTACTAATAAAAGTGTAATATAAAGTTGACTTAATAATCAATGATACGATAAATGTAATAAAAATAAGAATTTGTTTAGTAAATCTGTGTCAGATGTACAGATGTTATTAATGCAACTTACAAGTTTTAATGGTTCATCTAGGTAGGTGTGAAATTGGTTATATCACGAAAAATGCATAATTTGGCGAAGTACAAGTGCAAGAAAAACGTAACAATAATTATACGTTTACGTAAATAGTGATTTTAGTAAATATGTCAAGTATTATCGCAAATTTTTTAAATTACATATTTTAGTATAATAATAATAATGAATCTATAATTGTGCTTCATTGCATTGTAGGTGTAGATTCTTTAGTAACTGACAAGTTTAACAATTTGACCGTTTTGTCGCTGTCAAAATTGACAAAAATAAAAAATAAACAATGAAATAATCGCCTGTCGCAATGACAGACGCCTTCAATATTTCTATCTCTTTCTAGCGTTAACTAAATCCAATAACCTACGTTGAGCACTGAATCCATACATATTCCAAAGGCATCGCGGATCCTCTCTAAAAAATTACATTGGTGTTTCCCTATGTTGCGTCTTACCTGAGACACCCGGTATACGACTTGGCAACCGTGTTCGTCAGATGTCTCCAAATTATCAAATGACTTCTGAAGCCACAATGCCTAAATTACACAGAAATTTGTAACTTCTAAGCCGGTTAGTGTATTTTATATGATTCGACAACCATGACGGATTACATAACCCCAACTTCTGAGACTTTAAAACCCAAATTATACAATCCAAAATATTGCAAGACTAGGACAAGGAGGTTAAATAAATCACGAATAGAGTATAACTAAACTTACATCTAAGCAAAAAATGTTTAAGCTAGTGTATTAACATAGCTTATGCCAAAAATCATTAAACAATAGATTCCATAACCTCGATGTATGCATTAAAATCCCAAATTACACAGAAAAAACTGACAGCCAATCACAGCTACTCAGATTGAATATAACTTGAATCAGATATAATTTATTAAACTTGCATCTAGGCAAAATATTTTTAAGATGTACATTTGAAACAGAAATCGTCAAACAACCAATTATATAACCTTAATTTCTGCGTTAGAGCTCAACTTACACAGTAAAAACTCAATCAATCACACTGAACTGAATATAGCTTGAATAAAATATGATTAAACTAACGTCTAAACAAAAACTTTAATCTCAAGCAAAGAACTTTAATCTATCTAAACAAAGAACTCTAGCAATAAAGCGAAGGCAAAAACGCCCAAAGAAGCCTTTCAACAAGGAAATAACCAACCGAGATGATGAAACGATGAACTTAATCATCGATGATACTTATTTGAATTAGTGGAAAATAAACCGGAATTTTTATCGTACATAATCACAGCCTACAAACGTATTATTTCAAATAAAAATTCATAAGAAAGTAAACTATAAATTTTAATTATTTCACACAGCTTACACGTTATTTTTATGGCACCACTTACTTTTCCTTTCTATACAGAGGCAAGTTTTGTATTTAAATTAGGTTTTTTGCCTTGTATGCTTAAATCCGAATTTAAACATTCAAAAACAAAAACTCCAAAAAACAATTGAACCCACAAAATTTTCAGAACGAGGAAGTAAGAGTTATGGGGATTCCCCTGCCATTCTTAAACCACCACCACAGTTTTTTTATTTTAAAGCAGACGTATTCAAAAATATTCGTTGTAGGAGTTATTCAATGGGTCGCGCCTAATTTCTGTATTTAAATGGCTCCTAGATGATGACATACCAATGCTTTTTAAGTGGAGTAAAAAGTAAATACGCTTGTGAAATGTAAACAGCTAATCATACGAAAATAGAACACCGCAATGCCCAACATTATTTAACACTTGTATGATTTATTGTTGTTTCATAAACCAACGCGATAGTGCTTTCCTTTTAAATATTTACATTTATTTAATTTTTTGTTACAAAAACTGTTGTGGGAGCTTTTTTAAAATTGATTACGATAAGAGAACATTTTTAATAGGTTTACAACAAAGGAAAAAAACAAAGCCGATCCTGTAATAATATTTTTTAGTATTAATGCTTCGGAATAGTAGGCGGAACCCCAATCTAATCCTAAGGAATTTTAATCCCCTTGACTTACGTTTAAAACTCTTAGGCCCAAGCTACTTATTTCTAATTACATAACTTATATTACATAAGAAGTACATACCGTGAGTTGAAATAGATTTAATAAGCTGTGATTTATTTTGTTAAACAGTTGGTACCACCGAAGGACAAGTCATGCTGTGAACCTGACACATGTCAACTGTCAAAATTGAGGTTATATCTATGTTTTAGTTTATGCCTACTTTAATTATAAATTTATTATTTGATCTCACTGTATAAACTAACTTCATTAACAAACAAAAGAAACAACTTTAAAGGATTATTATTAATGTCAGTGCAAATTTTTCGACAAACAACTGACCTTACACACTTATAAATAACAGCACCTGTTCGTTACAGTTCTGCGTTACGAAGTTATTTCCGTTTTTCAGGTTTTAATTTATAATTCAGTCTAAGAAGTTGCGGTTTTCAGTTCAGTTCAATTGCATTTTTCACCAAGACCTTTTTTTATATTCGAACAGTAGTTTTACGCTCATTGCGATGTTTTACGCTTGTCTTGTCACGCATGCCACCGTTTTATATAATTTATATACAATAAAACCACATTTTCACGCCGAAAACCTGACGCTTTGGCAATTACAGAATATCCTAGCCCTAATTTACATACTGTATAAAAATTCCGCAGCGTGTCGTAACCGTACCGTGGTAATTATTTTTCCGTTTGGCAACTCGACGTTATTCAGAGAAAGTTACAAAACAAACAGATTTTTGGCGAGGCGGATATTTCACGATTCAATAAATCATACTTTGAATGAGACGTTCGATTTATTTTATTACTGGACTGAGGGATCGAGATATGGATGACCTATCAAAGTGATATCTTCATTCGAAAAATTCCGTTTGTATTTCTTTGGCCTTTTTAGACGACGTTAAAAGTTTACTTTCCAAATACGACCTTTTGGGAATTAACTGAGAAATGGACGGAGCGAGACCATTGTTTGGTTTGTTACTTAATAAAAGACGGTCGGAGCAATATTTTGTTTAAAATACAAACCGATAAAAATCCTAGCAAACTTTGAAAAACTAAAGCTTTCTAGGTTATGTATCGAAACATTTGATATGACAACACTGACAGAAGACATAACCTAATTTTGATCTCAGACCCGCTAAACACCGTTGTTCTTAATTCACTAGGCTTGCCTTATTATTAAAAAAGACGGCCATAACGATAGTTTATTTAATAAATAATTTGGATTTAAAAAATGTAAGGTTATCTGGTTATGTTGTGTTCTATCAGTTAACCTTTTGATCCAAGCTGTCAATTACATAACCAAACTTTTTGGGTATAAAGCTTGCTGCAGACTGTTCCTGCGTTTTCCGATAATTTATTGGCGACTATACGGAAATTCAGTGCGTAATCTACTTTACTTCCTTTAATTTTAACAGCAGCACGTCAGACTTCTATTAACTAAAGTTAAAATTCGTGATATTCTACTATTTCCGAAGTGCTCAGCCTAATTAACTATTTTAATTACTTGTTTTCGTGTAAATTCATGAGCTTTCACAAACAACAAAGGTGGTGGACAAGTTTAACGGCAATTTTGTTGGTCTAAATGTAGGTTAACTGATTACGCCGACATTAGACAAAAAATCATAAAGTTTAGCTTCTTCAATTACACTAACGACTCTGCCAATTTTATCCGTGTTTTATAAAACTTAGGAAATCCCCCCTGATTGTTGATTAACCTACATCTTAGCTACTTAACTACATACACGATACACGAAAACCAAATTTATGGCGTAACAGCAAAAAGCGTGTGGGAAAGGCTTTTTTTTAAACCAAGTCAGGAAATCTGTAGTTAAATATTGCCAATTATCCTTTACCCGCGATTATCTCTAAAACGGAAGATTTAATCAGAAAAAAGATTGAATATCAAACATATAATCTTCGAACAAGATATCGTACTTACGTATTTAAATGAAGCGAATAATTTATGTTGTGGAAATTCGTGATTTTAAAGAAAGTTCCTCAATATTTAAAAGTAAATTCCGAATGCGGATTTTCTTAATTTGGCACGTTACTTTCGACACACTTGCACAAATCTGCACCTTACTGAGTTTATTTTACTAATGTTTCAGTTTTTTTTATCTAGTTGGCCGTGCTTTTAAAAACACGTCAGTGTGAATTTTCTCGCAACGTTGAATGCAACCATCCCAATGATATTTTTGTGCATATTGGTTTACTTATGTTACATATGGAATTTAGTGATTAATACAGTTGTTTTCTACCCGTCTTTAATAACTGAGACAAATAAACCAGTCGATATTACAAAAACTTAGTTACATAACCTCAAAATGTCACTATGATGGTTGCATTCAACAATAACGTACGTATTTTTTTCAAAACAAGCCTTTTTGTGTCTGCTTTTATAACAATATAGGCAATTTAAACGATGAGAACAATTCACAGACGTTATATAGCATTAATGGAATATTCTCAGCGGCCTACAAATTTATATCGGGTGTAATCAATTGATATCAGAAACAGCACAACAGTTTGTAACAATTGAAATGACCCTAACCTAAACTAAACTGCGTTTGTACTATAGTGGCATTAGAACAGTTCAGTTACCTTCATTAAACCGAAAATCGGACATTCGGCTCAATTTATAGTATCCCAATTATCCTTTTGTCCGTCCATTGTCGCCTCAATGAGAATTATATGTCCCTACGGATTAATATTATTTGACGATAAACAGACGCAATTCGAAACCGACTGACAAATGAATTAATGATGCTGGCGTTATCTGAACATTTCTGTTGTTTCGTTTTTATATTTAGTTATTTTTTCCTGAATTTCAGTGAAGTAGTTTTATAAAAAAAAACAATAAAAAACAAAAATTAGCTTCAACTTAAAGATCACGCCAAAAAAATTAAAAACAACATAACAGCTAATTTTGTTTCAATGGATGTAGGCCTTGTCTAATAAAGGATTGCACGATGAATTATTAATCGATTGCGTTACAACCTACACGCAAATATAAAAGGTATATACATAAATAACCTTACGGAAATATCGAAAGGGAACGGCGATTTTTATTTTTAATGTAACGGCGATGGTGTGCCACAGGGAACCACAGTAGGGCCTGTATTATTGCATATTGCATTATTTTTTCAAAACGTTTTAGCACCTACATTTTCCGCTAAGATTTAACGTTATTTGACGTAAAATACTGCATGTCAATGTTTACTGCAAGCATTACAATTTATTAACCGCCAACTGTTACAAAGCTTGTAGTAGACATACCTTTTTTTTTTTTAACAGACGGAATATTATTTGTATTGAATTAAAGTATCTTGTAAGTTGGCAGTTCTGCAAGGTTTTACAGTAACTTAATATTATTAAAAGCATGTCCTATAAGGGCAATTTTTTGTGCTTAGCACAAGAATCTTCATGTAATCTTAAATAAAGTGAAAAGATACAAAATCCTAAGGGGACCGGCGATTTATCATTGTTAATATTTTCTGGAAATTTTTCGTTGCGAGTTGAATAGATTTTTTTTGTTTAACAACGACAGCGATGGTGTTCCACAGAGTAGCCGTATAGCACATGTGTTATTGCTATTACTAAAGGTTTTAAGATCTACATTTGCCATTATTAACGTTATCAAAAGAATCTGCCCGTGATATTGAATAGATATAAATTCTTAAGGAAAATTTTATTTTTTTTAAAATACTTACATACCCAGAAAAGAAGCGTAAAATACGATTTTTTGTTTATGTATGACAGTAATGGTGTCCTACAGGGTATAACGGTAAGGTATATGCTATTTTAGCTAAAGGTTTTACCATCTACGTTTAATGTCAGTGATTGACGTTATTTGATGTAAAGTACATTATTTGCATTGAATTAAAGTATCTTTGAAGTCAGAAAGACGTGTCGCAACAGCTTCCAGTTGTTGAAAAACTATTGTTACAAGAAAAATTGTTATTTTTGCACTTGGTAGGAGAGTCTATCCGTAATTCTAAATGAAATTGGAATATGTAATAAGTGCTGTACATACATACGAGTACAATACAAATTGTAAAAACAGGTATTTTACTCAAATATGGTGAACCACGGGGTACCATAGCAGGGCCTATAAATTATTAATTACATGAAATTTTAAACAGATACCAAATTAGAAGGAGAAATGCGATTTTTTATTTAAATATGATAGGGATGGTGTGCCATTAGGCACTACAGTTAGACCTGCATCATTAAATACCCCCAGAAACCATTTTTTTTATATGTAAAAGCAATGGTGTACCCCAGGGTAGCACAGCGGGACCTGCCTTATTATAAATTGTTAAGATTCCCTTGGATGTGTATTGTTTTTTGTATTAATCAAAAAATCTACGCGTAAATCTTGTATGAAATTCAGCAAATATAAAATCATAGCAGAACGGCGATTTTTGTTTTGTTCAAATGTAAGCGGAACCTACTAATACTAATAATAATACACAGGGAAAACAAAATAAAACAGTTTACCGATTACAACGACAGTCAATCCTTAAATATGTTGTTCCTTAAATATATTCTTAATATTATTTTAATTATAATCTTATTTTTGGTGGTTCTGCGACTCTGCAGCTCTTAAAGACGAGCCGCCCCTGGTTATATATATCATCAAAAGCGTTCTTTCTACGTGTACGATTTTGTAGTTAGTAGAAGAATCGATGTGTATCCTAAACAAAATCGAACAAACATAAAATTACAGGGAGTTTTTTTACCACAAGGGGGCTATTCTATATTATTAAGATTCCCCTAAGAGTTTTTTGAATTCATGAAAAATATCTACATGTATATGTAGATTGAAAAATAAGAATTATTTCCTCTAAAGGTGCGTACACATACAGCGAACGAAGGCGAACGAATTCGGTCGAATGAATTTGTTGGAATTTGTTCGGCGTTCGATAAAAAAATTGCTTTGATGTCCACATACAACGAATGAGTGCGAACGAATACTTTCTCAGTCATTCGTTTATTTTCGCGGGTATTGCAGAAATTAGCTTGCGCATTTTTTTATTTAAAAAAAATGACGTCAAAGCAGGATTTAATTATTGCAAGTGCGTCGTACACTCGTACATTATTATTATTAGTGAGGCTGAGGCAACTGAAAAGTCCCCAAAGCAGAGAAGAAAACGACGCTGGTGGATGACTTCTTTGTTCAAAAGTAGAAGTCGGTATAGAGGAACAGACTTAAGAGGGTCGACTCCACTCGAAATTCCCTATAAAACAGCTTTACTTCAAATCGGTGTTATTACTAGTTGCAAAACGATTTTCGAACCGAAAAAAATTGAGCGCATTCTAGAAAGATTGCTTTAGGTCGGTACCTTGCAAATTTTTGTATAAAATTAACCAATCGGCCAAAAAGAAATTATAAACTATCTAAATTTTTGAAAAAATAGGGTTACTTCGATTTTTTTTTTGACAAAATCGAGACATATTTATAAAATGTTGCAATATACGTTTATAGAGTAGAAATACATCTTTTAGCTACGATTTTTTATTTAATAATTTACAGTTTCCAAATTAATTAATAAGCGATTCAAAATTTACAATTTTTATAGTTTTGGTACTAATTAAATACCTCGTAAAAAAAGGTTTAAATGCCACCGAGATTAAAAATGATATGCAAGAAGTTTTATGAGAGTCCGCCCCATCCTATCGAGTTATTGCTTTTTGGTCATCTCAGTTCAAAAGAGGTCGGGAGTCTATTGAAGATGATCCTCGCCCTGGAAGGCCTGTATCGTACACTACTGCTCAAAATGTTAAAAAAGTGGAAGATCTAATTCTTCGAGATCGCCGAATTAAACTGTGGCAAATAGCGACTGAAATGGGGATTAGCAAAGAAAGAGTGGGAAACATGACGTTTTAGGTATGTCTAAGGTGAGCGCAAGGTGGGTACCCAAAATGTTATCAACATTCGACAAGCAACGTCGTGTCCAAACTTCCAGTGAGTTTTTGGAGATGTGTAATGGAAATGAGGAAAAAATTATTAACCGTGTAGTAACTGGTGATGAAACCTGGATTCGTTACTATGATCCGAAATCTAAAAGGGAATCGATGCAGTGGATTTATTCAGGTGAAACTGCACCAAGGAAGTTCAAGACGCAAGCACCAGCAGGTAAAATAATGGTAACGATCTTTTGGGACTGTGAAGGCATTTTACTAATCGACTATTTACCACCGGAAACTACAATGACAGGCCAATATTATGGCAACTTGATGGCAAAATTAAGGAATGCTATTAAAGAGAAGCCGCGTGGTAAACTTCGAAATGGTGTGTTACTGTTGCACGATAATGCACCTGCCCACACCAGCAAACTTGCCAAGCTAGCCATTCGAGACTTTGGATTCGAGGAAATTGACCACCCCCCCCCCCCTATAGTCCGGACATGGCCCCCTCTGATTATTACCTCTTCCCAAAATTGAAAAAGCACTTACGGGGAACAAAGTTTCTGGACGATGAAATGCTCAAGATGGCTACAGAGGTGTATTTTGCAGAGAGAAAAAGAATTTTTTTACAAGGGTTTATACTTATTATTGAAAAGATGTAATAAATGTATTGAAGTTGAAGGGGATTGCATTGAAAAATAAAACTGTTAATTTGGTTTCTACTTGTTTTCTTTATACCAATTCACATGACTTATCAGCCTGCCCTCGTATGTTATTGAATATTATTTAAAAACTTTCCTTTCTGTAGTTAGAATATGTATTTAATCCTAGATAGTATAATGCAACAAACGTACGACGGTAAGAACAGCGAGCTTTTATTTATACATATAAAGAACCGATGGTGTACCGCAGGGCACTACAGTAGGGCCTGTGTTATGCATTATTAAAAACTTTCTTGTTCAGCGTATTTTTGTTAGTTGCAAGAAAAATGCAGATATAATGCTATATGAGGCTGAATCAATAAAATCATAAAGTCTGTACAACTTCCAAGGAAGTTATTAATGAGCTGATGTAAGCTAGCTATCCTTTCGAATTTAGTACAAACATGCTTATTTTGAAGCATTTCTAATCTTCTACGTTCAACTTTCACATCTATTGTGATTCATTTATGCCAGCTGTGATATTTAGAATTTTAGATTCGTTTATTATTAACGGTGAAATTTCATTTGTTCCATACAATACGACTAAAAACCCAAAGTACCATGAGATCGAAAAAAAGATGATTCTGAGCAGGCCTTGACTAGTACAACACGATTGGCAAGACTGATTTCAAAATGTGGCAGTAGGTTAGAGGTTAATAAATGTCAAATAAATTAAAACACAAAACAGTATTTATTTAGGGAACAAACTGAAAACTAAGATGAATACATGTTAGAGTAGGTGTTCAAAATGTGATCCTTCACTAGTATTACAACGATAAACTTAAATAATTCTGGAAACAAGATTGCAAAACTGACTTACATTTGAAATGTCACTGTCACATTATAATTCATAGGCATTCTAGAACCAGTGTAGCCAATCGTGTTGTACTAGTCAAGGCCTGCTCAGAATCATTTTTTTTTCGATCTCATGGTACAACTTAAGCAGCGAAATGTAAACGTTTGCTTAAATGTACGACTTCGAGAAGTAGTTCAAAAGGAGAATATTTACGAGTCGAGCTTTAAAATAGGACACAACTACATTTTTAGAACTTTCGATCATTCGGTGTGAACTTTTCGCACATTTCGAGCGCATAAATCTGGCTTTAAAGCTAGGAAAAACAACGACAATGCGGCACCGAGGATTCGCACACAAGATTTAAAAGTTCCTCAAGTTACTGTTTGCTGTCATGACATTTTGGCAAACAGATGCTCACGAAATTTCAGGCAAAAAATTACTGCATCACATTTTCAACTACAGACCAGGTTTAGCTCATGACTTCGTACGAAATGCGTAAAAATACTATAACGCTTGCGGTACCCACACGTTAATTGTCTGACTAATCAAAATGAGCTATCTTCGGCTACAAATAAACGAATAAACGAGGTGATTCTTCTTGGCAAACAGTCAGATTGCAGTGCTTTCGGAATATAATCGATACCATGGTCCGGGTCCGGGTATAAAAATGGCCTCCGAACAAGAATGGAAATGGACTGTGGGATTAGAAGTAAGCATCGAATTCGCGTTTGGTTAAAGCTAATAATAGGGAAAATTTCGCTCAAGTCGGTGAAATTAGATTAACGAATTCAAGTCGTGTTTAACAACCGAAAAAAATTGTGTAAACTGTAATTTCACACTACAGTTGTTTCTAATAATTAACGAGAAGCCACTAAATCGTCGTTTAACACTTAACATTATTTGCATTTGAAAAACACTGTGTTGAGTAATGGGGCTAAACACATGTTGGGTCTGTAAACTGGGCCATTTATTGATGCCCGGTTTAAATTCTGACCTTTCCATTGCTGGTTCATCTGTCTGAAATTTACTAACTGGCGAATCTCAACAGGAAAAAAGGGTGTTTCTATTTGTACAAATCTACAATTAAATAAAATTGCATGATAATAAGAAATTAAAAAATGTAGTGTTTTTGTTATTTGAGGTTGATTCAAAATAATCTTAAAACAAATTTATTCCGGGCATCCCCAACCCCAAGATTTCCAGCGCACATTTCAAAATAAAGCAGAACGAGTGCACTTGACAAGTATGTTGTACTAGCAAAAAACAAACTTGATAGCTACAACACAAATTACAGTAATTAATGTTTCTTTTACCAACAATTACACTTCCATCAACCTTAAAAACAACCTGTTACGAAGAATTTTTTAGTTTTGAACGTTTCCAACCTAAAACATTTATTTTTGTGACTTGGTATAATTAAAATTCCATTAAATTCCTATTTTTAACCATCCAAAAAGAGAAACCTAAACTATGCATATTTTCAAAGATCCGTGTTTATTTGCTTGTTCACGCCAATATCAGTCCAAGAATCTTCCGCATTTGACATTAAAATACAAAGAAAACAACATAAAACCAGTCAGTGCAGAAATTCTGCCACCTACGTTCTGCAAAAAACCAGCATCGAGTTATGATGTCAGGGATTCGTCATGGATTTAAAATATTCTTTGCATGTCTTACGTAAAACGTGTATGTGCCCCTCCCATAGTTTTTCTTAAGTATAAATTTACACACTTCGTTTATTTTTCTAGGCCACAAACTTGTATACGTTAACTGTCGTTTCGAAGCCACAACAAAGGAAAAACGTCTGTCACGAGAAAGAACACTTTTCCTTCTGTTGGTTTTATTAGTTTTTTTTTTTTTCGTAGAAAATCTGAGGTTTTAAGAAGCTTAAGAAGCACCAGGAATAAACAAAGTGTTTTTAAAATTCATCGCTGCTGTATTTATAGCAAACTTTCGTATTACATAACAAAACTGATATAAATGTAGGTCGGATCACGACTTGGAACAAATTTTATTAAACAAAAATAGTTGTAAACATTAGCAATTACAAGAAAACAGTCGTCAGGCCCATTCAAGGTTATTTCAAAAGTAAGTAGATGTCTTCGCCGATTCACGTAGGCTCCGGCGAGACATTTTCAAGAATTCACTATATGCGGATGTTTCTATAAAAGCAGGTGCGTCACCGTTAATGACATCATGATTGATTATTAGCACCCAATCAGACGTAGAAACCGAAACAAAATCACGCTGATCGTCTATTCGCAGCTGTCGACTGTTGTGCGAACAAACGAAATCCCTGAAGTAACAGCTTAGCAAGCAAATCTAGCTTTTGTTTTACTGACGTCACTGAAGTTGTCATAAAGCAACTTAATGAAATGGTAGTAAATATTAATAATTGCAAGAAAACCCTTGGCATTGCCACTGAAGGTTTGTTTCGAAACTAATTTTTTTTTAAATAATTTACTACGCTCCCATTTATTATATTATCAGCGCACATGTGTCATCGTTAATGACGTCACGTCTTATTATGATTGGCTGCATTGTTATGTATTAATACCCAATCAGAAGCAAGATCAAAACAAAATTCACCTGATCGTCACCGATTTGAAAACCTCAGCCTTGCCTTTATTTCACTGAAGGCATTGTGGTCAGAAAAAATCAAATTTTTTTAAACAAAAATACTAAATATTAATAATTTCAAGAACATCATCATAATCCTTACTCGATGTTGCTTCAAAACTAACAGGAATACTTATCTTCCGTTTTCAAGAAATTTCTATATTCTGATTTGTCCATTAATTTACGTATGTCATCATTAATTACATCATGTTTTAGTATGATTGCTTATATCGTTTTATAAATAGCCGACAAAAGGTAGAATCCAAACAAAATTATTGTCGATTGTTGTACAAATAAACAAGTGTAAAAAATACAAAATTTAGTAAACAAAGATTATAAACGAAAATTATCGTTATTTCCACTCAAGCTTGCTTTGAAACCAACAAAAATGTGTTTTTCTAATTTATGCGGCCTTAACAAGACCCTTTCAAGAATTTGCTAAACTTTGATTTTGCTATAAACGCACATGCGTCACTGATATGATGTCATGTCTTACTATGATTGATTACTTTCTTTTATTAATTCCTAATCAGGTAATCAGACGTAAGAATTGAAACAAAATCAAAGTAATCGTCACAGATTTGCAACTGTCGGCTGTCTTACGAACAAACGAAAGTCCTAAAGTAAAACCAATCGAAATCTGGTCCTCGCTTTTGTTTCACTGGTGTCATACAAGCCAGCAAAAAAATTAATTTTGTTAAACAAAACTACAGTATTTTTTACCTAGGATTTGGGTTGTGACGTCAACGCGCTGTTGATAAATTCACAATCCAACTATACTTCATCTCTTTCTAAACTAGGTTTTCATTACCTACTGCACACGAACGTGTGTCTAAACAGACAGTTTTTGACGTTGACAGTTGACGTCACAACCCAAATGCTAGATGAAAAATGCTGTAATAAGTATTAACAATTACAGGATCATCGTCGTAATTTCTCCCAAAGCTTGCTTCAAAACTAATATAATAGAAACGTGTTTTCTTTGGATTAATGGTTCCAGCATGGTACTTTAAAGAATTTTCTATTATTTTGATTTATCTATCAATTCATATACGTCACGTCTTTCTATGGTGAACTATATCGTTTCATAAATGGCCGACAAAACATAAAATCCAAATAATTTTTTTTATATTGTCGATTGTCGTATGAATACACAATTCCTAAAGCGACAAATGAAAACATGCCATCGAGGCCGTCAAAAAACAAATTTTAGTAAACAAAAATAGTTGTAAATATTAATGATTACAAGAAAATTAATCTTATTCCCAATCAAGTTTAATTTAAAATTAACAGAAATGTGATATCTACGACGTACGTCGTACGTGGCTCCAGCTAGACATTTGAAGAATTTGCTATATTCTGATTTTTCTGTAAACGAAAATGCATCACCGTTAATGACAAGTGATTGCATTGCTTTATTAATACCCAATCAGACGTAAGAGCCCAAATAAACTATTTCCAGCTGTCGACTATTGTACGAACGAATAGAAGTCCCGAAGTAAAAAAAAAAACTCTTTTGTTTTACTGTCACCATAGAGACCGATATAAAATATTTTTTATGTCATACTCGTTTCTAAAGCAACGTTTTTCGAACGATTTATAGGACGAAAAGTGACACTTAAAAGTGCTAGTATCATTTTAAAGTCCTAGAACGAAAAGTGTCACTTTTTGTTCTATAAATGCTCGTTGCTAGGAGATATGAATTGTTGCGCCTTAGATTAGTTACTTAAAACTAATGCTGCTACAAATTGCTGGAGATTTCTTTTAATGATTTAACAACTTTAGAAACAGTATGACATAAAATTATGTATGTACCTCAGACGAAAAGTGTCTTTAAGGTACTCGCAAGTAATTACGGCCTCGGCTACCCGCCTCGGCCGTAAACAACTTGCTCATACCTTAAAGACTTACTTTTCGTCCTAGATACATAAAATACTATTATCGTATCATTGATTATAAAGACAACTTTATATTACACTTTTATTAATAATTATACATAACATAATAGCATAGCAACTCCGGCTTCATAATTCGTTAGTTACATAATATAAGCAAACTGTTGCCAATGATACGATAAAGCTTGAAATATAACTCGAATATTATGCGATTTAAACCGACTCCGACGTTGCGTAGTTGACTCGGCTAGCGCCTCGTCACCTAGCAACGTCCTCGTCTATTATAAATCGCATAATATTCTTGTTATATTAATAGCTATTAATTAGCAAAAATAACAAATATTAACAATTACAAAAACATCGTCGTAATTTCTGCCCAAGATTGCCGCGAAACTAATAAAAAAGCGTTTTCTTCTATTTCTGTGCTTCCAAAGGCATTTTAAAAAATTTAGAATTATGATTTGTCCATCAATGCCCCTGTGTTATCGTTAATGACGTCAGGACTTACTATGATGAATTTCATTATTTTATTAACACCCAATCAGATGTAAAACCCAATCAAAATCGAGCTGATATTCATCGATTTGCAGTTCTCAATTGTCGTACAAACGAAATGGAAACTTCCACCTCCATAAGACAAATTTGATCAAAACAAAACAGCTATAAATATTAATAATTACAAGCACATTGTCGTTTTCCCACTCAAATTTGTTTCGAAACTAACAAAGATGCAAGACATTTTCAAAAATTTCCTATAGGTACTCTATTTTTCCAATAAACGCATGTGCGTCACCATTAGTGACGTCATGTCTTACTATGTTTGATTGATTGTTTTATGAATATCCAGTAAGGCGTAAGAATCGAAACAAAATCCTGCCGATTGCCATCGATTTGCAGCTGTCAACTGTCTTACAATAAACAAACGCTTTGAGCAAAGAAACAGAAACCTAACCTCACTTTTGTTTTATTCTGAGAAAGTATCATCAGTACAAGGAAAGAATTTGGACAGTTCTTGCGACGATTCTACATAAGCAAGATGTCACGTGGTCGTTTCGCTTCTATTACGACATAACATCATTAACAACGTAACTGCACAGACTCAACGCTCGAACTATAGATTCTGGGGGTGCGACAGAATCTAAATACCTAGTCGCTCACGCGGCTCACGTCTCACGTGGCTGCATCCCAAATCCCTACTGACATGCGACGGCCGTATCACCTCGTGGGTAGAAGAATCTTCAAAGTATTGTATATGAAAAATTCTACAGCCAGTTGTTTATATATTTAAAGAAATAAAAGAATAAAACAAAAACAAAAGCAAACGATCCACGTAAAACTGATTATGACGTCACTTTAAATGGGTAAACAAGCGCCTCACATTAATATAAAAACAAACGGAAGATTACTCTCTTGCGTCGTTATATAATAAATAAAAAATAACAATAATAAACATCCTCAAAGTGGCAACAACTGAACAGATTAAATAAAGAATAAACGATTTATATTTTAAATATCGTAAAACTCAATAGCAGCACGCTTTAAACTTAAACCATGAATCTCTTATCAACAGTTCCGTGTTATCTCTCCGATTTAATTCGATAAACATCCTTACATAATCAACAAATGATGTTACGAAATTCACGATGTTTTTCAACTTATACAATTTGTTTTAAAACGCGCATTGATGTTAACCAACGTTAACACATCTGGTTTTAAAATTTAAATAAATATAAATCGAATGTAATGGTATCATCATATAATATTACGCTCTGGAATTAATTAATCTATTCCGAACTACAATTTCCGGAATATCAACTAACTACTGTAACGTTTCATTGAGGTCTAATTTATTTATGAAAAATCGAATGTGTGTTAACTCGTTTAATGTGTGTTATTTAAATTTAGATTTTGATTAAATATTTAATGCTTTAAAAGATTCACATTGTCTGAACAGGCGTTTTCGGAGGTGAACCCGGTTTAATTTTTGAGGCGTTGCATGTACGTCACCACTTTTTTTAATGACGTCACGTTTCGGTATATTTTCATTTCAGCACCGCCAACTGCTTTTATATTCGTGAGGATTAACCAGGCAAATTTAAAAAATCCCATCCCGCTGACGTCATCAATGACGCAACTACATTCACGCATGGATTAAAGTAGCTACCGTTTGTTAAAAAAACTGCATAAGGCTTGGTCATGGAAAACAAAAATTATTCTACTGCAAACTTTAAAATTTACAATCACAATATCAGCAAATGATTTTTAGGTTAGGTGTTCCACTGGCATAATAATTGAATAATTAAATTCTTTAAATTATTTTTTATACTCTGATCCAAAAGCAATTCAGTCAGGTTAACTGTTCGGTAGGCCAGTTATTCGTTGGTTAACATTTAGATACAGCCAGTGTAAGCGCAAGTAACTAAATGGCATTGTTGTATTAAATTTCAAGAGAGGTTAAGTGATAAGATGCGTAATCTTTAATGAAAGTGTTTTAGCTTTAAATAAATCAATTTCTGAAGAAATGGCCTCTTTTATTTCAGTTTATACGACAACTCTACTACACTTAATGCATACCACTACCTAATAAACTCGAAAAAATAAAGCACACATTTGTAATGTATATTTTTAATATACTATAAAACTTCAACCAGTAAAAATCGCGTGCTCGACTGACTGCCTTCGTACCCGCTTATATTATCAACAATATTTCCCGAACGTTACCATAACACACAAAGAATTAATTATTAGACCGTAATGAATCACTAACAAAAAAAAACCTCTCGGATTTGAATTTTATAACTCCCACTTACTCAAAATTACGAATACCACGTACAATTAAACGGCTTGCGAATTTGCATATAAATTGTCCGAGAGTCAAAGTAACAACTGATCTCGATTAATTAAACAAAGCGAAACGGCGGCTGGCCCTATTTCGAAAATCGGAAAATGGCGGATAATCACCGCGAATTTGAATGAAAGCGAAACGCGCCGGCAGTTTACGTAACAACACCTTCATTTCGTTGTTTTAATTAGTCAACAGGTAGCCTCTTTGTTAACACCTACATTCTACACCGAAGCATGTGAGCGAAAATTATTTAGAACATTACCTCACCTTGAACATACATACTACATATAACTTTCCTAATGAAGTAGTTGCGGTTAGACAGCCTAGACCTACTAACACACAGTTATGTGCTTTTTTTAATATCAGAAACCTGCTCTAGAATTACACGGTAATACTGTTTTAATCCGTCGTAGCCGACTGATTATGTAAGTAACTCAAAGTAGTTCTGTACTCCCCAGTCTGATTATGCAGCCAATAGCTTTAAGCAACAAAAATTTGCATCGATACATAAGGTCTTTCCTTTGGATTTTCTTGAATACGCCTTTGCTTTGATATATCATCAAATCCAGCTTGTGCATGTGCGTCTTTCGAAGAGAAACTGTTTAAGTAATTGGTTTTTAAGGCAAACTGTATTCGTGGTTTCTGAACTGTACGAGACCCAAAATCCTACAAGAAACTGATTTCATACAAGTTTTGTAAATTTAATATACGATGGCATCAAATATAAATGTTATCACGGCGGAGTTTGACACCACAGGAATGGTTTGTGTTGTATGTAGCGAGCTGTTGATATGCATACAAAATATTCAGTTCCATATTTGCATTGTTAATGCAATTTTTTGTTGGAGAAGACATCGCGTTGCGGACAAATTAAAATACACCAAAAACAATAAAAGTTCCAAAAACTTCTATGAAGATTTAATGAATCAACGCCCATAGACGAATACAACCGTGGTATATGGCTCAACCGCTGCACCCTATTAAACAGTCGAAACTCTACAACAGTTGCCAAAAGTGAACAAAGAAAGTATTGATTTAACATAATATATTTATTGAACAATAACTAACAACTAAAATCACCGTCCAATATTTATTTGCACGACCTATTCACTTCATACTTATATTTCTCTAGAAACATCCATACACCTCACGATAGCTCCAACGATTCGTTGCAGGCATCTCTCGCATTCTCGCAAGTTCTAGAAGGGTGAGTCAGCATCAGCCAACACCCTCTCGAACATCCGTTGACTCATTCGCCACAAAATTATCAAAAATCATTTGAATATCCTCACTAAAGACATTTAATATACGGATGGCATTGTTAGGAAGGAACTCTACAGAAGATGCCGTACAACTTAGCATAACCTAATCGATTTACTAGTTAAAATCAAAACGATTCACTCTGAGAAAATGATCTACCAACAATGAAGAATTACTGAAAACGTCAGGAGCGTAGCCCTGTATGTGTGTGAAAACTGGACTGCGGACATACAAGACAAAAAAATATAATGCTATCGAAGAATGGACGGACAGGAAGAGCTATTAGGGCATACACTGCAGTAAATACACGGAAATGCATTAACGACGAGGGTAAAAAATTGGCAAGACATGACGACATGATAAAAATGACAAAACTAGATCAGAAGGCATAAATGGCCACGATTACAATATATTAAGCAAGAGGACCATCGACATATTTGGAATGTTTCGCAAACCGAAGAATAAGGAAACCGCATTAAAGGAAATCAAAGAGTATCGAAAAAGCAAATCATTAGGAGTAGACTGATTTTCATTTGACAACACATTCAAATTCAAGGTGGAAACATAAAGCGAAGAATTGACCAAAAAAGTAATAGCCTCCGATTCTACAAAACTCTTTGATCCATTAGGATGGTTAGCAACTACAATGAAACGAAACAAAGTTAATTAATTTGATTGTAGTGGGTCCCGTCAGTACTTGAACACTAAATAAATAAAATTGATAACATTTCATTAATACAAACCGTCATACCAAGATGGACTAACTACTCGCAAAACCAAAGTTTACTTGAACTCCGCGATTTCGTAGATGAAGAAAACATTACCTTACTACTTAGGGAGTCTCAAGCAAGCTACTAGCAAAGTTACTGATGCAAACAACAACACTAGAAAGTAAATATATTCTCATCTATGGTTGGATAGATTTCTTGCTAATACTATATCTAGATCACCGAAGCAATGGAGTGATAACGTGGCGTGGAAAATGTCTCGTTTATACGATAAAATGTTTAGTTAGTTTGCATTGGTAAAAATATTGTGAAAATGAGATTGCATGCATTCCCCTTGCATGCCCATTGGTTTAATAAGCCAGGTATACCTTGGATAAAATGAGAACCAGGCAAATAGAAAACCTTCACATCAAACAGGGTATCAGAAATACACCAACAATTAGTATAGCATTGATACTACATAATTAAATAAAAACCGAGGACAACCCAGCAGTTATCCATCACTAAAATAACGTACAACTTGGTGGACAGGAGCGACTTGGCTGAAGCTAACCCCTTCTTGGCCAAAAGGGGGTAAAGTTTCCTCAGTTACTAGGGAAGAAACCAAGCAGGCTTAAAGAGTTACCACAATCAAACAACCTAACTGAAACGTTCGTAGCGCCAACAAGAATGATAAGAGACATATCATTCTCTAGTAGATTCGTATAAAGCTTTAAAACGAAGACCAGAAGATATGGCGGCCTTTTCATAGAGGAAAAGAAAAATACTGTAACGAAATACGTCATTAGCGGGCAAACTTCTGGACCAGCGAATTCTGGAAATCTCGAGATGCGTTCGAGAACCTTCTAGAAGCATGCGAAAGGAATAGGATATAAGCGCGTTTTAAGGAGTCCGGTTCGGTCACGGCTACAGTACGAATCGAGCTTTCAATGCGCATGGTTGAATATAAATACTACTCAAAAAATAAACAATTTTCATTGTAAGTACATAAGTTACAGCGATTTAGTGTTAGTTTCGTTTCATTTTATCTGCATAAAATGAAGCCAAGTTTATGCAAAAAATAATTGATAAACCCATAAGAAAATCTTTGGTATTTCTCAATAGGGCTGAACCAAATTCAAGCTTCGTATTTTTCTCTTGCTTAAAGAAAACAAAACTTCTCCATTTTAAAATAAATAATCAGAAAGTCCAAAATGGCTAGCATTCATCAAAAGACAAAGCTTCGAACAAAACGAACAGAAATACATAATTAAAGAATTTGATTTACTTTACTTCGTTAATTCATACAACCACCTGAAACCTAAATCAAAAACTGCCAGTCAAGTTTGAACTCAAGATCTCTCCAAGAATGCTACATAACTATTCAAGGTTTGCCAAGTTTTATTTTAAATATTGAAGTTCGACGGTATTTTATAAATTTTCCCTTCTTATAACTCGGCATTATTTAAATATCTCGAAACTTTGTTGCCTTTTATCTTTTTAATCGTAAAAGCTGAGGAATTTTATAACGAAGAAATTAAAAACATTCCGTTTCTATAACGGGCAATCAGTTCGGGTTTCCATGGGAAAGATTTTAATTCGAACTTGAAAACTTGCACTTTCTAAAGCTGAAATAACATTGATTTTGACTAAAGTTTAAATTTAAAAAAAATTAAGTTTGAATAATTGAAACGAAAAAACTTCCTGGAAACTATTCCAAGAAATTATAGCAAACAAAAGAATTAACAAGGTAATATATTTCGTTCTGGAAAATAGGGTTTTCTGCGTTAATTGCTCTGATTGATTTAATGATTTTTTCCTTAAATGTCAATTAGTAATTGATGATAATGTCAACAAAGCAATCTATGAAGTACTTCTGTTCAAACAAAACGAAAATTTTCGATTCACTAACAACCTTTGTGTCGCCTACTACATTAATCAATGTTTTCAATTTTCCGCCCATCAGATCTGATATGACCGTTTCCAAGTCATTCTTACATCATCTATCATTTTGGATACTTAATTACTTTTAACATGGGATACTACTAGCCTTAGATTAATCTCATAAAAACATATGGGTTTAATATTTGGAGATTTCCACATGGTTAGGTTCAACTCTTTTCTGAGCTTCGATCGATTAATGAAACTTTTTATCAATTTAATAGTTTTCTTTATGCTCCAATCCAGATCCTTGTCGATTAGAGAAGGCTCTGTTTTTTGTTTTCAGGTTGGCAATACTTGCAAATGACAGATCTAGGCGACTGTTTCGCAATTCATAGATGTCACTTTCTTTTATCTGAAATTGGTTGAATTGTCAAATGTTGTTATATCTATAAAAATATTACGAAGCTATCAAATGTAAGAAACAGCAAGTAACAGAAAATTGCAAGTTATCAATCGACTAAAATACAGAAGTCTTTAAGCACAATATAACCGACGCGACGTAGAGGTAGAGAGCGGCCACGGTCACTAAGTGACCGTGGAGAGCGGCGACAATTTAATTTCCCTAAAAGCAGGGACATTTTTTAAGTATATCGCACTGCCAACACTGTGGAATACGAAAGCGCACGATAATACCCGATTGCACGAATTTTCAACCGTTGATTTACCATTTGTTTGAACAAAATCGCAACACACTCGAAATGTTGGCTTTTTTTTAAAATAACAAACAGATGTAGTAATCGACGGATGGTGAGTGGTAGAATCAGCCGTTATGTTATGTTTTTTGTCACTTCAACATTACCTCCAAGAGCGCGACTGTCATTTGGTTTCAGTTATGCCAACCAAAAAAACAAAATAAAATTTCACGTGGCCTGCTCCGATTCGAAAAGAAGTTTTGCTACCAATAAAATAAATCTGACATTCATTGTATTACAAAATTTAAAACAGGGCCGCACCTACAAGTTTTGTACGACTCTTGGCATTCTGAAACGAAAATTGAAACTTATGCAAAGGATTTTTAGGACAAACCGTTAGCGGCTGAATTAATTAAATGCAGAAAGTTTCAAATTAAAGAAAAATGATACCACCGCGGGGAATCGAACCACCGACTTAGGTTAAACGCACCACTGCTCTGCCATTGAGCTACGGAGGTTCGGCCCCGAGGAAGCGTCAAATTTCCAAACTTGAAACAGAATTTGAAGTCTATTCTAAGTCGTATATACTGTTATAAAGCCAAAGAGCCGCTTTAAGCGCATTCACAATGACCAGTAACTATTAACGATAACACAGACTTCCTAATAGATGGGCATCCCCAATCAGGAGTGTTTAAATACATAAATATAAACTAAATATAAGTTTAAATTGAAATTGGAATCTTATAGGCAGATATAGCCCTACCAAGCTAATTAATTAACTTGGTAGGGCTATATCTGCCTATAAGATTCCAATTTCGTTAATAGTTACTGGTCATTGTGAATGCGCTTAAAGCGGCTCTTTGGCTTTATAACAGTATATACGACTTAGAATATTAGACTTCAAATTCTGTTTCAAGTTTGGAAATTTGACGCTTCCTCGGGGACCGGACCTCCGTAGCTCAATGGCAGAGCAGTGGTGCGTTTAACCTAAGTCGGTGGTTCGATTCCCCGCGGTGGTATCATTTTTCTTTAATTTGAAACTTTCTGCATTTAATTAGCTTGGTAGGGCTATATCTGCCTATAAGATTCCAATTTCAATTTAAACTTATATTTAGTTTATATTTATGTATGTATTGAATTAATTAATTTAAATTTAACAATCTCACAGATTTTTTAAAAATATTTTGTCAAACCAATCACGTCAAACTTGAACCAATTTCAAGTCGTAAACTTTTTTCTACGCCAACAAAGATCACTTGTTAACAAAGAAACAAATTACCCAGTTCCTCTACTTCTAAAACATACAAACAGTAGTGATTTACGATTAATCAGACTAAAATTTGGCAAGTATTCGATGAAGTTGCATGTTAACGATGTCGTTCACTTAAAGAATTGGAAGGAATCCAAATTCTTGCCATAAACAGAAGAAACAAATGAATACAATGAAAAGAAAAGAAAACCACAAGGTGTGTTTGATGATGTTAAAATTTAAACAAACTTGTAAAAGCCTAAAAATACTATTCAATACGTCGTTATCGATTCCTGGCGACATCATAAAGACTGCTGGAATTATTTATCAAAGTGGAAATCCTTTCGTGAGTTGAGGACAAATTGAAAGAAAATCCCAGAATGACTAATTTTATTAACTCTTTTCCTTTTATTATTCATTGATTAATAATTAAGCCTTCCTTCTGCTATCCTTTTTCACACATTTTCCTTTTCATTTTCTCAAACGCCACCTTGATTTTTATTATTATCGGTTTAGCTGTTACTTCTTCCAGTTGACGTTCTCTTTTACACTTTGTTACAAAATCCTTTTTCTAGCTTTTAATTTGGCAATCGGCAACAGTGGAAAGCTTTCAAAACTTGTGAATAAATCATCACGAATTCACGTTTTCTACAAAGATATAATTCGATTGGAATTTTTAAAATTATTAGAAACACCAGCAACCTGCTCCACACCCCTAATTGATTACAAGAAAATGTCACTTAAAAGGCTAAAAACCATTAATCTGAAAGGCAACCTTGCTAGAACCTTTTTTTAATCGACTTTCAGCTTTGTTGTTAACATTCCTTGTAATGATTAGTAAGGACAAGAGTTAGGTTGAAGACAATTTTTAGTCCACCAGTAGCAAAATTTGTACTAAATTCGTACTCGTTCTACTGGTTCTACTTCCTATTAGAACATGTTTGGAAATAATTAACAAGGTTTTTTCGCAAACACAACTGAATAAATACAATCTAAAAAGTAAGAATTGAGAAATCCTTCAGAAAAAAATTGTAAAACAAAGGGCGGGTTGCACAAACATGATTTAACAGCTTGGTTAAATTAATCATTCGTCAAAGTGAACAAAATCGAATCAAAATTGGAATGCATATGACAAATAACACATTAGTAAACAAAAAATGATGCTCTTTTGTCAACTTTGATCATTCGTTAATTTAACAAAAGCTTTGTGCAACCGGCCCAAAGTATAACATGCGATCAAATGAGAGTCTTGTGTTTCCACACAATGAAATATGACTGTCACTTGTTATTTAAGAAAAAGTGAGGTTATACCTGATACAGGTAAGCTTATCTATAATCAGTGTTGAAGATAAGCAAGGACAATAATTTTCAAGTGAATACAGAGACATTTGTTCTTATAATAATTAAGGACACAATAAGGAACTGAATAATTTGTACAACGATTGCTTTATTTCGCTATTCTGGCATTTAAATCTTGAATAACGCAGATGACGCACTGCGCCACTGCGAATAACAAAATTTAATTTTTAATATCTTACACTATTGTACGCCTTCCTGCATTATTGAATGCAACCAATAGTAACATTTTGCGGAGTTTACGCTATTGAGTTTTCAGAGATGCTGGTTGACTCTTTATATATTGTTTAAAACAATCTTTTCCAATCAAAGCCAACTTTTAGCCGTTTTAATCACTCAAGCTCGAGCTCAAAATGTGATGTCTCTGGTTGCATTCAACAATGTGAGACGATTTACAGTCACATCATATTTATTCTATGGCATATCCCAATAAAGGTAAAATTTTGTTAATCCCATGGTTGCTTTTTCATTTCTTACGTTCTTGTATTTTTATAAATACATAAATAATGTAAGGAGAGAAAATCTTGCACAAAATACTAATTAGATTAATGGTTTGTTGCAAATCAATAAAAGCTTAAGAGAATCACGGAAGTTATTCAAAAATGTCTTTTTCAGCCTTTCTAATGACTCAAATTTGTGTGATAACTTTATAACCTAACCTTAGATTGTGATTAAGAGGGTTGTATTCAAGTACACGGGACGATTCACAATTTCTTTTAAACAAGACTTCTTCTTCTTCATGTCATATCATTTTAGGAAGTTAGCGAGGGGGATCAAAGCCACATTTTTAAACGACTTGGCGTCGTGATATTTGACTTACTGAAGGTAAAAATAAAATTTAGTTAATTCCATGCTTCTTCTTGTATTTTTTAATTTAAAACCTTACAAGACAATCAAATCTTGCACAAAACGTTGAGGTTCAGTCTCACAGCCCATCAAAAAGTTTATAAAACCAACAAGAAAATTGAGTCATTTATCCCCATAAAGTTCCCTGATTGGTTTATTTAAAAGAAAAATGCATATCACGCGATGTGCTTAGTCAGATAATAAAAATCATGTATAATAAAAATTATTTCGCGGCCATCAAAAAAGGCCAACCTTTTTATATTTTATATCTCCTGCTGAACTTTATAAACGACATATTAGCTGTCAGAAAACAGATGACAAATTGCACATAAATCGATAAATTTTAAATTATTACACATCTGAAAAGAGAGTTTGGGACACTCCGTGCTCGCTTTATTATTAATACCCACTTCGAAAATGGTCGTACATAAATTATTAATCAATAGGAATAGGTTCGAATGATCTAATAAATGATTGACTCGTTCCTCATTCACATTTTCATGCAGCTGTTTTAAAGACAAAGTTGGAAAAAATTACCAAATTATTTTTTAATCAATATTCAACGAATATTCCATGACCTACTCGCGTTACTTGTAATTTTTAAAGATCATGGCCTACTGCATTAATAGACTAGATATTGCGAATTAGACACAAATGACTGCTAAAAAATGTAGTCGTACTTAATGTTTTTTAAACTTGTTTTGTTGCAACAAATTAGAAAATATTGACCATAAAAATATTTCTGAAAGTGTTAAAATACTGACTGGTTTAAATAAAACATTTGCAAATCTTTAAAAATACTAACTTTTACTCGTCGCTATGAACAAATTATTTTTGATCTTCTTGAATAGTTTTTAAGGAAAACCATGAAATGTATGAAGGTCAAACAATCAAAAAGAAAATTATGATCCAAAAAATAGCAGAAGTAATCTCAAATGATTACACAATTTATAGTTGTACTATGACCTATGATACATCAGTAGGTACTGCTAAATTTAACCCAACAAGCTTTATTTCTTTTGTATTATTATTATTATTTCCTTAGGTTATTACCAATTTCTTTCTTCTTCTTTTACCCTTGTATACCTTTACAGTGTCGAGGGGGCCGAACACATCGAGCAGCAAAGGGGCCACCTATCTAAATTCTGGCCAAGAAGGCTCTTGCTTAACTTTGTACATTTCAGTATTACGTGCACTCCCACTCTGCTATACTGCCGGTTCTTATTACCAATTTAAAAATGTAAAAACAAGCTCGAAAAGGCCTAAAATTTTATCAGAACATTATATTTTCCACCAATTTAGGGAAATTTCCAAGACTTGACAACGTCGCTACCACATGGGTCACTGGTTATAAGTTATTTTATTCATTTTTATTTTTTTAATTCAAAATTCATGCTTTAACGTCGGCTCACCAAACAAAAATAATTCGGCAAGCATCAATCAACAATCGTGACAGTATAATTTCCGTTTCGGCGACGTGGATTTAACTGCACTTTAATCGCAGATAATGAAGAAATAATGAGCAAAAGTGTTTAAATGTTAAAAATTGCTCAATGCTTCGTGTCGTTAGATATTCACCAAGTGAATGAAAAGTAAATGGCTAGATTTCTAAATTTTTGCGAAAACTTAATTATTAAAAAAACATCATTAGCTAGATATGAAATTTTGGTTAAATACGTTATTGCACTTGTTGCAAAAAAAAAACGAAAGCGCAGGAAAGGCAAAACAAAACGCAAAAAGAACGAAAATCGACTAATCAGCTGTTTTTCATTCCCTCTTGGTGATCTAGCACCTTAGAGTGGCTTAATTCTTAAGATCTATAGCAAGTGAGAAATTCTAATTAACACGTCACAGTATTACGACCTACGTGCCAGTAAGAAGTAAGGAATATATTAATTAAAACCGAAACAACCCAGTTTTCGAACAAATCCTCGAACACGTCGATTTTATTTTACGAAAATGCACATTTTTCCATTAAATTCGATTTTGGATCATCATTTGTTTTCGAGTGATGACTTAGCGGCATTTTGTTTAAATGGAATCGCCTTATTTTTTTTCGTGATTTCGATAGATCCTTTAATTCTGAAAACGGTAACATAAAATTTGTATACCTTACGTAAACAAATTTTGAGCACAAGACAATTGAAATGCGCAGAATTGGCCCACAAGGTATCGGCAATGTATAAGAAAATTTGTAAGACGGCTCATTTATCGTCAAGAAACCGAGGGATGGCAGTTACAACACTTAATCTGATGTTTTAATTTGCTTAGCAACAGTTTTTGTTTTTGTTTCCTTATTAATAAAATATGTTTTCTAATTTTCATTTCTTTTGTTCAAAAAAAATGCCGCTTACGTCATTACTCGAAAACAAATGACGATCGAAAATCGAATTTAAAGGAAAAATGTGCATTTTCATAAAATAAAATCGACGTGTTCGAGGATTTGTTCGAAAACTGGGTTGTTTCGGTTTTAATTGATATATTTCTTACTTTTTACTCGCATTGTATATTGAACTGATATATTTCGGCAAAAAAAATGTGCTAAAGGCTTAACTGTTTAATTTTGAACAGACGCACTTAATCAGTTCTGTTCTGGAAGGTGAGGTTTTGCTACAACGTAAACGGAAAATCATTCACCGTTACAAAATCCAGTATGCTCAAATACGTATTTCAGTAAATCGCTTGTTGACATACGTATGCGGTTTTACTAAGAATTATTTGTTTTTTCCTATGAACGTTTTAGAAACCATATGGATATAGTACACGTTGATTTTCCAAAATTTTACAATCAAAAATCTGTATCAAATTTATTGATAAATTGTACCTATTAAGTCGTTTTCTTTTACTTAAGTTTTCGAATGTAATATCAAGCAAATAAAGCCGACGGGCACTCCAATATTATCGGAAAGCTTGAAGCTTTGCAATGCCACAATAATATACACAGGGTGCTTTATAAGAGGGAACATGAACTGATGAAATTAAGGATTCACAATAAAAGCTACATCATTTCGCACTCGTTAGCTACAAACCTATTAAATGGGGTAATTTACGAATGCTAAAGCAGACAGCTACGCCACTAATTAATTAAATATAAATCCTACGTTTAAAAACTGAGATCGAAGTTGTACAAATCGTCCTTTATAATAACAGGTAGTAAGCTTAACTGCTTCACTGTCTTATTAAAATAATTTTTAGTTAGTTCCATGATGACGTTTGCCCATAGTAAGGTGAGATTCTTTCAAAACAATTGAACAACTATTGAACGGTTAATTATGGGTCCATTTAATACCATATCATCACCATAACCTTCTTGATTTTGATGTAAAATGTTTTTATCACTTTTTACAATATTCCGATGTGCTGCGCAATACTATGCTGATGTGCTGCGCAATGCTATGCCGATGTGCTGCGCAATGCTATGCCGATGTGCTGCGCAATGCTATGCCGATGTGCTGTTTTGTAAAGGGGATCTGCTATTAATTAATTGTATCATTAGCAAACCATACCTTGACAACTGTGGTGGATTTCAATGTCGATGTTTTTGAAATAATTTACACAAAAACGAATTCCAAAGTTCTCCATAATAGCGCTAGCGAACGGCATAATTTTAAATTTAAAAGCTGCAACAGAACAATTAACGCTAAGGAGGCTGCGCATGGTGCCATACTAACCACTCTTATTTAGGATAAATATTAATGATCTTCGACATACAGTTTATGGTTATGGCACTAATATGATATGATAAGAACAGTCTATTTTAAAATTAATCCAAAATAAATTAAAATTCTATAGAAATAGCCAAAATGTCGTACCACCAGGACTCCGGCGGCTTCCAGTACTGATGTTTTTAAAATCAATTCTACGCGGTTGCTCCAGAGTTTTACACTTTGGCGCGAACATTTTGACATGTTTTACATAATGATTTTAAACCAAAAAGACTCAAGAAACTGCAGTGTAATAATTAACGATAATGGGGCACCTCATGGTGCCATACCAGGACCACTCTTATTTACGATAAGTTGAAGTAATCTCTACGGTTTTACTTCTAACGCTAAAATGAATCTTTATGATAAAGCTGGAACATTTTAATATTAAAAAGGCAAAAATCACAATAGATTATAACAAAAACTTATGGATTGCTCTATTAAGCAAAACGTTTGTAGAGAAATGTTTACGAAACTCCATGTATATTAAAACATAATTTTAAAACCAGCAAAAAAGTCATATAACATTTCTTAACCTTTCGGCATAACTTTGATAAAAAGACGTGCCTGCGACACCCTGATATTATTTAAAGAACATGTTCGTTTCTTAGTAACCGCGGTAGCCGCATATTATAGTGCTTTTCCATTTTCTTTTGCACACTTAATGGGGTAAGTAGCTACTTGGCGTAAATTTCATGCTTCGCTAGTCTCAAGTGAACATGTAGGTTTCCACATTTATAAAGTCAAATGCCTACATACGTACGTGGGTGCACTACATTACTTACAAAGTTCAGAATAAAAATCCAATTTCGAATATATTAATCTAAAAACGTTGTTATGAATCTCTCCGAGGCGCATTTTAATAATAATAACATACAAAAAGACGTATTTCTGTTCCTTCGTGCTACAACTCCTCCTTCTCCTCGGTGTTTCTTTACCTTCAGGCCATCTAAACACATTCCAATTCCAAAAAAAAGAGTTCCTTATTAAGTGTATTTTCAAGGTTGACCAGATATATTTACTGCTATTACACAATCGTCAAGAAGTGCGCCGTTAATTTAACTTCCTCGTTTTATTAACTCTTTTTTTTTCTCTGTGTGTGGTAATCCGGGGACTCGCCAACCTAGATAAAAATCAATACGACTAGACACAGATCCACGGAGAGGAGAAAATTCAAAGTTCACGGACGATATGCCGAAATCGAAAGTTCGATAGAGGGATACCGGGATGGAATCTTCGGATCTTCACGCTACGGTGGAATTTATTTTGAACGAATCTATTTAAAGTGTTTTAGATATACTTACGGGGGATGTCAACGCGCAATTTTGAAAAACTTTCTTTTGTCATATTTGATAAGGCAAGCCTTGGCCTACTTACTTTTACCTTCGAAGAAATTTTTAAATACCTCTGTGGCAAATTAAATGATAAAATAAGTAACTTAAAAAACCCAAATAACAAAGTTTTTTCTATTACTAATGGCGAAATGGCATTATTACAATAAAAGGGTAAAAACTGCACGACGAAGTCGAAGACTGAGTCGTGTAATCACACGAGTATTCCAAGCAGGAGTGGTGGGGCAAAAACGAAAAAACGATTTCTTACTGGAATGATAATCAAAATATGAGTTCATATTTCACAACCGCCCAAACAGCAGAAGAAAGCTGCAAAAAATGAAAAAAATGACAAAAAAAAGGCAGGCCGATATTAATAAACAGATAAAAATAGCATCTTGACTAACGATTCAAGCAGGCGTTTTTCTTTACGAAAAAACGCCGCTAAAACACGAGATTAAAAGAGCTGCGGGGAAATTAATTAAGTAAGGCAAACGGAAACGAATTTAAATTTTTCAGGGAGGCGGTATATTTATTTTTTTTGTGTACTCAAGGCATTTACGTGGCGCTAATAACTTTTTCGCGGTGTCTTGGGTACGATAAGCATGTTTAAAGGGTGAAATAAGCAAAACAAAGGCTTTGTTTTAAATTAAGACCTTCTTTCATCTTAACAATTGCGTAGATAAGATTTTGAATGCCACAAGAGAAGGACCGTTCGTCACAATTGAAATACATATTCCTAGTGAGAAACACACAGGACCAACACTTAGGAGAGATTCTCCAATTGAATTCGGCCGAATTAGATTACATACATTGAACTAACTGATCATAATATGACTTGGGGGGACAAAATGAAAATCAGGACAAGATACGGTGAACTTTCAATACGTTAAAACGTTTGATTCGTAGACATTTAAGCTCCGAATTTCTCGGTATTTTTGTAAATGTGGTGCAAAGTAAGCATTATTTCCCGAAATTTGAATATCTTGATCCTGGTTGACACATCTTTGCAATTACATATCTACACATTATTACTAGCGCGCAAATTAAACCTGTTTTGATCCACAAAGTGAAAACAGCAAACTAGACATAATTAAAGTGGCCTTCTAAGTGTGCAATTTGATTACGCTATACATATAATAACAAGTAATCTCTATGCAGAAAACCGGCCCAAGTTGGCTTCTGCAAAGTTACATCAGCAATTCATACCACCTCCACTATGACGGACGTCAATAGCGACGTATTAGAAAGAAATTTACGCAAAAATAAATTTTAAGACTGTTCTAAAGTTTTACCCTTTTAGACATATGATAATCTTAGTCTTAAAAAAACTTAAACGATTGCGATAGAATAATTAACAATTATGGGGCACCTCACGGTGCCATATCAGGACCACTATTATTTATGATAAGTCTAAATGTTCCGCCAGATGCACCTTCAAGCGCTAAAATGATATGTTGGGATCTTGAAGTTAATCCAAAAACAGATTAGAATTCTACAGAAATTGACAAGTTGATCTGCTATCAGAAAGTGATGCCATGGCACTATGTCGAACTTCCATATCAATGCTTTGGAAAGCAATTAACGCAAAACAAAATTCAACGCGACTGTTCTACGACTATATAGTTCTAAACATGTGATAATTTTAGAATTCGATAAGCATAAATACGTGCAGTGGAATAATTATTAACAATTATGGGGCACCGTACGGTGCCATACTAGGGCCACTATTATTTACGGCAAATCTAAATGTTCTCCAGATACACCTTTAAGCGCTAAAATTGCTAGTACTAAAAATTGTAATAATTATAAAATGAATTCTACAGAAACTGTCAACAAGGTCTACTATTAATATATTAATAATTACATTATCAGCTAGCCATACCATTAAGATTGTGCCGGACTTCAATGTCAATGTTTTTGAATATATTTTCAGTAGTAATATAACAAGAGAGTGAGAATAAATTGAAAATAATTCGACAGATTTTTCGAAAACTTGTTGCCAGGCAATAGTTAAATGGCAACAAGTTTGAGAAAGAAACTGGAGAATCATTTTCTAATTTATCGAACTCTCGAATTATATTTAATTAGATTTTTTACTTTCCATACTTGCAACGCATGTATAGGAAAGTATTGGAATCGTGCAAAAATTCAAAATCGTAAAAATTCGAAAAAAACACGTTGTCATATCTCGAAAACTACTGGGCCGATTATTTTCATCAAATTTGGTATGCGGGCCTATAATTACAGTACATCTATAAAATAAGCTTTTCAAAAAAATCCGGAACCGGAAACGGAAGTTAGCCATGTTTTTTTGGGCGCAGATTTTTCCTTGAACAAAATTTCAAAATTTTACTAAGGAAATCAATACAGAATTTGAAAAGAAATCGAATAATTTTTTCCCGAAGTTTCTATGTCAAAAATTGCGCCCGCGGCAAATTTTTGAAAAGCGCAACTTTAAGGCCGATTTTACCAAAAATGCAGCAACATATTTTTATAAATCTAACGCCAAATTGTACCTCTAGCTCGGCTGATTAGAACTAGCTGAAAAAAAAATTCAAAATTTCAAAAATAAAAAGTCCGGACAGTTTGGGAAATTTTCAAATTTTCAAAAAAACTTTTCTCGGAAACGACACACACGATTTTTTTTAAATGTTCTGGGTCGATAGTAAATCAAGATGCCTTTCAAATAGCGTTGATCGCATCCCCAAAATTTTTCCCTAACGCCTTTTATGACCATTTGAAGTTTTGGACTTTAACATTTTTTTTCTCAAAAACGCATCGACATATTTTTATAAATCTAACGCCAAATTGTACCCCTACCTCTACTGATTATAATTAGCTGAAAAAATTTTTCAAAATTTCAAAAAAAAATTTCTCGGAAACGGCACATTCCAAAGAAAGAAGATAAATATCAGGGCAGGAGTCACCGTTTTAACGACGGCGGTATTTTGGTCCAGCGGTAAGAGACCAAGCTCCCACCCGCATACGGTTGAAAGGTTGGAGGTTCGAATCTGCGTGACTACAATATATATTTTTTTGTTTATATTACCCACTTTTTCAAAAAAATATTATCTTACTCTGCTCATTTATGTTGAAAATACAAATTATTTATTATAAAAGCATTATTACATATTATATAGGATTATTATTAAATAACTTGTCGGGACTTTTTCGTTGCAAAGTCTTTAATTATGTCATCAAAATTACTGTAATATTTTGGCTATTGTAGGTGTTGCTGGATCCTAATTTAGGATTTAAAATTAACTATCCTTCCCTAAAAGAGTTACCGATTTCTAGCTTTTTTATTTTAATTATTACTTTTTTATGAATGACTGTGGCGTTATCGTCATATCTCGAAAACTACTGGGCCGATTTTCATCAAATTTGGTATGCGGGCCTATAATTACAGTACATCTGTAAAATAAACTTTTCAAAAAAATCCGGAACCGGAAACGGAAGTTAGCCATGTTTTTTTGGGCGCAGATTTTTCCTTGAAAAAAATTTCAAAATTTTACTTAGGAAATCAATAGAGAATTTGAAAAGTAATCGAATAATTTTTGCCCGAAGTTTCTATGTCATAAATTGCGTCCTGGGCGATTGTACCTCTAGCTCGGCTGATTAGAATTAGAACTAGCTGAAAAAAAATTAAAAATTTCAAAAATAAAAAGTATGGAAAGTCCAGCGAAGATTCTTCGCCAATTTTTTTACTTGCGTTGATAACTACCTATCTGACAACTGACATTTGTCAACAAAAACAAAAGCTACAGAGATTATTTCGAGCTTATTCTCACTATAATAATGACAGGATTGGTTAAAATGCAGTCACATTACAAAAAATGAAACATTTCATTGGTTTTAAGAAATGTCAAAAAATAATCACAAAAATAAATTTTTCCGTATCCATGGTATGTAATTGACAGATTATTTATCTCATTTGAGGTTAACAATGGCGGATGGCGGGTAAATATGAAAAAGCGGGATGATATGAACATTTGCGGGTTTTTACCTTCGAACATATACTACTGGAATGATCATACTCCTATTACCGTAGTGTAAAAGTGGTGGTTCAAAGATGATTGACAAAGACAAAATTATAATAATCGGTAAGTATGAGAAGGACAGACGAAGAGTCGAACTAGTCAATATTACGCAGTCGCTAATTTCCGATTTGTTTGACGCCCCCAAAGCTGCAGCTGCGCAGTTTTGGCGTCAGTTGACGTTTGTTGGCGTGCTAAAACGATAGCGTGGGTGCTACTTACGTATGCTTTTCTTTTAGTTTTGTGCGATCATGCGCACAAAATACTTGGATCAACTATTGTCTGTCCTTGTCTATCTTCTTAGGACCGCTGCAGACGTACTACACTCATTCCAGTAGTATATGTTCGAAGGTTTTTACCGTGCATGCTATCGACGTGACATCTACCGATAGAATTTAGAATCAAAATTATTATTTGATTATACAAAAATCTTCATTTGAGTGATTGATAAGTGTAATTATTTTTTAAAATTCAAGCAAATACGATTATTTTTTACATAAATTCATTATAGAAGTTATTTTTAATACGCAAATTTGACATGTGTAATTTGAGGTTATATGTCAAAAACGTAGGTACGTATTATATTATAACTATTTTTATTTAATACGAACTTCTCATGGATGCGGAAAAATAACTTGTGCCCTACGGGAATCTAACGGCATATTTCATCCCTTAGCTTTTGCTGCCCTCGCTCACTACGTTCGCTCGTGCAGCAGAAATCTTCGGGATGAAATATGCCTATATCTTCCCTTATGACGCAATATACTATTATATGCCTACTATACGGTTCTAGATATTTAAATATGTGATAAGAAAAGCTTGAACAACTGCAATACAATTAGCGATTATGTGGTATCGCATGGTGCCCTAGTAGGGCCGCTCTTTTTACTACAAGGTTAAACGATCTCCCAACTACACTTCCTTCACTAAAACAGTATGTACATTAAGGATGGCATTACTAATTCAAGGGCAAGTTAATATTCCGCAAATATTTCCAAGTTCCAATAATTATTGTATTAAGTCATATAATCACGACTATATGCGATGTTTTTGAAAATAATTTACATAAAAAGGAATTGCTTGCAGCAGTTCTAGAGTTCTGCTATTTTAAATGCAGTTATTTGAAACTTACGAAGCCTAAAATAACTTCAACATAATAATTAGAGATTATGGGGTAGCGCACGGTGCCATACTACGGCCACTTTAATTCACGATACGTTTAAATAATCTTTCAAGAACACCTCCCGTCCTAAAATAAAACATTAATGATGGTACTCTTTAAAATTAATCCAAAGGCAAGTTAGTTAACTGAAGAAATTGCTAAGTGGATCTTTTATTAATTAGATTATCAGTTAAGTCGTACCAGCACGACTATAGTGGACTTCTACGCCAATGTCTTTGAAAATATTTTACACAAGCAAAATTATCTGTGCTACTCGTTTATATTATGTGCTTACTTCAAACTTAGAAAGACTAAAATAACTGCAACATAATATTTAGCAATTATGGGGCACCACAAGGTGTCCATAGTAGGGCCCCTTTCATTAGGATTCGTTTAAATAATCTACCAGATAGCCAGATACACATTTAAGCGTTAATGATTGTACCTTTTAAAACTAATTCAACCGCAAACAAGAATTCTGCAAAAATTATGGATCTGCTATTAAATACAATATCAGTAAATCATACTGCTTGAAATAATTTAAACAAAACTAAATTCTACGTAATTGTTGAAGCAAGCGAAAACTTGCAGCACAAAAAATCGATCCGAAAGTTCCGCTCTGATTTACCATACGTTTAAATGATCTCCCAGATGCCCCTTCAAGCGTTAAAATGAAGTGTCAATGATGGAAAATTTTGAAATTAATCTACAAACAAGTTTAAAAATTGCGGAGAGGATTGGTTATTAAATATATTATCAGTAAGTACACAGGCCATACCAACACGGTTGTGGCGGACTTCAATGCCGATACTTTTGAAATAAATTACACAAAAATAAATTCTATACAACTGTTCTAAAGCCGTATGTACATTGTGAAGCGGGTGAACGCAACAGTTTTAAACTTAAAAAATGCATAAATGTATAAAAATTAATGATTGTGACGATACATTTAAATGGTACACCTCAAGTTCTAAAATGATTTAAGAACTATACATTTTCAAATCAACCCAAAAGTTAATCAGAAATCTACAGAAATAGTCAATAGCATGACTATGGCAATGTTTTGAAAATAATCTCCCAAAAACATAAATTCTACGCGATTGCTAGAGTTCTACACTTTCGTGCGAGCTTTTTGGCATGTTTTACGTAATAATTTTAAATTTAAAGGACGTAAGAAACCGCAGTGTATTAATTAACGACAATGGGACACCTCGTGGTGCTATACAAGGGCCACTCTTTTATTTACGATAAGTTGAAGTAATCTCCAAAATATTCCTTCTGGCGCTAAATTAAATCGTTATGATACAGCTGGAATATTTTAGAATTAAAAAGGCAAGTCGGAATTTTACGGAAATAGCTTATTAACAGTAGCATAATAAATATGGGTAATTCCCAGAACAAATTATTAATCTAGCCGTCTTACAATTAATAGTACTAATACAGAAGACAAGGGCGTAAATACATCATATCATAGAACCAACCTTTTATAGGAATTTCTCTAAATTCCAGAATTAGTAAGCAAGTCTTCTTCATAATTGAATCGTCCTTTAGCTAAAGGACACACCTGTTCCCCTGTTGCCAAAATTGCAAACCCTTTTAAGCAAACGTATATCCCGTGATTTTAACAAACGTGCCAAATTGTAATTTAAGTGATCGAAAAGAAAGTGTAATCTAAGCATATATCCACAATCGCTCATCCTAACCAAAAAAAAAAAATCAGGAAGTAAACATAAACAAAATTCCACCTGTTAAAACGGAAGAAAAGAAAGGTACAGTTCAACGTAATTATCACGCACAATATTATTATAATACCCTATAATTAACTCCACAGCTGATACTTTTTAACTATCGCTTTTGGCAAAAAACGTTTTTATAAGAGAAAGTTAGGCTAAGCAAAAATGAAGGCCGAACCATCTTCGCCTCCAATGTAATTTATTATTTCATTTAAACAAAATACGACAAGTCTATCTAGATAAGCTCTCACGTAATTATCGTCTCAAGTTTAATAGCATTGAGTAAAAATTGAATTTTGCTGAAGTTTTATGGCTGCTACACGCGCTGTAAACCTTGAAGTGTGAGGATTCGAAAATAACTTCGAAAATGTCAGGGAACTACGAAGAGGAAATTAATAAATTATTTGGAGAATTCCCTTGGATATTTGCAGAAGCCATACATTTTTGGTTACGTTAATTGTTAAAAGGTGATTTAAAGATTTTCTCAAGCTGTAAGGTTTTTGAACGCAATAAATCCTGGTAGTTAAATAATAACTTTACTAACGGAAACATTTCGAGGATGTTTGTAGTTTGTTTATATTTATACGTTTCACATTGAAATTTAATAATTAAAGCTATTCAAAGTGGAGAATTAAATGATAAAAAACAGTTTGAATGGCTAAACTTCGAAGTGAAACATAAAACACAAACCAGCATCCGCGAAAACTCGATAACGTAACCTCAAACTGTCATCACGACAGTTCCGTTAAGCGAAACAGAAGGATTCACAATGGCAAACGTTTTTGAAGGTGTGGTTGTATTGCTGAACGCAACCAGAGTTTTCAGTGACAAACGTTTTCGAAAGCATTGTCGTATTGCAACGGATTTTGTGGATGTTGGTTAAACTCCATGTTGAAATTTAGCGAGTAAAACAACTGTTTTTATCACTAAAGTTTGGCGCAAAACGTAAGATACAAACCAAAAGTCGCGGAAGCTCTATAACCTAACCTCAAAATGTCATCATGACGGTTGCATTCAGTAATGCAGAAGAATTCACAACGACAAACGTTTTCGAAAGCACGGTCGCAGTATTGAACGTAAACGTCGTAGTGAAATTCAGGGTTTCGTGGACGTTGGTTTGACGAATAAAACAACAGTTTCGACATGAAACGCAAGAAACAAACCCGCAGTCGCGTAAACTCAATAACCTCAAAATCACAATGACAAACGTTTCCGCGACCCGCGAGCATTGCTGAACACAACCGTTGTAGTGATAGTCGGTTTTCCTAACCTCAAAATGTCACAACAACGGTTGCATTCAGTGATGTTGAAGGATTCACGTTGACCTAAACTTTCAAAAACATAGCCTGCTAAACATTAAATTAATGTTTCATTTTTCAACTTAAAACCCCAACTTTGGTATTTATACTGATGTTCCAAAGACCTTTAAGAACTACCATTAAATAAAAATATATAAATTTTATTTTATATGAATCTTTAAGGACAAAGGTTCGAGCAAAAACTCAATGACAAAACATTAACATTGGCAATCAATAAATAAACGTCTACTTCAAAAGCAATTACAATATAATCAGTCAAAAACCACAGATAAGATAAAGGCGATAGACAAGTAGCCTCACGAATTTAAACAAATACGCAAACATTTACAGGTACATATAAGTTGTCTACGGATTTATGTACAATAATATCGTATATCCTCTACACACATCGAGGACATAACAAATCCATTACTCTTTGTAAACAGTTAACCTCTAAATTATCTCTTCATCTGGCTATTCTTATCATTTGGTACAGATAAAAGGAAACAAACAAACAGGAAAAGCTGAATCCGGGAGAATTTGCGCTTTAATCACAACTCCTGAGATTAAAACATTACCATTTCTGACTGGCGTGAAATTAGTGTTATATACCGGGTGTCAACGAAACCTGGGGCACCCCCATAAATTTTTTATTCTTTAAGATATCTAAATAAAATTTGGCATATGTAATATACTCTTTAAATGGTATTTGTTGACATAGGAAACAAGTTTCTGTCACTTCCGGTTTCGCCGGAATTGACATCAACTTTGTTATTTTAAATGGAACACCCCGTATATTTATACATTTTTGGAATCTCCATTTAATTTTACGTATGGTAGTATCAAGTTTGAAACATTTTGATGACAAAGTAAATACTTGCAGAAGAGTTAATTTATTAATCTAGGATGCCATGACCTGCGTAATATGGAAGTCAGGGTGCTACGACACTCAAAACAAATTATTTTAGCACTTCAACTGTGGCAAGTCTGTCTTTTTTTTGTGCATTTCATTTGTTTCACTTGTTTTAAAACCCAGTATCTAGATTTAAATGTCCAAAATACGTTTTTTTTTGAACGGAGAGTGTTATTCCGAATTAAATTTTCATATTAATCCCGCGTTATGGGTATCAATAAAATCCTTGAAAAACGCTCCTTTTTAATATCCTAGTGTCCCACCCTAGTGCCATTTGAAAAAATAGAGTTATTCTCGAAAAAGCATTTTTGCCAACTTTAGGCCATTCTAATACAGCAACTAAAATAGTTAAAGTTCTAAAACAATTTGTCTCGAGTGTTGGGGCACCTTGACTTTCATTTTGCGTAAGTCATGGCACTCTAGATTAACTTCTGCAAAAAATTACTTTGTCGTCAAAATGTATCGAACTTGATACTAACATACGTAAAATTGAATGGAGATTCCAAAAATGTATAAATATATAGGGTGTTCCATTTGAAATAACAAAGTTGATGTCAATTTCGGCTAAACCGGAAGTGACAGAAACTTGTTTCCTATGTCAACAAATGCCGTTTAAAGAGTATATTACATATACCAAATTTCATTTAGATATCTTAAAAAATAAAAAAATTATGGGGGTGCCCCAGGTTTCGTTGACACCCTGTATAGGGTGTTCCTATTGAGCCAGTATTTTAAACAAACAAACAAACCAAGATTAGATGCCATATTCAGGGCGATTTCTGTAGGCCTAAGCCTCTTACTAAGACTATCGAAGCTTTGATGGTACACCTATATACAGGGTGTTTCGTCACGTTTGAAGGTATTAGGCGAGCATTTTGAAAAGCATTAAAAACTAACAAAGCTTTGTTGCCACGTACATAAGTCTGAACTTCCTATAAAACGATCATTTTTAAACCAGAACTTCTGAACTTCGACATTAAACTTGAGGAAAAGCATTTATTCTTGGTTTAAAAATTTCAAACAATACAAAGAGAGAGTTCCCATGGGTTAAACAGAATTTACTAATTTTCCCGGAGTTTTAATATCGGACTTTTACAACGAACATCAATAAATAACAGACATAAGTAATTCAAAGAACCAACTAATACACATGCAATTCCCCTGTGATTAGTACCTACGACATTTACTCAAGTTTGTTCCGTTTTGTTACGCAATGTAATTATTTATCTTGTGCGGGAACGTGTTGTAATTTACCATAGGTGGAAATACAACACGAACAAAGAGTTACACCAGTAATTAATAGCGGGTGGCTACGGAATTCTAAGGTCGTTTGTGTTATGATACCCACAACAGTATAAACAAGTCGGGGGGATAAAAAATTCAGAAAAATGTTTGTAACACTTATTATTTGAGGCTTCAAAAAGGATAGGCTGTTTTTGACCACGCTGTAGATAAATGATTGATACACCCCGTAACTTTTAAAAAAACAAATAAATTAAAGAACTTACAGCAAAAAAATTCGCTCAAACCACGGCAAGTTTGGTGATATGAACAAAGCAAACTTTTCAACATTTCTGCCTATTTATATACCCAAAAAAAAAAAATTAAACGCGTAAAATGAGAACTCAAAGCTTTTGTAACCCAATCAAAAAATTCATATCACTTGTAACAGCAGAAAAAATAAATTTGTTGTATTTGCTGCAACGTGCTACGCAGTAAATATTAAAATGGGAAACTAATAACTCTCAAAATGCAAGAAAATTTTGAATTCAAACCCAGCACAGTTTATAAAAGATTTCATTTTAATATCGAAGATTGTTTATTGCTTTTCGTGACGGGACGGGACGTCGGTTATATGTCAGCTTTCGAATTTTGCAAAATGGCGATTCAGGCAAGATTAAAGTATGCCTTGAACTTTAAGTAAAGTAATACCTGCTCATCTTTTATTGGGTAATAAAGGAACTGCAAAGTGTTTATTTCGAATCGAGTTAAATGTCATGCGAAACGTTCGTTTTTGGACGCTCCTTTATTTGTTCTATTAACACGAAAAGCCTGCCCAGAAATTCTTACCAATTAGAAAATGTAAAATTAATAAGTAAGACTTTGCGATGTGCTTTTTGGAAAATTTTGGGGTTTATTTGCAGTCTTTAAATTTTCAGAAGGGCGTAGATCCGTAATTTAAAAAATAATAATTCTGAGGCTTTTCACTTGCTTCAGCAAACAAAAAAATTAACTCGTTTTTCAGATAAGGGATGGCCAAGCTATATATGTATTCCAATTTTCAATTTTGGAAATATTTAAAAACAGAACCAGGTGCTAGCCAAAAGGATCAGACGTCTGTTTCGCAACCAAGAGGACGCAGGTTGGAGTGCCAGTCGTAGACCAAAGCAACTCCCACGTATTTTAGTATTTTTTTTTTTTTGTTTAAGGCAAACTCTTTGAGCTTTAAATATACGTAAATACGAACCTCGCAACAGCTGGAATGTTACTATTTACAGGGTTAAATATTATATTTAAAGTTGCGCATTTTCACAAAAGGGCAAGTTTATTTTCCTCTGATATTATAGATACTTGTGCTTCACATTTATATCTCCAAGTTAAATTTTATTTTACTTTTGGAGTGCAGAAAAGTGCCCATTGTTGTATAAATTGCTAACACGAAACAGTTGCCTTCGGAATTTTCCAAAATACAAATTTTCTTAACAACCCTCAAATAAAGCACGGCTTCAATTATGTCAAAATCAACGTTTTTCTAAATTTTTGCTAGGACGAAGTTTTAAATATTTCTGAAAAGCTACGAATTTCCCCATGAAAAATTATTACTAATGTTAAGTCTGGTTTAGTAAATCCTGTTGTAATAAATGCATTCATTCTCTTTAAACTTTTCGACCAAATAATTTCTAAAATATCAAGTTTTTTGAGCATTTCACAGGTTTTGTTAAGGTCAAAACGCATCTCGTACCAATCGGCCGAAGAACAAAATAAATTAACAAAAACTAACGGGTTTTCCCACCGTTTTAATTAGAAATCAAACTAAAGTGCAATAGGTTATCTTCTGGGAATATTGTGTGATCTAAGTGGGTTAGAAATTTCACAACTGTTTGGCTCTTCTTCCAATTTATATCAGAAATTGGACATCTAAATTTATTTCTAAAGCAATTATTACAGAAACAAACAAGCAAGCAAATTTGTAAAATATGCTTTGGGGTCTTTTTCCTGTTTTTAAATAAAAATGTTGCCAAATTTGTAGAAATTAAACTTTATAAATGGTTTCAAAGATCTAAAATCAAGCTAGACTAACAATTACGTCATTTTATTAAATTAAATTAATTTAAATCGAAATCACTAACGTACTAATAATTATTAAAATTAATGAAACGTGACACATTCTGTATGCATGTTGATATCAGCAAGATCAAGCAACTTTTCCAAAAATAATATAAAATTATCATCGACGATCTGTCCTCGGGCACTTTTAGGTAGTACATAATCCAGTTGCATAGTTTCAACGAGTAATTAGAAATTTAGGCATTATTAACTTATTTACCAAATAAATTCCAGAACTATGAACTTTTCCTAATCGATACTTGTATGGAAAATTTCACTCAAATGAACGTAAACAAATATCTAAAATTTACGCACAAATAGTTGCACTTTCGATTTGTTTAAATATTTGGAAAGCACACGAAACTGGTATGTTTCGTTATAATCGAAAACGGTAACAAAGTGGAATGAAAATTATGGAATTATGGATTAAAAAGTGTTCAACTTTCCTAGCAAAAAATTAGGTTGAGAGACCTTTAAGTCTAAAGCTTGAATAAACCAAAAACTTTTCTTTAAACCAAAGGGCATTGGGTATGCTCGTATGCTTTGGTTTAAACCTTTAAACGAAGCTTAAGATCGGTGCAAAGGGCCTTTTATACCAACATTAACGTGTAAGACCCAAATTATTAAAAAGCTGACTTGTTGCTTAGTCTCACCATTTCTGATATTAAACCGTCTTCCAATATACAGCAGGATTTTGTTAAAATATGTAATAAAAGGCAAATCACTGAAGAAATTAATATTTTTCAGAAATGTTTGGTCTAATTTAAGAAAGAAAAAAAACAAACAAAAGGTTTTGTGTTTAATTTTAATCAACGTTCGAATCACTAATCATATGCCCTAACCCCATTTGCCTAAAGGAACAACCCGTCTCAGTTGCCTCAAATTTAAAAATACGGCCACGACTGCTGAGATTCGAACCTATGTCATTTTGGTTGCAACGCAAACACCAAGAAACTCCAATGCTGACGATTGTAACAATTTAAATACGTCATAAATTAACCAAGCCAGGTTAAAAGCAACAAAAAATTTAATTTAATTCAGTAAAAAAATAAATTACGCTCTTTAAATATTCTTTCGTACAATTGTTAATAAATATGAGCGATTGGTAGATAAAAAATATCAGCTTCGGGAGTACATATTAGAAACGAATCGAATAATCATAAAATCATAAAGCACAAGCCTTGTTAAGGCCGAGCCTTTCAGGACAATTCTCATTAATTATTTAATTATGTAAGTATACTTGAAACTAAGAATTAAATGTGTCATGCGATAACAATTACATTGTTTATATGACGTAGAAGACGGTAATAATCATTTTGCTTAGCATCGTTGCATAATACAAATTGTGGCTTAAGCTTCAAATCTGCAAGTTTTGTGTGATGAATATTAGTTGGATTATCCAGGGCCGGATTTTTAATAAAATAGATCATAAAATAAACTAAATTAGAGGCCCTTTTTAAATTTTAATTTAAGAATAATATTAAAAGACAACAGAAAGAATTTTGTAAAAAATTAAACGCCTAAAACGTTGCAATTTGTTGAGTACGTGTTTGCAATGATTTTTTCACTAAAAAAAGCAATGATTTTTTCCGATTTTTTCGCTAAAAAACAAAAGTATACAAAATGCAAAAGACGAAGGTTTTAACTTTTAACCTTCATCGTGGTTAATTTTCTTTCAAACTCAATGAATATAATACATATATTTAAATCGTTTTAGGTTACAGTGGGCCATGATTTTAATTGATTGCGTTGGTACAACTGAACGCAGACTATGTTGTCAATTGTTCACGTTATACGATGTTTCAGCATGTATTCATTTATTTTTTTCTAACCTAACCTAACCTAACTCAATACTCAATGGACTTGATTGATGCAGATGCAGATTTTGCAGAAAAATAACCAAAAAACCAGGTTTATCAAAAAAGTGCAATAATATCAGTTTATTGATTTTTGACTTAAGATAGCCAATTGTTTTAGGCCACAATAGGCCATGATTTTAATTTATTACGTTGGTGCTACGTTTGTTTAACAATTGAAAGCGGACTATGTTGCCAGATATTCAAGTTTATGCAGAAAATCGTGGCTAATTGTTTTTCAAATCCAGTGAATTCTGTCAGTAAGACTGTTTTAAGCCACAACAGGCCATGCCATTTATTTATTACATTGGTATTACGTTTGTTTAACAATTGAAAACATACTGTGTCGTCAAATGTTCACCTTTCTGTAGAAAATCGTGCTTTTAATTTTTTTTAAATTCACTATAATGGATTTTCAAACGTTTTAGGCCACAAGTATGCCATGATTTTAATTTATTACGTTGGTACTACGTTTGTTTAACAATTGAAAGCGTGCCAAACGTTCAGGTTTATGCAAATGTTATCAAGTTGGTGTTTTATGTTCTTGTTAGACTAACTCGAATAACAGTCTGCGAGTTTTGTTTTGAAACATAACCTTAAAATTTTCAGGGTGTTTTACTTTACATAAAAATTAAAAATAAACTATGCAACACTGCTTTTTCGAGAATTCATTGAATAAAAAAGGCAGGTTAACATACGATCACGGTTTCGGAATTTTTCCATTTAGCTATAATCAAACATACGTGTCAACTAATGCGGTTGAATTAGACGGGGAAACAATTGGCAAAAACCATCTGGACCATGTATTTTTTGTACCTAACTTTGGCGTGTGCAAAATTCAGTATAAAACATAAACGAAGTATTATAAACATTAATTTATAAGTTGAGAGGCCGTAACTGGCTCCACTTAGCGTTTGAAACGCAACACTATTTCTGTGACAGTCACGGCCTTTATCAATAAGCATTTTTGTGTATGAGTATGGCTGTTCTTATTAAAATAGCTGTGTACTCAACTCTCAAAGCAAATTTTCCAGAAAACTTTAAACGACCGTCGATAAATTTTCCTAGCTTACAGATTTAATTGCCATAAGTTTTATACAAGGAGAAGCCGTGTGCACACCATGCCCCACTGCTGACTGAAATGTTAATAGATGGAGTATATGTTGGGGAACCGATTCCAATAGCGGTCAATACCGCACAACCAAATATAAATTAAAAACTAGGCTAAATCAAGCTCTAAAACTATAGTTTGAAGGACCCTAAATTCACTTTAACGTAATGGACTATCTGGATAATCTGACCCTGGTTTCATCCGTGTTCATGCTAATGAAATTGTTTTTCACCTACATTTCGAACGTATTTCATAGAAAGGGAAAGTTCAGTTTTCTTCCGTTTGTTCTTTTATTCCCACAATTACAGTCTGACATAACGTTTTGTCCCTTTTTACTGTTTTTACCCGATTCAAGTCGAGTACGTTTTTAACAAATTCCTTTATTTTCTACAAGACAGCCGACATACTAACCTATCGATTAGTTTCCAGCCCAATTACATACTAATTAAATTCTGCAGTTTATGTTTTAAAGTTAGAGTAAACTACCAGCATAGTGAATACGTGAATATCTTTTGCTTGCAATTAAAAAAGGTTCCCTCTGCTAAAAATATACACGTTTCGTCACGCCATGTTATGGATTTCAATGTAGGTTCGAAAGTTTCCGCGTGAATTTTGGGATTTGAGATTCTACCAAGTAATCCTAAAGGAATTTAAAAATATGTAGGTTAATTAAGGGCGTTTTTTGAATTTAAAAAATGAAAAACAGCGTAGAATTAACGTTGACCTGATTTTGGCGCTACCTGTCTGGACTACACAACAGTTGGGTAAGCCCACGTCACATAAATTCATAAATATTTCCGTCATTCATTTTGGTCGAAGTATAAACATATGTTAACTGGGTGGTTACTTAATGGTATTTTGGCAAACATTCCGATGATGTTACTTACGCAAGGTACTAAATTAATAGCCGATGGTGAAGAGCAATTACAAATGTGAAACGAGACGTATTAGACACAGTTAATATTAAATGAATTTTATGCGATGATTCGCGTCACCGAGAAGTGTGCGATGGAATGTTACGAATGCAGCAGCAGCAGTACGGAGTGTTTTTTTTTTATGTAAATCGCGTTGCGGACTACCGAAAGGATCGTGGAAGCACACTGGCGAGGATGTTCTTATGTTTTTTTAGGAGATATTAGGCAAAACGAGCATGAGAAGCTAGGCAAGAGAGAGTGATGTCGAAAAGGTCATGGACGAAAAGTGTGTTTATTTATGCGAGTGATGTAATCGAGAAAACAGAGAGACAGACTGACATTCCCTTCGGAATGCGGTGAGATTTGATAATAGCGTATGAGGAGGAGTGCAGGGTTGGGTTGCTGGGCGCCCCGTGCGTAGCGACGTGGAGGCTGTGCAGGTGCCTGCCACCCATATGACAACTCACCCGTTGGCAACGTGTACAACAGATTGTCAAGGAAGAACGTATCCGGGTTGTTTATCATTTAACCACAGTGGGTGGGCCTAGTTTTCGAAATGCGTGTTGTTCGCCCTGGACTGGCGAGTTAAGTGCATACACACAGGTATTAACAACATATGCTGGACGGCACGTCACGAATTCCGCGATGCTGGCGACGTCGGATTCGCGTTCACGCTCAAATTGCAGGAGGCCACGGACGCGCCAGCTGATCGGTCCGCCAGCATGTTCAGTTTGCTGGTCAGGTCTACAGCTTTCACACCCACCGACCAGAGCTCCTCCGCTCACGCACCAGGAGTCCGGAGTCGCCTCGAAGCGCACTGCCGCCACGTCGAGCGATTGATTCCGGACCGCATTACGCCGACGTCCGCCGCGTCCGAACGGAAATCATACCATACTTTGTTGTTAAACGACCCAATATTTTAATATTTAATCGGGGAGAAATGTCAAACTCGAAACAACCACAACCACCGCACTCGAACTCGACTCCGAATGCTGCTCCAATTTTTTCCCTACCCCGAACTAGTAGGACCCGACGACACTTTGCACCAACTTTTATCTTAAACTAAATTAATGTCGCGCAATAGGGGTTACCTGAGCTGAAGTGTGACCGCTTCGTGTCTCCGTTCTCGTTGTCCCCGTCCAGTGGCCTTTTCCTGGAGTCCGCGATCTCTGGTGACGGGCACGTATCCATTCCCGAGTCGGCGGCCATCTTGAATTTAGACGTCCATTAGCAGAGAGCGTCAACGCGATACCACTTACTCGCACACTTAACCGAGACTGATTCACAACGGAGACATGTCTTATTCGCCAGCGTTTAGATTGTCCCCACTTTTATTAGGACCCAGATTGCAACCACTAATAAATCACTATGGTTCCTGTTTTTATTATTTCGTTATTTACTATTTACCTATTTGTAACAAATCCCGCTTTTATTGATATTTACCTCGCGAATATGTGAACATTAAAAATCAAAACGCCCCCGTCAACTGTCAAAAAACAAAAGCCTCACGACCGGCCTGGCCGACTCGATTTTACGTTTTAACGCACTGGCAAGTTGTAATAAGAATATTCTTCGCTTCTTCACTGCACGTTGTCGTCTAAGCGCCGCTACGTCAGGGCTGCGTTTCTACTTCTGCAAAAAAATGTGTCATATAAGAAACAGCTGGATAAATGTAGGTCCGTCACGTGTTGCTGGTGACCTTCACATTCGCTACCACAAATATTTACGTTCCTCGTTTCGCATCATCCTCGTCTAATGAAAACACGGATATTTTTAACTCCCTATGCAATCCCGCAGTTTCCCCTCCTTTAAAGCGTAAAACAAAGTGCACAATTATTTTGTTTGGGAAAAAAGCATTTTGCGCACCAGTGATAACCCATTACTATAATGCATACACCACAAATTAATAAAGTACGGCCCTTTGTTTAAAAATCCCTTTCAGGCGAGCCAAGTTGTAAATCATAAATGCTTGCATAATTTAATTTTACGTCGTTTATTTTATTTTATTGTATATTGCGTTTTCAAATCATGCACATAAAACAAACCACTGGCTCAAATTTGTCGATTTTTAAAAGTTACTTAACTTCCGTGTCCCTAATAGGCTTGCCAAATAACAAATGAAAGTAACTTTTTAATGTTTTCTTTTGTTTTTATTAAAAAAAATAAACATTAGCGCAGTGCGTATTTATTAATTAAATATTAATTATTGTGATTTAAGCGCGGTTATAATTTGCTCCTTTTTGGGATTAAAACAGCCTGTTGAAAAACCAGCGGCGGCCTCATGCGGGGGGGATTAACGGGTTCCGCTAAACTTCTAAACAGAAAATATCCGAGATTGAAAACAAACATGTTTGTTCCAATGGCTCATTTTAATAATAGTAACTACAAAAAAATTCTATCGTGGTGTTTACTGCCGTAGCCGTTAAAATACACAAAAATATTAAACGTTTGAACTTACCAGTGGCGTACGCAAGGGGGGGGGGGGGGATAACCATGATCTCTGTCACAAAAGCGTAAATTATATTCCCTAACAAAAAAATGAAATACATATACTACCTACAGTATACAACATTACAACACACTTGCTGGCCTCTTAATATTTGCAGTTGTCTCAAAGTCGGCAATATTTCATCCAGTCTTATCCAACATTGATATCGTTTCAGAATCGGCTAACTGGACTAACAATGATGTTATTACATCGTGAACAAGCAGTATGTTTAGATGACGTTATAGATGATTTATCAAAAACACCTAGACGTATTATTGACCTCATACTTTTAGCCTTTTGTAACTTGTAAATTAAGGGCCCTATATTTTTAACGCAATAGAATGTTATAAACACCTGTTATTTTTTTCATTCCGCGCACCTAAAACAATTTTGATTTTTTTTAGATAATAAGTTATTGATAGTTTTTCATTTTAATTTGTTAAATATATCTGCTGATAAAAAAACTAGTTTGTGTTAAACGAAAGAAAATTGGAAATAAATGTCGTTCAAATGAACACTTCTGTAACCCCCCCCCCCCCCCCATGAACGTTAGCTGCGTACGCCACTGCAACTTACGAGTAACTTAAACCAACATGAAGGTTTGAAACGACATTGTAACACAATGAATTTAATTAAATATTCAGAACAGTTAAAATTTCGAGCTTGTAAAAAACCAGTGGCTGATCTGAAGGGGGGCATTATAGAGGTTACAATCCTGTTTTTGAAATTTTGATATGATAGTTAATATTTGATTTAATAGTAGCTCGTTTTAAAATTAACATTAAAATAGACAAAGTTTTTATTTTATTGTCAAATTCTGAAACCACCCCTTTAAGATGATACATTTATTTTCTTTTTTAAGTATAGAAGAAAGTTGGAAAAAAAGGCGAAACATACTGGAAGCCGCAAGAGAAAACATGGGTCAGAGAAATGCCAATAAGGGCACAAAACCATGATTTACGGAAGAAATCAAGCAGCTTTCTGAAACATAGAAGTAACATAACACCAGACAATGATCGAGAATATACTGTAATAAGGAACAGAGTGAATGCAAAAATTAGAGAGGGAATACTGGAGTCGTTTCGCCAAAAACATGGAGCACGACTTGCAAGGCCCCCAAAAGAAAATTTGGAAAATGCTGAAAGCAAGGAAAAAACCGTTAAACGAGTACAACACAATCCAACAAATAGATAAAAAAAAAACATGGATGACGTACATAGAACAGATGTATAAATATGAGTCAGAGCCACACAGAGAAGAAACACCAGAAAACGTAAAGGATGAAGAAATAACTCTAACTCAACAAGAAATATCTGAAAATATTAAGAAGCCCCGGGACTAGATGACACCCCTAATGAAATGCTGAAGTACGTGGGAGATGAACTAAGCGAAAACATCACCATTCTCCTCAACAAAATACTGGAGGAAGGAATCGTACCACAGGAATGAAAAAATAGTATCAGAATACCCATATTGAAAAACGGGGATAACAATACAACGCTGAAGCTGTTAACAAAAACACTGACTAATAGAATACTGCAGACAGATAATATCAGAGAGGAACAACAGGGTTTCAGGCATAACAGATCAACTCTGGATGCCATATTTATCATAAAGCCAATAGTCGAGAAGTCTCTACAATATAACTCACCGGCGTACATATGCTTCACCGATCTGACCAAGACTTTCGATCGCGTAATTATTGCCATAATGAGAGAAGAACACATCCCTGACCAAATGATCAAAGTCATAGAAGACGTAAACAGTAACAACAAAACAAGAATAAAAATTAATAAAGAATTAACGGAACAAATATCACTAAAAGGAGGAATACGACAAAGGGACAGCTTAAGTCCACTGCTTTTTAATATGATAATATGGACCGGATAATATCAAATGTAAATACGACTGGAAAAGGGTACAGAATGGGAAAAGAAGAAATAAAAATAGTCTGTTATGCTGACGACGTGGCCATCATATCTGAAGACGAAGATAATCTACAACGGATGTTACACAAATTCCAAACCGTCGCAGAAGAGTACAACATGGAAATATCAGAGACAAAAACCAAAAGTCTAGTTGTGTCAACGGAACCGAGAAGATGCAAAGTGGTCAGCAATAACCACATAATAGAGCAAGTAATGACTTTCAACTACCTCGGAACAGAAATCTCAAGCCACGGCAACCTAAAAAGAGAAGTCCTAAAACAAATGAGTAAAGCGACATGCATATCCGGATGCTTAAGAGACATAATCTGAAAAAATCCAAATATGAGTACAGATAGTAAGATACGGATATACAAAACCTGCATAAGATCTGTCATGACAGTCATGACGTATGGAGCCGAGACGAGAGCTGAGACATGTGACACCAAGAGGCTGCTACGGACAACGAAGAACTATAGCAGGAAAACACTAAGAGACAGGGTACCGAATGACGAGATCAGACAGACATGTAAAACAGAAGACGTAGTTCGATGGTCAAGACAAAGAAGAGGAGCATGACCAGAGACAGATTAGCTCGCATCTCCAGGGATGGTAAACCGATTGGAACCAGACCACCAGGAAGACCAACTAAGAGATGGAGAGAGAGTTGGCAGTCAACATCCCAAGGAAACAAAAGAAGAAGAAGAAGAAGTATGCAAAAGGGTTAAAACCGCGAGCTTATGGAAAACCAGTTGCGGTTCTGAAGAGGTGTATTATATGGGTTACATCCTGTAACTGTAGGTAATGTTGGACTCATTTTACTAATAATAAAAAAATTAATTAAACAAGTGAAATAATTTTTTAAGGCCATTAAAATAAACAAAACAAAAATGTTTTAAACATAATTTATTTCGTCTTCAGAAACCACTACTGCAAGATGATAGATTTAATTTCTTTTTCAAGCATTCAAAATGATTAAAACTGCGAGCATATGGAAAACCAGTGGCGGTTCTGAAGGGGGTTATTATATGGGTTACAATTCTGTTTCTCTAAACTCACAACCGAAAATGTTTGAATGTAGTTGATGCTTGAATTAGTAGCTCGTTTTAATTTAAAAAAAAATACCTTTAATAAACAAATGAAACAACTCTTTTTAATGCCATTTTTACTCCAGTGAACGGAGCCGAAAAAGGGGGGTTACCCTGCAAAAGGTCGGGTAGTTCTGAATTTTTGATATGTTGTATAGGATGGTTGGTTAGTGAAAAATCCTAATTTCCACAATTCCCCCTCCTCTGCTACCTCCGCCATCTTTTGGAAACCACCGAAAATCGGCACTTCTTTCAGTTTTTTGCCTATAACTTCTTTCTGATGAATTTTAGCGCAAAGAAAGTTATTTACAGACTTGTAGAGGATAAAATTTCCTGCAAATTTGTCATGTAAAGTTTTTTTTTACGATTAATATGAACGGAGCTATAAAGCTTCCAAAAAAGGATAAAATTTTGAGTTTGTTTCCACTTTACATCGCAATAACTCCGTAACACTTCATTTTAGCGTAAAAGCCTTTATAATCAATTTTGTAGGGAATTTAATTACCTACAAAATCCATGTATCAATTTTTTTACGACCAATGCAACGGAGTGGGGATAAATTTACAAAAAAAAAAACGAGAAAGGGGATTTTTGCAAGTTTAGTGCAGCAACTCTCTTTGGTTCATTATTTCTAATAATAAAACTATTACCTTTCATTCCAAACAGAATAATCTGTATACATAGATGCAAAATGAATGTAATTATGCGTTGGCGAACGTCAGTGAAGTCTCGTAGGGCGGTAGGGCTACTAGAAAAAACTTAAAAAAAAACAGCACTCCCTTCTTTTATTTGCCTGCGACTTCTTTCTACTGCTCTTCAGCTCAGAATGAGTTATTTGCCGAGTATTATATATATTCTAAGGCCCAATTTTCTAAAACTTTGGCATATTATGTCTTTTGTGAAATCAATAGCCGTGGAGCTGTACCGCTCCCAACAAGGCAAAAGTAGCGATCTTAGAAAAATATTGAGTCTTTTCCCAGTTTTCCTAGCTATAAGTAAATAGATAAATAATTAAATAACTCCTTGGCATTTGAATAGAATCAATCTTGTAAGGAATATCATCAAATTTCATTATATAGTTTTAGTTGTTGTACTCAGCTCTACAGTTACGGAATGGAGGAAATATAGAATACACATAAAAAAATTGATACATGGATTTTGTAGGTAATTAAATTCTCTACAAGATTGATTAGAAGGGCTTTTACGCTAAAATGAAGTGTTACGGAGTTATGGCGATGTAAAGTGGAAACAAACTCAAAATTTTGCTAAGTACGCAATTTTAGCCTTTTTTGGAAGCTTCATAGCTCCGTTGATATTAATTGTACAAAAAAACTTTAAATAACAAATTTGCAGGAAATTTTGTCCTCTATAAGTCGGTAAATAACTTTTTTTGCGCCAAAATTCACCAGAAAGAAGTTATGGGCAAGAAACTGAAAGAAGTGCCGATTTTTGGTGGTTTCCACACAATGGCAGAGGGAGCGGAGGAGGGGGAATTGTGGAAATTTGGATTTTTCACTAACCAACCATCCTATACAACATATCAAAAATTCAGAACTACCCGACCTTTTGTAGGGTAAAATCCTTCGTTTACTGGACTATTTGTCTTTGAAATACACAAACAAATTGAAATTTTAAACCTAATTTGTTCAGTTATCAAATTCGGAAACCATTACCGCAAGGATTTAATTTTTTTAAGCATTCAAAATTTTAAAAATTGTGGATGATTTATAGAAAATCAGAGGCGGGTCTGAAGGGGGGGGGGTGTAACTTTTTAATACCATTTTATGTTTTTTTTCCTTTAGTAAATTTTAAAACGTCACTGTAACACAATGGTTTTAATCCCGCCCCCCCCTTTAAGAGTTTAAAAGGGTTAAAATAGAAAACCAGTGGCGGACCTGGTATGGGGGTTGATTAACACTGAACATTTTCGTTTGACTGGAAAGTAAGTTTCTGTTCATCTCAACAGCTTTTGTTAATAATAATAAAAAAAGAAAAGCACACAAATACTGGATAAACGATACGCTTTTGTCTTTTGTTAAAATTTATTTAATTTAATATCCTGCTATGATCGTTAAAATATACAAAAGTTTTAATCCTAAGTTACTCTATAACTAAATTTCGAGACTTAATGGGTTTAATTTTCTCCTCTTAAACGCAAAAAAAATGCTTAAAACTAGAAGAAAGCTGAAAATGTTTGGTGTTCTGGAAAAATTTTATAGACAGTGGCGTAGTTTAAAACTGTAAAAACATGTTGAAAGCTACCATTAATTTTCAATCGCTTTAGTTTTTATTTTTGTAGTTTAATTATTTAAAATTGATCAACGACGTTCAAATGTTTTCCAAGTCTACTTCTTGGTTTTTATTTATAATTTATTACTGTTATATTGTCCGTCATTTAATTAAATTAACCGGCATTTAAAAAGTAGCGTAAAAAACCATACACATAAATCAAAATTACTTTTTATTACTGTTTATGCATGTAAAAAAAACAAACAGTAATACTTAGCACCATTGTACCATCCCTTTATTTACATGATAGATAATAGCGTTGGTACAATGCTGGAGGACATTAAAGGGAACTGATAACATTGTTTTAAAGAATAAATTGTGTTAAGTACTGTAATTTATTTACTAATTTTCATATAAATAATTTTGCTATTGCTGATGGGGGGGGGGGGGGGATGGATTTTAGTAAATTTATTGTTTGTGCTGAATCTATATTAAACTCATTTAAGATCAAATAATGCAAATAAAAATATATCTCTGAGGTGTTTAGAAATGCCAGACAGAAGATATTAAATTTTCAAATTTTTAAAGAATATTCTTAAATTATTGATGGTAAAGTTGACCTTCCAAACACATTTCAGCAAAAAAGCAAAAAACTCCCGGAATTATTTTTTAAAGGGGAATTTGTAAAAGCTTTGGAAATGCAAATCAAGTTTATTATTGAAGGGCTGCCTGCAACAATGTAACGGAATCTTTGTTCCGGCATTATTATCTTCGAACCGTTCAATGTGTAGAAATCAATACGTAAATTTAGTCATCCATGGGAACAACTATTTTTAGTGTAACCTCCAGGAATGGAAAATTAACCGAAACGAATAAAACTGGAAAGGGTTTTAACTTTTCATATTTTAAGAATCAAAGATTAGAATTGTAACAATCAAATTAATTTAAAAAAAAAGCAAAACAGATGAAAGTGTAAGTGAATCTTCAAATGTTTTTGGTTTCTCTTTTGTTTTAAAAATCCAATCCTCGACTTAAAAACGATTTAAATAAATATCGTAAAATTAAATGACATTATGCAGATCTAAGGTTAAAATGGAGTAAATTTAAAAAAATAATTAAAATGCATAGTAGAGTTGTATAAGTGTACAATTTCTGACGTCACACAAAAAGAGAAAAAGAATGTCGTTTTACCTCCATAAAAAATTTAAAACGGAAACGACCCTTTTATACCAAACATAATTTAATAAAATTCCCTTGTTTTCTCACAATCCCAAAAAGGATACGACAGCTTAAGCTTAAAAAGGGATAATCCAATTCCATTGTAAAAGGATACGAACGCTAATAAACTTAAAAGTTATATCTTTGCTGCGAGTTTGTAAATTATACTAAAACAACTTGCAACAATTCTGAGATTAAAAAGTGATAGTGCAATTTAGAAACACAAAAGAAATTGTTGTGCATTAATTTTATTGCTTTAAAAAATAGAGTTAACATATGTAACTGAGTTATTCTTTTGTTAATAAAAAATATTCTTTTGTCGATAGATGTTCTTTTGTTAACGAAAATTAATTCAAATTGGTTGTAAATCTGTTTAATGGTTTCGCTTTCAATTGAAACGTATAGAATTAATTATGTATAAAGGCAATTCAGCTCCTAAAACTTTAAATATTAATAACTGAAACTGTGTTTTGGCTTGAAGAATTTTAAATTAAATTAAATTTTAACTGAACCAATTTTTATATAGATTTCGAACTATGGGTTAAAGAATACAGAAATTTGGTGTTTTAGTAGGTATGTATTGAACAAAACAAAACAACATTTTATTATTCCTGGCGAGTGTCCTACCATTCGCTTAAAACAATTGAGAAGCAAAACATTTGACCCTCAATGTTGCTTATCATGTTATCATACTCCTCCTAGAAGAGTTTTTAGATGGTTTATATCAGAATTTTTCCTTTTACCCCTTTGCTAAGGTTCGTCGACCTAAATTTTGAAGACACGATAACCTTTAAAGCCTATTATGCTACGCATTCGGTGTATAAGATATAGGTAGCTTACAGGGTGGGTGGTGAAGTCCTATGGTTCTCTAATTGAGCTGCATGAAATTTGTCTAACTACATATTTCTGTTTTTTTTTCTGGTAAATTGGCAACTGGGGACTCTGTAATATTTCCTAACCTTCCACAGGGGTTCTTTAATTTGTAATACCTTGTTAGATGGTTGTTGCAAATAGTCCGAAATCAAATCATATTTAGCGAAGGAAGTTCTTTGGCCTTGCTATAGTTATATTCTGTTCGGTTTTTTAGAGGCTTTGTATTGGGTGATGATCCATTTGCTAATAACATTCCAAAGCGTACCTACTTCTTGATATACATACTTTGGACAGCATCCAGGTCGAAACAGACCTCGGTCAACCTCTGTCTTACTAATTTATCGGTCTATACTACGGTGACCTGATATATACACCCCCACCCCTCCCGAGCTAGTCATATATCATATTATTTCGCTAGGCCACTGAATTCCTTAAAATATTCTCATATTATAATATAGCGTTGTAGTATGGCACATATGTATTTCCGCTTAGGAAACTGAAACATATTTACCCAAAATGAAGCTATATTACTTTCTTAGTCTTTGTCCAATTAAACCTGATCTGGCACCCGTCTCAGTTTTTAAAATCGTTTCTTTACCAGCTCACCAGCATGGTTTTCTCGTTCCAATTCATTAACGGGTGTCGCCAAGTATCTTGGAAACATATGGCCCTGTTCATTTGAAATAGAAAACCCCTGATAATTTTCTTGTGTGTCGCGTATCAGTGTTATAATTGTACCGAAAATTCTATGGAGAAGGCCCAGTGACGTGAACGTGAATGGAACGCGAACAGCATCTTTCGCAGTTCAATCAATGTCTTCTGGTCCAGTATCACACCACGTTTAGAAGGGTCTCCATTGCAGCAGTGGACGTAGTTTCTACCACTACTGTTATGCCGAAAAAAGCAAGCCCTCGAATTGTTGTTAATGTTTGGTTCGAGAGGTGTTGCTTCACCTACCACACCTAAGGTCCATATTACTGCGATCTTAACCACTCTGGTTTGTAACTTTTACATCATTCCTGATTTGCAACAATTTATCGAATTTATAGCTATTTTTTAGAAATGTAGGGTGTAGGGTGCAGGTAAGTTCGGAGTCTAGAGTGAATCAAGTGAATTTGTTTTAAAACTCCCTACAGCGTTATCTTTTGGCCCCAGAGATGAGCAGATCTTAAGATTCCTAAGCAACTTGTGCGTGTAAAGGGTATACAGGTGTTTTTTTGATAAATTATCCTAAGGGCTTTCATTCCAGTACATCTTATAACGGGGTTTAGGGCGTACCTTCCTTCAGCAACCAGATAACTAGGTTATCTACAAATCCTAAGAAATAAAACCTTTTATTGTTGAGCCTCTTAAGCAACACGTCCATGACAAGGGCCCACAACAAAGAACCACTCGAACCGCAAAAGTTTAATATGGACTTTTATACCTTTTGATCACATCGGCGAAGCTTTTCGTTCAAATAATTAATAAAAAAAACTGACGGAAAAGGACAGAGGAAAGAGGCAAACTAGCCGACAACCAATAATATTTTAGAAAGAAAATCTCAAAACTGACCTTACCAGAAAAATTACAAAACCTCAAAGAAAAGCAAAGAGGCCCAAAGTGCCTGGTCTTGATAACTTTATACGTACAAAATTCGGTTAAGACCACTCTCTTGATTGGTATTGTAACAAATTATGCAATGACATCATCGCTGCGTCAACTAATCCCGAACCGACGAGTAAATTCGAGAAAAATCCACACAACTCTGGAGTCAAAGGCCGCCGCAGGTATAAGAGCCGGGACCCACAAAAACCCAGTGAGTCTGAAAACTGATACGCGCGGCTGGAATTCTGAAAGCGGTATAAATAAATAGTAGTTAAATAGATAACTGTTACAAATAAATTACTTTAGCGTTCGGTTTTAATTTTAGTGTTCCGTTTAGTTTTACGTTAGTGTTTAATTGTTGTTCTTTATAATTATTTCGTACTTTAAGTTTGTTTAATAAATTAATTTACACCACTAACCGAGTTTACTTTAAATAAACGTCGTAAAACGTTACAGTATAAAATATAAACAGTACTACTCTTTACCAAGTTAATCTGCAGTTACCTGGAAGTGGCATATCTCAGGAATTGATACTAAGACCAACGCCTTGGAACATATTGTACTACGATAGAGTGTTTCGACGGGAGATGAAGAGGGAACATGATTATCTAGATCTAGACCATGGGGTCATGCTAGTCAAAAATTGTACTTGTCTGCTTCAAAAAGGCATATTTTTAATAATAATATAAATGCTTTACTTCACCCAGTGATAACATGATCCTTGGAAGACCTCCTGAAGTTTCCCGGTTTTTTCATTACCATGTGAAAAATTCAGCCACCACTGGAAATCGGGTGATCAAATATATCAAGCCCTGCTGATAATGACCGGTGCCAATAAAGAAAGTATGGAAGATGACTAGGTGAATACAAAGATCGATGAACAATACTTTGCCCTACAAAACATTGGTAATAAGAAAATCGTTGAGAGATATTACAGTTAAAACCGGCGAGGTCGAGATTAGAGGTAAAAGAAGCATAAAAGTGTCTTAGGCCAGAAACAGTATACAACATGAATATGGGAATACATATTATGATAACAAATATGAAGGCAAAAGAAACAGAGAAAACACTAAGCAAACTCATATATAGGTAGATCCAAACCTGGAACTTAATTAATTTCATCGTCCTGCATAAGGTCCCTGAATGACAAAAATGAGTCAAAGTTGCAAAATATTGGATATTAGAAAGGATACAAAAAAAGCAACAACAAAAATCGTGGGTGGCTATGGTATGATAGAAGCAAAGGTTTTGAAGGTAACAAAGGGAACCATACTGATGTGCCTTTTGACAAAATATGGGACATATAAAAAAGAGCAAAGGAAAAGAGTCCAAAAATAATTTCTGTGAAATGCTGAGAAGAGATCACACGATTTTAATGGACCGAAAGGTTTTCCCATAAGTGGCCCTATAGAGGTGGGATACTTCGCTAAGCAATTTCTCACAGACAATAGATATTTTGATACATCATACTATTGCGACTCAGGAGTGCCAAAATAGACGATTGTGGCTTTAAAATACACTAGAATATATTGTAATGCAGGGCCATAGATGGTCCCACACTAAAATTGGGGAGTTGTTAACGGTAGGTTATATGGTTAAACACATGCAAGCACGTAACTTAACCTAAAAGCTTGCAGACGGAGGAGGGGAACAAAATTGAACCCAAAAACTTACTTGGTATTTTAATTCGTCAATTCTTTTTCGGCCAAAACGGTTCAATTTACTTTAGTTTATTAATTTGCCCTGGGTGGGCTAGGGCCTACTCAGATCTCCCTGAAGTTACATGTTTAAGCACATTCTAGATTCAGAAGAGAAATGAGGATTATAAAGAAAAATATAACCGAAGTAATCAGAACTAAGGAGATAAAAGAACAAAAAAATGGATGGCTAGATTGAAAGGAAATGCCGAAAGGTGATTCTGGAACGACAATATAAAGGCCAGGAGGGATAGTTCCTATGTAATCAGAGGTATGGGGTTTCATGCGCATTTCCTTTCCTGTCCAGAATAAAGGGGTCTTATCCAGCAGCAAAGAGAATATCACCAATCCTGTTTAACAGGCCGTCAACCCATCGACAGTTTGTCTCCTGCAACGCACAAGCTCAAAGGGCTACTTTAACTTGTCGGATTAAGGGATGTATCATCAAAGACTCCAAGAAAGAACTTCATTTTCCAAAGGGTTTTTCCAACCTCCTGGTTGATAGTAAAGTGATGCCTCTATTGACATACGTAACGAGTGGTGCAGAGCATTGTTGGCCAAAACCCCATCTTTGGTCTACCTGTCAAGCAGATATCTCTTTGATTTACCATTGTGATTCGATAGACGAGTTAACAAGGCTTTGATCATTCGTTAAATTAACAAAAGTTTTGTGTAACCCGCACTATTGCTTTTTTTGTTTGAACAATAGCGAATTTTCAAAATTAAGTTATTCAAATGATTATAGACAGAACTCGAGTCCGTATTTTTTAATTTAACTTTAGTTGTTATCTTTATAATATAATTAATATAATCTTTGTTATTATCATGGATGCACTCAGAACTGTTGTTTGAAGAGGATTTACAGACAAATAAATAGAAAAATGGTTTTGTTAGCAGTAAAAAACACAAATAAAGATTCTATTTCATGAAGGGCTTCAACTCCCTAAGATCTCCCTGTAGATACCGTCCGTGGCTATTCTTTTTAATTTTTATTTATTTGTTTTGTTGGGCGATATTTGCCTTGTTTGTGATGTACGGGGAGGGTTCAAATTTATCCCGGTAGTTTGCCGCTATATGGCTATATACAAAATAATTTGTATATTATGGCGAAATAGCTTTTCGTGGTAATACACTGGACAATCTAGAAGTCGTGTGTGCTGTTGTTATGGTTACAGTTATTTTTGTTCAGTACCTATCTGCAGCCATGGCGGAACAACCAGTTTTTAATTCTGTTACGCAGCGAATTATCATTAAATTTCTTATTAATGATGAAATCAGGGTACACCATTTTGTCCCAGAATTCAAAAAATTAAGCATAGAGGGGGAGACACAAAGCTTCACCGAAGCCCAAAAAAACAAAGATTATCCCTTCAGTTGAGAAGATAATGGTCACTGTGTTTTCGGACGCAGAAGGGGTTTCGTTTACAGATTTTTTAGAAGATAGATGTACAATTAATGCCCCTTAACTGCTTACTGAAAAAGTTAAGGCTGCATTTCGGACGAAAAGACAGAAGCGTTCGGTTGGGAGTGTGGTTCTCCTCCCCCACAATGATCGCCCGCACACCGCCCAACTTTAGATACATTTCACTGGAAGACACTTCCACATCCTCCTTACAGTCCGGATTTGTCTCCTTGTGACTTTCATTTGTCGAGGAACCAATTGGTGGATGGTATTCGATTTGAAGATGATGGGGAATGGGGAGGTCAAAAATTTTGTGCAAAACTGGCTTACCGCTCAGCCAAAAAACTTCTATGAAGAAGGGATTATAAAGTTTCCAAAGAGATGGCAAATGTATGTAGAGTTAGAAGGTGAATACTTTGAAATGTAGGATAAATCATATTGTAAAGATCTTGTTTAAATAAAAAGTTACAAAAAAAATCCAGGTTAAATCTGAACCCTCCCCCGTATTTTTAAAGCATTTTTGTCTTTAAAGCTATTTCACCAACGAAGCTAGAAGCTAGTCCTTATTAACTTTTTTTTTTAATTTCGTGGTTAAAATTCCAGACGTTGTCATTATCAGCCTTTTAGTGTCATACGAATATTGATCAAAATGCGACACTCAGAAATGTTTGTTATAAATAAATAAATGACACTGAAGGTCAGTAATGACCATTAAATTTTTTATGAAATGCTCCAGGAACTATTTTTAATGTATTTTTCCTTTTATTTTTCATTGTTTAATCGTTTAATGCATATTAAAAGAAAGCATGCAAGTTTTTGAAAACAATCTTAAAAGATTCTTGAAACAACTAATAGACCAGAGCTGAAGCCTTTGAAAATGGTAAAAAGTGAAAAAAAATAATAGTAGGATGAAACCCATTGGAAAAGGAAGAGAATATAACAAAAATGAAAGGAAAAATAATTTACGGGCGATCTGAGGTCGGGAAGTGGAAGGGGGTGCGTTTTTAAGGGTAGAAAACTGTTTATCTCGATTTCCGGCAAAACCACAAGTCTTATGAAAAAAAATTTAATGGCAAAGTTGTAGGTAATAAAAAGATCTACAACTTTTGTATTTACACTTTTTTCACATAACCTCAAAATTCATGTGAAAAATTCAAATAACCAAGTTTTTGGTTTTTTATTTGTATCTTTTACAAAAAAATTTTTTTTTTCACGAAATTTGGTGAAAACTTACCTTTTTATGTCCCAAACACACTGTAATTTTTTTGATTTAAAATATTTATTTTTTCACCTTATTTTGACTTAATATCGAAAAAGCACCCTAATTTTCAATCGAAAATTCTCGCGTTAAAATATCTGCTTTTTTAAAAAACTCGGTGGGCTTTTTGTTCGTTGAAATCTCTACTTTTTGATGGTGTAAAAAAAATATACATTACTATGGTAAATGTTCTCAAAAAATGCAAAGAAACGAAAAAAACTCGAATCCGAATTTTTTTTTTTTTAATCATCATGTACAATTTTGAGCTATTTATTAAAATTTATACTTTAATTACTCGAAAAACGTAAGATTCTATGTTACATTGATAAACAAAAAATTGCAAGTCGAAATATACTAAGTACTATAATTAACAACCAAATAAGTTAATAAAGTTAATCTACAATATTTTGAGAAAGTTGTAGAATCTTCTTTAAATTATATGCGTAGATGCCTATTTATTGCTATTTTAAGATAACTTATATACCTGAGTGACCTACGGAAAATTTTAGCCCATCAAAAGGTATTTCATAGAGAAGTGGGGTATCAGTATAAAGTATCTAAATTCAATAGTACGATTTACATGTATATTTATATATTATGAGATTTTCTATGACATAAATGTAATTAGAATTTAATAAATCAACTTTTTTACTGAAAAAAATAGTAGCAGTCACATTTTTTAGATGAAATCCTCTTTCAATCCTACCTTTAATTATATTTAGAACAACTATTTTCGCATGTTTTTTGCAATCTTTATGTTTTATGGATTTGTAATTTTTTTGTTTATCAATGTAACACGGAATCTTACGTTTTTCGAGTAATTAAAGTATAAATTTTAATAAATAGCTCAAAATTGTACATGATTTAAAAAAAAAAAATTTCGGATTCGAGTTTTTTTCGTTTCTTTGCATTTTTTGAGGACATTTACCATAGTAATGTATATTATTTTTACACCATCAAAAAGTAGAGATTTCAACGAACAAAAAGCCCACCGAGTTTTTTAAAAAAGCAGATATTTTGACGCGAGAATTTTCGATTGAAAATTAGGGTGCTTTTTCGATATTAAGTCAAAATAAGGTAAAAAAATAAATATTTTAAATCAAAAAAATTACAGTGTGTTTGGGACATAAAAAGGTACGTTTTCACCAAATTTCGTGAAAAAAAAATTTTTTTTGTAAAAGACAAAAATAAAAAACCAAAAACTTGGTTATTTGAATTTTTCACATGAATTTTGAGGTTATGTGAAAAAAGTGTAAATATAAAAGTTGTAGATCTTTTTATTACCTACAACTTTGCCATTTAACTATTTTCCATAGGACTTGTAGTTTTGCCGGAAATCGAGATAAACAGTTTTCTACTCTTAAAAACTCACCCCCTTCCACTTCCCGGCCTCAGATCGCCCGTAAATTATTTTTCCTTTCATTTTTGTTATATTCTCTTCCTTTTCCAATGGGTTTCATCCTACTATTATTTTTTTTGGTTTAAAAAATTATCGACCCTGGTCTATAAACAAGCCTTGAAGTTAGAAATTATAAAAAAAACGCATAATAAATAAATAATACAAACAAGCAAACAAATGAATAAATAAACAGATAAATAAACAATGATACCACAATACCAACATAATATATGCTACGCCACTGTCAGTCCAAATTCCGTATCTTAAAATCGATATATTCTGGGGAAATTTCTATCTTGTTGACTTTATTTAAACGTCAGTATGTAAGCTGTTAGTAACCTAATTGCAGTAAACATCACGAAAAGAAACTGAGATAATCTTAGGGCTATTAAATTACTTTTATAACAGAAGGGAGCCCTCGTTTTGAAAGAATAACGCTGAGCTTTTCCAGGCAGTAAAAATTCTAAAAATATTGTTCAGAAACTGGATGTTATTTTCGGCTTTTCTTTGTATTTTTAATCGTTCAGAGGACGTATTTATGGAAACCCCTTTTTACTACTAAAATTGAAAATACCAAAAAGGAAGTTTAATGAATTATTTAAAGAATAAGCCAGATTGAAAAGGTATAATTAAATGTGAAGAGTAAACTTAAAAATAACCTGGAATAAAAAATAAATTAAAGAAAAGGTAGTCACTGGTGCGCAAAGTTTTTCAGTTAAAACTTCATTTCGTTGGGCAACTCACATTGACATTTCTACAACTACCTACTGTCATTTAAAAGTACAGACCTGGAACGTTCTAGAGTTTACTCGAAATTGTCATCCAGGGATCTTTGAGGGTAACTGTTGAAAACTTAAAATTTCGGTTAAAACGAATTTGTTAATTTGCCATGTCACCATAATTTTTTTAAAACCCGAACTAAATGGAAAACCTGACACTAAATTTGAAAGCTGGGAAACAACTGACGATCAGAATATGCACGTCAGTCAACCTGATAAATTAAGTTACTTATCTATTTCTTATTTCTTTGATAACGTTAATCAAAGTTACAAAACATTGTAAATAATCACAGAATTTTTTGGAGCAAATATTTAAATTTTAATAGTTTTGTAAACAAAGTAACTGAAAAACTAAAATATTAAGAGTGTGTTTGAGGAGATTACCATTGTTACAAATCAAAAATCCCACGCTAAAAAGCATCTTTTTATAGTTCAAATTTTCTGTTATAAAAATAACTTTCGAAACAAGTTCTAAATTTAGAAAAAATCTTAAAATTATCACAGTTATTTCCAAATTTGCAATTCTAATGGTTTACAAGTATGACGACCATGACTTTTAAATTTAACGGTTCTAAGAATTTAATTTGGTAATTAAAGTAATGAAGGTATGCAATTCTAATTGCTGTAATTTGGCAAACATTTCCCAAGTTGTCTTTATTATTAATGTTCGTTTCCATTACTTAATGGTGGTGAGAAGCCCAAGGTATTTCCTTGTTAATATTATTTATCATTTTTTCTTTAAACATACGAAGACTTAAGCTATTAAAAATTTAAGTTTCTCTTTAATAGTTTACCCTGGAATTTTAAAATTTGCAAAATAAGCAGAGACTATTAATTTAACTGCAATGTAACGCTCTGCTTATGGTCTGCAAAAAACTAATAGTGCGAATTTTAAACCACAAACTCGATTTGAAGGACTTTAAAATTGAAAAATAGAGTTTGAAATTAAAAACAATGCAAAATGATTTAAAAAAAGCCAAAACGAAAATTCACAAGTTTTTGTTATTTATTTAACAATTTATTTAGTTGTTTATTCATTTTGTCATTTGTTTGATTATTCGTTTAGTTATTCCGTCGTTTATTTGTTAGTTTGTTTCTTGTTTGATCTTCGTTCGTTAGTTTAATCGTTTCAGATGTTCATTTGTTCATTCATTCATTCATTCTTTTGTTTGTTTGTTTGTTCCTTCGTTCGTTCAGTCGTTTATTTGTTTCTTCCTTCGATTATTTATTCGTTTGTACGTTTGTTCTTTCTTTTGCTGGTCGTTCGTTCTTTCGGTCAGTCGTTGATTCCATTGTGCATTTATTTATTTATTTTATTAGTCGTTGTTTAATATATTCTCACATTCATTTGTTCATTGGTTTGTTCGTTCGTTCCATTGTTAATTTGTTTGATTGTTAATTCCATTGTATTCATTTATTTGTTCCTCTAGTCGTTTGTTAACTTCCTCATTCATTTGTTTATTTGTTTGTTCGTTGATTAGTTTGGTTGCTCGTTCTTTCATTTGTTTGTTTCTTTAGTTATGTATTCCTTCTTAAGTTCGATTGTTTGTTCTTTTCATCATGCATTCAATCGTCATTAATTTGTTCTGTTGTTTCTTGTATTTTTGTTTATTATTTCTTTCATTTATTCGCCTCTTTAGTTGTTTGCTTATTCTTACACTCGGTCGTTCGTTTCGTTGGTCGTTTGTTCATTTTTTCTGTTGTTTATTTGTTGATTTGTTCGTCCTTCGTTCGCTTTATTTGTTCCTTTAGTAGTCTTTTTGTTCTTTTTTATTCGTTCATTTCCTCATTCATTTCCTCATTCATTTATTAATTTCTTTGTTCGTCAGTTCGTTCTTTAGTTTGGCTGTTCGTTTTTTCATTAGCTTTTCTTTCAGTTGCTTGTTTTTCCTTACGCTCGGCCGTTTTTTTTTTGTTCCGTCATGCATTTATTCAATCATTTGTTTATTCGTTCGTATATTTATTTACGTATGTTCGTTAATTCGAGTCTTTGTTTGTTAATTTCGTCACTCTAAAGTTTATCCTGGAAGCTGTGTGTCTTTTAAAATTCAAAACAAGTAGAAACTGTAAATTTAACTGCAGTGTAAAGTAAGCTCTGCTTATGGCCGTAAACAACCTAAATGGTGTTAATTTTAAACCATAAACTCGATTTTAAGGTCTTTAAAATTTAAACACAGAGTTTAAGGTTTAAAACAACGCAAAATGTTCGAAGCGAAAGCTAAAACTGCAACGAAAATTTACAAAGAAGAATAATATGTTTTCTGTTTATTCATTTATTTAGCTACTTACCTAGTTTTTCATTCATTTCGTCATTTGTTTGGTTGCTCCTTTATTTGTTCTGTTGTTCATTTGTTAGTTCCTTCCTTGTTTGGTCTTCGTTCGTTTGTTTAATCGTTTCAGATGCTCATTTTTTCAATAATTCATTCGTTTGTTTGTTCCTTCGTTCGTTCTGTCATTTGTTCGTTTCTTTCCTCGATTGTTCATTCGTTCATTTATTTATTCATTTATTTATACGTTCGTTCGTGCGTTAGATCTATCTTTTGCTGATTATTGGTTGTTTCGGTTGGTCGTTCATTCCATCCTGCATTCATTTAGTTGTTCAATTACTCGTGGGGTCATTTATTTCCTCATTCATTTGTTCTTTTGTCTATTCCTTAGTTTGGTGGTTGGTTTTTCATTTGTTATTTCCTTTATTTGTTCCAACCTTCGGTTGTTTGATCCTTTTTATGCTCGGTTGTTCGTTCGTTCTGCTGTGCTTTCATTCATTCATGTCTTTGCTCGTTTGTTCGTTCATTCCGTCGTCCATTTGTTGATTTGTTCGGTGGTTAATTCCGGCATGTATTCATTTATTTGTTGATTTAGTCATTTTCTAATTTTTTCCCCTCATTCTTCTGTTTATTTGTTTGTTCGTCAGTTCGTTGATTAGTTTGGTTGTTTGTTCTTTCATTTGTTTGTGCCTTTGGTTGTTTGTTCTTTCTTATGCTAAGTCGTTCGTTCCTTCCGCCATGCATTCGGCCGTTCGTTGCTTTGGTCGTTTGTTCGTTCGCTTCTAATTTTTCCATGTGTTATTTCCTTCATTTTTCATCCCTTTAGTTGTTTGTTTATTTTTATACACGGTCGTGCGTTCGTTTTGTCATTCATTCATTTGTCCGTTCCTTTGATCGTTTGTTTACTCATTCTCCCGTTCATTTGTTGATTTGTTTGTTAGTCAGTTCTTTAGTTTGGTTGTTCGTTTTTTCATTAGCTATTTCCTTTATTTGTTAGTTCCTCCAGTTGTTTGTTATTTCTTACGCTTGGTCGTTTTATTTCTTCCTTCGTACATTCATTCAGTCATTTATTGCTTATTCGTGCGTTAATTTATTTAATTATTTATACGTATGTTCGCTAATTGAAGTCTTCGTTTGATCATTCATTTGTTAATTCCGTAATTCACTCGTTCAATCATTCATTACTTCCTGTAGTTGTTTCTTCATCCTTTCGTTTGTTCCGTAGTTTATTTATATCCATTGATTAATAAGCTCGTTTTTTTCTTTATTGTTTGTTCTTGCCCCTGTTTATTTGTTCATACGTTGCTTCGTTCCTACGTTTTGTAGTTTTATTCATTCGTATAGTTATTTACTCGTTTATACGTACTTTGTTAATTCTAATGTTCGTTTGTTAATTCAATTCTCCCGTTCACTTGTTCGTCTTTTCATTTGTTTTTTCCTTCATTTATTCGTTCCTGCGGATATTTATTCCTTTTTATGCTCGCTCCTTTGTTTGTTCCATTCTGCATTAATTCGTTCATTCCTTTGGCCATTTGTTCGTTCGTTCATTCTTTCCTTCGTTCGTTGTTCATTCCTCAGTTCCTTCTGTCGTAGATGTGTTAATTTATTCGTATATTGGTTCGCTCATTCAGTCAACCGTTGTTCATTTATTAATCATTTCTTTGTTCTTTATTTGACTGTTCGTTTATTAGTTCACCCATTCCGTGCTCTATTTATTCATTCATTTGTTTAGTTATTCTTTCATTTATTAGTTTATTTATTCGTACGTTCGTGACTTTGATTCTTTTATCATTTGTTTGTTAATTTTGTCATTCTTTCGTGCACTTGTTGATTCCACCATTATTTCGTTCTTTAAATCCGTCATTTGTTCCATCCATCATTTAGTCATTCGTCAATAAGCTCGTTTTATCCGCCGTGCTGTCATTAATTTATTATTTCGTTTGTTCATTCAGTCGTTTATTTGTACCGCCGGGAATTCATTCGTTCGTTTCTTTACTGTTCGTCGTCTATTTGTCATTCGTTGATTCGTTTTTTCCTTTGGTCGTTTATTCGTTTGTTTATTTATTTACTCATTTATACGTATTTTGTTAATTCAAATGTTCATTTGTTAGTACCGTCATTTTCTCGTTCATTCGTTTGTTTTTTCATTTATCCTTTCCTTCATTTGTGCGTTCCTACACTTATTTTTTCCTTCTTACGCTCGCTCATTCGTTCGTTCCATTGTGCATTCATTCGTTCGTTTCTTTGGTTATTTATTCATTCGTTAATTCCGCCGTTCGTTTGTTAATTCGTCCATTCCTTTATTTGACTGTTCGTTCTTTAGTTCACGTATTCCGTGGTCCATTCATTCATTTTTTTGGTTGTTCCTTCATTTATTAAAATATTTACTCGCTTATTCGTATGTTTGTAAGTTCGATTCTTTTATCATTTGTTTGATAATTCCGTCATTTTATCGTGCATTCGTTCTTTCATTCATTGTTTCGTTTTTTCGCCCCTCAATTCCATCGTTTGTTCCATCCATCATTTATTAATTAGTTAATAAGCTTGTTTTATCCGTCGTGCTGTCATTAATTCGTTCTTTTGTTTTTTCGTTCGGTCGTGAATTCATTCATTTGTTTCTCTATTGTTCGTCTATTTCGACGTTCATTTGTTGGTTCGTTTTTTAGTTTGGTCGTTCATTTATTGATTTACTGGTTTATACGTACTTTGTTAATTCGAAATCTCGTTTGTTAATTCCGTCATTCTCCGGTTCACTCTTTCGTTGTTCTAACTGTTCTTTCCTTCATTTGCTCGTTCTTATGGTTATTGTCCATTATTTTTTTCGTTTGTTTGTCAAGCCGTTTGTTGGTTTCGTGGTGAATCGTGAATTCGTTCATTCGTTTTGTTTTTATTTTTCACTCGTTTCGTTGTTCATTTGTTAGTTCGTTACTTTGTTTGGTCATTTGTTCCGTCTCGTGGTATCGTTCATTCGTTTGCTCCGTCGTTCATTTATTCATCCGTTAATAAGTTTTTTTTTTGTTCTATCGTTTCGTTGTTCATTTATTCATTCTTTCGTTTGTTTGTTTAGTCGTTTGTTTCGTCATTCATTTGCTCATGCGTTGGTTCGTTCCTTCGTTTGGTGGTTCTTATCGTCGTGCATTCATTTATTTGTTGCTTCGGTCCTTTCTTAATTTGTTTGTTCCTTTGTTTGGTGGTTTGTATCATCGTGGATTCATTTATTCGTTTCTTTAGTTCTTTGTTCGTTCGTTCCGTCGTCGTTTATATGTGTTTTGTTTATTTTTTGTTTTTCGTTCCTTCAATCTTTCGTTCGTTTCAGTAGTTTATTTACTCGTTAATTCGTTTGTTTATTCATTCTTTCAGTTGGTCGTTAGTTGCTTTAGTCGTGCATTCATTCATTCCTCAGTTCCTTCTGTCGTAGATGTGTTAATTTATTCGTATATTGGTTCGCTCATTCAGTCAACCGTTGTTCATTTATTAATCATTTCTTTGTTCTTTCGTTCACTCTTTGATTCATTTATTTGTTCGCCTATTTATTTATCTGTTTGTCTATTTGCTTATTAATTTATTGATTTATGCGTTTACTTGTTGTTAAAGTTTAAAACTTTCAGTGTCTATAAATAAAAAACCTGGCTGTGCTTTATTAAATTTTAACAGCAAAACAAAAGCCATCAATCTGAACTTGGAACTAAATGTCTGTCTTTCCTTTTTTCTACCTTTCACTTCGAGAGTGCATCTTAAAAGTAGCTCTACAGAATACCTGACATTATACTTTTAGTTGCATACAAACAACTTGTTCTGAATTTTAATATCAAATTTAAATATTTTAAACTGCAATCCGCTGAATTTAAATTTCTGCTTTCAGTATTTGCTTTAAGTGATAAACGGAGCCATTCTACACTGTACTTTCTTTTATATTGCGGTGATCAAGAATCACAGCAGGCTTTGCCTTTTGAAGGATGATCTAATGACTGTGTTTTGTTATATTTCTCATGTTCTGTAGTAGATCTGGCACGTTTGTGAAGTGTTTTAGAACCGCCTTCTGTAATTTACTGGGCACGAAGAAGACCTTTTTCCTTTCACTTTTCTTTTTTATGTATTTTTTGTTTTTGTTTTGTACTTTTCTATTTTTCTGTATTTTTACATCTAAACAGCTTTTTATGTAAGAAGGGAAGGTGATTGCTTTGCAAGCTGCTTGAGTTCCGCTAATGGGACAGCTTTTTGTCGCATGGCTGCATCCCTAATCCAGCTCATTTATTGCTAAATATGCGTCTTACGAAAGGAAACAAATACTTTAAGGTTTTCAGAAAGAAGATTTATTTCGAAAAGCTTCTACAAATCTAATTCTTATAAACGACGTTATCAATAGAAATTGCTGAGAAAGAAAGCATTAGGGCTGTTAATGACTTAATTCTGCAAAGTTTTTCTTTTCTGATTCCCAGATTTCAGCCTTATTTTAAAATAATATCTTCGAAGTGCTGAATCTTCAAATTTACATGTGATTTGTAGATTTAAATTCTAAATTTTAAACCTGGGGTTTATTTTAATTCTTTACAAGATACCGTTTAAAAGATTTTCCAGTATTCTTTACGAAACACTCCGTGGATTCTATACGGCGATCAAAAAATAATCTCTTGGAAAACGAGAGTTCTTGTGTTGAACATATGTAAACGTTAAAGTGTATGTTGTCATATTATAACAATATAAATCCACGGTCTGGACAATATTTTTCTTTACATCAAAATCTAGGAGGTCTTGTGTAAAATCAATTCCCAGCATTCGATTTTTTTCCACGACCGCCTATGAATAGGTTGCCTTTTGCTCACTTTATGAAATAACTAACAATACAAGTTATTTCCTTTAATGTCATTCTTGATACTTAAATGCCACAGAAAACGTTTCGAAAGTGTCTAGTAATTTATTTAAAGCTTGCTCATTTAAATATTTCCTCATTAAGACAATGATATTACACACCTAATTGCAGTAATTTTACATTATTTGTTTACTTTTTGTATTTGTTGAAACTACATACTTCTGAGTAATCTTGGCAAATACTAAATTGTTTACGGGATATTTTCCACATGCATTACTGCAATGTATTCCCAGGATATATGTCTTTATTTCTTACCGTAGTTTTTCCCATTGTTAATGAGTTAATTTTCTGAGCAATGCAAGTTATTACTTTTTAGTAGTTTGAATCTGGTTACTTTTAGAAGCTCATATGTATGTGCAGGCCGTTGATTATACGTGATCTGCACAAATTTAATGGTTTAACTTTGCTGTATATCAATTAATCGGAAACTTTGGATTTATAGCTTTGGGTGAAGCGAAACGTGCTGGTTTTTGTACTTTGTGTTGATTTATTTTGTTTTAAATTTCTAGTTAGCTTTGGTTTTTCTTGTAAAATTTGCACAACTGTTATTGTTTTTTTTTTTTTATAAAAATGCTAAAAGAATTTGATTGAAGGCTTACGAATTCTGAATCTGAAATTTAAAATATGTTAAATTATTAATTAATAATAATTCCTGTACTTTGAAAATTGCAAGTGCAAATAAAACAGGCTTGTTATAAAATAATGTGGGTTTAAAACGCAAACGAATTTAAAAATAAACGCATTTACAGCATTACATTTTTTGTATAAGCTGGACTACCTTCACCTAGAGCAGTAATATTATTTTTACCCCCCCTGAAGCTAATAAAACCAAATCGTCATAATTCAAAAAGTAAATTCTTAGACGTACTTTGTAAAAATTTTGGCAAACGATGAGGTCGACTCATTATCGTATTTACGTAACCCTCGTGGCTCGAAAATAATTGAACTTTACGCTTTATAAACAGACGTAGCACGTGCTTGGAGGAAATGATGGAAAACTTAATGTGCCGCTTGTTATAAATTTGCCCCAGAACTATGTGTACTCCTACAGCAAGGACGTGGAATAATTGAGTTCTTAGATTTGTCTTGGTGGTTTGTTTCGTAATGACTGCATATCATCAGATTAGAGGAGGAAAATTGATTAGTTTTTACGTAAAAAATTTGAGCTTCTGTCAGTTTAGGGGCCATCAAAAGAGGAAAAACTGCTCAAACTTGACTTCTACTTCCAGTACACGTGTGCTGATGTTGCTCTATCTCGGTCACTAGTACAACATGCTTGTACATAATTACACATCGTCATGTAATAGAGAGATAAATAGGAAAAAAAAATACGTGCAGCGTTACTTTGGAACTCACGTTTGAACTTTGCATTATTGCTCTTACATGAATATGAATACGTTATAACGTTTAAATCTATACATACGGAATTTATGTTGCAAAAGTAAGAAAAATGGTGCCCAAGCACGTAATTAAACCTATAAAATTTGATGATGGGTTACTGGATATATTAATTACTAAGCAAAATTCGCGATCTCTATAGTCCAAAGTAGGCCATGATTTAGTTTATTGTGTTCTTTTAGGTGGACACAAGGGTGGGCCATTTTGGTCCCTTTGCCTCACCCAACCCACTTGTAGTTACGTGTCTTATGCTTCAATGAATTAAGTACAAAAAACATATACTAAAAATAAGGCCACTTAATTACGAAGTAAAACCCGGTTGACTATCCTCTTTAAGGCTGGCATTTACATGTACAGTCAATTTCTATTTGACGTATCTAAAGTTGCATAACTACTTAAAAAATCAAAAAGTCATAAGAAGGCGCGTTTAGCAGAACGTCAAAAACGAGTTGAGGTTAGAGGTCAAGAATTGCGTAAGATTCATATTTGAAAATTTGCATATTTACATAGTTATTTGTGGTATGGCTGTAAAAGATATGGCACAAACAAAATTACGATTTTCTGTGTATTTAAATTGTAATCTCCTTGTCAAGTTTGCGGAAAGTTCGGATTTAAAGCCGTTGTGACTGTGCTGTTTGTGTTGCCTAGTCTAGTGTAGCGTAAATGGGTCATTTACACCGATTTTTCTACAACTTTATTTCCAGTTTTTCTGGAATAATTTGCATTTTGAAAAAAAAATTCTTGTGGCGTTTGAAAGAGAGTGGTTGTGTCTATCTGCTAATAGAGAGATTTTTTCGATATTAATATTTTTGTAAAAACTATTTGAAAATTTTGAAGTAAAATAGAGCTTTAGATTTTTTAATACTGTAAAGTTGGTTTTTAGAAATTAAAAAAAATCTTTCTATCAATAGATAGAAAAGACATGGATAATTACAAAAAAAAAATGCTCTGCCGTTCCTGCTTAAAAAATGAGTCTAAAAAACTGGAACAAAATGTGCTTAAAATGAGGTATATTTCATGGTGTAAATGCCAGCCTTAAGGGAGATTGTAATCTCCTGAAACAACTGATTTTTTGTTATGCAGACAGTGAGTAAGTAAGACCAGTGTAATTAGCAATTGTACTTTTTTCAGTTGTAAATCGGACAAATCAAAATACTTAAAAGTAGAATTTATTGAAACACTTGAAACCTTGAAGGACATCAAAAGTATTTTGGTATCTGAAGAAAATCGGATTTCTTGTTTTTCCCACATAACTTCCGAAATTACTTCAAACTTAATACTTAATACTTTCACGTGTTGTTTTTATATCCAGCCAAAATAAAGCGAATATTTCAAATTCCTACGTTTTTCAATCATATTATAATAGAAACAACTTTATTTTATTTAAAACACCTGGTTAAAAATTAGAAAACTAAATAATGCACAATAAATTACTACAAAATGCTGGTGGTTTACAAGTAGGTAATATATTTAAATCGCCAATAAGTTTTAGTTGCGTAATATTGAGATGTTATCTAGGAAAACAACGTAGTTCTGCTATTTGGGTTGCCTACTACACTAACTACTAAAATTCGTAAACCTTCAAATAATTCCTGTAATGTTCTTTTTTATTATTACATACATACTTTATTCTTTATTCCTCCTTTTAATTGTTAATTTCGTTTATTTAATTTTTACGATATACCTTTTTTATTGCAGTTTACAATGTTATTCATGGCTTTGTTCTTCCCCGATTTTACTTTATTAATTATTAATAATAATAATAATAATTAATAATAATGTCACTGGAGGAGCATATCACCTCGAGTCTAAACAGCACAGTAAGTTTGTTGTTCGTGTTGGAACCGCACTTGCTATTGTTGATATTTACGCATTCACGAGCTTACTCAGTAAGATATTCATCTGAGGATGATGTTATGTCTTGAGGGAGTTTTCTTTTTAGCCGGATGTGTATGTTCTTGTGGCCAAAGCCTTATAGGATAAATCGAAAAATGTTTTGAGTTTTGATTAGTTCTTTGATGAATTTTTCCATGCTTACGATTCCTATACCTCCTTGTGGATTTGTTGATTTCGGATGAACCAGGGGGCGTTTAACTGATATTCTTAATAGAGTTCCTGTATATGTTTGAATAGGTTGAATTTTCAACTTTATATTTCACGTCATTTAATGACCTTACGGCGTTTTTGTATGTTTGTTAAAAAAGAAAGTCTTAACAAATTGAATTTTCAGTTCTTTGATACATTTTTTACCTTCATATTTACTGTATTATTAAAAATATATTAATATATCAATGGTTTCCTTATTGACTATTTGGGGAAATTGGATCGAAAATGGCGGCGTATTTTGCCTCTTAGCATATATAGGCACTCTAATTGGGCGCGTTCAGCCCGGGTACCGCTAGCCTAGCGCTACATAATAGCGGTAGCAACCGGCTGAAGTGGGGCGCTAGCCAATATGGCTTCCTTTATAAACAAACGTCAAAAGATTAGGTTGGCAGAAACTGCTCTGCTCTTTGCTAGCGAAAGCGAAGGTCAAATGACTTCGCTTCGAAAAATGGCGACCGCTAGTGTAAACAAATCTTCGCTAGGCTAGCGCTAGTCCCGGCTGAACGCGCCCATATTCTCAAGACCTTGTTCTGGAAGACTTATAATTTTCTTAGGTTGGTTTTTGATGTTGTGCTCCATGCTGGACAGACATACGTATTATTATCAGCCTGAGTAGGTATCGTTTTGTAAAGTAGTACAGTGCATTCCCTACGTAATGGTCGTAATGGCGAATTACGATTAATCAAGTGAGCTGTCTTAATCTGTTGTAGGTACTCTTTGTTTAATTTGTTGTTTATATGGTGGCTCCTGGTCATCCTTGTATCCAGATGGACTCCAAGATATTTGATTGCTTCGCTTTTCTGACTCCAGGGAATTGCAGTTCCGTTTATTTGGATACTGGTGTGACCTTAAATACGCCTTAATGTGAAAATTTTTGTTGCACATTTAGATGGATTCAATGTTATACCCACCCCATTTATTGCATCACTTGCCAACTGTGTTCATAGCTGATTGCAGATGTTCGATGGCTGTGAGGAGATTTTCGTCCTGAATGAGAATAGTTGAGTTTCACTTATTATTTAAGTTCTTTTCATCATCAAAATGAGAATCTAACGTATTACTTGCTTTACATTTTTATGCTATATTTTGAAGATAGTGTATGTTACAACAATTACTAGGATTTTTTATGTAATTGTCAAGGTAGTCCAGGAAGACAACGAATCTAGTGGGAAAAAACCATGATCAAAACTCACTTGGTTCTCCTAGTAGGAGATTGGAGCATTGGGCCAGCACCCCAGGATATGTAAAATTTTAAAAATGCCTAAAATCCCCAAATCAAGCCTCTAACATGGGCTGGGAACTGTTTCTTACTTTCATTAATTTCTAGTTCCATTATGTGTGCGGTTACTGCACTGCTATGCTTCTTGCGATCTCTATTAGCTCTTTTCTATTTCTAGCTATTATAGGGCTACATCGTCAGCGTAAACTACCATCTGATGTCTGATGGCTTTTATACATAAGATCTTCAGTTCTATTTACTCCACTGTCTCTTATAATATGTTCTAATACTAAGCTAATAGTAACGTTATTACACTTTTATTGAATAATTTATTTGTACAGCGATTTATAGCTTAGTTAACACTTGAAGCATAGAAGTATTTCGAATTGCCTATCCGGCTTATTATTTTTGCTGACCTTCATGGAAAATTCCCTTTTTGTGGATTTTTGAATCTATTTGTGAATTAGTCTTCCCGGATCATTTTCGTTTTCCTTTCCTTTCCGGCGTGTCGAGTCCTCCAAGATGGACGTATTCGGGTCTGGGAAATTTTTAGTTATTGTGAAAATTTTATTTTAATCATCCCAGTCCCCGATGGATTAGTAGAAGCATATTTTAGGGATTCCCTTAGGCTGGTGCCCTTTTTCGTGGAAATTTTTAGTTGGTTGGTGCCCTTTGGGTGGAAATTATCTTTTGACGTGTGTGCTTAATTGTGGGAGTTCCGTTGTTTGGGTGGTAACCGTTCTTAAGCTGCTGTAATCCAAGTCCAACTTTTCTTTACTCGTCGAAGGATTTTGCCATCTGATAAAGTATGTTACTGCTTGTTCTTGTTTAATTCCCGCTAACGTGTTCCTTTCGACTTTCAGCCGACTTTACGGCCGGCTATTGGTTATCTGTGGAAAGTTTTATAGTTATTGGTTACTTATGGAAAGTTTTATGGCCAGCAATTTATGGTTATTGGTTGATGAAAACTGTATTGGTTGATGGAAACTTTACGGCCAGTTATTTGTGATTAGATAACTTTACGGCCAGTTAATTGTGGATTGTGGTTAGACAAATTTACGTCCAGTTATTTTTGGTTATACAAATTTACGGTCAGATATTTTTGGTTATACAAATTTACGGCCAGTTATTTGAGATTAGATAACTTTAAGGCCGGTTATTTGAAGATAATTATAGGCCAGCATTTTATGGTTTGCTGTAGATACATGGTTTTGGGGTTCCGTTCTTTGTTCGTGACGTGCTGTTTAATGCAACCAAAACGACTTCAGTTCTGTCCTACATAGTACATGGTGATGTTCTACGCCAATTAACATGTAAGGTAGATTTGTTGTAATTACCTCCGTTTAGAAGGTGTACGAATTGTTGTAGTTAACCGTACAGTTATTGTAATACTTACCCCGTAAGTTTTGTAAGGTATGCAACCTGGCGGACAGCCATGGTGACATAAACGTTAAATAAAGTAGTCTTCATCCCGCACTAGTGGCAAACACGTGTTTTATTTTATTACATTGCGCAGTCGGTACGATAAATAAAAAATTAAGTGGATAACCGGTAAAATAACGGTAACAATTACAAAATGAATAGATGGGTATAAAAACCATCTAATTTTATCGTACACGTGCTACAGAGAAATTTGCGAAAGTAAAGTTGTTTTAAGGTTAGAATAACCGCGTGTTAACAGTAATTGGCACAAAGACCAATACTCGAAAAATAGTAGTAATTTGCTGTACAATATAAAAGTAGACTTGATTATCTTTGATTTTCGACAAACGATACAACGGCTGAACGGGGTGCTTTCCACTTGCGACGTCACGCAGGCGACAATACCCAGGACGATCGTGCCGTGTGCAAAACCTAGCCTACCTAGGAGAGTTAAGATACCTTGGTATTAGGTAGGTATCAAATAAAATACCCATCTTGCACTGGTTGATTTGCCTGAATTTGCGCGATTGCCAGCTAGTTTCGATGCTATGTGAAGGGTAGATGAATTTCATTCTGAACTCTTCATCGAGTGTTTTGTTGCGTGAGAGTTTAAACACAGGGATTCCATTTACGAAGTCCAGGTCCTTCATTTGCCAAGTATTATTGCGTTCGTAAGTTATATGAGCCGAAGTCGATTTAGGAGGTTTCGCTACGTATAAGGTACCATTAGAAATAGACGAAAGGACCACTAAAAACTTAAGGGCAGGCATGTTTTTCAACTTCGAATTAACAATTAGTGATCTTCAGCTGAAGATGGCCTTAAATAAGTGTCACCTTGACCTTCGTTCTGACCTTGAAAACGGACCTCGGTCTTGAGGGTGGGGGGTGACCTTGAGTTCAAGGCTAAGTGGTGGGGGGTAATTTCAAAACTGCCCAAAATACTTGTGGAAAAGATACCTACGGAGTAAAAAAAGACGACGATTGTAGAACAAAGAAAACATACGTAAAGTTTAGTTTAGAAGCAAAGTCATGATTTTGGTTTAGAAACTAAAAGCAGTTTTCAGGAATATTAAAAACGCTTTTATAAGATAATTAAAGGGTCGAGGCAAAATAAAAAAACACGTTACACCACCTAAAATATAAAAATGGGGAGATACTTACAAATCAGAGAGATGTAGTCAGAAGGTGGAAAGAGTATTTTAAAAAATTGCTACGAGGGACATATAAACAATTAGTCCATGAAGCAGAAGATGCAATACAAGGAAAAGAGATACAAGAAGGGGAAATTACGTTGAAGGAAGAAGCAGTAAGAAAAATAAAGATGTACAAAGCGTCTGGACATGATAATATAAAACTCCAAATACTTAGATACATGGGGGAGGCAGGGCTATACCAATATACATAGAGTAATGCAGATCGCCAGGAGCGAAAAGAGAAACCCAAGAGACTGAGAGGTAGCAATTATCTTACCATTATTAAAAAGGTGGTGCCAGCAATAACATTATACCAAGGCCAACTGTATCAATAGGAACTTCATCGAAGTTGTACAATTTCGAACTTTACCAGCGTTATAAAGAACCTAACATTGTAAAAACCATCAAAATAAACAGACTAAGATGGGTAAGTCTCGTGCTAAGAATGAAAAAAGGAGACCCCACAAGGACGAAGGCTACGTGGAAGACCAAAAAAACGGTTCCTGGATTCAGTGGAGGAAGATCTCAAAACACTAGGTATAAGAGCATGGAGAAGACGCGCGTTGGACAGAGACAGCTGGAAGAAGCTCCTAGAGGAAGCCAAAGCCCTTCAGAGGCTGAAGAATTACCAAAGAAGAAGAAGAATATTTGACTATAAATATAATTAGTTTCATTACACTGATTTACTTTTTACAGTGTAAAATTTGGATTTAGATTTATTAACTGCGTTTAACGTTTACAATAATTGCTTTTCACTTGTTTGATATCAGAAATCAAATCTGGACCACCTACCTACAAGTTAATAAATTTATCGTGTATTATAAATTCTTAAAAACGTTTGATCAAGACAAAGAGAAAAATTAATATAAACAACGTTCAAACTTTTAACCGTTGAAATCATGCCAAGTATATTTCTGTTATTTTTATAGTAAAAAAGATTTGGGATTCGGAAGGTAAACAGTTAGTTAGTAGGCGTGAAAATATTGTGTGTCATACACAGTAACCAATTTTTTAGTTTATTTTTAATCTTTTTCCTTTGCATTAACCTATTAACTGTTGAAGCTATGTGTACAGCTTCTCCTAATTCATATATTTTAAATCTTTAACTTTAAAACTAGACACCTATCTAGGCTTTCTGTGAAACAATGCAGGTGATTTATAAATAATACATCATTTGCTTACTAGGCATGCATTAACTTTCTGAACAACCAAGAACTCCCTGTCAAGAGTGTCAAGTCAAAAATTAACTTAATGCAATATATTGTAATGTTACATATTTATAAAGTTAATTTTAATTAGGATGGAATTAATAAAAAAAATGTAAGTAAATAATAAGTTAGTTAGAGATTGAAAATCAAGTAAACGAATATGAATAAATTTAACCAGGACAACTTTTTTCCAGCCCAGTGGAAAGTCGCCCAAGTGATCTTAATCCTGAAGCCTGGGAAACCGAGCAATGACCCTACCTCCTATAGACCCATAAGTTTGCTTCCACTGCTCTCCAAATTCTTTGAACGTCTGTTCCTTAAGCGGCTCTCTTCCATCATTGAAGACGAAGAGCTCATACCCGAGCACCAGTTTGGTTTTCGAAGTGCTCATTCCACAATAGAGCAGATCCACAGAGTAGTGGACACCATCAATGCTGACTTTGAAGACATGAGATACTGCACTGCAGTCTTCCTTGACGCCAGCCAGGCCTTTGACAAGGTCTGGCATAAAGGTCTCTTATGCAAGTTAAAACGGATTCTCCCGCACCCTTTTTACAGCATTATCAAATCCTACCTGGAAGAATGATACTTCCAAGTTAAATTTGGAGATGCTCTTTCGGACCTCTATCCAATCCAATCCGGTGTGCCTCAAGGAAGCGTATTGGGGCCAATTTTATATACTTTGTACCCAGCCGATATTCCCACCAGCCCCAACACACAACCATTGCAACATATGCTGACGATACGGCAATCCTCGCCACACACCATAATCCTAATCTGGCCGCTCAATCTCTACAGCTGACCCTTGACACTGTCTTTGAATGGTTCACAAAATGGCGATTCAAATTAAATAGTCAAAAGTCGGTGCAAATTACCTTCACTAAACGTAGAGGCATCGTCCCGGAGGTTACAATAAATAATCAAGCCTTACCGCAAACAGATTGTGTGAAGTATTTAGGACTGCACCTTGACAAAACCTTAACATGGAGAACCCACATCTGGACGAAGAGAAAACAGCTCAACCTAAAATTCAAGTCTTATTACTGGTTACTAGGTCGTAACTCCAAGCTGTCACTCTCCAATTAACTCCTGGTCTATAAAACCATTCTAAAACCTATCTGGAGTTATGGAATCCAGCTCTAGGGTACTGCGTCAAACTCTAACATTGAGATACTGGAACGGTTTCAATCAAAGACTCTTCGTACCATCTGTGATGTCCCCTATTATACAGGGTGACAATAATCTACCTGTGTTGTATGGGTAACTTTGTTATTATAGAAGTTAGAGAGTCGGCTAAATTAGCAAAGTTGGGCAGAATATCAAGACAAATTAGGTGCCAGTTTGACATTTGACATACACTTTCAACTTTTCCAAATATTTCGAAAAAACTAAAAACATGCGATTTCTTAAATGTTTTATAATTCCATAACCACCTATTCTAAAACCAAATTGAAATATGTTTCTTGTAGATATTTTTACGTAGAATTATAAAAAAATATCTACAAAGTCATACAACTCTCGATTTTTGAGATATAAGCCAAACTTACGTTTTTTTAAATGAAAACCATAGTATGCTATGGATTCATTAAAGAGCTTATTTTTTGCTGATTTCAAAAATGTATAGGTTGTCATATCTGTTTCCGTTAATTTTCTCAGAATTTGCAAAAAACTGAAGTTAGTGATCATAATTAATAATTAGCTGCATAGTACCTACAACAAGAGTGCCTTGGAATTGGAAAACAACAAAACAAATTTAATTGTCAAAGTTAGTCCTGTTTTGCTGATAATTACGAATGTGAATGAGTTAAGTAGTTCTGTTAAAGTTACTAAAAAAAATGGCTTACTCGTGGGAAGAAAGAAATGATATGTTATTTTGCTATTACAATTGTAATCGTGATGCGAATGCAGCTTCTGAATTGTATCTGCAAACATACATGGAAAGAAGGCAGCCAGATAAAAGGATTTTTGCAAAACTTGAATCCAATTTAAAACGGTATGGATCATTTTGTAAACCAAAAGAAGCTAAGAAAAATATTAATGAAGGAGCAGAGGTGCGTGTTTTGGCATACAATACTTTTAAACCAACTGCATCTGTGCGAGAAATTGAACTTGAGTGTAATGTATCCAGAGAACAAGCAAGAACAATTTGGAAACAATAGTAATTTGTATAACAAGTGTTGAAAGTACAGTTTTGCAGAACGAAAATGAAGGTTGCAGCCTGAGACGAAGTCGAAGGCTGCATTCATTTGAGTTTTGCAAAACACTTTCAACAAGTGTTATTACACACTATTTTTTCTACTCCTACAGAAGAAAGACATTTAATTCACTATTTAATATTTTAAAGCAAATTTTATAATTTTTTGTGGAATATTAAGTATGCTCATGGAAACTATGGTCACTATGGAAATAAGTCCGTTGCTATGAAAATAAACATATCACAAATATAAACAAACCATACAGTTAACCGGCACCATTTTGAAAGTGTGTTGCAAAGTACTTTGCAACACACTTTTGGATTTTGTCGCACAGTTTCGACAAACAATTGCTTTCAGCATTAAAAATCATGTGGAAAGATCAACTTTCAATAGTAGGAGTAGAAAAAATAATTTAAAACCTTATCATCATCATGTTGGAAACACATTGTATCCAACAGATTTAGAAAGAAGATTCAATTACGCTATGTGGTTTGTTGAAGAAAGTGAAAGAAACGAAGTCTTTTCTCAATCAATTCTATTTACGGATGAAGCCAAATTTACAAATAATGGTTTATTTAATAGAAAAAATCATATTTACTGGGCAAGGGAAAATCCGCACTTAACGGTTGAAAGGCGAGAGCAATACGTTTTTTCTATTAACGTTTGGTGCGGCATTCTTGGAACAAAACTTCTCGGTCCTTATTTTTATGAGGAAAATCTAAATTCAGAGAGGTATTTGCTATTTTTACGTAATCAATTCGAAGAAATGTTGGACGATCTTCCATTAAATTTTATACAAAATTTGAATTACTTCCAACACGATGGAGCACCTGCTCACAATGCTCACATTGTGTCACACTATTTATCGGAAAGATTTCCTAATTGGATAGGTACCAGAGGTCCTATTGCGTGGCCTCCCAGGTCTCCGGACTTAACTCCCCTAGATTTTTTTTTTATGGGGAACTATTAAAGACAAAGTGTACAAAGAAAAGCCTCATAACATTGATGACCTGAAAATAAAAATAAGAAGAGCTGTAGCCGAAATTAGACATAATACATTAAATAAATTGCAACGTGAAATATTAAAACGATATGTGTTCAAGAAAATGGTGGTCACTTTGAAGTATTATCATAATCATTAATTTATTTTTATAGTTACATACATTTATTATTTAGTTCTGTTATCCATAACCATAGTTACTAAGTACCTACTTTATTTGTTATTTGTTTAATTAAAAAAATTTGATAATTTCAATTGTTTTTGATGATGAGTTACTAAACAAGAGACTATGAGAAAATTCCAGAGCATTCTTAGTTCATGGTTATTATTTATCATCATTAATTTCAGTTTTTTGCAAATTCTGAGAAAATTAACGGAAACAGATATGACAACCTATACATTTTTGAAATCAGCAAAAAATAAGCTCTTTAATGAATACATAGCCTACTATGGTTGCCATTTAAAAAAACGTAAGTTTGGCTTATATCTCAAAAATCGAGAGTGCTATGACTTTGTAGATATTTTTTTATAATTCTACGTAAAAATATCTACAAGAAACATATTTCAATTTGGTTTTAGAATAGGTGGTTATGGAGTTATAAAACATTTAAAAAATCGCATGTTTTTAGTTTTTTCGAAATATTTGAAAAAGTTGAAAGTGTATCTCAAATGTCAAACTGGCATCTAATTTGTCTTGAAATTCTGCCCAACTTTGCTAATTTAGCCGACTCTCTAACTTCTATAATAACAAAGTTACCTATACAACACAGGTAGATTATTGTCACCCTGTATACCAAATATAGAAATCCGAGAAGACCTTAATATCAAATCAGTTAAAGAAGAAGTAGTGCAGTGTAGTGCTAAGTATCTGCAGCGATTGGAACTGCACCCCAATCCCCTCGCGCTGTCTCTGCTTGATAACAATGACCAAGTGCCTAGACTTAAGCGCTTCAAGCCTTTGGATCTTCCTCACCGCTTTTGATTTGTACCTACAGGGTGGTGACTCGAACACCCGAACATAGGGATTTAACATGTAAAATCATATTTTCGTAATTTCCTGCTCCCCTAATTATTTTAGGTAAAAAAGCTTCAAATAAAAGTTGTAGAGCATAAAATCCTGCATCTGAATCAATAAACAAAATTAATTTTGCGTGCCTTGTAACCTCAGAAATTAGGTATGAAAATGACGTAAATCACCCCAAAAATAGCGATAGCCATGGAATTCAAACAAAGATTAACAAATGTTAACGGTTTATCTGTCAAATTTCATGGTGGACGGAAAATTTAAAAGATTTAAATTTGTGTTTTTTTAATATTTTTAGGACCGTGGTGTGGTGCAAACCTAATCCAGATCCAATTTCTCTAAGGCTCACATTTGGATTATTTGATACCGCAGCTAATACATTGATTTCGTTAGCGTTATGATCTTCAGCTTCAATATCTTCTTCAGGTGCAATATTTATTTGATTTTTAGTACAACTCTTGCAAGGGACGAACACTGACCCTTATTTTGTTTGATTATTGATGGTGGTATGGATTGTTGATGTCGACGGAATTGGTAGAATGACGATATAAATTCGCAAATAGATCTCGTACTTGTCTTATACTGTTACCACTGTAAAATAACTTTAAAAATTGATTTTTTTCACTTATTGTATAATTGTTGGCCATATTTTCACTTTAACAGTAATTACAAGTAATAATAAAAATAAACTAACGCAGCGTAACTTGACAGATAAACCGTTAACATTGGTTAATTTTTGTTTGAATTCCACGGCTATCGCTATTTTTGGGGTGATTTACGTCATTTTCAGACCTAATTTCTGAGGTTACAAGGCACGCAAAATGAATTTTGTTTATTGATTCAGATGCATAATTTTATGCTCTAAAACTTTTATTTGAAGCTTTTTTACCTAAAATAATTAGGGGAGCAGGAAATTATGAAAATATGATTTTACATGTTAAATCCCTATGTTCGGGTGTTCGAGTCACCACCCTGTATATGTTCTATATACATTATACATTTGTAAGAAAATTTATTAGGAGGAATGCCACTGGGCGTTTGCTCCTCATGTACATTCCACTGTAATTTACTATCCTATTTAAATCTGATTTGCTTATTGTTATAACTAACAGATTGCAAATAAACGTTTATTAAAAAAAAAAAAACAGGACAACGAGGAAAACAGAGAATAAAAAATAATTGAAAGATATTAAGAACAGATTTTTCAAATTGGAAAAAGAAAAGCTTTCAATATAAAATAACTTCAAATTAAGTTTATTACTGATCTTAATTAATTATATAAAAGTTAAGTAAAGAATAAAGGATCATTATTGTGGATTACATATTGAAAACTATCATAATTGAAGTTGAGTAATTCGATATATTTGGATAGTGCAATTATTATAAACAATTTGGAAGTGTAAAGAAATAATATGGATAGTTGTCTACGCTTGTTTTGGTTTTAAAAGTGAGAACATTGAAAAGGAAATTGTACATTGAAACTTCAACATAACGTGAGCGATTTTATTGATAATTAAAACATGTGTTTTATTTCTAATCATATTTATTCTTGTTAATAAATCTGTATAAGACATTTTTGAATTAACTTTATTGATACAAAATAATAAAATTAATTTAGAATTAAAAGAAACAGCAAAAATAAGAACCTCTTCAACGCCCAACAAATATTGAGCTAGCCGGTGCATAATAAAAAATAATAATAACAAAGAATCTGTCAGGGTAAGTAAATTTAATTAAAACTAACTTAAAAAGCTAAAAGAATGTCAGTCATAGCAATATATTTGCAATTCTTACGAATTCTTTTCATCTAGCAGTAAAATAAGCGAAGCAGGTTTCCTAGGAAGAATTTGGAAGAAAAATAGAAGAGAACTACGTAGAGAATCGAAAAGAGTTCCGAAATATGGCAAAAGGATGAAAAGGAAATGAAGCAAAACAGTTAAGAAAGAAAATCAAAGAGGGGAGTTGGATTTAATGACAGAGGGCGTCTTAAGAGCTTGGCGAGACTACTATGAAACTTAAGTTTAAAAACGAAGAAGACCAAGGTAGAGAACCGGATATGGAAGAAGAGAGAGAAGAGGAAATAAAACAAGCCTTAAAAACAACGCAAAATGGAAAAGTTGCTGGAGAAGACAACATTGCACCAGCATTACTTAAGAAAGGAGGAGAACCATTCGTAAAATAGCTCAAGGCAATATTCCAATATTCCAACAGGCGTGGACAACAGAGCAGATACCAACTGATTGGGAGAAAAACATTATAGTTCCCAGATACAAGAAAAGAGAAACTATAAGCTGTGATAATTACTGAGCAGTATGCCTATCTTCAATGGCAAGTAAGGTATACTCCAAAATAGTGGATCAGAAATGAAATTGAGGATAAAATGGAAGATGACCAAGCAGCTTTCCGTCCAGCTGGCAAACCCAAGACCATATATACGATCCGAAACCCAATAGAAAAGACGATAGATAAAACCAGAGATATTTTCTTAGCCTTCGTAGATCTTAAGGCTGCTTCCGACTAGGTACCACTTAACCTTCCCGTACCCGTGGTCCAAATCTTCCTTTAGAACCGATGCGGGGTATTTCAGATACCCCAGTGTTTTTTCGTTCCTATGACTTATTTTGGCTTTTTTATTGCCTTTTATCATAAAATTAGTATAATTTAGTTCTTGTAACACAAAAGTTTATTGAAAAATACAAATTAAAATTAAAATTAATGAGGTAATTGTGCGCTTTTACACGACTCAACTTGTGCGCAGCTGCACGAACTAGTTTCATCCGGATTTTGTCATAAACGGGTAAAATATTTCAAAAAATAATTATTATACAGACAAAAATTAATTGTTTTAACACCCTAACAATTAATTTTTTTAAATCAAATTTTAGAATTATAAAGATATTTTATATCGCGGGGAATACCTAGAATTTGAAGATGATTTTTGTATTCTTTGCTAACATAATATTTTATTTTGACTGATATTTTACCATTCAGATGAACATTTATCTACCGAGGAATACATAAAGGCTCAATTCGATTAACAAAGTTATTAAAAAGTTATAGTAAAAAAACTGCACTGGGGTATGTAAAATACCCCGCACGGGTACGGAAAGGTTAAACATGGAAAGCATTAGAAGAATTAAAAACCAGCCCAAAACTGATAAGGGTTATCAAAAGCATGAATAAAAAAGTGGTGGATGCAGTAAGGCTCAATGGACATAAATCAGAAAATTCTATATGGAAAAGGGGGTGAAACAGGGTGACAGCCTTAACCCGTTGCTCTTCGTAGTATACATGAATAGCATAATAAAAAATGTAAAAACGTGGTTAGGGGAACAAGACTAGGATATTATAATCTAACACAAATAATGAACCATGATTTAATGTATGCAGACGACATAGGTACTCCTAATAGCGGGAAGTGCAAGACAACTCCAAAATAATATAAACACTTGGAAAAGAAACTTAGAAGAAAAAGGAATGGAAATTAATATACACAAAAGTAATATAATGCACATAACTAGGGAAGCACAAGAATAAAGAACGGGCATTCAGATAGAAAATAAAAAACTAGTATGGTGGACCAGGTGGAGTATCTAGGAACGATCATCAATAAAGACGGAAAAATAGACGAAGAAGTCAGACACCGAATAAATAAGGCAAATACAATTTACTATCAAGTAAATAACACCCTAATAGGTAAAAAAGCAAAAAATGCACTTATATAAAACGATTTATACATCTACACTAATATATGGGGCAGAATCATGGGCATTAGTGGATAAAATTAGATCGAAAATAACGGCATCCGAAATGAAATACCTGAGGAGAGTAGTGGGTAAAACAAGAAGAGACAGACTCAAAAACAGGAGTGTAAGAGAGGACTTAGATCAAAAACAAATAATTGTAGAGGAGATAGAAAATAGACAACTTAAATGGTATGGGCAGCATGGGCACCTTATCCGCAGGGAACCTAACGCATACCCCCGAAAAAATTCGAAAGGAGGCCCGAAGGGCACAGAAAAAGAGATAGACTCCGAATTACATGGGAGGATAACATCAGAAGTTGGCAAGGAAAAGAGGAATAACCATCCAAGAAACGAGGCAAAGAAACAACTATAACCACTATAGGAGATGGATCGACGACCCAGCGTCGTACGGCATAAATGGGAATTGACGAACAGAGAAAGAAGAAGATTCTTATGAGAGGAATTGAATGAGATATGTAAACAGTTAAATATTAACAAAAATTTAAACAACTGCGGAACTCATAATACGTACTTGTTTGGAGTTTAAAGCTTTATAAAGACAAAGAAATGGTTTTAATAGATGTTTTCTTATACATTGATTAGATTCATTTTTTCTTAGCGGAATTGGAGGTCTTATGCACACATGTTGCAGTGGAGACAATCGGGTTCTCTGGATTTGCATCAGGCTCCACCATGCACCTTTAACTTAGGTCTTCATTAATGGGTTCAATTCAAAATGTTTCCAGGATAAATCGATCAATCGTTGCCACTATTGGAATTGGACTCAATGAAAATTATAAATAACTGCATCTGCGTTTTAAATTATGCTCATTTTAGATATAAACTTTCAGTAGGTATTCTAATGTTTTACAAGTTTGAGAAATAAAATATTTAGGACCGTATTTATAGGTATTTCAAATTATGATGATTTTAAGTGCTGAAGGAGATAAACGCAACAAAAAACTAGATATAGCAAGAGCGAGACAAGGTACCTATATGTAGTAGGCTAGTAAAATAAAACAAATGCTGAAAATGACAAATGAGCAAAAGTAGAAACAAAAGAGTTAGAATAAAGAAGTACGGAAGCAAGCAAATGACATAGCAAAACTTTGTTTAAAAAAGTTAAGAAAGAAACAAGCAAGTTGGAAGTGCGACAATAACTGTTCCAAAGAATTGCAAGAGACTTCAAATTGTTGGAACTGAGTAACAGGAAGTACATATTTAAATTGGGGTACGCCAATTAGATTACCATAAATATTGTTGAGAAAGAAATACCGAAACCTAAAAAAAATGAGTAAAAAATAATAAGTCCGAATTTTTAGCTGAAAATTTGCAACGTAAAATGCCATTCTAAACAACTTTTTCAAATGAAATCTTTCGAAGAAATCATAAATAGGGCCACTTCTGAAGATGTTTTTCAAAAAGTGTCAAATTTGACAGGTACAGGATGTCATTTGACCAAATCTGTGTGCACTTTTTTTAATCCTTAGACAAGCTCAAACCAACGCCGTATTGATTTTTTTAATAAATACTTTAATAAAAAAAAGTTCCATATGATCCGGAGAATCCGGACTTTTTGACAAACCCTGTATATTTTAAAATTTGTATCTAAATTTTATAAAATGTTTTAAAATGAGATATATCTAGTATACTTTGAATTTCCCATGTAAAATAAAATGTGCCGCTCTCACGCAATGCTGTTAATGCTAGTAGACGTAGTAAGTAATAACTGTCCTCTGATCGAACATATGCCTCAATAATAACAATGTTTAGCTTAGTTAAAAATCTTGTGTTACGCCACTGAAATTTTCCCACTGCGCAGATCGTTGATGACGTACATGTCCTTCTCGTTTTGATTGTACTCTATAGGCATGCAAACAAATTTCTAAGGTAACTAAATGTAATTATTTTAAGACACCCAGTATTTCTTTACTTATTAATTTTTCGAGACATAATGAAACGTAATATTATGAATGACTGAAACTGATAATGTAGATCAAGGAAGACATAAATATATAATAAATTTTTTGGCGAAACCCATCCACAGTCCTTCCATGTAGCGACCTACATATTAAAATTGGAATGTGTAAGTGCTTTAATTTAGATAAAAAAGGTACCTATTACAAGTAATAAATTTCCAGGTAAATCTCTTTAAATTCCTTTCAGTAGTGCCGCCCATGCTAAAATCTAAGTTTACTGCGCAAGCGCCATCTCTTACCTGTTTTTAAAAAAAGTGGATGACACTAATGACAGTAGTTAAAAAATGGCGCTGTTGAGGGTGGCTGTGGTGCTGTGGATTTGCTGTGTTTTGTGTATAAATTGTGAAACTCCTGATAACTTTCAACAAGACGCCTATAATGCATATCAACCATACATAAACAGTATTCTAAATTATTTGAATTCGAAGCCGGATCGTTCCTATAATTATAACTATCAGTCGTTTTTAAATGCGCACAAAGAGGTAAGCATAGTACCTATAAATATTCTTCCAAGTACTTCTAGATAAATTCACAGTTTTTATTATACTTACGTAACCTTTAAAATTACTTTCTCTTGAGATGCAGCATATTGGAATAGGATTTTGGTCAAGTCAATAGTTAATTAATCTTAATTTAAATTAACTTTACTGAGATTGTTTTTGTAAACAATTTTTCAAAATTCAAACCTTTCAGTTTGTTTGGCGGGCGGTCATTGAAGAGTATCAAGAAAAAATTTGTCATTAAAGAATATCATTCAACATTTATATATATATAAATGATCCGTGTCTCGGTTATACCGATATTAATCTTTTGGCACGGCTACAAAAAAGCGGACGTTAACTGTGTTGGTGGGATACATAATTTGTATCTATTTTGTAAAACACGCATTGAACTATCAAAAGTTGCTTACTCATAAAGTGGTTTTAGGAATCGGATGATATATTTAAGATAACTAAATTAGACTATCCTCCCCCGATTGACCATGAAATTTTAAGAATGAAGACACAGCTGGCTTGCATTTTAATGTTGCATAATACAGATGCACAAAATAAACCTAATACATCGAAACTGTACACTGAGACCTAAGTAAGTTGAAGGATTTGCTTGTGTGCAAAATTGCACCTGTCTAAAATTAAATTCAGCAAGAAGTCCGTTGTGTCTGGGCTACAAGGTCCATAGAATGATCTTAATTTTATCACAAGCCTGATAAAGGACAATGTCATTGTAAAACAATCTAAATTTTCTAAATTCTTACGTTATTTTTGGGAATGGACATATAAAATTATAAGGTTGAATAAAGAACAATCTAAGTATAATAATAACTCTTGGCAAATTGTGAGAAGTTCTTGAGGAAATTAGGTTCTAATTAACATAAAATAGCAGAATTAAACTAGTTCACATTAATGGTTTCACATAACAAGTAATGTCCTCATTACATTTTTCTCTAAGTTTACAAACAAAGATTAAATTATAGAACAGTAATAAGTAATCAATTCTGTTTTGGCAATTATTGAAACGTACTAGTTTGTAATTATTAACATGCAAGTTTAACATGATTAGCTCATGCGATCTGCACATACATGGACGTCGATGACTCCCTTTAGTTGACTCATATAGTTTCTCTTACACAAATGATAAATGCTTGCAGCAGACTTTGTTTTGTGTTTTAATAAAACTGCACTCTTTCTATATCTTCTTATAGTTTATTTTGGTAATAATATAAATATTTTGTAGGTTTTCTAATTTCCAAAGTAGTCATAATCAAATTGATAACGATACAAGGGTTATGTTACTATCGTCAATACTGAAACAAGGTTTCATCACTGGTTGCACTAATTGGCTTGATAAAACATTCAGAATCATTCCTCTGCTGGTGTAGTTTTATTACTATTTTTACCTTTCGTAAAATGAATTGTTAGTATATCTTCTAAAACTGTTTTTATGTAAAAGATCATAGGTTAACAATAAATAAAACACGAAAGGACAAAATTAAATACGTCAAGTGATTAACATCAAGGTAAACTACGTTTGTAAAGATAATACATTTTTTTGTTCCAAAGAAGCAATGCGATCTATTAATTTTAATGTTCTCGTGGGCAATATTTATAAATAATTTGATTATGTCGGTAATTTATTTAAAATTGGATTCGTTCACATTTAGATCGAAAATTAGTTAGAGTTAGAATTGAATAATTTGTAAGACATTTTCTGGTGTGAAGCTGTATTTGAAAATTAGTGCCACTGATGATAATGCCTGATAAACTTAAAACTACTAATTTCATACTCTGTACTGTAAGGTCATTTCAATTGTGATTAAACCATAAACAGTATGACTGTAACAACTGCGGAATTGATTTAATCATTCGTTTTATCCTCGGCAGTAAATTAATTAAAATCGTGCGAATTATGTTTTGATTTTGCTGTTGAATGATATTAACTATCAACCAATATAACTAAACGAGAATATTGCGTTTTAAGCAATCTTACAGCATCACTAGTATAATTGGGTTGTTTTTCGCGTTATCTCGTAAACAAAATAATGGCAGGAAATTACTATAAAATTGTTCCTTCGTATTAAAACTGCAAGCAATTTTGAAAATTCTTAAATAAATGTAGGTACATGAAATGTAATTTTAAACAATAAGCCTTTCTCGAGGGCTTGACTTTCACTGTTTAGCCTGGGAATGGCCTTAAAATCACCTTGATTTCCCAAAGAATGTCTTTGCAAAAGTATGTGACAGTAAATATCAGTGAGACCATCCAAAAAAATGTTTTAAAATACAATTGCTTTAAAGTTCCTTAAATTACTTTGGCACAGTCCCAAACCGTCAAAGAATGCCAGAAGTATTTCAATTTTCCGAAACTATTCCCCCCAGTCTCTCGTGTAATTAGTAATAACAAAAAGAAGTTAAAGCGTAAGGCTGGCATTTACACCATGAATTCAATTTTTTTTAGACCCCTTTGTTAAGCAGGAACGGCAGAGCATTTTTTTATGTAATTATCAATGTCTTTTCTGTCTATTGATAGAAAGTTTTATTTTAATTTCTAAAACCCAACTTTACAGTATTAAAAAATCTAAAGCTCTATTTTACTTCAAAATTTTCAAATAGTTCTACAAAAATATTAATACCGAAAAAATCTCTCTATCAGTAGATATATACAACCATTCTCTTTCAAACGCCACAAGAAATTTTTTTTCAAAATGCAAATTATTCCAGAAAAATTGGAAATAAAGTTCTATAAAAATCGGTTTGAATTTCCAATTTATAATTTAGCGTGTAGGCAACACATATAGCACAGTACTTATCGGCTTTAAATCCGAACTTTACGGAAACTTGACAAGGAGATTACAATTTAAATACACAGAAAATCGTAATTTTATTTCTGCCATATCTTTTACAGTAATAACACAAATAACTATGTAAATATGCAAATTTTCAAATACGAATCTTACGCAATTCCTGACCTCTAACCTTAACTCGTTTTTGACGTTCTGCTAAACGCGCCCGCTTTAATTGTTTGTTATGACCTTTTGGTTTTGACAAATACGTTCCACGTTATGCAACTTTAGATACGTCAAGTAGAAAGGAACTGTATGTAAATGCCAGCCTTAATGAAAATGATGTGTTGCTTCATAGTCAGCACTTAAATAACCAGGGAACCCAGAAAAGCATTAGTATTTTTCATCATCATCATGATGGTACTACAGCTTTATGAGAGCCACGACCTTCTCAAGTTGTTTTCGCCAATCTGCACGATTCTGAGTCTGTTTCTTGCAGTTAGGGACACATTGCATTAACTTATCTAAAATTTAATTAGGGTATTTTCCTACAGTTTTCTGATACAGTCATATTTGATTTGAAAAGTAATAATTGCTATAGTTTATTGTCTCTGCTGTGTTCTTACTTGCCATATTTTCTTTACTGCTCTTTCCCCTCCCATTCTAACTAGATGACCGAACCACCTTAGTTGTTGTCGTCTGATATCTTCCCTTAATGGTTCCACTTCCAGTTCTTCTCTTATTTTATTATTCCTTATTCTGTGTCTCTTTGTTATCCCCATTACTCCTCTTAAAAACTTCATTTCCATTGCTTGTAATCTGCTTTCCATTTGTTTCGTTAATGTCCAGCTTTCACTTCCGTACAGTAACATAGATTTGAAGATGGTCTTATATACTGTTATCTTGGTTTTCCTTGACACTTTTTTTCCCTTATAAATGCATTGTTTAGAGAGTACCTACTATATCTTTGTTGCTGCTTCACACCTAAGTATTTAAATGTTTCCACTTGCTCTACTTCTTTACCATCCAGTTTTACTGTTATTTCGTCTTCTTTTCCTATCACCATAACTTTAGTCTTTTCTACATTTATTTATAAAGTATTAAGTTTCTAGCCCATAAAGCGTTTGCCCATATATCTAAATTACATTGTAGATCATCTGTATTCTTCGAGTAAATCACCAGATCATCTGCTATCTCTACTAGTTCCATATTCCTGTATCCCACCTCAGTTTCTTTACTTTCACCTTCGCTTCCTTCATTACATCATCCATAATTACGTTGAATAGTGATAGGCTGAGGAGTTTGTCACTCACTCCTCTTCTTAGACTGTTCCAAACTAATCCCCTGGTTACACTAGCAAAAGCTTTCTTCATGTCTATGAAGGCCACATATATGTATTTCTCTATGAGTTGTTTTAATGAGACTATGTGGTCTAGTACTCCTCTTCCCTTTCTAATTGCACATTGTGCGTCCTCTAATTGTCCTTCTACGGTCTTTTCTAGTCTTTTAACCAGGATCCATTCATATATTTTGGCTATTATGCACAGCAAAGTGATACCTCTGTAATTGGAGCAGTCCCTTTTGTCCCCTTGAAAATCGGAATTATAACTTAGGCCCTGTGACATAATTTGGAAGCAAGTTTTTAATTGCTTTATGCACAAATACCAGAGTATTAAAATAAATTCTTTGTTTGACACTAAACCATTGAAGAATGTCTTAGCGTCAGCGTTATCTTTGTAAGCTTAGAACATTCGAGGATTACTCTCATCGCCCTGTTCTGTTGTACCTGTCATCTTCTTAAATCTATATCTTGACATATCAATAAGATGCTCGAATAATATTTACAATAATACATTAATCACAAGGGTGTGTGTCTATAAAATCACTATAGGCCCTTAAGGCCTGTGGCTGATTTAACAATTTCCCTCCATCTTTTCCTGTCAACAGTCTGACCCCATCAGTTTTGAATGCCTAGCACTCCCAAGTCCTCTTCTACCTGGTCATACCATCTGGATTTGGATGTTCCCCTCCTTCTTATGTTATCTAATCTATTCTGCAGTAGTTTTCTTGGTACCCTTTGTTCTGACATCCTGAATATGTGCCCATGCCACTATTTCCAGTATGCCCAGGTTACCAAGACATATAGTTCGTCCTCCTGTATCCCACCCATAATTCTCCTAACTATTTTCCTTTCCCGTTTATTATTAGTAGTTACAATACTGTAAGCATATTTCAATAAGCATTTTATTTTAGGGTGATGATGTTATCAAAATAAATCTCGAAGCGATAGGTGATTGTCGTACAGACGTTCCAACTCCTGACTGCCAAAGAACTACGTTTATTTGCGATGGAGTTGTAAGGTATATAAATGGAAATTATGAGACGCATCCGGCAAGCACGTGTCATCCGAAAATCCAAATAAATGTAGAAGATCCTCAAGGAAACGTTCATGATATAACAGCGACGCCTGAGTCAGCTGCAGCACCACTTGGTTCACATATTAATCATGAAGCTGGAGCAGATGTAAGTAAAACAAGTGAAAGTAAGCCGATTTTTTTCCTTTAATGTTTATAGCTTAATTTACTACTTAATTTTACATTATTTACAAGGTGATTAAAAAAGCTGTACAGCTGAGAATTTCCTGTGTAAAATAAAATTCGCATTTCTCACAAACCTACTAATCAAAAATTGGATTTAATTAGTCACAGTTGTAACTGACTTGCGAATAATAAACAAATTTCAGAGATAATTAGATTTAATTTTTTTTAACCTCTTTGTATAAACAAACGATTTTAAGTTTCATATGATATGTAGATGATAAAAGAAGTAATTTTTTGCAGTTAAGCCATGAAGTCACAAATGAAGGAGGTTTATCAGGTGAACAATTTATTGCCGTACGACCAAATTCAGGCTATTGTGTTGGATGCCCAATTGATCTGAATACAAACGTTGAAGGCCTTACTACTCTTGTTGATACTGCGCTTCATCACCTAGAATCAGAACGTGCCAACAAACATGCTTTGGTTAGAGTTCTTAGGGTACAACAACAGGTGGGTATTTTTCACTGCTAATGAAACTACAGTTTTTTATTAATAAATACATATACATGCACTATCTTAAAATCACATATATACTGGGTGTCCACGGTAAGATGCAACATAGGGAAATATCATTGTATTTCTTTAGAAAAGATGCTGCAGAATTTGTACAGATTCAGCACTTAACCTGCATAATTGCAACTATTTCATTGTTTTATATTTGTTAGACTTTTCAGTTACTATATAATCTACAAATAGGAATATGTACAAAACTGTTAAAAAAGTGCTAATTATTAAGAATTATACAGACCCAACCTCAAACCTTAGAGTCTTTAAATGACAATTGTTGAAGTAAGTTTTAACATCTGTTAAGAAGTCATAATTTCTATCTAGTAACATCATTTCATTTCCGTTGCCTGGATATCATTGTTTTGGTTTTTCAAAATCACCTAGGCAAAAAACATCCTGTTAAAAATAATTAACGTAAGTCAAGTTCCGAGTTGTACGTATTTTCAATTTTCTGTTATTTTTTGATTTCAATTCTATATATAATTGTATAAAGTTGTATAGGCGTTTTAATGTAGAGTGCAATATTTAAATTAATACAACTTTTAAAACGTGTATTTGATAGCAATATAAAATGCCATTTTGTATGGTACTTGGTTGAAAAAGTTAAAATTTGATAAGAAATACAATAAACAATACTTTTTCACTGAATGGTGTTGGAAACGCCAATTGTGAGTTATTCAATATTAAATTAAACTAAACGAGCCACTGTTAATATAATTAGTATAGATACTTTTTACAAAAATTAGTCATTTATGTGACTGCTCAAATGATATTTTTTAAGAAAAACCTTTTTCGCAGGTTACATGCAATATTTATTAAAACTAAACATTGCACAATATTGTATACAATCATTGACCTTTCTACCCTAAGGTGTAAGGTATTTCATTTCCATTTCTATTTTAATTATGCATAAACATCCCCCAGTCTTTCTTGTTCATCGCTAATTTTTCACTTTTGACCAAGTTCTATTTCTTCTTTTTAGTATCACTGCCACTTCGTCATTCCAGATTTTCTTGGGTCGTCCTCTTTTTCTACATCTTTGTACTCCTGCTTCCCATATGTCTTTTGTTTGTCTGCTTTTGTCCATTCTGCAGATATGTCCAAACCATTTTAGTTGTTGTTTCTTTATTATATTTAGAATTGACTCAGTTTCTAATTCTTCCCGTATTGTTTCATTTCTTATCCTGTTTCCTCTTGTTACTCCCTTAACTTTTCTTAGGTACTTCATATCGATGGCTTGAATTTTATTTTTCAATGTGTTTGTTAGCATCCAACTCTCACTACCATACGTTAAGATAGGTCTGAATACTGTCTTATAGATTGTCATTTTTGTTCTGCTTATTTCCTTTTTTCCTATGAACGAATTGCTTAAACTGTGATATAGTCTTGCAGCATTATTAATTTTCTCATACACTTCACTTTCTATATTTCCTCTCCTTTCTATTACCACCCTTAAATAATTAAAAAACCTCTACTTTCTCTATCTTTTCTTGATTTATTTCTATGTTCACATTTTTATTTTCATTACTTATTATCATAATTTTCGTCTTACTTGTGTTTATTTTCATTCTTCTTTTTGTTAACTCTTCCTCCCTTCATGTAAATCTTTTTCTTTTGCTGCACATATCATAATATCGTCTGCAAATGGACACTCTGAGCCCCTCACTGGTGTTAGTCTATTGAACCTCACATGAGAGTACTTTTTTGTTTTCTCTTGTTGCTTTAATTACATCGTCCATTACTATTGGGCTCATTACCCGACCTTGTCTTAAGCCATCTTTTTTCTCGAAAGGTTCTGATTCCAAGTTATTCTTCCTCACGTAATTTATGTTCCTGTCATACAGACTTTTAATTGCTGTTTTTAGTTTTATATTGTCTTTCCTGCGTTTCAAACTTTTCCAAACTTCTTTTTGTGGCACTCTGTCGAAGGCTTTTTCAAGATCTAAAAATACCATATAAATTTCTGATTCTTGCATTTTTGCTTTTTCTATGCTAAAAATATGATCTTGAACGCTTCGCCCTTTTCTGAAACCACTTTGTGCTTCTGCCAGCTGTTTTTTTACGACTTAAGTTATTGTTCCTTGTTTGTTTTTCATTCCTCTTGCTTCTTTTCCTTCCTCTCATGTGTGCCACTTTTTCCCAGCTCTGCCTTTTTGCCGTTCTTACTGCTATTTTAACTTCATCTCTTCGTTTTCTATATTCTATTTTGTCTTTGTGTTTCTGTGCCAGTAGATAATTCTTCCATGCTTGTTTCTTATTTTTGATTTTTCCTTTTAAATCAGGCGTCCACCATTTGGTACTCTTTTGATTTGGGTTTGTTTTGCTTTTTCCGCATGTTATTTCTGCAGTTCTAATTATTATTTGTTTCAAGTTTCCCCATCTCTCGTCTATACTCATACTAGAATTTGTTCTTTCTATACTAAACTTCGAGCTGCAGCGAATCAAAGCAAATGTATGCATAGATCACGTGGCAATCCGACAGGGCCGCTCTAGGATGCGTATGCATGCATATGCTCTGAAAACGTTAATACTTTTAGTGTTATATTAAAAAAATAGCTAAATTTAATTAATATTCTAATTCATTTATAAGTATTACTCACACTGCAGCTCGATGTTGAATTTAGTAGAGGTCTTTTGGCGTATTTTTCTAGTTTCTTCTTCTTTTACTTTGTATATTTTAATTTTGCTATATTCCTTCATTCATTCTACTTTTATTTCCGCTGTCTCCATACTTGCTATTACAAGTCGATGGTTGGATCCTATTTCTGATTCTGGGATTGTTTTAATTTTCTTTGTTTTGTGTTGTATGTCTTTTGTATATGCAATAAAATCTATGACACTTATTGCGTTTCTCTCTATAGCTATGAAAGTGTATCTGTCTCCCATCCTTTGATTCCAGAAACTGTTTCCAATTAATATTTCATTTTCTGTACAAAATTCAATTGTTTTTTTCCGGTTTTTATTGTCTTGATTCCTCATATTCTCCCATGCATCCCAGGCCTACTAGATCAAAATTTAAATGTAATTTTTTCTGGAATTAATCATCGAATTTGAAAAATAAAAAGACCGTTGAAAAGAGAATTGAAAGGCCTTTAGAATTGAGTAACGTTTGACACCTCTTTCTATTTAAAATTTTTGGGGTGCAATTTACCCTCATTTTAGGGTTGAAGTTGTGTAAATAATACTAATCAATTGAGATGTCTCCCTTGATACTAAAATTGACATGTTCGAGCGTTTTTCAATGGGCCACCCTGTATGCTAGATGACTAAATCTAATTAAAACAATTACCAAGTTAGTTGCCTTAAAAAGAAAATCATAAAACGTCTAATTCTCCTTCTTTCTTGGACTTCCTCCATCTTACATATGACTGGTTGCCGGCAAAACAACGTAAGGCATATGGTACTACATTGTGCCTTACGTTGTTTTGCCAGCAACCAGTCGTATGTAAGATGGAGGAAGTCCAAGAAAGAAGGAGAATTAGACGTTTTATAATTTTCTTGCTGGTTGCCGGCAAAACAACTTAAGGCACAATGTTACTGTGCCTTACGTTGTTTTGCCGGCAACCAGTCGATATAATAAACCACTTAATAAAATAGTTTTTTAATTATTAAGTGTTTTATTATACGTAAGATGGAGGAAGTCCAAGAAAGAAGAACGAATAACATTCACCCAATCTAATCTTAAAATTTCTATTCGTAAAGTTCTAAATAAAAACTTTTTACAGGTGGTTGCTGGTGTTAAGTACACAGTACTTCTGGAAATCGCCCCTACGGTTTGCCCTAAAACCGTTAATACTCTCGAATCATGCCCTATTGATTCCCGTATACCATCAGAAATTTGTGAAGTAGTTTACTTCCAAAAACCATGGATAAGCAAGGCAAAACATATAATTGGCAACAATTGTACCGTATCGCAAGATTTCACTGCTGCAGCAGAATCACAACCAAAGCTACCGATTTATCCAAATCGCAACGATCACGATAATGAAATCGATGTAAATAACGACTACAACAAACGTAACTATCCTAGCAACCCCCATGCAAAAGATGACGTCACCAAAAGTGGTCCTAACTTCGATAAAATCGCTGAAACTGGTAGAATTGAAGACGAAATTACACCTTCCCGATTGGCAGACCTCGAATCTCAGATTGTTTTTGCCCAACCAGCATCTCAAAATCAACCCCCAACTGCATCGCCAGTTGACGACAGTATTTTCTCAGTAGTACATAAGACACCTCAAAACAGTGAAGTAACCGAAAACACCGAAGTTGCCAGTTCTCATCCTTTGAGTACCGCTATGAACTTAGAAACGACTAATGTTGGACTTACGAATGGTCAGACGGGTGTTACTGATGATTCTTTATTCTTAGCAGATCAGCCTGCAAGATGCAAAGATAGTGACGATTCTGATGAATCCGATGATAAACATTCTGGAAAGAGGAAGTGTTCTTCACGTAACAGTGATGATTCAGATGATAGTGACGATTCTGATGATAAAAAATGCAAAAATAAGGGAAAAAATAAGGACGACAGTGACGATTCAGATGATTCCGATGATAATAAATGCAAATGTGGAAAAGACGACAGCGATTCAAGCGACGATGATAAGAGCGGTTGTAAGAAGGGAAAGAATAAAAAGGATGATAAATCAGATGACAGCGATGATTCTGATGATGATTGCAAATGCAAACATGGTAAAAGGGGAAAAGATAGTGATTCAAGTGATGATGATGATTGTAGTGGTAAAGGAAAACATGGGAAAGATACGGATGAAGATGATTCTGATGATTGCAATGGAAAATCTAAAGATGACAGTGATAGCAGCAGTAGTAGCAGCAGCAGCAGCAGTTCGTCTTCGTCATCCTCTTCGTCATCATCCTCCTCGTCATCTTCTTCATCATCATCATCATCTTCCTCATCCTCGTCGCCTTCTTCTTCTTCCTCCTCCTCATCATCATCAGAAGATTGTGAAGATACAGACAAAAAGACCACTAAAAGACATAGGCGTTCTTCTATCGACAGTGAACGTAACTTAGAAAAAATTAATCCAGATGAAAAAGCAGTCGTAAGACATTTAGCAGGAATTGCCGTGTCGTCCTTAGATAACATCGACAAAGATAACCATAAACGAGTTGTATTACAAATTCTGGGTGCCAAGAAAATGATTCTTAGCGATGGCGTTAATTATCATTTAACACTTCGTGTCGGCATATCTCGTTGCGCTGAAGATGCTACTTTAGAAGATACTTGCAAAGAGACATTATTCGAGGACCTAACCAAGCTGTGTAGAGTGCAAATATTAGTAAGCGAAGATAAGGATAGTCCCAAAATATTGAAGTCTCAATGCCACAAAATTAAAAAGGACGATTCAGATAAAAACCGTACCGTTCGCCATAAAAGACAGGTGCCAGGTGGAATATCGTCAACTTCAACGGATGATCCCGAAATTAAAGATCTTGCTCTACAGTCTATTGTTCAGTTAGATTCTAAGTCCACCGAAAATAATAAGTATAAAGTAATTCGTGTAATAGAAGCTTCCAAACAGGTTGTATCAGGAATGTTGTATCGAATTAAAGCCGAAATAATTCTGTCGAACTGCGATAAAAATAGTGACGCATTATCTGACAGTTGCGAACAGTTGGAAGGTGCACAGTCTCGCACATGTAACATAGAAGTTTGGGATCAGCCTTGGCTTCCACACGGACGTGAAACTAAAGTTACTTGTGAAGATGATAACCACACACACAAATTCAGGTCTAAGAGAGAAGTAAAGTTCGATTCGGCTCCTCATTTATTGGGCAAGGATGACCATGACATACATATAGGAATGTTCAAAGATTTTATGAAAACATATCGCAAAACTTACAAAAGCCGACAAGAATTTAAATATCGTTACCGTGTGTTTCGTCAAAACATGAAGAAAGTTCATTATTTGAATAAGCACGAACAAGGTACGGCTAAATATGGAGCGACACAGTTTGCCGATTTAACACGCGAAGAATTTAAGAAGCATTTAGGTTTACGACCCGATTTGAAGAATGACAATAACGTTCCTTTTCCTCAAGCAACCATACCTGACATAGAACTTCCAATCGAGTTTGATTGGAGAAGTAAAGGAGTTGTATCTGAGGTCAAAAATCAAGGAATGTGTGGAAGTTGTTGGGCTTTCAGTGTTACTGGAAATGTAGAAGGACAGTATGCTATTAAACATGGCAAATTAATGGAATTCTCAGAGCAAGAACTTGTGGACTGCGATAAAGTGGATGATGGTTGTAGTGGTGGATTAATGGATAATGCTTACCGGTAAGTGTTTTGTACATTTTTTTCTAGATTTTTTGCTTTGGACATTTGACTTTAGTTATTTATTTTTTCAGTATTTTTAAATAATTTTTAAAGTTTTTAAAAAGAAGGCATATTGTAATAGCATAGAAAACAAATACATAGTAGCGACACTGCAAGCGGTTCCCTTGAAGTTTTATATGCTCAAGTTAGTGACCTTGACAGTGGTGGCCATGATCCCAGCAGAAAAATTTAAATGTTTACCAGCAATCAAAGATATTGAAATATTGTTTAGGCGAAAGCTTTCTTAGGTTATACTTACGTCTTTCGTGCCACACTTTGTCAAAAGCTTGTACTACATCAAGGTAGACTGTAGAGCAAACTTTTCTTTCCTCTAATGATCTTTCAATTATATCTGTAATCCTGTGGACTTGGTCTAAGGTTGAGCGACTTTCTCTAAAACCAAACTGGTGTGATGGAATTAGATTCTTCTCTTCTATTATGGTTTTCAAACAGTTTTGAAATTACGGGGAGTAAAGAGATTGGTCTATGGGATGAAACTTGATTGGGTGGTTTTCCAGGTTTAGGGATCATCTTCAGCTCTGCTACTTTCCATATCTTGGGTACATATCTCAGTTTAAGTGAGGCATTGATAAGATAGGTGAGTTTGACTGTAGCTTTCCTAGGGTGTTGTTTTGGAATTTCCCCAGTAATCACATCAAATCGTGAAGCCTTCTTTGGGTCAATGTTTTCATTCATTTCAGTTTCAGTTTGTTTTGGAGCAGTGAGTCAGATTTCAGCTCCTCCTTGGCCAAAGTTTTCCCAATCTATTTATCCTTTCAAGGTGTTTAGCAAATCTATAAGCTTTTTGGATATTGCTTTTTGCCCGACTGGTGGATTCTGTAGGTTCGGTCTTTTTAGTCTTTTAGTGACTCTCCAAAGTGAATTAGTCAGTTGCACTAATCAATTCATTTTTAAATCTTTTAATTTCTGTGTTAAGCTGCTGGGTAGCGTTGTTGAGTTTAGTTTTGTCTGTTGGAGCTTGAGATTGGTGCCAAGTTTTTCTGAGTCTTCTCTTTTCAGAGATTAGCTCTCTTATTTTTCTTGGATAGTTATTACCTTTGGTCCTTGTGGTAATGGTAGGGGTATTATCCCATGCACCTTGTTGGATGTCCTTAACAATAGTTTCCATTTCATTATCTAGTTGTTCTTCATTTCTTAGAGAAATTGATAAATATTTGAAACTGCGTCAATCAGTCAGTTTATTAGTAGTAGCAATTGTGGGGAGACCTAAGTCTAGGAGTTAATTTCTTTTGTGTAATACTATTGCTGAGCCTGAGAAGAATGAGAGAGTGATCGGAGTTCATGCCCCATGATTCAACATGCATGTAGTTCACGGAGACATTTCGAGTTATGAAAAAATCAAGCAGGTCTGGAATATTCACTGGATCTGTAGGCCAATAAGAATAAGAAGCAGTATAGATTTATCCAGCCTAAACCAGTACCTAATTAGCAAGTCATGTAAACACCAAGTGGACTTTTTTGTTAAATTCGGGGAATTAGAAGAACTAAATTTATTTTATGTTAATATTAGAAGTGTGCGTAATAAATTAGATGAAGTGTTTTACTATGGTAAAAATATAAAACCAACTGTACAAGTACTAGTGCTGACAGAAACATGGCTTTATGCTAATGAGACTCAGTTTTTTAACATTGAGGGTTTTAATGCAATACATGCTTGTAGAAATGATGGAAGAGGTGGTGGAGTGGTATTATACATTAGAGCAGGGGTGCCCAACCTGTAGCTCGCGAGCCACGTGTGGCTCGCGCCACCTTTTGATGTGGCTCGTTTTATCAACGATGCGCACTTGTAAGTGCTAAATGCAGTATCAGGTTTCACATTAAAAATATGTTTTTCCTGTATTTAATTTGTTTGAATTCTTAATAAATAGGAGTATAAGAGTACATAATTACAAATATCCTTTAACATATTACAAATTGTTATTGTTTGTGCATTATATACGTTTAAAATTGAAATATTAAAAGTGCAAAATATATCTGTGGCTCACCTAAAACTTTTAAATTCTAAATTGGCTCGAGTCAAGTTAAAGGTTGGGCACCACTGCATTAGAGAAGATATAAATTACAAGGTTATGCACAAATTCACGGGAACATTTCAAGAATGCGAATGTGTTATGGTAGAGTTAACAGAAAAAAAATATTATATAGTTGGTATTTATCGCCCACCTTCTGTGCAAACCAACAATTAATAGAATTTACCAATGAAGTATTAGAAGAATGCCATCGGAAAAAAACTATAATAATTGGAGACTTTAATATAAATCTACTAAAGGATGAGCAAGAAGTTAGAAATTATAAGAATACTATTGAAATGAATGGGTTTACATTACATAATAGAGTAAATGAGGATAGTGCAACTAGAGAAACTGAGAATACTAAAACTATTATTGATCATGTAATAACTAATAAGAATATAGACTGTAAGATAGGATTGACTGATATTCCAATTACGGACCATAAAGCTTTGCTGATAAATATAAAAAATGTGATGATACTTAAGAAACACAAGTGGATTATAAAAAGACAGTTTAAAAGAGATACCTTCCGAAACAATGTGGAACAAATAATTACCCATGAAATATAAGAAGCTTTGAAACACTAGTGGAGAGATTAAGTGAGGCAAAAAAAGGATCCGAAAGACAGATAAAAATAAAAGTAATCAACAATAACAACTGGATGAATGCAGAAATTAAAAATTTGATGAAGAACAGGGATAAGATCTATGTAAGGTGGAAAAAAAATCCTGAAAATGAAGCATTAAAGGGGCAGTTTGTGGAATTAAAAAGACTGGTAAACAACAAAGTAAGACAAGTAAAAAAAACTTATATTGAAAATGCTATCAATACAGCGGGAAAAGATTGACGTAAAATATTGAATACCTTAAACCAAATATTAAGGAAGAACAAGCAAAAAACAAAGAAACAAATAAGGATGATAAAGGACGAGAAAGAAACAGTGAACAATAAAGAAGTGGCGGATATCCTTAATACGTATTTTGTGAATGTGGGTAGACAATACAATTCAACAGTTAATGTAAATAGAACAAGTAACCATGAGATTAATATAGAAGAGACAATATTTTTAAGTCCATGTACAGAAAAAGAATTGGAAAATGCAATAGGTGAAATGACAACCCAAACAGCACCTGGTTTGGATGGGATAACTGTGAGAGACATATCGGATGTGTATGACATTATAAAAGACACATTAATAATGTTAATTAATAACTGTATTACCTCTGGAATCTTCCCAAGAATTTTGAAAATAGCTAAAGTTATTCCTGTATACAAAGATGGAAAAGAAGAAGAGCCGTCAAATTATAGGTCTATTTCACTATTAAGTGTATTTTCTAAAATATTGGAAAAAATATTGAAAAAAAATATATTGGATTTTGTGAATAAATATATTAAGTTCGATAAGTATCAATATGGATTTCAGGCAAATAGCAGTACACAAAGTGCGGTGTCAGATTACTTAAAATATGTTAATGACGAAATGGAAAAAAGAAAAACAGTAATTGCAGTGTATATAGATTTACAAAAGGCATTCGACACAGTAAATCATGGTATCTTGCTTTATAAATTAAAAAAAATGGGATTTAGAGGATTAGCTTATGAGATCATGAGGTCGTATCTAACAGATAGAATGCAATGTGTAGAAATAGATGGAATCAAAAGTAATGTACTACAGGTGGAATCAGGGGTGCCGCAAGGGTCAGTGCTAGGACCAATCCTATACTTACTATATGTACAAAGCTTGATGAAGATGAAATTGAAAGCTCGCTACTTTATGTTTGCAGACGATACGGCACTGGTATACAGTGGGGACAACAGCAAACAACTTGAATTAGAAATAAATGAAGATCTAAAAAAATATATCACATGGCTAAACCTAAATAAGCTAAAGATAAATATAAAAAAGACAGTATACATGCAGTTCAGTAGAAAAAATTTAAAAGTAGACATACCAGTAATAAAAATAGAAAGCGAAACAGTAAAACTAGTCGAAACTTACAAATATCTTGGATTAGTGATTGACAGCAACTTAACTTGGGAAGCACATACTGATCATGTGAAGAAAAAAATAGTACCGTTTGTGGGAGCTGTAAGGAGATGCACAGAAATCTTAAACGGAAATACAAGAAGAATGCTTTATAATTCATACATTGAATCACATCTAAGATATCTGTTAACTGTGTGGGGAAATGCGGTTGCAACAACAATAAAAAAATTAGAAGTTGTTCAAAATAAAGCAGTGCGAGTGTTATTTAATAGAGGCTACGAACATTCTACTGAAATAGTTTATAATAACCATAAAGTGCTAAATCTAAAAAAACTGTTAAAAACTGAGCAGTGCAAATTAATTTATAAAGTACAGTGTGGTGTAATAAAAACTGCATTTGAGCTCAAGCGGGTGGAAGAAAGACATGAATATAGTACGCGAGTAACAAAAAAATACCAACTAACTCGCCCACGAACTAATCTGGGAATAAGTGAAAGCTTCTACAGTGCCATAAAAACATTCAATGATTTGCCAGACGATATAACTGATTTGCGACCATATCATAAATTTATTAGCAAAATTAAAACATATTACATGTAAAATACATCTAAAATTTAGTTTACAGTTAATTAGACTTTCAATAATTGTTTATTTATTTATTTAAATTTAAATGTTAATGTTGTTATTATTTAGATATTTAATTTGGGGTTATGATTATTTAATATTATGTTCGAAAATAGAACCACGAGACCGCGGTTAGTTTTTTCAGGAAACCGGTACTATTTACGAACGCGGTTCCTGAACGCTGTGGTTAAATCTGCGTACCACAGTAACCGCGATTTGAATGCGGTTTCGTGGTAAAATATTGTGACATAACCTTAAACTCACAACTACTACACACTACAGACCATCCGCGCAAGAAAGTGACAGTTGTTTTATAGGTTATCTGTAACCACGCCGTTCGAAAATAATAACGCGAACCGTAACCGTTCAGGAACCTTGAACCATAACCGCGGTCATGTGGTTCTATTTTCGAACATAATATAAATATTTACCTACTTGAATTTGTTTTACGAAATTTAATGTATTAGTAGGCTTTGGTACCAGCTAACAAGCTGTTTTGAAGTCATAACTAAATTAATTAAAAAAAAAAAAAAATATGTCGGCTTAACAGTCTTTCACATTTTAGCTGTTTGACTGCTTCCAAGAGTTCCTTTCCCTTGACGATTGTTAACCTAGATCCCCAGTAGGTGTGTTTGGCATTGTAATCATCTCTAATGATGAATCTTTGACTATACAACACTGCTGCAACTATGATCTTATATATTCTAGTTTTAACATTAACAGCGGTAGTTTGAAATTCCTCTGTTGTGTATCTCATCTCTTGATGATTGACTCCTTTATTATTTTGACTGCGTTTTTGGGGTGTATAGTATGGTATACTTTATATCCCTTGTATTATCTGTAACCTCTTATACCTTTCGGTGTTGAGTCCGGCCCGTCTCTGCAGTTTACGAAGTTGGTGCACCATTTTACCTACATACTGCACCATGTGTAATGTGTATGTATGTGTAAGACCTTGTTACTCTGTCTCATAGGCCTGTATTTGGAGGAGAGCGTCGTTAATTAGATGCCTAACGACGAATGGTCACCAGGGGGCTTCGTAGCACAACGTTAGCCTGATGCTCTACTGCTGCGCCAACCTGGCTACTCTAATGAAGGATTCATTGGTAAAATGTGTCTCGGAGATGAGAGTAGTTGTAATTCTTATTGATGTAGCAAGAGTCCATTGGCATTCCATTCCATGGTTCTTAAACTATTTAACAATATAGTTCTTAGGAATACGCTCGTCCATTTTAGTTAGTCTCTCCAGAATTTGTTCAATGGATGTGCCTGGTTCTTTTTTGTTACTAGTTTTAGTTTCAGTCTTAACCAGAAATAGCTTGGCCATCAGTCTTTTTACCTTTGTTCGCTTTGGCTACTGCTTCTTGCTGATTTCTTTTTTGTGGCTGTTTGGGCAGGACGGACTTTTTAGTGTGCTTGGTCTTTCAACTTCTGCATTTCTTTTGCTGTTATGCATCCCCAATAATCTCCAAAGTGGACGCATTTTGACTGAACGGTTTTTGATTTATCACAGTTCACTGTTAGATGTTTACCAGTACATCTAATGCAGCATGGTTCTTTGCAACCAAGTTTTTGCTTATGGCCATATGCTTGGTACTTTTGTACATTGGGGTATAGGTCTAGATTTCCTTAGTGGCAGGATTTCTACTCTGACACCTAATACCTAATAACAGTTATAACAATTGATTTAAAGACATGCAAAATTATTCCATGACCAACTATCTTTTTGTATAAACCTAGTAGTAAAAACATAATCTTTTATTTTTAGTGCAATAGAAAAACTGGGTGGTTTGGAAACGGAAAAGGATTACCCATATGAAGGAGAAAATGAAAAGTGTCATTTCAATAAATCTTTGGCTCAGGTTCAAGTTACAGGAGCTGTTAATATCAGTCACAATGAAACCAACATGGCAAAATGGCTCGTTCAAAATGGCCCAATTTCTATCGCTATTAACGCAAATGCCATGCAGTTCTATTTTGGTGGTGTATCTCATCCATGGAAAATGTTGTGCAATGCTAAAGACCTGGACCATGGTGTACTCATTGTAGGCTATGGCGTTCATAGTAAGTGCATGTGGACCATCAAAATAAAAAATAAATAATTCCCTTTTTAATTTCTAGAATACCCATACTTCAACAAAGTTCTTCCATATTGGATCGTTAAAAATTCATGGGGACCTAGTTGGGGTCAGCAGGGTTACTACTTAGTATACCGTGGAGATGGTACATGTGGCCTTAATCAGACTCCATCAAGTGCCATCGTCGACTAAATTTTTAACCTACCAACGAAATTTAACTCTTTGCTCATGACAACTGCTAGGATAATTACATACGAGTAAGTGTATTATTTTCTCGTCTAGCAATTTCTAATGATATTTAATACATGAACAAATGGAGAAATGTGATATTTTTCTCTCGTGACAAGTTTAACTCGTACTATCTATACTCGAACTTAGTATCTTATTATTATACATGTTTAAATACTCAATTTATAAGAACCTCATATTAAAAGAAGAAAATGTATAAAGCATTCAGTTTGTTAATTTTTTTTTAACAATTAATATAACGCCTTTTTACTTTAACAAAAACGAATTGTTATTGCTGAGGATTAACAAAAGTTTTACTGTAATGTATTTCTTTTTAATATGTTTAGATTTGAATGTCAATAATTTAGTTATTTAATCAGTCAATTACCTACATAATATCATTTATAAATGGATGATTCAAAGTCCTAGATAGCCTAATAAATACTTTTTTTCTTCAACTGAACTTGTTAATAAAAACAGTAATCGTATTTAGGTTAAGTAGGTGTGTTTGTTTGTATTACACCGAGTGTACATTGTTTGCATCAAATGCTTTAGAAGGTTTTTAATAAATGCAAAATGTGAGGTTATGTTACTTTTTTTTTAATTAAATGAAGAAGTACAAGTGAATAATTACAGTCTAAAGCACATTCAAGAACAGCTCTTTTATAAAATTATTTATGAATTTATAGGTAACGTAACACCAACAACATAACCTAACAATTTTGACGTCAAAATCGCACATTACGTTTGCTTGTTTAATGTAAATTATGAAATACAAGTGAAGAATTACATTGCGAAATAGATTCAGAAAGAGTTAGGTATTATTACAAATTGGTAAAAAAAAATAAGGTGACCTAACCAACATAACCTCACATTTCTGACGTCAAACGGTGTGTTTTTGCTGCATTCGCTTGAGTCGCACGTGTAAAAAGTGTACACTTTTTTATTTACATCAAGGAATCAAACAGAAAAAATATTGTTTGCATTCGCCTAAAAACACATCATTGTAGACACTGTAGAAAGTATAAGGCAAGACGAACTCAGTTAATTTTTGATTGGGCGTTTGGAATCAAAAACAGCCAAGTATGTAATAAAGATGCCTAATTGAAGTTATAAATTAAACTATCATGTATTTCATATAAAACAAAACAATTTCCTCCTCAACAAACCGTAATCTCACAGTTTTCATCCTTTAACTTAAGTTACTCTGTAGACATATCATATACATAAATAAGATTTATGTGACACGAGGTAGATAAATCTCCTAACCGAAAGAAGTAGTAAACTGTTTGTGTGCCGGAATTTTGTTTGCTTTATGATACAACTATTTGAAAATTGAGGTTGTGAAATTCGTTTCTAATAATTCCGCGTTTTAATGGTTGTGGCAATGAATTTCCTATCTTAAAAGATTAAGATTAATATCTAAATGAGTTTGTGGTGAAACCCCATATTTTATGTAAGTCATTAAGATGTAGATGTGAATGTACGAAGTACCTACCTACTTTGCTTTATCGGAATTTATAAGTATTTGAATGTTACCATTATTTAGAACTGTATATATTTTGTCAGCCTATTAATGGATTTGGTACCTACTAACACTTAAAAAAAAATGTATAACTGTTACTTAATATATTTGTTTTCTACTAGTTGTGTTTTATTTATTAAATATATACATCGTTCACAATTAGATGCTGGCCATGGATAGCAATTTTATGGAGTAGCCGAAATATCAACCTTCGATCTTTGATAAATAAGTTCAACAAAATTCCTACGATATTTAAAGTCGCATAGAAACAACTAAATGAAATGGTTGATTTTTAAAATTTATATTTATTGAATTTCAACTGAATATTTAAATAACACTCTTGATTGATTGATTGATTGAGGAACGACAGATGGCACTGAGCACCCCTGACACGGCATATTGTATCATTCATGTCGCTTATTCTGTGAACAGGTTTGCCGTTTTTATCAGGTTTAATAGTCTTTTCACCAGGTAATCTCTTAGTAGAGCTTCTTGAAAGTTAGTACCTCTCAGGAGTACATGCCTCCACCGAGCAAGTGCTTCACATTCGAATATGGGAGGTTCTTTCGTCCTCCTCATTACAGAGTCTGCATATGGGTTCTTCATTGAAGATACCCATCTTGTGCATGTGCTTTCGTAGGTTGCAGTAACCAGTTATTAGTCCTGTCATTAGCCTAATTTGATGTCTGCTTAATTGCAGTATGTCATCCGTCAGTTTTTTTGATGGTGATTTTAGCATAGATTTACTATGGCTCGTTCCTTGTACTACACAATTCCATTGGTTTTGATGTTGTGTGTGTGTCCAACTAGGTAGGCAATTGCAAATTGTTCTTTTAGTCACACCAAATATTGATTCAGGGCCAGTTAAGGTCATTTCCGATCCCTTCTTTGCAAGTGTATCAGCTTTTTCATTGCCTTGTATCCCCTTATATCCCGGCACCCACATTAAAGTTAGCCTTTTGTGGTTTACAACGGTTATAAGGTTTTGAAGGCAGCCCCAGACTAATTTTAACTTAGGTAATCTGATAACTAGCTAGGGCTTTTAAAACTGCCTGGCTGTCTATTAGGACAAGGATGTCTTTGCCTTGATAGTTCCTTCTGATATTCTCCTGCAGACATACGTCTATTGCATGAGTTGCTGCTTAGAATATTCCTGCATATATTCCTGCACCAGCACCGCTACCAGTCTTGGATCAATCTGTGTACGGGATTAGTCAAGTTGGATATTAAAGGGTTTATTGAAATTTTGCCAAATTGGCATAGTGTCACTGTTCATTTCTAATAATGACGATATTTGTTATCCTGGTATGACCAAGAATAAGGACGGCTTGCCAATTTTCATTAATTTTCAGCCTGTATGCCGCCATCCTTGCCTTTGCCTTGATTTACAAATCTAGGGAAGGAAGGTTTAGAAGGATTTCCAGGGCAGCAGACAGGCAAATCTCTGGAGTTTGGGTAGCTCCATTTTTACTTGCCTCTGTTCAACTTTTGGCCACCACACAAGTTATCTATAGGTAATCATGGGTCTCACCACTGCAGTTTATAACCAGTAAACTGTGTGGTTTAAGTCCCCAGGCTTTATCTACTGCTTGTTTTGTTGCCATTAGAGTTTATTTACAGTTTTTTGAATGTGTGATTTCCAGGTTAGCTTATCATCCAGTATTATACCTAGATATTTAGCTTCCGCCTCATTTGTAATTGTTCGTTGAAAAAGGTAAGTTGTTTTATAACCTATCCAATTTCCTTCTTCTTGTGAATGGTACTAGTGCCGCTTTGAGTGGATATATGCTAAGATGAGTATTATTAAATCTTCAGCATACCCCTGAGTGTAGTAGCCTTGATTATTCAGTTCAACAAGGAGTTGATCAACTACCAGATTCCACCGTAGGGGTGATAGAACTCTCCTTTGCGGGAATCCTTTGGCAGCTACTATCTACATTGTCGTATTTACCTGCATATTACTTTTCCATCTGCAAACGGTGTTGTCTACACCACGGTTCCTCACTGCAGTTATCATTGACTCGAAGGAGGTATGATCAAAGGCTCCCTCTATGTCAATGAAAGCTGTCAGTGTAATTTCCTGATGTTTGACTGCCTCGTCGAGCCTCCTTATGAGTTGGTGGAGGGCGGTCTCGCATGATTCTTGTGAGTGGTAGGCATGTTGGTGGGAGTGAAATAATCAACTTTTCCATCGGCTTTAGCATGAACGATGCTAGAGTGATAGGTCTATAAACCTTTGCCTGGGAGAGGTCCCTTCCAGGTTTAGGAATAAAGGCAATTCTTGATCGCTTCCAAACTAAGGGGATAAAACCTGTAGCTAGGCTGGCTCTTAGTAGTCTGCAAAGCTTTGGAATGATGATTGTTTTCCCTTGCTGTAGTAGCATAGCTATAGGTAATTCCATCAGGATGGTTTAAAAGAATCATTCGATAAATAAGTTCAGCAAAATTTCTACGATATTTAAAGTCGCATAAAAAAAAACTAAATGAAACTGTAAATTTTTAAAATTTATATTTATAGAATTACACGGTGAATATTTAAATAACACTCTTAGTTATTATACAGTTTTAAGAGCAAACATTTTAACAGCCGTGCTTCGTATGCTACAGTTTGATGTCCATCGGGTTGCATTAAGTCTTCAGAAAACGGCAGATAGGCAACTGATTTAACTGCTTTTCCGTGTGCTGAAATAAATGAAGTTTGTAACAACAAATTTCTTTAACGATGTGAGTTTAGATCACTTACTTTCGCAGCTTTCTAAAAATGCGATACATTCTTGAATAACATTATCTCGTAGAACTATCATATGTTTAGCTAAGTTTTCGATGAGGCTAACGAAACATCGTTTTGTGTAGTACCAAGTGTCGGTTCCCAATTTCTTATTAAACGGTTCTAAGGATTTCATGATGCGGGAAATTCCAAACTCGTAGTTTCCTTTGGAACAATACAGAGTACTAAAAAAATGTTCAAATTATCAATGCACCAGCCTCGGCACCTAAAGGTAAAATAGTTTACAGATACAGATAATTGTTAACTTTTTATTTTTTCACAAGCCTGTGGATATAAGCTTCAAAACTTGGCAAAAGTGTTGAAATAGGTTGACAAACTATTACACCTAAAAAATAAATCTTACCCAATCACAAGGTTTATAATACACAAATGAAAGTATTTTTTCTCTGGTTCTTCAAACGCAATTTGATCTTCTTCTTTCTCAACCTTTCGCATAAGTTCTTCTGCTTCTTCATTTTGTGATGTCATTATGTACGAAACGCATAAATTTGCAAGCACCACAGCGCTTACTTTTAAAATCTAAAAATAAACCTTAAAATTCCCAACAAAAACCTTCAGCTCGATACGAAATACCTCTGAATAATTCTTCTTTACAATAGGTTCATAAAATCCCGTTGCTTCTTTAAATTTATTCTCCTGCATAAAAAGAACATGAGCAACGTTTAGCCTCCAAGTATCATTGTCATTACAAAATTCTACACTTTTTCTGAATATTTTTTCTACTTGAGCGTAATTTTCCAACTCCCAATATATTTTAGCTTGTGCCATTAAAACTGGAATATACCGTTCCAAACATTCCTCGTAATCTAACACAGCTTTCTTCACAAGTTCTGTGTCCCCATGGTTTCGGTGCTCTTGAACCTGCTTTGTTAATTTGCGCAAAAGTTCCGTGTGTCGATTTGCAAGATCGTCGAGTTTCTGATATGCTTCAGGTGGCGATGTTTGCTGGGTTATAATTGCATCCAAAAAGTCATATAGATACTGAAACATATCTTTTTGATACCAGTTTTTATTTATTAGTTTTTACCAACCGGTGTTAAGTATTTGTAAGTTAAGTGAGCATTTTCAGCCAGAATATCAGCAGCGAGGTCGTAGCATTCGTACTGACAGTATAAAATTAGTAAGTTGGCAAAAGTTTCCGGAGGAAACGGATTTTGTTGTAGTAAAAATTGTAACTTCTCGAAACCTTCCGTTGGGTTTTGTTCCATGTTCATAAGAGCTTGATTGTGCAAGGTAACGGCATCCAGTTCGTATTCGGCTCGGGGGGGCATGTCAGTAAGTGCTTCTCGAGCTGCATCCACTGAAATACAGATTATACGTTATTGTGTGATTTTTGTATTGATTTAAATAAAGCAAGCTACTTTATTATCATTTAATTTAGGAATAAAAGCTTACTTACTGTTCTTCAATTGATATTCGACTGCAGCCTTCAAATTAAAAGCTTCCGTTAGAGCAGTCTCGTGTAAGGTGAGTGTGTTACCAACAGAACGGACTTCAATGCCCTCAGTCTGCATACCGACACTCAATTCTGGATGATCTCGTATTCCTCTTTCAACGATATCTCCTGCAAAGCAATTGTAAAAGTAAGTGATGAGCATCGAACAACGCAATTATATCAATTGTAGTTTCAAAACTGCCTTAATAATATTTCATAAGTGACTCAATATCAAATAAATACCACAATGTTTTAATGCAGGTCCATATTCCTTAAGTCTGTAATAGCACAAAGCAGCATTGTAGGCAAGATATGGTTTGAAACCATTATTTTGAAGACAAGCCGTAAATTTACTAAGGGCTTCTTCATGGTTACCTTCCTGTTAATATTTAAAATACATTATAACATTCCTTCATTTGTAATGTATTTTTTAACCTTATACAACAAACAACCCAAGTTGACTTCCGTATCGGGATCATCAGCCGGGCAAAGATCCACCAAATTTTTAGCAGATATTAAATCTTCCTCTCCGTATTTAATTGCAGCTTGAAGTTTGGTTACCTAAAATTATTTCCTTACTGTAATTATTTTTATTTTTCACATGTCTTACGCTTACCTGAGGTTGGTATTCGGCATCTTCAATTTCCACCGTAACTCGATAGGCATCATCATACAGACATGCTTGATATAGTGCTTGGGCATGATATAACTTATAATCGTTGTTATCGGGAAACATCTGCACAAGTTGTTCATAATAACTCGCAGCGTTGGTATAATCTTGTGTATAAAAATAGCAGTAAGCTAATAACGATAGCCCTGCTCTAGTGGAGCTAGATTCTGATATACCGTGTAGTATTTTAATTGCATCAGCATAACGAGCCTCTTTAATCTGTAATCGTAATAATATATAGTGCCGCTAAGCTGTATCGACGAACTCTAAAATGATGATTTTTTTCTGCACGTTATGGGTGACATACCAGTCCATAGATAGTTCTAGTGTAATCTCCATCTGCAACCACGTTGATATTAAACATTTTTAGTGTGAGATGTTCTTGTATTGCTTCACAATCATTATTTATTGGAATTTAAAATTGTGTACAGTCAGTTTCCATGGCAACCGAATATGTTTATTATTTTTATATACAGGGTGTATCGTAAATGGCGCATAATACTTGCACCACGCGATTCTTCGTTAAAAACTGGACAAAAAGTTGTATAACTGTTTTAGGCTGAAACGTGTAGTTTTTGAAGAATTGTTAATTAAAGTCTTGTAAACTTAGCAACACTGTGTCTACGTCACCTGCGATATCACCAATAGCAACCCGCTTGATTTAACATAATTGCGTTGCAACATTATTTATGAAAAGCACAAGCACTGCAAAAATTTCGGATGGAAGTTCTAATTAAACGAAGAATATGTTGAGTACAATTACAGATTAGTTATTTCTTTTGTTGATTAAACTACAGCTAAAAATATGACAAGACATCACGACATGCAAACCAGAATACGACTTAAGGCTGTTAATAACTCTATAACTAAAGAGTTAACAGCAAATTGGTACTGGAGTTTTTTGCTCGGATTTTGACGTAGAATCGCGTGATATACAATCATATTATGTGCCATTTACGATACCCCCTGTATATAAGATGTTACTGAATAATTATTTTCTGGCAGAATTACGTAGGTTATTCATTTTAATAAGCATTCGTTTCATATATATCATCATATAATATAAATGATACACAGACCCTCTTAGAATTTATTTTTATTAAAAGTTTAATTGGATTTATTTTAGTAGTTACGATTATAATTATATAGATTAAATTAATTATAAATATTATTGATTGGTTAACATCAACAATTCTAAATAGATACAAAGTATTCCAAACAAAATAAATTTACATAGAATATACTACCGTTGTTAATAATACACAATAGTTATCGGAAGTAAATATTTATTTAGACGGCGGTATTTATATATGTTATGTTTTTAATTTGGACTATTTGTGTAAGTCTTTATTAACAAACAATTTAAGTAAAGATAAGGTAATCTTGAAATTAAATGATTTTTTAAATTAATTACCGATTGAAGGCTCAAAAATTTTGTGTTATACGGTATATCGCCGTTTTTTTTAGGGACTTTCGCGTTTAATGACCGGTACTATATCACGTGATCGACCTGTCAAAAAAGTAGGTTAACAGCTTCGGTTGGGAGGTATTGATTCAGCCTTGGGTGTGCGTATGCGAGAAGCATTCAAGAAATTCAACATAAAAAGAGTAATTTACATAACAATCGGCAATTATAGTTCAGAATGGACGGTACTAAACTAGAAATATCCGGCAAACCGGCCAAAGACCCACCATCGTCGACCTACAAGCAGATACCAGAAACTGAACTGGAGGGTAAGAGAATTACATCAGAAACTGGTTCGTAATTACAGGTATGAGATTATTCTCCATTTACAGAACAAGCAACTGTCCAGTCTAAAAAGTTGGCCAAAACCAAAACGGTTAGTTCCGAGAAGGACGGAGCAGACGAGAAAATGTTACCAGATGAAGATGCGAAGATTGCTGATAATTCTAATATTAATTCAGCAGATGTGAAGTTCATTTCTAATGAGAAACAGAATGGAGATGCTAAAGTGGATATAGGTATTACTTTTGCTTTAACTGTATATGTTAAAATTAAAGGCGTGAAACGTATGCGATGGGTATTTTCTTTTCAAGTTGTTTTTGGAAAATTATTTTAATTCAAATAATTACCTAAATTAATAGAAGTAACCAGTGGTTTTCATATTACATCAGATATTCGTAATTTACATTTCAACAGTTTAAGGAAATATTTAAAACATTAAAGCATTTAACATATTTTTTAATATGAAAAATTGTTATCATCGCAAGCACAATCTTCAATCTTCGCATGCATTGTGTTGAATTGTAATTATTCTCTCAATTGCTTGGAAAGATGATTAAATTGGACAGTAAGTAATGGGTTAAACAGGGTAAATATCTTATTTCCTGTTGTTGAAATCTTGAAATCGAAATTATTTATAAGATTGTGATGCAACTTAGCCAAATGTTATCATAAGGAATTTACCTCTTAAATAGGGCCATTTTCTTATAATATAAAATTACTACAAGTACAGCGGTAGTTTCAGTTGCAATTTTTACGAAGGTAGCTACGGTGAAATATTATAATTGCTTTTATAATAATTAAAGTGGTAATTTGTTACCTCAAAAGCATTGAATATTATCATATATTTTTTTATGTTTATGGAGGTGAAAGTTATAACAGTCTACAATTAGCAACAAAGTTTATTTGTTACCAGTGTTACATAATCTTATATTTTGAGTCAACGAAAAGTTAAGTGTATAATTTTTGTAGTAAATAATAGACATAAATAATAATCATTTCAGCAATGTTGGTGTCATTTTAGGAGATCAAAATAGTTATGCAGCAAATGGCTATGGATGGTAACTATAATTTATTAAAGTTCTTCACTCAAAGTTTATTAGTATTAAAACAGTCTTGTTACTAAAAACAATGAAGTAATTTTGGTTGGTTTAGTTATTTAACAGAAAAATAATTCATTTCAAGGTTTATGATTTTAAATGTTAATAGGTATAAAGTATAAAGTATAAACAAATTGTAATTAAGAAATGCAGTCAAAGGTGAAGTAAAATGCAAGTTTTACTTAAGCTTGTTGTTTATTGTTACTTTTCAGATGTTTCGTTTAAAAAGTAGAAATTTGAATATTTCTTCAAAATGATTTATTATTTTTGTTTGATAAGTAGTTAATCAGTAATTCATAAAGGTTTCTCAAGCATTTCTAATGTTAATTCTGTAACAAGACATTAGTTTTGAGCCACCTACAAACCAAAGAACCTGCGCTTGTGTTCATATATTTGGAAGTAATGGCTTGGCTGTGTACTGATGAACACAAATGCTTTCTGTGGCAAATATTGGCATTGGCTTGCTTTTGCTGTCCGAGTAATATATCAACAACAATTCTATGACAGTTTGGCAAAATAAAAATTTAAATTGTAAGGATTTACTGAATTACTCGTTTGGGAAAACACTTGTAATATATTTTAACATTAAAAATGCCTGTATTATTTTGTCAAGTATGGGCACAATTTCTACATATATGCACTGGAGTGAACGGTAGTGAAGATGAAGGTGCAAATGTTCTCCAAGGCCTTCCGTCCTGTTGATGTTTGTTTGCCTTGATTCTTTTGGTTTGTACATGGCATTATATAAACACAGGTTACAGCTAATAGGAGATTTGAAATGAAATTGTCATTAAGTACTAAGAAATTGATATCTATGCTCTCTGTAAAGCAGTAAAGAGTACTGCAACTCTTTGTATTTGAGATGTGGAAACGTTCATAATACACTTTAAAAACATTGCACAATAGTTAGCATCATCTATTTTTATAGAAACACACACAATTGGCATTATGTGTGGCATTTACACTACTTTTGATGTGTTTAGGTGGATTGTGTAATTATTACACTAATATAATTTTGGTCTGTGCTGGTATTACCTTTTTTTGTAATGTGAAGCAGCTTTTACAGATATGTTGTGGTATATTTGTTGTAAAAAAATTTATCAATTGTGATCATTGTAATTTTAAGGCAAGGCGCGCACTGGCAACTTTTTTTGAGCAACTATTTAGTTGCCGAAATGCAACATATATTTTTAATGAAGAAGCATGCACTGGTGACTTCTTAGTTGCGACAACTAAAAAATTACGACATGTTCTATTTTCAAGGAAACTAAACTGTTGCCCTGTATAATAGAACACACAGGTTAAAAGCTCTCTGCGCGCACTCGGCGATTATTTGAGCGATTGGCACACCTTTTCCTCTGTATTTTGATGTGATATCCTAGGTCCAACAGCCAACAGCAAATTATCAAAACTCTCTATGCTCATTCTAAAATAATTAAAGAACTTTTCTCTGTGTTCTCGTAACATAATCAAACATTTTATAAAATTGTCCATTTAGAAGCCTCTTGCTTAGGATGGGATGGACCCAAAATCGTTTGGTGCGTTTCTTCTTCTTTAATCGTAAAACCAGAGCACAAACACACGCTGTTTCAATGAAATCCTTTTTGACACCAGTGGTTTTTAAAATAATTTGAGTGACTATTTAATCACTAGTGTGCACTAACCAAAATTATCAGCAACTTGTTAATCGCGCAATTATTTAATTGCTAGTGCGCGCCTTGCCTAAATGAGCATTTGATTTTTAAAGGTTGACAACGATTTTGATTTCTGATAATAACTTCGTCTGTTACATGTTCAGCCACTAACACATTGTCATCATCTTCAAATGTTGTGTGTACCTTGGCCCCAAAAATATTTTGGTAGTAACAAAGTTTGCAATTGTTGTCAAAGTAACTTTGTTTCAAGCTTTATCAATAATTGTGATATAATCCTATAGAATAATTGTTGGAATTTCCTTTGTAGTTTCAAAGGCATTTCATTGTTTTTAGAAGAATTTGCTTTCTGTAATTCTGCTTTAAGTTGTTGATGATGCCTTGGTCCACTGATTATAATTTAGATGTTAGGTTTGATGGCAGAAATACAATTTTGAGATTTTCAGTCAGGATGTGCAGGGAAGTTATTTTTAAATCAATTTTATGTAACCATTCTTCATATACACAATCCTGCCACATGCAAGCAAGGCAATCACAGTGGGTAAATGCCAAAATCCCCTTAAAATTCAACATAATCATGATAACATTAAGGGAGTTCTATGTCCAGAAGTGTACAGAAAGAGACCAAAAAGAAAAAGATTCTTCATGCGGCATACTCGTAATTCAAGTTTTTTTTATTGAATCTTTGTATTTCCGTGAAATATCTTGGTTTCTTCAGTTTTTGTATGCACATCGTAACTGTTACTCTTTTCTCCTTACTTCGTTTACCCTCGTGACATCTCTTTGAAAAAAGCTAATGTCTTATCGGTTAAATATTTTTAAAATAGTTCCGTTTCATCCACATAAAAATGTTATCCATGTCGTATTTCATTTAGCAATCATTTTGTATTTTTCACAGTCTGCTTTTGAAACATCTATGCTTTCACTGCTTACTATTTTTTGCACAAGTTGTTTTAGTTATTAACCCCCCCCTGGATAAAGGCATCTCCTAATATTTTCCAATGAGTTCTGTTTCTAGCCTTCTGTGACCAATTCTTTCCTGCAAACTGCCTCATATTATCCCCGACTTCTCTTTATCTCACGTGGTCTTCATTACAACAATCTTATTGTTCACCTTTCTGTTGGTTGTCTAGCTAATGTGCTCCGCCCACTGGGTTCAATGATGTCCATAACCTTGGTTTTCTCCCTAATTGTTTAATTCCTCACTTTGTTGTGTAGAGAGATTCCCAGCATTATTCTCTCTATAGCTTGTTGCTTGACTCGAAGTCTAAACCAGAAGTAGCAACAGGTAAGACACGTGTGTTATAAACTTTCTGCTTAAGGTTGATAGGCATACTCTTATCTTTCAGGACATGTTGTAATTTACCAAAGGCAGCCCATGTCAGCCCTATTCTCCGTGTTATTTCTGCCATTTGGTTTTCTTCATTTACCTTCTCTATTTTTTTATTTCTTGTTGTCATTGTTATTACTTTTTGTTAATTTTGTAAAACAAGATTTAGTTGCTATGTTATGGAAAATGTGTAGGGCACATGTACCAGTTGCTAAACTGTTTTTGTTGCCATAAAAATTAAAAGATGTTATCGTCAAGACTCATTAACTTAATTTTACTGTGGTTTATCTTTAATCCTACCCTATTGGATGTTTCATTAAGATCTTGCAACATTTGTCCTAGTTCTTCTTGATCACTACTTTCAAACCGTTGTCTTCCCAATTTAATTTTTTTAAAGATTACGTATCCCTGACGCACTCCTCTTATAACATTTATTTTCTGTTTTTGTATTATTTCCTCTTTCAACATGCCCATTTTGACTTCTTCAATCAACTCAATTTTTTTTAGTAATACTTGGGAGTTTTTGTTTTTGGGACTGCAAATTGAATCATTGGTTAACATGTGTCCGCAACATCGATTAGCATAAAAGTTTTTGCCAAAATCCAGTCTTACTTTTAGAATCAAAATCATGTCAGCAGTCACTTGTACATAAAACCATTTATTGTTCTCAAAGGTGCTATGTATAGAAATTCAAGTTTTCTAGAAAAATTTATTTTCCAATGTTTTTAGAAAATACATCAAGTTATTGAGAAAGATAACTAATAATAAAGGTATATTTATTGAAATTACGGTATACAACATAATGGAATTTTCAATTCCCGTAAGATACTGGAGTACAAAATTTTGGTAGCTGTTTACCTTTTGATATTTATTTAGTATGGATTTTTTTGGTAATTCATAAAAGGTTCGAGGTTTTCGATTTACCAGCGTTCGACTAATAAGGTGTGACTTTACCTAATTATTTAGATTACGCACGTAGATAAGCTTGATTGCTAAATCATGCAGTAGTATTCCTTTTGTTTTGTTTGTTTGTTAGGCAAGCGTTAGACTCGCAACTGGCAAATATCTTGACACTCATTGACTGCCGTTGTCATTTAACTAGAGTAGAATTTTGCCAAATTGAAGGCCCTTTCAACCTTGAAATGAATATTTTTTTGTCAAGGACAGCAAAGCTCCAAACTTTTTTCGCATTAAAAATCACACCTCACTTTGGCCGAAATCGAACTCGAGCCCATTCTTTTAGTTCCCCCTTTTCCTCGAGTCCTTTGGTTTTTATACATATTCAGTTTTAACAGGTCATTAAGGCCTATAGCTTGTTGAGTAGGACACACCGAGCCGTAGTAAGCTTACCCGTTCTAGTTCTGAACATGGGCACCGATGCTTAACGTAGTGCGATGCGCCACGCCAATACTCACTACCATACCGCCTCCCCTTTCTTTGGTTTATATGGCAAATTTATACTCCTCTCCACCAGCGTTTGTCAATTGGTCATGTTACATTTTGAATGAATCATGACTTGCCTCAAAGCGAGAAACCTCAGAGCATCAACCATTAACGTCATCCTATGAAGAGACATTAATATTCTAACCTAAAAGTTCGAAACTGAGATAAAATTTTATTTATTTATACAGTAACTCCAGTCTACTACCTTTTTAAAAATCTTATATTTAGATTGTAGTATTATTACTAATGAATATATTGGGTCACATGGCAAAAAGGTTGCTGTATACTACTGAGGCCGACACCGTTCTTATTACTTTATTTTTCGAATTTTATAAAAGCTAATCAATGCAGATAAATTTAGAAATATATGAAGGTCATCAGCGAATGATAATCGATATTTATATAAAACAGAGAGATTTGTTTTCATTTCGATTTTTGGCAGTTACACCAAGAAATTAATGAAAACGTGCAGCCTTGCTTGGTATGAATAAAAATCATGTATCGTTTAATTTATTTGATGGCAAACATACCAAATTCTATCAGTAGATTTTTATATTATTGCATTTTTAAAGGTTCTACAATTATGCAATTTAGTAAATATTCTAGAATTCTAGTATGTAGAGATAAGCGTGGACAGCATGAAGAAGTAATCAATTGTATAAATTTAAAACATTAATCTAGGTCGCTTAGTAGTTAGCAGTTGAATGTCTACTTGACAATAGAGGGCGTTCAAACCTGTTACGTTATCATTCCCTTAGAGATGGCCTTCTTGTAGTCCCTGTACTGTGGCCAGTAAGGCCTATTATACCCTCCAGATCATTGAGACATTTGGAGGATATCTGCATCTTTAATGAAGTCCAGAATTTTTCTTAAATATACCGGCCTTATCCCTTCTTCAGTCAGTTTTTTAGCCCCAAGAATGCTACGCCTACTACTGACAAAACCGTTTCTTCCTCCTCTCCACACGTTGGTTCTTGTTCGAGTCCCATTGTGTATAGATATCTATTTAGTTGACAGTGACCCGTAATTACACCAGTCAATAGTTTGACATTCTCCTTACTCATACTGAGTAAGTTAGCCGTTAATTTCTGTGAAGAATCCTCTAGAAAGACTTGCTTTATAACTTCAGATGAAATTCCACAGCCAGTTCTGGTTCTATAAAAGGCTTATGTCTCATTCTTTGTTAGACGGGCGGCTTCCTGGTTCCTGTTATTTTCGAGTGCCCAGGTACCCATACTAAGGAATGTTCATTTTACTAAGTGGACAACTTTGATCATGTACAAAAATCTTAATTGTCAACTAATATTTTTCATAGCAGGCGGCTTTATCGTCGCGAACTCGTGGAAAAGCACTCATTATAAACACTAACAATACAAACTACAAGTAAACCGACCTTAAGTTACAGCAACTTGAAAGCAACTTATGAAATAATACGGGGATTCCCAGAGAACTACCGAGACTATTCATTCATGTATGAAGGATATTCCCCCAAAATTCAAAGACATTTGCCTATACAATTCAATGAATAAAGTAACTTTAAAAGGCTATGTGGGGTACAAGAGTACCCTAAACAGAATTTTTGTCATAAATAATTAACGAAAGAAGGTAGAAAATTACCATCTTTAGAAAACGTAGGTAATAGAGTGAACTACACATTCCTAGAACGACAGCATCTAAAAAAATTTTTTCTTAAAGAAATACCACAAAAATATTCACTTGGGGTACGTTTGTACCCCTCTTAGCCTTGCCAGGGTTTTAACATACTTTTCATCTTCGAGAAAAAGGCACATGTGCTAAAGTTAGCGAGTATGGGTGCTCGATCACTTGTTTTTGTTTACTGATCAGAAACTACTCGACAAAACACTGCATTGCGAGTTGATTTGTTCATAAATTTTATCTTTTTGTTCTTACTAATTCACTAGGCGGTCGTGGCTCAGTTGCTTTAGCGTGCATCTGACCACTGAGATGGCCCGGGTTCGATTCCCAGGGTCTCATATACACCCGAAAACACCCGACCGCTTCCCTCGGAAGGCAATGACAAACCAAGTACTTTCGTGGTTCGGAGCACACGTAAAGCTGTAGGTCAATTATGTCTGTAGGTTACTTAACACGCACACCACAGGCATGAGGAGAGAGGATCGGCAACGCCCTGTAAACGGCATGCCACTGCAAGAAGAAGAATTCACAAATCTTAGTTAAAATTTTAAGATAATACGAATTATTGACAGTTTCAATATCATTTAAACAATGGATATATGGTTCAATCACGGTCTCAAAATAAAATGAAGGACATCCTTCACAACTTGGAGTTGCTTGTCTTCTGCAGCAAATAGAAAGTTTTCCATTGCATTTAGTGTTTCCGGAGCACATTAAAAAACTTGAATTTTGTTACAAATACCTATTGCTTACTTCACTTTATTCCTGAGTAGAACAATGAAATTCTTCAACCAAGCTTTGTCTTGTGCTAAGGTTTTTGCTCTTTGTGTTGTATTACTGCCCTCCTGTTTTTTCTCGGTCTTGGGTTTATAATCTGTCTCGTCTATGATGCCCTTTAAGTGCCATTCCTGATGATATATTAAATTTACATGTTGTCGTTTCATGCACGAAGGTTCCAACATTCACAGTACTTTACCAAGAGATTGACACTTTCTTCACTAAACGAAACTCATGTTTGAATATATTTCGTCATTCAATAGTAAAAGAAGTTATTTTTAAAACTCGAGAGAGGAGATGTTATTAAGATTAAAAATTAAATAATCTTAAATCCGTCTTCGTTAATTACGACGTGTAGTTAAGTTCAGACTAGCTTGATTACGTCTTCAAAAATGCAATGACCCTTGTAGAGATTACGACCCCCTCTGGCTAGTCTAACACTTGTTTTTGTATGATGTATTGCTTATCTACCACGTAAATTTACTGCCACATATTAGCTTTAGTAGATAATAAATCGAAGTTGGGAAAAACTATATGTAGATGTTAGACAAAAACTAGTAAATAAGTTGTAGACAAAAAAAATATTATTCAGGAAGTTGTTATTAATAATCAGTCAAGAAAAATAAAAATAGCCTTCGGATTCTAAAAATAAATGTTAACTTTCTTAGTAGCCACACTTAATAAATATTTACGAAATGGTATTTAAAAACTTTCCAGTAGAAAAAAATATGATGGTCTTTATATACGTATAAAGATTAAAGTTTGCGTGGAATTTTAGGACTCCAATAAATGGAATTACACAGTGATTAAGTAAACGTTCAAATTGCAAATAATATTATTTTGATAGGTCAGGGTTAAATAGAAATTTATCAATACATGACCCCATGAACTTGATCGATTTGTTGACAGATTAAAGAAAGTTTTATTTCCTCCACATGGTATACAGATAAGACTGCTATATTTGGTTGTACTTGAAAATTTTAAATTTATTGCAAGAGTAACGTTTGACTCGCCGACCTTATAATTACTCATTATTTAAAATTAATTATTAATTTTGTTAAAAATGTGCGATACTGAAATAATACCTTTGTTAGGTGAACTGAAGACTGCCTTCGTTGGCATGGGTAAAGAAGAGCTGATGAAATATGCCAACGATCCGTTTTGGATTCGTTTACGATGGTTCCTTTTTATATCGTTTTGGTTAATATGGGCTGCCATGCTTGTGGGAGCTATCCTGATTATTGTTGCTGCACCTAAGTGTTCACCTCCGGAACCACGTACATGGTGAGTCATATCATTTTTATCTTATAATATTTTAATTATGTTGATATGTAAACTAAATAGTTTTCTATATGATGTACAAGAAGGTATAAGCTGTTTTCCCAAAATATTTTAACATTTTATAAATGAATTCTTCTATTTTGAGGCAGCTGTAAAAATGTTCGAGTCCGGCCTAGTAAAAATGATTTACGATAGTTGCATTTAAACCTCATAATCCACCACTAAGCTGTAAAATGCAGCCAGCTATTTGCACTGGTCTCTGAACAAATTATAGATAAATTTTTATTTGAGAAATATTGCGTAGCTAAGGCCTATTTGTAGTAAAGTTGACTATCACAAACATGTAAACAAACACTTGTGATTTTTAATTGTCGCATATTTCCAAAACAATCGCTCGCTATAGTTACTAATATGGGTAAGTTTTAATACTCTTCCCAGAAAATACATCATGAAACTACAGCTTCCAAAAAATCAAACTATAATAAAGATCAACACAAAACTAGGACAGTTTGGATGCAAAGCTAAAGTGGGGTTTCCAGGAAAGAAGAACCCAACGGTAATGGATCCAAACTACCGAAACAATTAACAATCACCAACAATTACAGTTTATACGATGACGACCCAGGCAATGATTACGGACACGAATCTGCACAAAAACTAAATATTAACAAAAAGCATAAGCCTGAAACATAACGAAATAAAACAAAGTAAATAAAGAAACAACAAAAATGACACTATAAAACTGGACACATATAAAAACGCTACTAACTGCAGGGAGAATGAAGGAACTCGCGGACGAAATAAATACATATAAAGTAGATATTCTGGCCATTCCAGAAATAAGATGGAAAGGACTCCCTGATTCCCAAGGGATCACTTCTGAGAATCATTTTTGTCACTCTAATTCGCGGGAAACTTCAAATTTGATCATGGCTGGACTGCTTTTTGTGAATAAAACGCAAATTATTTATTTCAGTTTTTAAGCTATTTCTTTCTTAAACAAGCAACAAATTCAAGTAAAGTAGTATCAAATTAAGCGCATTTTTTGTCATTCGATTGATATCTCTATCAATCCTATCAACTCAAACGGAGAGCAGGAATCTGCATATGCCGTGCGTCCACGGCAAGACGCAACATAGGGAAACAGCAATGTATTTTTTTAGAAAAGATCCGGGTTACCTGCGAAATATGTACGGATTTAGTACTGAACATGTGTAATTGAGCTTGTTTGGTGCTAGAATGAGATAGAAATAGCCCCGGCATCTGTTATCGTGGCACACAATTATTTCATTGTTTTTATATTTGTCAGTTTTGACAGCGACAAAACGTCAAATTGTTAAATTGGTTAGATTTGTCAGTTACTGAAAAATTTACATCTACAATGCAATGAAGCGCGATTAGAGATACATTGTTATTATTATACTAAAACTCACTAAAACAACACAATTTAAAACAATTATTTATAATGCCATAACATTTTACAAATTTACTAAAATCACTCTTTACATAAAGGTATAATTGTTAAGTTTTCTTGCACAACAAACTTGTACTTCACCAAATTACATATACACTTTTCCCTATCTAAGCAATTTCACACCTATCTACATGAACTATTATGACTGTAAGTTTCATTAATAACCTCTGACAGAGATTGTACAACTGATTAAACAAATTCTTATTTCAATATTTTCATTACATTTTAAATTCGTTTGGTATTCGACCGATGACCATTTGCTCTCTTTTGATAGAATTCACCACTGTTATATGTTTTTAGTATGAAATATAAACTTGATTGTCGGTAATCTGAAATATTGTAAACATAACCTCACATTTTCATAGAAATTACTTACGTTTTCATTACGTGTGCTGTTGTAATAAGGCGAATTCAATTTAAAATATGCAGAATGCAGAAACAGCGATTTATAAAATACCCATTTTGCGTATTTTTATTATAAATGAAAGTTGTAAGCGCTGTCAAAATTGACAAATTTAAAAAGTAAACAATGAAATAATCGCATATCGTGCAAACAGCATTAAGCAAGTTCAATCGCCGACGTTGATCGCTGAATCCATAATCCATACACATTCCAAAGGTCACCCGGATCTTTTCTAAAAAAATACATTGATGTTTCCCTATGTTGCATCTTACCGTGGACGCACGGTATACGATTTCCCTTGCTATTTCCCTATGTTCGTCCCTTAAGTCAAACACCCGGTATAATGCACAAACAATAAAAATTTGTAATATGTTAAAGAATACTTGTAATTATGTACTCTTATACTCCTATTTATGAAGAATTCAAACACAAATTAAATACAGGAAAAACATATTTTTAATGTGAAACCTGACACTGCATTTAGCACCTACAAGTGCGCATCGTTGATAAAACGAGCCACATCAAAAGGTGCTATTTGACATTTAACTACAAACAATTTGCAATTGTTTTTACCCCTTATTGCTAAAGCCGTATCAACGCCTGCTCGAATATTGGCACTTTATTTAAATAAATTTTTGTTGAATATCTCAGTTATTTATCAACCGATTTTGAAAAAGTTTTGTTTATTGTATTTAGCACAAAAAATGCTATTAAATGAGGTATCACAAGGATGTCTTTGCTATTTAAATTTTTAAAATTGGGATTGCTAGCGCTTAGGGGTTGAGGGGTGGGGGGTTGAAAATTACATCTTTAAATGAAGATTTGGAAATAAAAATCGACGTGTCCGAGCATTTTTCTGAATCATTTGTTCTCAATAATTTTATAGAACTTATCCGTTACTTTCGGGAAACACTGTATAGTTTGTTTATATCAACGTCAATTTTACTGTAAATAGATTTTAGTTCTTCCATTAATTTTCACTTGCTGCATAAGATTAATGCAGGACAGACCTCTAAAATCATATTTTAAAAAAATATTTATCGATAAGTAATGAGTAAAGCTCGAATTTTAGGCAAAATGCCTTTTTTTGCCTATTTTGCCTATTAACCTGTTTCCTGCTCTATTTTGCCTTTTTTTTACGTTGGATGCCTATTGTTGCCTTTTTATTAAATTCCACGCGATATTTTATAAATTTTAGCAAAAATGGCTTATTTTCCGTTTCCGGGACAAGGTTTTTTTAAGAAACACTACCCACAGTGTGAGGTGTAGTAAGCCTTAAGAGATTATAGACTATAATCTCTCGAGGGTTTCCGCAATAAATGAACAGGTAGGCTGTGTTACGGCTCGTCCATCTGTACTTTCTGGAATTTATTAATCGTGGGGAATTTTCTTAATCCCCTTATTGTCGGAGGATGAATAGAAATTTGTGTATTTACGTTGTAATATTTCTACGTATTTCTATTTCGTATTTGTGGTAATTGTGCGGGAGGGGTCGAAAAAGTTCATGAACGAAAAGTGCACTTCATTTACATTTAAGTAGTGAAAAGAATAAGAGTTGCCTTCGAGGTGTCTTCAAAACTTTGTGCGTGGATACGTTCTCATCCTGTGCTTTGAAAAATTAAATAATAAACCCAAAATAAAAGTTTTATTATGCTGATACATAAAAGAATAAATTTTGTAACCGTTATTCTGCAAGTTAGAACAACTAAATGACTTTAAAAAAGTTTTTTTTTGATTCGCCTTTTTGCCTATATTTTTGCCTATTTCGAATTTTAGCTATTTATCAAAAATTCCTGCCTTTATAGGCGCCTACTTAGCCCTTTTTTTCTGCCTATAAATCTGAGCTTTAGTAATGAGAATAATAGGAATAATTCTGGAAATTTCTCGTACGTTAACCAATAATTTCTTAATTTGGTTAAAATCCATACTCTTGGTGGAGTAAAATTATTAATAACTGATAATAAAAGAAGGAGAAAGCTACAGTCGTTTTATTATCAGTTATTAATAATTTCTTATTTGATAGCTTTAACAAATAAGTTATCTTACAAATAATTATATTTAAACGTAAATTAACAAATACATATTTATGCAGAAAACTTCCTGCACTTATCATTTGAATTGTCTTACAATACCAATAGTTATAGTACGTTGTTGTAATGTAATTGTTAGTAAAAAAAACCGGCAGATATGATTTCAGTCAAGCAATTGCTTATTTAAAAAAACACTTAATTATTATTCAAAACTGGTCTGACTTATCAAACAAAACAATGAATTTTAGTTTTGTTTTTAAGTAATTTTTGTTAATATCGTTGTTATTTAGGAATGTCATTGACTTTAGGATTAACTTTTTATTTTCAAGTACATAATTATTTTTGTACAGTTAATTTTTAAATAGCATTTAAGTATTTACTATTTATCTGTTTTTTATGGCAGCGTCTCTAAGGTCATTCGGCCTTCCTATTAATTTTCCATGGTAAAACTGGTATACGCTACGGTAAAAATCGTACTTGGTATATCAATTAACTAGCTATTCTATTGTCTGTACACCCAACAGAGTCAGTAAAGCTCCACCTAATATATACAATGTCTATTGGTCGAATTTTTAAAACTCCCAACACCTGCATTCTGCAACAACACCAACAGGTGACACTGACAAAATTTGGCAGGCAGTTTTATGCTTAGTTTGCCTTCGGTTACCAGGTGTCGCCAGCATAGCACGAGTAGACGCGACTCTAAAGTGCTTAGAATCAGCTGATTTGTATGATTCCAAGCACTTCAGGGTCGCTTCTGCTCTTGCAATGCTGGCGCCATCTGGTAACCGAAGGCAAATTAATCATAAAACTGCCTGCCAAATTTTACATTAACTTGGCGAATCTGATTGTTATGTGATCAGGGGTTGGGTGTATGGACTACATCTCTACTTCTAACCTCCAGTAAGCGCCGCTGCCAAAGCGCTATGTCAAGTACGGTTGTCAACTATAATGCGCGCCAAACCGTAGCGTATATTATGTAATTATAATTTTTTAATGTTTTCCTTAATTTTTATTTAGACCCTTAATTTTAAGATTCTCTCGGACTGAAAACTGAAGAAATTTAATTTGTAAGCACCAAATGAAATGTTTTAGATGTTAAAATTCCCTCCACCTAACCCAGTTTAAAGAATTTCCTTTGGTTTTCTAGGTGGGAAGAGGGTCCTTTAACAGAAGTAGAACCAGATACATCAGTCAACGAATTAAAACACTTGAAAGATAACGGCATTCAGGGTGTAATAGTAACTTGGCCAGAAGATGCGTACTCACCACTTAACGAATCGAATACGTTCATGAATTTCCTTCAAAGGGCAAAGGATAATGATGTAAATGTAATTATCGACTTGAAGCCCGGTGTTTCTAAGAATTGGTTCTCAAAGTCTGAAAATGAAGAAGACGGTGGTGAATATAACGATTATTATATTTGGGCACCTCAAAAGATCTTCAATTCTTCTGGAGCTCCGGTGGAACCAAATAATTGGGTATGTTATTCAAGACTAAAAGTTAATACGTTTGCTAAATGTTTTGTTTATTTCTATAGAAATCAAGACAAAACTTCTCGTCTTGGTTGTATTCGCAGCAGCGTAAAAAATTCTATTTATCGCCCGAAGAAGCTCCGCAGTTGAATTTTAGCAATCCAAAAGTGGTCAACGAATTTTCAACAGTTTTAACAAACTTTTTAGCAGCCGGAGTGAAAGGAGTTCGTTTAAGGGGTGCCCCTTATTTATTGGTGGATAAGAGTTTGAAAGACGAACTTATTTCGCAGTCGCCAGGTTTCGGATTCACAGATTATGGTTTTTATACACATGCGAACACAGAATATTTAAGTGAATTAGGGCCATTGTTGAAACAGTGGCGAGATATAGTTAAGAATAAAACTAATGGTGGACCTTTTATGCTGTCTGAAAACTTAAAGAATTTGGATGTTTTCAAAGTTAATAATTCTGTAATGATAGATTTACCATTCCGACCAAGAGTGTTTGGTCCGAATAAACAATTGTCTGCTGCGCAGATAAATTCAGACCTTAATTCGACTTTCTTACTGCTTGAAAATAAATATTGGCCGTTATGGCAGGTGGGTATTAAATTATTTTAATGTATAATGCTGCTCGTCTCGCATTAAGGAAGAGTTCCGAGTGGAGACTGAAGTTATGATCGCACAAAGAGTGCTGTGAAAACCTCAAAAATCCTTTTATGGTAGTAAATAATACACTTACTTACTTACTTACTTACTTACTTAATCCTTTCGCTGTCTACCGCTTTATAGCAGTGTAGAGATTACGAATTTTTCCAATCCTGATGGCCCTGCGCCAGCTGCTTAAGTTTACCCCAGTGTTTACTCATCTTTAACAGTGTTTTTGCCATTTCATTTGCACAGTTGTTTTTCGGTCGGCCACGCAATTGTTTACCTAGCACATCCGTTTTTATATTCTCCTTTAGGTGCTTGTTTATTAAACATCCCACCCCTGCCTTTGCTCTTTCTTCTGCTTGTGCTCTACTGTAGAATAAAATGCTATCATTTTCCATTTTTTCACACCCTTTTCCTTTCTTCTTGGTTTCAGTTATTCCAAGAATACTTAAATTTGCTTTTGTGAATTCTCTTGTGAGTTCTATTTCTTTAGCTGTGAGGCTACATAAATTCCAGGTTCCTCTTATCGTTAGTTAAATCAGTTTTTGCGTAATCCGAATACTTGTCCTTGGTCGTTGCCGTGTCAGTCATCGTTAATCCTGTTGAATAATTTTTGCCCATCAATATACACAGTAAAGGTAATATGCAAACCTTGTGTATTGCCAACCGCATGCACTTCCATGAAAATGAACGATGTCTACTGCGGAACTTTTCCTTACGAGAGACCACTTATGTATATACAATGAACCTAGCTTAATCAAGGTGTGATATTCCTTTCAGCATAACACAACAGCTCTTCCATCCGATGTTTTGGACATCGTTACAATGTTGCTCCCCGGTACTACTCTCATAGATAAAAATAGTACCGTCGCGAAAGAACTTCTTAATATAAGAAATTCACCTTCCATTATGCATGGAAATACAACCAGATATTTGGTTGCCAACAGGACCGTTCTTGCTTACGGACGGTAAGTTAATTTATCCATTTGCTTCTTTCATGTTTTAATTATTAAAAATTTGTGGTGCTATCTTCTTTGGACAGAATACGGTGAGTTCTTTCATGATACACTTATCAAAATTTATTTTAGTAGTAAATTGTCTTATAACAACATTAATGTGTTTCTGCAGGTTAACGCCTGGTAATCCAGGTTATTTGGTGGCGTTTAATCCTACGGAAAATAGGATTGTCGTCGATTTTCCATCAGAGATACCAGTAGTTTCTGAAGAAGTTACTGTTCAGTTCTTTAGTAAAAATTATAACGAAACCGACATAGAAGTCAAGTAAGATGAGCAGTATTTTAGATGGAATATTTCGTAATCGTTTTGTGTATGTTTCAGGAAAAAGACGGATGCACATCAAGTTCCGCTTTCGCCAGAATCAGCGATAGTTCTGTCATATGTGCCGCAAGCCTCTTAAGAGAGCTTTGTAACCGCCATACACAATTACAGTAGTTAAGAGCTTTATATACTGAAGCAGCGTTTTTTTAATTTGATTTTTAGTACCTTTTTGTTTTGATGTAGGAATAGTGGACAAATAAAACACATAAGTAGGTTATAACTCTTAATTGTTTTTATACTTTGACTTGATGTAGTATTGCATATGCAGCTTTTCTTGTTCAAAAATCGATGAAATGTTTTGCAGTACTTTTTAAATTGCAGTCTGTGCTGGGTATGTAAAAGACAATAAAGTAGATCAAGCATGAGTTTGTGTCGTAATTGGGGATTATAAAGTATATTGTGGTGCAGTATGCATTCTTTTTATAATTGAAGTATCAAATGAGATTTTATTTTTTCTACAAATGATCGGGAAGAAAAAGTACATAGTTGGAATGTGGATTGCATACTGTAAAAATAGCGTCGTTTCTTTGTCCACAAAGTTCTTTAAAAAATGATAAAAGTACAGACACTCTTTCCACTTGGCCTCATTCACAATATCTTGTCTGTTTTACACAGAACTACAAGCAGCGACTGTAAAGGTGAAGGTATCGGCACTAACACCCCACGAGGGAGCTTGGCTGGCAACATTGAGGGTGAAGGCCTTCTAAGTCGCTTTCATACCTCTGTATGGGGTGGTTATCTCGAGACCGTCCGCGCTCTAATCAAGTACCTTTATCGCTCTAATATTTTGTGAGTGTTGGTACTTGTTTGTATATTAAGTAGCTTTGACTAACCATCTGTGGTAACTTCATTTCTACATATTCCTTGTAACACACACGGCCAACTTCATTCATATCCACTAACGTGTATATATGGCCGTCCCAATTTAGCTAAAAATAGATTTTACGAAAGTAGGCCATTGGTCCTCCCTGTGGCGACATCTATTATATAGTTTAAAACATTAATAACATTTGACGCGTCGCCTGCGTTGATTAAAAACGGAGTTTATAAAGCCTGCCGAATAGCAAAAATGGCCATTATGCAAATTTTTGCCACTGCTTGCTTTTGGCGCTAGTTATCCATCGTTGACAGCTGTCAACTGGCTTTGATTTTTTACGATTTACAACAAATACGGGTTATTGGATGTTTAATATTTAATCCAGAAAATGTATTACAATATAAATTTCAATTGTATGCAGGTTTTCAGAACCTTATGAGACTGTGTAAAAAATTAACTAAATAGGAGTGTAAGAAGGGTGCAGATACTTACTACTTTTCCTCGGCACAAACCAGGAAGACCTTCCAGGGATTGGACTGGTTATTTAGCTTAAATATAAAACTAAATCTGTAGAATTATGGCAAGGAGGAATGCAAAAAGACATTTTTAGAACGTACTTTTTGTTGTATAACTAAACGAATAACCAAAAATTAACAAATTTAAATTAGAAATACAGCTGTCAGTGAAAGGATAAGTAGCGCCACGGAGAAAATTTGAACTAGTCGATTAACTGTCAAACGGCCCTATTCGGCAGGCTTTATAAACCCCGTTTTGAATCAACGCAGGCGACGATTTGACGTTTTCAAATTGATTAATAATTTTTCTAAATCCGTTAAACTAGCAAACTGAGCAAGGATAAGTGTCTAACATTGTAATTAGCATTTTAACAATAGATGGGTATGTAGTTACTTAGTTAGGATATCATAAACCGAATAATAACAATTGTCACCATTTCGTCCAACGGACTCGGAGCAGGTAGATTGCCTGCAAACCATTTGTCGATCCCTTGGGTTGAAAGAAAAAAAACCCTAGGGCTATAAATTATTTTTACAGGTTCAAGCGGGCAAGAACTAGTCGATACCAGAAAAGCGTGTTCTTATTCTTTCTTTTTGTGTGTTTTTTAATGCGTGTATAGCCAATCTGCTCGGAATCGCCTTTAGGCATTACTTCAAGTCATGTGTGTGTTACTACGTGTGCAGTGATCTTGTTACTCTATTTCATAGACCAGTCTTCCGAGTAGGGCACAGTTAATTAAGCCCAACTGCGAATGGTCTCACCAAGCCTAGTACCGATCCCAGAGGCCTGAGAAAAAATCTCCACCAACGTAGGGATTCGAACCCGGGACTTGCAACATGCAAGCCTAGCCCTCTTACAACTGAGCTACCTGGCTTCTTATTACAACAACAAAACAAACTTAACAACCACACCAGTCGTCATAGTAACAAATACTGTTTTGTGACAAATGCGTCATAATTTTATATAGTAGGTACCTGAATAATTATTATTTTAGCAAAAAAATAAATTAAATTTCTTATAAATAATTGTACCTAATGTTAGTCGATGATAAAATAGTATATCAAATTCGTTTATAATTCAATATTATGGTATTCATGAAATTATCGCATTCACTGCGTTCATGCGCTAATTTCATTCATGTCATATGCCGTAATACTGTAGTACATTATAAACTAATTTCATAATATATAATATATTCTTTTATTTTTTATACCTAATCATAAATATTAAAAAGTTTTTAATTTTTCTGCTAATTTGAATTAGTATTAATTAGACTGAAGAAAAAATTGTCTTGCCAGGACTTGAACGTTCAACCTTTGAATTATTATGCCAGCTGAGCTGTTTTTATTTTAAGTAAATTAGACAAATATTTTTTATATAAAACTATAAATTTAAAAGGGGATGGTATATCTCGTCGCATGCGTTCATTAAAAACAGGATAAACTCCGTTTTTGCACAAGCGGGAGTAGAAATCAGTTTCTCTGCTATCAATATCGTGACAGAAGTGGAGCATTTTCTCCCTAGGGAGAAAATATGATATTTTCTCCCTAGGGAGTTAATCAGTTTCTCTGCTGTCAAAATCGTGACAGAAGTGAAGCATTTTCTCCCTAGGGAGTTTATATTTGCCAAAGTTTTATTCTTAAAATTTTTAATGAATTTTAAGGTTTTTGTGGTTCTGCTTCTGCAAAAAATAGTATATACACCTCGGGAGAGAATGCTATTTTTTCCTCGGTGCTTTTTAGCACCTCATGAAAAATCATGCATTTCTCTCCCTCTATGTATAATATACTATTGCCCATGACTAGTCAATAATCTGTCAATTATTCATGTGTTTGGTCAAACATAATGCTATCCATTATACACTGCCAGCAGTGAATAATCATTATTCACGGTGTCATGGTAACATCATTGTCTATGGTGTTTAATGAAGGAAATAGGTTATGTTTCTAATCCTACCACTTCGTTTAACATAGTCCTACCACATGATTTTAGTAGCGTTGTTATTTAAATTTTAATTAAAAATTCATCGTATTTGTGTTCGTGGACAAAGTATAGTATACGCCTCGCTATAATGGCTATTATTACCTCGGTAATAATAGCATTCATTATAGCGTCGTGTATAATATACTAATTTCAAACGCAGGCGACGGTATATCTACAGTTTATTATAAAATAAATGATGAAAAGTTTGAATTTAGTCTTGAAGAATTATTACGAAAAATTACTGTTATCTTAATCTCAAAGTTACTCCGTGAAGATATAAAAAAAATCTTATACTAAAATAATTTCACATTTTTTCCTGTTATACGTTATACAGTTTTTCATTGAAACATTCATAGGTTTTCCACATGTTTTTAACAAAAATCCCCAAATTTTCCTCCAGTTAGGGATTTTAGTTATTACCACGTTTTAGCCAACATAAAAATTTGCGACTTGTAAACGTTAAACGCCATCATGTTGTAATTATTATAAAAAGTCGCATTTTATACAATATTAAGTAATTTAACAACTGTGCATATTTTGTACAATGGGAGTTCCGGCATTCTTTCGTTGGCTCAGCCGAAAATACCCTTCGGTAATAGTGCATTGTGTTGAACAAAAGGTAAGGTTATGTCACAATATTTTTGTCATCTATCTCGGTTTTTACATAAATTTCCGTAAATTTTAGACCGTCGATGTCAATGGAGTCCAAATTCCCATTGACTCTTCAGAACCGAATCCAAATGGAGTGGAATTTGACAATCTTTATCTTGATATGAACGGCATTATCCATCCTTGTACCCATCCTGAAGACAAACCAGCACCTCGTAATGAAGATGAAATGATGATAGCTATCTTTGAATGTATTGACAGGTTGTTTAATATTGTAAGACCACGGAAAGTGTTGTATATGGCTATTGATGGAGTAGCCCCTCGAGCAAAAATGAACCAACAGCGTTCTCGTCGGTTTCGTGCGTCAAAGGAAACCGTCGAAAAAATTAATGAAATAGCACGAGTACGTGGTGAATTGTTATTAAAAGGTGCTAATTTACCTCCGGAGAAACCAAAAGAAGAACATTTTGATTCAAATTGTATCACTCCTGGTACTCCATTTATGGCAAGGTTATCGACTTGTCTTCATTATTATGTTCATGAAAGAATGAATAATGATCCTGGGTGGAAAGGAATTAAAGTTATTCTATCAGATGCTAATGTGCCTGGAGAAGGTGAACATAAAATTATGGATTTTATTCGAAAGCAGAGAGGTACGTTTCGGTTTCGGTATTTAAAGTGGTTAGTGTTTCAAGAATTTTTCTTTACAGCACAACCCGATCACGATCCTAATACTCAACATTGTTTATGTGGGGCCGATGCCGATTTGATTATGTTGGGTTTAGCAACTCACGAACCAAACTTTACTATAATTCGTGAAGAATTCAAACCTAATAAACCAAGGCCTTGCGATATATGTGGACAACTTGGTAAATTGTTTTCTATTGCTTTGTGAAAGTTATAATTGTATGATTTTAGGTCACGAACTTAAGGAATGTACTGGTGCCGAGAGAAACAATGCTTCCGATATGCCAGCGTTTGGTTCAGAAGGAGATTTTATATTCGTACGTCTTAACGTATTAAGGGAATATTTGGAAAGGGAGTTACAAATGCCAAATTTGCCATTTAAATACGATTTCGAACGTACTATTGATGATTGGGTTTTCATGTGTTTCTTTGTGGGGAATGATTTTTTGCCGCATTTACCGAGCCTTGAAATTCGTGAAGGAGCTGTTGATAGATTAGTAACTCTATATAAGGATTGTGTTTATAAGACAGGGGTAAGTTTAATTTTTTTTGCTTTTTCGTTTGTACTAATCAACGATTGTTACTGTGTAAAAAAACTCAAGATGCAGGTTTCTTCAATGTTTCATGAAGTTTCTCATGTTGTATAGGGTTATCTCACTGAAAGTGGAGATGTGAATTTGGAAAGAGTACAAGTAATTATGACGGAACTCGGTAAAGCTGAAGATGAAATATTTAAGAAACGACAACAGAACGAACTGAATTTTAAAGCTCGTGAAAAAGCAAAACGGCGACGTACGGAAGGTTTTACTCAGTTTAGGCCTGATTGGAGGCTCGTTAAGGATACACAGTTTGCTCCCACGGTAAAAACTTTTAAAAGAAAAACTTGTGCTTTGGATGAATTTAAAAATATTTTGTTTGTAGCCGTTAGGACGGTCGAAGCCGGTTATGAATCCACGTCAAGAAGCTTATAATATCCGTAAAGCAGGTATGCATTCGACGGCTGAAAGACAGTTGCAGACTGTTTCACCACGTGCTGCCTTGGAGTCTATGTTATCATCAGATGGTCAAAACTCTGCCGAAGGAGGGAGAGGTCAGAAAAGACAAAGAGAAGAAAATGAAGAAGAAGATGACCAAGCTCACGACGAGGTGCGATTGTGGGAAGATGGGTGTAAGGATAGGTATTACGAATCAAAATTCGATGTCTGTTCTGATAATTTGGAATTCAGGTTTGTATGAGTGTAGTTTATGATTGTTAGAATTTTAAATTTTTATATTTTGCTAGATATAATGTGGCATTGCAATATGTCCGAGGTTTGTGTTGGGTGCTTCGTTATTATTATCAGGGTTGTGCTTCTTGGAAGTGGTATTTCCCATATCACTATGCACCGTTTGCTTCTGACTTTGTTAACATTGGGGGCCTTAGTACTGAGTTTGAATATGGAACGAAACCTGTAAGTATAAATAAAAAATTGAGTCGTTTAATATTTGTAGTGTACGAAAAACTTTTGGTATTAATAAGATTCTGTTTTTGTTACAGTTTCAGCCTTTAGAACAGCTGATGGGCGTATTCCCAGCAGGTAGTCGTAAGCACGTTCCAGAACCATGGGGTCAATTAATGCTGGATCCAGTAAGTATATAACAATAATTCTGTTGTTGCCTGTTTCAAAATATTTTTATTTTAGGATTCACCTATTATCGATTTTTATCCTGAAGATTTTAAAATTGACTTAAATGGTAAAAAGTTCGCTTGGCAAGGTGTAGCTTTGTTACCATTTGTAGACGAGAAAAGGTTGTTCCGTGCATTAAAATCGATGTACAATAAGTTGACTCCGGAAGAAATATGTCGTAACATCAGAGGCGATGATCGATTGTATATATCTGTACGTAATAATTCGTATGGATTTGTTAAAGGCTTATATACGCAAAAACTTGATGCCGATGCTGAAGCATCTATTTTATTTGATGGAATGAAAGGCACTGTATTGTTGGCAGATGATTGTGTTAAAAGTGGAGGGTAAGTGTTGTCTATACACACCTAGTAGTATGAATTATTAACATTTAGCTTTATTTGCAGATATTTAGAGTCTCCAGTAAATGGCTTATCAACAATTACAGACAATAATGTTTATTGTGTGAGATATAGAGATCCACAGTATGCTAAAGGTTTTGTATTCCAAGCCGTTAAACTGAAAGGGGCAAAAGCACCACTCAAAGTGTTGAAACCGCAAGATCTGGATGCTGCAGCTAGTAGAAATTGGAGACCCATTATTGGAATGGTTCCATCAACAGTCAGGTATGTTTTGTTTTATTTAAGAGTTGAATGCAGCCATTGTGAATTTTGAAGAATAGCTGAATGCGACCATGATAATCATATTTTGAGGTTATGTGCAGTTTTTTTTTTTTATATTTGACATACAGGTTTAATGATTAAAACAGTTAAAAATGAATAATTAATGTTAGTATATGATCTATTTGGGTGGAATATCTCCCTCCTGGTGCGTTCCATGTTATCTTATGTTGACGTTTGTGGTTAGATTTTGTGCTACTATTGCAGTTAAGTTGCATAAGAAATTCCCATTGTTGTTGGTTTCGTTGTGAATCGTAAATTTTCCTGCTTCCTACTTCATTCAGTGTCGAATAAAATTCTTCTTGCTCTTTTACCACTTCTGTAGGTACATAGCTATTTATAAAAGTTATATTTGAGAGTTTGTGTACTGAGAATTGAGAGTTGCGTATACTGATTCTTGTTTAAGTCTTAGGTAACATAGGGCGCATTCAGGGACGCTCAGCTACTTAGCTAAGCGGCAATTTAGTCAGCGTATGCTAAATGACAGCAAACGGTATTTCCCTGAATGAAACATCTGATAGTAAGCTGTTTTGACAGTTTGTTATTTGTTTTGTAAGGTTAGGTGTTACTTTCACTATTATGTAATAAATCAAAAATTAAAGAAATTATGGCTAATGATCTTCAAATTATGGAATATGTGTACCAGCTCACTCTAATTAATATGTTTTTATTCAAATTATTAAGTTTGTGTATTTCCCGCTCCTTTTTTTGACACCGCTGACAAAGTCAGCTAACTAATTATAAGCTGAGCGAATTTCTCAGCGGCTTACTGCAAGCTTTTTCACAGCGTGTCTGTTCAGGGACTTTGCTAACTTAGCGCATCAGCCGGTGAGCGTCCCTGAATGCACCAATAGTCTATTATTTATTTCTCTAAATTTTATTAATGCTTTTCTTATCAGTTTTTTTATTAGGAATCCATTCCCGAATTTATTCTGTGATCCTCCGCTAATAAACAGTGTCCATTATTTGATTTCTTTTGTTTGTTTCTTGTAATGTGACGAGGTCGATCTTATATTTCCTTATTTCTCTTATTAATTGCTTTAGGGCTCCATTTTCATTTAAGCTTTGTATATTCCGGGTAGCAAAAAAGAGTTTACGTTTTTGTATTAATTTTCATATCAGTTTTTATTTTTATTTTCTAAACTCTAACGTTGAAAAGAAATTAATCAGTCTGCAAAAACTCGATGACCTAACCTCACAATGTCACTATGATGGTTGCGTTGAGTGATGTGGGAAGGTTCACATTGGTGTACTTTTTTAAAAGTAAATATATTGTGTTTCCATGAAAACGAATGATGCTGATTATTCCTTAACCTTTTTTAACACATTCACTGGGACCCAAAAATAAAAATTTTCACCCAGCGCCAAGTATAGATTTTTGGCGACGCCGACACAAACTCATGCACTCTAAGCTCACGCCGGTTCTGAAACATTGCTAGAATTTGCCATTGTAGGCCAACGCGCTAGCGCGCCCTTGGCGTCGCGCAAACGTACCACTCTCACGCGCTAGCGCGTGCACCGAGTGTTATGCCGACACAAACTCATTCACTCTAAGCTCACGCCGGTTCTGAAACATCTGCTAGAATTTGCGATTGTCGCCAACGCGCTTGCGCGCAGTCGGCGTTGCGCAAACATACCACTCACACGTGCTTGTGCGTGCACCGTGTGTTATGCCGACACAAACTCATTCACTCTAGGCTCACGCCCGACGCCGGCTATGAAACATCTGCTAGAATTTGCCATAGACCGTCAACGCGCCAGCGCGTCCTCGGCGTTGTCGAGCATACCACTATGGCATGCTAGCGCGCCGTTAGCAGCGAACGTGTTGAAGTAAAGCCCGTGGATTGTATGTTTCTATGATTTATTATCCGTTTCTTTAATTTTGTGTTTCTGTTGCAGAGGTACAGTAGGAGAAGCTGGGCATAGAATGTTGGGACATCACGCGCCGAAAACTCCCGGTTCGTATTCCAATGTTCCGCCACCAAGCTATGGCAGCAACTCGCATGGTAAGTTTTTTGTGTTAGTTGTAGTGCATGTAGCAGTTACTGGTTTATTTATTTATTTTTTCTTTTATAAATTAAAAGTTAATTTGTATTTATGCTAGTTTTTAAAGCATAGAATTTCAAGTTGCAAAATGTAACCAAATTCAGTATAAAATCGAAATGATCATAGCGGTCAATGCATGTTGATACCTTTGGTAGAGTAAGCACAAAACGAGAAGGATAAGTACGTCATCCACGATCTGCACTGCCTAAAATAGAAAGCAACATTTAGACCACAGTAAATGTTCAAAAATTAGTCCATTCTCCTGAATACACAACTGGCAATGACGAACTAAACTCTCTTGCACGTTGCTTGAAGTGACCCCATAAATAAAAATCCAAGGATTTAAGTCGGGTGATCTAGGTGGCCATGGTATAGGACCTCCGTTACCAATCCATTTATTTGGAAAATGAGTACGCAGCCATTCGGTCACTTGTCTTTCGCGGTGAGGCTTTTGTTATGCTAAACCAGTGGTTCTCAATCTTTTTGAAGTCGGGGAACACTAAACTTTGATATTTTATTGCGCGGAACACTTACAATACATCGTGAGCTTTAAAACAGGAGATTGTTCGCAAAAATAAGTCCATTGTGGAAAAGCAAAAACAAAACTCATGTCGTATCGCGGGCGCAGGATAGCCACCCCTGATTCAAAGTGTTACTTTTATAAAAGAAGAAAATACCGATGTTTATTAACGCAAACATATTTATTTAAAAATCAGTTAAGACTTACAAAACTTAAAAATATTTTTCAAATTTAATGCGATATACGAGCATGACATTTCAACAATATTGGGACGAATAAATGATAAAGCCAGTCTCATCTCCTCTTCTACATTTCCAAGCCTCTCGCGTTTCTTTGTTTTAATATTAACCATTCAGCAAAATAAACCAGGTTGTCTGCTCAGAATTCAAATGTGAACTGCGTAACCGCATCTAGCCGCGTGTCTGTGCATGCGTTGTGCACGCAACTATATGCAGTGTCGCATCCGCCTCCGTCGCTCTCACATCTATGTACCATATGAACAAAAATTATTTAGATAAGGGATGGCCATGGTGAACAAAATCACTACCTTTGATTGGTTGAGCTTGTTGTTGGTTCTACATGATAGGTACGTTCAGAATTCCAAAGCCACCCTTTATCTAAATAATTTTTGTTCATATGGTATATGAATGCAGAAGATGCGAATATGAAAGAATTAAGTTCTTGAAATCGTATTATTATTGTATCATTTTCGTTTTTTAAAACAGTTTTTAATTGTGTACTTAATTTTCTCGCGGAACACTTGAAGTGGCTTCACGGAGCACCAGTGTTCCACGGACCACGGATTGAGAATCACTGTGCTAAACCATGGCTACTACGTTTTTTCAACTTAAAAATTTTTAAAGCCTTATAACTTATAACTAAGATAGAACCTACATTCATATGAACATTTCTTCATGTAATTTCATCTGGTTTTCATTGCCAAAGTTTGTAAAGGGGCTAATGAATCACGCTGTATAACCTTAAACTTACCATGTACAATTGAATGCAGTTTCTTCTGAATATACAGTGTAAATAACATAATCACGAAGTAGATTTAATTCTGAAAAGAACTGATTTGGAAGAGACTTGAGAACGAAAATAAAGCTAAACACGAAATGAGTGAAACAAACAACAAACACCACGTTTTTCCCCACTGTATGTCAACATGTAATCTCCATAATCTCTAGTGCCTTTTTCTTTCTGTTTTGTTTCTGTGATTGTACATAAGTCAATTTTCTTCTCAGTTAATTCAGTAATTACTATCAAAAGAGGGTGTTGCCATTTAAAAAAACTGATGATGACGTCATAACGCGAACAAGGATGACGTAATAAAAAATATACGTATCTATACCAAAAAATGCGCATCAAAAAAAGAAAATCGACTTGTCCGAGAATTATTTTCTTACTTGCCCAATAAAGTTGTTATCTAATTTGTTCCAACCTTTACGTGCTCACTGTATGTTACCAGCAATGTGTGAAATCCGGCAATGTATACTTAGAATGCCTAAAATCGATCGTAAAAGCATGAAATGGTTTATATTTCACACATTTCCTAGACATTCTATACAATGCCAAAAGACCAGCTGGCAGAATATACAATATTTCCGCTACTCAGACTCGGGTCCTTGTTCGGAGGTGGCGTCGTGGTAGCGAAACACGTGAGCTTCCACTCCCACCACAGATGCTCGCCTCTATTGTTTTCCGACGGCTGCTATGTTAAGATGTTGGAACAGGAAGAAAGTGTAGTGCGTGAGCAGGAATCACGGCATGTTTATATGCAACGGCGGTTCTACGATGAACTATCTCAAGTACGAGACAACACTGCTCGAAACCGTGTTTTCTAACGGATAACAGTTACCAAAAATTAGTGGACGATGCGCAAAAGGCCAAGACGACCACTAAGAAGGAACCACGGCACTATTGGTTGCTGAAACACTATGATGTAATGTTGGTAGAGAACAAAACTAAGTTGATTTATCGCGTTAAAGAAGGTGTCAGTGCTATTCAGTTTTATGTCACGGACTCTGAATTATTTAACGTGCTTCATGAGGCCCATGTGGCAGTTGAACTATCGATTTTACACTCCGATAATGGAGAGGGAATTTGCCGACAATGTGATGAGCAGCCTAAAGGAGTACTGGCTCACGTTGAAGACCGTCCATGATAAATCGTGCCATTCACAATGAAAGAGCCAATTAAGATATCGAAAACATGCTGTGTGCTTGGATGCAAGATAAAAAACCAGACCGCTGGAGTGAGGGATTACGGCGTCCAACTTAAGAAGAACAGGGCCTTTCATTCTGAGATTAAGAGAACGCCATTGAAGCTCTCATGGGCTGCAAAGCTAAAGTGGGACTCACAACGTCTTCCCTACCCCGTGAGGTTTTACAGACTGAATAAAATCTCGAAAAAATAATAGAAAACGTACAGACAACAGATCACCAGATTCAAGAGACAGAGACTACTACACAGAACACTGAGGAGAATGTAACCCACAATGAAGAAAATCACTTCTGCTGCCTGTTGTGTCTGCTTAAAGGAAACATACATGCCGAAACTGTCGCCATAATGTTCACGTTGTCTGTGGACATGCTGCTAAAGACGATGGAGAGGAGGAAGAAGAAGGTTATGGTGTTAATAGTTTATGCAGATTTTGTTTCAAGATTGAGAGAGCTATCGAAGGTAGAAGAGAATCTAAATCGAACTTCGAAATCCAGGCAAAAAAAAGGCAAAAAACTCTTTACAAAAAATTCCCACCAGCACCTTTGGGAGCCACCGAGCGAGTTCCTGTTGCTGGTGTCAACAAGGGACGGGGTGACTCACGCAATCTGTTACCAATAGTGATGACAGTGACAGAAAATGGCTTTTACCGACTTGGAACTGCACAAGGAATCTTGAACCAACTCTATGCGAGATCACAATTCACTGTATGTCCAAAGGACTTGCTGAGAGTAGAAGACGTCCTTGATCATGAAATAGCTCTCCGGTCTGCCTCTGCCTCTCAGTCCACAGGAAGCGGTCAAGGATTCGTGAGGTGTATGTGTAAGACCAAGTGCCAAAACATGAAGTGTTTTTGTGCGAAGAAGAAAATAAAGTGAATTCAAAATGCCATTCTAGCTAGCCGTCCTTGCGGCAACAAGTAGCTCAATGCCACTTCTGCTTTCGTGGTTTTTCTGGTACGAACATGCCTTACTTTATTTCGTATTCCTTCTTTCATTTACAAATGCATGTTGCCAATAAAGGCGTGTTTGATACTTTGCCTAGAGTGTACTTCTGTACTTGTTATTCTGTACAATACCTAGGTAACGTATAGAATGGTTAGGAAAAGTATGCAACCAAGGGCGTATCCAGCTCAAAACAAGGGGGGCAGGTTTCTGAATTCAGTCTTTTTCATGGGGTGGGGGGTTCATATGGGGTGGCATGCAATAATATACAGTAACCAAAGGAAACCACACCATTTATTAAAAAAATATTGATTTTTAAGTAATAGTTTGCGATGATTAGCTGCAAATTTATTAACTTCAGCTTCCGCTAATTGTTCCTTGTTCGCGAAAACCCACTGACGGTGAACGCTTAGCATGGCTAACCCATTTAACCTATTTTCGCCAATAGTGCTTCTTAGCCATGTTTTAATTCGGCGAAGGCAGCTGAATGAACGCTCTATAGTGCTTGTTGTGCAGGACTGTGAAAGCAATATAAGTACCTCCTTTTTAATGGTTGGGAAAAATAATTCGCCCTTTTTTAAAACCTCAATGATGTCTGGTGCTTCTTGTACCTCATTCCACATTTTGAACCACAATTCCGGAAACTCGGTTATATGCATGCGTTAAAACATAACCCAAAAGACTGTTGGTTTAATCTGAACTTGCATCAAGGAAAACGACAGTGAGGTTTTGTCAGAAAAATTAAAATTGAAGTTCTTCTCACAGATGGCGCGAGTGTCTCTATTTCGTAATTAGTTTCTTTAAAAATGTTGGAAGAACAACAAACCAGTTAATCAATTTTTCCAAAATTTGTTATTTATATTTCTTTCTATTTTATTTTAAATTTTTTCCACTTTGGAAGAGGGGGCAGCTGCTTCCCCTTGCCCCCCCCTGCCCCTAGATACGCCCCCGTATGCAACATAATCACAAAAACCAGACATTTCATACTTTGCCTACAAACTTCAGTCATTCTATACAATACCTGGTTTTCACACATTGTCGGTAACATATTCTACGTTGCTGTTCTTTAAGGACCTTAGGATGTTCTTTTTCCAAAATCTCTTCAACCGTTGTCGTTGCGTTGTCATCTTCGTTTGGAACTGTCCGTTTCCGAAGCTAATGTCAATTCTGTGAGCGTTGATTCTTGATTATTTTTACGACGGATAGGTTGCTAATCCGTTCCGTCAACCCTCCTTTATCCGTGTAGTGTAAATTAACCCTTAAAACCAGAAGCGTAGTTTGTAGAGGGCCCAGTCCACTGTTTAACAATAGGCTACTTGCATGCAAAAATAATTTTGCTAATTACCGTAAAATATGAAACATACGTTTAAAATAAGTCTAAAGAATTTTTTTTTAATATCAAAAAGGTCACATACACCACGTATAATTAAAATCAAAATGCCTATAAATTTAAATATTTAATGAGCAGGAAAAACACATTCGGACATGCGCAACATGCTGACGTCATCTTATAGTGGGTGGGACTTAGGGCCGAGAAGTTGACATTTACTTCGTGCATATTTTTCAGTTCGAACAACACCAACAACTGACAAAATGGAACAGCTGATGCAGGTAAATGAGTAATAAATGCAGACGACGGAACTTCTCGGCCCCACCCACTATAAGATGACGTCACAAGCCGCGCTTGCGTGAATGTGTTTTAAGCGGTCTAATTCTGATTTCAATTTCTTTTGTTTATAACTAAGAAACTGACAATTAATTTGCAGAAATATTTAGAACCATATAAAACAATATTTTTTAAAGAGATTACAACCAAATCTAAAATTTATGCAAGTAGCCTATTGTGTCAGAAATACATATGCACTCGACGGGACCCAACATAATACACTCACCCTGCATTTTTGGTCACATCTTAAAGACTGTTCTGATTAATAACTTTGATCTTGAGGGGGGCCTGGGCCCCCTGGCCTCCCTTATTTATGCCACTGCTTAAAACTGCATAACGGTGCACGAGTTTGATAACGAATGAATGAAGCTTTTAATTGGGTGATATTGGATAACTAAACTTGCAGGTGCTAAGTATTAAAATGAGCATCGAGGTGCTATAATGATTTAGCACAAATCAATTGGCTCTATTAGGGGGCTTCTAGCCCTGTTGCCCTGCATTGGCAAGAAGCCTACTATTTTACTTTGTACCCGAAAGATATTTTTTATTTATTAAGAATCTCATTGATGTAGTCTTAAAAATTTTTTCCAAACAACTCATCTAACCTCATGTACCTCTGCTTTTGTTTTTAGCAATGAATTATTTTATTTTTGTTTAGGTATAGCTTTTGGGAATGTGTTAATAAATTTAAATGTGCAGCTCGTTAATATTTAATCTCGTAACATATTCAAATCCGTTCTTGGGCCAAGATAATTGCCTTAAATATTAAATAACAAAGAAAAGTTTCCCACGTCAAACGATTGACGTTATGACAGCCGAATAAAAGGCGTAGGCGGACGGACATGTCCCTATAATTTTTAATTTACGCCACGTGGCTTAATTTGGCACGCGACAAAGACAGAGCGTGTCTTTAATTATCGTTAACTTTTGGGTTAATGCCAAAAAATTGGATTTTGAAGGATATGCTGGAAGACAATTTAGGCCTTTCCAGATATCATTTTTACATGTTAAGATTGGAACATTTTAACTTTTATAATTTGTATAAAGATTCTTCTAAGCTGTAAGTATAGGGTTCAATCGGGGCAGTGGTTTCAAGCTTTTCCTAAGGTTTTCTCAGAACATTCAGTTACAGTATTGAAACCTCGAATTTGTAACTAAGAACTAATGAGCGACCCTAGGCTAGGAATGGGAAGTTTAAACGTTTTATAATTATTTCATTGAAATTATTTTGTAACTATTTAAAAACAAATTTTCGCGATTTAAATATTTGTTATTATACGTCCATTCCCGAATAACAAAAAGTATTGACAGAAGTCGTTGAAAACAACAATGAATTAGAATTAACAATGTTTAAAGTATACTTAAAGCGTTATTTTAACACCACAATTTATCACTAATTCAATCACCGTTTCCACCAATAATCACTCAAATAATTCGGAGGATAAACAGTGAGTGGCCGCCCAGTAAAAACAAGCAATTTATCTGGCATTGTACGCTTGTTTGCGGATGTGACGCAACAATGACAGCAGTGCCGGCGGCAGAGCGCGTAATTGCAGTCTTTGTACTCCCGTCACCGCCACTGACACGCCTAATTTCACAATCACATCTTCCCCTATACGCCACAGCCCCTATTCATTCATATTATTATTATTATTCTATTGCAACTGATCCTCAGGTAAGATAAGACATCCTAAATAGCCCAGTTATGTATTGTACCGAGATGCCGACTTTGAATAAAATAGTCGGAGGTTTCGTAACGGTAGAGATTTTCTAGCAAAGTAGGATAGATTAGAATTATAGATAGTGTAACTGCCTGCTTTTATCTTTGGGACACGTTAAGATTCACTACTGCATCGATGAACGGAATTTTTTGATTTGCTGGCCCACAAGGTGTGGTAGAAGGCACACTATTTTTTAACATTAGCTTCAATTTATTATTAAAATGCGAAAAGCAATACATTAAACCAAAATTAAACGTACATCAATTGTTTATCGTAATTTTAAATTAGTTTGAGAAGGTTTTGTATAGTTTTCGGCCTATTATTTGCACTCGTTATTTTTTGATTTATTAATGTTTGAAAGTGTCTGTTGGCCTAGAAATGAAACGACAAAGGGCAAGTTATAAACGTGAACTTCCTGAATACCATTTAATCCAATAGTAAATTGAAATGTTCAATTTGGATCACAAATTTTGCTCTGATGTCCACTACGTGAGCACACAAGTACGTAAGACAATCGATTTAATTGTACGCTCCACCGGATTTTCTGATTGACTCCCTTGACCGTTTCGTATTAGAATTCGATTCAATTACTGCTAACTTCCAGTTTCTGTTTTTGAGTGAGTTGAAATGGGAAAACTTCAAGGAAAATGGAGGCACTTTGTTTTATTTCAAGTGGGCGATTTTGTCATGGGATCAAAGTTAAAGATTGAATATCTTTTTGTAAAGCAGTTTTGTTTAGATTTAGGAATGGAATAGGAACTTAAAAAGTCGCTATGCGTTTTATTTTTTAACATTTTGAAAGGCTATTTTTGTTCTTTTGTTAGTTCCTAGTAAGTATGTATAACCTTCTTGCTTAAAATCTGTTATGTATTGATTTTGTTGTCATAAAAAACACAATAAATAATTCATAGTCGAAAGTCTAATGTTTTAATTTACACTTACACTATGGGGGTATGACCGCTTTCTCTACGAGGTTGTCTCACACGGTATGCGTACGGGGTGATGTGATAAGCACCACGCCTTCGATAACCGCTTACCTTTCCTACTCCTATTGTGTTTCGGTTCCCAATTATTTTAAGTGATTGGGTAGGCCACCCGGCGATCATCCGACTCGGGTTTGACTTCGAGACCGTCCGCGCTATAGTCGAACGCCTTAACTACTCAGCCATTCCGGCGAGAATCTTTTAATTAACATAACAGAATGAAAGTATACTTTATTCATCTTTTGTTTGAGCTTTAGGGGAAGAGGGTCATTTGGAAATTTTTGGGCTTTTCAGCTGTTATAATAAATTGCTGTTATACATTTTTATATTTATTTACTTACTAACTTAATCTTCACCTCTTATATCCTATTTAGGGTGTCGACATATATGGAGTTTCGTTGGTCTTTCCTCACCTCTATGAATTTTCCACCACCCCTTTCTGTCCAACTCTTATATTCGTCGTTGCTCCCCAACTGAGTCCTTTAATGGCCAAAGATTTAGCTATACTTTCATTCCATGATTTTTTAGGACGGCCTCTTGATCTTTTCCCATAGACACCCTATACCCCATACACTTTTAACGACTCTGATTTCTGGCATGCGTACCAAGTGCATTCTAATTTTGTCATTTCTTATACAATCTCTACGAAACACTACTTTGATTTTTCTCAAGATCTTCATTTCAAACATCTGTAATCTGTTTTTCAATCTTTCACTCTTTTTTCCTTGTTTAATCGTTGTCTCTTACGTTTGACACATGACGGATCCATGAAATTCTTAGTATGCGTCTGTAACAGAAACTCAAATGCTTCCAGGCGTTTCATGGTGTCTTCTGTAAGAGTCCAGGCTTCGACTCCATAGTAGAGTATTGAGAATACATAGCAGCGTAAAAACTGTAATCTGGTTTTGATGATGACAGAATGCACTCCTTGCCTCTTCGATACTGATTTTGATTTCTCTTGAGCGGTTCCAGTTTTCATTTAGATGACATCCGAGGTAATTAATATTTTCGACTCGTTGTAGGGTTTTATATTCTATATAGAAGTCGGCATTGATGTTCTGCTTGCTAATAATCATAATTTTAGTTTTCTTGGTGTTTAGTTCTAGACCATATTCTTTGCTGACTGTTACTATTGGATCTATCAGCATCTGCAGATATTTAGGACTTGTCGCTAGTAACGGATGTGACCATTAATAGTCACTCCGTTTATAAACAGGTCTACATCCAGTTCTTCCAAGTCTTCTCTAAATAACTCGTCGGAGTATATAACTATTAAATAGAAAGGGCGACAAAATGGATCCCTGTCTCACTCCATTTTGTATATTTGTCTGTGCGATTTTTCGCTCAATAAAGATCTCTACCAAGGGTGGAAGTCCCCTGGGTCTAATGAAGTTCTAGTCAGGTAGTGCTAAAGTACCATAGCTGTTGACGTACTTAGCAAAATGAGGTTAAATATTTTAATGAATAAACAAACCTTTTTTATATTTGTTTGTGTGCCTTAAAACGAATTAAGAAAGGTAGTACATAAAACATTTGTTTATTTTGTTATAGGTGGCTACAATCGAGGAGGCAATTACGGCAGTAACTACCAAAATCGTGGAGGTCACGGTTCAAACAATTATCAACAGGGTAATTACAGCAGAGGTTACGGTGGTGGTGGTGGTGGTGGTGGTTATGGAAACAGCAGCAGTTATGGAAATAGTGGCCGGGGTTATAACAGACAAGGGGGCCAGTACAATCAGGGATCACATAGAACCGATTCGCGGGGTAGAAATCAGGAAGACAACAGGCAACAGCAGCACAACAGAACGCCAGGTCCGTATAAGGATCGATATGTTCCGTCGGAAAGTAATCGATATAACTATAGACGGTAGTAATTCTTAGTTATCGAAAACGTATTTCAATTTTTGGCTCTTTTCACTACTACAGTGAAATTCTGTAAATTATTTGACAATTTTTAAGAATTTAGGGTGAGTTTTTGAAATCTTATGAAGTTAATAAAGATTTACGAGCCATTTAAGTTGTTTATAATTTTATAAAATAAGTTCAGTTTAACATGAAAACTAAGTAATAGTAGGTGTTTATATTTACGTGTTAAATATAAAAAAAAAAAAATGTTTGATAATATTAAGAAGTCAATTTATGAATCCGACGATGCGAAATACTGTTGGAAAGTACTCGTCGTAGTCGTATTTGTTTGTATTTTGATCTTGCACGAAATATAAGTGTGTTGTAGTATATCGAAGACGGTACATTCCTTTATGGATTTAGAGTGTACAGCATATAGGTTTTTGTAAAATTTGCTACCTTTCACAGTTGAAAATAAAGTCAGTTGTAACTATCACATTCTGTAAATGTTTTTGAAATGTTTCAGGGTTTAATATTCAGTAACTGATCAAAGTGTGGTATGAAGAGATGTTCATTAGTTAGTTACTTATAAATTAAAAAAATTTATAATTTGAAAGTATAATGAACGCTTCATTTGTCAATATAATTTTATTATGTAAACTATAATTGTAACAGTTCACTTTGTATTATAAGAAATAAAGTATGAGCTTAAAGTTTTAAAGCTGTTGTTGGATTATTTCTGTGACGACTATAGAATTCTTGGGGCACAGGGATTTCTAATTAACATGTTCAGTGCTAATGTCAACTACCTGTTGGCAAGTTGGCGCTGCACAGGTGGTCGATGTCGACCTCTTCCTTTGTTAGCTACCTTATAACTGAATTGCACAGCGATTTGAGTCAGCTATTTCAGCATGCCTTACGGTGTGGCTAGCGCTGATAGCTGATAGAAGGGACTTGAATATGTTAAACAGCATGAATGTGGAAGTTATCAGAGACTCGTGTCGACATGTCTGTATCATTTTTATACAAACAAATAAAATGGAAATATTGTTATAACTATTTACAATAATACATTAATCACAAGGGTGTGTTGCTTAACAACCACTTACAATTTTAAACTGTCTCTGTATCTAGTCACCGTTTGTACCTAGTACCGTCAGACAAACTGTATACTGTCTTGACTGCTGCTAAAATAAAGAAAACAGGACTTTGGCAGTACATAGGGTTGAGAGCTTTCTATGTAATCAGTTTATCTTGCCTTACTTTACACAGTGGTTCTACAGGCCATAAAGGCCTCCTCATACCGGCGCGGTATGCGGTGTTACCAGACCGCACCCCCAGCTCTCCCACCCCTAACTTCACGCCGCTCCAAAAGGTTTATAAGCAGCAGCCCTAGATCTAGAAAGTCAGTTCCATCCCGAACTCTCACTTCAATAGTTAGGAGTAGGCAGATTGAGGCCTAGACTAACCTCCTTATTTATAATAAAATTAAGTCAAAATACCAATACTTATCTGCACATATTTTTAAACAATGTTCAACAGGAATTTGTAATGACCTATTATAAAACCATTACCTGCAATTTTGCCAATCACTTTCTAAGAAATTGTACTCAAGGAATTTCACTGGTGGATGGGGTAAATGACATTCGAAAATGTTATACAAAGCCAGTGGTAAGTCATTATATTGTCAACTTTCCTACTGTGTGTTTCGTTACGACTAGTTCGATATTTCTACTAATGGCGGAGTACGTTTTGTCAAAGCGAAACAAGCGAAAACTTGTTCATGAAAACCACATTTACGTTTTCTCCAAAAAAACACAAAATGGAGAACATGGGATATGGGTGTGCCAACATCGATCAAGCTGCAAGGGACGAGTATGGACAGACGGCATAGATGGTGAAGTTGTGAAAATCGCTACGCATCATAATCATGCAGCACAAGCTGCCAGGCCAGCAGCTATTCGTTTGGTTGCGACGGCAAAGGAGCGTGCCACGACGACACAGGAGAGACCACAGCAGATTATTGCAAACGTCATCGCAGAAGCTCACGCAGATGTTGCTGCAATTCTGCCAAAAAAGGATTCATTGAAGAAAACTATCCGTAGAGCCAGACGAGATGAAGGAGCACCTGCGCTTCCAAGAAATATCCAAGAATTGGTGATTCCTCGAGTGTTTAGTGAAATTGTGATTGATGGTCAAGTGCAACAGTTTCTGATGTATGATTTGGAGGATGAACTTATGTCGGGAAGGATGCTGATCTTTTCAACTAGAAGCAACCTTCATCTTTTGGCCCAAAGTCAAGAATGGTTTGCAGATGGTACGTTCAGTACCGCACCAGCCATGTTTCAACAAGTTTACACAATCCACGCCACCAAATACAATGCCGTTGTACCGCTAGTGTACGCTCTTTTACCAAATAAAACAAGAAATTTTTGCAAGAATTGAAACGTTTGCAACCTGGACTGCAGCCAACTCTACTTATGACAGATTTCGAACTCGCTGCCATCCAAGCATTTGAATTGGAATTTCCAGGTATTTTAAAGACGGGATGTTTTTTTCATTTATCGCAATCCGTCTGGAGAAAAGTTCAAACTGAAGGTCTCAAAGCTCGATACGAAAATGATCAGGAGTTCGCTCGTTGGATCAGAATGATTCCAGCTTTGGCATTTATTCCTGAAGATAACGTAAGCGATGCATTCGCCGAATTAGTTGAAAGCGAAGGATTTCCTGAAGAGGTTGTACCCATAGCCAATTACTTCGAAGATGTATATATTGGTCGAAGACTACGTCGTGGAAGTCAAATTCCAAATTTTCCAACTCAGCTTTGGAATGTTTATCAGCGCATTCTTAACGACCAACATCGCACAAATAATGACGTGGAAGGATGGCACCGCGCTTTTCAAGAAACATGTGGATCGCAATTTCCAAATATTTTTCGTTTTATTGAATGTTTGCAGAAGCAGCAAGGTATTCATAACTACGAAATAGTACAACTGATTGCTGGAAATCGAAGAAATAAAAAGTATGTCGCAATATCAGCTCGTGTGAAAAGAATCGTGGAAGATTTTGAAAATCGTCAAGTTATTGATTACTTGCGTGGGATTGCGTACAACTTTGAATTTTGAAATTATTCCGGTTGCACGTCGGAATATAGATGTTAAAAGATTTATTTTTCTTTATATGTATCAACTAAAAAACTCTAAAATTAAAACACAAACAACAAAAAACAAAAAAAAATTAAAATTAAAAAAAAAACAAAAAAAAAAAAAAAAAACGGTTGCATAAATCCTACTAGCTACCTCCTCGTGGTGCAACTGGAAACAGCTGAAGCTGGCTAACGCTAGAGGTAAAACTTGGGGGGCGAAACGGTTCGGGGGCGAAACGGTTAGGGGGCGATACGGCTGGGGACGAAACGGCGGGGGCGAAACGGTCGGGGGCGAAACGGTCGGGGGCGAAACGGCGGGGGCGAAACGTCCGTAAACCGTTGTGTATAGTAGTGCTATTCCTCTGTAGTTATTATAGCTTGTGCTTTCTCCTTTTTTATAAATTCGAGTTATTGCCGCTTCTGACCATTCCTTCGGCATTCTTTCCTGGTGCCATATTTCTTTTATTAGGTTGTGGATCTCTGTGAGCAGATCTTCTCCCCCGTTTTTTATCAGTTCATTTTTTAATCCATTTCTTCCTGGGGCTTTTCCGTTCTTCAAAGTTTTTATTATCCCTTTTATTTCTTCTTTTGTGGGCGGATCTATATTACCTTCTGCCTCTTGCATTTCTTGTTGAGGATCTGGTTCTGTATTGCCTTCCGTTTCTTTTTCTGTTTCTTCTTCCCTTTCATGCTGTAACAGTTCTTGGAAGTAGTTTCTCCATCCTTCTATGATTTGATTTTCGTCGTTTATTCTTTCTCCTGTCTTGTTCTTGAAAGCAGTTGGCATCTGTTGGAAGCCTCTACTGGTTTGTTTCACTTCCTGGTAGAAGTTTATTATTACTCTGTTTTTCTATAGCTCTTCTGTTTGTCCTGTGAGTTTATTCCAAACGTTTCGTTTCGATTCGCTATATTTTTGTTCTTTTTCTTTGTTGCCTGCATTTTTCTTTATCTTGTTGTGTACCAGTTTGCAGCATTTTGTTTCTTGCTTGTATCGTCGTTCTCCTTTCTTCTTCACATTGCATGTTGAACCATTTGTTTTTTGAAAAGCCAGGGTGGCGCAGTGATAAGAGCGTCAGGCTAGCGTTGCGCTAGTCCCCGGTTCGAATCTCGCTGGGTGCAAGATTTCCCGGAGTTCGGTATTGAGCCCCGGTGATCATTCGTCGTTGGGCACCTAATTAACGACGCTCTCCTCCGAATACCGACCTACGAGGTAGAGTAACAAGGTTCTATATGTACACACACATACACTATATACATGGTGCTGTATGTAGGCAAAAAACGGCGCACTAATCACGTGACTCGCATGCGGGCCGGATTGTGCATTTCACGCGTAAGACCACATACGCTGACGCACCAGCTTCAACGCCGAAAGGTATAAGGGGTTAACGATTACATACATACATACCATTTGTTTTGTTTTTTCTTTTGGTTTTTTCTCCCTACTACACTATCTGCTGCTGTTTTTATGCTTTCTGCTATTACTCTCCATTTTCCTTCAATGCTCCCTTCTTCTGTCGTCTTTTGTCTTATTTTTTCTGTTACTGTTTCTGCGTATTTTCCTTGCCAGTCATTTTGCGCTAATTTTTCTTTGTCATATTCTTTTTCTTTTCTTTTGAATAACTTTTTCTGCACTTTGTTGTGTATTTCTTCCCATTTTGCTGTTGCTAAGAAATGGTCTGAGTTTGCCTCTGCTCCTCTTCTCGATTTGGTATTTTTTTATCATTTTACAGAACTTGATTTGTATTATTATATGGTCCACTTGGTTTATTGTTTTTCCATCCGGCGACACCCATGTGCCTTTGTGTATTTCTTTCCTTTGAAAATATTCTGCAATCTTTCCCTGCTGCAAACCCGATCAGCTTTCTTCCATTTACATTTGACTCTTGGTGTTTGCTGTGTATCCCTATAGTGGGTCTAAATATTGGTTCCTTCCCTACTTTTGCGTTAAAATCCCCTGCTACAATCTTGACATGTTTTGAGTTTGTTTCTTCGTTTAGATTTTCCAAGGTTTCATAAAATTCGTCTTTTATTTCCTCTTCTTTCTCTTCCGTTGGGGCGTGTCCGTTTAGCACAGTTATGATTTTGTTTCCGCTATCTATTGTGATGCTACATATCCTTTTATTTATCAGCGTGAAACTATGAATTTAATTTTTTATTTCTGTTGCTCTCAGGAATCCTGTTCATAGTACCTGTTTTTCGTCTCCGCTGTTGAAGAATATATAATCCTCCAAGGAGGTTTCAAAATTGCCTTTTTGCTTTGTTTCCTGTAGTGCTAGGATTTCTATATTGTATCGTTTTGCTTCGCGTTCCACTTCTTTCATCGCTCCTGCATAATTTGATCCTTTTATATTCCAGGTTCCCAGCACCCACTGTTTTTGTTTTACTGCCTTCAGTTTTTCGCTCCCAAGCAGTTTTCTTATTCCCAGAATTTTCGTTCTTTTCTTCCATTTTTCTTTCTCGGCATCTCTTATTGCAGTTAAATTCCTCCGTTCCGGAATATTGCCTTTACCGACGAGAAGTTGTGATAGTCATGCTTAACAGCAAAGGCTTGGATTGCATTAGCTTTTTTTTTCACCAGTCATTTTTAATCTCCCAGTTCACGTTGTGTAGCCGGTTTTACACCCAGTATTTTCTGTGAGCATCACTGTCGTGTAGATTCTCGCAAGGTAGCTTGCAGGGCACGATGCTTACGACCAAGATATTTAGTTTGTCACCTTTTTTATAAATGTGTCAAATTGTCCACTCCTTTGGTATGTCTCGTCTTTCCACATCTTCTTTATTAATTTAAATATCCTCTATGTAAAACCTCGCTCCCTGTTTTTAATTATTTCGGCTGGGATCGTAGATCGTACCAGTTTGCACAGGTTCAAATATTGATGGCACAGAATTTTTTTGCGCCGTTAAGGCTTGAATTCTGTTAGGAAGGCCACATCACCATAATTGCTATTAAAAAAAAGATGAAATTACTGTAGTCGTATTTACTTCCGTCATCATCATTGACATGTCCAATTTCACAATCGCATTATACCTTAAACACCACAACCCCTATTCATTCCTATTATAATTATTATCCCATTGCAATTAATCCTGATAAGTATCTTAACTAGCCTAGTTTCGTATTGTACTTTGATGCCGATTTTCAATAAAGTAGTAAAGAAGAACAAAGCAGGATGGAAATATAGATAATACAACTCTTAATTTTTAACTTAGGAACACATTAACATTTGATATTCTATCGATGATCAAAAATTCTCGGTTTGGTGGCCCACAAGGTGTAGTTGAAGGCACACTATCTTTTTAATATACGAGAGCGGAATGATAAGTAGGTACCTAGTTAGCCTTCACATAGTAAAGTAGTTATTGATGATTTGAATCTTCGATCTTTTAGTTGGCAATACTGAAAATATAACGGCCATCCTTCCAATAGTTTGGTGTTAGTTACTCTGCAAAGAAAATGCGCTTTTTATTTGTTTTACAATGGAAGCTATTGAACATCGCGCCGTTATTGAATTTTTATTTAAATCAAGATAAGACAGAAAATGAGATGGTTCGGCCACATGGTAAGGATGAACGAAGACTGGTTGGTAAAGGAGATATGGGGGATGGAATCCGGCTATAAAAAAAAACGTGGAAGACCCTGAAAAACATAGAAAAAACTTTCAAAGAAAAGGGACTCAACTGGGCTCAAGCGAAGAAAGAAACAAGAGATAGAAAAGGACGGAGACGGATCTATACCTATACACCTCAGGTAGAAGAGGCTTTGGGATAAGTAAGTAAGTGAAAGGTGCAGAAATTTTCGAAGAGATGAAAAGTGGGTTGGGTGAAAGCGTCCAATCATACGCGATCGTAAAAAATTGCTTGGCCGAGTTTAAACGCGGCCTTATACGCATCCAAGACGAACATCTTTCTGGATGCCCAAAAAGTGCCAGAGTGCCACTACGCCAGAAATAGTAAACAAAACTCATGATCTGGTGGAACAGATGGTTCAAACTGAGCGAAACATGTTGCAAACGAGTGGCAAAAATTTCAAAAGAGTGAGTGCCCAATATTTTAACAAGAACTAGGTATGAAAAACTTTCAGAAAGATGGATGCCGTGACTGCTTACACCTGATCAAAAACGACTTTGAGTGCAAGTTTCCCAAGAGTATTTGGACTGTTTAAAAAAAATCCAACCGATTTTATGCGTCGATTTGTAATTACAGACGAGACCTGGGTTCATTACTACACCCCAGAGACGAAACTCCAATCAAAACAATGGACAGAAAGGAACCTCTGGTTCCTCAGCTCTAAAGAAAGCAATCGCCGTCAAATCAGCTGGCAAGGTGATGCCGAGTATTTTGGAATGTTAAAGGGACTCTGATGATGGACTATTTCCAAAAAGGGCAAACTATAAATAGTGAATATTACGCTAATCTTTTGGAACGATTGCATCAAAATGTCCAAGAAAAAAGACCAGGTTTAGCACGAAAAAAATAATTTCTCATCAAGATAATGCATGCCCACACACTAGTGTTACTGCATTGGCTAAAATCATGAAACTAAACTACGATTTGTCTGCGCATCCAGCGTATTCTCCGGATTTAGCTCCCTCTGATCTCGATTTATTCCCTAAGTTTTAAATTTTCTTGGGAGGACAGGGATTTCCAATTGACGAAGTCAAGTCCGTCGTAAACGCCTATTTTGCCGATTTCGAGGAAAACACTTTTCGTGATGGGATCAGAACATTATAACATCATTGAATAAAATGCATTACATTGTTGAAAAATAAATATAATTTTAAAAATGTATAACTAGTTTTTAATTATTAGGCTAACCACTTATTTTCCCGCTCTTATGGAAGATTGTTTAGTTATAACAAAGCATAAATTTATAATTTAAATGTGGAAAACAATATTATTAGTCACCTTTATTGAGCTGAAAACTAAAGGCTCGAGCCCACTTGAGCGAAACGAAGCGCGGCGAAGAGCAATTTTTACATTCAATGTATTCTTATGTGGATACGCACACTTGGGCGAAGCGAAGCGCTGAGAAGCGTGGCTACTCCGCGGAATTCTTCCTAGAGAATATTTTTCTCCGCTCCGCGCTTCGCTTCGCCCAAGTGTGCGATACCTAGCGGAAGCGCAGCTGCATAAATTAGGACGAGACCAATCGGAAATAACCGAAGTAATAAAGCTGCATCTTGGTATTATCAAATTTTACATTTTTGGTTATTCTGTTCATCGTATATTATCAAAATGTCCGGGGTAGAAGAAAAATTAGTGATTTTAGTATCGAAATACAAAGAACTGTATGATATAGGGAGTTCCAGTTATTCTAACCAGGCAGTGCTGGTTAAAAATAGCAGAGGAAATGAATTTAGCAGGTATAGGTTTATTAATTTCGTTAACTGCAAATACAATATTATGCAGGTAGGTATACTATAGGTATACATTTTTAAATATTTCTTCGGCCTTTCTGCGCTATGGCAATTTACATCGTTCTAGTTACTGCCTGTAAACAGAAATGGAAAAGATTGTGCGACTGCTTTAGGAAAGCAATGAAGGCACGTAAATTTAAAAGTGGCGATTCAGCAAAGAAAAGTAGGCCATGGAAACTGGAAAAGCAAATGGCACTTCTCTTGCCATTCATTGACGAACGCCAGCAAATCAGTAATTTAGAAGAAAATCCATTTTGTCCACACGAAAATATTGCTTCCCGACGAAAACTGCTCGCAAGTGTGCGTTGGTACTAATTTTGGCGCTTCGCTTCGCAGCGCTTCGTTTCGCTCAAGTGGGCTCGAGCCTTAAAGGGGCGCAACATACTAAATCTGAACATTTTCAAAATTATCCAATGACTCTGACTTTTGGCTTGGTAAAATGTAGTAGGCTGCAGTTTAAATATAGTAAAAATGTTGAATTTTGAGATTTGATTATAGCTGTTTCGTATAGTAATTTAGTAATGACATTTTCAATAGTTATTTACGTAATCAGTTATGAAAAGAGCGATATTGTTTGACGAGTCGTAAGTTTGCCAAAACGAGCGATAGCGAGTTTTGAAAATTACGTGAGTCAAACAATATCGCTTTTCATAACGTATTACGTACAAAATTTTATCTAATTTCGTAATTTCACTCTTCCACGTTCTAAATAATAATTCGTTGTCAATATTTGACAAGCAATAAATTATTTTATTTATTATTATAGTAGGCATCTGAGCGGCATTTGGTTTAAAATTGGGTTGTGTAATATTCTTTACGTAACTCAGTTACGTAAAAATCTTTTTTGTGTAGTCAATGGTAAACGGTCATTTTACTTTGTAGAAAATAGTAAAGTAATGTGGCATTTTACTCGTTAGCAACCTTTACTCATTAGCAACGCTTGAGTCATTAGCAACCAACACTTTATTCCTAGCAACACAGTCTGTTTGTTTACTTGTTACTATGTACGTGTTGTAGTTGCTATGTTTCCGTACAAACATAACCTTGATAAATTTAACAAATTTGTCTAGAAAATTCGAACTTTTAGTACTTACACAAAAAAATAGCGTATTCAACGCGTAAGAAAAGTGGTTTTCTAGCTCGTGAAATTGTAATTCACTCGCTAACGCTCGTGAATCAAACATTTTCCACTCGCTAGAAAACTGCCACTTTTCTTTACTTGTAGAATAATCTACTATTACAACACTCGATTAGGTAAAAAGTGACGTTTCATAACGTCAAAAGGTTAGGTAAAATTCAACTTTTCAAAACGGAATTAGATACTAAAGGTTTTTTATATGTGCTAAAGCTATGATGAATTTAAAATTTTTTCGATTTAGCTTTTGTTATTATTATTTTGTAGAAAATTAACATAGCTCTAAAAACTTAAAATTTTTCCAGAAAATCTAGAATTTTAAAACTTGATTAGTCTTTGTTCACAGAACTTGTTTGCAACTTTATATTTGGAAATTAAACTGCAGAAAATTGCCTTTTATGTTTTAAAATTACCCAAGAAAAATAAGGAAGAACTCATCAGTTACAAATCGGCCATAATTTAAAATTTAAGCCAACAATACCATTCGAACCTATCTCCTGTTAACTGCGAGTCCGAACATTTATCTAAATTATTATTTTTTTAAATTTTATCTTATTGTTCTGTTTGTAGCTATTATTCTATTATTTCTGCAACTGTTTTCAAACAGTTTAGTAATTTTTTTTCTGTACTTTTTTATGAAGTTTTACTTCTAAAAATTAATTAAAAAAAGCGTATGTTTTAAAGTAGGTACTTACTATGAATTTCAAACACTTGTTTGTGGTTTTTTTATCTTCGAAACGTGGTTTCATTAGCGCATTATCGCACATATCAGAAACGCACCGGACCATTCTGTGCAGGTGTTGAACACTGCGGTTGGCGAGAAATCTGTGTCGAAAAGAATTAAATTCGTTAGTACTTTGTGAGCCATGTTAATGAAATCATGTTTAGCGCAAATTTTGTTAATTTTCGCAGGTGTTTTAATAGTTATCGTGAACATTATATGATGGCTCTTAGCGCGTTGAATTGCCTTTGACGAATTTACAAAAAGGTAAGCAAAGGAATGAGTTTCTTCATTATTGTCGGTCAAATTTGTAGATTTTATACGTTTGGCCTATGCAAAACGTAAACTAAAAAGTTCTTTGACTGTTCTAACATAAAAATACGAAGATTATAATAGGTAGTCATTTAATAGTTTAAAAGAATTTCATTTTTTAAGAACTTAGTTTTTTGGATAGTTTAATTAATTCTTCAATTTTTACTGTGTAAAGACTGTTAAATTTCGAATTCCAAATCCAGAAAAAACGAATTTCCAGTTTCGAATTCGATTTTAGAATCTTCAGATTGATATATCAGATTCGAATCTTCGATTGCGAATTCGATTCATCAATTAATGTTCAAGATTCGAATCCAGATCTTAGAGACTTACTCGTATAATCCGTGATTCTTCAATTCAGATTTAAAAATTTATGATTCCAGATTTACATAAATGACAGCTTACTGATTGTTACATTTATGATATTTGATATTTAAATTTGCAATTTTGTTATAAACTGTATCTTTTGAATTTTACTTAGGCATAAACGCAACTATTGAATTTACTTAAAAATTAAATTTGAATCTTATATTCAGATTGGGATTCGATTAACATCTTTAACAATAAGTACAGGGTTATCCATTTTTGACACTTTTGCTGGGTATCTCGGTAATTATTGAATATATCAAAAAACTGATGTCGGTGTCATGAGATGTTTTTGGGAGAAAATAAAAATGGTAAAAGCAGAATTTAAAAATATTCGTTCTTGTAGAAGATACGGGGGTAAATTGAAAAATTGGCGATTTTAGAATTGACCACTATAATCTTTATTACTAATAATAGAAGAAATTGTTTAATATAAAAGTTTCTTAGTTTGCTAAGTAGAATATGAGGCCACTTGAAAATCGTATCTACGGGGTCAGGTCAAAAAGTTAACGGAGCTAACTTTCTTATTTTAAATGGCACACTCTATATATTTTCAGCCAAAAAATATGCATTTTTAATTCTCGTTTCAAACATATAACATACAATATATTTTATTATTTAAATAAGTGAACAGTTTCAATTTTTATATTAAATCAGTGGTAGGCCGTGCATTATGAACTAAGAAACCGAAATAAAAGATCCCATTTTTCGTAAAAATAATTATTGTTAGTTATTAATATAATATAAAAACCAATTTGACATTTTTTTTATTGCTTTTACTTATATAGGAAAAATAATTTAAGTTAACGGTCAAACAGTAATGATAATGATATTGATATTTTTGTACCAAAATTATTTTAGATGCAAGTTATTTTACTTTAATAACTAACAATAATTATTTTTTACGAAAAATGGGATCTTTTATTTCGGTTTCTTAGTTCATAATGCACGGCCTACTACTGATTTAATATAAAAATTGAAACTGTTTACTTATTTAAATAATAAAATATATTGTATGTTATATGTTTGAAACGAGAATTAAAAATGCATATTTTTTGGCTGAAAATATATAGGGTGTGCCATTTAAAATAAGAAAGTTAGCTCCGATAACTTTTTGACCTGACCCCGTAGATGCGATTTTCAAGCGGCCTCATATTCTACTTAGCAAACTAAGAAACTTTTATATTAAACAATTTCTTCTATTATTAGTAATAAAGATTATAGTGGTCAATTCTAAAATCGCCAATTTTTCAATTTACCCCCGTATCTTCTATAAGAGCGAATAATTTTAAATTCTGCTTTTACCATTTTTAATTTCTCCCAAAAACATCTCATGACACCTGCATCAGTTTTTTGATATATTCAATAATAACCGAGATACCCAGCAAAAGTGTCAAAAATGGATAACCCTGTACAAGCAACACCGACCCTTAAACTCTAAAATAAGTAAAATTATTGTTAGTTTATATTTTACCTGCACAACAACAACAACCAAAGAATCATTCTCTATCGGCCCAAACAAGTCTTCGTTTATTATTTTTTTGTGCTTGATCGATTTAATTTTCTTTTTGTTTTCACTCGCAGTAGTCGCAGTAAGGTTGGTTGAATTCGAATTATAACCATGTAATATTACTTTCGGCACAAAGGATGTAAAGGCACACACCAAATGGTACGGAAAATAAAAATGCATAAAAAGACTTCTGAACAAGGCCTTTGTGTCTGAAATTTCCTTCCGTGTTATATTGTCCTTCATTATAATAATTCGATTATTAAAAAAATATATTTTATGATAAAAAAGGACCAAAATCGTTTCAAGAACAACATTTTCATATTTTTTTAGTTCAATTATTAGGAACGAAATTTTACTAATTCAATGAAATATAAGTAAAATATCTAGGGTGAAAATGAGTCGATGGGTGGAAGTCTTTGCAGTAAGAATATTTATTTGAATTTAACTAATTGAAATAATATTGCTCGAAGCAACCTGGCTATTTCCGAACAAAATGACACTAGCTTTATCCTTTTATCCTTATAGTGGCTGCTAATATCTTAGACAACAATTTAAAGTAAAAGTTACTGTAAATTGTTAGCAAAAAAAAAATAAAATTTAATAAAAACAGTTTTCTGAGTAAGTGTTATAAAATATATTGAGTTTCCTGGCTGTAAAGTAGGTAGAAATTATCAGCAAGTGTACATGTAGAAATGAGTGGTTGACTAATAAATTACAAGGGTTTAATAGCCCTTAATTTAATAATGAAAGAACGTTAAACCATCGTGCTCCAAGTGCGATCTCAGTGTTCTATTATTTAATGTTTAATTGTGGTTTTTGGTCTCGATAGTATAAGTAATAAATAGTAGACATAACGAACGAAATCGGTAATGAAAAGTGTGTGAACAATAAATTCATTTCCATGCGAGTGGACCGAGTAGTGGGACCTCCTGGTAGGGCACCAAGAGCTCTTGTAGATACTTGAACTCCTCACCAAGAGCGACCGTGCATTGTACGGCTTATGGTAATGCGCTTTCAGCAGTTCAAGATATTGCATTTGCTAGCAATTACTTTACTTTGACTTTTGTCGCTTTTGTGCGCCTTTTTATTGTAATATTGCATTTCGTCTAAAAGCCTCGTCAGAATCAAAAGATTATAACGACCCTTTCTGTACAGGACCATGACGTTTCTTAACAAACGCTAGGATACTTTGTAGACCGTTGAATATTACCAGTGAAAGAAAATTATGTGCATATTATGTCGGATTGAAACTTAGAAGTTTCAAATCCGTAATTATAAGACATTAATGATGGTTATAGACCAGAGTAGGCCATGATTTCAATTTATTATGTTGGTAATACTAATAAATATATTTTAATATCAAAATACCAACAAGAAATTAAATTAACATTCGGAATTAAAATGTTTCCACAAATCTTTGGTAAAGCCAGAATCCAAATTAAAAACTTTAAAATAATAAATGCTAAGGAATTGTGTACAACTTTGGTTGTGTGGTAAATCATAACTTTAAATTAATTCAGTGCTTTTACTGACAAGACCGATTTATACCATGAAAAGTCTTGTTCTCATCTTAATATGGCCCACTTTGGTCCACAAAAGTCGTGAATGCTTTATAGAATTTATTTTGTAAAAGCTTGGTCGCATTATATTACAGTTTGGTTCATTTAGGATTTTAATTCAAGTTCTGAGTTCACATAAAAGTTTAGATTTGAACCCAAATTGTGATTAATGCAGGTTCTAGCAAATTTTTCCGTTTTAATTTTAAAACAAATGTTTAGATTTATAACCACGACTTTATTTTTTAAAATCGGATTTTAATATTTTGGCTAATTGGTTAAGGAATCTGGACTTGTTTTAAATCCCCGTTAAATTTGAAAATTCAAGATTTTAATCCAAATTGTGGTTAATTCAGGTTTGATTAGATTTTTCTGTTTTAATTTTAAATCAAATGTTGAAATCCTAAACCACGATCAAATTCTTTCAAGTCTTTTCCGCTTGAATCTGGATTGGTTTTAAATCCATTTTTAAGTTTGAAAATTCTAGATTTTAATCCAAATTGTGGTTAATGCAGGTTTGACTAGATTTTCCTGTTTTAATTTTAAAAACAAGTTTTCAAGTCTCAAACTACGATTTAATTTTAAGTCAGATACCAATATTTAAATCTGGTCCTTTTAGGATTAGAATCTGGACTTGTTTTAAACTTGATAACTAGGATTTAATCCAAATGGCGATTAATCCAGGCTTGTGCAAGTTTTTCTGTTTTAATTTGTAAAACAAATTTGAAATCCTAAACTACAGTTCAATTTCAATTCTGGCCCTTTTGGTATTTGAACCTGGAGTTATTCTACGTCCGAAAAGTTTAAATTTTAATCCACATTGTGGTTAATTCAGGCTTGAGCAAATTTTAATTTTTAAAACAAATTTTCAAATCCAAAACTACGATTTAATTTTTTAAAATCCGATTCCCACTTTTGGGATTTGAATTTGGACCTGTTTTAAATCCAAATTTTAAGTTTGAAAATTTTAGATTTTAATGATTTTTTTTAACACAGGCAATGGAGCTTCCGAAGCATATCCAAAATCCAAATGTTTTGAGATATTGGCCCTGCACTCCGCAGCAATGCGAAACTGATATTTACCATGTTTTCGCAGAAATACTGAAAGCGAATAAATTTACGTCGGAAACAACAAAACACAAGGTAAACTAATATTAACAATTTCCACTTTTCCACTGTGCTTATTTTCCCTCATTTTAGAGGCATCTTGCATATACAATCAAAAAACAAACGTTAAACGTGGACCAAAGCTTGTTGATATAATTTTAAAAGAAGGTTATAAAGAACCACGCATATTGATTTATGTATTATTCTGTTACAACAGAACTACGAGTGCGTCGGTACATTTCACTCGTTCTTATTTGTTTAGTCGTTAGCGAAAGAGTTTCTGTAAATGGCCCTCCACAAGGATCAAATCCTGGGCCCATCAACATGTATTTTACGTTTTAAATATTTTTAATGTGGTTAAAATACATACTTAAAATAGTTTACTCGAAATCCTTCACAGTTGTTATCTACATAACGAAAAAAAGAAAACGAATAGGGTAAATCATATCAACGTATCCACTCCAATAAATCTCCAAATTACGTACAAGATATCAGTAAAATATTCCCGCGACATAACGTCACTTTGAGCTGTAAGAACTCACATAGTGCAAGGTATAAGTGGATGAGCAAGTACAATGTCAAGCCAGGGAGTCCTGTGGAACACCCTGAAAATCCCGCAGGGTACGTCGCTGTGGTCCGCGCTCCCACACGACGCAACCAACTGCAATCATATTGCCGAACTACATATTTCTGCTTCCTACCTCGCATTCCCATAATATGCTCAAATATGCTGAGATTTTTTGCAATTATTCCAGTTTGGTCGAGTGTAAGGACACGAAATGGGATGCAGAAATCATTCCTGAACTTTATGGCAAGCAATTCCACTCGTGAAATCAGTGATATGTAATTAATTTACGTTTCTATTTCGTTTTGTTCGAGTTAAACATTAAAGTGGAATATCTGGGATGTCCTGAGGAGATTTTTTTCTTATTCTTTAATTCTGGACGGTTACAAACGGTCAAAAAGTCGAACTTGAATGCTTTACTCTTAATAAAACCGGAAAGACTCCACTTCATGTATTAGGGGTTTTGACGTTTAGAGTTTCCAAGTTTTGAGTTTTTATTAAAAAAAGGCTTTCTAAAATAAAACATTAAGAAAAAGCGATGTTTTAAGAAGTACTTTTTAGTCACATTAAGATCGCATTTGATTGGTTAAAGCCAAAATCGAATCCGAAAATTAAAACTTGAGCTTCAAAATTTTAACAAATTTCAAACAAAATACTAAAAGTTGAATTAGAAACTTTAATTTATAGGCCGATCTATAAATTTGTGCTTTAAATCATTTTACATCATACAAAAACAAGGTTTGGATTGCCATCGAGATTCAGTTAAAATCAATTCTAATTCGAGTACTGGCTGGATTCAAATTTTGATCCTGTTTAAGCTTACGTTTTTAAATACAATTTGAAATGTTTAAGGTTTAACTGTTTAATTTTACTAACTATTTATGGTAGGATTTGGATTAAAACTCAAAATATTAAAAATTCAAATTTCGTACAGATTCGCTTTTAGAGTCTAAGATTCAAATCTGGAAACAACTCAGTTTAGGTTTCAAAATTAGGTTTGAACACCCATATTCAGACACCAAAAATGTTAGATTATCAGACTGAAATACTAGTTTGGGATTCGAAACTTTTAAAAGTTTTCAAAATTTAGGTTTTAAAATTAAAACAGAATATTTATGAATTCCGCGTTACCGCGTTTTGGATTACAATCTTAAACTCTTACTTGAAACAAGTTTAAATTTAAATTTCAACACCGCTGAATTATTAAGATCATACTTAAAATCACAGGTTTTAAAATTAAAACCAACACATTTACTCAAGCCTCCATTAAGTGCAATTTGGATTAATACAGATTCAAATGCAAAAACTCCAGATTTAAATAATGGGATCAGATTCGAGCAAATTGGGTTTTAAAATTAATTAAATTCCAGATCTTAATTCAAATTGTGGTTAATGCATAACCACAATTTGATCTCCAATTTCCAAACTTAAAATATGGATTTAAAGCAACTCCAGATTCACAGCACACAAGAACCAGACTGAAAAGTTGAGATTAAACTTTAAAGAATTAAAATGTAGTTTGGAATTTTTGAATTTTTTAAAACTAAAATAGAAAAATCTGTCCAGGATTAAAATTAAAAATTTTACTTACAATTTTACTTTGAAACAAATCCGGATTCATGCTCAAGAAGATCAGACTGAAATAATGTTACTAAACTTTAAAAAATGAAATCGCCATGATGGATTGAAACCTTTTTGTAAAATTAAAACAAAAAAAATCTGTTCAAATCTGCAATAACGACAATCTGGATTAAAATCTAAAGCTTTCAAACTCAGTATATTTATGATGGACTTCAAACAAGTTCAGATTCAAATCCCAAAAGCAAAAGGGCTAGATTGAAATAGATTAGACTTTAAACTATTGAATCATAATAAAGGATTTGAAAATTTGTTTAAATTGCTGCCTTTAACATTCTGTTTTTGCTATTTTGCAATACTGAATTGTTGCTACGCAATTACAAGCAAATACGATTCATAGCTTTTATCCACAACCAACTCATAATTGGCCCATAATTATGCTCTTTAGACGCGTATTATAGCATCTATTACTCCATTATTAGAAGAATGAGAAAATAATGAACACAAATCAGTCAAATTTATTGAACTACTTATTAATATTAACATATACATTTATATTAACAGAAAATTCATTGTTCCTTTTATTAAATTTCATGTCGTTTCCGTTGATAACAATCTTATTGTTGGCAATATCTTCGATAACCATAGTGTCTGGCAGAATTTTCGAGGAATTTGTGCGAATTATAGACGGGCAAGAGGGGATTTTCCTGGAATCGAAAGATTCTCCTTGCAATATCGAGTTTGTTCGATATCCTCTATATAGCTTTCTGCTAAATAGTGGAGGACCCCCATCCACCATGTCGTTTAATAGTTGTAATATCAGCACCTTCATTGGCCAATAAAGTTGTTGAAGTGCGCCTCAAAAAAAAAATTATGGAATAAAAGATACACAAGATCAGTGATAAGTAAATATGTACTCTAAAAATATTAGAAGTATGGAAAGACTACTTTGCCCAAAAATTTGATACTGCAGAAAATAAATACGAAACAGAATACATAGAAGAAATTGAGGAAGATGACATAAGAGACACAATTAATAGAGAGGAGGTAGTAAATGCGATATCAAAAATAAAAACACGAAAGGCATGTGGAGAGGATAACATTCATCCGGAAATGCTAAAATTTCTAGGAGAAGTTGGAATAAACTGGCTTTGGGAAATCTACACCGAAATGTGGAATACAAATAAAATACCTCGTGACTGGGATAACAACCTAATATTGCTATATGTCTTTCCTCAGTGGCATACAAAACATTTACAAGAATAATTGAAGAGAAATTGAGAATACATGTTGAACATCAAATGGAAGACGAACAGGCGGCATTTAGAAAAAGAGAGAAAAGAACGCAGACTGGCGAACAAGTTATACTTACCTTCATAGACTTAAGGGCAGCTTTCGATACAATATGCAGGAAATCTCTACAAAAATGCATTAAGCAACTAAATGTACCAAAGAAAATAATCCAAATTATTAACTCACTATATAAAAATATTACAGAAAAAATACAACTGAATGAACAACGATCAGAAAGTTTTCATTTAAAAAAGGGAGTTAAGCAAGGCGATATTCTAAGTCCCCTACTATTCATTATAGCTATAGATAGAATAATAAAAAACACTAAGAATAATATAAAAGGACTACAGACAATTGTAGGATTCATAAATATGCAACCGGTTCAAATTGATTCTTTAGTATATGCAGACGATGTGGTGATCATAGCGGATACCTACCAAAAGGAAAATGCAAATACTAAATATATGGACAGAGGAAATTAGAAAACTTAAAATGGAAATAAATCCAAGTAAAAGCAAAGTAATGATAATTAACAGAGCGGAGGAGGATACTAACATCGAAAAACTATATTGAGACAAAGTTCGAAGTATTAGTCACAACGTTTGAATATTTGGGATCTATCTTAACAAATGATGGAAATATCGAAACAGATATATCTCACAAAACCAAAAAGGCAACAAACACATACTTCGCCCTTTGGCAAAAAAGAAATTAATGTCAAAACTAAATTACTAATATATAACACCATTGCTGTTCCATCGTTATTATACGCAAGCGAGACATGGGTTCTACAACAAAAGTATCTATGAGATAGAATTACAGCTGTCGAAATGAAATTTCTGAGAAAAATTGCTGGGAAAACAAAAAAAGACCACATCAGAAATGAAGTCATCAGAAAGTCAGAAACCAACTTCAACAAAAACAGATAATAAGGAAATACAAAGATAGATTATATTACATAGAATGGTACGGACATGTGATTAGAATGCAAGATAACAGAATACCGAAAAAGATAATGGAATCAAAATTAATAAAGAAAAAGAAAAGAGGGAGACCCCAAAAAGACATGGCTGAACGAGATAGTAAAGCGAAGCGGAACCAGAGGCAAAAGTATATAAGAACCAAGAAAAATAGCAAAATACAAGAAAAGCGGATTAGAAAAAGTTAAAAATTCGACACCTTATGGGTAAAAGGATTTAAGAGAAGAAGAAGAAGAAGAAGTGAAGTCAGTTAATCGATTTTCGAATATTCGGTTATCACAATCAATCGATTGTTGCAAATATTCGATTATTATCATTAAGGTGCGGATTTCTAGCAATAATGCTTATTGTCAGAAAATGTAGCAACGTGAAAATACCTTCATATGTGCACAAATCATAGTAAAAGCAACGATATTTTGCAGACTTTTTTATGCTTTTTTTGCTTATTTCAAGATTTTGCGCATATAGGTAATTTAAATGCTTTTTTTCTGCTTATTTTATAATTATTGGGTTTTCCCTAGGTTTCTTTATGTTAATTTAGATAAAGCATTTAGATTGAAGACGCTTTTCTTTCTTCAAAAATATTTTAACTGATAAAAGAAGAAATTTTACGGTTGACAATTTAGAAAAACCTTTAATTATTAGTTGTTATTGTAAGGAAGATTAAAAATGTACCTAATTCAGAATAATTAATAGCTTAATTACATAGATAAAATTAGTAGTTTTTTTGTTTATAATAAATACTCGGTAAATAATAGGTATTATGCTCGGTATTATGTACATCTAAATGTCTTGTTTAAAAAATTATGTTTAACTGTTTTAAATAAAGGCACATTTCTAATTGGTTTTTTTTATGCTTATAGTAAGGTTTTCGTAGTATTTTTAGGCTTATTTCATCGGTTTTTTAAGCTTTTTTAAGCGCCTTTTTCTAATTTTTTTGTGCTTATAAATCCGCACTCTAATTATCATATCAATATGATTAGTGCACTAATCGATTATTGCTAATTTTCGTCGGATATTGATAGTTTATATTATAAATTGCAAAGCATTTTATAAATCGATTATTTGAGTTATGTGCTTAATTTAATTAGTAATAGAATACTAGCAAAAATCGATTAATCGAATAATATAAATTAGTCGATTCAATGGATAATCGCAGAATTTCGATTAATCGATTATTCGAGTTTTTTGCTAATCGATTAGTGCTAGAACCGACTAATCGACTATCGATTATGAACAATTTTCCTAATTACGACCACAAAGGTGGAATATACGAATTTTAAAAGCGGAATTTTGGACTCAATGGCTAAATTTGACATCGGAATTCGAATGTTGAATACAGCTTGTTGAATCAAATCTTGAATTCGAAAATGGAGATTCAAGCCTTACAGATTCAATTCTTCTCGGATTTGGGATCGATTGTTGAGCATCTTCGAATTTTGAAAGCTTTAGTTCTTACTTGCTTTCTTTTTTGAAATAAAATGATCTGGCAGATTGTAATTGATTGTTACTATCTTATTCTGTATTTCGAAGTTTTCTGATAAAAATTGTTAAACAATTACTGGGATACAATTTGGCTGCAAGAAAACACGCCTTCTCGTAAGTGGCTGGTTACGTTATTAGGATTCGAAACTTAGGGGCATTTTCGAATCTTAATAGTCCCAGTTTTCACATCAGTTTTATCTGACATAAAATAATCTGACAGATTACTTAGAAAGTACTACATAAGTACTAAAAACTGCTGCAATAAAAATGTTCAAGGTATTATTAATCAAGTTACAAAGTATGAATTAATTGGATATTACTCGTAAGTTTGACCATCCCCTATATTCGCCGCATTTAGCCCCTTCTGATTTGTTTGTCTGTTTATTGGGCGAAATCCAAGCTTGCGTCTTCCAAGCATCTGAACGCATGTATACTGGAAACTAAATTTATTAAAAAATCAAAAAGCTGTCGAAGAGGCCCAAGCCTAATAGGTAAAACTGTTGAATTTTCACAAATGTCTAATATCATGTATGGGTTATCTTTAGATAGTCGACTGGAAATTAAACTGCATAATTACGTTCAATCCACAATTTTCTTTAAAATTCGGATGTTAATTAAAAAAATATGGAAGAATACTTCTACTGGACAGTATCAAAGCATTCACTCGTTCCCATTTTACTTTCCATACTTGCAACGCATGTATAGGAAAGTATTGGAATCGTGCAAAAATTCAAAATCGTAAAAATTCGAAAAAAACACATTTTAGGGTCCAGGCATCCTAAATATGTGTTTTTTGAAAAATGTCTGTGGGTGGGTGCGTGCGTGCGTGCGTGCGTGCGTGCGTGCGTGCGTGCGTGCGTGCGTTATCGTCATATCTCGAAAACTACTGGGCCGATTTTCATCAAATTTGGTATGCGGGCCTATAATTACAGTACATCTATAAAATAAGCTTTTCAAAAAAATCCGGAACCGGAAACGGAAGTTAGCCATGTTTTTTTGGGCGCAGATTTTTCCTTGAAAAAAATTTCAAAATTTTACTTAGGAAATCAATACAGAATTTGAAAAGAAATCGAATAATTTTTTCCCGAAGTTTCTATGTCAAAAATTGCGCCCGCGGCGAATTTTTGAAAAGCGCAACTTTAAGGCCGATTTTACCAAAAATGCAGCAACATATTTTTATAAATCTAACGCCAAATTGTACCTCTAGCTCGGCTGATTAGAACTAGCTGAAAAAAAAATTCAAAATTTCAAAAATAAAAAGTCCGGACAGTTTGGGAAATTTTCAAATTTTCAAAAAAACTTTTCTCGGAAACGACACACACGATTTTTTTTAAATGTTCTGGGTCGATAGTAAATCAAGATGCCTTTCAAATAGCGTTGATCGCATCCCCAAAATTTTTCCCTAACGCCTTTTATGACCATTTGAAGTTTTGGACTTTAACATTTTTTTTTGGCAAAAACACATCAACATCTTTGTATAAACCTAACGCCAAATTGTACCCCTTATTCTACTGATTATAATTAGCTGAAAATTTTTTTCAAAATTTCAAAAAAAAATTTCTCGGAAACGGCACATTCCAAAGACAGAAGATAAATATCAGGCCAGGAGTCACCGGTTTAACGAAGGCGGTGGTGGTCTAGCGGTAAGAGACCAAGCTTCCACCCGCATACGCTTGAAAGGTTGGAGGTTCGAATCTGCGTGACTACAATATATATTTTTTTGTTTATATTACCCACTTTTTCAAAAAAATATTATCTTACTCTGCTCATTTATGTTGAAAATACAAATTATTTATTATAAAAGCATTATTACATATTATATAGGATTATTATTAAATAACTTGTCGGGACTTTTTCGTTGCAAAGTCTTTAATTATGTCATCAAAATTACTGTAATATTTTGGCTATTGTAGGTGTTGCTGGATCCTAATTTAGGATTTAAAATTAACTATCCTTCCCTAAAAGAGTTACCGATTTCTAGCTTTTTTATTTTAATTATTACTTTTTTATGAATGACTGTGGCGTTATCGTCATATCTCGAAAACTACTGGGCCGATTTTCATCAAATTTGGTATGCGGGCCTATAATTACAGTACATCTATAAAATAAGCTTTTCAAAAAAATCCGGAACCGGAAACGGAAGTTAGCCATGTTTTTTTGGGCGCAGATTTTTCCTTGAAAAAAATTTCAAAATTTTACTTAGGAAATCAATACAGAATTTGAAAAGAAATCGAATAATTTTTTCCCGAAGTTTCTATGTCAAAAATTGCGCCCGCGGCGAATTTTTGAAAAGCGCAACTTTAAGGCCGATTTTACCAAAAATGCAGCAACATATTTTTATAAATCTAACGCCAAATTGTACCTCTAGCTCGGCTGATTAGAACTAGCTGAAAAAAAAATTCAAAATTTCAAAAATAAAAAGTCCGGACAGTTTGGGAAATTTTCAAATTTTCAAAAAAACTTTTCTCGGAAACGACACACACGATTTTTTTTAAATGTTCTGGGTCGATAGTAAATCAAGATGCCTTTCAAATAGCGTTGATCGCATCCCCAAAATTTTTCCCTAACGCCTTTTATGACCATTTGAAGTTTTGGACTTTAACATTTTTTTTTGGCAAAAACACATCAACATCTTTGTATAAACCTAACGCCAAATTGTACCCCTTATTCTACTGATTATAATTAGCTGAAAATTTTTTTCAAAATTTCAAAAAAAAATTTCTCGGAAACGGCACATTCCAAAGACAGAAGATAAATATCAGGCCAGGAGTCACCGGTTTAACGAAGGCGGTGGTGGTCTAGCGGTAAGAGACCAAGCTTCCACCCGCATACGCTTGAAAGGTTGGAGGTTCGAATCTGCGTGACTACAATATATATTTTTTTGTTTATATTACCCACTTTTTCAAAAAAATATTATCTTACTCTGCTCATTTATGTTGAAAATACAAATTATTTATTATAAAAGCATTATTACATATTATATAGGATTATTATTAAATAACTTGTCGGGACTTTTTCGTTGCAAAGTCTTTAATTATGTCATCAAAATTACTGTAATATTTTGGCTATTGTAGGTGTTGCTGGATCCTAATTTAGGATTTAAAATTAACTATCCTTCCCTAAAAGAGTTACCGATTTTTTTGTAATCAGTTTACGCGCCCAATTGACCAGTTCCTGTTTAATTTGCAAATTGTTTAAGTGATTGTTTTAACATTTCTTTATAATTTTTCAAATTCTAAAAGGAATTCCCGAATGCTCTTATTTTACGTAACACACAAATATGAGCGCCTAGAAGTAGTGTCCAAACCATCTTCCCCTGTTTAATTTTTTTTAAATTATTTGGGTGAAATATACGTAGATGTAAATAGACATTCATTTTGATTGTTAGACATTGAAAGCACCGGTTCTCGTCTGATCACCAAAGTTAAGCAATGTCGGGCGCGGTCAGTACTTGGATGGGTGACCGCCTGGGAACACCGCGTGCCGTTGTCTCCTTTTTTCCGTTTTAACTGTTCTCGGAAATGACACATACGATTTTTTTTTAATGTTCTGGGTCGATAGTAGATCAAGATGCCTTTCAAATAGCGTTGATCGCATCCCCAAAATATAAAACGCAAAAAGAGTTCCGAAAGTCGAATACAATATTTATTGCAATATTTGCAGTTTTTTTTTTCTTTTTACTTTTTGTTGTTGTTTTTGTAGACAGTGTTATCGCTGTTTTATGTTAATCTGTGTTTATTCGTGCATGTTGATTTTTAATTTACGTTGTTTTCGATAAAATTAAAACGAGCGGCAACGATGTTCGAAAAGCGACAATAATGTTTAGATATCGTTGTTGCTGTGAATACGTAGAAAATTTAAATTAACCGCTCTTTGTAATATTAGGTTTTTGATTGCGCTATTCTTTGCACGAATTAAAAACTATGTAATATAGTTTTTTTTTTTAAGGAATTTACGTAACAAATTTAGGTATATGTTGTAAAGATTTTTCGGAGTTCTAAAAATGACCTTTTTTATGATCACAACAAAAATTTTAAAATAAATTCTTATAAACGAATTTTTTAAATTAAGTACATTAATAATTAATGGGTGCATATTTTAAAACGGAAATGATTGCAGGATCTACATTAATTTCAACAAATTCACCCTGTAAAATTTTTGAAACTATGAAGAATTTTCAAACCTTCATTTTGTATTTGTACATCTGTAAAATAAGCTTTTCAAAAAAATCCGGAACCGGAAACGGAAGTTAGCCATGTTTTTTTGGGCGCAGATTTTTCCTTGAAAAAAATTTCAAAATTTTACTTAGGAAATCAATAGAGAATTTGAAAAGTAATCGAATAATTTTTGCCCGAAGTTTCTATGTCATAAATTGCGTCCTGGGCGATTGTACCTCTAGCTCGGCTGATTAGAACTAGCTAAAAAAAATTCAAAATTTCAAAAATAAAAAGTATGGAAAGTCCAGCGAAGATTCTTCGCCAATTTTTTATTCCAAACATCATTACGTTTGGCAGAGTAGGTACATAATCATAATAGGTATCTTTGCACCCATTTTATAAATTTTAATGTAGGGTATTCAGCCGGTGCACACAATTGAGAATGACGTACAACGAACAACATAAGGGCTGAGATGCAGAGCAAGTACAATAGCACTTGAGAGTCGCTACCTAAGGCGAGCGAGCACTTGAGTCTCGCATACAGGGCTCCCTTGCATTGTCTGTGGGGGCCCCGTTACTAGCATATGGTGGAGAGCATGGGTAATGGTCCATGCTTCCACGCATTGCTTACATTGTTTGTTATTTTAAGGAATTGGGTAATTTGTATATGATTAGATCGAGCATGATAAAGAAAATTTAGTTTTGAGTATGAGTACGAAAACACTTCAGTCTAGTTTTTTGAAAGTGAAAGCACTTCTCTTGGAAACATTTCTTAAGAATCGAATTTATCCTATAAAAATCAGATTTGGTGATGATTAATAAAATTTAAAGGTGTTATTTTTTTTATGATATTTTTTGATAAGATCCGGAACATTTGTGGAAATTCGATAGTTTTACTTATTTTAACTTGATCTTTACCTATAAATTCAGCATTAAACGGGCAAAAGTATTTGTGATTTCTAGTAGATTCTTTCTCATAACTTTAATTTCCAATTAACATGCGTTGAGATGCTTGGAAGATGTAGCCTCGGTCAGTAAACAAACAAACGAATCAGAAGGGGCTAAATCCAGCGAATATAGGAAATGATCAATTAATTTAACGTCTAATTAATTAGTATTCTGTAACATAATCTTAGCAAATTTTATTGGTTAACGTTTTTTTCGGGAAACTTCGAAATAAAGACTAACTTCGTAACAAGCAGTTACAGTTTTAACTTGTTCTAAGCACTCTGTTAAATTATTTTATTTCAGAAACGAACTGACTTGAAAACTAGGACTGCTAAGATTCGCAAATGCTAAAAATTCGCAACCCAAATCTGAAATTTCCAATTTCAAAGTCGATATTTGAATAATCGAATTTGTATTTCAAACTGGAGTTTTCGATTGCAAATTAGAGATTAAATTCAAATGTCAGATTTAATCACTGAATCTTCAGTTCAGGGTTTGAGAATTGTATTTTCGATTTCATTTACAAATTTATATAAGAGACAGTTTAAAATTTATCACATTTATGATGTGTAATATTCAGAACTGAAGTTTTAAGATTGAATTTTGATATAGACTGAATTTTTCATATTTTATTTAGGCATAAACACTTTATTCTTCTTCTTCCTCCTCTTATGGCCGAAGCCTAGGCCGATGGCCTGTTAGAAACTCATTTAAGAACTTTTAATGATTTTACTTAAAAATTAATTCGGCGAGTTGGCAAATTTACCTCTATAAAGAAATATTTTTTTTAATTGCAGAAAGGTCCAAATTTCAGTTTTGAATCCCGGATTGAAATCCAAAATCTCATAAATTGATTAATTCGTTAAAAAATCAAAATCTCAGTTAGATAGGTACTATTCGAGATTTGATTTCAAATTCGGAATACGAAATCCGAATTCAGGTTTGAAATGCCAATTTTGTTATAGCAAATATTAATTGTAATACCTCTAAATTAAAGATTCAAATCTGAGATTATAGGATTTGAACTTCATTAATAGTCCTTCTGAGAACAATTGTTAGAGATTTCTGAACGCTTGAGGAGGGGGGGGATTCGGAACCAAAATGTATGTGATTTTTTATTATCTGTGTTTGTTGTGATTAATCCACGTTCCGTTTTTAATTACAATATGACTCGAATTCGCCTTAAAACCACTGTAAAGTATTACACCACATAAGCAAACCAATTAATATTATTTTGTTTTTCTTTTTCGCTTATGCTGTTTTTAATTAAAAATATTATTGTTAGTACCTATTATTATTTATGATGTTAAATAACACGAATAACAACAATTATAATATTTTTTAAATTCATTTTCTCTTACCTTAACGAAAGCTTTTTTCTGAAACACATTTTTCCTAAAATTAAAGAAATAAAACAGTTTGTAACCGATGTTATAGATAATTTATTATACAAAAATTATATTCACATATACGATTTATAAAAATAGATTAGTAAAGCTTTAACTGTTAATCTATTGCAACATTTATAATTTTTAATTTTTTAACAGGTTTCACCATGTATACTACTTGTGTAATTTGGCTGGCTTTTGTTCCATTGTACTTCGAAACTGCCAACCATGTTGCGCTTAGGATTATGAGTATGTCTGTTACCATTAGTCTTTCAGTCAGTGTTACTGTGGCTTGTTTGTTTTCACCAACCAAAGGTAATAAACTGAACTGTTTTACTATTTATAAACAAACTATTATCTGTATATTTTAAATTTTACCGTTTTCAGTTATACATAATTTTAATTCGGCCTGAACGTAATGTACGACAAAGCATGATAGCAGTGCTATTAATAAAAGCTCCGGTACAGCAGGTTCTGGAAGTGTGATGGCCCCTGTTATGGTTACTGCTACATGCGATCAAAAGCAGCACATTCAGAAACATGTTCCGCCACTACAGAGAGAAATGTCCGAAAAAGAAGGTAAATTTTGATAACACTATTATCAATTTGACTTTCACTACTCGTTTAGTTATACATTTAGTAAGGATACTTGGGGTGGGTTGCACAGCTTTATCAAATTGATCATTCGTTAGAACGAACAAAATCGAATCAAAATTTCAGTTCTTATGGATAATAGGTTTGTAAATAATTCAATTTTGACCGTTAATTTAACAAAAAAAGACAGTTAATGTCGCGTGATCACTGGGTACCGAGCGGGTAATGGGTGTCCGTAAGGTAGTAAACGGAAAATCGGGACGTTTCGGTTAAGGGAGTACATATCAACAGAAAAAACCTGGCCGTTCAAGTTGGATTAGGCCAGCTCTCCAACTCCAAATAATGAATATTTAGCTCTTAGAACCACGTATAAGCATCGGAATCTGAATGGAAACAAATTACGACAACGTATGGCGAGAAAAAGGACGATGAGAATTAGCTCTTGGAATGCCCAAAGCATAATAAATAAATATGTAGAAGTCAAAAAGAAATTAGGGAAACCTCAAGTTGACATCGCGTTGTTGTCTCAATCTAAAAAGAAAGACCAAGGAAGCGAGGAAGCCAAAGAATGATGGCATTGACTATAATGACTATATCCTTATATGGATACGAAGCAGTTAGGTATATTGGAAGTATATGGACCAACTGACGATTGCGATCAAAATACAAAAACTGTTTTTATCGAGACTTAGCAGGATTATTAAAAGGAATACAAAATCCACAAAAATTATATTAGCCGGAGACTTTAATGCAAGGGTGGGCTCTGGAATAAGCGATGAAGTTGTAGGAAGATACTGAGAAAGGATTGTTATTGACTCAGGAGAACGACTGATAGAATTGTGCGAATACAATTTAAATGCTCATTTCCTGCATAAAGACATTTACCTAGTTACGTGGGAACGGCCCTCAATGCAACAAGTTTTTACTTGTTCCGTTCGGTTTAGTAAACGGACGTGGAACAGAACATTTCGAGTACTTCGAGTCTGATAAATGAACGCAGAACAGAGTCATTGGAGTAAAGAACAGGTTAACGAACGCACCTTTTGAATCGTCCACACCGTTGAATGCAACCACAAAAATGACACTTTGGGGTTATGTTACTGAGTTTTCGTGCTGTTAACTTATTTGTTATGTGTTTAGCGATTTAAACACCTCGTTAACGTTTCCAGTTTTTATAATTTTAATCACCAAACGTTTATGTGAAACGTATGTATGCAATAAATTGATGCTTCTGAAAACGGCATTAAACTTGATAACATAACCTCACTCGACACGTCATTACAATGGTTGCATTCAGCAAAGCATGCTGAGTCATTCAATGTTTGCATTCAGTAAAGTGTAAAGATTCACAACGGTTTCGAAAGCATAAAGGATGGCATACTAAATGTGAAATTTTATTCATCATAGATATCTTTTAAATGACTTACAATAAGCATTTAAGCCGTAAGTAAATCAATGCGTCTTCGTCACATTGAATCGAATTTACGACAATTTAACCAAATCGTCACTCGATGCGAAGTAAAAGAAAATTAAAAATAGTAATGGAATCGATAAAATAATATTATTCCAACGATATGCGCCTTCTCCATTTAATATAATAGTGTGAATACAAACATAATAAAATCCATCATATTTGAATGCAGGGGCATAAAGGAAGGATATGCGATATAAATGGGAGATTTCACAGTTGTCGCGGGCAGTTTAGTTCCTGGCTTTGACACTAAGCCCCAACTTTGGTTCGGAAGGAATCAATTTCATTCGAGTTGACCCAACACTACACACTTTAATTGGAATAAGGTTTAAGTTTTTGACTTTCTTTTAATGTATTTAGGTGCTTAGTTTGAGGTTTTAATAGTTTCTGAATCGTTAATGACAATTTACAAATGTTTTAATAATTAACATATAAAGGTATAGTTATTAACAAATGGTGATTTTTATTTTTATAACAATTAAACAAAGATTAGTTAAACAATTTTTGCTGAAAAGTTCTGTCTACATATCTAATTGTGCCTATTTTTACATAGATGTGAAAACTACGCGGCGAATTCTGATGTCGCTCAAGGATCGAATGTGGGATCTCTGTTGTTTCTAATATTATTTCCTTTTGGATTTTTTCCTTTAGTTTTAATGGCCTAAACATTTTTTTTTGCTTAATTCAGTGGATTTGATGTGTTCTATAGATTTTTACACGTTGAGAAAATAACTACATTAATATAAGTTGTCATTGCTAACATAACAAACTGGCCCAGGAGAGTGTAGAAACTTCATAAAAAAAACAAACATAATTGATTGAAAACCTTATATTTACTTTATTGTTTTATTTCGATATTTAATAATCTCTTAAACTTCCGTGATTTGCAAAATCTTTTTTTCAGTATCTTTCCTTTGTTGATGTTTAATGGTTCATAGAACGTAGATATCTAAATCTATACATACAAGTGTATATCAGTAAACATTTCCTATTTTATTAAGAATGAAGGTGCGAATATTTTTGTTGGGCCCGTAAAAAAAAATGACAGGCAGAACGATGGTGACAGCTCCGGTCCTAAATAAACAGCAATCGAAAGATTATTGTTGGAACCCCAACGTGTTGATTTAACAGTTCACGTCAATCTATGGACAATCGCATTTCTATTTGGTGCTGCATTTCAAAAAAGAATAAAAGACTGTGAATGTGTTCTTTTACTTTCGTTTATTAAAAATGCAGATTCGGGTCTGTGAGATATACAAATACGAATAAGAAATGATTTTTAGAAACTTTTAAATATCTCTTTTGAGTTTATTTCAGTGCCTTTTAAATTCCGCCTGTTTTAAACTCTAAAAGGAATTAAAATAAGAAAAGAAAAGTTTTTTCTTAAATTCGAAAAAATAAGATTTAAATAAAAAATAAAATCTATAAAAATTGATGGAATTAAAAAAGGGAAGATTGCGATATGACATTGCAACAACAATCAGTCGCATCAATACATGTCATATCGCTTGGAGAGAAAGTCGTGTTGGGGTGAAACGAGGGTTGCCGGTGTTGATTGGGGGCGCACTACGGGGCCCCTACGTGACCTAACAAAGGCCAACTCACGACCGCTGCTGATTTAATGATGTCTTGTTTTAATTGCTGACAAATTGCCAATTGCCGCCCTCCGGCGGCCCTCCAATAAATTGTTTTCATGTTTTCTTCACATATTCGTTTTATTTTATTAAAAATTGTTTGATAGATGTGTATTCGTTGTTAATAGTAATTTTTGAATTTTTTTTTGTTTCATGATTTATATCTACTAAATTATTTTTGATTAAATGATTACAATAACCCCTATGTAATAATATAAGAACATTACTTAGGCTTATTGACTAGATGATTGACTGTCCACTCTTGCCGGTAGGCATTTTTATTTCTTGTGCACACAAAGTATTATAGATACCAAAAAACGATAAACATTACAGCTAGCAAAAATTTCTTGTCTATTATAAAAAACAATTATTTATGATGCATTGCAAAATGTATGCGGCTGCTGCTTATACTAGAATGCAGTAGAAAACTGCAGACTGTTCTAGGTGACGTTTTTCGTAACATACGTTCCTGTAATTTGTCCCGCTACAAGCTACAACATATAATGCATTCGTTATTCTTTTAGGGCACAGCAAGTCGTGATTTCAGTTTATTATGTTGGTATTAAATTTACTTGAAAATCGAGCAGCCTGTTATTATGTCTGCTGTCGAATACTACGTTGTAGGTAGAGAAAGGCCTCTTTTCAAACTTGTTAAATTGAATAACAGAATCAAGAAAACAGGAGTCGCTGGTTTTCTTGCAAATCCGAGCCCTTTTACTGGTAAGGCAAGTTCAAACTTAGAAATGCCTACTTTACATCGACGTCAAACGATATTATGTTAAGTTAATTAATTCTCTGTAGAATTATGTTGTGATTGAAGTTTCTTTAATGAAACAAAAAGCAACGAAGAAGTACGTACATAGTTCTTTTGAGTCTTTTTGTTAAACATTTTGTTTTTAACCTGTTGTTACCAGGCACATTATAACGTGAGATCGAAAAAATTTCACCTCAAAGTGACAATTATCTAGCAGTTTGCCGTAGCCTTACGGGTGTCAATTATCTTTTAAAAACTTTAAAATAAAATAAATATTGTGCATTAAAAAATTACAAAATATAAAAGTACAATAAATTGAGATGTAGAAGAAGAATGCAATTTTTTTAACACTTTCAGTTTTATAGTATTTAATTCTATTTTCTAATATGTAAAATTAGAAAATGGTAAAAGGGAAATACAAGAAGAACAGTTGAAAAGTTTTTATTAAAAGGCTTACAATAAAGAAACATGGAAAGAAAAGAGATCTTCTTCTTCTTCTTTTATTTTAAACCAATTCAGTAAAAGCGGAATAAAGCAAAGTTGTTAATCAAAGTAGCAAAACTTTCGTATGCGATAAAAAGGAGACTAATAAATGGAAAAGTAAGAAGTAGAAAAAATTAGTAAAACGAAAAGAAGAGGAAGAACAGAGAAAAAACCAAGAATGAGAACAAAAGTTAGTAGGAGGACGTATGTGAAAAGTGTAACGGTACTGTTACTTTTTATATATATTTTCTTTTATTTCAAGAAATAAAACAGGAAGCCAGCCCAGCTGATAAAAGCCTTTGTTATGCTGGGTACGGGGTGAACAACCCATTGGCAGTGTTGGGTCAGTACCTGCTCCTATTAGGTACCTATATTTGACTCTAATTTAAATCACATACAAAATAAAACGGCCATGCAAATAATGTCTTACTAAATTTATATTTACGTAAAACAAAACAACCCAACAACTTAACTACTTTTAAACTTAATCTACAATAATGTTCGTTTACGTAATATTCTTATTAGTCAAGGCACTTACACTTTGAACACACAGTTTGAAGCGTCGCGGCGGCTTTGCACTGGCGTGGCGCCGTATAAGGAAGCCGTGGCCGTAGCGTGGTTGAAGCGGCGTGGCGTCGTATAAATTAGCTGCCTTCTAAACGGACCCGCTGGTCTCGTTTTCTGTAGTCGACAGTAGCTTATTAATTAGGGCTTGGCTTATAAAATGGACTCACGGGTCTTCAATTTTATTGCCTAAATGCACTCTTAATTTTAAAAGCCGAACTAGCACAAAACTTCACTGTTTTGAAGCGAAGCACCTCTGGCTTCTTTCTTGGTGCCACACCAAGTCCTTTTTCTGTTGCCGATTGCCTTACCACCCCCGCATGTGTCTTTTAAATCTCGCACCCCGCAAACAAAATGCTCTAAAATTGGTGTTACTAACCCCAACATCTGGATGGGGTCTCGGGCGCGTTACAAAAGAAGAGCAATAAACTGGAGAAAGGAAAGAAGCAAGAGGAAGAAGAAAGCTACTACAAACAAGAATTTAATGGTACAATGTGATTTTTTAAAAACTCAATTGCAGCAGGCCGTATTCTGACTTAATACAGACAGTTCTAAGGTTATTAAGACAGAATATACGGTCTGCTGCAATTGAGTTTTTAAAAAATCACATTGGGCCGTATTCTGATCATCATCATCATCATCAATCGACATGGAGCAGATCCTCGTGGATCAATCCTGGATTACGCCAGGCCCACCCCATGCCAATAAGGTGTGAAGGGATTTGTTATGATAGGTGGGGATTGGGAGCACTGTATAACGTTGACATGCCTGTGACGCTAGCCGCTAGACACCGCTTCTGCAGTGCAAGGTAGTTAGTAAGTCACATATTCAATTGATCTCATATTTAAATTTAACGTCATGTTTAATTACCATGGCAACATCGCGTATCTCTGTTATACACATATAAAATTATATAAAGCTATATCGTTTTATGTTTACGCTAAACATGACTTTAGTTAGAGACAACTTTAAACATGAGATCAGAATACGGCCCAATGTATTTAATCCCAAGATAGTGAACGTTAGTTATATTGATTAACTTCAAATTAATTTTTCATCTGTTTTATGATATACTCGTATTAGAGAGAAGGGCGCGGGAAGAAAAAAGAAAATATAAGGAAAGTCCCAATAATTTTGTTGTTATGGGGTGAAAGCTTACCAAGGTTGTTGGTTAAAGTAACCGTGGTTGATTGCTTAATTCAACAAAAATTGAATTGGCATAAACAAAACCATGTAATAATACTATCTTATCATATTACTAGATGGTTTGATAACAATTTTAACCTATTTTTAAGTATATAAAGATCATAAATACAATTAAGGGCAGTCAAATGAAAACGGGCCAGACATCATGCTGAGAGCATCTCGATAAAAGACTTTTAACTAAGTAAAAAGTTCCTTAAAACTGAGTGATAAAGTTTAAAATCAAATTAACTTATTGTACGCTCAGACAAGGCAAAAATGCTGTTGATAGAGACGAATATTATTAAAAAAAGTAAACTTCTACTATCTTTTAGTACACGGAAATAGTACTTTTTCGAAGAAATAATTTATAAAGTTTTAATATTTACATAGATAGATTCCCAATAGGGGTAGGAACAAAAGCCCGAAAAGTCCCCACCCAACGCGTATCTGTAACATCCCCCTTTTACGCGATAACTCACCCCTAGCGTGTATAGGTTACAGTTTTTTAAAATTTTTTTGTAACCCATTGCTCCAATTCGCGAAATGTATAGGAAATGAAATGTTTATTATTACATACTACCCCAAAAAGGTTATATTGTCCTTTTGGCTAATCTCCATCCAGCTCTTGCAAATTGCGTTTAAAGTTAAAGGGATAGTTCTGAAAAAAAAAATTAAATACAACACAGCCCCGTTGCTGATAATAAGTTGCGAACATAAGCTGCATCCTACTTTACAAACAACTTTTCTTCCCACATATCCACCAATACTGCCTAATCATTTTCTGATACAGTAATATCTTTAGAAGAAGTCATAGCCTCTTCAAAAATGCCAGAGATATTCTGATCAGTTCTATCAAGTACAGCTTCTTCTTCAGACTCAACATCAAAAATTTTTATTTCAAAGGTACTATATTTGGTTGATTTTATTTTTAGCAATGAAAGCATTTTTAATTTTTTTTCCGATTCTAAAATTTGCTGATATCCTATATGATAGTTTTTGCCAGAAATTCCTCGGTATTGCTCAAATGTGCCTCGAGGGGATCTTTTTGGAATTTACCTAATAAGACATATTCGAAATTTAAAGTATTTAATAAATAGTTAGATAAATTAATCAGAGTTAAAGTTATGAGTCGTAAGGCCTGATAAGTTTCTTTAGAAAGTTTTCCACAACGACTACCATTTATTTCACCTTCAGTTTCTATTTCTTCCCACTTGTCAATTTACAAATTTTTTCAAGAATAAAATATTCTGCTCATCCATAGTTTTTATAGCGTTGCGATATGTATCTTTGTTTGTATTATTGTTGTTTAAAGACCAATCCGAAATTGATTTTAAATCTTCTTGTAATTTTTCAGTCATCGAAATTGCTAATCATTTTAAAAATTTTTAAGTCGTCAACATACAATAAGAATTGAGAAAATTTTATAGAAAGAGAGATATCATTTATAAAGATTACAAATAACAATGGACCTAAAACGGACCCCTGCGAAACCCCAGATGTGGCAAAAAAGTACTCTGAGCAATGAATGAATTGTTTTCGGTGTGACAAGTAAGATTCAATAAAGTTAACAAAATTCCGATGCCCACCCATACCGACAAGCTTACGTAATAAAAGGCTATGATCAACTTGATCAAAGGTTTTCCGAAAATCAGTATAGATGACATTAACTTAATTTCCACTTTGCAATGTATCTGACACAAATTGCGTGAATATTGTTAAATTGGTTTGTGTGGAGCGCTTTGTGACAAATCCATGCTGATTTAAGGAGATCTGATTCGAAACGAGACGGTATAAGTTTTCATGAAGTATAGATTTAAAAACCTTAGAATACACAGAAAGAATATTTTAGCAATTGTCCATTTTTCAGGAAAAGTATTGGTTGCCAGACTTAAATTAAATATAATGTTTAATGGTTTAAGAAAAAATTCAGCACAACCTTTTACAACATAACTTGGAACATTATCAGGACCAATTGATTTGGAGTTTTTTAATTTACTAATGGCAGCTCGAATTTCATTATTGGTAATATGATTTAAAACAATATTACTGTTGACAGAATTTTCTGGAATTTCTGTGTCCTCCAAGCAATGCCCAACACAAGCACTATATCTGCCTATTAACCGAATATTATTTACCACTGTATGTTATAATGTGTAGAATACGTAAAGTACGTAAAATCGCTGCACTTAAACCCTCATTTATTGATTTCTAACAGCGCGCTAATTACTACTAACTTTAAACGTTATTTGCGCGAATTGGATGGGGATTAGCCAAAACATCAATAGAATATTTTTTGTGTAAAATTTAATAACAAATATTTTTGTTTCTATAAACATTTTCCGTTTAAGCAACGGCTTAAGAGAAAAATGAGAAAAACAAGCACAATGTACGAGCTGGGGGTGATTTTTGGTAAATAAGGGATGTTGCGGACACAGATCAGTTGGGAACTTTTCGGGTTTTTGTTTCTACCCCTGCTGAGAGTTTATCTCTACGTAATATGAAAACTTTATAAATTATTTCTCCTAATTTATGTTTTAATGTTTAATTTACGGGAACTTGTTGATTTTACATAATGATCAAGACTGTTTATAAACAAAGGTTTCCCGAATGTCACGTTTTTTGTATTCAGTTAATAAGTGAAAGTGATGTTGAAACTCAATTTATCCGACTTAAATATGGCCAACAACAAGGATATAATTAAGAAGTTAAAGATGAAATATAACTGTAAGTAACATAATGGCATTTCGTTCAAAAATTGTTAGTTAACAGTGATTGTTTATATCCCCGAGAGAAAATAATAACGGTAATTTTATCAAAAGCTTTTATCAACAGAAGTTGCGCACTGAATTTTATTTATACACAGTGTCGTTAAAAAGTCTTGTTCATACTAATAAGTGTTTGAATCGTACACACACTTTTCCGACAAATTTCTTAATTACATTCAACTATTTTGCTGTAATTACTTTATCACTAATGTTACTGTTAATTATCTTCTTAAAATTCTACATAAAATATTAACATAAGGCTATATTGATTGACTCCCATAATTGCTACAAATATTGAACGTACTTGAAGATATTAATTTGCTTGTTTCAAAATGATATCTCAGAAGAAGCCAACGAAATATTCGGGCGAAAAGCGATATTAAATTATTTGTCATCATAAAGAAGGTGATTTCAATCGCAAAATAAATATCCAAGAAACATGTACCTAATCCACCTTTGGGTATTAGATCAGAAAGTATACAAAAACTAGAAAAATTAGCGACAAACTATGCAATTATGACGATAACCTCAGTTCGAGATGATGCTGTGTTACAAAGGACAAACCTGGCAGATAGGGGCCTTAATTTCACAGAATTAATAAAATTAGCATGGAAATGATCATATTCCACTGTGAGAGGAAGACTACTTAGTTTTGGACTTAAGTGTGTAACATGGAAGATACAATTTCTTTTTGAGAAGCAAAGGCGCTAGCGTTTGCTATGTGTTGAAGGACATCGTAACTGGTCTAGCGATGAATTAACGTTTAACATCAATATTTACGCTGGAAATACATACGTCACAATCATGACCTGCTTGATTTTGACGACAAACGTTCTTATACGGCCTGTTCAGATGCCAGTTTCCAAAGTGTGGGGATTGCAGCTTCTTCTCATTTAAAGATTGCTATTGTCAGTTGTTTTGGTTGCCATTTATTAATCTGCCAGCTTTGAATAAAAGTTAATTAGGTATTAAGTGTGGGGAGCCAGGTAGCTCAGTTGTAAGAGGGTTAGGCTTGCATGTTGCAAGTCCCGGGTTCGAGTCCCTACGTTGGAGGCCTCTGGGATCGGTACTAGGCATGGTGAGACCATTCACAGTTGGGCTTAATTATTTAACTGGGCTCTATTCGGAAGACGGGTCTAAACCTCAATTGTTTTCACTTTTAAAGTGATGCAAAACTTTTTAATGCCGCTGAAAGTAGAATTCTAATAAATTCCAGTTGAAAACGGAAATATAGCAATAAATGAATAAATAATCAAAGGAAAAGGTAAGGTCATACTTCTGAAGGAGACTATCAGTAATAATATAATAAGTGCATAAAAAATTATCGATAATTTTAGGGAAATGTGCATGAAAGCAAGTTGGGCTGAAAAAAGCACGAATGCATAAAGTGCATGAGTGCTTTTTTCTGCCCCAACTTGCTTGAATGAACATTTATCTAAAATTATAAATAATTTTTTTATGCACGTATTATATTTGGTAAGAAAATTTCATAAATCAAAATATTAAACTGGAACCATTTTGACATTACTTATTCGTTGTTTGAACAGCATAGGTGATTTGATACTTGGCGTGATTGCCAAAATTAAGGTAGGTAGATGTATTATTATTATATTAACTTAAATGTCAAAAAATTATCAGCAGTTGCACATGCGCAATTATCGATAATTTTTTGACAAGAAAAATTATCGAGTAATTAAATTTTGTTGAATGTTGATTGGTTAAAATAATTTCATATCTGGAATGTGATTGGTTGTTTAGGTGACAGTGACAGATGTTTGAAATTTTCTATCTAATAAAAAAACAATTAAAAAACCTTTGGAAATCACTTACCTAAGTTGTTGTAAAGGTACATACACCCTGGACTGTACAGGTTTTGGAAACACCCTATATAATAGGTGAATCAGTAGCCTTAATTGGATTTTTACACTTTAAATTTGAATAGTATCGCATTGGGCCAATTTATTCTTACAAATAAACAATATTTAATCTTTTTTTAATCTGGACAATTTATAGCACTTGCATAAAATTAATTCCTTTATGTTATGTAAAAAAAAACACATTATATGGTATTAAAGTAGTACCATGGAATAGGTAGTACCATTTCATTTTGATGTTTTGTAAACCTAGTAGTTATTTTATGAATATTTCTAAAGAATCGTGAGTTTCTAGAGTTCGTTTGTAGTGAGCTAGTTGTGCTGTTTTTATTTTTGCTAATATTTATAAGATTTAAATTTTAAACTATGATGTTTGTCTTCTTAGAAAACTCTATGGTAGGACAAATGATGAATCAGGTTTTAAAGTGTCAATTTCGCATTTAGTTGGTGTAACACATCGAAATGAATGTCATATATTTTATTTGCTGCTTGCTCCAAAATCTGGTAAACTGTCAACAGTAATTACATAAGTGGTGATAATTTTTTGATATTTTTAACTAGATTCACGAATCTTTATTGCTATGACCGTTTAAAAAATAATCAACAGTAATTACATAAGTGGTGATAATTTTTTGATAATTTCAACTAGATTCACGAATCTTTATTGCTATGGAAATTTCACGAGTGGACGAAGTCCACGAGTGGAATTTCCTAATAGCAATAAAGATGAGTGCTAATCTAGTTAAAATTATCAAAAAAAAAAAATTATTACCACGAATGTAATTCGGCGTGATTATTTTTTAAACTATTACACAATGATGACAGTCTTAACGTTTGTCAAAGTCAAAGCTAACTTTTTATGCATTTATTTAAACAAAGATCCAATCACAGAGCAGGTATTTCTCTGTGATCCAATGAAACAACGTGAAAAAATTATCGCTGTAATCAGCTACTAGCTAATTATCAGTGTAATTTTGATGCTATTGGTCGATTTGAATTTTTTTCTCATTATGATTGGCTGACAGGACTGTTTAAAAAATAATCACTGTTATTGTAAAAACTCCAATGTCAAAATCAATGAGCTCAGTTTGCCATGTTTTAAACCAAGTAGCAGTAAAAAAAGTGAATTGAACTTGTACTTCGTTCAAATAAATTATTTCAGTTAAAATTAAAATTCTCGACTCGATTGTAACCCCTTTTTATCACAGAGACTTCATGACCATAACACGAGAAGCAATGCTGAACTTTGTCTTCCTTACCTTAGACTAACTTCAAGTAGAAATGCCACGAATTACTACGGTATTAAATTTTTTAACAAACTACCAACAGCTATAAAAACGTTGCCGTTCAAAAAATTTAAAGACAGAGTTAAGCATCTGCTGATCAATAATGCCTTCTATACCACTGATGAGTACAGTATTTTTCACCTAGGATTTGGGTTGTGACGTCAACGCGCTGTTGATAAATTCACAATCTAACTATACTTCATCTCTTTCTAAACTAGCTTTTCATTACCTACTGCGCACGAACGTGTGTCCAAACAGACAGTTTTTGGGCGGGGCAAGTATACGTCACAACCCAAATGCTAGATGAAAAATACTGTATTTGAATTGTACTATGTCTATTTGAAGCTTCAGCTAATTGCTACTATATGATTATGTATCTTTTATTGCTGTATAATATGTTTTATTGTTTTATTGTTGACAAGTGTAAAACTAGTTTGTTATAGCACAAATAAAATTATTATTATTATTATTAAATAAATTTCTTTTCAGATAATCGAATTATTATAATGAAGGGTAATACAACACGGAATGAAATTTCAGCGACAAAGGTCTTGTTCAGAGGCATTTTTATAGTGTTAGTGTTCTCCGCAACGTTTGGTACAGCTTGGTTCGGTTTCACTTTATCAAGTCTGTTTACATCCCTTGTGCCGAAAGTAATATTAAATGATTATGAAACAATGTTCAATAATTCGATTCCAACCAACCTTACTTTGAGCGAAATCAAAGCGAAGATCAAATCGATCAACAAAGCACAAAAAATAATAAACGAAGACTTGTTTGGGCCATTAGAGAATGATTCTTTGGTTGTTGTCGTACAGGTTAAGTATAAACTACAACCATTTTGCTTATTTTAGAGTTTAAAGGTCGGTGTTGGTTGCTTGTACTTAATGTTAGTGATGTTAATCGAATCTCAATATGAATATAAGATTCGAATTTTTACGCTTTAGATTCGAATATCTGCTATGATAAAGTTCTAATTTTGAATCTGGATATTATTCGAATCTCTAAAACCCACCTTTGAATTTCCGATATCGAATTCAGATTTATACATTCCAAGCGAAGTTTAACTTTAAAAATAATTGTTGATATTAAATGACTTTATATATTATAATTATTTTATTTATATGTTAGATCAGTCAAACAATCTCTATGTTTACCATTTACATATACCAACAGTATAAAATCCCCAAATTTAATCAATAACAAACAAGGAACTCATTACAGAACTTATTAGATCTGGTATCCGAATTTTAATTTTGAGTAAGGATTTAATTTTTGAATTACAAATTTTGTCTTCGATAAACCTGCTCGCAATTAAGAAAAAAGAATTGTTTTTTTGTTGGTGAATTTGTCACCGAATTAACTTGAAAGTAAATTCAATAATTGTGTTTTTGCCTAATCAATAAACTGAAGATTCACGGATTAAATCTGTTATCTGGATTCGAATCTTGAACGGTGTTTAATGAATCGAATCTCAAAATCGCAGTAGAAGATTCGAATCTGAAACGCTAAGTCGAAGATTTGAATAGGTATCAAGTTCTAAGTTGGTAATTCGAATATTAGGAACTCGTTTTCTTTGGATTCGGGTTTTTAATACAAATTCGACTTTCGAATTTCAAACTTAGTTTTCTATAAACTTTTTTTCAGTTTAATTGCCAATTCCTGAAATTAATTTTCAAGTAAATTCAAAAATTGTGTTTGTATGTAATAGTCCGTCCGTTCACTGCAAAAAAGCCCTGTCTCGATTTTTTGCATTTTTGCTGGTGCTTTGTCGGTAGGTGCAGGGGAGCGGGATGAACAAAGGGTACTATGTCCGGGTGGTGGAAGCGATCATGTGACCTCTTAAATTCAAATTGAAATGTTACATCGATGTTTTGTTGAGACTTTTCGCTTGCAATGTGAAATATGTTTCCAGACATCGAGAACAATCCAAATATACCTCTGCCAGCGTTTTCTGTGGTCAGGTTCGGCGCCTAGGCCCTGCTTCCGAAAATTCCGGAAAAACGGCTCTCAGCGTCATGGTTTCTCCTCCGCTTTCAGAACGCCTTACAGGGTTCTATCATCGGGGTCAGATGAACCCTGTTTTTTTAACGAGGTTGTTACTCTTCTCCTGCCTCCTTCCTCGTCCCTTTCTTGACGAGGCCCCAGGCTTGGGAGTGGCATAGCGGAGTTTAATAATCTTTTGTCCACGACTAGTCATTAATCTGTCACTAATTTCACTAAAGTAGTAAATGTTTATTTGCGATTAGGGCGTGTTTTAATAGTTTTCAGTTCATTTAAATTAATAGACTGTTTCAGGTCTTGAAAGGGATTGTTGGAATGCAGCGATTTATTTGATGCTTCGGACTGAGAGCTAGGCGACAACCGCCTGAATAGTGCTGATAGAGAATTGTTATTTGTCCACGACTAGTCAATAATCTGTCAATTATTCATGTGTTTGGTCAAACATAATGCTATCCATTATACACTGAAATCATTATGCACGGTGTTATGGTGTATAATGAAGGAAATAGGTTATGTTTCTAATCCTACCACTTCGTTTAACATAGTCCTACTCCTACCACATGGTTTTAGTAGCGTTGTTATTTAAATTTTAATTAAAAATTCTTTGTATTTGTGTTCGTGGACAAAGTATAGTATACGAATCGCTATAATGGCTACTATTACCTCGGATAATTGCAAAACTGGCTCGCTCGTATTGCAAACATTATCCTCGGTAATAATAGCATTCATTATAGCGTCGTGTACAATATACTATTAATTCATAGTTTTCACATTTTCTTACTTTTACTTCGTGTATTGCTTGCCATATTTCTGCATTTATTAGGAAGCAGTGTTTAATTAAGTGTTTTCGTTTGTCTGTGTATGCAGATTTTTTTAGAAGACATGCGGAAACTACACTGGATAATGGGAGTTCCTCCAAATCTTTTAAATTTAGTGCGTAGGATTACATGAAATATTATGAATATTTAATTAAAAGAAAAATACACAATTTTTGTAAATTGATGTCTTCGGGCCGACGAGGATTTTTTTTTAATTTGTGCAAAAATCAATGTGATTTAATTGCTATATTTCTTTAAGCTTGAACTTCGTCAGTCTAAAATATTTAATAATTTATAGAGGACAAATACAAAGAAGTTTTCAAATTTATAAATGTTTATAGGTAAATATTCGCAATTTTATTAATCGGTTTAATATATTTTTAAGGCTTCACAAATTTGTTAGTTTATTTATCCTTGAATGCAATATAAAAACTATCACAAATTGATGAATTTGCTAAAAGTAACGATGATTAATAATACATAATAGTAATTTGTATAACAAGTGTTGAAAGTACAGTTTTGCAGAACGAAAATGAAGGTTGCAGCCTGAGACGAAGTCGAAGGCTGCATTCATTTGAGTTTTGCAAAACACTTTCAACAAGTGTTATTACACACTATTTTTTCTACTCCTACAGAAGAAAGACATTTAATTCACTATTTAATATTTTAAAACAAATTTTATAATTTTTGTGGAATATTAAGTATGCTCATGAAAACTATGGTCACTATGGAAATAAGTCCGTTGCTATGAAAATAAACATATCACAAATATAAACAAACTATACAGTTAACCGGCGCCATTTTGAATTTTTGGATTTTGTCGCACAGTTTCGACAAACAATTGCTTTCAGCATTAAAAATCATGTGGAAAGATCAACTTTCAATAGTAGGAGTAGAAAAAATAATATGACATGATCAAGTATCAATCAAGAAATATTATTACTTAGATACAGTATATTTCACCTAGGATTTGGGTTGTGACGTCAACGCGCTGTTTATAAATTCACAATCCAACTATACTTCATCCCTTTCTAAACTAGGTTTTCATTACCTACTGCGCACCAACGCGTATCTACCCATACCGTTTTTGGGCGGGGCAAGTTCACGTCACAATCCAAATGCTAGATGAAAAATACTATATTAATTATTATTAATCCCTAAAATTCTTAGTACTACTAAAATATTTTAAAGGTAAATAAGAGAATTAAAATCAGTGGTAAACAAACTTGGTTGTGCAAAACGTTAGGTAAAGGACTTTTCTTATTTTCTTCTTGTTTCTTTTCGGTCTGTATTATCTATTATCTCCTTCTGGTATTAAATTTTGTATGATTTGTCTTTGTTTTGTTTCCTCTGCAATAACTCTTCTAATTTTTGTGGTACAACTGGTTCAATTTTTGTTAATTCTTTATTATGATTTTTCCTCTAAACATACGAAGAGATATGATGCATCATTGAATGAAGCTGATTCTGTTACTCAAGTCAGAGTACAGTTAGCGAAGTACATTTTTTTTTGCCATATAATTAGTTACATACTTTGCTGCTATAAGCAAAATAGTATAATTTTGACGAATGTTATTGACATTTATGTATGTATATGCAAAGAACCTGATAACTTATTTATAAGGCATTTACAATCTTTGTAAACCAAAGTTGGCCATGTTAGGGATACAGTTTCCTTGGTGTGAACAACACCTTTCCTGTGATAAATCTGCCATTTCAGTAAAAGTAACACAGATAGAAAACTAACTAAACTAAACTTTATGTTGCATTTATTATTTTTAAGTTTTCAAAACACGTTTTAATTTAGTCTTGGGTTTTTATTACCCAGCATTCGACATTCCATGAAAAAAGCTTTTCAATTTTCATACAAGTTTATTACCAACATTCTTTCTAAGTTACCACCATGGCCTACTATGAGCCTAGAAATATCCTGAATACACCATAACTTCTTGATTTTTCAGGTACATCGCCGATTAAACTATCTTGAATATTTGATAGCCAGTTTGTGTATAGCCAAAAATATTTCCAACGCGCTGCTTATATTTTCCCACGACGTTTACGACGACGACATCAACTCCGTCATAGAAAACATAAATTTCACCAGAGTCATGCAAATATTTTATCCTTATTCGATACAAATTTATCAAAACAAATTCCCAGGGCAAGAACCGCCTTGTCCTGCAAATACATCCGAAGCGAATAAGTATATCCGCTTTAATGAGCTAAAACTTTTTTAAAACAAATTGATAGACTTGTGTTTTAGCATGACGGGAAAGCCTTGTGTAAAACATGTGAATAAAGAGGGAAAACTTAGAAATGCAAACTTGATACAAGTTAAGCATCACTGGTGGTGGAAAGTCAATAAGGTTTTCAGTCTAACGGCTTTACAGAATTATAGCGATGTTATCCTTTTCCTGGAAGAAGATATGTACGTGATGGAAGATTTTATTTTTGTTTTAAAAAAGCTGGCAAATATTCAACGAACGGGTTGCCCTGATTGTAAATTTATTTCGTTAGCTGATTACGGACCAGCAGTAAAGTTGAAGATTCCTAAAAATCTTTCTGTTACACAGGTAATACAGTTTTAAAGTTTGTTTCTTTGACTTATCTCATCTCATCAATTGACACATTATACACTGCTCAGTACTGATTTGGACGGTAGTTGGTCAGGGCTTTAGTTTAGTACGTTGGTAATGACAATGAGAGAGCCTTATAACTGTGGCGTTTGTCAAAGTTTAGATTATGTAGAAGGGTGCTTTGTTACCAAATGTTTGTTTATGAAGGTTCTCTTAAAAAAGAAATCAAGTTTTCTAACGTTAAGCTAAAGCAACATGTGGCCCTTTACATAACTTAAACTAGTGTAAATGTCAAGTGAAATCGTAGGTTTCGTGGCAGTGCAATGCTTCGCACTATGAAGCTCCCTTTCGAAGGTGGAAGTTTCTTAGGTTGGGCAAAATTTTAGTCTGGTTGTGCTAAACTGCGATAGCAATTGATGCACGTTAAGATGCTTAGTAGAAATAACCTTTTTGTAAGGCTGCCTCTGTTTCTGACGGCTTTTATTTGCGTCACAACCATAGCATTGAGCCCTAAATGTTTCATATTTTCAGGTGGAAATAAGGAAACCGTTAAGCGCCATAGCGCTAGCTTTTAATCGCAACACATACCGTGAAATTAGCAACTGTAGAAACTTTTTCTGCCTGCATGACGAGCACAACTGGGATTTTTCTCTCAAGTATGCTGTTAGTAGTTGTATAAAGAATACATTTATTATGGTTCTAAAAACCCCGAGGGTTTTTCACTTGGGAGTTTGGTAAATACCTTTTTAACTTTTTCAGTTTATTTATTTTTAAGGTAGATAGATTCGTTTGGTCACACATAATTTTGCTCAGTCTAAAGGGCTCCCACCCCTGGTATGGATCTTTGTTGTGTCAAACATTATACTGATAGACTCTAGAAGGGAGAATTAGTGTTATTCTGTAGAAATAAGAATGGTTTTAATTCAATAATTTTTTTTTTATAGTGGCGTGCATTACAAGACTGTAAACTGTAGTGCAAATGAACAGCTTGTCAAATTATGGAAAATAAGTAGAATATATATGAAGTATCGTAATCCACAAGAATTTGAATTTATTTTTAATCTTAACACACATGAAAGAAAAACTAAATACGGAGGATGGTGGGATCCAAGAGACCAAGCTCTTTGTTTGAACATGAGTTATTTAGTGTAAGAATAAATTTAACGTTGTTTTGTATTGGTGTTTCATTTTTGTTTATATTTCATCAACAATCTGAAAAATCAAATAAAGGGTTTATAAAAGCAAACTGTTTTTTGTTAGTTTCTCACTAGCATTGATTGTTGGTGGCCGTACTTAGAATTTTGACAGATCAGAAGACTTTCACGTTGGTTAAATCCGTGCCAAGCATTGCAGTAGAATAGGGCCTATTGCGTTATATCGTAGCTGAAGGAAGATTTCAGTTCAGAGCAGTTGTTCAAGAAAATCTAAACTTTATTGGCTTGCCCTAGATTCGAACCCAAGGCTGATGGTTTGGGACTAGACAGTTACAACAACTACCAGTGTTTAAGTCAACTATTTTTTATTTTGGCTGTTTCGGAAAATTTGCAGTTTTAGCAAGTTAGTCATTTTCTGTTATAACAAATTTGGTAGGAAATATTACGGTATTGTAATTTAGTGTTCAGGTCATAAAGCTATACTGCTCTAAATCCTGGCATATAAAAAGGGACTCAGAGGGCCATGGAGCCTGCCACTTTAAGAATTAACCTGAGGGATCAAACAAGAAACGATGAGATTAGAAGAAGAACGAGTGTTACTGATGTTATCAAAAGAATAGCTTAGCTAAGGTGGCGATGGGCAGGTCATGTCGTAAGGTAAGATGGATCAAAATTGCCAAACAGGATAGTAGAATGGCTCCCAAGTGCAACAAAAAGATGTGTGGACAATGACGAGATTAGCTCCAAAAGCGGCAGAAATACATAAACGTGAAAGACATTGGAAGAGTGGATGAATGCAGACTAAATAAAAAGAAGAATTTTACAGTCCTATCAGTGTAAAATGGTAAGTTGAAAATCGTCCATTGGCAATCATTGTAGTTTACTCGTAACTATTACAAATATTCAATGAGCAAATCTATCACATTTCAGAGGTTAGATAGCGTGTTTTCTTTATCCTAGTTCTTCAACAGAAAATAATCTTCGCCAGGAAACTTATTTGTTGGTGGGATGCTTGCTACGAAATGGGTTAATGGTAAGGTATTTAGTAATTTTAGCCATACATTCCCTTTATGGTAATTTAGGGCCCCAGTTTTTTCGAAATGTTACCGTCGAATATTCAAGACATTATCAAGAGAATGCAAAAAGAGTTGAAATGAACACACAAACAGAATGGAGAATGGCAGATGACTAGCAAAAAATAGGCAACCGACCGTAGACCAATAGAAAGACTCGAAGAATAGAAAGCAGAAGTTCTATATACAAAAGGAAGAAGAAGAAGAAGAAGAAGAAAATATAAATTTGATCTTCGTATGAGGTATTATGACCTAGCATCCCAAATAGGACTGTGATTTACAATTTACGATTTACGGGCGAAGGGATTTGGCAACAAAAAACATAATATGAGCTGTTTTAATGGGAAGTAATTAGGTAAACGTCATATCTTGAGGATGTCTGGTAAAGATTCATATGGAACTTACCTATTTTTCTTTCCCATGACAAGGTAGCATTTTAGTATTTTCCGTTTTACATGCCTAAAATGTATGGCCATCATTTTTTAATCTGTTAATACTCGTATCTGGTTAAGTCAATTCAAAAGTACTATTAATATATTAAAAAGTAATACATAAATCCACATGTTGATAGCATATTCGATATCGCTAAATCAAAAACGGCTCTATCCAATCCAATCCAATATTGTATCTGCCAAATAAAGGGCGCTATAATAGTTTTATGCTGACCATGAATTCGCAATATTTTAATCTTGAGTCATTTTAAAAGTTAGATCTTAAAGTCGGTCTTTTTCTTCTTCTTTTTCTTCAATCAGGACTGATACCAATGTTTTGATTTTAATTGTGTTGCAAGGAAGAACACAGTTTGGTTTCAGGAATGTAGTCTTCTCCTTTTTCTTCTTTTGCTAGCATTTATTGTGATTTTTTGGATGTAAGCCTTTTCAATTTCAGTTTTCATTTATGATGATTATTCGCTTTTTTGACCCTGTTGAAATCAGCTGTTGGTTTATATCGTGTACCCATCTTCTGCGTGGTCTTTTTTGGCCTTTTGTATGTGGATGGCTTCTAATGTACTATAACGCTTCACCATTGGTCAGCATTCATTCTTGCCGCATGTCCAGCAGATGTCATTATTTGTTTTTTGGCGAACTGTATTATTTCTTTAACTGTTGTTTTTTGTCGGATCCATTTATTGCTTTTCCCTTTGGGTGAAATTCCAGGCATGGCACGTTGCATTAAGTATTGTATTGATTTAAATGCTTGCATGGTCTTTCGTGTTATTGCCCAAGTTTCTGTTTCGTATTCGTAGCACATTACATGTAGCATATTTTACATGCATTAAATTTAGTCTAGATGAATGAGAACGTTCTTGTTCTGTAAGATGAATCTCAGTTTTCTAAAAGCTGTTCAAGTTTGTCTAGTTCTTCTTTTTGTTTCTGTTATTAGATTATCTCTTCCAAGAACAATTTTTTGCCCTAAATATATGTATTCGATCACCTACGTTCTTTATTTTTATGTTACGTACATAAGCTTTTTCGTCCGAGTTAAACATAATCTTGGGTCTTTGCAAATTCCACTTTTGTAGGTACACTGTGAGTTCATCATATTCTGAAGTTGCAATAATGAGTATATGGATATCTACCATTGACGTTCCCTTCTTTGACCAGTTTCGGCAAGAAGCTATCACCTTGTCTAATACTTCTTTTTAGATATAGGTACAAGTTTTGTCTTATCAAGTAGTTGGTAGTGCTTTATTGATTATTACTTTCAGCAACTCTGTATATCTGTTGACAGCTCTGCGTTTTTGTAATGCTTCCTGTATTGCCCAAGTTGCATCGAAAGCCTTTTGATCGTTGACGAATCCAACATAAATGGAGATATTATATTCTATGGATTTTTCAATTAGAAGCTTCCAGTGTCAGAAAAGGTAGATGCACGGGTGGATCAATGTCTAAATGACAGCGGATATGCAGACGATGCAGTAGTATTTGCAGACAGGGACAACACACAGCTAATGTCCAAGGTAGCAAAGGCAAGTCAAGAAATACAAAACATAAATAAAACTAAATCTATGGTTATAAGCAAAAACATAATACTCGCAACCAAAATAATTGTTAGCAACGAAGAAATAAAGAGAATAAAGAAGATCAATGAAACCCTTCCCCGAAAATCAAATACAGAATTAAAAAGGTAAGAGTAAGTAAAAATGAAAGTATTTAGCTTTTTTGACATGATATGTCTTTCCAATATTAGCATAATGGGGTAAAATTTTGGAAGCTTACAACAAAAACAAGGAAATACTAAAAGTTTAGAAATTCCTTCGACAGATTTCGTCAGCAACAAAAACGTGATAGAAAGATTAGGCAGTATAACGGCAGTGATTGGAACATTACTTTTAAAAAGGAATGCATTACAATTACTAATTACTCAGTCAAAAAAGTAATGCATTACCATTACTAATTACTTTCTGTAGAAAGTAATTCATTACCATTATTAATTACCGAAAAAAGTAATGCATTACTTTAGGCATTACTTTGTCGCCATATAACGCTGTGGTATTCTAGCCACATCACCTGAAGAGTGATAAAATGCTTGTACTGAATTAAAACCTGAATTAAACTGAAGATACTGACAGTAACATTCTTAGCACTGCTTCTTTCAAAATACTGTAACGAGATATGCGAATGACGGAATGACATCACCGCTTCGTCAGCGGTTCCCGATTGTTTGAGCGAATTCCATGTGTCAACAACAATGTATAAATAAATAGACTTGTAGGCAGGAACTTTCCGAAAATTGCTTCTTTAAAAATGTTTGATCTCATGGCTATTTCTTCAGTCTTCTGTTAAATATAAAAGTATGTAATGGCAACAGTAATGCATTTTTTCATAACATTACTCAGTCAAAAAAGTAATGCATTCCCATTACTAATTACTTGGAGAAAAAAGTAATGCATTAAATTACCCATTACCGAAAAAAGTAATTTCATTACAGTAATGCATTACTTGTAATGCATTACTTGTAATGCATTACTTCCAACCACTGTATAACAGAACCGCAAATAAAATAAAATTGGAACATTTGGGCCACAGTAGATCAAAGGTACATACGCATCATTACAGCTGACTCTTCAAGGAAAAGTATTCTGAAAGGAGAAGGTTGCCTTGATTGCAAAATTTAAGGAAATGGTTGAACATGGCAACAAGAGTAGTTAATGAGGTGCAGATCGCCATAATAACCGCCAATATCTATTTAATAAAGAAGAAGGGCCTTTTTAACACACTTATTTGGAAATTAACTAATCTAACCTTTAAAAGGCGAATAAAGCTTGGTGTTTCGTTCCCCGTCTTATTTATAGATTGACGCTGAGAATTCTTTTCAGGTGCTTTGAAAATCCAAAAATCTATTCTAGTCTGATCAGAACCATGTTTATTCTGTTTCAGGAATGTAGCAATATGCTTGGCCAAAACCTAAACCAGTACCTGATTTCGATTATTTTTAAGTGCCAAGGAACTTCTCTATAAGACAGAGGGATGAGCTAACCTATCAGAGGGTGAAGCAATAATGAAGAAATGATGATCATAATGTGTGACCTAATGATCAGCTTAGTAATTCTTTCATCGATTTACGGACTGACGCAAATTGTTGGGTTTTTTCAAAATCACCAAATTTCAATTGCACTATTTCAGTCAGAGTACAGTGATGTAGTTAAAGGCGTTTGTTCCTTACTGGACTCTAAAACTGAAACATTGTCACCAATACTGGATGGGACGCCAACATAACCTATCAGAAAACGAAAGAACGGGTTTGTTCTTCTTCTTCTTCTTGGTGCCATGACTGTTATGGATATTAGTGAGGGGGTTAAAGCCATATTTCTAACCGAATTCACGTCGAAAACTGTGTTATACCCGAGAAAATGTATTTTTTTGCAGTGGGTTTCCGTTGCCTTATGAAGAATAGGTTTACTGATTGACTTGGCATTAATGCTTCAGATAAAAATCAAGACATACCATTCCATTACCATCATACTCATGCATACAATTAAGATTTTTTTTTCTGTTTGGGAAGCTAGTGGTGAATATTGAATGGAAATCGCAATTTACCTTCTTCCTTGCCTAAAACTGAAACTTTTCTAACAGTCATTATGAAACCTCTCATCCATTATGCTGAACCTAGGTCTAACCTAACGTCGAGAGGATTGTCACGGCTTTTGAGATTTTGCGTGCATTAAATGTAATGCGTCCCTGTTGTTGAAAGTTTAAGTCCGCCTGAAGTTGCAGAATCCGCGCGAATAATGCCAGATCGGCATATTTGTGTTGTTGCGAAATATTTCGGAGAAATCCCAAATGTAATGACCAAATACGATGAAGTAATATTTGTTCATTGGATTTCTTTGTTAAGAATCCGGGGAACCACCGACCCGACCACGAAGCAACGTTAAGAGTGGCGTCATTTGAGGTTCCCCCTGCGTACAAAGGCGCGTTTGCCCATCTCATTCTAACAAATCAGTTTAGCTAGCTTTCCGACCCGTCGGTCGTGCAAGACCTCGTTCCGGGCCTTTGGTAGTAAAATCCCGTTTAGTTTTGGTAAACTATTTTACGACTTATTTTTCGGATTATCCTAGAGAGTGTCTTATCGTACCGGGAAAATATTAGTTCCGTGTGAAAGTTTCGCTGAAGTTTAGTGTTTGTTGGTGTAGGTACCATTTCACATGGTTTCGTTTTGGATTAAAGAACCTACCAGTTCAGGGGCATCTCGTTTGTCTTCGCACCTACTTCCGGGAAAGGACACTATCCCCCTTTTTTTTACCGACTGCTGCTACACTCTCCCTGGGATTTGAAGCTACCATCGCTTCCAAGGGCCCTGACAACTAAGCCCTTTCCAGGTAACGTTATTTCAGGTTGCCCCCTTTTACGTTTGCCGGTTGTATTTGTACCAGATTCAACTCTATTTAATATCGTATATTACAGTTTACAGGTGGACAGGCACCAGTTAATTATTGTCTGTAATTTAAGTACATTAAGCACCCCTTTTGCTTAATCTGTTCGGGCGAAGCGTTTAAATCTTCAGTCAGTGCGTATTACATTTGCATTAGTGGTAATAATTAGAAACAGTGCGAACTGTCGCGATTCTTACCTATTTTATGTTGCATGTTTGAAATCATTTGTAATCAGAATTTTTAGCTTAAGTTTTGTCATCACCACTTATTTTATTGTGATTAACTATATTTGCCGTAACTTGAGTAAATGTGGTAGCTCTTAATCACCCGTTTTATATAACCTATGATAGAACTTATGAATCCCTTTTGTGCCATATTTTAAATTTTTCTTACCTTCATTAAATCTCATTGTTAATTAATTATTGCCTTTTATTTGTGTTTTGTGTTTATTTTAAAATAATTGTGTATAGCCTTGTGAGCCTGGCTACCAGTAACAGAGTTTATTTCAGTAAGTAAGGGTAAGTAGCATCCAGCAGTAGGGTGCAGCCACCCCAACCCCCTTCGAGTCCAGAAGGAACCATCTGCGGTACGTTTCTCGAGACCATCTTGGGTGATTTCAGCAGTGGCGCCCATTTTTCCTCCCGATTACGACCCCTCATCTGAAGGGTTTAGCGTTTCGAACCCCCCTTCTTCGACTGCTTGTTAGCTGCGAGCTACCCGTCTTTGACGTCGCCCCCATAGGTTGTCTTAGTGCGGAATTAGCATGTGACAGGATGAAGGAGAGGTCTACCTTCTTTAATAAAAATATTATCATCACATTTTTGAACTGATACTAGCCTTTCAGGTTGGGAACGCTTATTTCAGCTCGATGATAACGATGTAGTTTTTGTTCGGTTTAGGAACATCAGCATAATTTAAAAATCTCCTCCATGGAGATCTGGAAGGATAACTGTAATTTTGGAACGTTGAAACTGAATAATAAAAGAAGAACAAAGCCTTGATGATACTGTTAGTAATCTACTCAAATCTACTGAACAGTATCAGTCCGTAACACACGATAATAGTTTTACAGTGGTTGTTGCTTATTATAGTAGTGTCGCGGAGTCTAGTCAGTGGAAGTAAACAAACATTAGTGCGTGATCACTGCATGCGCGCGATGCAATTGGTCCGTTGCTTTGAGTTGGCACGTTAACTGCTTGTACGGCCAATCGCGTGAACAAGTTTCTGCCGTGTTCACGTGTATTTGTTTACTTCCACTGACTCGACTCCGCGACACTACTAGAGGCATCTGTCTGTAACCAACCAATACCGATTAGCAGAATAGCCTAAATTTTAATAAGGAACTAATAGAATAATTTGACGAGGTTCAAGACTTGATGGGGTTTGACTAATTTATTAATTCCTCATTAACACCTTCGCTCTGCTACTGAACGGTATTGGTTGGCTACTTTTATATGATGAGCCGCAACCATTGCAAAACCATGGTTGTGTTTTGCTAACTCATACCGTTTAGTAGATTGGCGAAAGTATGGCTTCGGTTTTGTGTGAATTATTTTATTTTAACTAAATAATTATTAATTTATGAACTCTCTCTCTCTCTCCCTTTTTCAATCTATATATCGGTTCACTGTTGGACGTAGGTCTCTCCCAGGTGCTTCCATCTCTGTCTATCTTGTGTCTTCCTTTTTCAGTCTTTTCCTGTTGCCATATTATGAACACTAATTTAGTTTAATTTATTTATACTGATTGTTTATTTAAATTCTTAGTTCTTTATTTTGCACTGTATGCGTTGCAACTTCATTAACTCCTGCCCTCCTCGCAACACGTTTTATATATGCGCCTAGTTCTTTTTTCGCGAGCATGTTGGAGACTTCCAATGACGTCCAGAACGTTCTCACCACTTGCTATGCGTAATATACTATACTTCTCAGTGACGTGTTTCGCTATAGTAATTATAAAGTAACGAGAAATAAGTTTCATTTGTTTTACACATCATCGTCTTACGCGATACCGTCAACTGAACGAACAAAAATTTCTGAAAGCATTCTTTCTTTTCTTAGTTATTACGAATCAATGCTCTTACTAATGTAACTCAAAAATCTATTTATAAGTTCTTCAGACCTTTATTAAATTTGCGATTTTGATTATATTAGAATAATTGAATATCAAACGTATTGCATTGACGTCATACTCGTACTGAAACAAACGAATGCAATCCTTTATCTTTCGAATACTCGCACGAAAAGGGACTGCTTTTTTGGCGAAACCGAGCGATAAAAATGAATTGTTTAAATTTCTATAGACTGATATGTATAGCAGTAGCTTCAATATTAAACGTACATACAGTATTTTTGGTAACATTTTGAAGCAGCTGAATAGGTAAATACTTTCCTTATCACAGAAGATAAACGAGACAACTCGAAACGGTTGATTAGTTCGCGTATAAACTTCGAAGTGCACGCTGAAATCTGTTTTGCTGTGAGAATTTTTTGTAATGTTTTTATTTAATTTAATTGGTACGTATCCAACTGGTTACAATTTAATTAGTTCTAAACTGGTGCGATATGCTGCCTTATTTTTGTTTTGATTATGCGATTATGTTAAATACAGTTTGAAGCTGTTTCATATGCTTGAGATTTAATGTTGTTTTCAAAGTACGAATTCTCGGGTAGGGAGATAGCTCGACGGGCGGAAGGCCAGTGGTTCGAATCCCAGTGGATGTGATGTTTTCCAACTTCAGCAGATTTATTCAAATTCTTAAATAAAAAGTACATAGATAGACCGTTAAACAATGGCAACAAAATGTTAGAACAACAGAAGACATTTTTCATTTATAAACAGGCATTGTTTACTTTATAGTTTTCATCACAAACCGAGTACTACATCTTTTAAACAAATATTCATAATTTTAATCTCCAATTTCCTTCTAATCTTTGTTGATTTAACATCCGCAAGCTTTCCTTATTAAATTTGCCGCATATGATAAAATGCGTCACAAGGTTATAAAAACTAAACCACATCCCAGATAGATGCTAAAAAATATTGAAATGTGTTTAGCATTTTAGATAAGACTGACTTAACTTGGTGTTTATTGCAACAACGTAATTTAAACGCTAATATTAGTATGAACTGTTTGTCGAAGTGGGTAAAACCAATTCGGGTTCACAGAAATTGACCTTATTATTTTGTTAAAAATTGTTTTTTACCGAAATTTTGTTCGTTTGTTATCGGATACTAGAGATACGCTCCTCCGCTTTATTTTTCTTGTTAGAGTTACTAGAATCGCTGTTCGTGGTAGTGAAATTGATACTGAAATGGATTTTTACGTTAGCAGCAAACTTTAGACAGTTTTGAAGAAGTACAGTGAGGTTCAACAATAGTTTTTAAGTTGTAAAGTTTTAATTTTGTTAAGAATAGAATGGTGAGTGGCTAAGTATTACTTTCTTAAACAATCTCAGTTGAAAAATCTATGCACATCTTTGGATAATGTTTGGTCATGAATCTTGATGTTTTTTTATAATTAATAATATGAAGCGTTAATACGTGTGATTTGGGTTGTTAAGGTTCAAAATGCGTAATTCGCAAAAAATAAAATTTAGATTCGAATTCCCATTTCGGTAACTTGAGATTCGAATCTTCAAATTCATACTTCAGATTCGATTTGTTTCAATTTTGATATAGACTCTATCTTTCAACTCTTATTTATGCATCAACATCTTTCGAATTTTTTTTATGAATTCGCTTGTCTATGAAAATACTGTTAGTGTTAAAATATACTAAATAAACATAATCACTGAATTTATTGAAAGTTAATTCGGGGAAGTTTAGTCCAGCATAAAAATCGTTTTTTTAATTGAAAGAAGATATATCAGAGACCACATTTAAAATCAAAAAACCAAGGATCAAATGTTAGGGGCCTATATTATTGTTACCAAACAGGGTTCTAAATATTTAAAAATGCCTGAGATTTGAATTCATAATACGAAAAAAAAAACGAATCCTTAAGATTCGAATCTCCAATTTCACACTAGAGAAAACAGGAAATCACATGTGTTAGATTCGAACTTTTGCTTGCGAATTTGAGAAGACTCCAATTCAGAAGTCAACCTTGGAATCTCCAGTTTGGGTTTCAAAATTAGTATTTTCGATTTAATTCTAAATGTATGCACCCGACAGCTTATTATTGTGCAAAGTTATATGATATTTAACATACTTACAGAATTGAAATTTCATGTTTCGATTTTGATAAAAAATGAACCTTTTAAATTTTACTTAATTATGAAAACCACTATTGAATTTACTTAAAAGTTAATTAGGTGAACTGGTAAATTAACGCACCGAAGCAGATTCTCTTTTTGGGTTGCAAAAATTTTTATTTCAATTTGAAAGTCGAGCTTTGTACTCAAAATTTAAATTTAGAAACTGAGCTTCGACATTTTGATTAGTATTCAACATTCGAACCATAAATTGTAATCAAATCCGGATTAGAAATTTGAGATTTGTATTCAAATTCTGAATTCAAAATTAGAATCCAGGTTCGAAATTCGATTTCTATCGTAAAGAAAAGATTCGAATGAGCAATAACAAGCGACTATTGCTGTTGACCTTGACATTCTGCATATGCATGTCTGTTTTCTATCAAAAGCTCTGATTTCTTAAAGACTACGAAGCAGAGCTGTGTCTGCTTTGTTTGCTATTTGCCCATTTTTATTATACAGGGTGTCTCACTATATTTTGACTGATTTTACAAGCTTATATTTTCTAAATGGGATGAAGTATTAAGGTGCGGTTTTCACCAATGAGTTTTACATGAGCCCAAGTTTTTTTTATGGTTTTTACGAATATGCTATTCCTTCTTTAAAAACCGAAATAAAAATGGCATTATTTGGCAGACCAGATACTTCATTTTTTTAAATGCAACCCTATACTTATTTGTAGAAATAAGAATAGGCGCATATTTTAGCGTTCAAACGATATTTTAAAAATTAAAATCGGATGAGAAATGACCGAGATAAACGCTTATGAAGATACTACTGTAAAATCAAAAACGTAAACAACAAAACATTTAGCATGCCATGACTGACAAAAGAATAAACAAAATCGCGAAACGCCAAACTTCCTAACGAGTAATAAACTTGGGCTCATGTAAAACTCATTGGTGAAAACCGCACCTTAATACTTCATCCCATTTAGAAAATATAAGCTTGTAAAATCAGTCAAAATATAGTGAGACACCCTGTATTTAAAAGCTGTCTGTAAGGTTGAATTGCTTATGTTTTGAATGTCTAGTATAATTCTAACATTTAAGGTTCAGTAAAATTCTGGAATTCAGTAACTTGTTATTTTAAAACAAAATTAAAATATTAAAGAAGCCTGCCTCGATCACGTTAAGATTAGCATATTTGGCTTATAATCCAGAGATCATATTTCAGTTTCAATTTTAGATTGATGTATATAATAATAATAATAATAATAATATAATAATATAATAATAATAATAATAATAATAATAATAATAATAATAATAATAATAATAATAATAATAATAATAATAATAATAATAATAATAATAATAATATAATAATAATATTTATTCAAACGGATTATACCATTACAAAATTAATAATAAATAAAAATAGAAACATTTCACATATTAGCCCAAATAATTTACATTTAAAATGAATTTTAATTTTATTTATAAATTCACGAAACGGAGCACCAATTAAATCTATATCTCTTAAATTATTCATTATTCATATGACAGCTTAATGAAATTTAAACTTCAAATTTTACTTTAGAATTTACTTGAAATTTTCACAAAGCAAGAAAATCTATTTTTTTAAGGATTTATTGGAAACCAAACTTGAAATTCTAAAATTGAGATTCTACTCAAAATTCAAATTTCTAAACCAGATTCAAGATTGAAAATATCATTTCGTATTCAACAGTCGAATTGTGAATTCGATTTTGAAAATTCAAGTCCGGATGAGATTTTTCCAGATTTAATTTCTGAAAAGGGGATTCATAATTTTAATCCAGGTTTGAGATTCGAATTCCATTATAGTAGATGTTCGAATCTGAAGGGGACAGATTAGAATTTTAGATTTGGATTAGGATTTTATTTACAACCTTGACAATGACCTTGACATTCTGCATATGTATGTCTGTTTTCAATTAAAACTTCCACTATTATTATGAAGCAAATGTGTTGTTTGACTGGCTAAAATTCTAATTTAGCCTGATTTAATTGAAATTTATAGAAGTTTTTCAATTTTAATGAATTAGTTCCGACCTACAGTCGGTTCAGGAAATGTTGAGCTGGAATATAAATAAACGATTTGATATATCAAACATGCTGCTTTACAGGATGTATATTTTACGTATTTTTTCCTGTAAGGATAGAAAACCGAGGAGCATTTCAAAATTATTTCTGTTTAGTTTAGTTCTAAAAAGAATAATGTTTAATAATTACAATTACATATGCAATCTGTCGCTGTTAATAAGGATTTTGAGACGAGGTGCTTCGCAGATAATGTATTCTATAATATATCCATCAAGGTTGCTTAGATAAACTTGTCAAATATATGGAATGTTAAGATTCCTTGCTTTCGAGTGATTGGCAATAAGTAAAGATGTAGCAGGTAATTAGAAACTTAATCCTTAAAGACTTAATTTAATTTCACCAAATGTGGCATTTATGAACTTCACTTAAAAATAGGTTAATTTGTTATCAAGCTTTGATGATTTTATTAACGAAATAAAAGAAAGACAATAAAACAGTTATACGAAAATTATAATTGCTCAGAGAACTTCAAAGTCATTGGGTTCCCCTGCAGGAGCCACAAAACCATAACTTTAACACTCATCTGTAAGTTCTAATCTGATTAAATTAAAAAAGCATCCACTTATGTTGTATGTAGACACCTTCGATTTTCTCAGAAATAACTTTCAAGTTTTAAATTTTTGAAATTTTCAAAAAGCTTGGAGTTAAGAGCGCTATTACCCTCAACAAATGTTTCTTATTGAGCTCCGTCATTAAATAAAAAAGTCATCGCCGCAGCTTGTGTACAGTTGTTTAGTTGTAGGTCATTTTTTTAATGCCTGAGGACAAATAGCAAAAGAAAACAGAATACTGCAAACACAAAGATAAATTAAAAAATACAATAATAAAAGCCAAAGAGATGTCGTGGCAGAAACTTTGCAAAGATCTGGGTAACAATATACGGGGCGATGCCTATAAAATTGCATGCGGAAAACTACGCTTGCAGACGACGAACAACTAAAAGTAGCAAAAGAACTGTTTCCCATGGTTCAGACACCTCAATGGACGCCAACCATAGTCAACGAGGGGAAATATGAGCTCTCTACGCTAGCAGAACTAAAAGATGCCCCTAAAAGACTCAAAACAAAAATTGCACCTGGGATTAGACGGCATAACGTCAGACATACTAAAAATAATGATTGGAATGGTTCCGGACTACTGCTTAGCAGCCTACAATAAAGTATTAAATTCTTATATAATTCCTACAGATTGGAAGAAAACGAAACTAATTCTTATACAAAATGCCAAGAAGAATAAAAATGACAAAGCAACCCACAGACCTTTGTGCCTCCTCAATGCTGCGGTAAAAGTCCTCGAAAGAATGATATACAACGGACTCAAAAAGGAAATAGAAATTAAACGCAATCCCTTAAACAACCAGTACGGCTTCAGACCAACTATAGACGCCCTAAAGGCCATTAAAGTACTAGGGGACAGTGCCAATTAAGGACAGCATGGTAAAAGACAATTGAGCGCAATGATCGCAACTGACGTGTGCAATGCATTTAACGCCGTCACATGGGGAGGCATTATTAGCGAGCTGCAAAGAAGAAACCTCAGATTAATTAAAGAATACTTGTCTAATAGGCCCCTTGTCGTAGGGAACAATATCACAATGGAAATATCCTGTGGAGTTCCGCAAGGGTCTGTTCTTGGATCACTCTTGTGGAACTTATTCTATGACCTCGTATTAAGCATAGAAGTACTTACCATCGATGTAAGGCTGATCGCCTATGCTGACTACCTTATGATAGCTGCAAAGGCCAAGACCAGAGAGTCACTAGAGACCAAATTAAATACAACCATTCTGAGAGTTTACAGATAGATGAAAAAACGTATAACCTAGAAATCGCTGCTCAGAAGACTGCAGCAGTTATACTTACTGGCAGGTATAAAGTTAGAAATCTCACATTATTTATAAATAACACCAGAATCAAAATGGCCGAACATATAAAGTGCATTTTTTTTCTGAGGAGGGGAAATCTTCTTAAGACTGCCTCTCTGGTCAGTGCCGGATTCGGCTGAGAAGGTGTCTCACGCGCCTACCGACTAAAACCCCTCCTCGCTTCAGAACAGTAGCTGTAACGACTTAAACTCCTATTTCCTCTTGTCTTCTTCCTCTTCTTTGGTTTTCATTATTGCTTGGATGCCGTTGCTTATTGTGACCCATGTGTTTTCCGAGCTAAGCATGGTCTCTATCAGATTATCAGCGTTAAGCTGCAGGTAGGTACTTCGCTTTCCCTATATTCTTGCCACCTATTACAATTGAACAAAGTGTGTTCAGTTGTGTCATCTTCATTGCAATAGACACAGTTTGGTGTTTCCGCGAGCTTAAACCTATGTAGATAATGCTGGAAGCATCCATGCCCCGTGATAATTTGTGATAGTAGTACGGTTCTCCAGACTTTCTTTCAACCCATGACTTTATATTCGGTATAAGACGTCTGGTCGAGCCATACATGCTTTGTCTCTCCCATGCTCTTTGCCAGTTTTCTAGTGTACGTTGTTTGGCTTCCTTTGCTGTTATCTTATTTTAAACCTTTCTATTCTTTCTTCCACCATGAGTTCAATTGGTGGTGTTTCGGCGATAACCAGTAGCGCCGGGGTGGATGCCGTTCTATAGGAGCTGCTGATCCTTATTGCTAGTCTTCTCTGAGTCTTGCTCGTTGCCAAATGGAAGCCGCATATAATAAGATCGAGTATGCCACGGAAGCTAATATTCTTGTATTACTGGCTCTCGGACCGTTTATATTTGACATAATATTTCCAAGGGCTTTAACTGCCTTCTCCTTTTTGGCGGCTACATTATTGACGTGTTGCGTCATTCTGGTGGTCCTATCAAACAGAACTCCTAAATATTTTTGTGGTCTTTGATATCTAAAAACTTTCAAGGAGATTAAAAGAAAGCTTTCGTATTTTTCTTCTTCCAACCAGTAAAACTGCCTCACCTTTTTTGGGTCCAGTGCAAGTTGTTTCATGTCTATCCACTGTCTAATTCTATCCAGAACATGATTTGCTCTGTTACATAACATGTCTTTGTTTCTAGCGTTTCTGCGTATGCAAGGACTCTAACGCCCTCTGGCATGGATTTGCGCAGCACCCCGTCAAAATAAATGTTCCACAATAAAGGTCCGATCACAGAACCCTGTGGTACTTCACAGGTATCAGAGATTATCAGTGTCCTATCTTGAAGATATCCTTGAACCATTCTTATTAAATACAGTGCTATGCATCTGTTCTTCATTTCTTCTATTATTCCCACCCAGTCTGCCGAGTTAAATGCATTTCTAATGTCTAATGTTATCATTGCACATACACCTCTACTTTTAAGTCCACGTCCAAGTGCCTAGAGGTGGACATTGACCGCAATATGCACATGACGGTACACGTACAAAACGTAGCCAGAACTGCTGAAACATCAACTCACGCGCTCCTTTTGTTTAATTTGTTTATGTCTGTTTGCTAACGCAACATATCAAAATACATAATTATTAACTATTTAATTATTATAAATATTTGGTAATATTGGAATGTTTTTTGGCCGATTTTTAGACATTTTTAACTAATACAACCAAGATTCTAATAATTTACAATAATTTGTAATATTCACTGGTTTCTTCTAAAAACACGTGGTCCAAGCCCAAACAATGTACACGTGACTCACACTATAATCCTTTGAGTACAAGGTCCCCGTGTAAATTTAGCCTAATCTCTTGAGCTATTTGAAGTAGTACATGGTATTAGGCTCTCTTTGTTTTGCATTTTTTTTAAATATGGCGGAATTAAAATCACGGCCAACTATTTTGTTTATTCATAGATAGTTAACTTCTATATATTTATACCGCTTATAGGTACTTGAGATTTTAAGCTTCTCGCAAATTACGAATTTAATCTCGGTTAAAATTCTGTGGTATTCCATGGTTTAAGTCGTATTTAAGTTTTAAGCAAGGATATCTTATTATTAATGATCCAAAACAATTAAGTGTTAAAACATGTCCTATTCGATTCAATTTCATTAGCACTTTAAAATCATATGCGTTTAGAAAAGAGCAAGCTAAGTACTGACGATATTAAGTTTTGTATATCTTATCAGAAAAATTCCAAAGTACGCGAATTTCAATAAAATTAAACAACTTCGATAATTTTTTGACAGTAAATTATTAGTCAAATTTGACAAATTTTGCATCATACATAATAATTATCTAATATACTTCTTTCAGTACATATTTTTCAAATTTTACATTAAAAATAAGCTAAAAATTGAAATTTTTCGATAGTGACTTTATTATCACAGCTACTTATGTAGGTCAAAAGATTATTGAGAAAAGTTGTAGGGTTTAATAATCTGTATATTTAAAAATGACAAAGTCAGAATTTTGAAAAATAATGGGAAATATCGATTCTAAATATCAAAATACATTTTCGCTTCCATTTTCTTTCAGTTGGAAATTTAAAAATCTAAGATTTGCTTCGGACAAAAATTTGAACGAAAAACCGGTTTTGCTTCTCATAAACTCTTCAAAGTCTGCCGTTTTACTTTCATTGTAGTATTTACAGTCAAGAGAAAGAAGGATTTTTGAAAAATTATAAATTATCGATTATGAAACCCAAATTTTCAGTTCAAGATTTAAAAATTCTCGTTGAAGATGGAAGATTAGAAAAACTCGTTTTCCTCCAATAAGACTTTTGAAAAGTTTTACTTCCATGGAAACGTTTAGTCAAAATAAAGCAGGATTTTGAGATCTAACGATTTTGACAATCAAAATCTTTATTGTTCAGTTCGAGTTTTAAAAAGTCTAAAGTTTGTACAAAATATAATAGAAAATTAAAAAAAATGTTTTCCTTCTGTAAGCGTCGTCATTGTAAGCTCGTGAGCAGTCTGTTTGCCTCCGACTTCATTCGAATATTCTTAATTTCCGACTTATGCATTGAAGTCCTCGAATACTATTAATGTATAATGTCTTGGAAAATCTTCACTTACTCTTTGTAATTTCTCGTAAAACTTTTCTTTCTTCTCAATTGTCCTTGTATCTGTAGGTGCATATACATTTATTATTGTCATATTTGATCTTTTTTTCTTATTCTTAACACAGCAATTCTTCGATTTAGTTGGCTTAAAACGTATTATGTTTTTTCTTTCTCTACTTGTTATAGAAAAGCCTACTCCATTTCAGTTTTGGAAAATCTATTGAACTTAAATCAGGGGAACGCGTAGGTCCTGTTAGAGGCCCATTTCTGATTATTCATCTTTGCGGTCGTTAATTACTTAAAAATACTCGTATCCTCCAGTAATTATTCTAAAATCACATTAATTTACGAGTTTGAATGCCAACATTCTCTAATAATCCTGGCAGCTCATCCTGTAAAAAAATTAAATATCTCTCACCTGTCAACGGTTTATTAAAAAAATAATATATGGCGCAGAAACTTCTGTATTAATTATTATTATTCGGTGGGGCAATAATGCATGTTATGCCTGTTTACTAACGCATAAGATGCCATCATAAAACTGTCCAGGATACAGAGATTGACCTGCTTGTATATATGTGGAGTCATGAATAGTATTCTAACAACATCTATGGAAGCTCTTCTGGGACTAATTCCTTTGGACATATATCTGAGGGGGGAATCCTGAATTGGAGTACATAGGATGAAAGTCATTGGTAACCCAGGCACTAACCAAGAACTATGTGGACATAGACGAATACAGAAAGCAGTTGTAGGAGACCCCATCTTAAGAGTGGGCACTGATTACACCTACCCAGAGTATTCTTTTGAAAAACCATTCACTGTGAGATATGATCGCAATGACTGAACTCAAAAAACCCTACCCTATCTCTCGAAAGGGATAGTCTGGTATACAGACGGATCCCATACAGTGGAGGGTACAGGGACTGGAATATAGGGCGTAAGACTAAAAGAGAACATCAGTGTATCTCTGGAAACTACAGGCACAGTATTTCAGGCTGAAATATTTGCTGTACTGCAGTGTGTTCAGGAGAATGCACAACGCGGGTATACCCAACAACGCATAAGCATTCTGTCTGACAGTGAAGTAGCCTTAACAGCACTTGAATCATCTCATATTAGTTCGAAAGTAATGAGAGAATGCCTGAATCACCTGATCCTCTTAGCTGAGAAGAATACAGTGCAAATCATATGGGTAGCAGGGCAGACAGGCGCAGAGGGAACCGAAGCAGCAGACGCCTACGTAAAACTGGTGCAACCAACCCGTTTATAGGCCCAGAAGTTGTATTCGGTATACACAAAAAAGCATCAAAAATAAACCTGTAGGATGAAGTACACAATTCCTTCAAAATTTGCTGGTCTAGTTGGTGCAATGGAGATTGCCTTAATTAAAACCACTCACTGTATAATTTTCTATATTGAACATTGAATTCATAACATCTGGACTACATACTCGAAGGACCAGGAGGCCTCAATAATACATTGGAGCAACTTAATGTTAATTGGCTGTGGCGAATTAAAGTATGCACAAAAACTCACTAAAGAAAACTGTGCATGTGGGTAAACAGTTGTTTGTTATTATTTAATTTTTGGCAGTAACGGAAGTGTTTGTTTTGTTTTCAAAAACCTACTAACTAAACTGGGTATGAATTCTAACAAAACCGTGCATACTACACTTAGGCCGAACTCAGATTAGACGGCTGGTAGGGCTTGTCATAGAATACTACAATCTGAGAAAACACCTACAAACAATAGGAATATACAAGGAAGACACACTCTGTAGATTATGTTAGGAAGAGGAAGAAACAGCCTCACACATAATCTTTGACTGTCCAACGCTGTACCGCTAAAGACAGGAACTGGAATAGCTCTTATGCACGAGCACCTCGTAAACAACATCCTACAACTTGTTGAGGGCATAGGTTTACTTTGATTCGATCAGGTCGTAATGGTGGGCACCCCCTCACCCCACACCCCAAAGAACCCTGCTAAAAATCAATCAATCAATGCATGAGATTTAAATGTAGCTTCATCGCTAAATAATATTAAATATAACAGTCCAGTGTTTCGGCCACGTTCTCCAACAGAGTATTATAAAAATGATAACAATTTTGGAAGTCATTACGCTGTAGCTCTGGTTGTACTAAAGTAATTTAATAATTTTATTACCCCACACACATGAGGATTATCTTGCAAATGAAGATGTATTGGTAGGTCATTATTCATATTATTCACATTTCTGTTTGCTACCCTCCTTCGAGTATAATCTACTCTCCTAGTTTGTTCAAATCTTCTCTTCAGGTTTTCAGATGTTGTAGCTCTTCGGTGACGCAGATTGGAGTATAGTACTGTATACATATACACTATTGACCACTTAACAATTTCGATTGCACTCATCCAAAATATAAATCATATTGACTGATCTTTCTTTTAAAAAATCTCTGTATCTGTAACCCCTTTTACCTTACGGTGTCGAGAGTGTGCGTTAGCGTATGTGGTCTTTACGGGTGCAATGCACAATCCGGTCCGACTCTATGGGTTACGTGATTGGTGCGCCGTTTAATACCTACATACTGCACCATGTGTATAGTGTAAGTATTGAACCTTGTTACGCTACTCCGCAGGCCTGTATTTGGAGGAAAGCGTGGTTAATTTGGTGCTCAATGACGAATGTCCAGCAGTACTCGAAACCAACCTCCAGACTGCAGGAAAATCCTGCCCATCGTGTCCTGAAATTCGAACCAAGGACGTAAGGCTTGCCTGACGCTCTACCGTTGCGTCAATTTTGCCATCACACAGGGGTCTTTGTTTTTAAAATTTGGCAATTGTTTTCGCAATTAACAATTACAATTGCATTCTTTGCACTCTTGATGAAATTCAAAATCTAATAGTTGATGCTTTCAAATATGAACAATTAAACTGATGTGACTTCGTAGAGATTAAGCATGGGCCAGACAAATAGAGTATTTTCTGAAAGCTTAGGGATCGGATTTTTATTAGTGTTATCTATGAGGGATTTCAGTTAAAACTTTCAAGAAAAGTAATAAAAAACGTTACAATTTTCCGCTTTTACAATTTTGGTTAAAATATAACTATAAAATTATACCCAAACAGCTGAAATTTCGACTTAGTTACGGTGTGATATTTACCCAAAGTGAGGTTATTTCCATCACAAACAAGTGCCTAACTACTAAACTATTAATAATCGACATCTATTATACTGCTATATCATTAGATTAAGTATTGAAGGCAGAATCAAAATATTTAAAAATAAAGGGTATTCCATTAAAAAAATATAACATTACGTTGTCACGTTTTTATTGAACACGCTGTATATCGGAAAATAATTTTAAAACATACAAAATACCTACAACTTTTCAAAATAATGTTTTAACGTAACTGTGATAATAAAGATGCCATGGAAAAATTCCAGATCGTTCTGACACCCGGTATATTTATATTTATGTATAATCAGGTTTTTTTCTTAACGTTTTGCATAGGCGAATTGGTTTACAACTGATTTTAATTCTCTTGTCTAATTCTACGGATTAGTAATAAGTAATAAGCTGCAAAAACGTGCGGCTTCAATTCATTTTGATCATTGTAAAGTATTCAGGTTATACCTAGGTACTGCATTTATGTTGTATAAATCAGTATTATTTTTATTAATATTATTAATTATTATATCAAATACACGTTGAAAAATGTTAAAAATAAACTGAAATATTAAAAATGATGTATTTCCATAAAATCATTACATATAATTCTGGTAATACACTCAACAATCAGCGTTCAATAATCTGCTCAAATAGCACAATGAGCACTTCTAGTGACACAGTTTTATTGAAGTTCAAATAAAAACTTTCAATAATGGATGGATAAATAATAGCAGGTGATGTTTCTCATGGCTTATTAAAATAAACTTACAGATAGTTTGTTCCAATGTTTAAAAAATGATAAGGAGATTATTTGGCTCGTCATGTTTATTTACTTCATAAAAACGAGGTGATCGTTCCAGTTAGGCCTTGACTGTGGTATCAATTTTATTCGACGTAGAATCTTAGCTTGAATTAGTTTTGAGTTTAGCATAGATAACAGTAAATAAATACTTTAATTGGTTATGTTTTCTGCAGTAGCAAAATATAACTTGCTGTATTTACATGTATGGTGAGTAAGTTCAGCAAACAATTACAGATTAGTTGAGTTTCTTTGGGAAAATCCCGAATTTTTTTTGAGAAGACATATTGTAAATAGTTTTTTATCAGCATTTGTTCTATGACGTCGTCGTTTATTTATTAATGGGAACCTCAGTTATTTGCCAAATTTTGTAAACACGAGCAACATATACATAAAATTTCAATAATTCGTTAATCGATTAATTAGTACCAATTATTAAAAATTGACAGAAAAAATAACTGGGTGTACAAAATATATTAAATAAATAACAATGCTCTAATAAAAGATAAAAGTTTAATTTAATAATAATTTTCAGACTGTGGCATGAAGGACTATGAAAGATTAAAAACGGTGCCAGCACGAAACGGGTGCCTTAAACTTTCCTTCTTCTTTTTTACTACATGCGTATTGGTATGGTTTAGCATTAATTTTATAACTTCGTTAGGCAGTTCTAAAGCGGTGGAACCGATGATGGTAGAGTTAGGTAACGAGGAAAGGAGACAGATAGTTGAAGACTTACATAAAGAGGAAGAGAAACAGATAGTGGAAGAAGTAAATAACGAAGAGAAGACCGAGAAAAATGAAGAAACAACCATGAAGTTAAATAATAATTCAGCGCAGCCTGTCATCCTTGATATAAACGAAATTAAACGAAGGATTGCTTTGATTAATCGGAAAGAAAAAATTGTGAATGAGGAAAAATATGGGCCTGTTGGGAATGATTCTTTGGTTGTTGTAGTACAGGTAATTATTTATTAAATATGTGGGTGTAAAACATAGGAGAATATTACTTTTAGTCTTTAACTATTTACACATAACTTCAATCATTTAAGTTTTTAAACTTTAAATTAAATATTTTCGGTTTCAAATTTGAACATTAAAGAGAAGATGTTTGTATGTACATATTCACATTAAGCAGGCCATACTTTGACAAAAGTTAAGTGAATTATTTTGCATAATTGAATGCAAGTATCATTTCTTATATTTTTTAGTTTAGATTGTTGTTAATAATAAGCTTTCATACTTTTAAGGTACATAACCGAATATCCTACCTCAAATATTTAATAGCTAGTCTAAGGGTGGCTAAAGGAATCTCTGATGTTCTTTTAGTATTCTCGCACGATTTCTATGACGAAGAGATCAACGCTTTAATTAGAACCATAGATTTTTGTAAATACATAGAAATCTTTTATCCATACTCGTTACAAATCTACCCGCACGATTTCCCAGGAGACGATCCAAATGATTGCCCACCTGAAATTTCCAAATATGAGTAAGTATTAATTGAAGCTTTTTTTTTAATTATTAGTTTACACTGCAATCTGTCTTAATTGAAGTTTCATTAGATTTATATATAGGATGTTCACGAATTGGCTAACTAAGAGAAGATTACATTTGAAGACGTTTATCGGTTTATTCAACATGCTACTTAGGCGTGTTATGAAGCCTATTTTTTTGCTGTGAATGGGCTTTTGTTACTAAGTGGCAATGTGTGCAGTTTAAATTGTTTAAATAATCTGTCATTAAACAGTTGCTATGTTACACATCCTTTTTTTTCTAAGAGGGGGAAAATCTTTTAAAGACACCCTCACTTTCTGTGAAGGCGTATTGGATTCGACTGGTTCACTTGCCTACCCTGGCTAATCAGCTCCTCATTCTCTTTCCTGCTCATCACCGTCCGTACCTGTGCAGCGTATCCCATTTCTCGACACTCGATAGCATATTTGCATTCTGTTATCTGCCGTGAGCTCCTCGCCAAGCTCCATTTCTAGTTGAAGACGTTGCATATGCCACCTATCACATCGGATGACCGTGTGTTCCCCCCGTCTTCCCTATTCTGCACGTGTATGTGCGAAAGGATCCGTGTCCTGTCAAAAACTGCGTCACGAAGTAGTCCAGTCTCTTATGTGCGGTGTTCAGCCAAGGGCCTATTTGTGGAATCAACTTCTTGGTCCACTGAACCACCCTCGTATTTACCTGCAATCTGTCTTGCCATTCCCCTATGGCTTGAGCTCTGATTTCTTCTTTTGTTAACTGGTCTTCTCCGCCTCTTTTGTTTTCGTATGTCCTGGCTCTTTCGTTTATTAGCAGATCGATGGGTATTGCCCCCGTTATTATCTGCAAGGCCTCCGCTGATGTCGTTTTGTATGCGCTGTCGATTCCTAGCAACATTTTTCTTTGCAGACTTGTCACGATCGGCATCGTCTTATATTTTGCCATACTTAGATTTTTGTCACATATCGGGGCCCCATAGGTTATTGTTGATTGTACAACACCGTACAGAATTGCTCTTTTGAGATTGTTAGGTTCGCCTACGTTGGGCATCAACTTCATGAGTGCGGTGACCCTTCTCTCCGCCTTCTTTACGAACTGCTTCATGTGTTCTGTAAAACTCATCCGTTGGTCCAACCAGTTTCGTAAATACTTGCAACACTTATTTGGTTGAATTGCAGCGCCTCCCACTTCGAAGATGATTCCTTCCTTCTTCCTAGTTCCTTTTATAATGATGGCTTCGGTTTTTCTTGGGACTATACTTAGGCCATTTTCTTCCATCCACATCTCTATTATGAACAGGGCTGCGTTTGCGTTTTCCACCAGGTTAACTTTATCCCTATCAGCTTATTCATAAGTTGCAAGATGTGTTTGGGCATTAAACTCAGAACTTCCTTTATGGTTTCAGCCACAATTCCATCAGAGCCTGGCGCTCTTCCTGGTTTCAATTTACTCCCCGCGATTTGTAATTCCTCCAGGCTAAACGGCACCACTTCGTCATTGGCCTTCCTCCTGTCGTCAGCCCTCTCTGGAAAAAGTTCTTTTGCAACTCTAAATGCCTCCTTAGAGTCCATCCTGTACGGTGAGGTTGGTTTCTTTAAGTTTCTGATGGCCAACTGGCATCCCTCACTCCATACATCATGCTCTAGCTGTTTGCACAGGTTCCTCCAGAGGTGCCTCTTAGCTCTATTAATCTCTAACTTATATTCTTTCCTGTTATTCTTATATTGCTCCTCCAGGTTCTGGAAAAGGACTGGTTCGTTATTACCTCCTCTTTCTCTGGTTAACCTCCTCCTACTCCTTACACACATTTGTCTCTTTTCCTCGATTGCTTCGTTCCACCAGTATGGCTGAGGTGCATTTTGTCCCCTTGTTAGTCTGGTGGATGCCAATTGTTGTGTAGCTTTGCAGTCATTATCATAAAGGCATCCATAAAAATGTTCTTATTGACCACTGATCTTCCTATGACGCCATAGTTTTTATTTTTTTCCGCTTTGTCTTCAACACAATAAGTAATAAATTGGTGTAGACTGAGCGTCTCTTCGTCGGAGACTTTCCATTCGCTAATTTTACCTGTCAAGTTCGATGTGGCCAATGTCGCGTCTATAAATGTAGCGCTAGCTTTCCTTGTGAAGGTAGGTCGTAGTTGATCGCTACTATGTTTAATGAGGCCATCCATTCTGCAATATATTCTCCTCTATCGTCTTCGTGATTTGAGCCCCATATAGAGGAGATTTTGCATTTAGGTCTCCAATTATTAAGGCTTCCTTTGCATCCGCTCTCACCTCTTCCATTTTCTCGTCAATAACCTTTTTGAACTCCTCGAAAGGAATGTTTGGCGATATATAACAATTGTATAATGTTCATTTTTTACATACAACTTTTAAGATGACATTTTTCGCTTTATGTGTTATGATGCCCACGTCTTTGTTCCTACACTCCATTGCAACGTCCACACTTATGTCATGTACTAAACCCCTGTTTCTAGCCAGATTTTTATTAGGTTCCTGATAGAGGATGATATCCGCACCCCATCCGATGGCAGGCGCCTGAGCAACATCATGAGAGGCTCTCGCGGTCCCTACGTTTACTTGCAAAATCTTCATTACTTGGTCTTTTCTCCCCTACCTCTGGCCATGTCCCTGACCGCATCATTCATCATATTCCTAAAGGCCGGGCATCTTGTTTGGTCCGCTCTATGTCCGAAGTCAAGGCATCTGTAGCACCGAACTATATTCACTCTGGCCCTGAATCTACAAGGTGCTCATCCGATCCTAATGGATCCCATCCTTATACTTGCACACTTTTTATTTGTTACACATCCTAAAATAACACATTTAAAGAAAGTAACAATGTTTTTTGACTGGAAATATTGACCAATGTCATCCATAATGACGTTAGCAGGAGAAAACATAACCTCAACTGTTATCAAATACTCGATTTATACAGACAAATCTACTTGAATAAAGAGACCAACTTTTGGCTAAAACAATGCGTATCCTTTGTGATTATTAAACTAACTATTTCTTACTATGGAAATACTCTAAAGACTCCAATTCGATTAGAATTTTTAAAAAGGAGCTGTTGGGGTTGTTACGTTTTTATTAAGAAATTTGGCCTTCTTCGGTCGTAAAACAAACAAATAACTAAACAGCAAAGTCTATAGTCGATTGCGCCAACTACCGATTATTTCAACCATAACTTTCTTCTTCTTTTTGCCAAGATGTTTTCCGTCAAAATCTAGAAAGCTATGGTTTTGACCGTAATTTTGAACAAAATTACATGGAATTTTATTTACAAATAAATAAGTTTAATGGGATTTTATTCAAACAACCAACAGTTGAAAATAGTCGACGATTAATGCAATCAGTCATTCTTCTCTTGATTAGTCAATTCGAGTACACCTGGTAGATATTCAGCTAATAATCAGCAGTAATAATATTTTAGGGCGCTTCGTTCGCTTTGCACAAACGCTTTGACACCGGACCACGATGGAAAATATAGAAAGCCCGCGACCATTCAGATAAAACACCACTGGTGGTGGAAAGCCAATAGGGCTTTCGATTTAGCAGTTTTGCAAAAATATAATGGGTTGATCCTGTTTTTGGAAGACGACTTGTACGTCGTAGAAGATTTTATACCAACGCTGAGGCTTATGGAAAAAGCCGTGACAACTAGTTGTGACTATTGCAAAATTTTGTCATTGGCTCAAAATGATGATGCTGTTCATATCTCAGAAGGGATCAAATTTAGGAATCCTCAGGGGGTAAGTAACAAATAAAGTTCTCTGAACAATAAATTGAATCCATACCGATGCTTTCAGATGCATTAAATTTATTTATATGAATTTTGTCATAAAAAGCTGCTTACGTAAAAAATGCGCATATGAAAATGCGACTAGTTTTAGCCTATAGTTTGAAGCTTAGCTATAGTGATTGTTCATCTTAACCTTTAGACAAAGGTCTCTCTCCACTCGTTGCATCTTTCTTAATTTTATGCGCTTCTTATCCAGTTGAAGTCTGCCACTCTAACCATATCATCCTTCCATCTTATTGGGGGCTTCTCTTTCGTTGCCGTTTGTTCAGCTATGAGCTCCATTGCTGTATAACTGTATTCATCTTTCATCTTTTTGGTTTATGTTATAGTCGTCTAGCTCTATGATAGTTATGCAAAATATCGACGGTGCCCTTTATTTTTGTTTTTTACCTAATCTATTGGTTTGGCTTGTTGTACGTTAGCTTTAAATTAAGCAGAAAACTTTCCCCCGCATCTTGTCTTTTTGCAATTTTGTTGAAGTTTGTGAAGGCAACTGTGGGTCAGAACTGATAATGCACATTGATAAAAAATGTTACTTTTTAGTCATTGCTAAATTAATTTGTTTTCTAGTGCCCTAAAACCTACTCAAATCAATTGCATTCTTTTGGCAACTTTCTGATTTGCTTAGCAATTTTGATAAGTTTTCCTAGTATTCAAACACCATTTCTATATTTTTATCAGGCACTCTTATGTCTGTATTGTCTAAATATAATGTTATTCCTATATTTTTGCGAGGTTCCCAAAAGCTGTACTACCATGTTTTGTTTTCCTTGATATGTTGTACCTTTATCAGCAAGTGTTATGTGGCAAAGCTTATGTCGACGCCTATATTCTTCCAAGACATCTTCCATTGCAAGATTAAACAGTTCAGATGATATCACATTTTCTTGCCTGACATCCCTCCCTACTGGTATTGCACTTGTTTTTTTGTTACAGCTATACCGTTTGTGTCTACATTGCGTGTCTAATTGTGTATGTTCGAGGTTGATCAACAAATAAAACTAAAAAATTGGTCTAAATTAAAGTGATCACATACAGTAGCTATACATCGTTGTCAAGACCTTTTCCACTTTTGAAAGCACCTCTTGTAAACACTTTTAGGAATTGCTCTTAGATCAGCCTTACAACCTTATGGCGTCGTTTTAAGGAGCTCTTCAGTGTAGGAGATAAAAAAAGTCAGATGGGGCCATGTCAAGTATGTATAGTGACTGGGAAATGAGGATGACTTTGTTTTTCGCTAAAAACTGCTAAACCAAGGAGCAAGCATGAGATGATGTTTTGTCGTGATGCAACATTCACAAATCGTTTTTCCAGCTGTCAGGCCGCTTCTTCCTTGTTGACTCTTGGTCCCTTTATACCCATTTACGTTGAACAATTCATTGAAAATCGAAAAATGTGATGCTCATTCAAATTTGTCGTAGTTTCTTCATTTTGACAGAACTGCATGGATGACTGACGCTTTATTTCCACGTCATAGTCGTCGGTGGGTTTTCATCGCCCCTTCTAAAAGCTCTGCCGAAAGTGCCACTCATTTTACTTTCTGGTTTTCGGTTAAGATACATGACTCGTGTCGAAAACATCCGTTAAAATGTTTTAGCAAATCCCATATGATATTCCTACTTCTTTTGCAACTTCTCTTAGTCAGTCACCGTTTAGCATAGATAATTTCGGATGTGTGAGTACGATTCCCATCGGTTTTGGTAGCTGTGAGTCTTTTGCAAGTCTTGTGAAGTTCGAAACAGAATTTGTTGATCAAACCTCGTATATCTGGAAAATCTTCTGCGGTTATTCAGAGCCTGTTCAATTGTCCATAACTGCTTTTTCGTATATAGTTTTTGAAAGTTCCGTTTTCTCTAATTATTCATGAAATAGCGGTAGGATCTCTTTCCTTTCCTTGATCATTTTTATTAGGATGTCATCTTTTCCAGCATCTTTGTTGTTTTTCTTATCTTATAACGCCTTTTACATCTCGTAGCTATCTATTTCTGATAGTTCTTCAAAGTTTACGTTTAAGATTTTCCTTTTAAGGTTTAGTTTAGTTTCGTTACTTGAATTGGTTTTTAAAAGAATAAGTAGAGGCGTTTGTAGAACTATTCTACAGTTGTTATTTTGGTCCCAGGTCTTTTAGAGGCACCGATTGCACTTTAAGATTGTATGTATTTGTACAACGATTGATGAGAAGGGATTTGGTGCCACTACCTCTGCAGCCTTATGACTTGTTGTATTATTTATCGTATTCTTTTGTTTGAGCTTCTCGAATGGTAGTTCGTCCCAGAATTGTTTATCTACATCGAGCAATAGTTTCACATTCCAAAATGATATGGGAGGCTGATTCAGCTTCCTTATTACAGAGGCTGTGCATGAGTTCTTTAGTAAAAACACCCATTGTATGCACGTGTTTACGTAGATTACAGTGACTGGTTATCAGTTCTGTCATTAACTTAATTGATGCCTGCTTAATCGCAGTATGTCATTCGTCAACTATTTAGGTGATGTTTTTAGCATTATTTTGGTTGTTTATCCAAGCGTTTAGCCAACTGCGAATTGTGGTTTTGGTGACTCTAAATATTGGTTCAAGTTGTTCCTAATCCTTTTTTAGCAAGTGCATCCGTTTATTCATTGCCATGTATTCCCTTATGTCCAGACACCAACATAATGATGGTTATCCTGTTGTGGTTTCTAAAGGTTAAACTGTTTCAGACTAATTTTGAATTAATCCGGCAGCTAGCTAGGGCTTCCAAAGCAGTCTGGATATCTATTAGGACAAGGATGTCTTTATAAGATGGGACTATTCTTATATTCTGCTGCAGATAGATATGAGTTTTTTCTTGGACTATTTCCCACATATAATATAAGCCAATCATTTGATCCATATTTTCAAGTTTTAACCAATCACGTACAAAGTATAACGGCAAAAACAGAAAAATTTTCCAAGGGCTATTTTCGCGACAAAAATGTCGTGTAACCATGATCATCCACTATACAAACAAACAAAAAAATTTGTTACAGTGACATTTCGCATTATTTGTGAGAACGAAACGTGTTTGTTATAGTTTTCCGAGTCTCATTTCGGAAATAGTCTGATCAAATATATCTCTGGAACTTTATTTTGCAGACAAAATTGTAGCTTAAGATTGTTGCTATGAGGTAACGTCCCTCGACAAATGGAAAGACAAAATCCCGAGCGACAGCGAGGGATTTTGATCATGTCCATTTGTCTCGAGACGTTACCAAAGCAACAATCGTTCGGATACAAATTTTGCCAGCAAAATAAAGTTCCCTTGATATATTATGACTGAATATTCTAGCAAATTTCCCATAAGATGCGTATGTATTAAACTGAGGAAACTTCCCATATATTTCATCTCATTAACGTTATCGTTTTAGACCCATATTTATACCAGATTTGCTTACCTACCTGACTACGCCTTTATACTAGTCCTGCATCCCAGTCAAAATTGATGTGAAATGATTATAAATATTTTTTCGAGTTGGTATTATATCACAACTCATTTCAATAATGGGTTTGTGACAATATTAATTATCCTGTACGCTGTCATCCTAGTCTCTCCCTTGATTAGGATATCCAAGGGAGACAGAATTTTCTTGGCCGCAGTTGGGGTGCTTCTCATCACTCCAATAACAAAGGCAAACAAGTTTTTGGAGTTTAGACAGCTCCAGTTTGGCCATCATACCAGACATCTGTAGGTAACCTCAGGTCTCATCATAGCAGTATACTATACAACCAGCTAATCCCAGGTTTCATCCAGTGCTCACTTTGTTGCCATAAGTATTGTTTTTCCTTGATTAACTGTGATTTCCAGTTTAGCTTAACATCCAGGATTAAACCTAGATTTTTAGTCTCCTGATTCACTTGTAGTTCCTTCTTGAAAAAGTTTGACAGTTTTAACCTGTTCAATTTCCTTTATCTTGTACCTACATGGAAACAGTGTCGTTTTCTGAGAATTTACACTTAGATTCTTCTTGGCACACCATCCTTCTAGAGTTTCAAGAGCTTTTTGTATGAACTTCGAGACTGTGTTGTCAAATTTGCCCGAGATGAGCATCATCAATTCATCGGAATATCCTGACTAAAATAACTACCAGGTTCCACAGTAGGCATTCTTTGGCAGCGACTATCTCCATCGTCTCACTTAGTAGCAAGGCCCGCTGAATTAATATTGCATATAAAGCCTGCCCACTTCATTTAGCCAAGACGCAATTAGAAAGGACGACAGCGCCATTTGAGGTGAACTATACATTTCTCCCTTAAAAAATGTATAGTTTACCGCAAATGGCGCCATTGTCCTTTCTAATTGTGTCTTGGCTAAATGAAGTGGGCAGGCCTTATATGCAATATTAATTCAGCGGGCCTTGCTTAGTAGGGTAGCATATTGCTAAGTCACCTATAGATGGCGGTTTCTACTCCACGATTTCTAACTGCCGCTACACCTGACTCAGTGCAATTTCCTGAGGGTTAATTGTTTTATTAGTTCTTCTCACCAATTTGTATCGCATGATTTCCTCGACTGATGAGCATGTTGATGGGGATGAAACAATCCTACTGCAGGTAGGCTTTTTCTGATGTATTTTTCCATCAGTTTTAGCCTAAGAAACATTTTAAATTTGTACTGGTTTTCATGTTGGCGAACTTTTATCTTCTACTTTTATCAATAATCTCAAAGTGTTTTTGAAAAATTTTAAACATTGTTGCAGGCAACCGTAACTAGTCAATTTAGTAACATGGGTCTTGCCTTCAATCGTGCTACATGGAATGAAATGGTCGACTGTAGACAAGAATTTTGTAATTACGACGATTATAATTGGGATTTTTCTTTACAACACGTTTTTACAACATGTATGGGAAAAACGGCGGCTATGACCTTAAGTTCACCTAGAGTGTATCATATTGGCACATGGTAAGAATTTCTTTTGTAAACTAAAATGTTCCATTTGCTAATGATGAAACTAATTTTTTTCAGTGGGACACATTTTAAATCCAACGACTGCGATCCATCCACCACAGTAAAAAAAGTTCGCACAATACTTACGAAAGCTAAGGATAACTTGTATCCAAAATCACTTAATTTATTATATATGCTTAGTTTTGGGAAAATTACTAGAGGTTATGGTGGATGGGGAGATACGAGGGATCACGCTCTCTGTTTAGGCATGACAATAAAATAGTTTAAGTAAATAAATTGTTTTTATTTTTATGCTACTGTGTTTTGTTTATATTTTTTTCACACACAATTCTATTTTATTTTAACAAATTATAAAAATTCTGTGTATAGAAAAACGTCATCTTCATAGAGATTCGAATTACTGACCTCCTCTAATTAGTTAAACTGTATGTCGAGTGAATTCTTAGAAATTTTATCAAGAAAGTATTAATATCTATTTGTCTAATGAGTACACATATAGTTATATGTTTGGCTGATTTTTTACTTAAATAATTTTTTTTTAAGTTACTGCATATTTACAACTAGCCCACTAGGCGAACAAGCAAATTGGATAACTTACGACATATATGGCATGAGGTGGTCTCCTATTACTATTATAATTAGTTAGATCACTAAGTTTAGTTCTTTTCAAACGTCTGGTTTTATTTTCGCTGTTCAATAACTTAGACACTAAAGCACTAGGGTGGTCACTGATCCGGCTCTTGTATCTATTGCAGTAGTCCGTGATTACATCCTTAATCCAGGGTATTTTTAGGTCCTTATGTAGAGTGTGATTGCTAACGTACCACTCAGCGTTGACTATCATTCGAAGCGTTTTACTCTGGAAGCGTTGTAGTATAGCGATGTTGGATGGCTTTGCACACCCCCAAAGCTGGATACCGTAGGTCCATATTGGCACTATCATTGTTTTGTATAACAGGATTTTATTGCTCAAAGTTAGTTGTGATTTACGGCCAAGAAGCCAAAACATTTTTTTAGCGACGATGTCTAGTTCTTTACGTTTAGTTTGTATGTGTTTCCTCCAATTCAATTTATTGTCGAGGTGTATACCAAGATATTTAACCTCTTCTTTGGATGGTATAGGAATTCCATTGAAGCTTACTGGATGCAATTCAACTTTTCTAAGTGTAAAGGTTATCGACCTGGATTTGGTCTCATTAATTCTAATTCGCCAGGTGTTTGTCCAGTTGTGTATGGCATCTAGGGTATTCTGCAAATTTGTTGTAGCTAGGATTGGATCTTTGTGTAAAGATAGGACGGCCGTGTCGTCCGCGAAGGTAGCAATCACAACATTATTATTTAAGGGCAGGTCTGCAGTAAATAACTGGTATAGCACGCTTCCTTGGGGAACCCCGCCGATAACGGGATGGATTGGAGAACGGCTGTTGAAAACAATAAAAGCACTGGTAAATCAACAATTGTTTGGCAAGCTAAATATTTCATTGTTTTCAAAGCCACCTTATTTACTTCTTACCTTATAATTGGAACAAAATTGTATTTTCTTATTTCCTCTTAGCTATAATTTTGATTGTATTTATCCCAGATTTTAATAAGGCACATGAATAAATTCCTTATTAATATTAGCAATAAATGGTACCACGGTACCAATATGGTTACACTTGAAAAAATTGTGTTTTGTCCCACAAACCATTTGGATGAACTTTATTTGCTCATAAATCACATAATTCACTATTTTCGACGGGATTTCGATTTTTCTAGTATTACACGGCTCGATTAGAATAATTCGGAGCAGTCACACTTAAATGGGAAAGTGACGTTTATTAATTATATGGGATGTTCCAAATTTCAACCATTTATCTTGAAAACTGAAGGAAAAAAGGGGGGCGTACCATGAGCTTGTTACACCCGGTATAAATAAAGTTAAAAAAATATTACTTTAAGTTTTATGAAAAGGTTAGGTTTTCTAACAACAGTTTCTCAAAATACGAGTTTAAATTAATATAATTTGTTTAATTTATTTAAGCCTTACACCTAACGGTAGAAAGGCTCATGATTACATATGTATATATTTAAACAACATCTCTTCGTATGTCTCTATCACGCTCTCTTTAATCTTTTTACTTATTTAAGAGTTTCTCATCCTCAGATTGTATATTGTCTGGCCTTCTTAGTCACAGCTTCTCAATTTATTTCTTCCATGACATTAGTGACATAAATCCTTTTAGTTGACCTATTTTATGCCTCCTAGTTATTAAATTAAAATATTCTTCTGCCAACTTTCTTCATTCCTAGCTTGCACCTACCCGTACCATTTCAGTGTTCTGTTGCATATTTGTTATGATTTATGATAGACGTTGCCGCTCCCATTTTTTCATATAGCTTCGGTTATTTAAATAAATCAGCCAGCTCAGGAATGAAAAATAAGCGAGGACGGATGATATCATCGCCTAAACCTTGAAATCCATGGGCCATATCGGAGTAGCAATATTGCTACAATTTTATTAGGAAGACTACTGCACCTTTGTCTTCATCTCTATCTAGAAGAACGACTCCCTTACCAAGTGCTGAAATTACGATTACCATACCAGCAAAACCCTAGTCTAATTTATTCATAACAAGATAAAACACTTTCCGTTCTCGAAAATAACTGTAGGCAGAATGGTTCCACCCCGGGAAAAGCCACCAAAGAAAAAATCCTGAATGTTCGTCCGATTATCAAAAAGATCAAAGAATTCTTCCACTTTTACATGAGTATTACTCTTTGGAACTGTTAAAGATGACCTGCCCTCTATAGGGTGTCTACAGACATAGGGAATTTACAGCTTTACGTGGTCTCCGAACCATGAAAGTACTTGCATTTCTATTCTAGGGAAAACTCGCTAGACAAAAATACCACGGTGGTTTCAATTTATGCCGAGCCAGCATAACAGCACAGCGCTTTAACGATCAGAGTTAACCCGATAACTTGCGCAACTTCATAGCGAAAGTCAATATAAGACATTTAACACAGCATGAAGGAACATTTTGAAAATTAGGATGGAGGAATTTCCATCAGTGCAAAGATCAGCAACCTGCGATACGGGCACCCGCACACAGAAGTTGGAAACCATTGCGGACAAATCTCACGTTAACCAGCAGGAAATATGGCGGAGAAATCCGCAGAAGGAAATTATAATAATATAGAGCGACAACCAGCTAACTAAGTATAAGAGAGATTGTGCTAGCTGATTCAAATTGGTCAACGCTCATCCTTTCCTTTCAATTTGCAACTTAAGAGGCTACAGCCTGAACATCAAACGTACTGATAGAAAAAAGAGTGAACATTTTGAGATGTATATGTACCAACGGACACCCAGAAGCCTAAGAACGAAATACCATACCAATTTTTCTTTGCTAAAAAGGTTGAGCATCTAAACCAGTGGTAGTCAAAGTGGTCGATATAACATTGTTAGGGGTCGATTCGGGCTCACTGGTCGATTGGGGGCCTATAGAAAAATGTAAGACATCATTGTACGGGCAATATTAATTCGGTTAACTTGGATTACCTCCATCCTGAATGGCAACGCAATTAAGAGTGAGTCGTGTGAACAGTAACATGAATAAGACCTGTAAGATGGAGCAAAGTTATGAAAATAGTTAGGGAGATTGCAACACGTGCGTGGTTGCTTATTTACTTATACTTACACGTATTCGATCCCAGTCTTATTTTTGCGCATCGACATACAAGTGAGCATTAATGTTCCCTTTGACGTTAAGCCAATGTAATAATACTATATTATACATACAATAAATATTGTAATTATAAAATAAACAACCTAAAGCTCACATGAGCGTCTTTTTTGCTTGTCCTTTTATAATTACGTAATAGTAAAAAGTCAAGAAATTCTTGAAGGGGTCGACGGTCAAAGAAGTTTAGCGACCCCTGATCTAAACAATTCTTAACCCGTTATGGCTTTGTTAAGAAAAACATTTGGTGTTTTGTTTTTATTTTTTGAAATTAGTCCTGCTTCATTCTGATCATAGTTATTTTCTTCATAAATCAGGGATTAATTCTTAATTCCTTTTACAGTCAATTTTTACCTTTATTCTTCGACTTTTTGCATTCCTAGAAATTTGTTGCTTCTCTTATTTATATTTCTGCTACATGAGTCGCAAAGTTCTTTTTTACTATATAAAATCTGAAAATATGAGTAAATATACAGGGTGTTGTAAACTTTGTCCGTACTTTTGGAAGACGTGCTTTTAAATCACAGATTGAATCTTAGACTTTCGTATTTGGGGTTGAGGTAGATTTTATACCGACATGGAAGAAGGGCATTTCGAACATTTTTTTGATAATTGTAGTCTGTGGCACTAATTAATAACTTATTTAAGCTATCAGAAAAGGAAGTCGTAATATTTCAAAAGTGATTGAATTGTGGACCTACATATTATGTATAAAGACCGCATATAAAGAAGTTTTAACCTGATGTTTATCGTACCATACGCCCTTTAAAAATATTAAACCTGTTTTCAACGCTATGTATAAATTAAAGCTTAGACACCACTGTAAATTTACACGATATGTATTTTATTTAAGAATTAGGAATTAGTAGCAGTATTCTTTCTGTAAATTCCTGGGCAGATTAAAATTTCCAAATAGGTTAGAATTTCCGAATGGTTTAGGTTTTAACAAAGTTTGGGTAAGGCAAAAGATGAAACACTGAATAATCCTGAATGTGTTTCATAGTTCCACAAAGCCGTCTTCTCCTTATAATTAACCGTAAAAACGTCACTTGATTCTTTATCTATCTCCATTTGCTGTTTTTATATCTTTGTTTATTGTATTAATTTAGCACATTTTAATTATAAATCCTGCTTCTTTTGAAATAGTTTTTGATTAAGGGTTATTTTTTAGCTGAAATATCATTTTGCATTCATTATAAATAATTATAACATTTACTTAGAGGTAACAGTTTAGATCAATTTATATTATGCTGCCAATACAATAAAGAAACAAATTTTGGGCACTAAACAAATTCATAAATCGGGTACTTTGGTACAACCATAAATATGTAAAATCAATTAAGTCTTCCAGCTGAAAAAACTGATAGCAAACAGAGAACGTTTGGCATCTAATAAAATATACGAAAGGACGATAATACCCTCGTAATGCTGTTATTGTGTAACAAACATCGACGATGGCAAGTTAAACTGAAGGATTAGTACAGGAGGGTTGCCTTATTAAAACAATTCGCAATAAAATCTGACCTGCAGTTACTTCCCCAGGTTTTAGGGTAATCACCCGTGCTTTTCCCTCGGTAATCCTTCAGAAAACGCTTACCTGTTCCCTACGGTTCCTGTATTTATTGCGCACAATAGCTTGCAATTTGTGCTAAACATAGGACTCTAAGAACTAAATTATTTGTTACAGTTTCATATGTAATTACAGGAAGTACACTACGTTGAAAAAGTTTGAAAAATATACAGAATTACTGCTGTAAAATAATGATCTTAGTAAAGACTATTTTCAACGTTAATAAAAAGAAATTATTGCAGTAATAGGAATCCTGGTTCTATTAATAAATTAAGCCATTTACAAATTTTTCTGGGACTGCAAATAATGTTTCTAGATGTTATCCTATTGATTTTTTTTAAACTTATGGATTTGCTAGATTTTTGTCACCAATGTCTTCCTTTCACTCTTTTCAGCCTTTATAAAGCTTATAATTATCAGTTGCAGATTTTGCACTGTACTTATTGCTTTTGCAGGTCCCATTAAGTCTTGCTTCCCCCCACAAAGAGTCTGAGGAAATCATTTTGAATTAACAATTTAATTGTGAATTTTAGCCATATAGGGATATGCATTGAAGGGTTTACTAAACAGTAATAGCTTGTTGTAAGTTTTTCAAAAACAGATACGAGCGACAACGCTGAAAATGCTTGAATTTGGTCGGGAAGCAAGACTCGTAAATTGAAATATTTTGGCACAGGTTTCAGTGATGTCGGGGAGGATCACGGTTGCCTTGTAAGCCAAAGGTTTTGGGATTGATCCTGGTCCAGGGCAGGTGAAATTTATACGATACTATAAAAATACAAGGCAAAACAATAGGTGCTAATGATATTTGGCACAATAAAGATCACTAGAAAGGATGAAGCTCCTCCGGTTTTAGCAAAATGCTAGTCGGGTAGTGTTAAACGATTGTAGCAGTCAACGTTCGTTGAGCATTCGCAAATTCGTCAAATATATTTATACCAGAAAGTTTTAAATGATTAACAATTAGGGAATCTGAGCGTTCATTCCTGTTTAATAGTTTTCGCCTTGAAATATTAAGCTAAATAAGTAGTATAAAATGGTTTATTTATTTAAAAAAATATCAAGTAAACTCTACACAGCACAGAATTATATTTTCTTCATCCAATAGATTATGAAATTAAATTCAAAATGGAGCATTAATAAATTGCAAAAGCAAAGGAACTTTAGTACCGAAATAATATCAGTTTTACAACGCAATCGACTGGTATGAAAACAAAGAGAAATTTAATTTACATTCCCCGTGTAGAATCTATAGAGTTTTGTTAATATAATATTCATGGGCTCCACCCTCAGCATCTCAAGACGGGAGCGAACGACATCAGCTAAAGGGGTGCATTTGAATGCGCCCTCACAAACATTCGACGTCACTTCCCGCGATAGACGTGCCACCTCATTTCCGGGTGGTTTATATTACCGGAACTTTCGATACCATTATGGCGTATTTTGCTGATTTTGTTTTGGTTGTTAACTTCCTATTTATCGATTAGATTATGCATTGTGCTACTACGTATTGGGGTATAATTGAAGTAAGAGATTCAATCAAGTTTGCCAAGTTTCATTCAACTGTTAGTAAACAAAAGAATGCAAATTCGAGGGACGAAAGATTTTACGTTTTATGCGACGATTCGAATTTCAAATCCCGAATTTGGATTCAAATCCTCAAATCTCTGATCCGGGTTTGCATTTCCAATATTGATTTCGGATTATACCTAGCTTACAACTCGATTTGAAATATAGTCTTCGTTAACCCTTTTTGTAATTGAAAAAGATTTTTTTTTGTCTGTGCGTCAATTTATCAATTCACCTAATTAACTTTAAACTAAATTCATAATGGATTAGTCAATTCTTATAATCGACTGCCGAAATATCGATTAAGCGATAAATCGAAATTTCCCAATTATTCTGTTAATCGACTAATTCAGTATTAGATCAATCGATTAGCGTTAGTATTCTATTAATTAGATTAATCGTGTAAATTCGATTATTCAAATAATCGACTAATGAAATGTTATGATAATATAAAATATGAAATATGATATATGATTATTTATTATCTAAAACAGAGAATTCTCAAAATGTCGACGTTATTGACAATCTGCATATAAATTTAATTCCTTTTGGTAAGGTACATATTTACAAATTTATATTTTTATTTTAGTTGTTTGTTTGTTTGTTATCGTTAACCTCTTATACTTTTTGGTGTTTTATACTTAATTTATTTCGACTAATCCTTTTTGTTGCAATAAATTCTAATAAAATTTTTAAATTTAAAAATGAATGCAAGGAATAATAAAATAAACACTTTATATTCTATTTCCTAGTAATAATAGCCAATTAATAAAAAAAGTTTTAAGTAACTCAATAATCGAGAAAAAATCTATTTAGTGGGATTGAAAACCTCATATTTATTGTTTTAAAATCCCTGCCACGTCTGAGTTCCAACCTGCGTCATTTTGGTCAGGGTGCTATTAGTGGTGTTGTGCAGTTTTGGTTCGCGCAATTTCGACTCATGTTGTTTTAGCCTAAAGGTAGAAACTAAAGTTAATTAGGTGTACTTTCGGTCCAAGTCATTAGCATCTACTCCTACTCATACAGGTATCTGATAAAGATAATCTACTTTAGTAAAAGAAATAATTTCTAATGCCTAATTGCATTCCTGTAAAAGTTAAGAAAAATTCCAATTCCTAGTTTTAAATATTAATGGCTTATTGGTATAAGAGGCAAGAATAAAAATTCTTAACAGGCATGGTACAAAATATGTAGTATACATATATTCTATAGGTATATGTATTATACAATGAAGTGGGAAGCGACCACTATTTGATAATGGCTACAATGACAGTACAAGGAAAATAGAAATAACTCAGAAGATAAACTTAAAATTAAACTACATTTATTCAGAAACAAAGATCGACAGAAGAAATTTAAAAAATTATAAAATGAGAGCAACCGGGTAGACCTACAGCAATTAGAAAGCATGTGGGTCAAATTCAAGAATGCATTGATGGAAGCAATGGAGGAGTGCTGTGGGAAGGTTAGACAGAAAACAAATAGGAAGTAAACTGTATGCTAGACTCATGAAATTAGGAAAGAAAACGAGATGGAAACTATATTTAAATTCAAGCAAACAAGAGGACTACAACTACAAGAAACAGAGAGATATAATCAAAAGGAAAGTATTGGAAGCTAAAAGGAGAAGCTGGGAATAGTTCGGACATAAACTAGAAGATAGTTACAACACCAATCAGAAGATATTTTTCCGGACTTTAAAAAGGGCGAAAAACAAAAGTTACTGATAGGTGTTTATGACAAAACTGGAAAAACGATCACGCACAATGAGGAAATAATAAAAAGATGGGGCGGGAGTTTTTAGATTTAGAGGAAAATCCGATCAGCATGATTCCTAATGGTAACAACAAAGAGGTCCATGAAAAAGAGGACACGGAAGACTTAATAACAGAAGGAGAATTACTTAAGGCAATAGCAAAGATGAAGCAAGAAAAGCGGCGGGAATGACAAAATTCCACCTGAGGCAATAAAATAGATGGGTACAGCTGGCCAAAAATTACTGCTAAAGATAATAAACACAGCATGGGAAACAGGAAAAATACCAAAAGACTGGGAAATAGCTGTAATCATGCCGATATATAAAAGTGGGGATTCAAGAGACTGCGGTAACTATAGAGGAATATCACTCTTGAGTGTACCAGCCAAGATCTACGAAAGGATATTAGAACAAAGATTAAGAACTATTGTAGAAGAACAACTAGATGACGCACAACATGGATTTCGACCGGAGAAGAGCACACAAGGTTTGATGTTCACCCTACGGCAAATATCCGAAAAAGCAATATAACATCATCTGCTTCCTAGACTAGTAAAGGCTTTTGACTCAATACCAAGATTATGTACACACAAACAATACAAGGTGGTCGAAATTCTTATCACATTACGGAGTTAGACAACGAGGTACGTTAAGCGCATTCCTATTCATACTTGCGATAGATGACTTAATAAAGGAGTGTAAACTGAAGACGAGAGGACTTAATTGGGGATGCTATCGACTGCAACAATATCGTATATTGGAGTTAACTTTTCCCTACTTGCTTATAACCAGGAGGACTTACAAAACAACTTAAAATGGAACACTGCCCTTTTAAATAGAAACCTAAAGATAAACATCAAGAAAAGTAAATGTATGATAATATCTAAAGAAAAACAATATCTAGTTAAACAGCTGAATAATGAAAGAATGGGGCAGGCAGAGGAGTTCAAATATTTAAGTTTCCTCATATCTGAAGATGGAACAATTGATGCAGACATAAACAACAGGGTCCAATGAATAAGTATTTTGTAAGCAAAAAGGAAGTGTCTCGGTCAACCAAATTAAGGGTGGATAGTGCAGTGTATGTGCCAAGTTTAATATACGGATGTGAAGCATGGGCCTTAAACCCGAAACAGAAGAACCGATTACAAGCAGCAGAAATAATATTCCTCAGGAGAATTGCAGGACGAAGGAGATTTGACCGGATAAGGAATGAAGTTATAAGGAAGGAGCTAGGGGTGATACCGCTGCACACAAAAATACAAAAACAACAGTTACGCTGGTTTGGGCACCTTGCACGAATGAAAGAAACAAGACTCCCCAAGAGAACGTGGCAGACCCAGCTGCCACACAAACGAAGCAGAGGTTGACCAAGGAAAAACTGGAACGAGCGAATAGCAAACCATAAAAAAAAGATAACATATGGGAAGAAGCCGAAAAGATGACGCAAGATAGGAGGAAGTGGAGAAAGTTTATCAACACGACAACCTCGACACCTGAAAAGGTACAAGAGGATGAGAAGTAAGTAAGTAAGGTATTTTTCATGCTCCCCCCCTGCGAAAGTGTTACTTTCGTAGCCTGGTAGCGCGAGCGAAAGCGAAAATAAATAGTACGGTATTGTTACCGTATGTAGTAACGTTGACAACAACCCACGTTATTAATCACCGAATCATTTTATTTTATTATAATTTCATCTATTACGGTGGTTAAATAAAATAAAATTCTATAATTTGTAAATTTTTTTAGGCTAGTATTAATTTGTTAAATAATTACTTGATCGCTTTAATGTTGGTTTTATCAATTAATTGTAATATAAAAAGGGGACATGCAAATATTGCATCCTCGACAACAAAAAATTGATTCAAAATATTACTGTATTTGCTGTGCTAATTATTATTATACTATAAGAGTGACCCAAAAATTATAAATTTTATATTATAAAAGCACTATTAATCCAATCGTATGCATCTGTTCAAAATGTAATTTTTTCAGTTTTTCTGGTATGACATTCTTTTGTGAACAGAAAGAGAAATTATTTCGTTTATAAAAGAGAATTATTTTTACTAGATGTCAGTCTGAGCAGATGCTAATGACTTAGACCTCATTGTCTTTACCCGTCATCTCTGGACTGCAACTAACACGAATGACGTCATGAGCCGAGATCGCACTATTCGTATATCAAGGGTTCTCGAAAAAACATTTGTTTGCTATAAAATCAAATTAGTAGCTTTAAAGTGCTCTACATATATTGGAAACAAATACAAGATAGACCTAATTTTCTACAAAAGGCCAGATTTACAAGTCATTCGCAACACATAGATAATTAGAGAAGCCTGATCTGCTTCTTTACGTAAATAAGAAGCTGTTTGGAAAACACTATTCGTACAACATTTTGAAATTTCCTGGAAGCAGTTAACCAAACGGCAATAATAATTTTTTTTTAAATTTCACTGTGTGAATGGATATTAAAATTCGAGTTAGAGATTTGGGATTTGAATCCAGATTCGAATAAATTACCAACACTAGTTTATGCCTAAGTAAAAACCAAAATTGAACTTGAATATTATACAGGGTGATTCAAAAATATTGTCATTAATTTTAGGAGTAGGTAGAACATATCAAATAGAACAAGTTTTCTCAATAAACCATGTGTCGCAAATAAAGTGTAAACTCAGAAAAAAATTAAAAAGATCAATACAAAAATTGTTTTGGAGTCACTGGAATAGGTTTTGTTTACATTCAAAATCTGAATTTATCAATCGCCTTTCTTGTCCACACTGATAAGAGAGCACAGGTGTGATGTGTACCTAGGTTAGTCAGTTCGTTGTTCGCTTTAAAAGTTCTCTGTTCGAGCGCTTTAATTGAAGGTCATTCTAACCTTTTAATAACCGAATTAATTGACGTTATTAATTTACGGGAAAGCTGCAGCAGCTCTGAAAGACAGTTTGTGTTTGTGGTATGTGTGTGTGTGTTTGAGTGCGTTTGCGTAGAAGTTAATTGAGGAACATTTGAACATCTTCTGTAAGTCCTATTCCTCTTTATTAACAACAATTTTTCTAGTATCACTTTTTAAACATGTCAGTAATTGTTTACTGTCAATCTCAAGCCTGAAAAAATGTGAGAGGAAATTGAAACCTGTAAATTACATAACTGCGTAATGTTTTATTTATTTTTGCAGGGTAAAATATCTTTTTAAATGCATATTAGCCAGCGGTTTTCAAAAATGTGTAATCAAATTTAAAATAAAAAACAATTGCGATAAGCTTTAAATTTTTGCTGTAATGTATGTACTTCTATTAAAGTCAGCATATACCCATTTCATTTAATGACAATACTTTTGAATCACCCTGTATATCAGTATTAAGGATATTCATGGAATAAAAATCTGATATCTTAACACATCGATCATAAGTTTTTTAGAACTACTTTGAAGAGACTTCAATTCAGAATACTATCAACATCAACCATAAGTATCTAGCTTTTTGAAAAATATTGAAACTTGTGTTGTCTTGGTTATGAAGCAGGCATTTTATCTTTTAGGCCAATAAGAAACTGAAGAAATTCAAGATTATGCAGTGTAGTCATAAATATGTGGTTAACGAAGGCTATGAAAAACAAAATTATTATTTTAAATCAAGATATCCAGTTGTTCTCATATGCTAAAATCGAAGACATGCATTGAGGATTGCCTTCACCGAAACATTATGTGATCGCACTCTATTAGACGACTTTGTAGAGTTGTTCGTGTTTTCTGTAGCTCATTTCATTTCTCTTTGGAATAGGTCGTCGAAATTCGAGAATGCATAAGATATGAATCTTAAATCTGAGATTCGAACCTCTAAAGCACCGTATAATATTCGAATCCAAATGTCAGATTTAATCTTCGAATTTCCAGTTTGAATTTCAAAATTCATGTTTTCGATTTTAATTCTACGTTTTTGATATTATAATATTGAAATTTGAAACACCGTTAGTGAATTTACACCGAAATAAATTTACACACAGAAAGAAAATTAGTTTTTAAATGGAAAAGGGGTTGGAAACCAAAATTCAAGTTCCAAAATAGAGTACATCCTCAAAATTTTGAAACTAAATCTAAGATTGGAAATTGGAATGATTTTAATTCAATATTGCAGAAAATTCTGGTTACAAAAACGAGAAGTGAAATCTTCTCTTTACTTCACCTTGAAATTAGGAAATTATCATTGCAGATATTTCAATTTGAAAAGAAAAGAATCGAATATCAAATTCACATTCAGATTTCATCAGAAAGCTTTTTACTACAACAACAGCTTGATGATTTCAGTTCATTACGTTGGTAATAAAAATTAGATAGCCAGTAACTTATCAGTTGTGCACTTTTGATACTTAAGTAACCAAATGCTGCTTTAATCTAATGTTAGAAAATTTGTTTATTTTATAACAGGCAATTGAAAACAGCATTTAGCATTTAGGAAGAAAGCAACCAAGCAAATAAATAGCATTTGGCAACAAATCCCCCTTCTACATAACCTAAAATTGAACAAATCACACATTTATAGGCTGCCTAATTTTTATTACCAACATAATAAACTGAAATCATGGCCAACCATAGTTCGATGTGTATAGACAATTATGTTTTCTTCTTACATACTTACAAACAAAAAAAGGACCAAGAAAATGTGAAAGCAGTTTATAGTAACTTCAACAAAATCCATAAATTGTAGCATTTCGAGTATGTTTGATATGTTAAAATCCTTTAAGAAGCTAAGTTTCCTTTTATTTGATGTTAAACGAGACACTCGAAAATTAACGAGACACAAGAACGTTTTTAAATTTTGAGAATATACTCGTAAATGAAAATAACAATTCCCTAAATCTACAACGGGAAAATTGGCTACAAATACCGTTTTATCGTTATTGAAGGGAGTTGTGCACTAATATTCGAGTAAGCTGATACTAACGATAGAATGTGATTAATTGTTGCTAAGTAACCATCTGAAGCGTGGGTCAAGTGGCTGACTGAGTTGCTAATCCGCCAACCCCTAAAAGGGCGCCCTGGGCCGTTATTACATTCCATTTCCCCATTTGATACCGGATATAGTGTCAGGTATTCGGAAATTATTAGAAAAATGAATTCTCCCTCCTCCGGCGGTGCGTTTCTCAACGAGAAAAAGGCCCCGGAACAAATTTAGGAAAGAAGTACTTAAGAAGCCTTTTAGTAAAGTTACATTATACCCGAAAAGTAACGATGATGATGGTAAAAGTATCGGTCTGTTTGCGACAGTGTGTCGGATGTATATTGATAGCTCCATAAAATGCTGTCCGGTTCCCCTGTCGCTGACAGATGAGATTTATCCGACTTTATATGATGATAACATTGGCCGCCCACAAAAACACACACTGCATGTTGCCATCGGCAGTAGGGGCGAGTTCGCGCTTCAGCCCTTTGTTCGGGACGTGGACGATGTCGAGCTTTAAGTGATGATGTTCGTGTCGTCCTGCTTGCCTTTGCCTCCTGTTCGTTCCTACACTTTAGACAACCTTTAAAATTTTAGCAGCTATTGTTTCTGATGTCTTTCTATGCAGATAGACTACTTATAAAGTCTTAGCACTTTAGCACTTCTATTTTTTGTTAACTGTTGGAACAAGGACTTGTGCTTAGCACACTGATTGTATCAATTGTCAATTGCTTTATTGAGATTAAAATATTTTGAATTTTGGATTTTTTTGTCAATTATTGTAATTAATTTATGAAGACAGCTTCTCATAATTGGGTCTTTCAATTTTTGTAAATTTTAGTTTATTAGGTACCTGTGTAGTTCGTAATAAAAAGAAATATTTGTTAAAATTGATACCGGTATTAAAAAGTTTATTACGTATAAACATTTCCAAAACCTTCAAAATGCCCCTTTCTGGAAATGATAAACAATAACACTTTTGAGAAGTTGGTTACGGAATGTTCTAAATTTAGAGAAAATCAAAACCCATCAAATTAGTTCTAATTTCAATTAAAAACCTGCTATTAATTTTTACAGAAAAACGCTTATCTGGTTTTGTTAAATTTGATTATTAATTAATCGCTTCTCAAATTTAGTGAAATTGATTACCACAAAAATCAGTACAAGCTAAAATCCTTTATAAGCTTTGAAAATTTAAAACGCAAGTTATTAGGCTAACATTATAGAGTTATGGAATAACTTCGCAAATACCTTACACAAAGCTATCAAATATTTTTGTAATAAAAACAAAGGTCATGGATTAACGCTATACCATAAGGAACAAATTAAATATAAACATTTTCTGCAAATGAAATATATTAAAACGCGAAAGAAGGAAGACTATCGGATTCACTTTTAAATCTATTTGCTGAAAAACACCAAATAGCATTCCGCGAAAATATCAAAAAGTTTTTTAAATACGTTCGTGCCTATCTAAATTTAAAGATAAAATTTCTTTGTTAAAGACTGAAATTTGAAATTTCTGTAATAGTAACCTCGAAACTGTTATTATTTTAAGAGATACTTTTTTATCTGTATATTGCTATGCCCCACGTTGGTTTCGACAATTAATGCTATGAGATATTCGTTTTGATTATTATTATTATTTAATTATAGTTTATAATCTTTAAAAATATCGCATACAATTTTTAATTTCCAGCTGTTTCAAAATTAATATCAATTTTTAGAAATCTCTTATTCCAGGGTCGTTAATAGGGATCGCGTTTATGAATTTTAATTTTTAGAAAATTAACACCTTCAAAATTTTGTAAACCGTTAACAATAAATAATAACAAATTCTAATAACTAAACAAACACTTTTCTTTTAAAATTAATAAATTTAGTACCTTTCACAATCGACTTGAACAACACACCTCCTGCTTTGTTTCCAAAATTCACTAGGTTCTCACTTATTTTTCCATCCAATAATACCTTGTAACAATTCAATTTTAATTTTATTAAACATCCCACTGAACTTCTTCATATATCCAAATTTATAATTCCTTTTCCAAGTAAGATTTTATTTCATCATTATTTCACATTATACTATTCCAAATTATGTTTTAACCAATCAATCTTTTATATAACTTTTAATAAGATTATACTTTTATTCGCTTTTAAATTATATTAATATGAAAATAAATCACTTTTAAGTTTTAATTTCAAAAACTTAATTTCGGTTATTTATTTTCAACCTTCTTCTTCTTATTTATTTATTTATTTATTCAACTAACACTCTATATTTTTATTATAACAAAATTTTTTTTTTCTAACACTAACATCTTATACTGTTTCTATGGTGCATAAGAGCTCACTTGTTATGTTGCCTTTAAAATAAGCTTTTCTCGATAAAATACGTCGTCAATGACAAGGTATTTTATATGCCTTTAAAATACGCTTTTCTCTATAAAATACGTCGCTGCCTAGCAATCTTCGCATTTTGTGTATTGCGACGCGTCTCAAATAATAATTTATTATGATTTCTAATAATATATTAGTGAAGGCTATTAGTGTTAGAAAAAATCTTGAAGACAACTCGTGTTTTATAGTTTAAAAATCTCGGTCTATCAAATCCTCGGTTCACTTCGTTCGCCCGGATTTGAACTACGACCTTTATTTTTAAACCTTATATATAAAACACTTGTTGTCTTAATAGCTATAAGTTTACTTTATTTTAAAGGTGTTTATTTATTTACATTATTCCAAAATAAAACCATAACTCACCGTCTTAAGAGATTGTCTAAAGATATATCAATATATTACAGAACACATTGATAATTTAGACCTGCCATAAACAGACCGAAAAATTAGCAATCGCTGTGTAATATCCAATTTCAGTTTTCAGAAGCCATTACTCGACGCAAAACTCCTGAGCTAGGACAGATGACGATTAAAAATTGTACAAAAATGTAGGGACTCGCTTGTTGCACCTTCCTTAAACATATTTTGTTTATTCTTTTCCACTGGAATAATTCCATCACAACGCTACAAATTAGTTATAACTCTCGTCTTTCAAAAGGGCGACATTTTTGGCGCCGAAAATTATTGACTCATGTCCGTTTCACCTGTCCCATTAAAAGTAATGGAGCATATCAAACCCTCGTAAATAAGAACCTTTCTATTTAGGAAAAGCTTTTTTTAAAATTCATTTCCTCTTCTACCGCGATGCAGTGTCGAGGTTCATTCACACTTGTTGGCGTGCAGTGGAGGTGATGGGTCAATTTTTGGACTTGTATCACGCGCCAACCTGATTTCATCCACAACATACCTTAAACCTAAGCCTTTACGCTTAATTAACATAATACTACGGCCACCGCTGGAATCGAACCCGTGTCAGCCGGCTACATAGCAGGCACTTACCTGACTGAGCTACCCAGGTTGCCTTGAGCAAAACTTAATCCAGGACAATAGGCCAAAATAGAAAGGGAAAACGCAAGAACAACTTGGAATAAAAGCGTTGCTGAGATACTGCAGAGGAAGGAAAAGACATGGGAGGAAGCTAAAATTATGGCCAGAGACAGAAAGAAGAGGCGTAATTTTGTAGAAACATGAAAGTGAAGAAACGAGAACTTCCACACCTCCGGGTAAAAGACGAACAGGATGATGATGATAATGGTGATGATAAAACTTCTTAAAGTTTTAAACCCCTTTTTGCTATTTTTTGTATTGTAACGGCGAATGCAGCCGAAAGTGTGCGAAACCGAAGATGCCGCTTACTTAAATAGGATTCGCTTGCGTTTCACCCTCTTCTCTATTAGTCTCTTCAATTACTATTTTACTATTTCTGGTGCATCTGCAGTGACAAAACATGGTTACCTATATTCAATATCTTTGTTTATTTAGTTTGTATAGTAAATTAGTCCATGTAGTTATTATTTAAAAACTCAACATTAAAATAATCGGTGATTACAGTTACAATTAATGCAGTCCATTCTATTGAAGAAAACTATTAAGTTCACTGGGATCAAATGTACAATCTGTTTTCTTTAAGGGATGACATTTCTCAACTCTAAACTAATTTCGTTTTTAGATCCCTTATAGGAGTACAGCTAAATAACATTTCTTCTTTTAGATTGGAAAAGCGTTAGTCAAGCAAAATAGCTATTTAACTTTTGGAGGAACATTAATATACATAACGATTAAACGTAATTATGTAAAAGCCCTTGCTTCAGTAACCAACTTTTGCCATTTGGTTTACAAACACTTCATTGTGGGGATATGGGTCCTGGTGTCCCCCACGTAGTCGGCGCCTATGGCATCATCGTTTATTATTAAGAAATTTGTGTAAAAGTGAGAAATCAAGTATACGGTGTGTCCACCTTAGACGGCATCACCCCAGTATTTTTTTAATATATTATCGATTTAAAAAATTTCTTTTTTCTGATTATACCCCTCACTAAATTGTACTTTTAGGGTATGTTACTTTCCCTTCACGGTAAAATGCTAGCCTACTACGATTTAAAATAAACAGCAAAATTGAAGAAGTCGTATTAGGGATTTTTTTATCAAAAAATCTTGTTAATAAAAGTTGTTCAGAATCGTTCAAATAAGCTAAATCAGAAATTTCATTAAAAACAAAAAACTCTCAGAGCCTGAAATTAGATTTTTTCTTGACAAATTCAAATACCTGGGATTATAAAATTCGAATATGGAACTTGGATTCGAATTTTGGATAGGTACCGAATCTAGATTCAAATCCCGAATCATCATCTTAGATTTGAATTTCCAAAACTGAATTCAGATTATACAATTTACAGTTCGAGGATTGAAATTTCCAAGCTTAAATTTGGTTACGAAATCTGAATTTTGAGTACTCGATTTTCAAATTGGTAATGGTGCTTATGCCCAAGCAGAATGTCCAAATATGGATATTAAATATCGTAGAGGGAGTTTATAGATGACACGAAGAGAATATAGAAGAAAATGGGCATAACAACATTAATAACAAAGAAACTAGAAAACAGAGCACTACAAACAGTGGTACGGACATGTGGAAGTAATGTGTAAAGATAGAAAATCTACATAAATAAATTAATGGACGGTAAAGACCTAAAAGAAGGCGACTGAGAGAATCGAAATTTATGGAAGCTGTAAATAACGAAAGAAGATGATGAAACACCATAATTATAAGCTGTAAGCTGTGGTTTACATAAAATACGAAATCTGCACTGAAAGCTCAAGGATTAAATCAAATGTCTGGACTACAATCTTAAACACGGTTTCATGAATCAAACCTCGAATCGAAGATTTGTATCTGAGGTATGAATTCGAAGATCGGAACTGAAGATTCGAATTTTGAAAATGCGGTTATTATCGAATCTTAAGAAATTGCGAATCTTGGCAGCCTTGACTTTAATTTATATTTTCTAAATTTGATTTATTGGTAAATTAAAATACTGAATACTAGATTTTTAACTTTTTACAAGTCCCTTTCTACTTTGTTTTATTGAATATCTCTAGCTTCAAAAGTTCTTCTAAATCGTTGTTATGGTCAATCATTCGTTGTCCTCTTGAAATATTTCTTTCATTTTTTTTCGTAAAGCTGCAGTGTCCTCGTTGAAATGCCCATTTGATAAAAAACATGAGGGTCAATTTTTAATTAGGACCCATCAAAAAAACGAAGAAGTGCATCATCCATCGAGCGCAGATTAAAAACAAATCAGGTGCCGGTAATCGAAATAAAATTTTACGATCGCGAAATCTCTTACGCGGACATGAAGCGTATACCAAGTGTTCATTGACAGAATCTCGTAACCCATAAGCTGTCAAAACTTGGCACAGAAATCCAGGCTCCAGCAATTAATTCTCTAATTCCAACTGACACCTCCAACAATAGACCGTTTAAAGTCCAGTGCGATAGTCCGGGGTCGTGTAAACATACGCTTAAGACCTGTCATCGCCGTTGACATCTATTGTTGAACATCTCCCATAACACAATCGTCCAGCACTAGTTCGGACCATTATGTAAACCTGGTCCGCCGTTCGAAGAAGTGATCGAACGCGATGGACCGTTCCGACGCACCTCCGACTATTTTACAAGTCATTCTGCTATGTGGGTGGTTACTGTAAATTCTGACACTGGGTGGTATTGATATGAATCCTGAATGAACGTCTCCGCATTAAATAGGTGGTGGCGCTATTGGTTGTCATTACTTAAGAATTTGTTAATTGTTCCATCACGCACGGTTTAACTTCGTCAGCTTTTTTCTACTTTTTTTTTTGGGGAGAGGACAACGACAGATGTTATGGAATTTTAAATTCTCTAGGAAGTGTGCACCATTTTTATTTTATATTTTACTCTTGGTATTTACCGAGCCTTCGTTTTTCGAGCGAACTCTCTCTAATTGGGTACGTCAATCGGTTTGTATTGGCTGGCTTTTTTATATGGAAATTTGAAAAGGAAAATACAGAATTAAATTTTTAAGTTTTGGAAGCTTTAATTGTAAAAGTTAAATCTTAAGAAATTTTTAAGAAAAAATAAACATTGTGAGAAAGCCTACTGAAAATAGAATTTTGAGCGTTTTAATTCAATTAAGCATGAGTGTTACAGTTGTAGTCTTGCCGAAGAAGCATCTTCTGAAATTGAGCAATTATTCAGAAGAATTTCAGAACAGCAAATTTTCGAAAATGCCTAATTTTTGGATCATGAATTCAAGAAGACTTGCATCTTTAACATCCAAATTCCGATGCTAAGATTCGAATCTTTGAATTTTTATTTCAGGCTCTTCGATTTCGAATTTACGATTACGAATCCAGATGTTAGATTTGAGAATCTGAGACGCCGAGATTCGGAATCGGAGTCTATTAACAACCATACATATTCAGCAAGTTCCAATAAATTTACACATTATTTAAGTCAAGAACATTTTAACTCATATCTGATCGGTAATATAATTAAGTAGTGCGTTGACATTGCGAAAGAGTTTAGTTTAGGCGTAATACCAAATATAGTAATTTTTAAGAAGATTTTAGATGTTTAATGTGCCGGGAAAAATTGTTCATAATCGATAATCGATTAATCGATTACACTAATAATAGATTATTGACAAAATCGATTAATTCGATTAATCGATTATCGCTAGCATTCAATTAAATCAATTATTCACATAACTGCGATTATTCAAATAATGGATTAATAACATGTTTGCCGTTTATAATAAAAATTATCAGTTACAATATATGAGTAATATCCAAAGTAGGAAATACTAGAAACGCTAAACGTTATATTGCCTGAACGAAAAGATAATATCTTAATTTTTTATCTGACAATGTAGGATATAGAGTTTTGTTAGGTATAAGTTTGAATGTCTTTTTTACGAATTTATATATTTTTTAAACTTATTTTATTTCAGTTAAATATGTATTTATCTGTTGTAGTAAATTGTTGCAATAAATTCCTTGTCCGATGAAATTGCCAATAAAACCTTTCTCTCCGGCAGAAGTGAAAAAAGAAATTTGCAACTGCAAAAGCCATATAGCCCTGGGTCACCTCTTAGCATCAAAGAGCTGCCCAGAAAAGCAATCGTGATATTAATTAGAGTAGAATTAAAACGAGAACAGCACTCACGTGACCATGCGCCGTTAAGCAGAAAGCGTTCGGGCGAGTCCCAATTGTTACGGAAGGGGAGACTCTTTGTTGTTTGTGATTGGCGTTCGTGGTGTTTGTTTCGTTCATTTCGTATTTAGTTTTATTTTCGTTCTCAAGTCTCTTCCAAATCAGTTCTTTTCAGAACTAAATCTAAGTTTGTTATCTACGTCGTGATTACGTTATTTACACCGTATATTTATTCGCAAGAGACTGCATTCAATTGCACGTGGAAAGTTTGAGGTTATAAGTTAAAAATCTTGTGTTACGCCACTGGAATTTTCCCGCCGCGCAGATCATTGATGACGCACATGTCTCATTTTGTGCTTACTCTACCATCTATAACAACATGCTAAAGCTAACTTATTATACAGTAATGTGGAATCTTATCGACCCATTAGTTTCTTCTCTTCCAACCATGTCCAAGATATTTGAAAGGCTCCTACTTCAAAGGCTTACTAAAGCAGTCGACCTAGACAAAATAATACCATCACACCAGTTTGGTTTCCGTGAACTAAATTCGACTATCCAGCAAAGTCACAAAATAGTGACCGAAATACTTAAGAGTTTTGATGAGAAGAAAATATGTATGGCTATCTTCCTTGACATATAGCAGGCTTTCTACTAAGGTCTTCTATGTCCTACTAAGGTCTTATATGTCTGACTGTTACTTTCAAACAAAATTAAATTCTGAGATATCTACATATTACTCCATCCAGTCAGGTGTAGCTTCTCTACCTAGTCTTTACTGCCGACATTCCAACTACAGCTAGTGCTTTTGCGGATGATACCGCATTAATTTCCGTGAATGAGAACCCATACGTGGCCTCCGATAACCTACAGCATCATCTCAACCTCCTCGAAGACTGGCTCAACAAGTGGCAAATATCAGTAAATCAATTCAAATCAGCACACGTTACATTTACTACCCGACGGGTTAAATGCACAGAAGTAACAGTAAATGGCATCCGACTCCACCTGAAAGGTGAGATTAAATATCTTGGATTAACACTAGACCAAAGACTTACATGGAACGCCCATATAAAGAATGAAAAAATACAAATTAACCTCAAGTTACGTTAAATGAGTTGGCTAATAATCTTACTCTACAAATGTGTATTATCAAGCCTATATGGAGCTACAGGTTCCAACTGTGGGGCTGTGCAAAATCCTCAACTACTAAAATCATCCAAAGGTTACAATCCAAGATACTATATTATTAAAAAAGCTTGCTATTATTTGTAGCAAGTAGCATATATTGTTTCTTACACGCTGTTGATTGTAAATGAAAATTATGCAATATTTATAATAGCAATTATTAAAAAAGCTTAACTCCGCCTGCGTCAGTTGCTGAGTGGATTGAGTAGCTCAGTAGCTGTCGTTGCCGGTCCCAAGCCCGGATAAAGGAGGAGGGTTTATAAGCAAGCTTAGCACCCTACTTGCAGTAAAAACTAAACATGCTCAAAGAAATATCAATTGGCCTCGGAACAGGATGGACCATACGACGATAGACAAGGCGAGAAAAGGGACAAAGAAAAAGGAAATACTACGAATAGCTACATGGAATATCGGCTCGTGGAACACAAAAGACCAAGAAGTAGTAACAGAGTTAGAAGAACACACCATAAATAGATGTTTACTTAGTGAAACTAAAAAAAAGGCAAAGGAACTGCAATGAGAGAAAATTACCTTCTAGCATATAGTGGCATAGATAAACACATAAGAACGCTCGCAGGGGTAGGAACACTAATACACAAAAAATACATAAACAACATAGTAGACACCAAATATGTGAATGAAAGAATAATGTTAGTCACCTTAAACTTTGATGGAAAACAAATAAATATAATTTCAATTTATACACAATAGAGGAAAACAAGAAAGAGAAGCATTTTATGACGCACTCCAAGGACTGCTTAACACAATACCAACACGAGAAAAGATTTACTTGATGGGGGATTTTAATACACGCATTGAGGATACTGTCATACCAGGAGTCAAACAAAAGTTTAACGAACCGACTATAAATTTATAAATGATAGCGGCAAAGAATTGATAGAGTTCTGCACCATCCGATACAGCGGAAAATAACGTGGTCCAACAGTAGAGGGCAGAATTCGATGATAGATTTCATGATAAGCAATAGAGAAACACATCCAAAACAAATACTACTTAGATGTCCGAACTCTAACATCCGCCAATATAGGCACAGATCATGGTCTGGTATTATTGTATTATGTAAATTAAACCTATACATTAAACCAAAGAAACAAAATCCACTATTTTCTCAAAAACTAAAAATAGAGAACATAACAGACCCAAGCATAAAAACCGTATACCAAACAAGACTAAAACAAAAAATTGAAATGGAAAATGAACAAATTAATTACAATGCTACGGAAAAGTGGACAAAACTAAAAACAAATATCCTAACAGCAGCAGAGGAAGCACTTGGAAAAAGAAAAATTAATAAAAATAAAGCGAAAACAAGAACACCTTGGTTTGATGAAGAAGTTAAGGCACTAGCAAAAGAAAAGAAAACCGCCTTCCTTAAGTATAAAAGCAAACAAATATGCTAAATATGTACAAATAAGAAATAAGGTTAATCGGGATATACAAAAAAGAAAACTGGGAAAAATTTACAAAAGCTGTAGAACGTGAGTTATATGGAACACAGAAAAATGTTTGGGGAATTTTACAAAACCAAAAGCGAGAAATAAGTAAAAACATACAAATCAATAATATCCAAGAACAACAATGGATTGAACATTTCCAAACACTATACAGGGAACCAGGAAGAGACCATGTAAATATGAACCAATCAAAGAATGACAACAATCATCCAATAAATATAACACTAGAACAAACTACGCAAGCCATAAATAAACTAAAAAATCGCAAGTCACCTGGACCGGATGGTATATTCAATGAATTAATAAAATATGGCGGAGAAACCTTAAATACACATACAGGGTGATTTGTGAGGAACCCCCATATTTGGATAATGTATTCAGGGAACTAAAAGAAACAAAAAAAGTATAATAAACATATGGTTAAATTTCAACCGTTACTGAGATATTGTGAAAATAGTTTTTAATCAGGTGGTTTTCTGAATTGGCCACCAAGGTCACCAGACCTCACTCCTCTAGATTATTGCCTTTGGGGATGGCTGAAATTATTAGTTTATAAAACAAAAGTGAACACAAGAAAGGCACTACTTGATAGAATACCTAACTAACTGCGCAGCATTCATCAGAGATAATCACCGTGCGCTTCAACGAGCTACCCGTGCATTTCACAAACGAGCTGACGCATACATCGAGGTGAACGGTGGTATTTTTGAGAATTCAATTAATTAGTTTGTATTTTATGTTACGAAATAAACACTTTTCATTCTTAATGCATTACAATCAATTCACCTGATTAAAAACTATTTTTACAATATCTCAGTAACAGTTGAAATTTTGCCATATGTCCCTGAACACATTATCCAAATATGGGGGGTTCTTCACAAATCACCCTGTATACATAAATTATTTAATAAAGTGCTAGAAGAAAGAAAAATACCCCTAGAATGGAAAAGAAGTTTTACTATCCCTATATATTTAAAAAAAGAAACAAGAAGCTACCAGAAAACTACCGGGGTATCACACTACTAAACTCAATCCTGAAACTACTAACATCGTTAATTAAGAACCACCTACAAGAAACAATACCCATAGTGGAAGAACAACAGGGCTTTAGAAAAAAACAGAAGCACATTAGATGCGATATTTATGCAATAGAATATGACAACCCCATGTATCTGAGTATGTTTTCTGGACCTCAAAGCAGCGTTTTACCGCATCAGAAAAGCGGACATCATTGATATCCTTCACGAAGAAAACATATCGCAACAAATAATAGACACCATAAACGATATTAATACAAACAACACAACTGAGGTAGCAACAAATAAAGGTTACACAAACCCCATAAGTATAAATACAGGAATACGACAAGGGGACTCGCTTAGCCCATTCCTTTTTAATCTTATAATTAATAAGATAATTAGATCTGTACAGAACAAAACAGGACACAGAATGGAAAATAAAAACATCAATATAGTATGTTACGCTGACGATGCGGCGTTAATATCTAACAGCGAGGACAATTTCCAACAACTATTGCAACAATTTAATCTAACAAGTAAACATTACAATATGGAAATATCAAAAGCAAAAACTAATGCAATGATTATATCAAAAGACCCCATCCGCTGTAAGCTAGAAGTAGAAGGGACAATAATCGAATAGGTTATGAGTTTTAAATATCTAGGAGTTGATGTAAGCAGTAACAGAGACTTGATCATCGAAGTCCAACGACAATCAATAAAAGCAACGCAGATAGCAGGATGCCTGAGAAACATCATTTGGAACAACAAATACATGAGGACAGAAGGCAAAGTTAAAATATACAAGCAGTAGTTAGACCGGTGTTAACGTACGCGACAGAGACAACACCGAAATAAAAAGAACAAAACAAAAAATGAGAACTACAGGAATGAGAGTGCTACGTTCAATATTAGACCTAAAGCTACAAGATAGGCAAACAAACAGCAGTATTAGAGAAATATGTAATATACAAGACGTAGTAAAATGGACTAAGAAAAGAAAGAAAGATTTGAATTGTGGAATGACCATGTAGACAGAGTGGATCAAGAAAGACTAGCTCGAATTTGTAAAACAGAACGACCAGAAGGAAAGAGACCACCAAGACGACCACCCAAGAGATGGGCACAGAGCACATCGTCAACCGAATAGAAAGGCCAAGCAAACAGGAAGAAATTCCTAGCTAAAAGAAGAAGGAGAAGAAGAAGAAGAAGAAGAAGAAGAAAAAGAACTCAATCAATCGGGAAAAATACCATCATTAATCGATTTATTAATTTATTTAAGCGTATGACATTTTGTAGCAAGGAGATCACGTAGTGACGGTTTGGCTGCCAGTTGAGGGAATCAAAGCCACATTTTTAAACGACTTGGCGTCGCGAACTTTGTTATATCCCCTTTATGTTAGGGAAATGTGTTATCTGCAGTAGTTTCCCGTTGTCTTCTGCAGAGTTTATGAGCGTGCATTAAGTGTATGTATAGTGTTTGTGTCTTGTTACTATCTGCAGACAGAGTCGTTAATTGTAACCACAAGATTAAATGGCTTCACTCGCTCAAGTACCGACCTCGAACGTGTGGAATTCTTTATAAAAATCCTTACCACTCCGTAAGATTCGAAGCCAAGACACCTAGCCAGGAAACCAGCATTCTTACCACTACGGCAACGAGCTTCAATTAATGAATCGATTTATCGTCTTTAATCGACTAATCATAGTAATCGACTACTGATAATAACCCAAATATTTGAAAATCGATTAATCGATTTCACAAAAAATTAAATCACGATTATTGAGTAATCGATTTAATTTGAACAAATTACCAACACCAGTTTAAAGTAAGTGTGCATTCGAGATCTTTATATAAGAATAATTTTCATAAAATTGTCTTAGGCATCTTAACTTTTGAGTATTATTTGAGCTTCAATAAAAATGTCATCACGACCGAGGTTTGAATCTGTGTCAACTTGGTTATATTAGGGTGTTATTAGTTCTCGAAATGACATTTGTTTGTTACAGAACCAAATTAATAGGTTTAAAGTGCTTACATTGGGAACAAATACGAGTACAAGATGGTTAAACTCTTCTAAAAACGGAATATACTAGTTTCTATGTTTTTCGTAACAATCGCAGATTTTTAGAAAATTAAAGCTTCTTAACATAACCAAAAGACTCTTTGGAAGATATTGAAATTTTCTGGAAACAGTTAATCAAATGCCAATAAAATTGTTAGAATTTAAAGTGTTTGAAGATGGCAATTTAAATTTGTGCTAGAGATCTAGGGTTTGAATCTAGATTTAGTAAACGAAATTTTAATTCAGGTTCGATATTCGAATTTCTTCATAGCAAGGATTCAAATTTGGTATAGAAAAATTCGAATCTTAGATTAATAGCTTGATATAGCTTTTTTGAAACAGAGCTAAATTACTTGTGACTCATTCTAGAACAGAAATTTGTAGTGTTAAAAGCAACTAAAGAAACGCCGTTTTCGCGAAAAAACTAAATTATTTGTTGACTTAAATATTATAAGCTATGTATAAATATTTTGTTGAATAAAAACTGTCTTTCGTTGCAAACAATTGCAGTCTTTTATAAATCTTTCACAATTTTTTAAAAAATTCTTTTTGCGTAGGACGAATTTTGAAGAAATATAAATATACGACCATAGCCACTTTTGATCAGAAAGTTTTTTAATCACGTCTTTTGCATTCCTCTTCAGAAATGCTTTCGGAGCGAGTCAGATATAATTCAGAACGAATGCAAGGTTTGTGACAAGGTATCAGAAAATATTTACTTTTTAGAAAAATTAAACACAGTATTTCTGATTAAACTTCATTATATTAATTTGTACCCATGAAATAAACTCTTTCTAAATACCTACGTTACTATATAACGGAGGAAACCATCCGTCCTACATATATTATCCGTCGGGATGCTGTTTATAATCCGACTCGATGGAACTACGCAACTGAAAAATAATTTTCAAGCATTAAATTTATAATGGTTTTCTAATTGTATTGTATGAATACCGTATTTCTTCTTGTACAAAAGAAGCTTCAAGGTACCCAAAAACAAATATTCATTATTTATTCATTACTTAGTAATTCGTAGATTATGACTATTTTACGAGGCAAGATTTCCTATATTGCTTCATCACTTCTTGTCGTAAGTAAGAAATTAAGATATTTTTGTTTTGTTTCAGTCCTGAATTCATGAGTCTTTCATATTTTCAGGTATCAAAACATCGAACCTAGCTTTTTGTTCTTCAAAACGCTTCACAAGTTTCCTGCAAGTCCTGTGACTCAAAGAAAACAGTGTAAGCAGCAAGAAAATTCAGCAAAATTTCCTCTTCTTACCATTTCCCTATAAACCAGTGTCTTATCCTTCCTTCCCTTTCTATAACATTAATCTCTTATCTTGTTTTTGTCTTATATTTTATGCTAAAGTAAGGTAAGCATTAGAAAAATATTAGACTTTCACGAAGCACTACAGATTACCGTAGTTGTTTTTACTCATAAATTTGATTACAATCTTTATTAAACTGCGACTATAAAACTTAGCCTAGAAAGTTTACAACATTTCATTAATGAAACCCATAACTTCAGCGATATTAACCGAATCCGGATCTTACATCCAAATCTTTGTGTTTCAAAATTCGAATATCTATCATGATAAAGTTCATTCAAATATTCGAATCTGAAATCCTCAATTTGGATTTAAATACCGAATCTCTAAACTCAAACTTCTATTATTGAATTTAAATAAGAATTAAGATAATGATCGTTCGAATCCCGAATTCTGATTAAAATTTTGAATCTAAAATCTGGTTTCGTTGTTTGATTTTTAAGTACAAACTCGATTTCGAATATCAAATCAATTAATTTGATAAACTTTTTATAGGATTTTCTTCCTGTATGTAAATTTACAGCCGAATGAACTTTTAAGTCAATTAGAAAATCTAATTAAAATTTGAAAGATAGTTCCTATCAGAATTATAACTTGAAATACCAAATCTTAATATTAAATCTCGTAAATGTGATAAATAGCAGGCTGTCGTACTTATAATAAATTTAGAAACAAAATTAAAAAGTTTGGAACTTCAAATTCAAGATTTGAATCTTACATTCGGATTCGAATTTTGAACACGTATTGATGCGCGAGAGCTCGAATTGACAATCGACAATTCGAATCTGAAAAGTGAATTTGAAGATTCTAGCTTCGAATTTGAAATTGGAGATCTGAAACTTACGGGGACGATTCTTCTCAGATGTCAATAGATTCCAATCCTGACAGGTTGTCTTGCCACAAAACTGCAGCAAGTGCGCCAGTTGTTTTCTGCATTTCATTTGTTTCAGTTATTTTGAAACCCAATGCGTAGATTTAAATGTCCAAAATTTCCTTTTCTCCGAAGGGAGAGTGTTACTGCAAATTAAATTTTCAGATGAATGCTACGTTATTGGTATCAACGAAATCCTTGGAAAACGCTCGTTTTTGATACCCTAGTGTCCCACCACAGTGCCATATAAAAAAAATACTTATTCCCTAAAAACCATTTTTGTCAACTTTAGGTCAATTTAATACACTATCAAAAACAAGCTCTAAATCAATTTGTCTTGAGTGTTGGGGTACCCTGACTCTTTTTACGCAGGTCATAGCACTCTAGATTACCTAATAAATAAATTTTTCTGCAAAAATTTGCTTTGTCCTCTAATTGCTTTAAACGTGATACTAACGTACGTAAAATTATATATAGATTCAAAAAAGAGTCAAATAAAAATCTTAAAAGTGCCATAAAAAATAAACCAAACAAAATTATATTTTATAAGTTGGCAGATATATTATTTTTGAGATGTAGAAGGCCTTTTAATGACGTATCCTAGCAATGAAAATGTTGTTACAGTGACAGTTTAAAAATAGCAACTCCACTACAGTAGAGCACCAGAGAAGAACAGCGTTCTGGTATTCGTTTCTTGCACCGTGAAGGTGCGAAACCCATTAGATCCATCGTAGAATGAAGGTGCAATATGAAAATTCATGTTGGGTCACTGCAGCAAGTGTATGAATGGAGCAACAAGTTCAAAAACGGGGAGATTTCCATAGCTGATGCTCTTCGCCCTGGTCAAGCAAACTGTGTGGTGACGCCTGAATCGATTGCGGCAGTTGAAGCGTTGGTTGATGAAATTGCTGAGGTTTTGAATATGAGCTATGGTTCTATGCATCACATTATGCAGACATCCTCCAGCTCCAAGGCAATTAACTTCAGAAAGGAAACAACGGTGTGTTGATGCTTGTCAAGAACTTTTGCGACGGTATGAAGCAGAAGGCAAGGATTATGACTAGGGATGAGTTCTGGGTGCACTATCATCAACCCGAAACCAAGAGAGCAAGTAAGGAATGGCGACAGTTGTCGACAAGAAAGGTCATGCTGGCCCTTTTTGGGGTGCAAGAGGGGTAATTTTGGAGGACTACATGCCTAATGGAATTAGTGTTACTAGTGCCACATACTCATAACTTTAAAAAAAAATTGTTTTAAGCCTGCTATCAGAACCAAACGACACGGATTTCTGAGTACTGGCATTCTTCTACAGCACGACAACGCACGGCCGCATAATGCACAATCAACGGTGGTAACCATCAAAGATTTGAAGGATGAGTGTCTACCATATCCTCCTTATTCCTCTGATCTTGCTCCAAGCGATTATTATGTTTTCAGTTTTCAGTCAGTGCCTGTTGCAGGTTATGACCTACGGTAGCGAAACTCTAACTTTAACCATCGCAACTGCTAAGAAGCTTAGAACAATACAGCAGGAGATGCTTAGCGTGTCATTACGGGACCACATTAAAAATGAAGATTTGCACCGAAAAACCGGAGTTACTGATCCAGCCACACAGATCGCAAAGCTCAAATGAAACTAGACTGTATATGTGGCCCGGATGACCGACGGAAGATGGACGAAGAGGCCGCTCGAATGGAGACCGCGAGCCGATAATCGAATCAGAGGAAGACCTCCCACACGATGAACCGACGACATCAAAAGAATGACCGGCAACTGGATTTAGACAGCGTAAAATAGGGAGAAGGACAAGGATGGGGGAGGCTTATGTCTAGTAGTGGACGCAGAAGATTGATTGAAGAAGAAGAAGACTACGTTATATATACCAAATTTCATTTTGATATCTTAAAAAATAACTTAAAAAATAGGGGTGCCTCGGGTTTTATTGACACCCTACAGAGCCGCGCCAAGCCTTTCTGGCGCCCTCGGGCAAGTCACTCTTATGCCCCCCCCCCCCCACAGTGATTTTCAATTCCAAAGTAAATACTGTTATTTTTCAAAATTTTGCAGAGAAGCTGTAAATATTGAGTAAATTTTACGCGGATTTTATTACTAAGAAATAAACACTGGACATTTTAAGCAAATAAAATAAAAAATTGAATAGAATATTGAAAAATTATAATGTTTACTTTAAATGTAGGTACCTACTTGTACGTATATTGAGAAACTAATGTAATCGTAAAAATCAGTATTAAACGCTGTTTATTTTATCTTTGGTTTATACAGGGTATTTTAAAAGGAATGTATAGTGTACGTTGTACATGTTATGTTTAATCAGCATATTTTTACGCGGAAGTTATAATTTATAAATTATCATTCCTATGTCCCTGACACCCTGTACATAAATTTCACTACCACGAACAACGATTCCAAAAACCTCAACAAGGAAATAAAACAGAGGGCATCACTTGCATCAGATAACAAACAACTAACATTTTAGGAAAAAAATAGTGTTTTGGTCATTTTACTAACCCTTATACGCTTTATCATCATAACATGGAGCAGATTCCCATGGTTTGTAGTGTATAAATTACGTTTTTGCAATAAACACCAAGCTAAGTGTGCTAAATGTCTAAGACACTAAACATCATAACTATTGTTTTAACACCTGTTCTGGAATGTAAATTCTAAAATTCTAAAATTATTCTAGTCTTAAGGAATCGATTCTTCTTGGATATGGAATTCGAATCTCAAGCACTTTCGAATCTTGACCCCCATAAATAACCAAATTTTACTTACTTTAGTAATGTACCTCTTGCTCGTATTACAAACATTTTATAGCCAGATACTGTTCGTTATAATCAAGGCTTGCTACATGAGACGGGAGCTTAAAAATATTCGTTTTATGGCCCATATACATATAGTAAGCGAAGACAGCTTGCAATTAAAGACTTTATAATAGGCGATGATTTCCATTTATTATAAGCTAAAGGTAATGGTAACGGTACTAACGCCCTACGAGGAAGCATATCCAGCAACATGGAAGGTTAGGGCCTCATAAGTCGCTCCTCATACCGCAATTAAATTTGGTTGACATTTGAACAGCTATCGAGTTTATCAGATGTTGAATGCTAATTTATGATTGTTAAATATTAGTGTAGTTAGCTAGAAATGCTCTAATTTAACTAAATCAAGTTATGGCATGAACCATAATCATAAAATTAATTCAGTAGCATTTTTACAGAAAAAATAGGTTTATGACAGGAAAAATTTGTTTGCACTAACTAACCGGCCACACCAACATGGCTTACTGTAACCCAAAAAGGTCGTGTATGCATTATATGGATATGTTGAAGATTGCATACTATAATTTATTTATCTACAATTTTAGAGCTTACCAGTTTACTGATGATTACACCCACACTGATGTTAATATAGTTCATTTAATTATTTAGGCAATTTATTTTTTTCGAATCGTTTAAGTATAAACCATTTCACATGTTTTTGGATAAGCAGAGGTCTTGCCTTTTGTTAAGTTGGTGAGGCATTTACATTCATTTAAAATTGTCCCATCCAACTAAGCTTCACAGAAAATGTATAGTTGTTATGGATAATGATCCGTAATTAACAAAAATCATAACCTTGAAATATAGGAAACTACAATTGCAATTTGAAAAACCCAATTTACAGTACTTAAGCTGCGACTTTTCCATGGCCAAGCTTTATCCAAAAACACTTGGAATGGATGTCTTTTTTTTTAAAGGTACCAGGGCCCGTCCGGAAAGTACTGCAGCCTGAAAGGCTTATTGTGCATACTCTGTTTTGTAGGTCACACCCATTCGGTGATCTTTGTTCCCTGTATCAATAGATAAAGGTCCTTCACCGGGTGTTTAATGAACTCCTTCGGTTCCATAATAGGCTTCCCGAATATGCGCTGTCTTTTTCTTACCAGCGCATCATAAGCACATAAAATGGGTGTTGCTATCTCTGTTTCCTTATTGCAGAGTTTACAAGTAAGGTCTCCATTGTATTTACTGATCTTTCACAGGTGTTTCATAACAGTTGCATGTCCTGTTAGTAGACCTGTGACGATCCTGAGTTGTGCCCTACCCATGACAAGTAGTTCAAGGGCTCGCTTGTTGCAAGATCTGTTTATAAATGCCTTGCTATGGTTTTGTCCTGGCATGTTGGTCCAGTATCTTTTGTGTTGAGAGCCTATCCAGTCACTTACATATCCTCGAATGGCACTTCTTGAAATTCCTACGGCTGGTTCTGGGACAAGGTAAGCTTCAGTCGATCCCTGCCTTACCAATTCGTCGGCTTTCTCATTGCCGTCTATGCCACAATCACATGGTACCCAGAACAGTCTTACGACGTTCTGTTCTGCCAAGTCATTGAGTTCCTCTAGGCATTCCCATACCAGTCTGGAAGAAGTTTACTACTCGAGAGAGCCTTCAAAGCGGCCTGGCTGTCTGACGTTATGTAGATCCGCTTATGTTTATAAGTCCTCAGATTGTATTCCCGCGCATATTGTAAAATGGCGTAAATTTCCGCTTGAAAGACGGAAGCATGTTTACCCAATGAAAATCTGAGCCTTGATTTTGGTTTTTCGTCATAGAGTCCTGATCCGGCATCCGTCTCAGTCTTGGAACCGTCCGTGTACCAGATTAGACTTCCAGGAGCAGTGTTCTCTTTGGGATCTTTCCACTCTTCAATACACAGTATTTTGAAGTCATATAGTCCACCCTCATTTCAAGTAGAGAACCCTGTATGCTACCAACTATACTAGTGTGTTCTGTACCTAAGCGAGGGTTGTATGTACAGTGAACTTTGTAATCTATGGACCCCATCTTGCCTCCCCCTGTATTACTATATGTAGAGGAGGAAGGTATAGAAGAGTCTCCATAGCAGCAGTGGGCGTCGTTCTCATTGCCCCTGTTATTCCAAGAGAAATAAGCCTTTGTATCTTGCTTAGTCTTAGTTTGGTGGATTCTTGCTTGGCCTTAGGCCACCACACCAAGGCCGCGTACATAATAGCTGGTCTGACCACTTTGGCGTATAGCCAATGCACCATTCCTGGTTTAAGACCTCAAGATTTATCGTACGTTCGTCTAACTATCGCTAGCGCAGTTTTTGCTTTTCTGATAATTTTGCCAATATGTTGGTTCCAGGTTAGTTTGGAATCCAGTATGATTCCCAGGTACTTTACTTCCCCCGACGAATGGTTTCTTAGCCACAAAGAAATAGAGGTCTTAGACCCTCTAGGATTTTTCTTCTTGTAAAAGGTATTATGGTGGCTTTTTCGGGACTGACTTTAAGGCCTTCCCTTTCAGTCCACCTAGATACAACATTCAGGGCCTGTTGCAAATCTCCCATCTACTTTTATAACGAGATTGTCGGCGTATCCTAAGGAAGATATGGATGTTAGTTGTAATATTCCATTTCTTTTCTACAAAATATTTTTACAAGTACTTTTAGAACTCAGCAACATTATGTAGAACCTCAGGGGTTCCTGGAAGATTTCAAGCCACCCTCGGGATTTGAATCTGTGTTTTCCAGTTTCAAAGACTCTCAATCTATTACACCACCGAAATTCTCTGAGGTTTTGTTTAATTAAATAAAAAGCGAAACATCATTTGTATTATTTATTGATTAGATAATTTTTAAAAACACAGTTTTACATGACATGCGAGTGCATAATTTCTATTTTGTTTTTAAATATACGTTTTTTTGTTTTGAAGAAACTACTGTACAATAATGAAAACTTTAAATATTCTACATATACAACTATAACTAATATTTACACATGTAAAAATTTATACTACATATTCCAGTTTCTGGTCGTATTATACCTAATGTTAGGTAAATTTAAAAACGATACACATTTCGTTATGAACCAATTTATAAGTGTTATAAGTTAGTAATTAATTAAGTGGTTGACAATGTTTAAAAATAAAGGGCGCTTTTTTAAAATATTAAATACAACATTTCAAAAAGTCTCCCAATATCATTAGAAAAAGACAAAAAGAACGCTGATTCATTGCACGCACTGTATTTATCGGCCAACTGTTAATGCTTTACAGATTTTAGAGATCTTAATAAACATAAATGACATTTCACTCTTAAGTTATTTAAAAACAATAGAAAGCATTTCGTTGTATAAAAAGAAACATTTATATACAGTGCGATTGATTGCAAAAACCACTATGCGATTAACAAAATTTCTTCTGTAAAAAGTCATGTTTTCAAAAACGTACGTCGTTGTGAACCCTCTCGTATCGTTGAATGCAACCATCAAAAGGTATATCATTGTATGTAAATCTTCGCAATGATATTTTGTGCTTATTTGGCATAATTTTACGTTTTACAAGATTGACGATTGAAAAAAAAATTAAAAATGAATCACAAAAACCATAACCTCAAACGTCAATAAGATGTCATTAAGATGGTTGTATTCAGTGATGTGTGAAAATTTACGATTGCCTCTCTTTTGATTGTTGCGTTCAACAAGATGGTGACAGGTTCACAATGACAAATGTTATCGAAAACATGGTCTACTATAGAAGCATGCCTGGTAAGACTTTTGTTTGTTATTCGTCGACCAAGATCTAGGCTTGCGGGTGCCAAGCATCTCAAATTTGTTGATAGTTTGATTTTTTGTTTATTATCCCACGTTCAATTATATTAAGAAATTTGCATAAATCAATTGTACAGTATATTGCAATAAAAATTAAATACGTCCATTCGAAAAAATTATTAAAAATGTATTTAAAAATTATTAGTGTGATATAAAGACGTGGGCTGATGGTCTGATAAAAACATGAAGTAAAATGAAGTCATCTGATTTTCATTTGCAGACTGGCCCGTTAATATTTAAATACAATTTTACTAATCATATACATGCTTTTACTTCCCGCATATACAAATGAATATGAAATGGTTTCATGACCCCAAGAAAGGAAATTTTAAATGTTTTTTAACAATAAATCCAATACTGTGTGGCTTGCATTATTCATATACGTCCCCACCTGATCAAAGTGATTATTGATCTGAAGAACTTTTACAATGTTTTTGCACAGAGGGATCTCTCCAATTAGTATCTATTATTTATCCCAAGAACGTAGAACACATTGAAATTTGCCAAAGGATGCATTTATCTATGACTAAAGATTCATTATTTAATCTAAATAACCCAAAGGTTTGTACCGATTTCCACTAAACGAACGTTTCCTTTGCACTTTATCCAAATTGCACAGTATTTTTGAATTTTTAACACAAACCAGAACGTTTTAAAGCTAATCCATTCGGCCGGAGATGTGTCGCTTCGTCAAATAACCCTTGTGCCCTTATTAACATCACAAATGTTTATATTAAAAATTAAATATAAAAATTTTCTACAAGTTCGTCCAAAAACTCACTGTCTCACTACCACGCTCTCGCTTGGAGAGGTAAATAAGTTCCACACTGTTGCTGGTAATTTCCTTGCTGGCGGTAGGCCATTGCAAGACCGCCGTTTGCCATGCACTGTGATTGCTGTTGAGGGGGACATGTTGCTGGTGACTGTTGGGTTCGACTAGCATCTGAAGTTGCCGCTGATGAGGATTGATTTCCCGAACCGCCGGCACACGGTTTACCATCTTTTACTAAAACTGGAACTGCCACTCTTCTTGGAGAACTTGCAGACTGCAACAAAGAAGAGAAATATTACATTATTTGAACTTCGTTGTTTTTATCATCTAGACCTAGGGCATAGATTCATGAAATAATTAGCCATCTAACTTTAATCTATTTATAGAGAATTTGCATTTCAGTCGCTTTGTGTTTGGAAAATTCACCACGATTGCGATTCGACCTTGTGTGCTTTTTGGTTGCAAAGATTAATCCACTAAGCCAGTGGTTCCCAAAATTATTTTTCCGCGGAACCGTTATACGATATTTCACAGGCCGTGGAACTCTCGCCATATCTACAAACATCTTAACCGGACGCTGAAAATATATATATAAATTACCTACAAATAAGTTGTTCGGCCATATATGAATTATGAACAAGAGATGCAATAAATAATTCTACAAAATTCAAATTTTACAAAAAACAAAATAAAATAATTACATATATATACAAAAACTTTATGAAATAAAACATTAATGAGAAGAATGTAGTTTTTAGACATCAATATTCTTTAAAAATTTGACTCGCTGAACCCTAAAATTATTTTGTGAAACTCCAGGGTTCCATGAAACACACTTTGGGAACCACTGCACTGAGCTATAGAAAAAAGACTTTATTTAATATAAAATTCTTTTGAGAAGGACTTGGTGGAGTAGTAGGTTGAACGTTTGCTTTACAATCGGCTTATATGGGTTCAAATCCCCATGATGGTATCTTCTTCTCAGGGTGTTGCCGGTCATCTCTCTATATGTCTGTAGTGTGCCTACAGGCACAGGGGACCTACAGCTTAACGTGGGCTCCGAACCACTTCTACCCCAGAGAAGACTTACTATGCAGAATACCTAGGTGGTTTGTCATTGCCTACCGAGGAAAGCGGTATGGCCCTGGGAATCGAACCTAGATCAGTCTTAATCTCAGTGCTCAGGCGCACGTTGAACCAACTAAGCCACGGCCGTAATGGTATAGAGATTTAAATTTTGTTAGTTAGAAAAGCAGATAGAAAATTGTAGTTGTAGGTACCAGTAAAAATTTCTTTGATTTATTAATGTTACCGATGAACACCAGAGATGCCTTATTCTGCATGCAACTCCTAATACAAAGATGTATGGACATAAATAAAGACGTATAAATCGTATATATTCATTATGAAAAAGCTTTTGACCGAGTGAAACATCATAAACTAATAAATCTGTTGGAGAAAGTAGGATTAGATGACAAAGATATCAAGATCATCGCAAATCTATACTGGAACCAAACAGCCAAAATCAGGGTAGAAGAAGACGTTCAGAAGACATAGAGATTAAAAGGGTTGTAAGACAGGGTTGTGTGCTTTCACCAATACTTTTCAACTTATACTCCGAGGAGCTCGTGGAAGCCTTGAACGAAAGACAGGAAGGCATAGTAATCAATGAAGAAATAATAATCAATAATATACGGTATGCTGATGATACTGTCCTAGTAGCTGACTCAATTGAGAGTTTACAAGCCTTGCTATCTAAAGTTTCCAGTGCCGGCAAAGACATGGGTCTCAATATGAATATTTCTAAACCCAATTACATAATCATCTCTAAATCAATGCCGGACAATAATAATAATAACACGCAAATTCGTCTTGATATGGAGACTATCGAACAAGTACACCAATACAAATACCTCGGGTGTTGGGTAAATGACAAATGGGATATTAGCCAGGAAATTAAAGTAAGGATAGAGATTGTTCGTAGTGCATTCTACAAACTCAGATCAATACTCTGCAACCGCAATCTAAACATTCTAAACCTCAAACCAAGAATGATAATGACGAAATACTATGTGTTCTTCATTATTTTGTACGGCTTAGCAGGATGGACACTGATAAGTAACTAAGTAGCAAGTTAGAGGCATTCGAAATGTGGGGATACAGAAGGATCTTAAACATATCCTGGACGGAGAGAGTAAGAAACACTGAAGTATTAGAAAGAGATCCTACAATCAGTTAAAATCCGAAAACTGGAATACTTCGCCCACGTGACGAGAAATGAAAAATATAGAAACCTGCAGCTAGTGATGCAGGGTAAAATAGAAGGGAAGAGACGTCCTGGTAGAAGAAAAAGAAAGACGTCATAGCTGAAGAACCTCCGAGATTGGTACGGAAAAAGGACTCTATTTAGAGCTGCCGCCTCAAAAGTACAGATAGCACCTAGAAGAAGAAGAAGACCGATTAATACATTTATTTCATACTGTCCAGTAAATGCAGTTTCTCGGCGCCATTTTGAGTCCGGAAAGTGAGCTATTACGGTATCAGAGCCGGAAAGTGTTGCTGAGCAACACTTTCCGGACTGTTATTTTATGCAGCCAATCAGAGCCCGTAAAAGTGTAAACAACCCACACATACCGGCTTTGATACAGTAATGTTACATGTTGACGTTATTGAAAAAGTGTCACATGTAAAAATTAAAAAATCAAATTGTTTACAGTATGAAATAAAATACATAACTCGTTTCGAGTTTCAAGACTCGGCTCCTTCGTCGTCTCGTCTTTAAACATCTCACTCGTACTGTAAAATATGAGTTCCCGGACTTGTGACGTTAATTACTATTACTTAGAAATAACCAAACAGGTAGCTTGATGGTGCAGTAGGTTCAAAGCCAGTTTCGCATGCAGCCGACACAAGTTTAAATCCCGACGGTAGCATGGAAATTGCCGTAAGCCGTCGAGGTTTGAAGCTTGTTAGGTAGGACTAATAAATCATATCACTATGACAGTCAATTGAAGAAACAATTTAGAAAGATAACAAACATTTGCAGTTTCGCCATTGGCATCTTTCTTTACTTAATTAATTCGCTCGGATATTTTCATTCTTCTAGAGAAACTGTTTAATTATACTCAATTAAACAGTGAGCACGTAAAGGTTGGAATAAATTCGATAAAATCTTTATTGGGCAAGTAAGAAAATAATGCTCGGACACGTCGATTTTCTTTTTTAGATGCGCACCCTGTATCTCAGTAAGGAGGAACATTTTATTTAAGTGTTACAGGTTAAATCTTCATATTTTGGGCCAGGGATTTTCCAGTTAGCGAGTTAGCGTACGTACAATTATTAATGAAACACCCTGTATAAGTCAAGCTTATATTTTTGTATTTCATTGACAAAATGGTTTAATACTTCTTCGTCAAAAGAATTTCTAATGCTCCCTATTTTAACCCTATGAACTATACAACCTATCGGCGCCGACGTATTGCTTGTTTTTTGTTGAAAAATAAATGTAAGATGAATGTCAAAAACTTTGAATGGTCATAGAAGTCGCCAGGGAAAAATTTTGACGTTGAAACTGACGCCAGTTAGACTATTTTATCAGCTAAGAAAACTTATAAAACTCTAAGTACAGTTTTTCAGAATAAAAATTAGAAAATTAGAAAATTTTAAAAACATTCAGAAATCTATGAAATATTAAGTTTATACCACTAGGTCAACATGTTTTTGAAAAAAATCAAATTATTGTTTACAAAAAATCGTTCAATATTAAGTCATAAGCTCCCATTTATTTGAAGCCTCTATGTTTCCGAAGTAGGATTGTGAAAGGTCTATAAAACAGACAAAAATATATGGCGTTAAATGGTATGACTTTAGGATTAATTAATAGGATATGGAGTGTCCCAGGTATCGGTGGTAGGTCCACTCTTATTTTTTATGTAAATGACTTGCATTATAGTCTGCAGCCAAATAAAAGAGTGTTATTTACTGATGATAGGTACTATGTCATTCTGCTTAAATAAAAATGATAAATAAAATCGAAGAAAATAGTTTCGTTGCCAACATACTTCGTTTTTTTCTTACAAGTAATCTAATTTAAGGTAATTTTAGCCTGTTTTCTGTTCTTAAAATATAACACCTGTATTTATAAACATGAAGAAAATGCAACAATATATTTTTAAAAGCAGTTTTGGCAATAATTTATCAAACACAGAACACAGACAACCAATTTCATAAGCTTTCCTAACTAAAAGTTTTCAAACTTCATTTCGTCTCATTTTTATTAAAATTTTAATATTAAAAAAGCACAAGGAATTGAAAAATAAAATAAAATTTAAACTTGAAATTTAAGTAACGCTTTAATAACAGCACCAAAACCGTAAACAGGAAAAAATAAATAAATAAAATCCATCCAGTTACGTCGATCCCAACCAAACGTTAGAAACGGCACAATAAACTAACCGAAAGGAACGAAGGGGAAACTGCAAGGGAAAAAGAAGGTAACCATGGCGGTTCATGACGTAGCCACTTGAAAGAGCGTGTGTTTTCAAGAGGTCTGCTTGCTGCCGTGCCAGCTTGCTGCTTTTATCCCTTTATAATCGACGAAATTTAAGTTCAAATGCTAAATTCTAAACCGGAGCTTTAAGAAATTTTTAAATTAAATAAATGCATTACGTTCACATTTTAATATTACGTTTATTAATCAAAAACTTCTGAAATTGTTGCAGGGAAAATATGAATTTTTTTTTAAGAAATACTGTGAAGCGGAGCGAACAATGAGGCTAAATCTGGAGAATAAACCCAAAACTTTGTATTTTGAATTTCGGTTTTACATACTTTGCAGTAGAAAAACCTGGTTCTATTAGGAATTTTATTTTCTGTATTACTGTACTTGGCGTGCCTTCGGATTAAGGGCGTTATTTATTACATTTGACATGTAACTTAAGTAAATTCGAAACAATCAGAAGAACCGCCTTGCAGCTTTCACTTTTCAGAGTCTTTTTATCTTAAGAAACAAATAAATAAATAAATAAATAAAACAAAATTGAGTAGTGTTCGGCAGAAATTAAAATTTCGCCTGTCTTCTTATATTTTACATTCTGTTTACAAAGATAAAATAAGGGCACTTAAAATAATTAAGGCTTTGCGGAGCAATTACTACAATAATTTAGTTTTAGGTAACTGTTAAGTTGTATGTTGAATTTATTTGAAGTTATGTAACACAATCAACGAAAATAACAGTTAAAATTACTGTAATAATCAGTAGCGTAACTGTTAGGGGGCCATTTTAATTTTGTGTATTTCAAATTATCTTTTTATTTTTTTTATAAACCTGAATTGATCGAGAAACGTGAATTAGTGAATCTCAAAATTTCCTTATAAGTAGAAACGACATAGATCGAATCTTCATCTTTCAGCAAAAGAAATATTTTTTAAAATTATTTTCAGTATTCTGCATAAAATTTTCGGTGAGGAATTAGGGGCTTAAATAATCTAAAAAAGTTTTCACTTTCATGCAATAACCTTAACATAAAGTACGTTGGAGCTTTAAAACATCTGACTGCAAATTCACTATATTGTAACCGTCGATTGCGATAAAATTAAATAAACATTACAAATAATTTGAACGATAGGCATGGCGTGATGCTAATAATGGAGACGAGCTCGACATCTGTAATTGATGATCACTCAATCATGTTTAATTCAATCAGAGGTACTACTATCTCTTCAAACAATTACTTCCGTCGGAAGATTAATCCTTCAGAAGGGGTAACCAACCATCTTCTATCATCCACCAATATTAAACACTTAGTACACTTGGTATGAAGAGGGTCTCCTAAATGTTTCCGAGACATTAACTATTATAGAATGAGTTTAATTATTATTATTAATAGGGAGTTACATTCTGTTAAATAAATTTCTCCCATAAATAACAAACAAAAACTATTACCGCCTAAGAAATTTCAAGAAAGGTATTTTCGGTTCAATATTTATAATTAATTAGCTCGCTCGCTTTTAGAATTATTTCTTTTTCTATACGCTACAAAAATAATTATTACAGGCAATATGCTAAGGTTATTATTTATAACAAGTAATCACAAAAAAATCACTTCAAGGTTTACCATGGAAGAGAGTGAGACAGACAATTAAACGTGTCGATTCGTTGTTTATAAAACAAATGTTTTTGAGGTTAGGCTGTCTGTCAACGATTAATTATTGTCAATCTTCAAATTTATTAATTAATTATAATAATACTAAACGAAAGTCTTTTTTCTTGAAAAAGATTTTTAAAAGACGAGGTGTGATTTCATCTTTCAATAATTGTAAATTCCCAAAAGATCAAATTATGGAATACTGAACAAACCTTAATGGTTTATTGAAGATGTATTTTCACTTACTCCACGGCCAACTTTGTGATGATATGTTTTGGATCACACCTTATACAGGGTGGGTATAATCATCTGTGATCCCGGTAGCCATGGAATTAGGTACACAGAAATGATAACTAGCACTATATTTCAATAAAGCAATGGCAGTTGTGACAATACAAATGACGTTTGTAGGTTGGATTACGTAGTTGAATTCCTCAATTTTATTAAGCGGTGATAATTTCAAAGGTAATATGATCACGGATATTTGTGCCCACCCGGTATTACTTAAACAAAAGAATTAGATAAGGTTAGGCCATGGAAAATAAAAACAATGTCTACTGCAAGCCTTAAAATTTATTAATTACCAATTACTGCATGCCAGCTGCAAAGCTAACAACAATAATTATTATAAGCTGATATTCTAATTGTAAATTCTAAAGCTTGTAGTAGACATAATTTTTGTTTTCCAAACATATCCAATTTCATTCAGTATTAGAATACATAAATGTGAATGTAGGAGAAAATCGATAATCTGAAAGCTGATTCGCTAACAAAGCACGTTTGGCACACGGAATGTTCACAATAACTCAGTTTTGGGTATCAATTTGAAATTGTTTTAGTTCTCAGAAGATCAGAAAGTTTTTGAGGAAATTACTAAAGGCAACAAAATAATAAAAAGCGTTTCTTGGACCTTTTTATGATTTATTAATTTTAGTTTTCTTCGGTGCTAATATTTCTTTAACGTTACTAACCCCTGAGTTCTTATTCTGCAGTAACCTTAAATGGTATCTGCTTGATATTTCGAATACTTCAGGGTGTAGCTATGCTCAAATCGTTGAGAAAAAATACCATTGTCAAAAATAACGGGCTTTTTCAGCGTCTATCATAAATTGTTTATAAAACATAGTTTAGTCTTCTTTCCTGCTGATTTTATTTTAGTATTTCTTCAGTGAGACCTTTGTTTCATTTTTTAAGCCTATTTTGCCTTACAACTTTTGGGTTGTATACGTTTTTTATATTTTAATTTGTTGAGGGCCAGGTTTCTCAGTTCTTGCTCTGTTGTTTCTTTATTTATTTTTCTTTTATGTATATACTCCATTCATTGCAATGTACATGTAAGTCACCTTCCTTTTTTCTCCCCTGCTCTTGCCTCCCTAACCCTTTTTTGCTAATCTGTTCTAAAAATATAGCCAAACAATTTCAACTGTTTTTGTTCTATTGATTCGTATAGTGGTGTTACCTCCAGCACGGCTCTTTATTCTTGCGATCCAATTTGGTTTTCTTTGCCACTTTTCTAACGTATTTAAGATGTTTCATTTCTGTTTCATTTGTGGCATACATACACTGCGGATAAATGAAAATGCAACACCTATAGTGCATAAATATATTCGAACGAAATTTGGCTGTAAGTTAGATATTCACAAGGATAACAAACGATTAAATTTTCAGACTTCTACGTTGAGTATATGTAGAGTTATTCCAAAAAGGTTTAATAATGAGTGTGACCCCCACGAGCTCTAATGCATTCCCCCACTCGGCAAATCATAGAGTTAAACAAATGTGAAATTTTCTCCTGCAGTATAAGATCCAATTCCACTTGCAGCATCTCTTCCAATTCATCAACCGTCGCAGGATTCGCATCGTAACTCATGTTCACATGTTCACTTGGTATTCAATTGGTGACAAATCCGGAGATCTAGCCGGCCAGGAAAGAACGGGAATATCAGACTGACGCAAAAAGGTCATAGCCACATCACAAGCATGCGGTCGTGCATTTTCCTGCTGGTATGTGGCATCTGGAATGTCTCTTATAAATAGTAACAGCACCGGTTCCAAAATGTCATCAACATAGCGCTGACCAATCAAAGTGCCTCTTATAATCACCAAAGGATCTACCATCATAACTGGTAGCGCCCCAAATCATAACCCCTCGAGTAACAGCCGTCTCCCGGTTTTTGATGCAGTCCGGATTGTGTCGTTCATTTCTAAGCCCTCTGACCTGTATTTGGCCATCATGCCAATCTCAAGAGAACCGAGATTCGTCGCTAAACACTACCCGGTGCCAGTCGTTATCCCAATTTCGTCTTTCGGTGCACCATTCGTATCTCCCTATTTTGAGAAAAATAGGATTACCATTTGTAGGTGTTGCATTTTCATTTATCCACAGTGTATATTGACGTAGACAAAAACTTGTTTACATATAAATTTTGGCCTTCGTTTCTAACTACTTTCTTTTGCCAATTATTGTTTCATTTAGTGATATTATATGTTACTCGCTTGTTATTGTATTTTTTATTTCATTATCTATCTTATTGGCAGCCTGAGTAGCTCAGTCAGGTAAGTGCCAGCTACCCGGCTGACACGGGTTCGATTCCAGCGGTGGCCATAGTATTATGGAGCCGATTTTGGCCGAATTCGTTAGTCAAGGCTTTATTAGGTTTAAGGTGTATGAATGTGTTGTGGGTGAAAGCTGGTTAGAGCGTGATGCAAGTCCAAATTGGGCCCATCATCTCCACTGCACACCAGCAAGTGTGAATGAGCCTCGACACTGCATTGCGATAGAAGAGGAAATTGATTATGTATATATGTATCTATCCTCTTCTCTAGCTTTAATTACTGCCGTTTCTTCCATCCATCGTTTTTTCTGCTATCTGTAAAATGTCAACTTTCCATCGGTTTTTTGATTATCTAGTAATTCTGCTTCCTGATTGTGGTACTATCTTTTTGTTTCATCTTTTACCTTCTTTTCCCATCATAGATCATGCTCTCTGCCATTTCAGTTTAGATATTCGTAAGGCCACATAGTTACTTTTATCTATTGTCTGTCGTGAGAAAGCGTCCACGTTTTTAACGCGTATTTTTGGTTTTAATATTTATTACATTACTTTTTTATTGTTTTTTATTTATTATAATATATCTCCCTTTGGGCTTTTCCTGACCCTCATTGTTGATATTCATTATCTTGCTTTTATCTTCAGTTATGACTATACCTTGTTTTCTGAATAAGATTTTTCCGTATGTTTATTGATTCTTGTAATTTTGTTTTTCTTCTATATTTAGAACAATATCATTTATGTTCATTAAAGACTGGCCTTCCACAGGCCTAATTTTCCAAGTTTTGTGATATTTTCTCTTTATTTCCTCTTCTTTTCAATTGTATCAATCACTATGAATAAATGACTAGAGCTGTCCCACCTTCTAACAAAAAAGTGTTTGAAGTTTGTCAGTTAAGCCTTACTTCGAGAATACCCTTAATGGCTTGAAGGAGTTCCTAAGAACGCCCAATTTTTATAATGCTTTCCATGCACTTTGTCTCGGGACAACATTAAATTCCGCTATTAGGTCTAAAATAGCAAATATAGTTAGATTGGTTTATTCACTTTAAACATGTTTTTCTAGTGTAGCAGTAGAAATGAACGTCCAGAACATGCTGGAAGCTTCTACCATATTCGGGAATAATCAGCAGTCGCATTTGAAATCACTATTACCTTGTTAATATTTAATTTGATTCTGGGTCTGCCAGTTTTTTCAATAAATACCGCCTCTTCCTCTTATAACTCGTCCTCTGTTAGATCTCTTAATTCGCTTTCTAGTATCATTGAACATATTTTTGCGCTACTAATGATAGATGTATAGCTATGTAATTATAAGAGTTTGTTGTACTTTCTTTTTTAACAATCGGGGGGAATTATATTCTGCTGCCATTCATTTGGTCTTCAAGACTATTGACATATTTTTCGTAGTGTTTCTCCATTTTTAATTAATTTGTTGGTTATTTCATCTTTCCTTGTTGCCTCTCTTAATTTTAGTATGGCATCCTTTACTTTTGTTATTATAGAGGTATTCTTTGTTTTTGTTTATTTCCATTATTATTTCTTCAGCTTCCTAATCCTGTTAAGTAAAGTCAGTAATATCGTATCTGTTTGCGACTCATTATTTTCATTTATAACATTGCGGGCTCGTTTGCCAATTTTTCTCTTGGTCTTTTCATGCTCTCTCTAAATTTCCTGTTATTCATTCTCTTCTTTCACCTAATTTTTCTTTATTACGCTATTTCCTGGTGAACTCCATCCTAAGCTAACGCGTTTCGGAATAACTGATATATTTGCCTCCTATATTTTAACAACTTCAAATTTTAGTTCGGAAACTTAAGTATTGGAGATTCGAACTGTATAAATTTAACTCAATATTGAAAATTCGAATGCGGAGTGCACAATCGGGAATTGAATTCAGTTTCCCTATTGGAGATTTTTAGGTTTTATCATTGGCGATATTGGAATTTAAGATATAAAGATTCGAATTTCAAATTCATATTCAGATTCAATTGACCACCTTAATCAAAAAGTGATATACAACTTTTACAATGTCGTATTATGATTAACTGTGTATAAAAACAATTTATTCGATATTCGATTCCAGGTTTGAGTTTTAATTTTTTTTCGCTACTAGCAAAGTAAGCAGGTCTTACAGCCATGGCGACAGTGACTGTAAGTGGCTAATAAGTAATAATATTCGAACTGTAGTTACCCTTGAAGACGAAACTTTATATTAGTGTCACGTTCCTAGGAAAATTGTGAATAATAAGAACAGAAATGTAAGCTTACCGTTGTCATTGTTACCACTGTTATTATATTGTTTTTTTACGTTTCCAAGTAGGTATAGGACGCATAGTTACCACAAAAATTGTCACAACATAATTCATACTTTGCAAATAATATCTTCTTGTTCTTTTAAACTACTTGCTAATGGTAGCGAAAAATATATAATAAGCAACATGGAATGTATGGACTATTAACATTTTCGGAAGGCGACGAGCCTTGGCTTCGCCTTGGTTCGTATTCGCCTACCTCAAACATACCTGCGGCACAGCCGCTACGTATATTATAGTATTCAGTCAATTGAATATTTGGTTGGCAGCGGCGTGACTGCGCCGCAAGTGTGTCGCCGGCCTTAACATCAACAAAATGGGAGAACAGGTATAATCATGCCAAAAAAAATAAAAACAAAAGTTAAATTTTCAGGGCACACGCAATCAAAAAAAAACTTAATGGCCTGAACACAAAGGGAAGAAGCACTCTTACATTCAATATAAGAGCTGGATAGTAAGTAAGTAACCTATGGTATGCGGTAAGTGTTAAGCACCATCCGGGACAATTTTCTCTTTTACGATAAGTAAAAGGTGGAAAGGTACCAATGTACCAATAGATCGGCAAGGAAACAAATAATTAAACTCGATAACAACAAATTAGGCTGAAGTAAATATGAAAATGTATATTAACTTTGGTAATTCGTTCTTACTTTGTTTTGACACGATTCTGTATCTGTATTTCTATCTCTAACATTTTACTTTTCGGTGTCGAGGCTGGCGCGTTAGCGTATGTGATTTTTACGGGTTCAATGCACCACCCAGGCCGTCTTTGTGAGTTACGTGATTGGTGCGCCCTTTTATACCTACATACTGCACCATGTGTAATGTGTATAGTGTAAGTGTGTATGATGTGTAGGACCTTGTTACTCAACCTCTTAGGCCTGTATTCGGAGAAGAGCATCGTTAATTTGGTGCCCAACGACGAATGGTCACCAGGGCTCGATACCGCCCTTCAGACTGCAGAAAAATTCTGCCCATCGGGAGATTCGAACCAAGGACTAACGTAACGCTAGCCTGGCTCTCTACTGCTGCGCCACCTTGGGAACCTTTACACGATTCAAGTATTCATATTTTTTTGGATAATAACAATAAATTAACAATTCCAATACAGACAATAGTTCGGTGGTTTTTGATTTTGTTTGATGAGATACATAAAATAATCCATTTAGTGTCAATTAAGTCTTCAGTAAGCCATGACCGCTTAACATTTTTTGCGTGTAAACTGGGCTCTAACAGCTCCAAACCGAAGAAAATTGCACCGAACGTGCATTCATTGGTAGCAGACGTAGCGAATGAAGATTCAAAAATCACAGGAGCTAGAAATAGCAATTCAAAAGATAAAAATTGGTGAAGGTGAAGAGGTAGGTTATGTGAATGTCACAATCATCGGCGAGATAATGAAATATATGCCAAGGAAAAGGACAAGCTTTCTATTAAAAATCAACACAGCATGGTCAACAATAATAACATCACTGTTGATTAATAATGTTTTTGTAAACAAAATTCGAAATGATTTTTTTTTTGTAATAATCAATCATTAAAGATTAAAGCAATAGGCCGTTATTATAAAATCCCATAGTTAATAAGCGCTATTGATATCATACAAACAGTTTTTACCACAGACTTCTATCCTACCTAGACTTACAGCCGGCATGTTCGCATTGATTTCGAAAGTGAGGCAGGCCAGGACATGTTACAGAAAACTTCTTTAAATAATGACATTAATAATTATTGACTATTTGAAGTGTTTTTATGCAATGTCCGATATGAGAAGTGAGGGAGGAGAAAGTTTTAATTTTATGTTATGTTTATGCTGCTCTACTAGAAACAAACAGCACAAGATGCAACAAAAGCAAAATATTTTTGAAAGATATTATGTTGATTTACATCATATTTATTTTACATATTAACTTTAAAGGTGACTCTCAAGGCCTCACAAAAACAGCTAAAGTTGTAATGGAAATCTAAAAGTAATATATGCATTGTTTACATTATATAAAACATTCGTAACATGTTTTCTGAACAAAATTTCTTAAAATTTTCCAAAATAAGTTTTTCTTGTGTTCCGATTTTCAAAAATTCAGATTCGTGTGAACCGCTTTGATGTAAAAATTTGTCTTAAATGCAATTTAAAATTTCAGGAGCATACAAATATTTTTATACTTTAAAAATAAATTTTCGAAATTAAATCTGAGATGGAAAATTTCGATCTATATTCGGTATCCCAAACTGTAAATTGTAATCTGAATTCGAATGTTGGATATTTAAATCAGGGTTAGAGATTTCCAGATTCGGCTCCGAAATTCGAATCCACAGGTTCGAGATTCGATATTCACACTTTCACACCCAGATTCGATATTCAAAATTCTAATCCATGTTTGAGATTCGACTTTATAGTCTAATTCTCTAATTAGAGAAGCGAAAATTGGAATCTCAAGTTCAGATTTGATTGACAGTCCTAATTATAACACCCACAAATTAAATAGTACCTATATTAAAATGTTGAAGTCATTGACAATTACAGTTGTCTTTGCTAAGTACGTACCTACGTATCTATGCTCTCCAAATTTCCATGTTAGCCAACTCATAAATTTTGTTCTTGGCCGTAAGTTACCTTTTTATTATCTTGGAGTCATTGAAAATGACTGTTTTAATATTAATTACTGTCATATTATAAAGTATAAAATTTACAAGCTTTTTTCTGAAAATTGTTCGTTTTCTGATTGTCCTAAACACGGTAGAATTTTCTATGTTATTTTTAATGCAGTTCTTTAGAGTAGACTACGGAGTACGGAGTATTTCTGCTTCCGTCAAACTGCAAATCAAGCAGTCAAAGTGCAAACACGACAAGCAAACAACGATAATTTTTACAAACTTAAAATGGCATTCGTAAGAAAATGACCATCGTCAGTGTGACCTAATCGGAGTCAAAATGGCTGCTGCATCAATATTGATCCAACGCACCTGTCCACCAGCACTTTACCTGATAACTGCTCTCGGCTACCGTCCGCACTACATTCCACGGTTGTTTAATATTTTTAGAAGACCGTTTACACAAACATAACGTAGGTGAAATCAAATAAAATTTCCCAGTTCAATATTTATGAGCGAGTTCGTTAGTGGGTTTATTTATCAATGATGATGGGCAAGCAGCTGATTCAGCACGGTTTTGTAAATACGGGGACTAAAATTTCTATTGCCACAAGTGTTCTAGGGAAAGTAGGATTTTTAATTTCTACTCTTACTCAAATATAACCTATAATCTTGTTTAATTAGGCGACTTAAGAAGCTCGTATCTACTGATACAGGGTGGCCCTAAAAACGTAGTCTTTTTGTTCAAATCTGCTACTTCGTTAGAGTTTGGATCCGTCGGCCATCCTCACATTTAAGCCTTTTAAGTCTTTACACCATTTCTGGCCCTTGTAAATCTAAAATTCCGATAAGAATCCATCCAAGTCAAAAATTATAAAACAGTTGCCCCCACACTTACTAATTGTCTATCAGCTTTAACACCATACAACAAAAATTAAAAACTGTTTAAAACAAAGAAGCAGATTTGCCTTTATTTATGTTTTACTGCTACTGTAATAATCTTAAAATCCCACAAACTCATGATAAGATTAAAGTTTTACGCTGAGTGCGGTTTTCTGCTATAATAATTCCATTGTAAAACCGTCAATGGGACAGAAGTTGTGGTAAAAGATTATACCGGATTTCAACTAGCTTAAAAGCATTAAATTCTTTACCTGGTTATGTTGGTTTTGTTCAGCCATGGCCTTTTCTTTCGCCTGCCTCTTACACTTGTACCTGTGGTTTTGGAACCATATTTTCACCTGCAACAACAGAGTAAGGTCAGAAAAGACTTAAAAAAAAAAAACAATACCCGAAAATTTGCTGTTTGCTCTCATTTATTTACTTTGGGGATTTATTCGGCCAGGAAGTTTTAAATGTCACATTCCAGGACGTTAAAAACTGCTACAGTTTAGGGTTTAACAGTTTTACATGAATGAAAGCACACAGCTAAAGAAACAAAACACCAAAATCAAAAATTAATAATAATAGAATAATTATTTATTAAAGGGCACAATTAATTTAAAACTAAAGGCTTCGAAATCATCCAAATCAACCACTAAACTATGACAAACAATTTAAATTATTTGTTCACAAAATCTTTTAGATTAGGTACTTATTAATAATAAGTATTACAATAGATTTTAATTTATTCTATTTAATGACAATGAAATGATATTACATGATCAACAAAACATATTAAATAAGCTAAAATGAAGATGTTTTATTTCTTCGTAGTCCTTGTTGCAATGTTATCCGATAAAAAATATAAAAATACCTAATTTGAAAATCTTCTCAATTGAGACCCGAATATTCTAAATTGCATCATTCAGACTTTTTTACTTTTGTTGCAGAATACTTAATATTTTAGGTGTTTTTATTTTGAAAAACCTTCTAACTAGTCCAGTCATTAGAGACATAAAAAAGGTGTTTTGGGAGAATTAGTAAAACAGTTCATCTTAACAAACCTCCCTTATTAGTTGCTTGTTCTATCATTCCAGGCGTCCAATTCCGAGTCTGATTTGCGTTTCAGGTTGGAATATCTTAGTTATTGTAGATACTTACTTACACCGTGGCGCTTGGCAATCCTTTTACGGTCATGGCCTTCCTGTATGGGCTTCGCAGCCATCTTCTTTCAACCAGTACAAGTTGGTTGCTCTTGTGCTTGGTCTGCTTCAACTTTGCTCGAACTTCGTTCTATTTTTTCCTATCTCCCGTTATTTCTCTCCAACGTTTAAAACCTGCTGCTTCTAAATCTTGCACCTTATCCATACACCGTGTTCGCGGTCTTCGTCGACCTCTTCTTCCCTCAAAGTTTCTTTAAAGATTTTTTAGTACATCTTGTCTCTTTCATCCTCTCTAAGTATCCTAGCCATTCAACTCTATTACACTTTTCTTTACTATACTTGGTTAGTGAGGTTGGTCGTATCTTCTTTTAGCTCGAAGTTATAAGTAGGTTAGTCTCCATTCTCCATCTCCATCTTCCGTAGGATTTTTCGCTCCAAGACCAGCAGTGTTCTTGTATGTTTTTTATTTATTGTCCAAGCTCCCCTCCATACATTACTACCGCGCGAATTATAGTTTTTATGGAGGGTAATTCAAAAGTATTGTCATTAATTTTAAGGGTAGGTAGAGCATATCAAATAGAATAACTTTCTCAATAAACCATGTGTCGCAAGTAAACGGTATATAAGCTCAGAAAAAAATGAGAAAGATCAATACAAAAATTGGTTTGGGGTCACTGGAATATAAATTTATCAAAGGCCTTACTGATAAAGAGTCCACGTATATTATGTAGGTCAGTCACTCTTCCAACGGTTTAGTGGAAGGTCAGCCGAATTTGACGTTATTTTGATTTCTATTTGTGTTTGTGTTGTGTTTGTATTGTGTTTCTGTTGTGTTTGTGTAGACGTTAATGGAGGAACATTTGAACATCTGTAAGTCATGTTCCTCTTTATTAACAACAATTTGTTCTAATATCTCTTTTTAAACATACCAGTAATTATTTACTGCCCAGTCTCAAGCCTGAAAAAATGCGAGAGGAGAGTGAAACCTGTAAATTACATAATTGTGTAATGTTTCATCTATTTTTCCAGGGTCAAATTCCTGTCGCAACCTTTTTAAATGCATATTAGTCTCGCGATAAGCTTTAAATTTTTGCTGTAATGTACTTCTATTCACTTATTACTGGTCGTTATACTTCATACTACTACAGATACTTCATTTGTACTACGATGATTGAGCCTAAGTACTTAAAAGATCCCACCTTTTCGAAAATCTTGCCCTTTACCGGCTTTATACCTCTAGATCCAACTGTTCTGTTTGGGCTCTTACCATAATCATAAACTTACGTTGGAATAGAATTCGAAACTCAAACCTTGGTTCGAATTTCGAATCCCGAAACCTGTCTTGAATCTCAAGTTTTTAATATGAATTCGAATTGTTAATATTTTTTAATGACAGTAAAATGACATTACATGATCAACAAGACACGATTGAATACACGAAAACTGACTGTTTCTGCTGTAGGACCCCTCGTAGTCCTTGCTGCAAGAGTTCATTTCATAAAAGGTTGTGTGATCTAACAAAAGGAAGTGCATGTCACCTTTCAAGATATACGCGTAGATACAACTAAATTGAAGTTTTTCTCAAAAGTGGTTTAAATTTGAAAATTCTGAACTGCGTCCTTTTAATGTAACGAAGTTCAGCCTTTATTACGCTTATCATAGAATACTTAATACATTAGGTGTTTCTATTTTGAAGAGTTTTTTTATACGAATCGATAAATGGTTCACTTTAACAAACTATCCTACCAAGCTTCTTTTTAAGATTGTTATTTGAATCCAAACACAAGTTTGATTCCAAACACTATATTTAAAATTCGAATATCTGAAATGCTATCCAAACGTGATCGACTATATTTGACATTGGCATGCGGAGTGTGTAAAGGTGAGGGATCTTTTTCTAAGATGGCACTAATAAAAAATCAAAAGAGGGCTGTAATGAGCCAAGAGCGATTAACTGTCTTATCCTTAATTTACATTGAACACGAGTTTGCCAAAAAAATAAACTTTGAAGACATATTTATCGTACTTTAACCCTTTAACAGGCAGAAAAATCCAGAAGTTTAAAAAATCCAAAAGTACAAAATTTCATTTATTTGCCACTTAACATTTATTTTGATTTTATTATTAGTATTATTATTATTTTTTGGGGGGCTCCCAATATAATTTGCCTAGGGGTTCCAACTATCTTTAATCCGCCACTGGGAATAGTTTGCGTAATTTGAGGACAAAAAATTTTAGAAATAGAAAAGAAGATAAATCAGAACAAAACTAGGAAATCTTACAAAGCTGTAAATCAAATGCGTAAAAACTGCAGGTCTAGGTGTAACATGACAAAGGGGTAAATCTTATTAGCGAGGAAAGCTCGGTATTGAATAGATGGAAGGAACACTGTGATGAACTACTGAATGGACAACCCAATGGCGCGAGGGTCAGGGAAGTGAGGAAAAAGTCGAAGCTGAGCATCAGACCCCTCATCCCTCAAGAAGTGCAGGACGCCATAGAAAAACTCCAGCACAATAAGTCTCCAAGGTCGGATGGAATCCCAGCAGAGTCAGTTAAGTACAGAGGCCAAAATTTGCTAGATGCAATACACCATCTAATGGCAGATATATGTAATATGAAGACCCTGCCTGAAGAGTGATATTTGGAGCTAATCTACCCGTTACATAAGAAGAAACACGACTGTCTAACATTCTCTACTCATGCCTGCAACCCTGTGTTGAAAATTCCGTCGGAAACTATCAAACTGGTTCCGTAAAGGTAAATCGACTATCGATCAAATATTCTCCCCTCGGCAAATCCTAGAAAAATCCAGAGAATTCTCCATTACGACATATCATATGTTCATCAATTTACTCAGGGTACCGTAAGAATGACGATTGCCAAATCAGAATGCTCGGTCCAGCTTCAGATTATCAGGCAAATTTCAAAGTAAGACGGGGAAACGCGTTGGCATGCCTCCTGTCTAATATATCGCAGAACAGGTTATTCTCGATTCCCGTATCAACATCCGAAATACAATAAACATAAGATCAGTGCAACTACTCGCACATGCCGACGATGTGGATTTAATAACAAGGGACATTACAACATGCAGCTAGAACTTTATAGAACTAGAGTCGGCAGCAAAAATAATGGGCTTAAAAGTAAAAGAAGGCAAGACGAAGTTGATAGTATCTCCTAAGACCGAAATGAGACTTAGAATAGAACAGAATTTTAATATAAGAGACACCAAAGACTTTGTATATTTGGGATCCCTCATTAACAACAACAGAAGAATAATGTTGGCTAACACAGTGGCGTATCCAGGGGGGGCAAAGGGGGCAATTGCCACCCCCAGACCAGTTCAATAGCAAACACGAAGCAAAGAAAATAAATATTATACACATATTTTTTTCAATGAAAAATAAAAAAATTAAGTGTATTATTTTTTTTTTATTAATAACTGTACCGACTTTCACGCTTTGGGAACCCGACTGCACCAACAAAAACCGTGCTTATGTCAGTTCTAGGTTTACACTGGAATTAGGGGTAGGAAACTAGAAGGTCATGTGCGGGTGGCGGGTGGGAGGAGGGGCTGGAGTTGGGTTTGAAGTATGGACTTGCCCCCCCCATGAGCAATTTCTGGATACGCCACTGGGCTAACAGGTCCCATTTTAGGTTTATTAATAATAATTGAACTCTAAATCTAAACTACTTACCAGAAACTCTAAAACCATATTCTACAAAACGTTAATTACACCGTGCCTTACGTATGTCCCCGAGACGTGGCTACTAACAAAATCTGATGAAGCCCGTATGGAAGCATTTGAACGGAAGATATTGCGGAAAATTTATGAGGCAGTGCAGGAAGCAGGCGAATGGCGAATAAGATATAACTTTGAGCTTTATCAATTATACCAGGACATTGACGTTATAAAAATGATTAAACTAGGAAGACTTCTATGGGCTGACCATGTGGCGAGGATGGAAGACGAACAGTCCACAACAAAGCTGTTACTACTGAGGGAAAGCCGGAGGGTCGAAGGAAAGTAAGACGCCCTAAGCTTAGGCGGAGAGACACAGTGGAAAAAGACCTTCAGAAATTGGGCATAAGGAACTGAATAATAACAGATAGAAATCGAATATCGAACCAGGATTCGAGCCGAAACTAGACCTAAAGATGAAATCTTTAATCCGAATTCGAATTTCCAATATTTAATGATAATGAAAGGATATTAGACAATCAACAAAACCTAATCGAATATACGACAACACCTCGTAGTTCTTGTTGTAAAATTATATGATAAGCGGTTGAGTGATCTAGCAGGCTAGTATGTGTCCTTTCAAGCTACAGATACACCCATTTGCAGTTTTCCTCAAAAGCGGTTTAAATCTATATTCGCCTTTAATCCGAGAAACCTTCAAACTTATATGAATTAACTTAAAGGAATAGTAAAGCAGTTCACTGCAACAAATCTCCCTCGTAAACCGGTTGTTCTTTTTAGGCTTATCACTCGAATCCAAATCTGAATCTGATTCGAAACATTGCGTCTCAGATTCGAATATCTGCTATGATAGGATTCGAATCTCGAACCTGGATTTGAATTTTGTATCTTGAATCTGGATCTAAACTCCAAATCTCTAATTCGAATTTTTAAAATTGAATTCAGAATACAATTTTCATTTTGAATCTTGGAATGCTGCTGAAATACCCAATCTCAGAAATTATTTTTCAAATTGAAATTTAATACGAACTCAATTCCGGTAAACCTTTGTTGTTACCGAATAAGAATTTTCTTTTTGTGCATAAAACGGCCAAGCCATCGAACCTTTAAGGAAATTCAATAATTATGTCTAGGCCTAAGTAAAATTCGAAACATGCAGCCTGCATCTAAATCTAAGTCTAAAATTGCAAATCTGAATATTAAATATCATAAAAGTAACAAATAGTAAGCGGTAATATACAAGAAACTGGAATTAAAATCGAAGATACTGATTTGGAAACCCAAACATGGATTCAAGGATAAAATCTGACATCTGAATTCGATTAATTATTGAATACAATTTGAATTGGCGATCGAATATTCGAATCTGAAGTATGAATTCGAAAATTCGCAGTGAAACCGAAAATACGAATTTGAAAACCCGAACTTGGAGATTCAATGGAGTGAATTTGATATATGGATTTGAATCTTGAACTCAAGTCGAAGATTCGAGTTTTTAACATTTAAATTCGAATCTCGAGCTTGAAACTCAGATTCCAACCTTAAAGAATTAATTCTTTTCGAATTCCAGTTTCGAATTTTGGGCATTTTCGAACCTTGTCCTGCCCTCCTTTCCAACTCTAACAAAACAGATTTAGCATCTCGAATTTATACATTAGTCGTACAGATTCGATTTTTGTTAGGCGTTTTGAAGTCTAAAAATGTGGTTTTAAAATATAGCTCAATATGGAAAGATTCCTGAGGGTTGGTTGGGTATGATTAATGTTAGTCAAATCTTTGACGATCACACATCAAACAAATTTAATTGCATAAAAATGTGTTTACACAAATTCCGAAATTATCAAATTTTAATTATAAGTTTCACTACATTGCGAAAGCAAATAAATGATGTCATGTTGGCACGCCTTTTAGCTCTTTGCACTATAATTTAGTATACGTAAATTAGGTAGGGATTGGTGGGATACATTTTTAATAATATATTCACTAACAGCTCTTATGTTTCATTACAAATAATATTAATAAGATTGCAATTTGCCTAAACTGGCGATTCAAGGATTAAATCTGAATTCAAATCTAAAATACGAATTCGAAGATCCAAATTCGAAGCTTAAAAATGCGGTTCTTCTGCGAGTTTGGATGAAATCTTGAACAAGATCTGATAAATATTGAATGTCGCAGATTCGAATCTTATACGAATTCTATGAAGAAAAATTCGAAGAATTCCAATGTTGCAGTACGAGTGTTCTCGGAGTTGGAAAAAGGAAAATTGTTCATAACAAAGTTTAAAACACCTTTATTTGATATTCTAAATCATGCTCATTAGCAGTTAATAAAAAAATAATTCAAGGGTGCTCATTTGTGTTCGTCTACCTTTCGAAGATAATAAAACTCTCCATCATACGTGATGTTATGTTAAGAAATGCATAATGTTGGTGCATATGTGGTTATTAGCCAGTATCTTACGAGTGGGTATTCTGTATTCACAAAGTGTAATTAAAATCCAAACACTTTATATGACTACCTGCTGCGCTTCAGCTAATCAAGAACTCTTATATTGTTGACATAGTCCACTGCAGTATTCTACTAGAGCTACTGGGTATTAGTCCGACCAAAGACCGTTAAATAAGGACGTTCTACTTAAGAACTACAGGAGGAAGAAGTGTTTATTTAACAAATGCGATTATTTCAATACTAATGTTAAGATTTACTCGGCGATTTTGCGTTGGAATTTAAAACCTGTAAAGTTTAATCATTTAACTTTCGCGTGGTAAATGTTAATTTGCTTGTAATCAGGCCTTTTGGTGGTTTAATGAGCAAGGTGTATGTTTCGCAATTACAGGACGTGGACGGAGACACGAATGCTCTTAAATAGATAAGTTACGGTAATTTACTAACCGTAACAATCAATACCATAATATAAAATGAGACTGTTACGTTTACAGTTTGTCAAATAGTTGCACCAAGAATATTTTGCAAATCAAAAAAATATTTCAGACAATCGTGTAAAATCTATGTCTGTTACATCTGTGTGTTTTCATTCTGAATGTCTGAGTGAAGCTTAGCTATAACACTGGACGAATCCTGAATGATGGATAACATTTGTGCCATGTGGTTCTCCAACAAAATAGCATGCTGCTAACCACGTCATTTACAACTTATGCTCCTCAGTCCCAATCTATTCCTGATACATAAACACTGTTAAAATTCCCTACAAAAAATAGGCAATTCAAGTCCGGATTTCTCGAGGGCAAAGTTTTGGGAATTCCCTTTCCAACTAGAATGTTGTCTGAATATCCCAATGAACCAGTACCCCATTTATTTGAAGCCACATATTTCTTCCTAGTCTGTATTAGTAAGTCAACTTCGTAAATTGCTTATAGATTCGTCGGAATCATTAGCAGTTAGGCGATGGGAATACTGATATACATAGGACCTACAATAAACATCATCTGATGTAAGATGTAAGGATAAAAATGCATTTCAAACTAATAGCCCTCGTAACAGTGGGAAGCGTCGAAGTCAAATCAAATAAGAATGATAATGTACTTTTTATTCACCAAATACATTAGGTCCAAGGTAATTTGGTCTTTTTCGAAGTAGTCACCATCTATTTGTATGCACTTGACCCACCATGCAGGTCCTAAAAGACTTGCTGAAACACGTCTTTTCACATTGCCTTCAGAATCGCCTTCGCTTAGTTACAAGGAACAAGGTTCTGGCTGTATGGATTGTGAAGCACACATTCAATGTTTTATCTGACCAAATATTGGGCAAAACCGCGTATACCTCATAACGAGCCAACTCAATTTTCCATATACCATTGTCACGTGGTTTTGCAATTCCGTGTTATTTGGGAAGTTTAGAGTCATTTTAAATTTTTGGTAAATTCTTTAGTACCGCACTGTGTTTTAATTTTGATCCCGTGTTAATTGTATTATTCTTGGCTGCAGTTTAATTCAGTTTTAGTCTGAAGGGCACGAAAGGTTAAGCCCGCCGCGTTTTCATTGCAGTTCTACGAAATCTTCAAGTCATTTCAGTATTGTGTTTGTAAAACATTTCCTTTGTTAAAAATCTTAAGGTGACCCAATTCACGCGTATTTCATCAAGGCATGATCTCATCTTGCTTCAGTTATTGCAGCTTCTCGTGATGCAGTTCGGGGAATCCCCTTCAACGCCCTTTCTAGTCCTCTTCGACTCCCCACTTCAGTGCGTGACAACATCTCCGTCATGGCGGACGTCTTTTACGACTTGGTGCGAGTTTATTGTTTCCAGCTTGGGTCCTTCAATTACACCGGTAATCCTCGGGGAGAATTATATTTACGACTTGGTCGGATCCACCAAAAGAGTGTCATATACTTCCGGAAAGATATAGTTTTGTGTGAGAAGTTTTAGTGATAGTTGTCGAAGTACCGTTCCACACAATTTGTTCGTTTGAAGGATTATGAAAGCCCAAAGCCTAAGGATTATTCTTCATTGTTTTGCGGCCGTTTGGAAGAAGGAACATCCTAGCTCTTCCAGTCACGTCAGTCACGTCACTCTCTGTGTTGAGCAAGTAAGAACAGGTAATCTATTCTCCTTTATGCTGCTCCTGCTTTGCCGTTTATGTTTATAACGTCAGTTTCAATTCCTACGATTGCCTGTTGCTGGCAGGCCTCATCAATGATTCTTCAGTTCAATTTAGAATTCAATAAGTGCCGTCTTTTGGTTATCTTTGTGTTCATTTGTAGCACGTTTTAAGTCAAGTAAAGTTATTATTTGTATCATGTTGCATGTGTAAAGATCTAGCTGTGCTGTTGAATTGTTACTGTAAGATTTGTTGTTCTGGAATTGAGGGGCTAAGCTTGTGAATGATTTGCAGTACTTAACGTAAATATAGTACCCTCAATTCTACCGTCCCTTAAAGTAAGCGTACCTTTATTATTTGTTTTTAACATAACATATTTTTGATTGTCTTTTGTGTAATTTCTTTGTATTCATTTTTGTGTTTTGATTCATTAAATATTTTATTGTTAATTTAGTTTTGTCTTCTTATTGTGTTCAGTCCTTCTCGATCATACTGTGTATTAGTGTCCTGTTAAAGCTTTACGTGTAAAGTGTTAGCCTGCCTACAAGTTTAAGCATTCCAGTAAAGTAAGTAATTGTCAGTCAAGCAAGGTAAGTCACATCTTGCGGCAGGATGCAGCTACGACAACCCTTTGTCCGAGCCCTTTGGGAATCTTCTGTGGTGGGTCCCTATTTAGACCTCAGGGTGACATACCACAGTGGCGCTCAACAATTTTCATCTCTACTACGACTGCCCTTAATTGAAGGGTTTTACCGTTTCGAACCGCCCATCTCCACTATTCTAGCTAGCCGCGCGCCTAAGGGACTTTATCATCCCCCTTTAAATGTCGAAGTGCCAGTTTGGCACGTGACACCATCATCGATCATTCGTGCATTCTTAGCCCAATATAGGTACCTATGCACTTACAATTTTTTTCACCGATCTCACGAGACCCAATTTTCTCACGAAGTATTTTTTCACTACCGTATGTTAACTGTGTGATTATTCTCACATCTCACTCTTACTAGACCTTAGCAGACATTAAAAAACAAATCAGCGTAGTTTGGTGGTTTTTGGAAAACCATCTTTTATTCTTCGAGACAAAAACATCGCCCAGCTTCTTAAAACACCAGCGTTTGATTAATGTTTCCTACTGACATTAATATGGGGCCGAAAACTTGACAACGACTAAATATAACATTGAGACACTAAGGATTTCTGAAGAAGAAGAGCCATGGTGAATGAAACAAGACATCAAACGAAACCCTTAGTAGAATCACTAAAGCAACAGATGTTGGTGTTAAAGTGGCAAGTCATAAATGGGGTTATACTGGCTATACACGTTTTGTTGCAATCGCAACATCTTAGACTGGCGGACATATGAACATAATAGAGGAAGACGAAGACCACCAAAGCACTAGCATGACAATCTTAAAATGATAACCGGGTTCGTATGCAACTTAACCCTGCAAAATCGTAAACAATGGAAAGAATTAGGCAAGAAATAATTCTGAAAAAAGAAGCTCAAGAAGAAAAGGAAGAAAAAGAAGAAGGCAAAATATATGGTTTTGTCTATAAAGGGACGAGTGTGGAAAAAAGTAGAAGCAGTTAGAAGGTATTCAACAAGCTATCCAATATTTGCTGGGATATATAAAAACTCAACCCAAACAGGAGTGGTTTGACACCTCTCTTGAAAAGGCATTCAAGAAAAGGAACACAGCACGGATGGTAATCAAAAGAAAGTAAGAAGACATAAGCAGGATAGCAAAACAGGTGCATGGATAAAACAATTTTTTATAAAAAAAACTTCAAATAATAGGACAATATTGAGCAAACCAATAAGTCTTTTAAACTTTTTTATCAAGAGGCAAAAATGATAAACAAGTTTAAACACAGACCGCCACCATACTGTAGATGACAAAGAAAGGCTTTCAATAGCTAATTTACAAAGAAATCTGAAGAGAGTTGTGCAAGACTTGTCTGAATTTTTAAAGGAAGAGATAGTCCAGGGTAAGGTAACGAATATTGAGGAACATGAACGCAAGGAGAAAACGAGGAAATAGCGGAACCGACGGATTGAGAAGAGAAAGAGGAAATCCAAAAACTGAAAATTGATGAGAATGCAAGAGAGAGAGATACCATCAAAAGTTCTAAAGTACCAATCTATAACAGAATATTCCATACAGATTATTTGGAAAGTAACAAGGGGGTTTCAGGAAGAATTGTTATTGACACAATTTTTACCCTGAAGATGATACACGACAACTACAGTTATAAGCAAAATCTGGGCCTTTATACTTTGGTCATCGATTTCTGACGAACCTACAACTTCATCTCAAGCTTTAAATTTTTGGAAACTATGGACAAGTTGGGAATACGTATAAAATTAATTAAGCTAGTAAGAGTGATGCTAAGCAAAATACATAACAGCATACAGGAATCAGATGTGTAAAACTAAGAGACTATCGACGGTCCTTTTTAACCTTCCGTTAACCAATCCGTATTCAAGATTCGAATTCAGATATCAGATTTAATCCTCGTATTTTCAATTCGGATTCGAAAGTTGGTATTTTCGATTTCAGTTATAGATTGTTGTACATGATAGATAACTTTGATATTTATGGGAAATTTCGCGAACGGCCGGTCCTGTTCAGGAACAAAACCTTTTTTAGAACTACCTATTTATGCGTATGTTTTTTTGAAAACATAATTTTAAAAGTGAAAGAGTTTTAAAACTTGAAAACGGAATCTCGATGCAGTGATTAATATACAGGTTGAAAAATGCGATTTGTTTAACTTTTCATCCTCAGGCAAAAGCGGATTTATTGAAGGTATGAAGGAGTGGAAACATATTTACCAATAAACTGAGGAACATGAAAATACATAGTTACAAGGTGAAAGTGATGAATCTTTTTTCATGCATACTCAAGACCTAACAAGAATCGCACCTTCAGGTCGATACGGGCGTGACCTTCGCACATAGTCAATGTAGGAGATGAATGTAGTATTTAGCGTTATTTAAGTAAAATATTTAAGTGATAAACTAAAACCGTTTATTAATATGTCACTGGTATCATATTAGCATTAAAATCATAAAACCAGGTCGAACGGAGTTACTAATTTAATTCTATGATATAATATACAAAGTTTATGTTTTTTAGGCAAAGTTTGTCAAATAAATAGTAAATACAATTTCACACATCTTTAGAGAATAAACAAAATTACCACTTTATAACTAATTTAAATTTGAGATGATCAGTAAACAAGAACTTAATAATACCATTAATTTGGAAAATGTTTTTTATTTTGTTTGAGTTTAAATTTTGAATTGATGATTGCATAAAGAAATATTTGAGTTGTTTTAAAATCTCTGAAACTGAACGAAAAATATTATTAACTAGGCCCGTCTGAAAAAGCAATTATGTCCGACCTTCAAAATGCCACTTATTTTCTAAACATTCACAGTAAATGAAAAGTAAAATATCTTTCTTTTTAGTAGTGTATTATACTAATTAGCTATGGTTGGGTCATATACAATTAGTATGAGCGTTTTAGTAATCTATTTTTAAGAAACAGTGATGAATTTTGATGAAGAACAACTAAGGCGTATCTCTTTATATCTTCAGGTAATGTAGATTATCTGAAATGGCAAGACAGAAGCTCTCTCCGTTAACTTTTTTCAACGACTTTCAATAGTAACCAGTGCGAGCTCATACGGACCTTAGGTATGAAGTTTGGTTTAGGAAAACCAATGTTTAAGACAAAAAAGTTAGTTCTCATCGGAAAATGCATAGACAGAGGTACCCTATACGCCACTCTTTTTTAATGGCTTTCTTCGTTGGTTACAGAACTTATATCTAGAATTTCGTCGACTGAAATATTTACTACAAAAAAACTGGTTCTAAACATACAAACTTGAGTTTATCTGATTCATTTCCCACTTTCGTTAATTTTTTCTAATGTTTCTGACAAACAACACGGAACCACAGGAGGAGGTATTAATATGTATTACCTATTCCACTTTAATTCCAAATAAAATACACAATGTTGGCAATGTTTAAAGTTGTAAGTAGATATTTAATATTGACTAACATTATTATGTAATACAAGGCCAATGGTTTCCGAGCTGATTTATAGTAGCCCATCCGCCCCTGGGTACGTTTTACATAACCTATTATGTCATAAAATAGCCAACTGTGGTCCAAAAATATTGCCAATGCACTGTACATTATAATTATATTTTTATCAAAATTAACAGTTTATTAGGATTAATCGGTTACTATGATTAGTCGATTAATTACTACAAACAAGCCCATGTGAATCTAAAAATTAATGCTTACTTTTATAGTAAATCTAACGACCTAATTGAAAAGAGAATTTAAATAAGACGCGGACAAGTGGATCTAAATCAAATCTAGACCGTAAATAGAAACCCAACGTAGGTGCGATGTGTATACGGTCGACTGATTCCATTCAGTGGCTCGTTGGATGGGACAAGTTGTAGGGCCCGAGGCCAGCATGGGGGTGATTGTTGAATAACACAGGGTGAATAACTTCGAGTGAATACCGCCTCCAAGTTGTGGGATCAATTGTGGTCACGTTATGAACTCGTAATTGGAAAAGAATTTACTCTTTGGGACCTTCTTCTGATATATGGGGTTGTTCGAATTATATTTATATGCGGACTTATGGATTGGTGATTTTAATGAATGGAGATGAAAATGTTTGCTGGATTATTATTTTTCTATTTTGAGTTAATGTAGTATTTAAAATCTATAGAAAAAAATGAGGACTAGGTTGTTGTCATCCAAAACCACAAAATTGGAGAGTTATGCTAAGCTAAAATTTAAACTTTAATCAGTTATTAATGGTCAAAATACAAGTAGAACAGAAACAAATCGACGATTTCATTTCTTTGAAAATACTAAATCTTGAAATATACAGGGAAAATCCTAAATGGTGGATAATATCCCCCACCCTCCAAACCTACGTTAAAAATCTAGCAAGAAAATCATACACCGATTTAATGTTAAAATATTAAATGAGGAATGACTGGCAGTCTTGTTTTTTGTCGGTTTATTTGGTGAGAACTAAGCTTGCGGTTGTTAAGGATCTCAACGCGCATCGACTAGAATTTTACCAAACTTAAGGGAGTATCACTGTGAAAGAACTCTTCAATTTATATTTTGGTTTATACAGAATAAATAAATAATTTATAGTTATCTTACTATACCTCTGGCATTCTTACAATTTTCTTCAGGTTTTTGAAAATTCTGCTTTGCTTGTACTTTTTAGAAATACTACAATAGGATTAACTTGGTATGTCTTCATATTTTGTTAGTGAAATAGCGATAGGCGATAAGCTACGACACTATTTGCTGATCGGAACATTATGTTTGATTATCCTCTTAAGCACTGTGCTGCCTTGAGCTTATTTTATTCGAAATTTATAAAGTCATTACATATTTCTACTACTTATTATTATAGAAATCTGCGGAATTTTAATTACTGCTTTTGTTGCTGGAGAACATCGCAGGTATAGTTTTGCATATCTGATGCGCATAGAAAACATCCAAATGTTAATACGAGGGCCAAACTGCAATTATTGAGAATAACAAAATCAGTAGAATGTTTTTATTTTAAATATGTTGAAAATAGTTGCCGTCCACAATAATACATTTATCCATTATCTCCTTCCATTGTTTGAACGCGTCGAGCCAAGCTTGCTTAGGAATCCCGTCAAACTAGGATCTAACAGCTACATCTATATCCTATTCTGAATGAAACCTCCTCCCTCGCAAATGTTTCTTGAGTCCATAGAATAGCCAAAAGTCGCACATCGCTAGATCTGGCGAGTATGGAGGATGTTCTATTGTTTTGATTCCATTTTCAGCTAAATACTGAACAGTTAATTGCTGTATGATAAGACGCATTATCATGAAGTAACATCATACCCTTCTTTGGCACTTTACTGATGACATGAGACAGACAATTTTCCACGTACCATTTAGCCGTGACAGTCTTTTGTTCCTTTAATTTAATTGCGGACACTAAACCTGTACTTTCTTCCTGTATTTCCTGTATTTTCTTCAGTAACGGCTGTAAAAGGAGGTTCTGCTCCTTTTCGGTGGGTAACAGATTTACAACCACGTTGAAATTCCTTGTACCATCTATAAATTCTAGCCAACGAAGGAGCGAGATCACTAAAAGCCAGTTTCAAACTTTCTTCGCACTCATAAGGACTCAAGATCTTTTTAAAATCATAAAATATCATAATGCGAAACTTCTCTGGTGATAATTCCATTTTTTGGACAATTTCAATCATTTCTAAAATAAATACTATTTGCCTGATTTCGACAAACACAATCACATTTGACAGAAAAACAAATGCGCCATTTAATAAAAATTGTTTTCTATCCCATGGCTACCTAGATTTTCCGATTCTCAATAATTGTAGCTTGGCCCTCGTATTAAGCTCGATGATCAGCTGTTAGAAGCCATACATATTACTGAAGAAAATATCTTAAATTGAGATGGAAATAAATCGAAATAAAGCATACGATACATTACAAGAAAACTTAATGTTAGCCAAAGAACAATTATGGTGTTTTACAATCAATGTTACTAATAAAAGTCCGATGATTGTTACCAGTTAACCATCACCGAAGAATAAGATTCTGTACATCGATAATTCATAAACAGGAAAGAGAACCTGTTTTTTTTTTTCGAATCTTGATGTCCTCTCCTGATTCCGAACTCTAACAAGGAAGATTTTCAGTTTCGAATCTACACAGTCGAATTTTCTTAGGCGTTTCCGAATTTTAAAAGTTCTGATTTTAAAATGCAGTTTAGTGAAAATATAATTTAATATTGAAAGATTGGATACATTTGTGGAGAGGATTGGCTGTGGCTAATGCTACTATTTCTTCGTTCAAAGTTTATTTCAAAAAAAGTTTGGTGACAAGGGCAAAAATCTAAAAATCTAGCATGGATTCTAATTTTTCGAATTTTGAATCTGGGTGAAAATATCAAATCTCTAATCCGTATTGGAATTTCCAAAATAAAATTTGTATTACAACTTACAGTTCGAATCTCGAATGCGAATTAAAGTTTTCAATCCCAAATTTGGATACTTTTGCAAGTTTTCTAATGTTAACAGCCGTGATAACAATAACCCAAAAGTCCAAATCTGAACATTAAATGTCAGAATTATAATAAATATTGAAAATAAGAAAAAAATTTAAATCGAAAATATGGACTTTCGAATCCGAATTGAACTACAAGGATTAAATCTGACATCTAAATTCGAATCTTGAACACGGATTGATTAATCGAATCTCGAATTCTAAAGTACAAAATCGAAGATTCAATTTAGAGTTCGAAAGACATACCAAGCTTAAAGAATCGATCGTTTTAGAATTTTAGTCATTTTCGAATCTTGTCCTATCCTGACTTCTAAGTCTAGCAAAACAAAATTGAATTTCGAATCTTCAGGATTCTAAGTTTCTTAGGCGTTTTAGAATTTTAACAAACACTTTAGTGGAAATATAGTTTAATATTGAGAGATTCCCTAACCCGTATTGGAATTTCCAAAATCAAATTTGTATTACAACTTACAATTCGAATCTCGAATGCGAATTAAAGTTTCCAATCTCAAACCTAGTTTCGCAATTTGAATATTTTTTATGAATTTTCTAATGTTGACAGTCGTGAAGGGTTAGATATGGCAACGTTCTTATAACACTCAGTCCCAAGTTAGAAGGTGGCTAATAGTCTTACACAAATCCAACATGACCTACTGTGGTTTAAAACATCACGTTTGCAAAAAGGCCATTTTCATATTTTCCAAGATTTCTATTTAAAGTCCTGAAGTTGCATATTATGTACATAAATCTGGCAAGTTTCAATGGCCAATATCTGTCCAAAATGTTCATGTATAGATTATATACAGGCTGGTTTTGATTTTCGCTACTAAAAGAAAAATTTTCGCCTGAAATTAAAGACACCTTTGAGCAAGGCTTAGACTTGTTTGATATTAAATTAAATCTGTGCAGATTATAAATGATTTGTTATGAAAACATACAGATACCGAAAAAGTCTTCCCTAAACTCTTCACATGTAAACAAAAAATTAGTGAAAGTGAAAATTTATCTTCAATAATCAATTCCGATATTTAGTATCGCAATTCAAATTGAAGATAATTTTTATTCCGAACAATTTTAATCTGTGTCTAATTCTCTTGTGGTATTCGAGCTACGCATAAATCGTCGAGTAAATTCAAAGACAAAACTAAAGTACAAATTTTTAAAAGACAGATTTAATTATATAAATGTACAAACTGTGCTTTTTAATTTTTATTTACAATTTTCCATTATGTGCTGCCTGTCCGAGGAGTTTTTTCCACTCCACACCATTATTATTCAGTGAACATGCCAGCCACCACGATTCTATTTGGAGCGCTACGTGCTCAAGAACCTCTCTTCACTTGTACCAGTCAGCAAGAACCCTTCTCCTGCAATTCTGCATGCAATTGTTATAATTTTTTATGGATTTTGCGATTTTGTTATCCAGAGCATATCTTTAAATTTTATTTTCGCATTTATTACGTAATTTAAATTAACGATGTTTTACGCCTCTAATTGTCTTCAAATTTTCCGTTTTAATTCCATTAAAAAAGTCCTTACTTTTACTTACTTAAGGAGTGGGGGATCGATTATACGTTGTAGCAATTTTAAGTTTTAAGAGCACTGCACTCTTTCATATTGATTATTAATTTTTAATGAGTTTGTAGCTATATTATAATGACCTTACAAATATCAAAAATGTAAACTTTTCTCCCCTGTTCTGTAACCCTAAAGTGTTCAAAAATATCCAATAACCTATTTCAAATCAAAATGTCCTTTTCCGCTACTTCGTTTATTTTTAAACTCGTATGATTTCCCTAATGTTTATTTTTAAATAAGTAGACACCGGAATTATCGCCTTAACACTTTAAAGAAGTCCTATAAGTATCCACTGATAAAACAGTAACTCAATTTAATAGAAGTGCATTCTTCCGCTATAAATTCAAACCTTCTCCTCTGCTTTCCTTCCCTTTTATTTAATAAGATCCGTTGTTACGATTACATCTAACGAAATTAGTTAGTGATCGTTATTTAAACAACAGGATGTTGTTTTAATTTTCTCATAGTTTAACTGAAGCAAATAAGTAAAATTTGAAAGTTGATTGTTTATTACGTTTGGCAAGAAACGTTTGTAAATTATTCAGTTGGCGGCGGTCATTTTCAACAATTACTATCTACCTATAAGTTCATTTTGTTTATTACCTATGTTGTATTAGTATTATTATGCATAAACTCTTAATTTATTATTAAACATCCTTTGTTTTTATCACTAAGCCGTTTATATGAACTTTTATGATCAAAATAACCCAAGGAATTAGCCCTTAAAGTTTGTCGCATATATTTAGAATCACCCTGTATATATGCCTCGTGGATCTACTAAAGGTATTCGATAGATAAAGTTGGGAGATGTTATAACCATATTACAAGAAAAAGCAGTACCACCGGAGTTAGTGCGGTTAATAAAAGAAATAAACACCGACTCAAAAACCAAAATTAAAGTAAATGGTGGACTTACAGAAGAAATCTCAGTGGCACAGGAATAAGACAAGGCGATTCCCTAAGCCCCAGCGTATTCAATTTAATTATGGACAAAATCATTGACTCTGTGAAGCATGCAGCAGGATACAAAATGGGACGAAGTAAAATAAACACCGATTTGCAACTACCATAAAACAATACAACATGGCCATCTCAGAAAATAAAATTAAATGCATGACGACATCCAAAGAGCTAAAGACCCGCTGCGCTGTAAGCTAGAACTGGATGGAACAGTAATCGAACAAGTAATGACTTTTGTCACTTTTGATTACCTGGGAGTGAAAATCAGCAGCAATAGAGATATCTATTTAGCTAAAAAAAGTCCAACAACAGACAAATAAAGGGTCCAGAATATCAGGATCTTACTTGGAAAAATAAAAGTATGACAATAGAGATTAAGACAAAAATAGTATATAAAACCATGGTGAGACCTATCTTAACATACGCAGCGGACACTAGGGCAAATACAAGCAGAACAAAACAATTGACTAGAACATCGGAAATGAATATCCTAAGATCAATTGTAGGAAAATCACGTTTAGGCCAAATACCGAACCAAGACATCAGAGACCAATGCGAAATAGAAGATACATCCATAAATTTATTTAAAAACGCAGGAAAGAGTGGAATGTACATGTCGATAGAGCGGGCCCCAACCGACTAATTAAAATCGTAAGAGACCAAAAGCCGAGCGGAAAGAGCCAACCTCGGAGACCACCCAAAAGATGGAAGGAGAGTTGGATATCCTCTTCAGCAGGGTAGCAGGGAATCCATAAATCAAAACCCTGATCAACTGATCAACAGGCTAAAAGCCTAATAACAAGAAGAAGAAGAAGAATAAGAACTCAAATAAATTGCCAACACTATTTCATATATTATGTTGTGCCGATTTATGAATGTATCTGTATTGATATGATATATTTAGGGAATATCTTGATGCAGGAAGTTGTAATTTGGTTGGGACGATAAAAAAGAAAACGAACACCTTTTAAATAATGTAAATAATGTTAAAATGTTAGTTGTTAATTTTAAATTTAATGTTAATAAAATGTAAATAGTTATAAGTTAGAAATTTAGTATTGTAAATAAATAGGGTAGAATATCTAGTTACTTAAGTTGTAAATATGTCATATAAAATAGTCATAGTATGTTAAATTTAGAAACTAAGGTAATGAAATGTAAATAAAAACAGTTGGATATTATTTGGTAAATGAAAAGTTGAGTTTTTTTTTGAAAACTGAAAAAAACGTAATTAATTACCAGAAATAATATTCTAAAGGCAAATTGTAATTTAATAAATTGAAATATTGTGAAAAAGGGGTAATATTGAATGAAGATAATTTGGCATTTAATTTAATAAAAGTTTTATGAAAGAAAAGTTATTTTTTGAAATATTTATATAAATTTGGATTTTGGTCAAGTATTAATAAAGTTAAAAGAAGGAAAGTGTGTTGTTGGTTGGAGGATAAGACAGGTTTTGGTGGAGTTAGAGTCAGGCGGGAAGGTGTTTTGTTGCGAAGAGGTTGGTTCAGCATTTGGTATATTGGAAGTCACGCCAGGAAGTGTTGTTTTGTTCGAGTTGTTTTCAAAAGGTAGTTTATAAATTTTAATTTTTAGAAAATTGTTTATTTGATTATTAGAATTTATTGTTGTTTGTAAAGTTTATCATAATTTTAGAAAGTGTTAGTTAGATATTAAAAATTTGTTTAGTTGTTATAATTTGTAAAGGTTTACATAATTTAGAAGGTGTTTATTTAAAATAATCTTGTGAATTTTATAAAAGTTTAAAATTCACAAAGCGATCCCTTTTGGCGACCTGAGTTAGGAGATTCTCTGAAATTAATTAAATTATAAAAAGATTGAGCTAGCTGGAAATGTTAAAATTATCATTTTAAAAATTGAACAATATTACAAGTTTTGAAAGGTGGATTATAGCATTAATTGCACCCCAATGTGAGGGTCATTGCAGTATATAAAAATTAGCTCGTCAAGGGACTGATCTTAAGCTTTCTCTTTTATAAAATTATGTATCCTTTCTGTACTACATCCATATCATTTTAATTTCGATGAATTTTCAACCGAATGTGCTAAAAAGAAATTTCTTTATTCTTGTTCTTTACATTATAATAAAGCTAATAATATTTTATTTGTTTATTGGGCGAAATCTAGGCTTGCGGATGCCAGGGATATCAACGCGCGTCGATTACTATGGTCAGTGTCACTACTAAACTATAATTTTGCTGAAGCCAAAGGACCGCGGAAGGGACCTCTATGGTACTAAATATCGTATCGGTACGGGATTTATGGTTTTACATCGTATCCAAAACAGGACATTTTTTCAGAGATTTTTCCGCATTAAAAATTTCACCGACCTGAACCGGAATCGAACCCGAGATCTCCAGGTTTTAAGACAAGTATAATGTACTAACTTTAACGCCGGCTAAATGATATTTTAATAAACTTTTTTTTTAAATAAATTTCACCATTTATGTAGGATGAAAATGTGACTACTTATCAGGGGTTATTACAATAAGATACTAATAATGTATGCAGTAAATACAGCTTATAAAGTGTTGGAAATTTATTCGAATTAAATCAGTTAATAGATTAATCGATTATTCGATAATCACGATTTTCAGTTTTGTTTTATCACAGTTAATCGATTATTTCGAATATTCGATTATAATGACTAGGATCGATTAATCGAGATAATTCATTATTTAGGATTAATCGATAATTTATTGATATTATTTGTTCCATGTTAATAAGTTACTTAGAACTTTTTTTATTAATTGCCATTATTTCAAGAAATAATATAAAGTATTTGTTTTCGTATTTCTTACATTGTTAATCATTTTTACAGCTTGTCAGACAAAAATTAGGGTATTTACTGTCAGTTTCTTTAAACAGCTAAATTAATCAAATAATCGCCAATTATTCAAGTAATCGATTTGTTTACTAATTGATTATCAAATATGAACTTTACCAGCAGTAGAACAGCTAGCTTGTTTTAGAAGGCATCAATAACATTATGGATCTAAACGGCAAGTGTCGCTAATTTTAAACCATTTCTTAGGAATTTTAGTTAAAATGGAAAGTATGAAAATAATCCATTAATCATGTTCTGAATTTCTACTTTATAAATCAATACGATTTTTTTACTTCTTCATCTTATAAAATTAATGCATTTTGATAACTTAAACTAACAGGTATTTAAACTACTTATATTTAAAATATAACAAAGCGTTTTTCTAAAACTTATCAGAGGTTTACTTCATCAGCAGCTACCTAACTCTCGGTTGTTAATCCTCTGGCCGACTAAAATTACACGTTGTCTACGTTAAACACTGCACAGTAGATATCTAATCCATTTGCCAAATTTTATATTTACTGTTACATTGTGCTCTATTTTTGAAATAAAAATGTTTGAGGAAACACGCGGGAAAACTAAAATATAACTAAAATACGAGGTAAGGACAGGTAAGTGTCAATATGCCTTTAAACGTATATTTTGGAAATATTAAATGTTTGATTTTGGAGTTTTTGACTTTTTCAAACGTTTTTATGTTTATAAAAATAGATTTCGCACCCTGTGACGTATATCCTATATAGCTGAAAAAAATTGACAGCATAGGCCTATATTATATCTTTCGTTGAAAAATACAAGTTAAAGGGTGGATTGCACAAAACTTTTGCTAAATTAACAAATGATCATAGTTGACAAAAGAGGTTCATTTTTTGTTTAATAAAAAACGTTATTTGAGAAGAATTTTTTGGAAATTAAAATAGGTATTTTGAAATAGTCCCGTTTCGTTCTTTTTAAAATCTGGAAACATTTTTTTTTTAGATGGTTATATAACAATAATAAGTGAACGTCCTGTAAAGGGCGTACCACTTTAAGAAGAAGAAGTCGACACGATTTTGGAAACACTCTAAAATTGGGAAGTTGATTCAAAGTTACCGATTTCTAAAAAAAGTTTTAATTTTTATAAGCCTCGATGAATTACCAACTCTAACTTCCGTTTCTGGTTTTGGAGTTTTTGAAAACAAAATTTAGTCGATCAGTTTGTATTATAGCTTGCCACATTGAATTTCATTAAAATTCTAAAACTATAATTTCTAAAAGAAGGAGAGAGTATGTTAGGTGGGTAAATATTTTTTTTTGCATTTTGACAAAAAAGTGGACTTTTTTTATCAAAAAATCAAAAAGAAAGCAACACTTTTTTTAACAATTTAATTTTACATTTTGCATTAAGTAAGTATGCTTTAAATAAAATATTGTAAATTGTCAGTTTGACAACTGTCAATTCTCAAATCCTTTTTATTCTGTTTTGAGGGATTTAAAATGTAAAAATGCAAAAAAATATTGTGTACAACTCGTATGAAAGCATCTTTTTTTCACTCGTTTGATTGATGCACTCCGGCTTCGCCGTCGTGCATCAAACTTCAAACTCATGAAAAAAAGTATTGCTTTCATTACTAGTTGTACAAATAACTATTTAAAAAGCACATAGCGTTTTCACAAAAAGGGTGCAAAATTCGGAAACTTTTTTGTTATTAATTTCTCAAAAATTTTTACTATTGATAAAAGTTTGTGTTAAAACGTAAATTACAACTAAACTAGTTGCAGTAGAATATGACATGTATACTGTCTAGTGGGAAATTTGAAAAATTTAAATCGACTACAAGAGTAGGCCATCTATATTTTTCAAAATTTTAAAGCAATGTTATAACAAAAACTGGATCGTATTTAAAATATGGGGTTATCATAAAGTTACGACGACTGCTGGATTACGAAGATTTCGTACGAAAATGGGTTTGTCAAATGAAAGCGTACCGTAATTAGATTAGCAAATTTGAAAGAACAGGGTCTGTAACTGACCTTCCGAGATCAGGAAGACCATTAATGATGTCCAAGTTGCAGAAGTTCTTCAGAAAAATCAAAACATAGTCAATACCAATCCGCTGGCAATCAGTAGTATGAATGCGATATCAAAACGATTGAAAATGTCATACAACACGGTTTGGAAAATGTATCCCTATAAACTGCAACTGCCGTTTGAATTAAAGGAGGCAGATTTTGCCATCAGGTGTTATTTTTCATTACAAATATTGACTCAGATGGAAATTGAACCCGAATGGTTATCCCGTATTTTATGAACAGATGAGGCCCATTTCTCTCTTAATCGTGGAGTCAATACTCAAAACTGTTGAATATTGCCAACATAAAATCCACATGAAATCGTTCAGAAGACCATGACAAGAAAGTCACCGTTTGGTGTGGTGCGGTTTCACAGATAATTTCATCGTTGGTCCATACTTTTTCGAGGAAATACAGAATGGAGAGGCCGTATCTGTAACTACTGTTACGTCTGTTACTGGTGAACGATACCTGCAAATGTTAAGGGATTATGCAATTCCACAGTTGCAAACCGAGCACGAAGGAATTGAAATATTGAAAACATATGATTTTTATTCAGGATGGAGCACCCCCGCACATTTACCGACCAGTTCAAGAATTGTTAACTGCTGTTGTTCAACATCGTGTTATAAGCAGACATTTTGTAAATTTATGGCCGCCAAGATCGCCTGATCTTAACCCAGCTGATTACTGGCTGTGGGGTTATTTAAAATATTGGGTGTTTAGAACACGACCAACAACGCTGGCAGAATTAACAGTATTAGGGAGTAAATTGGTGCAATTCAACCAGAAATGTTGAATAATGCTGTGTACAATTTGGAGGAACGGTTGGTGATTTTACAACAACAAAATGGAGGGCATATCGAACATTTGCGGTAACCAGTGTTGGACATAAGAAATCCCATTATGTAAGCAATTAAATTTCTTTTACTTTTTGTTATTAGCTTATTTCTTAAAAATATATAATAAATTTAAATATATCCCTTACTTTATAATTACCTTATACAGCAAAATATGAAGTTTCATTATTACAGTACTTCTTTTGGCAGATAGTAACGAGCGTCATACGTATTAAAAATGATTCCTTGTTCACGAAAGCACTGCCAAACCCCATGCTCTTTTGTAAAACAACTTGTCTGGAGTGATGGAGCACCCTGACTTTCATTTTACGTATATTTCAAAGATGTATAAATGTACAGGATATTCCATTTAAAATAACAAAGTTGATGTTAATTCCGGCGAAACCAGAAGTGATAGAAATTTGCGTTCTATATCAAATAATTCAGTTTTAAGATTATGTTACATGCATTAAATTTCATTTTGGTATCCTAAAATATAATTAGAAACATAGCGGTACTCCAGGTTCCATTGACACCCTGTATTTCAATTAAGTTGTTGTTTTTTTTATAGCTTTTAAATCAATTCTAATCATAACACCTTCAACTGAAGAAATTCCACTCGAAAGTCTATTCAGAATGATGATCATCAATCGGTATGAATTAATACGAAAACAGAAATATAGGGCAACAAGAAAGACAAAGGCGGCTGTTACTTTTAAGTACTTGTCTGAGCCACATTAAGTACATAAAACTTCATTTGACAAGTGTAACACTAACAAATGACTAAAATGTAAAATTGTTGCACGTGAACTGTGCTTATTGAAAAAAAAATTCTGACCACACTGAAAATGTTCAAGAAAACAGTACCTATGACTTTGCCACTTTTAATTTTTCGTAAAGATAAGACCGATTTAGAACAGCTAGTCGTCCTTACACCTACGATGTAGATATGCACAGTACAGGGTGTCCTGAAAGTATGTAATATATATGAAATTATATTATTTTTAAGTGTAGAAATTTCTACTAAGAAAATTCTCTAATCAAAATTTTATGTATTTTCGAAGACCACGCTCAATTCAAATGCTTTTTTGATCTCCCATACAATTAGAAATCAAAGAGCATAGAATACCCTGAATGTAAGTGTTTGCGTTCCTAACAACCTCCATTTTGTTTCCAACCGATTAATTTACAATAAAACCACCCCACCACAAATTAAAACACAACAATTTACTGAATAGAATCAGTAACAGTCATTGTAGTACCGAACAACATAAAATGTAACACATCTGCGAGTCGCCCGTTTCTCATCTCTTGCTGGAAACAATGGCATAGTAAACCGTGAAATGTGTAGATGAAAGATATGACGTGGTGCAAATTCACCATCGGCGTTCCCTCGTTCTATTGCGTAAAGTTCCACATACATCACCCCTAAGGCTATTCTAACACTATAACAGCCAGTTAGAGCAAACCGAATTACGAGGGTTTTGTAGTTCGTAGTCCATTCGATCGACCAGACTTTCAAGTGCTTATTGTAAGTCCTGGCGACCAGCTGTCGTACAATAAAAAAAAATCTTCGGGAATATGGCGGCGTGTTTTTGATTGAATTAATAAATAAGGATTTTTAGATTCTAAACCCCGACCCCGAACGCCTTGCTTTGAAGTTGAAGTAAACTCCAAAGGAATAAATATCAAGTGGATTCCAACATTTTTCCAGTTACGTTCAGTAGGAACTAAATTTAGTTGCATTAGTGATTCTTGTCTTTGTAATATGTACTTTTCATATTCATATTTGTATATTGTATCAATACTACAAAACAAAAGTAAAAATAAATGAATGTCATAATTAAGGCTGCCTTGATCCTGATTTCAAATTGATATTCAAATGGTAGATTTTAACATTTTTGTAGTAGTACCAATATCTACGAACCAAAATTTATTTAAAAAAAAAGACACTATTACAATCATTTAAAACAATACACCCAAAATGTCTTCGCTTAAAATAAATTTTGAACGAACCAATTGCAATTGGGTCCTAAAACTTGATTACTTTAGGGATTTTCATTTTGTAACACGTATTTTTCACGTGTGTATTTGTATATTGTATATTGTAGTAATTATTTTAAAACAAAAGCATCGAAATAAATGTCGTAACAATACAAGGCTGTCCCAATTCTAACGAATTTTTCAGAACTGATATTCAACCATCAAATTTTTAAATTATTGCACTGTTAAAAACAATTAAAAACCTTAATTCGTACTTTTCACGTATATATTTGTATAGTGTAATAATGGTTTTAACTATAAAAATAAATGAATGTCGAAACAATGCAAGGTTGTCTTGATTCTGAAGAAATTTCGAAGTTTGACATTCAAACGTCATGTTTTAAAATTAATGTAGTAATTTACCAATATTTGCAAACTAAATTTTGTTCAAAAAGAAGACATTAAACACTGTTACAAACGTTTAAAAACAATACACTCTAAACGTCTTACTTCGAAAGAAACAAACAAACCAATCCAAGTCAAAAAATTAATTACTTTAGTGACTTCCATTTTATAGTACCTAAGTACTTTTCATGTTTATATTTGTATATTGTAATAATGGTTTTAACTCTAAAACAAAAGCCTAAAAATAAATGAATGTCAAATCAATACAAAGCTGGCTTGATTCTAATGAATTTTTCAACTTTGACATTCATGAATCATGACATTCAAACGTTGTATTTTCAAATCAATGTAATAATACCAATATTTGCGAACTAAATTTCGTTCCAAGAGAAGACAATAAACAGGGTTACAAACATTTAAAAACAATGCACTCTCTTAAGGTACCTGCATGAAAACAGCATATACGAGGTTGAATCACATATGTATATACAGGAATTTCTTTTAAAAAATTTATTTTAGTGACACAGAATCAAATCAAATATGTCGTATTTTTCTATATAATCTCCTGATCTTGATATACATTTGTTCCATCGGATTGGAAGTTTCTTGATTCCCTCATCAAAGAAAGATTGTGCCAATTGTACATCAACTCCTCGACCTCAGTATCGCTTTCAAATCGCTGTCCTCCTAGTGCTTCTTTCAGTCGGCTAAAGATGTGGTATTGGTATAGTCACAGGGTGATAAATCTGGGCTGTAGGGAACGTGTTCTAGTGTTGTCCAATGAATTTCTTCAAGTTTTTCTCTTATCCAAGAAGCTGTATGCGGCCGTACATACTTGGGACTTTGACAAAGTCTTCTGCCCAAATTGTGCACTAAGCCTTTCGGAAAGTTTTATGCCTTCTTTCGCAAGAAATTTGATAATATGATAATAATCCGTTGCTCAATAGACGAGGGTATCTCTTGTTCAGACATCATGCTACCGACTGAGCTAGTGACTCAGAGAGGAGAAGTGGAATGGGAATCCACTTCGTACATCTCCACCAATAACATTTAATGGCTACAGAACCAAGCGTTCTTCCAAAAGTAGACAGGAAAGAAATTCCGGTTGATATTTGATCCACCCTCGTACATTCAGGGGCACATTCACAAAACTAAGAAACTTCAAGGCCACAGATGTTATGAATGTAGGTACAAGTAAAATAATTTTTCTAACGTGAATATGCAACAAATTTAGTAACTTTAGATATTTTTATGTCAAATACGAATATAATAGAGGATGATTATTGTCCAAAAATCCGAAAACCAATTCTTAGAAAATTTAAAAATATTGCAAAACAGAAATTAATTATTTTCATAATAGAATAATAATTAACTAAGACAAAAACTAAAAAGAAATATAAACAACCCTAGAAAAATTTATTCCAACATTTAGGGTTTAATTCTGAAAAAAATCGAATCCTTAATGGTTCGAATCTCTAATCTGAATCCTCGAATTCATATTTTAGGTTTGAATCTTTGATTGGAAATTCGAGATTCGATTTATAAAGTCCTCTTCAAGATTAAAGGTTAACATCTGAAGATTTTATTTCCGGGTTGGGTTTCAAAATGCGTAATTTCGATTTAAATTCTAGGTTTATGTATACAACTTACTATGTCAACATTTAAGTTAATTAGTTTCAGGTGTTAGTGTTGATAAAGATCATCTTTCTAATTTTATTTATTATGCATAAACATCTTTATTCGATATACTTAAAAAAGTAAATTCGGTGAGTTGGTAACATTACACCATAATTTTTTTTTTTTAATAAATTGCAAGAAGGTTTACGGACGATCCGATCAAATTTTAAATTAGAAAATCAAGTTCGTAGGCTAAGTCAAGTTTTCTTCTCTTATCATTTGTAGGATCACAGAAGTGGCCGAGTGATGAAAGCATTCGACTACAGCGCAGACGGTCTTGGGGTCAAACCCGAGTCGGATGCTCGACGGGTGAAGTACCCATTCACTGATAAAGCGTTGGTGCTCAGCGGATTTTTCTTGTAAATAAATAGTTTCTTCCATTGCAATTCCCTTTCTTATTTCTGTATCACATCTGGCATCTTTGGTTATGTTATAGTTTAACCCAAATAAAAACTCTTATGCCTCTTACATTTCTGTTATCCTTGCATTTCTTCTTTCATTCTAAGATTTTCGTTTCCTTCTTATTTATTTTCATTCCATATCTTCTGTTCAATATAACCGCACTCTAAGTCTTTTTTTGCCCTCTACTCTTGATTCTTTGGCATCTCGCTGTTCATTTATTGCATACTGAATAACTAGAATAATAAAATCAGGAGCGCACGCCCTTGTCTTACTCCTTCTTCTATGATTATCTAACGTTCTTCTTACCCTTGTGTTCTTAGATTTGTTTGATTTACGTACCAATTTCTATTAGTATCCTGAACATCCCTTCTCATTATACTACGGCAAAAGCCTTTCCAATAATTACTCGTAATGCCAAGATGGCCTGGCCTTCCTTTGCTCAGTTTCCTTTCTAAAGCCAAATTAACCCATGTCGGATTTTCTCGTATTTTGTTTTTATTTATTCTGTGTAGGTATGGGTAATTTTTGTTAGTATCTTTAAGGCGTGGGTGGTTGAACTTAGGGTGGGGGATTTTCACAATCTACCTTCTTCGGTATTGAGATTATTACTGTAGTGGTACGTTTTATGTTTAATATTACATATAGTTTTTAGTTTGGCCTTTACAAGCAAAATTATTTAAAATATGGAAACGACACCAAGGGCAATAGAATGGCGAATGATAGGAATAACATTAACAGATGAAAAACTAAATGAATGGATACGACAGAAAACGGGTGTGACAGATGTAGCAGAAAGAATGGCAACACAGAAATGGAGTTGAGTTGATCGTTTAATACGACAAGAGGAAAGATGGATCAATATAATCTTACAATTGAGACCCAGAATAAGTAAAAGAAGTATGGGACGTGGGATGACCAATGAAGAGATGGGGGGACGATATAACGACGGGTGGCAAGAAATTGAGAAAATATGAAAAAGAAAAGGGGATGACTTCATCCAATGTTGGAGGCAAAGAGTCTGAAGAAGAAGAAGAGAAGCAGTTATTAGTTAGAAATTATTTATTACATGTCATTTGCAGCGATTTCAATAGCTACGTGCTAATTTTAACCATTCCCAGAGTTTTATTAGACGTTTGGTCAAATTCCCCTTACAGTATGTGTTGTTGCGTTTCTTCTTTATTAGTTATTTCGTCATCCTCCATTAGTTTATTATTAGGATCTCTTCCACTATGTAGCTCTTCCGGATACTACTTTCACCTGTCTGCCAATTTGCCTCTCTTATATCAGTATTGCATGTGTAGAACACCTATGTAAGAGTACAAGCGTTTGGCAAAATAAGTAAAGAAAGAAGCAAGTCTCAACGTTATGATAACCGAAGATAATATGTAAACAAAAATCGCGAGGGTCGTGCAAGCTAGCCAAGATTTTCATATCTGCTGAAATTTCAAGTATAACAGGTTGTTATAATTTTTTTAATAAATATAATGCCAACTTACTAAACTAAAAACATGCTGTCCTATCACATTATTAGTCATGTATTCATTATTTGCAACCATTTTCCGTTCAAAAATAATCGTTTATAAGTATAATGTAAAAAAGGGAGATTACGGACCGGTTGCACAAAACCCTAAATCTTTCAAACACATAATAAAGTATTATTAAATATTTCAAACTCTCCACTCCGTTCTTAAATAAAATTTTTAATATACCATCTTGATTACAATGCAATTCCCGAGTTCATAACAGTTACCAAAGTAAACAAGCATTTCCCCAACCTTCGGGGCCTGTCAGTTTAAGCGTTATAATCCGGGATTAATACCATCAGCTTGGCTTAGGACCACATTAAACCTCTATTAAATCTGGATTATGATAATTGGCCACCGTTTGAGAAGCTCTAATGCATCAACAAGCGGCAGATATTAATCTTGCCCGGCAATATCGAGTTTACTATTTAAAATTTTTACGGTGCGTGCTGAGGATTATCAAAAATAACGCACGTGTAATAATTTCCGCATGAATTCACAGGTAAATGCTTGTTATTGGTTGAGGATTTAGTTTTTAATAATGTACAGCAAGCAAATCAAATAAACGAGTTTTAGGTAGGACTTCCGATCGAATCTGATATTCATAATTTTTGCCTTTCAGATTCGAATATTTGCTTTAACAAAAATCGAATCTTGAACCTTCGACTTTCGAATCACAAATCTATTTATAAATGCTGAATCTCGGATTTGAATTTCTAATTCGCATTTAAGATTACAATTTATGACTGTTTTTCATGAAATTATATTTTATTGGGGGTTCAAATCTTCGATTGCAAAATCGAAATTCGATTTATCAAACCGTTTTTAAGATTCAAATCCAAAGGTCATCAGTGAATCTCCAATTGGGGTTGAGGTTTATATAGGATAACTTAGTATTTCAACATGTAGGACTGAAATTTCAGGGTTTTATTGTTAATATGGACTGCTTTTCTAATTGTCTTATTAGGCATATACCTACGCTTGCTAGCAAAAAGTTCGGAACATGTGGGAAAGATTTTTATTAAATGCCCTAAAAAAAAATGAAGTACCAACAAATTTGAGTCTAATAAAATTTAGTAAAGCATTTGACACCATGAATATCTTCTAACTAAATTAAATTTCTACGCTGTCAGGGGTGATACACTAAATTTATTCAAGTCATATTTAGAAAATCGATATCAGACGGTAGTAACACCTAATGGCGTATCTCAAAAATTATTTAAAAAATGGACATAGCTCAAGGATCAATTTTAGGTCCGATATTCTTTTTAATATACATGAGTTGTTCAACAAGTTTTGCCTCCTGAGCTGTAGTTCGTTTATTGGTTGATAAAAGTGAAAGATGTTAGACTCAAAAGAAAGCCTGAAATGTCCTCTGTCCGAGAACGTTGATATACTTCCGTCATGGGTGCACTAATTTCTGAATGAAACCGCTTGTTGACGACACCAACAACGCACTGCATTGGTGACCTCCTCGTCGGACGCAAAACGCAAAGCGCGTGCCTTTCAGGTGTTCCTTCAGCTTCGTAAAGAGCCAGAAGTCACATGGCACCAGGTCCGGGTTGGTGAGGCAAAACATCTTAGAACTACAGCTTCTGCAACGCGGCAGTTGTCTCCCGACTTGTATGGGGCCGAGCGTTGTCGTATTGAACTGCCGATGAACTCTACGCAGACGTGCACGCTGAGTTGACAGTTGCGTTACGCTCTAGAAATCCAACCAGCGCCATACCATTACAATCTCAAAAGATGGTGACTATGCCTTTGCCAGCCGATGTTTGTGTCTTGAAGTTCTTAGGACGAGGGGAGGTCGTATACCTGTACTCCAAGGAACACCAGACGCGGCCTCATTCTTCTCCGACGGCATGCAGAAACCACTGCACCAATGGCGGAAGTGCACCAACGTCGATGGGGACTATATTGAAAGATGATGCACTTCTCGGAAAGAGGTTATTCCAGACTTTCTTTTGAGCGTAACATCTTTCACTTTCATCAACCAATAAACGAGCTACAGCTCAGGAGGCAAAACTTACTGAACAATCCGCGTATATTAATGACCTACCTGTTAATGTAACATCGGATAAAACTATCCTATTTGCGGATGATACGTCATTAGTCAATACAGCTTCTAATTATGAAAACGTAAAAACTAAAAAAAAAAACAGAGCTTAAAATCTGCAAAAAATTGGTTCCTATCTAACAAATTAACAATGAACTCGGAAAAGACACAATCGGTACTAATTACTTACAACAAAAACCATAGGCAAACCATCATCAGCAAAATTTCTAGGAATAATCTTAGATTCAAAATTGAATTGGCTTCAACATAATATATTGAAGATTTAACAAAAAAAGCTAAACAAAGTAATATATCAAACGAGCAAACTTATTAAACTGACTGCTGTAGAAACTGTAATCGCATTTTATTATAGTAATTTCTACAGTAGGTCCCGAGTTGCGGTAGCTAGGTACCCCATTCTCGCACGATTACGAAAGTTAAGCAGCGTTGTCTCGGGTCAGCGCTGGGATGGGTTGCCCGACTGTTCCGTCAACGTGGCACCTCTCTCCCACAAGGACCAGTCACAATGGGAGAGTAGACCAAAACCCCTCACCAAAAAGTAAGTAGAAAAGAAAGAAGTGTGAAAAGAACAAGGAAAAGAGGGAGGCCTTTGCCCTACATAGGGATGTTGCAGGCTAATAATAATACATAATAATAATTTCTACAGTATAATAAATTATGGTTTACTGTTGTGGGGAAATTCCTCAGAAATTTTAAGAGTATTTATAATATAAAAAAAGAATAGTTAGACTAATAGCCAATGCACAGCCTACAGACCATTGGAGATCTTTATTTCGTAAGTTGAAAATCATGACAGTTCCCAGTTGTTTCATTTATCTGTGTATTATTTGCAAAAGAAAATATAAACACTTTATCAAAAAATTCCGCATTATTAGAGTATCGAAAAAACTTTTCTGGGGGATCGATTCAGCATGTCCGATAACCTAATAAGCCAATTTGATATATGTCACGCGACCACTGGTATGGCGGCAAATTTAAATCACTGTGAAGTCGCAAAATGTGGGATTAGATAACAAAAGATATCGAAGAAAATTATTATTAAAATGTTACTTAGAATTTAATTTTTATTTAAAGAAATTAAAACATTTCTTTTAGGAGATAATGGAAGAAGTTTTTCGTTATTTTTTTCACAATTGAAAGGACTAATTCTAAAAAACAAGTTTGGGACGCTCGCTGTTGCAATGGTTTGCATCTAACAGCTGTGTCAAATTTTTGCAAATATTTTTAAGCTGAGGTACCACTTATAAAAGCAATTTTCTTGGTTGTAGTCGAAGTTAATCACTTTATAAGATAATAAAGAAAGAGTAAAATAGCTACTAAACTAAAACCACCTTTTTTATCTAATCTATCTTTTACATAATATTTACGGTTACAGGTGAACCTTTTCTAAGCCCTTTGGCATAAAAATATTTCTAAAGCGTAGCTGTTACATTCTTCAGTAACAATAATTGTAACCGTTATATGCTGACAGTTTATTTCTGAAAGAGAATGCGATTTTTGTTCATCAGTTTAGGGAAAAGGGCCCAATTCAGCAGAATTTCTAAACCTCATTTTTTAATTGCATATAAAAGCGTGTCACTTGATTAGCCTCAGTTTTTTTGGTTGCCGATTAAGAAGGCCGGCTGTTTCTAACAGTTACTTTTCGCAGAGAAGCGTTGTGATTTCTAGTTGCAATGGACGTGAAAGAAAGTTATGTCAAGGAGAAATAATGTAGAATTAAGAGTCTAAAAGAAGAATGTTACTCCAGCATCAATAAGTTGTCGTAACGCCCGTGTAGTCAGTAATTTCAGAAAGGATATTGAAAATTATGAACAGAATTATAACAGAACGTGTAGATACAACCATAACGAAACGAGAAAACTCAATGATTCTTCTTAAGGCCAGGAATATTAAGGATGCTGTGGGCACTTCTGTAAGCTTACGAACTCTCCAAAGGATAATAACTAATTGTGAACATTTGAAGCGACGTCGCCTCCGCAGAAAACCACTTCTAACTGCATGCCACAAGGAACGAAGCCATATGCACTGGACCAACAAGTGGAAACATGTCATCTTTACAGATGAAAAAAATTTTTTGTTTAGATGGTCCGTATGTATTTCATTACTATTTCCATGATTTGAGGAAAGAACAGAAGTATATGGCACAATAATAAATATGGGGCGCTATCTCTTCCAAAGGAGCCGTTCAATTAGAAATTTTAAGTGGTATGTTCTCACGGAAACAAAACCAAAAATTGACAATACTATGGGGGATCCGCCGCCATCCATACAGCCAAGATTGTAAAGAGTTGGTTTAAACAGGAAGACATTGAAGTTTTAGAATGGCCCAGTATTTATCCAGATTTGAACATTATCGAAAAGCTTTGGGGTTGGCTGTCAAAGAATATTTTTGTGGGTGAACAGCAATAACACTCTGTAGATGACCTCTCTTCTGCAATTTGAATGACATAGCAAATATCCCAAGTGTTATTGGACTCTCTGTACAGCCCATTGCTCAAATCCAGGTTTAAGATTCGAATTTTCAATTTTCACAGCAGAAATTCGGACATAAAACACAAAGATTCGAATGTCAAATTTTGATTCGCATTTCATTGAGAGTCCTGTTTAGTAATTTGGCGAAATCCGTCGCCGGGCTTTAACTAATAAATAATAATAGAAAGGAATGGAGTATTAACTCACCTGCGTCGGTGTAAGATGTATTAAAGACGCTAAGTGTTCTCGTTCGGGGGCTGAAAGGTATTTCTGTTGTTTAAACCTCCTCTCCAGTTCATAAACCTGCAATAATTTTCACTAATTTATTAACACTTTAACAAAATATTTCCAGTTTAAAATTTTTGATAATTCTCATTGAAAATTAAAAAATTGGTTTTATTTGTAAATGCCTTTTTTCCTAGAAAATCGACATATTACTTATATTGAATAAATTAAAATAAAAATTATTTAAAACAAAATCGCTTAAATTTAGGATAATATTTTATGTTGCACAAACCAACTTTTTTTTGTGAATTCTTCACTACTCGGAAGTTTGGAACCATTTTAATGTTGAAATAATTATAGATTTAATTTTAATTTAAACAAAATGTGCGCGTAATATCGATATTTATTCTGTTATTTAAACATAACTTAAAACTGTGCAATTAAACTGAGACTTAACCATTTCAAAAGGAATTTGCAATTATAAAGCATTTTTAAGAAAAAATCGTAGAAGATTGGGTTGTACAAAACTTTTGTTAGATTAAGATATAATCAAACTAGAAAAAAAGAGCATCCATTTTTTGTAATTTTGGCCGAATGAATTCGAATTTTGATTCGATCCGAATATTAGTTTGATGAAGTCGTTTAATAATTTTTGTGTTAGAAAAGTGTTTTACAAAGAATGTTTAAATAAATCGCCTCAAAATAAATCTTTGTTGTGAAAATGAAATATTTTTTCAGTATATTTTTGCTTGTAATTTGAAAACTTAAAAATAGAGTTCTCTTACTATGCAATCAGACTATGAACTACAACTATACTGAACTACATATTAGGGCTTAAGAATGCTTAGGAACAAGTCAGTTGATGCCGTCAACAAAGAAAAATTAATAAAACAGTACAACAAAGATTAATTTCTAAACAAACCACCAAAAAGCAGTTTCAGAAAAGTAGTGTTACTTTTAGAAACAATTTTCGTTGGCACCCTCAAACCTAGCTCTCGGCCAGTGTTTGAATAAATAAATAATACTCTTCGTAGGTTATTCACAAATATGTATTATAAAATTTTATATATTATGTTATATTGTAACGGAGTGCTGTAGTTTATTAAAATTTAGGTACGCAGGGTTTTCCTCAACTTTGAAACAGCAATTAAGTATATATTTACTAAATCAAAGACTTTTTGTGCCAAACTTTCATATGTAATAAAAATTTATTTTGCTTTTGTGTAGCTCGGCATTAATGGTAAGACAAGTTTTACGACCCAAAGGAATGTGCAATATCTCCTGAATTGTTTTAAAATATTTGTTAACGTAATTGCTGAAGTTAAATTTAACAAAAGACTTTAGTTTATTTGACGAAGCCCTTTAAAGTTTACGAAAAGCAAAACGAAAAGTTATAACAACAATTTAATAAACGTGAATCTACCTTCAAAATATTCAAACTAGCTTCACACTAATCAGAAGTTAGTAACGCACTCAATCTGAGAGAAAAAAACCAAACCCAAATCATATTACCAACAACGATAAAAAACGCGTTGCGTCTTAACGAAATACATCTCGCGACGGATCTTCCGCCGACGGTAAATGTAAACCATAAACGTTCCCCGATTACAGTAAATTTTTATTACACGTTCTACAATAACGCGTTTATTGACTGAGGGAGGGGATATTAAATTATATGAGTTGGCATACCTGTGCCTGGGTGAAGAGGACCCGCCTTTTCCGGCGCTGCGCCAAAGGAAACTGCATGGGTTTTGAGTCGGGCATTGCGCAAGCCCCTAGCCCTGGCATGCCCGTGTTCAGGCCGTGCCCCATGTTCGCTGACGCCGCTGAACTCCCCATTAATCGGGATACTGTTGAAAAACACAAATTCTTGTTAAAATGTTGAAATTTCCTCTTTTTACTGGTATAATTACAATGGCTTCGGACTTTTTTTTACAAACAATTAAAGAATAGGGAACTAAAATTAATCACAAACTCATTAAAATAATCCATTAACTCATTCATAAATCATTGTTACAAAGTTGCAAGGCGAAAATAAATAATTTGGTGAAATTATTACGTAATTCTAAAAATCCATACGTGTGGTGGTAATCGACCTATATTTCTGGTACGGACGATATTAAGGTTAATTTACACTTAATGAATTTTCAGCGCTACGTGATATTCCTTAAAATTATAGATTATAGATTCACATCTTAGTATCATATTCTGCATACAAATAAACGACAATCTCTGGCGTTATAGAAGAGTCCCACCGAATCTAAATTGACCTTTATTTTAAACAAAAAAACTATGCTTTACAAGTTAACTAAGGATATTTTCGATTAAAAAGAACATAGATACTGACAACTGACCACATTTGTAAGATAGTTTTATGGACGGAATAAATAACAAAATAAATATGTTTGCTTGTTTATCAGGCCCGACTACCTACTAATTACACTTTTTCTCGGCCTGTTATGCGAATATTCCTTCATTGATTCTAAAATTCAATCCCTTGAGTTTTTATTTAGGATAAAAATTATAAGAAAAACGCCGAAAAAACAAACGGTATCCGCCGTCCGTTAACAAAAAATGCAATGTGTGTATCAACCTTTCTTTGTTATTTTATAAACAAAAGCTTCCCAACGCGACTTCCATGTATTTACAAGAATTTAAAATGTTTCAAAAGAAAACATAAGCTCTTTTATATCCATATGTAACAGATGTAACACAAGCTTGCTGCAGTAGTAACTAAAAATCAAATATCCAAGCTTGCATAAGTACTCAAAAATGTAAAAACGAAGGTCGTACTGTTCTGCTCTTTTTAGGTACAAGAATTCAATATTATTCAGGTTTACCTACTATAGAATTCCTACAAATTTACCAGAAGGACCAGATACATAGTTTTTTGGATAGAATAACATGAGAAATATATTTACCCGTTTATCGTGTTTAACATGCAAACATGCTACTAACCAGCCTTTATTCGAGTCTTTAGGCGATCATACTTTCAGTAAGTCTAACTTAAGCCGTGTTAGTTTTAATTTTTAAAGAAAGTTTTAGCAAAAACGATGCAAAGCGCGCAGTAAATAATGTGCAGTTATTAAAACGCACAGTGTCTGTTGACCTTTACTATTAATTAGGTACTTTATAAACTAAAGATTTCATATAAATTTGTATCACAAGCTTAAGTAATTAGTTACACCAAAATTCCAAGTTTGAATACGTGCGGTTATCAACACGCACAGTGTGGATGAACCTTTATTTGATATTTTCTAAACTAAAGTTTGCGAAAGTCGCTTGCGAATTATTTACAAGGATAAAATACGCTTTAAAATGGGCAAACGAAAACATAACACATCCTATTTCCTACTGAAGATCTTAAGATAGAATTTTATTAACTTGCTTTATTTATATTTTTTTAGTTTTCTGCTTTTTATGTGCGAAAATTTGATGTTGAAATTTACTGTCGAATTTATAAAATGTATTTTGAGAATTTTCTAGAATAATCCGCAGCCTTCACCACACTTTTTCCTAGTTATATGCCAACATTGCTTCTAACTTCAGCCCAATAACTTTTATCTTTAATGAGAACTTCAACAAAAACGCTAACAAAACGCGCAGTAAATAAATTGGGGTCGTCAAAACACACAGTGACTGTCGACCTTTATTTATAATTTTGTAAACTAAAGCTTTTATTTCAATACCTATCGCAAACTTAAGTAATTACCTATACCAAAAATAAAAAATCCATGTTTGAATACTGAAAAATGTAGAAAGAAAGTCCTTTTGTAAAATGGAATAATAATTTGCTTTTCTTGTTAACTTTTTTTTTTAAGATATGGGTATTTAGTTTCGTATTCAATTTTACTACAGAATCCGTATGTTTTCAGATTTTTTCAGAATGGTCACATTATGAAGATTGTTTTATGAATAGAATAAATAGATATAATTGATTGTTTAACATGCCTAACAACCTATAGTAACAACACGTTTTCCTGGATGTTATAGAATATTTCCTTAGTCAGTCTAACTTCAATATTATTATTTCGTATAAAAATTATAAACAAATCCCAATGAAGCATAGGGTATTTTACGTGCGGTTATCAAAACCCATAGTGTGAATCAACCTTTATTTCTTACTTTATAAACAAAAGCTTTACAAAGCCGCTTATGAAATATTTAAACGAATCAAACGCATTTTACTACGTGAAAAAGAAAACGTAAAAGCACTTTCATATCAATAAAAGCTTGAGAAATGTCCTACTAAACATCAAGAATTCAAGTCTTAAAAATATGAAAATAAAGGTTAAGATGAATTTCATTAGTTTGCTTTATTCCTGTTATTTCTTCAAAGTGCCAAATTCCTACATGTTTTCTGAATTTGTAGTTGCCAAGAATAAATAACACAAGAAATTGGTTTGCTCATTTATTGGGCCTGACCACCTACTGGCTGTATTATTGGCACATTCTTTAATTGATACTAACCTCAATCCCCTGCGTTTTTATTTCGTACTAAAATTTATATTATTTAATTGACTAACGCTTTATAAAGTAACCTGCGACATATTTACAGAATCAAAGATGCTTACATAAACTTGAGGAATCACTCACTAAAAATCAAAACTCCGAATTTGAGTACTGAAAAATGTAGAAATAAGTTCCTACTTACTCAGATGGAATTTTCTTGGCTTATTTATTTATTTATTTTTAATGTTTTTTCAAACTGCATAGAATCAAATGTTTTTCGACATTTTTAAGGGTTCTTGTTGCCTTGGGTTCTCAGTCAAATCCAAATCCAAATATAAGATTTTAAATTCAGATTCAAGTTTCAAATATCATTACCTACTCATTCGAGGTCTCTAGTTATCCGAATTATAAACAGGAATTTAAAATCTTGGACTGAAATTTGATTTCTCACCATTCAAACTACTTAAGCCATCAATCAGAATTTAAAATTCAGATGTTTACATATATAAGATGACTTAAATCTTTATTAAAAACAGTATTTCAACTGCGAATCTGGATTTTAATTTCGAGTGACTATTAATATACATTTGATGGGCTGGATTTTAAACTTTGTAGTTTGTACATTTGATTTCCCGATATCTAGACATATTAAAACGTAGTTTGAACTATGAATCATCTTTATTCTAACCTGACATTCGGATCTCATATCTAACTGACTGAATTCTTTCCTGAAGCGGGATTCGAACTGAAAATCTAGATATCAGTTTCAAATCAAGTCAATCCTAATTTGAAACTCTGATTTATTCGAATTATAAAGTGGAATTTCGAAACCTTGAATTGAAATTGATTTCACGGAATCCAATGTGAAACAGTAAAACGCAGCTGAGGCTGTTAATCGATTCTGAATCCCGATTTAAGATTAGAAATTTACGGCACTAAGATAGGATTCGAACTATAAATCCGGATTTAAGTTTCGATTGTTAAAACTGAAATGTGATTTCTCAACATCGAATCTGAAACACTAACACGTATCTTCAGCTATTAGACAAATCTCAGTCCTAATCAAAGATAAGTATAGGTATTTAGATCAAAGTGATCTGGATTTCAGTTTCAGATAACAATCCACATTTAAGATTGAGTTGTACGAAGAGTATATTGGAACCTCTAATCTTGGATTAAAATTTGATTTCTCGAATCAAAATATTTACGAAAACTTAGCTCTTGTATTTCGAAAGCGAACAATAATTTCAAATGAGAACCTTTGAAATCAAAATTATACCGGAAATGTACCTACTGAACAATTCAAATCTCAATCGAAATCCATACGTCGAATGTAGAACATACGATTTAAAACAAACCAAGGCGATATATTTCAAAGGATTTTGAAAACTTCAGACTAGGAAAATATGTATATTAAGCTTCCTGTAATTTATTGATAAATACTTAAATCGATCGCCATTTTATGATCAACTTTAATAAAAATAATGTAATGCAGAAAGCAGCAAAATGTGTTTCGAAGCGCAGATGTCAGCGGATTGAATTCGAAATGCCTGAGCTTACCAGATATTTATTCAAGGCGACCCTACTTTTATGCTTCTATTTACGAAATGGACACGGGAACATTTTCAAAATAAATATTTAGTTTAGACGCGCATTCTCTGCAAAATCGATACAGAGATGAGCTGAAAGTATATTTAAGGGATTATTTTTCAGACCCTCTGCATTTATGTATATTATTTATTCACATTATAAATACGTAGACAGCCGAGTTTTACGCATACAGTTTTATTTAAAGTATCTGTTTAGCTGTTGGTTGCGATAGACTAAAATACTGTACAACATCCAGGATATCGTACACTATGATTGGTAAAATTACGTTTAAAAAGATAAGAACCAAAGTTGCCCTGCTTTTTACGGTTAATAATATCTATAATGAAATAGAAAATGTGAATTTTAAAACCCCAAATCAAGGATTAAATACAACACCTGATTTCGAATCTTAATTAAGTACAGCTTATTGTTTTAAATTTCAAATTCGCAGTCAAAGATTAAAATCTGATCATCGATTTACAGCTATCTTCACGTTGATGCATTCTAATTCTGACTGAAGTTTAGCTGTTGTGCTCAATTCATGAAATCTGAATTTTGGAATACAAAATCAAGGATTCTAAAATTGGAGATTTGAAACCTTAAGGATTTGATTATTTTCAGATTTGGGATTCGAAATTTAGGCAGTCCTGTTTGGCGGTTATGTATTTTTCTTCTGTATATAGGTATTTTCAGTTTGTTTGCAGATTTCAGCGATATACTATTCTAAATCTAGAATAAAACACAAAGCTGCATGTTTGCCTAAACATCTAAATAAAGAAAAATTGTACTGAATATCTTATATAGTAATTTAGGCAGAGCATCAGTGACGTAGCAGAAAACTCCAGGGCACCCCACAAGAATACACTACAGGCTACAGGCCCTTCATAACACCCCTGCACTTTTTATGGCGATTCTTATCTCTAATATTCCATTTAAGTTCTTTTTTCCAAATCTTTGCAAGTTTGATCAGCAATTTCTCAAATACAAGGAAGGATTCATTGATTTTTAGCTATTCTTCCCCATCATAGTTATTAATTAAGATGCATCAAATAATCAGTCTCAACTGGTTCATTTGAGATATATGTATATCTTGTATGCGCGATAATCAAGAAAAAAAGGGACTTATATTTTCTGCAAATCTTCATTACGGGGGAGTATTTTGACGCCAATAATTCTATTATACTTATACATATTCAAATTACAAATTACCCTTCTGTTGCAAATCGGGTTTTAAACTTTCACGAAGACCTTTTAGAGGTACATACATTACGCATTGCCAATATACGAGGGTGGATCAAATATAAACGAGTCTTTGTTCATACAAAATTTATTGTACAAAATTAGCAGAAAAGCAAATTTTCACTATTTTTCTACATAGTCCCCTTCTCTGTCTGGATTGCTAGTTTTTTTTTATCCCGTTTTCGTCGAAAGAAGCAGGGCGGGTATCTTACTAGGTGCGCAACGCATTATCATCAAGTTTTTTACATGTCAAAACGTTAAACCGGCTGAAATTCGGCGCAGATTGTAGGTACAGTTCGGCAATGAAACCCTTTTATGGCCACATCAAAATGAGCAAGCATGGAGTGGCGGCGCAAAAGGGAAGCAAACCCAGTGAAGGCGAAAACTCGCTTTTGGCCACCGTTTTCTAGAACTGGAAGGAGATTCTGTTTGTCGATTTTTGCACGACCGAAGGAGAATCAATGACTGTGACCTTCTGGTTCAGATAAAGCTTGCTTATCGTCGGAAGAGGAGGGTCTGTCCCATTCGAGACGGAATGCTCCTCCATGACAACACCAGACCTCACACTGCAGCCGAAATGAACTGGACTGTTCTTGAACACCCTCCCTACAGTCCAGATTTGTCCTCTTGAGAATTCCACATGTTTGGGGCCCTCAAAGAAGTGAGCGATTCGAGACCGACGAACAGGTGGAGGCGTTCGTGCGCACCTGGTTAGACACCCGCCCTGCTTCTTTCTACGAAAACGGGATGAAAAAACTACCAATCCGGTAGGAAAGGTTAGAAAAGTTAACAATAAAACTTTATTAACAATCGCAAAATAATTAAAGAAAAAAAACAAAAGAAAATGCAACTGAGAAAAAAATAGTAGGTATAGGAATTTTTTATCGTTACAAACCCACGCCTAAAGTTTGGCAGAAGCATTACCTAACACCCTGTATATAATTTATCTTTGGGCTAATCGATAAACTACAAGCATTGATGAATCTATTAGAGATTATGAACAATTTTGCCAACATTAGTATAAAGGTCGATTTGCGATTCAAAGCAACTTCAGTATTTTACTAATTTCAAGTCAAACTATTGTAACGAGACGCGTCAGCAGTCGCGGAGAGCTCGTACGTCATCCGTCAATAGAAGTTTCTGGGGTTAATGCGAGTGATCGAGATGAGTTATCGTTCTGGAGGAACGTCGAACTTACTGGATTGGAAGCCCGCATTGGTATAAATAGGCACGTTTCCTAAGCAAACGGTAGTGTACCAACAACAAGCCTACCGGTGCGAATACGTAACTCGTAGTGTACGCTCGTAAATATAAATAAACTATCAACTGTATAAATAAATTAGTTAGTGTTTCAGTTTGATATTAGTGTTGTGTTTACCAGTGGCGGCTCGTGGGTCAAAAAATAGGTGAAGTGCTATTGTAGTAAATTAAAAAAAACTTTGGACATACCTAATTTTTGTACACCAAGTCCTCCACCAAATCCTCTCAATACGTAGTATTGAAGTGTGGATAAATAAAAAATAATTTGAATATAAAATAATTTGGATGCACAAATTTTAAGTGAAGAGGCACTTCACCTACTTCACCTGGCGAGCCGCCACTGGTGTTTACTATACTTTATTCTAAATGTTTCTATGTATATTAGAGGCAGCCTGGGTAGTTCAGTTAGGTAAGGACCTGCTAGGTACCTGGCTGCCACGGGTTCGATTCCAGCGGTGGCCATAGTATTATGGAGCCGATTTGGGTCGAATTCGTTAGTTAAGAATTAGGTTTAAGGTGTTGTGGATGAAAGCTGGTGGGAGTGTGATGCAAGGCCAAAAATGGACTCATCACCTCCACTGAACACCAGCAAGCGTAAAATGAACCTCGACACTGCATTGCGGTAAAAAGAGGAAATAGATTAAGAAAAAAAAAAGTTTCTATATTAGAACAATCTGTTATATCTTTTAGAAGGTTGGCACGGAAAATATAATGATGACAATACTATTCGTTTTCATTATGGCAATTACACCAAAATAAAGAAAAAAAAAAGACTTTAGCAATCATATAAAGTACGCAGAATTTTCTAAAGCCAATATAAATAGTGAAATGGCCATAAATGAAGTGGCAACACTTTATATCCTTAAAAACAGGGAATTTTTAAAGTACATTGTGTTGGCAACAATGCAAAATAAGCTAAAGCTACATTAAAATCAAAAGAAAATTAGAGCTGGTTTTTTTATTTAGTATTTGGTATTACAACAGGTATAACTCTTAATAGTTCCAAGGGTTTAATAGAAAATAGTGGTAACATAATTCAGATTTTATTTTAAAATATTTAGACTTGCTATGGCATCTGAGCGATATGATGTTATTTAAAATTTAAAAACCACATAATTCTATAAGAGCAATTCTAACAAGAAAATCTGGTAACGTAGTATTCAGTACATAACCTAGAATTAAACATCTGCAAAAAACAGGCTGTTCAAATTTCAACCAAATTTAGTGCCAACATAATAAAAAGCATGGCCTACTTTGGCCAACAAAGGTCATGAATGCTTATAGACATGCCATGTTTCTATTTTTTCTGTCTAACGTTATATAAACATTCAATAATAAGCTATGTTTGTAAGAGTGATATGATTAACGAGCTCCAAACAAGTTCGAACTTATAAATTAACGTTTCACTTGCATTCGAATACTCTTCGATCCCTCGTCTTTATAAATAATCAGGAGAATCGAGTGAATACCTGAGTAGTTCCTGTGTAAACACATAATAGAAAAGTAATAAAGTATGCAAGTAGGTTTAAGTACAGACATGTGCTAATAGACGAAGTATACGCACTGTTGCAATAACTAACTGACAGCTAGCAAATACACACTAAGTTATGTGTGTTTACACAGCACTCGAAATCCAATGACAATACAGTAGCCGGTTCTATACGTCGCTCAATATGGCGACTCTTGGTAAATACCACGCCGAATATGTATTTACTGGTTAACTTTCAGGGACGTACTGTTTCATTTTGTCAAATAATCTTTATTAAATCGCCTCAAATAACATTCACAGGATAATTAAATCTCATGATAATTATTAAAGATTTAAATTCATTTTCAAGAAATATTTTAGATAGGTAATTAGGCCCAACAATAAATCGGATTTCAATTTATATTCTAGTATTTCGTTTTCTAAACTGTGATATTCATAAAATAAATAATTAAGTGTTTACAGTGCCTATTTTAATCTAAAAAAATTTCAATTTCATGATATCTATTATCCGAACAATTGAAATCGAAAAAGCACATGAATTGATACGATATACATATAAATATTTATACAAAAAGTAAATCAAAAAAATAAGAAACAGCACTAGATACCAACAACAAAAACTGTTGATGTATATTAGAGATTTATACAAAATTTCTACCATACTTTAAAATAAACTAAAATATGAAAATATAAAGGGTTGGCAAAGCATAACGAACAGGGTTGCCAATCGAATTTCGAATTGCAATTATAGATCTAAAACCCACATTCGAATTTCGAACAATTATCCAGATTACTATTTAGAGTTCAAATCTTCGAATGCCGATAAAAATTTTAGAACTGTGGTTTCGATGTTTGATCTTTAAATACAAACTCGATCTTCGAATTTTAATTTTAATTAATTTTCAAGTAAATTAAGTAATGTGCTTATGTCTAAGCAAATTTCAAAAATATACTCAAAATTGAAACCTGAAATTCCAAATCTGAATGTTAAATATGGCAATAAATTATGACAAATAATAAGTTGTGTAAGTAGGTTCATAAATGTAGAATTAAATCGAAAATTCCGATTTTGAAACCAGAATTGGAGAGTTAAGTAACATGTAATCGTATCTATCTAGAACACGAATTTGCAATAGAAGATTCGAGTCTGAAATATGAATTCGAAGACTTAAACTTTGAAGTTGAAATTAAAGATTGATTCGATTCTTTTTGGTTTTCAGATTTGAATTTTAAGCATTTTCAAACCTTAGCGGCTCTAACTTAGGAGAATTTTCGATTTAACAAATATTTTCGGCTTAATAATACGAACCTTATACTTAAATTAATGACGGACTGACATTGCAGCTCTAAAGATACGTGATAATAAGACAAAATTAGGAGCATGTTTTAGTTTACACTTGTCTAATGGAAACATCGAATAGGATCGTGAGGATGTTCAAGATGACGCTAGAACCGGGCGTCTGTCAATCACTCGAAACGCAGACTTTCTGAATGATGACAGATGAGTTGAATATTACTAAGAAGACGATTTGACAAATTTTACATGAAGATTTGTGAAAGAGGAAAATCCCGCACAATCTGACGGATGAGTAAAAACACGGCGTTGTTGAAATCTCCCACCCTCTTCGCCAGATTTAGCACCGGCAGACTTTTTTTTCCTTTCCTAAAGTGAAAACTGTTCTCAAAGGAAAACGATTTCAGAATGAGGAAAACATTAAAATCATGTAACCGCCGAATTGAAAGCTATTCCTTCGGATGCGCCTTTTCCGACTGTTTTCAAATTGAATTAGATACATTTTCCGTGTTACCTACTTAAATTGTGTTTCTTTTTATTGTGGCAGTCCTGGAACTAAATTTCCAAACCTCATAGACAAGGAAAATTAAACAAGTAGCCAATAAACTGGAGCTTTGTATTTCTAGTAATAAAAATCAATATTTAGTGTGATTTCAAAAATACGAATCTCGAGTTCGAACGTAGGAACTCAAATCTTAAGGTTTGATTCTTGAAATGCCGATCGAATATTATGCATTTTCAACATGCATTGACAACATTAATAACGAAGAGTTTATAATTGTTAGGTTAGGTTTACTATCGACAATCTATACATTTCGTCATCAGACATGCTATGAAAACATTATGGTCAATTCTTATCGTAAAAATAGTTGTAGTATGTAAAAATAAAGATAAAGGTATCGGCAAGTGAGTATGGCCGGCAATAAGGAGGGTTAAGCCTCTTAAGTCGCTTTCTGTACCTAATTCTCTGGCACGCTATACGCAGGGGATAATGTGGTAAGCACCACGCCTTCGACCTTCTACCTTCTTTACTCCACCACTGTGTTTCGGTTCTCAATTATTTTCAGTCACTGGGTAGGCCACCCGCCGATCATCAAACTCGAGTTTGATCCCGAGACAGTCCGCACTGTAGTTGAATGCCTTAACCACTCCGGCCTCTGTATGTAAAAATAACAAAATCTATTTTGACACTTACAAATCGAAAAACATTAAACAAATTTTGGCATTTAAGAGTCGGCTACACAGGGTTCGAATCGCGTCAGTAATTTTCAGGAAGCACCGAGGTACGAATCATGTTAATTAGACTTAGACTACGGTAGTTTTCGCACGCTGTAATGACAAATAACTTATATATTCCTAACTTTTGTTGTAACGATTTGTTTAAGGGCCTGAGTAAATTATTTATTATATAAAAATTAAAAACAACAATAACTAATAATAACTCGTTATTACGGGTTACTAACAGGCCATTGGCTTAGGCTTCGGCCATCAGAAGAAGAACTAATCTAATAAAAACAATGAATTTATATTCAACCTTGCAGCTTTCAATTAACGAGTTCGATTTATAACTCTTGTTCAACATTGTAATGAACAAGATAATAGAAGAAGTGAATAATACAAGCTCAGCCTATAGAATGGGAAGATATAAAGATCATATACTACGCCGATAACGCGGCACTAATATCAATAAACGAGGATAACCTACAGCGCCTATTGCATCAGTTTCAGCTCACAGCGGAAAAGTACAATATGGAGATAAACACAGATAAAACTAAAACTCTCGTTGTTGCGAAAGAACCCAATCGATGTAAACTCGTAGGACAGGACAATAGAACAGGTCACGAAATTCAACTACCTGAGTGTTGAGATCACCAGTATTGGAGACTTAAAGACAAAGAAGTATTTAAACAAGTCAGTAAGGCAGCATCTATCTCTGGCGCTATGAAACCAGTAATGTGGAAAAACACACATATTGATATAGACAGCAAGGTCAGATTATATAAATCATGCATAAGACCAATAATGACCGATTGCATCGAAATACGTGCGAACACGAAAAAAACGAAGACACTGATGCGAACAAATGAAATGAAAATTCTAAGAATGATCTCAGAAAAAACGCTACGGAATAGGGAAAGAAATGAAACAATAAGAAGAAGAAGATTTATAACTGTAGCTGTGACTAGACTGCATCCAATCCACTCTTTTGATCAGCTATATCCTATCGCATGCTATCAGAAGGTTCACGAACACATCTCTAGAAACTTCACATGGCGTAACGCATCTCGAGATTTCTAGAATTTGCCGGTCGCTTTCATATTGTTCCAGAAGCCCGATGACGTGTTTCATTTCACTATTAGCTTGCAATAAACATCGATCTTAATTTCTTTGTTACCGAATTATTCTTTCTGTACACACCAAATATGTATCATTTTAATTTTGACATACGTTGAAATATATTTACAGCAAATTAAACATCCTACCGAAAAATAATTCCTCCTTTATATCATTATACATAAATATAAAATGATTAATATTTTAATAAGCAAATTAAAGAAATTCTAAACGAACATCGTTCCATTATGGTATGGTATGGTATGGTATGGCAAAGATACATTTTTTTTTAATACTTTCTAAAGGTTTGTTGTGGCAAGTTTGACAGTTTAGATTTATTATTTGGGTTTTTCGCCACCAGATGTGTTGCGAAAAACCCAAATAAGAAATATAAAACGCGCCTATCGCGTAATGTCATATTATTCGTTGTTCGAGATTTCTCGTAAACTTATTGACTGTCCGCTCTTGCCGGCACACATTTTTATATGTATATAAGGTGGCCACTTGTTCTAAAATACAGTAGAAACCTCGAAGGTGTTAAGATTATATTTATATATATATATCAAGTATGCGGTTGTCATATAAATAGTCATAAATAAAGTGAATGTTGTTCAGTTTATAATGTAAATGTTGTGTCTAAATAAAACCTATCTTGTATGGTTCTTGATACTGGCGCATTCATTCTTAACAGAAGGTATTCTGGGTGTTTGCTTTTCGGTTACGTATTCGGTATTCCGCTACGATATGTTTAGGGTTCCTAAATCCAGATTTTTCTTATTTACAAGCCAAATATGGAAATTAATAACAGTTTCTTAAGGTAACGCATTGCATTATATTATATTTAAGAATTTCTACACGGCTTGATGCCCACCCTGGAAAACGTCATCGCGGCATTCAAGGAAATTGAGCTTAAGACGGGGAAGCACAAAAGAAGCATTCCGGTATTTATAGTAGGATATTAAACTCTATTGTTATTAGAATCAAATTGTGTTACTGCCTGATACGACCCTATTCATTCGATTTAAAGATGCCACGGTTAAAGGTAAATAAAAATTGGGAGATTATTTGATACCTCCTACTCGTTCCTGTTCGTTTCGTTTTCATACTTTAAATAAATAGAAAATGTCCCAATGGTCTTCGAATCAACTATTACCATGCTAATTTATTTATAGACAATAGTACTATATGCACAGTTAGTATACGCTAATCACATAAGTTCCTCGAAACTGTCATTTTTAAATTTTGTACTTTGTAAAGTTTGAAACTAACTGTAACTTAGGTCAAGATTTAATTTAAGTTAAAACCTACGTTCAGTCGTAACAACCAAGGAGATTATTTACAACATTTATATGCATGATAGACATCAGCAATGAATTTTTTAAACAAATAATTAGGTAGGATGATTCAACACCCTTTGATAAGTGTTTTGTGGCCTTTCAATAAATCGAATACTTACTTAAAGCAGTTAACAACTGGGAATCAGGTCAAGATTCAGTATTACCTTTAGATCCCACAATAAATTTATTAAGTGGAAGGTCTTTATACTAAGTACAGGAACTGTACTTGGTGTGAGTCATCCTAATCCTAGAGTTAATTGGAGAACTTGTTCGCAGTCCTATCAGCCTTATATTGAAGCTTGAAGCTAACTTAATTGAATTTTGGCGACCTTTTGTCGATCAACTTAGCTTAATAAGATTTTCTCTATGCCCATCTAGTAAGTTACACTTACTTTGACATATCCATTGCAGGTAAGTTGATTTTACTGTTTGTTTACTGGTTGTCATCATTAAGGAAGTAAGGTAAAACCTACTCCTCAAGGGAAGTAAGTGAATTACGTGTTATTACAGTAATTTTAGTTTTGTAAGTGATCTGAACGGGTTTGAACTTAACTGATCCTAACCTATTTGAAATGTAAAAACTTGTTAAGGGTTAGGGTATAACCACAAATTTAAAAAAATATATAATAATGAAACAAACAAAAATTTTTAAACATGTTTATACTGTAATATTTTATTGGACAAAGAGAGAAACAAATTATAGTTTAGCTACTTGCTACTTATTTATATTAATAGTAAATTTGCAGTTTGAACAGTTATTTATACTGACAACAGGAACATTATTTCCATTACACATATCACTGGAATTATTAACACTAACACTCGGCTGGTAAAAGCTACTTACTTCCCTTGATGCTTAAATAACTATGAACAATACAATTAGACAATAAAATACGGTTAGCAACTATTTGCAATTTCATTAAACCTGTGAAATTCAATGCTAAATTCGCTTTGATTTAGTAGGAAATTTAGAAAATATTTCTTGCTGCATCTGTTAAACAATTAGAATTTGTTTTTATTTAAATTAAATAAAAACAAATTGCCAATCAAAATATCCATTAAATAATTTAATGGATATTTTGATTGCTTTTACGAAATTTGTAACATTTTCACAAACTCCAGCGAGATTCTTACTTACAGAAATAATAAGTTTTCAGAAAATCAAATTTTGCTAAAAAGCCGAAACATAAATTCTTTTCATTTGAAAATACTGCAAATCAGAAATAATTATTTTTACAATACCTAGAATAATAATTAGCTAAGACAAAAAGAAGTGCATAAAAATTTTATAAAAATATACCTATATTATTCGAATAATTGTAACTAACTGGTTGTCAAGATTCGAGAATTCGGCGTTCAAATCAGAAAAATCAAATCTATAAAGTTCAAATAAGTATTTAATTACCAACTCAAGTTCTGAATCTACGAATTTAATATTTCAGGTTCGAATCTTCAGTTGCAAATTCGAGATTAGATGCCACAGTGCGCAAGATTCCAACCCAGATATCAGATTTAATTCAAGACTTGTGTATACAGATTGTCCGAAATCCAATCTAAACATACAAAAATTAATGAGTGCAACAAGGAAGACATAAACAATATGGGTAGCACAACAAAGATAGAATGAAATCTTGGCTAGGTGAATTTTTAACCTAAATCTCTCGCCAATAACAAGCAATATCTATGACAAATGTTTTTGCTTGCTTGCTTGTTATTGGCGAGAGATCTTTAGTTTAAAAATTTACCTAGCCATGATTTCATTGCATTTTTGTTGTGCTACCCATATTGTTTATGTCTTCCTTGTTGCACTCATTAATTTTTGTATGTTTAGATTGGATTTCGGACCATCTGTATAGTCTATTGTTTATTACAGTTATGATAGTCTCTAAAATGTTTGGACATAACTTAACCACAGATTTCTAGGCGCAAAATAAGATGTTTTAACCCAACTTAAATATATCCTAATTCGTTTGGTTACCAGTATTCTGCTTCAAAGTTCTTCGCAAAAAATTTTTTTTTCTTATAAGAACAAAACGCTTGGATCGATTTGGATGATATTTGGCATAGCACTCCATACTATACATCTTTTGAGATGATGTTGACTAGTATATCAAACACGGATGTGAGAGCCCATATCAGACAGTAATACTTTAATGGCAAGACCAATAATTATTTTTTTTTTTAGAAAGAGACATTCAATTTTTTTTCCTCTTTCTAATTTGTCATATCTGTTACTTACAACAAATGTAATCTAGTAACTTGATAATCTAAAAAAACAAATGACCAAACAGATTTACAACAAATGTTCAAAGTGACCACCATTTTCCTGGATGCAAATATTTCCAATTGACTTGTATCGTAGACCTAGTTTATTTGGGTTTCGAATCTTCGATTGCATACCTATTCGAAATTCGATGTAACAAGCAGTGTGCAAAATATATAACATATGAATTTCCTGCTTACTATTTATCACAGTTATGTAGTTATGATATTAAATATTAAAATATTCAGATTTGGAATTTCAGGTTTAAGTTTTGAAACGAACACTCTATCCATCTTTACAAAATATAATTAAAAGTTAGTTCGGTTTTTTCCAATTTCAAGTAGGTTTACTGAAGCCTAAATTTTAAACTCAAAAATTGAATTTCTTCTAAAAATTCAAATTTCGAAACCTGATTTGGGACTGGAAGTTTCAAACCACATTCTAAATTCGAACTGTAAGCTGTCTAATCCGAATTCATAATTCAATACTGGAAATTCGAATTCAAGCTTTCGAGATTTTGAATTTGAAAATCCAGATTATATTTTGAATTTGATTAAGTATAGCGAATTCTCAAAACTCAGGCACAAAGGTGTGAGTGAAACTCTAATTCAGAATTGCAGTCGATATACAGCCTTACTGTAAGTATATGTACATCGCGTGATCAAATAATTTTACAGCTTGATTATGTCAAAAACAGTCCAACTGATATCGGATCAGTAACTAATTAAGTGCATTGTGAGCTACAATAGTTTAGAGCGTAATGCCAGAAGTGGTAACTTCGCCGCCATTTAACCAATGTTTATAAAAAATTTAGTTGTTTAATGTCTTAGTTTAGCAACCAAAACAATTATGGGTGAATTAATTTAAAACTAGTTTAAGTTAAGTCAGCGTTCGAGATAATAAAAGATGATTTTATAGAAATTATTTTCTATGATTATCTTCTAACTATAAAATTATTTTAACCATTTAGCATCTAGCAAGATTCGAATCTAAATTCCTCAGAATTTTAAAAAATTCCACCTGATTAGGATTCGAACTTGTGTCATATTGATTGCAGGGAACTAGTGCTCCAAGGAGCTGTGTTGTGTGCTGCAGAACCAAATTAAAAACTTTAAAGTGTCCCACTTGTTTTCGAAACAAACATAAAATGGTCAAAATATTCTACAACAGGGAAGACTAGACTTTCATATTTTTTACAACTTAAGGTCTTTCTGCCTCCGTAACTAAGCTTTTTAAAGGCTATTCCTATAACGCATGTACCTATTAAAATTTCATTGAAACATTTAACCAAATGATAATGAAATGGGTAAAGTTCGAACTGATTTTATTTAAACTATATTTTTTATAATTTAAATAAGAAGTAGCATGTCTTCGATTAATCAAAGATTCGCTCTGCATTTATTCGATTGTCGACATAATAAATTTGGCAACTCCACCAAAAAAAAGCAAACAAAACTCTTTCTGAAACTCTTTTTAGTATTGTTGCACTAACCAGAAAAATTATTACAACACCCTAAAGGGCCTAAAGGAAAGAAAAACGCTCTTAACATCCGAATAACGCATAATAAAACAGCTGAATGTATTATTGAAAATAAAAATTATAAAGGAACAAGGAGTATGTGTATAAAATACTGCTATTTATAAAAACGACTATAATTTTAAATTTGTCTGAAATTCCTTAGTAATTCATAGATTTTTTCAGATTTTGCTAACAAAAATTGGACTTTAGCAAATATGTCGGATAGTTTCGGAAATATTCGAATCTTTTCCGAAAATATACGAAAATTCTCGGAATCAAACTGTTTAATATACATATAAAGAGTTTCGTAAATTTGTATAAATTCGAACTTCGGGTAGAAGTCACTTTGCATTAGAATTAAAATTGTTTATTAACACCTAAACGGCAATTTATTTGATTACAGGATATAATAAAAAATCCGAATTAAACTGCTCTTTGATATACTTACAACACTTTAACTGCGCGTTTTAAATTGAAACGCCTGCATAGATTTTGGTGTAATTCGGTTTTACACAGAATTTTTAATAATTGAACGCTCTATTTTGACCTTTACAGTCACGAATAATTGAAAAATAAAAACCGATATTGCTGTGTTGAGTATTTTTTTAATATTTTTAAAGAGAACTATGATATTTACCATCCTCAAAATCGCAGAATTTACTCTGCCTGTGATGAAATCAGCATCAAAGTAAACTATTATTAATTTTTATGTCATAATTACATTAAGTAGCAATCATTTTACTTTTAACTTTAAGTACCTATTAAATGTTTCATAAAGTTTGCGTAAACGAGATTAGTGAAATATTTTGTCGTTTGTAGCAGACTATTTCATGTTATAACCTTCGTGTTACAAATTTTTTTTAATAAGGCAGCTTTTTCTAAAAAACAGAAAATTAACAATTTTTTAAAATTCAAAAATTCCAAACGGTTTCCTAAGAAATATCAAATATCAACTTCGTTTTCTCTTTATTAAAAGAAAGACCTTCTCAATGAAATCCGATCACCCCCAACTAAATACCAACGGAACCACCTTTTGGTTCCTGAGGAACACAAATACCAAAAGTGGAGGTTTAGGTTACGGTTTCACACATCACATAGGGGGGCTAATACCCCCTTCCGCATACTTTGCACGCCTTTCCTATCGTATTACCAAAGTAGGAGTTTTAGCGCACACCGACACTTTTGCTGTTAAAGCATTTTATTTAAGTGGCCTATCGATTTCATTAGTTTTATACGTTTAGGACGTGGCGTCCCTTTCTATCGAAAAGATTTTTTTTAAAGTTCTAAAGCGTCTAACATGCAGGCTGGCCCACAATTCCGTGTTTGGTTAGAGGAAACCAAGTTATCGATAGTTACAATTTCCACAATCTAAAATCATTTTCCACCACATAATGGCCAATTCTCAAGGGATAAAATACAATTTTGTTATTTTTTTTTTTAAACAATATGGAAATAAAACTATTTTTTGCTAACATTTTCAGAGGAAATTTAATATTTTCGTCGAAAACAAATAGCAGACTTGGTAACTAAACCAACCGTTTTTAAGTTATAGAACATTTTCTAAAAATATACGTAAAAACTGAAATTATTCATTAATCAGAAAAAGTGGATACTTAAAATTTAGCAGGCTGTAAAAGCTCATACTGGGAAACTTTCACTCATACCTATCTATTTCTAAAATAAATTTGTAATGTGGTTCGCAAGTCGGTTAATGTCAATGCACCAGTGCACGTCAACTTAAGGTATAATCCTATAATTGGTCAGTTTTTAATTGGGTTATTTTAGGTGCCAAAGAAGTTGTAGTTTCGTTCATATTTTAGATATAGTTATATTTAATATATCATATGAAATTACATCATTTTTTGATCTAATAACTACAAAAATGGAAAAAATTGTGTTTTGTTCCGGTATTCGTCATATCAAAATTACTCGGACATCAGTATTCGTCACTCCCTGTACTGATGGTTTTCGTCATTGCCGCATTTCATTATTGAACTATAATTTTTTTGCATATACAATACCAGTTTTCAACTGACTCGTTCTTACGTTCCTTGATATTCTTCATTTATTCAAGCAGCCGGGAATTCAGTATTTGCATTTTCTATTTGCATTTTTTTTTATCTTTCGCTGTTTCTTTTTCCCTGTTTTCTTAATAAACCAACCTTTTACTACTAAATTTTCCGAATTTGATACTACAAGTTGATCTGAAATACTTTTCTCGATTAGTACCTAAATTGTTTTCTTGCTCAGGTAACTTCGTCCTCGCAGCCTTTTTCTTCAAATTTGACTAAAAAGAGGAACTGTCTTCTGCTGCACCAGTCCACTGGTGTTCAGAAATTTTGACGTGATTGAGTTTATCTTTTAACTTTTGAATCTTGTTCTATCGCCTGAAAGGTTAGAAGTTAGAATAATATAATGCATTTCAAAACTTCTTGCAAAATAGGAAAAATATTATCTCGCTTTAACGACAATGAATTCTGTAATTATAAACGGCCTTTTTCCAAGCGATGGATGGAAAACTGCAATATCCATATGCTGCAGAATCTGCGTTGCATTTGGATCAATTTGGATATAACGAAATAAGCTCTATCTGACGTTCTTTGCAAAAACCGCTGAGTGCCATGGTCAAGTGTAAAACATGGCTATCACAAAAACGACGATTGGAAAATACATTAGTGAAATATTCAAAAAACGTCTCTCCCTTTATCCAGCCAGTTGTCTGGGGCAGAATGTGATAACTTCTGTAGATTTTGGGGAAGCTATGTCTCCGACAGCATTTCTCATCAAAAGAATTGTAATACACTTTTTCTCATCGGCAATTGTTATTGAGTGAACAGTTTTTTGCCCTTTTATAGCTAAAACTCGGTTATTCTTGAGACTCAGGACTCAGGAAAAACGCCGTCTCGTCGCGATTAAAAACTCGTCTTTAATCGTTTCTAAAATATTATTCTGTAACATATAGGTTCGAATTTCTTCAAACAATTTTCTTATAGACTGCACGTCCTGAAGTCGTATCGAAGTTGCTTTAACAATAATTGGATGCTATCTAACAACGGCACTTTTGTTGCTGCAAAGCGTTGAGAAGCCAAATGAAGAATCCATTCCTCCAGTAGATGTTCCTCTTGCACAGTTAAGACTGGAGACGGTCCCATTTTCCTCTTTATTGCAGTTTTTCCTTTAATTTTGTCGTGGTACATTAAAATTTTTGCAAGCAGAATTAATTAACAATTCATTATCTACAGCAAAAATAGCTTTCTTCATATCGTCATGGGTGTAATTTTTGAACTTTGCCATTTTTCAAAGTAATCTGCAAATGAGCCGTTCTTCGTCACCCCTTAGTACTAGTAACCGACATGTTATTTTTGGTAACCTTTGTAATAGAACTCCTTAACAATTTGCAGGACGATTACTGGTGCATCGATTCAAAGATGCATGATAAGTAAAATAAACGTAAAGTATGAGTAAACTATGTTAAAACAAAGGATATTCTGCCACCTTAGTTCTAAGCGAATTTGCCCTAGTAATCGTCACCACCGACGATCATGCAAACAGTTCTGTTTTTGTAACGTATCAGTCTTCATTATGTAAATGAATATTATCAAAATTTCTTAACAAAAAGCATATTTAAACATCCTACATTAAAGTACTAATGTTTTTAAATTCTACAGCACTTAATAATAACTAGATGAAGAAACTCACACTCGCGTTAAGGTACTTGCCAAGAGCCAAGATGTCTAAATAAACTGAAGATTGAAGGTGAAGCGAATACTGCAACTTGGTCGAATAAATAAAAGCGCCTGTTAACTAATATAGCATTGCCATAGTGCTGACCACACAAAATTCGAAAGATATTAACTGTCTTTTCGTTTAAACAATAATCTTTAGCGTTTCGAATATTCCCTGCTTTATTTGCATTTTATTAATTGACTAAATAATTAATTAAATTAATAGAATAATAGCGATAAATAGCGATTAATCGAATAATCACTAATTGCTCGACCAATCGGTTTCTTTCGCTAATCGATTACTACCAGAATTGATTAATCGATTATTGATTATGAACAACTTTCCCAACACTATTCCAAACACATAGCAGAAACCAGCTAAGGTTTCTTCGGAATAAGAATTTAGAGATCTGATGTTTGAGGTTAATAAATGATAAAAATGGCCAACAAACGCTTTTCATTATTGTGTTGCCTATAAAAGCGTCCTCAAAACGTTTCTGAGAACTACAATGATTTTTAACTCAGCACTGAGTTATTGTGAATACTCAGTGTTTCAAACATGTCTTCTTAGCCAATTAACTTGTAGATCATCGATTTGTATCTATATTCGCGTTAATGCATTCTAATCCTGACTGAAAGTTAGCTGTTGTGCTCAACTAACGAAATATTAAAGAGAAATTAAAATCTGAAAATACGAAATGCGAAATCGAGGATTCTGGAATTGGAGGTCGGATTATACACACATCACAAAAGTCTAGGGATATATTTTTTTTTATGCAAAACAGTCAAGTATTTTGATTTTTTTTTAGGTGGTCTGCATATAATAAATTAACACAATACTTTTACAACATTCTAAATTAGAAATTTAATTTAAAACAAAAGAAGACAAGTTGAAAAAGCTTTAACGAAACTTATTAGCAAAAAGTTGATTTTATACAATCATAAGAAATTGAAGTGTCAGCACTTAAAGTATTAATTAATTAAATTTAGTAGAGAGTATTTCCTCCTCTTTGGTTCAAAACGGCTCTGCATCTTCTAGGCATTGATAAAGTTAAATTATCTATTGCATCTTGCGGTAACTGTTGCCAGTGTCTTACAAGGGTATCACGAAGCTGAATCCGAGTATGAATTTCATCCAATTCACTTTCAATGCTTCTTCCCAACATGTCCCACACGTGCTCAATAACGTTTAAGTCTGGAGACTGCGCAGGCCATGGTAAAACAGAAATATTTTCGTCTTCAAGCCACTCGGTAACAGTACCTGCAACGTGTGGGGTGGCATTATCATGCATTAGAATGAACTCAGGTCCAACAGCACCTGCGAATGGAAGCACTATAGGCCGAAGTACCCTATTTAGATACCCATCGGCATTTAAAAACCTCTCAAGAAAACAGAGATCTGTTTTTCCGCCAATGCAGATACCACCCCACATCATTACGGTACCTCCTTTATAAGAATGGACATCTTGAACACATCTGAGCCTTTCCAAGTTACCAGGTCGTCTCCACACTCTAACTCTTCGGCTGTCAGGGTGTATTCCAAAACGAGATTCATCTGTGAACAAAACCCTAGACCATTGCTCTTCTGTCCACAGAATATGCTCTTCAGCCCATTTTACTCTACGTGCTCGATTACCATGTCGAATTGGTGGGGCTCTTATTGGACGTCGGGCGTGGAGATTGGCTTAATGCAATCGATTTCTGATTGTTTGAGAACATACAGTTACATTATGAGTAGTCTGAAGCTGTGAAAGCAATTGTTTAGCCGTAATTATTGGTCGTCGTCTAGCTTCAAATGTTAAGTAGCGATCTTGAACTGCGGTAGTAATCCGTACACGACCTGGATGTTGTTCGCTAGGATCTCCGGATGTCCTATATCTACGCCACAGTCTGCTGATAACACTTTGAGAGGTGTTTAAAGCTGCTGCAACGTCAACTTGTCTTCGACCAGCTTCTAGCATACCTACAGCTCTGTTCATTTCAGCTAAACTTAAATGTTGTCGTTGTTGATTACCTTCCATAATAACAGCACCAATAAAACTTAAATCACCCCAATATAAACGTAAATTAACTGTAAATGATGATTAAATTATTCCCTAACAACACTGAAATTGCTTTACTTTTAGTTGAATTGACAATTAAGCATTTGCATTTGTTTGTTTATTATTGAAACAATTGCTATCGCTAGCCCAAAGACTAGCACTAGCATACTTGATCAATGGTAGAGATATTTAATAACAAAATTGATTTATATCGATAAAAAAATATATATCCCTAGACTTTTGTGATGTGTGTAGTTTCGGATCAGGAATTCGAATTTTATGCCTTTTCATATCTTAACAGTCAGGCAGTTATTTGTTTTTCCCCATACCTTTGAGCTTTTGCTAATCGATTAATCCTAGAATCGATTACGAACAATTTTGCTTACACTAGTTAAGTCACTTTCTGACAAATTTAAACGAGTATACCTTTATAGCACCCTGCATATTTTGTCACTAAGTTAGTTAGAGTTAAATTATCTTTTCAACGATGTAGGATGCATTGTCCAGTGTAAGATTCATAATTGATCTAGTTTCGTTTAAAAAACAATAATTCGAACGAAAATTTCAATGTATCGGTTCAAATACCTAGGTTCCCGTTTTCGTAGTCAACTTAAATGATTATGATTTAGAACTTTAGAAGTGGATTAACTTGCAGAATACAACGGCTGTATTAACCTAAAATCTAATTTATACAGGGCGTCCATTTTAATTGTGAAACTTTTAACATAATCAACACAAATGACAGGTCACAAACTCGGTTTTTACCAACTACCTAAGACCTAAAGTCTTCGCCGACTCAACAACCTTCTTCCACTTCGTTTGATTTAACATTTCCGTCTACTGATTTACGTTAAGGACGAAGTTTACACCTTGAAGAATAGTGGATTATATGCAGAATTTTCTCCATTTTTTGAGAACCAATTTTAATGTAGGGGTGGCGGGCGATTTTTGTTTATAATTATTTATCTTTTGTCTGTCTTTACATACATCGGTTTTGTTAAATTAAACAAAAATAACGTTTTAGCAATAAAAAACGTACAATTCTATTTTACTTTAAAAAATTCAAATAGTATTTGCAAAAATTGAGATATCAAAAAAATCTCCACGTCAATAGATAGATAAAAACATCCCCTTTCCAAAATGCAAATTAATTCGAAAATAATGGAAATAAGATTTTAGAAATATCATTGTAACTCACTATTCATAATGTAGCGCGTAGGCAACTCAACTAACATGCAAACCAATAAATGGAAATATTTAAAATACGAAACAGAATTCGAAGGCAAACTATTTCGTATTATTTCAAGAAACAATTTAATCCTCTCAACTTGTCAATTAATAGTTAATACCCGATTCTACAGTTTCGAGTCATACACAAATCGGTGCACAAACCATTTTGCTTATTTAAGTAGTTATGCAACTTTAGATACGTCAAATAAAAAATCACTGTATGTTAAGCCTTTATAGCTATTTAAATAAGGTTTCGACACATCTTCCACTTGATTTTTGCGTAGTAGTTGTTCAATTATTAAATGCACGTAAGGTTGTATTACTAGGTTTCATTACAATTAAGTGTCCTGCCTACTGAATTCTTACTCGTTTTCCGATAGGTTAATACAGATTTTTAATAAAAGTTTAATTTTTATTGATTTGTTAATTATTATGCGAGATCTAGGCTTCCCTTATGACTTTTTAATATGGAAAAATCTCAAGCTTTTCCTCTTTCATAAACGAGGCTAAACCATAAGTCCCGTGCCAAAAACATATTTACATCTATTCCAATGATAGAAGTCCTTTAAATTGACTAAAAGTCCAGTAGGAAAGCGGTAAACGTCCAAAAAACACGTTGGCTTGGCATCCACAAGTCTAAGGACGTGTTTCACAAACATGATTTAACGGCTTCGTCGAATTGAACAAAATCGAATCAAAATTCGAATGCATATGACAAATAACACATTAGTAAACAAAAAATTATGCTCTTTTATCAACAGTAAAAGCCCGAGACCTTTTATTTTTATCGATAAAATTTCATTTTGTACGAAAACGGACGAGACTAGGCCTACATTAATTAAAAACCCGCGCCCGTAGGGCAAGGTGTAAGATAACAGTGAAAAACTCCAATCAGTTATGGCACGAATTTATTGAACACTAATTATAATACGTGTACCACGAACAAATTCTTAAATGGAACTGTCAATGCTTGTTATTTGTTTTCTAATCGCCAGCTGGATAAAACACCTAAATCTCAAGTTACGATACAATAACCATAACAACATGCCCGAGCTGGATGATGATGTCATCGGCGTCGGTAATGCAATCTTACATTCGGCCATCCTACAAGCGGGATGTCCCAGACCGCCAGATGCTCCCGCTATCAGCTACTTTCACTTCGCCTCTACCACCCTACGATTTTAATTCCGACAGCGATCCGGCAGTATCGGCCGCTCGTGTCATCATCAGTACCGTGCGCCTCTCGGTGGTCAGTTCCCTTATACATTGTCGGGCAGTGTCGGCCCCCTTTAAACTTATGCTTCAACTCCAGTAACAAGTAGGCAGTATCGGCCTCAGTTGTTACCTTCCCAGTATCAGCGAGCAGTATCGGCTCCCTTCAAACTTATGCTTCAACTCCAGTAACAAGTAGGCAGTGTCGGCCTCAGTTGTTACCTTCCCAGTATCAGCCTCTTTCGAGCAGTATCGGCTCCCTTCAAACTTATGCTTCAACTCCAGTAACAAGTAGGCAGTATCGGCCTCAGTTGTTACCTTCCTAGTATCTGAATCTTTCTGAGCAGTACCGGCTCCCTTCAAACTTATGCTTCAACTCCAGTAACAAGTAGGCAGTATCGGCCTCAGTTGTTACCTTCCCAGTATCAGCCTCTTTCGAGCAGTATCGGCTCCCTTCAAACTTATGCTTCAACTCCAGTAACAAGTAGGCAGTGTCGGCCTCAGTTGTTACCTTCCTAGTATCTGCATCTTTCTGAGCAGTATCGGCTCCCTTCAAACTTATGCTTCAACTCCAGTAACAAGTAGGCAGTGTCGGCCTCCATTGTTACCTTCCTAGTATCCGCATCTTTCGGAGCAGTATCGGCTCCCTACAAACTTAGTCCACACTCACCTTTAAATACACTTACTCGTGCACCATCGTAATCCATCTTTCGATGTTATCCACCGACGCAACCATTCGTAGCGTCCGTCTCCTTTTACCTTCGCGCAGGTCCTCGACTTCGTATCTATCGTTAGGGAGCACTCGTTCAATCCTGAATGGTCCCTTATTCTTCGGCAGCAACTTCTTACTTGAGCCGGTACAGTTTTCACTCGTAATTCTCACGCGCACCAAATCACCAATTCCGTACACTGGTGCCTCCCGTCTGTCCTTATCGTACCGCTCTTTTTGTTTGCACTGGTCGCGATCAATATGTTCTTTAATTCGTTGTCTCAATTCCTTAATGTCAATTCGATCCAACGTGGGCTGGATAGAATTCAACAAGCTAGCCTCAGCCATCGATTTAGGTTGATAGCCAAGCAGTGCATTAACTGGAGTGGCGTTTATTCCTTTGTTGAACGCTGAATTTATAGCACTCTGCACGTTCTTGACGTAATCGTCCCACTTGTTACTCTCGGCCTCCGCACTCATGGTAGATAACATAGTGACTATTGTCTTATTGTACCTCTCGCACTGGCCGTTAGCTCTGGGGGTGGCAACAGCATTTAGCACATGCTTAATCGCATAAGAGTCACAAAACAGACGAAAAGTCCTGGACGTAAAGGCACTCCCTCGGTCGCTGACAATTCGGGTTGGAACCCCAAAAATGCACATGACATTTTACAGCGTCTTAGTTACGGGTTTCACTTTTGTGGACTTCACAGCTTCCATGATTACGAACTTTGTGAAAGCATCCACAATCACGAGCAAGAATTTCTTTCCAGATCGACTAGCCTCGAACGGGCCCACGTGGTCGAGATGTATCGTATGGAATGGGACGGGCTGTTTTTCGATCGGGTGTAGCTTTCCTTGCCTTTTACGTGCGACACTTTTGTAATAACTGCAATTCAAACATGCGTTTATATACTTCGCTACGAACCGCCGCATTTTGGGAAACCAATAGTTTTCGTGAATTCGATGCAAAGTGCACTCCACACTTTGGTGTCCAGCATTGTCGTGACACAATCTCACAATCTGCCACCGCGCGGCTTTAGGAACGACCCATAGTTTCCTACCATTCGGTAACCGCCGAAAAATCTTCTGATTGTGTAGTAAGTAATCCTTGTAATATTGTTCCGTGGCGGGATTCCGGACTCCGCTTTGCAATATTTTGTATATCCTGGACAATTGCTCATCCTGCCATTGCGCGGCAAGGATCCATTCGCCTTCGGTGATATCAGCCTGGTTAATTTCAACCCCTTCTGAGATGAGCAATCTACTGATGGCGTCTACATGCGGTATTCGTACTCCAGGACGGTATTTGATGTCAAACGTGTATTCTTGGACCTGTAACCACCACCTGCCGATGAGTTTCAACGTCAGATTGTGCGAACGAAGAGCCTCCAGTACCATGCGAAGTCGCCTGAAGCCCTCGTCGACCGACGTCGCTGGGATGATAATGTCATCTATGTAAGGGAACGCTATTTTATTCCTCAACGGTCCTGATAAAACCCCGATGCTAAGTCCAAGGTCACGTAGTACTTATATCGATTACCCTCTTCATCCTTCCCCAGTCGGTCTAGTTGTTCCTCTATCAAAGGAAGCGGAAATTTATTCTTAACCGTGATTGCGTTCAAACGCCTGTAGTCGACACACATTCGATAATCATTGGTTTTCTTCTTGGCCAAAATTACTGGGCTGGCGTAAGCGGAGGTCGATTCCCTAATAATCCCATTGGATAACAGGTCCTGGATCATGTCCCCCAGAATGTTCTTCTCGGTCTGTGGTAATCGATAAGGGTTGTAAACAATTGGCTCGTTAGTAGTCAATTTGATTTCCATTTTTGCTGTCGTGGTCTTGCCCAAGTCGGCCATCGACTTAGACACGCGATCTTCGAATTCATTTAGTAATGCCTCACATCGAACCTTTTGGTCCGAAGTCATGTTACCAAAGTTTATTTCCACCTTGCCACTTTCGAGAACTCCGAAACACTCTAAGTCGCATACCGGCTTCACAGTTCCTAACTGACGCATAAAGATTTGCTTACCAACCGTCACAAGCATAAAGTTTGGCAGATTTATAAAGTCACGCCCGATAATACAGTCATATATCAATTTATTGTCGTCTAAAACAACTGCGTCCAAAATAGCGCCGGCTTCGCCTAGTCGCACGTGCACTTTCGCGACTCCGATGGGTATGACGCGATCCCCAGCAAAACTTCGCAACAGATACTGCCTATCCGCGTCCCACCTTACACCCAAGGTTTCCAACACCCTTTTTCGAATTATCGTAAGCGAACTGCCCGTATCCACTAAGCACGTAAATTTCCTGCCATTCAGGGCGACTTTCATAATATACGGGTTTGTAGTATACTACTTTGCAAATCCTCCACTTCATTCACGTTACCGCCTTTCTGTCCCTGTTTGGCATTTTTCATGGGGCAGTTGTTCTGTCTATGTCCCAAGCGGTTGCACGAAAAGCACTCTACCCTGGGTTTCGGGCACTCGCGCGCACGGTGCAGTCCTTTACAATTAAAGCACTGTATTGCAACTTTATCTCCCGAAGACTTCTCCGAGTACCGTTGCGAAGAGCTTGGAACCATCTTGCCGCCGATACCTTTTGACCCTTTTGGCAGATGCCCCAAAGTACTCAAATGTGCATATAGCTCGTTAGTGTCCTTAAAACGCGACGATCTAACTGACCTGGCGATGCTTTCGTCCGTAATTCCCCCAATTACGGCGTCTATTAGGTATGCCTCCGGTATATTTATTTTCAACGCTCTTAACTTCGCCAGTTTATTGAAACAATACTCACTCAATTCTTGACCACCGTGAGCCTCATACAAGGCCGCCTCCCGAAGCAATTTTGAAAATGGAAGAGGTTTAGTAAATTGTTTGATCATCAGCTTTTTCATTTTTCCCCAATTTATAAATTCCTCCTGCGTATCGTACCATCTCCGTGCCATCCCTGTCACTCTGTTCGCGATCAGTCGAATAACCGCACGGTCGTCCCATTTATAGCATTTGGCCAAATCACCCACTCGGTGGACCCACCAGCTAATTGACTATTCCGTTTTTTGCGGATCGAATACGGGAATCATCTTCTCTTCCCCAGGATACGTTCGACTAGGCCGATCCTCCATTCGGTGTAGTCGGTTCTCCAACCCTTTCAGTTTTCGTTTCTTCTTCCTTCGTTCCTCGTCGCCAGACGTTGAGAATGTGGAGGACGTGGACCAACTCGACGTGATTTAATGCGTTCTCTTTGAAACCGACTTTCGCTTAAGCATTGACGGGGTAGATATCGGTGAATCGCGAGGCGAAACATTTCTCCGCGTCGACGGCCCCGGTATTGGACCTTCCGGAGTCGTGGATCGCCCGATTTTAGACATACTGAACACACAGGCACTTGATGCTTTAACACACGTGTACAGGTCGCAAGTTAGGTAAAAATCCCACTTCTGAGATGTAAGATAACAGTGAAAAACTCCAATCAGTTATGGCACGAATTTATTGAACACTAATTATAATACGTGTACCACGAACAAATTCTTAAATGGAACTGTCAATGCTTGTTATTTGTTTTCTAATCGCCAGCTGGATAAAACACCTAAATCTCAAGTTACGATACAATAACCATAACAACATGCCCGAGCTGGATGATGATGTCATCGGCGTCGGTAATGCAATCTTACAAAGGGTTTTTTTATGTAGGCCTAGTCGAGTCAATTTTCTTATGGCAACTTCGTTTGAGTGATACAAGAATGAAATTTTATCCATAAAAATAGAAGGTCGAGTGTTTTTTTATTGGAAAAAATCCTGAAACAACAAACAAATTTTTATGAAAGACATTTTTTCTGACGTTTATTTTAGCAATTAATGTTAAATAATATTTTTGAAGTTTAGGTTTCTGTAGCAACAGAGCAGACAGAGACGCGTCATTTTTTTCGATGTGCGAGAAGGACGTAGTGATATTTTTTATCATGATAAAAATGAATGATTGGCTGTTGAAATGCTGATCCAAGCGTTGTTATTGGACAAAAGTGATGTCATGACAGTTGTAGGATTTTTTCAACTTTAATTTTTTTTTGATACTTTCGTTGTTATTAAGCGAACTCCACGAATTTTAGTATGCTGCAGAACTTCGAACCTTTTTGCGTGTCTAAGGATTTGGGCATCTCATATGAAACCCTCAATAAAAAGCTTCTTAACAAGGAGCTCCTTTGACTTGCCAGATCTGTCGGCCTCACGTCACCTATGCAGCATGGTGGGTGTTTTTCCTTTGTCAGGCGCTGCAACTGGTTCACCCATCAGCTCGGTTGCCTTTTTCCGGTCTCTAAATCTAACTTTTAATTTTGCCTTCCACCAATAGGTTTTCCATCAAGCCCGTCCTTCTGGCAATATATCTCAAACATCAAAGGTACCTACGCTTGTCTAACATTTTTCATTAATCTTATTTTATAGGCCCAAAGCCATGGTAGTTACAAAGGACAGTATGCAACAATCCGCCATACCCACAACAAATAATAAACATTTTTTTTTTATTATACCTGCATCGTAATCTTTGTATTTCAAACTAATAAGCGTGCGAAAAAGGACGATTAAAACACGCCGTGTTTTAAAGGTAACAACCACGTTTTATAACAAATTTACATAACAACCAAACAACAACTGCTAATCATCTCTATGCAACGTGATGGGATCCACACGTCACCTTGTAAAATGAATCTAAAAATTTCAATTGTTTCCTCTAATTTTTACAATGTAATGCAGTGCAGGTAGGTATAATAAAAAATAGCGTATAATACACGTGTATAAGAGCCTTTAAAGCACTTGCGCCGCTAAAAACACTCGGCGTTGCCTCGTGTTCTTAAACCAGTCGCGCGTGCTTTAAAGGCTTTCTTATACACTTGTATTATAATATGCTATTCTATCAGTTCTTTTTAAACACGATCTTAAATACAAAACAGGTTTTGATGCCCAAATATTTCAACAGAGACACATTGATGGTTTTCGGCATATTTTGAGGACCCAAGTTTTCAACTTTTTTCCGCCACTCTGTTTAATGACAGTTTCAGATGCAGAAATCGTAGTAGACATGAGCATATTGGCCAGTTGTAGCTTGGTGTTTTTGGGAACTGTCCGGAGTTCCCTGGCGGTTATCTTGGTAATGGTCGTTTTCCTCTGAACTTCACAGAAACATTCAACGAACTGGCAGCCGTTTTTAGATGCCTAAAAATTGTTAAAAACAGATTCATTTTAATTTTGCAACAGTAGACAATTTAAGGGGAATCTTAAATGCAAAGGGCTCGAATGCTATTCCCTTCCAGCTCTTTGGTCCACAGTCACCATCTGATTAGAAGACCAGGTGCAGACACTTTTATAAGATCTCAGACACAAGTACTTCTCTTACTTTTGGTCAATTGCCTCTATGTTTATCGACAATCATCATCTTTGTTATTCTCCAAACCATATTCCCTGCTGGCCAACATGAGGTATTCCATAATGGCCTGAAGTGCCTATGTGCAGGCGTCCACAATAAGGGTACCATCGTCATATCTGATACGGCTTTTCGTACATGCAGTTTGGTGTATATTGAAGAAACTGGCCGCTCTAAACGCTCATCTATCTGTGAGCATAAACTGTGCGGATGATCAGTTGTCTTTCTGAAGTTGTTGTATTGACGAGAATGCAATAAAAGTGTGGTAAATTTAAAATAAAAATGTTAACTTAATTCAACTTAAATGATGATAAGCTTTTTAAAACTAAGGTTTATATGAACGATCAAAATATTTAACGTATTATTTCTATTGTTTCAGGTAAATTTTATGCCGTTCGGAGACTCTTTCAAAGATCCTAGTATTCCTGTAGCATTTACATTAATATTTCTCTTTTAAAGTGCTTTTCATCTCATTACTAAATTATTTTGCAGTGATAATGCATAATAATAACGTCAAAATAACAACGCCGTTAGGTACACTTTAATTTCCCTTCTATATAAACTATAAGAATCAAAAAAAGGAAATATAAACGAAAAACTGAAAACTCAAATCACCTTTTAAAAATATTCAAAGGGGAAAAGAGGAGCTCGTCCTAGGACAACAGCAAGACAATAATCATATTACATCGGATCAACAGCTGTAGACGCCCCTCTAATATGCCGTAACACGTATAAATAACATTACAGGATATTGGTATGCAAACAGGAAGATGATTGATGCGATGAGAGATCTAACCGGGGAATGCGAACTGGGAAAACGGGAATACGGGCTAAACCTTGTTGGGATATCGGATTTTCGCTTCCAGGCATACGCTTCGATATTAACTTGAATAACTCGCTTCCGATTTACACCACAGACTTTATAGAGGTCCAAAGAATTAAATAAAATAAGAAATTTTCATATGTTTTTATTCATTTTTTTTTCTTAGTGTTCTGAATGTCCCTCAAATGTTCTTTTCAACCATGTATCATAAGTTATGGTTTATTAAAATTGCATATGTTAGGTTTTCATTGTTTAAATTAAAAATTCGACTCAAATCCAAATTCTTTTGATATCGAATCAAAAGCCGGATAAAAAATTCGAATGCTTTATTTCAGATTCGTTATTCACACTTCCAGTAGCACCAAGTTTACAAGCCGAGTTAGCTCTAAATCTTGAATCCGTATTATAATACCTACGTGAATATCTAAACATCAAATCTCAAATTTGCATTTGACATTCAAAATTTAAACTGAGATTCAAAACCAGGAACTCACTTTTTGGTAGATTTAAAATTAATTTGTAGATTTGAACTTGAAAACTTAGAGTTCAAAGGCGCCTAAGGTTCGAATTTCGAATCCCAAAAAAAATTAAGATTCCAAGCTCCAATTTCGAACTTATCTTAATTCGAATCTTTTGTCATTGCGTTCTTGCTTACTTAATAAAAGGAATCGTTTAAAAGTATAACTGTTACTCACTCAAAATACGAATGTCTTGCAAGTCTTACTTCGGTTTTGTTATTCGCACTTCCAATTTTAAGTTTAGGTTAACAAACTGATTTAAACCTAAATCTTCAATTCTTATTATCATACATGAATATTTCCACTCCAAATCTTAGATCTAGGCTTGAAATCAAAATTTGAACTCAGATTCGAAACTCTGAATTCAGATTTACGTAGATACATTTAAGATTAATATGTAAATATGAAATCCTAAATTTAAAACTTTTCTTGATAGAAATCGAAAGTAGAGCTCTTACAATCCGGAAACGCCTAAAATTCGTATTCCGAATTCGAAACAATTAAGATTGATTTAAAAATTACAATTTTTAAATCCCAAAGTACCTAATATTTTATAATTTTCAGGTTTTAAATTCGTGTTTGAGTGTTTAGTTTTCATTGCTTAAATTAAAAATTCGATTTGATTCCAAATCCTTCTGATGTCAATTACAAGCTGGGCCCAAAATTCGAAAGTATTATTCTAGCTTCGTTATTCATGCTTTCCATACCAGCTTTAAGTTTACAAACCAATTTAAATCTAAGTCTTGTATCCGCATTATCTTACATTTAGGATTCACATTCATTTGACCCTTCGAGATAGCCAAACGAATAATTCAATCCGGGAAATATGTAACATGCAAAACGTTGTAAAATGGTAGAAAACAAGAAAATGGAAAGAACACGTTGAACGAATGGATGAAGACTGGCTCGCATAACTACGGAAGAACGACTGAGAGGCTACCTGGACGACCACTTGCAAGATGGGCCCTCCCAAGATGGGTTCTCTTCATCCACAGAATGAGGCAGAAGACAAACAGGGAGTCAATCCCTAGTCAATGGTAGAAGAAGAAAATCTTAAATCTAATTAAAACTTTGGGCTCAGATTCGAAAACAATTTATGTAAATTTAAGATTAGTATGTAAATTCGAGATTCGAAATACAAAAACTCTTAAGAGAGTTCGAGAGCAGAACTGTTAAAATTTCGAAAATACCTAAGAGTCGAATTCCAAATCCGAAAAAATTAAGATTTAAAAGCTCCAGTTTCAAACTCAAAATTCAAATCTTCGAATTCATAAATCAGATTTTAATCTTTTATTTCGAATTTTTGTGATTATTTTAGTGCTTGCTTAATCAAAAGAATCGTGTAAAAGTGTAACTGTGTAACTATGAAGTTTCAAAAATTATCATGATTCGAGTCCTAAATTTAATAACAATTCGAATCCATAACATTCCAATCGCTAAATTTGTTTTAAAAACTACAATTTTTAAATCTCGAACTGGTATTTCCTAATATCCAAGCTTTAAGTTCGCATTTTAAGTATTCGGCTTTCATTGTGTAAATTTAAAATTTAATTTAACTCAATATTCTTCTTATATCAAATCAAGGCCCAGACCCAAACTTCGAATATCTTAATTTCAAATTCCTTTGTCATAGTTCTAATTCTAAGTTTACAAACCTAAATCTAAACCTTAAATCGGGGTTATTGTACGTAAATACTTAAGCTTGAAATTCAAAATTTGATTTAAGATTGTATAGATTTCACGTTCGAAATTCAAAACATTTCTTGGTAAGTTCGAAAGTAGGACTGTTTATTTAGATTCGAAAATACCTAAGCTTCAAATTCCCGATCCGAAAAAATTTATATTCGAAGCTCCAACTTTGAACTCAAGATTCGAATCTTAAAATTCTTAAATCAGATTTGGATCTGATTGGGAATTTTTGTCTTTACGTTCTTGCTTGATTAATTAAGGGAATCGTGTAAAAGTGTAACTGTAAAGTTTCAGAAATAATCAGGATTAGAATCCCGAATATAGGAAAAAAATTCAAATTCATAAAGTCCGCGTCGTCGAATTTGATTAAGAAATTAAAATTTTCAATTCAAGTTTTTACATTCATGTTTAAGGGTTATGTCTTCGTTGTTTAAATTAAAAATTTAATTTCAAATTCTTCTGATATCAAATCAAGACCGAAGACCCAGACCCAAACTTCGAATATCTTAATTTCAAATTCCTTAGTCATATAGGTAGTTCTAATGTCAGGTTTAAGTTTACAACCCGATTTAAATGTAAATCTTGAATCCGTTTTATCATAAGTACAGTTGTGGACAGAAAAAAATAGGACAAGTCGAAAAATCAAGTAAACTTTATCCTATAAAATTTAGTAACTTGATTTTGGCTTTTATTATAATTATGACATTAATTTGTCACATTGACTTGCAATCAAATTACAACACAGGGGCCATTTTAAACTAGAAAAAAAACACTGTCCTATTTTTTTCTGTCCACAACTGTACATGAATACTTAAGCTTCATATCTCAAATCTAGATTTGAAATCAGAATTTAAATTCAGATTCGAAACTCTGAATCCAGATTTACGTAAATTTAAGATTAATGTATTGTAAAATCAAGATTCGAAATGTTAAACTTTTCCTGGTAGAGTTCGAAAGCAGAGCTGTTATGATTCGAGAATACCTAAGATTCGAATTCCGCCTGTGAAAAAGATTAAAATTCGAATCTTCGAATTCATAATTCATATTCCAATCTTTAATTAAGAATTTTGAAATTATGTTGTTGCTTACTTAATACAAAAGAATCGTTTCAAAGTGTAGCTGTAAAGATTACGAAATAATTAGGATTCGAATCCTTAATACAAAGTCAAAATTCGAATCCATAAGGTTCGAATCGCTAAATTTGATTTAGAAATTAACATTTACTATATACCTATACCCAAGTTATATTTCCCGATCTTCAAGTATTAAATTCGCATATGATGCTTATATTTTCATTATTTGAATAAAAATTCAATTTCATTCCAAATTTTTTAGATGTCAAATCGAGACTCGAAACCATAATTCGAATATCTTATTTCAGATACTTTATTCACACTTTCAATGGCATATTTAAGTTCACAAATCTATATAAATCTTGAATCCGTGTTGTCGTATCTGAATACTTAGACCTTAAATCTTAATTTTGGATTTGAAATTCAAAATTTGGACTCAGATTCGAAACCCCAAACTCTATTTAAGTAAATTTAAGATTAATATGTAAATTCGCGATTCGAAATTCTAAATTTTCTTGGTAGAACGTAGAATTCGAAAGTAAAGCTCTTAAGTTCAAAAAATGCCTAAAATTTAAATTTCGAATTAAGATTTGAGTTTCACCTTCGAATTCATAAATTAGATTTGAATCTTTGATTGCAAATTTTTCTCATTACTTCCGTGCTTGCTTAAACAAAAAGGAATCGTTTATAGGTGTAAATGTGAAGTTTCAAAAATAATCAATCAGGACTCGAATCCTCAATACAGATTCAGAATAAAAATTCGAATGCATAATATTCGACTCGCTAATTTTGTTTTAGAAATCAACAATCTTAAATCTCAAAGTGATATTTCAAATCTTCAAGCTTTAAATTTGCATTTAAGTGTTCAGTTTTCATTATTTAAATTCAAATTTTGATTTAACTTCCAAATTCTAATATCAAATCAAGACCCAGGCCGAAAATTCGAAGATCTATTTCTAATTCCTTAGCTGTATGTCTAATGGTAAGTTTAAGTTTGCAAACCGATTTAAATCTAAATCTTAAATTCGTATTACTACGTAAATACTTAAGCTTTAAATTCAAAATGTGATCTCAGATTCGAAACTCTGAACTCAGATTTACGTGATTTTCGAGATCCGAAATTCAACACTTTTTTTCGTAAAGTTCGAAGGTAGGCCTTTAAGATTCGAAAATACCTAACCTTGGGATTTCCAATCCTAGAAAATTAAGAACTCAGGATTCGAATATTTATATTCATAATTCAGATTCGAATCTTTGATTGCGAATTTTGGTAATTAGTTCTTGTTTCTTTAATCAATGAAAATGTAACTGTAAAGTTAAAGAAATAGTCAGAATTCGAATCTTAGAATTCATAAATCAGCTTCGAATCTTTGATTAAGAATTTTTTTAATTATTTTCATGTTTACTTAACCCAAGAAATATTTTCAAAGTGTAGCTGTGAAGTTCAAGAAATAATTAGGATTCGAATCCTAAATGCAAAGTAAAACATTCGAATCCATAAGGTTTGAATCACTAAATTTTGATTTAGAAATTAAAATAATATTTCGAAATCCTGAAGTTTTAATTTAAGGGTTTAGTTTGCCTTATTTAAATTCAAAAATTTTGTTTTAATTTGAAGTTCTGTTGATATCAAATCAAAAGCCGGACCTAAAATTCGAAAGCATTATTTCAGATTCGTTATTCGCACTTCCAATTTTGAGTTTAAATTTGCAAACCGATTTGAATCTAATGTGTAGATCTTGAATCCGTATTGTCGTATGTGAAAACCTAAACCTTACACAAATCTCTGAACTAAAGTTTACGTAGATTTAAGATTAATATATAAATTCGAGATTTGAAATTTCAAACTTTTCTTGGTAGTTTGAAAGTAAAACTATAAAGATTCAAATCCCTAAGATTCGAATTCCGAATCCGAAACAATTAAGATTTGAAGAACCAATTTCGTAATAAAAATTGGAATCTTCCAATTCATGAATCAGATTGAATGTTTGATTTAGAATTTTTGAAATTACTTTCTTGCTTGCTTAAACAAAGGAACCATTTAAAGGTCTAACTAAGTAACTGTGAAGGGCTTCGAATCCTAAATATAGAATACAAATTCGAAACCATAAAGTACAATTTGCTAAATTTGATTAGAAATTAAGACTCTTAAATCCCAAAGTAATATTTCCTAATCTTCTAAGTTTTCATTGTTTAAATTCGAAATTAGATTTAATTCCACATTCCTCAGAGATATCAAATCAACACCCGAATCCAAAATTCGAATGTTTTGTTACAGATTCGTTGTTCAGACTTCTAATGTCAAGTCTTAAATCTGGATTTGAAATTAAAAATTTTAACTCAGATTCGAAACTTTGAACTCAGACTTGTGTAGATTTAATATTTTAATGTGGAGAATCGAAATCTAGGCCTGAAACTTTTCTTGCTAGAATTCTAAAATAGAACTGTTAAGTATCGAAAATCTTCTAGGATTTCAATTCCAAATTAATCGATATTTGAAGCTTCAACTCAAGATTTAAAGCCATATTCAATATTCGAATGCAGATGTCAGATTTAACCCTTGAATCTGTGGTTCTGGTTTCAAAATTCATATTTTCAGTATCAATTCTAGAGTTTGGTACTTATTTCGATGATATTTAATACTTGAAAGTTCATTCGTTGAGTTGACGAACTTAACGCACAGAAACAAAAACGGATTTTGATCGCAAAAAGGTTTATCGCAAACCAAATCGAAAATTGAAAAAGTGAATTCTAACTTAAAATTCGAACATTCTAAATTTTAGTTCACATTTGCGATCCAAATTGTAAATTATGATTCGAATTCGGGTTAGAAAGTTCGGATTTGAATTCAGATTCTGAATACGAAATTCGAATGCAAGTTCCAAATTCGAATTTTTATCATAACAGACATTTCAATTCGCAACAAAAAGATTCGAATCTCAGATATGAATTCGAATACTAAATTGTTCTAAGAAAGTTTTTTTAGCAAATGAAAATAAGCTATGAAATTTGCTAAACTAAAAGTGAATTGCAGCCTTTAATGGAACACGTCTAATCTCTTCTCTAACAATAATAATTTAAAAAAAAACAGTCGAAAGTCAATAATTTCCTTTTTAAACCTTTCCAGTTTGCTTTATTATTGTAAACATGTTTTTATTAATCATTAAGCATCGACGTAATTTCACTGAAGATATGTCTATTAATACTCGAACTAACTAACAACGCATATACATACATAATAAAAATAAACACGCTTAAAAGTACATGTAGGTAAATACGGTGTCCTTAAACAAATATTTTGCTATAACTGGGCAGCTTTTTTATGTTTGGTATTAAAAAAAAAAAACATGGAACATGTTGAACCCATACGAGTTTTAGAAGTGAAATCTACCAAAAAAACTTCTAACTCTTGTACCTTGAATGGTTTTTATAATGAGAAATGGGTCATGTTTGTTTCTAGAAAATTAGAAAGCTTTTATTTTGCGTTCTGATTAGTTAACTACGATCATCGGAGGAGTTTTTTATCTGGGACTTAGTCGCATTATTTGCTGCTTATTAAAAAACTTATTAAAAGTGGAAGGAATTTGAAACGGTATGAATAAAATAATAATAATTGCGAGTGTTCACTGTAAGTAGCCAACATGTTGGTCGGCTAGATCACATGACCTTAACATTAGCATTTTAAACACCATTTCTACAGAAGTCTGATATTCTTATTTTGCCATTTCAGCCCTTTGTAGATTATAACTTATAGGTAACAATAACTTTAAAGCTATGGGTAATGTTACCAAACTGTTGAATAATAACATTTTAGAGCAAAAAAATTAAATTAGTTTAGAAAATAAGCATTGGACTTACTTGCAAATCTGGGGTCGGCCGCAGAACTTTGATACCATCCAGAAGAATAGTGCGGCGTTAAGCCGATGTTTTCTGAAACGGGACAATACTGGCCACCCCCGAATTGCCCCATCACAGGATATCCGGCATTCATGCTGCCGCCGTTTAAACCGCTACCACCGCCGCCGGCTCCTGGGGAATTTATACTACTTCCGCTTGATGTTGATCTGTAACAAAAACTTATTTAATTTTGTAAGTATTTTTATAACCTTTCGTCGTTGCTGCTTTATTATCATATACAGGGTGATTCACTTAGTCGGTGACAAACTTACATTGAAGGTTTAAAACGGGTTGCATAAACATAATTTAACAGATTCATTTGTTAAAGTGAATAAAATCGAATCAATATTCTGATTCATATGTAGTACCTAAACCAAAATTGATTCACTTAGCAAGAGTTTGGGATTATCAGAGGTAAGTTTAACTCGGATTTTTTAGGTTTGACGTAGTGTCCTGGTGTTCAGGTGAATTTAGGAAATACTATAAGTTCAATTGCTTATATTTTCATAATTTCAAATGTTTTTCCATATTTACCATCAGAAAAAACGTACACTTTTAGGTTATCTATCTAATTAAAACGATTTTGCTATTTTCCTATGCTATCAGCAACCAATTAGCCACCTTCGTTATTGTATGCAAAACATATCATTTTTAGGTTAGGTACATGTTTAAACAGAAATTTCCATGACCAACTTCAAATGTTCTTTTATTACCCGAAACTACATTAAATATGTATATTAACCTAGGCATTGTTTACATTACTGCTAAGAGACTTTAATTCCACATAACTAAGTACCAAAATATACAAAGATATGGTCGCTTAAGTTTCTCAGCATGTAACCTGAAGAACAAAACCTTTAATATAGGTAAATTTATTTAAAGAACGGATATGAATGAAAGTTCTCTTGAATGAAATTTTACAGCGAGGTATTTTGCATTTTTTCTGATTAATTCAGAAACATCTGTCTCCGAAGAAACTTAGGAGATTCCCAATTAAGTACACAAATATATAGTTGAATCTAGGCACAATGTTTGTAATATGTTTTCGATTCATAATGTTAAGACATCTAAAAATGTAAGAAAATATAGCATTCTATTTAAAATAACAGAATCGGAACACCCTTGTAATGGAAAATAATTTTAAATTGTTTAACATGCATATAATTTCTCTAATTTGCTGGTGGTATTGGTGAAGCACGGATTCGTGGTCCATCCTGTAGTTCGTTCCACTTTGGTTTATCCAAAAGGTTTAGTTCAATCTTAGGAACCCAAAATTCATTAAAAGCCTGTTTGATAATTTGATGAATTGATAAGAAATAAGAATCGAACACCGCATTGTTAACATTTTGTCTTTAAATAAGTTCGTCACCGAGTAAGTGAACCACCCTATATATGAAATTTCAGCATTTAACGTTTTTGCTGTTCTTATTGTAATTGGGAACTAGGAGGGAAGGCTTTAATCTGTGAATTTGTTTGTAAAGTTATAACATTCCTGAAAACCTTTTATTATTCGAAATTAATTTCGATATAATTTATTAATGCGTTCTAATAAACTTTCTAAAGCTGTTGTAACTATCTAATAAGTATTTTAAGAAAATTTTGATTTTCCAGAAGTTTCGGAAAGCTACCAAAATTATTATTTCAGGTCAATTTAAGATTTGCAAAGTAAAAGTAAAGTTTTTAGATTATTATGAGGATTGTAAAAATTTAATTTGTTAATATTCCTAAAAACACAATATGTGCTAACCTCCAAATGGATCAATGCTTACTAATATTAATTAATAATAGTCCTTTCTATTAATTTGTAATGTAAATAAGAGAAATTGGCAAGGGAAAGAGCACAAAGATAACAATCAAACTGACAACAAATAAGTACTGATCAAAACCTTCTTTAAAGAAAGCAGCTGAATTGGGATCTTTGAACTTTAAAGGTATATGATTACAGATTTTTACCTAACTAATCATAGGTTATTTTCTAATTTAAGTAAATCTATAAGTAGAAATATACAGGATGTCCCAAAACTAGGAAATTACATCTTAAATAAAAGCTAAACAGAAAGAAAAGCTTTGTTTTTTAACAGTGGGGTGTAAGTTTAGCTATTTCATATAATAAAGAAAGACAATTAAAAAAAAATACTATAACAAATATGATTTACCAGACACACATTTGCTACTGATTAACTTCTATTTAAAACGTTTTTAAAATAGTTTTTATCAAGTGATCGGGATTAAAGTCATCCTCAGAAGACCATAAAAGTCATGTCGTACCTAGATTCAGGAAATATTTGTTTTCAATTTTCGAATAAAAATTTGTAAGCTGAGAATATTGTCAGAAGCTTAGGAAATTCAAAATATCGAACTTGATTTAGCAGGTAACCTTCAAGTTATGTGAGCCGGCGCTGGCAAAGTGTACGAACACATTAAACTGAAAATGTTGAAGTTATATGTTATTTATTGCTTTTTATCTTGCCAACATGATATTTGTTGAATCTAGCTAAGACATGAGTTTTAATTGCATGGTCATCTGAGGATGCTTTAGATTGGATCTCTTGATTTAATACTAACTTAAAGTGAAATGCTGTCTTATCTTATAAGTTCTGAGATTCACGAAAGATATTTTATATATTGCAAACTCCACTTTCAGGCGAGGAGTAGGTACAAATATTAATTGTTGGAGTTTGCTTCAAAAGAATATTTTATTTTGCAATCAACAAAAATGAGCCAAATAATAATTAATTTATCTGAAACAAAAAAGAATAAAAAACAAAAAATCATTTCTAATATTTTTCAATCGCTTTATTCTTTATTTTTTAAATTAATTCATAGAATTTAAGACCATCCATATTATAATTATGGCTTTCAATTCATTCTGTTATTTTCTTCTGTCCATTGAACATTCATCAGAAAAAATATCCTTTCGGCATCGCCACAAATATTGGCAATGATTGATTCATCTGAATATTGTTCGGTAAGGCATTGTTGGACGATACGGCTTGGGGACAAGAAATGGCAGAGGAGACAGATTAATGCAATTCTGTCAAGAAAATAACTGCACAATATTAAACACCTACTTCAAACACCCACCCAGGAGGCTGTATACTTGGAAGTCTCCTAAAGACCATAAAGAAAAGAACATCATTATTAGAAACCATAATGATAAATAGAAGATTCAGAAACAGCTTTACGGAAGTCAAGACTTATCCAAGTGCAGACGCTGCCACCGACCACACACTATTACTGGGCTCAATGAATATTAGATTGAAGAAGATTGAAAAGGGGAAGTCACTACATAAATTGGATTTGAGAAAGTTAAATCATTCTGAAACAAAAGCTGCAATGACAAAGGACATTAACGAAGGACTAATCAATGTCAATAATAACTCAGATGTGGAAATATGCACAAAAAGATAAAACAACTAACACGAAGAAGATACAAAAACAGCCAAATGTACTATCTGATGGAAAAAATATCATGTTTGAGATCAGAGATAAATTAAATCCATGGAAAGACTATTTGAAGTCGAAGAGAGGCGGCTATACAGCGAACGAACAGAAGCTGAAACTGAAGGAAGAAGCTAAAAAAGCGATAGAGCACTCGGTCTAGATGAAATCCATACGGAGGTCTTAAAGTTACTTAATGATGGCAATATAGACTTGATAATAAGATTAATTAATAACATCTACTCATCTGGACACTGAACACATACCCAGAGAATGACTCAAATCAACGTTTGTGACAATACCGAAAAAGCCAAACGCAAAATTATGCAAAGATTATAGGACAATTAGCCCAAAGAGTAATGTATTAAAATTATTCCTAAAAATTTTACACAATCGGATATATAAGAAATGTAAAGAGTATTTGAGCGAAACACAGTTCGGATTTAGGAGCGGCCTAGGTACCAGAGATGCATTATTATTCATGCAAGTTCCAATACAAAGACGTATGGACATAAATCAAGACGTATACATCGTATACATATATTGACTATGAAAAGACTTTCGACCAAGTGAAACAACATAAACTAATAAATCTGTTGGACAAAGTAAGATTAGATGACAAAGATATCAAAATCATTGAAAATCTATACTGAAGCCAAACAGCCAAGATCAGGGTAGAAGATGACATTACAGAAAACATAGAGATTAAAAGGCGTGTAGGACAGGGTTGTGTGCCTTCACCAACACTTTTCAACCTATAGGTACTCCGAGGAGATACTCGCGGAAGCCTGGAACAAAAGCCAGGAAGGCATAGTAATCAAAGGAAAAATAATTAATAACTTATACAGTATGCTGATGATACTGTCGTACTAGCTCACTCAATTGAGTGTTTTCAATGCCAGAAAAGACATGGATCTCAATATGAATATTTCTAAAACCAATCAATGCCGGATAATAATAATAATAACGCGCAAATTCGTCTTGGTATGGAGACTATCGACGAAGTACACCAATACAAATACCTCGGGTGTCGGGTAAATAACAAGTGAAGGGTCCACGGGAATAACGATCAAAGTCGCATTTTTTTACTAATACAGATTTTGATGCCATCTTGTAGTTAACTTTCAAAGCTTCATTCCTACATTATTAAACCTTTGAGAAAGCGATCATAGTCCGTATAAATTGCCTGTGAAAACGGCTACCCTTTGAAAAAGTGATCAAAGTCCACAGCCGTTAAGCAAAAACGATCAACGTTTTAAAAAGTGAGTTTGAGCGTTAATCCCGTGCACCCTTCAAATGGGATAAGAAACACTAAAGTACTAGAAAGAATAGGTAAAAACACAGAGATCCTACAATTAGTTAAAATCCGAAAACTGGAATACTTCGCCCACGTGATGAAGAATGCAAATTTAGAATCCTGCAACTACGTCATGGCTGAAGAACCTCCGAGATTGGTACGGAAAAAGTACAAAGACTCTATTTAGATCTGCCGCCTCAAAAGTACAGATAGCAATGATGATCGCTAATCTTCGTTAGAAGAATGCACCTAGAAGAAGAAGTTCTGAATACTAGCACTGCTGATGCCACTTAAATGAAAAGTCCTTATCGTAATTTTAAAACCGGGACCGGGATTATCTATTAACAACCGGGGTGTTTGGTCATCCTACCAAATAAAAAATTATATCAAAGAATCAGATTGTTCAATTTTATGTAGACTTAATATTTATAGGTTAAATAATTTGACAGATTTAACAATGCACAATCAACGTATTTTACATAATAAACGTTAATAATGTTGGTAAAAAATAGTTATTTATGTATCAAGGGCGTAAAGAAGGCGATTTTGGCCTGCGGCGTGAATATTATATATATATTATAACACGCCAAAGGCCAAAGTCGCTTATTACGCCTGTGGTACATACAATATTTTTTGCACGAACGGAGATTTTATTTAAATTTTTTGATTTATAATAAAAAATTTCTAATGACATTTTTAAAAATGTGAAATTGACGCATTCACGGCAAGAGTGATTTTATAAAAATTGTATTGTAACTAAGGTATTTTTGTGATATTTCAAATTAATTTGTCGCGAGCGTAAAGTGCACCCGAGGTCTGCAATAATGAACTTTACGCCCTTCTTTGCGGGCGAAAAGTAGGCACTTTACGCCCGGGAGCGCAAAAAAATAATAATGGTCACCTTGATACATTTTTTCAAAAGGAAATATGTAACTTGGGTTGCATAATATACAGTAGCTATAAACTTTCTATCTAATTTACTCGCAGAACTCGGTGAATACAGTGTAAGTTATTTTGTTGTTTCATTAGTTGTGGAATAACCCCAATATTAGTTTAGTGAAACTGGTAACGTGCAACATAACAACTTATATGCAGATTTAAAGATTTTCGTACATAAGCTGAATTTAATTAAATAATATGAGTAACAATAGTCAAGATACTATAGTGTTTGAAATAATTCTTTTAGTATGAAAATGAAATCTTTCATAATAATTTTCTTCGGTAATCTCAAGACACAATGTATACCCAAGTAATTACCCCAATAAACCAAATGATAACATAAAATTGAATTTACTGGTGTAAGAAAGAGGTTTTAAGGGAGTCCGTATAAACATTGTTTTTGAAGCAAGGCAAAATTTTTGAAATAACCTTTTTGCAAATTTCGCATGCATAATCGATTTGAGTATTAGCGTATTAGCAACTTCTCGGAAACATCCGTCTTCACAATCAAAGAAAGTTAAAGGCAGTGTTATGTTATAATTTAAAAATAATAATCATTTATGAATATAAAAAATAACAGGGGTGCTAAAATCGAACCCTGAATGTCACCAGAATTAACCCCACATTTTCAAGATGCTCTCCCATTATATTTAACTACTCATAAACGTTACTTTTCATTAACTTAATGAGAATATGTTAAACTCACCAAAACCAAATTGAAACATTTTCTAAAAAATATGCTGTGATCTTCTTTTTTAATTTTCTAATAAAACTGAAGGATAATTTTGTTCGTAGCATTTATTCTTTTACTATAAAATATACTAAACTGGGCTTTATTAACTTATTTTTGTATATACTTATGTTTAGACTTGGACTGAATTTTAAGTTTTCTTAAATTGCACTGATTTCATAACCTTGTCCTTCCCGTTTTGCAGGACAGTGTTCGGTTATTATCTACGAATACCTATAAGTGATATAGGTCTTCCTGCCACAATATTCTCTACTTTCTAAAATAATTAAGGTCTCAAATGGTTAAAATCCTTTTTGTTGGATCTAAAATAATACACAAGTATTACCATCCAGAAAGTATCTTTATTATTTTTAAATATTTATAAATACCGGTGTCTCACAAGGGTCCATCTAGTGACCAATTCTATTTATACCTTATGTTAATGAACTTAGTCATTTAATCCCATACGTTTCATTTATCCTTTATTCAGATATATGCACTTTCATAGTTATATCCCATACCTAAAGAAAATACTTCTTTTGGTGTTGAGCATAACTGTTACGCAGTTTTGGAGAACTTCCACCAAAGTCATTTTATTTTTTACTGGGTCTGGCTGTAATTATTTAAAAATGTATGAATATTTTTAACAGCATTAACCAGTCCTATAGGTACAATAACTCTATTCGTCGCCCACAACTTCCTAGTATGCCGTTAAACTCTTTGTTACGTAAATTAGAGGAAATTTTGATACAGAAAAGTAGTTGTCTGTAATCACAGGCTGTATAAGTGTACCTATACCTATTCTAAAAATATTTTCCAACGTACAGGCTGTTCTCTTTTCAAAGAGGATTAGATATCTTAAAATTCTCTTAAACATAATTCGCGTCTAAAATCAACTGTTTTCGAATTATTGGAGATTTTTTAAATTTTATAAGATTCAGATGTGAATAGGTAAAAACCACAGTTAGTTGTTAACCAGAAAAGGCCGAAGCTTCAAATTCGGCACTTTATTAAACTAGAAAATTTTTTCGTATTAGTTTCTAAAATAAATTTCTACCGAGTGTTGTGTATATCGTGTCAGCTTCGGAAAAATTGAAACGACTGTAAGTAACTTCGTTATTTTAAGAAGAACATCCTGCATGTTTTGAGATTGGGTTGTGTCGAATTAAATTCTCTTTTCAGCGATGTAAGCACTGCCTAGGCTAAGATTTATTTTTGATTTAATGTCATTCAGAAAACCATAGACCGAAATAAAATTTCAAATCATGGAAATTTAAATGTATTCCCAACAATTTTATCGAAATAAATACCCGAAAAGAAAATAGTAAGAATTAGTAATAAAAAACAATTTTTGGGTCTAAACTTTTTATATAAAACGGACTGAATAGATTTTCTAGCAATTTATTAAGAACCGCTGAAGTTGTCCAATGTGAACCTCTTAGAAAGTGTTACACTTATTACTTCGTCAGTGATTCTTATTAAATTTTTGTGAAAGATACTTTAGGAATAATTTTTGTAATAAAGATGTTATGAACCAAGTAGGGAGTTGTGGACCACCCTGTATTTTGTACAATTTGTCGGCAGTCGTTTATTCAGGAGATTTAACTGGTCATGGGTAGATCTTAGACACAAAATACTGTCTTGCGAAAGTCTCTAATATTACCTTATTTCCCCCAAGAATAATTACTACCTATTACTAAATCTCTATCAGAAAATTGCTACAGACCGGCCAAGATTTTCTTAAACTGCCTCGAATTACCTTATAGAATGCCTTAGACTGTCCCGGAATATTTTAAACTTAATATCAATTCCCTAATTTCAACCTCAGGGCTACCTTATTATCGAACAAAGGGTTGTCTTTCTCTTGTACTGGCCCGAAATATCTCAAATTGCCTTAATCTAAGAATTTTTAAGTCTTCCTCGGACTGTCCTATAAGGATGCCTCTGGATTACCCCTTTATAGTGGCCAATTTGTTAATATTTGCAATTAGAAATAGATCGGTTTAATGTTCCTGCCTCTGGTACTTTGGAAGACAAAAATTGATTTCCTATCGAAACTCCCTTATTTCTTTGTATAGCCCAATAGCTAAATGCAGCTTCGGTTTCCCAACCAAGACTACACAAATTCAAATACCGAGCTCAGATAAAAAATTTTAATACGGAACTTTTAAGATTTGAACCTGTTAGGCAGGTTAAATTGCAAAGCTAATATGATCAAAGCAGATTGCGTAAAAGAGCCGTAGGACAACCCCCATTTCCTTAAGGAAAGAAGTTTTAAGACATTCAAACCGTATTTTGTCCTAAATGTTAACCTGGGCTTTACTAAGACTTTTACACACTTTCTTTTGTTAGTTTACATTTTTTGATAAGTATTTTTTGTTGTTCCAATACTTGATTTTGTTCTCACACTTGCTTTTATTCTGATTCTTGTTTTTGTTCTGATACTTTCTTTTGTTAGTTGCATTTATAGATTACCATCTATACTAATTGGATTTAAGGAGTTTAACAAATGATGTGATTCCATTAAAAACTATAATCCTATTATTTTCCGTTACCATAAAGTTAAAAAATGTCTTAAACTTAGAGCCTATGACCTACCTATAGGGCGAAGGTGGATTGGTAGCAACTTCCAACTTTCGGTAAGACTCTTCAATCGGACTAAGTATATCGGTAACACTAAACGGTGTAGAATGATGATGTAATTGTTGCAAATGACTTAAGATTTGTGGTCCTCCGTGATGGTGTTTAGGGCTCAAGCTCATAGCCAATTCAACGCCATTAAGTTCAGGTAACAACCCATGAAGGTCGCCCCGGTCCGACACCACGGGACCTTCCCCGTAGCCACTTGCAGACATGGACTCCAGCACCTTCTCCAGATAATCCACCACTGAGCACTTTTATTAAAAAACCGAGGCCATTTACTTCCCTTATTTAAAGATATTTTTGTTGTTGCGTTTACGGGTCAACGGATTGCGTCCGCTGAAAAGTTCGTATACCGGCACTTTCTGATGTTTAATTGCTGAAGAACACGAGGACGCATCGACGTTAATCGAAAAGTTCTGTAGATATGAAAAGTTTAACTAAATGGGTACTAATTAAAAAATAAATAGGCGCGAGTTTGTGGTTCGAGTAACGTTATGCAAATCAGATCGCGTGAAATGTTAAAGAAATTCCATTAGTTCACTTAATTTACTGAAGAGAAGAAGTGCAAGAGACCGACGCGTTTTTGACTTCCACTTCCGGTCGATTCGATAACCGAATTCAATAAACAAACTGACTAACTATATAAATAAATCAGTGATCGAGCTATAGCACTCTTGGAGCACTCTTGATGTAAGACTCTTTAGCTGCGAAGTGCGCTTAACTTGCCTAAGCGTGCTCTTAGAGTGTCCTCAAAGTGTACATGGCACTTCTCTCGCAGACCTGCTGCATTCTGGGTACTCATTTCCGTTTCTGGGCGTGAGGCATACGAAATGCACCAATCAAAATCCGGCTAGGTTAGTAGGTGTGGTGACGACCTTGTTAAGGCCCCTCGCCTTTCAGCAGGGAATTCCCCTCCTTAAGATACGGACGCTTAGGCGAATTTTAACGGCCTTTCATTCAGCCACTCGCCTTTATCGGCTGCGTCGTTGAGTTTAGGATGGCGAACAGTTATTTAAAAATAAACGACAATTTCAACTCCACCTTCATTACTAACCTATTGCAGAAGTGCTTTTGACACAAGTGGGGGAAGAGTGAACAATGATATTGTATATTTATATCGTTTTATTGGGCATATTGATCTGAGGTTGGAGCACACTTTTTCATGTCGTTTTGATTCAAGCTTTCATTGCAAGTGGATATATTTTTTGAGGGCTTCTAAATTGTTACAGAATTTTACTTGAAATGAACTTTTACATTGTCTCGGTGTAGGATGTTACTTAGCATATTTTACCCACTGATGTTTAACCATACCTATTGAAAAAACGTAACGATTTTTCAAAAATTTATATTACCTATTTATTAATTTCTCACCTACATTAATTTTGTTGACGTCACCAAAAACATCGAAAACAAAACTGCAAAAATTAAAATTGTGCATTCGCCGAAATATAGGTACCTAATATCGTTGATAATAAAACACGCTAATCGTCGCTAAAGTTATTTACCTGATTCCGCTCTTTATACTCAATATGACAATATGCCTAATAAAAAATGCCTATTTTACTCTTTTGTAGCTTTTCAGGGATCGAGACTATAGGTATAAAAAGTTTACTTTACAAAATGGTGAAAATTTCTTTTAAAATTATCGATTTAACCTAACTCGTTCGATTTCGTTGTAGTGGGGTTCGTCAATCGTCAAAGTTCTAATCTGGGTCCCTTATTATTTTAATTCCATTAAATAAATTACCTACACTCTTGCAAACAAGAGTTCATAGGATTTTATTTTCCAAAGCTAGACTTTCGTATCTTTATACTCATTCAATGCACCACATAAAAAATATCTTTTAACTTCACAACAGAATAAATTTAATTTAAAGCAATTGACTTAACTTTACTCGCAAGAATCAATAACAATGGGGTTCCTCAAGGTTATAATCTGGATCCCTTATATCTACTAGGGTAAATGTGGGATATATGTCCCACCTAAGCGTTACTTGACTTTCTCTACAAGTTAAGCGAGATATTAGACGCATGAAATATATACCATTTTTGAAAAAGATAGCTATAGTGTTCGTAGAGAAAGTTAATTTATATGTTGTAAATAATTTTGAAATAGAAATACATCCAAATCTATATTCACTGGTTTTGAGTATAGTTGCCCTTTACTGTGGATATTTGCCCCAGTCTCAGGGAATATTTGCCCCTTATGCGTATAAACGCCCCACATGAATAAAATAATCTCGAGAAATATCAAAAACAATCTATTAAACCATGAAAATAATACAAGACAACTTTATTAATCTAAATAAAATAAATTTGTGTCGAAATAATATTAATGAAGGAACAGTAGATATATCAGTTATTAAACGACGTCTTAACGTCCTGGAGGGAATTTCATATAATCTGCTAGCTTTATTTATTCCCATAGATTTTTTTGAAATTTTGTTTAATGCCTCTCTTTAGGTTTTCTTCGGACCACGTAGCCCGGGCAACTGCATTTTGTTTCCTAATATATTTTCTAGGCATTTTGAGCTAGAAAAGTAATATACTATTGTAATAGTTGAATACTACTTCGATATAAATACTTAAAGTACATTAGGGCATATATATCCCCGAATAGCAGTGAGGCATCTATACTTTACACATATTTTCGAAGGGAATAGATGCCCCTACGAATTTTTAAACATCGCGGGCGATTTTGCCGCACAATTTGTTGAAAAAACCTAACATTAATATGTCCTACGATGTATTATAGTGAAATTGACTGAATAGTACTAATAGGAACAATGCAGTAGCTTATGCTCTTACCTAAATCATAAAAAGTACAAATTTAATAGTAAGTGTTTGCTTACCTCATCCGTGATAAAAATTAACAGTAACTTTACATTTTATTCATATACCGATCAGCAAATTGATACAAGACTTCCAAGTTGCACATTGTTCAATTATAAGACATGTCCGGAGCATTTTTTACACAGTTAATTAATTATAATGTACGGAGGCGTCTATCCTCGTGGGGCATGTATCCCACATTTACCCTATTTTAATTCCATTGAAAACCAGAGTTTTAAGCCTATAATTTCCGCTGTTTATACTTAATACACCACGTACAAAATATTTTTTTAAGTTCAATAACTTCCCATGGTTACCAAATCTATAAAAATCTTACTTCACAACAGAATAACTATCATTTAAAGCTTATTAACTGAACCTTATTTTTCCGAATAACTATAGTGATGGGGTTCCTCAAGGTTCTAATTTGATTCCAGTGCTGTTTTAGTCCCATTAAATAAAGAACTTAGGCTTATTAAACTGATTCAAACAAGAGATGTTAGGTCTTTACATCTTATATCCCAAAACTATCATTCGCAATGTTTTTATTCAATACGTTACATAAGGTACCGGAGGGTAATAAGGCCCGACAGGTAATAAGGCCGGGACACCGTATATCAAAATTTATGCATGAAATGGCAGGTCTGACGCCATCTACATGTAAGAACTAATATCTAATACATATAACTCAGTGCAATAGAAAGGGTACTGTATTTCAGCTACCCCGGGGATCCCCTATTTAGCAGAGTCAGATAAGCGACACGCCTAACTTCCAAGTATGACTCTAATAAATTACAGTGTAATTAAGGTGTTCATTACAATTTTTTATTGGAATAAAATTTTGTGCAAATAGGTAAGTTTCTACAATTGATTTTTTGTTTAGTTGACCAAATATGTGTAAGCCGAAAATAATGAACCTCAAAAAACGAAAAAGTTACCATCCCGGTAATAAGGCCAGGGCCTTATTACCTGCTTGAATAAAGTTTGCCATTAAAATGCAAGTCAGCTAATAAGGCCAACACAGCATGTATATTGCCTTACATATTCTTCCTTAGTTTGTGGATATGGGAAAGAAAAATCGCGGAATACGGGCTAATTGGACAGAAGAATTAAGAGATGGATCTTTTAGTCACCTAGACGTTTCTATTCTGACAAGCATTATCACTGAGAATTGAGTTGTTCTGTTTACCAAGTAATACCACACACGAGTTGCAACCCACGGATAAGGCTGTGTTCAGGTCTTTTGGAATACTGGGATAAACATCCAAAAAGAAAACTCAATAAAGAAACATTCTCAGATGTCTTCACTCCTGCCTGGGGAAAAAGTATGACCATAACCAACATTTGTAGTGCTTTTAAAGCCACAATCTACCCACTTAATAGCAAAGCAATTCCTGAAGAAGCTTATGCTCCAAGTCTGCCGTCAAATCGCCATCAGCATAACGTCACAGAAGATAGTCCAAATGACTGGGGCTCAGAAGATGAGCTCCCTTTGGTCCATATGCAAAAAAAATCACACCAACTCGTTTTCTGAAATTTTGATCGCGCCAGATATGCAGCCAAAGAAGGACGTAAAGCGCAAAAAGGCATTTAATTACAGGGCCCAGGAAGTAAAAAGGCAAGTGTTTGAGGAACGTGGTTCACATAAACAATCTGATTTGTGAAAAAAATCTGATGCTGGAAGTTCGGCCAAACAATCATGGATGTGTTCAATATGCAACAATGATTATGTGGCCGATATGAGGGCTTATGTGTTGTGTAGCACTTGGGTGCACGACGTGTGTGTTGGATTTACCAAGGAAGACAACGAAGACTTTATCTGTCCAGAATGCGGACCATAAATTAAACATTTTATTCGGGCCTTAATACCTGACGTTCATATTTAGTCATGGCCTTATTACCTGCGCAGTCGTATAATAAGGCCTGAATGACTAAGTTTTAAGATTTTGTTATTTAGAAGTAGGCTTTAGTTTCTAAGTTTCAAAATATGTATTTTATAGAAGCAAAAATAACATAAGATTATCTACTATACATATTTTGTTACAAATATTTTTAGTTTTTTTAATAAAAAATATTTTGCACTAATAGGGCCTTATTACCCTCCGGTACCTTACGAAATATTTTTTTTAATTAAGTAATTATTCTGAAACTAAGTATAACAATACATTATTTAAAGCTATTAACTTAACCTCACTTGTTCGCATCGATAAAAATGGGGTTTCTCAAGGTTCTAATCTGAGTTCTTTACTGATTTAATTCCATTAAATAAAACACTTGCGGACAGTAAACTGTTGCAAATAAAAATTATTATGCTTTAATTTCTAAAAAATACCCTTTTCCCTTCTTATATTCAAGGTGCCATCAGTGGTGGATCCAGCGGGGGGCACAGGGGGCAATTGCCCCCCCCCCCGAGAATTTATGTTTTAAATATGAATTCTTTTGTTTTTTCGATTTAGTAATAGTTTTATTTCTAAGTTTTATTTTCTTACATCCCTACATAAACCTAATGCCCACCCCGAGAGGCCGAGAAAATTGGCTGGATCCGCCGCTGGGTGCCATATAATATATTTTTTTTAATTCGTGTAACCTCTTACGGTTGCTGAAACCATACAAATCTTACATCACGATAGAAGTTAGCCTCACTCGTCCAAATCTTGTTTAAGTTCGATTCTCTTTCGTATTACAATTATTTTAGCAATAAAATAAAAGTATACTGATTACTTATGTACTTTGTGATTCGATATAAGTCCAAAATTTAAACATGATTTTCTTCTTCTTTATATTGATGTACCTACTACCAATTACTACATTCTATTTTCGAAATTTTACAAAATCTTTTTTAAGCTGTGACGTTTGCTTCAAATTTGATCATCAGACTGTTTTCTTTTACTCATCTCCTGCAGGTTTAAATATAAATGTGGTACCTCAAGCGTCCAAGTGTGATCCTTTGATATTCCTGTTCCTAATAGTAATAGCATTCCATTCCAATCGAATTTTAGCTGTTCTTTCCGGAACTTTTAAGATCCTTTTATTGGGGTGCATTGGTCCCCATTTGGTTCTCTTTTCACACTTGTATTTTCACTTTCACAAACTTCCAGTGTCTTCGCCTCGTTTACTATCTTCCTCCAAGCCTTTCAGTTCTTTGTTTTCTCAGCCTAATCTGTCACTCCCATTTTTTTTTTAGATCTTTTGTCACCCCATCGTACCACCTTATTCTCGGTCTCCCTCTTTCTCATGATATTCCTGTTACATAAAAACATAAAATAAATAATCCATGCACACCAGGAATCAGGCATTTAAAAATAGTTTTATGTAGTGCTCCAAGCACTTATTTACTTACTTCTACGGCGTCACAGCCTCTTCCACAATTCTATTCCACTGTTTCCTATTCTCTATCTTATTCCTCCAATTTGTGAGTTTCATATCCTTCACATCCTGTTGCACGGTGTCCCAAGTCGCAACCTTCCAACTCCCAACACCTATCGTGTAATCTGCCCCTTGTCCTGCTATATCCTGAGTTCCACTCCATTATATCCTTGACGATTTGACCAATTTTCATTCGCCTCAGGTGGCCTTTGCGATTTAATAAACCGCACTATATTGGCACCTTTAATCAGATCCTCCAACTCGTAGTTCATTCTTCTTCTTCGTGTTCCGTCCATCTCTTCAGTCCAGCTTTAAGTTAAATCCTCCTCAATATTTTTCTCTCCATGCATTTTAACTTATTTTGCTGGCCTATCGTTAACGTCCATGTCTCGCAAGCATACCTATATGTTATAGTTGGGCGAATTATCGTCATGTAAATTCTGAGTTTTGTAGCTCTGGATAGAACGTTGGAGTACATTACACATTAGCTTCTTGTGCATGTAATAACTTCTGTTTCCTGTTTGGATGCTTCTGGCTATTTCCTCATCGATACTATTTTTTAAGTAGTAAGTATATTTGAGCTCCAAGATATACCGATAAATTCCTTCAAGATGTTATAAATTTCTTGTAATTATTTCAAGCTATTTCAATCAAGCTTGATAGGAGGTCACTCAAGGATCCGTTGTTGGTCCTTTATTATTCTTGTTCCATTAAATTGGACTTAGGTATACCAAGCTTTAAGAAATAATTTTATGTGACTTTCCTAGAACTGTTCAATCCTTTTCTTACATTGTAATTACTGAGCTCTAGCATATGTACTACTTATCATAGCTCATTCCCTGGTAAATTTAACAATTATTTTCGAGTTTCAAACCAGATGAATTAGTCCATGCTTTATGAAACATACTAGACTCCAAGGGTTTAAAGGTTTTAATCGCTGAAATAGTTTGATAACCTCAAGAAACCATAATCATTTTAATTTCCTTCATGCATCGTCCGTCACGCCAGCCTAACAGATTAGGTATAGCCTGTTCCATGGAAGCTGATAACATCCTTCTGGACGTTTGAATAAAGTGGTTTGGTACTCATCTTGTTTCTAATTAACAGCAGCATGTTCTTGCAGGTATCTCGCTTAGGATCAATTAAAATACCTCAAGGCCCCAATATTAATTCTTTATTATTCGTTATTTCATTAAATAAACGCACGTGAAACTGTTACAATAAAGTAATACCGCGTGTTCTCAGGCATGTTATGAAACTTTCTGGCGATTGTGCACTAAATTTAATGGTTTTCTTTTCTCTTCATTCACTGTTCAGGCTTCTTGGAAATTTGGAAACCTACAAACTACAAAGGCCTTCTGGGATTTTAATTAATGTAACTTGGTGCTCACCTCGCAGCTAATCGTTTTGTAGCCATCGCGTTGAAGATTGATAAAAATGGGGTGCCCCGGGAATCCGTTCTTAGTCCTTTACTAATATTGCTTCAATAACTAGTAATGTTTATATATCTATCAATCGTTGTAAATTATAAACGTGGATTCCTGTACCAAAGGTTATTGTCATTTTCTTAACCGAAAATTGAAAACTTTTGAAGCTACACCGAAAAAGTGAATACGTATATTAAGAAGATTAAAGTTTTGTTTGAAGTTCGAATCTTATTTTGAATTGTAGTTTGGATAAGACTAACATTCCTTCCTTGAACTATAAAAATGCTAATTTGAATGACTCGCAGTCTAATCATATTAACTTTGTTTGTTACTGTTTAAGTTTAGATTTAACTTATCAGTTGTGATGTATTTGAATCACCCACATATATTTTTTGATTATCGTAGGTTGTTTTATCTTTTTTTTTAATATTTCACAACATGCATTGCTAAGATCATTAAACATCTATTTATCTTAACTTACAGAACAACATTCGTACTACTCGCTCCAGGTTTAAAACTCCAGATATGAAGGCGATTCGAACCGATATAGTTTATTACAAAGTCTAATCTCTTAGGTCACCAAAAGCTGAGTTTTAGTTTTACTTAGCAGATGAAAAGCAAAATTTCACCTTTGGAACTGCGAGATGCAATGAAAAGGAACAACGAAATTTTGCATAAAAAAGGAAACTAAAATAAATCGGTTAAGAAGGAGAGCAGACGAAGACTGGTAAATCTATATTAGGAATATCAAAGAAGAAGTTGATAAATGTTTAGAACAAAAAAACAGTGGATAGAGTAGAAGATGGAAGAAATCCAAAATAAGATGAAAAGGAATAGGTATCCGAGAAGTTTTGTCATCATTATCATTTTTATTACTTCCTTCGCCATCATTCTCCTCACTAGTCAGTCCCTCAAATCAGTTAGTGGTATTATTATTATTATATGTCGTTATTCCTTTGAGGAACATAGGGTAGAAATGACATGTCTCCTTTGTTGTCTGCTCTGCGCTAGTTGATCCATTTGGGCCAAGTGCATATTTTTGTTTCTCTTTGTATACTTCTCTTCCATGTCTTTTTTGGGCGTCCATACTTCTTTCTTCCTACATGAGTGTTCCACTGTACTGTTCTCTTTGGAATTTCTTCTTTCTCTTTTCTTAGAGTGTATCGCCAGCTATCTAAGTTTCATTCTTTTGATGTCTACCTCTATTTTTTATTCTTTTGCTTGTTCCCACAACTCTTCATTCGTAATAGTTTTGGGCCAGTCTATCGCTAGAATAATCCTTAAATAGCTATTTATAAAGACCTGAAGTTTCTTTTCGGTGTCCTCTGTTGTGGTCCAGGATAGTTAGATATAAGTGCAGGTGACCAGGATTTAGATGACCCGGCTGGTACCATGCTGTAAGAGCCCCTTCCTAAGGTTACACAGGTGATAACTGGTCAACGGCCTCTAAAGCAGACGAACATATTTCGGAAACTGGTGGCGAGGGTGGAAGAATCACGAGACGGGTAGATTAGACTTGTAAGTCCGGACACGGCAATCGATCTAGTGGAAGAAAACCACGATTACAAATTACTTGGTAAAAAAATCTTCACGATAGCCTCGGAACCGTTGAAAACATCACTGAGTACGAAGAATTTGACTTCCTAAGGACCATAAAGAGCTCTTACTGAGCAGTCCCTTACATAAGAAGTCAGTTTCCATGCACACGTGTCTTGGACACACTTCTCGTGCTGATGCTACGCGCATTCCCCCTATCAAGAACATGCTCAGTTGTGCATTTTAGAGAACGCTATTTCAGCATTCCCACGCACCACACAGCTGGTTTGAGTAACCTTTCAGGTTCACAGTGGTCATCCACGTGTATCTCGCATGCCTTTATTCCTACCAGTGTAGTGGCCCTAGCTAACACGTTATATCAACGCATGTTAGAAGTTAGAACGTCGCTTTATTACAATATTCACCGGCGAAAATCCAACAAACAACAATTTAAACTTAAAATGGGAAGCATTAAAAAACATCATCACAAGAGCTGCCGCAAAACCTCTAGGAACGAGGAAAAAGAAATATAAAACTTGTGGCCTAAAAATAAAAGAAATAATTGACAATAAGAAGAAAGCGTATTTACTTTATATAACTGGCCCTACTCCAAAAAAAAGAACAGAATATATGAAATTAAGTGGCATTGCTAGAAAAGAAGTCAGGAAACTCGAAAGATAAAGCTGCAATCACTAGAACAAGATTTACATGGACCACAACAGCGGTATGGGTTAAGACATGTGTACACATTTTCATGGCAAACATTAATCAAAAGAACTAACCACTCTATTGCATGTTATTAGTCATTCGTTTCATAGTCTTAATTTACTGAAAAACGATATTTTGAACGTTTGTATGAATTTTTACTTTTTTCATCCTTTTCGTTTTTCCCTTTTCTTGGGGTGGAAGTATCGATTCTACGAGTTGCCTGTAATTACTTGTAAATCGAAATTGTTCTAATATTTTTAATATTTACCAATAATGTACATGGCTAATTCACATTCCACTTCATCAAGACATAATGTACCAGCATATTTTTGTTATAGCTAAATGTTAGTTTGATTTTCGTAAATTTTGTTTTCTAATTTCGGTCTTCTTCTTACATATTTGTTAAGGTCCAAATTTTAGCGTAATTTTCTTAAAATGTGTGTTATAATGTTGGTCGTCAGACAATAATCCAACATATTCAAACGTCCCAGTCAGTATATTTTAAATAAATATTTACGATGTAAATTAAACAGTGGCAGCTCCGACACAAAGTGAGGTATACGATTAGGAATTGTTTAATTGCCCAGTATAACCATAAATACCGTAATCAATAAAATGATGTAATATTACATCATAAATTTGAACCTATTCTGGTGTAAAGCTGTAATCTTTCGTTTTCTAACTGTCTTGAAGTTAATTCGGGCCAAAACGTAAGCCTCACGAATTTCGATACGTTGCAAAGAAATACCTAAGGGAAGGAGTAAGCAGCACGGAGCTGAAATAAACGGTAGCTTCAAATGATCAATGAAGAAGCTCAGATAATTCCCAACACTTGTACAAAAGGAAGCTGCAGAAGAACATTATCTCGAACATTGAAATCAGAGCAAAGCACAGCACTAAGTAGGTATGAAGAGGTCTCTTTCCGTATAAAGGGTTATAAGCTGTCGGTCAGCAGCAATCAGCAGAGAGCAAAGCAGGTTATGAAAGGTTGTCGGAGAGCGCTGAAGAGTGCTCCTGTCTAGAGGTGCTCCAAGTCCAGCACTACTGGCCGCCACCGCTGGCGCCCCATTATCATAATCAAAGGAGCTCGCATTACTTCAAGAGCTCTACGAGTGTTGCTGTTGACAACAATGCGCCCTTTTATCTTACATTTCCAAGTATTGCTGAAAAATGCAGTGCGAGAGCTATGAATAGTGAGAGGCGTTGAATTGTAATGCTCTTGTTACGTTACCTTCCTAAGGAATCGTTACAAAAAAAGGAGAACTGAATAACAAAAGGAACAAGTCTGATAAAAGATGGAAATATTTGTAAATTATTCTATTATTAAATCTATTAATGAGAAGTGTCGCACAAGAAGAAAAGAAAATTAATGAAATTTCAAAATTTATATTTTCAATGGTTTTAGCAAGAGAATGCCTACTAAGTATGAAGTATGCACCGGCTTTTAGATCACAGTAAGTCATGTTAAGAAGATAATTTCGTTGGTGTAAACTTTCCCTAAATCAATGTCTTGTTAGTAAATATTAATTTGTCTTCCGGGTTAAATTTCCAATTACGCGTTGAACAACAACCTAGAACACTGTTCTTTCACGTTGACGTCACTGCACGATTTTATTGCTATATGACTATAAAACTATGCTTTCATCAAGTTATCTGCACTAATTTACATTAAAGGGTAGGAATGCAGCTGATATACGTTTTCAAACGACTTCAACTGCGTGCTTCAAAAACACTAATCTTATTTATGGGACTTATTCTTTAAAATCCTTTCACTTTTTAAACAAACTCTCTTATACTTAACCTAATCGCCAATTTGTGCAAGAGGTTTAGCTTAAAACCCCTAATTTTGAAGTATAAAACGGAGTCGGTAGGATTTTACACAACCCTCCACAAACAAGAGCAGTCCGTCGTCATCTGTTTATTTAACAATTTTTCTTTTCTAGTAATTGATACCGCACGCCCTCTCATGGTACTTAAAAATAACAAATTTCAAGGCGTGACAGCGTATAGATATGTACAGATAGGGGCGATGGGCTACCATAAATAAATCCGGAAGTTACAAAGAATCATCGGTCTTGCACATCGCATATTATATGCAAGAATGTTGGCTAATGTTAAATACTCACAACTTTAAACATTTACCATTTTAGAATAAAAAATTAATACGAACATTTAACAACATAATAATACTTAATGACTCAGGCCACCACTTACCTATTTTTAAAGCCATGTCGTTTGTCTGAAACATTCGAAAAAGTTGCCAAAATTGGTAAATGAATTGGATAAACTCAAAGCATAGATAAAGTATACAGTTAGTAGTGCTGCACTCTGTTGCTTCGCATTAACTAGTAGACATCTTTCATAAGGGGTCTCCCTGAGTAATCCAAATTAACTGAAAAGTTAGCAGTTTTAATATATTTCACGTATTCAAGATTAAAGTCTTGCATAGCGCACGTACTCTGTTAGAGGGCAATTGCACCCTTGTCAAAAAGATTGGTTGTAAACCACATTTGGCTCTGGCTGCTTAAGATTGGTTTTAATATCAATCACTTAAAAGATCGATCTTGTATCGCACATATGACTGACACCGACTTCCAGCATAATTTCTTGTGATCAACCACGCACTCAGGCCACCTTAAGTACATCAGAGTTATAAAACAAAAGTATGATAATTATTCACGCCACTGCCCTTAATTAACTTGTCTAGTCTGATGTTCATACACTATGCTTACTTATTTACTGTATATGTAAATATCTGTACATAAATCTGACTTTATAATATATGTATTAAACTTGGTGGAGTACTGCCAGGGTGGCGCAGTGGTAAGAGCGCCAGGCTAGCGTTACGCTAGTCCCCGGTTCGAATCTCGCTGGGTGCAAGATTTCCCGGAGTTCGGTATCGAGCCCTGGTGACCATTCGTCGTTGGGCACCTAATTAACGACGCTCTCCTCCGAATACAGACCTACGAGGTAGAGTAACAAGGTTCTATACGTACACACGTACACACACATACACTATACACATGGTGCTGTATGTAGGCAAAAAACGGCGCACTAATCACGTGACTCGCATGCGGGCCGGATTGTGCATTTCACGCGTAAGACCACATACGCTAACGCACCAGCCTTAACACCGAAAGGTATAAGAGGTTAACGATTACATACATACTTGGTGGAGTATTTATTTCTTGTTTTATAAGGTGAGCTACTCTAGATCAACGAACCACAACAACATTAAGGGTCCTCTGACTACATAGTCAGTTATTTAAGTAAAGGGTAAGATTTTCACTTAACCAATAAGGGTTGAGGGTGAAGGAAATCTTAGTGAAAAACTAGACGATCACATCAGCGGAAAACTGTAAAGGGTAACCACAACTGGGGTTCGCACAGTTACAGGCCTTAACCCTATATATTGCCGGTCATACTCCCTCGTGAAGTGAAAGAGCCAGTAGAATTAGCTGCTTATTCAAAAAAAAAAAAAAAAAATGTAGATAGATACATAGGACATTCCATTTAAAATTTTAAGGTTGGTTTAGGTCGATCCCAATTAGACCGGAATGTATTTTATACCAAATATTTACCTTATTCATCCCAATTACGGCTCAATTATGACCAACTATAGTATATATAGTATTAAATCTGAGCTTCGATTGATTATGGCTGTTCGAATTTGAGTTTATAAAATCCCCTCCGACTGTCCAAATAATGAGCGAATGGTGTATACCTAGATATATGAATGTAAATGCGGATGTATGATGGTCTTTAATGTTAAATTAAATTCGTTTCTGATATTCGGCTACTTAAAAGAAATGCTGACATAAAAATAAATATAGGGTTATAACCCCGCTCTTTATTGAAAGGTCTAATCGATCAATAGATCTATCTATTGGGGACTTTATTAAAATGAATATAAGCAACGAAGTATTATTAGGTCAATACAATATTCACTCAAGGATATAAAGATGTTAAATTAAACCAAACAACGTTAATTTTTTTGAAATTATTACTTGCTTTACTTTTAACATTTTTATTCGTTTGTTTGTTTGTTCATTTGTTTGGCATTCGCAAGCCTAATTACACCCAATAAATAAACAAATTTATTTGTGCATTTATTTAGCAATTTAGCACTCGCAAGCCTAGATCTCGCCCAAAAACAAACGAACAAATAAATGTTTAACTGTTTAACGTTTTTATTCGTTTGTTTGTTAGTTCATTTGTTTCTTAGGTGACATCTAACCTTGCGGATACCAAGTGTCTAAATATCTATTTAAAAAAATGTGCAAGTTAGTGAAAAAGTAATCCTCCATTTGTGCAAAGGATAATACTGGAACAAATATATTTTTTCTTAAATTCCATTCTAGCGTACTAAGCTTTAACAATTGAAAAAAATCTGAAGTGTGGTAATCTCAGTATAAAATCATTCCTGAAGTGTTTGGGATCAACTACCAACAAATCGTTACGTATCTATAAATCTACGGGCCTTCCAAAAAAAAAGGTATATCTTTTGATCTGGTTGTCCATCTAATCTCCATTACTAACTATTTACACACCGCCTGTCATTTGCGATTAGCTTTGTTACGGATACACGCAACAATGGACCCGTTTGAGGACCATTGTTGCCCACTGAATCGTTAACGTAAATGCAGTGCGGTTTGTTGGGCATTTGCTTTTAACTGTGTTTCTTTTCTTAATGTCGAATGGAACTGGTACAATTCAGAATATTTAAATATGACGTTTCTTTTTCTTATTATTAAAATTTGAATCGCTGGGGAATTTATTTATAAAGCATGACTAGAGATTAATGGGAAATTTTATTGTTTGAAAATCGTAAATCGTCGACTACTTTGCGCCTAAACAAAACTTCTGGTACTTTAAACTTAGAACCCAAATTAAACAAAAAGCTACAACTTCAGTGTTCCCAAACAATGATCTTGTTCTTCCTAAATTTGAAGAATTATTTCAAATTTTTTTTATTGTTTTTTCTTTGTTGTGTTGTCCAGAAATTACTGCTTTTTCTGTATTAGTCCTTGGTTCCTACACCGGATGCAACCTATTTTCTTTTAATTTTGAAAAACTATTTAGAAAATTTAGCATTTTTAATTAATTTTCCCTTTGTTTTATCGTCCTGAAAAATGAAGATGGAACTTACTGGTTCTATCGTTATATTTCCTTTCCCATCCACCAAATTTAACCTGTTTTTCCTGATTTTGAAAAATTATTTAGAAAATGTAATAATTTTTGTGTTTTCCCTTTGTTCAGCTGTTCAGAAAAATAAAAACTGAAATTACTGTTTCTTCTGTTACCTACATTTGCTGTCGTATCGTGTTTTTCCCTAATTTTGATAATTATTTAGAAAATATGATATTTTTTGTTAGTTTTCTCTTTGTCTTATTGTCCATAAAAATAAAAACAAAAACTACGGATTCTTCTGTTATGTTTTCTAGTGTCTCTTCCAAATCCAACCTGTTTGTTTGAATGAAACTCTGAGATTTAATTTTTATGCGATTTATTTGCAGTCAGCTACCCTCACTGACGGCTGCTAGTGGCCTGTTTTTGTGTAATTTTGAAAAAATAATTTAAAAGTTTACTATTTTGTATTGGTTTTCATTTCGTTTTGCTGTGCAGAAAAATAAAGACACAAATTACCGGTTCTTGTGTTATACTTCCAGGCGTCACCAGTAAATGCAATGATTTTTCCTAATTTTGAAAATTTTTAAAAAATTTAATGCGGCCCCTTGTTTTACTGTCCTGAAACTAATTGATATGATATATTTCTAGATGCCTCCACCAAATGCAACCTGTTTTCTCCTGAAGTTGAAAAATTATCATTTTTCTCTTTGTTTTACGCTACAAACAATTAAAGACAGAGATGTTTGCTATATTTACATATATCTCCACCAAATGCAACTTGTTGTTTATAATTTTCAAAAATTATTTAAATTAATTAGTTTATTTATGTACAGAAAAATCATCATCATCATCATCAATTGACATGGAACAGATCCCCGTGGATCAATCCTGGATTACGCCAGGCCAACCCCATGCCCATAAGGTGTGAAGGGATTTATTATGATAGGTGGGGATTGGGAGCACTGTATAACGTTAACATGCCTGTGACGCCTGCCGCAGAACACCGCTTCTACAGTGCAAGGTAGTTAGTAGATCACATATTCAATGGGAGTTGGTTACATGACCGAGATGGTTAAACATGTTTTATCATCTCATACTAGTATTACTGCTAGTTTGCTAGGTCTATGATATGAAACGCCTTAGCACAGACATGCCTGCACTGTTACATGTCTAGTCTAGTCATTACTATTATCATTATTAATATTCTTATTTTCATTGTACTTAAATCGTTATTGCGTGCCCTCCCGTGCTCTTCAGTGTGTGTTCCGATTTGTACCTTATCTCGTGGTAATTTTCTATTCTCTCTGCGAGAATGGATTCGTATCCACCCCAGAATCCTTCGGTTCCTAAATCTTCTATATAGGCGTCGATTTGCATGGCGGGGACGAAGCTGTGATCCAGATGGTGGTATTTGGAAGATAAGTCTTTGATATTTTCTTCCAGCTGCAGTTGCATTTCTTCTTAGTTTTCTCTCGCATACTTTATGGTTTTCCTTCATAACTCCAGGGCATCTTTCTTGAGGTCTTCATTGTTCTTTCTATCTTCTATTATTTGATCCGTTATTGCTAAAAATAAGCAGTGGTGACGGTGTACATTTCCATTTTGTTGCTATCTTCCTGCCCCTAGTACAGTTTACACCCTACCTTTAGTCTATTTATACGCCTATTGCCTATTAGGAATTCCAGAATCTTTGTAATGCTAGGTGCTATTCTTATTTGATTTCTATTTCCCATTAATGTATTACCTTATAGTCGCCGTCAACAAAAATGGCCAAAACCACCCGAGCCCTAAATCTACAATCCTTTGTAAAACCCACCGAAAGCGTGAACCGCACTTAGAAATTCTATTTAAAAGAAGGAAAATTATTGTAACCAGGGGATTACAGATATACAGATGTAAATATCAAGCGGCTCTAACAATTTTTCTTTTTTATGTGCAGAAAAATAAAGACAAAAATTACTATTTCTTTTCTGTTATATTTCCTGGTGCTTCCACCCAATTCAACAGTTTTTTTCCCAATTTAAAAAAATTATTTAAAAAATAAATACCTTTTACTAGTTTTCCTTTTTTGCATTGTCCAGAAATTACTGATTCCTTTGTTATATTTCCAGGCGCCTCTGCCGACTACAACGTATTCTTTCCCTAATTTTGAAAAATTATTTAAAAAATTTAATATTTTTTAATAGTTTTCAGTTTGCTTGATTATTCAGAGAAATACAGACATAAGTTACTGGTTCTTCTGTTATATTTAGTGGTACCCCTAGCAAGTGCAACCTGTTTTCCTAATTTTTATTAAAAAAATAATATTTATTAGTTTTTCCCAAAGCCAGTAGTTGCTGGTTCTCCCATGGCTTGTCCCAATTTTGAATCTGGAATTATTATTACTTATTACTAAAATAAAAGGCAAGGTAGACGAACAAATTTAATTATTAAATAGTTGTAAACTTGCAATATAATAATATTTTGCATATAAAGATATGTTTACAAAATGCCAAACCTAACGTTAAGGGGAAAAGCGTAACTTATTGTAAGATTAAGAATTATAAAAAATAAATAAACTCCTTTTGCTTTTAATAGAGGGTACATTGTTGTATATTCAACTAATGCCTTTTGGGAATGCCAAAACATATGTATATCCCGTACAAACTTATTACTAAAAATGGCACGTCAACTTAAAATTAGCACGAATTTAAGTTTTTTTGTGTTCCATGTTTCTCCGAATATTTTCAGCAACCATATTTTACCCTCTTCTCCTATCCACTTTATTAATTGAGGGTCTATTTCGTCTACCCCACTAGCCTTTCCTGTCTTAATCTTGTTCACTCCCCCTTCAAGTTCCTCCGTTGTAATTTCTTCTATTCATTCTACATCTCCGTCTATGTATGGACACAACTGGAAGCTGAGTAGAGAGACCTTTAGGACAACCCAGAGACACTTTTTCCTGGCAAACAGGGTGTTTTACAGTTTTACACTTGAAACTCCTTACCTCCTGAAGTAGTCTCTGCCAATTCTGTTATCAGTTTTAAAGCGCTCATTGATGAACTTTTGTTATGGTTTATTGTATTGGTTAACTATCTTGTATTAATTTAGAGCTCTATAGATTTATTCTCTGCTCATCATCCTGTATAATAATAATAATAACAATAATAACAATAATAACAATAATAACAATAATAACAATAATAACCATTGTGTTTGATATTACTTTATTTTTTATGCATTTTATTTCTTACCTTCTTTTTCCTTTCATTACCCTTATTTTGTTCCAAAATTTTCTATTATTGATGCTGTATTCTTGATTTATTTCATTACCTAGATCTTCCTGCTTTTCTTCTTTGCCTCTTTTACTAGTTTTTTGACTCTGTTTCTTAGTCTATTGTATTCTAATCTATTTAAGTTTGTTTGATTGTATTTCTTCCATGCTGCCTTCTTTTTTTGTTTTCTTATTTTCTTTTTACCGCATATTTTTTATGCTTTTCCACGTATCGTTTTCTTAAAATTTATCCACATTTCATCCAGATTCCAATCTTTTTCCGTCTCTTCTATTCTTCTAAACTCCCGATCTGTTTCTTCACGGTATCTTAGTCGATTTTTCGGGGTCTTGTAATTTTTGTAGTGATATCTTAGTATATTTTTATTGACCACATACAACGAAAGGGATATGCAACAAGACAGTAAACACAAAAACGTACTGATGAGGCGCACAAGCGGAATCAGACCACTACTTAGTAATAGCAAAGCTAAGGAACATAGATATGAGGAAGCACTACGGTACCAAAACGAGAGCAACAAAAGTAAATCTAGAAGCCCTCGAGTGCGAGGAAACCAGGAAAAAAAAGACACATATTCCAAAAATGCACAAAACAAACCAACAAACATTACAGACATAGAAATAATATGGAGAGAAATGAAACAAAACATACAAGGAACGGCGGAAAAAGTGCTAGGAAGAAAGACAACAAAAAAGAAAACGAAAGACTGGTATGACGAAGATTGCGCAAAAGCAAGAAAACCAAAGAATGAGGAAAGAATCAAATGGATTGACACGAGAATAAAACAAGATAGAAGAAAATACTAAATAAAAAGAAATAATGCAAACATGATGTACAGAAGGAAAAAGAACGACTGGATAAATAACAAACTTGAGGAAATAGAACAATACAGTAACAATCATAACATAAAACAATTCGACAGGAAAATAAAGAACCGAACAAATACACCCAGAACCAGAACAAGGGGGCTAAAAAACAACGAAGGCCAAACAGCACACGAGCCCCAAATAATTGGAAATATCTGGAAAGATTACTATAAAAACATATTCAATACAGAATCAGCTGATACAGAACAACCAGAAGAGGGCAAGACGATTGCCCATCAGAAAAAGAAGTCATAGAACAAATAAAAGTACTGAAAAATGGCAAATCCCTGGGAGAGGACGGAATCGAGTCAGAACTTCTGAAATATGGGGGTCAGCAACTACATAAACAAATACACGCCCTAATAGAGCAGATATGGAAACAAAACAAGATGCCAGAAGAGTGGAACACCGGGATAATAACACCGATACACAAAAAAGGAAACAAGGAACAGTGTGAGAATTATAGAGCAATAACTCTACTGAACACCACTTACAAAATCTTGGCAAATCTGATAAATAAGAGGCTAAAAATGCAAGCTGAGGAAATCCTCCGGGACTATCAAAACGGCTTCAGGCCAGGTAGGTCAACGATCAACGAAATACATATCCTAGAACAAATATTCCAAAAGACAATAGAATATAACAAAGAAGTACACACACTTTTTGTAGACTTCAAGAGGGCATTTGACTCAATTAACAGAGAAAAAATGATGATGGAACTAAGAACATTGAGAAAACTTCTAAAAATGACAATACACGAAACTAAGGCAAAAGTCAAGAAGCAACGACGGAGGAATTCCAAGTAAAAAAAGGTGTAAAACAAGGAGACTCAATCTCCCCTATTTAATTTAGTATTAGAAAGTATCTTACGGAACGTGAAACTAGACAAAATAGTTATTTATGTATCAAGGGCGTAAGGAAAGCGATTTTAGCCCGCGGGCTCGAGCCTCCCAAAACCATTCTTAGGAAAAAGTAAAAGTAATCTACTTATTTAATTATAACATACAATTATTGATTGTTAATTATTACAATACTAATTTTGCATATCCATATAAAACATTACTAATGTAATGTGTAATGTATAACACGTCATGTTATTAGATTATTACTCCCTAGCGACACGACGGCTACCTATATTTTAAATCATTAGGGCTCAAATGAAACGAGCCTTCGTCTGCATAAGAAACATATGGACGAACTGAGAACGGAAATTTCCGATTGCGCTTTCTTAAGTTACCCGAAGGCTCACCATTCTAGAGCTCAGTACGTGTCTTACTACGCTACGGTGTTGTTGGCTCAGTTTGAGACTTGTATTCGAATTCGTTGTTTCGGTGTCCTGTGTTTTGTGTACAAAATGACCGAAAATAATATAAAGTGAATTTTAAAACTCTTCCATTAGGGGAAAAAGTAAAAATTAAAAAACTCGGGCGACCAATGCCAGAATTGGACCTGAACCAACCAGACCGAGTAGGTACACGCACTTTCAAACGGTATTTTTCAAAAGAAGTTGACAAAAAATGTCAGTGGATTTCGGGATGTGACGTTCATCATGAAGAGAAAATGAAAACATTTTCAAATTCATTGTCATTTAAATGTGAAATTTGAACAGCTCGGTGGCACGGGTTAACCATGTTCCACCGGACCAGGATTTTGCACACCTCATTTTTTTTAGTATCTTGAGTGATTCCAGGGGGTGAGAGCACGAAAAATCAAAATGACCATTATTAAGGGACACCCTAATGCATATGTATATAATGCGAATCCTGTTAAGACAATTAGATGGCCAATAATATTAATAATCGATATTGTAAAATATTTAAAAGTTAAAAATAAAACAATTTATGATAATCACAAAATACCCAGGTAATTGTTTAGATACTTCACAATTAATAAGTTAAAGCTAAAGTATAACAAGCAATGTCTTGACAGTATTATTATACGCGGTCAAAGCCTGGACCCTCACTGAAGCGACGAGTAAGAAGTTGGAGGCCTTTGAGATGTGGTTGTACCGACGTATATTAAAAATCCCGTGGACAGACTACATCACGAATAAAAACGATTAAATAAGGAAACAGAAATTTTGAGAACTATAAAGAGAAGAAAATTAGAATACTTTTGGGCCATATCATGAGAAATAGTCAAAGATACGAATTATTACAACTGACTCTCCAAGGTAAAGTTCGTGGTAAACGAGGTTCAGGGAGAAGAAGAGTATCTTGGCTTCAAAATTTGAGAAAATGGTACAGCACAACAACAACCGGCCTATTTCGCGCAGCTGTTAAGAAAGTACAGATCGCCATGATGATCGCCAATATCCGATAACGGATGGGCACGCGAAGAAGAAGATATCAAACAAATGAGTTAATAATAAGATTTCTTTTTAGTCTGTCCGATCAGGATTTTCATAATCCAAAGGAACAAAATAATAGTCGTCTTTGATAAAGAAATCCACGTTTATAATTAACAACAACTGGTGTATGAGCATTGCTAGTTTACTGAAGAAGGACTATAATCGGATCCCTGGGGCATCCCATTTTTATCAATCGTCAACGTGATAGCTGGAAAACGATAAGCACCGAGTTGCCACAATTAAAATGCCAGAAAATCCTTTTAGGTTTCTAAACTTTCGTCGTATTCCATTAAGGCTGAATAGTGAGCGAAGGAAAAAAATTAAGAATTAAGTTTTATGTGGAATCGCCAGATTTTCCAATGATTTAAACTTCGTAACATGGTATTACTTTATTGTAACAGTTTGATGTGTATTGGTTTAATGAAACGAATAATGTCGAAATCCTTTTATTGGCCTTGAATGAAATTTTATCGATCTTGAATATGATAGAAACAAAACTAGATGAGTCACCTCGATTAAAATTCCAGAAGGCATTTAAAAGTTTCCCAACTTCCCAAAGATGCAAAATGGTTTGCTGAGGCTGAATAGCGAGTGAAGAAAAACAAAAGAAAAATATTGAATTTACTGTGGTCTTACAAATGATTTAAAATTCGAAACACTTCTAGGAACAAAAATAGTAAAGAACCAATTTCGAATCCTTGAGACTCCCCAATTTTTATTCACCTTGAACGAAATAGTTGCAAGAACATGCTGATGATTAAAAATACGTGAAGGAACTCCGCGGGCATGTTATAAGCTTCCAAGAAGTAGGCTACAGTCTGTTAGGGCAAAGTAACGAATGAAGTAGTGCATGAAATTGATAAAGTTTCTTGGGACTATCAGAGTATTTCAATGATTAAAGAGTCTAAATTCAAAATCTAGTTTTTTACATCATTCCAGCTTCATGTTGTTTAGTGTGAAGGAACTTGCAAAACAGCTAATAATATAAATACCAAACACATATAGAAAAAAGACGTAGTGATTGCTAATCCTTCAGACGACAATTCAAAAACAAAGGCGCCTGCGTCTATCTAAACTTAGGTCTATTTAATGAAATTTTTTACAGTTATGTTTCAGTTTATACAACTATTTTTAGGGCGCACATTCAAAGGCGTTAACAATTATTTTTCAACCATCGCCTAATTTTAATTACACCGTGTAAGTATACATCATAATACAAATATGAAAGATCATAGTAAGAGTATTAGGTAATTTCATTTTTAGCTTCATGCTCGGCTTACAATCGAATTCAACCCTATATACAAAGCAACGATGCAGAAATTCAGGGATCTAGAACTCGAGCAGCCCATAGTATTTACTCTCCACTCGTCTCTGTTTTAGCTGCTTTATTGCGAATCTCAAAGTCAACATTGAGTATTTGGCCGTTGCAATATACGTACTGCTAATAGCGTTCTTTATACATCGTACTTATTTCGAATGAATAATGAGATAATATTGATAATAACAGACATACAAATGATTATATTTGGCAAACTGTACTAATTTCATTAATTAACACTTATTCGATATTGTTTTATAACAACCGTAAGTAATATTATTACTCATTTTATTAAGTCAAAGCCTAACCCTTGTTTAAGAAGTTTATTGAAACGCCTCGACTTCTGAAAGAGTTTTATAATTGTTATATATTATATACATCCATATTGATTTAGGTTTTAAATTATGGAAACAACCCTGAAGTTGGCGATATTTTAAGCTGACGGCTAATGGATTAAACACTATACCTCCCTCATGTCTTACAAACGCTAGCTTCTTTAGCTTAAATCAGTATTTTGCTGAAATATTGCGTCTTATATTTTTGAGAAAAAATGAGCAGGTTTAGTTTCAACTCATATTTCTTTCAAATTGCATTAATTATAAAATATCGGTTTAACCATCAATTCAGCTATTTACTTTAAACTAACCCAGTAATCGAATGTTAACAAAGATGAAAATGTCTCCACCCATGAAAATCCCAAACCCTCAGCCAAATCGGTTGGCTTATGCTACCCCTGTATTCTCAGTAAACAACACTTAACAGGCATTAAATCGATTTCTAATTTAAACTGACTCGTGCTTCCGAAACTCCCCAATGTCATTTAAAATATTTTTTACGTTAGGACTTTTTCTTTAAAATCCTATTTCAACGTTTGGATAATTTTTAACTATTGCCACAGAGCAGGTATATATCTATTACTTACTAGAAAAATCCTATCTATAAGCATATTCCGCAGTTTTTTGTATATTCTAAACAAAACAAAATTTCAATATTTATCAGCGGATAATTGTATACTTAAATTGAAGGCGAAAATAAATTTCGAATTTTTTTCAAATAAGTACCTATCTTCACTGTTAGGTAATCCTAATCAAAAGGGTCTGTAAGCTTATATAACTTTTAAGTGCATCTTCTTCCAATTAGGTATACGATATGAAAACATGCGTAATTCCGCAGGTACACCAAGCCTGTTATTAAGTGTCATTAAATATTGTAAGGGTAGCTAGCATACCTGAAAGTGATCCTACGATTTTATTTATCTGCTGTGTCAACTTCCTGTGGAGTTTACACAAGAATAATAAGGATAATACAACCAATGATCTGTAAAATTACCTCGCAGATTCTTTTGATTTGTCCCTCGTTTACTTTATTTTAAACAAGTATTTTTCTTTTCCTTTTACAATCATTTGGAAATGTTTGTTAGTTTTCTAATTCATTTTACGCCGCCGATTACTTTAATCATACGACTTTTATGTGTAATTGCGCGAGATCTAGGGTTTTGGCTCCCAAGCAATAACGCAACTTAAAAAGAAAATCATTAACACTTCAACAAACAATTTTCCATAAGAAACTTTAATTATTAATTTTAATTTCTGATACAAATCTAAATAATGTATGCATTTTTGGAAATATAAAAATCAAAAAACTATAAACACAACAAAACCGCAAATACGGGATATACCTCGCCATCTATTAGAAGTTAGAGGAACTACCAACAAATGATTGTGTACTTTGTACACTGTAGTACCACAGTCTAGTAATATAAATATTACTAGACTGTGGTAGTACTTTGCTGCTAATAGTGCTAACATCACGTGTATTTACAAAAAAAGAAAAATCAATAACACTTCACCAAAACTTTTACCATAAAAACAAATATTTAATTTACATTTCTTGTATAAGTCTAAATAATGTAATTTTGGAAATACAAAAATCAAAAAGCCTTAAAAACAACAGAAGGGCAACATGGGATATATTTCGCCATCTATTAAAACTTTGAGGAAATGAAAACGTACACGGATTCAATCATTATTCTGGGTAATTATAGTTTAAAACTTTGCTGCTAATATCACGCATATTTACAAATATCAAAACTGTTAAAAAGATGGCAGTGCATGTATTAAATGTAGTAAAATCTTTACAAAAATTAACAATAAACACAAGATGTAGACTACCTTCAACATTACCAAATTGTTTAATTCCTGAAACATCAAGAACTGAAGTATTATTCACGAACAGTACAAGGACTAGTACGAATTTCTTCAATAAATGTACGTGCCTAACCTCAATTTTTCAAGCAGTCTAATTGTACTTTTTTACCATTTAGTGCCAGCCGAAGCCCTCTGGAAAGGTATAACGTCCGTAAGTAACGCGGGTAAAAAAAGAGGACGTGCTAAAAGAGTTTCCAAGAGAAATATTAAGGATTTAAATCGTGGCCAAGTAATCGGAGTTGGTTAGTTGTATCACAGTATACCTCTAACCCAGTAGTCTCACTTCCGTAAATTCTGGTATTTGATTTTTTTCTGCGCATGTTACTGCACATCCGTCAAGCGTAATTTATTTTTTCATATAAAATGTTAAATAAATCATATGTTAGCATTTTTGTTTTATGAACTGTTTTAATGATGAATGAATGATGAAAAAACTGTCATAAATGTCATTTTACGGAACTTTTTGTACTTAATAATATGAAACAACTTAAATCTAGAATCTTATTTCTCAATAAAATAATTTTATATATTTATATATTATTTTAGTTAGCCCAAAATGTTTTTAAAAAAGTAATAAGAAAAAATTTGGGCCCTATTCCATCTCTACAATAACCCAAGATACCTTGCAATAACCATCTGACGCCTCTTATTCCCATCTCTAATGGCGTGTGCAGTAACATGCGCGAAGTTCACTTTAAACCCAAAAGATCAAAGTGCCGCCGTGAAGTGCAACTACTGGGTTAGAGGTATACTGTGGTTGTATAATAATCACTTGCAATACTTTACTAAATTAATTTCGTATAGGAAAAGCAAATATAGTATGGCCCGGTTTGTCGGCCCCTATTATACGAGGAAGAGAGCTCATAGAACAACAAAAGTTGCCAGAGGATCCAGAAAGGGAAAAACGCTTAGTTCAGTTACGTGATCAAATGGGAAACATTCGTCGTACCAAACTTAGTCCATTAGAAAGAGGTTGGTCGGGAGCTAAAATGCCTGGTAGAAGCATTGGGGCACCTGATCCAGTAGGAGAAGGTAACTTGAAGAACTAAAATTTGAACCTTTTTTTAATGTTGCTTTTTTCAGATAACTTTGAAGGATTTGATACAAAGGTTTTGGAATTGAAAACAGTCTTTAATATGAAAGGAAACTTTGGACGTAAGCGTCGATTATCTGTTTTTGTAATAACAGGAAATGGTAACGGTTTAGTTGGTTTTGCAACCGGAAAGGGGCTTGAATCAAAAACGGCTTTGCGTAAAGCTAAAAATAGAGCTGGACAGAAATTAATGCACATTAAAGTATTTCGTGGACATACGGGTACTTACTGAAAATTGTTTATTTATTAAATGGTAGTAAAAATGTTAAATTTTCAGTGTACCACGATTTCTTCACACAATTTGGAAAAACCAAAATATATGTAAGTCAGAGGCCCGAAGGTCAAGGTCTTATTTGCCATAGAGCTATCAAAACAATATGCGAAGTAACAGGCATTAAAAATCTCCATGCAAAAGTCGAAGGTTCTACCAATGTTCAACACGTTTGTAAGGCATTCATATTAGGTCTTTTGAAACAGGTATGCCTTTTCTAATCTGTGTTACATACATTTCTAACAAAATAATTCGCAGAAAAACCATGAAGAAATCGCCCAAGAGAAACGTCTACATTTAGTAGAATTCTGCAAAGAAAACGGATATTTTCCGACAGTGTTAGCGTCACCGACTGAATGTCGAAAAACAAAAGAACTAAAACATGACGAAGTTTTAGACTTTACCCAGTATTGTTTAGATGGTAGAGTTATTCTGAAACGAAAAACGTTTCCGCCCTTTTATACCAAACATAAATCGTGGGAACTATATTTGAAGAAACAAGAAAGAATTAGGAACCATGATAAGGTTAGGATTCATATGAAAGCAGAATATGGCGAACTTAAAAGTTTTCTGACTGATAAATATCCTGAAGCTAGACCTTATAAGAAACCTCCAAAAGAAGAAGAAGAAACTGAAAATTCGTAGTTTATTTAATCTTAGAATGAAATAAATTTGTTAAGTTCATTTTTAACTGATATTTCTGTTGTTTTTCAGTATAACCAGATATTCATTATTATTAAAAAATTGTTAAAGTTTATTTGTATGTTTGATCTATGTATACCTTATAATTGTTGGCATTCTTTGAAATGTACAATAAGCGACAGAAGTAACTGCAAAAATTCTGGGTTGCGTTAGCTAACCACAATGCATGGCATTTGTAACTATGACGTGTGTGTATATATGCAAGCCAGTATGGTCCAAATGGCGAGTCAGGTAATGCACGTCATCAATCACATGATCAACGGTTGGCGTTACCAATAATGTGTGATAAAAAAATGCAAAATGTAATTGCTAAATATAAATTATTTTTGTAGTTTTCTAAAATTAGGCAGCCATGTTTAATCAGAAGGTCTTAGGGTTGCCAACAATGTCATTTTGATCCGAAGACTTCGGGTTTCAAATAAAATTATTCGGGTTCACTAAAAATTATACTCATGGACAAAAAGTTAGTAGAATTTGCTTTTGGCCTCCATTAGTACAGCAAAATTGGGTTTGAATAAGAAAAAAATTGAAATATTAATGAAACCTTTTTAGACATGTTTAGAAGGGCTTACTTTTTAAGAAACCGATGAGTCCCGAGTGGTTGAGTACCTACTTTGGTGGGGAAGGGGGATAAAATTAATTTTTCCGTATCCATGGTATGTAATTGACAGATTATTTATCTCATTTGAGGTTAACAATGGCGGATGGCGGGTAAATATGAAAAAGCGGGACGATATGAACATTTGCGGGTTTTTACCGTGCATGCTATCGACGTGACATCTACCGATAGAATTTAGAATCAAAATTATTATTTGATTATACAAAAATCTTCATTTAAGTGATTGATAAGTGTAATTATTTTTTAAAATTCAAGCAAATACGTTTATTTTTTACATAAATTCATTATAGAAGTTATTTTTAATACGAAAATTTGACATGTGTAATTTGAGGTTATATGTCAAAAACGTAGGTAAGTATTATATTATAACTATTTTTATTTAATACGAACTTCTCATGGATGCGGAAAAATAACTTGTGCCCTACGGGAATCTAACGGCATATTTCATCCCTCTGCTTTTGCTGCCCTCGCTCACTACGTTCGCTCGTGCAGCAGAAATCTTCGGGATGAAATATGCCTATATCTTCCCTTATGACGCAATATACTATTGTCGTTATTTTAATAAAATTTATCAATTTTATCATACGAATGGAACCTTAATACATACATGAAAATTTGGTATTAACTTATATTTCACATTTATACTGTATAGTGTATAATAATTAATATTTATTTATAATTATATGGGTCATTGTCAAAATTATTATTTGGTTGAATTCATTTTAAGTTCTCTAGAATTATCTGGAAAAAATAAGTAAATTATAATTTTAGACTCAAATATTTGGCATTTGTTTGGCATTGCTTACATAATATCGAACATTTTAAGCCCGCTTTTTGGCAGCCACACCTTACAGTAAAACAATCGCCTGTGCAATTGCACGAAATCAAACTCAAAATTGATTGTGGTGCTGGTTCAAGAAGTGTTTTTATAGATTGCAAGAAACCGTTTTCCATCCCCATTGTTCAGCATCTTTTTTATTTCCAAGCCAACTTTGCACCTGATGATATACTCTAAATGAGTGCTGTGTAGCTGCTTGTGAAGTTGGCGGCAATGTTTCTAATTTTGATTTTTGTTTCGCAAGAGATTTTCTGAAGACGTTAAATCTATGTTGGTCGAGTGAAACGTTTTCAAAATTAGCTCCATCTAAATAAAGGAAAAGACTTGTGCCAGCTTATTTTATTTGTAAAGGAGTTGCGTCGACATTATTAAAAGTGTTTCCTATCAAGTTATATATTTTTTCTTTTTCCAGAAGTTTAAAAATGGTCAATTTTCCTTTTTCAAATATTACGCTGGTAGTATCACAACCTGTGAAAAGCCTGAGCTAATAAAAGTATATCTTTCATACCCACGCACTGTTTTTGTGACTCTGTCGAAGAATATATTTTTCTTTCGACTTTACCTTTCCCAGGTTTTAAAAATTTATATTTTTCTCTTCTGGGGCAAAGCAGTTAAGAGGACCAACAGGTTTCAGGTTTCAGCTATTATCAGCTTTCAGGTTTCACGTTTTAAGTTCCAGGTTTCACGTTTCAGGTTTCAAGTTCCAGCTTTCAGGTTTCAGGTTGCAGGTTCCAGGTTTCAGTTTTCATGTTTCAGCTATCAGCTTTCTGGTTTCAGGTTTTAGGTTTCAGGTTTCAAGTTCTAGCTTTCAAGTTTCAGGTTCCAGGTTTCAAGTTCCAGCTTTCAGGCTTCAGGTTTCGGCGTTCAGGTTTCAGGTTCAAGGTTTCAGCTTTCAGGTTTCACGTATCAGGTTTCCCGTTTCAGGTTTCACGTTTCAGGCTTCACGTTTTGGGTTTCACGTTTCAGGTTTCACGTCTCAGGTTTCAGGTTTCAAGTTCCAGGTTTCAGGGTCCAGGTTTCATGTTTCAGGTTTCAGCTTTAAGGTTTCAGGTTTCACGTTTCACTTTTTAGATTTCAGGTTTCACGCTTCAGGTTCCAGTTTCCAGGTTCCAAGTTTCAGGTTTCAGGTTCCAGGTTTCAGCTTTTAGGTTTCAGGTTTCAGGATTCACATTTCAGGTTTCAGGCTTCACATCCTTCTTTTTGAAATTCTTTCGTAAGCATTGAAATTAATCGAGTTTTGTTTTTATTATTAGATAAAAACTTTCCTTGATTGACAGTTGCAATCATATTGTCATCAAACAAGAACTCTGCGCATTTATTTGTTGTATAACGTCACTCCTGCCCAGTTCTTTTGGTACTCTCATTATTTTCGTACCCATCGAATACAATAATAGATTGGCCAAAATGTTTTTTTAGGTAATTAACGTATATACCACAAATATCTTTTATAAGACTTATGTGGTTGCCATTTACCGAAGTAAAAAAAAACCACCGTCTAGTATACAGGGTATCTCAGACATGACTCCCCAGGCCTATAACTTTGTTATTTTCAAAAATAACTATAAGAAACTATATATATTCGTAAATGGGAGCAAATTCTCTATAAGATGGGGAAAGAAAATGTTAGAAAATCTGTACTCATATTATGGCAGCGATATTCAACTTTTTTTTTCAAATTGCACACTATGCTTTTTTTCGGTCATTCTGATAGTACTCTTTATTCTCTTTATAACCATCTAAACCAATATGGGTCTTACATAAGAAAATTCTCGAAAAAAATACGATTGAAAGTTGAAATGACAAAGAAAACAAAGCGTGAATTAACTATTACAAAATGACGTTAATACAAATTGACAGTGAATAAAAGTAAAATTGAAATGTAAAATGAAGGAGCCCTACCTAGATAATATTATACAGTAATTGTTTATTAGCCTATACGGTGACCTAAACTTACGCGGTAAGCATTACGACACCTGTACGGTTAACTATAACAATTCGCATACCTTCTAAATGGAGGTAATTACAACAAATCTACCTTACAGGTTAACTGGTGTAGTACATCACTATGTAGAACATGAAGTCTTCTCGGTTGCATTAAACAGCACAAACGAAGGACGGAACCACAGATCTATCATCTACTAAAGATGGCGGTAAAACTTTCCATACGCCATATAATGCTGGCCTCAAATTATCTTCCCATAACCGGCCTTAAAGTGCATAACCATAAATAATCGTATAACCAAACCAACTGGCCGTAAATTATAACCAAACTAACTGGCCGTAAATTGTAACCAAACTAACTGGCCGTAAAACTTTCCATAAACAACCATAAACAGGCGTAAAACTTTCCATATGCCATAAACAGGCGTAAAACTTTCCATAAACAACCATAAACAGGCGTAAAACTTTCCATCAACCAATATAAAGCTTTCCACAAATAACCAATAACCATAAAACTGTCCACAATTAACCAGCCGTAAAGCTTTCTACAAATAACCGGGCGTAAAACTGCCATAAACCTCTGCATAAAACAACCGGCCGTAAAGCTTTCTATAAACAATAACCGGCCGTAAAGCTTTCCACAAATAACCAATAACTGGCCGTAAAGTTATTTACAAACAACCGACTGTAAAGTGGGCTTATCAAATGGTAAAACCCTTCGTCGAGTAAAGAAAAGTTGGACTTGGATTACAGAAGCTTCAGAACGGCTACCAGCCAACTAGAAATTTCCACAAAAAAGGGCACCAGCCTAAGGGAACTCCTTAAATATGCTTCTCGTAATTCATCCGGGACTGGGATGATCCAAAGAAATTTTGCACAATAACTAAAAATTTTCCAGACCCGAATACGTCCATCTTGGAGGACTCGACATGCCGGAAAAAGAACAGGAAATCGAAAATGATCCAGAAAGACCAATTCACAAATAGATTCAAAAATCCCCAAACGTGGAAAATTCCAAAAGGTTAATCTAAAATAAAGTCGGATAGGCAACACGAAATCTGCTATGCTTCTAGTGTTAACTAACTATGAGTCGCGGTACAAATTCTGAAAATCCAATAAAACGGTAAGGTCCGTATGATACGGTATTAAATTTATTCTAAAATTTTTGAGTAAATTTTTTCATAAATTTACTGAAAAATTTTCGCAAAAATTGATAATTTTCAGTTTGCAACAGTCTCACTTTTTAATGCAAAATTTGTGAATTGTGCTTGCATATGAATGTATTTTTTTAGTGTGATTTGTGACTGCCATATTTGTAGCACTGATATAACCAAGAGTTGCGTTTCATGTTTGTTTATAACGGACGATCAAATGAATTTACATCTAGTAGGCTATTTATTTTTTAGGCATGTCTTAGTTTAATGTTAAATATTTTGTTTTATGAACTGCCAAAACAACAAACCAATATAAATTATAGTGCGCTGCAGTACTCTTAGACATGCTGTGTAATTACAGCGCCTACCCTAATCTGAAATTCATTTGACCACCCGATATATTTGACTACAGCCTCGTGGTGTGAAATGTTGCGCTGTGCGCACTTTAACTCGCACTTTTTCTCTCAGATTTAGAACATGTTCTAAATAATTTATGCATACATTTATGAGAAAATTTATTTGCAACTTTTGTGTGTGCAACGGTGCTAAATATTATACAAAAAAATTTAACGTCGTGTCAAACAGGCTTATAATAACACAATATTTGAAAATGGGGATTTGTAAGTATTTCCGTCTGGTCTTTGCTTCTTTGTTCTTCGTTTTTGTTATTCTTATTTGTTTATTCCTCGTGAGTAGATAAGCTATGAGAGAATGAGCCCAAAATCCCATGTTATTTCTTACGGAGGTGCGCGTGGGGGTGTGGGGATGTTGGGGGTGAATATAGCCGAGGTTGGATAACCAGATTTACCAACTGTATAACCAACCTTTATAACACTAAAGTCACTAGATTTACTGCTCTGAAGTTGGCTGCTGTGTATGCAACCCGCCATGCAATGGCCTTGAATTGCAAAATGAACCTCCATAAGAAATAACATGGGATTTTGGGCTCATTCTCTCATAGCTTATCTACTCTCGTGTTTCTGCTGGTTGTTATTATTTTTCGTTTGTTTATTTAAGAAAAAACAGCGTTTTTAAAGACTACCGCAGTCTTTCATATTTCAAAATGTGAAAGTATAAAAATCATTAAAATATTCTTCACTTTATTTTTTTATTGTTTGTTATTACCTACCTACGAATAATTATTCGTAGGTTATTACACAAATGATTTCATTGCAGATTGTTGTCTTCGTCTATTTTTTTTACTGTTGCTTATCAGTATAATTATAATTATGGTTCTGTGCCTTGTTTCTGACTGTAAACATTACAGCAAACAACAAAGGTACCAAGTACGTGGTTGGTTGCTGCGCCGTTTTACCTACATACTGCGCCATATGTATAATGTAAGTGTGTGCAAGTGTAGGACCTTGTTGAAGAAGAAATTGTGCTCTTAAAAATGTACTCTTTGCCATAAATTTCAAAGCGTGTGCAGTTTCCTTACTCGGTCCTTGTTGTTCCATATTTGATGAACAAGCCTAGACGTCGGCTATGTAATTTTTAAAAGTCATACCCAACCAATGAAGACGCTCATCAGGTATGTCCACATATGCTGCAATGCTGATGTCCAATTTGTTAATATATCCTCTTCTACTTGAAACATTATAAATTAAAAAAAAATAGTACATATTTTCCAAGTAGGTACGGAAAAGTTGAGTCAACATCAGACAATAACACATGTCCAGCACTTTTTAGTTACTTGAGGACTGAAGTCACTGTTGGTAAGAAAACTTGTATTGCTCATAGCACATTCATTTTCTCAAAATTGGAGGGGCGAAGATGTTTTTTAGGTAAGTATCGCACTGGTTTTACAGGCAGATTTTTTTGCAAATTATATAAAAGTCTTAAATACTTAGCAGAAATTTGTCCCTCAATTGAACCCATGTCACGGTCTAGAAAGTAGAAACAGGCTTCTGACATTTTTCAATGCGTGGCAAAAGTCAAAGGACAAAAATAGAGGCATGTTTGATTTGATTCTGAATTGTTCCACCACCTAATTTTTTTTAATAATGGTAAATTTATTAGATTTTTCGGCAGAATTCGTAACCTTTTGGGGAACAAAATCGCCAAACTGTACAAATGCGTTCCATTCAGACTGTTATATTATGTAACTTAGTATGTAACCCTCAAGGCACAACCTGCCAACTTGGTTACTTATTCTGATGTAATACTGTTTTAAAATATATTCAGTTTCAAAGTAACCATCTTTCAATAGTCCCGCTCCCAGGCACAACACAGAGCATCTAGATTTCTAGATGATTTTATGCCATAATTCTGTACAATGTCTAATAAGATTATGGCCTTTTCATAAAATTCTGCGTCATAATAACAACAGATCAACAAAAATACCAATTAGGGTAAGCTGTGAAATTCAATTATTTTGAATTGGTACTTTAGCCACATCCACAGAATGACATTTTATAATGTTTGTAATTTGACATTTTTATTGTAAACAAAGTTTATAACCTTAAATTCATGTCAGAAATGTCATTCTGTGGATGTGGCTAAAGTACCAATTCAAAACAATTCAATTTCACAGCCTACCCTAATTGGTTTTTTTATTGATCTGTCGTTATATTAAGTTGTTTGACAATTTCAATAGTTTTAGAGCATTTTTTCGTCTCGTTGAGTTTTGCTAGGTACGGTTTATATTTTAGAGTGACTTGTTTAATCATGCAAAGTTTTGCAAATTCGGTCAAAGAGGAAGGATCTATCAGGGCGGGTTCAGGTGGTTCATGACTGGGAACAGTATTCTGAAATAACGATAAAATTTATTTCATATTTAAAGTACCTAACATTTATTATACATAAATATAGAGCGCAAACTGTAAATTTGATAAAGCGTAAAAAACGCGTAACGGTACGGCCTTCCTATTGATACAATTGGCCTTGGTCTTTATGGCCTATTGTCTCAAAACCTAATTTTGAGCGGAGTGCACCGGGTGTTTACAGTAAGACGAAACATAGGGAAACACAAATGTATGTTTTTAGAAAAGATCCGGGTTACCTGCTGAATATATACGAATTTAGATGTGCGTCAAGTTAGCAAGGAATTACCTACGGTATAACCAAAGCGGATACAGGTTCACACTTATTTCACTAATTACACACTGAATTAAGAAAATTTTAACTTCAGCGATAGAAAAAAGGCCGTCGACGGTTGTTAGAAGTCGCGAATTTGCATATTTGGGCCGTTTCTATTATGTTCTCGTTCACGTATGTTGTTCAAATTTTACTGGTTGTTAGAATGTAGTATTATAAACAATATCTTCAAAGTGCAATATTCAGTACCAATTTGTTTGGAGTCGGTGAATTTTTCTGTGTAGCGTCGCGGTTGCTTGAATCCGGGAGTTTGCATATTTGGACCGTTTGTATTATGTTCGCGTTCACGTATAATCCATTCACTTAACTCCCGTGACGTTTACGCTGTCAAATGAAAATTTTGGAGTGTACTTTATGTACAGAACCTATCAACTTTTTTAGTGAATGTACTTAACGTCAAACTGAAAAGTAAGGTTATGATAAATCATTTGTCATTTTCGTCAAATTAAGTAGAACAAGGTAAAAATGGGTTTATTAATCTTTGATACTAAACTTCGTTGGTGCTTCTGTTCATCATTTCTCTAAAGATTATGAATTATAACACGTAACTTGAATAATAAATAATTTAAGTGTCAAAGTGAAAGCAAAAAAACAAAAGCATTAAATTTAAATTTAAAGGTGCGCCAATCTCAAATCTAAAAATTTTTAATAGCCTAATAGGGATTTTCATATTAACCAACACATGGTTACTTTTATGTCACGGGAGTTAAGTGAATGGATTATATGTTGTTCAAATTTTACTGGTTGTAAGAGTGTAGTATTATAAACAATATCTGCAAAGGGCAGTATCCAGTACCAATGTGTTTGGAGTCGGTGAATTTTTTTGTGTAGCCTCGGGGTTGTTAGAAGCCGCGAATTTGCATATTTGGGCCGTTTCTGGCGGGTTTCTATTATGTTCTCGTTGACGTATGTTGTTCAAATTTTACTGGTTGTTAGAGTGTAGTATTATAAACAATATCTGCAAAGTGCAATATCCAGTACCGATTTGTTTGGGGTCGGTGATTTTCTTTTGTATAGCGTCATGGTTGCTTGAATCCGGGTGTTTGCATATTTGGGCCGTTTCTATTATGTTCTCGTTCACGTATGTTGTTAAAATTTTACTAGTTGTTAGAATGTAGTATTATAAACAATATCTGCAAAGGGAAATATCCAGTACCAATTTGTTTGGAGTCGGAGAATTTTTTTGTGTACCGTCGCGATTCACGTATGTTGTTCCAATTTTACTGGTTGTTAGAATGTAGTATTATAAACAACATCTGTAAAGGGCAATATCCGGTACAAATTTGTTTGTCAAATATGATACAGCGTATTACATGCCTGCCTTGGTATAATTAGGGTGTGACCTTGAGTGCTGGTTTTAGCTACTTTTAGTGAATATATCAAGTCAAATTTGTAGGGTACATTCAGTGATATGTATTTTAAGCCTTTTTTCTATGACTGAAGTTAAAATCTTCTTAATTTGGTGTGTACTGTCAGTACTGTGTAATTACAATTAGTGAAATAAGTGTGAGCCTGTATATACTCCGACCCACCGCTTTGGTTATACCGTAAGTAATTCGTTGCGGAGTTTTCGTTGCTAACTTGACGCACATTGAATTTTTATAGATTCATTATTATTATTATTATAATATGTACTATGTAAATAATTTCACACCCATCTACCTGAACCATTATTAAGATTTGTAAGTTGCATTCATAACTTCTGAGCTTCTGACAGAGATTTTAGTAACGACAGATCAATAAAAATACCAATTAGGGTAGGCTGTGAAATTGAATTATTTTGAATTGGTACTTTAGCCACATCCACAGAATGACATTTTATAACGTTTGTAATTCAATCGTTGCTTCTGTTCGTCTAAGTGGCAGTCCACTTCCACTTTTACGAGCGACACTACCACTTTCTCTAAATAACTAAACAGATTTAGTTACAACGTCGCGAAAATAATTGAAGTGAATATTGCCACTCTCCATTTATTCTTACGCCGGTTCGAAAGAAACGTTCAATAGCTTTCGCTTGTTGTGTAGTGAATACCATTTTTTCAAACTTTAAATTTTTTCACCAAATAAAACACTTAAAAAATTTGACAAGAGCGTTCAGTTTTAAATTTTCATGTCAGAAATGTCATTCTGTGGATGTGGCTAAAGTACCAATTCAAAATAATTCAATTTCACAGCCTACCCTAATTGGTTTTTTTATTGATCTGTCATTACAACTGGCTAGACAAATTCTTATTCTTATTATATTTTATGTTCATTCTGTACTACCTGACTGATGATCATTTGCTTTCTTTTGACAGGATTCAATACTATTTCATGTTTTTAGTGATATAAACTCGACAATTACGAACATAAGTTGCTGGTAGTCTGAAATATTGTAAACATAGCCCCATATTTTATTAGAATTTACTTACGTTTTCTTTAAGTGTGCTGTTGTAATAATGCGAATTCAATTTAAAATATGCAGAATGCAGAAACATCGATTTAAAAAATTACGCGTTTTGGATATTTTTATTGTAAATGAAAGTTGTAGGTGCTGCCGAAATTTACAAATATAAAAATTAAACAATGAAATAATCGCATATCGCGCAAACAAACTCCTACGCTATTTCTATCTCTTTTTAGCATTAAGCAAGTTCAGTACTGAATCCGTACACATTGCAAAGGTCACCCGGATCTTTTCTAAAAAAATACATTGCTGTTTTACTATGCTGCGTCTTCCCGTGGACACCCAGTTATACATGGTGTACGGAATATATTGTAGATGCAGTTAGTTATACCAAAACATATTTAGTTCAAAATGCGGTTTGACATTTAACATAATAATTGAACGTTTTATTATAGGGTTAGTATCTGCAATGAATTTAGAACAACTTGCTGTGTTAGCTAAATACTTATGAAATGCTTTTTCGAATAATTCTGAAATATACCATGATTTATTACTTCAGTCGCGTTCAGGTAACTCGCATTAACTTTAAGGACCTTTAAAAAATAGTCTACCTGTATAACTTACTTGCTCAGAGACACTCCGTGCCAAGCCTTAACATCCCCTAGCCTCGCTTTCCACCTCTCTGACCTTCGCCAACCTTTTCCAATTTTCTGTGTTCAACATTTTACGCGCATCTTCTATAACTGCATTCCTCCATCTTTTTCTTAAGCGTCCTCTTCTTCTACTCCCTCAGGGATTTGTTCTTTCATTCTCCTTGCTACTGTCCTGTCTCCATCCTGCTTACATGCCTTGCCCATTTTAGTCGTCAAAACTTTACAAATGTCTCTATGTCTGCCGGAGCTTTTTTTGGCTTGTGTTAGTCTCATTTTAACTTCTACTGTCTCATCATTGCCGTTTGTTATCGTCACTCCAAGATATTCAAACGTGCTAACTGTTTCCAGGTTGATATGCTCTATGGTCAGGTTCTGTCTCGGTATTTGTTGTTGCCTCTTGTTAATAATCATCACTTTTGTTTTTTCCTCGTTTATTCCTAGATCTGCCTATTTCTTTGCTTTGCTGTACAATTTCCACCAATAGTTCTCGAATACTGGATATTGATCTTCCTATTACACTTATATCGCCTGCATACCTATGTCATTATTTGCGTTGATTTATTGTAAATTATTCCATTGGGGTTTACATTTACACTCCTTATAACCTACTCAAATGCTATATTAAACACTGTCTCCTTGTCTTAGACCACTTTTGGTTTTCCGCTTTTTCTGATGTCTTCTTTTGTACCTATCTTTACCTGGATACATATTTGTTCCATCGTGCATTTAATCAATCGTATTAACGTCTGCCGTATCTCAAATTCCCTTTTTTTAGTCAACCTGCGTCCACTGGTGGACATAGGTCTCCCCCAGTGAGGGGTTTTTGGTCTACTCTGATCGAGTGTCGATTTTCCTTTTCTGAATGCCGTTTGATTCTGACTTACTATCCTTTCATAATGTGGTTCTTGTCTGTTACGAATTATTTTGGATAATATCTTATAGTTGCTACACTTTAATTTATCCGCATTCTTGTACATCGGACAGACTCACTTTCCAATCAGATGGCAATAGTTTACTTTCCCATACCTTTTTAATTAATTTTTATATCTCTTCTTGTAGCTTTTCCCCTCCCGCTTTTAATATTTTTGCGTGGATTGTATCTGGTCCTGGAGCTTTATAGTTTTTTAATTTATTTATTGCGTTTTTTGTTTCTTCTAAGGTTGGTTCTTCTACTTTTGTGTCTTCTTCACTTTCTCCTTGTCGTCTAGGTTACCTGGTCACCTTCTATTGTGTTCCGATTGAGGTGCCCTGAGAAATAATCTATCCATCTTCCCAGTATTTGTTTATCGGTACATAGTAATTTGTCTTCTTTATTCCTTATACCTGTTGTTCTTGCTTGATATCCTCCTCTACTTTTTTTAATAACTTGGTAGCATTCTCTTATCCTTTTATTTTCATGGAGGTTTACTATTTGTTCTATCATTTTTATGTTGGTTTCCTTTTTCTTGCATTTACAGGTTCTCCTCGCTTACTTGTATTCTTCCTTTCTTGATCTACTTAATTGCTCTTTCAAGGAACAGCTTCCGCTTTTCTTTTTGTTCTCTTAAAACCCTTTCACACTCGTTGTCATACCAGCCATTTCTCTTCTTCCCCTTCTTCTTCTTCTTCCTCCCCAGCCAGTTTTTTGTTTCTTATAATAATCTCTTTTATCTTTGTCCATCGTCATTCCACATCTCTTCCTTTTGAAACTCTTGTGTCACTAGCCTTCCTGTTATTGCGCCTCTGAACTTTGCCGCTGTTTCTTCTTCTTCTAATTTTGCTATTAGTTCTTCTGTTGGGCTTTTTTTGGTTACTCAGTTTTTCTCTTAATTTAACTTTAATCAAGTAGTGGTTTCTTACGTCCATGATACTTGCAAAGAATCTTGAATTAACTAGAACATGATCTATCTGATTGTGGGTTTCTCTATCTGATGAAGTCCATGTCCTCTTGTGTATTGCCTTTTGTGGGAAGTATGTGCTGGCTATCACCACGTTCTTTGAGGTTGCGAAATTAATTAATTTTTCTCCATTTTTAGTTGGTCGAAAAAACTGTTCCTTTTCTGATCTTGCCGTTAAAGTCGCCTATTACTAGCACAGTATAATGTTTGGGGATGTCATCCACTACTTGATCCAGTTTCTCATAAAACTCTTCTTTTTCCTCGTCACTTTTCTGTTCAGTTGGCGCGTAGGTATTTATTATGAATACATTAAATTTCCTCATTTTCAATCTTATTTTACATAACCTTTCATCTATTGCTTGGAAATCCATGATGTTTTTGCTTCTTTCTTTAATTACAATAAACACCATTCCTAATTCATGTTTTCCGCTTATGATATGCGCTTCTCACGTTCCATGCTCCTATATGGAGATCTCTTTTCCTTATTCGTGTTCTTATTCTTTTCTTATTTCGTTGTCTGTGGGACAGTCCTAATCGAAGCTTATCTTGGACTTCCGTAACAGATCTTTTTTACGGGGTAGGGTTGTCAACCTTACCCTTAACCCTGTAAGGTGCCGTTAAAATTCGGCACAACTTGGCGGGGTTATATAACTAAATATTCAGTTTTATTTAACACGTTGACTGCTAACCACGAGAAAACTCGTAAGTGATGACGTATTTTTGACACCAAGTACGAGTATACTCGGAAGCGAACTTTATCTATGGTGCCGTCTACGAGATACGTGGCAAATAGGTATCAAAAATAGTTGTGTGGCGTCTGGTATAACATCAAACTTTTATTCTGGCTGCATAAGAAAAAAATTCACATATAAATTTTGTTATGAAAGCAATAAAACTGAAAATACACTGTGGCGTCTGGGGAAAAAACGACTATGAGCTCTGGCAGTCAACGTGTTTTAAAAAACCATTAAGAGTATACTTGTATGTTTCATTACCTTCATTTGTTTACGTCGTCCGTCGAAATTGTTGTTGTCATTCTTTGAACTGTACAATAAGTGACAAAAATCATGTTGCAGACACTCTCGGTTGCGTTAGCTAACCATAGTTCTGCATTTTTAAGTATGGCATACATATGTATTAGCAAGCCAGTAAGACTCTCTCTCTTAGTCATTAATCTTCTCGATTACTTTGTTGCATCAAAGTTTTCAAACTTTATCTATCTTAGGCTAGCCTTTTTAGGTTTGTATATGTTTGGCAGTACGACTACCCCCTTAAAAACTCTCAGGTACATGTACTATCACGTGCAAAAGTAATGACATGCCTAAGATTTGTTATTGTATGATAAACAGCCTTGCAGCAGTCGATGAGTAACTTGGGCATAACCATAAGACCTTGTAGGTAGGATTAACAAGTTAGAATAAGAAAGTTACTCATCGACTGCTGCAAGGCTGTTTATCAAAAAATAACAAATCTTAGGCATGCCATTACTTTTGCACGTGATAGTACATGTCGTAATTAAAACTTGAAATGTTTGCTACATTAATTTTGTTAGTTATTGTAGATGATTCAATCTATTCTCTTACCACTTCATAATTGCTCTACCTGTATTTTAAAAAAATTATAATAATGTATCGCATTAAAAGTTTGTAACAAAGCAAAGTAACTAAAGAAGAAATTGAGAGAGTTAACCACAACCTGCAGAATAATAAATCGCCTGGACCTGACAACATTCGAGTGGAATTGATAAATTTGTTATGCGAAAATAACAAGGATTTTCTTAAATCTATAGAAGAAATCTTCAGTCTCATATACGATACAGGGAAAATACCTCCTGACTGGCTAGTATCATTTTTCATCGCCATACCTAAAAAGCCTCGAGCCAATTCTTGCGACCAATATAGACTCATTAGTCTAATCACATCGTCAAAGTATTCACAGCAGAATATAGTTACGAGAAATGTGACCTATATACCAGCGAATCTCAGTTTGGTTTCAGAAATGCGCTAGGAACCAAAGAAGCAATATTTTCACTGCAAGGACTTTTATACAAGTTAAAGAAGTGGCTACCGGACAACAGTCTATTTCAAGTCAAATACGAAGACGTACTCACTAATCTTCTGCCCATAAACTCTGGAGTGCCACCAGGCAGCGTCCTTGAGCCACTCCTATACCTTCTATATACAGCTGATCTACCGATTTGTGAGGGAGCCACAACGCCCACAACCGCCACTTCTGCAGACGACACCGCGTTACCAGTTACGGACGATGATCCAGTAAGAGCATCTGAAAAACTGCAAAACAACGTTAATACTGTGATGGTTAATGGGTTTCGGATAAAAGAAATGACTAAATATTGATTGATATTTATTAAGTAAATTAACGGACCGATGTGTACCTGTGAAAACAGGTTTACCAAAATGAAGGAAAGAAAAAGTGAGTGTAATAATCTGATAGATGGCGACACATAACATAGTAAGGTTAATAGTGGTACAGATTATTTACTACAACACTTCCATGTAAGCTGAACTACTATAGTAAAATTAACACAAAAAAAAGAATATTACCACAAATTGTTTTAAACTTAGCTGAGTTGAGGGGTTTTGTATACACATCACCTAATTGACCCTCAGAACACACGAATTCAATACCGATTTCACCCTTTTGATAAAGCTCACGAACAGAATAATAACGTACTTCTATGTGCTTAGATCGTTTGTGGAATTCGTGATTCTTTACTAACTGAATTAATTGCACTGGCATTATCAACAAACAATATAGGTACATCTTTGTTTCTTCCGATTTCGAATAACAATCGTTTAAGCCAAACTAGTTCTTTTGCACCATCACTTGCAGGAACGAATTCAGCTTCCGTGGTCGAAAGTGCAACTGACTTTTGTAGCTGAGAAGAGCATGATAGTTATGTTCCACTGATGAGCGAAACGAAACCATTGGTTGATCTTCGAATTTTGATGTCTCCTGCGAAGTCTGCATCAGAATAGGCAAGAAGCTCACCACCAGTTTAAGTATAGAGGAGGCCAAGGTCAGAGGTACCGCACAAATATCTGAAGATGCGCTTAACGCAGATCAAATCGAATTCAGTAGGTTCAGGCATAGATCGAGCAATTCTTGAAGCAGCATAAGCTAAGTCTGGACGAGTAGCACATGCCAAATACAATAGTGACAAAGTGAGCTCACCGCTGAACGATACGGAATAGAACTGTCTAAAGCGCCATTGGACGACTTTTCCGGTTGTTGGTTGTTATCGGTAGGTGTTTTTCCCAAATTGCAGGTGACTAAGTCGAAACGTTGCAGAATTTTCTCAACGTAAGTTCGTTGTGATACAAACAAACCAGACTCACGTTTTCGATTTGCATGCTTAAGATTGAATTAAGTGAACCTGCTGTCATCTTGAAATCTGAAGTCAACGATCCAAAACCGAGTCGATTGCGTCCTGAGTTGATCCTCTGATGAGACCATCGTCGACATAGATTGCGATCAACAATTTCTCTGTTTTGTTCTGCCGAATGTAGAGGCAGGGGTCCGCTGTAGAACGTGTAAATCCGTGTTTTTCCATAAACGAATGAAACCGATTGTTCCAGCAGCGAGGCGATTGCTTAAGGCCGTATAGCGATTTCTTTAGAAGACAGACACGACCTGACTCATTGTCGAAACCTTCTGATTGAGTCATGTATATCTCTGCATCGATGTTGCCATATAAGAATGCGGTTCTCACGTTAAATTGTCCGAGCACCAGGTTTTCTTCGACTGCAGTTGCAATTAAGGCTCGAAGTGTATCGTAACGAGCAACCGGACTAAAAGTCTCGTCATAATCCAGTCCAGCACGCTGAAATACACCACGAACAACTAAATATGTACGATACCGATCGACTGAACCGTTAGGTTTATATTTCACTCGAAGTACCCAACGATTATCGATAGTACGTTTTCCAGGCGGTAACGGTACCAAGTCCCATGTTTTGTTTTCTTCGAAAGCACTAATTTCTTCTTCCAACGCGTTCAATCACTTGTCGGAACTAGAGCCCCTCATGGCGTCGCTAAAGTTGGTTGGCTCGATTTCTTCAAGAACGGCTTCTGCCAAACAAGCTGTTTGCTTGAGAACGATGAGGAGCTTGATAACCTACTTCGAAGACACCTAATCTTGCGGGTGGACGAACCCTGCGAATAGGACGATGAGTTGGGACATCAACACGTTCGTCTGAAGTATCACTATCTGCAGTGTCGTATGAGTCAGTATCGTCGTTAATTTCTTTTTTGTTTCGATTACTTCAGGAGTATGACTAATTTCCTCGTGTTGACAAACTTCTTTTGAATGACATCCTAATTCGAGCTCGATCGAATTATTTGTAGTATTGTAGTGCATAATTTCTCCGGACGAAAATCATCACTCGATGCTTTGATGGCACCCAAATTCTGTAACCATCTTTAGCATTCACATAACCGAATTTTGTGCGAAATATCTTTTTGGAATATTCACGTAGCACTCTGAAGCAGCACAAACAAACTCACCACTGCAGTCCGAACGAAACACTTTTACCTTATGTCCGGCAGTATCACACTCGTTTAGAAATGTCTTCAAATGCGTGGCCACTTCCGATTTTTCTTTTATGAAAACTATACGAACGAAACGTGCATAGTCATCTTTGAAGACCGCATAATAACCGTTTATCGAGTCGACCGACATTGGATCGTTTAGGTACGTTCGCGTTGATCAATTCACCTACAGCTTGCAGACGATCTCGACTAGCATGAAATGGTTTACGATGCGATTTACCGAGAACACAACCGTCACAAACTGACGCGGAGTCGGAACACTTAACTGATATATTGAAACGAGACAACACATCACGAACATGACCTTTGTCTTGATGACCGAGTCGTTCGTGCCATCCTTGTAATATATCTTCAGTTGAAGTTACGTTGGTGTTACTTCTGAGTCCGAAACACGAACGCGCATGTTCGTAATGTACACGGGCCCAACAAGCTTACCGGCCGCGACGATTGCACCCTCGTGACGAATTTTGACGCCGTCACAGTCGAAAGTAACCTCATTGCTACGTTTAGCCGCCTGACGAACAGAGAAAAGTTGGGGACGAGCATCTGGCACGTACCAGACGTCAACCAAGGTAGCAAGCTACCACTTTTCTCCGATGCGTACGTCGACGTTATTGCTGTCTGTTCCATATGCTTAAAGATATTCGTTGCCTGCTGTTTGGGCCCACTGCGGAATCGGGAGCTTCTCCAACGTTGCAAAATGTTGTTTGTTCGCCGACATATGATGCGTTGTACCAGTATCCGAAATCCAAGAATCAGCTGAAACAAAGTTTGTGTCGACTACCAAGCCGGCTGCCAAAAATACCTGGTTTGCCGTTCTTTTTCGAATTGGAATCGCAATTTTTGTTGGTCTGTGGTTGCTGATTATCAGCTGTCTTTTTTGTGTTCTGCGGCGATACGTCCCCGACAATTTGCGAAAATGTCTCCAACTTTCTTGCAATATTAACACGTACGTTTTTCCTTCTTTTTAGTAGACGAGGATGAATCTGTCATTGATTTATTTTGACTGCTGCTCACCTGGTTTTGATTTTGCGTAGAAAGCGTCAGCTGTCTGAGACACCCCCATGTGTTGCAAGCGAATTTTCTATTGGCTGCAAATTCTCGACAAGGGGCTTTGTCGTTTGCTCTGTTTCTGGAACGCGATACCAGGTCGAACGATAGTATTGGTACTCAGAACCGAGAGTTTTGAAAATGCGATGATGAAGCAGTGAGAGCGGGAGTGTAAAGTTTTGGTAACCATTTCGCAATTCCACGACTATGTCGTCGAACAAATTCGCTAATCGAGACGTATGCTTTGTCATAGACGTTGCGTCATCTGTGTGATTTCAAAGAAACTGTCAAACAACGTATATAGCCGTTGCAGCGATGACTGTTCAAAAATAGATATCAGTGTATCCCAACTGTCTTTTGCATCAGTTTTCTTACGAACCTAGATAGCCGTTTCTTCGTCGAGTGAAGTACCGATTATACGAGCTGCACGCTCGTTATCTCGATGCCAGCGTCAGTACGCGTCGGTCGGTTCCTTGTCGTCCGCTGGTGGATATGAACTTGTACCGTCGACAATCGAATAGAGACACTGTTCCTTCAAACAGAGTTCTATTTGCCACTTCCACGTTTCCCATTGATCGTCATTTACTAATTTGCGAATGTTTGCTACAATACGACTTCCATCGTCGAACGAGTCCTGTACCTCATTGGTCATGTTGTGTCTTTTTCTATGTATTCAATACAGCCTCCAACAAAACGAATCCGAACACGACTTCAAAACGTATCTGGGCCCATAACCTGTGACAGTTAATGGGTTTATGATCAAAGAAACACAAACGGCTAAATATTGATTTACATTTATTAAGTAAATTAACAGACCGATTGTACGGTGTACCGCGATAACATGAACTAAAAACTAACCTTGAAAACAGATTTACCAAAATGAAGGAAAGAAAAGGTGAGTGTAATGATCTGATAGATAGTGACACATATCATAATAAAGTTAATAGTGGTACAGATTATTTACTTCAACAAATACCATTTAGGACTGGTTCAAAAAGTGGCGCATAAAAATCAATGAAACGAAGTTTGTGCATGTCACATTTACCAAACGACGTGGCATTTGCCCACCAATAACACTCAACGGAAAACAAGTACCTCAGTCTGATTCTGCTAAGTATCTAGGCATGCACTTCGGCAAGAGTCTTACCTGGAGAACGCACATATGGATGAAAAGAAAACAATTAAATCTGAAATTCAGCAAACACTATTAGCTGTTGGGTAGAAACTCTCAACTTTTCCTCGACAACAAGTTAATTATATGCAAGGTCATCTTCAAACCGGTTTGGACGTATGTCATTCAGCTCTGGAGACCGGCATCATCATTGCGACAATAGAAAGATTTCAGTCGAAAACACTCCAAAGTATTGCCAACGCACCACAGTATGGTATAAGTAACGCAGAGATACACAGTGACTTTAAAATAAGTGATGTAAACAGTGAGGTTGTGAGAAGTAGTGAAAGATTCATCAATAAACTGGACTTTCACCCCAACACTTTAGCTTTAAGTTTACAGAAGAGGTGAAGATCCAAAGAGTCGTACCCTAAACGTGCGTCCTCCCACCGACCTTATTTAACATCTACTCAGAAAAAATATTTCAAGAAACGCTGAACGACTCTCTTAAAGGAATCAAAATAAACAGTAAAAATATGAACAACATCAGGTACGCAGATGATACGGTTATACTTGCAAGCAGCTTAGAAGAACTACAAACTCTTCTTGCGAAAACAAATAGAACATGCGGCGAGAAATATGGACTTAGCTTAAACGCCTCCAAAACAATACAGTATATGACCATCAGCAAAAACGACCAACATCTTACAGGTCTGATTTTAAATAATCAGACTATAGAACAAGTCGATAACACTTACTTGGGAACCATAGCAAACAGAAATTGGAACCAATCTGTAGAAATCCGATGCATAATCGAGAAGGCAAGAGTAATATTCAATAAAATGAAAACATTTTTTTATCAGTAAAATCTAAGCCTGCAACTGAAAATAAGAATTGTCAGATGCTAAGGCTTGATTCAGAAAATTTCGTACGGTTTTGTAATAAATCAAACATGCACTTTAAGCGATTTAATAACAATTATAAAGAACTATCTAAACACAGCCAACCAAAATTTCGCATCGAAACAGTTGTTTTCCTTCAGTTTTGAATTCTCTGTTTAAAATAGTCCAATATCTCTCAATTGGTCTAAGTTTTGGGTATATTGACTGGATTGTCATTTTTTGGAATAAAATCAATAGAATTCTGTTCAAATCATTCTATCGAGCTTTTTGAATAGTGAGCGGTCATAAGGTCAGGCCAAACTAATGTAGATTGTGTATGACGCTTCATTAAGGGCAATAATCGTTTTTCAAGCACTTCTTCACATAGATTTCGGTATTAATGGTCCCTTCATGGTAGAAAGGAACGCTTCGTTTACGACATTGACATACCGCTTGCCAAACCAGTATTTTGATTCAAATAGTTTTTTCACTCTCCGGTACTTACATCATTCTTTTTATTTGCAAGAAAATATTGCGGCCCGGCTATAATGGAAAACTCATACTTAAACTAGACTCTGTTAAAGTAAATAACCTGTTCCACTATTAACTTTATTCATGACCAACTGCATCTATATACTCCAGTCCACTCCGCTTAGCCAAGACGCAATTTAGAACGGACGATGGTGTCATTTGAGGTGAACTATACATTATTCCCTTTAGTTAAGTATAGTTCACCTCAAATGGTGCCATCTTCCGTTCTGAATTGCGTCTTGGCTAAGCGGAGTGGACTGGCCGTACATACGGAGTATATGGAATTTACATTATTTCGTTAAAAATATATTTCCCCAAAGGAGTGAATCCTTAAAATTTAATTTAAAAATATATAGATGCAGTTGGCCATGCTTTATTATGTTATGTGTCGCCATCTATCAGATCATTACACTAACTTTTTCACTTCTTCATTTTGGTAATCCTGTTTTCAAGGTTAGTTTTTAGTTCATGTTATCGCGGCACACCGTACACATCAGTCCGCTAATTTATTTAATAAATGTTAATCAGTATTTAGTCGTTTGTGTTTCTTTTATCCGAAACCCATTAACCATCACAGGTTAAGGGCCCAGATACGTTTTGAAGTCGTGTTTGGATTCGTTATGTTGGAGACTGTGTTGAATACATAGAAAAAGAAAACACAAAATGACCAATGCGGTATAGGACTCGTTTGACGATGGAAGTCGTATTGTAGCAAACATTCGCAAATTAGTAAATGACGAACAATGGGAAACGTGGAAGTGGCAAATAGAACTCTGTTTGAAGGAACAGTGTCTCTATTCGATTGTCGACGGTATAAGTTCATATTCACCAGCGGACGACAAGGAACCGACAGACGCGTACTGACGCTGGCATCGAGAAAACGTGCGCGCAGCTCCTATAATCGGTACTTCACTCGACGAAGAAGCTGCTATCCAACCTCGTAAGAAAACTGATGCAAAAGACATTTGGGATACACTGATATCTATTTTTTAACAGTCATCGCTACAACGGCTATATACGTTGTCTGACAATTTCTTTGAAATCACTAAAGATGACGCAACGTCTATCACAAAGCATACGTCTCGATTAGCGAATTTATTCGACGACATACTCGTGGAATTGCGAAATGGTAACCAAAATGCTACACTGCCACTCTCACTGCTTCATCATCACATTTTCAAAGCTCTCGGTTCTGAGTACCAATGCTATCTTTCAACCTGGTATCGCGTTCAAGAAACAGAGCAAACGGCAAAGCTTCTTGTAGAGAAGTTGGGGTCGATAGAAAATTCGCTTGTAACACGTGGGGTGTCTCAGACAGCTGACGCTTTCTACGCAAAATCAAAGCCATGTGAGCTGCCGAAAAATAAATCAACGATAGGTTCATCATCATCTACTAAGAAGAAGGAAAAACGTACGTGTTAATATTGCAAGAAAGTTGAACATATTATCGCAAATTATCGGGAACGTATCGCCGCAGAAAACAAAAAGGCAGTTGAAAATCAGCAACCACGGTCCAGCAAAAATTCCGACTCCAATTCGAAAAAGAACGGCAAACCAAGTATTTTTCGTAACCGGCTTGGCAGTCGACACAAACTTTGTTTCAGCTGATTCTTGGATTTCGGATTCTGGTACGACGCATCATATGTCGGCGAACAAACAACATTTTGCAACGTTGGGGAAGTTCCCGATTCCGCAGCGGGTCCAAACAGGAGGCAACGAGTATATTTACGCATATGGATCAGGCAGCGTTAACGTTGACGTACGCATAAAAGAAAAGTGTACGTCTGCTACCTTGGTTGACGTCTGGTACGTGCCAGATGCTCGTCACCAACTTTTCTCTGTTCGTCAGGCGGCTAAACGTAGCAATGAGGTTACTTTCGACTGTGACGGCGTCAAGTCACGAGGGCGCAATCGTCGCGGCCGGTAAGCTTGTTGGGTCCGTGTACATTACGAACATGCGCGTTCGTGTTTCGGACTCAGAAGTAACAGCCAACGTAACTTCAACTGAAGATATATTACAAGGTTGGCACGAACGACTCGGTCATCAAGACAAAGGTCATGTTCGTGATGTGTTATCTCGTTTCAATATATCAGTTAAGTGCTCGGACTCCTCGTCATTTGGTGACGGTTGTGTTCTCGGTAAATCGCATCGTAAACCGTTTCATGCTCGTCGAGATCGTCCGCAAGCTACAGGTGAATTGATCAACGCGAACGTACCTAAACGGTCCAATGTCGGTCGACTCGATAAACGGTTTCCGTTATTACGTGGTCTTCAAAGATGACTTATCACGTTTCGTTCGTATATTTTTCATAAAAGAAAAATCGGAAGTGGCCACGTATTTGAAGACATTTCTAAACGAGTGTGTTACTGCCGGACATAAGGTCAAAGTGTTTCGTTGGGACTGCGGTGGTGAGTTTGATTGTGCTGCGGTATCGACATTGTTTCGCGAACGTGGCATTGAGTCTTGCTTGACGTGTCCGTATACACCTGAGTAAAATGGTGTCGCGGACCAATCTAGTCGGCACGTCGTTGAACTGGCTCGTTCGATGCTTTCGGTCAGTGGGCTACCAAAATGGTTTTGCACTCCTGCGTGTGTTACGGCCACGTTCCTCATCAATCGCACCGAAAAGTCAAGTGTTCAAGTTAAAACACCATTCGAGTTGTGGTCTGGTAAAATTTTTTACAGTTTTACGAATTTTCGGATCAGAGTGCTACGTGAATAATCCAAAGAAATTTCGCACAAAATTCGATAATAAAGCAGTTCTCGGTTACTTTATCGATTATGTGAACTATAGAGATGGCTACAGAACTTGGGTGCCGTCAAAGCATCGAGTGATGAAATCGCGTGACGTTGATTTTCGTCCGGAGAAATTATGCACTACAAACAATTCGATCGAGCTCGAATTTGAACGTCATTCATAAGAAGTTGGTCAAGGCGAGGAAGTTGGTCATACTCCTAAAGTAATCGAAACCAAGAAGGAATAGACCGACCTTCGGGGAAACAACGATACTGACTCATACAACACTGCAGATAGTGATACTTCAGACGAACGTGTTGGTGTCCTAACTCAACGTCCTGTTCACGCCGCCTTTGATGAATTCGAACCAACAAACTTTAGCGACTCCACTAGGGGCTATAACATATAACTCCGACTAGTGGTTGAGGGCGATGATAGAAGAAATGAGTGCTTTTGAAGAGAACAAAACATGGGACTTGGTACCGTTACCGCCTGGAAAACGTACTATCGATAATCGTTGGGTGCTTCGAGTGAAATATAAATCTGACGGTTCGGTCGATCGGTATCGTGCTGGTTTAGTTGATCGTGGTGTATTTCAGCGTGCTGGGCTGGATTATGACGATTTTAGCCCGGTTGCTCATTACGATGCAATTCGAGCCTTAATTGCAACTGCAGCCGAAGAAAACTTGGTGCTCGGACAATTTGACGTGAGAACAGCGTTCTTATGTGGCAACATCGATGCAGAGATATGCATGACCCAACCAGAAGATTTCGACGATGGGTCAGGTTGTGTCTGTCTTCTGAAGAAATCGCTATACGGCTAAGCAATCGCCTCGTTGCTGGGGCAACTGGTTTCATTCGTTTATGGAAAAACACGGATTTACACGTTCTACAGCGGACCCCTGCATCTACATTCGGCAGAACAAAACAGAGAAATTTATTGGTCGTAATCTATGTCGACGATGGTCTCATCTCAGAATCAACTCAAGATGCGCAGTCGACTCGTTTTTGGGATCGTTGACTACAGATTTCAAGATCACAGTGGGATCACTTGATCCAATCCTAAGCATGCAAATCGAGCAACGTGAGTCTGGTCTGTTTGTATCACAACGAACTTACGTTGAAAAAGTTCTGCAGCGTTTTGATATGGCTACCTGCAATTTGACAAAAACACCTGCCGATAACAACCAACAACCGGAAAAGTCTTCCAATGGCGCTCTAGACAGTTCTATTCCGTATCGTTCAGCTGTGAGCTCACTTTGTCACTATTGTATTTGGCATGTGCTACTCGTCCAGACTTAGTTTATGCTGTTTGAAGAATTGCTCGATCTATGGCCCAACCTACTACATTCGATTGGATCTCCGTTAAGCGCATCTTCAGATATTTGTGCGGTACCTCTGACCTTGGTCTCCTCTATACTTCAACTGGTGGTGAGCTTCGTGCTTATTTTGATGCAGACTTCGCAGGAGACATCAAAACTCCAAGATCAACCAATGGTTTCGTATTGGTCATCGGTGGATCGGTAGTATCATGGACTTATCAGCTACAAAAGTCAGTTGCACTTTCGACCACCGAAGCTGAATTCGTTGCTGCAAGTCAGCAAGTGAGGGTGTAAAAGAACTAGTTCGGCTTAAACAATTGTTGTTCGAAATCGGAGGAAACAAAGATGTACCTATATTGTTTGTTGATAATGCCAGCGTAATTAAGTTAGTAAAGAATCGCGAATTCTACAAACGATCTAAGCACACAGAAGTACGTTATTATTCTCTTCGTCCGCTGTATCAAAAGGGTGAAATCGATGTTGAATTCGTGTGTTCTGAGGATCAATTAGGTGATATGTTCACAAAACCTCTCAACTCGGCTAAGTTTAAAACAATGTGTACTAAAATTGGTCTTTGCAAATAACTTTTTATTTTGTGTTAATTTTACCAAGGCCCGCTGAATTAATATTTGTCCCTTTAAAATGTATAGTTTGCCCCATATGGCGCCTGCGTCCTTGCTAATTGCGTCTTGGCGAAATAAAGTGGGCAGGCCTTATATGCAATATTAATTCAGCGGGCCTTGATTTTACCATAGTAGTTCAACTTACAAGGAAGTGTTGAAGTAAGTAATATGTACCACTATTAACTATGTTATGTGTCGCCATCTATCAGATCATTACACTAACTTCTTCTTTCCTTCATTTTGGTAAACCTGTTTTCAAGGTTAGTTTTTAATTCAAGTTATCGCGGCACACCGTACACAGTGGTCCGTTGAATTACTTAATAAATGTTAATCAATATTTAGTCGTTTGTGTTTCTTTTATCCGAAACCCATTAACCATCACAGACTCATCATCGTCCATAACAATACAAAAATGCAAAATTTCAAGCCACACATTTATTCTGGACTTCGACATTTTAACAACTGGATTATTTTCACTAATTCAGAGTCTACTTTTTATTATTCTATGCCTAGTAGTTTTTTAATGTATTTCCATTCGAATGTTTAATTAACCAGATTTTACTAAAAACACTTGATTAAAACCGTACGAAACTTTCTGAATCAAGCCTACTCCCAGTCCTTCTTCACGGCGTTGAGGCGTGGACCATGACAGAAACCATGATTTAAAAGCTCGAGGCGTTTGAAATATTGAAATATGGCTTTATGGAAGAATTCTGGGTATCTCATGGATAGAACTAGAACATGTAACTAACGAAGAAGTAGGTACTAAGAAGACTGGGCTAAACGAAGGAAGTAACATACACAGTGAAAAAACGAAAAATAGAGTATGCCTACTTCGGACACGTTATGAGGAGCACGAAATACTTATAGAATACTTACCTAAACAGGAAAAATTGAGGGCAGAAGGGGGCCAGGAGAAAGAAGGAGCTCGGATAATTGCAAAACTCGCTCGCAAGCTCGCTCGTGTTGCAAACATTATTCTCGGTAATAATAGCCTACATTATACCGTCGTGTATAATATACTATTATTTCTGCGTTTCAGTAAAATAATGTTTACTATATCATCAAAGATTGTACAAAGCACGAGCATAACCTCAAATATAACAATTGTCAATTTATTATTAATTTCTCAGTGTGTCCAACCACACAGCATAAAATAGCACCAATCACAGCCTCCTATAATTATAAATTCCGATGATCACCCGATACCTACTGCTTCTTTTGATAAATATTCCTACCATCAATAGAAACCCTTTGGGTCTTACAAAAACCACAGCAATCATCTTCAGGCATAGATTTGGTCCGGTAAATAAACTTTTTTTATAAAATATACCAGTAGGTAAATTTTGTTCTGGAAAGTTATTTTGCTTCTTCATGTTAACTGGATTTTTAGGTTAAAGGTGTGAAGGTATGAACCGACATTTTAAATTGTAGCAGTTTGTAACTGTATACTTATTTAAAAAACCCTAATAACAATAATAATCTCGCAATAATCAAAATTCTTGCTGAAATATTTCCATAACGTTACATATTTTTTGGTATCCCCTGTATATAACTACGTTTCTAGAAATTAGTAATCCATCTTGAAATTAGCTACTGACATAACCAAGGTACTAAAATATAAATACATACTGCGTATATTTAAGGTTGTGTAGTTTTAATTGTGTGTTTGTGTCCCTATGTTAGGAACAATTTGCTGAAGATTTTTCAAAGTCTTTGTGGAATATTTTGTCCGGCTAGGGAATTTTATATTTTAATTGATACATGTGGCGCAATTGATTGAATGAAGTTGCAGTCAGCTGCCAAAAATTTACAAATGGTGGTTTTCGATGGCGCAAGATGTGTTTAGCAAAATGGCTGAGGAACCGTGCTTGTTAAGAGAAGACGGATATTTAAATGCGGCTACAGAAATTAAAAAAATCATTTATCATCCCTCGCTAAACGTTATTTTGATATGTATTAACTCAGGAATTGTGCGTGTGTTAGACGTAAACTCGGGTGTTGTTCTACAGTCAAGTTACCTGTCAAGTAAGTATGCAAAAGTATAAAAATTATAATTTACTCCTGAGACATTTTACAAATCGATGAGTTTTATGGTGTATTAACGTTATTTATTCGAATTAATACGTTTTCAGCTCAAGATCAAAGTGAAATAACATGCAGATACATTCCTGGACAGGATCGTGTGTTGTTCTGTGATGGTCACGCAATTGGAGTACGATCAGATTACAACGGAGTCCTATTGCTTGATACTATTTTGCAAAAACCAGTGAATAATTCTAAAGATAATGTCAAATTGGAATTGTTATTGTCTGAGGTATGTTGCATTAAATCGTGTAATTTCAAATTTCGTTAATACTCTACAAATTGTTTTCGTATTTTAGGCAATAATACTCAAACAAAGTTTAGCATCGGTTAACGTGCTCGCAATTGATCATGTAATAAATGAACTTACCGAAAAAATATCGGAAGCCCAAAAGCAAGCCAAAAAAGGAATAAAGGCACAAAAAGTAAGTAAAATGCCAGCTGTTTTTTTTAATTAATAAGGAAATTTTAGTATTTTGACACAGGTTTCATAACTGATAGGGAATCATTGCTTGTATAGTAGTACCTATATCTGGCCGTTTCACAAAGATAATTTTTCATTCTTAATCTTTTTAAATTTATTTATATTGATTATTAACAATACCTGCTGCTATTTTTATGTTTCATGACGTGTTAATTGAAATTATATTGTTAATTTGAATGTTTAGATTTCAATTTTTTAATTTAATTTGAAATAGGTAACCACCAAATAAATAGTTGGATTAAAATTGCATTGCAATACAATAGTTACAATACAAAGGAACGTTATCACTTATCACTGTGGGTAAACATTGATTAAAACCTATAGAGAATTCGAACACATGTAAAAGTTTCATATTTATCTAACTATTCCCATTAGTTACTGCTATTCAAGATTGTTGCTTTTGCAGTTTGTAATGAAGGTCACAATGGTGTCCTGTTTCATGTTCGTGATAGTTACAGGAAAAATTAACTCTTATGTAATCAAAGTCTTTATAAACAATTATACATTAACTTTTTAAGTGCCATTGTGCTATTTTTAAATTAAAACAAATCGTCTTATTACAATTTAATTTGGTTTAAACAGCTTAATATGTAAAAGTAAAAAGGAATCTCCAGAGTTTTTGGTAATATTTTATTCAGTGGAAACTTTCTATAATTACTTTATAAATTTCCATTGCCAAATTGAACCTAACTTGAGGATTTAGATTTTAAAAAAGGTGATTTCGTGACTGAAGTTCTTCATATTAAATAAAACAAGGCTTCCGCTGCTAGGTCTTTCTAATCCATTGCTCCAGTCGAACACCATTTCGCTGATGTATTTTGTCGGTGTCCATCCTGTTATGTCTGTGAGAGGTTTTGCTGTGGTAGTATTCATAATGCTATCTACAGTGACAGGTAATAAACCTACACACAGGGTATCTTTTGGCAGTGCACTACCTTCTGTCGCTAAACTTTTAGTTAGTTGGTGAACTGCCGCTTTTGCAAGGCCGTATGCAACTGTGCCGGGTGTTGAATTTAATGCCGTCTTCTCACCTTAAACAATAGAAATTTTAAAATTTCGTTATGTAGGAGGGTTTTTAACAATGACTACATTTTAGTCAATTTGCTAAAATCTATAAAAAATCGCATCTCATCTGACGGAAAACTATAACCCAACAAAATATTGAATACCTTACTTAAAACGTGCAAGTTAATCATCAAAGCAAGTGTGTTTTTATCATTTTATGATTAGGAAAATTCCGCATCCATTCATAAATTATTTTGTTAACATTTTAACAAGGAAAATCCCACAAAAATACCAAGCAGTTTTTTAAAAATAATAAACAGGTGCTTAACTTTAAATGTTGCTGAAAATTGAAGAAGAGAATTGTTTTGATTTAGTATGGAATTGCAAATAAACCTTATTACTTATTATAATAAAAATCACAGAGTGAAATGTATTAGTCATAGTTATTTATGCCTCATCACCACACATAACTAACTTAGAACTAATTATGGATGGATCATACAAATTAAAAATTGCTAAAACACTTACAACCCTTAGCAAGGAAGATGTAGGAGTTCAAATGAATCCACTTTAGAAGCATCTATTTTAGTTTGATTTCCAGCAAAATAAGTAGTGTGGTGACCCTACTGTTCTAGAAAGTTTAAATTTAATCTTTAAATTATTCACAATGTATTGATTATAGACTTCTGACGAAAACTTAAAATAATCAATTTTTAATTGGTTACGGTAATTATTTAAAATTAGCAGCTAACCCATTGAAATTAAATGCAATTATCATCGATGATCTATGAAGTTCATTAATGAATGCAACCGGTAAACCCTAACAATTTGCACTTGTTATTTTTTTTTTAATGATGCGGCAACAAGAGGTTTGCTTTTTAATTGATATTCAGGTTTGGATGACTTGTTTAATGGTATAATTTTGTAAATAGTGTAAGTCATGCAAAATTTAATTGATGAATTTTTGAACTTTATTTTTTTATTATAATCATTTGGCTAACTAACCTAGATTTCTAACTAACAGCTCAGCTCATACAAATTTTTCATCAAGAATATTTGAACCCAGTTTAAATTCGTTGTGAAACAAACGCTTCTAATTCGTTGCATCACTAAACTTTAATGTTGCTAATTTTTTTTTTTAATTTTTCTATTACAAGATGCTTTATAAGTTATATCACAAGTGTGAACCAATGAAAATCTGATGCAATTCTAATTAAAAAATGTTATTTAAGTCTAAATTAGATTTGTCATCATCATCCATGCCATTTTTGACGAACTCTAGCATTCATCAAGTTCATATCTATTTGCTTGATGTCATCAGACTAACGCGTTGGTGGATGGCCTCTACTTCGGAAAGCTTCATACCTAAATTCTTTTGATCCACCTGTTATCCGTTCTTCTGGCCAAGTAACCCATCCAGTTCCATTTTATCTACTGCATCTGATATACCAGTCTTTTAACGTATGGTTATGTTTGGCACTCTGTCTCTCTGTGCTACTCTAATCTTGTTCGGAGACAGTGTTCTTTGTCAGAATCATAGTTTCAGCACTGTTCATATACCTTTCTTTTGAGGCATACTGGGATACCGTAATTGAAGATATATCTTAGCTTCTTCTATTGATTTCACATGTCTGGTTATCCGTGCCAAAGCAGATCTCATGCCCCAGATATTTATAGGTGCTTACATGCTCAATACGCTCACCTTCGTTCACCATGATGTTGGTCATAAATTGGGTCTTTGCCTTGTTAGTTTTTACTCCAACATCACCGGACACTTTAGCATGTGTTTTACCTCATCCACATGATTCAGCGTGTTTAAACATATGTATTTCAATAATGTGATAAACAGTTTAGGTGAAAGGACATTGCCTTGCCGTACTCCTCTTTCAATCTTAAAATCAGTTGTGTCTTCAGGTAACCTCACATTTCAAATAATTGCTGAATATCTGTGGTCTATTCGGCAGTCGGCTAGCGCTGTGAATTGTCTTCTCATAGTCCACAAATACCAAGATCAAAGGCCTGTTATATTCTATGCTTTTTTCTATGAGCATTTTAACAGTTTGTAGGTGATCACTGGTACCATATCCGGCTCCCGAGGTTGATATAGGTCCAACTTAGATATTATACGGTTACTAATAATACACAATATTAAGAGCTTATATATACAGGGTGCCCATAATCTATCTCATTACATGGGTAACTTTCTTAATATAAAAGATAGAGGATCCGTTAAATGGGGAAAGTTGGACAGAATTACAAGCAAAATCTCATGCCATTTTCAAATTTGACATATGCCGTCAACTTTTTTTATTATTTCGAAAAAACTGAAAACGGTCGTTTTTTTCAATGTTATATCATCCAACGACTATTTACCTTAGAGCTGAAGTAAAGGTGTCATCATGTAGACATTTTTGCGTAGAATTCGATAAAGTTACCCAAAATGTCATGGCCCTCTTGGTTTTCGAGATACAACATAAACTTGCATTTTTTTAAATAGCAATCATAGTTGGCTGTGATCTCATTAAATAGCTTTTGTTTTTCTGATTTCATTGGTATAAGGTTCGATATACTTTACTCTCATATTTTCTTTTTAAATGCCGAAAGAAGTTTATTGGTACAATTAAGCAGCAAAATAATACACAGGTAGGCTTTGGAAACAGAAGCTTCAAACAAAAACCCCCGTTGTCAAACAAATTGATTTACATAAGTTGCGTTACTGACAAGGTGATTTATTTTATGAAGACAAATTTGTTAAAATAAGCAATGTATACAAATGAAGAGAAAAACGACATGCTTTTTTGTTACTACGCTAGTAACAGAAACAATAATGAAGCTAGTGAAATGTATTTGCAAAGATATATGGAAAGAAGACAACCGGATAAAAGACTTTTTTCCAAATTAGAAAACAATTTAAAACAATATGGATCATTTATGAAACCGAAAGATGAAAAGCAGAAATTTAAACAAGAAGACGAAGAAAGAGTTTTGGCATATGTAAATTACAAACCAACAACATCTACTCGTGAAATTGCAAGTGAGTGTGCTATTTCTGCAGAAAAAGCTCGTTTAATTTTAAAACAAAATCAATTCAAGCCATTTAAATCTCATATTGGAAATACCTTGTATCCTGCCGACTCAGAAAGAAGATTGCATTATGCTAGATGGTTTTTACGAGAAACGGGCAACAACCCAAATTTTTCACGCGGTATTTTATTTACTGACGAGGCAAAATTTACCAACAACGGCATATTTAATAGGCACAATCACATCTATTGGTCTGAAAATAACCCCCATTTTACTGTCGAGAGGCGAGATCAGCATATTTTTTCAATAAATGTGTGGTGTGGCATCCTCAGTAACAGAATAATTGGCCCATTCTTTTACGATAGCAATTTAAATGGAGAGCGATATTTACAATTCCTTCAAAATGACCTGGAGGACATGTTAGATGAATTGCCATTAAATTTGCTTCAAAGTTTTACTCATTTCCAACATGATGGTGCTCCTGCCCATAATTCATGGGCTGTTTCTGAGTACCTCTCAGAACGTTTTCCAAGCTGGATTGGTAATGCAGGTCCTATAAGTTGGCCGGCAAGAACACCAGATATGACACCTCTCGATTTTTTCCTATGGGGAGCCGTTAAAGACAAGGTGTATAAGGAAAAACCCAATACCGTCGAGGAATTAAAAAACAGAATTACATTAGTTATAAGAAGAATTCGACTTGACAGTTTGGAAAAAATGCATAGAGAGATGGTTAGAAGATGTCAAATGTGCGTACAGGTTAACGGGGGCCATTTTGAACATTTAATATGAAATTAAAATTTTTGTACATAATGGAGATTTAATTTATAAGCTGGTTTTGTAATAATGCACTTAAAACCATTAATAGTACATATTATTATCAATAAAAATGTTGTTTTCAAATTTAGTCAACTTGTTTGATTGACAACCAGGGTTTTTGTTTGAAGCTTCTGTTTCCAAAGCCTACCTGTGTATCATTTTGCTGCTTAATTATACCAATAAACTTCTTTTAGCATTTAAAAAGAAAATATGAGAGTAAAGTATATCGAACCTTATATCAATGAAATCAGAAAAACAAATGCTATTTAATGACATCACAGCCAACTATGATTGCCATTTAAAAAAATGCAAGTTTATGTTATATCTCGAAAACCAAGAGGGCCATGACATTTTGCGTAACTTTATCGAATTCTATGCAAAAATATCTACAAGAAGTCACTTTTACTTCACTTCTAAGGTAAATGGTCGTGGAACAGTGCAACATTGAAAAAAACGACCGTTTTCAGTTTTTTCAAAAAATTTAAAAAACCTGAAGACATCTGTCAAATTTGAAAATGGCATAAGATTCTGCTTGTAATTCTGCCCAACTTTCCCCATTTAACCGATCTTCTATCTTTTATATTAAGAAAGTTACCCATGTAATGAGATAGATTATGGGCACCCTGTATATGGGACAGTAAACTTATAGGGTGGTAGTTTTTTAGCTCAGTGGTGTCTCCCTTCTTATGAACTATTATTATTATTGTTCGATCCCATTACGAGGGTGTTATCCCTCTTTCTCGACAAAGAAAAAGTTTCTTGATGTTTCGAAGAAGAGTACCTAAGTCCTCCGCACTTAACAGTTTTGATAACCACCCCATCGCCCCCAGGTAATTTGCTGTTTTTAATACGTTTGACTCCTATCTCTATTTCATGTAGGGCAGTGGTTCCCAAACTTATTTTTCCGCGGAACCCTTATACATACAATATTTCTGGCAAAAAAAAAATTACCTATAAATAATGTATTCAACCATATGTGCACAAGAGATGCAATAAATAATTATGCAAAATAAAATATAATTTGTATAAATAAAATAATTATGCAAAAACTTTATGAAATAAACGATTAATGAGAAGAATGTAGTTGCTTTTAGATATAAATATTCTCTGAAAATTTGATTGAATATTTGATAGTTGAATTCGCATATCTTTGCAGCATCCAATTTATTGCAATTTTTGGTTTATGTATTTACATATCTCGAAAATTCAGGTTCACATAAATATGTGACAGCAAAGGGCAACAGAACTATTATAGCTTTTTTTGATAATTCAGTATATTCATTAAAAATGCTGCACCAAAATGTTGTTGGTATTTCCTTAAATTTAAGTTGCAGTTGTGCATCAGAAGTCATATCGAATAATCTTTCATAATCTGCTGCTGTAAAAGCAGCTGGCTGTGCTTTATGATTCTTAATGTCATCGCGGATTTCCATATCTACACAAGTTCAATCCAGATTTTTGTTGTAGAAAATCATTTAGGTTTGGAAAGCACTCAAGATCGTTTTTTTTCTACTGCCGAGATCCAATACTATAATTTACGTAAAGGGGGGAACACACGATCGAACATGTCTTAACACATGTACATTTCGCTCAATTTTGCGAACTAATAAAAACCAACCTTGTTCACAGAACCGAATTTGTTTTCAGAATCGAAAAACAATTATTCTGGTCAGAATATGTTTATTTTATTTAAAATATAACTTTTACAATACATACATTGAAGTAATTTGTTAGCTTTGTTTGACGCTTTTTTTCATCAAAACTCTTTATTACTGCTTTATTTCTACATTGACGTAATGTCAATAGGTCATCCACGTTCCAAATATTGCTTTCGGTCCAAACGAGTACCTATCTTATCAAACGCTTGCACAGCTTCTACCGAACTGATCTTTTTCGGATGATGGATTTTCGCCAAATCCTTCCTCTTCATCCGCATCATTATCCTCGCTTTCTGAAGAAGCGAATTCCAAACCTCTTTTTAAAGTTTTGTAACCATCCATCACTAGCCGTAAAATCCTTCTTTTCTTTTAAAACTTCGTGCTATGCTTTTGCTTTGTTCTTTATCATTTCGGTAGTAACTGGTGTGTTATTGTTTCTTAGATTGAAAAACCATTGGTATAATTTCTTTTCTAATGTAACACTCATTCCAGATTCGATGTCTTTAATAACTTCACTTTTTTCCAGTACAGTTAAAACTTTCCGCTTGGGTTTCATTACTTTTGGTATTTAAGGGAACACTAAAAATCACATAGCAAGACACAACTAGTTACCATTTAAATTGGAACTGAGCAATTATACAAATTCGTGGATCCTGGCCATCAAAGCAGATGATTAAATGAAATTTGATATTCGATATTCTGCTAAATAAGGGACAATAAATATAAGGCTCACACACTTAATATTGCATGATATTTTTATTTAGCTCACTCCTGATGTTAAGGTAAACATTAGACAAAGTATGACTGTTTACTGAATCAAGATGCAATTATTCACTCTATGGAACCTACAATGTTAAATTCCTGGTTGTTCACATAACCGAATGTTCATACAAGCAGGTATTCACTTAACCGAGCGGCTACTGTACGTAACTTTAAAGTTGTTAATAATAATAATAATAGTAGCCATTTAATCATCCTGATTTCGGGCAAAGGCCTCCCCCTTTTCCAACCACCATAGTCGATCTTGAGCATTATCCATCCACTATTTTCCCACTAGTTCTTCTATTTCTATATCAATATTAGAGAATAGGTGGTTCAACAAAAAGAATAGGAAAGGAATTAGCTAGTGGAAAAAGCGTGATGCACAGGTTAACCAACCGTAATGATAACAGAAAGGAAGAAAGTAGAGAAAAAATAATGTCGGTTGCAACCAATTACATAGAAACCTTTATAATAGCAGACAGAACCCTACAGTTACAAAAAATTACAAACGAACCACAAGACACTGAAGATACTCTAGATATTAAGAAAATGGAAAAATCATAAAGGCTAGTGGACAACTAAAAAATGGGAAATGATAAAATCACAGAAGAAATGTTGAACAAATGATTAAGCAATTATTATGAATTTTGAACAATATTTTTAGAGATGGAACACATTCCAAAGCAATGGGCAAAAGTAGTAATAATATTGTTACACAAAAAAGGAGATACTAAGACGATTAGCAACTATAGGCCTACCCATTGAATATAAAAACCCAGGAAGGAGTACTAATATCGTAATATCTAGCGACTGTATTCAAATTTGCGACGGAAGCGGCTATTTTGAAAACTCATGTTTGACTAATTGTCGGGTGCTGTTGTGATTTTTTCCCGCGATTCGCTAATCATTTCTATTAGTTTTCGCAGGTTTTATAACAGGTGTCCATAAACTGTCAACATCCCAGTAGGTTGTGATTTCAGAAACATATTTCGTAATTTGATTCAGAACACAAAACCAAATGTCAAGATTTGTAAAATGTCATTGTCTATGATTTAATCTAAGACTTGTAATTTGTTTTTCAAAGCAACCGAGATGACGACAGTTTATAGACACACGTTAGATACTTATGAGAGCTGCTGTATATAGCGTGTAAATAGACTAATATGGTAGATAATAAGCAATGTAAATAGTGTGATAGTATCATAGATAGGTTAGTTTAGTTAGTGCCACTGGCGACAGGAAACGTCAATCCGCCATATGCAAAACCCATCGTGGTCTTAAATTTGTCTGAGTTTTTATATTCAAAGGGTCTACCAGTCTTATCTCAAACATTTATAAGGTTTTCGCAAACATAAATATAAAACTACATAAAAACCAACTGTATGAGCAAACAGGGTTTAGAAGAACATACTCCACTGTAGACCACCTGCATACCACTAATCAAATATTAGAAAAAGCCAACAAAGTCAACATCCCAGTATTCATAGATTTTACCAAAGCCTTCGATTCGTTAGAGTATCACTGTATAGGTACGGCAAGTCTTATAGGAGCAGGGAGTAAACAAAAAGTATATAAATATAACAAAAAAACTTTTATGCAAACACAGAAGCATGCATAAAAATGGAAAAAAGCCCATTTCGAACCTGTAGAGGAGTAGGACATGGGGACCCTCTCGAAATATGAAATGGGTTTATCATAATTAATAAAGAAAAAGACTATCCAACCTAAGGTTTGCAGATGATGTGGTGCTTTTTACTTCATCTGTAAGCGAAATGGAAAAAAAGATAAACTAATTAAGGTTTGAAATAAACTATTGACAAACAAATCAGAATGTACAATAACAATAAATGGAACCGAGTTAGAAAATGTTTCAGAGGTATCTAGGTCAAGTGGTATCTTTTCAAATAAACAAGAGAAGGAAATACAACGAAGAATAACACAAGGTTGGAAAAAGTATTGGTTGCTTAACCTTATATTTTCGAAGATTAATGCTGCAGAGTGGTAAATAAATATAAATAAAATGGATTACAACAAGTTATTAGTTTTATTGTTATGGAGAAGAAAGAGGATAAAAAATAGGGCAATTAAAAGGAGGAAATTTTTAAGGTTAAGTGCGTGTTTTATGCCAACGTAAACGAATTGCCAAAACAACCGCTTAAAAAATTACCAAATTCCACGAAAAGTTGAACTTGAACCAACTTTCTGTAAGAGAAAAGGGCGTTTGAGGGGAAGGTGTCACGTGACAACATCTGACCAATCACGCAAATCCCCAAATAACCAAAACTCCAAATATCCGTAGCAGGAAAGGCACCTTTACAGTATTTACTTGGGGACGCCGACAAACAAAATTATTTTACGATTTTTGTAGGTTATGGAAGTTATTTCGAGTGTGTTTTAGTTATTTTTTAATTATATGTCTGATGCTCTCAATTTGATTAGTTGTAAAATTATCTAAAGAAGTTGTTCATAAGTGGCGCTATGTAACTCAAAAAATGTGAATGTAGCAATACAGAGTACGGATAATAAGCCTTTGTAATTGCAAAAAAGCCGATACGATTTTGTTCAGAGTCGAAAGTAATTCATAGTTGGTATAACCGGCCATACCATTTTTAAGTTCATACTAAACTCACCTGGTAGGCAGAAGAGACCACCTTCTTTCAAATGTGCAACAGCAACAGATGCTGAAACTACAGCAGGCCATACGATTTGTTTCCACATTAACTCAGTCTGCGCAGACAATTGTTTGTTGGCATTTCCGACCATAAATCCATCCGCTAAACAGATCACCGCATCCAATTTTTTATCCCCTAAAGCCGCCGATAGAATTTCTAGGATGTCTTTCTCTTGTTCACATACATTTTTGTTGCCGTCAACAAGGATATTCAAATCGCTTTCTTTGTTTATGTGTTCGAATTGATATTTTTTGTCAGTTGGATCTGTGATTAATTGTGTGTTTTTTATTGGTTCTTCAGTAAGTTTATCCTGTGAAATTATTTCACAAGAATAAGTAATAAGTTTGATAAACATTAAAAAATTAAATATTATCTACCTCAGGTTGTGAAATTCTCCAAGTATTGACACAACCAACCCACCAGTTGTTTTCTTTGTACCTTGTTGTTAAATTTGTTCCTACAGCCCCGCTACTACCATAGATGAAAACGTATCCATTTTTTTCAGTCATTTAAATTTTACTATTAATTTTTTTGTAGTTATGTAAAGTTGTCAGATTTTGATTTTAATTCTTGTAAATTTGGATGTTGTTTTATTATGATATTCAGACAACAGAAATCTTTGATTACTAAATAAAATATTGGGTGCATTCAATGCCACCTGCAGTTGCTACAAGTGTATTGAATGCAAACAGCAGCCGACAAAACCAAAAATAATTTCCAGTGAATGGTGTGCTACTTGTCACAATGATTACAGCAGATTCCAAGGTTAAATAGCTTATACAACTTGTAAATTAGTTAAACGTTGGTAAACATAACCTACTTTTAAGGTTGTCAGTTTATAGCTCGTTCAACAATTTGGCGGTAGATTTCCGCAGCGAGATAGCTACTAAAAGAGCTACTGCTTCCTTAGAGCTCACCTCATTCTGACAGTTCGTTGTACCTACTCACTTTAAAAATGTAATTTCATTTGGCTTTTATAAAAAGTGAGGTTAAGTTGTAACAACTGTCAAGTGATTCGACTAACTGCAAAAATTATAATTTTTTAAAAACAGTACTATTACAATACTACTTTGATTTAGTAGAATTAATTAATGTGTATGTTGTAAAATAGTTATTTATGTAACAAGTAAGTAAAGTATTACTTTTTTTCACGAGTAGGAAAGTTTGACGCACGAGCGGTAGCGAGTGCGACAAATCCTACAAGTGAAAAAAAGTAGCTTTACACACGAGTTTCATACAAAATTTTTTCTACGTCTGTAAATTTGATTAATTCTAATAAAGTTAGATTTAAGTTTGAAGTCAGAACTAAAACGTGTTTCTTATAACGGTATTAATAACTAGTTTTGTTTAAATAAGCTAATAAAACTCTTTCAGTTTACGCCTATTTACGCCTTTTTGAACACACCATTCCATAAACAAATTGCATTCTTTTAAGTATTGCTGTTTAGATTTATCGGGCAGTAGATTCGTTGTTGCATCCGTTGCAGATTTGACAATTTCTTCTGGTGTGCATGTAATACTTTTCTTCGTCACTATCGGTATTCATTTTAGAAAGATTTAATTTAAAAAACCTTGTTTTCTTTTAAAATTATCACAAAACGGCACAATAAAGTCGAAAATGCAATTTGCGCAACACGAAATAGTTTGACAAATTAGCTGACGTTTGTTTCCAGCACACTATTTATTTGATCAGCAATTGAAATTGCGTTAAAAAATGAAACGCTACGGTACTTTTTTTCACGGCAACAGAGTGAAAAAATGAAACGCTATGGCACTTTTTTTCACGCTTTTCGAGTGTTAATTAAACATGTACTTTATGAACGCAATTTAATGAAAAAAAGTGATGTATTTTTAACAGACGTAGAAAAAGATATGTAAGTCTTAAAAAGTTTAAAAATTTTTTTTTTTTTCCAGTGGAACACAGTTTGTTTAGACCTTCCGTTAGACCTGTTACGATCAGCAGTCAACAGCAGTGTTACGGAATTAGTTGTAAAAAATCAGCATACTCCAGAACTAGGGGTAGCATCTGCAGTTTACGAACGTCTCTCGGAACTCTTAGGTGAACAAGCTAATGCATCCGACCGACGTGCGATGGCCAGCGAGGCCAAACGACGAGAAACATTCACACATTGGCCACATATGGATTATAAGTATGTATAATTTTTGTATAATCCTTTTAAAAGACATCTAATACACATTTGACTTTCTACTTTCATTCTGTAATTATCGAATTTATTGCAAAACCAAAACTGAAATATTGAGGTTACGTATGTAATAAGCAATAATTGTCAGAAATATCAAACGTTCTCTTCTTCTTTTCCATTCTCTATCTATTTTCCCTGGTTACGGTTGACCGCCATTCTTTTCACTTCTTTTAGATTCTTGCCTCTTTGCTGTAGTCTTTTCTCCAGGCTTTCCTCCCATGTTTCCCGTGGCCTTCCTCTACCTCGTTTTTGTTCGGGTCTTTCTTCCAATGCTCGTCTAGAGTCTCTATTCTCGCTCATTCTTACTACATGCCCATACCATTTCAGCTGTCGATTCTCTACTTCATGAATTAGTGGTTTTACACTTATTCTTCTCTGGTAACTATGTTTCTTATGCGGTCTTTTTTGGTCCTACCCACTAATCTTCTCAGGTATTTCATCTCTCCTGCTATTATTTTACTTCTCATTTTATCTTGTACCGTCCAGTTCTCAGATCTGTATGTTAGGATTGGTATGTATATGGTGTTGTAGTTTCGTTTGAGTACTTACTTCCTTCTTTGCTATTATTGTTTTGTTTAAAGCATAGTATACTTTGCTCGCTTTTTCTGTTCTATTGAGGATCTCTTGTACTGATGTTTCGGTGCTATTTATTATTATTCCTAGATACTCGTAATTCTCAACTCATTCAAGCTCCTTTCTATTACATGTAATTCGTGTTTTCTTGGGTTCCATTCTTTGATATTCTCATTAGTAGAGACCGGATTTTAGCTGACATTTTTAGGTGATGAGTCATACAAATAGGAAAATTTAGTGGCACACTAAATTATTTCTAATTAAGGTTTCCCCCACCTATACCGTTAATTTTATTTAGTAACAAATGATAGGTTTGGCGACTCAACGAAAGCTTGGACACACCCATAGTAAATATATTGCACTATAATGATTGGTGAACTGTTTTAAAAGTACTACTTAAGTGTGCCGCTCTAGTGAAATGATTTTACTAAATTTTTACTAGATCCAGTCTCTACTCATTAGTTTACTCTTATCTGTATTTATCCTCATTCCCCATCTCTCAATTACTCTACTCCATTTACTGACTGCCTATTGCAGCTTTCCGGGTGAGTCCGCTAGAAAGAAGATGTCATCATAAGACATTGCATTTGTATTGCTTGTGAGCAGCTCCAGTTTCCTATCGTGACGCATTTTGGTTCTTTGGATTCCTGTATAATTTGATTCATTACTGCCACAAACAGTAGTGGACTTAGTGAGTCACCCTGCTTGAGTGCTTTTTCCATTCTAAAGTTTTTTTTATTCTTACTCTTCCCTTTGCTCCTTCATATAGTCATTCTATAGCCTATTTGAGCTGGTTCGTTACCTGTAAATCTGTTCATGCCCTCCAAATACTTTGCTTAGATATGGTGTCAAACGCCGTTTGTATGTCAATAAATGCCGAGTATAATGGTTTCCCTCTTTCCAGTCGTTTTTCTGTTGTCGTTCTCAGTACATATATGTGGTCTTGTGTTTGTCTATATGGCCTGTATGCAGCTTGTACTTCTACTAACTTCACTATGTCTTCTCTTTTTTCCATAACTCTTGAATATATCTTAGGCAAATTGCTCTATAGTTATTGTGTATTGGCACTATGCTGTTTTGTTCCCAGTCATCGTGTATCTTCTGACCTCTCCAGGCTAAATGACAAACCTCCTTTATCCATGTTCTAACTCTTTGCCGTCTATACTTAATTATTTTAGGGGATATGCCGTCTCTACTGGCTGCCTTTCCTGTTTTAATTTGTTTTATGGCTTCCACTATCTCAATATCTCTCTCTTCCTCTTCTTCTTCCTCCTCTTGTGTTATTGTCTTCCTTGAATTTTTGGTCAAAGCGTTTTTTCTATGTTTCCAAGAGTCTTCCTTCTTCTGTTTCTATGTTGCCCTCACCATTCCTTATGCTCCATACTTGCCTTCCACATTTTCCTTTTATTCCTTTGATTGTTTTCCAGAAAACTAGTCCAGTGTCCTCGTTGGCTTTGGTTTTGAGTTCCCTTCCGAACTTTTCCCACGAGTCTTGTTTTGCTGTTCTGATGGCTGCTTTGGTTTCTTTTCTTTTAGTTACATAGATCAATCTGTCACTTTCCCTTTTACTCTGGATATATCTTTTCCACTCTTCTTTTTTGATCCTAATTTTGCCTCTAACTTCATCATCCAGCAAGTTCTCTTTTGGTCGTCTTTTACTGTGATTTTTCCACCTGTCAGTTCGGCTTGTTCTAATAGTGTTGTCCTTGGTATTTTCCATTTTCTTTCGATATTCCAGGTTTGTTCTTCCTTGGCCTCTGCCCTTTCTCATCTTTCTAGTGCCTTATTCATTCTGCTGTCTCTGGCTTCCTTAATTTATTGGTCTTTATTTTTTGGTATTTTCTAGGTTTCCTGGGCTTTCATGTATAGAATCTGGTGTCTGTTATAACTAATCTATGATCCATAAAAAGTTCATCACCTCTTTTCACTTTCACGTCGAGTACTGCGTATTTTGCTTCATTATTGTATGTAATATAGTCATTAATACTCCTAGCATCCCTCCCAGTGGCCTCAAAAGTAATTTGTGTATTTTCTTGTGTTTAATAAACGTTAAGTATTTTAATATACATAGTGGCCCACTGAAAACAGTAAACGCAAGTTTTGGCCACTTAATATTATCAATTTAAATGCTGATAAACTCACAAAGTACTTGCTTATCACAAACAACTCGTCAGATGAAGTGCTTTTGTTTGCTACGTTCGACTTTTTAAGTCTACTAGATCAAAATTTGAATGATTTTTTCTGGAATTAATGATCGGATTTGAAAAATAAAAAGACTGTTGAAAAAAGAATCGAAAGGCCTTTAGAATTGTGTAACGTTTGACACCCCTCTCTATTTTTGGGGTACAATTCACCCTCATCTTAGGGTTGAAGTTGTGTAAATAATACTAATCAATTCAGATGTCCCCCTTGATACTAAAATTGACGTGTTCGAGCGTTTTTCGCAAAATTGATGTTAAGTGGCCAAAACTTGTGTTTACAGTTTTCAGTGGGCCACCCCATATAAAGTATAAGGCACTCTCAAGGGTTAACAATTGTAATTTTAATTTTCAGATGGGCTCTTCCGGATCAAATGGCACAAGCTGGTTTTTATCACCAACCGAATGCATCAGGAGATGATCGAGCTATGTGTTTTACCTGTACAGTATGTCTAGTCTGTTGGGAACGAACAGATGAACCATGGAGTGAACATGAACGTCATTCCCCCGCTTGTCCTTTTGTTATGGGCGAATATACCCAGAATGTCCCTCTTTCGGTCACATATGCCACCAATCCTGCGATCGATGCGACCTATAGAGGTGTATCGGTGAAAACATTAGGGACCAGTTCGGTACCACATCTTATAGCAACAGCGAACCAAGAAGGACTTATTTCAGTTTTTGATGTATCTGGGAAACTTAAAAGAACACATTCATTTTATGTTACCCAGTTTGACTCCCACATATTAGAACGACTTACACAGGATTTTGGTGTACCTGGTACGTGGACTGATACTGAAGAAGGTTTGTAGTGGTTTTGCATTTTTAGATGTTGTATATGATTAACTTTAAAAGGTAATTACAATTGCTCATGTGAATGATATTCAATAACATTACTAAGAATGTCTTGTGCTTCGAACATTAATTGCTTTGCGTATAATTGATTGATTGACTAGAGCTGCCTTCGATATGTTAATCAATTAATTACTACTTAACACTAACAGCTTTTAATTAACATGAGTAACTCGTACTGGGCATAATATTAGAAGTATTTAAAATGTTAACGCTTCACTTGCAGAGCAAAATAATTGTAATTATGAGGGTGAAAGTAACATACAGTTTTAGTTGTATTGCGTATTGCATTTTTAAAATTGTGTTTACAGTTAAATATCCAGCTGAAAAGAAGATAACAGCCCTCACGGTAGTGGGTGAAAAGTCACAGCCTAGAACGTCGAGTACAAATATGAATGTTCAGTCAAATTCCATTAGGCCAACTATAATATGTGGTTTAAATATTAGATGTCGTCCTTCAACAAAATTGCCGCAACAACAATCTTCGTTTGTAGAAACGCTTAACGACCAAAACAAAAACGACCAATCCCCTATGAATATTATGGAAGTTGACGATTTGTCACCTTTTTCCGAATTCTGCTGCTTATATCTTGTAGTATACGATTTTCAATATACTAAAGAACCTTCAGAATCTGAAAAGGAAAACAACGTCGATGGTAATGACGTTTCTAATAAAAGGAACGATAACACTACGACCTCTGAAACCTACAAAGATTATATAGCTAATTTATCGATGTTAAACGAAACCGATAGTCCAATGAACGATTCAAATATGGAAGTTGCTTCCAGTAATTCCGATGAAATCATGTTCTTATCAGATGTTAAGGCTTACAACATCTTAAAACAACAAATGACGCTTTATCAAAATCTCATACCAGGTGAAAGTGATGAAATTTTTTTACCTCCGTCACTTACTTCTTCAAAACAACATTCGGGCCCAAGAGCAGTTCACGTGGATACGACTGAAACTGATGCAGCCCAAGCGACTTCTTTAATTATACCGCCAGATTATTCATTTATGAATGGCCAGTTAGGCAGCAGCCCTATCGAAAACTCGATTGCGAACGAAAAAAGTATTTCCGATCACATAGCCGAATTAAAAAATAACAAAATGATTAAAAAACTTAATTACTCACGTGCGGAACAGTGTATATGCCTACCGGATCAATATAAAAATCGTAAAGACTTAGAAGTATCTGATCTCTTGCCAACTCAAGATGGTAATCATATATTAGTTGTCCTTAAAAGTGTATTCGATACTAGAAACAGTGTTCTAATAGTGTATTCTTTAAACTTTTCATGTAAAATGGTTAAAATGAACGAAGAACCGGTTTTAATGCGCGAATTAAATAATTACGAAAAACCTGTGGAAGTTACGTTACTTCCTCTGTTGGAACGGTTAAACAGTAGTGCCGAGTATAACTCGCAAAAACGTAATTGCGACGGAAGTGCTGTTCTGGTGTGTCAGGATGGTGCTGTTCGAATTATTGAACTGTCTACTCTTAGAACTGTTAGTGTAGCTCGACTTGATGGGACGAAATTTATATCAGCAGTGTATTGCAACAGTAAGTTTTAATTTTCCTTTTTTTATAAGTTTATACAAGGTGCCTCATAAATAAGTTCAATTCTGAGATTTGAATAATTAAATATCTCATTCCTATATGAAACAAGTGTTTATCGTAGATCAAGCAACAGTTCTTGGAAAATTATGTCTTAAAAATAATGTCATCTTTGTCTGGAGGACAGTTTCCTTCCCTTTATTCTTTCCTGTCGGGCCTTGATACCGTCCTGACCCTATTACATATCTTCAAGTTTACGCCTCCCATTAAGGAGGTTGGACAAGGGACCAACCACCCCTCTCCAGAAAACAAAACCGGTTGTGAAGGTTCGACAAAAGAAGAACCAAAAATATATTGCTGGAACGTGAGAACACTTTAAAAAACTGGAAAGAAAAAGTAAAGCATGAAGAGAATTGTCAAGCAGGCCAAGGCCCACAAAGGGCTGTAATGCAAAAGATGATGATGATGATAAAGTGCGAGTTAATACGTTCTAGGCACTCATCTAAACGAGCTCTGAAATTATTCATAACTGCAGTACAATTTCTTGGTGAATATTTTCTTTTAACTCTTTGATAGACCTGGCTGGCATTATTGCTGTACACTCTGCTCTTAAGAATAAGAAAAAATCCATGGGTGTTAAGTCGGGGCTTCGCATAGGCCAATTTATGTCACCTCTTCTCGATATTAATTTATCCGGTAGAAATGCTCGGACGACTGGCAAAGATGTGTTTGAAGTGTGTGACGTCGCTCCTGCCTGTTGCTAATTATACCCAAGAAAATCTTACAAAGCAGGTGTAAAAAATAAGTACTGATTATTCTGTGTGCCAACATAGCAGCCCAAATCATCACTTTAGGACAGTGTAAGGGGCTTTTAATGCTTGCATTTGGAGTTTGTTTGGCTCTGGTAACGTCAATTCTGCTTGTTGAGATAGAAATGTGCCTCATCGGAGAATAAAATGTTATCTTCTTTTTTTCCCATCCCTTATGCCATTGGCACCGGCTTGCTCGTCCATTTTTGGTATTGTTTACGATTGGCTGCCATTCTCTTTAGTTGGCCTAAGTTCTTCCCTCTCGCCAAAGCCATTTTCTCCATTCTTTCCTCCCATGTTTCTCTAGGCCTTCCTACATATTTTTTTCCATCTGGCCTTGCTTCCAATATTCTTCTCGGGTCTCTTCTGTTTCCCATCCTCGTAACATATCTGTACCATTTGAACTGCCTTCTCTCTACTTTTTCCACTAATGCTTCTGTTCCTAGGTATTCTCTAATCACTATGTTTCTTATTCTATCTCGTTACATTCGAACCATTCTTCTTAAATACTTCATCTCCCCTGCTGATGCTGTTCCCTTTGTCTTGTCTTGCATTATCGAGCTTTCTCCTGTACACTCTTAGTTTTGTGTTACCTACTTCTTTTTTATTTATAATGATAGGAGTATTATTTAATGCATACAACAGTTCCTATTCTAGTGTCCCATTTTTGTTTATTATAACTCCGAGATATTCATAGTTATTGACCCATTCTATCGTATGATCAAAAAGTCCTTGGATCGTGGTTGCTGTGGAGGCTACATTTTATGGATCCTAAACGTCTTATATTCTTTTTGAACCCTTTTTAATTACAATCTACTCACTTTTAAAGGATGACATAAAAATAATAAAAGTATACAATTTCAGAGATGACTTACATTCCACAGCAACCACGGTCTAAGGACTTTTTGATCATACTATAGTTCTTTCCGTACTACGCCTTATTTGTATGTTTGTTGGTTGCCCTTCCTTGCTACCTCCATTACCTTACTCTTATTTACATTAATTGTCATTCCCCATCTTCTTATTGTTCTGTTCAATTTGTTAATGATCTGTAGTAATTTCTGTGTCGAGATGTTGATGGACTCTAAATTCCAGTAGCCTATTCTTACGTTGTGTCTGTCCTCTTTGTTTCCATATACAGGGTGTCTGATTTTTCATTGACCAGCTTATATCTCGTTTATTATTAGAAATACAAGAAAAATCAAATGAAATAGTTTTTTAGTAGTAATTCTTATATAAAATGGCATAATCAATTATTTTTCATGGCCTACTGTTTTTCAGGAAAAATGTATAACTTTGGTTTTTTAAATGGAACACCCTGTATATTCATTTGCTAATGGATCAAGGGTTAAATTCTCTTTTCAAAAATGTATCACATGTGATATTTTAGGTTTCATTTGGAGGAAAAAACTCAAATAATAGAATCATACTAATTGGCTATGCCTGCTGTTTATTTTACATACAATAATTGATATGGTTCTTAAATTCCAAGCTTACTACGGAACTACTCGTTTTCAACGAAACCCCGCGATCAGCAAACCAATGATAGCACGCTTGCAGTGGTACGCCCAACTTACCGTGTCAAGGCAAAATAGTCCGTATGAAAGATATATTGCGGTTCAGTATCGGTTGGCGTTGCAACATTTGGATAGATCATATCAACGCCAACCGATACTGAACCGCAATATATCTTTCATACGGACTATTTTGCCCTGACACGGTAAGTTGGGCGTACCACTGCATTCGACAAGCGTGCTATCATTGGTTTGCTGATCGCGGGGTTTCGTTGAAAACGAGTAGCTCCGTAGTAAGCTTGGAATTTAAGAACTATAGTACCAAGTAACAATGCTGCAAAAAATTAATAAGCAACAAAATAAAACAAATAATTGCTTATTTTAATAAAGTGCAAACAAAAACCGCGCATAGGTAATTACATAGAATGAATTTTTTTTTGTTTAATTGACACTTAAAATATCACATGTGATACATTTTTGAAAAGAGAATTTAACCGTCGATCCATTAGCGAATAAATATACAGGGTGTTCCATTTAAAAAACCAAAGTTATACATTTTTCCTGAAAAACAGTAGGCCATAAAAGATAATTAATTATGCCATTTTATAGAAGAATTACTACTAAAAAACTATTTCCTCGGACTTTTTCTTGTATAATAAACGAGATATAAGCTGGTCAATGAAAAATCAGCCACTCTGTGTATTTTCATTATGATGACTAAGGAGAGGCATATCGCCCCGTAATTGTTAGAGTCATTTGAAAGTCCCTTCTTGTTGTATATAGGCACAATTGTATTTCTTCCGGTATTTTTTGATCTTCCATGCCAGTTGTCATATATTTTTGATCCCTGTACTTCACCATTTCAGGAGCTTCTTGATCTTTTCCTGACACCTTTCCAAGTTTAATCTGTTTTATTGCTTCTTCCACTTCTTCAATTTAAATATTTCTTGTCTCTTCTTTGTTTTCTTCAGATTCCAAATTCCTTCTCCTTTCCGGTCATCTTCTGTCTTTAAATTTTTGCTCAAAGTATTCTTACCATACTACTACTACGTGTTTTTGCTTCTTCTGTCTCTGTATTTCAATTCCTGTTTTTGATGGCCTCAGATTTTTGTGTCGGTGCTCTAAATCTGTCTACCTTGCATGGGTGATTAGCCCAGCTGCAAGGGCCTCTTACCTTGATACAACTTTGCCGTACCTTGGCAGGGAGCTTTACAGGATGCTATAAACCGGGTCAGCTGATAAAATATTGCAAATGTGTTAAACATTTATTTCATTGGCAAAGTGTGTTGTAGGGGTGCAAACTTAAATCTTTAATCAATTTAAGACTAACCATCAGTAGTAGCATTATATGAAACATGCTTCTTGTATATTTATCGAACACTTCCGATAGGACTGGTATGTGATATTTGATGGTTCAGCCGCTTTGAACTTGGCCGTAGATGACTTGGGCTCAATCTCATCAATTCCACTTAAATGATATAATTATTCACATAACATTAATTCGTATTTTTGTATTTATTTACCTTCCATTTACTACAGGCACTGATCCTGGTTTCAACACTCCGAAACCTGTTCTAATTATGAAATCCTCTTTAGTAAAATGTGCTGAACACAACTTTGTAGCAAAAAAATAACATTTATTCAATACCGCAAGTCGTGCATGCGGTTTCAAGGGAAAGCTAAAAACAACAATAAACAATAGGTACCTAGGTACTGGTTTCATTTCAATAAATTATAAATGGTGCCACTTACGTATGAAATGATTTTTTTCTCGTTTTTGCCACAAAACCCGCAGTAACGACCCATTTCTTTCAAAGTAAGTTTTAAAATTACGTGGACACAACAACAAGTTAAGTTAAACATGGTTAAAGACAAAATGACAGATGCAATGAGTACCGGCTAGCGATAACGCATGCGCACAATTTATTTCGGTGCCAGTGCAGGTATACAGTCTTTCTCTCTGTGGTGGACAGACTCGAACAGGGTTTTTGTATACTCAAAGAAACTGACATCCTCAAAAATGTTTAACAAGTGCAGAGCGACAAGCAATAGAAATTATCCCCTGTTTGCTGCCAGTTGCTGCTTGTATTGATACAAAAAATTAATTATGTTTTTCTCATTTTAGGTTTAGAGCGTTTATGTGCATCCACCGAATCAGGTTCCTTACATTTTTATGCCTTAAATGACACCGATAACGATTCAGTGGAGGATCAAGAAGAAGACGACTTATTTAACTTAACAACAGAATTACCCAGTGTTAGTGCGCTAACTTCCGATATGTGTGAAATGAATGATGTGCACCATTATTTCCACGAACCTGTAGAACCTATAGGTTTAACAGAATTAAAACGATTACACACCCTCTGCACATTTGAACCGTTAAAAGCTGGTTATTGTGCAGTTGTTCCCCCATGTTGGAGCGAAATGCAGCAGGCACAAAGGCAGCGAAGGCATCCGCACTTACAAATCGATAGCGAACAACACACAAAAACATTCCGTTTACAAACGGATACCACAACGTGGGACGAACATGTATTTGAATTAACGCTGCCCTCACCAACGTGTATTGGACACGTGGATGTGCATTTTTCCCTTCATTCGTCTTCTGCTTCCCCTCACGTTGAGATTACTTTACTAAAACAAAATACAAATAGTATAGGACATAGGCGCGATTTTAAATTCGCGGTTGATGACACGGTTACGTGCGATGCACTACAGTGGGCCGACAATCCCGTTATCTCGCACGAATATTTACAAGCACATAACGTGGACATTTTAGCTGGGCCTATAGATATCGTATCGTGTTTAGATCTTACCGAACAAGCTGGTTGTGTTACTCTAACAAGTCCAAAGTTATTTAAAACAAGAATACGAACTTTATTGTTACATATAAAATCCGTATGTTCCAAAGAAAACGGTAAATCTAAGTTTTCTAGCAGTTTTAAAAGTAAACGTAGTGAAAATCGAGCTCCTGGCATTACGTTGGATAAACTAGCGCAGTCGGGATCTCATAAAACCGAATTTTATATGGGCTGTGATTGTTTACATGAAGTTAGTGTAACTATACATAGTGCTAAGCATACCGATATACCTCACGAGCGTAACCAACGGACATCGATGTTAGAATCCAATACTTTTGTTCAGTCACTTGCACTTACAGCAACATCTCAATGGACGGTGGAACAACAAAATGTAGCACTCGATATTTTAACTTGGATAGCGTCGATTCGACTTACACGAAATAGAAGTTGCAACGGTCAAGCTCCTAATCAGCAAGTTGAATTTTTGAAAATAATAGAAAGTAGTTTACCTGGTTTATTGAGACATTGTCTTTTACTTGCAAACAGAAGTATGGCTCACAAATGCGTTAAACTTATGATCATATGTAGCAAGTAAGTATTAACTAAAATGCTAATTTTTTAACTTTTCATTTTATTTGTATAATACACACTTTGTTGCCATTGTTTGACTTATTGTTTTGTAAAAAAAAATTATATAATTAGAACCGGTTGCACAAACCTATTTTAATGGCTTTGTCTAATTAATTATACAGGGTTTGTCAAAAAGTCCGGATCATATGGAACTTTTTTTTATTAAAGTATTTATTAAAAAAATCAATACGGCATTGGTTTGTGCTTATCTAAGGACTAAAAAAAATGCACAAAGATTTGGTCAAATGACATTCTGTACCTGTCAAATTTGACACTTTTTGAAAAAAATCTTCAGAAGTGACCCTATTTATGATTTTTTCGAAAGATTTCATTTGAAAAAGTTGCTCAGAATAGCATTTTACGTCGGTTTGTAAATTTTCAGCTAAAAATTCGGACTTATTATTTTTTACTCATTTTTTTTAATTTTCCAAGTAGTACTACAAAATTCTCATTTTTTCCATTGAAATCTGATGAAACGTGTGGAATCACAACTTATTTAGATAAATAACTGCCCACCTGGACTCTCTTGAAAAAATACTGTTTGCAAAAAAACTATTTTCCTTTTGAAAATTCGCGGCATCGTTGATCCAAAGTTGTTTTTATTCGAAATTGAATCATCATTTTCGATATTTTTACTAAAAACATTAAAAGTATAATAACAAGCGAGTTTCATCAGATTTCAATGAAAAAAATTCCGCGAGAATTTTGTAGTATACTTAGACTTGGAAAATTCAAAAAAATGAGTAAAAAATAATAAGTCCGAGTTTTTAGCTGAAAAGTTGGAAACCGACGTAAAATGCCATTCTGAACAACTTTTTCAAATGAAATCTTTCGAAAAAATCATAAATAGGGCCACTTCTGAAGATTCTTTTCAAAAAGTGTCAAATTTGACAGGTACAGAATGTCATTTGACCAAATCTGTGTGCACTTTTTTTAGTCCTTAGACAAGCACAAACCAACGCCGTATTGATTTTTTTAATAAATACTTTAATAAAAGAAGTCCCATATGATCCGTACTTTTTGACAAACCCTGTATATACAGGGTGTAACAAAAATGGTAGGCTGACTATACACAGGCTGCTTCTATGACTAAAATTAGGTATACCCACTAAAACCCCTCCTCATGGATAATGTAAAGGCCTCCGCGGAACCACGTCAGCATACCTTCGGGGGTGCTTATATATCCTATTATACTTGGTTGTCACTAATTTCTTGCTCTATTCTGTCTCTGTTGTTCTTCTTCCTCTTTTGTTTTAATTATAATATGGAGTGCTTTTTGTATTCCTCTCCATTTCTCCTCCATGTCCAACATGTGTGGGACTAGGTTTCGGCCCGTTGGGGTCTCTCTCATTGTCATTTGAATTTGCCCTCTTTATACCCTTCGTATGGGACAGTGGAACACTGTATGTTCGACGTCGTCTTGCGCCTTTCTTCATTCTGGCTAGATATTTGTTAAAGCTGCCGTGTCCTGCCAAGGCTTGTGTGAGGTAATAATCGACCTCTCCATATTTACGATTAACCCATGGTTCGATATTGGGGATCAATATCCTAGTCCACCTTGCTTTTTCTATCGCGTTGTTCCATTGGCCTTGCCATTTGTCCAATGTGTTTTTTCTGGCATCCTTTTTGCTCTTATGGTTGAAATATCTATCACATCTCTCCAAGACCAGCATATCCAGGGGAGGAACTCCCGCGATCACCTGCAGCGCCATAGTCGAGGTCGTTCTATTAACGATTTTCTCTGTATTTTTTCTATTATTTTCTTATGCTTTTCCTTTTCTAGTGCGGTGTACCAGATCAGAGCCGCATATAAGATTATGAAGGTTGCCACTGATGAGAGCACCCTTCTTCTACTGGCTCTTAAGCTCCAGACACTGTTTGATCTGCCTTCTTCGCTGTTCTAATCACGTGTGCTGTCATGGAGCAGTTGTGACCAAATACTACCTCCAGATATTTAAGATTTTTGACGACTTCGATTTCGGTGTTTTCCAACTCGAGGTGTTCTCCTTCCCTCTAGGATTAAAGCTTCCGTCTTTTCGGGTGCCATCTTCAAATGTTTACTCTTCAGCCAAACGCTGATCAATCCCAGTGTTGTGTTCAAATTGAATTCCAGCATTCCTATCGATTTATAGTTCCCTACCACTGCCAGGTCGTCAGCGTAGGCGATCAAGGTTATACGCTCAAGTACTTGCATTTCCAGTACTGGTTCATACAATATGTTCTAAAGTAATGGGCCGATAATCGATCCCTGTGGGACCCCGCATGTGATTGGCATCGCCGGTTTTGAGTTGCCGCTTCAACAAGTAGCTCTTTACTATTTTAGTTAGATACTTGCTGATATTTCATTTTTCTAGTTCTCTTACTGTATCCCTCCAGTTAGCAGTGTTGAACACATTTCAGATATCCAAGACCTTTCCATATCTTCTGCACTTCGCTTCTTGCCTAATCTCTAGCACCTTTCTCATTACGTCGACCGTGGATCTTCCTTCACTAAACCCCATCTGTCTTTCAGAGAGGCCCCTTTTCTTTGATCTCCTGGTTTAATCTGCTTGCTCATAGTATTTAGTAGGCATATCGGTCTGTAGGTTGTATCATCTTCTTCGGCTTGGGAACCACTCCTTCGGAATATCCTTCTATCCCTAGTTTTTCTAAATCTTCCCTTACTTGATACATCCACCTATTTCTTGGTCTCCCTCTTCCTCCGTTATCAAATTTCATTCTTTCCACAACTTCCTTCACCATTCTTCCTTCCACTCGGGTTATGTGTCCCAGCCACCTTATTTGCTGTGCTCTTACAGATCATACAGTTCTTTATTTATTTTCTTTTCCCACCTACCGTTTAACCTTTTACCCCCATGGATTCTTCTTAACATTTTACGTTCCCACACTTCCAGTTTAGCCACATCACTTTTTTTTTAAAGAATCAACGAAAATAACATAACAAAGCACGAAATTTAAATTACGAAGGACAGGACCGTACCAAAGAATTTACCACAAATTTAAAATGACTCTAAACTTCCCAAATAACACGGAATTGTAAAACCACGTCACACCCTTTGTCCTTTAGTTTTTCTAAGTTATACCACTTCCTCTCTTCTCGCCTTTTACTTATACTGATTATTTCTTCTGTTATTGTTGCCTTCGCTAGGAAGCGGTCTGAGACCACGTCTGTCCCCCTATATCCCCTAACGTCTCGTACATTTCTGGCCTGCCTTTTTTCCACTAGGACTATGATCTATCTGGTTAAGGGTGTTTCCATTCGGTGAGCTCCATGTACCTTTATGTATTCTTTTATGGTTGCTAACTCGATTAGCATCTCTCCGTTTTGGTTAGTCTTTTTGTGCAAACTATATTTTCCATTAATGGGTCTGTATATTTCTTTCCTCCCCGCCTTTGCATTGCAATCACTTAGCATGCCTGTATAAACTTCCTCCGTTAAAGTCTAATTAATAATCCGTCGTAAAATGAATCAAATTTATCTGGTAAATAACACATTAATAAAACAAAAGTCAACTTTGATCATTTGTTAATTTAGCAAAAGTTTTGTGAAGCCTGCTCTTTAAAGTTTCTCATTTATTTTCTATTCATAATCATTATTTTTTCAGCGGTGCCAAAAATATAACCGATCAAGTGGGTAAACGTTTCGATTCATCCATCTTAAACGTATTAATGGTTATTCTGGAATCATTAGACCAAGTAAACTCGGCTGCAAGTCTTCAGTGGCTCATCACCTTGTTACTAAAAGTTACGCAAGTTGATCAAACGGCAAGCGTTGCTTCCAAATGCATCGCTTTATTAGGAAAAATTTCAAACGAATTGAACAAACGTACGAATCCGTATCATTTATTGCTTCGTAGTCGATATGGATTGTTCGGAACACCGCTCGAACCAGAATTGTTCGATATCGAACCTCCACCACCAATTAAACCGACTAGCGTTGCCGTAACTTATGCTACAGTTGTTGCCGGCGATACTGCGACTCAACAAAACGATTTCCATACTAATTTTGCATTTAATAAAGAAACGTTGGATCCTAAGGACGTTTTGTCTGTCGCTAAAGGTGACGGTAAAATTAAATTGAAAAATATAGCACCTTCTAAATTGGTTCGGGGATTACTTGAAACCGAACCGCTACATTTTACTTGTATCTCGGCTAGCGAAGGTACTCGAATAGAACGTGCCGATTTAACTGGCGGTAGTTATGTTAATAATATCATACCGATTACCGTTTCTGGTCCACAAACACAAGGTAGTGGCACTAAGAAAGTTGAAGTAGAACAATTCGTTAGCGATTTATCCGAAGTTGTGTATCATAATATGGGAAAAAGTTCTGGTAACGGACAAGGAAGCAGTAACAATAGTTACACGTCTTTAATCGATGGTGCCTACCAAGTGATTTTCCAAACTGATAACGTGAAAACTGAAGACTTCTCAAAATTAAGTAAGTTAAGGCAACCAGTTTTTTAGAAAAACTGTATAATGCCTTTTTTTTGTAAATCTTTTTTGTAATCTTTTTGATTCCTTCTTTTTTGTAATCTTTTTAATTCCTTCTTTTTTTTACAAATAAATAAACGATTTATATATATAAGTTAGGAATCTCCTAAGTATAAAGTAATACTTCCACAAAAATAACTTTGTATCTAAAATACAAGACAATTTTAACAAGCAAAATGTTTAGTTTCAGATACTTTAGAAATATCAGTGGATTCGGATAGTAGCAGTATGAATTCCGAACCTCAAAATAAGTCGGCATTTACGGCAGATCAGATTCTGTCACCACATCAGTCGTTACCCTGGCAACAATTGCTTGTATTACCACCGCAGCAAGTTATTGTGGTAGAACGGATGCATTCAGGAGCTCGACGTTTTGTAACCTTAGATTTTGGTCAACCAGTATTGCTTACCGATGTTCTTATACCAGCTTGTCATGACTTAGTATCGATTAGTCTTGACTTGTGGATTAAAGGTGAAGATATCGACGCTACCAGGCTTGTTGTTGCATCGGATATCGGAACACGTAATTTGGTCCTTAACGATTTGCAACCACCACCACTTTCTAGATATTTAAAAGTAAGTCTGTATTTTTTTCAGGATTTTCTAGCTTTGGTATTATTGCACCACACCGCACAGATTTGTAGATTATAATAAACCATTCAAACAATTCACAAATCATAATTTCAAGGGCATTTCGAAAATTACAGCATTGTTTAAGTTACAGTACCATACCGAAGATCGTAAACGATACAATTGAGTGCATAAAGATGTTCAGTTTAAATTTACTGTTTTGAGAAAATTAAAAAAAATCTTTCTAGATTTTTATTTTAAGTAATTGTTAACTTGAAACCCTTTCAAATATCATATTATGCAATGAACAAGTATAAAATATATTGATATTGTTTTGTTATATCTAGAGACCGGATTTTAGGTGACATTTTTAGGTGATGAGTCATCCAAATTATGTAAATTTTGCTAAATTTAGCGGCACACTAAATTATTTCTAATTATGGTTTCCCCCACCTGTACCATTAATTTTCTTTAATAACAAATAATTGGTTTGGCGACTCAACGAAAGCTTGGCCACGCCCATTATAAATATATTGCACTATAATGATTGGTGAACTGTTTTAAAGGTGCTACTTAAGTGTGCCGCTCTTCTGAAATGATTTTACTAAATTTTTACTAGATCCCCTCTCTAGTTATATCATAGCTAATTAACATTTAATTAGATGGACTGAACAGTTTTATACATTCAGCTTCTAGAAAATAAAGAACAAAAGCTTTATTTTAGAACAAAATACATATAATACTCGTTAGTTACAAAAGAAAAATTTATCATGTGAATATCACTTCATACGTCCCCCTTCATTTTCGTCCATTTGCTTCCATTTTATGATTTCATAAGACGAAAGATACTCTTGAGGTACATATGTATTGCGGTACTGCTTTGATGGTATCAATTTTCATTGTATTTATGGCCCTAGGTTCGTTGTAGGCTGACTTGTTTGGTAAAATAGGCTGTGTATTAGCTTTTTATAGTAAAAAAATATTACAAGTTAAACCTCCTGTAAAGCCTATGTCACACTATCAGTCAGTTTGACAAACTAGACTAAACAAACTGTTTTAATGACGTCACCGTTATAGTTTGGTCAAATTTTCTAATTTTTAGAGGCGCCTCTATTTTCGTCAGTCGGTTTGATGCGACCTTGCCGCTGATTGGGTAAATTTTAAATTCAACGGAAAGGCGCGAAGAGCGAGGAACATGTGCAATGTGCAGTAAACAAATAAAAACATAACCTAGTAACATTGCGTTTACCCGCACGTTTTTCGTGCTTTTCGTCTGATTACTGTTATATTTTAGTTGTTATAAATATTTTTAATTATGTCCTGGACTCGAGAGCAGGATTTGGCCCTTATTGAGTTGTATAGGGCCGAAGAAGTTTTGTACAAACCACAACTTAACCTTAATGTTTAATCAAATTAGATGTATAGTCTGACAACAGAGTTTGAAGGTTTTGTCAAACTGGTTACTTGTGACGTCATTAAAACAGTTTGGTTAGTCTAGTTTGTCAAACTGACTGATAGTGTGACATAGGCTTAAAATGAAAAACCTTGACATAACTGGGTAAATCGGACTGGTACGAAAACTGACAATATTTAGAGATAGTAAATCGTACTTTCTGATCCATTTGACTTACTGGTTGTTTTATAAAATTCTTAATGTCTGACAATTCTTTGCTTTACCATGAAGGGTTGTTTTTTAGATCGTGCTGTCTGTATCATTTCTTCGTATTCCTGAGGCAGATATACTCTGTTGTATTTTCGTATTTTTTAGCCAAACCAAAATCCCGATCGCATGGCAGAAACGAATGCCCTCTATGGCTCTAACAGCCCGAAGAGCCATAAAAAATCTAATAACTGTATTGGTTACGATTTTGGCCTGGGCAGCCATCGGAAAATACATGCAATTCTTGAACTTGTTCATCTATATGGTTATTTATATAATCTAATAAGAATGTACAAACTTCATCAGGCCCTTTACTAGCTCGCCCTTCATTGTACATATACAATTTTCCTTCTCATTAAACACATTTACCCACAGTTGCCTATAATAGAACATTTCCTACACTGGAGTTATAGGCAAGGGTAAGTTTTGCATACAGATCATCCGAAAACCAGTCTAAACATACAAAAATTAATGAATGCAACAAGGAAGACATAAACAATATGGGGTAGCACAACAAAGATAGAATGCAATCATGGCTAGGTAAATTTTTAAACTAAATATTTTTTCTGTCATTAAAAGCATAAAGCGAGGTTAAATTGCTGATCGTTTTAATTCATGTATTCAAAGTGTGCAGTTTAAAACCACGATATGCTATTCAATTGTGAAGAAGAGACGTGATGCCATAAGAACGGTATAGCCGCGATGTCATCCCGGGTAGAGCATAAGTCTGTGCCTTTTTGGATTTCGGTGTAAAACTTTTTGACTTTGTGCTTAGTGCTTACGCACTAGAAGTTCGGCAGCTGCAACTCGCTTTGCATTGTCGTTCAGGTTTGGATCTTTCACTGACAAATTTTTGCACATACTACAAACGTCTATTTGAGGTCTCACAAATCAAAAATTATAATTTTGTTTGAAGTACTTCAAATAGTATTCGAACTTAACTTGATTTTCAAGATCAGGAAATTGTTTTATAAACATGTTATGCATAAACCTTGCATCTAAATAACTTTTTTGATCCAAAAACTATGAGATGTTTTTAATGGAAAGCATTCAATATGCATTTTAATTTTTAATATAATAATAACATAACCATGTAGCACATTAGGGCGCTGTAGGTGTTTTCTTCTTAAATCCTTCGGTGATTTGTCATTTAACAAAAGATGGGATAGACCGTTTGTTTGCAACCTACCTACGGCATGTAAAATTGTAAAAGTCTTTTTACACATTGGAACTCTGTTATCTCCATTGCGAACGAAAAATTTATCACTTGTCCAGTTTTTTGCGCACACCGTCTTTTTATATCAGTTTGACACTCAATTAACGACTGTAAGTACATATCTTTCTCGTTTTTGGGACGACCATTACACAATTTGGAAATTATTTCCATTTTCTGTTCGTTACAAAGCTGTTCTGTACACTTCTTTCTACATCTATTTAAAAATCCTAATGAATTACTATACATATCAAAAATTAGGAGCGTATACTTACCCACACGGAAGGCCACTGTGTTTATGTGGAACAGTGCAGTCCTTAGAGTTGACGTATTCTCCTTTTAATTTTGAACCTGTTCCAATTTTTTTCCAGCCTTTTTCGTTTATTAGGTTTATCTTCTTCGCAGTGGCGGCTCGTGGCTGGAAATCATGGGGGTGCTGTAGCTTTCGAAATATACATACCAGTAACGATCCTTGATATTTTTAATGTGCTTTTTAAGCAAAACAAAACAAATCGAAATTGTACTCAATTCATAAAAAAATTAGCTTACAGGAAAATGAAATAAAAAGAATTAAATTTTTATTTAAATATAAAATCCATTCTCAGCCACACCCATTCCAATACAGTATCTTAGTCAAAAAGTAAGCAAGGAAAACAAAATAGAGCATTTCTAATTTCGCAACCAGGCAACCATTTTATTTTTTCATGCCAGTCCTTGTTAAAAGATCTAGTAAAATATTTTTTGCACTCCCCGGCGGAAAGTTATTTCTTTACGCCCGCGAAGAAGGGCGTAAAGTTAATTATTGTAGACCGCGGGCGCACTTTACGCCCACAACCCGCAACAAATTAATAAAAAAGTAGATTACCTTAGTTACAAAACAATTTTTATATACCTAACTTGTAAAATCACTCTTGCCGTGAATGCGTCAATTTGACATTTTTAAAAATGCCATTAGAAAATTTTTATTAGAAATTAGAAATCAAAAAATTTAAATAAAATCTTCGTCCGTCCAAAAATATTGTATGTTATGTACCGTGGGCTAAAATCGATATTCTTACGCCCTTGATACATAAATAACTATTTTGTTTTTACTAACTGCTTCAATTTTTTCACGTAATGACAAATGGTAAAATTTTTTAAATATATTCAACAGTAACATATCCATCATAACATATTTAAAATAATATTTATTATTTAATTGTATTTTTCTGTAACAAATATTTAAATGTTAGAAAAAAAACAGAATATTATCCTACGTACCTATATGAAAGATTAATTCGCTCTGAATAAAAACATACAAATTAAATCACAAATAAGCTGACGCTGCTTAGACAGCAGATTTCGGGCCGGTTATTTTGCTTACAAATTCCTGGCGAACAATGATGACGCTGTACCGGCTGTACAGAAAGCAGCGTTCGCGCTGCTATTACCGTGTGTTATTAAGAACTAACAAGCCTGCGCGAAACTTGCAGAGAAATGTACGTTTTTGACGCTACTACATTTTGCAGCGTCTCGGAACTCCGCGAAACTTGCACCGACGCGACGTACGTTTTCGACAATATTACATTTCGCAGCGTCTCTGAATGGAATCTACAGCTTCGGTTAAAATAATTCCTTTTAAAAGCGGTTTAATTAATTAAATTTATGTAATAATTATGCAAAATATTGAATGATTGTTATATTATTGATATTTTCAAGTACAAATTTAATAGGTAATTAATTTTCGTATTTTTTCTGGGGGTGCTGCAGTGTCGCAGCGCTTATGGACCAGCCGCCACTGCTTCTTCGCTACTAACGTTTTCATCACTTTCACTCATTCGCTATCACTCATTTTTAATAATTTCTTATTATTTAAATACAGAAGAATCAGTTTAAATAAACTTCAGTACCTCTACTAACATTAATGGAACTTTGACAGCTAGGTTACCTGTTCTACCATCATTGTTTATGTGCAGTTACTAATATTATGTTCGAAAATAGAACCACGGGACCGCGGTTATGGTTCGAGGTTCCTGAACGGTTACGGTTCGCGTTATTATTTTCGAACGGCGTGGTTACATATAACCTATAAAACAACTGTCACTCTTTTGCGCGAATGGTCTGTAGTGTGTAATAGTTGTGAGTTTAAGGTTATGTCACAATATTTTACCACGAAACCGCGCTCAGTTCGCGGTTACTGTGGTACGCAGAATTGACCACAGCGTTCAGGAACCGCGTTCGTAAATAGTACCGGTTTCCTGAAAAAACTAACCGCGGTCCCGTGGTTCTATTTTCGAACATAATATAAATGTTTTATTAACAAATGAGTGCATAAATATGTTCAGTCCGGGACTTACACTCATTGTAAAATTTAAGGGACTCGTGACCATAGTTAATATTATGGAGTGGTTTCGTTATTGCACTCATCAATGAGTCGATATATTCTAAACGAGATGTCGCGGCTAACTCATTTTGGGATTTTTTGGACTGAACATGTTTATGCACTCATCAATTCAATTATCTAGTGAAAATCAATACTTGGTGGAGTACATCCAAAGTAACTTTTACACTTACAAAACTAAACAAAAAGTGTAAACTGACATGTTCCTACCTTTTTTTGTTGGTCTCTTTACATAACTCATAACATAACCACACTTTTTAAAACGTAACCTCACTTTTGTAAGTCATTACTAACCTAACCTAACCTAACAATTTCAGCAAAATTTTAAATTTTAGAAATAAAAACATTATATGACAAATAAAAGGCACTTTCTAATCAAAAATTACATGATAAATACAGCTAGACAAAGAGATTTTACATGAAATTACAAAAATACTGTAAAAGAGAACTTTTCCGCCAGGAACATACAAGTTTGCACAGTAAACTAATACTAGTCTTTTGCGACGAATTAATTGTTACATGTCCAAAACACTAAAAATATATCTAATCCATAATTTATATTATAGATAACAGCCGTTGGCCGTTACGGTATGTCAACCACTCGGTGTCGCATACCTGTTGGTTATTTCTACGGACACCTCATAGTATTACCAGAAGAAGTGGCAGAGCAGCCGCAAACAAGTTCGGCAACAATCACTACAGACTTAGATAATCAATTAAATGTATTATCAATGTTGTTGGAAGATGTCAATTGCAGATACAGCTTAGCTTGTTCGAAGCTTAAAGATTTGTTACATCCTTTCCTAACTTCAGGCATTACAAATGCATCGCATTTGTCAGCCTATATGAATATTATGAAAGAAAGTTCGTCCAGCACTACGAATTCTGAAAATTCGAAAATATTCAGTGCCTATCAGGTAAGTCCTCTCGCACAAATTTCGTTTATTTTTTTAATACCGCTTTTCATAATGCAGGAAGCAGTTACATATCAGCGTCAACTGAATACCGTACGAAACGTTATGTGTAGAATTGAAAATGGTTTAAGTAACACAGAGCAACCTGTAAATCAGAATAGTTTAACCGATGCTTGCACTGATAAACTTCGATGTATTGTGGAAGCTTTATTAGATGCTTTGTTATCGATAGACACCAACTGCGTAATAAACCTTGAAACTTGTCGAAAACTATTCCAAGGTTTATGCGTGTCCCAAGGATCAAGAATTCAATTTCTCGCAGCCACAATGCTCGTAAGATCCTGTGGAAAACAACCATATTGGGGTAGTTTCTTGGCCGAAACATTAAAAGAAATGTACTCATCTTCCTACACGTGTAAATTTCCTCAAGATCGTGTGTTTGTCCTGTTGGCATTCTTGGGCCGTAAAAGTTTAGAACGTAGTTCTGTATTGGACGCCACTTTAAGAGTAATCGCTGAAGTTCTGCTACCTTTAGTTCGGAACAGACAGTCATTGTTAGCCGTATCGATCGATCTACCATTGTTAGGGTGGTTGCTATTGTTTTTATCGCTTCAACTTGATATCAGCAAAGGATCACTCCAGAGCGCTACTCGTTGGGACTGGGTTACTGGTGAAATGGCTGGAAAAATAACCGAAAATGCTGGATCCGCTTACAAAAAGAAGCTTCACAAGCGAGTCCTTCAGTACAAACAACAGTTGGAAAATCTCGATTGGACACATAAAGTCGTGCAGTCTTCCACACAGGTACAGGTTTGTATTATTTTTTACTTTTAAGTGTTGTATCCAAAACCTTATGAAATTAGATAGTGGATTATCTAATTTTATATGGAAAGGGAGTCTTGGTAGTGCAGTGGAGTTAACGCTTTGTGTTGATGATAATTCAAAATTTTCATAGAGCAGTCAAGATATAAGCTTCTTAATCATGATTTTAGTAGTTAGGTATATTCTAATTTAAAAAAACAAAAGAGGGTTGACTACCAAGGTTCTCTTTTATCGCTTAAGAGCTAAGTTGCGGACGTATTTCTTGCAGCAAGTTTGTCACGGCAATTTACATACTCGAGTGAAAAATGCCACTTTTTTGTTGCTAAATATGTTCGACTTTGCAATAATACTTTTGTGAAGTTGTGACGTTCTATGCGTAACGTGAAAATTGTAGAGAGAAATACATTCATCTAGCTTAGCTCTAACCAGGTAGCCTAGAACTTTTCGTAGGTGTAGTTTAAGGGAATGTGGAATATTCTGAAGCCGAGGCAGTTGAGGGCCTTCCAAGGCTGAGGTGATATGGGACAATCTGAGACAGCCAAAGATAGTTTGAAATACTAACGAAATTTTGTGTAATCTGTAGCAGTTTGCTCTTTTTTTCGAGTAGTCTCACCAATATACATACAGTAATAATTATTAACCTATATTCTTTAGTAAGTCCAGGCAATCAAGAGCGATTCGAAACAATCTAACAGAGACCAGTTTTTTTATCTCTACGATTAACTGAACCAATCCAATTATTACTAAATAAAGCTTTTAGTACAGTAACCCCCCGACTTACGTGATTTCGCAGTTACGTAATAAATCTCGGCTACTTTTGCGTTTTTGACATCAATTGCAGTATGCAACAACATAATAGCAGCAGAGGGCAAGCGCGCAAAAGCTATAACATTCAAACTGTTTTTTTATTACTATGTAATATCACGTCATTGGCTATTGGTCCATGTCTTAAGCTAGTGCTGGACGGTTCAAACGATTCAAGGAGCGTACAAATCTATCCAGCATCAAAGTCACGGGTGAGGCAGCAAGTGCAGATACAGATGCGGCAAGTAAATTTCTCGAACTTCCGGCAGAAATAATTGAGGAGGAGGGCAAATATATGCCTGAGCAAATATTTAACACGTTCACTGCCACCGGCTCCGATCGGAGCCACTCAGATACACGGGTTATATGCCGGGATAAAAATTTGACTGTAAGAGCCGCCTACTCCGATCGGAGCCACGCTTGGCTATAGCGGCCAGTATCCCCAGTCTAGTGATGGGTCGCTCATGAGCGAGTCGTTCAAATTGAACGGCTCACCGTAGTGTGCGGTGCGAGTCATACTCTTTTCTACTGAACGATTCGTTCATCGTTCATTTCAGCGCAATACACACTTCGTTGCCGAGTAAATTCGTTAGCTCTTTCTATATGTGTAAAACAGGGATACTGTACTGTGCTACGGCACAGAGAATGACCGAATTGTTTTCGTACGTGTTGCGTACATAATTTGAGCTTTATTAATTCGGGGTACTAATAAAAATAAAGTAGGTTTGATAAGAAAATATGCAAATAGTAAACTATGACCTAACGAAATTAATGTCCTTGAATGGCATTTGCTTTTTAAGCAAAAAGATCCACCTCCGTAATTAATTTAAAAATATGAGCTTGCAAAAAATTGATAAAACAAAAACATTCATAATTCATAGGAAGTTTAATACAGGAATAAAATCTACGTTGTTACATCTTTCTTCTATAACTATAAACATGTATTTAAAAAATATATATATAAAATTTTATAGGACCTTACTAAAAAGTAACATCTCACTTCGAGTGTGCAAAGTGCAAATGATTCTGTTGTAAAACAAAAATGTGTCTGCTTTATAAATCCCTTTTTTAGACAAAAACCTGACAGCTGACAGCAGGCACGTACAACAAGAGATCATTGTTTAACTGGGTTAAACCATCTGGATTATATTTGGTGGGAAAATGCATGTTTAAACCCTTACTCAAATATGACACAAAGAATGCACTCCAAATTATACGTTTTAAGTGACAAGCAAAACATACAAAGAACTATTGCAAATGGTTAACATAACTAAAATATTATCATCTAAAATATAAAAATAACAAAGTATCCAACTAATAACTAATATGTTAAAGTATCCAACACAGCTTAGAAACTAATGGACCTGCTGTGTAGCTGTACGATAGTAGACTCGAATTATATAAAAGCATTTTTTTAAATTTTCACTTTCCTATAAATAAAAGTAAATGCTTTTAAATAATTTAATTATGTGTTTTACGGTGTATTTTAAAAATCAAAGGTAAGATACACTAAATGTGAATTATAATGATTGATCCATCATAAACTGAGTTTTGGATGGGATATATTTCGTACACAGCCGTAGATTGTAAATATTTTTTAATGATATCATAAATTGTTAGATATTTGTTTTCGTATGACATCATGACTCTTGAACTGTTTGTTTCCCGTGTGTAACGCACAGTGCCGTATATTATATTCCCTCTAAGCACAATATGACTATCTAGTTCAATTGAACGAGTCGCTCTGAACGACTCACCAAAGTGTGCTGAACGATATGTGCGCGCACAATAAAATTGAACAACTTACCCATCACTACCCCAGTCGATGTGGCAGTGAACGTGTTAATGTTGACGAAATGACTCTGTTTTGGAAGAGGATGCCAACACGGATATTTATTGCGAAAGAGGAAAAATCTATGCCTGAATTCAAGGTCGCACTTCAAGGGACTTGAAACTTAAACCGCTTACAGTGTACCATTCCCAGAGACGACAGGCCTTCAATAACATGGACCTGAGTAGGCTGCTCGTAATATGGAAATCCAATACCAAGGCTTGGGTTACACGTGTGCTGTTTGCAGACTGGTTCAATAACCATTTCATTCCTCAGGTGAAGGAATATTGTGCCAAGAAAGGAATCCCATTTAAAGTACTTCTCCTCCTGGACAATGCCCCTAGCACCCGGAAGAGATGGATGACTTTCATTCTGATGTAATAGTAGGTTACGTACCAAGTGGCGAAAAGTAGATTTTTACTAGACGAGTATGGCAGGTTTTTTTTCCGAAATGGACTTGAGCGACGAAAATAAATTGTAAAACCATTCAGAAGATATTTTAAATGCTGCCCGAGAAGATATCAAATTGCATTTTAATGAAACCTGACGTTGCTATGCCGTAATGGTTGCTATGCTGTAAAGTGGCCCATTACAGTACGATTTTGAGTATCGTAAAGTAATACATTACAGTACGAAATGCGAAAAAAATTGTTTACCTGCCTCCTAGAACCACCGCACTGGATCGAGGGGCTATTGCAACTTTCAAAGCCTACTATTGAGGGCATTATTCTACGTGATTTCTGGGAAGAGTTACAATATCTTTGACGCTTTCAAAAACATCGGGGTGGCATGGGATGGAGTCAAGCGGACAACAATGAACGCTGTGTGGAAGAACCTCTAACCTCTGCCTAGAAGTGGGGCAAAATCGTTTGAAGTTGACACAAGAATTACGGCAAGCGACGGAGACGTGTGTGCAACTGGCAGAGCAATTAATTAGAGCTGGAAGTGGATAACGTTTGACGTTAAAGAGCCTTTTTTAAGTCACGATTCAGTTGGACATTTTTTTATTTAAAAGGTGTTATTTCAGTTTGTTTTTATATTGTTTTATATATTTTTTCATACTTTTATAGTTTATATCCGGGTACTCCTGCTGCATGATATTTCATTTATAAAATAATGCATACTGTGTAAGTAATACACATTAAATATACATAATAATAATAAATATTGCAGTTTCTTACGAAGTTACACTTAAGCAATTTACAAATTCGACTTACGTTAGGCGGCAGTCCCACTGAGCCACCATCAACCACGCACAGCCATCAACTAAAATTTAAACATATACTGTTAGTCTCACTGAACCACCGACATCCACCCACCGTCATTAATTGGTGGTCACCAGTTTGAAATTTTCAACTTGTTTCAATTTTGGTGGACGGTGGTTGTTGATACTGCGCGTGCGCCAGGGCGTGTAGCGTCAGCTGATTTACGACAGGCGGGAAATTTAAATATAAGGTGGGCAGGTTATTCCGTTTGTGGATATTCTGACCTAAAATAAACGTAATCGAAAATCTGCGGCATGCGCTTAGCGCGCGCATTTTCGAAACATAAATGGTTTGAACTGGAGATTTTAGACAAATTAGAAGTGAATGATGAGATTAAAAAATTATTTATTTTTATACATAAATTATTTATTTGTTTAACATATTACTTTATTAATTGTTGCGGCGAAGATATTCAAAACCTAACAATAGAGCAATAGACAAGCAGAACGAAATTAAAGGCAAAGAAAAATTCAAATATCTCGGATTCCACATTTCAAGAAAAGGAACAACTGAAGAAGAGATCCTAAATAGACTAGGTCAGACAAGAGCAGCAGTAAGACAAATCAATCCAGTCTTATGGAGCAGACGTATCACTAGAAATACGAAAAAACAATTATATAACACTCTAATAAGACCCATCATGACATACATAAAATAACTAACACAAAGACACGTGATAATATAATTATAACCGTCAACTTCTGTTCTTGTCTTTGTCTTTAGTATCATGTCACAGCAGTTTAACAAGCAAGCGGGAAATTTAAATTTTTGGTGATCAGCGGTGGTGCAGTGAAACTGCAGCATGTAATTTCAGTTGGTGGTGGGTGATGGTGGCTCAGTGGGACTGTCGCCTAAAGGTTTGCGGAAAGCATTACTTACGTAACTTGGGGGGTTACTGTATATAAAATACAATAATCTATAGTTTCTTCTTTCCTCTTGGGTGCCCTTCAGACTATCGAATTCTACAGTGTAGTTCACTAGAATAACATAATATTTCTATCTTTCAGGCCCTGTCGGCTTTGTCAACGCATGCAGCAAACCTAACCTCCAAACTGGAAGCCGCACTAAAACAACAGGAACATCTTTTTAAGAAAATGAAACAATTCAAATCGTTTAATAAAGACATCCCAAAGAGTTCCTTACTTGAAAATAATGACACTTCGAAACAAGGAAAAAGAAGGCGTGAACCCACCGAACCTTTGAATGGAAAACAAAGCCCGCCTATCGTACCACAACATTTAGATAATACTCATTGCTTAGCTGTTGCAAGGGGTCTTTTAGCACTGTTACTTGCAATGGATCATTCTTGTAGCGCAGACATGTTCCTCTTGTCATGCAAGGTTAGTTTCCCTTGTTTTTATAGTGATCGAAACTAATTAATTTGCGTTTGTAGGTAATCGCTCGTTTAGTTAGTATATCGAAGTTACAATTAGGACAATTAATGAGTGAAGAGCAACTGTTGAAACTTGTACATATTTGTATTGGTTCCGAATTGCCTTGGGCACCACATGCGTTAGCGTGTTTATTACAAGACATCGTAGAAGTAGGAAGACCGCCCACTTCCGATAATGATATGGAAACGGATTCTTCTCCTGCTTCAACCAGTTGGGGTTCTAACGGTAAGTTGATATTAATAATGGTCTTGTATTTTGTTTGGTTTGACGATAGTGCATGCTGTTAATCTAGTTGGTAAAGTAATAATAAAGAATTCATGTATAAGCCAGCATCCCAAAAAAACTTCTATTGAATTGCTCAGCCATATGTAAATTTTGTATACAAGTTTTTCCTTTCAGAAAATTTTAATGTGTCGTAAATAGATAGAGGTATTGGATTGGCAACCGAATTGCGGTCTACCTAGCTTTGTGTAACATAACCTAAAAATTTGAACATTCATGTTTGCTATGATTTAAGTTGTCAGGTTGTGTTGACTGTAGTAATGTTAAATTAGATATTCTTAAATCTTGTTTAAGTACTTAGTTGCAGTTGCTTTACTTCTTTTTCCTCCTCTCTTCCTGATGCCCTATATGGCGTTGAATTATGATTCTGTGCCCTTCGAGTTGACCGATGTTTTCCATTCTTTTCTTTTTTGTGGTGTGTAGCGTCTCATTACCGAACACACCCTCCTGATTTCGCTTAATTAGCATGCAAAATTTAACTTTATGTTATCACTATTTTCTTTAAAACTTTTTTCTACACCTATTTAATTATATTGTAATTATTAGCATTTTTTTGGTGAAAAATAGTACCTATAATTCACTGCAGTGAATTATGGATTCATAATTCACTGCAGTGAATTATGATTTCGGCCAATCACAAATACATAAATATTTCGTTAATCCAATCATATTTTAAATCGCCCGCGATCAACTCCTTCTGCGGCTGACAATCGACTCGCGTGACACGCCCAAGTGTGTTGTCATATTGCTTGTTTACAAAGTTATCAAATTTGACTAATTTGAGTCTAATGTATTTGTTTAATAGGTGTAGAAAAAGTATCGTATTACAGTCGCGATTATGGCCATTATTCGCTCAGATGATTTGTGCCACTCGCCTGACGGCTCGTGGGCTCAAACGTCATCTTCGTGAATAATGGCTGTCATAATCGCTCATATAATAATATACTATTATCTCCCCTTTTTTATCCTATTGTTTTGCAGCTTTATCACTTATCTTAGTTTCAGTCTATTTTATATTCTTAGCCACTTCGTTGTTTTTATTTATTATTTTTAAGTATAAAACTTTATAAATATTTGTATGCTGTAAAGGGTATGCTACTCGAAGAAGAAGAATACAACTACAACATTGGGAAATTTTTCCTTACCAGCACGAAATCCAGTTACTTTATTTAAAAGAACAATTCTTTTCAATCATTGGTGATCTACAACTTTGGTGTTTGTTTCCAACATATTTTAATTTTTATATTTTGAAGGTATGACTCGTATCGCCAGTTTCAGAAAATAATAATTGTCATTTTAAATGGTCTTAAGCAATTAGTTACATAATCTTAATATGCGATCGAAAAAATTTCACCTCAAGTTGGCTATGAAACATGCAAACACAAAATTAGGCATGTGGACTTTTAAGTCATAGCGTTGTTTTATAGGTTATGTGAGGTGTGTGAGGTTATGTCTGTTTTGCTGTCAGGCATATAAAAAGTCACTAATTCTATTAAACACAGAATTCAAATCTGCCACCAAGAAAATGGAGGTCACATAACTCATCTACTTTAAAATAATTTTCTGTTAATAATATTTTTCTGTTCAATTTTTATTTAATTTTAGTTTTTAGACTAATTTAATCTGCTCTAATTTTTATCAGTTAGCCGTGGTTTTAGATTTAGTAGTTCTAATGGCTCAAGTTGTATGACTTTAGCAAAGACACGGTTTATATTTTTCATGGCAAACTTTGAGGTGAAATTTTTTCGACCTCATGTTATTAACTGGAGCTAACTCTACAGGTAAAATTTTTGGAAAAAGCGATATGTTGTTTGTTGTCGTATGATATAAATTTATTGTGTCTAAAAACTTAATGTATTTTATTGACTGCATAATTCTATAGAAGTTTTTTAGTTATGCATTTTTTAGTGCTGGTGTATAGGGCATCCAATCCCGAAACAAAATTGAAATCCCGGGATTCGGGACTGTGAAAAGTAGAATCCCGGGATCCCGGGATTTTCAAATTATGAATATATCCCAAAATTTATACAGAAAATTTGAGTAATAATTTTTATTATTTTAATGCGGATATAAACGGATACAAAGATATTAAATTTAACATAAAAAATATAAAAAGAATAACTTATCAATACTTTAAATCTTTAGAATAGTATATTTTCTATGTTCACTGAAAAAAGCACGCATAAATGCAAGTCTATCTAAGGTTTTATCTGTAAGTGACGATCGGAATTTGGTACAGAAAACAGCAGCTGCCGAAAATGCACCTTCCGATTCAACACTAGTAGGAACAATTCAACAATTGTTAATAGAAATTCATAAGCTAATTGAAGGTTGTGTCCACGAATACCTTCTTTTTTAAAAAGTGACCTCTTCTTTTTACAGCGAATTAAATTTTAAATTATTAAATTTCATAGGAATGCGTAGCTGTATTTTATGACGCGATTCTGCATCTCACGCAGTTCAATGCGCAATGTAAATTAAATCCCGCAAATCCCGGGATTTTTAGCCTCCGAGTCCCGGGATTTCGGGATTCAAAAAGCATGCGTGATCCCGGGATCCCGGGATTTGAGATTCCGGGATTGGACGCCCTACTGGTGTATCATGAATTCGCTACTGGTTTGCCATAAATTTAATTTTTTCCGTCTTATTATTAATGTCCAATTTAAAGTGGATTTATAAATTGACAATAACAAGAACAGAACCGAAAGCCTAAACAGCATTCACTGTATTAATAAAATTTGAAACTCTGCAAACATATTTTTAAAAATGTTTGGGGAATCATATGTAATTAAACGATTAAAATCTTTTTAAATTACATTGTTCACATTAAATTTTTACTATGCTTGCATCTAAAACAATTAAGAACTTGCTATTTTAGAAATTAAATTTTTAATAAGTACTGAATTTGTTATAGTATTCGATTTATTTCATTATTGCATGAGCATGTTTTGGATTTACTTTTAAATTAGTTTTGGCAGTTTAGTATGGCTAAATTTGTATTTGATTAACAAATTTATCAAAAAAGAGGTATTCTCCAAAACATCAAAAAATAGGAATTTGAAATTAAATTTTCAGACCTTCTTACAGACGTTGAGATCCTTTGTGAATCGTTTGCCTTAGAAGATAATGTGTTATCCGAACCAGCCTCTAAACAAGGCAAAACCTCAAACAATAACAACAACAATCAGTTACCGTCTGTCTACGAATCTGATGATTCCGAATTGGAAGATTTCCTTGATGATATTTTGGAAAGAGGTCGAACTGCTTTGAAGAAATCGAATAAAAGTTTCCATCCTACTTCTGCGAGTTCGTGTGCGATGGATTCTCGACTTGAAATGGGTGTAGAAGCATCGGCAGAAATGACGCTAAGAAGATTAGTAACTTTAAATGCGTATAATTTAATGCAGAATGTGAACGCATCAATACCGCACATCGAAAGTGATCATGATTTACCTGCATGGCCTTCGAATCTGTTAACGCCATGGCAAGTCGATCTACAAGCGTCCACAACAAATCGTGTAATGTTGGTTTCTTGCTTCAATTCGTTATTCAGAGAAATGCAAATGCAATCGTCCATTAACATCGAGCATATTTTACAATTATGGCTTACATTGAACTGTATTCATGGGGATGATAAATTTGATCCTTCTGCTGCACCGTTTATCGGCTTAGATCACGAAGCTGTCAGTTCTTTAATTTCCGCAATCGCATGGAGTTCTGGTTTGTCACTCAGAACATGGTGTAGTGCTTTACAGACTCTGACGTTAGTTTGCAATATGATTCAGCAAGGAACTAATAATGCAGCAGCCGCTTCGCAATGGATCGACACTTACGGAATGTATGCTACAACTTTGTGCATAATTAACCATCCCGATTTTGTGCAACTTCTTTTACGTCTTTTGTCCGGAACTGGATTGGTATTTTCTGAGAAAGGTTTGGTGAGTATATTTGAAGTGTTTTTAATTTGTAGTTATTTATACAGGGTGATGCAGAAGTTCCTATAGTAGTAGTATTGTCTCTTGTTATGAATTCCAATTCGGCTATTGATGAATTTACTTACCTTCATATTGATTTTCTCCATGATTGTCTGAGGGTTCCATCGTAGCACCTTCTTGCATATTTAACTATCATTTTTCCTTAATACATGCTCAAGCCATTCTAACTTCCTATTCCATATTTCCACTTCTATTCTTCCTTCCCCTGCCTTCCTCCATAATTCCTTGTTAGATATAGTTTTTGGGCACCATATTTTTAATATATTTCTTAAACATCTGTTAACAAACACTTGTAACCTCTGTTTCACCTTGTTTATAACTGTTCCGATTCCGAGCCATAGAAGAGAACTTTTATTCAAACGCCACACTAACTAGCATTTACGTCTTTTAGCACTCCGTCCCCAGTCGACACTACACTACCCAGATATGTAAAATCTTCTACTTTTTCCCCATTTACTGTGATGCCTTCAGTTGTTTCCACATTCATACACATCAATTTAGTCTTCTTCTTGGTTAATATTTATATATTATAATTTCTGTTATGTGAGACCAAGCATATATCATCGAAGAAGTGCATGTCTTCTAGGCTTTCATTGTATTCGAATGTTATTCTTCTTACTTTGCACAGTCACATTTAGTATCTCATCTATTACTATTAGAAACAATAACGGTGACAGTATGCACCCTTGTCTAGCCCCTGCATTAGTCTGGAATTCTTCTGATAGTAGTTGTAGTTCTTACATGCTTCTTATTAGGTTTGTTAACCTCTGAGGCATTCCTTTGTTTTTTAGCACAATCCATATACAGCCTCTGTCCACCGAGTTATAAAGGCTTTCTTATAATCTGGGGGACTGGTATTCCAATGGTTGTTCTTCAGTTATTCTCAGCGACACAATCATATTTATACATGGTCTGGCTTTTCTGAATCCACTTTGTTCCTTTCTCATTTTACCATTTAATGCTTGTATGATTCTATTTAAAATGATTCTACAAAAGACTTTACTCCCTGTGCTGAGCAGTGTTACCCTTCTCCAGTTATCACATATTTGTAGGTCATTCATCATTTCTATTCATCCAGAAATACTTCCTCACACCATAGTTTCACAAAAAGAGGTAGCAATATATCCGCAGACGTTATGTCAGCTTTCAACACCTCACTTGTTATTTTTTATTTAGTCTACTTATTCCCGCCATTTTTTCCTTCGTGGTATGTTTCAGTGCATCCACTACTTTGAAAGTTGGTGGATCTATCCTTATGTCTAGCTTAGGTAGGTTTTCTATTTCCCACATTTCCTTCACGATGTTTCCTACATTCTTGTCTTTTATTACTTTTTGTGTTTTTGTCACGCCAATTTTCCCTCATATTTTAAATTGATAAAGTCCACACATTTCAAACATTAAGACAAGGAATGAGAGTGTCCTTTCTCCTATGCCATTTTCTCACACCACATTTTCAACCCGCTATTGGCTATCCCAACATTGGCATTGAAATATCCCATTAATAAAACTATGTCTTCCTTGAGAATGATTTTCATGACTTGAGTCAATTTGTCATTTTTCTTTATCCTCGTATTCTGTTACATCTACGGGTGCATAACATTGAATTACCGTGAGTTTGTTTCACTTCATGTTTAGCTTTGTCCTCATTATTCTGTCATTTATTGGTTTCCACCCTACTGGCCCGTCCTCATTTAATATAATCGCCACTCCTGTAGAATAATAGTAATAGTTGTAAAATATAGTAAGTTAGCAACATAACAGATGACTATCATTATTGATGTTAGTAACAAAACATGTATGAAGGGTTTATATATATATGTATATATAAGCTTTAACAGGCCTTTAGACGCTCAGCTTTATTAGGCTCTTCCATATCTTTCTGTCTTTTGCCACTGTCCTCCAATTCCTTATATTCAATGTCTCCACATCTTCTAATACCGCCTGTCTCCATCTCCTTCTTGGCCTTCCCTTTTTTTTCTTATAATCAGGTTCTTTCCATGCAATCTTCTTAACCGTTCTACTTTCCGTCATCCTTTCTAAATGTCCTAACCATTGCAGTCTTCGTTCCCATACAGTTTGTACAATATTTTGTTCTTTATATAGCTCATATATTTCCGCGTTTTTTCTCCTTTCGTACCCCTCTTCTGTTTTTCTCCCTCCAAATAAGTCACATCTAGCAGCGATATTCCCCGGTAATTATTACAATCTGTGACCTCTCCTTTTTTTAATATTGGTATAATAGTTGCGTGTTCCCAACTACTAGTAGGCATCTTTTCTTGTCTCCTGATTTCTGTTATTAATTCGAATATACTGTTTCTTAAAATCTGTCCTCCAAACTTAATATTCTCTGCTGTTCTTCCACTACCTCCTGCGCTTTTATGATTTTTCATCTTATCAATAATGTCAAATACTTCGTCTTTAGTTGGTTCTTCTACTTCCACTTCTTCTTGCTCTTTCATTATATTTACACACTGAATATTTTCTTCCATTTCCCCTTCGTCTACGTTTAAAATTTCTTCAAAATATTCTTTCCATCGTTCCTTAACTTTCCTGATGAAAGGTTTAGTGAGTGTTAATTAAGAATTATAAAATTATAGAATATTATTAATTTAATACAACATGGCGCAGTCGGTAGGATCCGAACCTATGCTCCCGTAGGGAATATGATTTACAACTATTACTATTATTCTACAGTCCTGATCCTTTTCTAGCCCTGAATAGATCATCTTACAATTATCAACTTCTATTTGTCCTATTCCATTCCATTTCACCTTGCTTGTACTTCTTCATTTCTTTCATTGCCTGTTCTAGTTTTCCTGCTTTATATAATGTTCTTGCATTCCATGTTGCCGCCTTCCTTAGCTTCATCTTTTCTCTTTTTTCGTTTATTCCCACATCCTTCTCCTTCGTTGCGTTGCTTTCCCTTTGTTCCTGTTTTAAATACCCTTTCATATCATTATTCATTCCATTTTTGTCTTCGCTAATCCGTCCCTCTGTTGTATCAGTCATTAATTTTGGCTGATTCCTGCTTAAAAAGATCCCAGTCATAGCTTACATTGTCTATGGTTTTTTTTTAATATCCCATTGTAACTTTTCTTTTGCTTCAGTTTCGTTTTTCATAATACACAGTTCAGTTTTGACTTTTCCTTCCGCGTAAGTTAAGTCATTTTCAATGAAGATTGTAGAACCTTTCATTAAACTTTTTCTTTCCATGGCCTCTTTTTTTATTGTCCCACAATTAATATATTCTTTTCATCCTAACCATTCTTGACTTTTGTTGTGATGTTGAGCTTATCCGTCAGTAGTTGTTCAACCCCTTCCTTGATCAGACTTTTTTCCAAGATCGTTCTTACTTCTTCTCTTTCAGGATCTGTTGTTTTATCTTCTGATTTGACAAAAGGCAACAAAATATATGCTTTAGCGGTTAATGAGACTCTATTTATGAATTTTAAGGTTTTTTTAATATTCTACCAAAACTGTCACTTTTACAAAAAACAAATTACACAGCATAGATTATTATTATCTAAACAAAACACCAATACTCAAGCAAACCAAGGCAATACTGACTAACACAGAACATATATAAAAATATCAGTAACACATAACATAAAAATATCAGCAACACAGAACATAAGTAGTTTACAATGCAAAAAAAATTGCAGGAACTTTTACACCACCTTCTATACTGGGTGATTATTTTAACAAGGCTTACCATGAGAACTCACATATCTTGTTAGCAAGAGTTGAAATCAATGGTATAATAACATCTTAAAAAACTATAACCCTTGTAAAGTGTAAAAAGAAGCCCTAACCACAGCCCTCTTGTATTTATAAAACAAAAAGGTTTTTCTTTAAAAGAACTCTTCAACAAATATGACTGACTGTCTTATAAGTACAGGAGTCTCACTGTTACATAGTAAGCTGTGATAATATTTTAATGCTATGTATACATTTCCAAAAACACTTCAGAAATGAAAATTAAGTTTCGTTAATCTTTTAGGCTGGGCCTTCATTATGTAAAGCTTTACACGATCTCTTGGTTCGCTTACAAATGCGTTGCGATGTAGTCAGCCCATCCAGTAAACCAGGAAGTCAGTTAAAGTGCTTACTCCTCAAGGTTGTGTATCAGCTTGTACAGCCTACTGGTCCACTCGCCGCAAGACAGGGACCTTTAGATGCACAGTGTAAATTATTACAATCAATGGTTTACCTTGACTTTTGTAATGCAGATGTCGGTATAGCAATGAGTATATTTGAAAGCACAGGTACGCTGACTAGTATTATTATAAATTCGTAACCGTAATTTAATTGGTTTTTTATTTCCAGGGGTACTTGTGCACTCGTATATATCACACGTTGATCGAATTAAATGTGTAAATATAGGAGAACGTTTAAATCCAACTTCGCATCTATTTAGTGGCATATTTGCGTCTGTATTAGGTTCGGAGGCTAATAAACAGGATCGACCAGTATCGTGGGATGTTCTTTTGGTTTCTTTATTGAAACTTCTTGCTAAACTTGTACAGACACCCTTACCTGGAACTGGAGATCAACCTGTAAGTCATTAACTATAATTAATAAAGCTATATTAAACATTTATGTTATGAAACCCAATGATTAGGAATTAACATGTAAACTTTACAGGAAGCAATGGATACTGAACCTCCTGGAACATCACAAACTGATGAAAGTAAAGCAGAACAAATCCAGCAAGAACGCAGTAGCCCACCGGTGCCATGCTTGGCGGATACTGTTCTCCAACATCATCCCAGTATTATTCGTCTTTGTCAGTCCCTTGCTGCGTGCAAAGCGTCTTCACTTTCTATGTTGGCTAATATTTCGCAACAGGTACGAAATTTGTTCGTGTGTTATCAAAGAACACTTTTATGATAATCATAATTTTTTTCCAGAGTACTTTTGCCGACCTTGGTGAACCTGGCACTGTTGGTGATGCGGTGTTTCATATTTTAGCAGCTTTGGCTCGTAAAACTTCAAGAAAAGAGTTAATCATGGAACCGTTATTAATGTTCCTTTCTCAAGCACCACAATTAAGTGAGCCTCTGTTGTGGTTTATTTTGCAAGTATTAGACACGGAAGAAGCACTTCGAGAATTCTTAACTGCAGGTTAGTATTACACTCAAACAATAAATAAATAAACGGCAGAGATTTAAAACCATTCGTTTTTAATAGGTGGCATCACAATTTTGGGTCAAAGTTTGGTACAAAGCAGCAACGCCCCAAATACAGTTTCTCATGCAGGAACGGTTTCAATGGTAATGCAACATTTTGGAGGTTCAACAACACGTTCGGATGCTAGCACGGCTATTGCTTCTGCATCTACTACAAAGAAGTTACAACAAGCTACTCTTGAAAATACAATGGCGTTAGTGAATTTTGCTCCTTTTGGAACCATAAAGTAATATATTTATTATAAAGGAAATATTAAGTTATTAACGTAAACGTCTTTTTTAAATAGATGTCAATCAGGTACTGCACAACCGGCTGATGTATTAATTCAAGGAGGTGCGGCAACTCATAGGCGAGCACGCACGGCTCAGTGGTCGTATCATTTCTATCCTGAAGAAGTACACACTGAATTAACGTTACAGTTGCCTAGTGCTGTCCTTTTACGTGAAGTTCATCTACAACCTCACCTTAGTTCTCTAGCTACCTGCCCTTCTGCTGTTGCATTAGAGGTAAGAATTAAATGTTTTGTTATCATTGTTGAAGGTGTGGTGCTTACTGCTTACCACTCGGTATGACAGCGACTTTAGGAAGTGCTGATACGTTTACTTTTACAGGGTGACAAAAAGTTCAGCCACAAAAATTTTTGTTTTTGTTTTTATTTCTCTTTACATAAATGAAAAAGTAATATAGTTTCATCAACCTAACCTTTTAGTTAGATATTTAAGAGATATTTAACGTTTAGGGAACGCATCCACAATGTTGGAACACATTTCTGTTGAAATACCTTCTCAGCTCTTCAATAAAGCCTTTTTCAAGGCATCTACTGGTCCAAATCTTTTGTTCTCCAATATGGACCACACTGGATAGTCCATGGGATTGAGATCCGGCGAATTTGTCGGCCATTTCACGGACAGAAGAACCTCCTTACAAAAAGCTTGAGTTGTCTTCATTCTGTACAATGGCACTCTGTCCTGTTGAAATGTCCACTCAGTGTTTTGCAGCCCCTCTTGTACAACAGCCTATAATACACTTTAGCCTTTGACTTTGTCTACGAAAATGAGTGCAGGACTCATAGTGAGTTACTTTTGCAACTAAACGTTACTTTTTGTTACTATTTTTGCTTCTTCCCGCGTTTTTGGGGGATTTATAACAACTTCATGCGCTTTCAAAACTTGCAATAATATAGTTTTCTAAACGTGCTAAATTACCTATTGATAACAGCGTTTGGCTGGAAGTATATGTAATGGGAACGCACTTAAAGGTTAACATATCGTCGCTTGGCGGACAAACCCTCCTCTGTCATTTTGTTCTGAAATAGGGTTTTTGTCTATTTCGATTATTTTGGCCTTTCTGCAGTGTTTGGTAAAACCTCCTACGTGCTAAATGGTGTATAAAAATTATTAGAAATAATATTACATTAAAGTTATGAGTATTACAAAGCGTTTTTTGGTCCTTGAAAATTTTGTTTTTGGCACATGGAAGGTTTTGCCCTCCAAGCGACGATATATTATATTTGAATAATAATAAAACAGATTCTACCATCGATTTCCCTATATATTTTTTGACTTTGATCGATATGTATCTTCCCACCATATAGGGCTTAAGCTTCCTAAAACTCTTCAAGCCTCTTCTATTCTGGGCTCTATTTCTTCTGCTTAATTTTACAACACCGTCATTGCTCATGTGAACTTCTGTTACGTGTCCTAATGTCCACTGTAAAGGTGGCAGATTGTCTTCTTTGATTAAGACTAATGAATCCTTGATTATATCAGAGCTGTTGAAGCCTAAATGTTAAGCTAATGCGTAATTTCAGAATTCGACTAATCTCTTTACAATGTAGTGCAATAACAGCAAAGCTGCTGAAATTCTTTATCCATAGGATCACTGTAAACAAACACTTACAAGTGTTTGCAGTTGTGCTGTGAAGAGTAAGGTTGTTTGATATATGACTACTATGATTTGAGTCGTTTTCATTAAAAACTTACCCTTCTCTGAAAACTTTGTGGCTGAACTTTTGTATGACAACAAAGAGACTAAGTAATAGAGACGTCAGTATGGCTACGAACAATCTTTATAGAGTTTGTGACATTAAAAAAGAAAAACAGACGGCAAAAGTTAAGCATGCATTGATATAGACAGTCATTTCTTGTCTTTAATTGTTGCTAAGTAATGAAGATGTCTTAAACAAATGATAATTAAAAACTCCCAATTATTTACAGTTTTGTATAACTTTATTTAAATTGTTTAGGTATCCTCCGATGGACCATCTCGACTTGTTCCTGCTTGTCCTCCTTTACCGACCAGTGGCATGACATTTATTAGGTTACATTTACCTGTACCCGAAGTAGTTAACTGCATCCAATTACGTCTTTACAAACCAAGAGACGCCAACAACATCGGACTATCTCAAATTCGACTCTTAGGAACTTCCGCGTTTGGCGGTAGCGTGAAACAACAAGTTCTCGATTTATCAGAAGATGAATCTCACTGCAAATATAGTTTGGGATGGTTAAGGTTACTACATCATTGTTTCACATTATCAGGTGATAACGAACTTAAGAAACAAGTGATCGAAAGTGCCGCACAAGTGCCTGACTTGCTGTTGGTGTGTTGTGGTTTATTATTGGTTCCTACTCATATACCGAGCTTATATTTACCAAATTTAGAAAAAGTACTTTGTGAACTTAGCTTACACAATCGTCAGAATGGACTTAATGTGATCGAAATGCTTTTAGAAAGTAGGCCTAGTATTAGTGAACCTCTCGATACGACAGGCGGTATGTCCAAGAGCCCTCTCTTTTTGAATTCCGCTGGAGTTCAATCTGCTTGTGAACTACTTTACCAAATCTGTGGATATCAGGTGAGTGTTCTACAAATTTTTTTGTATTTTTTCATGGGTATTTCAAAAACAAAGGCACTCTTTATCGCTTGCCATAGTGATAAAGAACCCCTTTACTCTCGAGGATAAAAGCATAACTCATTGCATTATTGTATCACCACAGAAATGTGAGGATCAAACAAATACAGTAATAATACCTCGATTAACGAATCCACGAAATTACTTCGTACTTCATTTTCAGAGGTAAAAATACTATGACCAGAATAGGGATAAATGATAAGGTTTTTTCGAACAAAGAAACGTTTTATTAAATAGACAGTCAACTTACATACAAATATGTGTCTAAAGTTGATTGTTTATGCTTTTTTTTCTCTTTAATTTAACAATTGTGTATACAGCGTGTCCCAGGATAGATGTTACAATAGGTGTGGTGGACAAAAAATTTTTGAATTTTATTTGAAGATTGTGGAATTAAGCCCTGCTTAGTTTGAAGAGAATTTTAAGAATATTTTCAGTTTTTGAAAAACAAGTCGGCCTTGACATTGAAGCGAAAACTATTTTCTTTTCAGGTAAAGTACCCTTTTGTTCATGATACGGCAAAATTTTACTAAGAAAAGATGTTCATAATAAGAAATTATGGCGCTATGCAAAATTTCAGGAAGATCTACCTACTTTGATTAAACCGTCACATTTTAGATTAAACAAAATAAATTGTATTTATTCAAAATTTTCTTTGTAGAACATTGAACGAAACAAATAGCATTTACAAGAAATTTAACTTACGAAACATAATAATAACACTGATCTACAATAAATTATTTATTCCACATAACTGCCAGGAGGCCATGAAAAAACTATCGTTGACTAATCTTCCTGAAATTTTGCATAGGGCCATAATTTCTTATTATGAACAACTTTTCTTAGTAAAATTTTGCCGTATCATGAACAAAAAGGGTACTTTACCTGAAAAGAAAATAGTTTTCGCTTCAATGTCAAGGCCGACTTGTTTTTCAAAAACTGAAAATATTCTTAAAATTCTCTTCAAACCAAGCAGGGCTTAATTCCACAATCTTAAAATAAAATTCAAAAATGTTTTGTCCATCACACCTATTGTAACATCTATCCTGGGACACACTGTATAGAGTTATTGCATTTGACGCTGTTCGCTTAATAATGACACTTCTTCCTAAATCAGGATCCTCTTCACTAAAAAAAATTAAAACGTGTTCAATGTCATTTAAGCACTTGTTTGAATGTTTCGTTTTTAACACTTTTTCAACAGGAACTTCTTTCACTTCGTCTTCGTTGCTAACAGGGTTTTCTAAATCTTCCACTGAAAAACCGTCATCTGCATTCAATAAATTTCTTGTCACGTGCCAAACTGGCACTTCGACGTTTAAAGGGGGATGATAAAGTCCCTTAGGCTCGCGGCTAGCAAAACAGTGGAGAAGGGGGGTTCGAAACGATAAAACCCTTCAATTAAGGGTTGGTCATAATAGGGATGGAGTTGAGCGCCACTGTGACATGTCACCCTGAGGTCTAAATAGGAACCCATCACAGAAGATTCCCAAAGGACTCGGACAAAGGGTTGTCGTAGCTGCATCGTGCCGCAAGATGTAACTTACCTTGCTGAACTGACAATTACTTTACTGGAATGCTTAAACTTGTAAGCAGGCTAACACTTTACACAAATATTATCGGGGAGGACTGAACACAATAACGAGACCAAGCTAAATTGACAATTAGATATTTAATGAATCAAAAGGCAAACATGATTACAGAAATTACACAAAAGGGATGACAATTAAAATATTACGTTAAAACAAATAATAAAGATTACACTTACTTTAGGGGACAATAGAATTGAGGGTGCTACATTTACAAACTTAGCCCCTCAATTCCAAACAAAACATAGGGTCAATAAATCTTACATTAACAATTCAACAAGCACCGTTAAATTTTACACATGCAACGAAACACAAAATAATATCTTAACTTGACGTAAAACTGAAACTACATTCTGAACACAAATGAACTTTACTTGACTTGAACACAAAACCAATGAAACAACTAGTCCGCTGATTTTCTAGGGGCCCTCAACCTTTACAATGTGAATGTTAAATCCCCCCAAAGCGAGATTCACAAAGCCTTCAACACAATACCACTGGGCAAACAGATAGACTAGAACTTTACTCAAATTACAAGTTGCCAGCAAGAGGCAATCGTCGGAATTGAAACTAACATTAAAACACAATGGCAAAAGCAGGTGCAGCGAAAAAGGAGAGTAGATTTACCTGGCGAGATGTTGGTACTTGCTCGGCACAGGGAGTGACGTGACGGACGTGACTTGAAGAGCTATATGTTTCTTCTTCTAAACGGGTGCAAAACAACGAAGAATAATCCTTAGGCTATGGGTTTTCTGAATCACTAAAACTTCTCACACAAAACTATATCTTTCCAGAGTATATGGCACTCTTTTAGTGAATCCGACCAAGTCGCAAATGTAATCCTCCCCGAGGATTACCGGTATAGAGGCCTTCCGGTAGTTTAAGGACCCAAGCTAGGAACGATAAACTTGCACCACGTCTTAAAAGACGTCCGACATGATCGGGATGTTGTCACGCACCTAAGAAGGGGGGGTGTAGAAGAATTGAAAGGACGCTGAAATGAGTCAGCTGACACAGCCTGACGTACAGGGGATTCCCGGAACTGTATCACGAGAAGCTGTATTCAACGGAAACAATATGACATCATGTCTCAATGAAATCCGCGTGAATTGGGTTTTTTTAACAAAGGGAACTTTTACAAAGACGAAACATACTGAAATGACTTAAAATTTCGTAGAACTGCAAACAAAACAAGCTGACAAGGTTTAACCTTGCATGCCCTACAGGCTGAAATAAATTTAAACTGAAGCAAAAATAACATACTTAACACGGGATCAAAATTAAAAGACAGGGCCATACTAAAGAATTTACCAAAAATTCAAAATGACTAAACTTCCCAAATAACATGGAATTGCAAAACCACGTGACATTTAACATTCTCTTCATCAACATTTTTGAAACCTATTGATTGAGCCATCTGGATCATCTTCTTGTACAACTTCTGGCCATATTTTGCGCCAAACTTCATTTAAGCAGTTCTTTTCAAGAACTATCAATGTTTTCAATTGTGTTTTTAATAGTGTATGTAGTTTTTCCAAAAAGTTTTAACTGTCATTTCCTCTTTATCCTCTAGTTCAATTAAATTGCTTAATGTTCGACGCAGATCTTCTTCTTCTTTTGCTCTGATGTCCCTCTGGGATATGGCCTGCTTGAGAAGCCTTCTGCAACTTTAGTTAAGCTCAGAGGTTGTTAATCTCTGTGCAGTATTCAATATTCATGATGCTATTACTCCCTGATCCAATGATTGAATCAGGGAAGTTGTGTTTGCTGGAAAAAACAACTTTGACAGGAATGCATGTGTCCAACGTGTTAAAATCAGTAGGATGCCCCATAGCATTGTCTAACAACAAAAGAGCTTTTTCTTCAAAATTGTTTTTTTGACAATACCGTTTTACTTTAGGATAAAAGTGGTTAACAAACCAATCAGTAAATAACTCGTTGGTAACCCATGCTTTTCTATTTGCTTTCCATATTAGAGGAAATTCGTTTGTATGTTACCTTTTAGCGCCCTTGGGTTTTCTGAATGGTAAACTAATAACAATTTTAGCTTATAATCGCCAGAGGCATTTGATCCAAAGAGTAACGTTAAACGGTCTTTAGCTGCTTTGAACCCAACAGCTGATTTTTCTTCAATAGAAATGAAGCTTTTTGATGGTAGCCGTTTCCAGAACAAATCGCGTTCGTCAACAAATTTTCACATTCAATTATTTCCTTTAGTTTTTCTAAAAACGTATTTGCACTTGCAGCTTATCCTGTTAATTTTACACTATCAATCTGTCTCGTTTTTTAAATTTCTCAAACCAACCACGAGAAGCCCCAAAAATGTACGTAATTTTTTCAGTTGATTAAACAAAAATAATGCTTTTTCTTGAATCACCATTTGACCTAAAGGCATATGACGTTGTGACATATCATCTATTCACAAACTTAACGTTTTCTCAATTTTTTCTAAAATTGGACTCCTTAAGCGAGTTAATTTTGCCGCCGCAACATCTGTACTATTTTATTTTTCTGATTTACTTAGTATGGTTTTTAAAATTGCTTGCGCTAATAATAAATATAAATAAATAAACCTTTATTTAGCAAACTGCTAATACCTAAAGAATGTGCCACATCGAATTTTCTCTCGCCGCTTTCTACATGTCGTACGATATTTAGTTTAGTTTCCAAAGAAATTGCTTTTCTTTGCTTTGATTCTGACATTTTAACTATTAAAATTTACAAAATTTACATTATGTAATGCTATCAAAGAACCTACATCAGTTATTGCAATGTGCCACACTGAAACAACGTCAATTATGTACATAATATGTTAATGCGTGCAAAACTATTATAACAGAGACACCCACAGCTCGGGAGTACGTAACGAGTCGCCGTCAGACCAATCGGATGATTGTCGGGCGTTGACCTTATATTGGAATATTTTTTAAGTTAAATGGGGCTTGAAATTGTGGACTTCGTTATCAGAAGTAACATTAATCGAGGCATGACTGTATTTCACATATAAAAGTGTTGACAAATGGGCTGTCTTCTCAAACCCTCGTTAATGGGTCGAGATGTCTCAGTTCGATCGTTTGTAGCATCTTTTTGGGGTAGTATATTACTGGAGTACTTTAGGGCCAATACCACTTGCTAATAATTAAAGTAAAAGATGACAAAAAATTCGTCAGAAAATATTTAAAAATTATTTTATTATAGTAATAAAATTTTTTGTAATAATGTTTTTAAAAATTTTCAGGATTCAGATACCCTTCATCGAATAATTATACTACTACAGTGGTTAAAATCAACAGCACACGGTGCCATCGTAACTGACAACATGGATTTATGTAATCCAGCGTACATATCAAGCATTGCATCTATTTTATGGACAGCAAATCAGTCTGATGTTTCATACAACCTGCCGGCTATAATCGATCCGGAGTTATTCCATACTATTTACACTCTAACAACCGTGACCAAAAACAACGTAGCATTAAAACATGCATTAGACTGTTTACTGTGTTCACTGTGTTATATAAAAATAGAATTATTTTCTTCCCTACTACAACTAATGGGTGTATTGGTTCCTAATTTGTCAACCGACCATGGTGCATCTATATCGGATGATCGTAAAGATTCAGAAAGTATGACCGACGACACAAAGCAGACTTTCGAATGTGAATCCGAATGGTATGGACGGTTAGTGATTGGTGAATTATCTGAACTTGAGTTATCCGAAGAACATTTAGAGACGATTGCTTTAGTTAGTCGGTCTCCGAGTGCGATACAGCAGTTGCTCGATTCAGGCCTTCCAAAAAAACTGACCAGTGCAATTTTAGAATTTTGTACTTGTAGTAGTGATAATAGTATATACCCCATGGCTAAACTTGAAAATGTCACGGCTGTGCTTAAGTTTTTCGCTGATATTTGTGATGAAAAAGTGATGCGCGATTGGTTAGGCTCTAAAGACGGTTCTTCTTTCTGGTTACCGCTGTTGCAGTGGTTATGCAAAAGACCGTCGACAAAAAGATCCAATTTGAAATCGGAAGCCCACACTCAGCTAGAAGAGGTTTGCGTTCGGTTCCTTTCAAAGTGTTGTTTGTGCCATTCAAATAACCAAGCCCTTCTTGCTAAGATACTATGCGATGTTATTTCACAACAACGCAACGGCATTTCCGGATTTATGCGCAGACTTATTCTCCAACTTCTACTTGAAAATGAAAAAGTTCCTGTTAGCATCAGAGCAGACGAAACAATATACAAGAATACTATGGTGGCTCATTCCTATTTACCATTACATCCTGCTTTTAAACAGACTCATAATCAGGCCCTTTTGTATTTGGGCACCAACATTATTTTAGCAGATATTATAGAACAACACATTTCGTTTTCTACAACCGTCGAAATGGACACACCTAGTAGTAACAAGAAGGAGATTAACATTAAAAATGAACCTATTAAAGGTTGGTGGGGGATGGCAATCGAGTCTGATTTAAGTATGGCCGCTGGTGTTACAGCCAAAGATAAACGTGCCAAAGACGCAAAAAATCAAGCAGCAGCGACTCCTCAACTCAAAAAGAAAAGATACGCATCCGCTGAGAATTCATCAGCAGGTGACGTAATCGAAGGAAGGACGATACGATGTGAAGCCGTTTCTGATCAACCTCTACCTGTTGCACTTAGTTTAGGACAAGTACTCAGAATGATTGAAAATAAAGGAATGAAAACAGATTGGCCTTGTGTGCACCTTATTATTTCACAAAGCAAAGGTTAGTTTATATTTTTAAAATATATGTATATGTTAGCAGCTTCTGCTGGATAATACTTTGGCTTTTCCTCTACACCCTTTTCCCTTAGATTCTCCTTCACCACCATCCCCTTCGTCTGATCTCTTCCCTGTTTGTTTTAAGTATCATCTTTGGCAATCGAGTTTTGTCCATTCTTTCCACATGCCCTAACCAACGTACCCTTTGTTTTTCCCTATATAACTGCTGTAACTCTTTATTGGTCCTTCTCTCCTATGGTCCACCTACTTTTCCCTCCGAAAATTCTTCTTTTCCATACTTCTAACATTTTGCCCTCGATTTTATTCAACACTCGTGTCTCACAGCTATAGGTCACCATAGGTCTGACCACCTTTAACACCGCACTTAGAGTCATTCGGGGTAACCGAGCGCAGCGGGTAAGTGTGCGCACGGGCTGTATTTTGGAAATGTGGCAAGGGCGGCCAAACCTTTTTTCCGAAAAATCAGCGACCCCAGCTTTAGACTTATTTCAGACATGTCACTGTGTCACTTGTCGCTTGCTCCATAACTAATTACAATACAACAAAATTTGTGATATCAATTAATAGATTTTAACATCGCGGAAAAGTGTGTCATACCCAGGTTTTTTATTTGCAAACGGTGAGTATTTTTTCATGCTGTCAGAGCCAATCTCAGAATGAATATCAGTAGAAAGCTTAAGGTTATAATCGTCACTATCGGATTCGCGATTTTTGTTTTCAATTTTGGTCCCGGGGGGCAAGTGTGCGCGGGTAAGTGTGCGCATGCGTACACTTGCCCCGTATGCGTTCACTTACCCCATATGGGTGCGCACAGTTACCCGCAATACGGGTCAAGTGAGCGCATGCCGACAAAACTATTTTATCCTTAGTTTATGAGAAATTTAGGGAATTTACTTTTTTTGTTAAAGTCAATGTTCAAAGAATAAGAAATGCTCTATCTAAAAATGTTGAAATTGTTTTCATATACTTTTTATTTAATAGGGCTTAGAAGTCTAAAGTGCGCACACTTAACCCGAATGACTCTAAGTTTGCATGCGCACACTTGCCCCGTATGCGTTCACTTGACCCATACGGGTGCGCACAGTTACCCGCAATACGGGTCAAGTGAACGCATGCCGACAAAACTGTTTTATTCTTAGTTTATGAGAAATTTAGGGAATTTACTTTTTTTGTTAAAGTCGATGTTCAAAGAATAATAAATGCTCTATCTAAAAATGTTGAAATTGTTTTCATATACTTAACTATTTTTATTTAATAGGGTTTAGAAGTCTAAAGTGCGCACAGTTAACCCGAATGACTCTAAGTTTGCGCATGCGCACACTTGCTGCGTATGCGTTCACTTGCCCCATACGGGTGCGCACAGTTACCCGCAATACGGGTCAAGTGAACGCATGCCGACAAAACTGTTTTATTCTTAGTTTATGAGAAATTTAGGGAATTTACTTTTTTTGTTAAAGTCGATGTTCAAAGAATAATAAATGCTCTATCTAAAAATGTTGAAATTGTTTTCATATACTTAACTATTTTTATTTAATAGGGTTTAGAAGTCTAAAGTGCGCACACTTAACCCGAATGACTCTACTTCTAACATAAGTTATTATATTATTTTAAATAAAATCGATTTCTTTACAGTTCACATGTTTATATTGCAGGGCCAGAAGATAAAAATGGGAAATCTGAAATAAATCCCATCGTTTATCAACGTCCGTTCAGCAGCGCCTTGCAGGTATTTAGTTCAGTAGGTGGATTGGCTCTTTTGGCGCAACATTTACCTGCAGTATACCCTGAAACTCTGAGAACATCGCCTAGCGAAAAACCTGCATCCGAACAGTCTGAATCAGATTGGGTTAAAGTTGAAGGTAAATACATATAGTTTCTTTACATTGTAACTAATAAACATGACTTTATTATAGTTGTAAAAGTAAAGATAGCACATTGAAAGATTTCTTCGGATTACATAACCCGAACTGAGTGTTCGGCAATTATTGTCAGTGCTGTTTTATATCACAATCGTAGACACATCCCGATATCTCATCTGAGAATATTTTACTTTTTTCCCGAGTCAAAGCAAAACTCCGGCAGGTGATGTTTTTACAGTGCTCTTTACACAGAAATTTAAATTTAAATAAAGGTAAAGATATCGGCACTTACAACTAAGTAGATTCCTAGTAATACAGAAATATAATGTCAACTGCTGGAACTCTCTTTTCTCATTAGACAATATGTATGTAGTACTCCACTTTGTAGCTGAACTTACATAACTTTAGATCGAAATTTTTCCACAAACCTGCCAAGAGGCAGCCCTTCATTAGGATCAGTAAAATAACCACAGCAATCGTTGCCCCAAAATACAAAAACTAATAATTATAAATGCAATTATAGGTAGCGACGACATATACGAGGACATAGAAGAAACACCAGGTTCAAGTACTCCGTCAAAATCATCTGGCGTAATACCAAATGTCCCGACACATTCACTAACAGCATTTGGATTGTTCTTACGACTACCTGGTTATGCGGAAGTGTTATTAAAAGACATGAAGAAAGCTTCGTGCCTGTTACGATTAGTTTTAGGTGTTACTGATGATGGTGAAGGTATTAATTAAATAAATATAACCTTGCCTTGTGTTTCTATGAAGATTTATTACAGGTGGTGATATTTTCCAATCTCCGATAGCAGACTCCTTACCCACGCTACCATTTGAAGTTCTTCGCAAGTTGTACGATTCTACTCCTTTGAGTACCGATGATGGACGATTACTGCGACGAATCAGCATCAACACCGGTGTTGTACATTTATTACTAGCATGCCTGGGTATTTTCACTCATCAAACACAAACTGGAAACGACAAGGAGGTTACTAAAGATAAAGATGCGAAAGTGAAGGACGAAAGAACACAACTGTATTGGGCTAAAGGTAACATTTTGAATTTCAAAGTAAGACAGCGGGAAACACTTGGAAATATTTTTATAGGTACAGGATTTGGAACAGGATCCACACAACAAAGTTGGAATGTAGAACAGGCTTTATTAAAACAACGAAGCGAGGAAGAACATGTTACAGTATTATTACAAGTGCTTGCAAGTTATATCAATCCGAAAGGTGACGCAGCGGATGAATTAGCAGATAGTGTATTACCTCCTGCTTTTCATCAACTTCTGGCTAATAGTGCCCTACTTCCTGCACTGAGTTCTTATCTACGAAACGATTCAGGTTTGTTTAAATTTATAAAGTATTTTTTTACGTAATACTAATTTTTAAATTATTGTATTTTAGTATTGGATATGGCAAGGCATATCCCATTGTACAGAGCAGCATTACAGTTGCTTCGAGCATTAGCTGTTAGTTCTCAATTGGTACCTCTTCTTTTACCACAAAAAGGGCATAGCAATGGTCCATCTGTTGGCTCCCTCTTAAAAAGTATGAAAACCTGTGTGGACACTTATGCTTCCAAACTTAGGTGAGTTTTTAGTTAATTTTGTTGTTTGAGAAACTGATTACAAGCAAGACTAAAATATATTGTTAAGATTTGAGGTTATGTCATGCTCTCAAGATTTGAAGTTATGTTGGCATAACCTCAAATTTTAACAGAAAAAAATAGCAAAAACATGCATTTTATTAACTTCGGAATTGTTTTTAGATTCGGAAGTAAACCAGTTGCTAACTCGAAGTATAATAAACCTAAACTAGGAGAACAACTAGAAGAATTAGAACGGGATGAGGGACTAGCACAACTCATGCCAGATATTCAAGCTACAGCAAACTTGGTAAAAACTGTTACAGATCGTTTAGAAGATTCAGACCAAGACGCCATGCGAGAAACAAAAATGGATTATCCGCTTTCAACGTCAGTTGAAGAACGGTACCTTAGCTTTATGAAAGAAATGCAGTTTGGTAAGTAAATTTCATAATAAAATTAAATTTTTTGCTTCATTTGTTTTTTAAGACTTTGTTGTATCTTAAGAACGAAAATCTAAGCCTTTCTACCTTAATGGGTGTAAGGCAGGGTGGAGGAGTTGAGTCATTAGGCAGGTCTCTTCTTTCACATCTCCCCCTATGCTTTTCTGCTTTATTTCTTTCCATGTACATTCCCCCTTTTCAGCCATTACCCTTACTTCATCTATCCATTCCCTTCTCGGTTTTCCTTTTCTTCCTCGTGACATGTCCCAGCCATCTTAACTGCCCTTCTTCTATCGTGACTTGTATCGCTTTGTTCTTTAATTTTTCTCTAAACGTTGTGTTTGTTATTTTGTGAGTTCTGGTTTTTCTATCTATTTTCCTTAGGAACCTCTGCAGTTGTGGCACTTCCGAGCCAAATGTTAATGTTGGTTGTTGGTGTTACCACTTTCTTAAATATTTTTACTTTCGTTTCCTTTGGAAGTTCCCTTCTGCCTAGGAATGTATTCTGAATCCTATTAAAGAGTCTCCCTGCTGCCCCCGTTCTGGTCTTTATCTCTTCGTGCAATCTTCCGTCCTCCGTTGCTTTGAAACTGTCTGCTTGCTCGAAGTTTGTTTCCTCTACTGCAGGGGTGCTCAGACTTATACTATCGGCGATCTACCATAAAAGTATTAGGCAGCAAGCGCTCGACTAGGTGGGAAAAAAATACAAATTTATAAATGGTAGATATTTAGTAATTGCACAGATGAATCACATATAAGTACATAGATATTATAATAGCTATAAGTTTTGAGTCAAAAGTTGCCGCGTGTTTTAGGCACTTCGTAGCGTAAGTGCGCATTGAATTGTTTATGCGATCGACTTTTGATGACTTTTTCCCGATCTAGTAATAATCATTGTCTTTGTTTTATTGTCATCCCTTTTTTTCCAGATTTTCTTTGTAAATTCTAAAGTTTCCATTCAGTTTTCGTCTCTGGTGATCAGCACCATATCGTCTGCATATGCTATTTCGGCTATTTTACTTCCTCCATGTTCCATGATCCCACATTGTACTGCTTGGCTGTTGCTTCTTTAATATGCTCTTCTAAAACAATCGAGAATAGAAGCGGGCTTAGAGTGCAGCCCTGCCTCGCTCCTTTTGTTGTTTCGAAGCTGTGTGACTTCTATCTTCCTTATTTGGTCTCGATTTATTCTGTCAAAGGCCTTTACTAGATCAGTGAAATTGTTTTTTCACTTATTTGTCATAATATAAAGGTAGCATCTACTATTCATCGGTTAGGCCTGGAACCATGTTGAGTATCTTCCAAGGTTTCCTCCATCAGTCCTCTTAGCCTTTTATCAAGGACTCTTTCATACACCTTTCCTGCCGTGCGAAGTAGAGAGATGCCTCTGTAGTTGTTGCAATCTCTTTTATCGCCTTTTTTATATATCCTGTTTGCCAGTCATTCGATGCGTTTTCCAGTAGTAGTGCTTTTAACATGTTCATTGTTATCTGATCTATTCCCGGTCCTTTGCCTAATTTTATTTTACTAATAGCCTCTTGTAATTCTTCCTCTGTTATGTCCCCTTTTTGTGCTTGTGTCTCTTCCCATATACAGCGTGTCCATTTAGTGTGTCATTCTTCGATTACTCTTTTATTTGAAGAGATACGAAAAAATCTTCCATACAAAAGTTCTATGGCTATACAGGGTACATCGCCTAAAATTATTTTCTTGTATACAGGGTGTGTCATAAACGCGTAGTATACAAAAATTTAATTTAATTTGAAAAAAAATGACTTTTATAAGTTTGAAGTCGGTCTAAAATGGCGATGAATTTTGAACACCCTGTATATCGTGGGAATATTAATCTTTCATAACTACATCACTAGAGCCATAACATGACTGCAACCAAATATTTTTTTGGAAAGATCAATATTTGTGGCTATCTAACTGTCGTATTGAATATGGGTCATTCCATTTAAAAATTTTGAGAAAAATTGAGGTCGGCATTTTTCGATCACCCTGTATACTGGTAAACGCTAGTGTCGAATTATCCTAGCTATTCCATGGGCGATAGAGTCCTTAAATTAAACCCTGAGAAAGAACGCTTACTTCGAAGTAATTTCGCAGTGGCGTTTGTCCAAAGTGAGGTTAGTTTTTTTAAAAGCAGTTGAATAACTGCTGAATCGTTAGCGATAGACCCCTATAGTGCTATATCAAATCAGCTGTTTCGAACTCTTTTGTAATTTCCTACTCCTTGCCATTTAAACCTTTTACATTCCATTCTCCAATTTTTCACTTATACTCTTTCTTTATGGTAGCACAATTTTGTCCTGCGCTGAGCTATCCATTTTGGTTTTTCTAGTATAATATTTTTCTTCGTCTACGTTAAATCCTTTTTCATTTGTTTTCTCATTCCTAATCGTCCATATCAGTTGCCTGCTTGTTATTTGTAATGTATTTCCACTATCTATTGACCTTCGTTTTTTAACTCTCTTTCTTCTAACTCCTTATCCCATAGCCGTATTACACCATCCACTGTTAGCTTTTTATATCCTGCTACTCTTTTCCCTTGCTGTCTTTCTGCTTTGGCAAAATCTCTTAGCTTTTTCTATATTTTTGTCTTCTGTAAAATTATTGACCATATACAATGCCTTTCCTTTTAGCTTCTTTTTGTTCTCCATCGCCTTCCGCTTATCATCCCACTTTTCTAACTTTACCACTGTCAACCATTTTCCCTCCTTGTTTGATTGAATATGCCGAGTTAACTGGAGCCTTTGTCCACTTCCTCTTTAAGGTAGTTGGATCAAAAGAGCAGTGCCATCTATTGATTCAGCTAGGTATCGCAACAGCTGATGGTTTTCAAATCACGAACTGTGTGAAAACTGAGACCAGTATAAAATGTTTAACAATAAATATCCTCTCCGCATTAAAATGTTCATCATTACTATTCATCGTGATTAAGTAGATACGTAAATTGATAACTGACAGCAAATAAAATTTATTTTGACATAAAGAAACTTCAAATTTGATCATGGCTGGTCTGCTTTTTGTGAATAAAATGCAAATTATTTGTTGCAGTTTTTAAGCTATTTCTTTCTTAAATAAGCAACAAATTCAAGTAAAGTAGTATCAAATTAAGCGTAATTTTTTTGTCTTTCGATTGATACCACTATCAATCCTATCAACTCAAACGGGAAGTAGGAATCTGCATATGTACGATTTCCCATGCTATTTCCCTATGTTCGCCTCTTAAGTCAAACACCCGGTATCTTTGAAACCAGATGGTCATGCATGTTTTTTTAAACTAGTTTTTTTTCCCCAGGCCTTCATTTATATTCACCTAGTTTTTAGTCAAAAGCTTATGGGTTTTCGCGATTCTAGAGGCAATTATGTAGGTGATTTCTTGAGTTTCCCTATACTCGCCATGTTAAGTCTTCCAAATTTGGAGTACAATAACTCCGATCGGAAATGGTCAAGTTGGCTGAAATTTTGGATTTACATCGAGCAATACTTAATCTAGCTGTATACCAAAGATTATTAAAATCTTATGGATTTTACTTCACGCTCCAACTACCTTAATATTTTCTTCTTTGAATGATGCACCTTTAACATGTTCACTGCCAAAGGCGCGCTAGCGCGCCTTTATGTTATACTTGCCCAATGCCGAGCACGCGTTGGCGGACAATGGCAAATTCTAGCATATGTTTCAAAGCCGGCGTGAGCCTAGAGTGCCCTAATGGTATGCTTGCCCAACTCCGAGCACTCGCTGACGGTCAATGGCAAATTCTAGCAGATGTTTCAAAGCCGGCGTGAGCTTAGAGTAAATGAGTTTGTGTCGGCGTCGTCAAAAATCTACACTTGGGGGTGGGTGAAAATTTTTATTTTTGGGTGGCAGTGAACGTGTTAATTACTACATTATTTTTCTTTTCAGTCTTCTCCATTTTATCAACATTTTTTTCTTAATTCTCCATTTTCCTTCTTAAGTTCGTATATTTCGTCCCTAATGATTTCTTTGACTTCTTTCATCAGTTCTTTCCAAGTCTGTTTTACTTTCTCTTCTCTTTATTGGAGTCCTTAATGTTTTCTTACTTCATCTAAATGAATCGTGCTGTTCATCATCCTCTTGTTTATCTCTCCTTCTTTTCCTTTCATCTGCGGTCAACTGCATATCCTGTTTTGCTAAACATTTTGCTTCGCCATCTTCTTTCCCATTTTCCTCGCGGGTTTAGATTTAAATTTGTAAGGCCCGCTTCACGTTCCTGAGCGCGCACCAGCTTTGCTCAGCTGACGGCGTATTGGTCACTGATAATCACTCTTCACTAAAATACTATAACACATACACTAAAACCACTAATCTTAATACTTTCGAAAACAACGTTTATTCACTTAAAATGATCTGAATTCTAGATTTTAAAAGTTACAAGCTAAGGATGTAATTAAATGTTTTTGCGACGCTTATGGTGTCAACTTATGTTAGACATTATGAGTGCCGGCGTAAAACGTTTAGAATTTTTTATCATTATTTATGTTTAAAATCCCTTTTCTAGTAAAACTGTCCAGTAATTCCACTTCTACATCATAGTAGACTAAAGTAAATTGTGGTTGTCTTGCAGAAAAGTATAAAAGGATCAAAACATTCTGCTGTGATTAACCAATAAACTTACATTATTGCTAGTTTTTCCATGAACAGGGTGTAGTAAATAGTAAAGGACAATAAAATTGTTTACAGATACCTACGAAATGATCCAAGAACTACCAGAAGGGGGATATAAATTTGTGATATCGCATCACTTCGAGAATAATGCCAGATCAGCAGGTGACCAATCACATCCAGCTCGAGTAAAACGTTTGGCCCAAGAAGCAGTTACGTTAGCTACCAGCCTACCATTAAGTTATAGTAGTTCAGTATTTGTCCGTTGTGATACCGATAGGTTAGATATCATGAAAGTTCTTATAACCGGTCCAGCTGATACTCCGTACGCGAATGGTTGCTTCGAGTTAGACGTTTATTTTCCTCCTGACTATCCCTTAGCGCCGATGCTAATAAACTTAGAAACAACTGGCCACCATACCGTTAGGTTTAATCCAAATTTATATAATGATGGAAAAGTGTGTCTCTCAGTATTAAATACGTGGCACGGTAGACCTGAAGAAAAATGGAATGCCCAAACATCCAGCTTTCTACAAGTATTAGTATCGATACAGAGCTTAATTCTTGTACCTGAACCTTATTTCAACGAACCTGGTTATGAAAGGTCGCGAGGCACTCCTTCGGGTACGCAAAGTTCTAAAGAATATAATCAAAATATTTGTCAAGCTACTGTCAGATGGGCGATGTTAGAGCAAATTATCAATCCGTGTCCTTGTTTTAAAGATGTCATTTATGCACATTTTTATATGAAAAGGCACGAAATTATAGCGCAGGTCGAAGACTGGATTAAAGATATCGAAAATCATTTCTCGGAAAAACGGTTGCCACGGAACAGCAATAAGAGATCGACTTTTACTAATGTCGAAAGTTTTAAAAAGATATTCGATCAGTTAAGGGAAAAACTAATGCAACTTAAACCTCCTGAAGGCCTAGAAGATGCAGACACACCTACTTCTCCTAGTCGAAGTTCAGATGTTGACGAATGCAGCAATCCGGTTGTTAGTAGTGTGCCTGTAACTAGTAAAAATGAACAGCATGACATCGATGCTGACATAGATATGGAGAAAATGGTGGATGAAATGTGCGAGTGATACTTCACTGTTGGTTTAATTTTGGTTGCATTTATATGGTCCGATGTGTACATGAAAATTTAAAAGTATATTCCATTTATTCGTATTAGGATATATTATCGACTTTATTTATATTTTTTTTCAGGGTACCTTTATTAAATTGCAATTAACTTTGTTCTTGTTATCAATTAGTTTAAATAAAATAAAGCCGTTGACTGGTTATAGCAACTGTTGTTTGTTAAATTGCTTTTTTGTGGCGTTGTTGGTGCATCAATCAGACTTCATAACAATAAACATGTTCATCGTAAATTAATGTTTAATGGATTTAAAAGATGGTTTAATTAACAATGATTTTTGTCCGCCTTGAAGAGATTTTTACGAGTATTATAAAAATAAATACGTTTGTGGAAATATGGTGAAAGTATTAATTCTTAATCAATATTTTGTAATTTTGCTGTTTGTGTTATATTAATTATCCTAAAATTTGTTTACACTGTGGTGATAAATGATAAAAAGGGATTGTTGTATGCTCTCGTAAAAATCTATTCCCGTGATAAAATCTGCTCTACGAATCAGTATTGATTAATTCTAAAATTGGTTAAACAGTCACCGTACATAAATGAAGAATGTAATATTTGATGGACTGATTTATTTAAAAATTTAGCTTAGTTATTGTAAATGGTATTATTTATGTAATTCGTTAAGTGAAAGCTTCTACTATTAGCCGATGTGCTTCACTTTTTCTTTTATCTTCTTTTAATAAAGCGAGCTTTTTATGTCATAAAATGCCAAATGTAAAAAAAATTCGTCGAAAACCATCATTTTTAACTTTATTTAAATAATATGTTTACTAAAATGTTAAATGCATGAATGCATCAGTACATCTACTGTAAGAAACTGATAAATGGAATGTTACGCTAGTTGTTGTAGTTAGATGAAAGACTGTTCTACAGTAGCCTTAATGCATAAATGTAAAGGTGACAAACTGCAGAGAACTTTGGTTACCACTTTTGACATGTGTGTCATAGTAGGGGTGATTTTATATTGTGGTTCTGTACATATAGTTTTATTTGTTCAAGGAGTTTATGTTTATAAAAGTTTTTCAATATGACTTATTCACATGTGATTTTCAAAATGAATAAATAAAAATGTTAACATGTTTTAACTTTTATTTATGAACTGGTCTTTTTAAAAAGTTTACATTCGCCTGTTAAATGCGTTACCTATTCATTTGCTTGTTGGACATCTCTGGTGTATTTTTTTGTCTTTGAATTGCCAGCACTGCATGTTATTAAAATTTAGTGAGATATTTAGTTCCCTGAAATGTTGGGTTATGTTGTCAAGTTGACTGATGTCAAAATTCAATTAAATTTAACTAGTTCCATATGCAGTTTTCAATTCTTCGTAACCTAGATAAATTGCCTTGTGTCCTCTTTCAGTAAAATTCATGATTCAACATTTAGGTTACATTGCATGAAAATTTTTATTTTATAATTTGTTTAAATGTCAGATTTCAAATTTCCCTCCAATCATGTAGTAACCAGATATAACAACATTACAAAGCAAATTATTCGTACCAATTGTTCAGTGCATGCCAACATAAATCTAGTGTCCACGAAATCAGTGAACAGAGTATACAGGGTGTGTATAAATTGGCGAAAGAACTATAATCCATTCAGAAAACTCCTGTGACATAAAAGTCACCATGTGTTGGTTAATATGAAAATCCCTATTAGGCTATTAAAAACTTTTAGATTTGAGATTGGCGCACCTTTAAATTTAAATTTAATGCTTTTGTTTTTTTTTGTTTTCACTTTGACACTTAAATTATTTATTATTAAGTTACGTTTTATAATTCATAATCTTTAGAGAAATGGATGAACAGAAGCACCAACGAAGTTTATTATCATACTTGTATTATTAATAAACCCATTTTTACCTTGTTCTACTTAATTTTACGAAAATGACGAATGATTTATCATAACCTTACATTTCAGTTTGACGTTAAGTACATTCACAAAAAAAGTTGATAGGTTCTGTACATAAAGTACACTCCCAAATTTTCATTTGACAGCGTAAACGTCACGGGAGTTTTCTGAATGGATTATACACGTGGCGATGTTGGTCATAAAATTCTGAGTCGAGAATCTTAATACCAAAATATTGTACCATGCTTCCTGGACATGCACGGGATCACCAAAGTTTGAAAATGAAGTCTTTTAATAAGTATTTTAATTCACTATCTGTTGACAGAACGAGTTGCAAATTAGAAGAAAGGGGAATTGTAAAAATTATTTTTTCATAGATGTTGTTTTTCAGCCCCAAAAGCCTGTTTTAAACATTTCTTCGTTAGGAACAGGAAGTACCTATTTAACAAACTTCCATCTACTACTCCACAAAAAATTAAAAAATGCACGCCACTAGAACCTTCTCAAAAAAAACTTAGAATTTGTACCGCCAGAATGGTCTCGTAGCGCCTACGGACGCTATTAAGTTTTAGCTACACAATATTTCGTAAATTAATTTGGACCGTTACAGGAAGTCCAAATTAATTTTTGAAATATTAACTAAAACTTGATGGCGCCCGTAAGCGATACCCGGCCATTCTGGCGGTACAAATTCTAAGTTTTTTTTAAGAGGGTTCTAGTGGCATGCATTTTTATAGTATTTTACATTACAAGCAAGGTAAAATGTTTTTTACTGGCGATAAGAGGATATAACTGGCGAGCCTGTTACCTCTTTGAGCCAGTAGAAACTGTTACCTTGCGTGTATTGTATAATATTTTATTTGTTACTCATTTGTAAACGAAATTAAGAAATAAAAATTACTAGGTACTGTCATTTTTGCGTCAAGAAAATTCGAAATGATTTCTCATAAACTCATCAGCCTTGGAGGCACTATCGTGACAACACATATCGTTTGTTTTAAACGGTTAAGATGGTGTCTCCACTCCTTCAATTGTTTGTGAACTGTATTCTTTGACAAGTTGCGTACTAGTTCCAACAATTGCTGTAAGATGGCGCTAATGACAGTTGAATGTTGACACCAAGAACTGCCAAAATATTTAATTTTGAATGTTATCGCAATTCTTGGCGACACAAAGTATGTATGTTTCGCCCGTGCTTTTTACCTGATTTTCGAAAATGCCCAGAAAAACATTTGGGAGAACAATTTATGAAAATGCTTGTTTGCAGCATTGCAGCAAACCTTTTGCGGAAAAACCCTATTTAATTCAAAGAAAAAATCAATTTGTTCTTAAAGCTGCAGCGTTTATATTATATTTATGTGTTTTTAATATCTTCTGCAAAAAGTGCAAAATTTATAAAAATACGTTACGTTATAATAGGTTATGATTATAAAATATCAAAGTTTATGCCGCCATCTAGCGGCCAATATCTAAACTAGTACGTACACTGTCAAACGATACAGTACAAAAGTTTTATATGGAAAATAGTGGGAGTAGGAACACCATATCTTAATAACATCACCGTTGCTACCAACAGCTTGTCCCGTCTGAACGCGCCCATTAGGTTATGTTTATAATCTTACCACTTCGTTTAACATATAGTCCTACCACATGGTTTTGGTTTTAGTAGCGTTGTTATTTAAATTGTAATTAAAAATTCTTAGTATTTGTAGTTGTGGACAAAGTATAGTATACGACTTGCTATAATGGCTACTATTACCTCGGATAATTGCAAAACTCGCTTGCTCCGCTCGCTCGTGTTGCAAACATTATCCTCGGTAATAATAGCATTCATTATAGCATCGTGTATAATATACTATTAACTAACCACTTTTGAATATAAAACTAGTTTTATATTCAAAAACTAATCAAGAGAGTTTAAAAACCATAATTACAAACAAAAAGAGTTTTTGTTTGCGAGTTTGGGATTTTTAACCAATGGGATTATAACGGTACGTTTGAACAAATGGGAAGCAAATTTAACTCAATTTACGCTGGTAAAAGAATATCACGCCATATTGAATACCGCGCTTCCTTTGTTGTAATTGATGATGTGATGGTGTACTTTGTGCTTTTACAAAAACGTACACAAACGACAGGATTACACTAGCAAATCGCCGAAGGTAAATATGCAATATGAAATGTTTACGTTCCGTGCACAGATTACAATGTACAAAAATAAATTAGTGCTGTCAAAATGTGTTTTGAAGTTATTTTTATTATGATGTTAATTTTCATAGGTGCATTCCAGGATCTTTAATAATGGATCAAGAAATACAAAGAGATATTGAACCCCAAGATGATGCAGTTTTAGTACAAATACCAGAATCGGGATTAATTGGCATTAATATCATATGCCGATTATGTGCCAATCCTAATGAAAGAATTATCGGTATATACAGCGAGGAAGGAATATCAAATGATTTAGCTAATAAAATGAATACTTACTTGCCTGTTAAAGTCTCAGAAAATGACACTTTACCCCTACAGTGCTGTTGGAGTTGCGCTTCTACCGTGTTAGCTTGGCATGAACTTGTAGTGGCCAGTGTTGAAGCGGATCGTAGATTAAGAGGATTACAAGCTATTAGTGAAAAACATGTTCCTGAAGACGAAGAAGAAGAAGAAGAAGATTACAGTGGTATCGAAGATCCTAGCTCACCTCCTGCACAAGACGATGATAGGTAAGAATTTATGAGTTTCATTTATATAACTTGCTCACTTTGGGTTACTCCTTTATTTTGATTAATTGGAACTTTGCATCAATCACATTAGTCAGCAGCTCTTTAAACTTAACGTAGGTAAGAGGCTCGAATCCCATTGGATCTAAACTTAATCTAGCGTTTGAATTTGAACCTAGGATCTGTCCTCATCCTTTTGTATTTGTCAGCAAGTAACGTTCATGAATGCTTTCCTTACTAAAGTTCTTAAAAGTCATTCGTTTGTTTCCTCAATAAATAAGTTCAATAAACTCAAATGAAGGTGTAACAATTCATACATTCATTTGTTTGTTAAGGTTTGAATATTTATATAAACATCAATTAATAATTTGTTACTTATAAAACCGTCCTTGCTTGGTGGAAAGCAACAGACTTGCAGGCTGTTTTGTTTTTATATAAATAATCGCGTGGCTTATGTTCGCAGGTCAGAGCTGAAACCACCTGCTGCAAGTCTGAGTGTTTTCTGCCAAGAACCGACCGCTGCTGCTCCTGTACAACAAAAACGATTGCGTTCGACTAAAAGAAAAAAATCACCGTTGACTTATGGCCTACAACAACAATTAAGTGACGTTAAAAGAGAATGGATACAATGTGAAGATATTACAGATGAATCGTTGCAGAAATACATTGAAAATATTCAAGATCCGTTTGCAGATACAAGACTTTCAGAAACGAGAAGTAATAGGGCCGATAATGGAACGAAAATATCTTCCGCCGTGAAATCTAAATCTCCTAAAGATAACCAGGAAGAACCTACCGACGATATGCAACAAAATTTGATTGTGACTGAAATAAAAAAAGATGATTTATATGACAGAAAGGTTTTAGAAAAAAGCGAGGGTTATAATTTTTCTTGCCAGTATTGTCCGTTAATGTTTGTAAACGAGGAAGATATATTAAATCACGTAAAGGTAGAACATCCAGATAAGGAATACGACCTGAACGACGGCATGCCTGGAAATAACAAAATATTAAGTAAGAAGGATCGCAGGAAAAATACGAAATTAGATCACGACGCTGTGAATGCAGCAAAAGTAGTAGTTGAAGGTCGTATTTATTACAACTGCAAAATTTGCGGTAAAAGTTTGCATTCTCCATATACATACATTTGGCACATGCGAATTCACACGGGAGAAAGACCATATGTGTGCGACTTGTGTGGAAAACAATTCCGAGTATCTCAAGGTTTAGTAAGACATTTAAGGGAAACACACGAAGGCATTAAAAACTTCGGGTGCGATATATGCGGACGTATGTTTGCAACACGTCGTAACGTCGAGGAACACAGACGAATACATACAAACGAACGGCCTTACATTTGTGATCTTTGTGGAAAGAGCTTTAAACAAAAAGCTTCGCTTTTTGTACATAATAGATCGCATACTGATTCATTCCCATTTAGATGTAGTTACTGTAATCAAGGCTTTCGAACTCGACCCCCTTTGTTAATCCATGTAACAAGACATACTGGTGAAAAACCGTATCCATGTGATGTTTGTGGCAGATGTTTTAGAATTAAGTACGAATTGAAGAGACATAAATTAATTCATTCGGAAGAGAAACCTTTCTCATGTAGTGAGTGCGGGCTTAGTTTCCGACAGAAACGTTACTTGAGAAATCATAATAAAATTAATCATAATCGAACTACCCCATAGACTTAAATAAGATTTGTATTTGTGCAAGTGACTTAATATGTGTTAATTATTAACTTTGCCAGTGAGCTATTTAATTTGCAGCAGTGAATGTTTTAACTAGTGGTTGTGAATTAGGTTATTAGAAAACTACATTCGCATGTTTTTATTTTACTGTATGTTTGGAGAATGACTAACGTTAAGATGTTTATAGCCGAGAAAAATCCACCACGTTTGTGTTGTGGGCTGTGCCAGTGCTATTAGGAATAAAACTCGTAGTAGAACTGTAAGTTTGTGTCTGTATTCAAGAATGCCAATGCAAAATAAAATTATTATTTAGGACGAGACTTATTAAAACATTTTAAAAATCAATTACAGTAATCCCCTGACTTACGTAATCAATATTGCGGTTTGTTTTTATATTCTTTTATAGTTTCTTTTTTTTCTTACACCTTCACCATTCGGAGGTTGGCAATCCAAATAGTTAGTATTGTTTTCGACACCGCTGCACGAAAGATGACGATTGAAGTGCAACCGAACCAACAACGTAGATGCATGAATTCTGGCGTCTGCCCACCGATCGCTTTCCCTGGATTTTCCCTTCGATAATGAGTCACAGGAGTTCGTAGCGGTTCCCTCTCATGATATGGCCTAGGTATTGGGTTTTCCTTTCTATAACTGTAAACAACAGTTCTTTTTGCTTTTTCATGCGATTAAGTACCTCCAAGTTGGTCAACCTTTGCATTCAGGATATTTTGAGCATACGCCTATATAAGTACATTTCGAAGGCTTCAATTCTTTTTTCCATGGAAGGGTTTAGGGTTCAGCTTTCACATCCATAAAGAAGCACCGGAATGCTGCGAGTCCGCAGTTCCAGGCTTAGGTCCGATCTAACAAAGAAATTTCGCATTGTGATAAATGTTTTTCTTGCCTGTTCGTTTCTCGATCTTATTTCTTTTGTCATGTCACAATGTTGATTCATTAAGGCGCCTCGATACTTCAAATTGCCTGCTTGTTCTATAATGCAGCCATTGTTTGTTATGACTACGTTTATCAGTCGTTTTGAAATTACTGTTAATTCTGTCTTCGCTATATTCACCAAGTGTCATACTGAAATCTATGCAGGTGTTTAAAAAAGTGATTTAAATAATCAAAATTCGAACTAAATAAAAATAAAACAGGTGTTGGGAAACAAGGTTGACACAGTGATGTTATTAGATATGGTGTCTCCACTCCTTCTATTGTTTGTAAACTGTATTCTTTGACAAGTTGCGTATAAGTTCCAACAATTGCTGTAAGATGGCGCTAATAACAGTTGAATGTTGACACCAAGAACTGCCAAAATATTTAATTTTGAATGTTATCGCAACTCTTGGGAACACAAAGTATTATGTTTCGCCCGTGCTTTTTACCTGATTTTCAAAAATGTCCAGAAAAACATTTGGGAGAAGAATTTATGAAAATGCTTATGTTTGCAGTATTGCAGCAAACCTTTTGTGAAGAAATATTTAATTCAAAGAAAAGATCGATTTGTTCTTAAAGCTGCAGCGTTTATATTATATTTATGTGTTCTTGTGTATCTTCTGTGAAAAGTGCAAAATTTATAAAAATCCGTTGCTTTATAATAGGTTATGATTATGAAAATATCAAATTTTGTGCCGCCATCTAGCGGCAAATATCTAAACTAGTACGCGAACTGTCAAACGATGCAGTACAAAAGTTTTATATGGAAAATAGTGGGAGTAGAAACACCATATTAATAACATCACCGTTGACACCTTAGGGAAACCAGAATTATAATATAAAATAACGAGAACTAGAAAATACATGCAAATTAATGTAAAATAGTGAGTAGAAGATAACATAAGGCAAGGCCCTTTTTGGCTTACAATAAACAAACAACTGAAGGCCGGCGTGTCACAAAAGATATAAAGCGGAAGGATAGGCAACCAATTCTACAAGTAAGCGCAAAACAAGATCTACTAATAAGAGTAAAATGGAGCCGCCAAACGCGATTGAAACAATGCTAAAGTCAATGCAGATCCAATTACAAGAAATTAAAATAGATCCAATAGATGTAAAGAAAAGTGCAGAAACCAATGAAATAAAACAACTGCGAAAAATAATAAAAAAAAAACAAGAGGAAAAAATTAATACAATAGGAAAACAAGTTGAAAAACAAGAAGCAAAGATAAACATAGGCACTCGAAAAAGAAATCAAGAAGCGAAACCTCATATGCTACGGAGTAGAAGATGTCCAAGACGAAAAACAAGGGACACTACAAGAAAAATTCCTGCAAATTACAAAACGCATGAATGTAAATGTGCAATTAACAACTGAAATTGAAAGCATTAGAAGAATCGGAGTGTTCAAAGACGGAAAAAATAGGCCAGTATTAGTTGTATTTACAAACTTACACAATGATTCAAGAATGCCGGGAAACTAAAGGGTACGAGTTACTGGCTGAAGAATGATCTATCTGAAAAGAAGATGTCAGAAAGGAAAAGCTAACACAACATATGAAAGTGGCAAGGGAAAAAGGATATAAGGCCCGAATTTGGAGAAACAAATTAATAATAAATGATGAAGAATATACAGTTAAACAACTAGCAGAAGATAACTACGAAGAGAAAAGACGTGAGACAGCAGAATACACGCAAAACAACCAAGGAAAAGGAGAGAAGCTTAGATCTAAAAGAACAGCCCAAGAAAGATCACCGGATGAAATAGAACAGGATGAGGATGCAACAAAGAAAAAATATAACTCAAACAACGAACAAAAATATGGAGCCAGACCTTACTAAAAGCTCTACATACAGAGCAAAACCAACCTCGACTCCCACAACTACAGGAAGAAGAAGAGACAAACAATGAAGACCCAAAAAGCTACTAGAGGAGAAAATACACTACTCAAAAGAAAAAGGTAGTCATTTTTTCAAAGTGGCGTAAATTTACTGTCATGTATAAAGATGTTAAATAATATGGGTCCAAGGACACTTCCTTGAGGCACACCCGCATGTACGTGCTTTATAGATGAAACAGTACTGTTAATCCGAACTGCAATAGATCTGTGCTCCAGAAACGAGAAGATTACAGCAGTCAAGTAATGAGGAAGCAGTAAGTGGAGCAGTTTGAGTCCGTCCAGCCAGACTTTATCAAAGGCCTGGGTGATGTCCAAGAATGCTGCAGTTGTGTAGCGTTTAGCTTCATACCCTCTTTCGATTATTTCCACAATTCTTTGCAATTGTTGCACTGCTGAGTGGCCTGCTCGGAATCCGAGCTGAATGGGTGGTAGTGTATGTTGTTCGTTCAGCGTTTGGTTAAGGCGTGTAAGGACAACTCTTTCAAGTAGCTTGGATAGCGTTGGGAGTAGACTTATAGGTTTGTAGGAGCTGCAGTCTGATTTGTTTTTCCCTGGCTTGGAGATCATGAGTATGTTCTGCATTTGAGTTTGGATTATACTATTTTGTGCATTAATTTTTTTTAACAGCTATGACTTCCTTTCTTATTTCCTCATGTATTTCTTGTTTATTTCTAATTAATTCGTCAACTTGCTTCTTATTCTTGTGAATTTCGTCTTTTAATTCTTCGTGTCTCTTCTTCAAATCTTCTTTGATATCATTTTTTATATCATTTACTTAATAACTTTTTTGACTCTTCTTTAATTTCATTAAACTCCATTTAATTTTTTTCTCGGTTATTCTCTCGTTCTTCCTGCTTCTTCGCATCTTCTAATGTTGTTCGTTTTGTTTCTTTGCATTTTCATAACGCTGTCCTTTACATTTTTTTTCTTGTTCTTTCTTATCTGCATCTAACTTTTCATATAACTTTTGCATAAAATTTGACATAAAATTTTCATTAATTTGAGCTTGTGGTGTTGAAATTTTAGGATTAGTAGATTCTGTTTCATAATCCCCTAAATGTTGAAGTTCGGCCCCTATTTCACGATCTGAGTCTTCTTCGACTTCAGATTGCCCTTCATTCCTCCTACTTGCACTTCTTAAAGATCTCCTTTCAGACATATTTAAAAATTTATCAAAATTTCATTCAAATGAATAATTATTTTGTTATAAATTTTCAAAACAACAATAAAATTTTAATTAAATTTGTAATCTTCGTATAGCGTAGAGCTTATTAGTAAGAAAAACTAAACTAATCTAGGAAATTTCTGATAACAAAATATCATATCTTAAGTTGGTTTCACTTCATTATTTATGAAGACAATAAATTCAATACAAAGTATTGCCTCCTCTTGCTCGAATTACTGCTTGACAGCGTCTTGGCATGCTTCGAATTAACCTACGAATTACATCCAGTGGGATGCGCTGCAATTCTTCTATCAGAGCTTGTTCCAACTGAGTAAGGGTTTGTGGGGGGTTTGGACGAGTGTGGACAGCTCTTCCCGGCATATTCCACATGTGCTCTGTGGGATTTATATCCGGACTACATGCTGGCCAATTCATTGTTTGAATGTCTTGATCTTGAAGATAATTTATCACTATGTTTGCGACGCGTGGTCTAGCATTATCATATCATCTCTCTAAGGTTGAGACGGACTATAGCATTTAACAGTTCATACTTTTTAAGATTTTTTTCCATTTCGTGCGTTTTGGTCTCTGGTTAACGTCCAGCTTTCACAGCCAGCTGTAGAGTAATGCGGGTACCGCCATGGTTTTATAAAATTTTAAGCATCTTTCTGCTGGTATTTTTAAGATATCGTTTTAATGTACTGCAAATTTGGATATCTTAAAATTAATATCTGTATCTTCTTCATATGTCCTAGGTAATTGAACATCTAACTTATTCTATGGACGTGTTGTCTATGATGTTTTTCTCTTCTTTGGTTTCTGAAGTTGAAATTTCTAATTATAATTCTTTGCAAATAACACTATATCGACTGTGGAGTTGTTAATAGTACATCATCATCATAAACGATCCTCTTCTACCGACTGTAAGTCAGTGTTGAGGTTTAATTTTCTTGCTACGTTTCCGCTATTTTCTTCTTCCATTGTTTCCTGTCTTTTGCCATTTCTTCTGCGTTGTTCCAGTCCACTCCCATCTGCTTCAAGTGTCTTCCTATCTCATCGTTCCATTTTCGTCCCGGTCTGCCCCTTCCTCGTTTCTTTATCTTTCCCATTTTCCATGTTTTTTCGCTATCCTGCACGCTGGCAATCTAACCATATTATGTCCAAACCAATGTAATGTGTTTGCCGTTTCTTTGCTGAAGATTCTTAAAGGGCGTTTGGTTTGAAGGTTTATAAATACTAACTTTTTTAAAAATTTCTACTTCTAAATTTATTAAAAGTTTCGTCCCTAAAGATTGCTAAAATGACTTCTTCGCTGAATGTTTCAAAGGGAGTTCCCGTTTAAAAACTTTTATAAAAGTTTCCTTTTGCTGAAGATTTCTAATGAGTTTCTGGTTTGAAAATTGCAACAAAGTTTCTCATCGAAAAGAATTTATAGATTTTTAATTGGTTCCTTTGCTGACGATTTTGAAAGAGCTTCTAGTTTGAAGATTTATGAAAAGTACGAGGTCTGTAAATTAGGTTATGACTGTTATGAGACTGGAAGCGTAGCGTTCCAAATTAATGGCAACACTGTGGGCTTGCCCTTGGGAGGGGATGCAGGTCAACATTTCATACGCCTTAATTATGAATTTCAACTCCGTAGCGTCACGTGGTGATTCATAGTGAATTGTTTCGTGAAGTAGTGTTTTCTGAAAATGAGTGATAGCAATTTCGAGCCTTCAGCAGGCGTATGGAGAGAGTATTTTGTCAAGGGCCCAGGGTTTAAGGCATTTTCGGAAGGCCAAGAATCGATTGAAAACGAACCTCGCAGTGGAAGACCATCAACATCGAGAACCGATCAAAATGTTGACCGAGTCAAAGATCTTGTGCATTCCGACCGTCGCATCGGTTAACAGTAAAGGATGATTCACATATAACCGGCATCCACAGATCAGCACAGCCACGGACAGGACCGACAAATATTAAACAATAAAATTATATTACGTAATTCATATTGGGCCGTCTGACATCGTACAGGCACGCACAGTGCTGACCACCACCGATCAGCGTTCTTTAAAAGAATGTTTTGTCGGTGACGGTCGCGTATTTACGTGACTGTATGGCAGATTGTACTACTTTTGGCAGCTTGCTGTTCTGTAATCGGTCGGTATTTGTCGTTTAGATGTGAACTACTGTTGAATTTGTCGGTCCCGTACACGGGCGCCGGTGCTGGCCTGTAAGTGCCGTATATAATGTGAAGCAAGCTTAAGAATGATTGGGGAAGAGTTGAACACACCACCGTTCATCAGATTTTGAGAAATGGGTGTGAGAAGAGTCTGCACAAAACTGGTCCCGAAAAACCTTTCTCGGGAACAAAAGGTCGATCTTTTGGGACGGATTGAAGATGACCTCAGCCCCAATGTTCACCAGACCTGAATCCTTGCGACTTTTTTTCTTCCCCAGACTGAAAACGTACCTAAAAGGACACCATTTTGGGACGATAGAGAACATTAAAAAAAGCTGTAACCGACCAGCTGAAGGCGATCCCAGTTTCCGGGTAGCAGCACTGCTACAAAGGGTGGAATCAACGTTTCAGGCGCTGTGTGACTTTCCAAGGGGAATATTTTGAAGGAGATAAAAGGAATTTGTGATTTACATTGAATAAAAGAATGGTAAAAAATCAGTCTCATTACTTAATTCTACTTCTTCACTGGATGTTTTAAAAGGGTTTCTCGTTTGAAGATTTTTAACAACTTTTTCCTTCGAAGATTTATGTAAGTTTTCCCCTTAAAAGTGTCCCTTTGCTGAAGATTTCTAAGGCTTTTTTGGTTCGAAACGAATTTATAAAAAGTTTTTTCTTTATAGATTATTAATTGGTTCCTTTGCTGAAGATTTTTAAAGGGTTTCTAGTTTGAAGATTTATAAAAAGTATCTTCCTTAAACATTTCTAAAAACTTTCTATATCCAGATTTATCACAAATTTAATTCCTAACGATTTCTAAGTGGCTTCTTCACTGAAGGTTTCGAAAAGGTTTCTCGTTTGAAGATTTTTAACTTTTTCCTTCTAAGATTTATAAAAGGTTCTTCCCTACAATTTTCTTAAAAGTCGCTTTGCTGAAGATTTCTAAAGGGTTTCTTTATATATTTCGAAATGGTTTCTTTGGTAAAGTTTTTAAATGGTTTTCTGGTTTGGAGATTATCCTACGAACTAAAACTGGGGTAGTTAAAAAACAAAATTCATGTTATTTTGGAAGTTACTCAGAAATCTATAGGTATGCATATTAATATTATAGACGCAACTTAGGTTCGATCGTGTTTCAACTGTAAATATTTATATTTCGAACTCCATGAATTAACATAAACTCATAATCAAAAACTTTTTCTTTTAAAGATTTGTAGAAGTATATTTCAATAAAAAAATACTTTCAATATCTCCCTTTTTAAAACTTTTTTGCAGGGTTTGCGGGGGTGTGATTTACGCCACTCGTCTCATCCTATTTTGCAATAATAAAAAAACGGACATTACTTATGGGATGACCCTGTACTTGTGTATATAGTTTTATAAGTTAATTTATATTAACATATTAGTTGTTGTGGCCATTATTAATTAATAAGCTTAATTATATTTAATTAAAAGTCGCTTCTGATAAACTACTGATTTTGTAATATACCATACAAGATAAATAATATTCCTGAAAATATTTGTATTTCTTTTCTTCTTCTTTTTCTCCGAACTCCTTCTGCCCCTTTAGGCGTCGGAGATATTAGTTCATTCACGTATTTCTTTTCAAGCTTTCATCGTCTCAAGTTTTTACGTTTGCTGCAGTTATAATTTTTGTAGAGTATATAGAATTAAATGAGTATTATTTTCAGAGATGAAGAAATAAAGAAGACAATCCAGTTATTAAAAAAAGAAGAATGCTCCGAATTTGATATAAAGGCGCTATCCGAATGCGACGATAAAAATGAAATCAACATAATTCGCCCTTTAAAAAAAGAAGAAAGTCCCGAACCTGATGTAGTGTCACTTTCAGAGTCGGAAGATAAAGACGACAACGAAGAAAATGGGTGCACTCGTTGTTCAGTATGCTCTGTTAAATTTTTAAGTAATAAGTTTTTAGCCATCCATCAGTACAAAAGACATGGAATAGGTGCATTACCGGTTAATGAAACCGTACGTGCCGTTTGTGAAATTTGTAAAACGACTTTTAAAAGACGGTGTGATATGCTAAGGCACGTGAAACAACAACATGTCGAAAAGAAACCTACAAAAAGAAGACGTAGAGTGGATATCGATTATGAAATATTTTGTGATATTTGTAATATAGGTTTTACCAGATCCTTAGATATGGAAAAACATCGTACTAAAAAACATCCGGATGCTCCTATTTCCAATATGGAAATTAAAGAAGAGATGTGTGAAGCATCGAAAACTGAAGAAAACAAAGTTTTTACTAAAACCCAAGCTGGTTCATTTATGTGTGAAATATGTGATAAAATCTTCAAAAGAAAAGGGGAATTAAATAAACATTTAAAACATGATCACGGTCAACGTATACAACGTTTTAGACGTAATAAAAGCGATATAATTGCCGAACATTTTTGTGATATTTGTGGTAAAGGTTTCACAAGAAAATTCGATATGCAGAAACATAGAAAAAGTAAGCATCCTAACGAACCTAAACCCGAAGAAGAACCAACGCAACAACAGAAGAATCTTCAACTTTTAAAACGGTGTAAAGTTCCAAGCGACGACGATAAAAGTTACTACAAATGTGAAATATGTAACAGACTATTTCGGCAGTCGTATAATTTTATGCGGCATCAGACGGTTCATACGGGAGTGCGCGCATTTTTCTGTCACATATGTGGCAAGAACTTCCGTGTTTCTGGCGGGTTATATCGGCATATTACTGAACACCATTACGGAGTTAAAAAGTACGAATGCGATGTCTGCGGGAAGAGTTTCGCAGCAAAGGCGACCAGAGATGACCATAGGAATATTCACACCGACGATCGACCATTTATTTGTGATATTTGTGGGAAAGCCTTCAGACAGAAAGCTTCTTTACATATTCATAAACTATTTCATAGTGATAATTATAGGTTTTCGTGTAATATTTGCGGAAAGAAATACAGGCGAGCTTCCGAGCTTAAAATACATTCCTGGTTGCATACTGGTCATAAACCACACCAGTGTCCGACTTGTGGTTCGAGGTTTAGATTACGACAGGATTTAAAAAGACATTTGAAAATTCACGATAAATTAAATGAGTGCGTATGTAATGAGTGTGGTTCTACGTTTAGTCAAGAAAGGTATTTGAAAAATCACAAAAAAACACATCGTATTAAAGGTAATTTACCTTTTGTTGTACCGTTACCTCAATTACAATAAATTGTGAAATTTTTAGAATAAATTATTGACTGATTTGTTGTATTTTATTTGAGATATTAGAGAGTAATCCCAAGTAGTTAGCGTACGTTATTTTCGTACAATCGGACGAATGCGCATGCGTCTAAATTTAGCGTACGCTAAAGAAATAACCGCGGTCCGGTATTTTCATAAAATAGCGAAGGGTTTTTGCGTACGTTATTTTGAGTGGTGAGGTTATGTTGCCGTGTTGATAAACAAGTAATTTTATGTGTTGAGGTTAGGTTCGGAAACTTTAGCGTACGGTAAAATAGCGGCATGCGATAACTCTTTTTCTTTTTATCTTCTTGAAACCAGATCAGCAAGCTAGATGCTATACATGGTTTTGTTGTCTGAGGATAGTTGTCGTTGGGTCGGCTGGGTAGTTAGAAGGAGGGCATCTCAGTGGGAGATTCCTCGGTGGCTTGCAAGCTATTCGTTGTCGGATTCACTAGAGGATATCCAGACGTCTTGAGGAAGTTGGCATTTTAATCTTGTGTGTAAGTGTCTTGCACCAAGGGAGTAGTTGGCTGCACTCGCGCACTTATTAAAGTTTGTGAAAAATGTTTTTGTTGTTTTACGTATATATTCTGCGATTGTGGGCATATTTAAGACTTTGTGGATTTGGGTGTTAAGAAGAAACCAGGCTGAGTTCACTGCGATTCGCAGAACCTTATTCTGTAGCGCTTGTAGTTTATTAATATTTGTTTTGCTTGTAGCACTCCACACAGGGCACGCGTACCCAATTATTGGTCTTAGTATTGATTGGTAGATTAAAATCGCGCACTTGATTTTTAGCGTTGAATTGTGGTTTATTAGCGGGTAAAGCATACCTAGTCACGCGTAGCATTCATTTAATTTTTGGTTAATGTGTAAGCTCCACATTAGCCTTTTATCCAGGTGTACACCAAGATATTTAACCGCCGAGTCTGGTGGATTCCATTCCACTGAGTTATTGCCGAGGTGGATTAGCTGGTCTTCGGAGTGTAAATATTTTAGCTTCACATTTTTCGTGGTTGACCGCAATGTACCACTTGTTAAACCACGTGAATGTTTCGTTAATAGTTATTTGTAGGTTATGTGCAGCGATATGGATATCATTATGCTGTGCGATTAGTGCGGTGTCGTCTGCGGACATCGATATGGTTGCATTAGGCACTTGTGGGATATCATGCACAAAGATGTTAAATAGTAGTGGTCCCAGTACAGAACCCTGTGGGACGCCTGCGTTGATATCTGTTACGTTCGATATGGCTGAGTTTATTCTTACTGCGAATGTTCTGTTGCAAAGGAACGAATCTACAATATTAACTAGGTAAGTGGGAAGTTGTAGCTGAAGCTGTCGAATGCTTTAGTGATGTCTAAGAAAGGCAAAGTGAAAACCCTTTTAATTTTGCCCCTCTGGTATGATATCTACCAGTTGAGTATTTGTTGTGAGATTTTGTTGACATTTTTTTCTAGAAAACTAAATTAATATCTAAAATATGTTCCTAAGACCCTATTACATAACCCTAAAAACATTTAAACACGGAGTTGAGCTCTTATGCAATACCATAACTTCCGAAGTGTAAGGAAAAAGGAAATACTTACAATTTTTGCAGTAAAAACCGATTATTCGTAACAGACACCTCGACAATGAGTCATTGGACGCCATACCATAGTCACAACTCCCAACATATGAAAAGATGCCTTTTCATTCTCCCCCCTAAGACAGTTACACTTTCGTATAGCTTGGTAGCGCGAGCGAAAGTGAAAATAAATAGAAAGTATTGTTACCATAGTAACGTTGACAACAAGCCACCTTATTAATCACTGAATCATTTTATTTTATTATAATTTCATCTTTGACGGTAGTTAAATGTCGAGCGGAGAATGAAAAGTTTAATACATTACACGCTGCGAAAGCCATTCAGGTGCTCGGAGTTTTTAATTAGCCTCGGCCATTCAAAAACACCTCGCACCGAAAAGTAAACTTTCGCAGCTTGTAATGTAAATAACTATTTATACCATTAAATCAAAAACCCGCCAATTCAAATAATTTTAAAACAAAGTTTTCACTTTACCTCGCCTTCCCACTTTACCCCACTTTCCCATAGTTCTATTACTGTCATTTCCAAATACAATAACAACAGATTTAGATGGGATAATGTTAAGAGAATGCAGCTCAGCAAATTGCACGAGTTCGTTCAAGTCATCATTACTGAGACTGCCTGAACGAATAATAAACTTGAGTGTCGTCAGCATACTGATGGTAAGAACAGTGTTTTAAGGTTAGCTTGTGGTATATATCGTATGTATAAAGTAACAGTCCTAAAATTGATCCTTGGGGAACACCATAATATAATAACACACTGCTGCCGATCACTTAGTAGTTACTTATTAATCTTATAGCCGATTCATGAAATCCAAAATGATGTAAAATAGCTAACAAGATTTTATGGTTAATTCAATAAAGCCTTGGAGAAATCAAGAAGAATTTGAGGTGATTCCTGTAGACTCGTTTTTAATTATTTAAGGCCAAAGCTATCAAGCATTAACATATAATGCGTAGATTCTGTACCATCAGTTTCTAAAAGATCAATGTTGAAATTACCTATGCAAACATCATAAAATGGTTACTAACTGTGTTTTCAAATGTATCAATAAATGTGTGATACCTGTTTCTATGTGGCAAATATATTGTTCCAACAAGAAGATTCCTTCTGTCGATATGAATGCTAATCCAGAGTTGCTCGTGTATCAGTACAACCACGACAAATGTAGGCCTTATAACTAGTTATATTACAATGTACAAATCTCAAATATAGTGCTAACCTCAGCTCTATCTAAAGCCAGAAACTCTATTCAGGCACTGAATTATTGTTGTATTTGCATAAAAAAAGACAAATAATTGATAATAAATTTATTTAAAAACGAAAACAAGTTTTGGCTTTAAAATTAAGTATTACTTACATAAATACTTTGATAAAAAAAGTTTCTAAAAATAAATATTATAATGTAGATGTAAATAGCAGAAAATGTATGGTGTAACTTTAAATAATATTCCGTGCGTGTTTTGTTTAATATTTTATTCATCCTCTTTGGCAGTAGCTTAAGTCAATGGCTTGATATGTAGGTTACCACAAGCTCATTTGGTTTATGAACCTGACAGGTTGCTAGCATTACTGCGAGCAGAATTAATAAATTGTAAATGTTACTGCAACATTCGAACTAATAAGCTCAATGTAGTACCCTCTGATTCTAATTATGATTTCTAGTATCCTAAATTTTAGTTCACGAATATGTATTATCTGTACCCTTTTATACCTTTCAGTGTCGAGACTGGTGCGTTAACGTATGAGGCTCTACACATTCAATGCACAACCCAGCCCGTCTCTGCGGATTACAAGTTGGTGCGCCATTTTACCTACATACTGCACCATGTATAGAGTGTAATGTGTATGCATGTACTAGTGCAACGCCACCCTGGCTGCTATTAATTCATATTTAAAAAGAAATAAATAAAAGCTACACCATACATATTCATAATGATTCTCCACTTCAGTATAAACTGCAAAAACTAAACTAATAAATCTATTTGTCCCATTGTAAAACAACTGCAGTTAATATAACTCAGCTGTGTATCATTACATATAACCCAATGCAACTATAACCAGCACAGGTTGTAAAATGTTTGTTAATAACAAAATATCTGAGAATCAATCATTTGCCTTTGCTACAAATCATCATATAACAATCCTCTAAATATTGTTAAGCCGATTTCAAAATTTAAAAAATTATATATTTACGTACAAAATTTAGCTTGTAATATGATTTTCTAATATATATCGGATACATAAATTTTTATCTAAAGTATAATATTAATTATTATCCCAGAATATTCATTCTTTGTACACAGTAATACAATGGGATTTTCAGTTCATTCATAAGTTACAAAATTAATCATCATTTTCTAAAAAGTACTAAGATGTTCTTTACTAGTGCTGCAATTGATCACTTATCACATTAAACTCGCTTAGTACTTGTAAAACTGATTAATAGTATGATGTATTAACAAAGATATATGAACAATAGCATATACGAGTAAGCATGGATATCGTAAAGCAGCGAAGACTAATCACTCTGAATTCGCTAACGGTTGCGTGCTAGTGGTAGATTCTCTCCCTAATGAACTACCAGGCGATTCTGAGTTTTCGTTTATAAGTCGTTGTCTCTCTCTGTACATGGAAACTCTTATATTTTCCAACTGATGATAGCGGCATAGTTTTAAAAGTGCAAATACACTTAGGCCTACCCAAGTGGCAAACGATGCCCACACTCCGAACTAAATAAAGAATAAAAATTAAATTACGTTTTTAAAAGCAACTTCGTGTTAGTACCTGTGCAGTTCCCAGCTCAATGTAAAATCCTGTTGTGTCAATTCCGTCGTATATGTCAATTGCTTGACCGGCTGCCATCTCGCAACTAAACAGTTTAATGAATATAAAGGATTTAATTAAACACGAAATACTTACGATGGAAATCTTTCAGTCATGTTTTGGCACCAAACCATAAATCCTAATGTAATCATAAGTGCAGCTATGATCGTCATTCCACAAACAATCATACTGGAAACCACGTCCACAAATGCAGACAGAAAACTACTATCTATTCCTCTGTATAAAAATAGCGATAACCTGCATATTATTACAATTAAAAAAGTTTTCCGATGTTTGCAAAATAGTATATTTACCTATAAATCTGTATTAAAGAAAGAAGGAATAAAGTAACACCAACGAATATCGTGTAATTGCAATAAGCCTGGGAGCTCCAACTAACATTAAACTGGCCGTCCGTTTCTTGCCACAAACCGGTAGAAAATAAAAGGCAATGACCCCTATATAAAGATAATGTAATACTTAACAGTTATAGTCCAATATTTTTAATGTGTTACTGAAGAAAATAAACAAAGACTAACCTGAATTCATCTTGATGTAAACTCATCGGTACAATGATACATAACGATAAAATTAAAGCAATAACATAACCAGCAATTTGGCTAAGCAAAACTATATTGCTTAAAGCCATTTTCACAAATTATAATTGCACTTTTAGGAACAAAAATGAAAAATTAACTTTTATATCAACATTAATGCTGTTTTTGCTATGACATTTATTACTTGACAGCTGTCAGTTGAGTAGAGTCTTATTGTTATCTCTTTTTAACACGAACTAACTCGTAGGCTGTTTCTATTTACTAGAAGAATCCCATTAATTCAAATTCCCATTGTTCAAATTTGGCCGAACTAGTTCTTCCAACAAACATTTTAATAAAATTAATTAAAAATAAATGATTAATTAATAGAACTGGCTAAAATGTTGATATGAATAATATGGATAATTTTAAACGGTGCTAATAAAATCAACGATAATACACAAACAGCAAATTCAATAAGTAATATTGGAAAATTAGGTTAATATCCACAGCAACTTTGTTTTAGATATGTCGTTAGTAAAAAGATATTTACAACGATATCACAAACATTTTACACGTTCTTTGAGTACAACGGGTTATAAAAAACTTGATAAATTACTGTTCGATGATGATTCGAAACATAGTGATTACGATGAAGACTTTAATGATACAACAATAGAAGGTAAACAAAACAGAGCTCGTTCGATAAAAGTTCTAAAATATTTCAGTGATGAGCCTCATTTAAGAAAGCTGAAGGGATATGTACCCTCACAGTATTTTGTACCAAAACGTCGATTAACTTTACAACATTTATATTTACTTGATAAAAAAATTGCCAAAAGTGTTGTGGCTCATATGTTGCCATGCTTACATAAAAACAAAAAACAAGTAATCTGTGAAACAAATGCTGGTTTAGGTCTAATTGCATCTGAACTTCTTGATAACGGAATAGAATCGTTACGATTATATGAATCTTGCAACGAATTTAGAGAAATACTTAAGGTAAAGTTACTGTTGATATGAACACAAGTTTTCCTAAGTAAATTTTAATTTTAGTATTTTAAAAGTTTGTACCCAAATCGGGTAGAATTATTTGACAGAGATTTGTTCCATCTAAGTGTTGTTTCAAACGCTGATAAATACAGCCGTCATTCCAAAGTTGATGGGTTATTAAAAGGTATCCCCAAAAAAGACTGGAATGATGGTAAGTTTTGGTAAACTCTATGTATAAATCTTTACACTTTTACTGCTGTTTTTAGATCCTGCTATAACGATTGTCGGTGCAATGCCAAGCATAAATTTCTTGCATTATTTAATTAAAAGATTAACAGTTCAACAAGAAATTATTCAGTTTGGTCGAACTCAAATATTTGCCTTAATGAAACCGAGAGATTATCTTGTTCGTATGATATTTTTTTGTATGTTATAAGTTATAATAAATAATTAAGTATGCTTTAGGTACTTACTGCCGTACCAGATATGAGCTTACATACGTACCGTGTGATGACTATTCTGTTTAGGCTATTTTTCGATATAAAGTTAATAGAGAAATACCCGAGGAAATCTTTTCTCCCTTGGGAAACCAATACGAAATCTGATGGACGCGTCCATTTTGTAAGTAATTTATACAAAGTTTACAATTTACTTTATATACATTTTAACTTGTAGCATTCAAAAGTTGACTTGGATTACATATATTTGGTTGAGATTAATTTTAAAAAGGTGCTTCCTGTTAAAAATCAACATTTATTACAATTATATTATTTCGTTAAACAAGGTTTCCACAGAGGTCGCACTAGGGTAATACCTACTGTCGAGTAAGTATTTTGTTGAGGCACCAAGCCCATTCAAATAAATTATTTATTTTTATGTGAAACCTAGAAATTGGATTCCTGGAATTGGCTTGAATTTGATAGTACCAAAACCAAAATATAAAAATAAATGTTTTCAAAATATGAGCATATTTACTGAATTTGGTGAGCTAAGTCCTACGCAAATTCTGCAGATATTTTTGTAAGTTTGTATGGTAATTTAATGCCGTATATGTAATTACTTTTAATTACAGAGAAATGTTGGAGCATCCGGAATATAACAGTAGTCCATTTGTGGCTCTTGTAGAATCGCAACTTCTAAATAGTGAAACGATAGATAACGATTTAGCTGATGCGAATGTTGTTAGTGGCAGTGTAGAGAATTTACAACAAAATATTAGGTAGTAATTTGTAAATGAACAATAAAATATGTATTTGTTTTATGTACAGATCAACTTCTTAAATAAATTTTTTCAAGTATGTACAAAATAATTTTAAAAAAATCTTAACCGAAGATATGAGTTAAAACTTGTGACAACCTTAGGACATACCAATCTAATCTAAACATATTTTTTAATTGTTAGATTAATCAACACTTGCATTATTTTCTAAATTTACGTGAATTACAGCTTAGAATAATTAAGATAAAATGTTATACCAAGTACAATACGCAACTACCAACTACCAATGGTTGGTATTGTGTTGTACGTGAATTCGCCTAGGGAGTTTGTTGTCAGTGTACGTCAACACAAAAAAATCTTTAAAAAATGTGACAGTATACAGTGTATTTTATAGTTTTAACTACAAAAAGATGTTTTATTTACACTTCAGCAATAAATACAATTATTTGCCTTTATTTTTATGGCTTTAACAGTACAACAAAATGTTCAGTAAGAAATCCCACTTAGATGTCAAAAAGTCAACCACAAAAATTCAGGACGCCAAAAAAGATTTAGCAACACGATTAAAGCATTTAAAAATAATTTTAGGTAAGTTCTCTATATTACTCGAAAATTTGTGTAGATTATTTAACACACCTTCGTTAAATAAGGGTGTAGAACTGTAGTTGTTTATTAGGTTATGTTTGTGTCATTGATTTGATAACCAAATCAGAAGCTTGTATTTTATATATTTTTCGGTTTTTTAGATAATGTTGACACTTCAGAAGCAAAAGGAATATTCGAGACTAATTTTAGTCATGTTTATCACATCCTCTATGAAAGTTTTATTGAAGCCGAAACGCATTTACGACAACGTGGTAAGCTTTCTGTTTTATTTACGTTTAACTTGTTGTGGTTTTTGTATATAATGTGTGATGTCGAGCCTTACCATAATAGTGTCGTACAGCACTATATGTTAAAAATGCACTGTGTGTTTTGTAGCTTTTAAAACGACGTAGAAATTGTAACCATTTTATAACACTAGATTATCAATCGGTTTGTATATAAATGCACCAATATGTGGGTCATTACATAACAAAATCTTGTTGGAAACTAACTTATGATAAATTAATAACTATAAAGTGGTCCAAGTCTCTGTGATATCTGTGTTTCTTCCTTCTTTTTTATTTGTACATATATAAAAATGAAATGGTAAAGCTCTACTTCAATATTAATAAATTTGCTTATTCTAAATTTATTTTCTGTGCTAACCGCTAATTTGTTGTTTTGTTTGTGGTATCAAACAGAGCTGTCATTTCATTTGGGTAAGTTATTCGATGATTTACAAGTTAGCTTGATATTAATTTGGGGTTTCTGTAGTTCACAAAGCACATAAGGAAGAATTGGAATGCGCATTATGGATTTTGGAACAAGTATTATCACTTCTCCCAGAATTACTTCACAAAAGGTGGCAGATACATTCGTTAGGCCGTATTTTGGCAAAATTGTTACATCCAGGAAATTCAGTACGATTAAGACGTCAAGCAATACGTTACTTTCTTATGTGGTATCAAGCTTTAGAGGAAAATGCTCCGGATTATGTGCACGATATGTATGCCGGTCTTGTACCAGGATTTTCAAATCAAGTTAATGCATTCTTGCAAAGTAGTACAAGCGTATTTCATGACACTGTACAACTACCTGTTACACCAGCTGAGGTACTTCCCATTTTACCTCCATCAAGTGGCGAAAAACCCCCTGAACAGCCTAATAAACTATTTTTGGAAACTTTACTCGAACATATGGTTTATACAGTTGTTCGTCTTGAATGGCACGATAAGGCATCGCGACATCATAGGTGCTTTAGTTTTTTATTGGAACGATTTAAAATGCATTATTTACCAAAAATTTGTCCGAATTTTTGTTCCGAAACGTCGTTGTATAATCCAAATTTGGGTAAGTACTAAATCTTTATTTTTAGAATGTTCGGAGAGAAATCATTCTTTATTTTTAGATTTGCCAGCAATCAGAAAGCCAGAGCCAGATAGTGAATTCGTGGGATGTAGAGTTTCATTAATTAAATGGGTGGCCACTTACATGCAGCAAGTTAAGAAGAATGTAGATGGAGGGCCTTCCTCTATCGTTAGTACTCAATCGGCTCCCTCGTCCCATGAGGAAGAAGGTCAGTCCGATTCGGCGCATCCTAGCCTGGAATGTAGTAAGTTTACTTTTTATCAAATCCAGTCGTTGCGTAATCTTCAATTTCTTTTCAAGCAATATCGCTACAGTCAACCAAAACAGCAAGCGATGAAGATTTCGCAGCACAAATTGTAAAAGACGTTTTATGTAGTTCAAGAGACAACGTCAATTTTATTCACGAAATATACAGACAAGCATTTTTATTAAGTTTCGGGCATGCTATAGCAATTCGAAAAACCATTGCTGTTTATAAAGATCTCATTCAATTAAACATGCCTGAATTACCTGCATATATGTTGGAACCTCCGGATGATGTACCTCGGATATCAGATGAGCTTGCTGCGGAAGGGTTTAGAGAGAGACGATTGAGGAACGATTCTTATCTTGGAGCAATCCATAAGGAGAATTTGTTAGTTCGTGCCGGTTTACAGGTAATTAAATTGCTTGCACAAACGTTATTTGAGACTTAATGTTTGGTCTCGTTTTTAGAACGTTCTTCAAGTGTTCATGACACATGCGGCTAATGCGTTTTTATTAGAAGTAAGTCCACATTTCCCTACATTGTTGGAGGAGCAAACTGACGCATGTAAACGTGTTCTCAATATTTATCGTTACATGGTTATGCATACTCGAATGGATAGTAATACATGGTAAGAAAAATTTTATTTTAAAGTGCAAAGTTTGAAAAAAACGGACGTCAATGTGATTTTTTAGGGAGCAACTCTTGTTGGTTCTGTTACAAGTAACATCGTTGGTATTAACCGAAGTCCCCCCGAAAAAGAAAGCTCAAACGTTGGGTGGTAAACTAGCACCTGCCATTTTTCAAACCCTCATTGTAACATGGATTAAAGCTAATCTGAATGTATTGATATCTCGAGAACTATGGGATCGATTTTTACACGTTTTAACATCGCTCACGAATTGGGAGGAATTAATCAAAGAATGGGCCGTACGTTTCCCGTAATGTAACACAATTTAATTTCTAAATTTATTGTTATTTACAGAAAACGCTTGATACTTTAACACGAGTGTTAGCAAGGCATGTGTATAATTTGGATTTATCTGATTTGCCACTCGATCGATTATCTGATCAAAAGTCTCGAAGAACACGAAGGGTAATTGGAAGACCTGAAAGTAGTACACCTTGTAGTGCAAGCGACTCTATTCATCCTCCTGTGTGTCGTCAAGATTCAACCATACCTGATGGTCAAACTTTTACTAAACGTATGAGACCTGGATTACCAAGGAGTTCGAGCGAAACTAGTTTAGCTATGAAACGTAAACCGTCACATAGACAACAGGTAGGTTTTAAAAAATTTTGAAAATTAATAGACACACGAGGCCCCTAACATCGCAGCCAATTAGGCCTTTTGTGTTACTCATCATATCACTTATTAGGTATTGTAACCTTGATTAGGTTTAATAGTCTCTTTACCACTTTTGCTAGAGTTTCTCGAGAGTAGGTCCCTCCCTCTCCATCGGACAAGAGCCTCGCACACAAGATGATATGAGAGGCTGTTTCGTTCTCCTCATTACAGAGTCTACATATGAGTTTCTCATTAAAGATGCCCATTGTGTGCATGTGTTGTCTTAGTTACGTTAGACAGCCCTATTGCTAGCCTAATTTGCTGTGTGCTTAATTACAGTATGTCGTCTGCTAATTTTCTAGATGGTGCTGTGTCTCCAGTGGTTTTGATGTTGTCTTTTTATCCAACCTTCCAGCCAGCTGCGAGCTGTGATCTTGGCAATTCCAAATACTGGCTCAGGCCCAGTAAAGGTGATTTCTGATCCCTTTTTGCATTGCCTTGAATTACCTGGTGTCCTAGCACCCACATAAGGGTTACCTTATTGTGGTTTGCGAGTGTTATAAGGTTTTGCAGACAATCCCAGACTAGTTTTGAATTGATCCGGTAGTTTGCCAAGGCTTTTATGGCAGTCTGTCAAGACAAGGATTTCCCAGCCCTGATAGTTCCTTCTAATATTCCCATGCAGACTTCCATCAATAGCATGTATTTCTGCTTAAAATACTGTAGCGTATTTCCCTATAGATGTATATACAGGGTGCTGAAAAAATGGCGTATTAACTCAATGCTACGCTGTGAAGGGACACTTGGTGAACATGGGAAAATAATTGAAAAAAATCTTTGAGTTTTATTCTTCAAGATATGGAGGTACTACTTATTTATGAAAATAAGTTGAACTGGCAACGTTGGTTTATTAATAAAAAAGTAGTAGGTAGGTACAGTATTTAAGTAAGGTATCCTAGAAACAATGCAACAAACAAATAATAACAATTAAATAATATCATCATACAAATGTTGTTGAAATAATTAGAGAAGGTGTTCGAAGTTAAGACCCTATGCGTTCAAGCAAGCTCGAGCTCTTTTGATAATATTATTTGAAACTCTTTCTAACATATTTTGATTTATTAATTTAAAGGCTGCTTGTATCCGATTAATTAGATCTTCTCTATTTTGAACTGGCGTTCGATAAACAACATTTTTTTATGTAACTCCAAAGGAAAAAATCCATCGCAGTCAAGTCTGGCCAAAGTACGGGGCCGTTTCTGCCAATCCATTGGTTAGGATAATTGTTATCAAGCCATGCTCGGACTGGTGCTGTGTTATGTGCCGGTGCATCGTCTAATAATTGAAACCACGAATTATTTACTGCTGCCAGAGGAATACCGTCTATAAGCTCAACAAAAGTATTCGTTAAAAACTGCAAAAAGTTTTCTCCGCCGCGTAGCCGTGCTGGTAAAAAAAACAGGTCCAATTACATGGTTCCCCAATGTCCCACTCCATACGTTTACACGGTTTACACTAAACCGATGTTGATAGTTTCTAACATATGTTTGGTGTTGATTTTCAAGGCTATAACAATGTTCGTTGTGTTGATTGAACATTGTCTGTCCAAATCACCGTAGATGTAAAGTTTCGATCAGCTTCGTTTTGTGCAAGTAACCAGTTGCAAAAGTTAATTCGCCTGTTGTTATCTTCTGGTAGTAAAGAATGAGCCTTGGTGTAGTGGAATGGGTGGTATCCCTCATCATTAATAATAGTCCACGTTAATCTTCTATCTAAACCCAATTCCTGTGCTACACCTCTAGTACTCCTCGTTGGATTTTCTTCTATTAGGTCTAGCACAGTCTCTTATATTTCTGGGGTACGTGCCTATGGCTCTTGGACGGCCACGGTCAATATTTTGCACTGGTACAAAGTTTCCATTCTGCCTCGCTCGTTGGTCTAATCTTCTAATGACATTTGAATCAGGATGTACATAATGTCTAGCTGCTGCAGTAGCATTGCCATTACAGCGGCCTTATCTTAATACATATCGGCGTATTCATTGAATTGGTACATTTTCAGGATGAAAATAATTCAGAAAAATTTGACAAAAATGTCAAATACTGAATAAATAAAAATATTAAATCACGTAGGTGTGTGTTAAAATGCCTGTGCAAAATCGTCTGCGTTGTTCCTGTCACTGTTGCCAAATGGATTTAGTGCTTGTTGCTCCAAATTTTTAACATTTTTGAATTGATAATTTTCGAATTTTTCTTCGGCGACGGCCTAAATTATTTACAACTTTCATCATTTACGTTATTAACTTTCCAAATAAATGTATAACTTTTGTTAATATAAAATAATAAGAAAGTTAAAAAGTCAACTTTAGACCTCCACATCTTGAAGAATATTCTACACATAATTTTTTTACTATTTTTCCCATACTCGAAAAGTATCCATAAACAACGCACCATTGAGTTAATACGCCATTTTTTCAGCACCCTGTATATATGCATTAATACAGGGAGATTCTCCATGTATTCTTGCTCCAGTACTCTTGGTATCAGTCCTTCATTCCATTCAAGCTGGATATTGAAGGGTTTATTAAGGACGATGTTGGTTATCCTAGCATGCCCAGAGACGGATCTGGTTTGCCAGTTTCCATTGTACCAGGCTGTTTGAAAAGTCGCAGGCCTAACCGAATGCTGATCACGATAGGGATGAAAATTGTTGAGCGCCACTGTGATATTAAAGTTACCCAAAGATCTAAAAGGAACCCACCACAGAAGATTCCCAAGGGCTCGAAGGGGGTTGGGGTTTAAATTGCTTCCTGCTGCAACCTACTGCAAGATATGACTTACCTTGCTTGACTAAAATTAACTTACTTTACTGGAACTCTTAAGACTTGTAGGCAGGCTAACACTTTACTCGTAAATCTTTAACAAAACACTAATGCACAAATATGATCCGGAAGGGCTGAACACAGTAACAAGGCCAGGCTAAATTGACAATGAATTATTTAATGAATCAAAAGACAAACACAAGAATGAATACAAAAACATTACACAAAAGACAATCAAAAATATGTTACGTTAAAAACAAATCGTAAAAACTCTACTTACGTTATGGGGCGATAGAATTGGGGGCACTATATTTACGTTACATATTGCAAATCATTCACAAGCTTAGCCCCTCAATCCCAATCACAAGATAAGATCAATACATCTTAAATTAATAATTCAATAAGCACCGTTAAATTTTACACGCATGCAACACAATACAAAACAATATCTAAACTTGACTTAATACTTGAACTACAAATGAGCACAAACTTGAACACAAAACCCATAAAACAACTAGTCCACTGATTTGCCGGGGACCCTCAAAACTTTACAATGTGAATGTTAAAGCCGCCAAAAGGCGAGATTCACGAAGCTTTCATACAATGCCACCGGTCAAACAGATAAACTAGCAATCGACTACTTTACTACTTTACTTACTGTTGTAAACGAAACACAAAGACAAAACAAAAAGGGGTACTTATTAAACTCTAAAACCAACTGAATAATAGTTAAAAGGCCTGCCAGCAAGAGGCAAACGTAGAAATTGAATCTGACGTTACAAACACAAACATAAACGAAGAAAGCAGAAGCAGCAAAAAGGAAGTAGATTACCTGGCGAGATGTTTGTTCTTAAAAACCAGGGAGTAACGTGCCGGACGTTGATGGTGATCGGTAACAAAAGAGATGGCATCCTTTTCCGGGAAGGCGGGTGCAAGACAAACGACGAATATTCCTTAGGCATTGGGTTTTCCTAATCCGATATACTGAATTTGTGTGATCCAACTTCCACTAAGCCTCCACAAATTTCACACAACACTATGTTGCTTTGAGATTATATGGTGCTATGCTATATGGAGCGGCCTAAGACGTCCGATATGATTGAATAATCGCCACGTACTGAAGTGGGGAGCGGAAGAGGGCTCCAAATGACGTTGAAACAATCAGCTGATGCGGCCTAACGCACAGGGGTTTCCCCCGCACCGTACCACGAGAAGCTGCAATAACTGAACTAAGATGACATCATGTCTCGACGGAATACGTGTGAATTTAGGTCACCTTGGGATTTTGAACAAAGGAACATTTCTGCAATGACGAAACATACTGAAATGACTTTAAGATTTACCACAAATTCAAAATGACTCTAAACTTCCCAAATAACGCGGAATTGCAAAACCACGTGATACAATAGATAGGTTTTCCCTTAGCTTTTTTTTTTTCAATCAGTTTCTCCGTCAGCTTTAACATGAACAATGATAGATTGATGGGCTTGTATGCTTTTGCCTGAGAGTAATCTCTCCCAGGTTTTAAAATAAAGACAATTCTAGAGCATTTCCAGGCAGAGGGTAAGTATCCTGTTGCCAGGTTTGCTCTTAGCAGTCTACAAAGCCTTGGAATGAGATTTGATTTCTCTGTTGCAATAGCGCAGGTATTATCCGATTAGGTCCAGGAGCTGTTGTGGGTAATGATTTTGAGATTTGCCAATCGCTTTGAAAGATAGTTGAATCATTTATTGTTTACTTTAAATATTCATCCCCAAAAAATAAAAATAAATGAATGAAAGCAGGAATTTTTTTTTTATATTCGAGGACCTCTAAAATGTGTATTTAAATATTGAATGTTTGCCAAAATTCTTGGCACGAAATGTGATCATGTGTACAATTATATAAAATTTTTGAAGTTGTTTCTAGACTATTACGTTCAATTATTTTCATAAAAATAGAAGTTATTGACTTGCCATGGTGATTATTTCTGATTTTGCTTGTGCAAAGTGCAAAATTCCATAAAATATTTTCAGAATCGCCAACGTCGTTCCCATTCGCTCGACAATATTCGACAGCCGGATACTGAATCTACAGATCGAACGAGATCACCAAGTCCAGCCCCATCAAGTGGTCTTGAAAGCACATCCATGAAAGATTCACCGATCCAGTTAGATGTTTTAGCATCTGAAAATAGTATGCAGGAAGTATCTGGTGAACATCGAGGTGTGGTGTGTGGTGGTTCAATACGAGGTTGGTTACCTGATGTTGCTGTTGTGCTATGGAAGAGGATGTTAGGCGCACTCGGTGATGTCAATCAAATAGCAGATCCAAAGTTACATGCTCAAGTGTTCGATTATTTTGTTAAGTTAACTGATACGCTTATTAAAATTAAACATAACCAGGGGGTTTCTCCTGATAACCAAAGTACACCTCAACCGCCAGAATTGGTACCACCTTTAACGCTTGTATTACCATGGTGTTTTGAAGCGCTTTCCCTTCCTAACAATTATGAAGGTGGAAAAATAAGTGCAATCCGACTGTTGTGTACTGTTACCTTAAATTGTGATCCTCAGCATCGAACCTACTTTCCACATTTTTATCGAGCTCTTCATGTCGGTAAGTTCGCAAAAAGTAAATTGTATTTGTTTTGCTCTAAATCAATATTTTACTTTAGCTTTATGTGGAAATTCAAAACCAGCCGTAAACACCGTACTTCGATATCTGGGACCTCGTTTTTTATCTCTACAATTGCCAGGTTCTTCACTGTTGTTACTTGATTTAATACAGGCATGCAATACTGTTTTAAACTCAAATGATATGTCACATTCAACGCCCCGAACAGAAGCTGTTTCAATATTGGCTAATTTATTAAGTTTTCCCGATGATTTAAGCCAGATATCTGTGTTACAACCGGAACCTCTTATACAAGTAATGGCCTGTCCTGATATTAAAGTAAGTTTTGAAAGAAAAATTTAACATTATGTTACTAATATTGGAAAGCTAAACATGAAGTTATGTTATCATTGTAGTTGTCGTTGAAATTGCAGTTGGAAGTTCGTTAACAGAAATGTATAAAGTTTAAATTAATGTTTTTAGATTTGTATAACAAAACATAACCTCAATGTTACCCAGTAGAAACAAATGAACGATTGTGTGAGCTTCGATTGTTTTTGATTCTTGTGTAGATTTGATATTGCAATATACTTACTGTGTAGAAGCATTTATTGACATGAACTTTTTTTAGGAACATGTGGTTACAATTTTATTGAGAGCTGGTCGAAGAGAACCTACGGGAATGGCACGTTATATCGCCTTGTCAGCTCTTGGAATGTTTATTTATAAAGAGTTTACTAATCAGACATTTCATTCTAAAGTAGCTGATGCTATAAATGTTTTACTACTTGCACTTAAGGTAAGTTTTATTTATTATATCCTCTTAGTGCTCTTTACTATCCCTCATAATTTATCGCTCAACTTTTGGTATGCACTCTGTGTGTAGCGATCAAATATACTTACTTACTTACTTACTTACTTACTTATCCCCCTTCTACCTTTCAGTGTAGAAGGTTGTGCATTGCGCCTTTCCTTGCTGGGTTGTTTGCAAACCACTTCCATTCCTTTCTGTTTTCCGCTAGCTTTATTGCATTTTTAACATCACTGTCTCTGTTTCTTAGCACTTTAATTAACTCATCATCCCATATTTTCCTTGGCCGACTCCTTCCTTTCTTCTTTACCTTGGTTTTCTAGATTTTACTGGCTGTTGGCTTTGTTTCGGCATCCTTACTGTTTACCGTATGGCCCCACCATCCTAGTTGCCCTTTCTCTATTTGATGTTCAATTGACTACCCCCTCCGGTCCATATTGGTGACTCCAATTATTCTTCTTAAAAATTTCATTTCACACGCATCTATTACTCCTTGTTTCGTGATGAATTCATTTGTGGTCAAATTTCTAGTACTTTTATATGTACTTTTAACCGCATTTGTCAATTCCGCTTCTGTAATATATTCCATATTGTCTCTCGGTTAACAGCATCCAAAGCTTTTGGTATATCGATGGCACATGTATGGATACTTTCCCCCTTTTCTAATAGTTTTTTTCACATATCTGTTTCATCACAAATACCCATTTCTGTGTACTTCGTCCTCTTCTGAAACCTGCCTGTGTATCTTCTGTTGTTGGTTTGATTAACTTCCTTAGTTTTCTTTCTATCACTCTTTCATAAACCTTACTTACAACGTTACAACACACAGTAAGGATATGCCCCTAAAGTTTTCACATGACATCCTGTCTCCTTTCTTATGTAATGGAGTTATTACTGCCTTTTGGTAAGCTTACTTTGCCAAATTTTATTTAATATTTTCCCCAATACTACCTTCCCTGCCTTACCCATTCCCTTAAGCATTTCTGGCTTTATTCCATCTACCCCCTACCCCCGTTACTTTCACACTTGTTAGCATCCTTGTAGCTTCTGCACATTCTTCTTCCATTATATCTTTGTTACTTGTACTCAAAAGCTAAGAACAAGTCTCTGTTCTTGTCTATCATTTTGCTTATGATTAGCCTAATAGTGTGTATATGGTCTTGCGTTTGTTTTCCTGGGCGAAAAGCGACTTGTTCATCTTCTAGTTTTTCTTCAATTTCTGCTCTCAATATATCTTTAAGCTCACTGACGACAGGCATATGGCCCGGTAGTTTTCACAGTTCGTTGTGGCTCCTTTCTTATGTATAGGTATTATTATATTTCTTTCCCATTCCAATGGAATCGTTTCTGTTTCCCATGTTGTTGATGGATTGTTTTCAGCCACTTCATTACTAAATCTCCTCCCTTTTTTATCAATTCTGGGGCGATGTCATCTTCCCCTGCGGCTTTCCCATTTCTCATTATTCTTACAGCCATCTTGATTTCTTCTTCCTGCCCTTCTTGCTCTAGCATTATTTGCTGTTCTTCTTGTATTTCTATGCCCGCTTCTTGATCGTTGGCCTCCATGTCGTTGTGGAATATATTTTCGTAATGTCTTTGCCAGACTTCTAGGACTTCCTTAGTTGTCGTTGTTAATTCTCCATTTTGGTTCGTTATATTCCGTATTGGTTTTGCTTGGTTTCCTTTTAACTTTTTTATTACGTCCCAGAATTGTTTTTGATTCTCTACATAGTTTTCTTCTATTTTTCTTCCAAATTCCTCCCATGTAGTTCTCCTAGCTAGTTTTACTGTTTCTTTGGCTTCATTTCGTTTCTGGTAGTAGTGTAATTTGCTTTCTTTTGTGTTTGTCCTTTTAAAGATTTTCCATGCTTCTGTTTTCTCTTTAATCTTTCCTTTTATGTCTTCATTCCACCACCTAGTCCTTTTTTGTTTGTTGTGCTTGGTCTTTATTCCACATATTTCTTGGGCCGCTTGGAGTAAGGTTTTTTTGAATTTGTTCCATCTTGCCTCAATGCTCCATTTTTCTTGTTGGTTCTTCTGTAATTCTAATGCGTTTAGTTTCCTCGTTAATGTTTGCTCGTATCTTTCTTTCGTCTGTGGATTTTCCAACTCTGTTATTTTAATGCCTATGTATCTTTTTTCAATTTCTCTTATGGGTTTTGTGATTAGGGTGTCTGCTACTAGTAATCTATGGTTCATTGATAGTTCTACTCCTCTTATTACTTTTACGTCTTGTAGTGCGTATCTCATTCCTTTGGTTATTAGGATGTAATCAATTATAGTTTTGTGTCCTAGTGCATCGTTCTCGTATGTAATTTTGTGAATGTCTTTGTGGTTATACCATGTGTTGCCAATCGGTAGCTGATTTGTTATGCAGAAATGTAACATACGTTCGCCGTTGTTATTTAGTTCACCATTTATTCCATAGTTACCCATTGTTCCATGTCCTATTTCTTTGTTGTTCCCTATGTGTGCATTCCAGTCCCCCATAAGTATTACATGGCGGTTCTTGGTCTGCATGTTTTCTAGGGTCCTTTGTAACTGTTCGTTTTCTCATTTACGATGGCGTTGTCGGTTGGGGCATAGACCTGGATAACCCCTGTTTTTTCCTGTAGTTGGATATCCATTGTGATTATCCTCAAGCTTACTGCTTCCCAATTTGTGATTCTATTTTCGGAATCATTTGAAGAAGACATTTCATAAGCATCTAACATGACAAATTATTCTAAATCCATTGTAGCCTAAAGATTCAATTATGTTGGAGGTAAAAGTTTTAATGTCAGACCGCCATTTGAACTGAATATGTTTTGGTCAACAGTAGATTTGATGACGTCATTAGTAACCCGGGTTGATAAAATCTAGGGACCAGGTTCGTCGCTAAAGTCTGCCTTATGATGTATCAAATTTGGGTTGTTAAATTTACTTTGCTCTGAAAGTTTGTGCCTAACCTCAAACTTTACAGTTTACCTATTTTATGTTAACGGTTTTTTATCGTGTTTTAACTAATACCAAGGGGGATATTATTGCTAATACCTTTACCTGTACTGTAACTATGTTCGTATTGAATCTCACGTTGTTTTAATAACTTCCTTTTTATTACACCATAACCTTAAATTTTGACCTTTTGGTCTTGCAAATCATAAAAACTTTCTGTTACAGTTTAACAACAAAGTGATAGCACAATTAGCGAGCAACATTTTATTCCTTTTGTGCGATCATGCGCCTCTCTTATGGTCTCATTATCCTCGTTTGGGAGATTCAGTAATCAGAACTTTGTGTGGAGCGCTTTTCTTACATGCGCCCTTAGGCTGTACAGCTGGAGAAAATGATAAAGCGTTGGGTACAGCACTGCTTCTATGTTTAGGCGAATGGTGTATGAGATTGGGACCGGCTCGTTTATTAGAAATTTCAGAATATGGAGAAACAAGGGGAGGAACTTGTTTATTATTGTTGGTTTTTACGGTAAGTTAAGTTTATTAGTAAAACGAGCTCTCGTAAAATAATTAATTTTTACAAATTACATAGCCACATATTATCCATTCAGTTAACTCCCGTGACATTTACGCTGTCAAATGAAAATTTTGGAGTGTACTTTATGTACACAACCTATCAACTTTTTTAGTGAATGTACTTAACGTCAAACTGAAAGTAAGGTTATGATAAATCATTTGTCATTTTCGTAAAATTAAGTAGAACAAGGTAAAAATGGGTTTATTAATAATACAAGTATGATAATAAACTTCGTTGGTGCTGCTGTTCATCCATTTCTCTAAAGATTATGAATTATAAAACGTAACTTGAATAATAAATAATTTAAGTGTCAAAATGAAAACAAAAAAACAAAAGCATTAAATTTAAATTGAAAGGTGCGCCAATCTCAAATCTAAAAATGTTTAATAGCCTAATAGGGATTTTCATATTAACCAACACATGGTGACTTTTATGTCACGGGAGTTAAGTGAATGGATTATACATCATCTCTTATAACATAACATAACCACACTCTCTGCTAACATAACCTTAAATAGTTTAATAAATTTTAAAAATATACTTCTTAGGTGGGATTATTAACATCGTTTTGATGTATTGTTTGTAGGTCCTACACAAAATAGTAACAGGCCAAACATCAACGGAAAATAAAAGTGGTTTAACGCAGCCTAGTATGAACGATGATTTTGACCCCAATATATTACTGGATAATTTGGACAAATCTTCCCCAACATCGTCACCATCAAAGAATCATCAGTGTCAACAAGCTATCACTTTGTGTGCGAAATCTGTTTTGGCTCACTTAGTTACACATTTGGGTCATTTCCCGATGGCCATCGGTGCTGCTAGATTAAGTTCATTAGTTGTTGAACACGACGATGTTCCAAACCTTGTAGCTGATGAGTTGTCTGCTAGTATTTTTTCTGCTCCTAATATACAGGTTAGTCGATCTGGGGTTTTTCCTTTTTATGTAGTAAAAATTTAAAATTTTAGTTACTCGTTTTGACTCCAAATGTAATAGCCAGCTTAATAGAATTACCTGCATTAGACCTTCCTGGTGGTGGTGTGACTGCAGGTTTATCAACGGCAGATAAGCAAGTACGGGTGCTTTTAAGAGATCTTTCTGGAAAGGCTTGTTGGGATGCTTCTATATTATATCGTAATCCAGATGCCCATAATATAACAGATGATGTTGCTGATGACGATGATTCCATCAGAACTACTTCATCGGTAGCAAAATGGGGACCTATGAGTTATATTCAACCCGAAAGCCTTATGCCAGGTAGTAACCCCATGCAACCCCATCTACCGCAACGTGCAATGCGTCATCGTCCACCAAACGTTTTACCTGATACTACTAATGCCGCACCTGATCTGGATCAATTAGATGATGTGAGTTTTGACGTTTTTATTTTAGTTTTCACTAAAAGCCTGAAAATATAAATTTCACAGTTACTGCAATATTTGGGTCACACAAGTCCAGAATGTTTGGAAAATTTTGATCACAAACTGAGTGAGCCATCTAGTTCGCCCATATCATCCGATCTAGAACAAGAAGCAATTGCGGGGGTTATTAGTCAACGAAATGTTGAGGTGGAACAGAGTAGAGTAACGCAGTATGTGGATGCAATGATGGGACAACCCGCAAGCAGACCAAGTAGTCGTGCGGGATGTGCTAATAGTTCGGGATACGAAATTACATCTGTACAACAAGGTAAGAATACATTACTTATTTTTGAACTATGAGAGCTATGCTTTGTAATTATAACATAGGGCTACTTTCGATAGTGTAGCAGGTGAATGGTGAGCGCCTGCTTTACGATGAAAGGTGTTGGGTTTGGACACAGCCAAGGTCAGATTTTGGTGTTTGATTCTGTGCAGCTTAAAGTTGCTTAAGAAGCCCAATTAAAAAATAATAATATCATCAAACTTTTATTTTTAACGTGCTTATTTTGATTATTTATTGTTGCAGCTCCAGCTGGTATTGTAGAGCAGACAGCATTCCAGCAATGTCGTCTTTTATTCTCTCAGTTAGGCCTTGCAGGTTGGGAGAGAAGGCGTCAGTTGCATCTTCTTAATAAGACTGAACGTTTGCTTAGGGAGCTTAGAAATCTTGACACTCAAAGGTGTCGAGAAACCCATAAGGTACATCATACATAATTTAATCTCATCTGTTCGGTATTGACTAATATTTTTAACACAAAACAGGTAGCTGTGATTTATGTAGCACCAGGTCAAGAAGATAAGAATTCCATTTTATCTAATCAAGGCGGAAGTGCAGACTATGAACAATTTTTGGCCTCATTAGCATGGGAAGTTGAATTAGAAGGGCACACTGGCTTTTTGGGTGGTTTACAAAGGCAAGGATCGACCGGATTGACAGCCCCGTATGTAGCTACAAGTTTTTTGGAAGCCATTTTTCATGTTGCGACACGAATGCCTGGGGATACTCCTGAGGCTGTCCTAAGCAAGGTAGGAATATCTTTTTTAATAAGATTTACAGCATTACTGCTGAGGTTGTTAATTATCCTACTTGTGTTCTCTTGGTGACAAAGTAGATGTCTAACCAGGCCACCAAGAAACCTAAGTTTAGGAACCAACGTGATGATAGCAAAACGAATGACCGATTACACCTACTGCCGATTATTTTGCATTCTTGCTTTTTTCCTCAGGTTAGTCAGGTGCTCGTTCCACCATATGACCTTCCTGTTAGCTGCTTATTGGGCAGTTGTTCTTATATGAGGTTATTATGGTGTCATTTAACTGGTCCACAGTCCGACTGTGGCCAAAGTTATATTAATGACTTGTCGAGTTGCAAAAGTGGGCTCATTACCTTGGTTGATTAAGTGTAAGTTATTACTTACCAGGTATTCCAGGAGATCGATTCCTCGCGAGTTTGTATGTGCATTGACATCACAGCCTGCTAAGAACTGGAGGTGGTTGGCTTCACAGAATGTTACAACTTCAAACAGCTTTTTGCCTGATCTAGCATCATAGGGAAGGTATACGGAGGATATCACTACTTGCCTTACATATCCTTCCCTAACTTGCTAAGTTTTATGGTTGTTACTTACGTCTTTAAAACACAGATTATTTAGAGATACGTATTTCACTCCTCTTTTCATGTAAATACATGTCCTTGGTTTATCAGAGGATTAACTCACCCCTGGCCCTTTACTATCCATGGTTTCTGGATAAGGGCTTTCTCAATGTTATCGGATTGTATATGACTGCATAACATCACCATAGCTGCCCTACTGTTTTGGCGGTTTATTTGTAGTAGTCTCAGGAAATTTTCTGGTGTTAACGCCATCTTGTCAAGCAGACATGGCTTCATGTCAATCAACATGATCAGTGTCCTACCATTGGGTTCCGATATGCTGTTGTTGACTCACCAGTTTTCGGTCTTTAACCCCTTGTTCTGGATCTTTAAGAGGTTCAGGATTTCCTTCTGCAGTTTGGTGCTAAAAGGTTTAGGAGCCCACAATAACGGGGTTTCCTTGGCAGGCCCTACTCTAAGGTTGGCACCTTCCTACAATTGGTGGTTTGAAGTTGTGGTTATCAACCATGACTTCCTTTCCTCACTCTTACAAGAGGTGATTACTGTGCCTTTATCAAAGTAATAGCCGTTGAAGTGTGGTCCTGTTCCTTCCTCACCGGGTAGGATCTGTCCCAACATTGCCATCTGAATTTTATCGGCTTGTTCCTCCCTTAGTCTTGTCGCTGGGTTGTCCTGAAGAGCTATAGCTATTTTTAACCCTTTAATTGGGAGTTTGGAGTGCTCCCGTCTAACTTTTGTCTCTCTTTAGAAGGTGTCTTAGCCGGTATGCCTGAGCCGCTAGCTGTTTCACCTTACTGGAAGGAGCGTGTAAGCTCCTATCGTGCTTCTTTGTGCAGAGCTTTTTTTGGCGTATGGGCTCACCTAAACCTATGTCCTTGTAATTGCTTCCCTTCATCGTTGAGCACCAGAAGACCTCTTGATCGTTACTTTTTCGGTACTCGAGGTTAGGGCTTCAGCCTTATCCTTTCTTCCTCGGCCATTTCTGAGTTTGGTGGGTTTCTTCAATCTCGCTGGATGTACTAATGTTGTTGGGTAAAATTCATTTAGTTCCCATGAGTATGAGGGAAAGAACTCGATATCCATGGAGCCCCCTGCATACGTGTGCTTGGTGCCTCAAGGTTGGTTGCTAACTAGACTGCCTTCTGGCTATGTATCTCTTCAGCGTGCATCATACCTCATCCACACGGTTCAGGTGTTTAAGCCCAGTCTCCTGTGTCCATATCAGTACTACCCAGCACCTTAAACCGTCATACTAGGTGAATGTGAGGTCGTTGCACTGTCATGGCTTTACGGTATGAGTGTCGCTCCTCCTTTCCCAACCGGGCTTGTCATTTTGTTTATTAATTTATAATTTATTAAAATGTGTCCTAATTTTCTTTACCACTGAAATGTACGATTTTGTTTAAATTTAACAGACACAGTTAACTGAGATTAGTAATACTATTGATACAGAATTAAGTGCTTTCTTTTCAATGAGTTGAACTGTTCGGTAGCAATCGGTGTCAACTGTGGCGTTGTTCTTTGTAGAAAGGGCATCAAGCTCTAGGATCGCTTGAACTGCATTTCCCCGTTCCCTCCAAGCTCCAGGTAGTTGGTAGAGGCATGATGCTCTTTTGCATTGTTTTGTTTACTTTGAGGTTAGAACTGTTCAGCTATTTAATACAATAGTTTTCACAATCTTACATGAAATTTAATAACATTATCCATTGTAAAGCGACAAAAATATTGTCAAACTATCACAAACAAATTATCCTAAGTTGAGTTATCCATGTTGAAGAGGTTATGTTTTTGTTAACTGTTTTACAGGGTACCCTGCCCTTAAAAATATGTTCGTTTCAAGATCACTTCTGAGCAATTCCATTTTATTAAACCAGGGGGCACCAAGCTCTCGAAAAGAAAGCAAGAATAGTAATCTGACAGTGTTTTTTTTTGTGAGAATTTCACCACCAGTTCCCGAAAAACAAATGAAACTACTAAAGTAGTGTAACATGTTAGAAACAAATCTATCTCTGTTTTTAAATGAAATAAAATACGTTTTCTAAAAAAGTATACCAAAAGGATTATGTTTCTTTTTAAACGTTAGTTTCATGGAAAACCGCTTTGAAGCCCGCACATTTGTAAATACCACAGTCATAATGATATTGAGGTTATGTTATCAAGGAGGTTGCCTTTTACTATTTTTTGATGATTTTAATTTAAATAATCTGAGTGTTAGCATCTAAACAAATTCTATGTATAATTTAGAAAAAGTTTTCATTGTTATTGAATACATAACCTCAAACTAAAGCAACACAAAACATCTTTATTTTATCGTCCAAAATTAACTTTGTATTATGCAAATGAATCAATTTGACCAAAGAATCTTTCAGATTTAATTTAATTATTCGATTACTTAGTTCATTATTAATAACTATGTACTTTTCCAAAAACGTAACCTAAGTTGGAATTTTGTCGATGGCATTGTATTTTAATAGGTATGTATAAAAAATACCATAAATAGCGATAAAATACTTTCAGACGAGACACTTGGGCAACGATGAGGTACACATAGTTTGGTCTGAGCATAACAGAGAGTATCGACGTGACATCATTCCAACTGAATTCTGTGATATTCTCATTACCATCTATCCTCTTGGTAATCATCTTAATCGTATTACTGTCAATTGTAAACAGGAAGTAAGTACATGCAAATAAGTAAGTAGTTGTTTTTAATGTGAAGTTAATCTTTTACAGGTTCCATATTTTGGTGTATTATTTAACGAAGCAATTGTGGAAAGCAACATTTTGGCCGGTTTAGTGCGAGCCACTGTTATTTGTGCCAGTCGTGCAAAGAGAACTACCTTACCATTTTATCAGCAATAGTACGTAATTCATTTTTCTTTCTTGATAGTTTTTACAACCAATTGCTAACAATTAAGAGTACTTCCTCTGAAACATTATGCTTTTTTTAGTAGCTAAATGTTCACAAAAACGTATTTTATTTTACGTTGAATATTTGTTTATATTTATTAATTTATTATTTATGGTTTAGCTATGAAGAAAGAGCACGTTCTTTGGAAACAGTGATGACAAAACATAAAGATAATACCACGTATGAGGACTTCATATCACGTGTTTACAGTCCAATCGCAATGCCTAGCCCTTTTTGTAGTGCTGGCATAACTACAAGCAATAGTGGTGATGGATCAACGTGTTCCTCGAGTACATCCATGCTGGCTGCTGCTTTATTAGATTCTCATAGTCATTCTCATAAGGCTGGGCAAAAGGCAGATCAGAAGTTTAGAGGTATGTATTTTTTGTTTAGTAACTGATTACGATGACTAAAATGTTTTTAAGACATCAGCAGACTTGAAGTGAGTCTTGTATTGTGTGCTTGTTGTGAAGATTTACACACAATGCTCTAGTTTTAACTACAACAATGCTCATTTCAAATTCTTACTTGAGCAGTGTTTTGATTTTTTCTTGTTTATAAGATAGGCTTATGTTACTAAGTAAATGGTAAACTTCTTGTGTTTTTGATATGAAAGAGTTTTGGAAATAGATTGATAGACAGTGTGGAAGGTAAAAGTTTGAGAAAGGTGCATTCAATACAAACAACAGTTCTTTTGGCAGCTATCTTGTGGAAACGGTTGTTGCTGAATTTTTGAATGAAATATAAACTGACATCAAAAAAAATAGGTTATGTTTACCAACTTTGCTGTATGATCTTGTATATCTGGTGCTATTTGCTCAAAAGTTGTTTTATGTATTCTGTACGTTGGTGCTTGCACACGAACAAAAATACCTAAAACCAACCTATACAATAATAATATACAGTGAGCGGGCAAAAGTTTGTAATATATGGGAAAACTTGACGAATTTGAGGTATGTCACATGAACACTGGTATGGCTCAATCATGTCATCATTTACCTGAAAGCTTGCTGGTATCGCTATCTTGATACATATGTATTTGGTCTTTTTTACCTTTATTTGTAAGTCAACTTTCCCTGCCTGCCCTTCTTTATTTTTTCCTGTGTGTACAAGCAAACAAATATCGTCTGCAAAAATCAAGTCTTCACACATATTCCGTTGTAGTCTTCGTCTTCCTCCTTAAAACGTCGTCAAGCACTATCACGAATAGGGTCACGTGCTTATTCCGCACAAGACATTTAAAGGGGACGTGGGAAGTCCTGTGGCACTCGGCTAGCAAAAGAGTGGAGAAGGGGGGTTCGAAACGCTAAACTCTTTTAAATAGGGGTAGTCTTAATAGGATTGAAAGTTGGGCGCCACTACGGAAATAATCACCCAAAGATGGTTATGAAGAACGTACCGCAGATGGTTCCTCTAGGGCTCGAAGGGGTTGGGTTTGGTTGCACCCTGCTGCAAGATGTGACTTACCTTGCTTACTGAAACAACTTACTTTACTGAAATTCTTAAGACTTGTAGGCAGGCTCACACTGTACCTATACGTCAATCTTAAACAAAACACTAACACACAAATATTCTAAAGTAAACACGATAAACACAAATAAAAGGCGAGAATGAATTGACAATGAAATATTTAATAAATCAAAAGGCAAACATGAATACAGAGAAATTACACAAAAAAGGGCGACAATCAAAATATGTTACGTTAAAAACAAATTATTACACTTACTTTAGGGGACGATAGAATTGAGGATGCTACATTTACGTTACGTACGGCAAATCATTCACAAACTAAGCCCTCAATTCCAGGCAAAACATAAGGAACAACTAATACTAAACTCGTAACAATTCAACAAGCACCGTTAAATTTTCACACATGCAACATAACACAAAATATTAACTTATTAACTTAAGTTGACTTAAAACTTGAACTATAATCTGAACACAAATGATCTTTACTCGAAGACTCGAACACAAATTTACTAAAACAAACTAGTCAATTCTGGTTGGCAGCGGCCCTCAACCTTTGTAATGTGAATATTATCAAATCCGCCCAAGGCGAATCACAAAGCCTTCAACAATACCACCGGACAAACAGATTGACCAGAAATTGGCTACTCAAAAGCCACGTTGCAAACTAAACACAAAGATAGACAAAAAGGCGGTACTTATTAAACTTTAAACTCACTAAACAACATTGATGGAGGCCTGTCAGCAAGTAGCAATCGTAGAAATTGAAACTGACGTTAAAACATAAACGGCAAAAGCAGCTGCAGCGTAAAGGAAAGTAAATTACCTGGCAAGATGTTCGTACTTAAACGTTAAGGACGTGACGTACGAGAGACTGGAAAGAGCTATGATGTTCTTTCTTCCAAAACGGGTGCAAAACGAAGAATAATCCTGAGGCTGTGGGTTTTCTTGATCCCAATTAAGGAAATTGTGTGGAAACTTTCACTAAACTTCTTACACAAAACTGTCTTTCCGGAATTATATATGCCACTCTTTAGTAGAATCGGACCAAGTCGTAATGTAATTCTGCACGAGAATTACCGGTATAGGAGGCCATTCCGGTGATTTAAATACCCAAGCTGGAAACGATAAACTTGCAGAATTGTCTTAAAAGACGTCCGATAGAATCGAAAAACTGTCACGTACTGAGGAGGGGAGGTGTAGAAGACTCGAACCACGCTGAGAAATGTCAGCTGACATAGTCTTGCATGCAGGGGATTCCCCGAACTGTATCACGAAATTCAAAGAAATAAGATGACATCATGCGTCGACAAAATACACGTGAATTAGGTCACCTTGGGATTTTTAACAAAGGAAAATTTCTACAACGACGAAATATTAAGGTGACTTTGGAGATTTCGTAGAACTGCAAGGAAAATGCGCTGACTTGGTTTAACCTTGCATGCTCTACAGACTAAAATTAATTTAAACTGTAGCAAAAATAACATAATTAACACGGGATTAAAATTAAAAGAAGAACAGGGCCGTACTAAAGAACTTTACCAAAAATTCAAAATGACGCAAAATTCAAAAAGTAACACAGTATTGCAAAACCACGTGACAAAATGGTGAAAAACAGAAAAGCAAAGATTGAGAAAGTGCACATCGAACAATGGAAAGAGCACTTTGAAACACTATACAGAGATCAGAATACTAACAACACGCAGGAGAACATCATCATAAATGAAGAAGGGGAGACACCATACATAACTAAGGAAGAAATAGAAAAGACGTTGAAAACAATAAGAAATAGAAAATCTCCAGGATTAGACGACATTAGTAATGAATATTTAAAATATGGAGGAGAAGATCTGAACAGGAAATTCGAAAAATTATTTAATATTCTGAGAACAAGAATTTTTTAGACTGGAAGACCAGTACCATTTACCATTTACAAAAAGGGAGCAAGAAACAACCCAGAAACCGAGGGATGACACTCCTGAGCACAACCTAAAAGCTACTGTCAAAGATAATACTAGAAAAGTTAAAATTGCATCTTTTGTTTTGTAGATCTATCAAAGAGTTTCGATCGTGTAAGACTATCTGACGTTATAACAATATTAAGAGAAAATGAAGTCTCCAGCTTGCTTGTTAGGGTGATACATGATATGAACTGGGATACAAGAACAAAGATTAAAATAGACCTTGAATATACAGATGAAATAAAGAATAACGCTGGCATCAGACGCTTAGTCCGGCCTTGTTTAACCTGATCATGGGTACCTTATGGGAGATACCAAAATATGTATACTGTGCTATGCTGACGATGCGATTCTTATTGGAAGTAATGGATTTGCAACACCGATTTACCACAGCCTCCAAAAATTATAACATGATGGTCTCAACCAACAAAAACTATGACAATCAATAACCAAGGGTCCTATTCGCTGCAAATTAGAAATCAAGGGCAACATAATACAGCAGGTCATGAAATTCAGATATCTGGCAGTGGATGTGACCAGTAACAAAAACTTCTGAGGAAATCAAGCGTCAGGCATGGAAAGGCACCAGAACATCGGGATATTTGACAGATAGATATAGTATGGAGAAACAAAGATTTATAAAGCTGTCCCATCTTGACTTACGGAGCAGAAACTCGCGCTGACACAAAAAGAACAAAACAAATACTACACACCGTTGAGATGAACACTCTAAGAAGCATTATAGGCAAAACCAGACTAGACAGGGTAAGAAACCAGGACGTCAGAGATCAACGCAAGTTTGTTAGAGCAAGAAGAAGAGAAGAGAAGAACAAAATTATAAAGGTGACGAAGAAATCAGTACCAAGGGGAAGAAGAGTACTAGGCAGACCACTCAAAAGATGGGTAGATAGCTGGATGACATCATCAGCAGAATCCCCCTAAGATTCAAAGTGTGAAGAAATCAGGATCATTTTTTTAAAAGATGAAGAATAAGAAGATACAAAGTTTTAATGTTCCGCTGTCCTATTTTTATAACAGTCTTAAACTTCATTTTTTCCTAGCTTTCGTGCCAATCTTCTAAATCTAGATAATCCATTTACATTTGCTGTGTTTTTGCCAATGCCTCTAAATTTTATTAGTTTTTTGAGTGGCTAGGTTTTTCACGAGTTTGCCATTAGCTGAATCCCAATTCCATACTTCGCCATTGCTAATTAGTTTCCGCTACCCTATTAACTTGTATTCCTTTTTGTCTTTCCTGTTGCTTCACTTGTCTAATCATTTTCCGTATGTTTCGTTCATCTGCTGTTAAATCGTCCTCTATAAATACATTTGATCTCCTTAGATTAGATTTCTTCGTCATAATATTTCTTTTCTCATCCCAACTTTTCATTTTGTATTCAGTATCTTGGTGTCTGCACACGAACAAAAATATGTAAAACCAACAGATATGACCAACTATACAATGGACTTTGCTTTTATTAATACAGCAGACTGTGCATTGGCGTAAATCGTAAATAATGTACTTTTTTATAAATATTACCGTGAAAGACGATATGATGACAAAGGACAAAAGTTACCGCTGCCGTAGCCCACCAGTGCGACGGCTTCGGCAGGTTTCTAGATAATTATTTCTTTGTATAGAAAATTAAAGCGGCCACACCGCCACTATTTAAGAATATTTAAAATGAATGCAGACATTATTTATCAGGGCGGTAAAAAATAACATAAATACAATGTGGGAGCTCGGTTGTTATAAGGAATATAAAGATCTTGCTCACTGCCATTTTGATTTTATCACGTGTATAGAATTAGGTAGAGATCCTGTATATATAAAGATAAGAGTTGGGAAAACGCCGTGATACAGTTTGATTGGTTTGGATCAATTTTTGCATGGACTACTTAATTAAAATGCATTTACTTGAAATCTGTTAAAATTGACAATTTTGATGCTTATTAATAAAGGGTCAAATACGACAAAATGATTGGCTTCAGCGCCAGAAATTGTAATAATAGAGCTGAAATAAAGGAAAATAATGTTAATCTGTTCAAATAAATCTTGTGTTAAAATATTTGCGGTTTTTATATTTGACTGGTTAAGTGACCCTGTGATGACAATTAAAATGACGTTTGTGTTGATCACATGTTTGGATCAAAAATTGCTGTCAAAATAGTCTCATTTTCCCAACTCTTATCCTAATATATACAGGATCTCTAGAATTAGGTATGTAATAAGAATAATTATATTTTTTATTTTGGTTGAATTAAAAGATAAAATATCAAAAAAATGCACGGCGCCAAAGCCGCCAAAAGGAAGAAGGCGGGGGGGGGGCAGACTGCCCCCCCCCCGTAGGTACGCCACTGAGACTGTGATACTCGTTTTGATTTTATTAAATGAATAAATATTTGTTAAATGAATAAACTTTTATTAAAGAAATTAACTTTTATCTGTAGTGTCCGACTCAGCAAAAGGAGTTTGGTTTAACAATTCGGATGTATCACAAAACGTCGAATCAACGAGCATATCCCCGCGACCACTGAAAAAACTTTCTACCAGTTTAAAGAATGTACCTCGAAGATCTCTTCGGCAAGAAACGCCCAGTGATTCTCCTCCAGAAAGTCCCACACAAGTCGCTCGTAGAAAATAATAAGAAAAGTCTTATTTATATATCTTATTATGTACAGTAGATTAAGCTTTTACTGCCTAGTTTGTACAGTGACAGAACAGTATTTGAAGTGAGAAAGGGTCGATTTACTGTTATATAGCTTGGTGATGTTTACATCGATTGTAGTCGATGTTTGCTATTGAAATTGCACGTTGCAAATTTACAGGTTCTAAGTTTACATCAGTCGGTTTTATTTTCTCGATTATGATTGTATCGTTAAAGGAACCTACTTGTGTAAACTAGAATCTTTACAAAGCGAATGTACTTCTCGTCGTATGAATTACTGTTGCATTTTGATAAACATGACACCAAACTTCTAAGTGTTTTTAGGTAATAGGTTAAACATCAAGTAATAATAGTAAAAATTCGCACTTCTAAATCATAGTTTAGTTGGTTATATTTTTTCCGACAGCTAACGGCTGAGAATATTTTTAAATGGAAAGTATGCAGGTATAATATTTTTAGCACATTCCTAACAGTTTAATGCAGTACGTACTTTTGCCGCATTTAACTTTTGTTCGAGTCTTATCTTCGTGATGCCTTTTCTTCCTTTGTTATTATATGAAGCAATTGTAAAATATAAATTGCAAATTTTATATTATTAAGTCATCTTAACGATGATAACAAATTGTAACATAAAACTTAATGACGACGAAATTTAAGAATATAAAGGCTATTGGGGCTATTTTTATATGGTCGTTTTCGATGTATTATTATTTAATTTATTACTTTTTAAAATGGCTGATATAATCTCTCGCATTTATTTATCTGTGAATATCTTTGTTCTATATTGTTAATTTGTATATTTTGTTTTGATTATGCATCCAGTACCTATCATTGTCAGTGTTAGAGCTTTAAGAAGTTATTTATTTTATTATTATTCTATGTAGGAGTTATAGTTATATTTAAGTTCATTTATACGAAAACGTTTAATAATTTTCTAAAAGTAAGGATAATTTTATTTTATAAATTTTTACGTATTTTATTGAAGTTTTGTTTACCTACTAAATTATTTCTACACGAAAATAGCTCACTTTCGATGTTAAAGGTTTAAACCTGAATTTACTAGGGTAAAATAGGGCAAATTAATATTTTTCCAAATAAGGCAATGTAACTGTATATTAACAGTAGTATTACTTTTTGATTCAGTTGAAGATTTTATGCTGTTTATTATTGTTATAAAGTTCATACTAAATATTCCATTCGGACTGCATTTTATAGTATTACGTGACTAACTGATAATTCTGTATTACTTAATTTTACTTATTGAATTTTTTATTCTGAATTTATAAAAAAAGATGTGTTCGCATATGGTAAGCTGGAATTTTTACATATTTATATATAAATTTATCTTTATTGTTACGAAATAGCAAATTTATTTCATTGTTGATTTATTTTCCATTTTATGTACAGTATTAACTTTTATTTAAATATACCCTTTCATTAATCGTTTACAAATCATAATAGTTTTGTACAATATAGGTATTAAGTACTTATTTATATAATTAGTGTTATGTAAGTACGTGCTTTGTTAATAAAACATGTAGTACATAATTTGAAAAAGATCTTTTAATTAAATAATAGTATATATTATCTATTCAGATGCCAGGGTGACGCAGTGCTAGAGTGTCAGGCTAGCGTTGCGCTAGTCCCCAGTTCGAATCTCATGATGGGCAGGATTTTCTTGCAGTCTGGAGGTCGGTATCGAACCCTGGTGACCATACGTTGTTGAGCACGTCATTACCGACACTGTCATCCAAAGACAGGCCTAAGAGGCAAAGTAACAAAGTTCAACACGTACGCTACAACACTTACTTACACTTACAGTATGTAGGTAAAACAGCGCCCGAATCATGTATCCCGCAGAGTCGGGTTGGACCTGGATACAAAAGGTGTAAGAAGTTAACGATACAAAGAAAAATTAGCTATTTACTCATTTGAAAGACACTATGTAATTTAAAAACCCAGTATATTTTTTTATTATAGAATTGGCAGCACCAATTTAGTTAGATTTTTAGTTCTACGAAATGTTGGATTATGTTGACATGTTGATAACTGATAACTATGGATATCAAAATTAAAATTTAGTCGAATCCTTAGAATATAAAACTACAGGAAAGAGGCTACGCAAAACATACGTGAGACCAAGATAGTTGATGCATATGGCGGCTGAATGTTTCCGGTATGTCAGTGGCGTACCTTTTAGAATGACTACGGGATACGTAACCCTTTGAATATACAATATTCAAAGACGTAAACTGACAGAAAATGTAGTAAAAGTATGAATGAACAAAAATTAGAAGCAGCAAGAAATAAAATATTATAATACTGGCGGTTAAAACAGTTTTTTAAATATATATTTTGTTAAGTTCTAATCTACAGGGTGAGTCAACGGGAGCGCGGTGGTTGATATCTCCTTTACTGTCTGAGATACATACAAAGTTTTCATATAAAAGTTGTAGGGGACCACGAGGACTATATTGTAAAATTATTTTGAATTATACAGGGGGTTGCATAAAAGAGTGGCATATAAAACTTTTGTTTTTTTAAATGGAACATCCTGTATATTTTTAGACAATCTTATTCGACTTTTTATTACCTTTCTGGACATGCTTTTGTTTTTAAATTCCGTTGCGGCGTTGCCAAGTTATTCAACTTTTTTAGAAAAAAATGACATTTGCAGACCTCGCTTATAAAATTTGCACAAATCGTAGTTTTACAGATTAAACAACTTTTTTCTGGAAAATGATAATCAAGACCATGTACTATCCCCCAGGCTTTTGAAAGTTGAATTTGAGTATACAGGGTGTTGGTTACAGTAATGCAAAAAATTTAAACTATAATGTGTCATAACTCGATTTTTTTAAATAGAACACCCTGTATATTTTTGCATAATTAAACAGAACCTTTTTGGCTCTACAGATTTTATTAACCAATGGTTCTACCTAAAACCAATACTTTTCGAGAAAATTAGGTACAAAAATAATATTTGAAACAAATATCAAACACTTTTAATTCGTAAACGTCATCGTAACATTCGTTTCTTTTTAAATAAGTATTTAAAATGAAATTTTCTATGCAAGAAAGAATTAACATGATTTATTGCATCGGGGAGAGTGGTGGCAACTGTTTATTGGCATCCAGAATTTATGCACAAAAATATCCTGACCAAAGACATCCAGACAACCGTGCTTTTACTAAATTAAAAACTAGTTTCGAGGAAAACGGAAACGTTATGTACGAGAAGCATGAACGAGTGAATCCAGTCTTAAATGAAGAAAATGCATTTTCTGTTGTCCTAAGTCTAACCGAAAATCCACATGTAAGTTCGAGAAATTTAAGTATGGTATTGGATATCAGTCAGTCCAGTATTTCAAGAATTATAAAAAATAATAAGTATCATTCTTACCATATCCAACTATTGCAAGAATTAGAAGCCAATGATTTTAATAGAAGGAGGGAATTTTGTGAATGGGGAATTAATAAAGTGCAAGAACAGAGAGACATTTTTGAATATGTGCTGTTCTCCGACGAGGCTACATTCCACAAAAATGGAAATGTTAATAAGCATAATCTACACTATTATGCTACAGAAAATCCGCATTTCACAAGGTCTGTTGACAATCAACACAGATGGTCTTTGAACGTTTGGGGATGAATTGTGGGAAGGTGTGTAATTGGCCCGCACTTTTTTGAAGGCAGAGTAAATGGAGATATTTATCTCGATTTTTTAAGAAATAGTTTGTCAGATTTGTTGGAAAATGTACCTTTAGCAACAAGACGCAGATTATGGTTGCAACACGATGGAGCACCACCCCATTACAGTGCACAAGTACGTCACCATTTAAGTCATGCATTTCCAGATAAGTGGATTGGTAGAGGTGGACCAATTTGTTGGCCACCTAGGTCTCCCGACCTAACAAAACTTGATTTCTTTTTGTGGGGTTATGTAAAAGAAAGGGTTTATCAAACTCCGCCAACTACACTTGAAGATATGAAGGGGAGAATTAGAAATACCTTTCAAGAAATTAATGACCACATGTTAAGAGACGTTAGCCAGTCTTTTCTAAACCGTCTAAGACTGTGTGTTCAAGAAAATGGCAGACATATTGAGCATCTTATAAACTAATGTCTAGTGAAAAACTTTTGTTTGTTGTTTTTTATTATTTATGGTTATTTGATATTAAATAGATTTCTTACGGGTTTGTAGTTTCTTAGTGTTTCTTCGCAATAAACAAGTTAGTATCAATGCCTCCTGAGACATCAGGATTGCTAGCAATTACCTGATTTTCCGTTTGTACCTAATTTTCTCGAAAAGTATTGGTTTTAGGTAGAACCATTGGTTAATAAAATCTGTAGAGCCTAAAAGGTTCTGTTTAATTATGCAAAAATATATAGGGTGTTCTATTTAAAAAAATCGAGTTATGACACATTATAATTTCAATTTTTTGCATTACTGTAACTAACACCCTGTATACTCAAATTCAACTTTCAAAAGCCTGGAGGATAGTACATGGTCTTGATTATCATTTTCCAGAAAAAAGTTGTTTAATCTGTAAAACTACGATTTGTGCAAATTTTATAAGCGAGGTCTGCAAATGTCAATTTTTTCTAAAAAAGTTGAATAACTTGGCAACGCCGCAACGGAATTTAAAAACAAAAGCATGTCCAGAAAGGTAATAAAAAGTCGAATAAGATTGTGTAAAAATATACGGGATGTTCCATTTAAAAAAACAAAAGTTTTATATGCCACTCTTTTATGCAACCCCCTGTATAATTCAAAATAATTTTACAATATGGTCCCCGTGGTGCTCAAAAACTTTTATTTGAAAACTTTTTATTTATTTTAAACAGTAAAGGAGATATCAACCACCGCGCTCCCGTTGACTCACCCTGTATACAGGGAAATTTTCTTTTTAGTATACATATACCCTATGTATACTTTGATAATAAACGCAAATAGGCAACCCACTATACACTATAAACGTTAAAAAATTAGCATGCTGTGGCAAAAATCATCAAATTAAGTTAATGTCAAAAAATTAGTCTTTAACTGTTGCTGTTTTTATTTTCCTTTCTGTTTTGTATTGTTGATATTTTATATTTTAGAGTAATCGTTGAATTAAAATTATGTTGATATTCCACTAATTTTGATTTATTTTTTATTTACAAACATGAAACATAACCTTTACGCACCACGTGACGTGACGTTTATAGAGTATAGTGGGCTGCCTATTTGCGTTTATTATAAAAGTATACATAGGGGATATGTATACTAAAAAGAAAAATTCCCTGTATAAAATATGTATGTGACGCCTATGAGATTCACTTTCTTGACGTTGACATTGACATTGAAATTATAACCTCGAATTGACTAGAAATGAGCCATACATAGATTCTCAAAATGGCGACTTCCGTCACACTTTTTGTATAGCTACTAGAGCGATACACTCATTCCTGTAGTTTTATATTCTAGGGTGTAACTGCGCATGTTAAATAGCATGAAGTTAGTTATAATAGGTTTGTTCCAATCTTTGAATATAAAAACTCAGGAAGAGCATATGCAAGACAAATTTACAAATACGTTATACAGGGTGTCCATTTAATGTGTCATTCTTCGATTACTCTTTTATTTGACGAGATACGCAAAAGTCTTACATACAAAACTTCTATGGCTATACAGGACACATCGCCTGAAATTATTTTCTTGTATACAAGGTGCGTCACTAATGCGTAGTAAACAAAAATTTAATTTTTTTAAATAGAACACCCTATGTATTTTTACTGAATTCCATGCAGCTCTAAGTCCTCTATCTGACCCTATAATTTTGTAGGCATTGGTGGCGGCGTTGGCAAGTTATAATTTTTTCCCCTAAAATTTATCGTTTTACTGGTCACCAGTAAAAAATTTATTGTATCCACAAATATTGATCTATCCAAAAAAATATTTGGTTGCAGTCATGTTATGGCTCTAGTGATGTAGTTATGAAAGATTAATATTCCCACGATGTACAGGGCGTTCAAAATTCATCGTCATTTTAGACCGACTTCATACTTTCAAAAGTAGTTTTTTTCAAATGGAACACACTGTATATTATTTAACAATCTGATGCGCAAGAAAATTCTGCATCGAACTGTATTAACATTCCCTATACCTATCTCGTTCAGTTTCCAAACAGTTAATGATTATATAATTAATAGCAATATCATATCATTATACAATGTGATCCACATTGATTGAAGACAGGTTGAATTTCCGGCCACATTAAATTGTTGTCACATTGGCAACTCGAATTTATCATGATTTATTTTTCAGTGGCGTCTCATAAGGGAGTGGTATAGGTGTATTTCAAAATTACCTAACAACAAAATCTTTCAACAAATTGTAGTTCTGAGAACTGTTTCAATTCCTACGATTGCCGCTTGCGGACAGGCCTCTATCAATGTTGTTCACAGTTGGGTTTGAAGTTTAGTAAGTACCTCCTTTTTATTATTTTTGTGTTTTGTTTGCAACTTGTAATTTTAGAGTAGCCGATGTCTGGTCAATTTGTTTGATCCGGCGATAATGTGTGAAGGCTTTGTGATTCGCCTTTAGGCGGCTTTGATAATATTCAAATTGCAAAGGTTGAGGACCGTTGGCAAACGGTTGACTAGTTTGTCTTAGTAATTTTGTGTTTGAGTAAAGATTTTTGTGTTCAGATTGTAGTTCAAGTTTGTCAGTACCAATTCAACTTTAAAGATTTCATTGTCGCAAGTTTTAAGTAAAGTCAAGTTAAAATTTGTGTTATGTTGCATGTATAAAGATTTAGCTTTACTGATTGAATTTTAGTTTAATATTTGTTAATCCTATATTCTGCCTGGGATTGAGGGGCTTAGTTTGTGAATGATTTGCCGTACGTAACGTAAATGTAGTACCCTCAATTCTATCGTCCCATCGTCCCTTAAAGTATCGCATTTATTATTTATTTTTGACGTAACATGTTAACTGTCGCCCCTTTTGTGTATCCATTTTTGCCTTTTTGATTTATTAAATATCTAATTGTCAATTTAGATTGGTCTTGTCAGTCTTTTCAGTGCCTCCCGATCATATTTTGTGTGTAATGGCCGATCTCACCGAGTATTCTTAAAATTTAAGAAGGACTTAAGTTGCTTAAGACATACTTATGCGGTCTCACCGTCAATTTAAGTCTTACTTATGTCTCTAAAAACGTCCTAAATATAAGTTATCAATTTCGGTGACTTAAAACGCTACTTAATCCATAAGTTGCCGACTTCTGTCAGTAAAAAGTAGTGGAACTTCAAAAAATGGACTTAGACAACGATTTATTATTTCTGCAAGTCTTACTTATGTCTCTAAAAACGTCTTAAATATAAGTTACCAATTTCGGTGACTTAAAACGGCACTTAACCTATAACCTGTAAGTCGCCGCGTTCTGTCAATTAAAAGTCAAAAAATGGTCATATCCCCATTTGTATGAAGCGGTACTTCCGTTTATCGATTTCGAATGTGCTAACCAATGTAAAAGCCTTTTGCCGCTTTAGTGGCGGAAATCGAATTAGACTTTGTCTAAGTCGCGACTTAACTCGCTTGGTGAGACAAAACACAAATTTAAGAACAGCTTTATTTTAAGAACTACTTAGCTAAGCTTTAGTGATAAGTATTGTCGGTGAGATCGGCCATTAGTGTTTTGGTAAAGATTTACGTATACAGTGGGAGCCTGCCTACAAGTTTTAAGAATTTCAGTAAGCTATTTCATTAAGCAAGGTAAGTCACATCTTGCAGCGGGGTCCAGCTAACCCCAACCCCTTCGAGCCCTAGAGGAACTATCTTTGCGTGATTTCCGTCGTGGCGCCCTATTTTTATTCCGATTATGACCATCCCTATTTGAAGGGTTTACCGTTTCAAACCCCCCTTCTCCGCTGTTTGCTAGCCGCGCGCCAATGGACAACAACGTCCCCCATTAAATGTTGTAGTGCACGTGACAAAGTATGGACATATAATATAAATCGCTACGCCATGTTGTAATTCTTGTACTATAATTCTAAAAGCGGAAACTGTAATTTGCATATATCTCAGACTAACATTTGAATTAAAAGATGTCAGGAGAATTATCAGTCACAAGTAAACTAAACACAAGATAGTTATATAGAGGAGCTTAATATATTAGGGTGGGTTGGTTAGGGGGTGGTGAGGAGGATGACCCCTACAAAATTGGATCGCAATGCCTAACAATCGAAGTATAAACTACTAGCATATCTTAGGGGTTTGGTAGTTTCCAACTTAAATTCTATTTTCCTTCACAGCTCGCATCATCCTATATGGATTGAGAAAGACAAAGATGCAAGTTCCTACCTTTACCGTGTTAAATCCTGTTTTTTAAAAAGTTCGAAAAACTTGAATCGTTACAAGCCGACTAATTATTTACCACCGGTTATGTAACCCATATACTCAATTCCAAAGGCTGAGTGCACCTTAGAGTGCAAAAACGATTATTTTTAATATGGCGGGTGATGGGAATCGAACCCACAACCTTTGGTTTTACAGCCCAATGCTAAAACCTCTGACCTACGCTTCACATTGATTAATTTATGATCACACAAGTACCCATGTTTCCAGTTGAATACTACTTTAAAAAAATTTAGAAAACCTACCTCAAATGCGCTGCAAGGCAATTGTTACTGTCACTAGTTGTGTAATTCGTACACTAAATTCCATCTTCCAAATCTGCGTGCTCCTTGTGTCCAAAAAATGCTAAGTTAGTATGGCAGGTATTGGGAATCGAACCCACAACCTTTAGCTTCATAATTTATCTGATCTTTTTTTCTTCATTTGTCTTGGCTGTATCTACAGTGTGTCTCACTTTAGACGGCCCCACCCCAGTATTTTTTTTATATATTATCGATTTAAAAAATTTCTTTTTTCTGATTATACCCCTCACTAAATTGTACTTTTAGGGTATGTTACTTTCTACTACGATTTAAAATAAACAGCAAAATTGAAGAAGTCGTATTAGGGATTTTTTAAATCGATAATATATAAAAAAAATACTGGGGTGGTGCCGTTTAAAGTGAGGCACACTGTATAGAGCATCTGCGACTAACATCACAAACTCATGGAATTTCAAATTTTATACATCACTTTCAAGGTTCATTTGATCTACCGGACAAAATTCATACAGGATTTTAGTTGGGTAGAAAATTACACAGCATTTAAGATTCATAAAAATTTAAGGTGTGTGAAGTTATACACGAGCTTCCATATACACGAGCTTTCGGGCATGCGCACAAAAACCAGGTTGCGTATTCTGAAAGCGAGATAGGGCAACCCATGTAAATGGCCGCCATGCGAAGTAAACAAAACGCCCCTTTTCATAATTCTTTAAATAATTCAAAATTTAAGCGACACAATTATTCGCCATCCACACTAAACTGTTCTACATAAAATTCTGCGCGTTTCCCAAGAAAAATCAAACGCTGCCATGCACGTAGAACTGAATAAATAATGTTTAAAGTACACGGGCATTCAAATGGGCGAGCTCGGCGCGCCATTCCTAAATTGTTCTAAAATATGCAAAAACCAAGCGTGTGAATGATTCTCGTTTCTGTTAAAAGATCGGCTATGCTGGTTTATAGTTTCAGTAAAAATTTCGTGTCAATTCCTGTTCTAATCATGCTAATAATGTTAAAAAGTAACTTCGAAGTACAAAATGTTAAGCTCGAACTCCGGCCATCTTGAATGTCGGCATTCCCGTTCAAGGTAATTGAATTTAGTCTAAGATATCTAAGTAGAACATTTCATTTTGCTGCATACCAACCGATTTCACATACTATTTTATAGTTTCATTCACAATTTTACATCAATTCTTGCTCTAATAATGCCACTAATGTGAAAAGCTCAATCGAAGTGAACTGCCAAGCCGGCCATCTTTGTATATTTTATGTAAAGCTATAGAGTAACATCGTTTACGGCGTTTGTGCCAGCGCCATCTTGTGTCGGTTATTGATTATACGGTCTTGTAGAAAGATGTAAATTTGCTATTGAACTAAAAAATTAGATACCTATAATAATATTATGTTATTTCGAAAGATGGCTGTAGTGAAAAAGATTTTAGTAATTTTAAAGAGGCTTATATTCAATATAATATGTTGGCACTATTGGCAGCACACCATTATAAACTTACGTAATCTCAGTTATATTTGTTTATGTTTATCTTAACCTAACTTTCGGAAGTGAATTTACCAATGTTGATTGCGCTTTATAACAAACCGTTATCTTTGTTGTTGTATAATTGTTTGTATTGTGTTTCAAGTCGAATAAAGTAAATTATGCATCTTGTTTAAACGAACGTACAGAGAAAATCAACAACAACAAATAATTTTGATAAATGTTTGTACGTTCGCCATTTAAAATGAAATTTGCCTAATATTATGCATAGGTAAACAGATTTTTTTAAACTTAAAATGGTAGAAAATAATAGATGTAGGAATATTATACTGCTCTTTGCTAATAGATTCTAATCAGGCTATATAAGGCTCTGAAGACACCAAACTTTATTTATGCATATGTAATAGTAGTTTATTTTATTTAAAAAATTTTGAAATCAAAGGGATGTAGTTTCAATTGGAACAGCCTGTGTGTTTTTTTTAGTAAGCTGAATAAATATAAATTGTAATTATACATACTTTGTTTTTTTAATTTAGAATTCTTCTCTTTATGTACTTAGCGTAGTTATTTGGTGACAAAGGCAAAAGTTAAATTTATGAGCTGCTATTTTGTGCCCTACAGTTAATATTGAAATCAAAGTTCACCTACTTATAAATACTTTAAAGCCGTTAACTTAGACATGACACCGTTTTGATCTATTTGCACATCCAATTCCAAGCAGAAACGGCAACGACCTTGTGTTCCACAGTAATCTGCGTCAAGCACCTACAAGAAGACACACCAACAAAGTTGCTATGAACTTATTATAACTATAAAGAACTTAAAACTATGGCGTATAGAAAATTAACCTCCTGGAGGTCACCTTATTACCACTTATTTACCTTTACAAACGTATAGGTACCTTCCGATTATATAGCCTGATTAGAATCTATTAGCAAAGAGCAGTATAATATTCCTACATCTATTATTTTCTACCATTTTAAGTTTAAAAAAATCTGTTACCTATGCATTATATTAGGCAAATTTCATTTTAAATGGCGAACGTACAAATATCAAAATTATTTGTTGTTGTTGATTTTCTCTGTACGTTCGTTTAAACAAGATGCATAATTTACTTTATTCGACTTGAAACACAATACAAACAATTATACAACAACAAAGATAACGGTTTGTAATAAAGCGCAATCAACATTGGTAAATTCATTTCCGAAAGTTAGGTTAAAATAAACATAAACAAATATAACTGAGGTTACGTAAGTTTATAATGGTGTGCTGCCAATAGTGCCAACATATTATATTGAATATAAGCCTCTTTAAAATTACTAAAATCTTTTTCACTACAGCCATCTTTCGAAATAACATAATATTATTATAGGTATCTAATTTTTTAGTTCAATAGCAAATTTACATCTTTCTACAAGACCGTATAATCAATAACCGACACAAGATGGCGCTGGCACAAACGCCGTAAACGATGTTACTCTATAGCTTTACATAAAATATACAAAGATGGCCGGCTTGGCAGTTCACTTCGATTGAGCTTTTCACATTAGTGGCATTATTAGAGCAAGAATTGATGTAAAATTGTGAATGAAACTATAAAATAGTATGTGAAATCGGTTGGTATGCAGCAAAATGAAATGTTCTACTTAGATATCTTAGACTAAATTCAATTACCTTGAACGGGAATGCCGACATTCAAGATGGCCGGAGTTCGAGCTTAACATTTTGTACTTCGAAGTTACTTTTTAACATTATTAGCATGATTAGAACAGGAATTGACACGAAATTTTTACTGAAACTATAAACCAGCATAGCCGATCTTTTAACAGAAACGAGAATCATTCACACGCTTGGTTTTTGCATATTTTAGAACAATTTAGGAATGGCGCGCCGAGCTCGCCCATTTGAATGCCCGTGTACTTTAAACATTATTTATTCAGTTCTACGTGCATGGCAGCGTTTGATTTTTCTTGGGAAACGCGCAGAATTTTATGTAGAACAGTTTAGTGTGGATGGCGAATAATTGTGTCGCTTAAATTTTGAATTATTTAAAGAATTATGAAAAGGGGCGTTTTGTTTACTTCGCATGGCGGCCATTTACATGGGTTGCCCTATCTCGCTTTCAGAATACGCAACCTGGTTTTTGTGCGCATGCCCGAAAGCTCGTGTATATGGAAGCTCGTGTATAACTTCACACACCTAAAAATTTATTTATAGGAAATCTTTTATTTACACTAACGGCACAAAATTCTAACCTAATTTTAATTAAAAATTCTAACCTTACCTTACAAATATATCAAGATTCAAACATGATTTTAAAATAAACAAAATATTTAACAAATTATTTGTGTTTATAATAAATTTTTAACGCCCAAGGTTTTAGACGTTCTAAAATTAATTTTAAAATTTATTCTAAACATTAAAAAACAACTTTATATTCGAAATCTATTTTCAGTAATTAAAAAGTAAATTTCGAATACTGAAGAGTAATTTTGGATGTCTAAAATAACAATTTTAAAGCCAAATGCATCAAAATAGCGGATGTTAAGTGCAATATTCAACATTATGACGCATTAGACTTCTAACGCTTAGGATAGAAAAAAAAACAAAAACAGTTTTATTCAAAATACACACATGAAAGTAAATAAACAATATATACATGAAGTCTTCTTTTCTTCACGAGCAGCTGAGGAAGATGGACCAACTTAAGATTAACCAATTGGATTGAATTGGTTACAACGTTTTAATAATAAATAAATTTGAAATTCAAAATCTTACGTAGAATTGAGAAACAAAAAATAAAACAAAGATATTACAAAGAGTTTTGCAGCAATTCAACTTAAAAATATTAAAGTTGAAAATTTAGACATTATTTTAATTTTTAGAATAATTTTAAAAAATGAGGGATCTCCTTGATTAAATGTGACGATCTGTACATAATTTTCTACGTAAATTTTACCAAAGTCAAATTATTTACTATCTCAGAGATGAACTGAATGCGATTCCTTGAGCAAACGATCATAGTAAATTCAGGAAAATTATTTTACGTAATCATTTTATTAATGAAAGTGTTTAATCGGTGTACTTTTTAAACAGCTTTGAATTCTCCAACAAAATCACCAAAAAATTGGCAAAATTTGCAGAGTTAATTTTAATTCACATAATTTACATAAGTTAACTTGTAAAGAATTTGATATTGTATTTATTTTGTACAAAAATGTTTATTCAAAAACACTTAACTAGTGACTACCTACTTTCGAAGATTTATTTAATTGGCTATTATACGTGTAACAATAGACATTATTTAATAAATTTTAAAATCTTAACCAATTCTAATTTAAAAAATATTCCAAGCCGAATCAAAAATGAAATGTATATATAGCAAATAAACAACATTTATCAACTTGGTCATTTGTTAATTTAAATCTGGCATTCCAATCCACGTAATCAATCAAGATGGAAAGGCCAAAAGACCAAAAATTAAAAATAGACGAACAAATGTGGAAATGAAACAAAGAAATGGATAAACTGGAAATACAACAAACCCAAAATTACAAACAAACAAGTGATTGAGTTGCTACAACCCGAAGAGAAAGAATAGATAACAACAATATCAGATGAAAATGAACCAATCGATGTAAACGACAAAATAAACAACGACCAATTGAGAAAAGAAAAACTGCACGAAGCAATAAGGAAACCAAAAGTGGAAAATCGGCAGGACACGATATGGAAGATATGGAACACAAGTAAAATTCCAAAAGACTAGGAATTAAGAAAAATATTACCGCTTTATAAAACATGAGATTAAATTGTCAGAATTATAGAGGAATTAGTTTGATTAGTACAGCCCGTAAGCCTTATGAACATAAACTAAGAAAAGGTGTCGAAGAACAATTAATTAATTCACAGAGTGGGTTTAGAAAGGGTCAAGCCTAAAATACATGATATTTATAGATATAGATAGGGCATTCGACCGAGTACCGAGAAATATGGTTTGAAATAGCCTAACAAGAAGAGGAGTAGAACGAAAATTAATTAATGCTATTAAAAGTCTATGCAAGAATAATAGAAATTATGTTAGAAGAAAACACGCGCGAATTAAGACAGGGAGGAGTGCTAAGTTCATTGTTGTTGTTCATCACATTTATGGATGATTTTATAGCTGAGACCAGATGACCAGATCAAGAATGAGCGAGTTACAGATAGGATTTAAAAACATGGAAAAGATAAGCATAACAGACAGGGCCGTTCCTGGCGGGGGTGCAGCACGTGCACTCGCACGGGGCAGCAGAAATTCGGGGGCGGCATTTTTCCACATCAAATTTTATAAATTCTAAAAAAAAAATTTAAATTCCTTGTAAAAGCCAAACTCTAAACTACATTTTAGATAGTAGTAAGTTAAATTTAAAATTAAAAGTAGTAGTTAAGTCAAAATGTAAACGTATCATCCATACCTAATAGATGAATTTGCATCCAAAAAATTTCGTTTTACTTTAGCTTTATTATTAATCACGTAAAATTAATGTAACATTTTTTTTTATTTATGTAATTGTTTGGTCAATACTTTTTATTTTATTCGTTTTATTTGTGTTAATTTTTAGTTAAGAGCTAACAGTGATTTTTATTAACGATTTGTTGGTAATAAATTGCAAAAAAGTGAATGTTTTATTCTTATTTGCATTTTTTAAATTTTGTTAAATATTTAAATATAATGCTACTAAATTTACGACTTTATTTTATAAACGACATAAGGGGGCGACAATTTTATCTTTTGCACGGAGCGGCAAAAATCGCAGGAACGGCCCTTATAACAGAATGCACGTTCGCAGCAAGTGAGATGGGATTACAGGGAAACTCTTGATAAATACACCGTGAAAATAAATTACAGAAAAACTACGGCCACTAATAGCAAAAAAAAAATAGAAATAAATATAGAAGTCCAAAATAATAAAAATAGAACAGGCAGTCGAATTTGTATATTTGGGAGTTACAATAAATAAGGAAGGAAGACACGAAAGTGAAACAAAAAAAGAATAGATAATACAACAAAATTGTACTACTCAATAGCGAACACCTTTATAACTAAAAAAGAAATGTCAAGGAAAACAAAAATTCCAGTTTACAAAACTATGTATCAACCGACCTTAACTTTTGGTAGTGAATCCTGGATCTTATCAAAAAAAAAAAGAAAATAAATTGCAAACCATGGAAATGAAGTACTTAAGAAGAGTGAGGGGGTCACAAGAAGGGACAAGATAAGGAGTCAAACAATTCGAAATGATTTAGAAGTTGAAACGCTTACTAGAAAAGCAAAACAGAAGAACTACAGTGGTTGAGGCATCTCGAAAGAATGGGCAACGATAGACAAGTTAAAAGAATATGGGAGGCAAGAATTACAGCTAGAATAACTAGAGGAAGGCCACAAAAAAACATGAAATCAAACAATGGAAGAAATACTACAACAAAGAGATGTAACTTGACAGAACAAGAATTCGTTCGTGCTAAAGAAGAAGACGTTTAGTTTAGATAATAAGTTCAGTTAATCATGAAGTATCGAATATGTTAGTTGTAATATTTGTAAATTTGTAAATGTACTAAAATACCTTTACACCCTACGGGTAGGAAAGGTTTCTGAAGGAAAATGTGCAATCTTTAATACTACTAACCTAAAAATAATCGAATTATTTGTCACCAATTAAGCCAATTAAGGATTTGAAGTTACATTTTGGCATTTGGCAAATTAACTTCTTACAGTTATGAAAAAAAAAAATTAAAGCAATGAAGCATTCAAAAACTACAAAAATAACGAAGGAACTAAGTAAAAGCAGACTTTGATCGTGTTAAGGAAAGCGAATTCAGTTACCTTTGTTGTAATCGTAGTCATCTTGACATCCTTTTCTTGTACGTTCTCCTTGCAGATTTTTGTAGAAGTTGTCCTGGTATAATTCGTGTGCTCTAACAGCTAGCTACACCTTAGTAATCACAACATTCACACAGTTACCTAAATTTACAAAATTAGGAAAGATAATTCGCTCTTTAGCCTTGTTTGCTTCTGCTGTATAGTATTTACTTTGAATTAATTATTTCTACCTAAAGCTAAATAGTTCATACCTGAGATTCTTTTCAGGATTTTAAAACAACGTGCACAGCCAATATATAATGTTTTTGAAGCCAATATTAAAAAGGGTGTTAAGCCAAACACTTAATTTAGGATATGAAATTATAAGTTGCATATTTAAGAAGAAAATGAGTACATTTAATGTCTCAATTTGTTACGATGCGACTGCAGATGATTACAAATAAGTAGGTACTAGCGCTCCTTTTTTTAATTGTGCCCCCCGCCCCCCTGGGTTAACCAGGATCTTCACTAATTTTTATATTATATTTCTATTTATAAAACATTTAAACATAAACAAGTAATTACATACATTTAATGAATTGGACAAATTTCTATGAAAATAAAAAGTAACGTTAGTACCGCCCTAACAAAAAATCTTTTCAAAGTAGAAATGTTTATTTTCCTTTTATTCACACTTATAACTATTGCAATAATGTAAGACCTTAGACTAAAAATTCATCTTAACTACGCAGTCATTTAAATGCAGTTCCTAAATGTGTATAGAGTGTGATCGATCACGTCATGTATTCACCACTCACCTTTGACTTACAACATCCAGCGACGTCTCTGAAGACTGAAGACACCCGCCTTCCGACGATAGAAATTTGAGCATAATCGTAACTTTCATTTTCAATAAAATTTAGACTTTTCTATAAATATATTATTTCAAAACCATTGTTAAGAGACCACTCTTAAAACATTACAAAGAGTAGTACAAATTATGTGCTGCAGAAAGTTTCCCAAAAGCAAATTGTAGAAAATCTTCTTGGAAACAATATCCAATTCTCTAAAATAATTTGAAAAATAGCCCTAAATTACTATTAGCAATAACTACCTTGCTTTTAAATATGTTCCCTTTAAAGATTTACAGAAATTAATTAATTCGGTAATTCCGCTATATTAATTAGAATATTTGTTGAATATGTTTTTAGCTAATTAGATTTTAATATCTAAACAGTTAGCCACTGGCTTTCACTAAGAAGGACGAAGCATAAGAAACATAATTTTGTCTGGTTTCAACAAAAATTGATCCTCAGACACTTGCTATTCTATAATTTAAGCCGTTTTCCTAAACACTTTATATCAAAACGAATTCCAAAATTCAACAATTTTGAAGTTAATGTAATATTTCAGCTTGCCTTTAAAAACACGAAAACTGAGCTACTATTGTTTTTTCACTTGCACAACTACTTTAAACGAAAAATGTAACACCTAACATAAACGTTATTACAAGTTTTCCTAATAAACACGGAACTACACTTAGTAATTCGTTTCTATATTCCACTCTTTCCTCGAATGGCCTCTAATCTGGCTTAATCAGATTAAGAAAGTGACTAGACAAAAGCAAAAGTGATTCTCCCCAACTCAAGTGAATCTCTTGCCTAATTAGCAGAAACTAACGAGATACTGACCAACTAGGGCCTTTGCTCCCGTTATACACCACTAATAAACAGAAACAAAATCTCGGGTAGCAAAGATGTGCGTCGTAATATCGTGGATTATGAGGGTCGTCAACCCCATGAAAGGACGGTTACTGTACCCCGACTTCCAGAATTATCGCCGACCATAGATGCATATCCTAAACCTGTACCTATAGTTCTCGGGCAAAAAAAGGAGGAGCATAGAAGGGATAGGAGTGCATAATTAACAGAGGCTAACCAGATACTGACCAATTAAGGCCTTTGCTCCCGTTATATACTGTTAATAAACTAAAACGAACTCCGATCGTACATAGATGGGTGAGGCAGCGGCTTACCCCAATCAAATCCGGTCTAACAGTGGCGACTTCCTCAAGCCAAGAGTGTCTTTGGTACCAAACGCTTTGCCCCGTCCAACTCACCAATCCCAGAAGGACCATTGTTGGAACGCGTAAGCAGCCTAAACACCCGCGGTCGGATATAAAAATACCCAACTAGATATAATAAATATATCAAGTGCGGTGTGGCATACTTCGCCGGGTGCTAACCGCGGTAACCCCACCTAACGGACAACCAAGATGAGCCAACTTTACCCCAAACATAGATGCACAACCAGACCACAGTTTCTAGTTCTCGAGCGAGAGGATAGATGGTAAAGGATCGCGAGGGAAATGATGAAATTACTTAATATGGAGGAGAAACCTGAATTGACATTAGAACCTAAATTTTAAAACAAAATGAGACCATACGAAGACTACAACGAGAACGAGAAACGATTATGCAGATTAAAATAACTTAAAATCGTCTCAACACCAACTGATATTAATGAGAAATATATAAAAAATTGCAACTAAACGAGTATTTGTCAGTTTGAATTTTGTAAAAGCAAGTTGAAAAATTAGTTAACGCCAAATAGGTTAGGTTAAGTAATTTAAAAAGAAAATCGTGAAAGACTTGCATTTGAAAATATGGAAATATAATTAATAAGCAGGTAATTGGGTGTTTAGAAAAACTTGCTTAATTTAGATACTTAATATTTCAAAAAATTATAATTTTATTTCAACAATTTAAAGAGACGCAAGAATGAGGAGAATAGAATTCTATTTCATAAAATTACGTCATTGAAAAATATCGAGAATTACGCGTATGATATTATTTGTTATGTTATGAAATTACATGATAAGAAATAAATTGTCAGAGATGTATGTAAATTTCACACAGTGTTTTACTAAAATATCGTATATATTGAAAATTTGCCATTTCGAAACCTGCCTAGAATCACAACTTATGTGAAATAATTACGCATTTTTATGAATACCTGTAAGAGAACAATTCTTCTAGGTATGATCGATCACACTTTGTACATTAACCATCTGCAGTTTTTGCATCCTATTTAGATACCTATTGTAAATACACACACAAACACGTACACACACCCTATCAATTTACAAAATTAAGAGAAAGCTAATCTAAAAGATATTCCATTTGTTAAGTAAACTTCGGCCTGAATTCTGTGGAAAAAGGAAAAACAGATAAACTACGATAAAACTGTGGCGTAAATTATGATAATTTTTATTTTCTTGTAGTTTACTCCACGTAGAACAAATAATTATTTTGTTTTAGTGCTCAGTATATATTTCATTTTAATCAAATACAATCGAACTTCGATAACTTGAATTTTTGATAACTCGAAACAAATTGGTTGGCGTTAGCGTCAAGAGTGAGAATTATGTGTAATTTTTACTTGATAACTCGAACTTCTATTACTTGAATATCTTGATAACTCGAACTTCTATTACTCGAATATCTTGATAACTCGAACAGAACATTTGGCGCCACCTTCGATAAGTCGAATTTTTTGGGAAGCGTTGAGTGTTTTGCGTTCGTATTTAAAAACAAATGAACATACAACCGATTCTCTGTACAATGGTTTAAATAACATTGAACCCTTAACCATAATATGTCCCCTCTCCCGCCCATGCCTTATTGTTACACCGATTAAGAAATCGTAGCTTTTATTTAGGTTTCTTTGCGGTCACCAGCAAACTAATTTATTGTTTAATTATTAAACTGCCCTGCTAAGAGTAGACAACACAAGAATGCATTGGTTCAGAAACTTGTTTACAAACCCTAAATTCTCGGTAATTAATTAGTCATGGACATCAAACTTTTTGAATCCGGGGTATTAATTATTTTCAACGTAAAATATTTCTAATAATTCAATAGTATATGTTTCAGACGGGAAATTTCAGAAAAAGGCTAGATATGCGGCTATAAACTTTTTTGGTATTTTTTAAGCAAACTTAAAACGAAATAAGTTAGATTTACCTTAAAATAAGTAGTCATGAATGATAAATTTAAATAAAGTCAGCGAAATATTCGGTTATGCCGAATATTCATTAAAATGGCCGAATATTACGATTGCCGAATAGTTAACCGTTAATCAAATATTCGTTTCACCTCTGTAAAATAATACATAGGTACGTATTATGTATTTTATTTAATAACTCGAAGTCTTGATAACTCGAACTTTTTTTCTGGCAAGTCATGGTTCGAGTTATCGAAGTTCGACTGTATTTCGTTACAGTTTCTCAAACTGGTTGAAAATAAATATATTTGTGGGCAATTTACTAGGTTGGAAGTGATCATGCAGAAAAGGAAAATGTGATGGACAAACATGGATTAGGAGTTGTGACCAGAGAAAAGTTTGTTGATTTTTCTAAGACAAATGGCCTAGTTAATAGTTAATTGGCGGTATATTTTTCAAACATAAAAAAGTTTTTAAGAGTTTCCTTCACAAGTGTTCGTCACCTGATGAACACTATAAGAACCAAATTGACCTCATAATGATCGAAGAAAAATGGATAAATTCGTTACGGGATGTAAGAGCGATAAGAGATGCCGACATAGCCTTCAACCACCACCTCGTAAAAGCAAAAATAATAACGAGAGACGAGATAACAAAATAGAATAACAAAAACATACCAGCAAGATCTAAATTTAACCTCGCAAAACTAAACAATATCGAAGAGGACAAAAAAATATATATTCTGTATAGGAGTATTCGATCACCTTAGAAATCCTCCCGTAGAGAATGTATGGCAAGTGTATAAAACGGCAATTAACAAGAGAGACCATGGATATAAAACCATTAAGCTCGTGTTACAATAAACACAATCGAAGGAAGGCAAAAATAAAAAATAAAATTATTAAACACGAGGTACAAAAATGATGAAAGAATTACAGTAAAATTATTGGCACAAAAATAAGAGGTACCTTAAAGACAAACGAACAAACATGGAAAATTTAATGGAGGAAGCAGAAGAAGCTGCTCACAACAAAGATATGAAAATCCTATATAAGATAACTAAACAAACAAATCCAGATCAAGACTTAAAGGGGGAAATCACGAAGTATATAAAACAGACGGAGAAGTAATGGAAATATACTGACAAAATATTTTACAGAGATCTACAAAGTAAAAGAAATCAAGGAAGAAATAAATAACAATATGGTAACCCAACAACTTGACATAAGTAAGAAAAGCTCGCAACAAAGGGCGAAATAGAAGAAACGCCTAAACAAATGAAAAATTTAAAAACACCACGCATAGACGAAATAGGAATCGAATTGCTAAAAATAGATAAGGAGAGCACAATAGAAATATTGTACATACTAGTAAACAAGGCTTAATCCGCAGAATGGATCCCAGATGATCGGACACAGGGCATACTAATAAAGATACCAAAGAAGGGCGACCTAACTTGATGCGAAAACTTTAGACCCATAATGCTTCCATCAACAGCAAGTAAAAATTATGACCACATTAATTTTGAAGAGAATGAAATCTGCCATAGCCATCAAGCTAAGGGATTTATGGAAAGGCGTTCGTGCATAGATCTGTAGTCTGTAACCAAGGGTAATAGAACAAATAATAGAAAAGGGACAAGACAAATGTGTTAACTGTAACAAGGCATTCGACTCAGTTTCAAAAAATGTAAAAAATACTGAAGTAATATGGTCTACCTGACAAATACATAAGAACACTCAAACTAATGTGTGACAACTTCTCCGCAAGAGTCGAACATTCAATGAAACTATCACAGGAAATCTATATAAAAAGTTGCATTCTGTCCCAATACCTTTCTTTATTATTATCGACAGGTCGTGGAGAAACTCGCGTTCCCACAGTTGAATACTTTATAAAGAAAATTAACCAAAAATTTTATCGTAACATACATCAGCATAGTGGCGCAGTGTTTTACAATGTTGGCAACAAATCATTGCATATCAAACTTAACTACCTGACCTTTTAAATAGTGATAGTGAGAAGTGCTAAAAGACAAGGTCTAAGAGACCCATTAGCGATTTAGACGTCAAAGTATCATCGAGTTCTGCCATGAAATAGCATAATTAGGTACTGAACTGGCGTAACCTACATTAAATATACAAAAGGGTCGTGCGAAATACAGAGGATAACAAATCCCAAATAAATTGGGGCATTTTCAGCAAACTGGATGACTTGGAGAGTTTGCAAATGATATGTGCTATGTAATTCGATAGATACCAACGGCGGCGCATAAAAAATATAACCAGAAGAATAGCCTTAGCACAAACAACATTTGATATGCTAAACAAAACATAGAGATCAAAAAACATTCTGATCAAAACAAAACTCCGTCTATGCAATACAACCATTAGAAGTTTGCTACTTTATGGGGCAGAAACATTGGTTAGAAACAAACAAAACATTAAGAAACTTCAAACCTTCGTTAATAAATGCCTTAGTTACATACATCGAATAAATTTGCCCGAATAAATATCAAGTCGACATCTGTGGGAAATTTCAAATGAGGAAAAGATCGAAACCACAATTAGAAGAAAGAAATGCGACAGGATAGAACATACACTTAGAGAACCATATAACAAGATAGCAAAACAAGCATTAGAATTTAACGCACAAGGAAAGCGAAGAATAGGTAGACCGAAAGATACCTGCCGAAAGACCTACAATTACAAAATCTATCACGGAGCAAAGCCAAATGCATAGCACAGGACATGGAAAAATGGAAGAAATTTGTTCAGAAAAGAGCAATAGAAACGAACTCAACCCATGGTGGGCAGGACTAGCAACTCTGCCATCCACTTTGCTTTTGAAACGCCCCCTCTGGTGCCATTTGCTTCTTAAGGAACTACAGGAGTAAGAAGAAGAAGTAGGGAACTTATAAGGTCTTGGTTAAGACAGTTACTTCTCATTCATTCGCACCACTTCTAATAAAACTAATGAATAAAAATGTGTTCTTACCTGATACCTATGTTGAAATGTTCTCAATCCGCAGTCTTTTGTTGGCCCAGGGCCATCCACGGTGATCGATATTCTCCTTCTTTCATCTGCTCCAATGTCACAACCCCCATCATCCTCGTTCCTCAAATATCCTCTTGCTGTTTGAGACACGGCTTGGTTCTCAGCCCATTATAAATTTGTTCGTATTTGCAGGTTTATATCAATGCTGTAACAGTTACGGTATATACAATCATGAACTGTATTATTGATGAACTTTAGTTCATTCTTTTCAATGCATAAAATCCAAATGTTATAGACCAAATAGTAAGATTTTTTTCAATTCTTTCGCATTAATTAAAAACGAAGTTTAAATTTCCAAAATTAGAAGAATTTAGATTATTAGGAACTTACGAATCACCCCAGTAATAAACATATTCACTTAACTTTCTACTAAGTTCAGAATATTGTTACAGGTAAATCCGTCTCCATCATTGCTACATTTCCTACGTTACATAATTTATTAGAATGACATGTTAAACAATGAATGATACTAAAAACAGCCGACCATATGTATCTCTTGAAACCTCTTATCAAATATTCCAATTTTTGTCTGCGACTGGTATTTCGGATAAGTAGGTACAAGAGACCTGCTGATACGCAACTAATAACTAATTATGGAAAAAAATCACCGAAAATGCTTAACTAGAAAAAATAGTTTTTTAAAATATTTCGAGGCGGTTTTTGGTTTATTATTCTACAATTTACCCATTTTTTATGTTTCATAAATAAAGAATTTATTACCTATTACATATAATCTAATAAATCCTACCATCTTTATTTGCACAAACTATTAAAATTCAATAAATAGTCTTCGATGAATTGTGTATATTAAACTAATGAATATACTCAAATAAAAATATGAAGCTGGGGTACTTCCTTGGGACTAATTATATAACGCTAATGATACTAATAAAAGTAAAATCAGGAAATAACAAATAATTCGACAAAATAATATAAGTGACAAAAAGTGTCAAGTGGAGAGAATAAAATGACTTACAACTTACAATAAAAGGCTTATAATTTTTAAAGGAAAACAGGGAGTCCTAAATAAAATGCTATTAAACAATAACTTGCATAATTTAATAACCCTTACCATTTCGATGCACTCAAATGTCACTATAATTTAACGATAATTTATAAATTTACTTTGACGATGTTGCACTGAGTTCTGCACATTTCAACGTTCAATATTAAAAGAGCGAGAATGTTACAAATTATCAGAAAGCCAGTTTTGTGAAAGGTTTGAACTCGTTTTGGGCAGAGATGATAACGAATAAATATTTGTTAAACGGCCTTGTATTCATGTTTTATCAAAAAGTTGCATGTCCTCTACGTTTAAAAAATGTTTCCTTGTATTTAAAATTGCATTTTACTGTTTTATAATTCAAAATGTTTCAGTTTCAGAATGTAATTTGTGTTCGCCAAACCTGGATTTCGATTTAAAATACTTTGAAATTTCCCAATTTATTTATTTATAACGTAACACAAATTTTTAAGTTTGCTGAAATATTTCTAATCTATTCCTTAACATAAACCAACAAAATACCAATGATGAAAGGATCTTCGTCCTAATTAAAAAGGCTGTTTTTGAATTATTTTCAAACGATTCTTAGTCTTAAAAGTATTTAAATTTAAAAAATGTAGAAAAATATTTGTAGGTCTGTGACGAGAACGGATATTTTTTAATTTTTATATTTTACCTTCCATTTAGTATAATATTTTAGTCGCCCTATTAATTAATAACATTTTAGTTCATTTTGTCCATGTTTTAACAAAAATATTATTACTTTCTTTATTTAGGATAAAAAATTTGAACATTTTTTCGAAATAACCACTTCAGCATTTGAATGAAGTTTTTAAAAAGAAGGAACATTATTGTTTCAATTTTTGTAGGATTTGTTATTCGATTTTTGAAAGTGAAAACTGGAACTTAGAAATTAATTGTTTACCTCGTTCTTTAATTTCAAAAATCCTTCTCTTGGAAATGTGATTTAAATAGATATTTTTGTAATTAGTTTTTGCAGGATTCTCAAATTCAGCCTTGCCCTTTTTCATACTCATATACCCTGCGATGCATTATTCCAGATATCTTCCTTGGTGACCCTTGTTTGCCCTTGGACTTAGCTTGACATTTTAGAAAAATTGCAGAATTTTTATTTGCCACCTTAGAAAATAAGAACTGATTAAGATTTCCGATTTCAGTTTTAAAATCTTTAAGGTAGAAACTTTAGAAAGCCCTTTTTTAAGCTAAGCAAAAAACCCTAACATTTTGAAATACTAAATTAAAGATATAAACATCAGATTTTTAATTTATTCAAAACGTAAAGTTTTAAAACTTCAAGTTATGGATATGTCCGAAACCGTTGGCTTATTTGATTCTAAAAATTTAAGTAGGCACTTAAATTTCTAATATAAAATTTGATATTTTTGTTGCCCAATTTTAAAATACTTAGCCGTAATACTGTGTCATTTAGAATAATTAGAATTTTATTGAACGTTTACGCTATTATTTCAGCTTCAAATAGTTCCTTTCAAATTTTCAAAATAGTGAATTTAGTCTCAAAACGTGAATTTTTAGAATTAATTCTAGGACTAAGTTTAATGCCAAGAACCCCCTCACTAATAAGTGAATAGATTTTAGAAGGTGCAAAGCCAAAGAATAAAAGAAAAGGGGAGGCCTTTGCCCTATATATGTATAGGGATTTCTACAAGCTAATAATAACAATAATAACATTGTCACGGACTGTGCCTGTAATTTATCAAGATGTTTTCAGTTAAAAAAAGTAATATGTAGTAAAATTTATTTTAAAACGGAAATGAATTTACAGTATTTCCATTTCCATACTACGACTTTTCTACTACTGCCGAACTTACGTAATTTGTGATAAAATCATGTACCTACTTTCTTTTTTACCAATAAACATCAGGATTCTTTAATTAAATTGTGTTTTCTACAACAACAAAAAAAGTAACGATCAATATTTTTAGTGTAATGTGTTCTATAGGAAATAAAAGTTAGGATTTATTTAAGTTTTTATTTGTTGACGTAATGTTTAAAATACGTTTTACCTTCAATAAACAAAAATATGTATCCGACTGCCGACTTAATAAGGGACCAGGTTCGTTCTGCAGAGCTTACAGGTCAAAATTTTAACTCACATGTTCTAAGATTCTTTGACAGATCGCTTACTTAGATAGAGCCATTTTGAAGCAAGCTACCTCTGATTGTATCGTTTAATCGAGAATTAATAGATCAACGTTATTTCTGAATTTGTAAGTTGGGTTGCCTATTCAAATTGTTAAGGGGCGCGTCTTATGTGAATCGCCCTGTGTAGTCTTGGTTAAGACGCCAACTTCTCATTAATTCACACAATTCTTAATTATAAACGGTAATTAATAAAACTGTGCACTTACCTTGCGCCCAGCTTGAAAATGTTGGCACTGCAGCAGTCCTTTATTGGTGCAATCCCATCCACGGTGAAAATGTATTCTCCTGGTTCTGTCGTTCCCAATGTTTCAGTACCATCATCTTCGTTTCTCAAATACCCTCCTTGGTGTTTGACACATGGCCTGGTCCACAACTAGACTGTGTTATAAATATCTCACTAAATTTTAAAAACATGTAGTGTTGCCAATTCAATAACAAAAAAATACACCAGACATTTGAATTTAGTGTTTTTCATAGGAATGAATAGATAGTTATACACGAGCTTTCTAGCATGCGCACAAAAACCAGGTTGCGTATTGCGGATTCTGATGTGGCGAAACCCGTGCGAGGTAAACAAAACGCTCCTTTTCATGATTCTTTATATAATTCAAAATCTAAATAATGCTAAACTCCTCTCGATAAAATTCTGCAGGTTTTCCAAGGAAAAGTGAACACTGTAATGCAGGTAGAGCTGAATAAATAATCCTTAAAGTACGCGGACATTCTCATGGAGCACGTGGACGAGCTTCGGGCGCCATTCCTAAATCATTTAAAAATAGTAAGTATTATCGATAACATCGTATTCGTTTCGGTGCCTAGGCTAGTGCGTTAACATATGAGGATCTAGTGTGCAATGCACAACTCGGTCCGTCTCTGCGGGTTACAAAGTTGGTGTGCCGTTTAATACTTACGTACTGCACATGTGTAGAGTGTAATGTGTATGTATGTATATACTCTCTCCTCCGAACACAAGGCAAGAGGTAAAGTAACAAGGTGTAAAGGTGGATGCACAGCTCCGCGTTTTGCGTTTTGCGGCACCGCAATTTTTTGAATAACCGCTCGTCATTGTGTAGTTTAAAGCAGTAATAGTGAAACCAAAAGCGTGGGAAATGCACCAACCAATGACGATCGGTTATTCAAAAAATTGCGGTGCCACAAAACGCAAAACGCGGAGCTGTGAATCCACCTTATGAGCGTCGTTAAATAGGTGCCCAACGACCAATGGTCACCAGGGCTCGATGCCGATCTCCAGACTGCAGGAAAATTTTGCCCATCAGGAGATTCAAACCAAAGCTTAGCGCAACGCTAGCCTGATGCTCTATCACTACGCCACCCTGGCTGTCGTGTCACTTTAATTTGATAAAATTAATTTCAGAAGATTACCGTGCAAGCAACCTCGTATAAGCATGGTTGCCTTTTACCAATGATCATAAGCTCAAAATTAAATTTTAGTGTTATTTACAAACGAATCGTTTCCAAAATTTTTAAGAGTCTATAAAATAGCATAGCGAATCTCCTCGTATGCACGAGAATCATTCGTGTCATTTAGATATTTCAGATTTTTTCAACTTTTTTTGTTGGCGTATTGACGCAGGAACATAACCAATTCAAAGTTTAAATGTCATACCAACATAATACATAATATAAAAGTGGAAGATTATTGTAGTCCAATTATTTTGAAATAAATAAGGGTTTATTTATTTCAAAATAATTGGACTACAATAATCTTCCACTTTTATATAACTTAGATTTAATCCATATCTTCAATTTTATACTCATAATACATAATATTGCCTCCAAGTTAGTAATTTTCAGTTTCTTATATTGCAAGACTTTAGTAACTTATAGAAAAAAGATAGCGCTAGGGTAGAACTTTTCTCTCGCTCGTTTCAAGGTCAAATTTACAGTGAAGTGTGCTATTGCGATGGCCATATACCCGCTATAGTGTATATGAATGAAGTTGGCTGTGGCTCTGTAATACAAGTTACTCTTGCTTACAGAAAGGTGGCAGCACTGTATTTTAATGGAAACAAATTCCCGTTTTTAAATTGTAGAGGTGGCCTCATTTCCCCTGGCGGCCTCATAGTCCCGGTCTCCCCTACTTTTTGGGACTGTATTTTATTAAAAAAAATCTACATTCGAATAAAGTTTCGTTCTTGTATTCTAAATTAGTATTAATTAATATTTCAGTAGTACCGGGCGATCCAAAAAATCCAGGAATTAGAGCAGGCCCTGATAAGCTGTTAAGGTTGGTGACATTGCGTCTCATTTTTTAAATTTTATATCAATGATAATCTGATTTGTTACTTGAAAAATAAATTTGACATTTTAAGAATGTGAGTGCTTCTTATCTAACCTAAAATAAAAGCATTAGTGGACGTAATTACATTTATGGTTATTAAATAAAGTAAAATTATTTATTTATTTATTTAGACTGCCTACAAACAGGCAATTATTTAAAACACGGACAATAATATTGTTGCATGATTTTGACAGTTAACGTAACCTCTTCAATGGTCAATTGTGTCTCTGTTTACGCTCACAGTAGGCGAATCACGGGATACCAACTTTGGTAACTAGGTCACGGCCTGCCCTAATTCGTTTTTTTTCTGGATCACCCGGTACTATCGATTCACTCCTATGAAAAACACTAAATTCAAATATCGGGTGTATTTTTTTGTCATTGAATTGGCAGCACTACATGTTTTTAAAATTTATATTATGTTCGAAAATAGAACCAGAGGACCGCGGTTATGGTTCGCGGTTCCTGAACGGTTACGGTTCGCGTTATTATTTTCGAACGGCGTGGTTACAGATAACCTATAAAACAACTGTCACTCTCTTGCGCGAATGGTCTGTAGTGTGTAGTAGTTGTAAGTTTGTTGTAGAATGCGATTCCCAAGTACATTTATATTACTACCATACCGAAAATATCTTGTTGACAAGAATTGTTCTTGTTTACCGAAGCTACTGAACTGTCAGTCAGGAAATTTTTAGGTTACGTCACAATATTTTACCGCGAAACCGCGCTCAAATCGCGGTTACTGTGGTACGTAGATTTGACCACAGCGTTCAGGAACCGCGTTCGTAAATAGTACCGGTTTCCTGAAAAAACTAACCGCGGTCCCGTGGTTCTATTTTCGAACATAATATTAGTGAATTATTTATATTATGTTCGAAAATAGAACCAGGGGACCGCGGTTATGGTTCGCGGTTCCTGAACTGTTACGGTTCGCGTTATTATTTTCGAACGGCGTGGTTACAGATAACCTATAAAACAACTGTCACTCTCTTGCGCGAATGGTCTGTAGTGTGTAGTAGTTGTGAGTTTAAGGTTATGTCACAATATTTTACCACGAAACCGCGTTAAGATCGCGGTTACTGTGGTACGCAGATTTGACCACAACGTTCAGGAACCGCGTTCGTAAATATTACCGGTTTCCTGAAAAAACTAACCGCGGTCCCGTGGTTCTATTTTCGAACATAATATTAGTTCCCTGAAATGTTGGGTTATGCCGTCACGTTGACAGATGTCAAAATCAATTTTTTTAGTTCCATACGCAGTTTTTAATTCTTCGTAACGTAGATAAATTACGTTCTGTCCCCTTTTGGTAAAATTCGTGGTTCAACATTTAGGCTACATTGCATGAACATTTTTATTTTCTAATTTTTTTAAATGTCAGATTTCAAATTCCCCTCCAATCATATAGTAACCAGAAATAAGAAATAACAACATTACAAACAAAATTTTCTGTGCCAACCACGGATGTAAATAACTAAGATCCGTGGTGCCAACAGGTATAATAATAAATGTTCAGTGCATACCAACATAAATCTGGTGCTTACGAGATCAGTGAACGGAATATAGAATACTTTATATCAATTGACCTATATTCTATTCACTGATCTCGCGGACACTAGACTTATGGCATGCACTGAACAATTGGTACCTATTGGCACAGAAAATTTGCTTTGTAATGTTATTTCTGGTTACTATAATGATTGGAGGGAAATTTGAAATCTCACATTTACTAGTTATTTATGTACCAAGGGCGTAAAGAAGCTTTTATGGCCTGAGACGTGATTTTAAACCCGAGGCGCCAGCCGAGGGCTAATTACACGTCCAAGGCCATAAAAGCAAGTTACGCCAGTGGTACATACATAATTTTATTCACGATCGAAGATTTTAAAACTGAAATAAAAGGAATAAATTAATTTTTCCGTATCCATGGTATGTAATTGACAGATTATTTATCTCATTTGAGGTTAACAATGACGGATGGCGGGTAAATATGAAAAAGCGGGACGATATGAACATTTGCGGGTTTTTACCGTGCATGCTATCGACGTGACATCTACCGATAGAATTTAGAATCAAAATTATTATTTGATTATACAAAAATCTTCATTTAAGTGATTGATAACTGTAATTATTTTTTAAAATTCAAGCAAATACGATTATTTTTTACATAAATTCATTATAGAAGTTATTTTTAATACGAAAATTTGACATGTGTAATTTGAGGTTATATGTCAAAAACGTAGGTACGTATTATATTATAACTATTTTTATTTAATACGAACTTCTCATGGATGCGGAAAAATAACTTGTGTCCTACGGGAATCTAACGGCATATTTCATCCCTCGGCTTTTGCTGCCCTCGCTCACTACGTTCGCTCGTGCAGCAGAAATCTTCGGGATGAAATATGCCTATATCTTCCCTTATGACGCAATATACTATTCTACCCACATCGAGTAGTTAGTTGCTCAATTATTATTTTTTTTACTGACTACTGTCACTACTGTCAAATGATTGAAGCAGTTGCGCCTAGGAATATTCACATAAATAATTATGTTAACTTTGTTGTTAATACAAATTGCCCTAAATAGAGTTTTAATAAAGAGCATACCTACTTTCGATTTTAATTTAAAAGAATTCTTTATAAAACCGCTAAACTGTTTATCAATTTTTGACGTTTCATTATAGCCCGGCGGGCTATAAAGATGCACACGGGCTATAAAGAGACGTTTATGTCAAAAAAATTCAGACATAATTGTCAAATTATAATGCGATCGTGCATAAACAAATTATAAAATAAAAATGTTCATGCAATGTAACCTAAATGTTGAACCATGAATTTTATCGAAAGAAGGATGACATGCTCTTCCCATAGGGATATTTTGTCTAGTAGTTTCTAGGGACTTCGTGTTGGTGACATGCGCAGTGATGTGACGACTTAAAATTTTTCTTTTAATTCCAATATTAATGTGTAGATGGCTGTACTAACTTTTCACCAATTATTAAATTGAAGTTAATCACAGTAAATGGGGCAATATCATATACCTACGAGCAATATAATGTTTGAATCTTTAGATGCGTTCTTTTTGCAAAGCGTCTCAATTTGATATGAACTCATCTGAAGTGAGAAACGTGATATAAGCTAGGTGCGAAAAGAACGACGAAATCTCAGTCAGCTCACTTGTCACCAACACGAAGTCCCTAGAAATTACTAGACAAAATATCCATATGGGAAGAGCATGTCGTCCTTCACACGCTGTCCTTGTCGCACAATTTCTTCGGGAGGAGAATGGTACTATTTGTAAAAATTTTGATTTTGATATCTGTCAACATGACAGCATAACCCAACATTTCAGGGAACTAAATATCTCACTAAATTTTAAAAACATGTAGTGCTGTCAATTCAATATTAAAAAAATGTACCAGATATTTCAATTTAGTGCTTTTCCTAGGTGTGAACAGATAGTACCATATGAACAAAAATTATTTAGATAAAGGGTGGCTTTGGAATTTTGAACGTACCTTGCATGTTTGATTCATCCTCAGTAGTTGAAATTATATAGGTTATGTAAGCTAATCAGCTTGTCAAATAAAACTTAGTTATTAAACTACGGGTTTATTTTCAATTTATTACATTAGGTGTTGAAAATGGCCACCATTCTCATGCAAACATAAATTTACACGCCTTTTTATGTTTTCTTGTTTTCAAATGTGTTTCTGAGCATTTCGGGTGTGATATTAGAACATTCTTCAACTATTCGGTTTCGCAACTCAGGAAGTGTGTGAACTGGTGTCTTAAAAATTATGTTTTTCAAATGTGAAAAAACGAAGTAATCTAGGATAGTCAAATCTGGTGATCTTGGCGGGAATTCAGGTACACAACGTAAACTGATCAGACGATCGCCAAAAAATTGTCGTAAATAAGCGATAGATTGCGCAGTCGTGTGATAAGTGGCACCATCATTTTGGAAATATCCCTGTTGTAGCTCGTCTTCGTGAAGTTGGTTTATGAAGGGTTCTAAGATGTTGTCTCGGTACCTTTGGGCATTCATGGTTCCTTCAAAGAGTATGGGTATCAATCGTCTGCGAGAAACACCAATGCATACCCCAATTTTCTGGGAATGCAACGGAGACTCACGAAATATGTGAGGGTTTTCAGCACTCCACATCCTCATGGTTTGTGAATTGATATACCCTGACAAATGAAACCACGCCTCATCTGTAAAGAATGTCAAATCCAAGAGGTCATTGTTGTGCAATAAATGTTGGGTGAACCATTGGAAATATAACACGCGCCTGTTATGATCAGGCGGTAACAATTCATGATAAGCTTGCATCTTGTAAGGAAATAAACCAATGTCCCTCCTCAAAATTGTTCTGCAGGTACTTACCATAAGATTCGGGAACTTGCTGTGTGAGTCTTCGCAATGATGTTGTTGGTGCTTCATTCATAATCTCTCGAAATTTTCAATAGTCTCCTCTGTACGGACCGTTGGCCTGTCATCCCCGTCCTTATGTGTTACGCTTCCTGTTTCTCTGAACAATCGCACACAATTCCGGACCACATTGAAAAAGTCAGCTTCCAAGAACACAAGATCAGGAAACTTCTTCCTTCTTCCTCTTATGGCCGAAGCCTAGGCCGATGGCCTGTTATACACTCGTAAGCACGAGTTCTGTTCTTCAGGAAACTGTTGTCGAAATTCAACCAGCCAAGCTCGAGTACTGTATATCTGTTCCCCATTTTCAAGATTTCCATTACGAAAATAAGATGCAATGATGAATCGCTTATGCAAATGCGAGAATACCATGATGAATAAAAATTCAAATCGAAACTGACATTTAATTGACATGTAGATATGTAGAACCAACAACAAGCTGAACCTATCAAAGACAGTGATTTTGTTCACTATGGCCATCCCTTATCTAAATAATTTTTGTTCATATGGTACATTGAAACGTTTGATAATCACGAACCTTGTACGAATCTAAAAATTACGTCCAATGAACAAAAAGTATTAAAACATTTTAATAGCACCCTGTATATTAAAATTTTGGCGGCAATTTTTGAATTTGTAGCAATTTTTTTAAGTTGTATAAAGAGTTCACATTCTCATTATTATTAACGTAACATGTTTTTAAATTATTTTGATTAATTCAGAAAATGCCCCCGAGGCAACAGTTACTAACGAGCAACGACAAATTCTCATCAAAAATATCAAATCATTCTAGTTTTTTTACGTCTACCAAACTTATTGCGTAATGTCAGTTTAAGGTAGATTTATGGTTAGGTGCAAAAATGGTTATCGGAGCTTTTCCAGCTGCAAAACTCGGTGCTTTATTATTAAAACAAATAAGTAAACCCATAGCAAATTATATTATAAGTCAAGCAAAAAGTTCTCCTATTTTTAGAACGTACGTTTGCATGCCACCAGCACAATGTAAAGTAAGGTTATGCAAGTTTGTTATTTGATTACTCACAAAGAATATTTACAGTTTATAATTGGTGCGAGGTGAAAACAAAAATGTGGATACTTAATTTAGGAAAACCAGTTAACATACCAGTTCTAAATGAACAAATGGCCATCGAATTGGGGGCTAATTTGTTAGGGGAAGGGATAATTTTCATCGTTGCGGCAATGCTCTTGCTATCGGAATACAGCCGGTATTTAGTTTCTTATTCTATTAGTTAACGAGTTCAAAACTAGAATTTTTAATTATTAATATTTTAGGTCGGTAAGAAAAGAAACAGCAAAGGAAGCAGCGAAGAAAGAAGAGATGACATCTTTAACTAATGACTTAAGAGAAATGTTTATGCAAGTAGAAGAACAACGTGTTCAAATAAGAGAATTATTGCGGATTGTCACAGAGTTAGGTACGAAAGTTTACTAGTTTTGTTACAGAATTTTACGACTTGTTCTTTTTAGATTCACAAGCAGTAAAGAAGTTAGACGGGGGATCAAAGGGTGATCAAGGAAAAGATCCAAAAGATACACCGCCACCACCTTCGTCACCATCTGCAGTATCAAACAATTTTGTGTTGTCTATTAAACCAATAGAATGCGCATATACGCCAGTAACTTACAAGGATAATTTTGTTGATAATTCGACCAGCCTTTTATTGAAGGCAGTTGAAATTGTTGAAAATGATTATTTTATTAATTCCAATCAAAAACGGGAATTGGGAATTTTAGCTGTAGCTTTAAATCATTTTTATAAAGACGTATACAGAGTACCTATAAATATGTGTTAATAGCGGCTTACATTTAATTTTAATTTACAACCAAACGCATCGTAGAAAGTGATAAAAGTGTAAATATATTCTTATTTATTATATAGTACATAGTGCGTTTTTGTTTTATTTTTTACAGTGATATATTGTTATTACAAAAGGATCCATAAATTTTGTTAAGTTGTAAATATTGCTCTCTTTATAAGGAAAAATAAATTGTTTGCAATATAAGTTTAATATAATGTCGACTAGCAATTATTGGGGTAATTAATTCTTGCAAATTAAGTTGTACACAAGATAAATAATAAAAGTCTTGTTTGCTGTAAGCATGTACTTATTACTTATTAAAAAAAATTAATCGTGTACACTATAAATTCCTAAAATTGTCTCTTGTTATGTGATTTACGTATTCGTAAATCTAGTTTTCCAATGCTTGGTGCCAGATGTTTTGAACTGACTGGTGATGGGAAATGTTTCTTAGATTTATTCGGGGCAACTGCAGAATTGTCACTGGCTGAGGTAGTAGAACCGGTAGTATAATAAGGCTTTTGTTTTTTATTTTTCTTACGACGTGCAGAATCTCCAGATGAGGCACTTGAGGGAAGTACAAGCAACTGTTCGGATTTTTTCGTACTTGCTAATGAACTACTACGGCTTCGTGATTTTGATCTAGTACTGCTGCTCCTATAAATTTACATAAATGTTTTAATAATGTTAAAAAAAATGTTTCAAAGCTGTTGTGTATGCGAGTCAGATGTTTTGTATATTAAAAGAAGTTTTATCCTGAATCCAAATTACCTGTCCCTCCAGATTGGAGGGTGGGACTACGGACCTGTACTACTACCAGTGGCGTAGCTACATATTCAGAGCCCTGGAGCAAGTAAACTCCGTGCGCCCCCTTGTTCCTCGGAAGAGGTCTGGCGAAATTTGTTTTGGACATTTAGTTTAAAAACCATACGAGGGATGTTTCATGTATTCTCGACCTGCTATACTTCTAATATCCTAAATTTGGAAAAAAGTTGAGCCTGCTATAACAGCTACATATCTCAGTTACCACTGACGAAATAAATAAGTTGCTATCTCGATCAGTGAAAAAGTGACACTGGTCAATGTAAGTGCTTGTTAGCTAATTTTTGAAGATGTCCAAAATCGAACACAGAGCTGTGATCAAATTTCTTACGAAAGGTTTTAAAACCAATACAAATTAAAGAACGGATGGATGATGTGTATGGGGATACTTCACCATCATTTCCCACGGTAAAGCACTGGTCAAAGTTATTTCGGTGGGGAAAGGAAAAAGGCCAGAGGCACCACAATATTCTGGAATTTGAAGGAAATTCTGTTAATAGATTTTAAAGAAAGGAATACACTGGTGAATGGTGAATATTATGCAACAATTATTCATATTAGAGGGTTACCATTAATGCTTCCCAAATCGTATTTACGTAACAGAATGCAGTGTGTCTACTTCAATGACGTATCTTCCGACTTAAAACCCATAAGTTGCGGCAGGCTATTGTAGAGAAACGCCGAGGAAAGATTAGTCGAGGAATTTTGTTACTCCATGATAACGTGCCTGTTCACACAGCATCTATTGCTATGGCTGCCATACGTGAATGTGGTTTCATAGAAATCGACCACCCCCCGTACAGTTCGGACCTTACCCCCAGTGAATACTTTCTGTTTTCTAAATTGAAGGCGGACTTAAGACGGAGGCACTTCAGAACCGACAATGAAGTTCAAGAAGCTGTTTTAGCCCATTTTCAGGGGAAAACTCTAGAGTATTTTTTAAAGGGTATGCAAGACTTAAGTAGACGTTCTGAAAAATGTATTCAACTAAAAGGAGATCATAGTGAAAAATAATAAAAGCATTTTTTTGTTTACTGCGTTGTTTTCGTATTAGGCCGAGAATACATGAAACTCCCCTCGTATATGTACTTATTTCGATTTAAAACCTTACTTAATAACAAATTCAAGGCATTTCAACAATAAGATATTCAATTTAATAAATACAAATATAATAATAAAACAAATAGTATATTAAAACACAAGTTGCAAAAGCAAAAGGCAACCTTTTCGCACACGAGTCTAAAATTTGGACACGAGCCGCGTAGCGGCGAATGGCCGAACGGACGAGTGCTCCAATTGCTTTCTGTAACGAGTATTTTATACTATTTTCTCTGTCTCGGCTTTCATTTACATTATTTACTAATATTTATCTTTATAAAAATACTTGACAATTTCCAGTTGGGGAAATTTTGGTAAAATAGTAGGTTGGTAATAGCAATTTTTGCTTGACAGTTGACAGAAGTTTGACATTTGACGTTTTTGTTGCCTAGCAATTGAATGGTTGTCTAGGTACTTTGTGTATTTTTTGATACAGTATCACTAATTTCTGAAAACAAAATATCACCAAAAATCGTTTAATAATGAAGCTCATTAAAGCATCAAAATACGTGCTAGAATGAAATTTATTTTGGCATAAGCATAACCAAACTTCAAATTTGATCAAGGCTGATCTGTTTTTTGCGAATAAAATGCGAATTATTTATTACAGCTTTTAGGCGTTTTCTTTCTTAAACAAGCAACAAATTCAAGTAAGTAAAATACTTAGGTTCAAATTTAGCGTATTTTTTTTGTCTTTCGATTGATTCCACTTTCAATCCTATCGACTCAAACGGTAAGCAGGAATCTGCATATATACGATTTCCCATGCTATTTCCATATGTTCGCCCCTTAAAGGCCTTAAATCAAACACTCGGTATAACATAACAAAGGGAATATGAAGCGCTAAATGGCTAAATACTAACGCTTGCTTAAAAAAGAAACCGAATATTTGCTTGTACTCTGCGCTCGTGGGATTCCTCCGATACATGTAACTTCTTTGCTGTAAAACACAACTTGTAATACGTATAGTGAGTGCCTATAAATTGTGCTTTTAAACATCCTTTGCAATCATCATACATTTTTACAGGTTTAAGTATATAAAATGTTGAATTTATAATGTATATTTTCTGAAATCAAAATTATGATATAAGTCAAGTGCATACATACTACAATATTTAGATGCTTATAGTTTTATTTATCTAAAAAATATATTTTTTATTTATTATATATTTTATAGAAAATCTGACAAATCGAAATTTTTTTTATACAAATGTTTTTACAAATTTTTATTTCGCCCTTCCTAATTTTGCGCCCTCATAATTTGTGCGCCTGGAGCAGTTTGCTCCAACTGCTCCACGGTAGCTACGCCACTGACTACTACGTATCTTATAAAATTTTTTTAACTACAAAATTTCCCATCGGACACCAATGGATCAAATGATAAACAGAAATTGGTATGGAATCGGATTCTGAGAATAACCACATAGGATGTTCAAGGAATAGCAATGAAAGGTAGGAAGTATTTAAATAATTGGAAACACATACTATGGATATAGTAGCACTAAATAAAACGTAGAAAAAAGGAAAAGATGGATACATACAGGGAATTTTTCTTTTTAGTATACATATCCCCCATGTATACTTTTAAAATAAACGTAATATGTAGGCAACCAACTATGCACTATAAACGTCACGTCACGTGGTGCGTAAAGGTTATGTTTCATGTTTGTAAATAAAAATAAATCAAAATTAGTGGAACATCAAAATAATTTTAATTCAACGATTATTCTAAAACATAAAATATCAACAATACGAAACAGAAAGGAAAATAAAAGCAGCAACACTTAAAGACTAATTTTTTAAATCATCAAATTAAGTTAATGTCAAAAAGTTAGTCTTTAACAGTTGCTGTTTTTATTTTCCTTTCTGTTTTGTATTATTGATATTTTATGTTACTAATTTTGATTTATTTTTTATTTACAAACATGAAACATAACCTTTACGCACCACGTGACGTGACGTTTATAGTGTATAGATGGTTGCCTACATATTGCGTTTATTGTAAAAGTGTAAGGCGAATTTTGCTTCAAGACTTGCGATTTCATCCGTACAATGGTTGTCGTCCAAGAACTGTTCGAATATGATTGGCAAAATCGTATGAAAATCTGCTAGTACGATCACCAAATCTCACCCCCTACGATTTTTTTCTATGGAGGTAGCTCAAGGCTGAGGTTTACAAACACCGACCGAGGACTACGCCAGCCCTACGGAATGAGATATCTGAAGAAATCGCGCGTATTCCTTCAGAAATGTTGGTGAGAGAGATGGAAAATTTCCGAACTCGTCTTCAACAGTGCATTGACAACGAAGGCCACCACTTGAGCGATTTACTTTTCAAAACCAGTTAAAATGTAAATTTCAATTAAAGGGTATCCAGTATAATTTTGGGTATACGTTCTTGAGGGTTTAGAAGTAAAAACCTTTATTGACTCGACTATACCTACTGCCTGTGATAACTTCAATGAAAACTGATTGGGAAAAACCTGTAAATGGAGATTTGTTCAGTCACATGTGACAACACTGCCTAATATGATGTCATAATTTCTCAATAACGTATACCCAAAGTTATACTGGATGCCCTTTATGTAAATTTACACCGTAAGATTAAATTTTCTTTAATTTCTACCATCTATTTTATAATTAACCTTCAATTTGGGGAGGGAATTTTGCCGCACCCTGTATGTTCACAAATATTCTTCTTTTTCTTTATACGTACGACCATTACCCATTTGAGTTTGTCGTATTTGTTTCTAAAATTTCTTATCGTCCCAGTCTCCTTCTCTGAGGTCCCTTTCTGCCATTTGTCACGTGGTTTTGCAATTCTGTGTTATTTTGGGAAGTTTGCGTCATTTTAAAATTTTTGGTAAAATTCTTTAGTACGGCCCTGTCCTTTTAATTTTTATCCCGTGTCAGTTATGTTATTTTTGCTACAGTTTAACTTCAATTTAGTCTGTAGGGCATACAAGGTTAAAGCAAGTCACCGCGTTTTCCTTGCCGTTCTACGAAATCTTCAAAGTCACACCAATATTTCGTCGTTGTAAAAGTTTTCCTTTGTTAAAAATCCCAAGATGACCTAATTTACGTGTATTTTGTCGACGCACGATGTCATCTTATTTCATTTAATGCAGGTTCTTGTTGATAAGGTTCGGGGAATCCCCTGTACGCGAGGCTATGTCAGCTGACATGTTTCAGCGTGGTTAGAGTATAATTCTACCCCCCTCGTCAGTACGTGACAGTTTTTCGAACATAGCGGACGTCTTCATAGTAAGCTCCGGATTAAGACGAACGTGCAAGTTTTATCGTTTCCAGCTTGGGTACTTATTTAAATCACCGAAAAGGCCTCTCATCTCTCGTTAGTTTTCGTGAAAAACTAAATTACGACTTGGTCATATTCTTCCAAAGAGTGCCATATAATTCCGGAAAGACATAGTTTTGTGTGGAAGTTTTGTGATAGTACCGTCCTCACACAGTTTCCTTATTAGGGATTAAGAAAACCCACAGCCTTAAGAATATACTTCGTTGTTTTGCACCCGTTTCCGGGAAAAAGGACACCAACTTCCATTTGGGCTACCACCAACAAGCCCTCCCCAGTCTCACGTCCGCCACGTACATCTCACCAAGTAACCTACTTTCCTTTATGCTGCACCTGCTTTTACCGCTCATATTTCAACGTTAGTTACGATTTCTACGATTGCCGCTTGCTGGCAGACCTTCATCTATGTTGTTCAGTTGAATTTTAAGTTTATTAAGTACCGCCTTTTTTTGTTTTTTTGTTTTTGTCTTTTGTTTGCAACTTGTATTGTAAAGTAACCGACTCATCTTTTCTGTTTGATCCGGCGGTAATGTGTGAAGCTGCGAAGGCTTTGTAAATCGCCTTGGGCGGATTTTTATATTCACACTGCAAAGGTTGAGGACCGTCGGCAACCAGAATTGACTAGTTTGTTTCATTAATTATGTGCGTAAGTAAAGATTCTTGTGTTCAGATTGTAGTTCAAGTTTTAGGTAAAGTTAAGTTATTTTTTTGTGTTATGTTGCATGTGTGAAAATTTAACGGTGCTTGTCGAATTGTTAGTTTAATAATTGTTGATCCTATATTTTGCCTGGAATCAAGGGGCTTAGTTTGTGTTTTGCGCAGTGGCGGATTTCCGCACAGGCGCAGGAGGCGCGCGCCTGGGGCCTCTTAAATCGAGGGGGCCTCAAATCTCAGGTCTCAAAAAAAAAAATTGTTTCATTTTAAATTTTTACACTCATTTTTATTACCATTACTGAATAAAACCATAATTTAATATGAGAAGTTAGTAAACTCTTATGCGAATATCCCTACATATTATATGAAATATCGATGCGAACTAAGTGAATCTGAAGTAGAATACCTATTATCATTAATGCTTAAATTAAACACTTTCAGTTTCTTCCTAGTGGAGGTAATTTCACGAGTAAAGATTTGTTGTTTTCGTGTATTAATTTTAGATTTGGAAGGGATGGTAGTTGTGTCATTTTTTCATTTAAACATTAGTTAAAATATGTATGATAGAATGGCGGGACGGTGATGTTATTAAGATATGGTGTCTCCACTCCAACTCCTTCAATTGTTTGTGAACTGTATTCTTTGAAAAGATCGCGTACTAGTTCCAATAACTGCTGTAAGATGGCGCTAACGAGAGTTGAATGTTGACACCAAGAACTGTCAAAATATTTAAGTTTCAATGTTACCGCAACTCTTGGCGACACAAAGTATTTATGTTTCGCCCGTGCTTTTTACCTGATTTTCGAAAATCCCCAGAAAAACATTTGGGAGAACAATTTTTGAAAATGCTTATGTTTGCAGCATTGCAGCAAAACTTTTGCGAAGAAATATTTAATTCAAAGAAAAAATCGATTTGTTCTTAAAACTGCAGTATTTATAGTATTATATTTATGTTTTTAATATCTTCTGCAAACAAAATTTATAAAAATACGTTACTTTATAATAGGTTATGATTATGAAAATATCAAATTTTATGCCGCCATCTAGCGGCAAATATCTAAACTAGTACGCGATACTGTCAAACGATGCAGTTTTATGTGGAAAATAGTGGGAGTAGGAACACCATATTAATCAAGATCCGCTGAATTAAATATTGCATATTAAGTCCTGCCCACTTCACTTAGCCAAGAGGCAATTTAGAAAGAACGAAGGCTCCATTTGGAGCGAACTATACATTTTAAAGGGACAAATGTATAGTTCGCCTCAAATGGCGCCATCGTCCTTTCTAAATTGCGTCTTGGCTAAATGAAGTGGGCAGGCCTTAATATACAATATTTAATTCAGCGGGCCTTGATATTCATAACATCACCGGCGCAACCAAAATGATTAAAACCGCAACACCAAATCTAGAGCGCGTGCTGTAGTAAAACCGTGCGCGTAGAATGCATACTGTATTGGCGAAGAAAATATTTAGAGGGGGGCCTCAAAATTGAATTGCGCCTGGGGCCTCTCAAGTGCTAAATCCGCCACTGGTTTTGCGGTATGTAAGATAAATGTAGTACCCTCAATTCTATCGTCCATTTAAGGAAGCGTAGCTTTTATTATTTGTTTTAACGTGACATATTAATTGTCGCCCCGTTTGTGTAATTTTTATGTATTCATTTTTGCCTTTTGATTCATCAAATATCTCATTGTCAAGTTAGTTTGACCTTGTTATTGTGTTCAGTGCTTGCCGATCATATTTGTATGTTAGTGTTTTGTTTAAGATTTACGTATACAGTGTGAGCCTGCCTACAAGTTTAAGAAGTTCAGTAAGGTATTTCAGTAAGCAAGGTAAGTCACATCTTACAGCAGGGTGCAGCCAAACCCAACCCCTCCGAGCCTTAGAGGAACTACCTGCCGTACGTTCTTCGTGACCATCTTTTGGGTGACCTTTTCCGTAGTGGCGCCCAACGTTTTATCCCGATTATGACTACCCCCATTTAAAAGAATTTTAGCGTTTCGAACCCCCCTTCTCCACTGTTTTGCTAGCCGAGTGCCACAGGACTTCCAACGTCCCCTATCAATGTCGTAGTGCAGAATAAGTACGTGACACATTGTACTTTTTATGTATGTTTCCTAGGCTAATGCTGGTCTTACCCTTTTCCTTCTACCCTCCGGAGACCATTGCGTTATTATCTTCAGCCATCTATTTTCTGGCACTCGTTGAACGTGCATGTTGCGACCTAGCCGCGGCCGCACCGTAAAAGTGTGACACCTACAGTCAGTTATAAAAGTGTTTGTTCGTCGCCGCAATGGTATTTACTTCTAATCTTCTAATCTCGTTATGCGGAGTGTACCAGCAAAGGGTGGGGCTGCAAACTACGCTGCATCTCCTTTACTCCTATTGCCATCCTACTTCTTCGTGTACGCATCTCAAGTGAAACTTCTCATTTGACGACCTGTACAAAGTCGTGTGTTACAAAAGTAGCGGCGCCGCAAGTATGTCGCCGGCCTAAAGTGATGGATCCATGGGTGCTGCCACAATAAATTCTCGGGGGATGCAGCCTCGAAAATATGGAAGTACAGGGAAAAATTTTTATAATACGGACACATAGAAAGGATGGAGGATGGTGCATGGCTAAAGAAAGTAGGGTCTTGGAACCCTCCCGACGTAAGAAAAGAGGAAGACCCTCTAGATTCTGAAAAGATATATAAAAGAAGTTTTATCTGAAAAGTAACAACCTTCTATTTTTAACATGGCTCCAGTCATTTTCAAGCATTACTCGTGGCGATGCTGATCTCGATCTTTCAGTTTGAAATTGTTGTTTAACGCATCTTGGTGAGGGTGAGAGTGAGGATTTTCTTTGTTGTCTTGGCAGTTCAGAAGCTCTGTTAGTTCGGAGAGGTGTGAGCACATATTGCCTTTAACAGAAAAGTTAAATTAATTGTTAAATTTTTGACTTAATTGCGTTGACAGTTTTATTCTTGCTTACTAATTTCAATAACCTTACATATTTTCTTCTTAGTCCTAATTACCTAATCATCTCTCTTTTTGTATTTGTAACCTCTTTTACTTTTCGGTGTTGAGGCTGGTGGGTGAGCGTATGTGGTTTTTACGGGTGTTACGCACAATCCGGACCGACTCTGCGGGTTATGTGATTGGTGCGCCGTTTAGCACCTACTTAAATATTGCACCTTGGCATTTTTTTTTACCTAATTATTTATTTTCTTATATGTATAAGTAAATGCCAGAAATGCGTAATAGAACCAACAGTATCGGGCCAGTAGTTGAAAATTTGAAAAAACTAATTTAGGGGTTATCTACACAGATAAAAGAAATAAAGTAGGATACTATTTAGCAGTACAAGTAAGGCCATTTGTAGCATAGAAGCTCAACTGAAAAAGTATGAAGAGGAGATAAGGGTTTTAAAAGAAGATTTATTAAAGAATAAAGTGGACTGGGAGAGGGAAAGAGCTGAATTTCGAGAGAAAATTGGTCAGTTAAAAAAGAAGTTGGAAAACCATTAGAGAAAAGAAAAGAAAAACAATATAATCATTAACGGAATCGAATTTAATAAAGGCGTCATCCAACAAGATGTGAAAGAATTCATTTTGAAGGAAATGGGACTAGCCACGGACGTCGAAGAAGCATACAAGGTGAGAAAGCCAGAAGCGAAGATGATGGTGGTGAAACTGGAGAAATTTGAACAAAAAATGGAGGTTTTAAAGAAAAAAAAAAAACAGGTTAGGACAGCGTAGAATATAATATGTATAGAGGGCGATCTAACTCAGGACGAGCAAAAGGTACAAGTGGCTAAGACAGAGTCAAAGGGAAAGGAGACCAAAGTGGACTACAGAAAAATAGAGATATATAACATCAAATATGAATAGTCCGAAAAGGAAGGAAGAAGACTGGTAAGGAAGAACAGGATTCAAAAAACTAGTAAGGACCAAAAGAGGAAGAATAACGACAACGAAAAAACCCAACAAGAACATAGACAAAAGCAAAAGTAAAATAAAAGAAAATATACATAAAATAGGACAATGGAATAATATAAGAATTCTGTACCAGACAGGAAAACCCCAACAAGTAATAAATAAAATGGAAACGTATAATATAGATATATTGGGGCTTAGTGAAACCAGATGGGCAAGTGTCTCAGTACCTTATTCAACAAAGAATAATGTTATAATGTAAATAATTGTAGAATCTTAATGTCTGTTTTCTAATAGCAAGTTGCTAAATAAAGTATTTATTTATTTTATTTAATATAGTTTTTTGTACTCCGGACTATCTGAAGATGAAGGTATACATGAATATGGGGTCGGAGTAATACTAAGCAGAAATTTCAGAGATATGTTAATGGATTGGAAACCTATGTCAGAGAGAATTATAAAGATAAAAGTGAACACAGAAGGCGGTTAGGTGACAATAATACAGTACTAGGGACTGACAGAAATGACGGGGTATGAAGAAAAAGAAAACTTTTATAACTTGCTCAACAAAACCTTAGCTGAAATAAATAAGAAAGCTGTACTTATCTTGATGGGTGATTTTAATGGCAGAGTTGGCAATAATAACAAAGACCTGGAACGTATTATAGGTACTCATGAAATAGGGTTACAGAATGTAAATGGAGAGCTATTACTTGAAGTGTGCAGATTGTCTGAACTTCAAATAGGAGGAACGCTACTCTCGCACACAAATTGTCACAGTAACATGGTTGTTGCCTGATCGCAAAACGGAGAGTCAAATCGAAGTTATATGGTGATGTAGTTTCTTCCCGACAATACATTCCACTCTGAACTTATGCGAGTTATCCAACGGTCCACTATAATATACGACTTATCCATCTTTACTCCTTTGCTTCTTGCTCTTGAAGAGCCGTTATGTATAATTTGTACTTTTGTATTTCCTTGAGTAGTGCGTTTAGGGCTCCTGCCTGGTATAAGGTTCAAATGTTTCAAGTACCAAACATCAAGTCCTTAATTCATTGCTTATTTCGTTTCCTATAGGCTATAGGTACAGCAAGGTGTAGAAGTAATGACTACTGCGCCTTGCAAATATGCAGCCCATCTATCACCAGTCCGGCTACAAGATGTTTGAAACAGCTGAGTGAAAGCCGGACTGGTGATAGATGGGCTGCATATTTGCAAGGCGCAGTAGTCATTACGTCTACACCTTGCTGTACATGCCCGTCGTGTCCGAGGCTGGTTTTGAAGTTTCGTAACTGATATATGTTTTACGGGTAAAGGGTGTTAGCCCCATGCCCAACCTCTTTTCGGAGGATCATTTGGTCGAGTACCTCGGGGTTATAACGCCCGTGCTAACATTTAGTGTTAGCCCTTGAGGGTCCCCATTACTACTTATTATTATAATGGATGATGCTATGAGAAACGCAATTAATGGTAATAGAAGAGGAATCACCTGGAACTTGACGGAAACTAGAAGGGTTAGAATATGCAATAGATTTCGCACAATTTACAACAAACTGGATGTACTACAAATTTAATCGAGTAAGAGGGGCCTGAAGTTAAATAAACAGAAGACAAAGCTAAATTAGAACAAACTGCAGACTTTCGTTAATAGGTGTCTAAGATACATTTTGAACATATGGTTCCAGAGATAGCAAATGAAGAGCTGTCGCCAAGAACGGATTAATAAAATGTAAATATACAAATTAAAAAAAGAAAATATGGATGTATCTCTCTTCAGTCCTAACTCCTTTGTGGGAATGCGGTAGCCGCTGCAACATTCCTAATCATAGCTCTCCTTACTTATCGGTCTTGAGCTATGGGCTATGGTGATTAATGCATGCATTGATCTGCCAGTTGCATCTGTTATTTGGTTAACCCATCGGATAGGTGAGCGACCCCGTCCTCTTTTACCTTCAACCTTGCCTTGAACTATCCAGTTTTTCCATGTTGTCATTATCTCGTCTTATCATATGATAATGAATTATACAGAGGTTTATTTTTTCAATATGTAGTTCTTTTAAAATAGATTCGTTTGTTCGGAATGCGGTCCATGGGATCCTCAGCATTCTCCTCCAGCAGTATATTTGTTGCGTCTATCACCTTTCTTTCCCTTTGTCTTAGTGCCCAGGATTCGCTACCGTATGTTAGAACTTGAAAGACTAAACTACGGACGAGTCTTACTTTATGTGATGGTTCTTCCAAATTTTAGTTAGGTAGTAGTTTCTTTACCGCTTGTTTGGCCATTTCGCATCTTCTTCGAGTTTCATATTCCACTGTACCATTGTTTGTAATTGTTGAACCCAAATATATGTAGCGGTTTATCACTTCAAATCGTCTTAGATTTTACGAATATCCGGTCTGTTGATAATAGGTCTATCTACATATTATCATGATCTTTTTTTTATTTACGTTGAGCTAAGTCCTAAAGCCAGGCGTTCCTCCTCTACTCTGTAGATTAATTTCGTCATTTCTTCTTGGCTGGGCGTCAACAGGGCAATATTATCTGCATAACGTTGGTTATCTTTTGGTCGTTTATGTAACGCCACCTTGCCAGTTATGCAGAGCTTTTCTCATGATGTAGGTACTCTCCATATACGTTAAAAAGTTGTGGGGAAAGGATACATTCCTGTCTAACACCTCTCTGAGGACGAAATTCACTAGAGTGTATGCCATTTATTTTAATAGATGCCGTAGTGTTAATGTATAATTTAGTAATTAGGTAAATAAGGTGCTGGGGGACGCCCACTTCTTGTAGGACCTGCCACTTGGCTAGGTCAAAAGTCTTACGGCAATCAATAAATAAACAGGGATATTGAATTCTCGCGCTAAATATGTTCCACTGTACCTCTTCCTTGGACAAAGTCAGCTTGTTCTTTTGGAATTTGTGGTTCTAAATAGGCTTTGAGTTTTCTGTTGATAATATGCAAGAGGACTTTGCTAGCGTGCGAAATTAATGAACCATGGTGTAACTGGTGTGTTTCCCTTTTTTATGGATTGTTATGATTGTTAAGTTTGTCCAATCTTTGGTCCATTGTTGTGAGTGCCAGATGAGGTTACAAAGCTGGAGTAATAGTTGTAGGTACTCCCTTTTCCCGTGTTAACTGCAGTATTTCAGATGTTATCATATCTGGCCCTGGCGCTTTCCTCAATTTATTCAGAGCGGCTTCAACTTCATATTTCAGTATGTCGGGTTCCTCTGGAAAGTTTAGATACTGGATGGATATGACATGCCTCAAGGAAAGACAAAAGTGAGCCCTCAAGAGCAGTGCTAAATTGGAACCTACAAGGGAGAAGAAAATAATGACGTCCAAAAATAACATGGCGCAAAACCGTGGAAGAAGAAACACAACTATCGATCACAGAACTGAAGAGAATAGCAGAAAATAATAATAATAATAATAATGTATCCCTAATTGCGCTTCATTGCTCTGTAGATGTAGATTCTTCAGTAACTGACAAATCTAAGAAGTATAACAATTTGACGTTTTGTCGCTGTTAAAATTGACAAATTTAAAAACCAAACAATGAAGCGATAACAGATGCCGGCGCTATTTCTATCTCATTCTAGCATCAAGTAAGTCCAATTACGCAGGTTCAGTGCTAAATCCGTACATATTCGGCAGGTAACCCGGATTTGTTAAAAAAAAAAATACATTGGTGTTTCCCTATGTTGCGTCTTACAGTGGACACCCGGTATATGTCCTATATCTATTTTAGCATCTTACAATATCTATTTACCTTGGTGTTACTGCCTGCAACTTAGCTTTTAAGGTTTTTTCAGAACTTTTTAATTTTTCCAATTGGTACTCTAATTGCATTTTATCATTCTGTAATTTTTCTGCTAATCTGTGATGTGAGTTTCTTTCATGTATCAGATTCCGTTCCAACTGTGCTATAGTTTTTTGACGCATTTGTACTTGGGTTTCGGGTTTCTTATTGATCATTTTTGTTAGTCGTTTTACTTCGTCTCTTAGTTCGCGATTTTCCATCTTAATTTCTTCCATTCTGTTGTAAATTATAATAACATTTTGAATAAGATAACTTTAATGCTGATATAACTAACGAACAAAAATGATAACATACCTACCGTTTCTGCAGTACTTTTACACGTTCTCTTTCATGATGTCCACTTTTCATTTCTAGTTTTTCGTGAGCTTTACGCAAATCAGATTCCAATTTTCGAATTGTACTTTGTAAAATCATTGGGTCTGGTGGGCCCGTGTATTCAAGAGGGAGAGGATAATTTATTCTAAAATATAATATAGTTGATCAAGAAGAAGGGAAAATTACAATAAATTTACCTATCAAATTCAACTGTATACGTAACAATAAGGTACCGACGGTTATTATTATTGGCGAATAATCGAGAAGACGATTGGCTTCGTAGTTTTCTCAAACGTAGCGATTCTAAATCTTCATATGTAAACAAATCTAATGCTATGCAGTCGCTTGTCTAAAATATAAGTTTGTTTATGTAACTTCTAAATATTAAGATTCAGAAAGGTACCTTCAGGAGCCCAGATTTTAACATTACAATAAATATATTAAATTGTTTGAAATTTCCTGTTTTACGAGTTATGTTTTCAATATCTACGAAAAAGTAATTGTTAATATTTAACTTTATTATATGGTTATAATAGTAAAATACAGGCAACATCATAAGAACATTCCCATTCTTCCCCAGATTGCTTATCGGTAAGGATAAGTTCTAGGTAGTTACTGGTAGAATTCATTTTTATTAAGTACTGGTGTTCTTGGAAAGTATAAGAAGTTATCAAATTGCAGACAGACATTTACTTATTAAATTATTAATTTTATAGATAGGTATTTAGTGACATTTTTAATGTCATTCGTTAGATCGATGTCAGATATCGTTGGTAACCGATAATAACAATAATCTGTGTTGCTAATGCAGATTTGTTTATATTGCATTTTATTTCCAGCAGAACATAATTCGAGCGTTGTATTGATGTAGTTACATTTCTCGATAATCGCTTTTGATCATCGATATTCAGAGAACACGAATAAAAGTTGGTATTTAAGATTTCTATGCAAAAACACATAAATCAGTAGGTAGCATTTTACTTTTAGATAAACTTGTCATACCTGAGCCTTTAAAGATCAGTAAAGAACACAGCAATGTTGAATGTGTTTCTACACCAAGAAATAAAAAAGGTTAGTAAACAATTTGAAATGATTCAGTTAAGCATACAGCTACTTCAACCATGACATCCACTTAATACGATCATCAATTGACATGGAGCAGATCCCCGTGAATTAATCCTGGATTACGCCAGGCCTACCTCATGCCAATAGGGTGTGAACATATTTGTTACGATAGGTGGGGGTTGGGAGCACTGTATAACGTTAACATGTCTGTGACGCCAGCCGCTTCTACAGTGCAAGGTAGGTAGTAGATCACATATTCAATGGGGGTTAGATACATGACCGCGATGGTTAAACATGTTTTATCATCTTAGACTAGTCCTACTGTTAATTTTCTAGGTCTATGATATGAAACGTTTTATCACAGACTGTTATCATTATTAATATTCTTAATTTCATTGTACTGCAATTGTTGTTCCGTGCCCTCCCGTGCTTTTCAGTGTGTGCTCCGATTTGTAACCTGCCTCGTGGTAAATTTCTATTTTTATTTGTAAGACTTCCGTCGCTGCGAGAATGGATTCGTATCCACCCCAGAAGCCTTCTGTTCCCAAGTCTTCTATAGGTATAGGCGTCGATTTGCATGGCGGGGCTGTATCTGTGTATTTGGGAGCTAAGACTTTGATATTTTCTTCCAGCTGCAGTTGCATTTCTTCTTGGTATTCCTTCACATAGTTTGCGATTTTCCTTCTTAAGTCTAGGGCTTCTTTCTTGAGTTCTTATTTGTTTCTTCTACCCCCGTTATTTGATCCGTTGTTGCTGGAAATGGGCAGTTTCTGTCACCTGCTATTTCCTTAGTTGAATTTTAGGGTGGATGATGTATATACTTTCTCGTATTGTAAAAACCCGCCTTCCCTGCTTCGAACGGTCGCTTTTGTCCTTTTGTGCCATCTGGCCCTGAAAATATCGTTTACAGCCTTTGAGCCAATTTCCGGAAAAAAATAATGCTCTTGTGAGATTATAAGTGAAAATTTTGTATTTTAGGTGTTTTAACACAAGGTGCTGAAGACACAGCAGACTTTTTAATGTTTTTCGATAAATTGTTCGTTAGTTGTAATGGGGTTATCGTAGAGCCAGCTCATGGTAAAATCCTCAGGTGTGCTATAAGTAATAAAAACCAACATTTGGTATTTTGGCAGGAGGCGATTACAGTACTACTACAAAGTCTGGAGTTTGTTAGAGACAAGAAACAGTTTACATCACCATCTGTTAAGAAGTGGCTAGAAACCATTAAAGATTTAAAATAAATTCGAAGACTTCCACGGTCAGTGTCAGTGTTAACAGAACGTTTTCCGGGTTGGAACCGTGTCATTGTTGAGACAAAAAACTCAACGTTTCACCCACTTTTTTACGGGACTTCTTCAGGAGGAAAAAACGGAGCACTAAAGGAGCATGGTAACTCAGCGTGTTAACCACGCCAGAGGCGAAACTCTTTTAGCAAAAGAAAGAAGGGAACGGTAACTCAACTTGTCAACCAAGCCAGAGGCGAAACCCTTCTGAGAAAAAAACAGAATCATCTGACTCCCACAGGATATTCAACGTCGTTTAATCCCTCGTGAATCCAAACCGCCGAGGTTGTATGGTCTTACTAAATTGCAGAAACAGCAGATCCCTTTCCTTCCCATTGTTAATACCATAAATTCTCTCCCACGTACAACTTGGCCAAGTATCTCGCAGACATTCTTAAGGCATATACAGGGAAATCTTCTTCACATATTTTAAATTCTTCCCACTTTATAAACCTCATCGACAATTTCACCATAGACCCAAATGACCTGCTTGTCAGCTTTGACGTTACGTCTCTGTTCACTAAGGTCCCCACCCCTGACTCAGTAGCTATATTCGAACAGTTACTAGTTCAAGACGGCAAACTGCAAGTTTAGCCGTTCTTGTTGAAATGTGCCTGTCCTCAACATATTTTCTGTTTAACAAGCGATTCTATAAGCAAGTTACAGGCTGTGCTATGAGTTCTCCACTTTCTACGGGGGCCGCGAAGACGTCAAAAGAATGAAGCAAAAATTACATGTCATAATTGCTATTTATGGTAATTATAAGTGAATAAGGAGAAATTTTATAAACGAAAGGAAAAGTTTGGCAGGAGCATTACCTAACAATAACACCCTATATGTGTGTATGTGGACCGCGAGCGATTGAACATCGATGCATATTTTCACGATACCGACGCCGCGGTCAGTATTGTCAGACATGGTAAAATTTTGCAATTTATGATTTAATCTTGGGCTTGTATGACGTAGCAGTGGCAGAACAAAATAGATTTAGATAGATACTGGTATTTTATTAGTACCCTTAGTACCTACTCCAATAAAACGGCTGGAAGAGGGGCGTGGTTAAAATGAATTCAGAAAAGTGGGTCCGAATTACTAAAACGTTGAGAAAAGCTGTTGTAAATAAATAAAGGAACATGATTTGTATTTACCGAAAAAATATTCTCTAATTTTTCGTGAATCTGTCTATCACTTAAGTCTGGTGCCAAATATTTTAACTCTTCAAAGCATTTGACTAACGCATTTTTTTATCTTTCGATTTAATAAATTGCGTTTCTTACGTCCCATTTTTTCAAAAATGTTAGACAAATTGAATTTGAAAATTAATTCAAATCTGACAAATGATAATGCCAAACCTTTATTTCAAAAATCGCAATATTAGGGTAATTTTAATTTCCCAACATAATTCAACAGGTGGTGGTTTTTTTAAAAATGAAACGGCCTATACACACATTTGCACTAGGTATTAAATGTTCCAACACCCTATAAATAAGAGCATTTTCAAATTGGTACCAAAATTTTCCAAAAAAGTGCGACCTGTGACCTGTGTAAAAAGTACGTATTTACAACTGTTCTCTTTTATATTATAGCATTTATTTAACATTTAAACACAGTAAAATGTATATTTACTAACCAAATTGTGGAGCGTATTTATCGTTTACAAATTTGAATTCGGCGCCACTTTGTGTCAACTTTCGTGCAGTAGTGTAACCAACATAATCAACATAAAGTTACTAAGTTTATAACCAAGTTATGTTTTCGGTCTGTTAGAAAACGACGACAATTTAAGTTATTATGTGTGTGATTATTTATTGTAATAAGTAAAATTGTGCATAAATAAAATGGGAACCGAGATTCTTAAATCGTTTGGTGTATTACAATCCGAATTAGAACAAGCTAAAAGCAGTTTAAAAGGTGTTGATGAAAATATTAAGCGTTTAATAGGAAGAGATCCTTCCGAAATTATTCCACGACCTGGTATTAAAAGAGGCCTTCCAAATGAAGAAAATAATAGGGGAAGACAGCGAGTACCTGTAATCAATCGTAACAGAAACTTTATTAATCACGAAAATGACGAACCACCTAATAAAAGACGTACTGCATCAGTGTTTAAGAGGTTATCGGAACGACCAGTACACTACGAAGAGGAAATGATGCAGCAACCCCAAAAGCAACTTATTAGTAAAGTTATAGTTACACCTCGAGAAGTACCCAGTAGACAAGAAGCGTTAGCAGCTCAAAGTACCGATGAAAAATCAAAGGCGAGGAACAGACGAATGTTTGGAGCACTTTTAGGAACATTGCAGAAGTTTCAACAAGAAGAAACCAAGTTGAAATCGAAGGTATTATTACTTATTTAGTTTTTTGGGATGATGCATGTTAATAAATTGTATTTTGTAGGAACAAAAACGAGCACAAGTCGAGAAGAAGATCGAAGAACACGAAATACGAGAGAAGGCAGAAATAAAGAAGGAACGGCAAGAATTATTCTTTAATAGGAAAAAGAAGCAAGCAGAAATTAAAATGATAGAACTTAAAATGACACGTATGAAAGAGTATGCTGTTTGGGAGGAACGACAGAAACCGCGTGCTAATTTTATTTTAACCAAAACAAAACCCCATATTTGTTATTTGCCCAGAAAATTAACCGATAATACTAAAACGCTCTTAGAAAATTGTAAAGGTGATGTAGAGAGTAAGTTAATGTTATATTAACATTAGGACTAGTATTAATTATTATTTAATTGCAGAAATGATAGAAAAAAGAAGGCAGGAAGTCCACGCGGAACTGCAACATATAGAAGAAAGGATGAAGAAAAACTTTGAACCCAAAAAACCAAAAGACGCTATGCAAGCGGATGAACCACATGAAGACCACGATGCCGATGGTGAAATTAAAGATGACGAAATGGATGATATAATAACAAACGATACCACAAATGAAAATGTAAATACATTAGAAACGGTTGAAACAGAACTTCACGATGAAACAATAAATAACGAAGCGAATAAGACAGAAAATCAAAATAATTTCGAAATCCCTAATGTAGAAATCCATACACCAAACGAGGAACCGATGGAGCAAGGAGATACAGTTGAAGTAGATAATGTAGAATCAGAGCCTGTAAATAATACAAAAACAGAGGTAGATCAACCTCAGTTACCCCAGCAAATTAATGCAGATAGTCAGTCGTGTACATTTGAAGAACAGAATAGTGCAAAAGGTGAAAGTGACTAATTTTACCGTGCATAGTAGTTAAGTTACGTTTTTTAAATTAAAATTTAAAATGTTTGTCGCTTTGTTAATTTACACTGTTTATATTTAGATAAATTCCAAATGTAAATTTTGTATTACCTATAAGGATAACTGTATATATTAACGCAGAATATTAATAGAAGAAGACATGACGAATAATATGTTGTCTTTTATGAAAGTTTATTATTTATTATGCTGGGTTTTGCAAAGTTAAATTACCTTCTTTTCGCGTTTATGTACGAATTTAGTTGATCAAACAACTAAATATTTCATTACTTTTTCATCGTCTTAGGTGATATTACTCACATTCATGGTAAAACTAGCTGATGTTTTATTTTTAAATGAGTAACAAATTATCGTTTATTCATATGTAATTTTATTAATAAATTATTTGTGTTGAAAACTTCTTCAATAAATATTTTGGCTTTGAATGAATTATTTTAATTCGCTGTTTACAAAACTTAGTCATTTGTTGTTTGCTTTAGTGAAACGATTTTTATATTATACTTGTAAATTATTAAGAAATGATTACACATAGTATTGCTTTAAGCTGGTGGCTAATGAATTAAAGAAAGTACCTTCTTCATGTTAAATAACTAAAATGCATTTTTACTTCTTCGCATTAAACAGTGAAAGATTTGAGGTACCCATAATGTACACAACAATAACATGAATCTGATGTTAGGGTTGAGATAAAATACAAGTTTAAGGTGGTTGCAGCAATGCAGAACTAATTTTGTTAATCACGAAAGTGAAGACAAAGTGAGGTGATTTATAGCTATTAAGACAACAAGTGTTTTATAGAAGGTTTAAAAATCAAGGTCGTAGTTCAAATCCGAGCGAACGAAGTGAGCCGAGGATTTGATAGACCGAGATTTTTAAACTATAAAACACGAGTTATCTTCAAGATTTTTTCTAACACATATATCAGACATTTTCTTTCACAAATATATTATTAGAAATTTTAATAAATTATTGTTTGAGACGTGTCATAATACACAAAATGCGAATATTGCTAGGCAACGACGTATTTAAAGGCCTATAAAATACGTTGTCATTGACGGCGTATTTTATAGAGAAAGCGTATTTTAAAGGAAACATAACAAGTGAGCTCTTATGCACCATAGAAACAGTATAAGATATTAGTGTTAGAAAAAAGCCTTTTGATGGTATTCTCAGTTACTTAGATCTTCTTTGTCGTCCATTTTGTGATATGCAACTTTTTTGTTTTTTTTCCCTGGGTCCGTCTACCCTTGGTTCTGGAGACACTGCAGCCTACAAGGCTTATTGTGTTCACCCTGGTGATTACTCACACCCAGTCCGTGATCTTGATTCCCTGTAGCATAGCACACAGGTCATTCACGGGGTGTGTATTGAAGTCTTCGGGTTCCATATGTGGATGCCCGAATATGCGTTGTCTTTTGCCAGCCAGCGCATCGCAGTTGCATAGAATGTGCATTGCAGTTCCTCACTGCAGGGTCTCCATCTCTCACGTGGTCCTTGACAGTCGTGGGTCCTGTCAAGAGGCCCGTGAGGATTCTAAACTGTCTTGCTTAGCATAAGCAGTTCTATAGTTCTTTTTCTGCAAGGTCCTATAATAAATGCCTTGCTATGAGTTAACCCTGGTATATTGACCCAGTATGTTTTGTGTTGACTGCAGATCCATTCATCGATACTGCGTCGTACTGTATTTCTTGAGACTCCCACTGCAGGTTCAGAACCGTAATAGGGCCCTGCTGATCCCTGCCTTGCGAATTTATCAGATTTTTCGTTGCCTTCGATCCCGCAATGACCAGGAACCCAGTGCAGTCTCACAGTGTTTTGCCCTGCTAGGTCATTGAGTTCTTCGTAGCATTCCCCAACCAGTCTGGATGTGGCTATAGAACTTGAAAGTGCTTTTAAGGCAGCCTGACTGTCAGATAGAATATGAATACGCCTGCCTGCGTAGGCCCTTCTATTGTTTTCCCGCGCACATTTCCGTTTGAAAAACGGAGGCGTACCTGCCAAGTGGAAAGCTGAGACTTTGGCTTTACACCATATAAGGTAGGTGATGCAAATATGGCCAATGTAGGCAATACGGCCAACTAGTCGTCGGTTTGTTATTTTGCAAGTTATTCAACAGATGACGTTTGAAAACAGTTGAAGGCAGTCTGTGAGTGTCGTGACAACCACTTATTGAGAGCTCATGACGTGCATGCTAACAGGGGAAGCCCCATTGTTCTTAGTGCGCTGTCGGCGAGCTGCTCTTATAACTTTACTGCAGGTTAGTTTCTTAATTATTATTGATTGAGTATTTATTATAAACTCTCCCTATTCACTAAATTGTAGCTCTTTTAATGCTCCATAAAACCGTAGAACTGAAAGACATTCTCGGTGAATTTTAATAGGAAATATTTACGATTTTCAAAACAGCTGATTTGTTACCAATACGGCCAGCGGTATGGGCATATTACCTGCACCCATGGGCGTATTACCTTCCTATACTGTAATGAGCTGATTTTTTTGTTGTTTTTGTGTTCCAGACCATGGATCATGTTAAAAAGAGAGGTATGTGGAGCCAAGATAATTTGAAGGTCTGTATAGCAGCTGTACAGTCAGGTAGACTCAGCCAAAACGCCGCTTCAAAACGGTATGAAATTCCTAGACGAACACTTCGCCGCTACCTTAATGAAAATAAGAGCATAAAGTCAGGTTTGGGGCGAAAGCCAGTTCTTAACCCCGATCAAGAGAAAGAACTTGCTATCAGAATTTTTAGGCTTGCCGATGTGGGTTACCCGTTAACATCAAAAATTATAAAACTCTGTGTCTATAAGTTTTGTACGGAAAACAATATTACAAATAACTTTTCGCTGACGAAGGGCATGGCAGGCAGGTATTGGCTAAAAGGATTTTTATCAAGAAATCCAACTGTTCGCAAAAGGAAAAGTCAACGAATGAACCCTGCCAGAGCAATGAAGCTAAATAAATTTATCGTTGACGATTATTTCTCCAAACTGAGACAAATTTTAACAGAAAATAACCTCATGTCCTTTCCAGAAAAAATCTACAATATGGACGAGAAAGGATGTCGGCTTAGTTTACATAAAGATCCTAGTGTATATGCAAAAAAGGGATCTAGAAGGGTGCATTTGGTAGCTAAAGAGCATGGGGTAAGTGTCACAATAGTAGCTTGTGGAAACGCTACTGGCGCTGTTATTCCTCCAATGATTCTCTACAAAGGCAAGCGTATGAAACCAGAGTGGGTAGACAATCTCCCCGCAGGGTCATCTTGTGAAATGACACCAAAAGGAAGCATGACAACCGCAACGTTTGTCAAATGGTTAGATCATTTTTCCAGATTTAAAACCAAAGGCCGTTGTCTTTTAATTTTTGATGGTGTTAAATCCCATATTGATTACACGATCGTGGAGGCGGCAGAAAAACATGGCATCGTTCTTCTTTGTTTGCCTTCTAATACGACGCATGAACTACAACCTCTTGACAAATCGTGTTTTCGGCCTTTCGAGGAGTTCTGGGATCAAGAAGTTCTTCTTTTTCTTGATCAGACTAGCAATGATGACATTACCAAAGCTAGGTTTGGTAGAATATTCTCTCCTGTTTGGGACAGAGCAATGACACCAGCTAATGTCCGAGGAGGTTTTAGGGGAACTGGAATTTATCCTTTTAATCCTAATGCCATTCCTGAGGAAGCTTTTGCTCCTAGTTCTATTACTTTAAGACGAGACCCTTCTAATGAAAATGGTGAGCAAGAACCACTGCCATCTACGTCCCAACAAAGTTATACTGCAATACAAGGGCCGTCTTCCTCTCAAATAACTGGTATAGTTAAACCAAGACAGTGTTCGTCCCAAAGAAGACCAGCTTCTTCATCATCAAATTCAAATGATTGTTACTCATCTGAAGATAGTAGCGAAGGAGAAGACAAAGCAGAAGATAATTCAGATGCAAATTCAGACGACAATTCATCCGTGCTAAACAAATCATTTCAAGAGTTGATGCCTACTCCTGTCAAAGTCCGCAAGACAACTCGTGACATAAAACCTGCAATCAACAGTCGAGCTGTCCAACTTCGAAAAAACCTGTTCGTTGAAAAGCCACCAGCAAGTAAAAGTGGTCAAGGTCAACAGAAAAAGAAGATTGTATTGAAAAAAACTGTAAATGCGAAAGATAAACATACGAAGCCTGCGCCAGAAAAAGAAAACAGCTGGTATTGCTTTGTATGCAGCGAGAATGAAGTGAAGGATATGCGGCGATGCAGTGTTTGTGAAAGATATGTCCACGAAGAGTGTGTCGGGCTGACGAAACGAGACAAAGAAACATTTATTTGTCCTGAATGTCAAAACTGAAATTTAAAATCAAATTTAAATTGAAAGTTAAGTTTTACATTTTTTTTCATTTTTCTATTTAGTCATTAGTTTAACATGTTTTTCTTGTGTTATGACTATGTTACTTTTGTAAAAATAAATTACCGTTTTTAATACACGTTGTCTCTTATTGCGTAAACCACTCCTGCTACTATTTTTAAGAGATTTTGGCACGGCCGTATTGCATGCAGACTAGCAATATGGCCATGGCCATTTTACATGCATCTGGGCATTTTACCATCAAATGGTAAGGGTTAACAATTTCAAGTTTTTAAAATGTTAAACGTGATTTAAATTTGAGTATTATATTTTCTCCTGGTGCTGAAGGTGGTTCTGTTTCAGAGTACCTAACTGTTTTTGTCATAAGTGAACAATGAACATTATAAAAAAAATTATGTCTTAGGTTGGCCATATTACCTTCAGATACCTTACTTATACCTGTTCCAGCGCCTGTCTCGGTTTTTGAGCCGTCTGTGTACCAGATTAAGCTTCCAGGAGGGAAGTCCTGTTCGTGTGCTCCCCACTCTGTTCGATCCTGGACGTTTACCTCGAAGAATGTGGAAGAAGAGGTGTTTTGACGTCATTTGGTCCGTTATCATATCAAACATGGGGTCCCCAATGCTATCAATTAACCTCCTGTGTTCAGTCCCCGCTCGTAGATTGCTCTGTAAGCATTGCAACCTATGTAGTCCCAATCTAGCCTCCCCCATGATCACAACGTTAAGGGGGGGGAGGTCAAGAAGGGACTCCGAGAAATTATCAAGAATCTGAAACTTAATAAGGCGCTGAAATATAGCCGTAATTTGCCCATTACGTAAGAAGCGGACGTAAAAACTATTTAGGCATCTCATTACCCTGCACCTACACGGAAAAGATATTAGGAGATCATCAATGTGACTTCCGATCTTCATCGGACCTAGTTTTCACTATCAGATACTTGATGGAAAAATGCTACGAGTTAAACATTGAACTCTATCAGCTATTCATCGATCGATTACAAGCAAGCATATCGTAGTGTCTACTGTCTACTCAAACAAACTGTTCGCTATGATGAAACATTTTGAAATTCTCACCAAGCTAATCAATTGGGTATTTTCCATTTCTTTCAATTTTCGTTATATTCATGTTTCTACGCAGAAACATACGCCACTAACGGCCTAAACATATTAAAAACATGTTTATTGAGAGTTTTTTTGGCAAAAATCGCTTTAGAAAATTCCTTAAAATTGGCTATTTCAAAGCCACTTCCGAAACGCATCTCATTGGCTATGACTTGTCGTGACGTCACTGGCCATATAAATGGCGTCTACTACCTTGTTTTAACGTGGTTTCAACGTAAAGAAGATCGTCTCCGTGTCTTATTTCGGTGTTTGCGAATTTTTTGAGAAAAAAATGGCATCAGTTGGTTTTGTGAAAGCCTCATTCAACAATTTACCATCTGTAGACATGTTTATGGTGATAGAATTCATCAAAAATGATGAGCGGTTCAATGCAGCAGAGCTAAGGGGAGCAAAGTCTACTGCTTAAGTATTTTATGTTACTGTTGGAATATAATGTAATTATTAAAGTTACCATTATTTAACGGTATTTATTCAGAAATAAACAAAAGAAATTGTTGCTGGTTTGGTAGGTATATTACCTATAAGTTAGTTAGGCTATGCAGGAGTACCTAATTCTTGTTTTAGTGTTTTGTTTACTTATAACATATGGAAATCGTCATTAATTGTTGGAAAACTGAAGAAATGCGTGAAAAGTTACTAAAAAAAATTAATTTTTTTGAATTTGAGCCTATATTTAGCTTTAAATCGAGATATTTTGACTTGGTGTCCACTTAAATTAATTAAGTTCGATGGATTTTCGGTGCTTTACAGGTAATAGGCGCCTGAATATTATCTTCAGCAAAAAATAAACAAATTAGGACAGCTGTTTTTAACTACAATAATCGAGCGGTTACAGAGGGATTATTAAATAATATCAATAATTTTTTTTATACAATATAAGCCCCACAAAATTAAAATTTATTAAACCTACTGCTTCGAAGGAGTTCCATAAACAATTGAAAGAGACGCAATTGCCTAATTTAATTTTAACTCCAGACTAATTTACCTTTATTTATTTAACGCTTTTACATCCACTGGCAGTATTTAAGTTCGGTGAATTTTTGGTGATTTGCAGGTAATGGGTGCCTTAATATTATTTTCAGTAAAACATGAACAAATACGGTTCAGTTGTTTTTCAGCTTAAATTGATTCAATTTTTACTTCTTTCGAGGACATCTTATCATTCCCTATCACACTTACGAACCATAAAATCAAGGTGAAGATACAGGGTGAAACCTCGACAGAGTTCAATGTTAGTAGGGGATTGAGGCTAGGAGACGCGCAATGAATTATATTATTCAATATCAGCCTAGAATTCGTTATTCCGCGTATGGTAATCAACCCAGACGGAACAATATTAAACAAGACACTCCAATATCTCGCTTACGCGGATGTCATTAGTGTGACAACTCAGGATCTTGTAAAAGGATATCAACACCTGGAACACACTGGGAAAAGTGTAGGTTTACAAATCAATCAGCCTAAAATGAAATACATGGTACTATCCACAGATAAACAATCAGGCAAGCGAACATTAGTGAAGGCAAGAATAACGTCTACCAGTAGATATTATCACTTACCCAATAGACTAATGAAGTCCTCATTAATATTTAGGAAACTCTTTATACAACAGTAATTCGACCTGTAGTGCTGTTCGGGGCAGAAAACTGATGCCTGAGAAAAGAGGATGAGGACATTTGGAAATGAAAAGTGTCAAATAGAAGAAAATGGGGAATGGCGAATCCGTACGAATGCCGAATTGACAATCTTATATGGGAATGGAGATGGTTTGGGTATGTAGAACGAACGGGACCTTCACAGAACGACCAGAAGGAAGAAGGACGAAAAAAGGAGGAGGCTCAGAAAACGATGGTTGGATGACGTTGAAGCAGATCTGTAGCAGATGGGAATTAGAAGGTGGTGGAGGCAAAAGGTAGTAGACAGGGTTAGAATCATTAAGGAGACCAGGGTCCTCCAAGGACTATAGAGTCAAAGGGTAAGGTAATGTAAGGTCTTTTAATACTTTCAATTCGAATCAGCATAAAAGAACAAATTTAATCTTTTTTTAAAATTCGGATTTGGGCTTCGAATCTCGCAAACAGATTCGAATTTCATAGTGTGAGTCGAGATTTGAATTCTGAGTTCGTAATTGAGGTGGCTATAGATTATTTTGTATTACTATAATTCGTACAATTTTAATTTAGCACTTTCGATTCGAATCTCTCTAAAAGCAGAAATCCAATTTTTAGCTTGGATTCGAGGCTTTAATCTACTAAACGGATTCAAAGTTCATATCTTGAGTTCGGAATCAATCAAGTTCCAAATTCAGAAGTAGTTGTTATTAGGTTACTCGATATGACAGCTATGATTTATTAAATTTTACGCAGTAAGAATATTTAATACATTTAATTCGAACCTCAAGTCCAAAGTCTAATTGAATGTAATCTAAATTCCAATTTTAGATTTAAGGTTGATGATTCAAGTTTTGTATTAGCCGATTCAAATTTTAATTCTGAATTGGGGGATTCGATCTTAAAAATTGGAATTTCGATAGTAATAAGTCAACTCCGATGTGCCCGTCCCAAGCCGGGGGCCTTATCACTTAAGAGGTAAGGAAGGAGGAGGGATCGCGGAGTAACATCTCGCAAAAAAACCTGGGCTCAACTGGCTCCCGCTGATAGTACCCTGTAAGGGCCCCTTATCCAGGGTTATGGATGACGCCTACAACGATGGTGAAGGTGAAGAAGATGAATCTTCGAATCGGCTGAACCAGCGGAGGTAGCAACCCATGATTTTAGAGCTAGCATAAAATCAACCCTGCAGCAGCTTTTGCTAAACCAACTACAGGTGGAGATGTAGAACAACGGTACAGCTGTAGAATGGATAGTAGCAGGCGAGGATAAAAGTCATTCAATCGGCTGCTACACTGTGATGTGGCAGGAAAGGAAATGCCACCACATTATTTCTCATTGCGGCTAAATCGTGTTATAGATATGGCATCTACTGGAGGTAAAATAGTCCCCCGTTCGGATCTCCGGGTGGGGACGGTGTTAGAAGAGATCAATAATATAGTAGAAAGAAAAAGTAAGAAAACGTATGAGAACATAGCGACTTGGAATATAAAATCGCCAGGATTTTGCGGAAAGTTAGAGAATATAAAATTAGAGATGAAACGACCCAAATTCAGATTTTGGGGATGAGCGAAATTAAATGGTCTGACGCAGGAGACTTCTGGAGCTGGAGGACTATATCGAATCTTATATTCAGGAGATGGAAATAGAACAGCAGTAGTTGGAATGGTGCTAAAAAGAAATGGGGAGACCGGGTTAAAAGTTACTTATTTTATAATGAGAAGATGCTTCTCGTTAAGCTAGAAGCAGAACCGAAAGACATAGCTATTATCCAGGTCTATATGCCAACATCGGGCTACACAGATGAAGAAGTGGAAGAGATATATGAACAACTTGAAGAAATACTACAGTATGTAGACAAAAAAGAAAGTCTTATTATATTAGGCGACTGGAATGCTGTAGTAGGTGAACAAAGAGAAGAAGAAGTAACAGGCAATTACGGTTTAGGAAAAAGGAACCCTAGAGGCCAAAGACTAATAAATTTGTGTATAGAAAAGGAACGCTGTTTCAACACCCAAAGAGAAGAAGATATACATGGATACAACTGGGAGATGTAGCAAGATATCAAACTGACTACAACTTAGTACTTACAAAGAAAACATAAAAGTCAAATTAGACAATGTAAAACCAATCCAGGAGCCGGCATATGCACAGATCACAATCAGTAGAAGAAAAAATTTTCAGAAAAGGACAGAAGAAAAACTGGAAAAATAGAAGAAATATCAATTAACCAAAAATGAGAAATGATTAAATCAGCTATCACGAAGGGCGCCTAAGAAATAATAGGTTACAGTCGAAATAACCCACAAAAACTTTGGATAAGTGATTATGTTAAAAACTAATAAAAAAAAAAACACAAATATGACAAAAACAAAGAAGAATATAACAGAATTAGAAATTTAGTCGACAGAGAGATAAAAAAGGCAAAAGAAGAATGGGTCGAATACATAGCAGAGATAGAAATCAACTTTAACCAAGGAAATATGGAAAAAGCTTACAGACTGATAAGAAAACAATTCACAAAATTTAAAGCTAAAAATGGAGTAATCAAAACGAAGGAAGACAAACACCTACTCGACAGTAATGAAATAGCTGATTATTGGAAACGATATGTCGAATACAATGCACCAAATGGAACCATTAACATCGAAAGAGAAGAAATTATAGAATTTAATACAGCCCTAAAAGAATTAAATTTAGATGCCAACATTTATGGACTCAGACAAAGTTGCAACCTTTCTCCAGCATTATTTAATATTTATATTGAACAAGCAGTAAATGAGCGTAGAGAGGTTTGTACAGGTATAAAACTAAAAGGAAAACGGATACAGACAATACCTTTTGGGGATGATATAGCTGTTATTTATTTATTTATTTATTTATTTATTTGATGCACCAAACAGGCATTAGCCTTTTTACATGGTAGCATACATACTTAATTAAATTAAATTAATTAAAAGAAGAAATAAAGAAATGTCGAGAGTACAAACACATAAATAACTAAATTAACAAGTAGTTGAACTATTACACCACCAATTGCAGAAGTAGAAGAGAAAATTAAATTTTATACAATTAGAGTACCAATCAGTCTTAAGATTGAAAATTAAATTAAATTGTACACAATCAAATAGAGTGCTAATCAAAGGCGAAGTGATTTAATAACGAATTTGTAAACTTTTTATACGAATCTGACAAATCCATATCTAATATTACAGATAATTCATTGAACATTTTAAGCATAACCAGAAAAGGGGAGTGATAAATATAGGTTGCAAATGGTACCTTAAACATCTCGGTAGATCTAGTAGTACGTGGTGTAGCTTTTAAGTGTATTAAGGAAAGTAAGTAACTTTGATTAATTTTATTATTCCAAATTTTATATCCAAATTGTAATAGATTGATTTTCCTACGGTTTGTAAGACTTTGAATTTGAAATTCCTGGCGTAAGTATGAGGTACGAATAACATTATAATCAGGATAAATATGAAATTTTTTAAAATATAAATACCTCAAGAATTTATTTTGTACTTTTTCTAGCTGCGCTATCATAGCTGCAGTACTAGGATACCAAATTGCGGAAGCATATTCCAATTTAGGTCTTACTACGGTGAAATACAATAATTTAATAGCATTTAAATTTTGAAAATATTTTGTTTGTCTGATTATAAATCCTAAAGTTTTATATGCGTCGTTAGCAATAGTATCTACATGACAACCAAAATGAAGGTTGCAATCGTAGGTTACCCCAAGGTCTTTTATTTGGTTAACACGTGTTAAAATTTCTGAATTAAGCTCATATGCATATAAAATTGGCGATTTTGATCTAGAAAATGTTATACAAGAACATTTAGTAATATTAATTGGTTGCTTATTTAATACACTCCATTCTAGTATATTATTCAGATCATTTTGCAGATTGTGACAGTCTTGAATAGAATGAATTGTAGCATAAATTTTTTGATCATCTGCAAAAAATAAAGAATGTGAATGCGATAAGGTATCAACTAGATCATCAATAAACATTACAAACAACAAAGGACCTAGGTTAGATCCCTGGGGCACCCCTGAATTTGCTGTAAATTTTCCGCTAGTGTTACCATTAAATTTAACTACAAATTTCCGAGACTGCAAATATGATGCAAACAATTTTATGGTATTTAACGTGATGCCAAATTTTATAAGTTTATTAAGAAGTATATCGTGATCAACTTTGTCAAAAGCTTTACTGAAATCCGTGTATATTACATCCATTTGTATTTTATTTTCTAATGACGAGTATATCTCATTGGTGAAAACAGCTAAGTTCGTTGAAGTTGATCTCTGAGGAACAAAGCCGTGTTGTGAATCAGATATGGCGGGATAAATATGTTTTGATAATTGTTCATGTACTATCAGTTCGAATAATTTAGCTGGGGCAGATAGTATGGATATAGGGCGATAGTTTTTCACGTCAGATTTATTCCCTGACTTGTGCAAGGGGACCGTGAGCGATTCCTTCCAAAAATCAGGAAATTCTGAAGTCTTGATTGAGAGGTTAAAAATAAACACTAGAGGCCTTTCTAACCATTCAGCACACCCCTTGAGTATATAAGGCGGTATCTGATCTACACCAGCTGCCTTTTTTGGTTTTAATTTTTTTATATTTCTATAATAATCCGAACTAGAAATTTCTATAATACTAAATAAATTTTTAGTTTTGATAATATTATCGTTTTTGTTAGCAATATTGTTAATATTATATGAACTGGCTAGTTTGGAGTAAATTGATGAAAAATGACTACCGAAAGCTTCTACAGCTTCCTCGTTCGTTAGTGAGTTTCCATTCAATTCTATTACAGTTTCACAGGCTTTGTTCCTACGGGATTCAGATACATATCGCCAAAATTGATTTGGATCATTATTTATTGCATTTTCAGACGTATTTATATAGTTTCTAAACGCTGCACGTACTAGGTTTTTTAATTTGCGCCTAGTTTCCGAATATATACGATAATGTTCTGCAGATAAGTGTTTACAGTGATTGTACTGCTTTTTTAGTTTTATGTACTGAATTATTTCTCTGCTAAACCATACTGGATATTTAGGTCTTTTTAACAAAGCTTTGGGTACTTTTGAATCAAAAACTGAGTACATGATGGTATAAAAATTCTCGACAGCTTCATTAACAGTGTTAGCTTTTAAGACAGCATTCCAATTTGTATCTCGTACACAAACACTTAAGTCATAGAAATTACACTTATTAAAATTATACCTATATAATGGCCTAGTTCTAACTAATGTCTTTTGCTGCTTTTTATGCAGTTCAATACTTAGTGTTGGGTGATGGGGATCTTCCACGGTTAATGGAAATTGCTCTTTAGATACTTTATATAGATATGCATCTTCGGTACACGTTAAAATCAAGTCTAGATATTTTCCGTTTTGATTAGTGATATTATTAATCTGTTGAAGATTATGTAATCGTATAAAGTTAAATAGTTCCCTATGTCTAACATCCAGTACTGTTTGATTAGTTGAATGATCATGTATATTTTGCAGATTGAAATCGCCCATGATACATAATTGACGATTATCTAATTTTGAGTTTTCCTCCACGAATTCAAAAAATTTAGAATATGCTTCCACACTCGATCCCGGGGGCAGATACACTACAGCTACTGAAAATACATTTTTGTGTAGTTTAATATCTAAACAAATTGCTTCGAAAAATTGATTTTCTATCTTACAAAAGTTTAGTATTTTATGCCTTACGTTAACAGCCAAAAGTACACCACCTCCTCTGGTTTTGCCAGTTAAGATACTGTTTCTGTCAGCACGGAACAATTTATATCTATTGGAATCAAAAACTTCTTCATTACGTATGTTATTATTCAACCATGTTTCAGTTAAGCAAATTACGTCATAATTCGTTTCCCATGAAGACAAGTAAAGCTGATTTAGTTTTCCCCTTAGACCTCTGCAATTCTGATAGTATAAATCCAACATTTGGTGTAACTGATACAAATGTGAAATAAAGTTTTAGTTTAAGCACCAACCTAGAAATGAAATTTAAATATTTAAATAAAATTCGAAACTTATAGTTACAGACTTATTGCTCCAGACGTAAGGAATTTGCAGTGAACATTAGAATGTATGGACGAAGTATTCAGGAAATATAAGATGGAGATCAATAAAAACAAGACGGAAGTGATGATGTGCTCTAGAACGCCTAAAAAATTCAAAATCACAATTGGTGACGATATTCTCAAACAAGCAACATCCTATAAGTACCTACGTAGCATTATAAGCGAAGATGGCCGAAGTACAGAGGAAATTGAAAACAGGATAAGACAAGCTAAAATCGCATATACTTAATAAGAAAAAAAAAACATTATTTACATCAAAAAATATAAATCCATCGATAAGGAAAAGACCAATTAAAACATATATTTGGAGTACTGCATTATATGGTTCAGAAACATGGACACTGGAAAAAAAGGAAGAAAGGCTATTGGAAGCCAGTTTCCAACAAAAAAGTATTAGAACTAACGTAGAAGAAGATAGACAGTTACTAGATACTAGGTATAAAACAAAGAAGACGTACATGTATATGGATAGGACATATATACAGAAATAATCCGTATATGGTACAGATGATAGAAGGTTCTGTAAAAGGAGAAAAAGTTAGAGGAATTTATGAAACAAGTCATTAGTTATGCAGGTGCTGAAAATTATGCAGATTTAAAAGAAATGACTTGTGATCGCCAGAAGTGGGAAGCTGCCAATCAATCTATAAGGATTGAAGTTCTAGAGAGAGAGTAATAAGCCACATGCCTTCTGTTCTGAAACACTTTAATAGTTATTTATGAAACTCTCGAGTTAAATAGGGTTATTTTAAATTATTTATGTAATAAATAATAATGTTATGACTCCTGTGTGCAACACTCAGGACAAGTACAATAGAAACAATAACGTCAATTAAGTAATTGTATAAGTTATTGGTATCCATTATAATTTTATTGCCATTTAGTTGTATCATTATTATGGTTTTATTGTATAAAGGACAACTTGCAGTCATACGTATTAATAACAATTACAACAGTTAAATACGCCTTACATTTAATTACCGTTTATTTATTTATTTGTATACATATAATTATGGCTAATTTTATCTTTTATTATTTAAAATAATACAACATATTACTTTTTGCAAATGACATGATCAAGTTTTGTTTTAGTTATCAGATTATTTATGAATATATTTTTTACGAATTTTATTAGTTTTTTTTTTAGAAAATCTGTGTTATAAAGGTTCATTCATTTCGTTGGCGCTTGGGTTTCAATGTTGTCATGGCGAAAAATTAATGTAAAAGTGATCTATACATGCCCAAGGTTAACAGACGTATAGGTTTTTAAATTTTATTCCAGGTCCGATTCGAACTAAATCAACCTCGAAAATCAAATAAAGAAAAGTAAATCGATAATTTAGTAGGACTTCTGTATTCTGTTGTGGGATTCAATAAAATGGTTTATCAATTTCGTAATATTTTTATTTACCTTCACGTACACATACACCAAGTTTAAGAACGTTTTACTTAAATTTAAAAATACGAGGGTAGCACCGTAAATTTCTGCAAACTAACGAAACAAAGTTTTGTAATCAAAAATGATTTTTATTATTGCTTTTTATATTTGCCCTTAAACTCAATACATTTACGCATTCGATAAAACCAATTTTCAAAACAAATTCCTCTTTTTGGGTTACTTGAGAAATCATTTTTTTGAAGCTTTCCACGGCATCTTCGGGAGTTGCAAATCGCACACCACGCATTTTATCCTTTAGTCGAGGAAATAAAAAGTAATCGGAGGGTGCCAGATCAGGCCTGTATGGCGGATGATTTAGCAATTTTAGCCCTGAAACCCCTAAAAATTTTGTTGTTTGACGTGTGTGTACGACTTGAAGCATTGTCGTGGTGCAGAACGATCTCACTTTTTGGACGTCGTAAATGAGCTTTTTCAATAACGTCTGGCGGGCATACTGTTGTGTACCATTCAGCAGTAACCGTAAATTTATTTTCAAGCACGACAGTTATTACAGGTCCTGATTTTGAGAAGAAGCAGGCTTTTCTTACCAACACTTCGTGATTGCTTCATTTTAATTGGTTTAGGATCTGTTAGAAACACTCATTGTGCAGATTGTCGCTTCGATTCAGGTTCAAATGCGTATATCTAGCTTTCGTCACTAGTTATGATGTTGTAAACTGCTTTAGACCTACCTCCATCATATTTCTGAAGAGCTTTCTTACATCATTCTATGTGCTGTTATTTTTGGGCTTCTGTTAAACTGTGTGGTATCCACCGATAACATACAATGTGATTTTTTAAAAACTCAATTGCAGCAGGCCGTATTCTGACTTAATACAGACTACATACAGTTCTAAGGTTATTAAGACAGAATACGGCCTGGCCTGCTGCAATTGAGTTTTTAAAAAATCACATTGTACTTTCCTTACACCCAAATGATTATGTAAAATCTTGTTTATTGCAGTCATGCCAATGCCCAAGGTGCTCCTAATAATTCTATACGTTACTCGATTGTCTTTTTGAATCATTCTTCTCACGGTGTCTAGTGTCTATGTTTGTTTCGGTAACTGTTGAAATTGGTCTTCCTTCGCAAAAATCGTCGCTAAGTGAAACCCTTTAAAATTTAAATTCGTTCTACCAGCTGTTAAAAGCTCCCTGCTAAGACGCTTGGTTACCAAATGCAGCACGAAGTCGTGCAACGCTTTCTTTCGGAGATAGAGAACTTTTAAAATCATAGTAAATCATGGCTCTAAAATTTTTTCTCATTAAATTTATTTTACTTTAAAATTAGATTGTAAAATAACTGTTGCAATTATCAAAACTAAATTTGAACTGTGAAACTATAAAATAATAAACATTTGTTTCATGGCGCGCTTGATTTCCTTGGTGCACTTGATCTATTAGTTATGGGTGCTGCCTTCGTATATACCTATATAATATACAAAGAGATTATACATAACAACAGCAATTCTATCAAAATAAGATGCTTGTATGATTTTCATATCATTCCTTAAACATCTACAGGTTTCTTTTATTAACTAGTTCAACTAATAATTATTTGTTTGAGTAAGGTATACAAGTCGGAAGGTTTACAAAAATTCATTTTCATAAATAAAATAATAAAAAATTGCCAAAGAATTTAAAATTTTAAATCTGTTAACGTAAATGAAGTATCATATCTAAACAATATCAAATTATAATAGGAACACTTTAAAGTTAATGAAATTGTTTCTAACTATTGTGTAATGAACGAGTAAATTTTAAATATTAAATGTTAAAAGAAGACTATGACAAGTTAAAAATTAGGAAAAAGAAAGCAAAGCAAGAAAAATTTCGGAGAAAAAATGAAGGACAACTTTAAAGAAAATAAAAACTGTTCTATAACTCCCTAAAGCAATTGAGGCAAAAAAAACCAATCTCTTGAAAAACATCAAAAATGAACAAGGGGAAATAGTGATGAAGGAAGAAGAAGGGAGTAACAAGGAAAGCGAACAAAATGGAACGGAGGTAAATGAAAGATATCAGACATGGAATAATTGAAAGAGGCAATAACAAAGATAAAGCTAGGGAAGGCAGCCGGAAAAGATGAGATCTCACCGGAAATGATAAAGTATACAGGGTGATTCAAATTCGCGTGTATACATGGGGATCTTGGAAACGATAAGAGATAGAGAGTCGGTTAAATGGGGGCAAAATTGCGTAATCAAAGGACCAACAATGTCCATTTAAAAAATCAAGGCTAACTTCATTCAGTTTTTTAAATATTTGAAAAAAACTAAAATTATGGAGAATCGTTTTTATTTAATTTTGACTTTATTTGAGGAGGTATTGGAAAACGGTAAACACTTTCTCATGGCCACTTTTTGTCCTCTATCGAATAGCTTAAATACATTTTTGATGCAACGTTTCGGTATTTCAGGGCCATCATCAAGTTCATTTTCTTAAATATGGACCTGGAACTTTTGTTCCATTTTCTGCAAGACCTTATGATACATGATACAATATATTATCAACAAAATCCAAATTGAGACATTTCGTCCCTAAAATTTCATCTTCAGTTACTCAATATCGAATTTAATGTTTTTCATTTTAAATTTCCGAATTTATTGAAATGTCACGCGTTTTAAGTGTTTTACCCAGAAGTATTAAAGTATAATTTGAATTTATAATAGCTGTCAATACCGACTACCCACTAAACATATTAAATTCCAATTAGGTAGGTACTTGAATGTATCGAATGGGTATATCTAGTAGATGTAGGGTGAAAATAAACAAAAATAAATAAATATTAACATCTTGACAGTTTACAGAATTCAATAGATTCGGAAATTTAAAATGAAAAACAATAAATTCGATACTGAGTAACTGAAGATGGAATTCTAGGGATGAAACGTCTCAATTTGGATTTTGTTGATAAGATATTGTATCACATACCAGAAGGTCTTGCAAAAAATGGAACAAAAAATCCAGGTCCATATTTAAGAAAATGAACTTGATGATGGCCCTGAAATACCGAAACGTTGCATCAATAATGTATTTAAGCTATTCGATAGAGGACAAAAAGTGGTCATGAGAAAGTGTTTTCCGTTTTTCAATATCTCCTCAAATAAGGCCAAAATTAAATAAAAACGATTCTCCAAAATTTTAGTTTTTTTCAAATATTTAAAAAACTGAATAAGTTAGCCTTGATTTTTTAAATGGACATTGTTGGTCCTTTGATTACGCAACTTTGCCCCCATTTAACCGACTCTCTATCTCTTACCGTTTTCAAGATTCCCATGCATACACGCGAATTTGAATCACCCTGTATAGGAGAAGTAGGAAAAGAAAAAAATTTAATATTAATAAATGACATAGCCAAATCAAAAAAAAGCACCTAAAGATTGGCAAGCTGGGGTTATAATACCGCTATACAAAAAGGGCGATAGCAGAGAATGTAACAATTACAGAGGAGTTACATTATTAAGTATAGTAAGTAAAGTATGGGCAATAATTTGGGAGATACGACTCAAAAACAAACTAGAAGATACAATAGACGATGGTCAGTGCAGATTTAGAAAAGGAAGAGGGGTACAGGACAACACATTCATAATGAGACAAATTACAGAGAAGGCCATAAACAAGGAAAGAGATGTCCATGTGTATTTTATAGATTTATGCAAAGCCTTTGACAGGATCAGAAGAAAAGATATATGGAAGATGTTAGAGAATAGAGGTATAAATACAACCGAAATAGACATGGTCAAGAGATTGTACAACAAATATAGTAAAAACCAGAAATGAGGAATCAATGGAATTCGAAAGAACAAGAGGTTTAAGACAGGGATGTGTGTTGAGCCCATTATTATTCGTACTAATTATGGACCATGTAGTCAAAGAATGTAAAAAGAGAACGAAGAAATATAAAGTAGGTAGACGAAGAATGGAAATGGCACAAATATCAGAATTATTACTACATGCAGACGACTTGATAATCTTAGCAGGAACAGAAAGAGAGCTTCAACATAATGTGGACACATACGACAAGGAAATGCAGAAGGTAAACATGAAAGGCAAAGACAATGATTATGGGACCAGTAGAAAGGAAACATGAAGTAACAATAGGAGGAAAGACAGTAGAACAAGTCGCCAAGTTTAAATATTTAGGGTCATGCATCAGTAGTAATGGGAAAATTGATGATGAAATAAACGAACGTACAGCTATAGGTGGGAAAATTTTTAACGCAATTAAAACTAGTTTTCTGGGTAAAGCAGAAATACCAAAGGATATAAAAGTGGAAGTGGCGAAGAAAGTAGTATACCCGGTGTTAGTGCATTGAAGCAAATCCTGGCCAATGACGAATAAACAGAACAAAAAAAAATACAAGCACGGAAATGAGATTTTGGAGGAAAGTGGAAGGAAAAACAAAACTGGATAGGATTAGGAATACAACTTACAGGGATACAGAGAACAATTGAAGGTGAAAGCGGTAGTAGAAGTGGTAGTAGGAAGTTTGGATGGTTGGGGCATACGCACAGAATGGGTGAGAACAGAATGGTAAAACAAGTATTAGAAGCAAGACCAGAAGCGAAAAACCGGGTAGGAAGGCCAAGAAAGACATGGATTGGAGGTGTAAGAATAGCAGCGGAAGAAAAAGAAATAGATATTTGGAAGTCTGCCATCATTACTGGTTCCGCCCCCTCCATCCCGGACCAATCGTCGTCACAGTCGGATACGCTTGGCCGGGTGCGGCCGGCATAAAGTCGTTGCTCTCTCTGTTTCTCTTCAGAAGGGTGTCGCCTCTGGCGTGGTTGACACGTTGAGTTACCGTGCTCTTTTAGTGCTCCGTTTCCTCCTGAAGAAGCCCCTTATAAAAGTGGGCGAAACGTTGAGTCTTTTGTCTCAAAATGACACGGTCCCAATCCGGAAGACGTTTTGTTAATACTGACACTGACCGTGGAAGTCTTCGAATTCAATTTATATTTTTGTTCATCTCTATTAACAAAACATTTTTAAAATGGTCATACTGATTATTTAGTTGATTTGCATAAATCCGTGTATCTTGTTAATGGTGTGCAAAGATTTCGTGTTGTGCAGTTAGATCAGTAAGTTTCCAATCGTTGAAGCTATTATTAAAAATGCTAGGTATTGCTCTTGTCTGAAACAGTTTGCAAGGACAACAAAAACAATGGATGACCATTTCAAAAGTCGTATCCTAATTTACAACCAGGTATTCTGTCTTTTGAATACTTACGCAGAGGTCTCATTTTCCGTATTCAACATAATATAATCTTTTGTTCTAAGTCAAGCGTCCTAGGCCAATATTACCGCAAAATTTAAAGCAAAAATGTGTTTGTCGTCGATAAGGATGCCCATTCCTTCCAGTGCCTCTTCCAGTTGCTCAATGCCACTTCTCAATAATCTTTTATTATTAGTATCAACAAAACCCTTGAAAAATGCCCATTTTTACTTTGCTAACGTCCCATCGTAGTACCTTTTGAAAAAATAGTTCTTCTTGAAAACTCATTTTTGCCAGCTTTGGCTCATTATAATACACCAATGAAAACAGTTGCAGTTCTAAAACAATTTGTCTCGAGTGCTGGGGAATCCTGACTTTCATTTTAAGTAGGCCATGACACTCTAGGTCAATAAATTTTGTTGCAAAAAATTTACTTGGTGCTCAAAATCTTTCAAACTTGATATTTAACATACCTAAAATTAAACGGAGATTCCAAAAACATATAAATATACAGGACGTTCTATTTAAAATAACAAAGTTGAGGTTAATTTCGGTAAAATTGAAAGTGGCAGTGTTCTGTATTAAATAATAAAGTTCTAAGAGTATATTACATTGTATCGAATTTCATATTAATTTCTTGAAATGTAATCAAAAAAGTAGGAGTGTCCAGGTTTCATTGACACCCTGTATGCGGTACCTCATCGGTCTGCCTGTAAAAGCCGCAGCTGTTCATTTCTAACTAATGCCAATATACAGAGGTATGCTATCGTATATTGCTATTTTTTGTTTCTAACGCATTAACGATTTTTTTGGTCAGAATATATTATCATTTTGCATTTATTTGGTTGGTTTTACATATACTTGAAAACTTTATTGGTCTGTTACAATGTCATGTGCTCATGTGTGTGTATTTTAGGTTATATAAATAATAAAAAAAATTCCAAAATATGTTTGATTCGTTGTTTACATATTTAGCAGGTGAATTCTGGGTTTGCGTATGCCAAGTATCTCAACGCATGCTGAGTTTGTCAAAATTCCTCTTCAATAACTTAATCAAGTTTACAATTAGTGACTTTAACTTTTAAATTAATTCTACCAGGGAAAGTTTGTTTACACTGATGAAACTGTCTCCATAACATGGCCTAGTCCTTCCCCAAAAATCGCAAATGTATTATAGATGCCCCCAAAAAACTTGGTTATTACAACTTTTTGAATTTCTATAATAATAACATAAAAATCCTTTAAAATTGAATATGTGTTATAAAAAATTTTGAAAATTGTACAAAAAGTGGTGGTAAACTATTTTCGTTTAGGTTTGGTGGCCGAGCGTAAAGGGCTATAATTCAAGTACGTGACGACAGGCAAATAATATAACAATAACTTTTATATTAAACGTTAACCTTGCCGTGAGATGTTTACCTTTAGTACAAACGTAATTTTAATTTTACATCTACATTCACGACCGTAGCGACCACAATGATCCGACTCCGATGCGAACAAAAGTAATTATACAATCTCAAATTCTCACAAAGATGCCGACCCTGTTTATAACTTGATCCAGGCTATAAAATACGTCCTGAAGGTATTATAACGCTCTTGTTTTCTCACTCTATTTGCTAAAGCAAATCGTTTATGGTTTCTCGTTTTTATGTATTTTGTTTCCTTTTTATTTTTGTTTCTTTGACCACCTTTATTGTTTAAATCTTTAGCTTTACTTACTATGGACTACTAAATGGCTTCCAAAGATTGTTACTATAATCTGCAGCTCCGTCATAGAACAATGAGAAAATTTGGGACACCGAGATTAGTCTTTTCGAATGTTAAATAACTTTATAAAGCCATAAAACATATTTGGAAAACCGGCAACTAGGTTGCCGTGCTTAGTAAAAGAGCTTCCTTGACGAAGTCGGGTAGATTAGTCTTTGAAGATATTTTCTTCACATCTACAAAAACAAAACTAGCAGACAGAGCTCCAGAAGATTATATGATCTTCACCAAGTGGTCAGAGTTTAACTCTGAACTTGATATCGGCCCGATGCGCTTACTAAAAGGTGTAATAACTTCAGGTTAAGTCGGTTTTTAAGACAAAGACCGTTGAGTTATGCAAACTGTTCATAATAATCGGTAATTGATTAATCAATGAATCAATTTAATTCCACTAAATCGCCAGCACTAAATGTTATTTACTGATAAATATAACCTGATCCCTCGTCAAAAAAAAAAAAACGATTAGTAGCATTCTTTCTTAATAATGAATTAATGAAAACGTTGAAGCCTTTTAGTTTGCTGTGATTGCTTAATATGATTTGTTTATTTCAATAACTTAAAAACTTGACCATTATCATTTATCATTACCAACTCCTTAAAGTACTCTCTAAAGGCAACTCAAACGAAATCAGTAAAAAAAAAAGAAAGCGGAAAACACCGACAATGCCGAGGAAACAATACAAGAACTTATTTCCTAGGGTCAATCATAGCAAACGACATGGACGAAGCTCATGACATTTCTAGTGAGGTTATCTATCGATGGTCAGATTGGGAAAAGAGTGTTTCAGGTATTATATTTACAGCCAATAGGTCAAGATGGGGCTTCGAGGCATTTAAATCTCCAGATGGAGGAGGCAGCCTTCCTTCTATTTTGCAAAAGGGAACCAAGGAAATAACATCAATATTAGTGCTGCTATATGTCGCAGTTGGTTTAGAGTGCGTCTGAACACCGAGATTAAGATTGGCCAGGTTTCGATTCCCACGTAAAGCTGTAGGTCTTCTATGTCTGTTGGATGCTTGACACAGACATATATGTAGAGAAGACGGCAACACCCTGTAAAGGGCACGCCACTTCAAGAAGAAGAAGTGCTAATATTTAGATTTATCAGCTACTCCATGGAATACATACCTTATACATGAAGGGGCATGAACGTAGCCTTTACACAAAGCGACCACATCAGTCCCAGCCTAGATCACCTCGTGCTATTAGTTTAACATCCATTTTCCTGAAAATAATGGATAAAATAATAGACTTGCATCTAAGAAGCGAGGTTCATAAACAGCAGTATGCTTATAAGTCTGGAAAAGCCACTGAAATGGCCTTGGTTAAAAAAACTCTAAACGGAAAAGAAATAGTTCCATGCTCATTTATCGACGTAGGAGTTTTTAGTAACACCTCGATAAGAAATGCACTAAGAAGGAAAGACGTTGAACCACGTGCAACAAGGTGGAAAAGCATATGCTTAAAAACAGGAATATAACTGTCAAGTTGGGAGAATCGTCTGTGATAGACAGGGTTGTAAATGGATGTCATCAAGGAGAGGTTCTGTGGTGTTTACTTCTAGACAACCTTCTGGCCAAGTTGCCTAAAGAGGGTTTTGAAGTTCAAATCTATGCTGATTACTTGGGACAATCATGAAAAAAGAGAGCAAAGACCCCTAAATTTGATACAATTCTGGTGCATGCAGGAAAACTTAAAAATTAATTCAAGCAAATCAGTAGTTGTCCCTTTTACCAAAAGGAGAATGTTAGGTCTTATAACTCCAATCCTTAATAATACACAAATAAATCTCTCCGATGAGATCAAATATCTGGGAATTGTCATTAACCGGAAACTCACTTGGAACCCAAATGTGAAGAAGACCTTGGAAAAAGCATGGCGGCACTATGGGTTTATCGCCAGCTTTTTGGAAGAATATGGAAACTTAAACAAAAAATGATTTTCTGGGCATATCTTATAATAATTAGACTTACGGTCACTTATGCATCTTTAGTGTGGTGATCAAAAACAAAAAAAAGTATAAAGTCTCGGAATTACGGGCGTACTGCTCTCATGAGTCCTACTATAGTTGTGGAGACTGTAATGGACTTACCCCTCTTAGAATACAAGTAAAGAAGGAGGAGTATTTTGGCGCTCTGTGCATGCAAGCAATAAAAACATTTAAATTTGGTGTCTTAAGCGGCCAACTAAGAATCCTTGAAGAGGTTGTAAGGTTGGTGGCCGCTATTTCGGATAAAATAAGTTACACGTGATTTTGGCAGAAAATTCTGGGCCTCACTGGAGTGTACACTGGAATACAGATAGATATATATCCGTTGTTTACAAGCCCCGCTGCTTGCGGTTAATGCTGCTGGAGATAACTCCTTTTTCATAATTTATCATAATCTCGTTAACATATTTTAAGACAGTCTTCCAGGCTTTAAGCTATTTTACTTTTGATTCTAAGCCAGGCAGAGCATTAACAAAGGCACGCTGATGTGCGTGAAAGGACCCGAGGAAATCTAAGGCAATGGAATTATATAGTCCGAAACCGTTTTGTGGGACTATGCGACACCAGCAGACATTCGTAACCTTCTTCTTTTTCTTCTTCAGCAGCCTCTTCGTATTCACTCCTGGATGTATTCGTGGTCTTCCAACGCTCTTTTATGTTTTCGTAGTCGCGAATGTACTATTTATTTCATTCTCTTGTCGAACCACATGTCCCGCCCAAGCCCACCTGCCTCTTACAAAAGCCCTCCGCTTCTTTAGAAGCCTAGGGTTCGACAGGAATTAAAATACAAACAGGGTTTTTTTCGCAAAAGGTCGCAGTGAGGAGAGTTCACATGGGCTAAACGACCTCTATTAATCTAACCTACTACCGCCCTTGACCTGCTTTAGTCCTGTACGGTGTGATCATTAAATATCGTTTATGGCAATTTTTAATTCTGTTTGTTGTTTGCTTGTTAATTGGGTAAAATTATGTCGATTGCTGTGGTCATTTGGCACTCTAAATCTAAATAGCCCATTGAAGCCATTTAAAGAGCAAAGGCCTCCCCCAAAGAAAACGACTTCTGTCTATCGCTCGCGGCAATCCACCACTGATCACTTCCCACTCTCACTATATCGTCCACCCATCTGGTTGATGGCCTGCTTCTTTTTCTTTTGTTAAATGGTATCCACTCAGTTGATAGCTTGGCCCATCTGTTATTGTCCATCCGAGCTAGGTGCCTGTTGTGTACTTTCTAGGGTTTTTAATTTTTTCTTCGTTGTTTGTATTCTTACTTTATCTTTCAATTTATATTTAAAATATTTCGTTCCATTTTGCGCTGGGCTACTGATAGTTGATTCAGGTTGGTTGACGTTGTGGACCAAGTTTGAGCTCTATACATATGTTAGTACTGGAATTATTGTTTTGTTAAAGATGTCCTTCTTGACGTTAAGTTGAAAATCACCTTTGAATATTTCCTTCAGGGACCAGAATTTCTTCCATCTACAATTAATTCTGGGGTGTATTTCTTTATCCTGTTTGTTTGTAAATGATATGATTTGTCCTAGATTCTTTTGTATATTTCAGTGTTTTTCCAGCTATGGTTATATGTTCGTGTTTATTTGGCACTAGAATTTTACAGAACCCAAGGGATTTCCATCCCATTTTTATCGTGCCCAACATTGCACCGGCGTTGGAGTTATGGCTTGATGTCTTATCAGAAAAAGGGTATACTTTCAGATATTTTTCGGCATTCAAAATCGTATTTGACCTGGCTCAGGAACAGAAATCGAGCCTGAGATCTTCGACAAGTATGCTAACCTTCACTTCATCGAGGCCGGCATTTCTAATTTACAATTTTTATTTAATAAGTTAGTTACTATTCCATGTAGGTATATTTTCATTTTCCTAAATTCTCAAATCCTCCATAGTCTAAGTTTGTTTTTGGGATTTGTTGTAGGAGCCGGGAACAATTTTAAACCAAAAGTTTATATCAATGTAATTGAATTAGGATTCTTGACTTTTTAAAGTTGAGAAGAGTATAAACAGTGGTATTTTTTATAACCTTTAGCGTCGCACCGTGTTATTTCAGAAGAAAAGTTGGCAATCTGTTAATAAAAACGTTAAGTTTTGCTATTATGCCGTAGCGACCGAGTGGTTAATAAGGCAGCGCAGATGTATGAAAAGCGACTTAGGAGGCCTTAATCCTCTATGTTGCAGGTCGCGGGGCATTAGTGCCACCCTATTAAAAACTTTTTTGTATTAAATTACACATTCACAAGCTTTGCTAAATAAAAATATAATTTTTGTGATTAAGATATCGAAATTTTAATTCGTTAGACATTTTCTTATTTAATTCCCAAATTAGTAAGGTCAGATTATAGGAAGTAATTAAACTGCAGGATTAAAACAAATCACGTATGTCATTAACGACGTTGATTAGCCAATCAACACTTATTATGGTGTTTTACGATCGGGTTTGATATTTTGTGACAGTGCCAGGTGTGCTTTATAGGTGTAAAATTTTCCGATTTATGGTTACGGTTTATTGTTACCAAGCCGTTCGCATTATTTGTTTTAAGCAAATAAAACCCGAACTTTGTTTGGATTAAGTTTAAGGGTAGGGTACCAGCCAAAATAGAGTGCATAAAAAACGGCTATTACTCGGGTATATTTTAAGTTATAGAAATTATTTTTTGCAGATTGACTTATTTTAATGTAATTTTACATAATTTCGAAAAAAAAAATTTTTTGGGCTTTTGGTTTAGAAAATAGATGTTTTTAAATTTTCTTGCGACAGAAATAACATATCTCTTTGAAATTTGGCACACTGATTCTTTGAAGGTAGGCCTAGGGTATGAAACAGTTTGGTGATGTTAGATTAATTACAAGTGCCGTTATCGTCAAAAGAAGGTTACTTGTAAAAAACGAATCCCGAAAAAAACGATTATCTAAAGAACAAACTCAGATAAAGACCTGCAAATGTTTCATACCCTGGAGATAACAGTTCTCTACAAGTTGACATAAAATGTGTACGTTAAAAATGCATAGAACTTGAGAAAATTAAAAAACAAATTGTTGATTTTGACGAAACATTTAGGAACATTTAAAGAGAGAGATAGAAGAGATGTGAAGATGGCGGAGGAACCCGTCACGATGTTCCTTGACACTAATCCGACTAATCCTTCGCAAGAATGTTTGAATTTTTAAAGCTACAAACTTTTAACTTTTATTTGAGTCACAAGACTAAAAGTGAGTATTTTTATAAAATGTTCGCTGCTTCGATTTCTAACAAGTGAAAAAATGAAAACGTATAAATTATAAAAGATAGGAACTTTTATAGCTTAAATTTAATATTTACATTTGGGAAGAAAAAATTAAACTAGTAAAAATTTTGGAACCTATGCAACCCCATAGATTTTATAGTTTATACTGATTTAAATATTTTGATTATATTCATTGTATTTTTATATCAGAAATATTTGCTATTAGAGTTATTTTTACACCATTTAAAATTTGTTGCTTGTAACAAGTTTTACGATTTTCTATTTCTTTAATATACAGGGTTTGTCAAAAAGTCCGGATCATATGGGCCTTTTTTTATTAAAGTATTATTTAAAAAATCAATACGGCGTTGGTTTGTGCTTGTCTAAGGACTAAAAAAAATGCACACAGATTTCGTCAAATGACATTCCGTACCTGTCAAATTTAACACTTTTTAAAAAAATTCTTCAGAAGTGGCCCTATTTATGATTTTTTCGAAAGATTTCATTTGGAAAAGTTGTTCAGAATGGCATTTTACGTCAGTATGCAAATTTTCAGCTAAAAATTCGAACTTTTTACTCATTTTTTTGAATTTTCTAGGTAGTACTACAAAATTCTTATTTTTTTCATTGAAATTTGATGAACGTTTGGAATCAACTTATTTCGATAAATAATTGCCCACCTGGATGCTCTTGAAAAAAAAAATGTTTGCACCGAAATAAAAATAAGAATAGTGAATTTGAGTGCGGAAATTTCACAGATCAGCGGCAGTTGTGAGCGAATTTTCTATTTATTTAAAATGCCCTGCCGATTAAAATATAAACTTTAGTGAACTCAAAATTGATGACATTACAAATCAAAAAGAAAAAAAGGCAATTTGAAATATAAGACGCTTTTACACTAGTAAGTGGCAGTTGTCTTTTCATGATAAAAATGTCCTAACAAAGCAGATTTACGTTGTCGTCATCGTACGAAATTATAATTACATTTAAATTATCAGCAAATCAATTCTACGAGTAAGACCACTTTAGTTTTTTTATTATAGCTGTGAAATTACTAATTTATCACATAAATAAAGTGTTTAATTGTCAGTCACATAAATAAAGTGTTTAATTGTCAGTCAAAACCTGTAAAAGCAATGAACATTGATTAGTGATTACGTTTTCTACTTCAGGGAAGAATGTGATAAATAAAGTTGCTTAAAAAGTATTTGAAACATATTTTTATAATTTTCTAAATAAAGTGACCCATATTGGGCAATAAAATGTCGGTCTATTTTTATCATTATCTGTACTACACATACGAAATTTGTCTACTTACCGTTGTCTTTTATCTTAAAAAATCGCCCATTTTTCATTATTCCCGTATCTGTCACCGTTTTCGAGTTATTTGAAAAAATAGCGATCAATACAAATCAAGTGTAGTCAAAATAACTTTTTTTTTGTAGCACCCTGTATACTGCAACTGATGATTTTGACATTTTATTGTAGAGATTCTAAAAGATAGTAGCTATACTAAATTTCAAATAATTATCTCAAAACGCAAAGTATTAAAAAAAAATGAAACTTCGCCACCCTGTACTTATATCGAAAATGGCGCGTTTTTGATCATGTGTATATTAACATTTTTTTCTTATTTTGTTGAGTACTGTCACCCCATGAAATATCTGCATGACATTAATTTACACCCTGTATAGTACAATCCAGTAAATAATGGGTTTTGAATATTTTCATATGCAGAATATTACTACAGTAGAGTCTCGATTTAGTGAACTGTTTTTTGCGAGGCCTGTTCATTATTCTGAGGGTTTCACTATTGTGAGGTTTATGAAAAAGAATAACCCGTATATATTGCACCTTGAAATTCTCATTTATTTGAAATAAAACTAGATTCACACAAAAACATAACATAAAAATTATCCAAAATAATGAAAAAAAAATCCATTATAAAAAAAATATCTGTTATTACTTTTGTTCTGGTATAAAAAATGAAGTAATTTGTAGTTGCCGTTGTTTTTTGTTTAGTTTAAGATGAAGCATTTTCTTTCTTAAATCAAGGAGAGTAAGTAAACTTGAAAATTCAATGTCAGTGTTATTTCCTTCTGCCCATTGAATCACCTCATTTAACGATTTTATGGTTCTGTCAGTAGAAATTTTTCTAGATTTACCTTACTAAGGACTTCAATTTATGAGTTCCAAGCGAATTTGTACATGCCAAAAACGTAATCCTTTGCTTTGCAATCTTTCTTCCTGGAGCATTTTTTTTCCATGTTAGAAACGTAGGTTTTTCCAGGTAAAAGCTTCCAGTAGAGAGCTGATTCGTCAGCATTGTATATCAAGTCTGGTGTTACGTTTAATATTTTTTAATTTTTGTTTAAAGGGGTTTACTAATTCTGGTTGCGATGATAATTTCTCACCTGATATTTTGAAAAGCCGTATGCCATAACGTACTTTAAATCTGTTCAACCACCCATTACTGGCAACGAAAGAAGATTTTTCATCTATCTTTTTCAGTAGATTTTTAGCCTTTTCCTGCAGCATAATTCCACTTACAGGAGTATTTTGCTCCCTTAGTTTGATAAACCATTTGTAAAGCATTTTTTCCATTTTTGCAAAAGCTGAACTCTTTAAGTGTTTTCATTTTACCTGGACCTGTAAATGTTTTAGCAGCTCTCTTTGTAATTAGCTGTCTTTTTTCTTTATTCCACATAAATATACTAGATTTAGATACTCCATATTTTTTAGCTAACTCTGTGACTGTTACTCCTTTGTTTAAGAACTCAAGTATTTTCCCCTTTTCTTTCAAAGTCAAGTGCTTCCTAGTTTTCGACATTTTTCAATTTCAAAAAACAAATATGTAATAAGAGTGGAATTTGCAATGTATGTACTTATAACCATGCACTTTTTAAATTTGCAATTATAATCACTTTAACTATAGATATGCTTTAACCGTTGATTGAGGATTTCCCTCAATCAACGCTTTAACACAATAGGTCACTCTACATGAACAGTGAACGTTGAACACTGGTAAGCTGAAATTCACTAAGCATGATGTAATACCGTTATAAATTGACATATAAAAAGGGGAATAGTATGCTGTTCGTTGCATCGGGGTTTTCACTGTTCACTATATCGAGACGTAATGCAAAATTTTGGTTGTTCACTCGAGTGGGTAGTTCACTGGAGCCGGAGTTCACTAAATCGGGACTCTACTGTATTTAATTTACAACTCTGTTTACAAGAAAAACACCTTAACGTAAACAAAATTGAATCGTAATTTTTTTATTTTTTAATTGAAGAATGAAATTTTACAAAATTTTTGGGTTTTAAATATAATAGCTACTTGCTATTTCAGCTAGTATTCCAAGAAATAACCTGTAGGGAATATGTGTTTCACAATTAATTGTTTAATTAATTGTGAAACACATATTCCTTTTTTCAGCTAAACGATATAAAACTATTTAAAAACTACTAACTAGCCTTCAAAACAAATAAAAATGAAAGGGTAAATAAATTAGTTAATTAAATAATTAGATAAACCAATCAAATTATGACATTTTATTGTGATACATATTTATACGGTTTAGTTGACATTTTACCTCAAAATAAACCACTAGTTAAATTTGGAAAGAAAAACTCGACTTCAAAGTAAAATTTTTAAGGCTTATTAAAATTTTAAGCCTTTAACAAGATTACTATAATGAGAGTCTTACCTGCCTACTAGTTTTCTAAGAAGTGCTAACTGGGTAGCATAACAATCAAAAGTATTAAACAACGTCTATTTTTACGCCCTCTGTGTGGAGCGGTTTCGAAGTTCTAGGTGGTACCTTCACCTTAATCAGTTTAATTAAAGCTGAGCGTTAATTTTTCTAAACAGTTTATTTTTCAATAATAAATCCGCTGTTTTGAAATTATTTTTATCCAATTCAGTTACGAAATGTCAACATCTCGACATTGATTTTAGTTGTGAAAAGTGGTTCATTTTGTAACTAGTTACAAAATATGCTCCCATTTTATCACTCCCATTTTATCACGATGACCCAACTCCTTTTTTAAGAAGATGTGGCATTTACATTTTGTTATCTGAATTGGATAAAATCTTGTATGAAACACGTTGCAAAACATGTCTTTTTATCACATGGCGTGTTGTTCATCTCGGCTTCGCCTCGACGAACAATTTCACGCCTGGTGATAAAAAGTCCATCATTTTGCAACTCGTTGCATAAATAGCTATTAAGCGGTCTAAATTTGACGTAGTTAGTTTATTTACTATTAGAGTATTAGATTATAGAATGCGTTAAGAATAAAAATCGAGTGCCAAAAAATAAGGTGTTTAGGAATTTTCATGATTTGTCGGAAATTTCGCTTATTATAAGCTTCCAAATTAAACATAGAGGTGTTGATGGGATAAAGTAACGGAAGAGCTACAACAGACCAACCGCGGATGCATGGCGTATCTTGTTATATATTCTGCCTTTTTCTGAATACTTAGTTAACGTGTTTTTGTCTGTCTGTCATTTACTGTATGCAAATACTTAAAGATCGGGTTATGTTTTTTTTTTTAAGTTTTCGAGGTTGTTTTTCTCAAGAAGTTTGTTATTTCTCCTTCAACATAAAAATAATTACTTTCCATACTTGTTATGTGGAAAAATGCACAGATCCGCTGAATAAAAAAAATAAATATTGTTTTTGTCATTTTATTATAAATGGAAGAACTTTTAGAAACAAATATTTCCATCGAAATGTTTAATTTGGTGCTGATGAGTCTCAACATTACTGTACTTAAATTTTAAAATTGCAACCAACAATCAACGATTTAAAAAAGCAAATGTTTCATAAAAAATCGGACTTTAAAACCCTTTAGTGCCCAGGTATAGTTATAATTAGATTTAAATGAAGTATAGTGAGACTTTTAGAACTTTAAATTTGTAACAGAAAGATGATTTTGTGCATTTAAATGAAATTATTTGTTTCAATTTGTATATCATTACAATATTCGGTGTTCAAAACAGTTTAAATAAAAACATAAAATTATAAAAATATATTAAAAAAAAAACACAAACCAACATTACTATAATAAAATATTGCTTGAACTAAAACTAAAGATAAATTGGTATTTATTCCCCTAAAATTTATATTGCCCATCTAAAAGAGTGGGTAAAGAAGGATATGCTTAATATAATTTTTCAAAGCCAGTTTGAAAACTTTTTTGTATCCAGAGTTAATCATTTTAACAAATTATTACAGCCTCTTTCTTATTTACTGAGAATGAAGTATTCGATAATTATTTATTTTGCTAGCAATTAGAACTCGTGAAAGGGCGAGTAAAAGTACCTAGAAACGATTAGTAACTAATCACTACTAAAAGTACAGATTTCGAGATGTGATGAGATAAATGCTATGTTTTGTTTTCCGTGTGTCTTCTTTTATTTCGATGGAATGGACAAAACATGGTCGCTAACAGGCTTTAATGATCTAAAGCATGTAAACCAGAAAAGAAAAAATATGAATTAGTGCACATCATATAAAGTGTTGTACGGAGTTGGCTAAGTTAGGCTCGGTAAATGTAACAGCTCAGTTGGACTCAGTTTATAGACAAAATAGCATAAAACACAATGCACAGGTGACCAAAAATAGGTAGGCATTTAAAAGAAAATTATAAACTGTATTAAATTGTGTGGAAAATTATAACTAGAATTAAGGGGACACGATGAAAAGGAGGGTTCTGAAAACCGTGGGATATTGCTGGAGTTAATAGATTTTTCATTTGTATGAAATTGCTCAATTACACTGAAGGTGAGTGTTTATTATATATTATTATTTGTTTATATTCTCTCAGCAACTAGAGCCCCTCAAAATAAATTATCACGGGCCGCCACTGATAGATATGCAAAATTGGTATTGTAATAATTAGAGAGCGGACTTTATGCACTATAAAATGCCGAAATATGTGCATATATATATATGCACTTAAAAACCTTAAAATATGCAACAAAAATGTATTATTAATTTAAAATATGCACAAATAATGAATTTTCTATTTGCCTGTATTACTTCCAAACTATAACATGAAATATAAAAAACTATATGCTGGTAATTCTTTTAATAGGAAAAACTTAATTACATACAAAATTATTATTTTAACATAAAAAATTATGAGTGTTATTTAAAATTGGATTGAAAAAACTACATGATATTTACTTATACTTATACGCTATAGATTTAAAAAAATACATATTATTATAGGAGCTCGGATATATTTTTTACCCATACTTGAACTAAATTATTTTTAACTTTCGGCGTCTTGAAGCTCACTTAACTCTGACCTACTATTCAGTTACGCCTTCCTGCAAAGAATTTTGCAGAACAAAATGTTTTTCAAGAAGGATTAAATAACTAAATAACTTAACTTAACCTTTAGAATTTTGAAATACTAGGAAATAGCGGCATTGCAGCGTCATAATCCGAAAGTATTAATGTTGCTTTTAATGCCAGGTACTAACTGTTGACAGGCTATTTATGATCTTTTTTTAAAGCTATTATTCGTTTAAAAATACACTTTCAGAGTTAGAAAAATGCATTTTAAAGCGAATTTGGAACTCGGGATCGAAACAATTAGATACTGAACTACGTATATCTGGCAATGGAAAATTTAAAAAATGCTAAATATATGTTAATTTATGCATAAAAATTTAAAATATGCATGAAATTCCAATATATCCAGTATTTGGCGAAATATGCAAAATATGCAAACATTAATTATCGTCAAATGATTGCATTTACTCCTTCCTAAGAATGGTTTTGGGAGGCTCGAGCCCTTGAGTCCCTATGAAGCAGCCGCCACTGATGCTCAGCTGCTTGAACACATAGGCAGCAATACCATTTTACCAATTATACAATTTGGATTTAGAAAATCCTGTAGCACAGCTACCACTGTTGCAAAAATTACAAGTAATATCGTAAATATAGATAAGTCACAAGTTACGTGTTTAGTAGAATTACTTGAGTTCGGCAAGGTTTTCGATATGGTAAACCTAAAAATAAAAAAATGTTGATGGCAAAATTAAAATACTAGGGTTGAAGTGCTATAGCTTTACGGTGGTTTAACATTTATGTTAAAGGAAAATCCTAAAAAGTGAAAATAAATTATGTTTTTTCTAAAGATGCCATCATTACATCTGGGGTCCCTTAAGTGAGTATTATGGGCCCTTTGCTATTTTATATTTACACCGCCAATCTTCTAGAATGCTTTTATATGAATTATTGTGTTTCTCTATATATGTCATGTGGTTTTAATAGAGTAAATCCCACGATTCAACAGATAAACTTCACTCTCTTGCGAATTGTAGAATGGGCTACTAAAAATGGTTTCCTCCTAAATTCATACACATCAACTGCAATATATCTCGCCATCTCCTTTATGTGTGCCAAGGCATTAGACAATTTAACTGAATAAATATTATTAAATTGACAGATTAACCTGTTAACAAGTCAGGTTCAAAATTTTGGGTTAAATTTAGTTAGTTATTTAAACTTCGACAAGCATGTATTGACTAAATGTTGTACAGCATATAGCAAACTGAAGTCGCTATATAAATTAAAAAACCTACTGCCATGTAATACGAAATAAAATCTAGTCAATTGTCTAGTCCTTTGTCATTTATATAATTGTTTTGTTGTTTATTTTCAATTTTTAAATGAAGATCCGAAGAATAGGATTCCGGTTTTAGAGAATGTATGTTTAAGATTTCAGAAATGTTAATAAAAAGGGTTAATATCATGAAAATAAATCGATTTGAGGCAAATTACTCCTATAGAATGCATCCCAAAAATGTTACGGAGTTTTAAAGTGAAAAATTAACATAATTATTTCTTTTTCTAAAAATTAAAAGTTTATTTAGATTGTTTCATAAAAAGTGCAATGTTCTAGTATTTTAGGGAAACATTTCAAGAAAAAATAATGAAAAAATCTGCCTCTATACGATCTTTCTGGGAAGTGCAACTTTTTCTTTGCCCTTCAAAATCTTTTTCTTAGCGGACCACCCCTGAATTTATACGTCTATTCAGATTTTTGTCTTATAGTTTTTCATAACTTCATTCGTTTAGAAGGGGCACTCAGGGGCAGACATATTTTAGAGTAGAATAGAGTCCGTTGGGCGGCCATTTTGTTTTTAATTGGGTCAATCAATTTAATCGATTGCGCAATCAAGGTCGAATTAATGGGATTAGCGGTTTAATTAGATCAATTCGCGGTTTATTTAGGCCAATTTAGATCAATCCGCGGTTTATTTAGGTCGATTTAATGGGATTAGCGGCTTAATTAGATCAATCCGCGGATTATTTAGGTCAATTTAATGAGATTACGTCATAATTAGATCAATCCGCGGTTTAATTAGAGCAATCCGCGGTTTAATTAGGTCAATCAAAAAGTTTAATTAAATTCTCGATTAAAAGCGGCGGCCATCTTGGAATTAATAGCTCGATCAATCGATTTAATTAGGTCGATTAAAACTTCCATTAAAAGCGGCGGCCATCTTGGAATTAATAGCTCGATCAATTTAATCCATCAAAATTTCGATTAAAAGCGGCGGCCATCTTGGAATTAAATCAAGTATTATAGCTAGTTCAATCAGTTTAACTGTTTAATTAGATCAATCTATCTCTCTCACCCTCTATATTGTACAAATGGGCAGGGAATCGGCGGGTGCATAATTAATTATTCAGAGTGCCATATTGAATTAATCTTTAATCAAAGTTATCAAATTCAATCAGGTTAACTGTTTAATTAGATCAATCTATCTCTCTCACCCTAAGTGACATATTGAATTAATCTTTAATCAAAGTTACCAAAATTCGGCGTTATCGCGGTATCAATTCAGCCGATAAAATTAACTAGACTGAGTACAGTCATTTTTTTTTTTCTCAAACAAGGTACGTCTTCGACAAGTTGGGACCTGTATGTTTACAATTCAAAGCTTATGACGTCAATAGGGATTAATTTATCTTAACAATAGAAACCTCGAGGGTCCAGCTGTGACATCACAGAAAAACACATGAGTCATCAAAACGTCAATCACCCACTCGGGTGTAAACAATAATAAAAGTAACTTATTTCAAATTCCCGGAATACAGGAAATGACTAATGTGACAGCCATTGTGTGATTATCGCAAACAATAACCATTGTTCAAAGGATCTTTCTAGATTATTCTACAAGTTGCGTCATGAAAAGGCATGTTTCGACTTGTATGTGAGACATCTCCCCTTCCATCCTACACTACGGTATAAATAAGCGAACAGATTCCTACTCGGCCATTCAGAGTTCCTATCTGTGCTTTCTACCTAGTGACCTATTGAGTAAGTTATGAATAACCAGCAAGAAAATTCAACCGTTGAGGCCAGGAAGCGTTGGGCTCCATATGATAAATCGCGTCGAGGATGCGTCCAGAAGTCTACATCAGTAACCAAAGAGCGACCCCGAAGTTTTTCGCCACAACGCCATATCACCGAAGAAGACGTGCGTGTGTTTCAAGAAGAAGTCCGGCCTGCATACGGTGTTAAACCCTCTGAAGATGACGCGCAGCAGAGAAATCTGGTACGAAGCGAGAAGAAGCGTCTACTTTGCGGGTCTTACATCCCGTTAAATAATTCTGCAAGTAAGTTTATACATATTGGAATGGATCCGTATAAAGATTTTGCCCCGGTTGTCCGCATCGTTAAAAGGGGTATTGAAGCTGGGGTAGAATTCGAAGAAGAAGCGTTCAAGGAGTTCGTTAATGTTCTACCCGAGATATTAGTGTCCTTGCGTGAAGGTAGTTTAAACTTCGATTTGCAGCGTTACAAAATGCTCTGTACGGGGTGGCAAACGTGTAAATTTGTACCAAAAACTGGTACAGAAACATTTGAACTTTACGCAATGTATTCTACGCTAGCGAAAATTGTGGACATGAAAGATTTTCTCTTTGTGCGCCTAGAGACATTGAAAAGGAGTGCTATGAAGATGTCTGTGTTATTTACTGAGTTTTATACAAATGTAGCATGTATTGTTGAAAATTCTGGAAATTTTGACGTATTAGACGTTTTACTTTCAGACACCTATAAAATAGATTATAGGGGTGAAGATGTTTTAGGTGAATTGATTTATAATTTTAAAAATTTTGTTATTACTGTAATTCAAGGTAGTGTAGGGTCTGATGATCGATTGTACATTGCTGGTGGTGTTAATAGATAAATAAATAAATATTGTTTCCACGTATACCTGTCTTATTATTTATATAAATTTCTAATTCTTTATCCTACAGCCAGTTTAACTCTGACGTTGATGCAATAAACATGGAGTGCCAGTTTCAACATCCGTTTTCTGCAATTGTTGCGGGACCGTCAGGGTGTGGAAAGTCGTTTTTTGTAGTTGATTTTTTAAAAAATATGCACAGTGATAATATATGCAATGTGAAATTTGAAAAAGTAATTTGGTTTTATGATGAGTGGCAACCTTTATATAAAGACTTAAGCTCCATAGCTGAATTTCAACAAGGACTACCAAATATGGACCAGTTTGACGGGGTTCAACCAAATTTAATAATTATTGACGATTTAATGCGCGAGACAAACGGCAGTATTGTAGATATATTTACTAAGGGGTGCCATCATAGAAATTTAAGCGTGTTTTTCATAACACAAAATATATTTCATCAGGGCAGAGGGCAGAGGGATATTTCCCTTAATGCACACTACATCATATATTTTAAAAATCCGCGAGATGGGACTCAAATACGTCATTTAGCGTGTCAAATAGTCCCTTCAAACATTAAATTTCTACAAGAAGCGTACCAAGACGCAACTTCCAAGCCTCACGGCTATTTACTCTTCGACTTAAAACAATCAACACCTGATGAGTTTAGATTCAGAACATCTATATTTCGAGAGGATGGTTCATGTTATGTGTACGTGCCGAAGAAGGAGTATAAATACAACAACACCTATAAATCTAACGTCATTAGTGCATGATGCCTCACGCTGTGATTAAAAACTCTGAATTGCTCCGTGCCCTAGCAAAACTCGGGGCTAAGGAGCGAGCGGCTCTCTTAAAGGCCGTGGGTGATAAAGAAATTCATTGTATTTGTGAATGTATTTATAACACTTTAAAAGGAAAAGTTCCATTAAGTATTCATCAGAAAAGGCGACTCTCTCAACACAAACACATCCTAAGGCGTTTGGTGAAACCCGGGGAACCTATATTCAAGAAGAGAAAATTGTTAATACAAAAAGGTGGTGCATTACTACCGTTAATTCTTGCTCCACTAATTAGCGGAATTCTGGGAAGTTTGCTAAAATAAACTAAAAAATGGAGCATGCTAAGAAAATGATGATTGTGCCTCCCGAGTTGCTACAACGGTTAACTGTTTCTGAAAATACACAACCAAAAATATTATCTCAATTAGACGAAGACATGCAAAAAGTTCTTGGTTCCAAATTATCGGATCATGACAAATGGGCCCAGTACAATCAGGTATTGCAAAGATATTTACACTTTACGGACCAGTCTCGTCAGCCAGTCAACGTGCCTGTGGAAGTCAAACAAGAATCTTTACAGCATTCAGACATACTAGCCACACTACCCGATACGTATAAGAGAAAGGCGAAGAATCTTATTAATATTTTATCTTCAACTGGCTCAATTGATTGGGATGATAAGGGAACCGTCTCCATAAAAGGTGAAATTCTACCGTCATCAAATATTATCGATCTAATAAATGATACACTAAGACCTCGCAAAAGTTCAAATCCTGCAGGCTGGGAGCAGTTTGCATCCTTTATGAATGAGAAAAATATACCTCATGAGTTAATAGGTAACCCTAAACGACGTAATGTTTCATCTTATAATCAATCGCCAAAATTTTTAAAATCAGAAGTGAAGCCCGAAGACTACGATGCCGATTCAGAAGGGCGTATAAAAGAAGTTTCTGGAACTGTCTCAACCAGTCAACAAACACCTGCTAGCACACGCTCTAAAAAGAGTAAAACTTTAGGCAATACCGCACGCTCAGCTAAATCTCTGGGCTGGGCAAGACTTAAACTTTAAAAATGGTTGATTTGAATACCATCTACTACGACCCTTCAAACCCTGTTGGATATTCTGGTGCCGATTCATTAATAAACTCTGTAAAAAATCAAGTTCCAAAAGCAGACGTAGAAGAGTGGTTAAAGAAACAGGATGCTTACACTGTTCATAAACCTCTTAGAAAACATTTTCCAAGAAACAAGTACGTTGTTAGCAACATGTTTGAATTATGGCAGGCTGATCTTTGCGACATGAGGACTTTGACTAAATACAACGATGGAAATAATTATATTTTAACAGTAATAGATGTCTTTAGCAAAATGGCTTGGGTAAGACCTTTAAAATCTAAGACTGCAGCATCAGTAATAGAAGCTTTTAAAGAAATATTTAACGAATGTGAAACGACTCCTTTAAAAATTCAAACTGACAAAGGCAAAGAGTTTGTGGCAGCTCCCGTACAGAAACTGTTTAAAGAACATGACATTAATTTCTTTGTTACCAATAATCCCGATGTAAAAGCGGCCGTAGTTGAAAGATTCAACCGAACACTTAAAACAAGAATGTGGCGTTACTTTACCTATTCAAACTCGTACAGATACATCGATGTACTGCAAGATTTAGTTTCATCATATAACAATAGATATCACTCGAGTATCAAAATGCCCCCGAGTAACGTAAACGAACAAAATGTATTGGAAGTATGGAACAACCTTTATCGTGGAGGAGTGGGGGTACAAAGAAAACCTAAATTTAAAGTGAATCAGCATGTTAGAATCAGTAGAACAAAACATACATTCGAGAAAGGTTACGAGACAAATTGGAGTGAAGAGGTCTTTAAAATCTGCGCGACTATACAGCGGAAGCCGCCTGTATACAGAATAGTTGACTTAAACGACGAAATTATTGAAGGAACTTTCTACGAGGAAGAGCTACAACCTGTAACGTTAGAAAAAGACACAGTATTTAAAATCGAAAAAGTGTTAGCTGAAAAAGGTCGTGGCAAATCAAAATATTATTTAGTGAAGTGGAGGGGGTACAGCGACAAATTTAATAGCTGGGTAGCAGCTTCAGAACTTAAACGTTTGTGAAAATGGAGAGCGAATTTTATCTAACGCTCTTAAGCAACAGTTCAATGAAATATTTTCCCAAAAACACTACAACAAAGTTTATTACACAGTTACATAAACGTGTAAGGTTAACTAGTAACTGGGTTGTTGGAATTGCTGAAATTCAATATCCGTGCTCCTTTTTAGCTGTGACAGACACGGATAACTTAATTTATTATCGTCTAACGCCACCTAACGCTGAAGACAAAGAAACGGTGCTAAAAAATGCTAGCAGCCATTTCAAAGACAGCTCAGAAGTTTTATACGAAAATGACGGATGGTTTGTTTTTCACATACCAGCCGGGAATTACGAGAATATTGAAGATGTTATTACGACGATTAACAGTCATCAATTACTAAGCAGGTTGTTGGAATTTAAGTACAATAAAGTTACTAAACGGGTGTCGTTAAACTTAAAAGAGCAGCTAGCCGTACTGGGATTATCACAAAGATTGGCTCTTCAACTTGGATATAAACCGGGGACAAACATTGCACTCAACCAAGCCCCGTCCCACCCCTCAAATATCTGGGTAGGCCTGCCATCTCAAATGTTTGTATATTGCGATATTGTAGAACCTCAACTTGTTGGCGATGTTTTATCACCACTTGTTCGTATTATCAATATAACCTCAGACAATTATAATTACGGATGTCATAAAGATGTAATATTCTCGCCCACTCACTACATCCCTGTGATGAGAAAAGAATTTGAAAATCTCGAGATAGATATAAGGACCGAGACCGGAGCCTCGATGCCATTCGAGTTTGGAACTCTGAGCTTGAAACTACACTTCAAGAAAATTAATTAATGATGGATTGTCCCTATCAACAATATTACGTACAACAGGCCGGGAGTGGTATTGGGGCTATTTACAGAGGAACTCCTTATCAACGTGGACATGGAATTGGATCATTTCTGGGCGGTATATTTCGCAGCATCCTTCCTCTTTTTAAGACTGGTGCTCGAGTGGTGGGGGAAGAAGCCTTGAGAAGTGGGAGTAATTTTTTAAACGATCTAGCCGACAAGCGCACCGTTAAAGAAGCCTTTCACAATAGATTAGAAGAAGCTGGAAAAAATTTAAAACGTAAAGCCAATGCAAAAATCAGCACTTTAATGGACGGATCCGGGTATAAAAGACCACGCACATTAAACATTACTCAGTCTATATCAAGATCTCCTGGAAGGGTCGTCAAGCGTAAAAATACTACGAAAACAGAACATAGTGATATATTTACTAAAATTTAAAAATGTCTTTTCTACATGCTCATTCTTGTGAATGCATTAAATCGGAGCTGGACTTGTTTGCGTTACCTTCAACTCAAACTAGTATCGAAAATGGACAATGGATATTTTATAAACCGCTTTCTTCGCTTACTGATGACGCACCTATCGAATTTATTGTACCCGGAAATGGAAATGATTACCTGGACCTGAGTCAAACTATGTTACATGTAACCGCAAAAATAGTGAAACAAGACGATACACCTCTAGGCGATGAGGATAAACCAGCCCCCGTAAATAACTGGCTACATTCTCTTTTTAGTCAAGTGGAGATATATTTAAATCAAAAATTGGTATCACCTCCAAACAATACTTACGCCTACCGTTCATACATAGAGACTCTTTTGAATTATGGGCCTGAAGCTAAGAGTTCTCACTTGACCTGTTCGCTATGGTATAATGATACAGCTGGAAAAATGGACGCCACAGGCGATGAAAACAGTGGACTAGATAAAAGGCGGTCGTTCACGAGTAAGAGTAAACAAGTTGAATTAATGGGCCATGTTCATGCGGATTTGTTTAATCACGAGAAATTTCTTATTAACGGTGTTGAAATGAAGATAAAGTTTGTTCGGTCACGTGACACGTTTAGTTTAATGGCTATCGCGGGTTCGACGTATAAAGTGAAAATTACTGACGCTAGTTTATTAATAAGAAGAATGAAGATAAACCCCAGCATTTTGATAGCTCACACTAAAGCTCTGGCAACGGCTACATCTAAATATCCAATAACTAGAACTGATGTCAAGGTTTTAACAATTCCATCAGGTGTACAAAGAAAATCCTTAGACAATGTGTTTCTCGGACAATTACCGAAACGTTGCATTGTCGGATTTGTGACAAATAAAGCATTCAACGGCGATTATGCATCCAATCCCTTTAATTTCGATCACTTTAAAATGAATTATTTTTCATTGTATATTGACGGACAACAGATTCCTACTAAACCTTTACAACCAGATTTTACAAAGGACGGAATGTACGTTCGGGCCTACCACACCTTATTTTCGGGGACAGGAATTCATTTTCTGAACGAGGGTAACGATATTTCACGCGAAAATTACTCTAAAGGATATTGTTTTTTCGTTTTTGACCTAACACCAGATTTATCGGCAAACGCCAGCACTCATTGGAATCTTGTGAAGAATGGTTCACTGCGTGTAGAAGTTGGATTTGAAGAAGCTTTGAAAGAAACAGTGAATTGTTTGCTATACGCAGAATTTGACAACGTAATCGAAATTGATAAACACCGAAACGTGGTGGTGGATTTTAGCAGTTAAAACAGGTTTTGTTGCAAGTGGGGATTTAGTCAGGTGCTTGTAGTTGCATAGTATGGACGTATTCGTTGACTTGCAAGGTTTCCGTGGAGCAGACAAAAAGTTCATTCCAAAAGAAGTTGTTATTATTTCCGGCGACGGAAACAAAATTGAAATCCTTCACTTCGAACCCCCTCAAATTTATTCATCGCTACCTGCTTCTGTAAAAAAGGATGTGACATATCTAGAAAATTATTTTCACGGACTGTCTTGGGATTCAGGCTTCGTAAATTTTGAAGAGTTTGAACTAGAACTCAAACGTGTGGTGCAGTGCTTCGATACAGTCTTTGTTAAAGGCGATGAAAAGAAGAAAGTTTTAAGCTTTCTCAAACAAACTGTTATAAATTTGGAGGAATTTGGGTGTCCGTCTTTAAATAAATTGAAGAAAAAGAAAACTGCAGTACGTTGTATGAGTCATACAATTGAAAATCCTGTTTGCGCCGTTGAAAACGTACTACTTTTATCTGATTGGTACAATGAACACGTTCGAAATAAAGAGAGCTCTCCAGACAATACCGAGTCAGTCGAATGTGAATCGACATGTTTATGCTTCTGATGAATTGCCTACGTTTATAATTAGACCATGTGCGATTGTGGCAAACACAGATCCATCTTATAAACCCGGGGAACACTGGGCAGCTTTCTACATCGATGAAAATGGTCATGGCGAGTACTTTGATTCATTCGGACGTCACCCCGAAGGACGTCATTATAATTTTATTCAGAAGAATTGTAAATCTTGGAAATGTAATACCAGAATGATCCAGAGTATGACTTCAAATTTCTGCGGTCATTACTGTTTAGTGTATTTATATTTAAAAATGAATAATGTATCAACTTTAGATTTTCTAAGTATGTTTGATAATAATTTAAAAAGCAACGATCGGCTCATCAAGCTGATATACGACAGTTATTTCCCTAAGATAAACTTGTCAACTTTGGCGTATGACATACTAAATGTAATACAATCTAATGTATAAATTGTAAGTGCACTTTTTTATATAAATAAAACTTTTTTAAACGATTTCTTGTTTCCTTATTCTCTACGAAGTAAAACAAAGAAAAATTTCGATTTGTATAAGAGTTTATTATTATTTCCATATATGTTGGTGGGTATAAAAAGTGAATTATGTATATAATAATATTCGTATAACGAAAGTGTAAGTGATAAGTACAGCAGTAACATTAATAGTTAAAATTGATTAAAACTTGGTTACATAAAATCGATTAACTAGAGTTAAACTTGAATTATTATTATTTCCATATATGTTGGTGGGTATAAAAAGTGAATTATGTATATAATAATAATCGTATAACGAAGGTGTAAGTGATAAGTACAGCAGTAACATTAATAGTTAAAACTGATTAAAACTTGGTTACATAAAATTGATTAACTAGAGTTAAACTTGGTAGCATAAAATTATCTACAGAGTAAAAAATGCTGATACTTGGAAGTTAAAAACTATTATAATAGAGTACTGATAAATGATTAAAAATGAATAACTAAAACTAAATTTGGCTATACAGAGTTATATACATTTTAAAATATTAATATTTGAACTTAAAACTAATGTGATATGAAAAAAGTATATACAAGCTAAACTAAGAATAATATATAAAAACTAAGATTAATTATGCTAACGTATAAAATAAAACTAAAATTAATTACTGGGAGATGAGGAGCAGTTTCAGCTATATCGGTGGAAATCTACCATGTTATTACTAACTTACGTTCTATAACCGAAAGGAAGCGTGTCAAAACTATCCTCTACACGACGCCGCTTCGTATACTGAACTCGGAACACCTTCCGTTCAGGCTTGGAAACGACCTCGTGCACAGGTGTTCTGACAATCTTTCTATCGGTTTGAACGTACGTGGCCTCGGCGTCGTTAAGAACCATGTCTTTAAGGGTCTCGAAATTGACACTTTCAGAATTCTTAAAATTCAGGGTTATCCCTTTAACTTTGCAAATAAATATAAAGCCATTCTTATTGGTGGAAAACACCTTAAAGGCATAGTTCTTAGGTCCACCACTAACGAACTCGACAATGTAACTACCGGGCCCGTAACACTCGATCTCGTCGGTCATGTCACCGAGGAAATCTCCTGTTTCGGGTACCCACTCACCCGGTCGCTGTGTAAAAATCACACTGTCGGTGTCGAAGTACAGCACACGTCTACCCAGCTTTTCCAAATACTTATACAGCTCGAGGCGTGCATTAGCTGTCGTATATGCAGCTAGCGCGACATTGACGGTATTCAATGGCTGAATACACTCGTCCGGCCTGTCCCAATTTAGAATAATCGTATCATCGTCCACAGGAGTTAATGTATGGACTTCAACCGAAGGATCGGTAAGCTTCTTGAATAACTCATTCGAGTCCGTGATGATAGAGGACTGCATTAGATTTTCCCTCTGGGCAAACTTACCCCAGAAGCTGTTTAAACACAATTTCGCAATGTACCGCATACCCGGATTTGACGCGATTTTACCTTTATCTAATGCAACCCCCTCTCGATCAGCGTATTCGGAAACATACCGATCCTTGGCCTGGTCATCCGTACACCAAGAAGGCCATCCACTACACTCCTGCTTTATCTTCACGAAATTATTAACGTAATCTGAAAAGAGTCCCCCTGTTTTCGTTGCCTTGTTGTACTGAGCGACCTTATATTCCCAAACCTCTAAAATTTCTATCACCCTGTAGCCCAGCGAAATAGCTTTCCGGAGTTCATCCGCCACGTAAGTACCGGTAAATTGACGCTCATCCTGCGTATGAGCACACTCGCCCATAAACTTGTCCTCAGCACAAGTTCTACACAGAACAAACATCAATTTACCGTGCATTCTAAGAGGTAGAACAGGATGGTATAGATCGGTTGGTGGTACAATCGTACACTTGACAATGCCCTCTACAGAATTAAGATCAATCTGTTCACATTTATCCCTGCCCACATGAATTTTAGGATGCCCTATGGGGTATTTCCCATACTTATTAACAAAGGGATACAGTGAACAGACGTCTAAATACCTGATCTTCTCATCCTTTTCTACCTTGTGATGCAACTTAATCGCATTGGTACGCCCACCGAAGAAACTATTTCGTGGGTTTAAGGGTTCGTGTCTAATAACGTTGTGATTTGCCAAAAATTCTGCGGCCTGAATATTAGTTTTTAGAAAATTTTTAAAACGACATTCTTTCATTTCAACGAGGTTATACCCAAAGGATCGGATGCGAGCTGATGTGGCCTCTGTCTTCTCACGACGCATAAACATCGTTTCATTTTTGTCACCACCAAGTTGCGCCGTTTGATCAGGGAAACAAGCTTCGCAACCGTGGTAGTAACAACCCTGGAACTGGTATACAGTGTTCGTAGCCTCGCAGAAGCCATCGACCAAGCAGCCCTCCCTAAGTTTAACCTCGCGACTATTACCCGCGTGTTTAATTTGAAGATCCAAAGAGTGTTCAAGATATAACAACCATTTGATGGCGATAGCTGATTGCTTGTCGGCCATTCTATAACCGTTTGGGGGTATAAGGCCTATTGTATCAGCTGTAAGAAACTTACGTCTGAAGACTGCATTGCAGGAACCAGCAATCGTGCATGCTTCACGGAAGGGATCAACACCGTTTGACGTGCAATAACTACGCCAAAACTCCAAGCAAGCCTTCCTCAGTATATCGACGTCAGAAATGCAGTATCTAACAAGCTCTTCTTGCAGGTTGAATACTGCATCTCGCTCGACCTCGCCTCTATACCAAGCAAGAAACTCACTTCTAGTCGACGTAGCCATCTCGTCAGCCCCGTAATAGTGTGTAGCTGGCATTGGCCCAACATAATTTTGATTACCCAGAGTATTAAAGAAGTGCGGGAAGAACCCTTTGGAACCCTGGAAACCAAACGTCTTGGGTAACTTGCTAAGCGGCATCGGCATGTAGTTCAGAGAATCTAAAAATTTGATGTCTTCGCCGCAGGAGATGGACATCAGCTTGGTGCCATTGGATATAATTTTAGGGTTCCACCGTTCCTTCTGACTAATAATCCGGCGTAATACAAATTGGGAATCATAGCCTTTAGCGTTGTGCGCCAGAGCAACTACGGAGCCTACCGATTTCTTGAAATTTAAAATGAAATTTAACAGTTCATCGACAGGATTCTCTCTAAAAATGTGCTGGCGCTTTCCGCACTTGTTGCAATCTTTATTGATATCGGCGTCGTCAATACACGACTTACACACGTTCTGTACAACGCACAAGTTTGGCTGATGCAGATAAACATTATCTGTACCATCCACGAGAGAGTCCTGTCGACATTCAAAATCATAAAAGACAAAACCAAAATGTTTGTCTAACTTTTTCTTATTCGCTACATTCTTTGACATATGACAAAGATGACGTACGGGTTGCTCGGACCTACATCTACTGCAGTACTTGAATCCACATTTATGATTGGACTTTTTGTCAGTCCACACACTATACAGACAGGTTGGGCACCTCCGCAAAGCCTTACACAGATTTTTGGTATGCTCAGTAAAACAGGCTTGACCGCGAAAATCTCTGTGGCACTCGTTGCACTTAACGAGGTCCACATTTACATTACAGGGGGGTGATGAATGACAGGACGGACAAATGTATTTGCAGCCTTTATGAGCGTTTTTCTGCCCAGAACGTATACGGCACATCTCGCAGAAGTAGGCAGTTGAAAAAGCTGAGCATAAATTAGTAATAACATTGTAGTGCGCGTTTTCAAGGATTAAATTCAGGACTGGCTTGTCGTTATGCCGGGGTCCTTCATAATATACCGTCTTACCCAGTCGGTTATTGTACACGACTATTGTGTGATTTACCAGATATTGCTGAAACTGCTCTATATGGTCCCTGGTCCCGCCCTGGCTGAGATCAACTTGGGCTCTAGTGCATAGCTCGTGAGTTCGCCGGTCCATCTCGGGATACCCCTTCACTAACACGGGGAGTAGGGGATCGTTGGCCCTCCAGGCCATGGCTAGCACTAGAGCCCTGGCCAAGCACTGATTGTCGTCATTGTTGACCACCATGATACCTTTTCTGCGCCGACAAAACTCCTCGTAGCTAACGCCAGTTAGCTTTTCTCCGCCATACCCACCCACAGGGAGCGAGACCCTGTCCAGTTGGATTCTCAGCGCGTCCTGGGAGAAGAAACTGGCGTTGCTTTGCAGGATCTTGTCTAGCACCGCCATCACGACCTCCACGGATAACTGGTCAACACGGCGAAATGATATGCCTATAGGCTTCTCAGGGAACTTGTCGCTGTGTATGACCAGCCCCACACGGTCAGATGGCGATGCGTCGGCTACCATGTGGTCAATAATCTCAGTGAATGCATTCTAAAAATAATATTTCTTAATTAATAAACACTCTTAAAAAATATAATTGGTTTTTCAAAAGACTATAAGTTTAAAATAAGTTATTTACCTTAAGCCATAAAGCAGGCCCACTCGCTTCATTGTCAACGTCGGCAAGCTTCAAGGTGACTGTCTTGGCCATGAGGTTAAACTTTTTAACCAGCTTCGTGCCTTGACTAATCACCTTGAAGTATTTAAAGGCCTCAACTGCTGGCTGCTGCTGACGGATACCTACGTTGTAGGTCGGCTCACGCCTCCGGGTCAAATTGGTAACCTAAAACAAAAATTAAATTGAATACTTTCATTCACCTTACTCCAGTTAAAAATTTGTAATTTATCGTATAAATTTTATAACATTTACCTGGTTGCTAGCAGCCTCAGGTCTAGGCGCCTTAATGGGTGTAGACGCTGCCTGCCTCGGTACTTGCCGTGACGTCGACGGTACACCGGCCCCGAATGCCTGAAAATAGAGTTAAAAGATTAGGAATTACTTCAGACATGGAAACTTAAATTTCTTAAACTGATTTTATAAGAACTGTACTCACATTGACAGCGTCTCTCGGCTCGTCCCTGGGATGATGAACGGACGTGGGCGGTGCCTGTATAGGCCGTGAAGTCGAAGGTTCACTGTTACCGCACGCCTGCAAGTTGAATTAAAAATTAGAATTTGCATTACTTCAGACATGGAAAACTTCAATTTCTTAAACTGCTTTTACGAGAAGTGTACTTACATTGGTAACATTGTCTACCGACTCGTGCTGCTGCTTTTTAGTCTCCCCAACAACCCCGGGTGATTCAACAGTTACCTATAAAAAATAAATAATGAATAAGACTCGCACTGTATAAACGGTTGTTAATAGATAATTAAATTCCCTAGCGACAAGTTTATAAAAACTGAATTATTTTAAAAATCCATTTTCAGTATTTAAAATTTTACTTACCCTTCGATTCTCTTGCAGCTTCAGTATGTAGCCTTGCAACTCTTTAAGGCAGCTGGCCTCAACAGCCGTTAAAGAGTAGTCTTCGTATACCATCTTACGACAGATTAGATCGTAGATGGTACACAAGCCTTCCTCGGTACGGATAAGGCCAGAGGCTACAATCTGCAGGAGTTCGTTGACGGTAGACATGGTTCTTGACGTAGTTGATGCTGGAGTCGGAGCAGTGAAGTGGATTGAGTAGAGCGTTGCAGCTAGTTTTATACGGTTTTTTTTCAATCCCTACTTTCACGATTTTTTTTTCTCACGGTACACACACAAAGAAGTTTCACAAAGCTGCGCAGTAAAAATTTCAAGAAGATTGAATCACGCATTGTTTTATCTACAGACAATGCACAAAAGGTTTCCGGATAAACAAAGCTGGTCAGTAAAAATTTCAAGCAGATTGATTCACGCATTGTTTTATCTACAGACAATGCACAAAACTACCTTTGTTAAAAGACCACTGTTTACTGAAATAATACGACATGTTAAATACAATGTCTTAAATCCTTAAAGAATCGAACGTCGGGTTTTTCAGCCCGGATTAAAAAATCTATTGTTTAAACGTATTAGTCATTTCGCATTTCACATTATTGTGAAATAATTTTTAAGCTTAACAAAGTTCTTCTATTTCGGTCTGTAGCGTATATACTAGAAAAAACTGTTTTTAAAAACGTGGTTAAATTCCGGATTTAGAAATTCATCGAGTTTTAATTATTTAAAACTATAATTGTTGGATTGAAATATTTCCATCTACAAATGTAACAATTAAAGTTGAATTATTTCCAATTAGCTGCAGTAGATGCAGTAGATTGTTATTAAAATGCATTCCGGGTATTTAAGAATAACTCACATGTTAGTTTTCGATTTTCCGTTTACGCTTTTTTTTAAAAAATGCGACGAGCGATGAGTAACGTTTGCTAGAAAAGTTTCTATTGTTAAAAAATTATTCCCTATTGACGTCATAAGCTTTGAATTCTAAACATACAGGCCCCAACTTGTCGAAGACGTACCTTGTTTGACAAAAAATGACTGTACTCGGCCTAGTTAATTTTATCGGCTGAATTAGATACCGCGATAACGCCGATTTTTGATAACTTTGAACTGTTTTTAAAACGTGTGTGAATTCTTGATCTCTCTTTTAGAAATCCATCGAGTTTTAAACAGCAATTATTTAAAAACTATAATTGTTGGATTGAAATATTTCCATCTACAAATGTAACAGTTAAAATTGAGTTATTTCCATCTGTAGATCAGTTGACAATTAAAAATTGAATTAACGGCGATAGATTGTTATTTAATAAAATGCAATCCGGAGATTTAAGAATAATAAGTCACATGTTAGTTTTCGGGCTTGTTTTTTAAAAATGCGACGAACCAGATGAGTAACGTTTCTTAGAAAACTATCTGTTGTTAAAAATAATTCCCTACTGACTTCATATTCGCCGGCGAACAGGTTTCAACCTGCCGAAGCTTGCCCAAGTGTTCGATCTAGTTAATTTTACTGGCTGAATTGATACCACGTAATTGATTAAATGCCGATTTGAATAAACCGCTGATTGACCTAATTAAACCGCGGATTGAAGTAAATAAACCGCGAAGATTGAGCTATTAATTCCAAGATGGCCGCCGCTTTTAATGGAAGTTTTAATCGACCTAATTAAATCGATTGATCGAGCTATTAATTCCAAGATGGCCGCCGCTTTTAATCGAGAATTTAATTAAACTTTTTGATTGACCTAATTAAACCGCGGATTGATCTAATTAAACCGCGGATTGATCTAATTATGACGTAATCTCATTAAATTGACCTAAATAATCCGCGGATTGATCTAATTAAGCCGCTAATCCCATTAAATCGACCTAAATAAACCGCGGATTGATCTAAATTGGCCTAAATAAACCGCGAATTGATCTAATTAAACCGCTAATCCCATTAATTCGACCTTGATTGCGCAATCGATTAAATTGATTGACCCAATTAAAAACAAAATGGCCGCCCAACGGACTCTATTCTACTTTTTAGTTATGATGTGACAAATGTAACAGGGACCCTGATACTCAAACTGGTATTAAATTGCACAAAAAAGTAAACACATTATTTACGTAAAACAGTAGCTACAAGAAACAAAGAAAATTCATCAGTTTAGGAATTGTTCAAAATAGCCTCCTGCTTCTTAAAAATATGTTTTTGCTTGGTTTTAATAAGGTCTAAATCTATTAGCGGCTTCAATAATCCTGTTCTTTATGGAGTTACGCAGATTTCCAGTGTTAGTTTCGTAAAAATGCCATGACAAGTAATACAATTTTACTAAGTAAGTACATTAAACTCTAATTTTCAAAGTAAGTTTTCTTTAGAACTCAATGTCACTGGTGACTTAAAAATCACATAGAGAGAGAATTTTGCCAGAATACAAATTTAATAACAAATTACAACTCCACTAATATTATGACCAAAACAAGAATTAATTCTGCTTTTGGTTGCTCTTTGTGTAACCAAGTGTGGTGTTATTTCTTGCAAACGCTTCAAACGCTGAGTTGTATGACACTTCTCGCTTGCATCTCTAATCGATAGTCCTAATCTGTACTATCCTGATGACGCCCAATTGTAAAAAACGAATTAAGTTGTTCCAAATTGACTGAAAACGTATCAGAAACTAATCCTTTGCATGGCAGTCTAGGAAAAATATTAGATATTAGCAAAACCTGATAGAAAAAAGTTTTTTAGAATAATAAATGCAGATTTAGTCTAAATGCATATTTTGTGACATGAAAACGCATATGTTAATATTTTATGTGCATATTCTGTTGCAAGAAGTTAAATAAAGTAGATAATTCGATAAGTGGCATTTACCATATGATATTGGTTCATATTTGAAGCAGATGGGCTGATTTTATTTTTTATTGCTTGTCGTATAATAGCAGGGGCGTAAGTTTGAATTTACCTCCCAAGGGAAGTAAGTGAAATGGTTGATTTAGCGACAAAGACAAAGTTTTTAGCAGTGGCGCAGTACGCTGTAGGTATTTAGTTTACGTAGGGGAAGCTGTGCTTCCCTAGCGTCCATGGTAAACACGCCACTGATTTTTAGTGACAGTTTATATCGGTTATTGAAGAAACATTAGTTATACAAAGTAGAGGAGTTAACTGATTTAGTTGTCGAGCATAGAAGATTGCAGCTAAACGTAGTTGCAGAATAAATTTCACTTGCCCCCTTTTATATGTAAACAGTTAGAATCTATGAAAATATCATCAAATATAGATGCGTACTTCTATGTAATTAAAGGATTATGTATCATATTTAACCTTGTAATTATACATTTGTCAATTTTAGTTATTTGCAATCTAACATCTTTTTGTAGCTCATTTTTTCTTAGTTATGTTCATTAAATTATCAAAGATTCCCATCAATATACATCGACGTTAACGAGGATTAATTAAAAGTCAGCATATAAGCTATGCCGAGTAAAGATACCTAGTCAGATAATTAATATCCTGTAAGATGTGCTCGCACACATTTAAAGTCATCTCCAGTTAATTGATTTAATTTCCCAACCATCCCCAGACCCGCTGATAGCCTTACAACTTTCATAACTCATGAGAGCGGCAATGTGACATGGAGACGGCGGGCGTTGGCGGCGTCTTAGAGATGCACTCTCGTTTTGGGACGCTCCATTTCATTCGCTAATGACGTAGACTGCTCGTCTCGCCATTGCAAACATACCTTATAACTTCTGGGCTACGACGTCAGCATAAAATATAAACATAGATTTACGTTTAGTCGAGTTTTATTTATCTTGTAGTTGCTGCAACTTTATGTTTCCTTGCAAGCGAAATTAAAAAAAAAACATTATTTGTTCATGATGGGTAGAATTTTAGCTTATATGCAAAAAATATTTTTTTAATATAATGTAGATTTATGTTCCCCACTATCAGTAAAATGGCCGCTCTTAACTGTTAGATTTTGTACCCAGAAAACACAAAGCGATACCGACATTCAGTTCATAAAAAGTATTGCTGTTTACAGTAGTTTCACTCCCAAAATGTATCAAATTTAAACAAAAGCTAGAAAGTATCCAACCAAGTTTCATTAAAATTCCTTTTCATTCGGTCACGAGAGGACACTTATAGAGGGATTTTACAAAAACTAACTCAAAATTCTGGAGGCTCTGGAATTTAAAATTATACCGACAAATTTCTAAAGGCCATTTTCAGACAAAATTAAAGCACTTTGGCTTGATTCATGCTTGTATATCTAAACATGTACCTCGGCGGAGACACGGCCAATCAAAGTTTGCTCTAGAATTTCAGGAAAATCTATTATCTCCAAAAGTATAAAGATTATGAAGGAAGCATTTGGGGCACTTTAGTAATTTATCAAAACGGCCATTTAGGCACAAAACTAAAAATAATGTTTTCATCTGTATGTATTAATGTATCATCGACGAATAAATTTATTGAAATACGTGTAAGATTCGATTCGAGATCATTAATACAAGGTACAAATACACCTTAAGTTACATGTATGTTATTTGTTGATTTAGCATCACCAGCTAAAGTGGTTTGGAAATTAAAATTTTTTTTCGGGTTTCTACTTCAGTTATTTATTATTAAATCTAGTTTGACTATTATGCTCTAAGTATTGGTTTTGCTCTGTTTTCCTTTGCAGATATTGCAGAATCAACATTAATAAGTCGATCCTCATATACAGCAGTATCTTCTATTGGAAATTTTGATAGTTAAACCGTTTTCACAGAAAATATTTACCAAACAGCACCAGGTGAAAGTTTATAAGGCTCTCAGTTTAGAATACAATACATATAAATACACTTATTGCAAATCCTTTTTTCCTTTTTTGAGACGATTCGAGATAGATAAGTCAATAGGTAAATGATTATTTTAAGAATTCATGTTAAGAACCTTTAAATTAACATCTCAAAGATTTTATTATAGTAAGTGCAATTCACACGGACGTACTATGGTCGATTAAGTTTATCACAAAATCAGTTTTAAGGTCCTTCTAGAAGTAACGCTTAATAAAGCAGGGAGACTAAATAAGCGCCCTGCTATAAAAACCGCCAAGTTCTACAGCTATTGCTTTATGCTATTAAATGCATTCAGTTTAGTTTGAAAATTACTTTGGTTTACTATGTGAAAATAAAAAATATTATCGAATATTTACATTGGAAACAGCAATTTCGGTAAAAAAAACAAGTAATTAATCAGCAGTGGCGTGTTTAGAACCTCACAAAAGGGGAAGCTGAAGAGTAAAACAAAGCCGCAGAAAAAAATGACGTTTGAACGACGAGCGCTAGCGAGTCGGACAATTTCATGCGAGGCACACAAAATTACTTTTACTCCGAATAGCACATCTTACTTTTTCTTCAAACGCATAAATTAAAAGCAATTCAGCAAGAAAATTTAAAAAAAGTCAAAAATGAACGTCATACCAGCTGTCATTGCTACGGGTTGCTTTGTTATAAAAAATAAAAACAGAAAAATTACGAGTTGCCATGGCTCATTTTGTGTCACTTTTACTCCTAGGAGTAAAAGTGAATGTTTAACTGTGTGTATCTAAGTACACAAAGTCGTGTTTTTCTGACGTTTGAAGAAAAAGACATTTTTTTACAAACCATAATAAAATCTTACCTTACTTAAAATGAAGTGCCATACGTCTATTTTCTTTTGCAAACTAATCTATAACGTCATCATAAAAACTTTTTTCACGAGATAATAATTCTTGCACTAATTCCGTTTCAGTTGATATTAATCCCAAAGTAGAAAGTCTTTCTATTACAAACATGTTTATTGAGAGTTTTTTGGCAAAAATCGCGTTAGAAAATTCCTTAAAATTGGCTATTTCAAACCCGCTTCCGAAACACATCTCATTGGCTATGACTGTCGGGACGTCACCGGCCATATAAATGGCGTTTACTACCTTGTTTTAACATGGTTTCAACGTAAAGAATATCGTCTACGTATCTTATTTCGGTGTTTGTGAATTTTTTGAGTAAAAAATGGCATCAGTTGTTTTGTGAAAGCCTCATCCAACAATTTACCATCTGTAGATATGTTTATGGTGATGGAATTCATCAAAAATGATGAGCGGTTCAATGCAGCAGAACTAAGGGGAGCAAAGGCTACTGCGTAACTATTTTATGTTACTGTTGGAATATAATGTAATTATTAAAGTTACTATTATTTAACGGTATTTATTCAGAAATAACCAAAAGAAATTGTTACTGGTTTGGTAGGTATATTACCTATAAGTTAGTTAGGCTATGCAGGAGTACCTAATTCTTGTTTTAGTGTTTTGTTTACTTATAACATATGGAAATCGTCACTAATTGTTGGAAAACCTGGAAGAATACGTGAAAAGTTACTGAAAAAATTAAATTTTTTGAATTTGAGACTATATTTAGCTTTAAATCGGGAGATTTTGACTTGGTGTCTACTTATATTAACTTAGTTTGATAGATTTTCGATGCTTTACAGGTAATAGGCGCCTGAATATTATCTTCAGCAAATTTTTTAGTTTTGAACTTAAATAATTTTTTTCTTCAAAAACTCAAGCTGCATTGTTTTTTTAATTAGATTTTGGTGATATGCTACCAATAATCTAACGTTTGAAACACAATTTGAAAAATGAGAAAGTACCCAATTCCTAACAAAACTTTTGATTCGTTTAAGCGCGGAAAAGGAACGTTCTGTAAATGCACTTGTGGCGGACATAGTGAATGTAATCTGCCGGGTTACAGCTTAGACAAGACTATTTTTAGTTCGATTTTCAAACGGAATTATGCGTAAAAACGAAAGATTTTTGCATTGATACGATATTTGTATTGTTAATATGTAACTAATTTCACGTTCAAGATACTTTTTAATTCCACAGTAAAACAGTATTTATTTTATTACATAATATTCTTGGACACGCGCTTGCTATCGATCTCAGTGAACAAAACAATATACTGGCGGTACGCTGTAACATCGTAGCTTACAAAGCCGTTTCAGGTTAGGTTGTGTTTTTCGTTGTTCGTATTTATGCGGCAGCTGCTGAAATCAGGTTCGAGCTTGGATTAGTATTGAAAAATGTTGAAAATAATTATACATCTTCAGGTCAACAGGATAATATGTGATATTAAATTTTTAAATTTTAAGGTAGGTATATTAATTTAATTATACGCTGTAGGTATTTAGTTTACGTAGGGGAAGCTGTGCTTCCCTAGCTTCCATGTAAACACGCCACTGTTAATCAGTTAATTTTTTTGAGAATAGTATTTTATTTAATGAGCATATAATGTAGGCTATATTACACGATGGAGTTTACAATACGAGCCGATAGGCGATAGGCGAGTGTTGTAATCATCCGAGTGTAATGTAACCATTATAATGAGAGTCAAATACAATATTTTATCTACAACTACGAGTAGGTACATATTTATTTATAATTTTTGATAATAAAAGTAACTAATTTATTGAAATTATGATTTAGTAAAATTTACAGGTTAGTTAGTGGTGGCATTTCAAAGTTGTCATGGTTACTCCTCCATCAGCACACAATGTAGCTCACAATCTTCACAAACAATGTCTTTCTAAATTTGATAATCCCATAACGTATGTCATTTTCAGTATCCATAATTGCAGACTTGCACTTCATAACAGCACAAATCACTTTTATTAATTTGACGTTAATGTCACTTGATAACATACCCGACCTACTTATTAAAAAAAAATTGCCGTGTAATATGGTTGATATTCCACTAGTGTATTATGAGAAGTGTAATATGAGCAGCTTTATATACTTGGAAGTAAATACATAATGCATCTATTATTTAATAGTTGTAGATAAAATATTTAATTAGTCTGCTTCGCTAGTAAATAATTTATACAATGTAATTGTTAAAATTATCTTTTGGAGATCAATAAAAGAGAATAAAACGACGGTTGTTAATTTTCTGTTGGGGTCGGTTTAGATCAAAAAGTGTTTACCTAATTTTGTGACTAAAAATTCAATTTTTTTTGTCTGTAAAAACCTTGGCTGGATAATCATACGGCGCGCTAAATAGGACTATATTCTTGTTTCTGCTGTTGTTTGAGGAAAGCAATGGGAACCTACCTCAAATAGTAATTATATATTGGGGGGCTTGAAAAAAGAAGAAATGTACAGTGCTGGCAAAATACCTTTAACCTGGAAAGTTCGTAGACTTTTACAAACGAGCGAAACATATACTTTAGAACTGGGCCACCATGAGTCTTCAATTTGGAAAGAGGAAAGACGAAGTTAGAAATGTCATTAAAAAACTGAAATCTGATAAGTCTCCTGGAGTTGATGGCATACCTTCTGTCTATTGTCTATTGGGTAGGGGTCGTTTGGCTTTAAGAGCAATTTATTCGGTTCCAAGGATTTTTAGGCTTTAATGAAGTCTATTATTGTCCTGGAGGTCACGACCCCTACGTCCTCAGGCGTAATATATGCCATTCCGAGGCAGTTGCACAGTATATGTTCAGCAGTTTTATCTGCATATTTACAAAGCCTGCAAGTTTTGGTGTCGGCTTTGCCTATATTTTCCTCCATCATTTCCTCCAATTCCCCCAAAATTAATGTGTTACTTCAGTCCAGTTGCTTAAGAGATTGTTTGCAGTCCAAGCCTATTTTAGAGTCAAAGGTTTCAGATGTAAGTGTTTTTAGGGCAGCCTGGCTGTCTGTTAAAAGTAAATCTTGGTTCTACGCAGTCCCTTTTTAGTGCATTCTTGAGCACATAGCTCTATTGCGTGGATTTTGTCTTTGAAATATAGATGGGGTACTTCCCAAGGATTTTGGGATCCTCCATCTAGGTCCCGTTATACATGTACAAACCCCTATTTCCATTTTGGAGCCATCTGTATATCAAACGCTTGCTCCTTGCTGCAGCTGTAGGTCTTTCACTCTGCTCTCTTCGTGGTTCTCAATCATCAAGGGCAGACGAAGTCATATCGTGTTGGCATTTTATCTGTGGGTTTGGTCGCGGAATCTAGTTGAATTAGATTCATAACCCTTAAATGACCAACCAAAGCCATGGGAGAACCGCGTGTACAGCGCCACCAAGCAAACAAATCCATCGGAAAATATGCCAACTAATTTTAAAAATTCGTGGCGGTAAAAGTTTAAGCCAATACCTACAACTCCTGCCGGCGTTGTACCTTCCGTGTCAAAAGTGAAAGTAGCTAACAAATTGACAGTTATCGCGTGTTTGTGTTTCTTAATTTTCTCTGCTTTCGTTCCTCTTTATAAAAAAAATCAGTCTTTTTTAAGATTATTTTTGTTCGACTTATTCCTAATAAGGTAGGCATATATTTTATAGATAATTTAAAGTATTTTTAAAATGAAATTTTCGCATAACCTCAATTGCTATTTATGTATTTATTTATAGAATTCATTTCTTCTAATCGCTTTTATCGCTATGGCAAGTAAAGGGAAAAAACTGTTCATTCCGAAGCCAGAAATATAGTAGACAAAATTTATCTAAAATAAAAATAAAATTTCCTTATTTATTTCCTTCTCAAATCTAATTCTGGTACTTGTCTACTAAATTTTCTTTTAACAGTTTTAACAAATTTATATAAGAACGTAGGTACATAATAAAAATTAATAAACTTGCAAATACACAATGTTACACGTTTAAATTTACCGCCAAAGTACTATTGACACTGAGTGTACCTCTAAAATACAGCGACACCACACCACGCCAACTTGACAGACTTGTTTGATTGGTGGCGCTGTAGATATTATCCATCAAAATTGCCAAGAAATATGGAGAACGGGACATTGACCAAATGACTGGACTATATAATAATATAATAATGTATTTCACATTCAACAGGCTCTAGGCCTAATTACAGAATGCTACATAATATAACAAAATAATAATTATACTGTAATTATATCTGTACTTATGCCGCTACACAAGAAGGGTTCTAAAGAAAAATCCACTAACTATAGACTCATAGCCTTGCTCTCACATGCCAGCAAAGTCCTCCTGACAGTTAGCAATGAAACGCTCAAATTGCATCTACAATGGCAAATCCCTAAGCTAGGTAAAGGGAAGAGGTACGCATTAGCACATACTGAATATCAGACAAGTTATCGAAAAAGGACGTGAATTCAACATACCCATATACATGTGCTTCATTGACTATATCATAATGTGGAATGAACTTGGTCAATATTATCTGATATGGGAACTCCTAAACATCTTATTTCCCTAATAGCACACCTGTACATAAGCAGCTATTACCCTTTGAGATTCCTGTAATTACCAATTTAGCATTGAATTGGAGTTTATTGTAAGTATGTTTAGTGGTTTCTGTTTTATTGTTCATTCTTATGAATATAATTCTCAGATCTTATTTTATTTAATGAGGCTTGTACCTAATTCAATAAGGAATTGATTGCACCAAATTTTAAAAAAGTTTCTTATTTTTAGATATTTTAAAACATGTTTGCAAAAAATGTACGCAAATGCCACCACTAGGTGCATACGGAACATTTTTTGGTAAACATCACTCTTTAGTTTATGAACTGGTAACAAGGTAACGGTATTCTCTTTTGTTATGTTTATAGTTTTTTTTGTGCTAAGCTTCTATTTTCACTTGCAGATAATAAGGTACCTCGGTAGAAGCTGCAGACGTCGCAATTTCTGCACTAAATAACGACGACTCTGAAGTAGAGGATTTGGTGGATATTGACACTGCAATTGGAGCCCTAACCAAGAAGATGGAGGTGTTAGTAAAATGGAGGAAGACGTTGGGACTGAAAGTGAAGAGGAACAAAAAGACGTAAAATGCAAAAACAGAAAAAAGAAAATAGGCAAAGGGAAAAAGAAACAAATCTGGAATGCAGGCCCCTTTGTGCCACCAAATACTTATTTTGTGGATCCGTCTGGCGGAAATGCTTCTGAAGATTCCATAGGTACACCTTTTGAATATTTTACTCGTTATTTTCCAATAGATATTTTTTCTAAACTATCTGAAAATACCAACATTTATTCTGTTTTTAAAACGGGAAAATCTATAAATACTAATGAAAATGAGATAAGACGGCTGGTTGCGTTACATATAATTATGGGTATAATACAGTCCCCGAGACCCAGATTATATTGGGCCCCTCTAACTCAATTTAGTTTAATAAGGGATATCGACACGAGTAGAAATCGCTTTAAAGCTTCGAGGAACAATCTATACATTACGGATATAAATACAAATAAGGTTGAACAGGACAAATTATGGAAGGTACGGCCGATAATCGATAGTTTTAACAAGAGATGTGAAGAACTAGCATTCGAAGAAAATACCTGCATTGATGAGACAATCACAGACAGCTGTCTATAAAACAGTATATAATTACGTGGAAAACCAAACCCTTGGGGAGTAAAGGTTTTCAATTTATGTGGTCAGTCCGAAATAATCTATCGTCTGTCGTTTATCAAGGTGCAACCACTCTGCCTGAGAACGCTGATAAGAATTTTGGGTCCACAATAAGTCTTGTCTCCTATTTAGCCGAGAGACTCCCAGAACAAAAGGGTTACAAGTTATTTTTTGACAATTACTTTAATTCAATCACTTTACTGAATGAACTTTTGAATAAAGGAATATTTGCGGCTGGTACAATTAGAGTTAATCTAATGGAAAACTGTAAATTCAACCCAGAAAAAGAACTAAAAGGAATGACGGGGGGAACATCCGAATGTAAAGTAACTGACAAGCTTGACAATAAAGTTGTCACTATGGCTTCAAATTTTGTTGCGATTGAGCCCAAAGACATGGTAAAAAGATGGGACAAGGGACAAGAAACAAAAAACATATTTACAAATAGAACGCCGAGCTGTTATTAGGTTTTACAACAAAAGCATGGGCGGAGCGGACAAACATGACGTTCTTATTTCGCTTTACAGAACATTTATTAAATCCAGAAAATGGACCCAGAGGGTGTTGTTCCATTATTTCAATACCGCTGTGTGCAATTCTTGGTTGGAGTACCGTCGAGACATCAAAAGTGTTTCAGAAATTCGAGAAATTAGCCTCATAGAATTTACCTTTAATGTAGCTGAAGTTTTATCGTTTTTCAAAGCTTCAAAGAGAGTACCAAAACCAGGTCGACCGAGCAGATCTCCAAGTAGTTCACCACGTGAATTTTCTATTCCCGAAAGTTCCTCGAAATTTCCAAAAAAAAAGCAGTGCACTCCGGTATCAGACAGAGATTCACATTGGCCTATTAATTCCAACAGATGGTCATGAACAAAGATGTAACTTGGAAACCTGTAAAGGAAGATCACGAACAATGTGCGAAAAATGCAATGTATTTTTATGTCTGAACAAAAACAATAACTGTTTCAAGGAGTATTATAAAAGGCTGAGCAAATAAATGAGTTTATACATATATTTAAGAGTTTTTTTTCGTTTGAACCTGGTGGTGGCAAATGCCACAGCTTCCTGGTTCGACTATGGATAACGCTAAAAAGAAATCTAACTGCACATTTGGCATATTGGACGTTAGTGTAACATAGAAATAAGTTAAAAAAAAATTTAGCACTGGTTTGCAAAATTCAGGGCCGAAAGGGTTTTAAAGAGGTGAAATTTTGACATAACTAATTAAAAAAAAAAAAAAATGAAAAACTTAAACGATTTATTCAGAAATCCATGTTTTTGTTGTTATTTGTTTAATTGCAAAGTTATAATTCTGAAAGTGATTTTTATATGTAAAACTCTTCTTAAAGTTTAGTAATAATTACCTAAGCTACATTTTAAGGACAAATAAGCCTGTTACAGTGCAACACGCAATAATTTTCTATATCTGAATCGAGACCTCCAGAATATTGTAATTTTTTTTTTAATTTCAAAAGTATAATTCTGACTTTCTAGTTTGGGAAGTAAAATTTCTAAAAAAAGATTGAGCTCAAAATTTAAATAAACTTTTCAAGAAGAGGTTCCTAAGTTTTTAAATATTGACTGATTTGGAATTTCAAGCATTTGAATATAAAATTCGAATTTCAATTTTTACACTTATTTCTAAGAAATATTATTTTGTTATTTATTTTTTTACACATTTAATAAATAATGCTTGTCTAATAATCTAAAGTAATCGACTTCCAAGCCAGTACCTCCCTTTGAGTTATCAAAATTTCGAAGAAGGTGTAAATTAAACAGTTTAATGACATTTTTGAAAAATTAAGCTTAAAACCGTGTAGTTTTTATAATTCCCTCGGTTTATCGAATATTCCGTACATTCACAGAGTCGAATAACAAAACAAATATTTCTGCGTGGCAACAACACACAATACAATAACGATTATTGTCCATTAGGTAAATTTAACATGGTACTTAATATACAAATGAGTCTTATTAACCTACATCGCAATTCACAATTATAAATCGTAATAGAGGCATAGGTCATAAACTGCGTATTTTATTAAATTTAATATATATTAAAAGCGGTTATGAAATATGTCACCCTTTAATTTATACTAAATTAACGTTATTATTAATAACTCATTACTGCTTTAATACTGCAATTATGAAGTTGCAGAACAATAAGATTTGGACAAGCTTGGTGGTAACAATTGCTAATACCATAATGTGGCGATAAAATGTATTTATACACCCGTTAGTAGTAATTATTCAATAATTACACATTTACAGTATATCGACGCTTTTATTATTTACTATATTTCCTGAAATTTTTTAGTTTCGCCACAGAAATTAGCTCTTTATTTTTAATTTTTTGAAATAATTTAATTAATTTGGCTCTTATAAAATTAGTGCCAAAATGTTTATGCAGGATGTTCACTGACGTCTTCCTTGGTTTAGTTCTCCCAACGTGTGTCCGCAAGTCTCTCGTTTTCCAAATACAGCGTGATAAAGTTTACTAAGTTTAGAGAAAAATCTCAATTCAGTAAACTTCGAAAACCTGTTGAAATGTTAATTTCAAGTTTGGTGAACACAAATGCAACGCCGACGGCTATTTTTTGTTTATCAATGGTGCCTTTGTTCAGTTTTGATAGGTTTTCTGAAATTCTCCGCGCTTTGCAATTAATTTTATTTTATGTAAATCTTCCAACTCCGCTTCATAGAGCACATGGTTGATGAGTTTGTCGGCATGAATCCTTTGTTATTTTGGAAGGTTTCTCAGTTTACATGCTACGTTTTTGACAACTACATCAAAGGGCGTCCTCCACGTTTAGATCCGCAAGGTCATTTCGGGCAAGGTACTATGATCGAATTTACGGTCCCTGATTCCTGACTGTTCGGTTCGGTCTTTGTTAAGACTCGTTAGTCTAAGCAAAACGAGTAATAAGTGAATCATTCAAGAACGAATCTTTGTGGCCGATTCACTTGGGATGAATGAGTCGAATGAATCGATCCACTAAAAAGAATCGAACCTCCCAACTCTAAGTAATACGGTTGCGAAACATGAACGCTATCAGGAAAGAACCAGTTTAAAATACGGAGATGGGAAAAGAAAATTTTACGTACGATATTTGGAGGAAAGAAAATAAAGAACATGCGAACAAGGAGAACTAATGCTGAAACCGAAACCATGCATATCATGGATCATCAAAACTTGTAGACTTCAGTGGTTAGGTTACTTAGAGGTTAGTTAAAAATATTGCGTGGAGGATATCCGAAGGGAAAACAAAAAAAAGGCATGTCAAGGAGAAGATGGAGAGAACCAGTAAGCGAAGATCTGTAAGAGATAGGGGATGGCGACTGGAAAACAATCGCAAAAGGCAAGAAGGAGTGGAAAGGAGCAATGGGCCTAAAGAGCTTGTGAACGCTATACAATATTATAAATATGATTAACTAGAATCAAAAGCTTTGCTCAATTCAAAGAATATTGTTTCGTTTTAAGTTTATAATCGAGGCAATTTAATATATATGTATTTCCAATTTACAGTAAGATTAAACAAGAGCACTTGCGGTTGACTTTCTTTTGCAAAAATCACGGTGATTTTCACTTAATAGTCTACTCAGGTCAGAAGAAGAGATTAAGTGCTTTGTGAATAACTTTTTAAATACTTTTTAGGCAGCTGATAGTATGGATACAAGCCTGCTTTGCCCTGTCTATAAGATAACACTAACTAAATAAGCGAATGGGAAGGAAATAATAGGAGCAACAAATTTCAAAATTTTTAAAGGAATATTGACTAGGTCACATGAATTTCTACTCTTCAGCGAACTAATTGTATTCAAAACTTCTGCTACGTCAGTTTTACATATCTTGTCTTGATATATTAAATTTTGTCAAAACGTAATTTTATAAAGCAGGATATTTTGACGCTGAATTTGACACGTAAACATATTTATCTACGTCTGCTGGGATAAGAACCTATTATATCATTCATTTGAGTTGGATAATGAAGTTTATTATCGCACTGAGTGAGATAATGAATTCATTATCAAACTCAGTGGGATAAGACAATATTTATGACCAAAAGTTTTATTTTTTATGTAGAAAATACCTTCGTTCCAGCTTCTTCTATGTCCAACGGAATACTTTCACAATTACTCATAATTATATTTACCGGTTTTTCTCCACAAATCAAGGAAAAATTGAAAATACAAAATTATTGACGTACAAATTATTTAGTTGCAATGACGAAAATAAATTATGCAGACACGATGCTACTCTGATTTTAAATAAAATACCATGCTACTCTGATTTTAAATAAAAAAGATGGTCTGTCAAAATTATGTAATTTTTTCAAATTGAAAATTATCTAATTTTTTCAATTTTGAGCAGTCGTAGATAAAATGTTGTATTATATACGTGTGATAAAGGCCATTAACATACTCATGCTCTTATATTATTATATAAAAAATACTTCCAAATATAGATCTGCAAAATTTTAATTTCAAAATATGAGAAAGCCGAAACATTTGTAATAATTAATTTTTGTGGTTTTACTTGGCTTTGGCCGTCCGAGTGAACCAGATCACAGGCCCGGCTTCTTGGATTTAATGATAAAATTCAAAATTTTGTATACTTATGGTGCTTGTGTGTATTCCTCTTCGTTTAAAAACAGACGATAGGTTTTAGTTATGTAGATAAAAAAATAATGTTTAAGGCTCAAATATCTTAGAGCAATTCTTTGATGGCTTTTTATTTGGGTATACTTTATTACCGTTTTGTAAATTATCACGTCACCCTTTTTTCCTTGTCAACGATTAAATTGCCAAACCTTTTTATAGCAGAAGAAGATAAACAGGATTATTAAGGTACATAGCACCGGCAAGAATATAGAGTAAGAAAACTCCATGTTAAGGTTACAGTTTTGACACTGTGAATTTCAAAAGTGTAATTTTCAGTGGAATTCAGTTCATTCAGTTGTGCCAAGAAACAACAATTTTCATAGTTTGTTTGAACGGACTAAACGAAATGTTTTAACCTTTTAACGTTGAAAATGTTTATGCGCTCGTATATTGGACAGCGTTACGAGAATTTAAACATTTTCGCTCGGCAGGAAAAGTGTCGGTACCGGAAGCTGAAACGGAGCAGGTGGGGGGGGGGGGGGGGGGTCGCGGTTGGGTATACCGGCCTAATAGTATTTGCTAATAGTGAATGCATGCGACATTAACGTCGACCGTGGACCATATTAACTCGTGCCGTTGATACAAAAAATGATTTAAGAAATTAGAGTGTAAGGAAATTTTACAAGAAACTCATAGTCGTATTACAAGCAGATTAAATATGTATTTTCTTTTGTATATTTAGTTTAATAGCTATTTATGGCACCAGTGGCGTACCTAGCTTTGGGAGGCGGAGGGGGAAATATGTCTTGAAGGCGCCTTAGGACCCTTAGATATTATAGGAAAAAAATGACAGGCGAAAATTTTAGTTTGGGCTAATTTTAGTAGCGCGTTTTTTTTGTCTATTTTGCAAATAGTAGGTAGGTATTGGATAAAATTAACTTTTTAAAAAAGTACGAGTATTTTAGGTCATGAAAGTGTAATATTTCTTTGTATAGAAAATTAAAGCGGCCATACCGCCACTATTTAAAAATGTTTAAAATGAATGCAGACATTATTTATCAGCGCGGTAAAAAATAAAATAAATACTCAAGGAAATTAGCTCACTCGGCTGCGCCTCGTGAGTCAAACTTTTCCTTTCGTGGATAACATCTCTTTATTAAACAATACCTAGCAACCTAAATTTAAAGGCACCATGATTGTCATTCTGAAATTCACGTCGTCAAGGAAAGTGTGGATAAAATGCTTATAGCAACAGTGTCGTCAAGGAAAGTGTGGATAAAATGTTTATAGCAACACTTTATCCCCCCTTCACGTTAAAATGTTGCTTTGATAATTAGATTTGACACATTACAATGCCACTTTATGTGTAAGAATTGGAAAAAAGTATTAATTTACTCTCAGAGATGTGATATTTCCACAATTTCGAAGTCGTAAGTGAGGTAAGTTTATATGTTTATATGTCTTATATATTATACTCGTATATGGCATTATCATTTCTAATGTATCCGATGTTTGAAAGGATTGCGAAATCTGTGAATTTTTTAATATGAAATTGTCCACAATGACGAAAACTTTTGTTAAATTAATACATGATCAAAATAAATAAAGGCGCACAGTTTTTTGCTTACTAATGTATTATTTGTGGGTAGAAAATGGTTGAGAGGAAGGAAGGCTACTGCGACTACGTTTTTATTTGATACCACTGCTTAAATTTTAAAACTAGAAATCGGTATTTTTAATAATAATTAGACGAGATTTATATAAGCAGGATAAATCGGTTCTATCTAAAGGCCGAATTATAAGAGCTATTTACATATGTAATCTGTACGACGAGGTGGTCCGAGTCGTATAATCACAGAAGTACAGTTAGGTCTTTGTTTGTGTCTGTGATGTACAAGTAGGTACAAGTTTTTATGTAGGACTACTTAAAACCTGTAAAAATTGAATTTTGCTTGAAATGGCATTTTACATTTCGCATAAGTTTATCTGTAAACATAAAGTCACCATGGCAACCTGTCGAGTAGTTATTAAGGGTGGGTTTTAGTTAACATATTTTTTGTTTTTAAGTATTTTAGGTTGTCTGACAAAAACAGCCAAGAAAGGATCGGATCTTCCAGTATTGCTTCTGCCTAACAAAACTTAAAAAATTCAGTAAACATTGAAAGTGATGAACAAAGTCGGTGAATGTTGGGCTGCCTGTTGGGTTGCCTATCTTTAATCAGTTTTTTAAAAAATATAAGCAATTTTTTCTAAAGTCAAATAAAGATTACGTCAAAATTTTACAAATTTGCAAAAGTATCGATACATGCATAGGAAGATAATATTGAAACCCACCTCGCGACATGCAAAAATCAATACATTGTTGATGGATGTCTTGTGTCCCCTTTTGTATGTTTTATATAATGGGCCATAATTTAATTACTATATTAAAATTTATCGTTCTGGCCTTGTTGCGTATGAAGGAAAGGTCTAAACATTTTAATTCATACCCGTCCTTCTTTTCAACTGTCATTATTTAACCGTACCGTTATTTTAAAATTATACAATTTTCAGCGCGTAAACATGCGACTAAAATTACCCCTTAAACAAATTTAATTTTGTTAGAATTGCTGCAGTAGTGCTTTAAATTTCTTGAGGGCCTTAATCGATAATTATACCCATGGTACATACAACGCTTTATTTCATTTTGATTCCTGAAATAATCAAAATTTTAAAAATTCAGTATGTTGTGCAAAAGAATGACGTCATCGTTGTACAAGCGATGTGGATTGCTTGTGTTGCTATGGTTGCTACGTACCTAAATTGTCTGCGGTGCAATTGTTTGCTTATAAATAATTTTTGAAATGGAAACAGAACGTGGAAGAACCTGAGGCTGCTCAATAGAAATTAGTTCCAGCAGAATCAAAAGATTTGTACAAGAAGGAGTATGAGAACTTTTGTGAAATGAGAGTGTAATTTCTTCCTTATTATCAACTCACTTTTGTTATGACGTTATGAGTAACTAAATTAAGTTAATCTAGCTGTTACATATTGCAACGATGGTTTTACTTTTGGAATTTGTTGGGTTTGGGAATGAACTGTTGATAAACAACACAGCTAACCACATCAAAACGGCTGTTCCAATTTTCTATTTTTCATTTTAGTACACGGAAATAGTACTTTTTGGAAGAAATAACTTATAAAGTTTTTATATTCACGTAGTTATATTCCGAATAGGGGTAGGAACAAAAGTCCGAAAAGTTCCCACCCAACTCGTAGCCGCAACATCCCCCTTTTTCGTGAAAACTCACCCCTAGCGTGTATAGGTTACAGTGTTTAAATTTTTGTTTTGTATCCGTTGCTCCGATTCGCAAAATGTATAGGAAATGAAATGTTTATTATTAAATTCTACACAAAAAAAGTTATGTTGTCCTTTTGGCTAATCTCCATCCAACTCTGGCAAATTACGTTTGAAGTTAAAGGGACAGTTCTGAAAAACACAACACATAACTTAAGCCTACTAGAGACTAAAGCCACAGTCATGAGTTTTAATGGCCGCACTAGTGGGGTATTTTAACTCACCCCGGTCTAAAAACATTAAATATATATGATTTTGGGATAGTGTTTCCACCTCTAAATCCCTGTTGCTGATAATAAGTTGCGAACATAAGCTGCATCCTACTTTACAAACAACTTTTCTTCCCACATATCCACCAATATAGGTTAATACTGCCAAATCATTTTCTGATACAGTAATATTTTTAGAAGTTATTGCCTCTTCAAAAATGCCAGAGATAGTCTGATCAGTTCTACCAAGTACATCTTCTTCTTCAGACTCCGCAAAAAGTTTTTATTTCAAAGGCGCCGTCACGTTTGACTGATTTTATTATTAGCACTGAAAGCATTTTTAATTTTTTTCCTATTCTAAAATTTGCTGAAATGCTATATGATAGTTTTCACCAGACATTCCTCGGTATTGCCCAAATGCACCTCGAGAGGATCTGTTTGGAATTTACCTAATAAGACATATTCGAAATTTAAAGTAATTAAAAAAAGTTAGATAAATTAAACAGAGTTAAAGTTGTGAGTCGTAAGGCCTGATAAGTTTCTTTAGAAAGCTTTCCACAACGACTACCCTTTTTGTACCTTCAGTTTCTATTTCTTCACACTTATCCAGCCAATTTACAAATATTTTCAAGAATAAAATATTCTGCTCATCAATAGTTTTTATAGCGTTGCGATATGTATATCGCCTGTGTTGTCATTCAAATAAAGTTTTAAAATTTTCTATCTTCCACCACCTTAAGACTATTTTCAAAAACTTTATTCTTCCTTGACGGTTTTCAGAATCCTCTAGCTTTAATGCTGAAATATTTTTCTCATCAAAAATTTTGTTTTTTAGTATTGGTGGGACTCAACACTTTACGGGGTAAGGCTGGAGCAAATTTTACGATACTGTTTTCCTCTTCTTTATAAAGTTGTTTTAAATGTCCAACACAAGCACTATATCTGTGTATTAACCGAATATTATTAACCACTGTTTGTTATAATGTGTAGAATACGTAAAGTACGTAAAATCGCTGCACTTCAAACTTCATTTTATTGATTTCTAACAGCGCGCTAATTACTACCCTTAACTTTAAACGTTCTTTGCCCGAATTGGATGGGGATTAGCCAATACATCAATACAGTATTGTTTGTGTAAAATGTAATAACAAATATTTTTTCGTCAAACCTACTGCGAAAATATGTCATTGTGTCATTGTTTTGTTGACGGTAAGTGACAGTTTACATTCAACTACTGGTTACCATGGGCAGCGGGTTGTAATATTCTTCATTAAGTTCCTAGGGCAAAAAAGTAAATTGTCTACAAAACACCTTTATTTACAAACATTTTATCTACATTACATTAATTACAACTTATTTATATTAAATGTAAATGAAAAATTAGAACAGTTAGAAACTTGAACAAGAGAATTAAATTCCTTTTTTGAATCTAAGTTTATATTTTCGGTAATATCAACATTTTCAATTTGTATATGTTCTTGATTTTCTTTGGTGCTATGAACAATTACGCGGCTATCTTTCATTTCGTCTTCATTATTGAATAGCGTGACTGAAGTTGAAGATGTGCATACAGATTCTTCATACCGATTCTGATTAGGTATATAAAATTCTACTGGCGCTTTCTAATTTATTTGTCATTGAATCTGCAACATAACTTTCTGCCACTGTTGTGGATTTCCATCCACCGTGCCTCTTTAAATCAAGAACGTCAGTTCCCGTATCAGCCAAAAAAGTTGCTGACGTTCTTCTAAACGAGTGCCCAGTATAAGTTTCAGGATTTTTCAGTTTTAAAAATTCTGCTATTACAGCAGGAATTTTTGCAAATGTGTTTTTACCTACTGGTTGATTCACACATTTTCCTGAACAATATTTCAGAAAAAATCGCCGATTGTCACTATTTCTTGGCCTGCAACTTATATATTTCGTAATTAAATCAACAAAATTTATGCGCTGTTCTTCTCGGTTAACGATCGTAAAAGTACGTTGCACTCCATTTTTAGAATCTGATATTGTTACTATTATTACAGAATTTTTATCTTCAACATTATCAGTTGTAATCTTACATAATTCGTCTTTTCTACAGGCCCCAGAAATTCCAATTATCATAACGACCTAGAACAGATAAATAACTTCAATATACCTTAATAACTGAGTTAAATGAAATAATCTGTAACTGTACCTTCATTAACAAATATGTAATGCCAGGCGCTTCAATAAGGCATTTGTTCATATCGTCTCGACTAAATATACTACTCTCTTTGGGTTTATAGCCATCATTTTTACGCTTTAAAAATGCTTTTAGTTTTGGATATTTGGAAATATCTTCATTATCATTGATAAAAATGGTACTTTCGAGTATTCGCTCCATAAACTGCTTGGAGATTTTAATTTTGTAGATCTATTTAAGAAATACGCCAGCAGCACTTTTTCTGTAATCACATCTGATTTCTTCTCATGGCACCAATTTTTGAAAATGTTATATGTTTCCATATACCGTTGCGATTTAACCGATAATAAATTGTGGGATGCTGCATTTGCAGCCTCTTCTATTTCTTGAGACATGTTTTTAGAATCACAAATTGTGCACAAATTCAACTGACACACGCGTTTGAAATTTTTTTGAAATAAATATGTTTTATTTTTTTTTGTTGTCAAGGATACCTAATCTAAATCACAGCAACCTTTATTCATTATTGGTATGACAGCTATGCATAATAAATGAAAAATACTTAATTTTATTTTTAGCACTCACATACGAAAAATGACTCTTTTCACACTGATTTCCGTGTGAAAAGTACCACTTTAACGCACTAGTGCGAAAAGTAAGATTACTTTTCGCACTAGTGCGAAAAGTAAAATTACCAGTGTGAAAAGTAAAATTATTTATCTATTACTATGGATACGGAAAAATATTCCTACTCAGATAGTTTGATTGTCCTTATCCCTTGATTTTATTTATTTACTTAGAGCTATTTGAACGTTCGTAGCTAAAAAATCTTGTATGATACACGTTCGAAAAGTGTCTTTAAGGCACTTATGTGAATTGCAGAACTCGCTACGCTCGTTCAGCAAACTTTCACATGCGTGCCTTAAAGACTCACTTTTCGAACTTGTATCATAAATAGCTATTATTTTAAAATGATATATAAGGTTTGACGAAAAATCTCATATGCACCTCGAGTCGTACAGTGCAATTTTTGGTCTCGAATGCTTGCAACACCTCGGCCCTTCGGGCCTTGGCGTTGCAAATTGCATTCTCGCCCAAAAAACTGCACCTACGACTCTTGGTACATAAATAACTATTGTTTCTATAAACATTTCCCGTTTAAACAACGGCTAAAGAGAAAAATGAGAAAAACAAGCACAATGTACGAGCTGGGGGTGAGTTCTGGTAAATAAGGGATGTTGCGGACACAGATCAGTTCGTAACTTTTCGGGTTTTTGTTTCTATCCCTGCTGAGAGTTTATATACGTAATATGGAAACTTTATAAATTATTTCTCCTAATCTATGTTTTAATGTTTAATTTACGGGAACTATTTATAAAAATTGATTTTATGAGAGAGATGTGTCAAGATGCGCCACGAAATACATGCCAAATTGTAGACATCTATTCTAGTTACCTGTATAAGAAATGCAAAATATTACATGTGCTCTAATTACTAATTAATTAATCTTTGAAAACACTGGAAACTATTTTACTAAAAAGAATACAATACAAAACAACAACAAACTATAAACGCAACATTAAATTTATTACATAGATTGTTTGTCCTCTGTGAAAAGTAGTTTTAGCAAATTCGCTAATTAATATATTTGCTATCGATATGATGATGAATATTTAGTAATGTTGCCATCAATAATGCAGTGTTAAAGTGCTGAATAATCTATTCTGTAATAGAATACGTATTAACCATTTTTTTTGTAATTTTGCATGTAAATTGGAAAATGAACTTGAAGAAATTACAATAATTTGACAATTTAAATTTAGAGTTGCCAAACAAATGTCAACTAATAACTCGCAAAATTTTGTTTTTTCTATGTTCGGTTAATCATGGCATGAGTGATTATTAAAATTAAAACAGGAGTACCTTAACTTTGTGGGACGCATTTTCAACATAATTTTTTACAAGATCTATGTAACTGAGAAAAAAAAATGGTATAAGAATTTGTTATTCCTTTTATCGTTACAAACCCACTCTTAAAGTTTGGCAGAATTAAGCATTACCTAACACCCTGCATATAATATATTATTTCAAAAATCCAAGAAAGCACATATGAACCATGTGTTTCACCGAAGACACAACATAGGGAAACACCAATGTATTTTTTTAGAAAAGATCCAGGTTACCCGCGGAATATGTTCGAATTTAGCACTGAACCTACGTAATTGAGTTTGTCCACGACTAGTCAATAATCTGTCAATTATTCATGTGTTTGGTCAAACATAATGCTATCCATTATACACTGCCAGCAGTGAATAGTCATTATTCACGGTGTCATGGTCACATCATTGTCTATGGTGTATAATGAAGGAAATATGTTATGTTTCTAATCCTACCACTTCGTTTAACATAGCCCTACCACATGGTTTTAGTAGCGTTATTATTTAAATTTTAATTAAAAGTTCTTCGTATTTGTGTTCGTGGACAAAGTATAGTATACGACTCGCTATAATGGCTACTATTACCTCGGATAATTGCAAAACTCGCTCGCTCGCTCGCTCGTGTTGCAAACATTATCCTCGATAACAATAGCATGCATTATAGCGTCGTGTATAATTACTATTATTTTATGCCAGATTGAGACAGAAATAGCGCCGGCATCTGTTATTGCAGCACGCAATTATTTCATTGTTTGGTTTTTAAATTTGTCAATTTTGACAGAGACAAAACGTCAAATTGCTAAACTTGTCAGTTACTAAAGAATCTACATCTACAATGCAATGAAGCACAATTATAGATGATTCATTATTATTATTATTATACTAAAACAATATAATTTAAAAAAAATATTTATAGTGCCATAATACGAATACTATATATTTACTAAAATCACTATTTACGTAAACTTATAATTGTTTCGGTTTTCTTGTACAACAATTCTGTACTTCACCAAATTATTCTCTATGTAACCAATTTCACATCTATCTACATGAATCTTTAAGATTTGTAATTGGCATTAATAACTTCTGACAGAGATTTTAGTACAACTGACTAGACAAATTCTTATTTTCATTACATTTTAAGTTCAGTCCGTACCTGACTGATGACCATTTGCTTTCTTTTGACCGGATTCCATACTATCCCATATTTTTAGTGATATAAACTCGACAATTAATACGAACATAATTTGCTGGTAATCTAAAATATTGCAAACACAACCTCATATTTTCATAGAATTGGCGAATTCACTTTAAAATATGCAGAATGCAGCGAATTAAAAAATTGCGTATTTTGCGTATTTTTATTATAAATGAAAGTTGTAAGTGCTGTAAAAATTGACGAATTTAAAAACCAAACAATGAAATAATAGCCTGTCGCAATGACAGACGTCTTCAGTATTTCTAGCGTTAACTAAATCCAATAACATACGTTGAGCACTGAATCCATACATATTCCAAAGGTATCGCGGATCCTTTCTAAAAAAATACATTGGTGTTTCTCTATGTTGCATCTTCGGTGAAACACATGGTAGTTGTTACATGCATCATAGTCTAATAAATAGGACTATAAATAGATTAGTAATAAAAAAAAACTTAACACTTTACTTATACCTAACGTATGCAGTTTCTAATGATAATTTAACATCGTTTATATTAAAAAGATGGTTATCAAGTGTGGTGTTCAATAAATTTTATGCATATTTTATTATTTAAAGTTAGTAATCTGTGTTATTTCATTCTTATAGCTATAGTTCGACCACTTTGTCCTATATACTGACATGATATAACATTTTAAAGAAGGATAATTAAAAATAATATCGTTTTATTAAATATAAAAATAAAGATCACTTTCAGGATGCAAATTTAATCATTATGTATTGTTTGTAAAAAATTGTTTATTTTAATTTATTAGTATTATTGTAATTTGTTAGTATTATTGTATATTGCTATATTGTTGTTATAGTTATAGTTAAACGTATGAACGTTTTTGGATGAATGTTATTTTATGGATGAAGAGATTTTGAAAACACCTGGGAGACGGAAAATAATTGAAAGATAAAAATAATAGAGAATTGTTTTTCTGAGTTGATAGTAGATAAAAGGAGGTGCGAATAATGGCTCTCCGAAAATTTATATAAATTCAATTAAAATTTGAATTTATAAGATCAGAAGTTACTTATAAACACGATATTGAAAAGAAATATAAATAATTTAAGAAGATTAAATAAAATATTATAATTATAAATTAAAGAAAACCGAACTTGAATGGTAAATCAAATATGATGGTTAATGGACTAACAAGTTAAATGGAAATAAATAGTATTTGGAAGTAAAGATAAAATACAATTGAATTTGAAGAATAATGGAACTGGAAGTGTAAACTGGAACTGAATTATCATTGGGAAATTAAGTGAATATGTGTGAGTGATTTAATTTTAAGGTAGTTTTAATTAATTTAATTTCCTAAATAAAATTTAGGAAAATAAAACTCTGTAATAAATATGTACATATTTTTAAAGTTAGGTGATAACCCCCATTCGTGCCGCCCCTGGTTAATTTACAAAAAAAAAATTGTAGGAAGTTTATACCTTCAATAGGTTATTAGACCATCTGCAAAATTTCGATTTTTTTATCTCAAACCGTTTTTAAAATGCAATTGTTTTCCGTTTTTTCAACACCATTTTCAAAGACTTGTAGTTTCCACATGGAGCGGTTTAGGACAAAAGTTTTATAGACAATTTCTATTTATTTTTGCGTCAGAAATCGGCTGGTAAATTTATGGTAGTAGGTTTAGAGACACCCTGTATAGTGTTTCAGTTAAGTACTTCTAATTTTTTGAATAGAAATACATACGTACGTAGTATGACATACTCATGTTACTTTAAATGGATGAAAAACCACTTTTGAGATACAGTAATTTTTTATTTCAATAAGTGCGATGTACTTACCTATCACTTTTTGTTATTTATTTTCACGTACCTAACACAACTGCTTCTAAATTTTTCTTTGCCAATTTAATAATCAATAATGTGTTTTGTGATGTCGAAAAAGTAATCAACTAAATTCATGTTGTTACCGAAACAAAAAGGTACTCTATCTTGAAAACGGTTGACTTATACTCTTAGAATAAGACCTTTGCTTTAAATCACACTGTATGCCTTTTTCATGATTTTAAACCTGTATACATGTGTAGTGTGGTCCTGAAATCAGAGAATAGATTGGGCTTGTCATAAGTTCGAAAAAAGATTCTGTAGACATTGATTCAAAAACGTAGGTATTCCTTCCGGGGGTTACGACTCATTTAATTATCAATACCTGATTCAGAAAAATGGAAGGACACGGAATTGCCGAATTGGAAGACTTTATTTTGATTTAGACTACCTAGTTGTCCACAGTTTAAATAAAACACACACTTCCATCCTCTGTTTCAACACCTGTAAATAAAAATATAATTTTGGTTTCATGACCTTTTTTTCTGAATCAGGTATTAAGGGTGGATTTTAGTTAAAATATTTTTCGTTTTGAAGTATCTTGGGTTGCCTAACTTAAAAACAGCCAAGAAGCGGTGAACCAAATGGTGCAGAGTGCTTAGAGTGTTTGACAAAACGCAAATTATTCATCCCTAAAGTGTTTTAATTATTACTTATCTTATTAACTTTCTAGTATTGCTTCTACATAAAAAAACTTCTAAATTCAGTAGGTATAAGTATTTGCGAATACCAATTTCTAATCTCTTGAACCTCTTTGTAAACATTGACAGTGACATTGACAGAGTCGGTGAATGTTGGGTTGCCTATCTTTAATCAGTTTTTAAAAATTTATACGCAATTTTTTCTAGAGTTAAATAAAGATCACGCCTAAATTATACAAATTTGCAAAAGGGTCGATACATGCATAGGAAGGTAATATTGAAACCCACCCCGCTACAGGCGAAAATCAATTCATTCTTGATGGATGTCTTGTGCAAGTCCCTTTTCGTAGGTTTTTTATAATAGGCCATAATTTAATTACTATATTAAAATTGGTCGTTCTGGCCTTGTAGCGTATGAAGGAAAGGTCTAAAAATTTTAATTCATACCCGTCCTTCTTTTCAACTGTCATTATTTAGCCGTACCGTTATTTTAAAATTACTCAATTTTCCGCGCGTAAACATGCTACTAAAACCCCCCCTTAATATCTAATTAAATGAATCGGAACTCCTGAGGCACGCGTTTTTGGACCAACGTTTACAGGAATTTTTTCATCATCGTGACGAGTCGAATATACCTAATCCCTATTTTTGACTTATTTCAAGAGCACCCTATAAGTATATCTATTTACATATTATGTAAACAAAAATACTTACCTATTAGTTAGATTAAAAAATAATATGTTAATATGTTGTTGTGCTAAAGTTTTAAATAAAGCTACTGGAACAAATTTGTTGTATTAATACAGAAAATTGATTTGTTAGGATAGCAAAATTGTATTAGTACCAGAAACAAATAATTTTAGTTGAAGTGACAAAAGTTCTAGCAACTAAAAAAAAATGTTATAGCAACCGACATTGTTTGAGGCCATTTTCACTAAAAAAAATTTGCTGCTGATACTTTTTTTTGGTTACAACAACCAAACTTTTCTTAGAGTGTACCTACGTATTTAGATCTGTAACTTAAGATATGTACCTAGCTAAAATGTAGGTACAGAAAGCAATTCCCCTGATTCAAATTCGGGATGCTTTCTAAGATTAAAAAATAGGTTGTGTTTTTAATTACTTATCAAAATCGAATTTGACAAATTTATTAACAATAAACGCCCGCGGTATACACGTGAATAAAATCCGGTGTTGGTAAATTGGTTCTGGTGGTAGGTACCACACATATTTTTATCAACCCACACCCGAAATAATAACCCATTCTGATTAGCAAGATGGTTTATAAGAGGTAGTCGATTTAAAATCAGTGTTACCAATCGCATCCGAATGACCGTACCGAGCCGGCCACGTGAAAATAAACAAGTTAACCAACCATTGTTGCCCACTGTAGAAAAATTTCCATTTGGGTGGTATGCGTATTGTCAATCGGCGGTTAATACAGTAACACCTACTTCTCGATATTAAATTCTATTCAGGAAACAAAAACAACACCGGGAAAAATAAAATAAATAACGCTCAATCAGAGATAAATGACCAGTATAATTTTTATTAAGCTCGGTTTAGTGCATACTCATGCGTGGTGGTTAGGACCAATTGTGATTCCGCTTTTAACTTCTCCGCCTCACCGCTCAGCATCTCGATTGGTCCAGGATAACTTTCAGCCATTTTATAGTTCGGAGGCGGCCGAAGGTGGAGTCTTCCATTGCCTATCGATATATGTTAACACCATGTCCTTTCCAGTCAAATGGTTACTGAGATTTGTCATAAGCAGTTGTGAACTCATCAGTGATTAATTTTTTGTGCACCAGTTCCTTCAGTAACTTGCTCCGGTTATACGTCATTTACGACTAGTTCGATACATTAACCGATACCGACCCTTGTTTCTTTCGGTTACCGTAAGACGTGCAATTACCACAGTGCCTTAATGAAACACCGTACCGATTAGTAAATAAAACGTGATTATTAACTTAAACTTAACGATTTCGTTGTGTGTTTTTTTGTGACTTAGCATTAAAGTGTGATAAGTTTTACGAGCCTGTGCGGTCCGAAGGACTGTACTTAAATAAATCTGGAACAGTTTTCTGGTCTTACTTACAACATGGACACGGGTAAGTCCGTATTAATAAGTTAAGCAGCTCAACGAGGTTTTTGCGAAAATGAAATTTTTGGTTTCTTTGGGAAACATTAACAGAAAATATTTGTTTAATAAACCTTACTAAGGCAGCGTCTTCTTGAACTTTAGTTAAACACAAAACCTGCTAGTAGATGGTAGATAGAAAGTCCTATACTTAAAAACAATTGAACTAAGAAAACAAAAGCTGCCCAATATACGCCAAGCGTCGATTGTTTCGAACAAATGTCATCAAATTTAACTTTAACTTAACCAACAGTTGGCGTAACTGTTTCTTATTAGTAAAATCAGTTGGTAGTTTTCGGGAACAATAGTTGATCTTCCTGGGTTAATTTTGGTACGGAAAGGGGTCGATTAGTTTCTATTTGAACCAAATGGAACTGTTTGTTGAAGCAACGCTTTGAATAGATAGGTACCAACTGACTAACAGAATGGTCCCAAACCCGAAAATGGTTTGATTACTGTAAAAACCTAAGATCGTAGCTAAGTACCTATATAAAAACAGTTGATTTTACAAAACAACGGAATATCCCGTCATATACCTACGTCAAGCGTCGATTGTTTACATTCGTTGGTTGTTTCGAATAAAATCGCATCAAATTTAACTTTCAAGCATTAAATGCCAATGATTAGAATAACCAAGGTTAAGGGTAATCAGCAGTTGATGCAACTATTTTTTAATAGTGAATCAGTTGGTAGTTTTCCGGAATAAACTTTAATTGATTAAATTTTGTTTACGTAAAGGGGTCGATTAAGTTACTATTTGGTTAATTTGAACGAAATTGCATTGTTTGCTGAAGCAACGCATTATTGAAATAGATACCGACTCATTAACTACTAAGTGAATGGTAGGTACCAAATTTGGAAACTAATTTTCTTGCCAAAATAGAGACATTAGGTAGGTACTCGAATTAAAGTAGAAGTCATATAATAGTAGAAGTGCTTTGAAACGGTTTGATTAATGTAAAATCCTAACTAAATCAGCGTTCTTATACCTACTACTCAAACCTTAGTTACTGATAAAACTTGCTGGCAGATCGTAGAAAGCTACTTAAAAACAGTTGATCTAAGAAAACAAAGCACTACCCCGTAGACGTCAACCGTCGATTGTTTACAATCGTTGGTTGTTTCGAACAAAATCACATCAAATTTAACTTTCAAGAGGCAATCGAAGCTTGATGCTATTTTGTTCCAAAAAACTAATGCTTGGAACTATCTTTTGTTTTCTAAGATCGCCTATTTCTAAGTAGCGTTCTACGATCAATCAAAAGGTCTTTTAACTAACTTTCAAGCGCCTCAACTCACATTGACTAGCGAAATTAGATGCTGTTTTGTTTGAAATAACCAAGGTTAAGGGTAATCAGCAGTTGGCACAACTGTTTGTTAATAGTAAATCAGTTGGTAGTTTTTAGAAACAAACTCCGGTGGGGTAATTTTTGTTCGTAAAGGGGTCGTTTACGTTTAGGTACTACTATTTAATTAATTCAAACCAAATGGTAGGTACGATTTGCTGATGGGAACTAATTGAATGGTTCCAAATCTGACGAATATAAAGAAATAGAAATTTCGAAGCATTTTAAATTATGGATTTATATATAGTCATCTTTTCACAGGCCATTAAGGCCCATAGCTTGTCGAGGTGGACACACTGGGTAAATTATGGATTTACTTACCTGATTTAATATTATGCATGACTATTTAGGTTAGTCTTAAACGATTAATATGTTTTAGGTAGTACATAACTATTTTATATTGCGACTTGTGAATTCTTAAATGTTAATTAATTGAAGTTATTTCTTGACTCTTGAGAGCCCAAATTTTTTTACGAATTCAACCAAATCCAAGCCATATTTTGTTAATAGCTTTAAGAGGATCACAAATCAACCGGAATTCATCAGACTTAAATTTAAAAAAAAATACAAATATTTACATAGACAAACGTTTGTACGTTGCGGTTGTCTGACATTGTTAAAGTTTCTTAAGAGTAGAATTCGCAACCCATGAAACAAAACCACAAGTTAATCCCATTTCAGGCTACTTCAGATCACTATACAGAACCCAGAAACTTTTGAACTTAATCTTTCGTAACTATTTTCTAATAAATACGAACTTATTTTTGTTGATCCTCTTAAAATCGGATCGATTTAGCGTAATTAAATATTTTTTTATTAAAAAAAAAATCGTTAAAAGTCCAGCTACTTAGCTACCGAAGGGTTTCAAGTTTTAATTTTTAACCACTCATGCGCAATCCCGTCTTCAAAACACAATTAGTTTGTTATTGAAGGTTTAAGAGAATAATAAATAATGCTAAAAAGTAGATAAGAATTAAAAATGTGTCTCGTGTTATAGTTTATTTAAAAAACCAGTTTAATTTTGATAAGTTCGAACTGACTTGTCCGGCGCATAAATCATTCCCAAAACATTGACGGTTGATAAAATGAAATTGCTGCATAATCTTGGAATATTTCTGTTCATAAAATCACGGAGGATTTTCTGCTGTAAATATTTACAAATTTAAAAATAAATTTAATGCTTCATCTATAGTTTATATCTACTTGTAAAATGGCATTTACGGTGGATTAGACCTGAGATTAATCTTGAGTGGTATTTACGAATATACCTACCTACAGATTCTGTAATTATTGTTATTTTTACCAAGATTAACAATCTTAAGAATATTGCTTATTAAAGTTTTTGCTGGTTTTATTTTGGTTAAGTTAGTATTCTGTTGCTTTAAATATCAGCATAAAAAGCAAATAGGTACCTAGTCTTTATGAATAATTCTGATAAGTTTCTTATATATTTATTATTACAACGAAAAAAGACTTGATCGATATAGTACAGAGAATTTTCAATAGGTGTTAGCCAACAATTTACTAGATATAATGAGGTTTATTTTAGTTTAAGATGTACCTATTATAACAATCACAATAAGTCCAAAAGTACACCATTTTGGTAGTTTAATCGTAGCAAAACTCCTAGTTCATAACTCATATCTATGAAGTTACCTTACCCTTTGCGTTAATAATAATAATTTTGACAGTTGACAGTACTTGCCACAACCGCCAAGCCTTCGGTACAAATCTGTAAAAAGCAGATGGGTATTTATTTATTCTACATTCTTGTAAATAACAGCAGCCATTGCTATTTTAAAAAAATTTATTTGGCTTAGTTTTGCGAATCACCAGGAAAAAAAGGTTTGATAAACAATACCAAGAGAGAGATATATCTTTCCCTCCTTTTTTGTTCGTAAAATCTGTTGTACCTAGTTCTAGCAGTTGTAATGTAAAAGTGGGTTAGTTGCCTAACGAGGATAGATGCCTAATGGCTTTTATTCCATTTAAATTTGAACGAATGCATACATGACGCCCTCTATACGCCAGTGTTACTCTGGTTATTGCAGTGCAACATCGTATGATCAGTACCAAAGTCGTTTGCGACTAAAATACAACCTTTCAGGTAAAGTTCAAGTTCGTTTATATTTTTGACGTCACAGTTAGGTGCTTTCAATGTTGTTAACTCTAAAAATTTAGTCAAAGTAGTGTTAAACTTGATATCAACAGGTAGTAGAAAAGTCAGGTTATGTAGTAAATACTTCTTTTTACCGCTAAATTCAATCGGTTCGCCTAAAAATGCCGTAGGCATCTATCCCATGCAAAATTCTGACTGAGGGATAGTTGCCTGAATATTCGCGGGGATAGATGCGTACATGGACATTATAACTGTTCCTTTTATTTTTAAGCAAACATGCCGAGAAAATATGTTAGAAAATCAAACAGAGCGTCGTGGACGGAAGAGGACTTACAAATCGCTATAGAAAAGATAAGGGACAAATCTCTAAATGTTAATAAGGCAAGCAAAACATACCGTATACCATACAGAACTCTAAAAAGGCGTTTGGATGTTAATAATTTAACAAAAAAGACATTAGGAAAACACCCTTTACTAGGGTATGAAAATGAAAAACGCCTAATTAAGCATATAAAACGGTTACAAAACTCTGGATTTGCGCCGACTGCAACAGGTGTACGGAGTATCGCATACAGTTTTGCCAAGGCAATGGGAAAGGAACATATTTTTGGACCTAAAGGTTACAAAGAGGAAAAAGCTGGTGAACACTGGTTTCGTTCTTTTATGGAGAGATCTTCGGATTTAAGCATAAGGAAGAGTGAAGGCTTATCTGTTGCACGAGCCCAAGGTATGAATAGAAAAGAAGTCAGTCAATTTTACGATCTACTGGAAAAGACACTTCTGGAAAATGACCTACAAGATAAGCCGAACAAAATATTCAACATGGACGAAACAGGGATCCAACTCATAAACAAACCCAGCAAAGTAGTGGCAGCTAAAGGCAGTAAATGTGTTTATAGTATAACACCAAAAGAAAAAGGAGAAACTGTATCTCTAATAGCCTGTAACAACGCTGAAGGAGTCTTTTTACCTCCTGTCTTAATAATGAAGGGTGTAAGAACCTACGATAGTAGGTTACAAGGTTTGCCACCAGGAGCCTCCATCTATATGAACAAGAAATCTTCGTATATAAACTCTGATCTTTTTCTAAGATGGATGAAAGAAAAATTCATACCTCGAAAACCTGAAGGCAGAGTACTTTTAATCTTAGATGGACATGCGTCTCACGCCAGCCTTGCAGTGTTACAATTAGCCACGGAAAATAATATCATAATACTGTGCCTCCCTAGTCATACAACCCAGGCGCTCCAACCACTGGATCGATCATTTTTTAAGCCCTTGAAGGACACCTATCAACAGGAAGCTCAAGACTGGATGGTTGGCAATAAGGAAAAAAGTATTACCCGTGATGTTATAGGGATGCTTATTGGTGCTGCGTGGAGAAGGGCAGCAACGGCACAAAATGGAATTTCGGGTTTCTCTGCAGCGGGAATCTATCCTTTCAACAGAAATGCAGTTCCAGACTACTTTTTTGCAATTTCAGACTCTTGCGCACCGCCACATCATGGGAATTCTACTGCTGTCGAACCGACTATAGATGAAGCTTTTCTTGAAAATGACGGGAATTATGTTTTCTTGTTTGAAAATGAACTAAACGAAAAAATTATAGATAAAATTAATTCCGTTGAACAACTAGTCGAGCAAATAGAACCTGTAGCTAGTACTTCAACTATGGAAATAAGTAACAATTGTGCAGACACCCCATCAAAAATATTGTTTGAAATAGCTCCGGTTCCTCAGATACCTATCAATACATCTAAACGCAAACAATCAGCTAAAATATTAATACACAATGTAACAATTATTAAGCCTAAAGAAAATAAAATGAAGAAAAAAAAAGAAACTAACCAAGAAGAAGGAAATGCAAGTAAAGCAATAAGGAGAACTGCAACAAAAAAGAAGGAAGCAGCGCAAGAGATTAGTCAAATTCCTGGAGTTTCTGGAACACGTTCAACTGCAACACAAAAGAAGGGGGCAACGGAAAAGATGAACCAAATTCCTGGAAATACGTCGTCAAAACAGGAATGTAGATGCATAGAATGTGCTGAGGATTATTATCAAACGTCAGAAGCTGTGGATTGGATAGAATGCATATCTTGTTTAGGGTGGCTGCATGAGTCCTGCTCAATGTACGGTGATCGTTGTAACCAATGTGGGAGGGTTCAAAAACAAAAGCTGCTGGCAGCAAAACGAAATATAAATTCTTAGTTTTCTATCAGAAAATTCTTACCTTTGTATTTTTCTATAAAAGAAGAGTATTGTTATTTTTTTTATTTTACGTGGTAAAGGTACCTTGCCAAAAATACATACAGATTATGCTTTATTTTATATTTTAATATTTAGTTACATCGGTATTTTATTGTTCTATGCCAATAAAAAATTCCTCAAAATGAGCTGTAAATAGTATTTTATTTTACCATATTTACATTAAATTTTTATAATTTGGCATCTATCCAACATGTAGGCATCTATACCTTTTCTTATAAGCATCTATCCCATGGAAAAGGCAACTATCCCTGAAATGCCTGATCATGAAATTATGCTTTCTTCAAAAAATACAATATTTCTAACGATCTGACAACACTACAATTCAGTACTAATTACTGTATTTCAAGTGGCTACGCTGTTGCCATTTTTTTTATTGTGGGCTATAAAAGAATAGACAGTAAATAATCTTAGTGTAGGCATCTATCCCACTTTTACCCTAGCTATTAACTGTTATTAATATTCTTTGGTATTTTTTACGGAAGTTACCGCTAGCATTATATTCATATTAACATCATAATATTTCAGCTTTACTGAGAAAGTGCAAGGGAAAAGTATATTTTTATATCTTTCTTTGTTTACAAGTTTTCACACAAAAGGAAGAAGCCCTCTCACACAACTAATCTGTGCAATTTTGCTTTGTTATGTTGCCCTTAAGGCCCAAAATAAAACTTGATTGAAAAATGTCAAAAGAAAAGTGTCATCATACACTGCCTTTTATTAATGAATAGAAGTGGGTAGTAACTATGCCAATTTTTAATACGAACTATGAACTGCCTAGTTGAGTATTTACAAAAAAAGGTCTGTAGAGTGGTTACATTTTCTCGTGGACCGCGAAATGCGCAGAGCGGGGAAAGAGATGACTATAGAAAAAAGAAGACCAATATACATAAAAGTGAAACCTGAAAACATCGTACTCTCTTGCGCTGCAAATTTAAAAGTCTTTAGAAGCCCCAAGGTCAAGACAGATAATTAAACACAACGACAACTCAAAACAAACGCACGTGCTAACCCAAGATGGACGCAATGACAATAATAAACGAATGACGATGTTTTTAAGATGGCCTGTAACCGCCGTAAACACAATTTTGTCTTCCGCGCAGTAGGTAGTTCACGAGAAAATGTAACCACTCTACTTGTATAATGAATTTCGATAGTATTCTTTCTCGTCGCCCACAGAACTAAAATTTAAAGTTTCGTTGAAGTAGTTCAATATTTAGTAGCAAAAAATTAGTCTCAACCTCAAAAAAAAAAAAAATGTCCCATAGATCGGTGCCCATTCAGTACTTTCGGTGATTTTTTTTTCGAAATTATTGATTTAGTACAGAACCACAAAGAACGTCTGCCGAAAACCCGTAACAGTTATTACCTATGCATTACAATTTTAGAAATACCCGTTCCCCGTTCCTCTGCCTTTTTTAAATTTTAGAACATTTGACTACAACCTTGTACAAATACAACAATGTACCTATTGAAAAACCAAGTACGTATTTCGGCAACTAAAATGCCATCCTCAACAGCAAATATATATAAACACAAACAACAAAGTGTACTGGGCTTAACCTTGGATGTTAGTTTCTGACTTGCAGGGAATACATTTCCCTAGAATAGGAGGGATAACAAAGTCCACGTAACCAAGTCGTTTAAAAACGTGGCTTTGAACCCCCTCTCCAACGTTCTGAAAAGGATAGGGCACTATAAGAGAAGAGTTCATTTATCGAGTGAATTAACCAGAAAGGTTTCGAGTGCTGAGGGGTTAAAACGGCATGTATGGTAAATATATTTATTCATGTTAGTACTTAAGTTACGGCCACCAAATTGTTAAGAATGCATCGACTCATTACATTTTAATACGAAAAAATAAAATAACGCAAAGTATAATGCGTTCAAGCATTTTTTAGGCAACAGTGGGCCACGATTTTAATTTATTATGGTTAGCTTGGAATTTGACGAGCTGCTTATATTGAATGTTATTTATCGGAACAAGTTAGTGGTTCTAAACCCAAAGGCATGGCGAAAGTTGGTGCTTATTCACAGGAGTACAGATTGTACAGAAAAGTAATATATTGACCTTGATTTTGTAAAATTATGAATTCGCTTATAGGTACAGAAATACCGTATATAAAATCACAAGAATATAATTAGTAGATACTATTCACGTAAATGTAAAACGTGTAAATGTAGTGGTGAGGATTTACATATTTGACTAATTCAGTAATAATCTTCTAGTTATGCTATCTGTTTAGTTCACATTTACTCACTTGTCTGCGTAAATAAGGTAGATATAGATTGTCTTGTTTCCAAATATTCTGCTAAATTAAGACAGAAACAAGTTTGCAACTGGCGATGTTGATTGTGTTGTAAACCACCCCTTTAAATTTAATACAAGCTAAATTATACTTAATAGACAAATTTATACCAGGAAGAGCTTTTATTTTTGCTTATAAAGTTACGTACTGCACTTCAATTTTCAAATACCTTTAATACCAGTATAAAACAATAAAATCATGGCTTACTGAGATCTAAAAATATCGCAAACATAGTCTCTCTCTTGTGTTATTAATCTTTATGATTGGTTTGATTCGACATTGTAGTCTTCCATCTAGAACTGTCAGTGGCCAATCTTAAACGCTGAGTAGCTGGAACATCATGATACTAAGACTATACTGGAACATTGTACGTCTCTCCTATTTAAGAAGTATATTCTGTTCTTGGTCGTCCAGGTGCATTATTTTCTTCTATTCTTCCCTCAATTATTGTCTTAAGGAGTTTTTCGTGTCGCAGGATATGGCCAATCAGTAAATCTTTTCTTTTCCTTATGTGATTCAGAATGGTACGCTGCTCGTGAACTCTCTCTAACTACCTTTGTGTTTGTATCGACTCAGCTGATTCTTAACATTCGTCTATACCATCTAGGAGCGGATGGGCAATAGTAAACCAGCCCGGGAGTTACAAAGAACCACCGGCCTTACATTGTAGTAATGTTGGAGAGTACTCAGTGTCTACAATTTTAAATATTTACTAAAATAAAACTAGGTAGGTATTTTATTTAAATTTAAAAATTAATACGAACGTTTAACAAAACAATAATCCTTACATTGTTACCGATTCATAAATCTGTCCGCCACTTGTCTATTTTTAGCAACCCTTTTATTACCAGTATCTATTTGATTATTAAATACCAATCTCTCTATGATTTTAAGTATGCATGAAAAAATTAGTGTTTTTTTATATTCGTCAATTTATTGATAGATATGCTTCCAATTTTTCAGTCCTTTTATAAATCTACTATTGTCTGAGGAAGAATTGCTGTATGCCAATCAATTTTAAAGCGCTTCCATTTAAAATAAGTTGAGGGTTCAGGGATGATATTGAAATAACCTTTTTTTTAGGCATTTATCTTTTGGTAAGTCCTTTTTCCTTCTCTTACTTACTAAACGAAGTAGAAAGATTTTATGAAGAACTGTACCTACAGATCGAATATACCAGCAACAATACGTGAAAAGTTCCAAATAAAGATATCAAAACAAAAATTCCAATCTTAGAGGATAGAAGTATACTTAGGGTAAATTATAAAAGCGAACAAAGAGACCAAAACAGCAGAGATAAATAGACGGATAAAGCTAGGCTGGGCCTATTCCATTCCTTTCGAAAAGTTTAATTACGTTTTAAAAAACAAAAACATACCACAATATCTGAAAACCAAAGTCTTAAAAATGCACTCACATACGGCTGTTAAACATGGATAAACCTAAGCTCAACGGACGATGGAGAGGAATATGCTTAGTATTTCTTTACGGGATAGAAAAACCAGCACGTGGCTAAGATCGGTTACAAAAGTAATTGAGTTGGGAGAATATATATTATAATCACGATGAATTGGAGGTCTGCAGGCCATAACGCGAGGCAAGCAGATAATAGATGGAACGCCACGATTGATCAATGGCACCCTTGGGTAGGAAGCAGAACCAAAGGAAGAGCACATCAAAGATGGGTAGACGGCATTAAACGCACAGCTGGACTAGCGTAGAGAAGAAGGGCCACAGATCGTAGAGCTTGGAAAGGACTAGACGAGGCCGGTTTTACGATTTGTAACACCGATATTAATACAGCTTTGGGGGTGATTTACTGAACTACTTTATTTGGTCAAAGTTGTTACAGTTATTTTCAATATCTAGATAAAAAAAGAGATTTACACCTGGTTACAAATGAAAATACTGTTTAGCAATTATGTGATTCATTTTATAGGAATATTTTATAAACAAGTTAGTTTAAGCATATTCGTATCTATTTGGATAACTCTTATTGTTCTTATATTTCGAAGGCTTTATATGCCAATCTGCAGTGTTTAAATAGTTTTGCATGTAGTGCCAGAACGGACATTTTACTACTGGATATATCGAGGGCTTGGTGTAAGAACACTGTATGGATATTTTTGGGCGTTTTAACTTTAACTATGCTCACAAAAATTGTTTTCGTATTTAAAACTGCAAAAATTTCGATTTTTAATACCTATACATACATACTTGGGCACTATTCCACGACACTTATGTTTTCTTGACTAAAGAATTTTTTTGTTTCTAACATGGGCACATCGTTTCCTGTTGGCTCGTTCTTTTGCGTCATCACATTTCTGTCATTTTTACGAACTTTATCTGTTTATTGCATATCCAAAAGTAATAAAAAATAATAATAAAAAAAAAATAACTTAAGATTAGGTACAATCCGTAAGACTTAAGGAATGTAAAAATTTCAATTAATGAAAGTCTAAAAAGAATGGAAAGAAGCATTTCAAATGAGTGTTAAATGCGACAGAAAAAGATGCTGTAGAAAAAGAACACAAAACCATACATTCAAATATAGGAAACGAGGAGAAGAATCATACAATAACTATGGAAGAAATAGACGAGCCAATTGAAAAATTACAAAACAGCCAGGTCATGATAAAATAACATCCGAAAGGTGAATAAATATTTCTAGAAATATGTATGCAACATTAACGTAAGGCAAAACACCAAAACATGGCAAGTAGGAGTAATTGTCCCCATCCACAAGAAGGGTGACATATGTACGTGACTGTGATAACTATAGAGGAATCACATTGTTAAGCATAACATAGTACCATACCAAGACATACGAAAACAATGCTAGAAAAAAGATTACGAACAACTGACCAAATATTGGAAGAATTATAAAGTGGCGCCAAGAAAATTAGAAGTACCTATATAAAACTTTTTGTCCTAAAACAAACACTAGAAAAATTACAAACGGGCAAATCCAAAACACTCTTCATATTTATAAACCTAGAAAAAGCCTTTGGTGGAGTGAGGAGAGAACGAGACTGAAAAATCTTGAAAGATGGAGCTGTAGATGGGACACTTATTAGACCAAAGCTTATACAAATTACGCTGTTACGCAGAACTTGGTGTTTAGAACGTTTTAAACCAAATTGAGATTCAGGCCATGAGGAGTAATGATGTATAATATGTGGGGGTTAGACAAAATAAAAAAAAATAATTTTATTGCGGCAATTTAATTATTTGGCCCCAAACAGGTCCCATCCGCCCCTCGTAGCATCACATCTCGAACGCTTCTAACCCTTTCTCTTCATTTTTGGGTATCGTCCATGATCCACCTCCGTACAGTGTGATGCTCCAGACGAAAGTTTTCAAAAATTGTTTCCTTTTGACCAGTGAACATTTATTTGTCGTTAATATAGTATAAATATGTAAGTAGGTATAGTTTTTTAAGAGTCTATACATCAGATATAAAATGAGATAAGAATGTAATATTTTATTTTCTAGAAATTTAATTTTTAAGGATTAACTTCATCGAGGGAATACTTTTTAATGTATTTTAACCAACTATAAAAACTTTATATACTGAGCGATTCACATAAGACGCGCCCCTTAACAATTGGAATAGGCAACCCAACTTACAATTTCGTAAATAACCTTGATCCTTAATTAAACGTATATAATCTGGTGGCCTACTGCAGAATGATGGTGCCAGGGTTACATTCCAAACTGAAAACTGTTATAACCCATGATTAGAAAAATAAGAAACTATCATTAACTATAAAAAAAAAAAAAATATAAAATACTAAAATATGCTAAAAATAACAATTTTATACCTATACAAATCACCTTAATGGAAAATTATTTTAACGACTAGAAATTTCTAACTGCCATTTTTAAAGCGTTTGTGAACATATCTACCCTACTAGATCAAACTGTTTTTTAAATTTGCAGGTATTTTTAGTAGCTTTGGAAATAAGTATATGGGGTCGTTGCATTTGAAGATTTCAAAGGGCGCGTCTTATGCCAATCACCTTCGAAAGGATTTGAGCCACTGACCAATATTTGTTCATTTATCTAATTTACATGATTCGTTAATGTACCGTTATTTACAACAAAAGATAATTCATTTGATCGCTATTCATTGAGGGGTAAATCATTGACAGCAAACTACTTTGCTAAGGCATTTGTTTTATTAGCATTTTTAGATTACTATCAGACTTAATTAAACAAGTGTATAACATCAGTTTGAACCCGGAGACACTACTATCAAACAGTAACGGCCCCTGAAACAATTCTTGAGGAACACCTCTGATTATTTCTTTCAAAAAATAAGCCCCATTCGTAATTTTATTTTATACGATTGCATAACGTTTAAGCTATTTTGTAGACTAAAACTAAGGTCTTAAAATAAATGCGCTGTTTTATGCTATTGTAACATTGTGATCATTTTAGTATTTTTGGAATTCTGTAGTATAATATTAATATAATAATTTTGTGGTCAGTTTCATAATACAAAAAACAAAACACTCGTACAATTCTCTAAATGTGGAGCAATTTTTATTTATTTATTATATCGATTCTCCCTTACACTATAAACTTATTAGATATACTGCCCAGCAAACCAATTTTATGTTGCCCTTTATTTATGCCATAATCGACATGTTTCAGAAAATGTTATTTAATTTGACAAACTTTAATTGATCTATCCAATATGGGAAATTCTGAGAGAAATTGGACCGAAGTAAACGAACTATTTCGCATTTTGATAAGATATAATCGTTGAGCTTCGATATCGATATCAATATTTTATCTGAGTCATAATACGGAAAAAAAAGTCGGTGTATTTTCAACAGAGGCGTAACAAGTCAAAGATTATTCGAAAAAGGAAATTTGTATCTGAATTTAGATTCGAATTGGGACTTTCCAATCCATAATTAATAATGGCATCAAAATTTGAATCCAGAATCAACACTTCTAAGTTGGTATCAAAATGCTCTTCAAATACAGATCTGAATTCTTGAATCCTTATCTAAAAATACAAATTGGGTCTGAAAATGCCAACTCTTGAATTAAACTCCTCCCATCAAATCTAAAATAAACACATCAGTCTATGTCTTAATCTACAAGATTCAGATCGACACATTAAGATTAAAATACCGAAGCACAGCTTGAATAATTAATAATCAGATTAATTAGAATCAAAATTTGAATCCAAAACCAACATTTCGTTTATTGAATTCGACTTGTGAATTCGAATCCAAAAGAGTTTGATGTCGTATGGCAAAAATAATATCTATATTTAAAAAGGGAAACAGATTAGACACTAAAAATTATAGAGGTATAAGCCTAAAGCTAAAATTATAACAACGAGAATCCAAGTAATAGCAGAGACTCTACTAGAAGAAGAACAAACAAGTGCGTTCGGGTAACGACGCAGTCCTCATAATTAAACAAATTATTTATTGAATAGAAAAGAGAATATAACCTCCAAACACATATTGCATTCATAAACTACAATAAAGCTTTAGATCAGCATCAGAACCCAGCTGTGGCAAATACCTAATGAAAAAGGCTTTCCGGAACACTTAACAGAGATCGTCAAAAGCTTCGACTCGTATAAGTAAACCGCTGTTATACATACCTATAGTTGTAAACAATGACGAAAACTCAGAACAGATTTATATTAATCAAGGTGTAAGGCAAGGTTGCTGTTTATCCCCAGTAATTTTAAACCTATGCTTAGACGATATCATCAAAAAATGGAATGCAGCAGCGCTACAAGGTATATATATACAGCTAATTCCAGATAAATACATTAACACCATACTATTTGCTGACGACCAACAGAAGAGGATCTGCAAAGAGCCGCATATTCACTTAATATTGTTTCTAAAAATTACAACTGCGAATTATTAACAGCAAAGACAAAAATTATGGCGTTTTACGGGTCAGAACCGATTAGATCCAAAATATATATCAATAATACCTGTCTTCAACAGATATCGCACTTTACTTATTTAGGATGCGATGTATCATACGAAAATGACAAAGATATTAATAATAAAGTTACACAGTTCCAAAGAATGTGTGGTACTATAAGGCGAACCCTTGATAAACATTGCATAAGATTAATATTTCCACATTTTATATTTTATGTTCGCTGAATTTTCTTTTTGGCAAGTTTAATTTTTAATATGTTGACTTGTAACCATTTTTAATTTCCTAATGCCGAACTCTATTTTTATCAGCAGTTGAAACCTAGTACAGTTAGCAAATGAATTACTATTGGAGTAATTAAGATTAAATTCTAGGCCATTGATGTGAACTAAGAACAGCAGTGGCCCTAGGGTCGACCCTTGTGGCACACCTAAATTATTCCGATTTTCTGAAGTGCGGTGAAGTACGGCGCTTTACTTGTGGTTACTTTAAAATCACCTATTTTCAGTGCCACGGATCCGTACTCATTCAATTTATTTAGTAAAGGTATTATAGATAACTCTTTTACAACTTCAGAAAAATTATGTAAGTCTAACTCCTCTTTCAATTTATCAACACAAAATTTAATTCGGATTTACTTGTAAATAGAACGTACATTTTGAGTTATTGGGATTTTGTAAAAATTTCTTTAGAAGTAGATGTCAACAAAAACCGAAGTTATTCGTTATCCATCAAAGGCAGAAACCTGAAATTTTACAGGTTATTTATAGGTACGAAATCATACTAGCGAATATTCAATCAGGCATTTTTCTATTTTACGTTTTTTTTTTAATTTTCTTATGTATAACATGGTAAATTCCACAAAGCTGGTTTGATATAATCACATTTCAAGTGCGTTTATACAGTAAGAGTAGTGAGGGAAGCTATAATTTTCCTTTAAAATAGTTTTACATGTTTTGGCACCGTTAAAAGTTCTAAACTATAAACTTCCAATACTGTAGATGTAATTTATTATGGCCCGCTGTTCACTTTGAATTACTGAAACTATAAATTACATCGGGCTAGGAAGCGATGAGAGTGTAACGAGTGTAATGAGTAATAATTACAATTTTCTTAATACATTAATTAGATACAAGTTGGCAATCCATTGATAGTTAAAGACGTTCAAGAATGATTTGTCGCTTTATTTTCACCGAAAGCAGTAATCTCGTATGTATTAAGCTGTCCGTATAATTAAAAGAGATTTTACTACGGTTTTTTTGGCACGTTAAAAACCTGACTCAATTTTTTTTATAATTATAGAAATGTTATTGTGCGAAGCATGTGGATCGGAAGATAATCTCTAGAATTACTTTCGTTATCGTTTCGTTTGTAAATACAGCTTAGAAGCAAAGCGTTAATTGTACGCAGGAAGTGTGTTTAAGGTTGCCAAAAATTGTAACAATCACAAGGTTTGGTTAATTTTTACCATGAATTCGAAACTTAGTGTCACTCTTTCGGGATTATTTTGCGGTAGATAAATACCTAGTTTATCTCTGTAGGTTTAAAAAAAGGTGAAGTTGTCTTGAAGTCCAGAATAATATTTAACCTAATTTATTAATTTATTCTACTTAAATCAGTTACATAATATGCCAATAAGCACAATATTTTAAGGTAGTGATATTGAAAACTGTGCTAACAGAGACTTTTTTCTAGTACATAATTATTTAACTGTAAATGCTATTATCAACAAGCCTGAATGATTTTGCATAATACATTTATACCATTCAGTTACAACTAAATACCAATAGGAAGGTTTAAATGCCATAGAAAACGGCTAAATTAGTATTCTTAATTATAATGCCGGACTTCCATTATGTGGACTTTCTCTTACTTAAACCTATCGCAAATTTTTCATAAAGGATTTAGTATAAAATTTGCAAATTTTGAAAAATAAAACGGAAACGTAGAATTTTACAAGGCCCACCACATACGTGAGCGGTCGGTTGTCACGTCACCTATTTCTCAGTCTCTGTTACTGAATTTACGCTTCCTTCTCATGGCGCTTACTTAAGGTAGTTGGAGCGTGAAGTAAAATCCATAAGATTTTAATAATCTTTGGTGTACAGCTAGATTAAGTATTGCTCGATGTAAATCCAAAATTTCAGCCAACTTGACCATTTCCGATCGGAGTTATTGTACTTCAAATTTGGAAGATTTAACATGACGAGTATAGGGAAACTCAAGAAATCATCTACATAATTGAGTCTAGAATCGCGAAAACCCATAAGCTTATGACTGAAAACTAGGTAAATATAAATGAAGGTCTGGGGAAAAAAAACTAGTTAAAAAAACATGCATGACCATCTGGTTTCAAAGATACCGGGTGTTTGACTTAAGAGGCGAACATAGGGAAATAGCATGGGAAATCGTACACATGCAGATTCCTGCTCCCCGTTTGAGTTGATAGGATTGATAGGGGTATAAATCGAAAGACAAAAAAATTACGCTTAATATAGTAGTATAATAATAGCTTAAAAACTGCAATAAATAATTTGAATTTTATTCGCAGAAAGTAGACCAGCCATGATCAAATTTGAAGTTTCTTTAGGTCAAAATAAATTTTATTTTCTGTCAGTTATCAATTCACGTATCTACTTAATCACGATGAATAGTAATAATGAACGTTTGAATGAGGAGAGGGTATTTATTGTTAAACATTTTATACTGGCATCAGTTTTCACACAGTTCGTGATTTGAAAACCATCAGCTGTTGCGATACCTAGCAGAATCAATAGATGGCATTGCTCTCATGATCCAACTAGAGATCCTGTATATATTAGGATAAGAGTTGGGAAAATGAGACTATTTTGACAGCAATTTTTGATCCAAACATGTGATCAACACAAACGTCATTTTAATTGTCATCACAGTGTCACTTAACCAGTCAAATATAAAAACCGCAAATATTTTAACACAAGATTTATTTGAACAGATTAACATTATTTTCCTTTATTTCAGCTCTATTATTACAATTTCTGGCGCTGAACCCAATCATTTTGTCGTATTTGACCCTTTATTAATAAACATCAAAATTGTCAATTTTAACAGATTTCAAGTAAATGCATTTTAATTAAGTAGTCCATGCAAAAATTGATCCAAACCAATCAAACTGTATCACGGCGTTTTCCCAACTCTTATCTTTATATATACAGGATCTCTAGATCCAACTAGAGATCCTGTATATATAAAGATAAGAGTTGGGAAAATGCCGTGATACAGTTTGATTGGTTTGGATCAATTTTTGCATGGACTACTTAATTAAAATGCATTTACTTGAAATCTATTAAAATTGACACTTTTCATGTTTATTAATAAAGCGTGAAATACGACAAAATGACTGGCTGCAGCGCAAGAAATTGTAATAATAGAGATGAAATAAAGGAAAATAATGTTAATCTGTTCAAATAAATCTTGTGTTAAAATATTTGCGGTTTTTATATTTGACTGGTTAACTGACACCGTGATGACAATTAAAATGACGTTTGTGTTGATCACGTGTTTGGATCAAAAATTGCTGTCAAAATAGTCTCATTTTCCCAACTCTTATCCTAATATATACAGGGTCTCTAGATCCAACTAGAGATCCTGTATATATTAGGATAAGAGTTGGGAAAATGGGACTATTTTGACAGCAATTTTTGATCCAAACACGTGATCAACAAAAACGTCATTTTAATTGTCATCACAGTGTCACTTAACCAGTCAAATATAAAAACCGCAAATATTTTAACAAAAGATTTATTTCAACAGATTAACATTATTTCCCTTTATTTCAGCTCTATTATTACAATTTCTTGCGCTGCAGCCAGTCATTTTGTCGTATTTGACCCTTTATTAATAAACATCAAAAGTGTCAATTTTAACAGATTTCAAATAAATGCATTTTAATTAAGTAGTCCATGCAAAAATTGATCCAAACCAATCAAACTGTATCACGGCATTTTCCCAACTCTTATCTTTATATTATACAGGATCTCTAGATCCAACCAAGGCCCGCTGAATTAATATTGCATATGAGGCCTGCCCACTTCATTTAGCCAAGACGCAATTAGCAAGGACGCAGGCGCCATTTGTGGTGAACTATACGTTTGTCACAAATGTATAGTTCACTTCAAATGGCGCCTACGTCCTTGCTAATTGCGTCTTGGCTAAATAAAGTGGGCAGGCCTTATAATATGTAATATTAATTCAGCGGGCCTTGATTCAACTACCTTAATTCAAAATAGCAAACATCAAGATGTCACAGCTCCTGTGCTATCTAACTAGCAGTGTTGCCAACGTCCAAAAAATCCCCTGTATGACTTATAAAAATCTGCTGAATTTATAAAAAAATTAGTTAAATAACGTTCCAAAGAATATTATGTTATAACTACAAGAAGGAAACGACAATTTTAAGAATTGTGTTATATACGAATATACAGGGTGTTTGAAAAAAGCCGACAAATAGTCATATCATGAGAAGCTACATCAAAAACCTAACAAGAAACTTCAAAGGCATTTTGGCATCAAACTCATAGTTCCCACAATATCTTCGATTAAAGTTTTTTAAATTTGGCAACGTTGCTACAACTTTTTTACTTTTTACCAATCTTAAGTACTATCTACAATTACAAAATAATAAACTAAAAAAAAGAACTTTTTATTCAAAACTAGATAACAATTTATAATAACTGTTCAAAATGACCCCCTCCAACATCTCGACACCTTCTCACTCAGCGAATGATGCCGTCATTCATGTTCTGTAACATATTATTTTGTCTTATTGTGGTGGCTGCTTGCTGCATTCTTTCTATCAGCTGCTCTTCTGTGTTTATTGCTTCTTGGTAGACGAGCTCTTTTAAAGTTCCCCATAAGAAGAAGTCAAGACAGCTTAAATCCGGACTTCTTGCACACCACTCTGCCGGACCACTTCGTCCAATCCATCTCTCAGGGAACTCCTCATTTAACCAGTTTCTTGTTTGAATCCCCCAAAGAGCTGGTGCTCCATCCATTTGGATCCACATACTTCTTCCGGTTGCTAAAGGGATGGCTTCTAATAAATCCGGCAAGTTGTTAGTCAGAAACTCCACAAAATTGTTTGCAGTCAAACGTTGGGGTAAAACATGTGGTTCTATTAATATAGTACCAAGAATTCCAGCCCAAACGTTTACACTAAATCGCACCTGATGATGGGTTTGATAAATAGCATGGGGGTTCTCGTCACTCCATTGGTGCATGTTGTAAATATTGAAAATCCCATTGCGAGTAAAAGTGGATTCATCTGTCCATAACAAAATCGCATTCTCCGCTGATAATCTTCTGGCAGTAAACCTTGTGCCCGTTGATAATGATATGGGTATAAACCATTTTCTTGTAGTAAGCGATGTACTGTTGAGTGATTAAGGTTTAATCTACCAGCTACAGAACGAGTACTTAATCCAGCATTATTTTCAAAGGTATTCAGTATCTCTTCCTCCACATCTGGCTCCAGTACATGTCGGCCGCGACCTCTGTCAGTCGCATAAGGGGCAAGTCTTCCTGTCTCCCGTAATCTTGTATCTAACCTTCTTATCACATTTGATCTAGGATGTCTTCTATTTGGGTAACGTTGCGAGTACAGTTTCCAGCCTCACCTAAGATTAGGTACATTATCTGCATATTCTCGAAGTGTATATTCCATAATACAATATTTCAAAAACACAGTACTAATTAAACGAAATAACAACTTTTCAACAAAAACACAAAATATCAAACCAAAACACAACAGAATAATGAAACAAACGGACAATTTTCGAAATTATTAAAGCAGACAAGCAATTGCTGACGAATCAAAATGACAGGAAAGCAATGTTGATCTAAATAATAAAAAAATCGAATTTTCCAGTAGTTACTTAGAAACAGTGCAGTGTTGCAAAACCTTTTAAAACTTTCAGAAGCAAAGAATTTGCTTTAATTGAAAACACATTATAGCCAAACTCCAAGCAGAAAGTGCTAAAATACCAACTGGTTTTGTTTCCTGTTGCTTAAACTATGACCAGTCATTGCCATTTAATAATAATTCGCCCTAATAAGGAAATTAGTATCCTACTTAAGACTATCAATTACTCGATAACTAGAGGGTTACCAGCAAAATGGGACTAGAGTTTTTTGCTTACTTCTTAATGCTGCTTCATATGGTGTGCCTATTTGTCGGCTTTTTTCATACACCCTGTATACTTTATAAATGAACCTTACTGAACGAATTTCGTATTTTGAACTAAATCGTACCGAGAAACTTTAATAAAACAAACACAAACAAGATATTGCGGTATTTTAACAAAACATACAAAGTAATCCAGAAAATTCTACAGCCCTTAACAAAAAAAGTGATTTCAGAATAAGTTGGTAACACTGCTAACTAATACTCAGTTTAAACAAGGCCTACTGTATCAATAGCGACTTCGTCCCTATAAGGCCGCTCCACTTCGCGTTTTACAAATTTTTGGACAGGACCAGGAACTAATGCCCCCTTTATGAAGTTGTTGCTACTATTATAACTGTCAACAGTGTCAACTAACATATGATCAAAATTTTTGTTCATTAAGTATGGCTATGAAACAAAAAATTGGTGCCTTCAAAATTGGCTCACCATCTTTACTTCAAAATTGTTGACAGCTGTCTCATTTTGTATTACTTACGCTTTTTATTATGTATTCTCTAGAACAAAAATTTTTTATGATACAGTCATATTATCGAAACTTACATCTAGAAAATGTTTCTCATTTGTGTTTAAATGACTTCCGAGAGCGCTTTCCTGAAGTAGCAGTGATTGATGATAATTTCCGACGTCAACTGCTGCGTACTGTTACCAATTTTGAAGAAACTGGTAGTGTAGGTCACAGAACTGGAGCTGGCAGGAAATGAATTCGAACGGAGGATACCATCGAACAAGTAAGAGCACGGATGGAGGAAGAACCTACATTGTCGCTTCGAAGGCTGTCGCAGGAAACCAATCTTAGTTATGGAACATGTGAAACCATTTTAACAAAAGATTTAGAGATGTTTCCCTACAAGGTTATAACAAACGAGTTGAATACTGTACCTGGTTCCAAGACAATTTAAATGATGATGCTTTGGATTTAACGTTCTTCTCAGACGAGTCATGGTTCTATCTCTCTGGATATGTTAATTCGCAAGTAATGAGAATGTGGAGCACCGATAATCCCAATTTCATAAGAGAAACTTCCTTGCATTGTCCTAAAATTGGTATTTGGGTAGCTCTTTGGCGAAGGAGGTTGATTGGTCCCATAGTTTTGAAGGGACTTGAGGTGAACTATACATTTGTCACAAATGTATAGTTCAACTGAAATGGCGCCTGCGTCCTTGCTAATTGCGTCTTGGCTAAATGAAGTGGGCAGGCCTTATATGTAATATTAATTCAGCGAGCCTTGGTCACGATCGTCGCCTGCGTTGATTAAAAACGGAGTTTATAAAGCCTGCCGAATAGCAAAAATGGCCATTATGCAAATTTTTGCCACTGCTTGCTTGTGGCGCTAGTTATCCATCGTTGACAGCTGTCAGCTGGCTTTGATTTTTTACGATTTACAACAAATACGGGTTATTGGATGTTTAATATTTAGTCCAGAAAGCGTATTACAATATAAATTTCAATTTTAGACAGCTTTTCAAAACCTTATGAGACTGTGTAAAAAATTAACTAAATAAGAGTGTAAGAAGGGTGCAGATACTTACTACTTTTCCTCGGCACAAACCAAGAAGACTCGAGAGATTGGACTGGTTATTTAGCCTAAATATAAAACTAAATCTGTAGAATTATGGCAAGGAGGGATGCAAAAAGACATTTTTAGAACGTACTTTTTGTTATATAACTAAACGAATAGCCAAAAATTAACAAATTTAAATTAGAAATACAGCTGTCAGTGAAAGGATAACTAGCGCCACGGAGAAAATTTGAACTAGTCGATTAACTGTCAAACGGCCCTATTCGGCAGGCTTTATAAACCCCGTTTTGAATCAACGCAGGCGACGGTCACGATAAACCAGTTTCAGGTGTTACTCCACATGGCGCTACTTACCAACGGAAAGTCATTGTCATTGGACGAAATTTTGATCACGCGCATTAACAGCTGCCACTCACTGCAGTTAAGTTTCAAACTATAGTTGTTAACTAGCACCATGTGGATTTCGTTGGTGTGTATTATTAGCAACCGCTGATACTACAGCTACATAAATTTCAAAACACAGCATGGTATTTTTAAAGTATTAGGCGTTTTACATCAAAATTGAAAAGGTTGTGGAAGGAACTTTAGCAGAATATCTGAAAGGTATAATAATTTAGTAAAAAAAAAGAATGAAAGGAAATAAAGTGAATAGTTGAATATAGTCCTGAGAAGGATTGTTTTCAGATTTCAGACCTTTGTATTCATATTTCTGATGAAGATTAGCAGCACCGTTTTGCCAGGTTATTAATTTCTTGTTGGTTACTATCCGAATTTTCGTTTTCTTGCCAACTTTAGAGTCCTCTATTAGCAAACAAATGAAATCCTCTATTGAGAAAAGCCTAACTAACCTAATTTTTTCCTTTTGCTATTAATTTTAATTGGAACCGAAACACAGTGGTAGAGTAGGGAAGGTAGGCGGTTGTCGAAGGCGACATTATCCAGTACGCATAGCGTGCGACACCGAGTACAGAGAGCAACTTAGGAGGCTTTAACCCTCACGTTGCCGCCTATACTCTCCCGTGGAGTTTCAGTGCTTTACGTTTTCTTAATTTAATTAAATTGTAATTTGCGGAACATCTATCAAACATATTCCAACCCCATCCCGCCGTTGCTAGCCCTGAAGAAGAACGTGGCATCATAAACTACCTCCAAGCTTTTTTATAACTAAGCCCACCAATACAACCCTTCACTACAGTAGAAATTACAACTGCAATTAAATATTCAAACAACAAAAAATCGCCCGGGTATGACCTAATCACTGCCAAACCATTGAGAGAACTGCTCCGCAAGACAGTAATGGCTATAACATAAATCTTCAATGCAGTCATAAGATTGCAGTATTTTCCAATTCAGTGGAAATTCGGCCAAATAATTTTAATTCTCAAACCGGGTAAACCCGCTCATGAAGTTACCTCTTATAGACCGATAACGCTACTACCACTACTGTCAAAAGTATGAGAGAAGTCAATATTAAAGAAACTGGCACCCTTAATATAACAAGAAGTACTAATTCCAGAGCATCAGTTTGGGTTTTGTCAGAAATACTCTACATTAGAACAGATCCACAGAGTAGTCGATGTTATAGAGGACCTCGAAGAATGTAGATATTGTGTTGCGGTATTCCTTGATGTCAGCCAGGCGATCGACCGAGTCTGGCATCCTGGGTTACTATATAAAATATATTTAGGTCAAGTACGGCGAAAGCCAGTCTGGACTATATCTAATTAAGGCAGGCGTTCCACAGGGTAGCGTCCTGGGACCCACCCTATACCAGATCTTCACAGCTGACCTACCATGCAATGATAATGCCGTGACGGCCACATTCGCAGATGACACTGTGTTAGTAGTCTCTCACTCGGATCCTACACAAGCATCGGCTATCCTACAAAATTATCTCGACAACATGAAAAAATGGTTGCACAGGTGGCGCATAAAAATCAACGAAAACAAATCCACGGCTATCACGTTTACGACAAAACATAATTCCGCTTCTCCGGTCACAATGAACGGTATGCAAATTCTAATTAAAGAAGAGGCTAAATATCTCGGCATGTACCTTGACAGGCTTCTAACATGGAATGGTACATCAGCAATAAAACCCTTCATGAGGACCTTAAAATTCCATGGGTCACAGAGGAAGTCAAAAGACGTACGTAAGTAACTATGTGAACAGAATACATAATCATACAAACGTGTTAGTGCTCAATTGACTAGACACTAGACAATACTAATATCATGCGAAGATTGAATAGACTTAAGTAAAACGCTAGACCTTACTAATTAATACGTAGTATATTAGTAACCTCAGGGAATCACCACCTCCTCATGTCAATGTTTGTATAAGAACTAATATGTTTGTTAGCCATACGGCTAGTTGTAAATATGCAGTTAAATTAAATAAACAAAAAAAATAAATTGGAAGAACTGATTAACTATTCTATTTTCAAATAAATTTAATACCAACGTAAATTAAAAGCATGGCCTACTTTCACGTAAAACGTGGCAAATTATTTTTTAAACAATTTTATTAATGTAGCTCTAGATGACTAACAATAATGCATTTCAAACGTAATATAATCAGTTATTAATTTAATATAGGCCATTTTTAAGACTATTAATATATGTATAATAAAATTTATTAGTTAACATCTTATCAAAATCCATTGTATTTATTATATCAAACGTATAAAAATTAGACTTTCCAAAGTACTAATACAGTCCTTGAATATTTCCTAAACAAATTGTTGCAGGTTTTTCAATGTCGCGTGCGTGTGCCTATCGACAACAACATTGTTAATTTCATTACCGGACTACGCTTAAAAACATCCTGCTGAACAGCTAAATTGGTGACTATTAAGTGTCTTTCACAGAACGATTAGAACAAAAACGATTTAAAATTTTCTTAGTCTTCTCTATGGGGATACTTATCTTGGTTTACATCGCTATGAGCACCATGGTAAGAGGTTTGTTTAATACACCTTTTTGCCTTCTGAATTTTTAAGTTCTTCGTCAGCTGTTGAGTTTTACTTTTACCAGTTGGAACTCATCTTATTTGCTGTTACTATGAATACACTTACATTATAAGCAAATATTTTCCTATCACTCAACCAGCGCGTTCTCCTGATCTCAACCGGAATATTTTGTATGAGCTTTGGAGGTATCTTAAGGCACAGGTCTGTTTATATCGTACGCCTACCGAAGAGCTGAAGATTTCACAACTAATTGTAGATATTCAACCAGCTTTACTGCAAAATGTTGAAGCAACATAGTGGAAATGTTCTACAAATAAACCACGAATACAAATATGTTTTTTTGTTTCCTACACACTTTTATGGCAACTTTAAAATAACTTTCTTTCAAATAACCTTGCCAAAGAAATTTATAACAACAAAAGGAATGCTTGTGCATTTACATTAAACATTTTCCTTTAAATGTGTGTATAATAAGGATTTAATAGAACTGTCCGTCTGCTAATTTACAAAATCCAACGCATTACCACAATACCCTGTTTAGTAGAAAAGCGTGCACGTGTATAAATTTAAATTGAACTTTCGTTCCCAATGACTGATTTGTAAACAATTTAAAATGACCTGTCAACGTCATGTTTTCCGTTTCTCAATCAAATTTTATAGCTACATGGAAATTGTGAATTGAGTGAGTTATATTTATTGTATTCCTTGACATCCGTAGCGAGTTGTAATTAAAAATTATGGCTTACTGCGAATTAAAATAATTACACGGATTTTACCTGTTTACGTTTAGCTGGTAGAAGCTTGTTAACCGTGACTGATTTCTGAACAATCTTGGAAGTTTCTTCTTTTTTAAGGTACTACATTTTTATGGAATTTGCGCATAACTTTTAATCAGTAAGCAGAACAGAAGTGAAACTGTAGTTATCAATATTAATGGAGGTAGAAGGAAACTATGAAGGAAAATTTGGGGATTGTAAAGGGTTTATTGGCGGTGTATCGTTTTAAAAATATATGTTTTCGTCCGTGATAAGTCAATTTACCCACTCCAAAACAGAAAGAGCGCGAGGAGACTAGGACTTAAGGAATTAAGTGTTTCCAGTGTGATTCAAAATATATCAGGCAAACAAATCGAAATTTTGGGTATTCTATTTGAACAGAACATGATTTTAAATTCAACAGGCTTAAATAATTAAACGTAGCCCGACAGGGGTACTATGTTACTGTATCATAAAAATTGGCATTGTCTATACCAGAGAAATGAAATTGCTGTAAAACCGTACTTATTTTTAAGAATACTAAAAGGATCTTGAATAAGGACTTCGGACCGATACTAACTTCTGACCTATATGATTGGTAGAACACTGCCCATTCTACTCAGTGCCACGCCCCCATGGCACGAGGGGGTATATACGCAACAGCATTGTACGTAAGTTCAACTCGGGAGGTAGCGGGTTCGAATCCCACTGCCGACCGCCTTGAATCGGGTTTTTGGGTGGTTTTCCCGATTCAACAGAGTTAACCGTCTCTGAGGCAAATACCGGGGCAGGTAATTTTCCACCTAAAAGCTCTTTATCCTAGTTTAACCTACTTATTCTTACATATCCGTTCTCCGTGGCTGAAGAGGAGTTCTGCCCTCCTAAAAGCGGCTCGCCACCTTATCTCTCCGGGGTGGAACGAAATAACGTTGAATTTCCTTTTTCTTTTCGTAAGTTCAGTTAATTTCCTGACAAAATTTGGTGAAAGGCACAGCTTTCGGAATTCTGTCTCAACCAACTTTACGTTGTAATGTGTCGAGGCGAATATCTTCAGATTCTCAAGTAAATTTTGTTAAGGGAGAGAAGCATGACCTTATTCTTTCACAAATGTAGCATACACATTTCGTTGACCAATGTAAGTTTGTTAAAAATAAATATAATTTGTTTACTTTTGGGCTGGTAATTAACATATCTGAGGTTGCGTTTTTTTCTTTTTTTAGTTATTAAGTAGTACAGATAGCCGCAACTTAGTAAAATAACATCAAACAACTTAACCAACCAAACTTAGAGCTACTACAACCAACTTGCCTCTAACACTGCTAAAAAATATAAATTAACGAAGCCATTAAGTAAATACAATTAACTAAAAGAATACAGGAAATTTAAGTTAATTTGTGTCTCTGATAGGTCGTTCATTCTGTAGAATCTTAATGAGGAAACAATTTCCAGTAAAGCTAATTTCGTAGCATTTCTGATTAGTAAATGGCCTTTAATATTATGTTCGATTTTATGGCTTGAGCCTAATAACTAAACAATTTTCTACTGATTTGACACATATGTGGTGATGTAATTTGTTCTACGTAGATAGAGGCTTATAGCTAGTTACTTAGTGTATAAGAAAGTCTTTTTAATCGAAATAGGCGTTTGTATTTGCAGAAGCAAATAAAATCAGAATTATTTATTTGGAAGGTTTGATGTTGAAGAGATTTTTGGAAAAAATAAAGCAGGCTAAATATGTATGTAAACTTTTATGTGCCTCTACATTGTTATTGGCATTGCATTATTCAGAGCCGTCATTAGTTCGTCTTCTTGAATTGAATGTCTCCCTGGGAGGTTGCTGATCAGCACGGCTATTCTAACTTTAGGGATGGCTGTGCGAAATAATTCAGTAAATGAGAGACCAAACCAATCACGGAGGTTACGCAGCCAGGAAATTCTGCGTTGCACGACGCTTCTCCATCCCACGATTTTTCCTTGTAATAAGTTGCAAAGTTTCGTATTTATAGCTACGTGAGATATGTCCAAGGAATTCTAGTTTCCTCTTTTTAATAGTGAATAGGACCTCTTGTTCTTTGCCCATATTATCCAAAAGTTGTTTATTTGTAATGCGATCAACCCAAGAGATTTTCATGAAACGTCTGTATACCCACATTTCAATTGCTTCCAATCTTTTCGAAGTTTCTTTATTCAGTGTTCACCCTTCTAGACCATACAGCAGTACCGGGAAAACATAACACTGGACTATTCTTATCCTCAAAGTAGTTTCCTCAGTTTAATAAAAACCTTTCTGGCTTGCCCAATTCTTGACAGAGTTTCGTCTCAGTGTGTAATATTTTCATTTATCATGGTGCCAAAGTATTTGAAATGACGAACTTGTTCGATAACCTTGTTGTCTATAGTTAGTTGGCATCTATTTTTATTTTGTTAGGATACCACTAACATTTTTGTCTTATTAATGTTTATGCTAAGTCCATAATCTTTGCTTGTTGTACCATTCTGTTTACCAGTCTCTGCAGGTCTTTTAGGTTACTTGCAATCAGAACGGCGTCATCAACGTATCTGATGTTGTTGACAAGTCTCCCGTTGATTACTACTCCCGCTGACTCATCTTCCAGTGCTCCCCGAAATATATATTCCAAATAGATGTTGAATAGCATTGGAGAAAGGATACAGCCTTGCCTGACTCCTTTATAAATACTAATTTCTTCAGTGAGGGTGTTGTCATAACTCGCTGTTGCAGATTGTCTCCAGCAGAGATTGAATATTATTTATATGTAATGATCGGTATGAAGCTTTTGTAATTAATTATCAAGAAATTGCTCGTGCTTTATGTAATCAAACGGCTTGCTGTAATCTATGACGCACGTATATAGGTCTTGATTTACATCTAGGCATCTCTCAGCCTTACATTTATTATATATTTTAGTATGTATAATCCTCACGAATATTTTCAGAACTGGACTCATGAGATTTATTAGTCTATGATCATCACATTTAGATGCTCGCGGTTTTTTCGGAATGGAACTAAGGTGGAAAGGAGCCATTCACGAGGATTGATAGGTACCTGTTCTATATACATACGTCGTTAAACAAATCAGGGGTAATAGAAATTGAACGCTCATCTAATAGTTCTAAGACTTCACAGTACACTTTGTCTGGTTCAACCGTCTTGCCAGATTTTGCAATTTCATCACGTGTTATTTCTGGTGCGTTCGCATTTGCGGTTATGATCTCCGAAAAGTTGGGATATGTCATTAGTTAATTGTAAAATTAAAAAGTAGGCTAATTCACTTTGAATAGTTTTAATTAAATTTGATTATTATTATTGGTATTCCATTTTTATTGTTATTATTATTATGATATTAGTTCCTTCGCTGTTCTTCTGCGTTATCTTTCCGTTGTTCTTTCAATTGTGTTAAGTATGCTCATAAGTACGTCATTATTTTTACTTGTTTTATTTTCATCCATTGTATCTCGGTCGTGTACTCCTGGGTGTCTTATCATGCTCCGCATTTGTTGATGTTCTAGTCCCGCGTCGTTAAGATTTCCTGTGATTTCTATAAGGGCTGGGTGTGAGACTGTGTCGACTGCTTTAACTAGGTCCCAGGTTAGTAGTAAGTATAGTTCGTTCTCCTGCTCTCCATGGTTTATCTATAATAATTCTTCTGGTGACAAACAAATGATCCTCCACTGATTTTTCCCTGAGAAATGCCGCTTGATATGGTGGAATTTCTTGAATCGTGTTATATAGCTATGATGTTAAACTTAAAGTTTAATTTAATTCCAGCCAATAGCTATAACTCTGACTTATTAGCTTATACATACGAGGGGGGACCCAAAAGAAACGGGAATTTATTTTTAAAAAGAGTTTTATTAAATTTTTCTACAAACAACTATTAGTCTCCTTCAAAATACTCTTCATTGGAGCTAATACACTTCTCCAATCGTTTATTCCATTGTTCAAATCATTTGTTAAATTCGTCTAATCCAATGCTGCATCGTAAATAATAATTTCGATGTGCCTCATGACCGTTAATGAAAAATGCAGTAGGTAAACGCTATTGTCGTCGAATGGTAGCACTTGTTTGATACATTTTGACAAACCAACGCTGGAATAACAAACACTAATTGCTAATACAACCATTAACGCGTTGTTTATCATTTAACAAGAGAACCAGGTACCTACGTGTATTTCATGCTTGAAACCTACTGTTTTTCATGGCCCATTGTTTGCAGTTGCCTACAGAAATCATCTGCCGACACTACTTAACTACCAGTGTTACCTAGAAGCCTTTTAAGCCCTCGCTAAATAGTCCCTTAGTTAAACAAACTGTCCTAAATTCTTAAACAAACATTGTTCATTGTGTTTACTAAGATGGGTGTAATTTGTGACTTGAATTAAAAACATACGATTTCCTTTCGGTTTTGCTTTACCTGAAATACGATTGGAACTTAAAACTAAAACTACCAAAATTTGCTCGTAAATAATTTTTCAGTAATATTAGCATGAATTAAAATATAAATCTGCAAACATCTTCAAACTTAAATTAAGAGCATTTATTTGATATATTAATTAGATACCGAACAATTGCATACTTGTGTACATACAGGATGTCTCTAAAGTGTCAAAATAACTTCTTATTTCTTAAATGAGATGCTAAAGAAACTGAAACTAAATAACTGTGCTTAAGCAAGTACAAAGGGAGTGCATTAACTGAAGTCTGATTTCAACAAGTTCTGTTATATCACTTTCATATTCGTTTTATCTGATGTATAATTCTCGACAGAAATAACATAAGATTACTGAATCTTTCTCGAAACATAAAGCATCTTAAAATAATTGTTTCGAAGGCTTTAAGTTTTGAGAATGATTTTTCCCCTGAACTTAGACAGACAAAGTCTTAAAGCTGTGGTTGTATTTGAAGTGTATAATATACTGGTATGTATTGCATTGCAATATAGTTTGCAGATGAGTTTCTAAAAAACATTTTATGATTCAGAACAGGCTTAACTATATCTCACAAATTTATATTTAAGTCTTTATAATTGTGTGCCTAAAGAATATCCTGCAAAAATATCGTTATCATTTCAAGGCTTCTATTTATCTTAAAAGAAAGTTAAACTCTGCCATCTCTTCTAAAATTTGAACAATGGCATTTTAAAAGAAAGTAATTTTAGAAATTTAATTTAGGATCTAAAACAGTTTCGCCTGTGTACTCATAATGAAAATCAAGTAATTCTGATTTTATTCTTCTGCTAACTGTTTAGAAGTTCAGAAAATTTGATTTAATTTTTAAATATACTTCTTTTCCTCTTGAAGAAGCCCCTTATAAAAGTGGGCGAAACGTTGAATTCTTCTGTCTCAATAATGACACGGTTTCAACCCGAAAGATTCCCGTTAACATTAAATTAATAACCAGTTTTTTACAGAATGATTTTGTTAACTTTCGTACAAAGGCTTATTACAGCGTTGGAGTATTGTTTATTGATTAGTACTGACTGTTTGGCAAAGTATAGCTAAATTAAAAAATAAGTTAAATTTTACAACTGCTAAATTGCTAATATAATATAAAATTGTGTAATAAAAATAACGTAATGACTTGATTTGTTGGGATATTATAAAATATTTCAGGGTAAGAATCAAAAAGTGATTTTCGAATTTTATTTTAATAGAAACTATTCAGATTTTTACAAAGAAACGGTGATACTTCTATAATTTCATTTTAAGTAAAATATGGCAGATTTATGAGTATATCCCTTTATTTAATGCATAATGTAAAGGAAACAACATGAATACGTTACATTTAGTCTTTCATTAAATTAAAAACGTGTAACTTTTATAACCAATCTGAGGTAGTATAAATAACATCATTTAAAGGTTTACCATTGCTATGCATAGCGATTTGTGTAGGACCCAAAAATCCACTCTTAAGCTTACAACCCTTTTATTGAATTATTTTCAGTATAACGATATCTTAACAACCAGTCTGGGCTCTATAGAATTCAGCTTTGGGAATGTGCAGCAAAAAGTAACATAGGTAGATAAAATCCAAGTTTTTCAGAACAAAATGCTCCTAGATATTGGTATTATCGATCACTTTCATAGAGAACAGTTCAAAGTAAAAGGACTAAAAGATCGTTTAAGGAAAACATTGTACGTGGAACTGCAAAGACCAGTAGTTCTTCATCCCTTAAGGCTGTCGAACGTAAAGGATGGCTCTTTGTAGATAGAGCTCATACCCAAACTACAGCAACAGATATTATTAATCAATCTGACCGCCAAATATCCTACGAAATCGTTTCTAGCTGAGGAAATTATAAAACATGAGAACAATACAAGTTCCAATACATTCTACAAGATAGGGGTTGCTCATGAACTGTTAGATGATTTAAAAGAACCAGATCTGTGGCCCGAGAATTTAATTATAAAACCTTTTCGGGTTTTTCGTCAAAATTGAAGCAAGAAAATAATTATTCAAGAAATTGTAACAATCATATTAAACTACTAAATTTGAACATACATATCGAGGAAAAATGCAGAAGAACGGCGAAGGAACAAATATCATCTGTGGAGTACAATGAATATAAGAATATTAATAATGATATTAATAATGATAAAAATAATGATTAGGCTAAACTAGCATGTAACATGTAACAGAGCAGGCATGTCTGCGTGAAGGCGTTTCATATCATAGACCTAGGAAATTAGCGGTAATACTAGAAATACTATCAGTATAAGATGACAAAACATGCTTAACCATCTCAGTATGTCCAACTCCCATTGAATATGTGACTTATATTACTAACTACCTTGCACTGCAGAAGCGGTGTCTAGCGGCTAGCGTCACAGGCATGTCAACGTTATACAGTGCTCCCAATCCCCACCTATCATAACAAATCCCTTCACACCTTATTGGCATGGGGTGGGCCTGGCATAATCCAGGATTGATCCACGAGGATCTGCTCCATGTCGATTGATGATGATGATGATGACTTAGGTACAATCACTAAATAACAAGATTGAACAGTTAGAAATAATATTAAAGGAACATAATATCGGTATTGCTTGTTTAATAGAACACAGGCTTCCGAAAAATATAACAAATTACATTGTATCAGCGGGATTTTCAAGAAGCCGTAAGAACTACGGAGGCATGCTAATATTGGTTAAAAATTGTTACTTATTCAAAGAAATAAATCTAAATCGCTTTGTCGAAGAAAATGATTTGGAAGTAGCTGGAATTGTACAGCAGTTAAACCTGGTTATTTTATCAGTATATCGATCAGCAACTAGAATTTCTTCAGAAGCAATGTACATCTTTATGAATTGTTTAAAGAGTACATTAAGATTTTTGTTAACTAAGTACAATACTAATGATATTTATATAACCGGAGATTTTAACATCGACTTAAAGGATAATAAGAAAAGCATAAATTTTTTGAATTTAATGAGTGAGGTTGGATTACATCCAGCTTTTTCCGAACCTTCAAGAATTGGAGTAAACAGTGCTACGTGCATTGATTGTTTGAACTGTAACAGTTATGAAAAAGCAAAAAAAGTTGATTTTCACTTGTCAGATCACAAAGGGCAGTTGATTATCAATTTATTCGGCAGTGGATCGGCATTTAAAATATGTTTTTCTATATTTTAAAAGGATTTCAAAAGCACAATTATTGCATTACAAACAAGAACAGTTAGAGTTGGTAGTACGCGTAAAGTAAAGTGGTATGCAGAAGACTTGAAATGGAAAAAATATGTTAGACGGTTTGGAAGTATTGCTAGAGCATATAAAGATCAGGCCTCAATGGAAGTATACCTATAGCGAATTTCAAAAATTGTATAGAGAAGAGGTAATCAAAGCAAGAAAGCATTTAATACAAGACTTATATTGCAAAACGATAATAAACAGAAAGCTCTGTGGCAGCATATAAATAAAGAAAGAGGAATTCATCAACAAAATCATCAGTTGACATGGAGCCCATCCCCGTGGATCAATCCTGGATTATGCCAGGCCCACCCCATGCCAATAAGGTATAAAGGGATTTGTTATGATAGGTGGGGATTGGGAGCATTGTATAACGTTAACATGCATGTGACGCCAGCCGCTAGACGCCGCTTCTACAGTGCAAGGTAGTTAGTAGATCACATATTCAATGGGAGTTAGATATATGACCGAGATGGTTAAACGTGTTTTATCATCTTAATGCGAGTTAAATATATGACCGAGATGGTAAACATGTTTTATCATCTTATCTAACATTATTTCTGGTATTACTGTTAATTTCCTAGGTCTATGACATGAAACGCCTTAGCGTAGACATGCCTGCCCTATTACATGTTACTTTATGTTAGATTAGTCTAATCATTATTATTATCATTATTAAAATTCGTACTTCAATTGTGCTACACAGATATACGTATTCCCTGTTTCCGTATTTTTTATTGTCATTGTTATTATGGCATATCTTCCTTCGCCGTTCTTCTACATTATTCTTCGATATTTATCTCTACTTCTATTTCCTCATTGTTTGATTCTTGTCTTGAGCCATATATACGGTTTATTTCCTTCTTCATCATAATTTTGTTTCTTGCCGATTCTTCCAGGTTTGTTGTGATATACCCGATCGCTCTATATCTTGTTCTAGTACTGTTTTCCCTCCAGTTCCCGCCCTCTTAAAAGTGCCAACTAACGCTGCAGATACAACGAGAGCAATAATGGCCCTTGAAGAATGAACATAGTAAAAATGTGCCGTTTCGTACAGCTGACCGAAGCAAACAAGAGAGTTGAGGAGGCGTAGCGAGCGCTGCAGTCGTTTTCAGCGTACATTCAGGTTAAAAAGGATTTCGACGGCAGTTCTAACTATATAAGAAAATAAGATCGTGGAGTTAAAATAAATGATTGATAATTTGATAAAATATGGAATGATATATTGTAAAACGAATTATTATGATTGTAAAACGAATTATTATGATTGTAAAACGAATTATTATGAAATAGAAATACAGCTGTCAACTACGATACAAATTTCACAACTCATAATTTTGATTGTGGATGTACCGAACTAAATATTCTTGCGTGATTGGTTGAATATCTTGCCGCTTAAAATATTTTAAATAAAATTCTTGTAGTTCGCATATTTTCCGACTCTCATGTTTGCTTCGGCGCGCTGTATGTGCGAGTATGTAAGAATGAACTGCACCTACTGTTTTGACATTTTGTTTGTCGTTTTAGGTTAAGCCCGTTGTGTTGAGCTAAATGGTAAATTATCACATAACAACAAACAATAATTATATTCATTAGCTTAGATAACGTACTCAAGTAAGTTAAATGACTGTTGAAGGTTATGGAGGCTTTTATATGACAAGAAGCGAAAATTTAAACTTGCAAAGCAAGTGTCAAAATGCGAAGCACATGCGAAGCTAATATCACCCTGAACTGCAAGACGCGCATAAGCAATGTGGAAGTAAAGATTGGCAATACCTGAGGGACGGCTTTGGTTTCACAGACTTCTGGAAAGGTCTACAGAAAATTTACCTGCTATTGCATTCACTTCGCCCCATAAATAATATGTATGTAAGGCCAATTTGGATGCATTAATACGACAGACAATTGTTATTATTCGTTCTATGCTAGGCCAAACCACCTACTAATTACTAAATTCTACAATGTTACTCAGCTTTACTCCGCTTGAACCCTGCCTTTGTCCCCTTTTTTCCGCCTTCCTTGTGATAACAGTATTGACTTGACTAACCTTTACTGATCTTATAAGTTGAGCGATGTCGTTAGATTCATTGAGAGTTTGTTGTATCAATAATTTTTCATCTCCATGACATGATCTATCGTGGGGTTGAAATACTAACATTAATATTGATCTACGAAAGTATCTGTTTTCTCTTGATTTGTTCTTGCTCAAGTTCTACCATGTTGTCTAATGGGTGGAACTGGGAGTTTTGATGCTTTTAGTTTACGGGTAGCTTTCCATAAAGCACAATCGGTATCCTTAGTGGGTGTTAGGCTAGATAAGTATTTTTGCACTCCTTGATTTCTAAAGGTGGACAGAAGATTATTTAATTCTTCAGTTGCTTGGTTGAGTTTAGTTTTATTTCCGAGATTTCTAGTGGGTTGCCAGACTCTTATTAGTCTTCGTTTTTCTTCTAAATCATCCAAAACCTTCTGCGAATGAACACTTGTTTTTATATACTTCTTCTTCGTTCTCTATCTTATCTTCTAAGGACGTTGCCAAGGGGCTCAAAGCCAAAATTTTAAACGACTAGGCGTCGTGAACTTTGTTATATCCCCCTTATACTAGGGAAATGTGTTCTCTGCGGTGGTTTCCCTTTGCTTTCTGCAGAGTTTGTGACCATGTATTAAGCGTAGCTATAGTGTATGTGTCTTGTTACTATCTGAAGTCGACCATTCTGCAGGCAGAATCGTTAATTATTGTAATCAAATGATTAAATGGCTTCACTCGCTCAAATACCGACCTCAAACAGTGGGGAATTCTTTATAAAAATCCTCACCACTGCGTAAGATTCGAACCCAAGACTCTTAGCTAGGAGACCAGCTCTCTTACCACTGCGCCAACAAGCTTAGGGTGTTTTTTCAAGTTATCTACCAAGTTATTTTTCTACATAACTCCCTTCAACATTTATACACTTATTCCATCTTTTTACCAATTGTCCATCAACAGCTTCTTTAAGTCCTTCATCAGATGCAAAATGCATTCCCCTGGGATGCTTTTTCAAGTTTTTGGATAGAAAGAAGTCTCACGGAGCTAGGTCAAGTCTATAAGGCGAATGCCTTAATTCTATGAACCCACAGTCATTGATTATTTGCTGGACTTTAACTTTATGAGACTGAGATGTTCCACCTTAATTTCACTCATTTTATCAAGAAGTAAACCTTCCCAAATCTCTATAAACTGCACAAATTAAATACAGCTACACACATGTACTTCTAAATGTCACAGCTATTTTTTAATAACTGGTTTGAAGTCGTCGCTTTTTTGTTTACGGCTAGGTAGATAACATAAAAAAGCGCCCTGGTATAATTATTATTTCACATATAAGAGAAAATATATGCAAATGCCCATTTTTTTCTTAGTATACCAAAACAATTGTAAGGTGTTTTATAATACTTAATGAATTGAATACTTTGATCTGTGTACTAATTCATTAAACTGGTGCAGCATAAAATCGAACAGTCAATACTCCGTTCGTAATGCTTTCAAGTACTGAATTGGATATTATTGATGATTAAATGACAATACCTAATTTGCTTAACTTGCATGACATACGCACAAAGACAATCAACAGTTTGAAGGTAATAATAGTCCACTACAAAGGCCTTAATTAAGTTCCTTAATTCTGTAATTACATCGGCAACATCATACATTTTCAATTTAAAAAGTTTATTTCCTGAACTTGCATTTTATGAACCAATTTAGAAGTTAAATGTCTAAAATTAGCTACTAATTATTTCTACGGAATAAAATATACTTTCGCATATATCTGAAGTTATATGCAAAATGTAAGACAGTCTCCGGTATTTACGGTGTATAGTTTTATAATATTACAGTATATTACAGTTTGCATATGTGTGCATATTTAAAAATATCCCCAGCATGATGAATCTTAACAATTTAATCCTTGAAACATATTTAAACTTCTCTGTTTTCAGTAAAATGTCAAATATTTAATTTTCATTGACAAAATTTTGTGTGAAATTTTGTTCTTAGCTTTTATTTTTTATAAATATTTTCTATTAAGAAACCTTTGTTGTATTTCTGTGTTTACGTGTTTAATATTGTTGTGCTTTCAAAATATGTGCCTTCAAGGTCATGCTTGTTTGGGATAATTTTATTTAATTACATATTCAATATTCAAGACTTTTTCTGTATATAAAATGTATATTCTAACATGTTACTCGGCATGTTTTGTCAAGTTTTGTTTATTTTCACTTAAAAACTAACGATTTTGCAAGAAAACTCAGAAATGGGCATCTAAAATCATCAAAATTTTAATCTTCCTAAGCATTGAAACTGCGTACCTCTCTATAAAAATAAACAGCTATTTGTACACGAACTCCTTAAAGCAGACAGTATCGCCAAGAACAAAACGGCAGACACCTCTGCAGTCCCAATCCATTTACTGAACAAATTTACACGAGGCAAATATTTTACTTAAGAGATTATTTTTAAGGTTGAATTGCAATCGTTTTCAAGACCTTAACGTGCTACTGTTCGCACGGCTTCCTAATTTGTTTTCGGGCTTTAGTTCATTTAATTTTAGTAAATAGGTAATGCAGAAATCACTTCGTAGGTTTGCTGTATTTTCTCTTGCCGAAATTGGGAAATTGGAACTTGATTTAAAAATACACCAAAGGCATTTTTTGTTTACTTATACGTCGAAATTTAGGTCTGCGGATACCAAGTATCTGCCATAAATCGTAATAAAAACACTGGATAAGCGAAGCTGACATTAAAAGCATATTAGAAAAAGATTGGCGACTTAGTTCGTATTCGCTGGATGTTAATCCTAACACCTTGGATTATAATTATAAATCTGTCAATGTTATCAATTTTATTAATTCGTTAAAGCAGTTCATCATTTTTATTATTGATTAAACAAGACATTCTTTGCGGTTAGTTAAGTAAACCAATTTCTGTTCGTAGGCAAGTTGAAAAAAAACATAAATTTGAAAATAATAAGGGAAAGCCTTACAGATAAACCAATTTTTTAGCAACATTGTATGATTTGGTGCACGCATGAGTGGGTAACTGATAAGCTGCAAGCAAGAGGTGTAATTAACCTGGTGAACAGTACTCGAGGTAGTTAGTAAAGTGCACGTCAGTCACGCGTTAAACGTTGTTTATTTCAAACAAACCACGTTCCAATAATTGCACAAAAGTTAACAGCATTTTCATGTGTAGGTACGCACCAAACCAATTGCAAATAAGATTTGTTTTTATTTCTTGTCGAAATTAAATAGTTCTTTGTTGAAGGTTTGGTTTCGGATTCTTATTAAATAAATTGAAACAAAAGCTTACCTTTTCTAACTTACTAAAAATCCAGTAATCTGAAAATTTAAAGGAAAAACTGAAACCCCTTTTCCTTTCAAAACTTTCAAAATTTTAGTATAAAAAACGGAACTGCCAGTTAATCTGATGTAATTATCAGTTTATTTAAACTCCATTAGTTGCCTTACAAATTGTAACATTCGGTACTCTAATTACGGCCATTAATATTGTGTTTTAGTTGTAGTCAGTTATTAAGAACAGTCGAGTTTTTGTACTCGGTTCGTTAGTCCATGTTCACTAAAAATAAATCCAATTACATAACAATAATATACTGCCGAAAACACATATAGATCTGTATTTTTAGAATAAATCATTTATAACGTCGAATAGACAGAAAGATTAGAGGCGAATCCTGTAAGTTTCAGTGACATCGAACATGTGTTTTAGTTAAGATGAATGGCATGAAATATGTAGAGGAGCATGTTTGTACTTGTTTTACTTGTGTGTGATGAAGACTTAATTTTAATGATTGTATTATTTGGTTTTACAATATGTATTTTCGACTTCTGTTGCAGTCTTTCTTATCTTTAATTTTTGTAAATTATGCAAGTTTTGCTTGTGTTCGAATATTCAGAACGAAGTTTAAAGTTACAGCGGTGCTTCTAATATTTAACAAAATATCAAAATTGATTTCTAACAAACTTCTTTTATTTTCAGTTTGTGCGAGGTACCTATGTCATAACTGGGGTATATAACTTTAATGCTCGTTACGTATGGTATTGCATGGTAAAAAAAATATGTGCGAAGAAATTATTCTACCAAAATCTAGCAAAGTTGTGACAATGTCAAAAAAAGCTGAATGCCGAAAATGTTAATAATTCCAAAAATGATTAGTTAATTAAACAAAATCAGAAAACTTACAAACATTTCAGGCATATTAATCCAAACTTGTAGCTGCAAAACATTACGGCTTCAATTGATATTTTTGGACATAGTCTTAAATAGTAATTATTTTTGAATCAATCGCCGGAGTAGCCGAGTGGTTAAGGCATTCGACTACAGCGCGGACGGTCTTTGGGTCAAACCTGAGTCGAATGCTCCGCGAGTGGCCTTCCCAGTTCCCAGTCACTGAAAATAATTGGGAACCAAAACACAGTAGTGGTGCAGGGAAGGTAGGCGGTTATCGAAGACGTGGTGCTTATTACACCACCCCATACGTATAGCTTGCGAAACAACCGAAGTATGAGCAGCGACTTACAAGGCTTTAACCCTCTATGTTACCGGCCAAGCACCCTTGCGGAGCGTTAGAACCAATATCTCTACCTAATTACTTTTCAGATGGGGAAGCCTTCGTTGGAAATTATTTTACGACGAAGAACAGACTCTTTTGGAATCAGCTATTCAAAAAAGATTTCCAATATAACGAATCTTGCAGTAGAACTCTAAGAATTACCATCTCACTTAGTGAGATACTAATTAATATCTTTTATTATCTTTTAAGTAATCTAAAGGAAGATTATGACTTTACGGAGAGGGGGGAAGAAATATTATAAACAGAGTGACTACAAATTATGGAAACAAAGATTTTTAATTGTAGTTTTTTTTATTAAATAGTACCCAACAAAAAACAACTGAATCCGCAGTAGACCATCAAACGTGATTACACTACTGATTTTTAAAATGCCCTCCTTTGCTCCACTCCACTCCACTCTGTTAGAAGAGATTGCTTTACCAAATGCCTATGGGGCTTTGCACAAGCTCGGGCCTTCAAAACTGAGCAGTCGCTGTAGTGCATACGGTTCAGGGTAGGCGAATTCGACGGCCATTCTTCGGTGCTGATGAAATTAGGAAAATTTTTCATTTTTTGCATCAATCTTACCTTGTGAGCAGACGAAGAATCCTTGGAATGTTCAAATCTGACTAAAATGTCCCTCGCCTAAGTAAGACAAGCTTTTAAAATGTCACTGGGATATACATCTTGATTTACTTTGATCCCTTTGGGTACGAAAACAAGAGGAGTTTAGTCTGTTGAAGTAATTCTACCTTATACCATGATAGATAATGCACCTTCATGATGCATAACCATATTATGTCGGATGGTCCTTGACATACATTTTGGTTATTGTGGACTTGCTCAATTGTAAAAACTATTTTCTTAGTGAACAGGGTATTCACCTGTTGACCAGCAGCTGCGCAATTTTTCAGTTGCCGGCGTTTTTCAAGCCTTTACACGTTTGTTCGCATGTGTAAGATGTTGCCCTCTTCGCTCCTCGCAGCTTATATGGGGTTGATTGAAAATCCTTGGTTGCTATAAAGTGGATAGTTTAATAAATTAATACCAATTTGTTTGCAATTTTTCTGATCGAAATTCTTGTTTTTCCTCCGGATACTGTCACAGAACCTACGGGTTCTGCCGGTTTGCTTTCTTCCGCTTCCTGGGCAATTCCCATTATTATAAACCTCCTGAAACCCTTTCACAGTCTTCTAAATCTGGCGAGGAACACTAAGGATGCAAACAATGTCACACTGCTGCTTTTCACCAATAAAACCCTCGATAGTGGAACTGGCGGCCTCACTATAGCGAACAAATGATCAAAATGGCAAAATGTGAACAATGGTTAATTATGTAGAACAAAACAAATGGAACCATAAGACAACTCGTATAAATGTATCTCCGTAATCTATCGTCACCCTGTAGAGTTTAAAATTCATAGGTTATAATTATGCACAAATTAGTTAATTGGGGCACAATTCTTTGCAGCTAAAATAATATAAACATTTAAAAAATGTTTACAGTATTAAAATTCCTGGACGGAGCATGGATCTACTAGAATGAACCTTGTTCGATGTAGGGTGTATGAACCGGATTTAAAAAGTAACCCAGCTAAATTAAAACATGAATGGGGTTTGGATGGGTGTGATTATTTTTAGATTAAACAAATAACGACCGAATGTCAGAATTGATTGAAAAATGTTTCAAAATGGTGTGGTTAATCAGTTTATTCCTGCTTTGGTTAACTTGCAAAGAAAATGCGTGATTATTATAGATAATGCTCCGAATCATTGGAAAAACTTCCTACATTTTTCGTAAGAAGAGCGAAAATCAGGAATGGTTGGTTAAACTCAATGAGAAATTAGATGCAAAATTAACAAAAAATCAATGGGAATTAATTAAACCTTTTTGCTTTCAGAAAAACAAAATATACGTAATACGAGGCTCATCCAGAACCTAATATCCGTTTTGCTTTTAAACAAAATTTATGTAACCAGTTAACAATATATGTATGTAATTTATTTTTCTACTTATAGTCACCATTCAAGGCTAAACATTTTTTGTAGCGTGAAACGAGCTTCTGTATTCCGATGTCGTAAAACTCTCCCGCCTGTTCGTGAAACCACTTATTCACAGAGAATTTTAACTGATCACTGTTTTCATACCGCTTGTCACTCAAGAAGTGCTTACGATTTTTTAACAGGTGAAAATCACTTGGTGCTAAATCCGGATGATCCATAACCTCTCATGTGAAACGCTGAAGCAATTCTTGAATATTCCCAGCAGTATGAGGGCGGGCCCAGCCATCTTACGCACTTCTTGGGTGGCAAGTGGTATGAAATGATAAGAAATTCATTTTATTGAAACATCCTTAGGATAAGTTGCACAATTTTTTTCTTAAGTTAAGCAATGAATGAATTCAAAAATTTTGATTCGACTTTGGTAGATAGTTCTGACGAATCATTAATTTGACGAAGCTATTAAATAATGTATGTGCAATCCGCTCGTAGCCTCCTAATTGCAATACACAACAATAACCTTAGTAATTTATTTGCATGACTCCACAAGCTCATACTATTTATTTATTTTTATTTATTTGACAAAGACATGGCCCATCAACAGACATAAGCCCATTTACAGACGGACCAATAACAAATGAAAATTTAATACAAAATTAAAAAAATAATAGTTACATTACAATTAGTACTACAGTTTTACATATAGACGATAGAAGTCGGAAGAGATTATTTGAGATTATTTAAAAAAGAGAAAAAACAATAATAATAATTACATTACATACTACTTTTTTGCATTTTTACATTTTTTACATTTTTTTACATACTTATTTACATATAAATAATAGAAACCATTGTATTGAGACCATCCATAAATAATAGAAGTCGGAAGAGATTACTCGAACACTTACAGAACTAAGGAAGGAAATATAAGCAGTGATTAACGCAAATCTACATAGAAATTTTGACGTTACATATTGCTTTAAATTTTTGAAACGATAAGAAGAAGCAGTCGACATCGTTTATGTACCTATTAAAGTTTCGAGGAATTCTAGCGAATGGAGAGAAATAAAACACGTTTATTCGAGAGCTTATAGGACGGAATACTAAAAAGTTTCTCAGGTCACGTTGGGGCACATTGAAATACACCAAGCTTAATAGATGACTACAATTATAAAGATTGTTTATCAATTTATAAAAACAATAAAAATCAATTAATATTCTTCGCTTTTCTAAAGTTGTCATATTTAAAATTTGTAGTCTCTCCCTATAGTTACTGCACTGTATTTTACCTCGAAAGCATGCAATTTTCACAAAGCTACGTTGAACTGATTCAATTCTTTGTATATATATACTGTAGTACTAGTACTATAGTCTACTTACAAATTTAAAACTATTACAAACAAATTACTTGATATCTATGAGATGAATAATGTTGTTGATAAATGTTGTGAATAGTATAGGGCCCAAGACACTATTCTGTGGAACCTTCTTTTACTTTTATACTTGCAACTTAAGTAGTAGGAGAAGTATTACAATCGTAAAAGGTTCATAATATTAAAAGTTAAAAAGAGCTGGTTTTAGTGTTTGGCTATCCTAAATATATGTTTTCATGTCTATCTGTGAGTGGTCGCAACATTTTGATTGGGAAATAGAGCACAGTATATCATATCCTATTGGACGTAGGCTTACTCCAGACGCTTCCAGTTTTTCCTATCCCAAGCGGTTGTCATCCAGTTTTCGTATAGATTCTTTTGACATTGTCAGTTCACCGTGTGGGAAGGTCTTCCCTGATTTTTATTATCAGTTCTCTCGGGCGCCATTCAAAAAGTTGTTTTGTCCATCTGTCGTTATCTTGCCTCGTTACATGCCTTGCCCATCTCCATTTCGCCGTGGCAATGCATTTTATGATGTCTTCTATGCCCGTTCTCCTGCTAATTTCTTCATTCCTAACTCTATTCCTTAAGCTTAGTTCCAGGATTGATCTTTCCATTTTCCGTTGCGTTCTCTGAAGTTTCATTGCTGATGTTTTGGTGAGGGTGTACCATACGTAAGACACAATGGTTGAAAGCTTTTCTTTTCAAGATGATGGGTATGTTGATCTGGAATATGTCACGGAGCTTATCATAAGCTGCCCAGATTAATGTTATTCGTCTTATTAATTCAGCAGTTTGGTTGTCCCTATTTATTTTTAGTGCGTGGCCAATTTACGTGCATTTTTCAACTAAATAGATCGATTTGAGTTTCATCGACTTCTATTAGTCAACTATGTTTGAGGTTCGTTTCTATGTAATTCATTTTGAGATCCACTTTATGTCTAGCTTCTCAGAGGTCATACTCCTATAAAATATCTCTGTTATTTCTTAAATTGTCTGCGAGAAGGACAATATTATCAGCGAAATGGAGTGTTTCTCCCTCGATTCCCAAGCCCTTTTCTTCTAATTTTGTCATTTTATATGAATTGTGTATACATCAACAAGCTTGTTAAATATGCATGTATATGAATATGCTCTATTTTATAAATATAAAAATATACAAATTTAAACAAATTGATTTTGTAGAACGTCAACAAAACCTTATATAAAAACGTATGTGTGCAAGCTAAAATACATGCGAATGTATATTTTTGAGTGCTCCAACCATTGTTAATATTGAAAATAAAATTGGAATAACAATTTACCATATACGAATTTTTGTATAATTAAGTTGCCACAATGCTGCTTCGCAATAACTAATACAACATTAAATTAACGACCTCTAATAAGCTATTAATAACAATTATAACATGCATGGTACAATAAATAGTAATAAAATCTTTAAATAGAAAATTCGAAATTCGCTTGGGTAATTCGAATTTAAAGAAAACTCGTTTCCCACTCCCTAATACTTCCACCTAATAAATATCTTGAGAAACCGGCACACTAAAAACCTACTGAAAGGTTTTATTGCAATATTAAAATAATAAAAACAACAAGTGTACCTACTTCGCAGCTGTATTTAGTTCCAACAGACTTCTTTGTTTAATTGAAATAAAAATTATATTACTGATGTTTTGTTAACCAATTGAATTACACTACAAGTATATCAACAGTTTTAAGCGTTTAATGCCATTTTAATTGCCCATAGAATAGCAAAAGCTTAATGATCCATGAGGCAAAATAGAGATGAAATTTGAAGCAAAGAAACTTTTATTTTTTACGACTCTTAGTTAAACCGATTTATTAGTTTTGTTTAAGTAAAGCTGCCTCTGATAATTCTCCAATAAACTTTTCGATATTTTATAATACAGCAACAGTTAAAATGACTTGCTTCATTTTCTTACATTTAATTTTGTAACATTCATTAATTTATCTAAGAAAAAGCAAATTAAACATAGCAAGTCTACGAAACGAAGATTGAAGATAGCGAAAAAGAAGAAACTCTCGGTATTTGGTTGATAATGTAGGAGAAACTTTTTCACTTTATTTGAAAGTCGTTTTTGTCAAAGATCAATCTTAAAATTGAAATTCTTTTTTAGTACCGCAAACAGATCGATATTTTGGCAAAAGTTTCGATTCCATCTCAAGCCTTTTGTCGCTGGATACAAATGTTTTAATAGAAATGGAAATAGCAAACGGACACATAATGGATATAGAAGAAAATCTTAATAAAGAAGAAATTAATTACAAGGAACGCATATAAGTGGGAGAAACTAGAAAATGTAATACAAGGGACAACCAGAAGAAAACTACGAAGGATGAAACCTCAAGAAAAGAATAAAAGACGAAGAAAACAACAAGAAGTAAATAATGTAGAAAAAGCTTAAACAAAAAACTGTGGACGAGAAAGGAAAAAGAATATAATAATCAAAGGAAATGGTCAAACAAGTATTTCGCATGAAAAAACGAGAATTTTTAGAGGACCAAATAAAGAATATAGAAGAAAAGCATCAGAGGTAATAAATAAGAAACTTTTATAGAGACGTAAAAGGCGTAGGAAAATAGACTTAAAGTACACCTGTATACTTAAAGGACACACATGGTAGACTCATGGGAAATGAAGAAGAAAAGCTAAAGAGATGAAACAATATTTTGAAGAACCACTGGGTACGAAGAAGTCTTAAATAAGAACCGGGAAGCGCTATGCCAAATATAAAATATCAGAATTCCTACACAAGGAGAAATTGAAGGCACAATAAACTCAATGACAAATAATAAAAGCGGAGGGTAAAATGAAATAGCTGCAGAAAATCTAAAGTATGGAGGAGAAAAACTAATAATGGAAGTTTATGAGCTGATAAGTATAGGCAACAGAAATAATGCCAAAAGCATTTACTTTACCGATATTATGAGAAAAGGGACATAAAAGAGCGCTGGAAATTACAGAGGAATAGCCCTATTGTATCTAACGAAATAACAGTAACGCCGATAAATGGAAAGTTAGAAGTATGTATATGTAGAAGATTTATTGGGGAAATATTAAGGAAGCTTTCGGAAAAGGAGAGGAACAGCTAATCAAATCAAATGTTAAAACAGATAATGCCAGGATGTTACGAATATGAGATACCAACACAGTTTCTCTTTGTAGATTTTAAAATGGCAGCATAAAAAGGGCAAAATTAATGCAAACATGTAAGATTTAAATACAAGGTGATTCAAAAGCATTGTCATTAATTTTAAGGGTAGGCAGAGCATATCAAATAGAGCAACTTTTTTCAACAAAACATGTTGTGCAAGTAAACGGTAAGCTCAGAAAAAAATTAAAACGAGCAGTGCAAAAATTGGTTAGGGGTCACTGGTATGTTCTATTTACGTTCAAAATTTATGAAACGCCTTTTCTGTTCATACTGATAAGAGAGTCCAGGTATGTGTAAGTAGGTTAATGTCAGTTAATTACATAATTGTGTAATGTTTCCTTTATTTTTGTAGGGTCAAATTTCTATCGCAGGCTTTTTAAATGCATATTAGCAAGCGGTTATCAAAAGTGTTAAACAAAATTTAAAATAAACAAAAATCGCGATGAGCTTTAAAATTTTGCTGTAATGTATTTCTATTAAGGTCGGCATGTACATATATCCATTTAATTTAATGGCAATACCTTTGAATCACCTTGTATACCAGATAAACTTATTAACTTGATAAAAATGACTCCGCAGGATACAATAAGTGGGCTAAATATGAAGGGTATATAGAAGCATCTTGCTGCCTGGGAAGATAAGTGCTATGGTTCTGTAATTCTCACATTTGTGGGTCGTTCCTTTTTTGTATATAGGGATGAACATCGATTTTGTCCAGGCTTTAGGCCGTTTTCCTTAATTCCATACCTTATTTCAGATATTCGTCAGTATGTTAATTTCTTCTGGTGTCCTGGGCGTATTTCCTTTGGCAATTGTGTGGGAATTTGGCCATCTCCGTGTGATTAACTTGTTAATTTCTTGGGGCATTATCGAGTTCTGTTCTTAATATATTCGGTTCTTCTTCTTCTTCTATTTGTTTGTTATCTGTGTTTTCGCGTTCTTCTATATTTTGGTCAGAATATAGCTCGATGTTGTTTCCATTTTTCGGTTATATTTGATGTTTTCGATAATAGTTTGTTGTATTTGTTATTATTGTATGTATTAATACATTCTTTGGTTTAAATTTCCGCGATAATAGTTTTACTTTTTTTAAGAAGTAATGTGTTCCATTTTTATTAGAATGTTGTTCAATTTCGTTGCATATTTCATTTATATTATAGTCGCTTCTATCTTGTCTATGCATCATTTGTATTTGTTTTAATGTGTTGTATTTTGTTTAGTTTGTTCATTTAGTGTTCCTCTTTTCTTTAATTTCTTTCTATCTTCTGTTACGGTAAGTTTCGCTTTCTATTTATGGTTCATTTGCGTGTTCTTTTTTCTTTTCTCTTGTCTGCCTTTGTGCTTATTTTTCTGCTTTTGTTATCTCTTGTTTCAGTTTGTTCGTATATTCGAGCAGGTGTTGATACGGCTCTAGCAGTAAGGGGTAAAAACAATTGCAAATACAATTTATTGACTTCATTAAAGTTTCGATTCTTTCGGCTTCAGTAAGTCTCATTTTTGCATTTCTTATTTCTCAAATCGTTAAACAAGTAACACACACTGCACTACGTAATATAATAATAAATTATATTTGACATTTAACTACAAACAATTTGCAACTGTTTTTACCCCTTATTGCTAGAGCCGTATCAACGCCTGCTCGAATATTGGCACTTTATTTAAATACATTTTTGTTGAATATCTCAGTTACTTATCAACCGATTTTGAAAAAGTTTTGTTTATTGTATTTAGCATAAAAAATTCTATTAAATGAGGTATCACAAAGATGTCTTTGCTATTTAAATTTACATCTGTAAATGATGATTTAAAAATGATAATCGACGTGTCCGTGCATTTTTCTGAATCATTTTTCTCAATCATTTTATAGAATTTATCCGTTACTTTCGGGAAACACTGTATATATTAATGTGCTAAATTAAATTTAAGAAAATAATTCCAAATTGACACTGAAGACAAGTTTTGAGATATTAGGTACTTATTAGAAGCTCACAGTATATGAAGTCGAAGTTTCAGATATTTAACGGAAAGACTAAGTTTTGTTACTTCACAGTCATGAAGCAAACAAATGGAAAGTTTATATCGATTTTTCCTTTCGCTATCTTGAAATTTTTAGCACCAAGGCTAATGTAAATAAACAGTCTATCAGCTTTTGTGATTAGAAAATGGGCGAACTGTTAAAATAAACTCGATTAGAAATACTACAGAGGCGAATAATTAAAATTTGTCTTTGAACTCCACCATAAAATGTTCTTTTGATTTGTATAATTGAGCTTTGAATTAATAATGATTGAATTATTATTATTATGGTCAGTATTTTATATGAAACTAATCGAAATTAGATTTTAGGCTTATGCCGCGCTATTGGCGACAATTAGCACCAAACCAAAGTGTGTAAAGTGAAAGGATTGGCATTTTAAATTCAGTGTAAAATACATGTGTATAAAAATTGTAACCACATAAAAGCACATTTAAGTTCTAACAAAAATCCTAATAACTCACAAATAATTAAGTCGGCTTCGGTACTAAAAAGCAATCGCGGTTTTGTTCAATTGCATTTTAACAGCTTTGTAGGTTTTGCGGCTTTCACGTTCCCGATGTATTAACATGACTGTAGGCTTAATTAATATATAATTAATGTTTGAATACCACCAAAAGAAGGAAAAGTTATGTTTAACTAAATGTTACGGGCTTCCCAACTCACAATATTATTTATTTTTAAAGTGACTACCCTTATTAGTCTAAATTCGCCGCGAGACTGACTGAAAGCTCGTTCCTTAAAACTTTTGCCGGATTTTGATTTTGAAGAATATTTTCTTCTCTTTCTAAATACTGCGCTGCAGCGTGAAGATTATTAAATTAACAGAATTTTTAAATATTTTAACTGAAGTTTAGTCAAAACAAAAAGGTATGTCTGAAGTTCGTAAAAGGAATGTTGATATCATATACGAATAAAACTAAAGAAAATGGAAAAAGAAGCAGCTTGCGTTGACAAGGAAGGTTAAACATTGCTTTGAAAGACTTTTACAATCTGAAATTTATTAACATAAATAGAATAAAATCAAATTAAAATCAAAAAGCGACCGAAGATAACATATCGAAAAATACCATTGATGAAGATGCTGTTTACATTAACACGTAAATACTGCTTAAATTAAATTTTTAACATCACTAGAGACTGGAATTATATCTTGACCTACCATTACATTCATCTCATCGCCAGTTTTATCTCTGTCAGCTTTTTTCCTGAATATCATAGCTGCAAAATTTTTTATGCCCATTAAAAGACCTTGTTTGAATATTGCAATCAACATAGTTAACTGCAATAAGCACCTGTTTCATTTCATGCAAAAAAATGATAAATATAGCTGGGTATCGTCAGCATAAAAATTATATTTACAAGCCAAAATGACGGAGTTAGTTAGGAGATATAATAAATTGAGAAAAATAATGGTCCTAATATTGACCCCTACGGAACCCCTTTATCTATGTTTTTATAAGATACGTTATTTGAATATTTCATATATTAACGATCATCTAGATGATTTGATAATAATTTAATAGAATTTGTTCCAAATTCAGTAGGTATACTGCAAAATGGTCAGAAGCGTATCATAGGCTTTAGAGTAGTCCAACAAAACTAGATATATATGCTTACCTTGATCTTTAGCGTGAATTGTGTCATCTGTATTATGGAGCGGAGATAACATTGAATTTATTAAAATGAATTTGTAATCGTATTTCTAGCATTTCTTTCAAATTTTTTGAGAAAGTTGGAAGAATGCTGATAGGTTTAATATCTCTAAAAGTTTAGGTATTAGATAGCTTCAGTAGCTGAATAATGTCTGCTTTTTTTCACAAACTGCAAAACAAACTTACTGCATTATTTATGCAGTAATTGAGACTGTGTGTAATATATGACAATAGAATCGTCAGCATCAATTGAATACAATTAAAAAAAAATTATATCATCGTTTAAGGGCCCAAATGAGAAAGGAGTTTTAACTAATTTCAAAACACTTGTTTTATAAAAATGTGTCTCGGGAACAAAGTTAATAAAATCTATTTTTCAAATTATCTAGAACGCTCTGCAATTTTTGATTTTTTTAATTTTGTAATTTTGAATCGTGTCTTTATGTCCTTTCTTTCTAATATCTAATGACCCGGATGTTTCGCCAATATAGCATTTTAGCATAAAATTTTAATATAACATTTTAAAAACTTTGTTGAAAATGCGAAATTAGAGCAAATTGTTTTTATTCTATCAGACTTTTTAAGGTTTCGATAATGGTTAGCATAGGGTAAATATCTGTCGCAGAGTTTTCTTTCAGTAAATTAATATATTATGTTAACATGACTTCTGTCTTTTGTAATCAGTGCATTGAGAAGGGATAACCAATTATTTTATTCTGTTTCTAATGCAAATTTGATGGAGTGTTCTTGATGATTGATAAAATTTAAAAACTTGTTTAATTCATCCTAGTCCAGTCAATAAAGGGGTTGTAGAATGCATGGAGGGTGTCACAATTTTTGACTTCAGGGCTTTGTTTGGAGTCGTTAGGAGATAAACATACTAAAAGTCCCCGGACATAGGCGGTGAGCGGGGTGCAGGGGGGACCGAGAAGTCTCTTTTTTTGGTTTTTTGTTTATATCTTAGCAAAAAAATCATTATATACAAAATCAAAGCTGATAAAATTTCCTACATTTTTGCTAAAGTCTCCAACCGTTTATAAGATATCCGCTATCAAAAATCGTGGGAAATTTTGTCAGCTTTGATTTTGTATATAATGACTTTTTCGCTAAGACGCACCGTATTCAAGATACAAGCAAAAATCCAAAAAAGGGACCTTCTCGGTCCCCCCCTGCACCCCGTCTCCTCCTATATCCGGAGACTTTTAGTATGTTTACCTCCTAACGACTCCAAACAAAGCCCCGAAGTCAAAAATTGTGACACCCTCCATGCATTCTACACCCCCCTATTGAGCGTTCGTTGACTGGACTATCAATATCATAAAGCCAAATAGAATAGACTACATAATCACGAACAGAAGCATACATCCACGCCAAATCTTAGACATCAGAGCACTAAACTCAGCAAATGTGGGGTCCGACCACAGCCTAATTTTATGTAAATTTCGTTACAACCTAACCCTAAAGAAACACCAACAACAGACAGAAAGTGTCTCAAAATTTAACATAGAATCATTCACCAATGAAAGCATCAAAGGTTTATATGCAAAAAGACTAAAAAAGTCAAATTAGCTGTAATACGATAAAGCAAGAAGACAAGGTTGAACAAGCATGAGAAAAACTAAGTACAAATATACGGAATAGTGCCAAGGAAGCCACTGGAGTAAGGACAGCGAAGACCAACAGAGGAACAAATATAAAACCGTGGTTTACCGAAGATGTTAAAAAGTTAGCAAGAGAAAAAGGATAGCATACCTACAATACTGAAGCAATAAAATACCAGAAGAATACAAGCAATACAAACAGATAAGAAATAGAGTAAACAGCCAAATAAAAATCCTGAAGAAAGAATACTGGGAAAAGTATTACGAGGGCCAGACGAAAATACGGAATATGCTACGAAATAGGAAGAAACCCGTAAATGAATTCGTTCAAACACATGCAATCTCTAAAGAAGACTGGGCCGACAATTTTCAAAAACTGTACAGACCAATTAGAAATAATATAGAAGAATAATAGAAGAAATAATAGACTATGAAGATAACGCTGAAATGGAAATAGATATTACTCAAGACGACGTAACAGCCACAATATTAAAACTCAAAAATAGAAAGTCACCAGGAATTGACGCAATTACTAATGACATGATCAAATACGGGAGCCAAGAACTCATAAAAGAAATAACCATCCTACTCCAAAAAATATTGAGATCTAGAAATATACCAGATCAATGGCGGACGAGCCTAACAATACCCATATTCAAAGAAATATATTAAAAGAGACCCAAAAAACTATGGAGGAATATGTACTGGGTGGGCCATAAGTCACGTTACCATTGAAAAATTGAATAACTTATTTATTTTTAAGAATAAATACATTAAAGAAAATCTAAATAAAAACACAAGATTGGAGAAATTTTTAATCTGTTTATGGAAGACAATGCCACGCAAATGATGACCATTTTCGGCCTCGCAAAGACGGGCTCTGTCAAGAGTATTTTCCATTACAGATCTCAATATTTCTGGCTGTAGAGCTCGAATCTTGGCAAGTCAGTTATGGCACCATTTTGTTGAAAATGTTTAACCAAGCGATAAATCATTGGCCTCGAGGGCGAAATCCTAGTGTTGAAATGGCGACGGTATGCTCTTCGGGTCAGAATAATTGATTCCTGATTTTTAAAATAAAATTCTATGATTTTAGTTCGTTGTTCTGTTGTGAATTTCTCCATTATAAATTTCTCAACTGTCACTTACTTATTTCTGACAATCACAAAACAAAACAATGAAAAATAAATAAGTTATTCAATTACCAAAAAATAATAACGCAAGTGGGAATAAGCGAAGAACAGCAAGGCTGACAATATAGTCCTAACAGCCGAGAATAAAGACGATTTACAATGGCTGCTCTTCAAACTAAAAACAACCGCAGAACAATACAATTGGAAATTTCCACCCAGAAAACACAATCAATGGACATCTCTAAAGCCCCGACACAATACAAGCTAGAAGTCAATGGAAAGTCGATCGAGCAGGTCATGCAATTTAAATATCTTGGCGTCGATATCTCAAGCGATAACAACACCAGAAGCGAAGCGAAGACCCAGGCAACTAAAGCTGCAGTGATATCTGGCTGTCTCCGCGACATAATATGGCGGAACAAACACATGACGGTAAATAGCAAAGTTCGCATGAATAAAACCTGTATTAGGGCATTGTTAACATACGCTGCCGAAACAACAAAAACCAAACGAATCATGAGAGCTACAGAGATGAAAATCCTACAAACCATTAAGTACCGGCTTTAGCCTGCGTGACAGGGTACGAAGCGAAAGGATCCGTGTGATATGCGAAGTACAGGATGTGGTCAGATGGACCAGATCGAGAAGAAGATACTGGAGAGATCACGTTGAAAGAATGGGAGAAGATAGATTAGCGAAAACAGTTCAAACGCAGAAGCCAGACACGAGACGCCTCCCAGGAAGACCACACAAACGACATCATCGTCGCAAGATAATAACCCATAGGGAAATAGAGGCAATGGAACAAACCGGGTTAAGCCCTAACATAAGAAGAAGAAGAAAAGACATCATCAATGTGTCTCCACCAAATTAGTTTTTTTTGTATATTTATATACATATTGCTGCGCAAAGTCTTCATAGAGATGTTAGTTATAATGGGAAATAAAGGTAAACTCATAACCATCCCAAAATATTCTTGGTAAAGGCTATTTATGAGTTGAAAATATTTTGTATAAATGGAAAAGGGGAGAAATTCTATTATTGTGTGTACATTAGAAAGCATTGTTCTGTTTTCAAGTTTCAGAAGATTGATTTGTTAGAAAATAAATGTATTATGGAAAAATACTAAAGAAGTCAAAAAGTTAAAAGTCAAAAATGTCGCCAACAATATGAAATTAAAGGATAAACGAATGAACAGCAATGGATAACTTACAAACTTAAGGCGAATATGTGTTATCATACTCTTAATTCACGAGATCGAATGGAAATGATTATTTAATGATTTGCAAAGGATCTTTGAATGTCGACTTGAAGATGAACTTAGAAAAGATGTAAGTAATATACCATGAAAAAACACTTAACGTAAAAACAGAGGAAGAGGAATTAAAACTGGTTGAGGAAAATATAATCTGGGACAGAGAATATCACTAGGAAGAGGGCATCTAAAAGGATGAAATAACCAGACGTTGGGCGGCATTCTCAAGACGCAATATCTCAAGCTTACCAACTTTGACCAATGTATAGTTTGGATTTCAAGATACGTTGTGAAGGATTGGATAATCACGAAGAACCACTGAAAAAATTTAGGTCGAGCAAAGGGGAATTAAAAGGTCATGATAATTATGAATAACTAGGAAAGAAAGATACAATAAAGTAAGGATCAGAGTGGTAAGTAAGGTCATTGAGATTATAGCAACCCTGATTAAGTTCAATCAATTTCAATTTACCTGGCATACTTAAGCAATATATGTTTAGAATTTGATCCTTTCCAACATCTTTTCATATAAAGAAAAATCATCGCCCCATAATAATATGTTGCTCTAAGTTCACTGTTTGAGGAGGTTTTAGAGTAAAACTTACAGGGTTTTAAAAAATGCATAAACAGTTATCAGTTAGGCAAAGTTGGAACTGTTTCTTTATGTTCAAAATTATATGAAATGCTTTTGACAAGATTAAAAATCCGCAGGAACTATTTATGATTTAACCAACGCATATGATGTCATAACCCACTAGTTATTATTAAAGAAACTGTTTCAGTATGGCGTTAAAAGTTGAACATTCAGTTGGTTAGAAACATCTTTCAACTCAATGTGTAGAAACTTTCTTTCCGGTAACCTTAGAAGAGTCGTCTGTGGTGTACCTCAAGGAAGCATAATAGGGTCAGTCTTGTACGTCATTTTTACCTTCGAATACGTTTATATATCTTTATTTTCTTCAAACAAATTAAAACCTATTTCAATATTTTTATTAAAATACAAAAAATTACTCTGAATGAAAATGTAAAGTTTTTGAGTTTTTAAATGGGTATTTATATTGGGATCAGCATGTATAGTATTTCTCTCGACAATTGGCAGTTAAAAATTATTGAATTGCATTTAAAAAAAAAGGGCTTCAGAAGTTTTGACCTACATATTATGTTTGACACACGTTTTCTTCGTCGAACAATTTTGTCACACTAACATTGCTTTACGTTGCTAACTTCAGGCCAGTGAATTCCTACTTTAAACGAACCTTGAAATTTTGCACAATTTTTGATTGCAATTCTTGTAAATCGGTATTGACTGACGTCTTGTGAGTGGAATGCAAAATCAGAATTAAATAAAATAAATCCGATTCAGTTTAACATCCAAGTCAAATCTCGATCGGTTATCAATTATACGAATCATTTATGAAAGGAAAAGTATAAATTAATAATGATTTATACGATCTGCTTGATCGGATCTTTTCGCTTGATTTCTGATCGCTTACTGCTATTGTGGAATTGCACCGTTCGAAACGGGTGTACTTGAAACCGTATACATAATTTACATTGACAGACGAATGGTTAATAAACAGGTGTTGCAGATGTATGTACTTTACAATAAGCAGACAGATGGTGCTGTATGCGAACTTGTTTGTTTTATATTTCTGTAACGTGATACACATTTGTTTTTATTTTAAACTTTGAAGTGCCCGCCGTTAGAATTTCGTTTTCATATAAAGTTTGTGAAAGGAAATTACTTCTTGTTTTATAAAATATGATTTATTTCTGATTTCTCTGCAGTTGTTGTTTCAAAATTTGCAGTTAAAATTTGTTAATTAATTGATATGAATAAGAGCTGCAAAATTGATGCATGGAATGCCCACATTGTTCAATTAAAACTGAAAAATCCTGGATACTAGAAAATCTGCAGATTACTTTGGTCATGCTTTAAACTAATTGCATTGGCATTAACTTTAGTTGAAATTTGAACAGTTCATTGGCTGTTTCTAGATTATGCCGTCAAATGTTTTCTCGAGAATTACTCTTAAGTAGAAAAAATATAGAATCAAATTTTCTGGGTGTTTTAATTTAAATAAATCAACGCCACATTACCTACAGGAAATATAATTAACTTTAGGAATTAAAATGCCTCAGAAAGTCTCTGGTAAAACCAAAGTCCACAAAAGGTATTTGGAAGATATTAATTTGGTTCTATGTTCTATAGTAAACCATAACCTTAAAATTAATTCAATGTGAGTTTTACTAACAAGTCAGATTTATACCAGGAAAAGCCCTGTTCATACCAACAAAATTATCTCCCTAACATGGCCTACTTTGATCTACAAACGCCGCTAATGAATTATGGTTGCAAATCAGATGATTTGCTAGAAGTAATGAAAGATTCAAAGTAAGTTACAGATATATTTTGAGTTATTAAAAGATTAGAACCAGTGGCGGTTCGTGGGTCAAAAAATAGGTGAAGTGCTATTGTCGTAAATTAAAAAAAACTTTTTATTTGGACTTATCTAATTTTTGTACACCACTGTCTTTTAGGGTAGCAAATTTGTTGGTAATATCTTCGTAAAATGGTTGGTTTTTAATTAACCCTAGTAAGAGTTCTTTATGAATTGAAATATTCGCCAAAAAGGAGAGTCTATCGTGAGATATGGTATTCCTTAGGTATATAATTTTTATAGGGCTTCTTGATAAAAATGCTGCTAAAAGTTCCTTGAAATTTCATCGGTTTGTTGAATCTTTGCTTTCACATGACCGCGAAACGCTAATTCTTGTTTACTTAAATACAGAACTGCGTCGATAACTGTCTGAAGAAAAAGTCTATTCAATCGAACGTTTTCATTAAACTGCACCTTAAAAAGTCTAGCATTTTCTTTTAAGGCATCACTTATGGTTTGCGGGTTTTTTTCAAAATTTCTCAATTTTAATGCACACATTGAATGTTCTTTGGAATCAGCGTGTTTATGAAACGCCCTTGTAATATTTAATAAATCTGAAAATCCCTCTCTATTCCAAACAGAAATAGCAAAGTTAAAACAAGATAAGTACAGGTGAAAATAAAAATTTCTTAAATTAATATGGATATGGACGAAATAAATAAGATATTGACAGCAACAGTAATAAAAGCAGTCCAACAAACACATACTTAAGAAAACCAAACAAAACAAACTCCTACAGACATCATTAGGCACATGTTAAAGAAAAGACTAGAATTGATATAACTAGAAAAACAAAAACATGAAAGTATTGTGACGCAGTTTCGGCAAAAAAATAATAGCATTTAAATGTCAGAAATGGGAAGAATTAAGGCAAAAAAGAGTTGAGGTGAATCAAAACAAAATTTCCCGCCACAAATAGAGCAAATGCTAAGAAAGAAATTATGAAATGTCAATTTTGAAGATATGCCAGAGATCGAATAGGAAGAAATAATTAGCGCGATTACAGAAATGAAAAATCAAAAATCCCGTGGAAAAGATGACATAACAAAAGATTCTGAAGAGACAAGGGAAAGTAAGTATTAAAGATACTAAAAATTTCATTGAATAAATATTTAGAAATGGAGAAAGCACCAGAAGAGTGGAGAGAAGCAAACACAATACTGCTATTTAAAAAAGGTGACAACAAGACTTGAAAAATTACAGATATACTTATGTAGGATCTTGATACGAATGATAACAAAGAGAATTAACAACAAATTGGAAACTTAGCTCACATGCGAACATGCGGTTTTAGCACAGTTAAGGTGTTGATCGAGAAAGTTAATGAATATCACCTACCACTGTTCATGGCACCAATAGATTACGAAAAGCCTTTTGATACAATTGAGGAATGGGCCATTCAAAAAGTACTACTTATAGGATTTTAGAATAGATCACAGACGTATTACATTTATTTACAATATTCACCAACGAACAACAACTAACATTGAAATATAACAACAAGTAAAACCCATACCTACAAATAGAGGAGTGCCCCAAGGAGACTCCCTGTCACCTAAGCGTTTCATAGCAGTGCTAGAAAATCCTTTAAAAATCTCGATTGGGAAACAAAAGGCATCAACATCAATGGAAAATTGTTAAATAACTTCATATATGCCGACGATATAATGCTAATAGCCTACAAATAATGATCCAACATTACCTGCGCTAGCAAATTAAACTGAACAAAGGAAATCAAGAAACAGAAATTATAAGAAGAATAAAGTTAGGATGGGCCGTTTTTGATAGACCGAGCCTACTTAAAATAAAAGTATTCGATCCGACCTACATATCTTAAGTTATAGAGCCCAAACATGTATGTTAACCAAAAGAAAACTAATAGTCGTGCAAAGGGCAATGGAACGACAATAAGGAGAAAAAACGAAGGTCAAGGACATTTGAAATGGCTGTTTGCGGGATACAATGCCCAACAAAAGGATGCTAGATGGAATTCCCAAATACTGAACTGGCGGCCATGGATTTGCAATAAATTCTAATAAAATTTACAATACTGTATTTTCAGTCGTATGCGTCATATGCCGACAGCATCGGGAGTGTTCTCGACTATTCGATACACGTCACCGTCTCTGGTGCAATCCGGATTATTCTCGAAGACCGCAGTTGGTATGTATACAAAGGCACTTTTCGTTAGACTACAGTTAGTCTACCAGCTGCGGCCAAGTGCGAATACGTGGAAATAATGAAATGTGCGCGGAATAATACAAGTGGAAATAAATAAACTGCAAATAAATTAGTGTAGTGTTTCGGGTTAGTGTTTAAGTTGTTGTTTCGTTTTAATTATTACGTTGTTAATAAATAGTTCACACCACCGGCCGAAGTTTTAAATAAACGATTTAAAAACGTTACAATGTTTAAAATTATATCTTAGATTAGAGAGATGTTGGAAAATGAATAATAAAGCAAGGAACACTAAAATAACTATAATACTTCCTAGAAATAGTAGCAATTAATAAAAAAGGGTTTAAGCAGTGGCATATTTATGGGGGGGGGGGTCCAGGGGGTCTAGACCCATCCTAGCGACCCAACTGAAAATTATTTATATATAAATACCGTTTAATTACGTCACCCCTAAAACCGAAGTTTATGGTATTTAATAAAATTTAGGTCATAATGTGCATAATTTTATTATATTCCTATATACGAAAATTTCACCTGTTGCACTTAATTCAAATAAAACTTATCCATAAACTTCACAGAACTCGCGTAGATACCCATCTACCTATCTCAATATCCAGGTGGACCCCCCCCCCCCCCCCAGAAACAAAACTTAAATACGCTACTGGGTTTAAGTAACTCAGTAACCGAGAAAAAATAATATCAATAATCGATTAATAGCGAATAATATATTAATAGATTAAGCGTAACAATCGAATATTTGTAATACTCTAATAATCAATTAATCGTAATAGCCGAACATTTGAAAATCGATTATCAAATCGATTTCATTCAAACTGAAAACTTCAATTATCGAATAATAGAATAAATTGTTAGTACTTACTATTCGAAACATCCTCAAATATATTACCTAATATATTTATTTGTCCTTCACTCCTCAACAATGCGAAGCTGATAATATTTACCATATTTTGGCAAAAATAAAGAGAGCGAATAAAAATCTTCGAATTAAAATGGAAACTACTAAAACAAGGCGAAGTAACATTAATATATCCACTTAGAATTTAAAAAAATTCAAATCGGTTTTTTGTGTATACTCTGTATGTAGGTAATTTCAATGTGTAGAAATAAGTATTCCGAAATCACCTTGTACATAGGTTATCAAGAAGGTATGAACTGAGCTTTAATTTTAAGGCAAAGAATTACAAAAAAAATTAATTAAAAAAATCACAATTCAGCCTTTTTTAATTTACATTTAACCATAAATTAAAAATGAACAAAGAACGAAGAACAAAGGAATGGCTTACATCTGAAAGTAAACGTTTTCTTTCGTTTGTAATTAGATTGAAGCCATGCATCAGAAAAACATCAAAGAAAAGCAATAATAACCGTATTGATAAGTAAAGAAACATTTTTAAATTGAAGCATGACGTTAATGCATAATAATATTAGTTTATAAACAGCACGAGATGTAAATTTACTCAGTCGAGGTGACCTTCATTTAACCCATGTCGTTTTATCTCTTATCAACTTATATTTTCTATGTTTAGCTTCAATTCTAAACACTCGCTCAAAATATATATAATTTATTATGGCCTCATAAGAAGCCGGGCGGGCTATTAGTAGATGATATTGGGTTATTACGAAAATATTTCGTAGTGATAGCTCTCTTTGCAAGTATTTTTTTTTTTTTTGAGATGTAGTAAACTCTGTTGTTACTAATATTGTTTGTTTCTAAATAAGTAAAATAAGGTTTTAGTACGGTCATTGATTTTTCTTAGGGAGAAAAATAAATACAGAAAAATCTGAAATTGCTTGTTTAATATACAGGGTCCTGCAACAGTGCGTCGGGCTTTCCTAGCGCCCTTACCGTGAGAGATAGAAAAAAAAGTTTAAAGCATAAAATTATTGGTTCGAAGAGGTCTACGTCGCGAAATTATTTTCAATAATACAGAGTGTTCCACTTTTGCGCTATAATAAAAACATACATTTTTTTAAATGCAACACCCTGTAACTTTTCATGTCTTCCGATGTCATTTTTTAACCTCTACATAACTGTCTACCCACTTTTGTATTTTGTGTCAGTATTACCAACTTATTAATTTTTTTCCGAAAAATCTTTCATAAACAGACTTCACTTTAAAAATCATAAGCGACCTTGATTTTTGAAGTAGAGGGATAAATTTTAGCAATAATTGTAGTCCGGTTAAAGAGCAACATTTTGATATGAGAAAATGGGATTCAGTTGATACAGGGTGTTACAAAAGAAAATGCCAAACTTTCCAAACTTCAAAGTGACATAGCTCATTTTTTTCAAATGGAACCACCACTGTTTTATTTCGCGAATCGATAGCTTTTTTTATCCTCTTTAAGTTTGTATTGAAATGTCCGATACCTAAACCCCGTAGTTTTAGAGATATTAAATACTTTTCACAAAAGTAACAATTTAATTACATTTTATGCACCGAAGTGGGCCGTGCTAATGCAAAAAACCAAAACAAAATGTAAGTAAGCCTCAATGTAACATTTTAGTAAATTTAGAATCAAAACGGATAATACTTATGTAATAAAATTAATTGTTTTATTCAAAAACTATGAAAAGTAACAAAATTCAAAATGCATAAAAGAAAAACGACTACAATAAATGTTCGAAATGTCTTCCATTTTCATTCAGGCACAAAACTTGATTTTTTTTTGTGGGGATACGTGAAGAGAATTGTTTATAACGAACTACCGACAACACAAATAAATATGCAACAACGAATTGTTGACGCTTTTGCAAGTATTTCATCTGAAATGTTACGAAGAGTGCAAAGATCTTTTCAGCAGCGAATTGATTTGAGCCTGAATGAAAATGGAAGACATTTCGAACATTTATTGAAGTCGTTTTTCTTTTATGCATTTTGAATTTTGTTACTTTTCATAGTTTTTGAATAAAACAATTAATTTTATTACATAAGTATTATCCGTTTTGATTCTAAATTTACTAAAATGTTACATTGAGGCTTACTTACATTTTGTTTTGGTTTTTTGCATTAGCACGGCCTACTTCGGTGCATAAAATGTAATTAAATTGTTACTTTTGTGAAAAGTATTTAATATCTCTAAAACTACGGGGTTTAGGTATCGGACATTTCAATACAAAATTAAAGAGGATAAAAAACGCTATCGATTCGCGAAATAAAACAGTGGTGGTTCCATTTGAAAAAAATGAGCTATGTCACTTTGAAGTTTGGAAAGTTTGGCATTTTCTTTTGTAACACCCTGTATCAACTGAATCCCATTTTCTCATATCAAAATGTTGCTCTTTAACCGGACTACAATTATTTCTAAAATTTATCCCTCTACTTCAAAAATCAAGGTCGCTTATGATTTTTAAAGTGAAGTCTGTTTATGAAAGATTTTTCGGAAAAAAATTAATAAGTTGGTAACACTGACACAAAATACAAAAGTGGGTAGACAGTTATGTAGAGGTTAAAAAATGACATCGGAAGACATGAAAAGTTACAGGGTGTTGCATTTAAAAAAATGTATGTTTTTATTATAGCGCAAAAGTGGAACACTCTGTATTATTGAAAATAATTTCTCGACGTAGACCTCTTCGAACCAATAATTTTATGCTTTAAACTTTTTTTTCTATCTCTCACGGTAAGGGCGCTAGGAAAGCCCGACGCACTGTTGCAGGACCCTGTATATTGTGTCCAAAATTCAATCCCCACCATTAGAATCTCGGAAACTATAAAAGCTACAAAGTTGGTTAAATAAGGAAAGTTTTAGGGATTTTAATGCTCATTTCATATCCGTTGAGAAATCACAGCCAACTTTGACCGTTTTCGAGATATCTTGAAATAACCGAAAAATAAAAAAATAAGTACTGAAAAATCTGAAATTGCTTGTTTAATATACATATACCAGGCGTCCAGACAAGGAAACTCAAAAATGTCGATTTTAAAATTACATTAAAGTTGCAAGGCATTTATTTACTTCGGTAAATCGACGTAGGTCTTTATGATTTAGACATTAAATTTATTTGACAGTTGAGTAGCGTGTTTTTGTCCGAAGTGTAATTCTTGGTTATGTAGAGAATGCCATGTTGCCAAATCTTCTTGTCAGAGTTACTCTTAAGTAAAAATATACAATAAAGTTTTCCGAGCGATTTTAATTTAAATAAATCAAAGTCAAATTACTAATGGAAATATAATTTGAGGAATTAAACAAACTTCAAAAACTCCAAACTGAAAAATATTTCCATAACTTTGAAATAATAAACGCAGATATTAAGGAATTGCGTTCAGTCAACTCTGTTTTGTTGTGATACATAACCTGAAAAATGACAAGACAAATTTAAACCAAGTCTTGTTCACACTTCCTAGCATGGCCTACTCTGGTCTACAAAGGCTGTGAATAGTGCGAATGCATTTAATACGTTCAGTAATTATTAAGCATGATTTACATTTTTTTGAAAATACTTGTCTAATGATTTTAAAGCTGATACATAATTTGGTTTTAATTTGGAAAATTCTATAATATCTGTTCATTCTAAATAATGATAAATCATTTAACACAAATTACATTAATAAATCAAAATAGTTTCCCTACCCTAATCGACGCGATATCATTACAAATCGGGCATTTACCACAACTTAAAACACTTATTTTTAATAAAAACTCAACCGTTATTGTATCGTTTATGCTTAAAATTAATTTAATCAAAGAAACTACTGCGTTTGACTGGTTTAAACGTTTCAAAGATGGTCGTGACGATGTTCAAGATGACGCTAGAACCGGGCGTCGGTCAACCGCTTGAAACACAGATTCGGTCGCAAAGGTCAGTGAAATTATGGTAAAAGATCGTCCACTGACTCTCCGAATGATGGCAGATGAGTTGAGTATTAATAAAGAGACGATTCGACAAATTTTAAATTAAGATTTGGGAAAGAGGAAAATCTGTACAAAGTTTGTCCCGCACAATCTGTAATTCTGCACTGATTGTGATTGTGAAACACGGCGTTGTTGAAATCAATCACCCACACTTCTCTACATTGCTCGGACCGCTTGAGCCGGATTTATTCTAAAGTGATTACGTACCTTCTTGACAGTTAATGTTGTAGCAATGGAGCGAATCCTTTCCGTTCCAGATTCCAGATCGATCAGCGCTGCTTTCCAGCTCTTTGAAGCTTCGGATCGTAGTATACAGAAGGTTGCGAGCGACCTGTAGCCTCTGGCTTGGTTATTCCCAAAGCAGAGATTAAATCGTGTGATATCAAAAGAAAGCAACTCATATAAACAAACGAAATACAAACAACTGCAAAACCAAAATAGCAGCTTCAAAAAATTGACGCAAGAGCGCGCTCATACGTTGTATTCGTAATTTTGGTACACCCGGTATACAAAAATTAAGATTAATTTTTAATCTATCTAGCTGGTTAGGAAAATGTTCTGCTTGTTTATTTATTGGGCAGCAAATACCAATGATATTCGAAATTTGGACCTATGCTAACGATTGAGACCATGGGTTTAATTTTTAATATTTGATATTTATAGATTGAATCTGAGTAACATCCAAAATTGAAAATCGGATTAGAGCTTTTCTCTGAGCTTTAATTTTGGAATCAGATTCGGATTTAATTAACAGTAGTAGGCAATTGTTCTGAAATAGAAGGTTCAAATTTCAGTTCCGAATTATATATTGTTATGGTTGCAGTCTTTTAAATTAATTTCTTTTTATCAATAAAAGAAGCTCCATACAATTTTTTTAGACTCTCTAATTAATATTTTTTTAAATTTTAAATTAATAATGAAATTTTGACATCTCAGGGTCGTTAAAGGATTGGATTTTGAATTTTGAAAAAAAAATGAGTAATATAATAAATTTCAATCAACTTTTAAAATGCAAGATTTATTACAACAACTTATTTCTAACTTAAAATTAACACAAATCTAAAACTAAAAAAAAACACTCACTCACAACAACCAATCCCCGAATTTGAAAAATCCCACCAAAATAGAGTTCCTTGTCCAATTTATTATTATATGTTCCAAATATTCTTTTAATTAAATTTGATTATCCAATTTCCAATTATAAAATTTTATCCAATAAATCCAAATCAATATTTTCCGTTTATCCCAGCTTGTAATTATTCTTTATTAACTAGTATTAAAGTTTCCGTTGATATTATTTTAATATTATACGTTTTCAAAGGAAAACTTAAAAACACGTCTTTCTTCAATAATTCAGTTTTAACAACTGTTGTTTTTCGTTCTTCAATTTTTATATCCTTCCCTAGTTATTTTCCAAAATCTCCCATTCCCTGAATTTTTTTATAACATTCATTCTTTCACATACATGCATATAAAATATAACTATGGCTACTATTTACAATAATTAACACTAAATAACAATAAATAACAATATTTACAACAAATAACAATAAATACTTAAATTAATCTTAACTTATTTACATAATTAATCTTTTAAAACTTGCATCCTAAAAGTATACTCCAAATTTGTATTTTTAAATAAATATAAATTTTCCAAAAGGTTAATATCACTTCAACATATAATTCAAAAATTGTAGCTTTATCTGAGAAAATTAGTTGCATTCAGCTATTAGTTTAAAGATTTTCAAAACCAAATTTTAACAATCTTTCATTTTTAATTTCAGTCCTTCTATTTGCTTTTTATTGTATTTTATTTGTTTATTTATTTTTATACCATACATGTGTGTGTTACTTTTTTAAATTATACACGGCCATCCTCAAATTTCAGCCAATAGATAAGCAAACAATCCTTAGTAAGTTTTAAATTACCTTTAAAATTCTTCTTTTAATAAGAGAAGAATTTCTATCTTTAATTTTGAAGGAAACGCACCTTACTCGTTATTGCCAAGTCTTCAAAAATCAAGGATTACAATAATTGTTAAAAACGTTTCTTTTCAGACCTGTTTAATGTTTTTTCAATCATTGTCATTCGTAAAAAACCGACGTACAGACACGTTATTGTATCTGCTGTAAATAACATGAAGTAAAAGAATTAATCTAACTGCTAACTTGAGCTGTTTCTTGAATTTAAACTAAGTCTCACACGAAAATCTTCCAAACCACGTACTATTAGCACTAAGAGAAACTCGAAATTTTCCCAACTTTAAGTTGTAACACTTCGAATCGAGATGGAATTTCAGACCTAAGAACTTTAAATTAAAGAATAAAATTAATTTCAAAAATAGTTTAATATAAGTTTAGGATTACAATGGGTAACTCTTGAATCCTTTGTTGGCTATTAATATTTTATTAACAAATTTGATCATTGTTTTAAGTAAGTGTTTGAAATTTCTGTTTAAAAACCTTTGAACAGCATAGAGCTCCAAACACAGAATTTTAAGTTCAAAATTCAAAATCTAAGGTTAAAATGGCATTGGACGTTTAGGCTAATTTAAATTTGAAAATAGCTATTTAACATTTGTTTGAAAATACGATAATTCGGCCTTTGAATGTAATAGTTACTTTGAATCAAGATAGAATTTTAGATCTAAATACCTACTGAAATCCTTCTGTTTATATTTATGGAAAGCGACTTGTATTAATAAAGAAAATTTTGTTCGTCAATAAATAGTCATTTTTTTTCGGCCAATCTTTTTTATAAATAGTCTGTATATTTGATAATTATTATAGATGTACATGCATAAATTGGTGGATAAAAATGTAAATTCGTTGAATTAATAGAAAAAAAAATTAAGCGTATTTAGGAAACACACAAGAGTAAAAATTACTTCTAAAAAATATAAATATAATATGTATTGCATGCGGCATTTAAACCATTTAATTATTTTTGGGTATTTGTGGAACACAACACTAATTACTAAATAAATTTTGGAATGATTTTCTGCAGGTCAACAACGCCTTGATTTAAAAATTACCAAAGTGATATTTTGCCAACCTACAAAAAATCAATGTTTTAGTTATTTGGTATTTAAGTTCGATTCAAATAATTAAATTTAGTTACTTATTTAATATCTTTGTGTAGCTTGTATTATGTCAAATGTTGTTGATTGTAATTAGGGTTAACGATAACGACAGAGTTAACTTGCGTGGTGAATTTCAGAAATTTATAGTTTGAAGTACCACATTTTAAATTTCTTTGAATGGCAACATTTAAAAGTTGCAGTAATTCAAGTAACCATGATATCTGTTATTGCCACAAATACCCAAAAATGGTATTCTCATCAGTTATTTGTACCAAACGCGAATTCATCCTAGATAAGTTCTAAATGTTGGAAAAATTGAGAGCAGCAATCTTCTTATTAAGAAACTCAAATAAAATAGAGGCACATTTCCAGTATTAGGAGCCCCTAAGTCAGGGGTTCCCAAAGTTTTGCCTAGGTGGGCCAAATTGTAAATTCCAAAATATTTGGCAGGCCAAAAAAAAAGTGTTATGGAAAAATACGTTTAAATCGATAAAAAGTTAGACACAAAGGAAAGATTTATACTAATTTTATAACATAATCAGTCTTTACTTACGAGACAATAACTACTTTTTATTGCAAACTATTTATTAACACATTTCAAAAATAATTAAACAAAAATAACTAAATAATTTCAAATATAAAAAGAAAAAAATAATAAATTCATCAATCTGAAGCGTGTGACCTGTGCAGTTTTTGTTTTCTTTTAATAATAGGGCGGCCGTTAGGACAATAAAATATATTCAATCTATAATTATAATAACAAGATACAATGTGATTTTTTAAAAACTCAATTGCAGCAGGCCGAATTCTGTCTTAATAACCTTAGAACTGTCTGTATTAAGTCAGAATACGGCCTGCTGCAATTGAGTTTTTAAAAAATCACATTGTATATTACATATAAAATTTAGTATTTTTTTAACTGAACAGTTTTTAATTATAATATAATAACATTTATTTATTTTTTTGTAAAAATGTAAATTGCAAATTATCTCTATGAATTCAAGATCGCGGATGATATGACATCGCGGGCCGCATTTCTAGGGTTTGCGGGCCGCATTTGGCCCGCGGGCCGCACTTTGGGAACCCCTGCCCTAAGTTATGCTATCCAATGGATAATTCCGATTCCTTTGGCCCTGTCTTCAGATTTGTACACATATTAATTTTTATAGTTTCGTATCTTTGAGTTTAGATGTTATTGTCTGCAGCAGCATATATTTTCCGTTACAAATGTTTAGTACCAACATCTTAAACGCCACCAAAGGGCATATTTTTGTCAGAGGTAGTACCTAAATATTATGTTGCAGATGCAAATCAGGTCAAATGAAAATTGGAATTTAGTGAAAACATTTGTAACTAAATAACTAATATTTGCATCAATTCTTAGATAACAATAAGGAAATTTGATTGACAATAGCATTAATTCGTTTAGTACCTATACTAAAGGAAGTTTAAAAGAAAATATTTTCAAATTGTCACTACAGATTAGCAGCTCACAGTATACAAAGTCGAAGTGTTTCAGATATTTAATGGAAATACCAAGTTTTGTTATTTTACAGTTATGAAGCAAACAGATGGAAAGTTTGTATTGATTTGTCCTTTTGCTATCTAGAAATTTTTAGCATCAAGGCTAATGTAAATAAACATTCTATCAGCTTTGTGATTAGAAAATTAACGGATTTTTAAATAAACTTGATTAGAAACACTACAGACACGTATAATTCACATTTTGCCTATAAACTCCACCGCTGATATTTCGTTTAATTTTTAAAACTTCAGCAGAAGGTGATCTTCATAAATCGCGGTACCGAAAATAGATTTTCTTGCAATCAAGATTTATAAGTTCAGGCATTGTCTAAAGAAACAGTAAAAGAATTTATAAGAAACCGAGCCAGATAGGTCGTAATAAGAATCGGGTCCAAGATCATAACATATATCACGTAGTGTCTCTAGTCGTTGTCAAAGGTTATCCGGGTGACTGATACGAGTTGTGCTCCGGTGCCGATGTGTAGCATCTTCACGTCTCACTTAATACCAATAGGCTGTGCACCACTTAACATGTAGTATTGTTGTTATTTGACAGTTATTATAATAACATACACTTTTCATCCGTTTTAAATTCGTCCGTTGTTGACAAAGAAAACCGCTAACATAAACGAGCCGAAGAATATTTATGATGACAAATTCACCTTAAAAAATTATGTTTTCCTTGCAGAAGAATTCTAAAGACACAAATAAAAAGAACTTAAGCATGCAGTTTGATAAGTAAGAATGGAAGCCGGATATTTATAGTGCGATGTTTTAAAAAAACAATAAAATATCTTCGCTTATCGACTGGTTTTATATCCAAGTGTTGAAAGTTCAGGTTTGTTAATCGTAATATTTGGAGTAGGTATGGTTTGTAATACGAGAATGTAATTTATGTTTTTATTGCGTTGTGCAATAACACTTGTACGTTTATATGAACGAATTATGTAAAACGAACTTTTGAACATTTCCTATCTTAAAAACAAATGACTTTGAAGATTTAAGCTAAGCTGGTTTGAAAACTGTGCCTTTTGTCTGATATCTGACTTAAACCGTAGTTGAAGCCGCTTTAAGGGCAGGGAACAACTTAAAACAGACTGCAGAAATTAAAAATAATTTAATTTTTAATATTTTTACAAATCGACTTCGCAACTTAATGATTTGCCGTTAGGCCTTTGGTTTGTGAAACAGATGCTTTGTAATTTTTTCGGAATACTTATAAGTAATGCATTTATTTTTAATTCGGGACATTGATTCTTTGAAGGTATAGCCAGGCTATGACGTAATATGATGACTTTGCATTCATTACAAATGCCGCTATCATCAAAGGAAATTAATTTTAAATACAAATATGCGAAAATCGTTGATTACACACAGAAAGACTTTTATACCCTGTAGTTAACGCAAGCAATGCATAGAACTTGAGAAAATTAAAAAGCAAAGTGTTAGCATTGACTATTAAATATGAATATGCAAGGTGCCAATTGTAACTTGTGGCCCTTTACTGATACTGAATAGGCAACCAGTCGTCCTGAATTCGAAGACTTCCATGGTCAGTATCAGTGTTAAAAAACGTCTTCCGGGTTCGAACCGTGTCATTGTTAAGAAAGAAGAACTCAATGTTTTGCCGGCGAAACTCTGCCCCGAAGACGTTCTTTTAAAACTGGTCATATTGCTTCCATACAATTTATCTATTTGGTGTAATATGTGTTGCATGGTACGATAAAATAGACATTCTGTGCATTTTAAAGATAGATATCTAATACTATACAAAAAAATTAAGGCACAAACAAGAAGATATATCAAAATGAGGAAGCAAAAGTCTTGGAAAGAGTTCCTATCAGAAATAGACACCAATACACTCTCTTACAAAATGTGGAACGGTATAAGGAAACTAAAAGGTACCCAGCACAATAACACCATACCCGCTATAATAAGTGAAAATACAATATATACGGATACTCGCGAGATAACCAATATACTTGCTAAGTGACCGGAATTACTCCACAACATTTCAGCGTTACAAAGCTAGTGTAGAAGAACCACTCAACTTTAACTCAAAAAACAGAGAAGAATATAACAAAGAGTTAACCATACATGAACTGGAAACCGCATTAAAAACAGCAAGAACATCCAGCCCGGGACCAGACAATATACACACAGAAATGGTAAAAAATTTACCAGAAGAAGGCAAACTGGTAATGCTACAAGTGTTCAATAAAATCTGGACTACAAGTTGCTACCCAAAAAGTTGGAAACAATCGATAATTGTGCCCATTTTAAAAGATAATAAGGATAAACTAAATGCTTCATCGTACCGTCCCATTTTGATGACTAGCCATATAGGTAAACTCCTGGAAAGGATAATTTATAAAAGGTTGCTTTGGTATATAGAAAGCAAAAGGTTATTATCAAAATTTCAGTGTGGATTCACACCATCAAGATCAACAATAGACCACTTATCGTCACTGGACACAGAAATTAAGCACGCTTTTGCGGCTGAACAAGAAGTTCATGCTGTCTTTTTTGACATACAGAAAGCGTATGATACTGTATGGAAATACAGAATATAAAAAAACATTACAAAACTGGGGACTTCGAGGAAACTTACCGATATTTATACAGTCCTTCTTAGAGGATAGGACATTTCGAGTGCGAGCAAATGGACTGGCCTCCGATGAATATACTCAAACTAATGGACTACCACAGGGATCTGTGCTAAGCTGCCTGTTTTTCAACATAGCCATTGACAGCATAACTAATACTATTTCACTACCCCTGAGCTGTTGCCTTTAGGCAGATGACTTTGTTGTATATATTAAAACAGCAAACTTTCGTTTTACCCAGAATAAATTACAAATTTGACTACACTCTCTACAACACTGGAGTGACCAAAATGGACTCAGATTTGCTCCACAAAAGTGTACATGTATAACTTTTACCCGAAATCGAAACAACAAAAGCTCAAAATTGAACCTTTTACTGAATAAAAACAAAATAACAACATCAAACAGCGTAAAATTTCTTGGAATGACTTTTGATCAAAAGCTGTCCCGGAAGAAACATATTCAAGACGTAAAAGCAAAATGTATAAAAAAAATAAATGTGTTAAAAATCATTGCTAATAAAGATGCTGGATCTCACAGGCAAACACTCCTAAGACTCTACAACGTGCTTATTAGATCAATACTAGATTATGGTGGTCCAACCACTTGTACGGTAAGGCTATCGTTCTGGAAGATAAATTCGCCGAACCCGGCTTTCCCTTTAAATAACATCTTATTTTACAGTACTTGGAGTTATTTTTTGATGTTTGTCATATCAAAGATAATTTGTAGTTGACCACCTGTTTGGAGACAGGCATGCAATTGCTTGCCATAACAGTAGTTGGATACTTTTGGAAGGTCGCATTTTAGTGATAATTCTTCCTCGGGAAACTTTTTTGCATATATTTCCATCATGATTTATTAATGTTAGCCGTTGCTTTGTTACTAAATCGTGCATTTTCTTACTACTCTGTAGTTCAATTTGCGGTGTTCCTTTGGGCCACAACAAACGCAGTGCCTTTGCTTCTCAAAAAGGGACGACTTCTTCCATACCCTGCATCCTCTAAAACCAAAACTTCATTTTATAATGGAAGTACAGCACCACCAGGCTCGAGTCATAAGTTTGTTGTTTATTAAAATAAGACTTCTATCTGCCTAATTTATTATAAGAACCGTATCATCTCAAACTGTTTTTCTTTGTCGTCTTCTGCGTGATTATTCGTTCGTTTTCCCATGTTCCATGTACTTTCTTCTTCTTCTTCTTCTTCCTCTTGTTGTCACAGACTAAGCCAATGGCCTGTTATTAACTCATAGGTAGAGTTCTGTGAACCCTCTTTGCACGTAGACTGGACAGAAAGCTATTAACCTTACCCATCGAACTCTGTTATGGTTTGTAAATGGCACGTTATATTTTGTTGGCAACATGGTAGTATGACAAAATCCCAATGTCCAGTGTGATATTTTGGGATTTTGAAAATTAAGCAAATAATAATATAAAGAACTAGAAATAACATTAAGTTTTGTAGATAGGGTTACATAGGAATTGATTTTGTTGATTTATTATTCATTATTTATTGCTGTATGGGTTTAAACAGAAGCTTAACTTAGCTGACTTAAACTATGACTTAAGTAGCATCTCTGTCGTAGTTTAAGCTGGTTTAGGTAGTTTCATGTAAAATTCTAATAGTAAATATATGCTTCTATTTTTATATTATTGGTTACTAAAGGTTTGTCTAAATTATTTCGCTGTGCCTGAATTGTCTTCGCGACTTTTAAACAATTTAATTTAAGCAAACTTTCGAGATTAGAGTTTTCCGAAATAAATTCAATTATAAGAATGGAACTTCCGACAGCATATTTTCAAGCTAAACATGTCGCATAAATATCTTTGGCTGTTAAATTCCAGTATTTCCTGAATTATCGTATATTTCAAACATGCACGAAATTATAATCTCAAACATGTAAAGAAATAGCGCAAGCGTTTAAAAAATTTGAGTGGTCGTGATTTATAGCAAATAACAATTTTTATTGCTTTCCTTTATTGAACTGATAAACCGAGTTTTATTTTTATTGCGTACGATTCATATAATTAGCCAATTTTTATATTTTTAGTAAACCAAACTTCAAGTTAAACGATTGTGGTAATTGAAAATTTGATCGATTATTTGATGAAAATAAATAACCAGATGACGACACTTGCTGCAACTGATTTTAAAATTAGGGTCGTTGTATGTGCTATTATTGACGATTATCTAAGATGTTTAAGTTTTCTTTGCCTTTGATTAGGTCCGCATAATACTTCTTGTTTTTGAATATTCCGACACTGTTAAAAACTCTTGCATTGCCTATACTAATAAGTATTTTTGAATTGTGACATTCATTTTTTGAACACATTCGTTAATTACTATTTTACTGTAATTATTAGCATCAGCGCTAATTCTTTTTTTTCTTTCTTTCTTCAGATTCTTTTTATCCAGTATTGGCCATAAACTTCCCCTTTTTCTTTCCATTTTTGTAGTTAATTTGCTAGTCTTCTTCATCTATAATTTTCATGTTGTCTTCTCGGCGCTTAGGAGGCCTTCCTACGTTTCCTTTTCCTATGCTTGGCTGTCAGTGTAAATGGCTCCTCTACACGATGGCCCATGATGGGCCACTGTGGGGGTCGCCATGATGGCCAACATCACAGAATAAACTCTTAACAGAAGCGACAAAGTGCAGAGTGTGGGGTGGTTAAAATAAGGGGAGCGGGGGTGAACTCGAACACACCCACTAGCAAGTAAAAGTTCCTATTTTGTTGTATATTTAAGTGCAGTCGGGTTCGGGTGTTATGGTTTACGGACGTTTCGCCCCCGCCGTTTCGCCCCCGACCGTTTCGCCCCCGCCGTTTCGTCCCCAGCCGTATCGCCCCCTAACCGTTTCGCCCCGTTTTACCTCTAGCTTTAGCCAGCTTCAGCTGTTTCCAGTTGCACCACGAGGAGGTAGCTAGTAGGATTTATGCAACCGTTTTTGTTTTTTTTTTAATTTTAATTTTTTTTTGTTTTTTGGTGTCTGTGTTTTAATTTTAGAGTTTTTTAGTTGATACATATAAAGAAAAATAAATCTTTTAACATCTATATTCCGACGTGCAACCGGAATAATTTCAAAATTCAAAGTTGTACGCAATCCCACGCAAGGAATCAATAACTTGACGATTTTCAAAATCTTCCACGATTCTTTTCACACGAGCTGATATTGCGACATACTTTTTATTTCTTTGATTTCCTTGATTTCCAGCAATCAGTTGTACTATTTCGTAGTTATGAATACCTTGCTGCTTCTGCAAACATTCAATAAAACGAAAAATATTTGGAAATTGCGATCCACATGTTTCTTGAAAAGCGCGGTGCCATCCTTCCACGTCATTATTTGTGCGATGTTGGTCGTTAAGAGTGCGCTGATAAACATTCCAAAGCTGAGTTGGAAAATTTGGAATTTGGCGTCCACGACGTAGTCTTCGACCAATATATACATCTTCGAAGTAATTGGCTATGGGTACAGCCTCTTCAGGAAATCCTTCGCTTTCAACTAATTCGGCGAATACATCGCTTACGTTATCTTCAGGAATAAATGCCAAAGCGGGAATCATTCTGATCCAACGAGCGAACTCGTGATCATCTTCGTATCGAGCTTTGAGACCTTCAGTTTGAACTTTTCTCCAAACGGATTGCGATAAATGAAAAAACATCCCGTCTTTAAAATACCTGGAAATTCCAATTCAAATGCTTGAATGGCAGCGAGTTCGAAATCTGTCATAAGTAGAGTTGGCTGCAGTCCAGGTTGCAAACGTTTCAATTCTTGCAAAAATTTCACATACGTAGCTCTTGTTTTATTTGGTAAAAGAGCGTACACTAGCGGTACAACGGCATTGTATTTGGTGGCGTGGATTGTGTAAACTTGTTGAAACATGGCTGGTGCGGTACTGAACGTACCATCTGCAAACCATTCTTGACTTTGGGCCAAAAGATGAAGGTTGCTTCTAGTTGAAAAGATCAGCATCCTTCCCGACATAAGTTGATCCTCGGAATCATACATCAGAAACTGTTGCACTTGACCATCAATCACAATTTCACTCAACACTCGAGGAATCACCAATTCTTGGATATTTCTTGGAAGCGCAGGTGCTTCTTCATCTCGTCTGGCTCTACGGATAGTTTTCTTCAATGAATCCTTTTTTGGCAGAATTGCAGCAACATCTGCGTGAGCTTCTGCGATGACGTTTGCAATAATCTGCTGTGGTCTCTCCTGTGTCGTCGTGGCACGCTCCTTTGCCGTCGCAACCAAACGAATAGCTGCTGGCCTGGCAGTTTGTGCTGCATGATTATGATGCGTAGCGATTTTCACAACTTCACCATCTATGCCGTCTGTCCACACTCGTCCCTTGCAGCTTGATCGATGTTCGCACACCCATATCCCATGTTCTCCATTTTGTGTTTTTTTGGAGAAAACGTAAATGTGGTTTTCATGAACAAGTTTTCGCTTGTTTCGCTTTGACAAAACGTACTCCGCCATTAGTAGAAATATCGAACTAGTCGTAACGAAACACACAGTAGGAAAGTTGACAATATAATAACTTACCACTGGCTTTGTATAACATTTTCGAATGTCATTTGCCCCACCCACCAGTGAAATTCCTTGAGTACAATTTCTTAGAAAGTGATTAGCAAAATTGCAGGTAATGGTTTTATAATAGGTCATTACAAATTCCTGTTGAACATTATTTAAAAATATGTGCAGATAAGTATTGGTATTTTGACTTAATTTTATTATAAATAAGTCTGCAGTCAGATTTGCAATTAAAATATGTAGTATAAGCAAAGTATAATCTGTACAAAACATAGTCCAGGATATTCCGAGAATTTGCCTGCCTCCGAATCTAATTTCAATAACGCAATTATGTATGGGGAGAAAGTAATAAATTGTGTTTAATTTTTATTGTTCCTTGGGGGGGCGAAACGGTTCGGGGGCGAAACGGTTAGGGGGCGATACGGCTGGGGACGAAACGACGGGGGCGAAACGCTCGGGGGCGAAACGGCGGGGGCGAAACGTCCGTACCCCGGGTGTTATTTATTCAAAATATTGTTTCAATAAAACATAAATGCGCGGAAATGAGTAGCAAAAAAGGTGGTAATTGGTTTTGCACAGAAATCATCATAAAGAATAAAACTTCATATAAAGGTACTATTTATTGCTATTAAATAAATATTATTGTTGAACATTATTTTAAATATGTCTTTAACTACAAAAGTTGTTCAAATATTCAGAATTGGTTAATAATAAAAATGTTAAATACCGATCATATAACCTCCACATTCTTTTAGTACTCAGGGGGTGTCCCCGAATAGTCTGGTATAGCGTTGTTTCGTCATTTTTTAAGCACCCTGTCTATCCCCGCTGCGGCCTTCCAGTGCAGTGTGAATCGCCACAGACTTTTCTACACAATGACGTAATCGAACAATCTCGCGAGCTTCTGTTAGATGACGCATGCTACTGACACCATCCGCGCGTCTCGTTACAGTACAAAGGTTGTAGCGTTTTAGACTAAAATTATTAGGAATTTGGCGTAAAACCGCTCAATTTGACAACGTTGTATGGCTAAATTATGTAGAGAATACGTTGTTGCCACATGTGGTGTGTATGGTTAGGTTTACGCTGATACTGTGTGAACTATACTCCTTAATTAATTCATAGCCATTTTTTGCTAAGAAACTAGGGGCCGTGTTTTTTCCTAAATGGCTTACTTGACTTAAAAAGATAGTAAATGCAATACATCTGTTATATTATTATTTTTTTATGATATTTCAAGTGTACTAATTATAATTTTAATAATAAAGATAACTTTTTAATTATTTTCTTCGATTAAGTTGTATTTTATCAAATTCATTATTCATTAAATGCTATTATGATTGTTGTATTAAGATTGTTTATTTACCAGTTAATATTTATCTGAAAATACAATATGTACTTGTAAATATTTACAGACTTGTAGCTCATATAAATGTTTTACTGGAATGATATTGCAACTTAGTTGCTGTTTCAGGGAATGCTATAGCACGTTATCTTTAGCATTTATTAAAATTCTAAACCTCAGAAATTATGCTTAAAAATATCGAGTAAAACTTTAAAATTTTAGAATGTATAAGACATTCACAACCTTTGCAGAACAGGGTGGGCCATGTCAGGGAGATAATATCGTTGGTTTGAACAAGACTTTTCTGATATAAATCTGTCTTGTCGATAAAAGTCAACAAATTTTAAGGTTATAGTAATTTAATATTCCAGTTCCAGTTGTACACAATTGCTGAATGTAGTTATTATTTTAAAGTTTTTGTAACACTTTTTAATTTGAACTCTGGTTTTTCCAGAGATTCGAAAATTTTGCCAAAATAATCAACCAGTTTCCTTATTACGTCTACCCAAAAAAACCTCACCTAAACGTAAAATATACCAAGTTTGAATTTCAGGGTAACTTAATGCGAACCTTTAAAGTTTGTTTTTAACAAATCAGCTGATAAAACAGAGATTTGCAACTACGAATGGTATTTCATAAATAATGCACACTATTTTTGTACTCACATGTGCAGGGCCGCCAAGAGAAATTTTCGGGCCCACAACAAGTCTGTGGTCCGGGCCCCATTTAAAAAAGTACATCACTTTTGTTTACTACAAAAAGTCATATAAAACATTCGGGCCCTTTTCGACGCCGGGCCCCTGACAAAAGTATCAGATTTCACCCCCTTTCGGCGGTCCTGCACATGTATATTTTATTTTGGGCAATATTTATTTACAATCCTTCTATATAGTTCCACTGCTACTCAGTGGCCGATACCCAATGTGTTGGAAGATTTGCTATTCCAATGAGATCACCACCTTTGTTCAGCTGTCGGATGCAACAGGTAACCGCTGCAGAAAGCTCTTCCAGGGTAGAGAAACGTCCACACATGGGCTCCTTTAACTTCGGGAATAAGTCGAAGTCTGGTGGACTCATGTCTGGACTGTATGGTAGGTGAAGTAACACATCGCACTCGTACTGATGCGCAAATCAGTCACAACTTTCTCAAGTGAGGGCGTTCATTATCGTGCTTATTAGTGAGCAAGTGATATAGGCTTTTGTGCATTGTTCTGCGCGATTTCTGCATGTCACACTTGTTCCACCTTGAACTCTGTCGGTCATAATGATTCCTTGGTGATCGTAAGCGAAGATCATCATATGCTTGACCTTTGATTGCGTCCCTCGAAATTTTTTGGGTCGCGGCGATGATGGACTTCTCCACTCGTTTGACTGAGATTTCAACTCTGGTTCAAAGTCTCTACAACAAACCTTTGTTTCGATATTGTTGCAATGTCCAGGCGTTTCTTTTTCTGTTCAGTTGTCAAGCAGTGTGGGGCCCATCGGGCCGCAATTTTTCTTTTCTGCAAATCGTTCCTTAATATACGGAATACAGATGTTGTTGAAATTCCGGTAGCTGCTGATATTTCCTCACACGTCGCTCAAGACGCTCGAGGATCTTTGTCAATAAAGTGCGACACAAGTTTCTCACTTCGCTCATCAGTTCTAACGCTCGTTTAATCAAAATGACGTATACTACGGAAGAAGCGAAAACACGTGCTCACTGCTCAAGTCTTCAACTACAACTAACCACTTTCCACTCCGATCTCCGATTACATCAACCGCTCCATAGTATTGCCAACCTGTGCATTATTTATGAAATATTCCTCGTATAATTCATTCACGACCTTTGCAAACCAAAGTAGGCCATGTTAGGGAGTTTAGTTTGCGGGAACAAGAATTTTAAGGTTATGGTTCACGACAGAACCGGGGTTTGCCAATTATTCACAACTCCTTAATTTTTTTACGTTTTCCAGACACTTTGATTTAGATTCTGGGTTTTTCAGAGAGTCACAAAGGCATTTGAATTCATAAAATTAAGTATATTTCCTGCTGGTAATTTCTACTGATTTATTTTTACATTAAAATTAGTCAAAAATCTTGATTCTATGTTTCCAGTTAAGAATAATACTAACAAGAGGATTTGGCAACATAGCATTCTCAACGCAACCTAGAATTAATCTGACAAAAAAAACAGGCCGTTCAAATTTCAACAAAATTTACTGCCAACATAATAAACAGAAATCATGCCCTACTTTGATCGACAACGGTTATAAATGCCTTATATTATATTCCCAGTGGGTCGAAATCCTTAAAAATTAGGTTGCTAAAGATATAAGATAGATAGAAAATTCACAAAGTACTATTAATGAGCATGTTAATATATTGAATATTTAGCAAATCATCCGCAACAAAAACAAAGTTTAAAATTTTTCCGCTAAATTTGTTAAGAAAAGAATTGAGAACCGTTTCGTGAGTAAATTTGGTTACCTTCCAACTTACAGGTGTTGAAGAAAACCCGTTATTTTTCACATTTATTGAAGCATACTTTTTCGATAGGTGGAGAAGTTAAACTATTTAAAGTGATTTATTGTTTTATGTAAGTTAATTATCAACTCGAGTTTTTGTAGCAGATGTTGTGTTGTTCCTTAAATAAGGTAAGGAAATAACTAAAGGACAATTTTGGGCGCTTTGAGATTGATAGTAACTAATTGAAACACAAAACAAAGATGGCCAAATATGTTTAAGTGGTGTATCTCAGGGATAAGGGTTAGGGCCAGTATTTTTTCGCATTGCTATAAATGTCAGAAATAAGTTTTCTTAGAACTGAGTTAACCTCCTTCGTTTCTTGTACTTAAATTTTCTGAATTTGTAATCTGGAAAAATTTCAACTTTTTCGGGCACAGGATACGTTCAAATACCAAAATATTTATAATTTACGTTTTTAGTTTTAAACTTTGCCCTAAAATATCGACTTCTAAGATCTGAAGTGGAACGATTTGTTTAGTAAAGTTCAAAAATGCTTAATATTCGAATCTAGAATTTGGAAAGATTCGAATTTCTAAGACTCAAACCCGTGAGATTCGAATATTCCACTGTGAATTCGGGATTCGATTCATCCGAATCCCGATAAAAAATTAATTCTTGACGACCACTTTTCAAAATTCGTATTTTTCAGTTCAGATTTCGGGTTGTAATTCTGACATTTTACTTAGGCATAAATTCAGAAATAGTATTTACTTAAAAATCAATTCGGTTATTTAGCAAATTTATGTAGGTACTGAAAGAAAATCTTCAAGTAGGTTTATCGAAGACCAAATCTAAAATTTGAAAATCTAGCCTGTACTTAGAATTCAAATTTTGTAACCAGATCTGAGCTTCGAAGTTGTATTGAATGAATTCAATATTGGAAATCCTTTTTGGAGGTTCAGAATTTGAGTCGAGATTCGGGATTTGAAGTTCGAATCCGAAGAAATAGGTTTTAATTTTAGATTCGGATTCGAATTCGATTGACCTAGCAAAAATACAAGGTAATAATAAAGGTTGCTGAAATTCTACCAAACAAAATGTGACCTTCATAAATTCGAATCGATCTATTTAAAAACCGAAAGCACGAAATGTGCACTTAAAATGCAATTTCGTTTTCTGCCGTTGTCAAAAGTAAGAGACGATGGACCATTAAAATTTCATCAAAGTCGGAGTAGAAACAAAAGCAGCCTATAAAATTTACAGTTTTAAATCTGAGAAGTTTTAAAAGTTGGGGGTTTTGTTCGTAGCTTTCCTGAAGTTATTAAGTTCAGTGTGTGGAGTGTACATTTACAGTTTTACACGCAGTCTGGAGCAGCGGCAAATGCGGCGACATAAATTATTACGGCCACATCAAAGCCAGGCCAAGTTTCAGGCGTTTTGTTTTAGCCTGGTCGGTCGGTATTAGCGACTCCGGCAATGTCAACACGTGTTAGATCATGCATCACGGCTCTTCTTTGAGCCAACTTTATTAGCGGGATAGATTTGTTATGAAAATTTATGATCCAGTAAAGTCTCTTAGCTATTCTAATTAGTTTTCCCTATTATATCAGTTGGTTCGCTCTTTTGTCAACATCACCGACGCTTTTGACATTACAGCCCTCGCCTATTTATCTTCGTCTCGAACAATGGGAACTGTTATTATTTGAAATTTGTCTTCTCTCAACGAATTATGAAAGTAGTGAGAAATTGCAAATTTTGTTGCAAATTAACGTTATAAAACGGGGATGTAATTTTATTACATTTAATATATTAGGTTGTAAAGAAAGTTATTGCGGTTTTTGATTCTTTGATTTCAAATGCTAATTTTTTTAATAAATTTTGCTAGGTGTCTATGAAATTATATGTCATTTTAAAGGGCAACTCTCGCTCTACAATGTCAACAATGATAGTTTAATTCAAACTTAATTTTTGATAACTTTTTGGGTGTTTAATAAAAATATGGAAAAAAAGCAAATTCGGCCGATTTTCTTGTTCCAGCACAAACTAGGTCGGAACGCAGCGGCGACAGCACGCGACATTAATTTTGCATTTGGTCCAGGAACGACCAACGAACGTACAGTGCAATGGTGGTTCAAAAAATTTCGTAGTGGAAATTATTGCCTTGAAGATGAAGAGCGCAGTGGCCGACCACATGAAGTTGATAACGACCAATTAAAGGCGTTAGTTGAAACCGACCCACGCACAACTGTTCGAGAGCTTGCTTCTGAACTAAGAGTATCATGCGTGACAATTTCCAACCACTTGCGAAACATTGGTAAGTCAAAAAAACTCGACAAATGGGTACCACACGATTTGAACCAAAATCAAGCAAATCGACGACTAGAGTTGTCGTCTGCACATCTCCTTCGCAACCAAAACGAGCCGTTTCTTGATCGCATTGTAACGTGCGACGAAAAGTGGATCCTGTACGACAATCGTAAACGATCGGCTCAATGGTTAAACCGCGGTGAAGCCCCAAAACACTTTGCAAAGCCCAAGCTGCACCAAAAAAAGATTATGGTGACTGTCTGGTGGTGTGCAGCCGGTCTAATTCATCATAGCTTCCTCAATTTGGGCGAAACCATCACGGCGGAAAAGTACTGTCAGCAAATAGACGAAATGCATCGGAAACTTCAGAACAAGTACCCGGCATTGGTGAACAGAAAGGGTCCTATCCTTCTTCATGATAACGCTCGCCCTCACGTCGCACAACTAACGCTTCAAAAATTAAACGAATTGGGCTATGAAACTTTAGGACACCCTCCATACTCGCCGGACCTTTCACCTACTGACTACCATTTTTTTAAACATCTTGATAACTTCTTAAGGGAAAAATGCTTCAGAAACCAAGACGATGCAAAAAATGCATTTAACGAATTTGTCGCTTCCAGAACTCCAGAGTTTTATTCAATTGGACTAAAAAAACTTGTATCACGTTGGCAAAAATGTATTGAATCTAATGGTTACTATTTTGATTAATAAAGTTTTGTTAGCCAAAATAATGTTCACTTGAATGCAAAGAGTCAAAAACCGCAATAACTTTCTTTACAACCTAATACTTACAAGTTTAACAAAATCCGTCTTTGTTAAACGAACGCACCTGTAACAATGAAAATTATCTTAATTAAGAGTGATAGACAGGGTGTCTCCAAATTATATGGACAAACTTCTACAAGGAAATTTTTACGCAAAATTAAAGGATTCTGACCTACTTACCTATACTTATACAGTGACCGGCAAAAATTTCGCAACACATGGAAAACATTTTTGTTATTATTATTAGAGTATCGAAAAAACTTTTATGTGGGATGGATGGGCTCTGCATGCCCGATAACATAAAAATTAAAGTTGCGGTATGTCACGTGGCCACTGGTATGGCGGCAAGTTAAAAAAAAAATACTGTGAAGTCGCAAAAAGCTGGGTTGGATGACAAGATATCGAAGAACATTATCAGAACAAGTTGATTAGAATTTAATTTTAAGCCCATATGCAAAGTTTCAAGTATTTATTTAAAAAAATTGAAAATCTCAATTTTTTGTAAATATTTTTTTATTAATTTACAAATACCCAATTTTTGCCTTTTAAATTGTTGAATATATTTAAATACAAATTAAATTGTATGGCGTATTAGATCATAGAAATTATTTATTATTTAGTAGTGATAGAACAAAAATTATTGACATGTAAATGATACATATTAATTCTGAAGATTAAAGTTAGAATTTGTTAAGTACTGTGTTTTTCTCATGATCAATTTCATTCAGCACTGTGTGTTCTAATATAAATAGCTTGATTGAAATGGAACCTATGTATTTGGATAACAGTGGAAGAACTTTCTCGTTTTTTCATTATTGACATGTATAAATCTAAAAAACAGGTTTCTGCTAGGAGGCTCGCTGTTGCAATGCTTTGTATCTGACACCTGTATAAAAGTTTTATATGTTTATGCTAGAGCACTTAGAACAGCTAAGTACATTTTCTTCGTTGTGGTCAAAGTTCATCAATTTATAAAATAAAGAAGAATAAAATATCCTAAAACTAAAAACTACCTTTTTTATGTAATTTGCTTTCTTGTTCTTTCTATGATATTTCAGGGAGATGTATTCATGGGGTCCGTGAAGTTAGCAAAGTAATAAAAGCACTAACGTTTATAATTTGCACATTATTAGTGCATCGTTAGTATAAATTAGTATCAGCAAAGTGCGCATTTTATAAATATCGCAAAATATATATTTTTTGCTAGCTTCGCACCTAGCAAAGTGTTTTTCTAAAATCCGAGGGAAAACGTGTGAACCAGTTAGTGCTTCGTTAGTGCACGTTGGTGCACTATAAAGTTTTCGACAAAAATTATTCGCTCTCAAGATGTATGTAATCGTTAACCTCTTATACCTTTCGGTGTTGAGGCTGGTGCGTTAGCGTATGTGGTCTTACGCGTGAAATGCACAATCCGGCCCGCATGCGAGTCACGTGATTGGTGCGCCGTTTTTTGCCTGCATACAGCACCATGTGTATAGTGTATGTGTGTGTACGTATAGAACCTTGTTACTCTACCTCGTAGGTCTGTATTCGGAGGAGAGCGTCGTTAATTAGGTGCCCAACGACGAATATCAAGATATTAGGTATTAATTCTTTTCGCGTTTGAACCTACAAAATTTTTTTCTAAAATTCGAGGGTAGCCGCCGAACAGGTTAGTGTTTTGTTAGTGTACGTTAGTGCTTCGTTAGTGCACGTCAGTGCACTATAAAATTTTGACGAATAATTTAAATTTAAATTAGAGGGTCTAAACATCCAACTCCATTAAAAACCAAAACTTTCCATCTTAGGTCTTAATATTAGACATTGAATTTTGGTTGTGGTTTTAAATTCATCTGTGCTCAAAATCACGATTTTTATGTTTTGATATTTTTAAAAATTCGGATTTAGAATTAATATCTAGCTTCATTCTTGCAAATTTGATTTTTGAACAGAAAATTCGACTAATTAAAATCAAAATAGTTATCACTGTTATCAGACTTGTAAGTAAAATATTAATAACCAACAGCGGACCGAAAAGCTAACGGCATGCAATCACTAATAAATTGAAGTTCCTGTTTCTTGAAAGTAAGAAATTAAAGTTCAGTTTTTAGGCCCAAGTATTTAAACACCAACTTAAAGAGTCAAATTTCTTTCAAGAAACATTAGGGTGTTAGTTTTGAAAACACTCATTTCGGACTCGGTTTAAATTCGACGTACATCTTTAGTTGGTAGTTATTACGTTTATTGACAGACAGCGGACAGAATACAATTTGTTTTAATGAATAATTTTTATACCAGGCATAAAGGTAACGTAAACGTTTTAAACAAATCCATATTGAAAGCTTCGGAAATCCAAGGAAAATTTTGTAGATTTGGTAACACCGGAAAAGGTACATTTTTTTCTAGAACATAAGATACAAGTTTTCCTATTGCTACAAGGAAAATGTTAAAGTTTAAAATATCTGACTTCAGCTTAAAGATTGTTTGATTATTATTTACTGGGTGAAACTTTAAGATGGTCCTACACAATGTGAAACAGGTATTACGTATACATCAATAGTTAAATAGATAGTTTACAAATGATTTGCTAGTAACATTTATGATATAGAATTAAATCAGTTGTCAAACTTGTTAATAAAACATTAATAACTAGAGGCGGATTGAAAAATTAATCGCATGAAGTTCATAAATTCAAGTGTAAAACCGTTAATATATTGTAGCAGCTAGGTTTGTCTTTTAAAAGCCCAAATACGAACTTAAAGTCTAGCTTTTGGTCCTGAATGAAGTATTAAATTCAACGTTAGAAATTCGAATCTTTCTTAAGTCATTTTGGAGTCTGTTTAAATTTTGACAGACAGGTATAGTTAACAATACGTTTAGTCGGAGTAACCGCTTACTTCATGTTATTTACAGTAAATAGAACAAAATTCTTGAACGTAGAATTTTTACGCGGCATATAAATTAAAGTATTCTGTAAGTAACAAAATAAACATGTTAATTTCCGTAAATCTGGGGAAATTTTTATAGACTTGGCAACACCGGATAGGATGTGTTTTTGATAAAAATAAATTTTAAAGTTTAAAATACACGATTACAAACTTCCTATGGATTATTCGTTTATTTACTGGGCCAAACCTGAGGATGGCCTTTTTGGTATTAATAATTTATTTGATAAATTTTGAGAAAATGGAAAGACTAAGATTGAAAAAATTCAGATTTCCATATTGATAATCAGTAGTATGTTAGTAGTATGCAGCGAGGATTTTCTCATTAAAAGCTTCAATTTTTAATTTGTTTCTATTTGTATTTCCAAAAGTTCGAAAGCGAAATCAAAATTTGCTCCCTCTGCTTCATAATTACATCTGAATCTGATTCCAAGGTTCAAATTTTGATCGAGTAAGAATTTAATCTATAATCCGATTTTGAACTTTAAATAAGTATCAGATTTTAAAAGCTGAGCCCAGATGTCAGTTTGGAGTCTTTAACATGGATCCAAATTTCTATTGAGATTCGATTCGACATCGATATTCGGTTAGTATTTGTAGGTAGGTTCAAACCCTATACATTTCAAATTGGAGTCATTTACCATATTTACCATTCAGACTCGGATTCCCAAATTAAAGCTTGAATTTTGATGTTCACAAAGTCTTTCTATGTTTGAGTTATGATTTGCACTTCAATCTGGAATCAATTCGAATTAAATAGAAGTTAATTTGAATCAAATTGAAAAATATTTTATTAAAATAGGATCGAATGTCAAATCTAAAGTTTAGCTCTCGTATCAGCATTTTAAATTTGAACATCGGTTCTACATTCGAATTTTGATGATAAAATCTAAATTTGTGTACCTATCTGAAATCTGAACTACAATAAATTCGATTATATTTTTAAAACCTAGTACAATGAATGAATGAATGTCAAATTAAAATTTTATATTTTCTTAGGCAAACTGTATTTTAGCAGAAAGAAAGTCTATTTTAATAAAATTGAAATATCCACGTAAATTTATTTGTAGGTACGAAGACTACGAAATATTTAACACAAGGTTGAGATATTGCTTCTGTTATGCGGATTTATTAGTCTGTTTCTTTTAAGGCGCACCTGTTGTTTATATATTTTATTTTTTCCTGTTTTTACTCGTATAAAAAAAATCAAACACGAACTCAAAGTGAAAAATTCTACCATAACTATTTAGGAAGCATTGTAATAGTCGTAATTCCTCATGTGTTCCGTTGTTTTTAAAATAAAACTGAAATTTCTAAAAATATTCGGCCCGCCGCTAATTAATATCTTTATTTTAGGGTACATCTGTGTGCCTTTTTCCTGTGGAAAAACAGATTGGTGTACTAATTTTGTTTTACATAGTGCTTAATTTAATGGAGGGACGGATGATGTAGTAGACGTTCGCAAACTATTAAATTGTATGTTGCTAATTTGGCACAACTTTCAAAATATTTTGGGGGAAACAGATGTCAGTCAAAACGCGTAGGTTTAGACGTAATGGAAAAATATCTAGAAATGATTAAGTGGGTATTGGGCTGAATATGAAATTTGTAAAATGCCACCAATTTTATTTCTGTCAAATTATTCATTTATTATTTCTGTTTTCACTCAGAGCTTTTAACATGTTTTTTGAAATAGAAAGATGGCGAATAATTTTCGTTGGACTTTCTATTTTTGCCAAATAATTATAAATTTATGATTAATAATTAACGGTCTTCTATAGCTTCAGTCGCGTTTTTGTGAACTAAAAGCGTCAATCGTCTGTCAACAGCTCGATTAGATATTGTAAACTATGAAATAACTAATATAACATTTTACAACTTACAGTGTTTTTCTTTTGCTTTTCCTCTTTTGTCAATTGCGTTTCCCTGTTTAGCAAATGACTTTCCAGATTATGAAACGTCAAAGTTATGTTGCAAATGACATTCCCTATTTGTCAAATCTCTTTCCGTTTTTAGATAATGCTTTTCCCACTTTTTTTAAAAAGTAGGTATGTAATAAAAAAAAAACTGGGAAAAGCATTATCTAAAAACGGAAAGAGATTTGACAAATAGGGAATGTCATTTGCAACATAGCTTTGACGTTTCATAATCTGGAAAGTCATTTGCTAAACAGGGAAACGCAATTGACAAAAGAGGAAAAGCAAAAGAAAAACACTGTAAAATGAGTTATACCATATTATATGTATACAAAAAGTATTTGTTTTTGAGTTGTTTTCTAAATAGATTTCGTTTTTAATTTAATCAAATCGTCAATTTTCAATGTTCTACATATGAAAGTTCAAATATTATAAAAGGTTATTACGCTGATATTTCTACAAAATAAATGTATTAAAAAATATGTGGTGTATAGCCTTGCTGGCCACAATATATAAAATTTTGTTAGTGTTTGGCATGAGGTCTAAAATAATTATGATAATAAAATTACATTGATTTCAGCTGGTAATTCTCATAACACATTCAAAATTAGGTACATATTTAGATTTGGGGGTTTCGCAAGGATATACTGTAGGGCCTGTGCTTTTCCCTTTCAGAGAACTATACAGGGTGTCCACAAACTCACTTCACAAAAGAAAAATGCAAATTCTAGAGCTCATTTTATGTCGATTTGACGTAAATCACCTTATCCAAAAATGCTTGCTAAGGGAGCTAGAGCTCTTTTAAGATGGCACCCTTACATCGGTTTAATTCAAATATCTTCAAAACGGTTTCCTTTTAAGTGATAACATTCTGTACATTTATTTCGTGGAATATGCTCAATCGTATGGCATAAATACGATTTATTAATTGTAGTCATAAGCGGCTCGTTTGGGACCCCTCCCAATACCCCCATTGGACATTTTTATTCATAACTTTTTTGTCTTTGAAAATTTTGCCATTTTGACATAACATTTAACAAACTTCGATTTTTTATAAAAAAAATGATCCTCTTATCTGAAGTCGCTATGACGCACCGTTTAAAAAAAAATCCATTTGAACTTTTCATGTTCAAAGAGCTCTAGCTCCCTTAGCAAGCATTTTTGGATAAGGTGATTTACGTCAAATCGACATAAAATGAGCTCTAGAATTTGCAGTTTTCTTTTGTGAAGTGAGTTTGTGGACACCCTGTATTTTAGTTTGTCGGCAGTGTTTTTGAATTATGAACTTACCGAAGCTTCAGACAAACAATAAATAGTTTCAAATTAGGGTTTAAACATTCCAAATTTTACTATTTCATTTTTTAATATTTAATATTATTCGCGCATTGAAAGTCTGCCCAGTTCTATTTTCTTTGTGTGCCTCATCCTTTCTAAGGACGTTGGGCAAGGGGGTCAAAGCCACATTGTTAAAGGACTTGACGTCGTGAACTTTGTTATATCCCCCTTATACTAGGGAATGTGTTCTCTGCAGTGGTATTCCGTTGCCTTCTGCAGAGTTTGTGACCATGTATTAAGTGTATAGTGTATGTGTCTTGTTACTATCTGAAGTCGACCACTCCGCAGACAGAATCGTTAATTTTAACCAAAAAATTAAATTGTTTGACTCACTCAAGTCCCGACCTCAAGCAGTGGGGAAATCTTTATACAAATCCTTGTGACTGCGTGAGATTCGAACCCAAGACTCCTAGATAAGAGCCCAGCGCTTTTACCACTGCGCCAACGAGCTTCTCTACCCAGTTACCTGTTTCTTTTTGCTAGATCCATCTCTGCCAGGCGATCTGTCTTTGCTTGATCAATGTAATGGATTTACTGGTACACCATGCAGGCTTTTAGTACGGTTGTCTCCTGAGTCGCTCCAACCATGACCTCTTGTAGTTCAAAAATCTCTGGATCTAGGAATTCTAGCTTCTGTGTGAATTCTAGTTTGGGTCTCAGCTTTTCAGTGTCGAATCTATTAATCCTTGTCGCCTAGATCGTCCTGGTGTTTCTCGGAATGAGCTTAACATTGACGTATTTTAGAGATAGTGGTTCGAATCGAGGATGACGCTTCTTAGGACTTTCACGAAGGCGATCAATTTGGAACTCGCCATGGTGGGAGTTCGGGGACGTCCAAGTCTTTTGTTTCCTAGGAAGCTGTTGATTTCGGAACCCGGTTGAATGCCTTACAAAGCTCCATGAGTCACCCTCCATTGCGGTTGTTGCTTCAGTATGCCGAAAATGTTGTATAATTTTCTTTTTTTGCTGAGCTGTACCTACATTGGAATTCCCAAGCAGGATGATCGTGTGCTTGTCTGGAATCTTTCAGAGGATGTCTTCAAGCTCTTCTCAGAATGTATCTGTTCCTTTTGGGTCTTTCTTGCTTGCATGGTTGGCTTATGCACTTTGTTCGTACTTCGAACGGAAAGGGTCGAAACTCGGCTGTGAAAGGATCGAATCGAAAATCCTCCTGCTGACAATAAATCTTATGCCGATGGGAAGGACAATTTTCATTAAAAGTTTGCCAATTTTACCCTTAACGATTCTTTAACATTGTGACTCGAAGGCATGTTCATCTGTAATCATTGATTCTTGAATTGCTGTGATTAGAATTTGGTGTTGGGACAGGGTGTCGAGGAGATGTTTCACATTAAAAGCCGCCTAGAAATTTCGGTTTTTATGTTTGGTCTGCGATATCTCATTCACTAGAATTCGAACGCCTGCAGGCGTCGCTCAGGACGACGGTGGATTGTTTACCACCTGGGGTACTACTGTTTTTGACAGTTTGCTTATCTTCTTCTTAGAGTGGCATACCCTTCACACTTCACAGGACGTTGCCGATCCTCTCTCCATATGCCTGTGGTGTGTGTGTCAAGTAGCCTACAGACATAGGGGAGCTACAGCTTAACTTGGGCTCCGAACCACGGAAGTGCTTGCACTTCTACTCCAGAGAGGACTTTACTAAACAGAATACACCTCGGTGGTTTGCCATTGCCTTCCGAGGGAAGCGGCCGGGTATTTTCGGTGTATATGTGACCCTAAGAATCGAACCCGGGCCATTTCAGTGGTCAGATGCACGCTGCACCAACTGAGCCACGACCGCCTTAGTTTGCTTATTATTGTTCTTATTATTTATTTATTTTTAACGTGCTATTTTGATAAGTATTAGAAGCTCAGGATTTTGAAAACACAGGACTTACGTTTGGAGCTTCATAGGGACCTTTTACGGAGTTTAGTTTTGCTGTGAAATTTTACTTAATTTACTGTTAAAGTTTATATTAAAATTTGCTAATATTAGGACGAAGTCGTGTGAAAAAATAAACAACTTTTAGGTTTCTACGTTAGTCATTTATTTAGGTATCAGGAATATTTTAGAGGTTCTGAATTTTTGTGCCATGCTTAACAGAAAACACATTACTTTGATTTCGTGGCTTAGCTTAGATTCAATCTTGATGATATTATGTTGAGAAAAGAAAGAGTTTAACCTTGGATGAAAATGTACGAACAAATTCATCAGTCTCAAACATAAACACTTTTTTATATCCATTGTTGGATTTAATCATTTGTATGGTAAATAACTACTTCGGTTTTTAAAGCGGGGTTTCCCAAGCATACTCCATAGAGCCTGTGCTTTCCTGTTTCACATAAAAGCTCTCTTTGGATCATTGATCCAGTTTATTTTAAGTTGTGATGTTGATTAAACCTTTGTAACTTTTTATTAAACTTTTCTAAAAAAAATATTTATAGCTTTAGAAAATTTACATTTTTTATTCGATAATGTATTTATTTAATTTAGGTCTATTACCATGTCGTTTGAATAATTTTTGAAAACAGCAGGTCGGCGACACCGATTATAGTTTTCACATATTTCGAAAATTTTAAATTATTACGATCATTCCGATAGAGTAAACTTCAGATCGAACATTAAATTTGCCAACGACATAAGTTGGAAACTACGAAAGGCTTAATTGAAAAGTAATAAACAAGTACATGGTAAATTGGTTTAGTGGAAGTTCAATTTACAACAGTAAGAAAAGTATGGTTTTGAGTTGAACGTGTAATGGAAGTGACAAAATCCTGAAAGGCAACGATAAAACTGAGCTACGTGTGACAAACAAGTAAGCGGAACGCAAACTCCATTAAGTCGTTTGTCAAACAATTCCAACACGCGTATTGCTGACCAAGAAATGCAATAATTGTAATGGATCCGGGCGATCCGGGCCACCGACAGAGCATATATGGTTTTAACCTACGCCTTCTACTCATTAGTTTCTACACAAATCTATTAGAAATATTTAAAAAAAATTTGAAATTATATTTGTGTATACTAAAACTATTATTTTGTTTTACCTACTTAGATTTATTGTTGATTGACGTAAATAAACCTAAACGTGGGCACAAATAAATATTTTTTTTAATGGAATAATTGTAAAGATATCAGAAAAGAAAATTGTTGTTTACCTTCAAAATATACAAATTAACTTTTTAAAAATTTACTTTTGAAAGGGTGTAAACGATTTTTGTATTTCTTTCTTTCGCTGTCTGTTTAATATTTATTTTTTTTGATTTTAGCCTCACGTACATATAACATGTCACAGCCATTGTCAGTAGTTACAACTTTACATTTATATACATATAAATATCACATATCACAAGCACAAACAATAAAATATTCATTTAAACTGTAAAAGGCATTGTCAAGCAAAAAAATTAATAAAGATGATTTAAATTTTTTTAAAGGTTCTGTACTTTTAATCTTATTAGGTAAAACATTATATACTCTTTTTGCGGTGGAAAGTGGACTATTTCTAAACAATTCAAGCCTAGCCGGGTTTCTTTAGCTCTCTCCGTTTCTGATCGCTTTCTCCTTGTCTTGTTTTTTCTTCATCCTCTTTTTCTCTTCTTATTCTCTCCCTGTTTTCGATTTCTCTATGCCCTCTCTTTCTCTCCTCCGATTTTCCTAACTCTTTATCAGCTCTTTCATCTGCCCAGAATTCTTTTCTATTCGATGGAGTTCATTCAATACACTTTTCTGCGGCGAGTGCCAGTCTATGTATTTTTCGCATATTCATCCGTTTAACGTTAATCGTCTTCGTTCTTTTGTTTCGAATTTCATTATTAGTATTTGTTTGGGTATTAACCATTCACATTCTTTATTTTTTTGGATATCTGGATATAATTGCTGCATTTTTAAAGATGTACGTTTCTAATATGTTTCTACAATGTGTCTACGGATAGGTGATACAAGAGGAAAAACTTTTTTATTATTGATTTCTCAGAAAATTTTATTCTTGATAATAATTTTTGCTGTGTTTAATAGTCTTATTTCTCATGTTACTTTTCCTGCAGGTAATCATTTAAGACTTAAATTCACAATTTTCCTCAGTTTTGGACTTTGAAAAAATTTCTGAAATTTTTTATTATTGATTTCTCAGAAAATTTTATTCTTGATAATAATTTTTGCTGTGTTTAATAGTCTTATTTGTCATGTTACTTTTCCTGCAGGTAATCATTTAAGACTTAAATTCACAATTTGAAAAAATTTCAGAAAGTCCAAAACTGAGGAAAATTGTGAATTTAAGTCTTAAATGATTACCTGCAGGAAAAGTAACATGACAAATAAGACTATTAAATACAGCAAAAATTATTATCAAGAATAAAATTTTCTGAGAAATCAATAATAAAAAAGTTTTTCCTCTTGTATCACCTATCCGTAGACACATTGTATATGTATTATTTTTGTTTTTTCTTCTGGTGTAGGTTATGTTAGTCTTTATTTATGTTTGACGAATGATTTTCGTTTGTAATTCTATGGAGGACAATTAAAATAATTCAAGCTACACGCGAAAACCAATAATACGATCACAGAGTACTACATAGCAAATAGAGAGTCAATTTTATGAATTATTAAATTTGACGTGTCGCTTGAAATTTGTTGCTTTCCATAGGTGTTCGGATAAGTAGTTGGGTAACAGTCTTTCTAATAGAACCTTAAACTAAAATGTTGACAATATTTTTAATTACTGGTACTTATTCGGTTAACATTACTGCACCTAAATCTAATAGCTTAAAACGTTTGTTAAAAATACACTAGTAGCGTGCTGAAAAATAAAAGTTGAAAGAGTTTGTAGTTAAGCAACATATCGTTTCAGAAGAAATATCCAAATAAACTAAAATACTTTAAAAGCTGTAATCTTCAAAACAAGTTGAAGAATATAATTCGATACGTTTAACTACGGTTCTAATCTCATTGCTCACGACCAGATAAGTTGAGGCTTCCCAACGACAATCATGAATAACAAAGCTTTCTCTTTCGTAAATTAAAAGATTTCTTTCGTAAATTTCGTGTTGTTTTCGCTATAAAATGTTGTACATTTCCGTATAACTGTTTATTTAAAATCGTGAGCTAATTCAAACAGTATTATTTCTGTAAATGCGGAGATAAATGCGGCAACGCTGCAAAAATTTAAAGTTTGCTTAGCAAGTTCTTCTAGCATTGAAAATTATTTCTGTAATGTTTCGACTTACAGTTTTAAATCTGACATTTTGGCATAACATTTCTAAGTTTGCCTTATATTTTGCTTATGCAACCTAAGGTATAGTCTAAGCTGGCGTTACTTCTCTTTAAATTATATACTCTTTGGTAAAATTTTTAATATTTGTTTTTCCTTGAAAACTTTAGCACTTTCAGCCTACAAAGGCCTAGTAAAGTAATAATTACATTTACTTATCAAAAATCTAACGTGTGATAAATAAACGTTTTTATGGGAATTCGGACTAATATTTTTATAAATAAAGGGAGAATATAATAATAAAACACAAGTTACAGAAGGCATCGTTTTCGTGCATGATTTCGAAATTTGGACACGAGCCGCGTAGCGGCGGGTGGCCGAACGAACGAGTGCTCGAATTGCCTTCTATAAGTTTTTTATAGTATTTTCTCTGTTTCGGCTTCCATTTACATTATTTCTTTTTATAAAAATACTTGACAATTTCGAGTTGGGGAAATTTGGTTACATAGTTAGGTTAGTAAAAATGATTTTTGCTTGACAGTTGACAGAAGTTTGACATTAATTTGACGTTTTTGTTGCCTAGCATCTGACTGGTTGCCTAGCAATGAATGGTTGCCTAGGTGTTTTGTGTATTATTTGATACCGTATCACCAAGTTCTAAAAACAAATTATCACCAAAAATCGTTTAATAATGAAGCTCATTAAATCATCAAAATGCGTGCTAGAATAATGTCATTCTATTGCCGAAACAGAGAAAGCTTTATTTTTGCAGTTTGAGACAATTTTGTATGATTACTATAAATTTGTTAGGAATTTACCAAAAATGATCTTTGGTAATTAATTTTATTTATTTAGCAAAGAAAACAAAGCTAGAAAAATTTGCGTTTAATAAAAGGTCTTACTGAAAAAGTTTAAAATATAAAATTAGTTAATCAAACCTTAATGTTAAGTTGGGATTAAAGTTGAAAGTTTTACTAAAACATGATTCGGATATTAATATTGGAATTCTGCAAATTCAAGATCTTATTGTTATCAACGCTGTAAATACCTAAGATACGAATTTCGAATACGAGAAGAATCCAATCTTTCAAATTCGAATTTTCATTTTCGAATTTGAGATTCTAATCTTCGATTGCGGATTTGTGATTTCAATTTATATTTTAGGCTCGAATTTTCGATTGTGATTTTGAGATTCAATTTATCGAGCCGTGTTTAAGATTTGAATCCGGATGTCAGATTTGTTAATCTCCCATTTGAGTCTAAAAATTTGCATTTCCGATTTTTATTCTAAATGACAGGCATGTTATTTGCAGTAGATATAATAATAATAATTCATCTAAACCGTAAAGTAGATGAGGGTGGATTAAGTAAAGTACAAGCATAATAATAATAACTATTATTTAGATTTGGAATTTCAGGATTTACTTTTAAACAAGTTTAAAATTTTAAACCGGTGACCACCATTTGATAACGGTGGGTGGATGTCGGTGGTTCAGTGAGACTAACAGCATGCGATTGCGTATGTTTAAATTTTAGTTCATGGCTGTGGGTGGTTGATGGTGGCTCAAGGAGACTGCTGCCATATTGTTATGATATTACAATTATTATTTTAATACTAACTCTTAAGGGTCGTTACTGAGGTTCTTACTTTTAATTTTCTCTTATTCGACATCTAATCTTTAATTTCAATTATGTTTTTTAAAATGGATCTACTCAATTTCATGAATCCGGATTTATTACAATAATTGAATAATCGTTTGCCTATATTCTCTACGAAACCTTATCTATGCTATTCCTACACTCACAGTTTTTGTATATTTGTCCTTTACGGCAAGCAATTCCCAGTATATTATTATTTTCATACGAAAACTGTTTACCAAAAACACAATCTTCAGCGTTGACAACAGTAATAATATTTACATTTTCGACACTTAATAAATAACCTACCTATCTAAATTATTATATTACATTTTTTGTATATAACTAAATCCACATTAAATAATTAATTGTTATTTCATCAACAATAAATTCGTAAACACCTATTAATATCATCTCAATATACATATAAATTGGAAATTTGAATTTACATTTGAGATTCGAAGTGTAGATTGTATTTTGGATTTAACTGTAGAAATTCAAATTTGAGTTATATTTGGGTTTCCAAACCAGATTCGAGATTAGAAATTCGAATCGAAGTTCGAGATTTCAATTTTAACACATAAAATATTCAATTATCCGACGGAAAGATTCGAACCTTAGACCTTATAGTAAATAGGTAAAGGTAAAAGTATCGGCACTTACACTCCGCGAGGGAGTATGGCCGACAACATGAAGGGTTAGAATTAGATGATACTCAATTTTAAACTAGTAAATAAATTAAATTTTTCGAATAATAAATTGTATTTACTATTATTTGATGATATTGGAAGGAGATAGGCTGATTTTACCATTTAGTTGTCGGTTATCATGATACTCACGACGCGACGGTCGGGAAGTAAGGGTGAATTTACCCCCTCAGGAAAGTAAAAACTATTCTGTAACCCAAACCATCCCTTTTAGCTTTGATAAATTAATTAAGTTTGATTTCCTTTCCTTGGAGAGTAAATGATGTGATTCGTTTATTTAAATTTTTGTGTCAAAAATATTTAAATGTTTAAAGTAAAAAATATTTTTGATGCAATTCGGAAATTTGAATTTTAAGGCTGAAAGTTTTGGAACCTTTCGAATAGGTTGTTGTGCCTTGGTGTTTTTGACACCTTGCACCTTGCCATTGAATGTTAATTGAATTATTAACTTGTAATTATGCCAATTTAATATATCACAGTCGATAAATAGCTCCTTTGTTGATTACGCTGGTTATTTAGCAGGTAGCATAATCGGGAAGATTACCTCCAAAATCTATTAACTCTAAATTTTCAGGTTTTTAAAATCTGTGCGACACTGTTACACCGCATAAAGTTTACAAAACCCATGACTAAATAATCAAAAACCATAAAAACTGAAGCAACAACGATTATTATCGTATTGTTTTCGAGATTATAGGTGTCATAATTTAAAAGGACGAACAAACTTGGGTAATTAATTACTTAACATCTGTTGCGCAAATAGATTTAAATCCTTTTGAGTGTGTCTGCCTACATCCACGGTAAATTCAAATCAAATACATAACAGCTAATCCTAGAAACGTCATTGGTTGTTAGCAATGGTGAATTGATTCATTACCTATTCCAGATTAGTACCACGAATTAGGACGCGGCGAATCGAACACTGTTATCCTTTGCCATCAATTATTCGGGTAAAAATGAACTAATATTGCTTATGACAGACCATGAAGGTCCATCAGAATTACTTGGTGTCGTTCCAGAAATGTTAACAAAGCGTAGACGAACACTTGTCTCGTCTGTCCGCTTCGCCATGTTGATACCTTTCTACCAACTTACTTTAATCAAATGTAGACCTAATTACAAAAATAATGTTCTTAGATATTTTATACGGAATACCTAAGTGTTGTATCATTTAGTTAACTTTTCGTACTGTCGGGAAATTACTTACATATTTAGTTTTAAATTTTATTCCTCAGACATCTTGTTTTATTTCTCAAAGAATTTATTTTATTTCCTAAAATTCTCTTGATTATCCAAAGACTTATTTTATTTTATGTACAACAATTTTATTTTGTTTGCCAAAAATTGTGCTTTAGATCTCAGTTTTTGAATTAGTTTAAACCACGAAATATGATTTTGGTGTGCATTGTCCGTGTGGACTCAAATAGATAAAAGCCAATTTAAGAGGAAAATATGGAGCACCGTTGTTCATTTTTATGCTTTATAGTTCCGGTGCTTTGTAATTAATTTAAATTTGGAATATATTAGAGGTTGAGATGATGTCCTCCTACATCCTGCCTTTCGTTTCTAATGATTTAAGTTGCTTTGGTTTAAAATGTAGAATGTAGATTGTGGACTTGGTTTTGAAGTTGAACATCAGGACATATAAATATTTTCTAGTAGGTATAACATAACAAATTGACAAAAAAAAAAATTAAAATTAGAAAAGCCAAGACGTAATGCTGCCACGACTTATTCATGAAGATTATGGAACGTTGTGAATTTTTCAATATTTTCAAGTTTTGAAATATTAATTGTTTTGTTCTTTACATATGTAGTAAGGAAGTGGGGGTGCATTGTGTTGTATGAAAGAACGCAGACCAATATAAAATGCAAAATTAAAAAAAATGAAATTAACTGTTATCGAAATAACCACTTAATTTACTCCCCAAGGGAGGTAAGCTCATATTTGCTTCTCTAGTCTCTACTCTGTCACGAGAGTCAATAAAAGAATGAAAAAATCATCTCACGCTGTTCAAATAAAGCCAAATATAACATGGTAAGTTCAACTTTTTGAATCGGCAGTGGAATAAAATCATTCGCGTTTTTTATGCCTATTAATTTTAGTAAATTTAAATTGGTTTGTGCGGATTACTGTGTCCCACATCAACCCTGATTTAATGTATTGTAAATAATTTATTATAATCTCTTTATTCTATTTCTATCGATGCTTTACTAAATCCCTTAAAATGTTTGTACTTATGTACCTTTATTATGCATGACTAACACCACAGACATATGGAGAGAAGATCGGCAACGTCCTGTATAGGGCACGCCACTTCTAGAAGAATAATGTACGACTAATTCTTTCGGAATTTCCAGCATCTGCAGTGCAACGCAACTACGCAACGTCTTTGTTAAGATATTGCACCAATGGCGGCCTTCCTAGAAAAACCCTTCTTAATACGTACTTCTTTTCCTACGCTATTATCTTTTACTGGATACCTAGCTTTCTTCGACAATTTCATTTTAAAAACTAGACACTTCTTCCGCCACTCTTGCATCATCTAATACACGTTCCAAGTGCATAAACAAAATCTATATAAAACTCAAGTCATTATTATTTACCACATAGATCACCCACAAGTTGGTGACCCCGACGTGATCTTTCGCAAATCGTAAGTGTTTTTTTTTTAATGTAACACACCCAGTGACTATCCTCGTGTTGTGTGCCGTCGCTTTATTTCTTTTCGTAAATTTAGTGTTGAACAGCACAAACAAGCAAACAGCAACAAAGACACTACAACTTGCATCGTATCGGAACATTTTGATGTAGAGGGCAACCAAAAAATGAATGAGTTAGCCAAAGTAGCTGCAAACTCTACGTACATAGTTATGAAGTAAGGAAGATATGGTGTGTGCACTTGCTCATTTGTTTTAAATCAAACCAAATCACAAGATCAAAGACTAGTTACGCAGTTTCTCGGTAGATGGCACTTCCTCAAATTACTGTCAAAATTTTTGTAACCACTTTTTTATTAATTTTAGTATACTTATTCACATCGTTTCCAAAAGCGCGAAAATGCTTAAATATTGTCACCTTTGTTTATTTTCTGCCTGATTAGATACTTAAGGATTTATCTTTTTTGCCATTCCAAAAATGAAATTAAGTTGCATAATTACTTACTAATATAACTGCAATTAAGCAGCAGCGTATTGCACAAACCACCAATTGAAAAGTTCATAACATCAATAAATCTTTACATGCCTTTATTTATATCTCTCTCTGTGTCTTATTCTGTCTAAGGACGTTGGCAAGGGGGTAAAAGCCACATTTTTAAACGACTTGGCGTCGTTAACTTTGTTATGTCCCCCTTATACTAGGGAAATGTGTTCTCTGCAGTGCTTTCACGTTGCCTTCTGCAGAGTTTGTGACAATGTATTAAGTGTACAGTGTATGTGTCTTGTTGCTATCCGAAGTCGACCACTCCGCAGACAGAATCGTTAATATTGTAACCAAACGATTTAATGGTTTTACTCGCCCAAGTACCGACTTCAAATAATGGGAAATTCTTTATAAAAATCTTTGCCACTGCGTGAGATTCGAACCCAAGACTACTAGCTAGGAGCCCAGCGCTCTTACCATTACGCCAACGAGCTTCTTATTTATTTATATAATGGAGTAAAAAATTTTGAGCAGTATATGATTGCCAAATCGTCACGAGCTCTTCAGGAACCAATAACTAGTTGAAAACATGAAAGTGTGGAACCAAAAGGTCCCGACTTACATATTACAAAAGCAGGTACTTTGTAATTGTTTATAGTATTCCTTTTTTCTTTTACCCTGAGCGTTCCACCCAAAAATTGCTCCTACAGGTTCCTCATTCGATCTTCGTAAAATGTGCTCCAATATTGCGATACATAATAACAAATTAAGATTTCGTTTAGGGAATCTTGAAAAACTTACGGTACCTTACTGATAGATGAATGTAAAACCACACCATCTCAACAAGCACACTATGTAATAGTTTGAGTTTGTAAATTTAGGCAACTACCCACTTGATAAAGATATTAATAAACTAAGAGGCCATGCCTTAATATTGTAACCTATTTAAAACTTTTGTTTAAAACTTCAGTCCGTGGTGTGAACTATTTATTAATAAATTTAAACAACGTAATAACCATAAACAACACCAGTATTCAACACTTAGGCCGTAAAAATATTCATATCAGATTAAAGAGGCAACTACCCCAAGATCTATTCCCGGAAGACAATAACTGACAATCCATCCACCACGAAGATTAATACCGAGACAACACAGTGCATCTCTCGGGGAGTCATATACCTCCACACCAATCCGAAATATTAAAACATGATATATAATTTAACTTAACTCAGTCATGTATAACATTTTGTATGTTGATCTGGCTTAACTTTAATAAATAAAAAAAACAACGTAATAAGTAACACGAAACAACAACTTAAACACTAAAAACGCAACACTAACACTAACTAATTTAGTTATACAGTTTATATTCACCGACGCACTTGTATTATAGTACGTGTTCGCACTTAGTCGCGACCGGTAGACTTTGGTACACTTGCTGCTTGCTCAGAAAACGTGCCATATAACCCACTGCGGCCTTCGATTCCAATATATTCGACGTCTTTCCAGAATGCACCAGAAACGATGACGTGTATCGAATATTCGAGCAATTGCGAGCTTCTGTTAGATGACGCATACGTTTGAAATCATCCGCGCGTCTCGTTACAATATTTATGTTGCAATCATCTGTATTCACGTGTTAAACAACTGCCCTCATCCTCAACATTAATTTTCTGATATTTCTTTCTTCTGGAGCATGTAGAACTTCTTCCACATTTTGTGGCTTTACTAGCTTAAATGTATTGAATTACAACATAATCGAGGTTTATTGTAAAAATATCGCTGAAATTGTTTTAACTTTAATTTCGTTGCTAATATTTATACCAAACGCAGCTTTAATAAACTGCACGAAATAGGTACCTACATAATGTTTCACTTAGATATTTTGTATAACCAATGTATTTGTAGAAAATGGTGGGAGTTGACAAACCATATCTTCCATACATCACTTATACAGCTATAAGAGTTTCTAACTAAATGATTAAAGCCTGACTGAATGACTGGACCATCAAGTGCATAAAGGAAGAATGGAATTGCCGAGAAGAAACATACGAGCAAAAGAATTGATGAAAGGGTCAGATCTGAGGAAAACCATTTGGCGATCTACTTACTAAAAACGCTATCAACGCTTCTACGGGGTGATTCAACATAGAATACAAATAGTTTAGACGGTGCTAGGACTTTAAAAATTAATGTTAGTCTGATAAATAAACTGACGCCTGAAACTTCGAAATAAGGAAGATATGACCCCTGAAACAGGAGAATTTTAAAATCGGATTGCAGATTGATTATTCAAATAGAGAGCTTGAGTGAAAGTATGTTTTTGGCCTTTTTGGAGAACCATCTTTTTGAAATATTAGAAGACATCACACTAGAAAGATGCAGTGACTTGATATTCATGCAAGATGAAACTTCACACCCTATTTTACAATACTGTTAGGAGGTGGTTGGCCAAACACTTTGGTAGAGGTACAAATGCAACCAATCAATGGCTTGCTCGCTCACCGGACTTGAATCTCCTCGATTTCATTGTAAACTAGTTACTTCAAATCAAAGCTTCTTAGCATCAGAGTCATTGTAAATTGGAATTGTAGAAAAGATTTGAGATGAGTGCTGAGCTCTTATGTATGCTGTTGACATTTTAAACAGAATTATGTCCTCTTTAAGAAACAGGTTACACCTATGCGTCCAGGAAAGTGCAAGTTATTTTGAAAGCTTGTTATAATTTTTTTTCTTTGCTAATAAAGTGAGCTAGGAAGCCGTGTATATTTTTCAGCTTGGCGGTACAATATGATGGTTTGAAGCGTTTAAAGGTTACAAAAATCCTCTCTCTTTGAGAGCATATTTTCATTTTACAAGTTCTTTGGCTTCCTAAAATATTGGTACTTCATTCAAATCACCTTGTAGTGTAGTAGTTAGTGCGTAACTGTTTCAGCTAAAGAAGTGCATTTTTGAAAAACATATTAAGCGTCATGGGTTTTCGGTTTTGTCATAGTTCTCGTTGGACGTTTCTTATATTTTCGATAATATTTTGCATTGTGGGACTTTTAATGTAGCATCAGTAGTGCACATAGTCCGTTTTCTTAAAGCGACTAATTATTCCCAATTAAAAATTAGTCTATTTAATATGAAAGTTGGGCTTTTGTTTGTAATAATTGATGGAAAATTCCGCTTTCCTGCCGACTAATACAAAAATATAATTTTAAAATAAACAACAACTTTTATTTCTCTGCCGAAAGCGCGACGTTTTTTGACTTAATATCTTTTCATCTAAGTTTAGGCTTCTCTTTTTAAATTTTCAGTTCTTTATTTACGTTCAAACCTTTTTTTAGTTTTAAAGAAAAAGATTAGCCATTTAAAAAAAGTCGTGCATTAATGAAAATAATCTGAATAAATTAATTTCAAGAAAATCTAAAATCAGACAACAAAGAGTTCGGAGAAAATTTTTTTACATGAACAAACAAGACTGTTGTCATTTAACGCTTTTGCAAGAATGTCACATTTTAAAAATGTGTGTTTATTACATTTCATGTCTCAGCAAATTTTAAAAATCGTTAATAATTGCTTTAATTTTTAGCCGTACTCATTATTTTTGTTGACAGTTATTCACGGTACATTATTTTAAAATATTTATTTTTCTTTGATATCCTCTTTTCTTGACCTAACTTAACCTAAATGTTCGTCTAATTAGCTGACGTGGTATATATTTCTTTGGTTTCCTAGAAAATTATTTCAAATTAGTAAATTTGGACAGATACCGAAATTAATTTATTTTTATTAATAATACTATTTATTTTCAGATTTAAATGCAAGCAGAACAATTTCAGAAATTTCATATTTTTTATAGTATGAAATTCTTTGGTGAACACCCATTTTAACAAACATATTTTCGCCACCGTTCAATTATAATGACATATTTTCCCATTTGATACGGGTTGGTTTTGAACGTGCCTAAGTCTCGGTTAGTCCAATTTTATTGCAATTCATTCTACACCTTTCTGCTATGAGAAACTTAAATACACTCAAAAGAACGAATACTTGATTGTTTCCATAGCCCATTTATTCTTTAAGCCCACAACCGGCCGAAAGATTAATTTACGGTAACTATTTGTAACCGAAAACTGAAACAATTTATTTAAATTTCTCATTTACAAAAGACATGTTTTTACAACAAACGGCTTTAGTTTATACAAACATTTCTAAAACGACAAAACTGTAGAATATTATAAAATAACTCTTTCGTATGTCTGAAGCTGTGACTTTTATTTCCGCAGTAAATTTCAGAAACTTCTAACGTTTAAGAATCTATAAATACTCCTAAACTTCAAGTTAGCACGCCCAGAAACACCCATATGTTCGGATATTCGCCACACGTGACCAAGGTACTCGGTCAAAATGTCAATTACTTTGACTGTGGTGACTTTAGAGCACAACGAGGGCACTTCCTTCCTTAAGCTATGTTAAAGATGTCAAAGGTATCCACTTAAACATTCCTTGGTGTGTAACCTCACGCCAAACTCGCAAATTGCTGAAGATAACATTCTTGACTTATGACATGTTAGAAGTTAGAATAATGGTATTTTTGGGGTGAAATACCACGTCGTAAGACCTCTTTTGGACCATTACGAATTACATAAGTTGTATAATTAATCAAAATTGTTACAAAAAAGCGGAGTACTTAGAAGATATTTCGGGGTAGTTTAAATAGTTAAACTTGTTCAAAATGCCAGCCACCAGCCAGTAATGTCGAATACTAAATTAATAGGAGTAATTTATTTCAAAATGCTCATTTAGAATTACTACTTACATACAAAAAATTCAAGAAGCATAGGCATACGATGGAAACTCTACTAAAAAACGTTCTTAATGGAAGCTTGAAATAAATATTAATGGCTGGGAATAGTATATTTTATTAGGAGGCGAGAAACAAGGCTTTTCCCGGGCGAGCGTGACAATTCCCCGTGTGAGGCATATTTCCACACTGTCATCTTTTTGCCATAAAAAATTATGCTACTACTATCTTAGTTACTTTCAATTTTTTTTGTTGTTTTGTCTAAACTAAACTAAAGTATTATTTTGTTTCGGTTTTTCAAGACTAATCATATGAAGGGCGGCTGTAGGTTTTACGTAATTTTTCTATCATTCTGGCTGTGTCAATATTAAAAAAATAGCAGGTAAATTGTTTTTGTACGGTATGTGACTTGTGGCTTTATATTGGATTCACTTCTTCGTGAATAAACTCAATTTATGCTTTAATCTAAACTGTTTTGATGATGGGTCAATTCGATATATTAACTCAGACTTAACTGATATTACATTGGTGTCCCACAGGGATCGGTTTTAGGGCCTATCGTTTTTTGCTATACCACATAAATACTTTGAAACTTAAAAATTTAAAAATCAATAAACCAACTATTCGAGAATGACTATTGACTTGGATCTTAATTGAATGGGATATTGTTATAAAAGTTTCAATGCTCAAGTTGTCCTTTCATCTATTTAGAAATGTAAAAATTGCACTTACTATACATCAATAAATGTACTGCATTATTTTAAGGTAGGTTTTTAAATTAAAAATACGACGCTGTTTTTGGTTAATTCCAGTTGTAGCCCCTAAGGTTTCTCAAGAAAGAGCACTTGTGTAAAAATAATTTCAAAACGTTTTAACAACTGTCACTCTAGTTTGTTTAGGTGTCTATGAAATATGCTTATATGTCAATGTCTTATTTTAATTCACCTAAATATATGGGACCAAAAAGTTTTTACCAAGCACTTTTTAACTTTCTGAGCATTAATCATTTTACAATAATTATAGGAGTCAGACATTTTATGTTTTATACAAAACAGCCGAAATTTTTGACATAGTGAGCTTCAGAAAAGCCAAAAATTGTTTAACCCTTTTAAATCCAGCAGTAAAGGCACTAATTAAAATTTCGTACGGGAAAATTAATTATTTTGAGATAGCTTGCATTCAGTGCCCATCTGTTGGTTTAATCTTTTTATTCCTAATTTTTACCTTATAGATGAAATTTTTACAAATTTACTGTTTTCAAAAATTTTTAAATTGCAGTTCATTAAAATGGTTTTAAAGCAGATATTTGTGGCGGGAGATCTAAAGTTATGAACTGTTTTAATAAAGGCCTCTTAAACGAACAGCTTTTACATATACTCAGGCAACAAAATCATCAAAGAAGTGAAGGGATCTGTTATGATAGGTAGGTGGGGATTGGTAGCACTGTATAACGTTAACATGCTCGTGACGCTAGCCGCAGGATACCGCTTCTACAGTGCGAGGTAGTTAGTAGATCACATATTCAATAGGAGTTGAATATATGACTGAGATGGTTAAATATTTATGTTTTTTCCATTTTATGTTAACAGTATTTCTAGTATTACCTAAGTCTATGATATGAAACGCCTCAGAGCAGACATGCCTGCCCTGTTACATGTTACTTTATACTAGCTAAGTCTAATCAGTATTATTTTTTTATTCTTCCATATTTATATCTTTTTCCTCTACTTCTATTTCCTCGTCGTCTGATTCTCCTCTTGAATCATTTCCCTCTTTATCCTAGTTTTGTTCCTTGCCTACTCTTCCCAAGTTTATTGTGGTATATCCGATCGCTCTATATCTTGGCCCAGAGCTGTTTTCCACGTGTACGTAGCAAGGCCGTCCCACCTTCATTGCGTCTGTTGTTAGAGTATACGCCTTTTTCAATATGTGATCTTCTTCTCGTCTTACTACGTGTGCCCAATATTTTAGCCGTGGTGCTGTTAGATTTTTTGTTATTGTTTTCCCTTTTAGTACTTCATGTGCTGTTGCCCCTTCGTCTTCTTTTGGCCTCATTCTGAAAAGTTTTAGAATTTTGTTCTCCATTCTTCGCAGTTCCCTTTGTCATTGCGCTGTGTTTTAGTCCGTATAGAGCCAACTAGGCAGTTTATGCCGTTGTAGTGTGGGTAGTATGGCATGGGAAACTTGACGAGCCTTTGTGATTCGTTGATTTACCGTTGCAGCGTGTTGGTTATATAAGATCCTAAGTACTTCGTTCTTCTGACTTCTTTTATTTTAACATTTTCAAATTTCAGGTTTTCCTCCATTGCATCTAGATTGTGTAGCCCTGATTGTCTTATCATGGCTTCGCATTTATCGAGGTTAATTTCTAATCCCGCGTCCTTCAGGTTGTCTGTGAATTCTTGTAGTAGTTGCCCCACGTCGGCCTTCTCTTCCGCTGGAATCAGTAAGTCGTGTGCATATGCTAAAATTTTTGGGAGCAATAGATCATTTCCGGTAGGAATCCGATTTTGTTGTTTCGCTGATACCACCCATAGTGCTTTCCTAAGTGCAATAATGAAGAGGCGGGGTGAGAGTGGGCATCCTTGCTTTAATCTGTAATTCTTGTATAGCTTTGTTTTTTGTCCGAACCACTGGATCGCAATATTTTCTTCTAGTGATTATCCTGTTTATTAGGTGATGCGGTGCTTCGTTACTGTCTTTTAATTCTTCTATAAGCGCAGGGTGTGCTACTGTGTCGAATGCTTTAGAGGTCCAGGGTTACTAGTATAGTTCATTCTCCTGCCCTCCATCTTTCATCTAAGATTCTTTTGGCTGGTATGATGGCATTTCTTGAATCGTATCGTCCAGGGTCTTCAGTAGGTGTTTTGCGTAGATCTTATATCCCACGCTGCAGATACTTATTTTCCAGTATTCTGATGTTGTATTGGGGTCCCTGATTTTAAGGAGGGGGATTTGTACTGTCGTCTTCCATTCTTTCGATACTGTGTTGTTTTCCGATGTTTCCTTTATTATTTTGTGTCTTCTCTCTATAGCGGATTGTGGGGCATTCTGTAACAGTTCTATTTCTACTACTCTATTTTATTTCAGACGTTCCCTGGTGCTCTTCCGATAGTTTTAGTACTTTTTCCCAGCTGCTCATTGTTATGTATTTTCTTCTAGATGCGGTGGTGGCTCTCATCTGTTTCTTGATGTATTTGTATGTTTCCCGTGTTCTTGACTCTGGTGCCCTTTTGGTGTTCTTATATGGTTTCTGAAGGGCGTTTGTTGGTATTATTGGGGATGTTGGACTGGCCAGTGTTTCCTGCGCTACACTAGTTAGGCTTTCTATAATTTGTGGCCATTTAGTTGGGCTTCGGGCTTCGATTTTGAATCCTACTTGTTTGTTGTACTGTGTTTGGAATTGTGAGTACTTTAACAGTTGCATGTTCCATTTCTTCTTCTGTGTGCGTTGTCCTTGCTTGATTTCCTTAGGTCGGGATCTTGGAGCTTTACCGTCGCCGTTATCGTCTTGTGGTCCATGCGTACTTCGTCGTGCATGATGCAGAAGACAAAAAATATTTCATTTTACCATTGTTATAAAAGCCGAAGGAACTTATTACAAGGCTCAGAAAATATTAATTGTTTGGACTAAAGGAGAGCAAAATAAAACAATAACCTTTCTGAACGTTATTCCCACTACCTTTACCACTTATAAATAAATAATGAGCTAACTTTTCCCATATGGACAGCTAGATAGAAAAATAAATAGAGAAATAAGTGAAGCAACAGACATGTAGAGATAAATAGAGAGCAATGAAACAAGAAAGTGAACCAATCCTTTAGCTCTCTCTGTCGAGTATTATCATCACAATCATCACTAACAACCGACTTAAATCCTTAAAAACACAAATGTCTCACGACTGACGAGGTACACCCACTTCGAAAACATGGGTATTCAACAAGCAAAATAAGTAATTATTTAAACATTGTTACTATCTTTTACTAATTTTCTTCAATACGAACGTTTTAACCCTTTGGAAAAATCAGCTTCTTCAAATATTTGCGAAGGCAACTTTTTTCCGCACATAGTTTTTTCAGAATCCGTTCGTTTGATTATGTATTTTAAATATGCAGCAAAAATCCAAACTATTTATTATTTTGATTGTTACTGGACCAACTGTCACCAATATACTTCGTTTTGGGGATACAGAGACGAAGGCTAGAAGCACACTTTTATGATTACATTAATTAGAGAGTTGTACTTTTGTTTCCGTAGAAACCAATTTAAATTCACAAAATTAGTAGGTATAAAAAACGCGAATGATTTTTTCCACTGCCGATTTACAAAGTTGAACTTGCCATGTTATATTTGACGATGGTTAAATGGTAAGACGATTAGCCATTTTTTTTATTGACTATCATAATAGTAGGGAAGTAAATACGAACTTAACTTCCTTGGGAAGTACATGAAGCGGTTAGTTCAACAACAATTAATACCACTTTTTTGTGAGATTTTATATTGGTGGTAGGAGAAAACCAAGATTGGTCTATGTTATTCCATATTCTATACAATGAATTTCACTTCCTTGCTATGTCAATTTCAATTAACACATCTCAAAATTTGGAAATATTAAGCAATTCACAATTCACATCTAATTGTTGCATAATCTTGTAGCAGCCTTATGCTTTGGGTTTTCTAATTTTAATTATTTTGTTTTTGAGATATTTCATTAGTTTGCAATGTTACACTAGAAAATATTTATATGCCCTGATACTCTAACTTCAAAACCGAGGCAATATTCCCACAATTTGCAGAATTCTGTATTTTAACCTAAAGTAATTTAAATCATTAGAAATGAAAAACAGGAAGTAAGAGGTTATAATCGCAGCCTCTAGTATATTCTAAATTTAAATGAATTACAAAGCATCCTAAAAATTATACCCAAGGTTAAATTTCTTCTTAAACTGATTGCTGATAAACACATCATAAAGCTTGCGGTTTATGCATGCTTTTGTGTGAAATTAAATAAAGCGTTCCGAATTTATATTACTTAGAATATTAGTTCATAAAAACTTTTATTTATTATTTTATTTAATACCGATAAAATGTTGTGGTGTCAGCGAACAACGAAAATTTCTTCAATTTAAGTCATGTGTTTAAACTTTAACATGTGTGTTCTAAAATTTAAGGTTGAGTACCTCTGGTCTGGCATAAAAATATGTTATCTCAAGTTAAACACAACTGTTTTGTGCAACATAGTTATATACGATTGCAATCAAACATTCGACTATTAATGCATTTATTACACCTTAACCTCCTCGCATGCCTCATGCCCGCGAAATAAATACTTATCGATAGTACGTACGAGCAAAATTACAACGGTGTTAACGTGGAACACGGCATTTAAATATAACTCGCCATTAACAATAAATCAAATGCGTCAAGTTCAAAGAAGTTCGTGTTTGTTAAAATTTTCTAAGCCACAAAGCCTGAAATTGTAGACGGTAAATTAGGCATGGTTCCTGCTCAGAAACAAACACCCTAGTCTACCACTCCGTTTATAGCTAAACGCTTTAATTAAATTAACTTGTCAACGCCGACGATCACAAAAAAGTCTACGAATTTTAATTAGTTTTATACAATTGCAGTTAAAATGTTACTAAGTTGTGAGGTTATTTAAATTCTTTTAAATAGACAAAAAATAATAATGGATCGCGTAAGGCTTAGACTTAAAATTGAGTGGAGAAATTTAGAAAATTATTAGAAGAAACTGAATTTTATTGCGCAGTAAATATTTTACGGGCCGTTTCTGTTCTTTAGAGGTTTAACAAAAATGAATATAATAGTTTCCTACGATTGGTTTGAAGGAAAGTATACAATGCGATCAACAACATTTCATTCCCAGTAGGCCATGTTTGCAAAAACATGTTCGTCTGTGTTGTTGTATACAATCGCTAAAACAACATTTGAGGGTATGTTGCCGAAGTTTCGTGAATGTTTTCTTTTTCATTTGAAAATTTGGTACTAACTGTTCTTTTTATTTATCGTTCAGTTTAACCGTTTTTGGTACTAAATTTCAAGGTGAAACGTAAATACAAATTAACTTAATAACATATCCTAAAATGTTATATGCAGTTTTGAAAGCATGGCTACTGGGTTTAAATTTTGTAGATCGCATGATGTATGCTAGCTTTTGGATTTAGTTCTATTCTAATTAATATTTATGTAATTGGCTTAGAATTTACTTATAAAATTAAAAAAGATTATTATTATTTTTTTTACATGATAATTCAAAGAAAAAGCTTTACTTCTAAAATAAACAAATTTTTTTGGATGATGCTAAAAAGAAAAATAAAGTATTGTTTCCATTTACTGCATGCATGCTATATGTAGGTTACATGTTTAAAAGATATTTGAAAAAGTTGGCAATTATTTGCCTTTTCAAAATATTTCAAAAAGTCTGCAAGCTATTTCAAACCTGAAAACATTATCAGATGCCTTCTGATAACTTTGCTCATTTAACCTTTAACGACCACCCTGTATAGTTTTTAATTTCCAACTTCGACTTAAATGTGCTCATTTTAATACAGATTAAGTTAGGTTTTCTAAACTCTAATAGAGAAAATACCGAAGGATTATGACCAGGCTATTATGAGGATATTTTTAGCAAAAATGTATAGAAGTAAAACCTGAACAGCCTTAAACAGAGGCAAAAATATCCGTCAAAGCATATAAGTGAAGTTTTTTTCGGACTATTTACATTTTGAATTAAAGAATGGCATACATGTGTAACAGGGTATCTCCTGTGATAATGGAGGGGGCAGAAACATTTTGAAAATAATGTATGAAGACAAAATGATGAAGAAAAATAACTAAACAGAGTATTGTCCAAAGCACGAAGGGAAAAAGAGAAAGAAAAGACATAAAACACAATGACGCAGAAAATTTCACAGTAGCGACAAAATAAATATATGGTAATTTTGCAAATAGCGATGAAGTATTCAAATGTTACTAAAACTTTATAAAATAGCATGTACATAAAGGAAAAGCTTTAATTTTCGAATTAAGTTTAAAAATTGCCTTCTTAGCTTAAAAAAATTTCTATTGATTTGTTTATGTATTGAATTTCTACACTGCAAAAATCAGGTAAAATCGCGAAATATGTTAAGATACCACAATAGAGAGTTCTTCTTCTTGGAGTGGCATGCCCTTTGCGTGCGTGACAAATAGCCTACAGACATAGGGGACCTACAGCTTTACGTGGGCTCCGAACCACGGAAGTGCTTGCACTTCTACTCCAGAGAGGATTTACTAGGCAGAATACACCTCGATGGTTTCCAATTGCCTTCCGAGGAAAGCGGCCGGGTGCTTTCGGTGTATATGTGGCTCTGGGAATCGAACCCGGGCCATCTCAGTGGTCAGACGCACGCTGAAGCAACTGAGCCACGACTGCCTCAATAGAGAGTTAGGCTTATAGTAATAGAAGGAAAACAAAATAATAACAGGAAGAAGAGAAGCGAGACAAGAAGGGAGTATGGAAAGGAAAGGAACAACACGAAAAAGAGGAAGTAGAAAACGGAGAAGGCGAAGAAGAAGAAAAGTAGAAGAAGAAGAACAAGTAAAAGAAGAAGAAGCAGAAGAAAGAAATATATTTAGAAAAATTAATATAAGTTTCCTGTACCAACTTTATAGTTTAAGGTAAAGTGATTTAGAGTTACACACTGTTATAATTTCGAATAAAAGTGGAAAGCCAATTCAATGCAACAGCAGGTAAAGGTATCGGCAGTAACGCTATAATTCGTTCTTATGGAAATGACTATTTTCAATCTTTTAATATTTTATGAGTATTTATTTTGTATATAATTTTCATGATTCCTTTATGTTTTTTGAGTAATTCTGTTTGATTGAATCAATTTATTTATTTTGTTTTATCTATTTTATTTTCGTTTTCTTTTAATTTTTCTTTTTGTAATGTAAGTTATTTTCTTGGGTGTGATTTTGTATCTTTTTTTATGGTTCTTATTAGAATTTGGATCTGCTCATTAATAATTATGCCAGAGAAAAGCTTTATAGTGGAAAATATTTTATTGATTTTTTAATTTGTTTTTTTACTACTTTTATTTTCGTTATTTGTGACTTAGTTCTATAAATGTTTTTATTGTTTATTAGTTTAATTCCTACTTTAATTCTTATTTTAGGATGCGGGTATCAGCCTGAGCGTATTCAAGCTGGCATATACTCGTATATACAGACAGATCAATAAAAAAGCCAATTAGGGTAGGCTGTGAAATTGAATTATTTTGAATTGGTACATAAGCCACATCCACAGAATGACATTTCTGACATGAATTTAAGGTTATAAACTTTGTTTACAATAAAAATGTCAAATTACAAACGTTATAAAATGTCATTCTGTGGATGTGGCTAAAGTACCAATTCAAAATAATTCAATTTCACAGTCTACCCTAATTGTTTTATTTTTATTGATCTGTCTGTATATATGTTATACTTTATTTGCGTCTACTCATATTATAATGGTTGCTGTTTTCTACTTGTACGAGAAGTTTGACTCTTTAGATAATTTTTTTTTACTGGATTGAATTGATTCTTTTGTTTTGTATGTTTGTACACATTTTCCTATATTTTTTGTTCATTTATGGTTAGCTAAGGCTCCCGTTTCTGGATCTATAATTTTGGCTGGTATTATATTAAAGTTAGGGGGGTTCGGTTTTATAAGTCTAATGTCTGTTTTTATAGTTGTAGGGTTGAAGGTAAATTATTATTAATTATTATTACTATATTTGGTGGTTTTCTTATTTCTTCAATTTGTTTACGTCAGTCGGATATTAAATCTTTGATTGCTTATTCTTCTGTTTCTTACATAGGTCTGGTTTTAGGAGGGATTATAACAATAAATAGGTGGGGCTATCTTAGCTCTTTTGTTATAATAATTGCTCATGGGCTATGTTCATCTGGGATTTTTTACCTTGCTAATATTTCTTATGAGCGTTTAGGAAGTCGTAGTTTATTTTTAAATAAGGGTTTAATTGATTTAATACGTTCAATGGCTTTATGATGATTTCTTTTAAGGTACTCTAATATAGCAGCTCCCCCTTCTTTTAATTTGTTAGGTCAAATTATATTCATTAATAAAGTTGTTCCATGAGAATTGTTAACAATTTTAATGTTAATGTTGGTTTTGGTTTCTTTTTTAAGCGCTGCTTGTACTTTATTTTTGTATTCTTACAGTCAGCATGTAAAGGTATATCAGGGTTCTTATTCTTTTTCTTTGGGGTATATTTGGGAGTATTTACTTTTGTTTCTTCACTGGTTCTATCAATTTTTTAGGAGTAAAACAGTTAGAAATTATTATTCACGTTTCCAAAATCCATTAGTATTCAAATTGCATACCTTTACATGGGCCGAAAATAAAAATAGGCAGAATTTTTCAAGCCATAATATTACCTGAAAAATTTGAAAATCTGAGCGAATTTTTTCAGATGTATAACGATTAACTTCACAGCTAAGAAATATTATAGATATTGAGATGATATTAATTGGTGTTTACGAATTTATTGTTGATGAAATAAAAATTAATTAATAATTTACTGCAGATTTAGTTACCTAAAAAAAATGTTATTTAAAAATTTAGATAGCTAGGTTATTTATTAAGTATTGAAAATGTAAATATTATAATAAAATATGAATAGCTAAATAGGATTGCTATAGAAAAGTTAAGTAGTTACGGTTGTCTTGAATAAAAGAGCAATTTTCCAATTGGATAAAGAATTTTTGAAAAACCAGGGTGGCAAAAACGAGATTCAAAATAAACAGACAGTAAAAAATAATTTTGCGAAGAGGAAGTAAAAATCTTCCAGACGAAAATAAATATTATTAAGTTAAAATTTTAATAATATTTGTAATAATTCTATTTGTCTTCCATCATAATAATTGGGGAAGAATTGAAACTGGATAAAATTGGATTGAACATCAGTTTTGATACTGGATGTGAATTAGATACTACTTACCTATAATATAACTTGAATAAATAATAAACTGGAATTGAAATTGGTTCAATGATAATGATTGGTTATTGGTAATCAGTTTGGAATTAAAAATGGTCCAATGCTATTATGGTAATCCGTTACAAATTGGAAATATTTTTATACTGGGAACTGTTGGCCGTAGAAAACAATTTGAATTTTCAAAGTGTAGGAGTAGTATAGGCAATTTAGTAGGCAAATTAGGGAAAGAATCATTGAATTTTCCGTATTAATAAAGTTGACTAAGATTTATTTTAAAATAGAATTGAAAATAAAGATTAGATCTTGGATAAAAGAAAAATAAAAGTAAGAACCTCAGTAACGACCCTTACGAGTTTCCATTAAAATATCAATTGTGATATCACAATAATTTTTGTCGATACAACGTAGAGCATTTGGCAAAATAAAATTGTAATAACATAACAATATATTTACCTAAAAAACAGTTTTTAACCGATTTTCGAAAATATCAAAGATTTGCAGGAGATTTCTCAATAAAATCTGATTTTTTCAGGTTGAATATTCTTTGGTTTCCTGTTTAAAAAAAAACCGAAGAAGTTCAATCGATTCTTCAGGAGTAAAACAGTTAGAAATTATTATTGACGTCTCTTTAAGAAAAATCAGTTTTCAGGGTGCCTTTAGATTGGTCGAAAATAAAAATAAGCACGGCTTTTCTAGTCAAAATATTACCCGAAAAATGTGAAAATCCAAGCAATCAAACAATTAACTTCCTAACTAAGAAAAATTATTGATAGATTTAATTCAAAGACAGTTTAAACGATTTTAGAAAATTTCAAAGATTTTCAATAGTTTTCTCAACAAAATCTGAACGTTTTCTCTTGTCGAGTGAAAGAAAACAAACGCAAGTTAAACTGTGATAATTTTTTTAGTTTTTGCAGGTACTTTAGTGATAAATGATTATTTAACTTGCTGATGGTTTTCATAATCTTTGGTGGTGTATTTTGAAAGAATTAGAACAAGAAATAGAAAGAAACCCAACGTGAGGTGATATAATTCGTTAGAATTTGTTAAGATGTAGAGAAAATAATAGTTTGGATATGATGTGTCGCCAGCTTAACATTGTGTTAAAGATTACTCAAATAACTGCTTACTTCAATAGCAAATATCTTGGAAACTGTTAATTTTAGCAACATTTAAATAGTAACTTTTTGCATAAAAGCGACAAGGCAAGGTAATTGTACTTCCTCCATCGATTTCGCCATAACTTTTAATATAAAAACATTGAAGCTTTTTAAGATATTATGTCTAATAAAAGTATCATTCTTTTATGAGCTACATTAAAATCGAGGACGAATTATTGTTTCCTATACCAAACAATTCGAATTCAAAATTTAATTCCGAAGAAAAGCAGAATCAAAATTTTAACTGTGCTACCCTGTATCACTTTTAATGTTAACTTTTGAAGTAAGCTAGGTAAATCGTTATATTTTGACGTCACGAATCTACTGTTGGTATGTGTTCTGTTGCTTATGGACCATCCTGTATGTACAGTCAACTGAAGCTGTTTCTATGATGCGACATATGTCTGGCGGTCTGATATCTAAATACTGAAAAGAAAAGACAATTGCACAGGTACCTAATTAAAGGGTTAAATATAGGCAGAGAATATACAGATTCTTTGGTATCGCTTAACTGCTAACTAAATAGCAAAAATGAATGAAACTTATTCTAAAAAAAATTTTTAAATCAATCTAAATTTTCTGATAAAAATTTTCATATTAACTTTTCCCTATTTTGTTTATATCCAAGCTATGGTGCAATACGAAAAGCAGAGGGTTATCTTAATAACAATTCAAAATTTTTAAATTTAACGAAGATAATGTTACATGTAAAATGCGCTCGTGCTGAAAGGCATGAAACTGTAAAAACATACAAGAGCTTAAATAGAAACCGTCATGCTGATAGTAAAATTTATATAGTTGAAGCTACGCAGATTTACTGATACTTTAAGTGGTAAATTAACAACTATTTTTAATTGATTATTAAAGTAAATAAATGTAAATAATGCAATTGCCAATTTTCCTACATGCACTTTTATCGTTGCTAATCCCCCCCCTCCCCAAAAATAGATAAATTTCAAGATCATACTTTAGAATTTAAAGATAATTTTGGAAATACATATTTCGAAATCGAAACTGTTTTGGAAAATGAGAGCGTGGTTCGTAATTAATTTCTCACGATTACGCGATCACTCCAGCACTTTTCCTAATGGCTTGTTATTACTTTACAATAAATTATCTGTAACGATTGTTTACGTAGTTATTCAGGTTTCCTCTTTCAGTAAAGCCGTACGTCGATAGCGTATTATGTTGACAAAAGTAACTGTAAAACAATGAGTGATAACATAATTCGTTATGCACATTTACATAACTAAAACAACAGCGAACTTGTATTTATAGTGGTGATTATTATAATCGTTATGTGCTGTCCTATATCTCATTAAATATAAACTTTGTAGACTTTACGACTTTTCCCTGTTTGTTAATGAAGCGAATCAAATCTCTCGTGGGCAGAGTAGGCATTGTTCGAGATATTTGCGCAGGTAGTGGAGAAAACTATGTTAATCGTTGGTTATAACACTAATCGATTATTTTATACTCACCCATGTTTTCATTCTCTTGGAAAAATAACTTTACGTGGGCGTAATTAAGTAGTAATCTATTGGCGACGCGTAAGGGTAACCGAAAGGCACCCCGTGAAATTCACCTTTTTTTCCGTTATTATTAAACAACAGGCCGAAATCGATCGTCACAGTTCATGGTTTTCACAATGTTAATTTGTTTTGATAATTACTTAATTCACCTACAATGTAACTTTTATTGTGTACTGGGTGGAATACTGAGATGTCCCTACGTGAAACGAATTAGAATTACTGACCATTGGGAAGATAATATAATCTTACGATAACCTACATAAAATTTGTTACAAAAATTGTTGTGTATAATTTTTGGTTTCATAATAAGTTTATTAAAATGTATTATAGGTCCGTTATTCCTGTCAAATTTTGCTTGGTTTCGGAATAATTCTAGGCATTTTGTTGACAACTAATTAATCAGGTAACAAGGTTAACACCTACATTGAAATATTTATCGTAGAATTTTATACATTTAATTCCGGGAAATTAAAAAAACAATGAAAGGAATTTTATAACAAAACCAAACCCAAACCAAAACCAAACCCTTTCAGAAGACATGCTGCCTGAAGCACAAAACGGCTTCCGAAAGGGAAGATCTTGTGCAGATTGTATATCTACTATAACTCAACTAATAGACAAAAGAAGAGAATATAATTTATCCACATATATGGCCTTTTATCGACTATCACAAAGCTTTTGATACAGTGGATAGAAACCTACTCTGGCTTATATAAATGAAAGAAAAGGGATTCCCGGGGCACAGCCGTCCAAACTTAAAAGTAGTTAATTCGGAGTGTAGCCATTGGGCTACTTCTGCCTTCATGAGTAACTCACTAATCAAATTTACATATTGCTCCTCTAGAGCAAAAAAAAACATACGAAAAACCCTAAAAGGTACGAGACGAGAGACTCTCTTAAAGTTTTATAAAATGATGGCTATACCAACCCTTCTCTATGGTTGCGAAAATTGGACAATGACACGACAACAAGAAAGAAATACTGAAACAGCAGAAATTAAATTCTTCAGATTTGTTACAGGACATACACTTGGAGACTATAAAAGAAATGAGGACATAAGACTAAAACTGGGTGACTCAGACCTAAATACAACAATCAAAGACTATAGAGAGAGATGGTATCAACATGTAAGGAGAATGGAAGAATAACAAAGAAAATTATGGAGTACGTACCACGAGCAAAGAGGAATGTGGGTCGTCCGAATAAATGATGGAAAGATCAACTCTATATAACAATAAGAAGTTCATGAAGACGGAACAAGCCAATAGGCTTAAACCTTGTGTATGACCAACCCATTTGTTGTTAGATTTAGTTGCCGTGCCTTATTAGTACCTCAAAGAATTTTACCATTCCAACTATGTCGAGGTTCTTCCTTTTAGTTAGATTAAAATACTTGTTTTTATTTTATGTACGAAGGTGACCATTTGTACCTTTATCCTTCTTCGGCAACAATGAACTACGTGGATAATTAGACATTTTCGGTCTCTTTAGGCTAACATGTAGTCCAGAGGGCATATGTTTTTAGATTTCTCATTAAAGAACATAAGTTTAAAATTCAGTAGTTTTACATTTTACAAATTTGAAAACCAGGCTGAACAACACTACTTCCTTTCCTTAGGGTGTTGTTATCCTCTAAGGACGTTTGGCGAAGAGGGTTAAAGCCATACCATTAAACAACTTGGCGTCATTTGAGGTATTAGTACTTGTAACATTTAAATCAATACTAAGAAATTCGATATCAATTTTTCCGAGACTTCGCAATCCTTTATTTCCAAAACGGAACTCCTTGGATGAGTTTTGTAAGGGAAGATTAGGCGCCTTGATTTTGAAAATTATATTCTCTCTGTTCGAAAATATCTTACAAACAAATGAATTTAGTCCAGAAAAACAAAAAGTGTCAAAATAAACTATATTTTACGGACATATTTTGGAAAAATCTAAGAGTTCTGAATTGTATAAAACTAAGTTGGTTTTGCAGTTTATACGATTTAAATAACAGCAAATTGTTCTGTGTCTTGGATCTTGGCATGATGTAGCAGGTTTCCGATAAACTATCAGTCCTTCTATTTTTCTTTTGATGACAGTTTTAGCACAGATGCTAAACCTAATAAGAAAATTTAACACTGCATAGCTATAGTAACAAATTAATATTCATTCTTATATTTAAGCCTTCTATTTTTTTTAATTTTTTTTTTTAAGTTAAAGGCATTGTCAACTTATGAAAAGTCGTTTTTTTTATTCTGTAATTTGATTGAGTAAACTGAGTATTGCATCTGTGCAAAATTGTACGGCCGAATTTTAATTCGTTACCGTGTTATGGGAGCTAAAACTTTAAGATATGACGTCACGAATGTCGGTTGCCAGTAAGAGCGGAATGCCGAGTGCGGGTGTTGTGTTTGTTTAGTAGCCTCAGGAGCAGGAGGCCGACATTCGTGACGTCACGTATCGGGGAAATGAATTCTCTCTACCCGTTTATTGTGGTTATTATCAAAGATATTGAAATTCTACCATTGCGGGTAGTTTTACGAGTATTTTAACTAACGTATTTTGATATTTGCTAAATATGTTGCATAAGTTGACAATGCCTTTAAGATCTTATTAATATATATACAATCCGCCTCGCTTGTGTTGAGGCAGAAGAACTCAACGACAAAACGTCAAATTGTTATACTTCTTAGATTTCTCAGCTACTGAAGAATCTACATCTACAGAGCAGTGAAGCGCAATTAGGCATATGATATTATTATTAACTAAAACTTTAAACACTGAAACATTACAATTTAAAACATTTATTGATAATGCCATAACATTTTACATATTTGCTAAAATCACCATTTACATAAATGTATAATTTTTAAGTTTTTCTTTCACAACAATTCTGTACAGAAGGGTTTCGCCTCTGGCTTGGTTTACAAGTTGAGTTACCGTTACTCTTCTGCCTCTTGCTAAAAGAGTTTCGCCTCTGGCGTGGTTGACACGTTGAGTTACCGTACTCTTTTAGTGCTCCCGTTTATTCCTGATGAAACCCCTTAAGAAAGTGGGCGAAACGTTGAGTTCCTCTGTCTCAACAATGACACGGTTCCAATCCGGAAGACGTTTTGTTAATACTGACACTGACCGTGGAAGTCTTAGAATTCAAATTAATAAAGAGTTAAACAAGAATTTATTTTCAAAATTGGTTTAAAATATTTCAATATTTGGAGTTTATTTAATTTTTTCATGATTTATGTTGATCAAACTAATCATTTCTTCAGAAAATTTCTCACCTAGTAACCTTATTTCGACTTTTGAACCGAAGTTTTATTTGAATATAAAAATCGCAACTTAATTTTGTATTTATTATAGAAAGTAGGGCTCGAAAAGGGTGTTAATTAAACTTATAAACTATTTTGTTAAAACCACAATTGCTAAAGTCAGTAGAAGCATATACGTATATTAAGTTTCCCTTAATTTCCATTATGTATTGAAAGTGATATAAACCTTTAGAAAACTTATATTTATTAATTAAAATACAAATTTGGAGTATACTTTTAGGATGCAAGTTTTAAAAGATTAATAATGTAAATAAGTTAAGATTAATTTAAGTATTTATTGTTATTTGTTGTAAATAGTAGTCATAGTTATATTTTATGTGCATGTATGTGAAAGAATGAATGTTTTAGCATAAATTCAAGGAATGGGAGATTTTTGAAAATAACTAGGGAAGCAGATAAAAATTGAAGAAAGATAAACAACAGTTTTTCTAAAACTGAAAAACGTGAAAGACGTGTTTGAGTTTTACTCTGAAAACTTCGAATATAATAATAAAATATCAACGAAAAACTGAAGAATAATTAATAAAGAATAAATACAAGCTGAAATATACTGAAAATATTAATTTGGATATAGTGGAGGAAAGTTTATTTGGAAATTGGTTGAAGAAATTATAATTACAAAGTGGAACAGATAATAAATTGGAACAAATAACAAATTGGAACAGACAATAAATTGGACAGGGAACAGTATTTGGTGGGACTTTTCAAATTCAAAGGATAATTGTTTTGTGAGTGAGTGTTTTAGTTTTAGTTTTGTATTAATTTTAAGTTTAGAGATAAGTTTTGTTGTAATAAAGCTTGCATTTCTAAAAATTTAGTAGAAATTTATTACAATAGTTATTTTTTTCAAAATTCAAAAACGAATCCTTCAACGACCCTGAGATATCAAAATTTTATTGTTAATACTAAATTTCAAAAATAATAATTAGTGAGTCTGAAAAATTGTATGGAGCTTCTTTTATTGATAAAAAGAAATTAATTAAGACTGCTACCATAACAGTATATAAAAAAAAATTCGGACGTTAACGCACCGGCCTCGACACCGAAAGGTATAAAGCTTTGGTTTCCTAGGAAGCGGTTCCGTCATTTAACGGCCGTAAAAATACGGTGGGTGACGTCAGAAAAACGGTGAAAAAATACGGCCGTCGCGAATTATTCCGAACTGTTATGTCTATTTTGACTGGACTATATACACAAGACACACCGCCAAAAAACGTTGCTGAACTGATTCGTACCGTACTGGCCCACCGCTTCAGATGAGACGGCACCGCTCTATACGTTGGGTGTGCGCTACCGCTCTTTTGGAAAATACTTCGCTTAAAAAACACGACACCGTTTTTCGTGACGTCACCCACCGTACTTTTACGGCCGCTAAATGACGGCACCGCTTTCTAGGAAACCAAAGCTTAAGACGTGAACGATAATGATATATAAAAAAAATTGCAGTATCAATTATAACCCCTGCCGATTCCTAAAATTTCTTAGGTATATAATTGTGACACTTCAATAAATTTTATTTTTAAAAATTTCCAATTTTTGTATTTAATTCCTTAGTTGCAGTAAAGAATAATCAGAGAAAGCTATTGGTCCATGAAGACAATAAAGGAGAAGGAAGATAAAAACAGGTCTCCACATAAAACTCAAAAAAGTAGTTGGATGAAATACTAAACATGGTGAATGAAATGAGAAAAGAAATGATAACAGTTGGGGAAAGAAAAATTGAAAACGAGAACCGGTAAAAAGCATATAAAGCAACGAAAAGAGAAAATGGAGAAATTATGTAAAACGAAGAAGAATACAGTACTAAATGAAATATTAATAGATTCTCTCCTCCTCAGTCACCAGCCTGCAGATTGATTTGAAACAGCAGCCCATTCTGTTCGTTTGAAAGCTTTCCTTTTCATTTCCATTTCCGCTTTCCGTGTCTTCTGTTAATCATTTTATATATTACAGGTGAGGGCGCCCTCAAACGGTTTTCCCTTCTATTTTGTCTTCTGTAATAATAAACTCTATAGATAACAAAAAGTTCACTGAGATGAAGAATACTTTTATCGAGGAAAATCTGGAAATCAGTGTGTAAATTGGCCCAGAAGACATGTTTAATAGGCAACTTACAACGGAAGTGGAGAAATCTTATATAGTATATGACCCTAACTATAGATGAGAGAGCTATGCAAAAGCAGATAAGACAAAGTGCACAAGAAGAAAGAATAGAAGATGTGCTAATGGAACAAATCCTTGAGTAAATTAAACAATACATAGCAAAGTTTAGTGATTGCAAAACTTACTTGCCATTTATTTTTCACAGTTTTAAATGCCAAACTCCATGAAACCGTGGCCAACTAAAATTCGACAAAATGTCATCATGGTTTCATTCCGTGATGCGAGAGTATTCACAATGACATACGTTTTCCAAAGCACAGCCTACTGTTTATACATCCCCTGGAATACCTCAGCAATGATTTTATAAATTTTTTATTATTAAAATTAAAAGTATAAAGAAATAAGTTAAAATTTATAAATCTCCAGCAATTTATTTGCCAAAAACTTGCTAATCTTTAAACTTTCTAAACTGCAGATTCATATTTGCAAGTTTCGACGAAAAAATGGAGGTAATTATGCAATTAGTAAAAGAAATGTTAAATTTCAAATAATGAATCGATAATTACGATACGCCACTGAGTTCTTCTAATAGCAATAATAATTGTAATAACTTATTAGTACTGTACGAGTTATAATTTAGCATTGCTAATAACTGTAAACTTCCATAACCGTTTTCTAGTTTGTACCTTCGAGTGTGACGAATTCGAGAATATGTAACAAACTACTTATAAATTTTATTATAAATACAAAATGTTTAGAATGCGAACGATAATATTAATTGCAGCCGTGCAATAAATTCAACAGGAATACAATGAAGCTGACGATTTTACTGCACTTTTGAATGAAGAGTAATTACGAGTGCAATTCAACAGGAGATACAATTGTATGAATGATGAGTGTATTATTGTGTTTTGTAATACTATAGATGCATCATTTTTAATAACCAACATTAAATGCCTCTGTGTTACGATTTAGTTTTTATTCTTACCCACGACTAATTATTCAAGTAGGAGGGAATCGGGAATGAAACTATTAAAGGAAAGAGTACGTTTTGCTTTATTATTTTATTATTAAAAGCACGTCTTTGCATAAAGGACCTTTGAAGTAAATTTTTTAAGTTAGAGGCTGGCGATTTTGAACAATTTTGCTAGTTCTAATAAGTTCCCTATTTATGGGCACAATTATTTAAGCGAAGCATAAAACACGATGCAATCCGAAGTTCCGCAACTGAATGGACGTATTTAACGGCTTGGTCATTAATTGTAGTTTTGTTATTATAACAAAAATTGCATCGAATGGACATTGCGTGGTTAAAAACGATTTAGTGCACGGTGGTGTAACGTGTGTGTTTCTAAATTGTTTTCGTTAAAGATAAGAATTCCATAAACCTATTTAAATTTGATTTCCTTTTTATGAATGAATTTATTAACTTTCTTGGCTTGAAAAAGAATTGAATTGAGTCGTTATTACGTTTTTTGTATAAGCACACATATGACATCAACTGCTAAGGGCCACCCATCTCAGTCAATACGGTTCGCATTTTACTCTCTGTAAGCTTTATAAAAATTCGAACCTTTGTCCTCGTGCTAACAAAGCAGACGTTTACTCAGAGGCCACCAAAAGAGCTACTTGTATAAGTATGCGTATTTTAGATAATTATTTTTTAAATCTAAAAATAATGTTAAGTAAATCAAAAATATTATTTTGCAACTACTGAGAGGAAAATACAATTTATTACTCGAAAATAAATAACAGATAACAACAGGATTTCTATGCGGGACGCGGACAAGTAGACACGTGTTTCGAGCGAGCTCCTACTTTTTCCGCTAATTTCAAAGAGTTTTTCTTAGAAAACGCGATTTGCCAAAAGTTATAATTATAGGGCGACACCAGTGCTCCTGTTTAGCGCTAATTATAATAAAGCCAGTGAAATAAGTGAATAAATGAAAAACACAGAGGCATGTTGCTGCAAGAGGGAAGAATGCCCGTGCGAAAATTAGCAATAAATGGGAAGGGACCCAACAACATTCACGCGAGAGAGAAAAGCCGAATAGAGATCTGGTATACCTGAAATTTAATGCAGTAGCATATGTAAAATCAAGACACCTATCACATAAGATAAGTCGTAGGTGAAGCATTATCTAGGTTATTAAGATTAGCGTCGATTGAGCTAGAGTTGGATAATAATGATTATACATCTTCTATCTATATTCAAGTCAGGTTAGATACATACATAAATGCTAGTGGTAGCATCACGGCGCCTCCATTAGGGTTCATTAGGGTACATTTTCGCTTGACCGCGTCAGTAGCCCTAGCCGAACAACCGACAAAAACTTCAAGGCTAGGAGACCTAAAGCTTTCTCTTTTGTAAAGTGTAAAACACAATACATAATGAATTTATATTATTTTGAAAATATACATAGCTAAAGTTAATAAATCGCGAATAGAAGTAAATAGTAATTATTGCAAACTAAACATTTTAGAATAAAAGCAACATGCGCATACGACCTTTATCAGTGTACATATATGTATAAGTTAATAAGTCAAAATTATATTTATTGGCCGGAATTAAAATTTAAAATTTAACATCATTTCAAAAAATGCTATATCAAGCGGCGTTTCTCAGGGGAAGATCGGTGGAGGCTCATTTGTTTGTCACCAGAAGAATTTTAGATAACGATGAAGAGCAGGAGAACCATCCATACTACTAAACTGGGCCCTCGTTACAGCAGTCGACCCAGTCTCATACGCAGTCCTTACAGAAATCACAAGAAGTCTGAACAACGTCGGACTAGAAAAAACATCAACAAATGCGAAGCATGATTAGACAACCAGGACTACACAACCGAGATGCAATGGCTGAAAATAAAACAAGTAAAAAGAATGAAGTATCTAGGAGCATATAGGTATATCCAAGAACAACAATGTAGAAGAACAGAGAAGAAACATATATCATAATAATTATAATAACAACAAGAATAGAACACTAATAATGATTAGACTAAATTAGTATAAAGCAACAAGTAACATAACACATAACAGGCATGTCTGAGCTATGGCATTTTATATCATAGGCATAGGAAATTAGCTGGAACACTAGAAATACTGTTAGTATAATATGATAAAACATGGTTAGCCATCTCAGTCATATATCCAACACCTATTGAATATATGACCTACTAACTACATTGCACTGTAGAAGCGGTATCTAGCGGCTGGCGTTACTGGCATGTTAACGTTATACAGTGCTCCCAAACCCCACCCATCATAACAAATCCCTTCACACCTTATTGGCATGGGGTGGGTCTGGCGTAATTCAGGATTGATCTACGGGGATCTACTCCATGTCAATAGATGATGATGATGATGAAAATAAATAACAGATAACAACAGGAAAAATGAAACTAACGGCCCTGTGAATGAAATCAAGCAAATAACTATACCAGAAACGATTTAAGGTAACTCGATGTATGTAAATGAGGATGTAAATGGTAGCTGAGAAAAAATTAAAAGGAATATGGAAAGTGCTGCAAATGAAGCCCTACGTACACATACAATAATAACAAACAATAACAGAGACACAAGCAGAACACCTTGGCCCAGTCAGGAGGTGGAAGATACGTGCAAAGAAAAACGGAAAGCTTACTTAGCTTACAAAACGTTAACAATTCCGGAATCCTATGAAAAGTATAAAGCAATTCCGAGCGAAACAAATCTGTTGGTTAAACATCTACAACACGAACATAGGGAATAGTTTTCGAAAATACTGGAAGGGGATTTTTATAGTGTATAACGATAGATGTGGTGAGTAATAAGACAACAACGCCAGGAAACAATGGAAGGGATCTGGTTTGCCTCTATGACACAAATCAGATACCTGAAAGCAAATGGGAAGAATATTTAACAGAATTATTTAAAGGAAATAATGATAGCAATGTACAAATAGCAGTAATGTGGAAGTTCGCATCCAGGTCTTTAAAAAACAGGAATACAGGTCTAATTCACAAGAACTCTTTTCACAATCTAAAATACCAAAGCAATGGAAAACAAGCACAATCATGTGATGTTCAAGAAAGGTGATAAACAAGTACTTTCCAAGGAATTATAGCGATTATTAGACACTGCAGTAAAGCCTACTACGAAAATTATATTCAGCAAAATGAATCAGATTAAGTCAGCGGAAGAACAAGGATTTAAATCTGGAAAGTTAAGTGTAGATGCTGCATTTGTTTTGCTACAGAGAGTGGAGGAGTCCAGCCTATTTATGCTTTATTGATTTAGTAAAAGCATTCGATCGTATTAAACTATAGATATAGTTCACCTACTATACCTTAGAAACATACCCAGAAACTTTATCCAGAGGATCGGAAATATATATAGTGATAGTACAGTTCAGGTTTGCATTAAAGGTAAATTAACCAATACCAGCTGTGTTAACAATGGAATTATACAGGACGACTCATTGAGTCCTGCCTCAATGATGTAATCTAGTGCAACAAATACCTTAGGTATGAAAGAAAAGCACAAATCTACAAAGCAACAATCAGACGAATCATGACGTACACATCAGAAACAATACCAGAAACGTCGAAGACAAATCAACTTCTGGAGATTACTTATATATAAATACTAGGACGGATCACAGGAAAAACACCATTGGGTAGGGAATGTAGTGAAAATATCAGACAATCCTGTAATATAGGTGACATAAACGGGTGGGTATCGTAACGAAAGAAATAATGGACTGGACACATAATCCGAATGACAAATGACAGAATGGTGAGAATAGCCAGGGATAAATTGAATTCGAAGACTTCCACGGTCAGTGTCAGTATAAACAAAAAGTTTTCCGGATTGGGATCGTGTCATTGTTGAGACAGAAGAACTCAAAGTTTCGCCCATTTTCTTAAGGGGCTTCATCAGTTGTCAACCAAGCCAGAGGCGAAACCCTTCTGAGGGATGAATTCTCCAATGGAAGACAAAGCATAGGGCCCCAACAAAAAGATGGAGGGACAATTCCTTAAATGAGGAAAAATCGAAGAAGGGATAGCACATAGAACAGGACATGGAAGAAAGCAGAAGAAGAAAAAGACGTATTTGCGCATGAAGTCCGAACCTGTTTAAAAATACTGAATCCCTGAATTGTAAATAAGATTTTTGCAATGTTAGTACAAACTACTGCAAAGTTTTTAAATAATTTTTGACATAATCACTAAAGTAATTGCTTCACTTACTTCCCTAGGGTTGGAAGTACACAGTTACTTCCGAAGTGTCAGTACAGACAATAAGAAAATTATCAAATTAGTCCATCTGGTTTAAATATCATATTCTAAGTCTAACTACCCAAATCGGCAATGCCAAGTAAAAATTACATTTTATCTAAATCCTAGCAAAATACGAAAAAACTCCAATGTTTCTTAAATTATCATTTTCGTGTAAAGTTACAAAGTTAATCTTCAACTGTTTTGGAGTGGGCAATGATGATGATTTATTTATGGATGGTTTGTTCGTCGTTTAAGCTGTGTTATATTCTATAGCAAAAAACTTTTGAGAAAAATGTCTCTTTTTACCAGGAATTATTTGAAATGTTAATTGATTTGAAAAATGTAAAAGAGCAGCCGAAATGTTCAAAACACCACTCAACTCAACACTAGTTTTTTGGCCGCAGGCTTGTTTATTATAGATATTCTTCTAAAACATTAGAGATTGTTTCTTGGTTAAGCCATTATACTTCTGGACTTTCTGGTTTATTGTTTGATAGAAGAAAGAGGAAAGAGGAGTAGCAACATATTCTTAAAAGTCAAAGGTCTTGGGTTCCATCCCGGCTGCAGTCAGGTGAAATTTTTAAGGGGGGTGGTAGTTTAGTTGTCGAAATGCGATGTCTTTGGCTTCACCTATATCGTTACGAGGGGTGGCAAACTTATAATGGGGTAGTCCCAATGTCCATTGCAGTCAAGGAGCGTTGAAATACTTACTTGCACGAATAAGCCTAGATTGTTGTTGAATAAAAAATAAGCAAACAACACGTTACAGGGATTAGGTCCAGTTGCCTATGTAGATATTTATTTGAGTAGCTCTGAACTTAGACCTTAAAGATCTACTGTGACTTCTCCGAATTATACAACTTTCCAAATAAACTACGTCTAGCGAGTAGCTATACAGCTCCGGGTTGTTAGCGCTGCTAGTTAAGCGAAGCGATGGCATCCTCTTCTGCATTACTGGTTTACTCGCCGTAAAATGGACACGTATGACTAGTCACGTCGAAACTGAATTCACTGCATAAAGGAATTTTAAACGCTAGAGTTGTATATTGGCTAGACGTACTTTAGTTGAAGTTTCTCAAAGATAGAGAGTATCCTGCTTGATGTAACTTTTGTACTAGACATAGGCATGCTGATACTTAATGATAAGAAAAGTTTTTCCATGTTCTCCGTACCTTCTGCGTGTGAGATATTGAATACAGGGTGTGAAGATGTTTCTTTAAACAGTCGCTAGTGGGAACATCGGTTATTAACCTCAGCAGCCTCCTTTCAAAGTTATAAAGTCTCCTGGTTATCGAGCCAGGAGGATCGTTGATAAATGTTGAAGTAACATTTGACGGGGCTGCTTTTGCTTGCCATCATGGAACTACTGCGTTAATAATTGTTAAATTTCTGTCGAAGAGTATATGTTGATTAAATGTGTCTGACGAGTAGCAATAATTTTGAAACCATGGTAATGTGTTGCCCACTGATACCGTTCGGTAAACTCCTGAAGGTAATGATTTGTTGTTTGACACATCTTGGAAGCAATCTAAGAATTGGTTCCAGGTCAGAGAATTGCCTATAATGTATTACAGCATAATCAGCATCAACCATCTAAAAAACAGTCTAAGTCTAAGGAGAACGGGCAAGCCAGTCTGTTATACAGAGTAAAAAGTTAATGATTCAACAAAAAGAAATCCAAAGAGAGCTCTTGTAACCGGCAGCTCGCACAGTGTTTATTACCTAATGCGATTTTGCAGAGTTTAATAAGTGTTACAAAACTGTTCTTCTTTCGTCCCCAAACAATTATGAATACTGATCTTTAAATAGGTTCGTATAATTTAGTGGCTGACTGTAAACCGATTTTCCACAATCAGTCCAGTATCAGTAGCGAAAATACATTAGCAACACGTACGAAAACAATAGCACCAGAAATTTAATTTCCTGTAAAATTACTTCTGTTGTTTAATCAACCAGCAGAAATAAATAATTTGAAATTAGACTAAGGTGGTCTTTGAAAAGTGTCTTAGTTGCGAAAATTTCCATTCAAAAAACAATAAAAGTTTTAAATAGATTTTTTAATTAAAAACAAGCGAAAATATTAAACTGTGAGCTTTTACACAACACTATGGCTAATTTTGTTAAAATAACTTTTGAAAGCTTATATTATCTATCGATACAATTACATCAATTTGTCACAGGTGTATTATAATTGAATTTAAATACATTTTCATATTGTGCTCTTTAGACGATTTCGTTACTAATATCACATAAAAATCACATTCCGTGGAGGAGCTGGACTTCATTTTAGTTTCGTTGAACAAATAGGACTATTGCCCATTGTTTGTATAAAAGATAGGAAAAATTGGGGAAAGTAGAGAAAGGTTTAGTACTGATAGAGTAAGAGAAGATTAGAAACAAGAGCAAGAAGGAAAGAGAATAAGAGAAAATAGGACAAAAGGACAAGGAGGGAACGAAAATAAAAGGGTTTGCGAGAGAGAAAGTGAGTGAGGACGGGAGGCGGAAAGAGGGGGGGGGGGCAGATAGAAAAGCGACAGATAAAAGAGAACGAAATAGAACTATGGCCAACTAAAGTCTAAAGTCTACGTGGATTATTTTAGAAAATCAAATATAATAATATTATAGTTCTTGAAAGTTTTTAAATTTAAATTAAGATATTAATTTTAAATCAGTTCCTTTCTGTAAAAACAAACATTCTTGCACTGCAAAGACACAATAAAAGAAATTTACAATTTCAAGTGTATTATTCAGTAATTCAAAACAATACATCAGATAAGACAGTGGTTTTACAAATTATAAACAATAACCCCATGGCAAATCTGGAATTTCTTATTGTTCTTTGCTTTTAGATGACTTTAAAGGTTAACTTCTAAATAGGTCACTTCTGGTATTTCTTCTATTTTGTAGTTGGTTAAACAAGAGCTCATTTCGAAAATCAATAATTTACAGGTGGAGATATTTAAGTGCTGATATAATAAGGTTTACTGATTATACCGGGTGTCCGCTCTCAAAGTCAAACATAGGCAATTAACGTGTGTATTCAATTCTTAGTTTTTTTTTCATTATTTCTATAATAAAACAGTAAATAAGTATCAAGTAATAAAAGCTTCAAATAATGTTTATTAAAAACAGTAGTAAGGAAAAATAAATTACAATAAATATTCAATATTCAAATAATCCCCCGTTTTGAGCTAGTCTGTTGTAGAAACTATTTCTTACGTTAGCCAACTGCCTGCCAGTAATTAACGCGCTTTCAGAAACTATTGCTTCTTTCAAAGAATTAGACCTTTGCCCTATTTGGGATGTGTGGGCTAATAATAATAATAATATTTGGAAAATGCTACCAACCTATAAAAAAATATAACATTTTGCAATTATCTGGTGTTTGCGTCCGATTTAAACAACTAAAGTTTGTTACTTTAACAAATTACATTTTGTAATAATCCTCTTTTGTCTAAAATTGTTGGTTGTAATTAGGGTTTTAACCGCAAGTTTGTAGGTTATAAATGGTGCAAAACAAATTTCGAATAGGTCAATGAAATAATAATTAGAGGTTTGTTTTGCATGATAAATTTGAAGTAAAACAATTCAAAGAAATGATAATTGGTATTGGTACAATAAACCCCTAAAATTTGTATTTTCATCCGTTACTTGTACCGAACGCGAATTCACCATAGATAAATCCTAAATATTTAAAAAAACAAAACTGAGAGCAACAATGTTCTTATTATAAATCATTGTATTGAGACCATCCATATCACCATATCGGATACTTATAATGGGTTGAATATAAATGACTAAAGATGAGTAAAACAAAATGTCTTTCCCACTTGCATGACCATGCTTCGCCTCACAAAGGCATTATCAAATTCTAACGACACAACATAAAATAATAAGTGTCGGGATCAACCATCTAACTTAGAGGGTCGTAGAGTTCTATAAAAACTAAAAGAACACGATTAAGGATGATTGAGACCGACACTGAGATCAAGGACCATCTTGGACCATCCAAAAAGTTCAAAAATTGGAAGCAAAATTGAAATAGAAATCATGAAACAAGTCGGAAAGAAAACATTAAAGAACAAAAACTAGATAACAAATCTTAATTTAAACTAATATAAACTACATAATTATAATATAAAGCAACAGGTACAGCACGCTGTTTTTTAAGAAAAACAGCGTGCTGTACCTGTTGCTTTATTTGTTTAACTACATAATTACGAAGTTTTTATATTAGTTTAAATTAAGATTTGTTATCTAGTGTTTGTTCTTTAATGTTTTCTTTCCGACTTGTTTCATGATTTCTATTTCAATTTTGCTTCCAATTTTTGAACGCTTTTGATGGTCCAAGATGGTTCTTGATCTGTGTCGGTCTCAATCATCTTAATCGTGGTCTCTTAGTTTTTTATAGAATTCCATGACCCTCTAGATTAGATGGTTGATCCCAATACTACTTACTATTTTATGTTGTGTCGTTAGCATTTGATAATGCCTTTGTGAGGCGAAACCTGGTCATGCATTTTTCTATTTAATATAACAAGTGGGAAAGACATTTTGTTTTACTCATATTTAGTCAATGTTCTTATTATGTAAGAAATAATTAAAATACAAGCAAGCTTTAGAATTTGAGAGGATTTTGTGGTATTTGAATCCTGGGTTGTGTTCATCATTGTCCAGCCATACTTGTCCACTGCAGGATATAGGCCTCCTCTTCTTGTCTTCATCTTCCTCGTTCTTATGCAATCTGTTGCCAATTTTCACATCTTTTTCTTAGTTGTCTACCCATCGTGTTTACAGTCCACCTTTCATGTTTCATTCTGGCAATGTTTCCCGCCCAATGCCATTTTAAGCGCATTATCCTTTGAATTATATCGCAAAGCTTGGTTTGGCGTTGTATTTATTCGTTTGCCATTAGGCCTGACAGTCTTATTCCCTCGATATTTTTTGTACGTCTGGTTGTCTCTTGAGATTTTTATTTCATGCCCCAGGTATGTCAATTTCTTCCAAAATGTGGTCGTTTATTTGTATGTTTTCGCTGAGTCCCAGTCTGCGCGAAAGTTTATTTTCAAGCTTATTCTATTTTCTGGAATTCTTCTTTTAGCTCTGTAATCATACCTATGCCTTCTCCGATATTGTCCGAGATCAAAATTTTATCATCGGCGAACCTCCATTTATACTCGTATTAAGCCCATTTTCTGCACAGGATAATTTTTTAAATAATCGTTCTAAGGCGGCATTAACATTTTTTTGGGAAATTGTATCCCCCTGACGTAGTCCTCGTACTAATGTATTGATAATATTATGTAATCTCACACTAACAGCGTTGTCGTACATGTGTTTAATTAAGCTTGGGTGTCTATAGCCTACCTACGCGACATTCATCCAGAAATCTACTTGAACGCTTTTTCGAAATCTATTAGTACCAACGGTCGATTATATTTCATGTACTTTTCTATTGGTAACTTTTTTTGTTTTGGTCATTCGTACCAAATCCTACTCTAAATCCTGCTTGTTCCCTCGATTGATAGCAATCTAGTTTGTGGATTAATCACTTAATTATAATTTTTGTAAATAGTTAATAAATATATGGTAATAAACTTGTGAGTATTTAATTATCTATTGAGTTATGTAGTCTTTTTTATGCACCAGTATCGTTTCTGCATAGTCCCATTCTGTGTAGGCGTTTCTTTGTTCTAGGCACTTATTAGGAAGTATTTCCATTTTTTTAACACACATCTTCCAGGAGCACGATTGTTTTTCGTTTCGGATAAAGTCACCCCGATTTCCCGTTTTGTTATACAGCGTCACCGTTAAAGTCCGCATCATATGGGGAATTTTTATTATTTAGTTTAAGCAAATTTATATTTCATGAACAGTTTTTGCTTTGAAAATAATACAAAATGACGTTGACGATTCTTTTTAATCGTTCGGTTACACCTGTCAAATTCGACATATTTTCAAAAAAATTACAAAAAGTTAGGTTATTTTTCAAAATTTCGAAAAATATTAAATGAAAAAGTTGTTTCTTTTTCAGTTTTCTACCCATCTACCAAATTTCAAATTTGGATAACCTTGATATTTTTCACGTTTTCTTAACATAACAATTTTTTGGCTGATTCGAATTTATTAAAATCCGAAAAGACCCGTAAAGATGTAATACACTCATCTGCCAAAGGTTTTTGTTCTGTTTAGAAATGGTTCTAATTGGATTTTTTCAAAAAAATTCCAAATATGCTAACAGAATTATGTCATACTTGATGCAAAGTTGCTCTAGTTTCAACATTTCACAACAAAATTCGCTTTATTCATTTTTATCACAGTACAAAAGGGCACTTCAGTTCAAAAATGTCATAAACCAAAATTCTCAAATCCATTTGCCAATTAATAGACCTCCAAGTACATTCAAAGTCAGTTACTTGTATTAGTTTTAAATGTTACAAAAACTGACAGCAACAATTTTCATATTAAGAAATACAATTAAAAAGCAAACAAGTTTCATTATTTGGCAAAAGTTTTAGGTGTAAGAGTCCTGGGCTTTGTTATTTTAATTGATAATTGATAGTAATTCGGCCCTGCTTCATTTGGCCGTACTTTAAATTTGGGAACGTGTTATTTTTATAGTTCTACTTTACTTTACATGTTATGAACTGTCAGCAGTATAAATTTTCTGTTATTAATTTTTAATACCAACATAATTATTATTAAATGCCAGCATTGGGCTTACGGCGGTTTAGTGATTAATTGTTGTCACATAGTTTTTGTTTGAATATCTCATTGCTCGTGCAAATTAGGCCAAATGTAATTAAACAACCGTCAATATTGCAGGAATTTTTACAAAACAAATTTCTTGAACCCACATCTCAAGCACCACCAATAGCTGTTTTATGAACTAATTTTTATTAAAACTACTAGATATAATGAAATTTAGAAGTTACAGAAAATGTTTGTATGTAAATTGTTAATATTCTAAGGATTTTTACAAAATAGCAAAATTATTTGTTGAAAGCTACAATTGTATAAGTTTTACGGAAAATGTTTTTCAAACCTATTTTATATGGCGAAATAAATTTACAAAAATAGTTCCAAATCTTGTAACTGTCTTATGGCGGCGCTACAGATGTACAATCTTTGAAACACAATTAATAGTTCATCGTACAAACTGGGTTATGGAAAAGCAATAGATATTACAAACAAAAACAAATTCCAAAATTAACAAAAGGATTGCACGGATTCTTAAGCAACGAAGAAGTCGAAACCTTTAACAAACATATCAATTCATGGAGCAGCTTAAAGTTGAGCGACTTAGATGTATGTAACCCGAGAAGCTAACTCCACGACCTCCAGTTGCACTTCTGTCGGAAATGTGTTAGTTACAAACACCGGTTATTTCTTTGAAACCGACTCCTCTAATTTAAGAGACGTTTTTTGCTCTTTGGTTTGATGTTTCTACAAATCGACCCGATGTTTCTACTTTTCGTTTAAATGTTAATTAATGTCACATGCGTTTTTTGATCTCGTAAAATTTCCGTAGATATTCTGAGATTTGGATCTTTTACAAATCTGTATGTGACACAAATACCGTTTGATGTCTGTTTCATTTACTAATTCGATTTATTTATTAATGTGGTGAGTTTTTTGGCAGAAAATGGAATTCTTGGTTACAGGAATAATAATAACTCAACATGCGTTTTAGATTTTTTTATTTTTATTTGTCTTGAAAATGGGAATTATTTTTAATTTGAAATATTTTATACTGAATGTTGGATAATTAAGCTAATAAGTAGATAAATGACTAAACAAAATTAATAAAAAATAAATGAAATTAAACTATTAAAACTCTAAATAACCAGGTTAAGAAGATCCTCTAACGATATCTCAACAAATAGTTTTTTTCCAGTTTTTTCCACTCAGTGAATTTTTCTGATCGTACCACGAAGGATATAAGATGATTTTATCATATCAGTTATTTATTGGCTGACATGACGTTTTTGAAGGAATTATTCACTTACCTGTCTAGGGAAGTAATAACTACTTCGCAAATATTGGTTTTATATAATTTAGTGGCAATTAATGCTTAATTTTTTTGTCGAAAGTTTTAGTACAACTTTATATCTGCATGGAGAAATTATTGTTTATGACATATGGAATATATTTAAGCATGGTTGCAAACCCGCGCTTTGTTCAGGCTCCGTGCTCAAGTCTCATTTACCTGCTTTGCTATGTAAATAACTATTTTCATAATGATGTATTTATTATAAAAAAATATGTTTTTATATTATTAACACCGAATGAATTATTAGATCGTTCCCCACTTCAATAACTGATATTTATGCAACTCCCACTTTTCGTTTGAAACCTACTATTAATGAAAATCACACTAATGTTAAACATACAAATATATTATTGATGATGGTCTTATGTCATGTTCTTAAAGTTGTACTTCTTAAGAAGTTTGTTGTAGCTAAAAATAACCACAAAAATCAATTTCCAAGAATTTAAAAATTATTTAATTTTACGCTTTCTTTTTCTTTTGCTGAACAAGCTCAGTTTGAAAACAACCTTAACCTTCCAACAGACAGTATTTCCTTTTGTAAATCCTTATCAATAACTTTTACAGATCAAACACAAAATGTAATTCGCAGCGTTGATAGGTGGTTTATCATCAAGTGCTACTAATTTTGTGACTTTGCACTAAACTTTTGTTATACGGCGTTTAAAAAAAATTAAGTTTATAATATGAATATTGCAACAATACACCTTTTTCCCAACAACTTTTAAATTAAGCTAGGCCGGAAATTACATTACTGTGTACTGTGTACTCTGTAATGCTGCTAACAAATGCTCCCTTACGAAATCGAGCACCTCGTTTCCGTGTCAACGCAATCGCAGAATGTTTATTATGATTGCTCCATAAATTCCTGAGGAAGAATGCTTTCCAGAACCTGTAGCCGTGTATTCTAGAAACATAAAATTGTGATTATTGCATTTAATCTTCTACACTCTTTCATTTGTTAAGTGGAATCTCACTTAGGTACTGAAGTCGATCACCAATTTTTCACAAAAAGTTTAACGTAAAACACCTAAACTTTGAAATATGAAATGAACCACTAGGATTTTACAAGATCTATCGCAAATGATGGTGGTCCCCCGTCATCTATAAAATTCACGACCTGTTGTTGAAACTTCGCTTTTTTCCTGATGGCGTAGACGGCAATATTTCCCAAAGAAATTCCCGAAAAACCATTAAATGAGGTGTTTTCCTGAGCTTTAAATTTTTTCTCGAAGCTTATAATATATGTGTTGTCTGCCTCGTTTTTCTTTAATGATCCACGAGGATGTCAATTGATGATGATGATGATGGTGATATGAGGAAATAACTCGCAATCTAGAAAGCCTACTAAAGGTGCTCGCATTTGGAAATATACGAGCCCTAACAACTATATATTGGGACAAAATAAAATACATATATAAATCAGGTATTTGACAGTTTATTTGTTTTTCTAATAATTTTTTTAATTTAATACTGCCGCGGTGGTCCTATTAGTTGGCCACCTAGATCACCAGATTTGACGAAACTTGATTTTTTTCTATGGGGGCACACAAAAAACATTGTGTACCAGACACCTTCAACTATAGCAGACGATAATACATGCTTTTGACACAGTTTCCATTGAGATGTTACAAGACGTAAATAGGTCCTTTCTGTCAAGGCTGCAAATGTGTTCTAATCAAAATTTAGGTCACTTTGAGAATTTATTGTAAATATTACCTCTAACGAAATTACAGTTTGATACTTTTTGTCTCTATTTGTTTTTGTTTGTCAAAGCGTTTGCCCAGTACACTAGATCGAATCGAAAACAAATAATTTAGCGGTTTGTAATGAAAAAGTAAAAATATCTCTGAAATTATTGGGTTTGGGTATAGGACATTATTAACAAAAATTAAGCGCAATTAACGCGTGATTCCAAAAATTTAATAATATACAGGGTGTTCCATTTGAAAAAATTCAGTAAACGCTCTTTGACAATCGCCAAATTGACTGCATCGTAACAACTACCCTGTATAATAAAATTAATGTTTGATTATTTTGTAGGTTCAACACATCCCTTGGGTGCATACTTACCAAATAATTTTGTCTTAGCTAATCGTAATACTGTCGCATGGAATTAGTATGGTAAACCTTGTCGCGACCATTTTTTTTAGATTTTCGTTAATAACTCAACAATGCGTCATCCAAAAACAAAAACCCAGGGATCGTTGAAAAGACAATTTAAAGCAGATTAGAAAAAACAAAAAATATACAGGGTGTTTCATTTAAAAAAAATATTCTCGAATGTGCCCCGCTTTAGGGCGACACCCTGTATAATTCAAATTATTTTTTAAATGTGCGTTTTTTGTTACTGTACCACTTTTTATAAAATAAATTCCTCCAGTTTTATTTAATAAAGCGTATATTGGACTTTGACGCACTAATGAGCAACCCTGTATAGTTGTTAGGGCTCGTATATTACTGCAACCAACTACGTATAATCTGTAGAAATTAGAAATAAATGTAATACGTAAAAGTACGGTTTTTATATCGGTGATTCAGCATCAAGGGTGAGTTTCAATAACATCCTACCCAAACTACTAAATTTATAAAAGTTTAAGAGCTGGTAATGGAATTTTCCAAAATGTTTCTTTTCTGACAATTTTCTGACGTAATTTTAATGCTTTGTGGAAAAAGTATTAAATATATGTTGATTTTTTCTCGAATCTACTGGAATATTTTCTAAAAAAGTCGTTATATCAACACAAACTGTTCATTGCTTTCAGCGTACAAGATTTTTAAATAAGTTTATATGAAAATATTGTAACTCGCGATCATTTCGGGGTCACATTTTTATGTCATAATATATTTTTTCAAAAATGCTCAAAATTGTTAAATTAAGAAAATTACGTGTTCAAAGTAATGCTAAGCGTTAACATATCTACAAATGTTTGAACTTCCATACATAGTTATTCACAACATGTTATTCAATAAATTCCAAATACGTATTTCGAACGAACTTCCTATAAGTGATCGATATTGCTATAAATAAAACCCACAATTTAATTAAAAAAAATATATGGTTATGCTTTTTATTCAAGATTATTATATTATGCTCCGGTTATCTGAAATAGGGTCGTCCTGAAGGGTCGTAACAATTTACTTTTATTTTAATTGAATATAAATCTTTTATATTGTATATTAATATTTATTCCACACAACTGTTAGATAACTTTATCCAAATCAATATTCAGCAAAATCCAAATCAATTTAATGAATTCCCATCCAAATCAATATCCAGATGAATATAAGAAATTACCATCCAAAGCAATATCCAGGTGAATTTACAATTTACCATCGAAATCAATATCCAGATGAATATAACAAATTACCATCCAATTCCAATATTCTTTATTTTATATTATGGAATTTTATCCACAGTACGTACAATAAATAAAGGTTTTATTTATTAATAATAATATTCCAGTTAATAATTCCGTTTCCTTTATATTGATTCTCTGAATTTTACTTCCTTTTTTTAAAGCAAAAACTCTTATTTATTATTTTATTCCTTTTCTTGTTTTCTGTAACCCAGGGTCTCCAATAATCCTCTTCCAATCAGAAAATTCCTTTTTGTTACCGGACAACTGTAAACACTGGATTTTTCCCACTACATAAACCTACCTTAAGCTATTCACCCTTCATAACAATAAAGTATCTATATTTTATTACAAAATTAAATCTGCATTAACATATCCAATAAACAATTATATTTTATTAAGATTTATATTAATAACTAAAAGAAAATGTGTTTAACTCACGACATCAACATTAATACCACAAGATTATCTCAATATATTTAAAAACTTCATCATGATGAAGCTCCTTAAAATAGTGGGCGAAACGTTGAGTTCTTCTGTCTCAACCATGACAAGGTTCCAACCCGGAAGAGGTTCTGTTAATACTAACACTGACAGTGGAATTCTTCGAATTCACTTAAAAAATTTTTTTGATTTTATATGATTCTAAAAACCAACTTGAAGTTCGCTGATTTAAATTTAAATCTGTTTCACATTTTCGGTAAAATTCCGCCCTGGAATCTTCATTTAAAAAAGGACATTTAAAAAAGCCTCGAAAAAAGCACTTATTATTCTAACTTCATTTTTATTTAGGCATTCAATTCATTTACTTTTAAAATTTTGTGATCGCCATGTTTAAAAATGTACGTAATGATTCTTGTTATATTCCCTCTTCGGTTTCATAAACTAATAAACATTTGCGATTTCACCAAAATCAGACAAACAATGTTCAAAACACGGTGATTTTGAGGACAACATGCTTTGTTTTTAACGCTATAATGCAGTTCAGAAACATACATTTCTAGTTTGTATCGCGACTGTCTAAACCTCTAATCATTTGATAAATTTACTTTACTTACTTACTAGAGGGCATTCATAAAAGTCAGCGGCAGTTTTCAAAATTTTAAGCTTAAAGCAGATAAACAAACAGATGCGTTGTCGAAATTCTTCGTTAGCTACTTATAAAAAATAGTATTTGATATTCATATTTTCTAACTGTAAAAGATGTTCAAAATAACTTCCGTTGGCCTGAACAGAATTTTGCGATCTACTTCGTGGAGATATATTTGTTGGCTACATTCTTCTCAAATATGCTGAGTGAAAATTTGAACATTGAGAACTACAAGACTGTAGAAAGTAGATATCAAATAACATCACACAGATAAAAATCAAGGATATTGAGGTCGGGTGAACGAGCTGGCTAGGCAAATGATTTTCAACTCCCAACATTGGCAATTTTATGAATTACTTTTACGATCTTTGGTTAAGAAATTGTTCGACATAAAAATGTAGTGCTTCATAGACTTGCATTTGTAATACCATAGGGTAAACCGGTCAAAAACGCCTCACCGGGAAAAACGTACAGCTACCTTTTGGCGAGATGGCCATACAAGCACCAAAAGCCAATAGGTTTTAAGTATGACGCATCGTGCATGTGTAACTAACAAAATTATTGTCGTTTGGTTTGGTGAAAATAAATAAATACTGCGATCAGCTGTAAATTGGAACCTACAAAATTTATTGGTAAATGCCCGATTTCTCGTAAACGTAGTTAGATATTGTAAATTCGACAAGGGCGAATTATATTAAGTTCTTTCACCCACAATTTGCCATGTTTTCAACTCTGCATCGTGCACATGAAATTTATGACGGCAGTGAGGGGTTTTACATCGATGATTGGGAAAATCGCCTCGCAATTCTTGGGGTAATAGGCCTCACTAAAGTGTGTGATTGTATTTTCAGAAAATAGGTAAAATTTATGTACGAAAAACAGCCAGTTTTAGTCAAGATGCTTTAGTAGAGTCCATGAACAAACTTAATTCATATGAGATGGGAGTAAATGAAGCTAGCCGTGAATATGACATTTCCTCTAGCACACTGAGAAAGCATCTGAAAAGTGGAAGCTCAATTGTAGAATTGGTCGAGGACCGGAGTTAGGGCATGAGCACGAGAAAAGACTCGTTACCCATATCCAATCCCTGGAAAAGCTCGGCTTTGTTCCCGATGCCACTGTAGTGAAAAATATGGCTTGTAAATTTGCGGAAAAACTAAACATCAAACACAGATTTTCAAAAGTGCACGAAAGAGCTGGCGATGAATGGTTTAAGAGATTTTTAGAGAGAAATAAAGAATTAAGCATTCGAAAATCCGAAGGTTTATCTGTAGCTAGAGCGATGGGAATGAATAGGAAAGAGGCAGACGATTTCTTTAGTTTAGTTTAAGAAATTATTACAAATAATGATTTGTTTGAAAAGCCCGGACAAATATATAATAGGTTTGTTCCTGCAGCAAATCACAAACGGTTTGGTGACTATATCAACTGGTTGCAAACTGTTAAAAGTTAGTAACTAGTTGGCAATTATTTCCTGATGGAACACATTTTAAAAATTTTCTTTAAATTTAAAAACTGCAACTCCTTTCAATAATAATTAACCTCGAAACTTCTGGCGATATACAAAAACACTACAACATAACCTAACACACTAGTAAATCGTTTGCGCATGTCAACCAGAAAAGTTTTTAAAAAATCAGGAAAATTTACAAACGGTTTCTAAACTGTTTTCAAAAAGTTATGCTAGCTGCTGAAACACCAAACTATCAGTCAATTTGGAAACTTTTTCCTGCTGGAACGTTCATTTATACAGGGTGATTCAAAAGGTATGGTCCAAACTTAAGGGTGTGATTGGTGATATTAAAATGAGCAAAAAATGCCAATAAACTCATGCCCGATTCGCAATTGTTTTCTAGTTATAACAACATTTACGATAATTTATTATTCATAAAGAACGTATACAATTACAAGAAAAATTAAAAAATATCACAACAAATGTTTAAAATGTCCACCTTGTACTTGTATACAAAGTTGGCAACGCCGACGCAGGGAATCTCGAACATTCCTCAACTGTTGAGGATGTCTTCGAATATCTTCAACAGCTTCATTTATTCTATTAACTAAATCGACCTGAATTTCCGATGCATAAACTTTTCCTTTTAATTCACCCCACAACTAAAAATCTAGTGGAGTAATGTCAGGCGAACGAGCCGGCCATAGTACTGGACTGCCTTTTCCAACCTAGCGCCAGCGCTGTAGAAAGCGGTTATTGGGTGGTCAGGCTGTCTCCGGTGAGGATACCTTCTCCCATAGTTTACCACTGCTGCACGGTCACTTTCGCTGCAATAACCATACACAAAATGCATTTCTGCATAATCGCGTACCACATTTATTGAAAACTACGCCAGTTCAAGCTTGAAACGTCCTCTGCCATAAGAAATTAACATTTGTTTTACTTATTTCCTAGATAACGTGATTTGACAGAATACAGATAGAAACAAAGAAAACCTTTGTAACTGGATAACAGTTGGAAATAAGACATGGGTTTATTAACATTTTTTGCTTATTTTAACATCACCAATCACACCCTTAAGTTTGGACCATACCTTTTGAATCACCCTGTATGTGTGCCTGTGTCTGACAGTTGGCAACCGTTTGTGACTCTTGCAGGAACAAACCTAATGTCGACGAGACTGGGATACAGTAGTCGCTACCAAAGGTGCGAAAGATGTTTATTATATTATTTTTACCAAGTCACATCACACAGGCACTTCAGCCACTAGATATGGCATTTTTTAAATCTCTGAAAACCTATTCCTTTCAAGAAGCAAAAAGCTGGATGGTTCAAAATAAGGATAGGAAGCTGTCAAGTATGATAATTGCCAGAATAATAGGTAACGCATGGGGTAAAGCTGCAACTGTTGCAAATGCAGCCTCAGGATTTAGAGCATGTGGAATACATCCGTTTAATCCCCATGCAATTTCAGAATGATAAATCGAAAGCTGGAACCCATACAAAACAACAGCAAACTTTATTGCGAGAACTAGGGCCCTCGAATCAGGAGGAAACTTTAGCGGCACCACCTCTGGCACCCTGAAATGAGAAGGAAACTGCTTCAAATTTTTTAAAAGAAATTCAACCAATTCTGTAAAAAAAAAACAATTAGCTGTAGAACTAACGTCTCCCAGAAAATCACGTAAAACGCAGATTATTTTCTGAAAAAAAGGAAGCTAATTCCAGTAAAAATAAAGAGAAAGACAAACGTTGCACAAAGAAAAATCAGAAAATTGTCAAAATCAGTTTGAATAAGAAGAAAGAAGTTGCTAAGAAGAGAAAAATTCAACTTTATAGTTCGTTTGATAGTTCTTCGACTGATAATCCTGTTCTAAGCTCGTCGGATGAAGTTTCGGATGACAGTGAAGATTTTTATGTGGAATGTCGCGAGTGTTATTATTCAACTAATCAAAAGTTGACTGGATACAATGTCCTAAATGTTCTGGTTGGCTTCATGAGACATGTACCAGCAACAAAGACATTTGTAACAAGTGTTCCTAAGAAAAAAAAACACAATTAAGTAATCATCTGTAGTGGGTCGTTTTTACCCATGTACTGGAAAAAAACGACCCAGTGCAAGTATTACAAAAATAAATATTTTCTTAAATTATAGTTTAAGTGTAAAAGTTTATTTATAAAAGAGTAATGTCACCTTATTCAAATTATAAAATAGTTTTTAGTATTAAATTTTATTTTTGTTAATTGCAGATTTTTTTTTCAAAACGTGCTGGTCCGGTACAACTCGCCGTAGCCGAGTCGCCGCGAAGCCCGGCTCGCCGCGGTCCGTCTCATAACTACGAAATGGCTCAGTAAACAATAAATAAATAAACAACTTTACTGTCAACGCTGTTGTTTTATTTCAATGTTCACACCGTAAACATTCGCGGCGAGTCGGTCTGCGGCAAGTTGGACGGCGGCGAGTTAGGCCGGCGGCGAGTCGGCTGCGGCGACTCGGCCGCGGCGAGATGTCCCTTTTCGATGTTACTGAACCACAATACAGTAAAATCGACGTCCAGTAATTTAAGTACGAAAATAGTATTAAAATTTAATCAACTTGTTGCTCTAACCAGATGAATTCAGTTTTTTCATAGTCAGTTAATAAGTCACAATATGTGATCGATGACAGAGAAACTGTATGTTGTGATAGTAATGCCCAGTAAGGTAAATGAAAGGAATTAAGTAAGAAACAGCAAATGTCGATGTTATCATTTTCTCTATGGAGTATTAAGTTAGAGTTTCCGCTTAAAGAAAAAGAAAATTCCGGAATTAATTTTGATACTATTGTATTTTATTGCCGGAGTGGTCGAATGGTTAAGGCATTCGACTACAGCGCGGGCGGTTTCGGGGTCAAACCCGAGTTGGATGCTCGGCGGGTGCCGACCCAGTCACTTTGGAACCGTAAAACAGTGGTAGAGTAATGAAGGTAGGCGGTTGTCAAAGGCGTGGTGCTTACCACATTACCCCGTAGGCATAGCGTGCGTGACAACTAGGTATAGAAAGCGATCTTAAATGTAGGCATTATAAATTGGTGGTTTTCCGATCATACAATCCATGTGGTCATTGACAATAGTAGGGCTAGAATTAAGATATGAACTATTACTGCCGTTAGAATGATAATAATGCCAAATACTTTTAATTAACTTAAATTAAATATTATGAATTTATGCTCAAAACATAGAATACATATAGTTGTCTTCTAAACCATGTAAGTAAATTCATAATTATTCTAAGCTTACTGACGACATCAAACATTTTATGTTTGATTTCATTTTTCTTATGTTATCATTAATAATAATTCTTCATTCAATATCTCAGTATTATTTTAAGATTCTGACATGAAATTTTTGTTTCAGAGGGTCAAGTCCAACAATACGGCGAGGTGAATCAGCTGGGTGGCGTCTTTGTGAACGGGCGTCCACTACCGAACGCCGTGCGTCTTCGCATCGTCGAGCTTTCACAAGTGGGCATCCGACCATGTGATATCTCGAGGCAACTGCGTGTTTCGCACGGATGCGTCTCGAAAATCTTGGCAAGATACCACGAGACTGGTTCTATTTTACCGGGAGCGATAGGCGGTTCAAAACCTCGGGTGACGACGCCAAAAGTGGTGGCATACATAAAAGAACTAAAGCAAAAGGATCCCGGTATATTCGCGTGGGAAATTAGGGATAGACTACTATCGGACGGGGTCTGTGACAAGTATAACGTTCCTTCCGTTAGTTCGATAAGCAGAATTTTAAGGAACAAAATCGGTTCGCTAGTTCATCCCTCGGCGCACTCCCATTCCCTTTACAACGCAATTTATCCTAGTTACCCTTATCCCCAGCAAAAGTTACAATCGCCGCCACCCCAAAGACCGTGCGGGTCACATTGGCCCAGTTCGCATACGGTTTCGGATATTTTGGCTGGGGTGCATTCGGCAGCCTTTAGATCACCCCACTCGCCTGCCGCTGCTGCGTTACCACCAGGACCCTCGCCACAAGGGGCGGATCATAGTGCTCAGAATTACAATTATTATATGTATTTGCAATCGGGAAACACGGCCGCCGCCATGCACATGGCTAATAGTGGAATAACTCATCCTACTTTAACACCGGCACCTGGCTCGCATATTTGAGACGGACGTGTAAATTATTTAATTTTTTTTTAAATTATACAAACAGTGAGAAATAATTAATATGCAAATAGAAGGGTGCGCTTACCATTTTTGTGATTTGCAAAAGTGCCTTAGAAATGCTTTAATAAGATTTCATATATGTTATTGCAAGGGTATTGATCTGCTTGATTAAGTTAGAATATTTAAAAAATGCTTTTACAGAAATGATTAATAATTCGGTTCATTTATTATGATAATGAACAATTAATTCGTACTCCGAACCACTTATTGCATATTTTTGGAACGCTCAAACTTTAATACCTTTCAAGAAAAATTTACTTGTTGTTTTAGTTTATAAATTTAAGAAATAAAAGAACAATGAATTAAAGAAAATGCTGTTTGAAATTGTGTACTTCGTACCGAAAACTCTAATTTCTATATTCAAGTTGTAGAAGAATGAAAATCTTGCGTTCGTCTTCATTTTTCCAGCGTGATCTATCTTATTTTAGATATATTTAAAATTATGAAAAAATATGTAGAATACAATGTCAGAATGTGCTTTTGATTGATATGTCCGTGATTGTTCAAATATGCAACTAAAATACCCATAGAATAATTGGTATGCTGAAAACGCACTTTGTAGTTATAGTCTGTTCATTCGGGTCTGCAAAATAGCTGGAAGCATTTTACAACTTAGTGGTGGATTATGAGATTTAAATGCTACTATTACAAATCATTTGTACTGGGCTGGATTCGAAAAATTTTACAGCTAGAGAACAATTCGTAATTCGTTTATAAAAGGTTAAAATATTTTGAGAAATAGTTTAAAGCCGTCCCTGGTATGGTGTTTATGATAGAACTTGCCACTTCTAACTTGTCTAATACTTTTACTGCCCGTTGTGATAAGAAGTTAAGTAGAAAATGCCGACCCGAACGAACATACGAGGAAGAACTAAAAATGGCAAAGTAAATAAAGCTAGAACGAATAAAATATCCAGTTACCTTTATTATTTTCACTTCACTAGAAGCATGGATAATAATTGTTACTTAATGTATTTTTAACGAACTATGAAAATTCTGTCTATAGAAAAATATCATCTCCGCAGAGATTTGAACCACTAATCTTCGGCTACTACACTAAAATACTTCCTCAAAGTAGCGAATCTTCCAAAAATTTAGTTTCTAAAAAATTGTTGTTTATATAAAATAAAAAATATACTTACTTTAAACAATGACGAATATGAAGGAAAAATAATACAAAAGCCTCGATTTGACGCTATATAATGTATATGCCAATTAACTTAGAAAAAATGCATGATGTATGCTTTAACGGGCATAAATATGCATGCATACAAAATGTATAATAACATTTGGGTTCGTGGAACACAATTCGGTTGCACATCAAAAATATACATTCTGCAAATTCAGATTTTGCTTCGTTCGAGTTACGTTAAAATTTCAGAACGCTTTAACGCTTGCTTCACTCGTTAAAAGCATAGATAATATTTGTTAACAGATACTTCTGAATCGTAAGCACTTTTAATGGAATCAGCATAATAAGGTGGTAAATACAAAAAATCATAGATTCAAAACTATATACGAGTATACGAGATATGCCAAGTAAAGTCGAAAATATGTATCATATATACAACAGTATTTCCAACAAAAAATTGCACGTTTTTAACTTCACCAGAACATAGATATAATTGTCCTTTAATTGTAAACAATGTTTTTTAATCAAAGGTATTTTTAATACAGGGTGATTTGTGAGGAACCCCCCATATTTGGATAATGTGTTCAGGGAATTAAAAGAAACAAAAAAAGTATAATAAACATATGGTCAAATTTCAACCGTTACTGAGATATTGTGAAAATAGTTTTTAATCAGGTGAATTTATTGCAATGCACTAAGAAGGAAAACTGCTTATTTCGTAACATAAAATACAAACTAATTAATTAAATTCTCAAAAATACAGCCGTTCATCTCGATGCATGCGTCAGCTCATTTGTGAATTGCACGGGTAGCTCGTTGAAGCCCACGGTGATTATCTCTGATGAGTGCTGCGCAGTTAGTCATTCTAGTGTTCACTAGTGTTCCCCAAAGGTAATAATCTAGAGGAGTGAGGTCTGGTGACCTTGGTGGCCAATTCTGAAAACTCCCACAGCCAATCCAGTGTTGAGGGAAGCGATTATTAAGGCCACCTGATTAAAAACTATTTTCACAATATCTCAGTAACGGTTGAAATTTGACCATATGTTTATTATACTTTTTTTGTTCCTTTTAGTTCCCTGAACACATTATCCAAATATGGGGGGTTCCTCACAAATCACCCTGTATAATTAACCGAAAAAAGAGAAAATACAGCAAAAACTGTTTTATAATCTATTCAGAACTATATATTTTCCAATGCAGATTAAAAATATGCATCATGTATGGTTTAACAGGTTTATATATGCACACTAAAGTAAATACGATATAAAAACATATGTTGATTAGTTGATTTTGCGGGACATAAATTAATTCTAAAAATAGGTATGCTTCTTGCAAGCACAGATTATGTTTATCGAGTTACGAGTGAGTTGTAAATAAAATTTCTTTTTTTTTTATATTTACTTCACTTCACTGAATGTATGCATAATAATAATTGAACCTCAACTGTGAAGATTATTATTTAACTAAAAGTGTTTTCAATGTATTAAACATACAAAAGTAAAGACTACAAAAGAAACCTGTCAAAGCATCGATTTAAAGTTGTATTTTTGCCAATGAAACTTAAGAATGGCGTCATGTATGGTTTAAAAGGCCTTAATATTATTATAAAACACTTGCAAATAAGTTGATTTTGATCAGATTCTGTTCTGCTAGAGTTTAAAAAAACACTTTGTTTTTAAATATTTTTTAAATAAACATTAAAGAGAGAAAATACAACAAAAATCTATTGAGTCGTCGATTCAGACCTATATGTATATTCGCTAATGAAAATTAATAATATGCATCATGTATACTTTAATAACCCTAAATGCACACCTAAGTCAATACGTTATAAACATTGAATACCTGTTTTTGCGGGACATAATTCGATTGTATACTAAAAATCTTTTTCTTGAAAACGTAGATTTTGCCCCATAGTAGTTGAACAAAAAATTCCATACTCTTAATATGTATTTCATTTTGCTAGAAATGTAGATATTAATTGTTGCTTATTTGTGAATTTTTTTTAAACAAAAGGACCCAATAAAACCCGTTAAAATTGATTTAGAACTTTATATTTGCCAACCAAAGATAAAAATATGCATTATGTACGATTTAATATGGCTAAATATGCTATAAAATTATGCAAAATAAAATTTGAAAGTTGCTTTTGTGGAAGATAATTCAACCGTATATCAAATATAATTTGGATATACTCGTATACCAAAAATTAGTATTTTGCAAACGCATATTTTTTTAGTATGCCAAATAAAGTTCAAAATGTGTGTCATATACATTTCAGCAAGCCTAAATATGTACACATGAGAAAATAAAGATATGCAAAATTAGATTAAAAAGTTGGTCTTGAGGAATACAATTTGGTAGTTTATCAAACATATAGATTCTGCTCCGCTGGAATTATGCAATATTTCAAGCTTCACTAGAAGCAAACAATAGTTGTGACCTAACTTTGGAAGTATTTTCAATTGAAAGTATTTTTAATATAATAAACATAATAAAGGAGAAAATACAACAAAATTGTAAAATATCGTAAAACTATATGTTTTCCAACTAAAATTTAAAAATATGCATCATACGAGGGCGGGATGATAAGTGGTTATCCTAACAATGAAAAATAGTTATATGTTTTTAATTTTTAATATGATATTTATTTTTCAACATACACTCGGTGCCATTGCTAAGTACGCTCCATGTACTTTTACATTAGGTTTCCAAAGGAACTTTATAATAATCATGTCTATTATGTTCACCTTGGGAAAGGGTTACAGGAATACTTTTGCTTAAAGATAAACAATATTTAGCTTATTCTAAATTTTGAATATTTAATTTACGTTTATCATAATCCGCGGAAATTGTCTTGCATCTTCACCAACCATCACTGTCGAGATATAAAGTGAAGATATAGTTTTAAGGAATTTCTATTGCATTTTCGAATACAGTACTCGAATATACACTGTTATTTTATTATCCGAAAAACTTAAAATCGGGGGTGCATACCTAGTAATGGCGCTGAGTGTAGTCTCCTGACATATTGCCCAACGAACGATGTTCTAATGCTCTGATCCCAAAAGGTGTTTTCGTCTACGGCGTACATGGCTTTCTCGTCACTTGAAAATCTCTGTCCTTCCACGAGAATTCTAAGCTTAGGGACTAAATGGAAATCTTCTTCTTCTTCTTCTTCTTCTTCGTATCCTCTTGGCAGAGAAGTTGTGATGGGCTTTATTCGTGAGCTTCTGTTGCTTTTTTCACAATTTGTCTCCATCTTTCCCTGTTTCTAGATACCTATATGCGTCGCCTGATGTGCTGAGGTGTTAGATTTTTCCTTTATTTGGTCAATCCGTCGCTTAGGCGACCTTCCTCTTGCTCTGGTACCTTCCATTTTGCCTTGGACTATCAGCTTTTCTAGATTGTCGTTATGTCTTCTTGATATACCTATGGCCAAAATATTTAAGGATGCGGCTATACAGATTGTCCGAAATCCAACATATAAAAATTAATGAGTGTAACAAGGAAGACATAAACAATATGGGGAGCACAACAAAGACAGAATAAAAACATGGCTAGGCAAATTTTTAAACTAAAGATCTCTCGCCAATAACAAGCAAGCAAGCAAAAACATCTGTCATAGATATTGCTTGTTATTGGCGAGAGATTTTAGTTTAAAAATTTACCTAGCCATGATTTCATTCTATCTTTGTTGTACTACCCATATTGTTTATGTCTTCCTTGTTGGATTTCGGACAATCTGTATACTATATGGGATAGCCGATGAGGTTCTGTGATTTCCCTTAAGATTGACCCATTTGTTCTTCTGGCAGTCCAGGAAATTCGCAATATTCGCCTCCAGCACCACATTTTTAGTGCATCTATTCTTTTGCTGTCTTGGGCCTTCAGTGTTCAAGAATCAAGACTCGGCGCCATATAATACGATTGGGAACACTATCGCTTTTACGACTTCGTTTTTTGTATTTAGGGTTATGCCCCCGCCAGTCCATGTTTTGTTTAGGTCCCTGACTGCCTTCCTCGTCATCTCATACCTGCGTTTAACTTTCGGGGAGCTGCCGCCATCATTAGTAATAATAAGAGCTCCTAGATACACATACTGGTTTACTACTTGGCACTTTCTCACTTGTTTTGGTCTGTTATTTTCTAGTCTGTCAACGATCATAATTTTTGTCTTCCGTAGTTGTTACTGTCTTCCTCTAACAGTGTTAATAGGGTCTTTCGGTCTTTCTCATAATGTATTCTCCATATAATATTGAATAGTAGAGGCGATAGTGTGCATCCTTGCCTAGCGCCTTTTTTAATCTTGCACAAGTTGGATAGCTGTTTTTCTAGGCAAACTGCGGGGCTGCTATATTGCATATAATCTTTGAATGATATAAATAAGGTGGCGAGGTACCCCCATTTCCAGCATAACAGTCCATAACTTCTCCCACTGTAGGCTATCGAGGGCTTTGCTGTAACCCACAAAGCAAATAAACACCGGTTTGTTAATTTCACGGGATTTTTCTATAATTTGTCTCAGGTTCAGAATATGTTCTCCAGTCCCTCTGCCCTTAACAAAACCTGCTTGTTCCGGTGGTATTTGCTTTTAGTCTTTCATTAAGAATTGTTAATAAAATTGTGCTCGCATGAGGCAGCTATGTAATAAGGTGGTAGTTCCCTCACTGTTCTCGGGATCTCTTTTTGTGTATTATGATGAATATTGACTTCGTTCATTCACTCGGCCAACATCCAGTTGCCCATATTTTTTTAATAATCTTGTGGAAGATGTCTACTTCGCTTTCTCCTATAGCTTTAATTACTTTCGAGGGAATGGTGTCTATACCAGGTGATTTGTCAGGCTTGAGCTTTCTTATTGCGAATCTGACTTCTTCTTTTAGAACGATTGGTTCTCCCTTTTCCACATTTTCGGCATGTGTGTCACCATTAAACAATTCTTTGGAGTAGTCTCTCCAAACTTCTAAAGCTCTCTTGTTGTCTATTATTTTCTCACCTGATTTATTTCTGACAATCCAATTACTAGGTCTAAATGTCCTATTTATTCATATAATTAGTCTATACATGTCTTTGGTATTAGTGTGTTTATATAGTTGTTTTTATCTTTTCTACATTGTCATTGTATTTGTTTCTTTTGCTGTGTGTATGTGTTACGTTTGTCCGGTGTATCAAGACATGTACTTCTTAATTGTCGTCGTTCTCCCATCGTATGTAGAGTTATACTTGACATCCAGTCTTGATGTTTTCTTGGCTGTGGCCCTTTTGGTAATTCATACCCAGTTAAAATATTTGCAACATTAGATATTTCGCACAGTTTGAGCCTGTATCTCTTAGCACAAGATCGTGAATTTTGTTGACCATTTCTGGTGTTATGACACTTTCTGGGCGTCCACAGTTTGTCCTAGATGCTTGTACAGATGAGTTTAAACTCAGCCACTCATATGATGGAGCACCTTCGCCCAAAATAATCTTCATCTCTTCGAAAATTTTTGCACATTTTAAACCTTTTAAATAAAAAAAAGATCATAACAGCGCGATGTTGAATAGCTTCCCTTGTAAAACAAATAGAAAAGCGTTTTCTTTGCAGAGTAACTAACACCAAAGCATTGAAATGATGGCCGTTATATTTTCAGTATTACCAACTAAAGATCGAAGTTTCATTTTACCTACCAGAACCACCTATGTGAAGAAGGTTAACTACTTATCATCCAGCCCTCGTAACTGTATGCTTTAGCATGCTTAAATATTCACAAACCAGTAAATATCTTGCAAAAAATTTTGACTTTGAAAGCTTCAGTTGCATGTTATGCATTCTGTAAAACAAATATTTGTCTCCGTTCTAGTTAAGATAAAGTTTCAAACAAAATATTCCACGTTTTCAAGATTTATGACACGAGAAAACTTTATTATTGAAACGCTAGGCTTTTTCATTAGGATATTCGATCATGACACACAATTAAAAGATAAGAAAACTAATAAGTTTGAGAAATTTCAATTTTGGCAAAGTTTGTTTAAAATTAACGTCGTCGCTAATTAATTTTTGTAACGCAGAAACTTTAAATTACTGCACTATTAATACAATTCAATTTGAAAACTTAAGCAAGCGTGACTGTTAAAGCAACGGAAACCGTGCATATCATTAAGACATAGGAGACCCAATTTTGAGTTCATTCATTAATTTATTTATAGTGGTTGTTAAGGACATGTTTTAAATTTAGATTTTTGATAAACTTGTGATATTAAAGCGAGCCTGTCAAACTGGCTAAGTTTTTTAAAATATTTTAGTAAAGGTATATCTGAGCTCACATCACAAGCATAATGGCTGTCATCATGTGAACTGATCTAAGACAATTATTTTGTTTTTCTTTGCAAAATTTTAACATTTTTAAAAACGTAATGTAATTCACTGATTTATTTGTATAAAGAAGTTTTATTGGGAGCTACGATTGAAGTTGTAGCTGCAGCAACTTTAAGGGCAATATTGCGTTTGTTTTAACAATAACACTTTGTACACTGATTTATATTAACAGTTTTTTCAAAAACAAAGCTAGATACAGTTTGATGCAGCTACGAAAACAGGACCGTAACCAAAGTACGAGTAGATCAGACAGTGCAGAATTTTACCCAACTTTACAAGACACATGCTAATTTACTAATCAAATACCTAATACATTTCTAAAACATTATTAAGTGGCACACTTAGTCGAAAACTTGGTGCCCAACCTAACATTAATTTTTGTGGTTACGGCCTTACACGAAAATATTAAATAAGAAAAAGGATTTTTCTCACTACCACCTTGGTAAATTGACATTACATTGTCAAAAAATCGACAATAATGGAAAGTAAAACATTTAGTTGAACAAAAACAGGCTGTATCTAAGGATAAAAAAGACGATTTACCGCACCAGGTCACTTTCCGCATATGGTACCCCTGTCTCTACACCATAACGGATATAAAAAAAAATAAATAGTTATAGTGGAGAATACGTGTTTATTTATTAATGTTAATACTAATTTGACAATTGGAACAACGTTGAATGTTAAATGAAGGTGTATTTACAAAATGTTTGATTTCATTCTTTTCATTACTGAAAACAGAAATTGTGTTTATTTGTTTGTTTGTACCATAGAAACAGCGCCGTTAAACTGTCATAAATATAAACGTCATAATTTTTGTTAAATATTAGTACTGTTAATGAATGTTGTTTTGTGGTAGTGAGAAAAACGTAATGCGCAACGCGTAGGTAAGTTTCTTTTTTATCCTCGGTAGCTTTATGGACCTCAGCTGCGCTTCGGTCCACAAATTACCACCTCGGATAAAAAGTTCACTTACCATAACTTGGAGCGCAAATAACTATTCTAAGAAGAAGCAATTAATTTTATCTCATTGTTATATCCATTATGGACATCTGTTTTTAATTCACTTAACAGGATTCGCATCTCAGTCGCTCTGAATAAAAAAAAGAAGCTAAAACTGGGATTCGAAACAGGGTTCCCTTGGTTAGAAATCCGAATAAAAATTCGCTATACTATCAAAAAAAAAACCAACTAATACAACAAATCTAGGAATTAAAACGTAAAGTAAAAAATTTTCGAGCAGTGTGGAGTAGCACAGCTTTGTAGTTGCTTGGCATTGGTTGAATTTTCCCGAATAACTACATAAGACCTGTAACTCGTTAGCACGTTTGTTTGTTTGTAGGGCGAGATCTAGGTTTCGGATGATATAATTAAAATTATTTGGAAATTAAAGCTTGCAATAATCTCTTCCTGTAAGAAAATGATTTTAATTTAATTTTATCATTTTAAATGGATTTTGAACAATGCCTACAAATGGGATTCCAAACTGTGTCCCCTTGGTTGCAAGGCTGACTAACAATCCTCTGCGCTATTTAAGAAAGCAATTAATACTAGAAACCTATGAATTAAGATGTAAAATAAATAATAATACATTTTCGAAAAATGAGAAGTCAATTACATGGTAGTGGATTAGCATTCTACTTCATAGTAGTTTGGCATTGGTTTAAGTCTACAGGAACTTTTGTAAACGCCAAACCCGTTGGTTCGCTTGTTTATTTATTTGTAGGGCGAGGTCTACGTTTGAAAAATGCTCTAATTTAATTTGTTTCAAAATTAAGAAGCTTCCTTGCATGTCCTGTAACCAAAAATAATTTTAATTTAATTGTGCCCTTTTAAATACGTTTAGTGACTTGCCACAGCTGTCCCCAACTGAAAAATTTCCAAATCTGCAATAAAATGCTTGTGGACTGCTATTGTCATCTTGGCTATCTGCTTTACTACCTTATTTAGCAGAATTCGGATTTCAGTTGCCTGGATTTTTAAAAATTCCGGCATATTGGATTCGAAACTGCGTCTTCTTCGTTGCAAATCCACTACGCTGTTAATAAATTTATATAAAAGCAAAAACCTACGAATTAAAGTGCAAAATAATAAACTGTGGAGCGGTGAAGGGAGTTTAGATAAAGTAGTGGATTAGTAATCAGCTTCATAGCAGATTGACATTGGTTCAAATCCCGATTGTAGAACAATTCACCAAATAACCGAGCCCTTGCGTTCGTATGTTTACAAAAAAGAATTATTGTTCTTTTGTTTGTTGGGAGAGAGACGCGAGAGTTATGTTTATGGACGTTGTAATTTAAATTAGGTATATCGAAATTAAGGAGTTGCCAAAGATTTCTTGTAAAAACTTAACACTTTTCAAGTCTACTAGTCAACACACCTGGATTGCGATGGCCATCTTGGCTATTTATTTTATATTAGAAAATTTCCATCTCAGTCGCCCCGGCTTTTAAAAAATAGCCACGATTGAGATTTGAAACTGTATCCTCTTTTAGATTACATAAACATTGGATGCAAAACAAACTACTATACTACCAAGTTAAACCGAAATATTAGCAAGTAAACTGCAAAATCATAAATTTTAGAGTAGTTGGGAGGCCTTAGTGATGTAGTGAATTCGCAATCAGTTTTGGTAGCCGATTGACATTAATTCAAATCAAGACGTGAAACCTGTCAGACGTGCCTTATGTTCACATCTTGAATGAATACACAATTATCGTTTGTTTATTTACTGGGCAAGATGTCTGCAGGTATCATAACTGAAATTATCTCAAATTCATGGAGCAGAAGTTTTGTCCACTCTGCAAAAAATTAACTTGAATTTAATGTTGCTACTGCTGCCCCTCAAATCTTTAAATCTGTAGTCTTGGCTTATCTGTTTTAATTTACTTAACAAGTTTCGCATTTCAGTCACTATCAATTTTGAAAAATAGCCACAACTTAGATTCGAAATTATGTCTTATTTGTTACAAAGCTGACCATGAATCCATTACACTGTTAGATTCAGATACCAATAACAAACCTACGAATTAAAGTATGTAATTAATTTTCGAACAGTGGGAGAAACGTGAGTGACGTAGTGGTTTAGCAATCAGCTTCGTAACCGGTTGATAATGGTTCAAATCTCAACTGTGGAAAAATTTCACAAACACCAAACGTACGTATGTTTACATAAAAAAATATTGTTTGTTTGTTTATTGGGCGAGATTTACGTCTATGGATGTCTAATTTTTTTTCTTAGTCTCTTCATGCAAAAAAAATAATATTAACTCGATTTTACCCTTTTTAAACAACGAATCGCGACGCTGCTACTGTTGTTACCCAAATGAAAAATTTTCAAGTTTACAATTCAATACACCTTGGGTGCGATGATTAATTCAGCTATCTATTTTAACTTACTTTGCAGAAAGCACAACTCAATCGCTTGGAATTTAAAGAAAACAGCTGCGATTGCTATTTGAAACTGTGTCCTCTTGGCTGCAAAATAATCTGATAATCTATTAAACTATTAAAATATCAATTTCAACCGAAAATCCTAAAATAATAAATTTTCTAGTACAGATGTGGCCATATTCTTAGAAACTCAACTAAAATTAGAACAAGATAGCACGTTTCGTAAGACCTTTATTTCGTTTTTAACATTAAAATTAGAATTATCATTTTGTGAAGTATTATCCCCTGGCAGACTTTGGAGCTGAAATTCTTCTTGGCATGCTGTTAATGACATTGACAGCATGTTGAAGTAATCTCTTATCATTGACTTTTTGGTCTCATTTTTCTTATTTTTTTTTACGAATTTTACCAAATATATTCATTTGGATACACATCTGGGTTCTTTTCGGGCAATTCAAGTAGATCAATTTATTTCTGTCTTAAATATTCAGTGATCATTTGTGACGTGGTGCACCATCTTGCATGGACATTCCATCTTTTATAAACCATTATTTCATTTTCTGTATAATCAAACTGTCTAAATTACTTCGGTACCAATTAGGATTTATTACAACATCCACATTGTAAATATCACTACGCCCTTTTGCCAAAATGGCAGCCAAGACCATCACCTTCGTAGGAAACTTTACATTTTGTTTATCCAAGTTTTAATTGCAGTTTCTAATAATGTGACCACATCTGTACTTAGGAAGTCTTATTAGCGATGTAATGGATTCCCAATCAATTTGGTAGCCGATTGACATTGATTCAAGTTTTCCCGAACAATCAAGAGATTAAAACTTTTAAGTATGTCTTGTCATACCAATTGGTATCATGAACGAATGAAAGTTGTGGTTTGTTTGTTTAAGGAGTCTAAGGAGTTATAGTTTTGTACCCTTCTGTAAAAAAAGAAAAATGCCCTTTAAATAATATTTGGCAACGGCGTTACTGTTGCCCCAAATTGAAAGACTTTAAAATTTACAATCAAATGCTTGGATATTTGTTTTAACTTACTTATATCTCAGTCGCTACTTTGAAAAATAACAAAGACTAGGATTCGAAACTGTGTCTTATGGTTAAAAGGGAGGCTGTCAAAATACCAATTTAAAACAATAAAATATAAATTAAAGTGCAAAGTATTTAATTTTTCTTTCAATGGGGTAGATCTGCTTTTGCAACCGGTTGACATTGGTACAAATTGTAGAAAAAATTTACCAAAAAAACGAAGATGTAAGGAATAAGAAATTATTAGTTGTTTGTTTATTTATTGTGCAAGAATACGTTTACAAGTTAACAATTTAAATAATTTTGAATTTAACGACTTAATTAATTTTCAATTTTGTTCCTTTAAACGACATCTGGTGACTGTGCTGTAATTGTTCCCAGTTGAGAAATTCAGTCAAATGCTCGTGGATTGCTTTGACATCTTAGCGATTTGTTTTAACGTAATAAACAGCTACAACTAGAATTCGAAACAACTGTGTTTTTTTAATTGCACTAACAGTCTATTTGACTATCACTAAACCTACATAAAGCAAAAAAACTAATTAAAGTGTAAAATAATAAACTTTTGAGCGGCGACAGACGTCTGGATGGAGTAGTGAATTAGTAATCTTCGTTTTAATATTGGTTCAAATTTCGATTGTGAAACATTTTTCCAAATTATTGAACACCAAGTAAGTTTTATGATATAACAAATTATTCTTTGCTTGTTTATTTGGAATTAAAATTAAAATAAAATAAATTAAAACATTTCATTTCAAAACTAAGAATCCTCGTTATCTCTCCTTGTAAAATAATAATTTAATTTTCCCCATTTTAAACAACGATTCGTGACACTGCTACTGTTGTCTCCCAATTCTTCTGTGAGTTATCAGAATTACGAAAAATGATGAAATAGAAGATATTGCAAAAAGTTATAGTTATTGGCAGTGAATGCTTAGTAATTGGCATAGTTACTATGACACAATAATTGGCATAGACATATTCTTTCGCTAACCAACCAGTCACCTCACTGCCTGAAATATTGTATTATTCTGCAGTGTTATGTAAACGTGAATAAAATCTTCTTATAAAAACCCTGGGAAGTAATACTGATTTAGTTTTAACATAATACAAAATTCTAAAAAAATGAAACACAAATGCAAACAATTCATAGGTTAACAAAGTTTATGAACAAAATTTGTTAGGGAAAGGCATTAGGGAATTCTTCAAAAAAAATTTTGATACAGTTTAAATGATATGTCCACTTTTTATTCTAGAATTTTCTGCAAAAATCCACTAAATTCTTCGACTTCACTTTCATTCCTTTCCTTAGAAACTTCATCTTCGTTTCCGTAGTTGTTTTCTCTAAAGTACTCTCCAGTTTCCTTCCCTTTGCAAATTGTGACTGTTTCCTTGCTAGTATTTTCTTCAGAAGAGTTGGTTTCTTCGATTTTCTCTGATGTTACATGTTGGTCGTATTTTTTGTTTTGACTGTTAATTTCTGTTAATATATTTAACTTCACCGGTGGTAACGTGGTAATTTTAAGTTTTTTCTTGGTTGCAATTTTGTTTATGGCACAGTTTAATTGCTTCGTTTTTCTTCTTCTTTATTTTTCTGAAGTTCCTTAAAGTCATGCAATGTAAGAACAAAAGGCACTCTTTCTATTTGCCATTTTCCAGTTCGCTCTGGTGTAACATGCCAGCTCAAGGGAACCTTCTTCCACTAAGTTTTTAGATTTTGATGTTATTAAATAATATACGAGTAGATACGCATTCCTGCTTTTCTACTACATATTGGAATGAATTATCCATTACTGAAGCGTTGCCAACTAAGGTGTCTTTATGTTCATTATTCGTGTTTACTGGCAAATTAGGAGAGACACTAGTTGCAGGTGGTATTTCTAAAATTTCGTAACAGTTCGCAAGTTATTTTTCAGTTATAATTGGAAGGTCCATAATAAAATTTTCTGAGCCGTTTTACAAATCATGTTCAAAAGAATTTAATTCCATGTTTTCAACCGTTTTCATATCTGTCTCAGTGGAGATATCACTTTGATTTAGGAAGGAGACCCAGAGTCGGTGCAAAGTGAAGAACTCGTCATTATAGTTGCCAGTAATTTTATCTACTTCTTTAAACTTATTCGTTCTCTTTAAACCGACTATTTTCTTAAAATCGTCAGAAGTGAGAACACCTATCTGGCTATATTCATCGAATTTATTAGCTTCAGTTACTTTTTGCCTAGACATTTGGAATAATTAACTGATTCAGGATTTCACGGGGATGGTCCACAAGCTCGAAATTCATTCATAATAATTTCAGGTTGGATCGTATTTTCTATTACACATTTTAAAATAGGAGCAAATTTTTCTTTAGTTGGCTCTTCAAGTGGATGGTTTTTTCTCCACTCCATAACCCCTGTTTTTCCACCATACTTTCAATGGTTTAAACACTGATACGTCACATGGCTGCAAAATCCGTGTAGCATTAGGGTAGAGAGCCACTAACACAATGTTTAGTTTAGTGCACAAATCGATTATTTTTTTATCTAAGTGCGTTTTGTGTCCATCTACGAACATAATTACTGGCAAGGTAACATAACTTCTTTTGATGCTAGGATACAACATATTGGCTATGTATTCAAAGCATATTTCCGTGTTCATCCATCCAGATTCTCTGTATCGAATTCCCCAATCATTAGGTACAGATTTCAGTATTTTTTTCAGGCAGTCTTTTGTATGGATGCACAACAAGAGGAGGTGTTACTTCTCCAGCAGCACTAAAGGTGAACAACACAGTAATCGATGCCTTAGCTTGTGCCGTATCGATATCGTATACATTTTTTGCCCCTCGTGGAGCAAGAACCCTTTTATTTTGAGGCCATAAGAGGAAATCCTCCTTGGAGCATTTAAAACGTCCTTTAGTCCTTCTTCTTCAAAGTAAGCTGATATTTGCTCAAGTAATAATTTTTAATGTCAGATTCGCAGATGCTGCAGTTACAGCTTAGGCTGTTCCAGTAGTGATATTTGTACCAGCCTATTGAAGGTAAATTATTTTTGAATAAATTTTGTTGAGAAACTTTATCTAAAAATTGTTTGACTCTTCGTCGTGGAAGTCCTTTTCTTTGTGACTCAACTATCCATCTTACTAGAATTTCTTCTTCTTCCATTGTTAAAACCGTTGAAGGCCATGAGTGGATTTAACAAATTTGTTGGACAATCTAAACTGTAAAGTTGGTCTAGGTATTCTATCAACCTTACTGACATCGCGTTTCGACATGCCATTTTGTATAGCTTCAATTGCTTTTTAAATGTCTTCTTTGTATTTTTTTGTATTTGACCCCTTCTTCTATTTTAGGCATTTTAAAATCTGGAAGCCGATAGTGTGTGTAGGCGAAAAACTAAGAGAATGCAGTTATTGGCATGTATAATTGTATACAGATTGTCCGAAATCCAATCAAGCAACAAGCAAGCAAGCAAAAACATCTGTCATTGATATTGTTTGTTATTGGCGAGAGATCTTTAGTTTAAAAATTTACCTAGCCATGATTTCATTCTATCTTTGTTGTGCTACTCATATTGTTTATGTCTTCCTTGTTGCACTCATTAATTTTTGTATGTTTAGATTTGATTTCGGACATCTGTATATGACAGTAATTAACAGGGAGCCAACAATTGTCTACGCCACTGGAATTTCAGATTACGTTTATAATACTAATTCCGTATATATAAATAAGTTGAAATAAAGTGGTAATTTCATATTTTGCCATTTTATAAGGAGAGTTCTTGGTCCCTCTGCCAATGACGATAACACTAAAGACTTGTGTACCCGTTATTAGCCCTCATTAATCAAATGTTTTAGAGGTTAGTTTTATGCATATTATGTCTTGTTCATATGTAACAAATAATTCATCAGAAAACAATAATTCTTGTAAAATCTCACTTCCCAGTAATATCCAAACACTTATCGAAACTAGAAAACGCACACACTTTGGAAAATAACTTGTTGCAGAGCTAACATGTATTGGCGGTAAAATTTGGTACTGGCAACATTTCGAAGTGAAACTTCTCTATTAGTGTGTTTAATATCTATAAAAGATTAGACTGCATACCCAAAATCCCTACATGGAACTAAGCGTTTGTTATTTTTTGTAATAAAAGTGAACTATGCCAATAACCTACCTGCCAACAACTGTCTGATTTACCCTAGTTGGGATGTTTTAGCGATGTAGAGGATTCCCAGTCGGCTTGGTAACCGATTTAGATGAGGAAATGTTTCCGAACAATCAAAACGTAAAACCTGCTAGGTGTGCCTTTTGGGTCAGTTGGTATCTTGAACGAATAAAAAATCATCGCTCGTTCGTTTATTTATTGGGTAAGATCGAAATTTGCAGGTTGTTATAAATTAGCTCTAAATTAAAGCACTGTAGTTTTGTACCTTACTTAAAAAGAACAATTTTAATTTAATTTTTGCCCCTTTAAATAGGTAGGTACTATCTGGTGATAGCGCTACTGTTGTCGCTCAACCGAAATTTTTTTTAATCTGTAATGGGAGATCTGATTGAAGTAGTGGATCAGCTTCGTAACCGATTGACAGTGGTTCAAATTTCGATTGTGGAAAAATTTCCCAAACAACCGAGATGTAAAGCTCTTGAGGTACGCTGTTTAATTACAGTAGTTGGTATCTTGAATAAATACGAAATGTTGGGCGAGTTCCAAGTTTGTGAGTCCATAATTTAAATTTGTTTGAAATTAAGAATTTAATTAATTTTCATTTTTATTTCTTTTAATAACGATGGGTGATGCAAGTTCTTCCCAGCTGATTTTTTAACGTACCTAACAGAATTTATATCTTAGTCGCTTTGGATTTAAAAACCATCTTAGTCGTTCTACATTAAAAACTGAGTCTTCTTGAGTACCAATCAATTATTAAACTATTAATAAACCTGTATAAAGGAAAAAACTAATTATAGTCAAAAGAACTGTGGAGCAGTGACAAAGCCAGGATGACGTAGTAAATTCGTAGTAGGTTGATATTGGTTCAAATCTTGACTGTGGAAAACTTTCTGAAAAACCTATTAGGTGTGTCGTATAATTACAACAATTAATATTTTAGACAAATAAAAAATTGTTGTATTTTGCTTTGTTTATGTATTGAGCGAAACCTATGCGGATGCTATATTTTAAATGATTTCGAAATTAGGGAAGTTGAAAAGCTTTCTTCTGTGAAAAAACTTACTTATTTTAATTTGGGCCCCTTTAAATAACGTTTGGTAACGCCGCTACTGTAGTTCTTAACTAAAATTTTTTAAATCTGCAATCAAACACGGAAGAGTTTAAGAAACATTAGGAAGCAATAAAAATCAAACTAATTTTCCTGGCAAGAATCAAATTTAAAATCCTCCCACTACGCGAGCTAATAATGCCATTAGTTTCAGTTTACTGTAATTAATCAGATTGTGACGACCGTTATTATTACATCTTGTTAATTTATGCGGCATTATTGGGTTTGTGCTTTCTTTACAACTAAAAGCTAATTGCGGTTTTATGATTCGATTCTGAAATTATTCTCATAGCGATTCTAATTATCCTTAAAGAAAGTGAACCCTGTTAATTAAAAAAAATAATTTCGATGCATTTTAATAAATCTAAACAATCGCCTGAAACAAAGAAAGTTAAGGCAATTATCAAACCTGAATTTATTTGCTCATAACCACAAGATTAAACAATTATCTTTCGTAACATAAAACAATTCTTATAATTTTCTGACAAATTATTCTTATAATATGGACTCCTTCGTTCATTATTGTTAATTCTAAGCCACCTTTGGTTTAATATTTTACAATTTAAACTTATTTTTTAATTTAAAAGCTTTGGGCTTCATTACGTTCGATGTGATTAGGCCTAAATGACAATTTGTAAACTAAAACAAAACAAGACGTATTTCATTTTGAATTCTTAAATCCACAATCTTTATGCTGTATTTGTAAAACCGTCGGAGTTTAAGTATTAAAGCGTACTTAAGTCGTGAAAATCTGTACCTGATTTAATTTGTATTTTGTCGATTTAGGTACTTGCATTTACGAATTTCTAGGAATTATTCCACAACTAATATTTTACCTTTACCAAATGTACTTCAGCAGCAGTAATCCATGCAATATGAATTTTTCACGGTTATAATCCTAAAAATTTTATTTAAAAATGCTTTAAGCGCACTCCTTCAATCATTAAAACTTAATTAAAATTTATGTACTTATAAACTGTAAATAATAACATAAGTGGGTTGTAGTATTTTAATGACAATTTAGATTTAAGTGTTCCAAACTTGAAGTTCCGTTCCCCCCCCCCTTTATTTTGTTCTTGCTTGAAAAGCTTTAAAGTGCAATTTTTGCTGTAAGTGTAAATAAATCGGTGCTTATTCCAGTGCCTTTCTAATTATACATATACATATTATTTATTTTGTCCATATAACTTATTAGATTAAGGCTAGTGTTTAAGGATTTTTGCGATAAATCGTTGATTATTATTTAGTCAACGTGCCGAAAAGAATTATTACAAAAGGTAGCTAAATTATTATATAATTATGTTATATAGTTGATTATTTAAAGGGTTAAGTGCATTGTACATTTTTGAAAACAGAATATAATATTTTCTAAAGAAATCGGCCTTTTATTTTATTTTATTGACCATATTACCTAAAATACACAATGCAAATAAATGCGAAATTCGTACGATCAGTTTAACGAGACATACTCTCAGGGTGTTTCTAAAGATAATTCACGAACGTAAGTATAGAGGTTCATATTGGAAATTTGCAGTTTGGCTTCAGAGAAGGCTTAGGAACAAGAGAAGCGTTATTAACAATACAGGTGATAATTTAAACATGTAGAGAGATATAAACTGTAATGTCTACGCATGTTTCATAGATTTTAAGGAAGCATTTGGCAAAGTGAAACATGAAAAAGTGATTGATATCCTAGGAAAAACGAGAATAACTAGACGATAAAGACGCGAGAATAATAGCAGACTTATACTGGAATCAAGCAGCGACAGTAAAAATTGACAATAATCTAACAGATGAAGTAAACATCAAAAAAGCGTTCGCCAAGTATGTGTCCTTTCACCTCTATTAGTCAATATGTACTTCGAGGAACTATTCATCGTAGCACTCGAAAATCACCAGCAAGGTATAACTAACTATATGGAATAGTTCTCAATAACATTCGGTGTGCTAACGATACCGTTATAATATCGGAGTAGAGTTAAACACCATCAAAACAAAATATATGGTGATCACTGATCAGCAAGACAAATAACATAGCAACCAACCTATACATAGAATCAGCTATAGAATGAGTTGAGCATATTTCATATTTGGGATGTAGGTATGTTGCATGAAAGTTGGGACCACACCAGAGAAGTCGGAGCTGTCTTTCTGAAAATGAGAGTAATAATTTAAGCTTACAATTGCGTCTAAGAATGGTGAGATGTTACGTTTATTCGGTCTTAATAAATTGTATCGAAGTCTGGAAACTGACAAAGGCCACATGCAAGCGAGTTGAAGCTTTTGAAATGTGGGTATTTCGACGAATACTCAGAATAAAATGGACAGATCGTAGTATAACGAACGAAGATATTCTTCGAAGGATAAATTCCGAAAAACCGTTTATTTGTACCATGCCATAAGAAATGATAAATATTATATTCTTCAACTATTAGTATCAAAAGGAAAGATCGAAGGAAAAAAACGGCAACCTGGCAGAAGACGTATATCATGGTTCAAGAATTTGAGACAATGGTATGGGGTAACATCGGTTGAACTATTTCCATCAGCAGCCAACAAAATAAACATAGCGATGATGACACTAACAAGAAAAAGAACTACTTAGGCTTAGGTTTCAGCCAAAGTGAAAGGAGACGAAGGGTTGCCTAAAATATAGAGGATGGCCATTTTAAACTGAAGTGGGTCATGATTTCAATTTATTACATTGCGTTAGCATTTAAATTTGGTTGAAAGGTTGAATAGATATTTGTCAGATATTTAATTCTAGGTTATATGAAGCACAGTGAGTTGTCAAATGTTCTTGTTAGGATTACTGGTAAGTAGAAATCAAATTTTCTGAATAATTTTAATTTAAATATATCGACGTCATGTGATCAACATGAAATATAATCAACTTTCGGAATTAAAACTACTCCCGCACAATTATCAATTTTGGTTCTGTCGTAAACCATAACCTTAAAATTAATTCAATGTCACCTTTGCTGAAAAAACTATCTTCTAACATGGCCTACTTTGGTCTACAAAGGTCGTGAATGTACTATAATTTAACATAACGATATGTTTAATCTCAGGCATTTTTATATTAAAGAAGTGTTTTCTTTTACTAAGTTATAGGTCATCTACGCAAGGGTAGATCTCTATTGATTAGGCTGTAAGTGTAAAAAAAGTAAAATAAAATTATTAAAGACAATATTGAGATTTTGTTTTCTGTCAAAAGTAGGAGGAGAAATTGATATAAAATTAAACGGTATTTGGAGAAATTGATATCAATTAAACGGTATCAAACATTTAAAAATATAACAACTGTATTAACTTAACTTTATTAATCACTTAAAGTACGCATAATTTATTAATATAATATAAATAATGGAAAGGCTAGAGTGGCAACAATTTTATATCCCTAAATTTATTTTATTATTATTTTATTTATTTTGCGCTGGCAACAATGTAAAAGACGAAAACACTACATTGTTTCTTAGCATTTCAGTAAAATCTTTATAGAAAAGTTTATTTATTTATTAAGCAAATCTCGATAGAAACTTTTTAAAACATCCGGTATCTATCCGGTGTTAATTATAACACATCAAATTGAATTCTGCATCCAAAGAGAGGTTAAAGGATAAAGAGTAGGGTTCCATTTTTAAATAAAGAAAAGCCATAATTTCAGTTTAATACTGTAGATCCGCATTCTAGCCTAATGTTGCCTTAATCACATTGTTTGTCTCGTTTCTAAACGTTAAAAGTACGTATACATACATACATTATGTTTTGTGTTTAATTAAGACAGAGTTTTATTTACCAACAGCTTTAAACATGAACAGTATGGATCATAACATGTCATTACATTGGAGAAAAGCGCTGATATGATAAAAATTATAAAATAAAAATCAGGGTTAATTGCTGATTATTTCTTTCCTTTATTTACTTTCAGTGGCTCTTGTTTTTCATTTCGTAACCCAGAATAGAACGAAAAGTAAATAAACGTATTTGTATTTTTATGTTTCAAGAGTAGAGTGGAAAAAAATAAATAATACAGTCTGAAGTTAATATTTACTGAATAAGTTGTATTTTTATGTTTCAAGAGTAGAGTGGAAAAAAGTAAATAATACAGTCTGACGTTAATATTTACTAAATAATTTACGTGCGATTTTTGAAATGTTCAGACCGGTTTAAAATATTTTCTTATTGAGGGGAGTTTCTGAAATAGCATATTATATTTTGTGGATAGTTTCATTAACGAAAATTAGGTTCTCAAATTGGTCATCGCTAAATTATTATTCAGGCCTGAAAAATGGAAAATTCGCTCTTTATTCATTTGGTTTTTAGAAATTCGTTTCTTTTATAAAAATCAAGTTTTAGCATCAAGTTTTTTTCTACTAATGGTGGATTTATACAGTCATTAAGCACTAACAACTAACAACTAAGAACTAACAACTAAGAAATTAAATCTTAAGAAACTTATCCTGAGGTTTATACAACTCCACTAACAACTAAAAATTAACAATTAACAATTTAAAATGGTGGATTTATACAGTCATTAACAATTAACAACTAACAATTAACAACTAAGAACTAACAACTAACAATTTAGCAGTCGTTTATACAGCAAGTATTTAACTTAGCTATTGCGCATGCGGCATGTCGTCAGCTAAAATTGGTACCAACCGAAGGGGGAAACACCTTAAAAAGTTTTCTGCGCGCCTAACTTAACACGTGGAAGAGTGAGGTTATATATTACGCGCGTTAAATTTCAATTTCAGAATGTGGTGGCTACCCTGTTACGTTGTGTAAAATACATGCGCAGTTGCTTTTAAAACTATCACTAACAATTAACACTAAGAAGTTAAACAAAGCACAAAGATAAAAAAATATTACTATTACTTATTAAACTCTAAATTAAATAGTAGGTTAAAAGGCAACAACATTGATGAATGCCTGTCAGCAAGCGGCAATCGTAGAAATCTTTTGACGTTGAAACACAAACGATGAAAACAGGTGCAGCAAAAAGGAAAAGGAGATTTTACCTGGCGAGATGTTCGTACTTGAATTAGAAGGAGATGGTGTCCTTTTTCGGGAAGGTGGGTGCAAGACAAACGACGAAGAGATTCCTTACGCTCTGGGTTTTCTTAATCCCTCAAATGAGGAAATTGCGCGAACGACACTTTCAATTACCACTAACTTTTCACAACTTTCACGCAAAACTATGTTTCTCGGTGATTATATGGCACTCCCTGGGATTATCCGGACTTATGCCGTAATATAGTTTAACGAAACCAAGGAGGGGGCGATATGGTTGAAGAGTTGCCACGTACTGCAGAGGGGGGCTATAGAGGACTCGAACAACGCCAAAACAGGTCAGCTGACATGGCCTGGCGTATAGGGGATTCCCCAAACCATATCACGAGGAGCTGCATTCAATGAAATAAGATGAGATCACGCGCTAACAAAATACACGTGAATTAGGTCACCTTGGGATTTTTTTAACAAAGGTAACTTTTACAAAGACGAAACATACTGAAATGACTTGAAGATTTCGTAGAACTACGATGAAAATGCGCTAACTGGTTTAACCTTCCGTGCCCTCCAGACTAAAATGGAATTAAACTGTAGTAAAAATAACATAACAAAGCACGAGACCAAAATTAAAAGAACAGGGCCAGAATTTAACCAAGAATTCAAAATGACGCAAAATTTAAAAAGTAACACGGAATTGCAAAACCACGTCACAATATCCATGTTTAATATCGTTTTGTCTGATATATTAGATTTTTCAATTAAAACGAATAACAATGCAAGGATCAATAAAATAGGTAAGTTATGCGAACTAAAAAAATCCACACTACTTTTAAATTTTTTTTTGTTTAATTCATGTAAATTAATCAAGTACGTGATTTGTGTTTTGCTTCACGTGTGTCATTTGTTTTTATTTACTATTCACAAGAAAGTGCTGAAACTGCCAAAAATCATTATTCCTTGCTTAAGTCAGTTAGAAAAGTGAGAAACTGCAGCTGAAGATCTTTCAATGTATGGAATAGGCAGAACCACAGTGTTTGACGCCTGGAAAAGATTTAATGAAGAACGTGGAGTCGGTACAAGAGAACGCCCCGAAAATAGAAGAAGAAACTTATCTCTGAACCTCAAATAAAGAAAATATTACAACTATGCAAAGGAAATGAAGCGACTATATCAAACATTAAAATTTTTCTTAGTGTTTGATATAGTCTAAAATTTTAAAGCAAAAAGGGATTAAACATTTTAAAAATATCGGTACCCCCAAATCAACCCCAGAACAACAGCTACAGCCAGCTAAACGACTAGATACTCTAGTTTTAAGCCACTTTAAACTTGGCGGTAGTATTAAATTCAAATTCAGAGAAATTGACAAGATGTTGTGTAGCTGAAAATTATTCAAAAATATTATCTATCAGAGTGGTATCTATTCTGCCCTATCGGTCCTTCTGGGCACTATGCAAATCAAGTTACAAAAATTAAACATAAAGTACATTGAGAAAAGTGAAACCCATATATCACAGTTATGGGCAATAGAATGCTTACAGCAAAAAGTGTATGCTGCAAGTTGGTCAATTTTTCTATTTAACTGTGTAATAATTGAAGCAGCGAATTATTTCAACTTAAAGGAATTTGATAGCAATATGTTAAACGGCTTCTGCAAAATAATAAATAAAAAATTAATGAAGCAGTTAAACGAGAGATACCTGGTGTGCTGTAGTTAAAAACTTAAAATTATTTCTGTTTAAATAAATAGTGTTCCAAACTAGTACGAATTTTTAGTTCACATACCTTAATTTATATTATACTTCCAGGAATAATAGTATTTTTTATATTTATTCCCCTTAGTCTAAAAACAGACTATAAATACAATAATACATGATATAATTAACACATTAATTCATCAAACATGCTGGCGATGGTGCACACTTCTTTGAGTTTGGCTTAGAATACATCTCGTCATGCCAAATTTACAACGCAGACTCATTTGTCTTGTAATTTCCTGTCTGTGCATTCAGTTGCATTTTATTATTCAGAGAATTCGAGCACAAGCTGAAAGTATTATTACACAGTAGACAGATTTTATTGATGTGTTTTAAGCGATGAATTGTTTGTTCTCTTCAGTGTGTTTATTTCCTGATTTCTACTTAAAATACAGAGACGTTGTTGGTGACTAATATTATTTCGCAGTTTTCAGAAAAGGTTATGCTTGGTGTTTGGTCCAAAGTTTAGTTTGAAATATATTATGTTTACGTTTATGTAACTGATGTTCTGGGATGTTTGCGAAAGTGCAGTAATTTTAAGGAATTGGTGAATGGGTTTACACAACTTTTCTGTATTTAGCACACGTTTAGAGGATTCTTCAGCATATTATTGATTTTGGATTTATACGAGTATAGGAAAGCAGGAAGTGTAGCTCGTATAATATAATACAAAACGTGGTGATTCATTGTGGCAAATTTAACATTTTATTATTCTTAATTGGGTTTTCACCACCAGTTGCTAAAGTTTAATTAAATTGATGAACTAATGACTCCCTGAATGTAACGTTTCGGAGACAATTCTATCTCCGTTTTCAAACAAATAAAAAATCTTTAAACGAAGAAGGTTTTTCAACTTAATGTGACACACAACACTTTAAAAATGTGTTTCAATGTAAGGTGTTTATTGAAATATGTTGTTATGTCTACGTAGGTATAATGGTATGTTTTTAAATTTCATCTTTGTGAACCTACAAAAAAAGATTATCTCAATTTACAGAATGAGATGAAATGCAATAATTTTTGTTTTCTAATATTATAAACTGTTTCTTTAATATTTGTTTACTTTCAATAGGTCCTTAAGAAAAATTTTCGAGTTGTGTCAATGGATTTTAGGATTATTATTCCAGGCATGCTCAGTAATTTTGGATTTATTTTTATGTTCTTTAATTCCCATTTTAAATGGCTTAGATGTTTCACCGATATAGCAAACCTGTATTCACAGGGAATACTATATACGAAGTCGTTTGAACTTTGTTCTGCATTCAAGGGTTTACTTTTTGAAAGAATTGATCCTGAGGTATTACTGGTTATTAAATGTTGTTCACACGTTTTTTTGTTGAAAATTTGGACATTAGAGCGGATTGTTTTTGCTCCATCATGATGACTTTTAAAACAGCTATTTTGATGTGTTCGTAATGGTTAGAAGTGTTGTGTAAATAACTCTTGGCATATGTTTTCTTGCGGTAAACTGATATATTAACATGCCCTCTGTCTTTTATAATCAGGAAAAGTAATTGATTATTTTGTTCTGTTTCTAATGTAAATTTGATGGACTTTTCTTGACGATTGATAAAACTTAAAAAAGAATATTTAGTTCATCAATACCATAACGTCAACGCATCTCCCTCGAAATTGTTGGTCTTTCTGTGTATTTATGAACATATAGTTGCTCAAAGTATTCCATAAATATGTGACAGCAGCACAGTTGAAGCAATTATGGATGTTAAAAATTTCGTAACAGATGGCCTATGCAAAAAGAAATACATTATTATAATAAGCTTAGATGTGGCCTGCTATACTGACCTCTCTGAGGGAACTTGGGTGCCCAAGAAACTTTTTAGAGGTAGGAAGGCTAGGATGTAAACAAACACGGAATATGTAGAAAAAGTTGTGACGAAAGGGTGTCCGCAAAGCTCGTGCTGTGGGCCGGTGTTCTGGAGGGTGCAATATAATAGATTACCAAATATAAACTACACAAGAAGTACAAAAATTGCAGCATTCGCGGATGATGTTCTAGTTATAGTAGAGGGAAGGACCGTCGAAGAGGCTGAGAACTATGCCAACAATGAAATGGAGAAAATTGCAATATGGGCAAAAATAAATAAAATTATATTTAATGAGCCGAAATCTATTACAATGCTCCTTACAAGTAAAAACTTATTTTTTAACAAGTAAAGTTCTGAAAGAACTACATGAAATAAAGAATTTGGGAGTATATTTAAATGATTGGTTTAACTTCAATTGTCAATGCGAAAAACTAAATAAATGCTTTACCAAAATCACCAAAACTGGGGGACTAGGATATCAAGTCCTTAGAACTACATATTTATAAAGGAGTGATTTTGCCGTTGTTAGCATATGAAGTCCCGGTTTGGGAAGAAGCGATTTAAATGAAAAATGACCAAATGAAATCAGAAAGATTAGAAAGACTACTAAACATAAGAATGGGAAAGGCACATAGGATGTCATCCTCCATAATAACTGGAAAGATCCCTATAATAATAAAACTATAAGAAATAGTCAAGATATACAGGGTGGTGAATTTCTTCACGCACCGTAGGAATTTCAAAGGTAAATTTTTAACATGTAAATATTTACTTCCCTACTGTAAGTGTAAATAAGTGTTTTGTAGAGAAAAAATATCGCATCCATTGATGCAATTTTACATAATTTCGAATTTTCTTCTTTCTTTCTTTTTTCTTATACTATCTTATACGTTTACTGTGTCGAGTCGCAGAACGAATTTTCAATTTTCGTGGAAAATGAATCTTATACAGGGAGACTGGGTGAACACGAGGAACGTACTCATACTCATTTTTGAATAAACAGTACAAAGTTAATTTTTCAAAAAACTTTATTATCTTTCTTTAACATGTGCCTGAGTGTATGCCATTCATTTTACGTAGCAAAAATCACATCTTGAAGGTGATGTCCATCTTTCCTGATGCAGTTTTCAATTCGGGTCTTGAAGCTGTCCCACACTCGTTCCAATGTCCTCTTATTTATCCGTCGTACCTCTCTACGAATTGCCGTCTTCAAGTCGTTTAATGAACGGGGTTTGTCAACGTAAACCTGCTCCTTTAAATACCCCCAGAAAAAAGTCACACATACTCAGGTCTGGAGATCGAGTAGTCCAGGGCACATCTCCGAACCTGGAAATCAAGTGATCAGGAAACAAGCCCCGTAGGAGTTCATTGAATTCCTGGCGGTGTGGGTCGTAGCCCCATCTTGTTGAAATCATACAACATGTTCCAAGTCCAACCTTCGCAGTTGTGGCAGAAAAAGGTTGTTTATCATGTCCACGTATCGATAAGAGTTTTTCTGTAAGAAAAGCACGGACCGATAACACAACGTCTGGAAATCGCACACCACACTGTTATACGGGGTGAATGAAGAGGGGTCTCATGGAGTTGCCTTGGATTGTCCTCTGTCCAGTACCTGCAGTTTTGCCGATTAACGAATCCATTTAGGTGGAAATGTGCCTCATCACTCATAAAGATGAGTGCATCGGGTTCATCGTGAAAATTTTCAACTACGTACAAAGATACAATGAAAAACTGCCAAGGGTTGAATTTTTCAACCCCTTCCGAAAGCAGCAGATGATTAAAAATATTGGTGTAGGAAAGCCTTTGATAAGGTAAAGTTACATCCCAAATTTCATTCTTCTATGTTCCTCCAAATTTGAGAAATAAAATAAAAACTGAATTTTAACCTACCCCTTTAAAGGGGCGTAACTCCGATAGAAGACGTTTTTGGAAATAAGTTTATATAGAAGACCCCTCTTATTTTTTGGCAAGGAATCCCTCCTTAAAGTTTTTCGCGATATTAAAGAAACACCCTGTATACTGCCTTCCAAAAAAAGTGCAACACCTTGAGGCCGTTGCCCGATTTTCATAAATAGTATTTCGACGATATGAACAAATGATTAAAATTTCAGATATCTATGAGCCGTTTTTTTTTTTGTTTTTTACCTAGGTAACAATAAAACAAAAGAAATTGTTTTGTGGGTTTCCTTGTTGTTATCTGTACATTTTTGAAAATAAGTACGATGCAGTGAACTACAAGAGTGTTAAAATGCCTAGAGTTCGTCAATCTCGACAGTACCATCATTTGACTGAGGTACAGCAGGACCAGATTATTGACCTAAAAAAATCAAGGAAGTTCTTTTCGCGGAATTGCGAGACAAATCGGTTGTAATGCTGCGACTGTTATACGATGGTGGCGAAGATGGAACGGGGAGGCCAATTATCGTCGACGAAATGGGTCAGGTCATCCTAGAGCTTCCACTGTACGTGAAGATGAACGTCTTCGAGTATTGGCTGTCAGAGATCGATTTACCTCAACATGAGCAGTGGGAAACGATTGGGTTGCCGCAATAGGACATCCGATCTCAACAAGCACCGTTTATAGAATAATTCGTTCTTTTGGGCTACTTTTGTCCCGTCCTCTGTTAACCCTTCCCCTCACTCCTAATCACCAGGTCCGAAGACTGAAATGGTGCAATGAACGGAGGAACTGGGCTCAAGATTGGCAACGGGTGGTCTTTAGCGACGAGTCCCGCTTTTGTATTTGGGCTCATGACGGCCGTGGGAGGGTGAGGCGTTTTCGTGTGTAGCGGCAAAATCCTAATTTTTTCGTCGAGCGACACACTGCTCGTACACCTGGGGTAATGGTTTGGGGAGCGATATGCTATGGAAGCAGGTCACCATTGGTATTCATTGAGGGTACTTTGACAGCTGCATCTTACACCGCGAGTGTGCTGGAGCAAATTCGTCTTCCATACCTTCAATGTCTCAACAACTCTATTTTGCAGCAGGACAATGCACGTCCTCATACGGCAAGAGCATCAATGCAGTTCCTGGAACATTGACTTGCTTCCATGGCCTGCTTGCTCTCCTGATTTGACCCCCATCGAACATGTGTGGGATATGAAGGGAAGAAAGGTGGGGCAATTGCGCTATCCCCCTAACAACTTGGAAGATCTCCGCATGGCTTTGCAAGAGGCATGGGATGGCTTGGCACAAGCGGCCATCGACCACTTGATTGGAAGCATGCCTCGTAGGGTTAATGAGTGCCAGGATTATCGTGGAGGACCTACGCATCATTGATTTTTTCTTAAACTTACTTAGTATTACGGTTTTCAAAATTTAATCATTTGTTTGTATCGTTGAAACACATATTCTGTGAAAATTGTTCCACGGCCTCAAGGTGTTGCACTGTTTTTGGAAGGCAGTATAATATACATATATTGATAATTCGTGAATATTGACATTATTTGCGAAAAACAATTTTTTTTAATATCCTTTTTTATTTGCAATCTGTAAATTTTACATTCAGCAAATTATGTGATAATATATACAACATGCCGAAGAGTGCTCAATAGCCATCTTCATATAGTAAGTAGGTTTTCTAGACCTTGAGTGACCTAAGGATAATATGCTTAAAAACTAAACCTTAATTCTAAAACTAACTTAACTTAAAAGTAATCAAAACCTGTTTGGTAATTCATTGGGTGCATATCGCAGAAGTCCCTTATTGTTTCTTGGCTGGTTCATAAGGTTTGTTGCCAAATCGTTTGGGTGTATGCTGAGTCGAGTTGGATATTGCTTGCTGTAGTTGCCTATTTCCTCCTTGACCGTTGGGATTTGGAGATCATTCCGAATAACCGCGTTTGTCATGTACAAGGGTGCGTTTACAATCATACGCAGCACTCTTGACTGGAAACGTTCAAGTATCTCTATATTGGAGTTGGAAGCGGTACCCCAGAGCTGGATTCCATAACACAAATCGGTTTAATTATGGCTTTGTAAACAAGGAGTTTGTTGTTGATGGTAAGTTTTGAATTTCGACCAAGTAGCCAGTACATTTTGGTGAGTGTCAGGCCTAATTGTTTGCTCTTCGTAAATAGGTGCTTTCGCCAGCTGAGTCTCCTGTCCAGGTGTAGCCCAAGATATTTTATATCCTCCTGTTGAGGCTGTTGAGTGTGGTTTAGATAAACAGGAGGGCAAGTTTCTTGTCGTGTGGGGAACGTTATATGTGCAGATTTCGTTCCATTAACTTTTATTCTCCACTTTTTTAGCCATGATTGTATTGAAGTTAGGATGGTTTGTAGAGTTTGTGTGGCGACAACAGGATTATTATCAGCGGCTAGGACGGCGGTATCATCCGCAAATGTTACTTCAGGTGTAGTCGGAAGGTCGGCCGTGTATATTAAGTATAACAAAGGCCCAAGGACACTGCCTTGTGGTACTCCAGCATTTATGGCATAGAGTTCAGTTAGTTCAGTGCCAACTTTTACTAGGAATTTTCGGTTTTGCAGGTATGATTTAAGTAGTAAGTTCAACAAATTCAGCAAAAAAAATCATTCTATTCGAAACATTCAACAGGAATAGTGTTTTATGAAACAAACTCAATGGCAAATAAAATTATTTAAGTAACAATTTTACAAGTGTAATTAAGCGTAAGGTGCAAGAATTAATGTCCACGGTTTTTTCATTATGGGAAAATCAAAACTACTACAAAATAGCATCAATCCATGCGGTATTTTTTTCTCTATAAAAAATATATTTACAGTTTTGATCTCAAATCTGTATAAAATAACTAAGGAAATAGAAGTAAACTACGACATGCCGTTAACCATAGAACACTCGTTACATCCAGCTGAAATACCAGCTCCTAACAAAGGTGTACAAATATTACATCCTAAAATAAAAATGTTTACCGATGGAAGTAAACACGAGGACAAAGTTGGATTAGGAGTAGCTGTTTTTAAAAACAATCAGTTATTAGAAGTAGTAAGATGAAAACTTGGTCAGAGATGTTCGAATAATCAAGCCGACACTTTAGCAGTTCTTAAGGCCTTGGGGAAAAGTAACCAAGTAAAAGACTTCAGAAAGGGAGAAAGGACAGCAGTATAGAAATAACAAAACAACTAAGGCTGGAATATAGGTTTTGAGTGGGTGAAAGCTCACATTGGCACTTAAAGTAATGAGTTGGCAGCTACTTTTGCCAAAGAAGCAGCACTGTTAACAGACGATAACAATATCACAAAAGGTGCCCAAAACAAAATTGTTTTTCCTAAGTACATATAGATAAACGGCTTAAAATTATCTTACCAGTCAGTCCGGAACATAGGTTTAAGATAATAGATGATCCAACATGCACTTGTGGCGAGGAAGAACAAACAGTTCAGCATCTCATCTACCGCTGTTAAAATGAAAATGTACAGAAAAGACAGCTTCGGAACACTTTTCTGGTCTTAGGTGGAAATTGGCCTCCTAGTAGAGAAGAACTGCAAATATTTAAAGGTATTTCTGAAATTTATTAAAAATATTAATTTTGAGTTATTATGAGTAACTATTTAGGAGCTTAATGTGTTTATATTATTTATCCACTTAGCAGTGTTATTAAGCAATAGGTATTAATATTATTAACTAGGTATAAATTAAGTTAATTAGTTATTTAAATGAAGTGTAATTATTTATTTAGTTATTAGCATGTAGTATTATTGCTGTATAATGGAGCATGTTGAATAAATGTTATTTATAATTAGAGTCAAAGGTGAATCCATGGCCATCCCCAAATCCTCTTGGTAATAATCTGTGTTCAATTAATTGGCAGTATGTTGTTTGGATAGAAAGAGCAGTTCCATAATTGTGTGAACTGAAAGTATTGTTCTGTTTTAAAGTGGGTTATCGTTTTCGAATCTATTTTGAATTATGTTTAATGTTTTGTGACTAGACTGACTTCATCAAAACTGACCTTTAAGTGGTTTGTGTTTATGTTTACTTCCTTGAATTTCTTAATGTTGGCTGTTTTTTTGCTTTACTGTCCAAAAGGAAAAGAATTTATTACAAATGTTTTTAAAACCAATGGCTATCCTAAAAATCTGATACAAAACACTTTCACCAAAATTGAAAATAAAGGAACATAACAAAGACAATTCTGACTTTGATACTTTGCTTCTCTTTTAATATTAATTTTTTGGACCAGGTAAATAGTAATCCAATCTACTGTTGCAGTGTGTCTCATGACTTAAGGACCACCCTGTATATAATATAAATGGGATATCTATAAGTTCAAATACAAATAATGACTTCAAAAACTTTAAACTAAGTAGTTCAAAATGGATTGCAATTCGAATTAGATACCCATCAGGCTAGAAATATACGAATCTGTTTCACATTCGATATTGAAAAATCAAATTTTGCATCGAGATTTCAAATTCAAATAGTTTTAGAAATTCAGTTTGGACTTACACGTGACATTTCAAACTGGTCCGGATTGATACACCAAATTAGATTACAGAATCTGATTTGAGTTCCCTTTTATTGTGAGACTTAAAATTGACGAAGCTGCATGAAAGGTTAAAGGTTTAGCTTAATCACAAACATTAACATTAAAGAATGCATTTTTATTGTTCTTAACTTCCAAAAGAAAGGGAAGAAAACTGTCAATTCATTGTTACCCGAAATTGTGGAATCCGATAATATGTGTCGGTGTCACTAGAATTACGTGATTCTCGTTACTAGTCAGCATCTTGTCTGATGTTTTTCGTTATTTGTATGTACGGTCAGTGAGTGTGACGGCCTGTGGTGACAGCAATGTTTGAAGAAACGGCGTCTGCCACGTGTGTTCAACCACGCAGGACGACGCAGCCGACCATGAAGTCTTACGGACGCCCGACGCTCGATCGTTCGGGCGGGATTTTCGACGCTTGAGACGCTTTAAGTAATCGCCGTGTGTAACAACGAAGATTCTTTTACCTAAGTAATCCAATCTTTAAATGGTTTCAATTAGCCTTTAGTGCTTTAGCGTTGATTTTTTTTTACTACTACATACAACAAGGGGGATATAAATATGGATATGAATTTTCATAAAATGTTAATTTAGGGATCCAAATTAAAAAAAATAGTACTGTCAAGAATCGGTAATATAATAAAGTAAATAATTGATACCATTTAAGAGAACCAGGAATCGATCAAATTCGGCTGTATATTCGAGAATCGGAATTCGAATTAAGGATAAAGTTCTAATGTCTAAAACGAGAATGTAATTTCACTTGCTATAAGTAAAAATCACTTTGCTAGTCTAGAATCGGGAAATCGCTATCCAAAACAAATTTTAGGTTTAAAAAGTACCTAAAATTAATAACTGAAATAACATTCAAAGGGTTTAGCAATAGCATAAAATGTACTAAAAAAAGGGCTATCCTACTATATGCAGGTAAATACTCATCTAGTAAGAGTTTCACAAATTTCAAAAAGAACAAGCTTACCGCTGGTATTTAATCGAAGGCCTAAACACTAATTCAAAATTAAATATACGAACAGGCTTCGAATCACCTTGAAAATTATGTCTTCAGATTTGGGCCGAATTCTTCAAAAGTTTAAATTCTAAATTGTTATCGTTTAAAGTTTTCTTTACAAACAGTCTTCGATCTAAAGTTTATCTACACTCTTTTAATATTCACATCTTTCTTAAATTAATCAACTAAAGTTTTTATTTATGTTCTTCTAATGTCTTTTGTATATTTTTCAATCAATAAAAATTATATTAAAAAACAAAAAGCTTAACGAAGCAATGCTTTAAAAATAATAATGCAGATATATTCAGTACCAAAGAGAATTTAACGTGTCCACTGCCCAGATTTATATTTTCTAAAAACAAATCAAATTTAAAATAAATTAATAAAGCTATTAACATGGAAGAACTTCATAACTTCATAAGATTTAGTAATTAGAAGAAATTTCAAAGTAGATGAATTTATCTTTAAAAATTTTCTTTGTAATGTTCTGCACAGGTATGTTTGTTTAAAGTTTTAAGAACTTTAATTATAAAGGGTTTTAGTAATACTCAGAATTTTAGGTATTAGTAATAAATAAGCAACAAAACTGTAAGAAATTTGCCCATATTTCTCAGTTGACATCGTTTATTCCACGAACTCAATGTTTATTAAATTATGTTTCCTATCTACCTTCAAATTGGAGATCATCATCATCATCAATTGACATGGAGCAGATCCCCGTGGACCAATCCTGGATTACGCCTGGCTCACCCCATGCCAATAGGGTATGAAGGGATTTGTTTGGATAGGTGGGGATTGGGAGCACTGTATAACGTTAACATGCCTGTGACGTCTGCCGCTGAACACCGCTTCTATAGTGCAAGGTAGTTAGTAGATCACATATTCAAGAAGTTGAATATATGACCGAGATAGTTAAACATGTTTTGTCATCTTATACTAATAGTATGTCCGCCAATTTCCTATACCTATGATATGGAACGCCTTAGCACAGACATATCTGCCCTGTTACATCATTTAAAAATAGTATTTCTAGTACCTTTTTAGTAGTTTTTAATTGACGTGCTGTAACATTTCATATAGTAACTCTGATAGATTTTATGATGCACTATATAATTACACAAAAATAACAAAAAAAAAGGGAAACGAGAGGTGCCATCATCTCCAAATCATAAGTTTGCAACGTTACTACTTTACTTTAATTTTTAATTTAATTAAAATGTATATGCAAAAATAGAAGGACATTTTACCACTGAAAACTATTTAAAAAAAAATTATATTAAAAGGTTTTTCAGAGTTGCTTCTTCTGTTATTGATATATGTATTAAAATCATATTTGAAGAATGAATGAAACCATATGAATTTGTGTTTTAGATTTGGAAATTTTCAAATTTTTATTTTACACTTCTAAATCTTACGACCGATTCTATTTATTTTATATATTCATGCGATACAGTTTTTTCCTTAATTGGAGAAATGGGACATTGTGACATTGTAATCATGTAAAATTAAAATTAGAGCTCTGTATTTAGCAATAACGTACAATTTTCAATTCTTAAAACTAAAACTTAACCGACAGTAGGGCAGAGTGGGAGTGCACGTAATACTGACATATAGAAAGTTAAGCAGAGGTATGCTTAGTCTGCACAAGAATGGGTGACCACTTTGCGGCTCGGTGTGTCCGGCCCCCTCGACGCCATAAAGGTATAAGAGGGTAAAAGAGAAAGAAAGAAAGAAAACTAGAACTTCCCTTAAAATGCCAATGCTATAATTAAAAGTTGATTTCTGAAACTCAAAAGTGATATGCATTTACTATTATAAGAATTATTAATATGCAAAACAATTTAATATTTCGTCATCCAACTCTAGCATTGGTTCTGCGATTTTTAAAATCGGGAATCGATTCGTCGATTCTATTGTAAGCCGAAGAATCTAAGAATCGAATCAGATTCGAAAACCGTTAACTGCCCTAAAAATCCTTGTAAACAACTCTTGTGTTTGGTATAACTGATGAAAGTTTCACTGAGGTTCTAGAAAGTATTGTGCCAACAACATAGCTAGGTGTTGGTTTTATCCAGAAATAATTGACTGTTAAAATTAAAATTAAAAGGTATATCAACCAAACAATGATCTCTTTCTACCCAACATAACTATAAATAAGTTGAAGTTTTTTTAAGATATTAAGCGTTGCAAAGGTTCTCTTCGGAGCTACATTAAATTTGAGAACGGATTATTATTTCCCACCCAAAACTTTTGAAATTGCAGAAAATTAAAATGTTTGCTTTAACACCCTGTATCTCTTTCAATATTAACTTTTAGACTTTTTAATATTTTGATCGCACAAATCTACTCTCGGTCTGTGCTTCATTACTTATGGACCGCCTTGTATATACTATTTACATATATGAAAGTTTATTTTGTTTACAGTTAGGGTAGATTTAATTAAAAAAAAAAAAACAATTGTCCCATCTTATTTAGGCAAAAAAGGTATACTAGCTAAATGTCGCTGAAGTTAGCTGTTTCCAAGATATTTACTATTGCAGTTAATAATGTAACATTTTATTCGTTATTTGAGTGATCTTTAACGTAGTAGGATTGAATTTAAAACAACAGGTTTACGCATTTTTGCGATAAAAAAAGGTAAAGGGACACATGGCAATAGTTGACACGCGGAAGGTACAGTAAGGAACTAGTTGTTATAGGTCAAGAAATAAAAGAATTTCAGTGTGAAGTTACCTTTCGGAAGGAATAATGATATGGGTTGTATGTTCGCCAAAAATGTAGAACTGAACTTACTGACGAATTAGTAATTTGCCAGAAGTATTTAACAATAGAAAAGAATTTGTTGCCTACCACATGAAAATTCCATCCAGATAATGAATACATTTTTCAGATCCTCAAGGACCTACTTCCGCTAACATTTAAAATGTTAAAAAGAGATTCATGACAGAAATTCCACGGATCCACTATGGCTCTGCATCCCATTACTTGTTTTTTTTACAAAAATATGTAAGTTTTTTATTTTAAATGCAAGCCTACTACTGCGTTACAGTGTAACTTTAAATTAAAATTAACTAAAAATTAGGGACATTTAAATAGCATGCCCTTTTGCATAAAAAAGATGCGGCAATTGTTTTATTTTTTTTAGTTAAATCTGCCTTAACCTTAAGTATAAAAAAGTCGACGTTTTTTTTTTAAATAGTAAGTGTAGTAAAAGTAATGTTCTTTTAGGAGCTACATTAGAATCGAGGACGAATTATTATTTTCTATCCTAAAAAAGTTAGTTTCACCAATTTTCTTATGAACATTTCGAAAACGTTTGAAATTACGAAAGAAAATTAAAATTAAACTTTTTATTTTGACACCCTGTATCTCTTTTAATATTAAGATAATTCTTGGTAAACCGTAACACTTTAACCTCGGGAATCCACTGTACCGCTGCGTCCCTTTACTTAAGGACCACTTTGTATAGGACGAAGGTATATTTTGGCATTCTAATTAATTTTACTTTTTAATTAACAAGTGTGGAAGGTCTAGGAATGCCCTTCGCCATTTGTTATTTCACAATGCAGTATAACATTCGATTATTGTTTTTTCTACGAAAAGAAAGCCTAATTAATGATAATTCTAGTATCTTAATTTTGTTCAGAAATATAATAATTACAGTCTGTAGTTGCTAGTTAAGGGCTGCAGGTTACAACAGTAAAGGAGTAAAGGCAGAAGTTATAAAAAACATTTTTTGTGGGGCTAAGATTTAAACAATTCCTGTTAATTTTCACGTAAATTTGTTTTTATTCGTACTGTTATTCATGTTGTACAATGTACAAAAGTCAATGCGGAGCATTATTTAAATTTATTGAAAATCCCGATGAAACACCTTAAGCGATTTTAAAGCAGAATGCAACGATAATTTACTTTAATTTGGTCTATCCACAAAAATAAATCATCTGACATTTGCGACTAAGTTTATAAACATCATAAACAAACAAAAGTTACATTAATAAAGCAAAGTGATTTTCATAACCAAGCAGGCATTTATCACAACTTTAAATGAGTATAATTAACAATAACTTAACAATCAACTGTATGGCCCATATGATTACAATTAATTTAACCAGAAATTTATAAATAATAAAACACATATCGACTGATCCACAAAATTTGTCTTCAGAGTGTGCCATCAGAAAAATCACGTATGCCTGAGTATAGGTAGTCTTGAAATAACGGGTCTTTTTAGCTAAGTACTTACTATTAGAAATACTGGTCACAGAGCATAAACAATAAAAGATGGCAATTTTAATATTACATAATAAAAATAAAATGTACCTAAATCCTAAATCTGTTTTTATTATTAAAGAAGGTGCGATTTAGGTCCGCCATTTTCATTCAAACATAATCTAACCCTATTTGTAATGAATGTAATGGAGTTGATAACATTATTCAGTATTTCCGGCGAATTATTTATTTAATCGAATTTGTTGGTTAGTCTTTGCATAAGGTCCTCCATATCACCAACATGTGTACTAAAGATCGAGTTTTTATGCATTGCCGCCAAAGAAGTCGCACGGGCTTATAATTATCACAGGATCCCTTGGGGGCAATCGACGTCGTTCCTCAAAGAATGACTCTATAAAAGAAGTCAACAATTCAAGTCGATACCTTTCAGCGTTAAGTGTTCCTAAAAATAGTTGATAATCAATAACTTGCTTTTCTCGAATTGTTAAATGAATCTTCAAAGAATATTGGCCCTAGAATCCGTCGCTTGCTTATAGCTGCCCAAACACAAATTTTCTGGGGATGTAAAGGTGATTCAACGTAATAATATGGGTTTACATCACTCCACATTCTCATATTTAGGGAGCTTACATATCCAGAGAGATGAAACCAGGCTTCAGCAGTAAAAATGTTTTTTTCCAGTACTTCATCGTTATAGTATCAAGATGATCTAGAAACCAATTGCAAATTGTTCTCTTTGGGGTTTGTCATTAGGCAGTATCTCGAGGAAAGCTTGTAGCCGATACGGTGAAGATGTAGGTCTTTCTTTAAAATGCGGTGACAAGTTCCATCTGGAAGATCCACCTGCTCCACCTCCATCACAAGCTGAACGACTTCAACCTCATTTCGCACTACACGTCTTTCACTGCCTTCTTTATGGCCTATCGTAAAGTGCAATTTCTGGAAATTCCTCTTAAAATTCATTGAAAGCATCGCGAGCAGAATAAACCGACTGGCCATTGATGTTCATATACCGTTTCTAAAATAAAACTATAACATTCGGCGTTCATGAATGTTAGTGAAAACCATATTGTCTGACATTAAATCGTAAAGGTAAAAGCTACTTCATTTAAAATACTTTAAAATACGAGTATTTTTAACTGACAGTGAAATAAAAGCCAAAATAGAAGACATGGTTATTGAAGTCACTTTCTCTAAATTTCCAACACAGGAAAAATTCAAAAACAAACAGAAAGTGGGTAATTCCATTGTTTACATAGGAAAAAATCAAAATAGAAAGTGGGTAATTCCATTGTTTACATAGGAAATATTCCAAAAACAATTAGAAAGTGGGTAATCCCTTCGTTTACATAAGAAAAATTCAAAGCAAATAGAAAGTGGGTAATTCCATTGTTTACATAGGAAAAATTCCAAAAACAATTAGAAAGTGGAAAATCCCAACGCCTCAGGCTAGAACTTGTTGTTTACGTAGGAGAAAGTGGGAAATCTCAAGGTCAAAGTAATTTAAAAACAATTAGAAAGTGGGGAATCTCAAGGTCAAAGCAATATAAAAAAATTAAAAAACAATTAGCAATTCAAGATGGCGGCTCCAACTGCCGGAATTCTACTGTTACCAGTGTTACCTATCAACTTTCAAGAAAATGGACACCCTGTATAAGTGAATCATATAGATATAAGGCGAAACCATCAACCTGTATCTATTACTTAACCGATGATTGATTTGATTCCATTAATTTCAGTAATTCGATTTGAACTTTTGTTGGGCAATGTTATCCAAATACCTAGGTATAAAGCAAAAGTGAGATAATAAATAAACAGCTCTACTTCATTTAGATTGAAGTTTATATCCAAAACTTTATGCTTTTTTTATTTTCAGAGAATTACTAAACGCGCATATGTTTCCCTATCTAAAAACAAAACCTCAGGTTATTAAAAGTGGCAGTAAATCACAACAATCAAATAAGTAAACCCGTAAAAGTCATTTCTGGAAGAATGGAATCTTTAAAGGCGTTTTATAGCTTTGTGTTATAAGATACAAATTAAAGTTACACACAGCGATAAATTGAACGAGTGATTATAAAAATATTAAAATAAATACATCGAACTACTAAATATTTTATGTGATTAGTTGAAAGGATATTAAAATAAACTTAACTGTAAAATCACTTGAGGTTGTTTCTGAAATATTATGGTTGTTTGCAGAGACATTACATTTTAAATTTCCTTCATTGATAATAGGCTTTTGCAATAATGTTTTTGACATAAAAATATAAAACTTATCTTTCCTCTCCTTACTATCTGGAAACCTCTTTTTATGAAGTACCTTTATCTCTAATTTGTCTAAAAGAAAACAATCATACAGTGTCCTTGGCTGAAGTAGAATGTATTTTTTTCCTAAATGTTATGCTTGTTCTCGGACACCCTGAATGAAGAATGTTAAAATTGTTCATAATCGATTGATCGATTCTCGTAGCAATGGATCAGCTAAAAAATCCATTAATCGGTTAGTCAAAATTTCGCAATGATTTGATTAATCGGTTAATTTCTATTATTCGATTAATTGATTATCGCTAGTATTCTATTTAGCAAATTAATTGCATAATTGCGATTTTTCAAATAATCAATTAACAGCATGCTTTACAAATTTATAAAATAAATTTTTATGAAAAATGTCTAAAGCGGGGAACGTTGTTATTTAAACGGAAAGATAGTAATATCCAGATTGATTTAGTTATTTGCATGATAGTCTGTTTAAAGTTGATGTAGATGTATGTTTTAATGCCTTTTGGTAAGATAAGTAATCGATTAATCGATTTAATTTGAATAAATTGTTAGCCCTTAGAGTAAAGTTATGATAATTTACATAAATTGTTCGAAAATCTTGAAAATACTGATTTTTTTTTTGCAGGAGCAGTGTCCACCAGTTACTAATAATTTAATTTTAGAATAAACTAGCAAAAATAACATAACGTTTCAAAGAACACTTCATTTTCGTTTCCAGACGAACTAAAACGTTTTAAGGCTGCAATAGTTTCATAATTAATTGTATGAAATAAACATTTACCTATATAAAGCAGTTTTAGAAATACTCGTAGTTAAGAAACGAACTACGTTGTTGTGTATACGTATTTTATTCTCTGAGAAATTGGGACATTTGTTTTGAGCCTACCAATTGTAAGGATCTACACTGCTGTAAAGGCCCATAATCTTCCCAAAATTAATATTGCGTAGGTACTGATTAACGGAATTTCTTTTTCCGACAAACGTTTAAAAATGTTACTTTCCCGCACTCATTTTGCGTGCGGGAAAGTCCACTTTCCCGCACTAGTGCGGAAAAGTGAAAAATCAGAAAATCGCATAGCAACCATCCTTACTAGATTATTACTTTAAAAGGAAATGTCAAATTTGACAACTTGAAAACTTACAAAATGATAGTTTAGGACGATCCCTAAACGTTTGTAGGAAAAACGTTGTTTATAACACGTGCGGGAAGAGCGATTCCGAAACTCATGCAGGTACAGAAACTCACTTCGCTTGTTTCTGTAACGTCCTGCATTCGTTTCGGAATCGCTAACTTCCCGCACTTGTTATGAAAATAACTATTAATAGTAATAATAACAATAATAATTTTATTGCGAAAACCACAAAGTTACATTTCTAAATAAAAAAAGAAAATGGTACTACAGATAAATACTAAGGTAAAAGGTGTTGGTACTAAGGTTTCGCGAGCGAGCATGGCCGGTATCATGGAGGGATCTTCTTCTTCGGTGGTGCAAAGTAGCAGCACTCAGGCCCTAGGTTCATTGTGTATTCACCGCAAATTAAAAGATGCCTTCATACAGATCGACCCCTAGCCCGAAGGCCCCATGACGCGAAGCCAAGTATGAGTTGAACTGAGAGTGGGTCCAATGTTTGCTTTAGGTAGACCGAGGGTTAAAAGGTCTCTGAAAGTCGCTTTTCATACTACATGTACAGGATGATGTGGTAAGCACCACACCTTTAACAACCGCCTACCTACCCTACTTCACCACTAAATTTCGACTTTTAATTAGTTTCAGTGACGGGATAGGCCCACTGCTGAGCATTCAACTGGGATTTGACCCCGAGACAATCTGCGTCGTAGTCGAATACCTTCACCACTCTGCCACTCGGGCCATACAGATAAATAATAGTAAATTAAAATAATTTTGACTTAGGTAGTACTATTAACTTCGACATTTTAAAAGAAAACATTCAGATTGGCAAGTACCTTTTCTTTCACTTAATCGGATTAATGAAAAGAAAGGACGTTAAATAATGTGCAATGAAATTAAGGTAAAAATTGCTGTAATATATGAGATAGAATAATACAATATTTATGATACCACATTTTTGCTTACTAAATAAAATTGTATGTAATTGCCTTTTCAACTGAGTAAGATTTGATGTGAGTTGCGTTATATGATATGATCGCTTAAAAAGAGGAAGTTTAATGCTGCATAAGAAGTGTAATTACGTATGTTTGCACTATGGATGTCAGATGTACAGTTATTATTATTATTTATTAACAAACAAGAAGGAATTTTGGTAGTAGTAATATTGTGAAGTATCCTAAGGTTTTCCAGGTGTATGTGGTGCATAATCGAACTAATTCTGTAGGTTAAGCTTAGACAGGAGTTCTGTACATGATAAATTCTTATGTCATCAGTGCGCTCTAAAGATGGACCATATACAGAATCGCTACAGTTAAATTTAGACAAAATAGGATACGCATAACCAACATCTTTTAATTTATGATTTAAAAGAAATCTACTATAAAAGTTAAATTTTTTTAGTTTAACTTAAAGTAGGATTTTTCTAATATAAATATGAGATATGTTCCTTAAATCGTAAATTTTGGTCAAGTCACTAACTTGGATAGAAATGTAAATGTTACTATCTCTTGGTTTAGTTCCACCATATGACATTACGTAGAACTTGGTAGTATTAATTTTTAAGCTGTGCTTCTTATAATAATCGACTTTCCTATAAGTATTTTCATTGGCAGTATTATTTGGGTTAAAGCTACATAACAGTTGTGTGTCATCGGTTAAAAATGGTAACTGCAAGGTTTAAGCATAATGTTAGATCACTAGTGAAACTAACTTATAATATTGGTTCTAAAATTGATCCCTGCGGAACTTCTCTAGTAAGGGGTAGGGAAGTGAACTTTAGTGTATCTAAAATGACGATTTGGGAAAGCATTTCCAGAAAACCACCATGAAACGAAGGCGAAACGTAGGTATTTAATATATTTTTCATGGAAATACTAGTTTGGAAGAGATTGAAAAGTTTAGACTGGTAACAGTTAATGGAATAATAGATAATTTAGTCAATTGTTTAAATGAATGATTTTAATGATTTCGCATTCGAAGTCTTACTGATTTTAAATCTAGAAAAATGAAATTGAAGTAATTAAATTAATATTGTATATTACCTTTGCCGTTGAACTAATATTTAACTAATTTGATTTTATCATTGTGTTAAATTTTTTGGTAATATTGAAAGGAAGGCCCACTAAAATAACTTCACTACAACCTTAAAGCGTCTCTTTACGTATAATACGGTTAATTTTCATCTTTCAGAAACTGCAACCAACTTTTATATAAATTTACTGAATAAGATGAAGCCTCTTAATATTTTTTAAATAATATATGTATAATCGGTTTCTTTGATATTCCGTTTATTTTGGAGAAAATTTTAGAATTGTCCAGTGAATTTTATGATTCGTGTCTCTATTCCGAAATCTTGTCGTAAGCAGTTAAAAAAATAATTAAGGTTATAATAATTTACATAGGTGGTTTCGAAACACCTGGAATATTTAAAATTATTGTAGAAAGTACCTACCATAAATTTAATCTTCATTGAGGTTATCTTAGGACAAGCAAACCCTTTAGAAAAATAATTCTTTTGGCGTAAAAATAAAATGTGGTTTACAAGACTATGTTACCCCATCCGAGGGATACACTGTACAATCAGAGGCATACAGATTTATTAATTTTAGTTTAAGCGAAATATATAACATCTTAATTACAGGATTTATAGATTTCAAATTACAAAACTTTTCGGAATACAATTTGGAAGTTAAAATTCCCTAATTTACAAAGTAAAAGCAAACTTGAGACTAAAACCCATTAAAACAAAAATTGTAGGATATTTGCAATTTGCATGTTGGGATTTCTTTAAATTTTAAATGTTGTTTAATTTCTTCAAAAATACTACTTCTCCAAACTCCTTATTAAATGTAAAATACACACATGAGTTTTACTGAAAGTTAGGCTACCCATTTAACGGAAAATTCGGCGCGCTTCCATTCGCTCATTTGATTTAATTCGGAATTATTTATTTACGAGTAACATTCGTTCTTTTGTCGGCGTTTGTCATTAAATAATTAATACTTAATAAGACACCTAGTTATCTGGTTGTATCTCTGAAATTGCATGTAGAGTTAATGTTGCCAAGAACACGTGATGGGTCGGCGGAAATGGGCGTTTCGCGGAACGGCTAGACATGGCTGGTTAGGGACCAGAATGTCCGTGTAAAAGTAGGTGCTTCTATTTAGCACGAATATTGGCATACATCTTTGACTTTGACATCGGTAACTTAACGGATTTTAAACAGATTTCAAGTTAGCGCACATGAACAGGCAATTTAATGAATTGCATTTCTAGGTACCTACTTCGTACTTCGGCTTTTGTTTAATTAGTTATTTACTTAATTGAAACTAATTAAAGGTTGTTGAAGGTGAGAACAAGCTTTGAATGTTACGATTTTTGGAAATGTTCACGATTGACTAGTGTATCACAAAATGATTTTTCTTGTCGTGTCCGACTACTTCTTGTCTTGTCCTTATCTCCTATATAATCCTGTCTAGCAAAACAAGATAATAAATTAAAATATTCCTCGTTTTACTTCAGTGTTACGCAACAAATATCTTGCCTAGTTGTACAAGTATTGCAAAGTTTTGGTTATTAAGACGTTAAAACTTTTGTTTACCTTTTCTTGCCAAAAACCCTTATGTTCATGCACAACGCTTGGATTATTGTAAAGTTTCTATATACATTCGGGGTTTCTCCGAACTACATATACGATGAAATTTGAATTATACGACAGGAAAGTAAGAGTGCAAGAACGCAAGAAAACTCTTCTCGTTTTCACACGGCTCTTGCAAGCTTGTTTTTACCTTGTCTTGTTATGTCATAGTTACTTCTTGCTTCGCTTTTCATTGTTTATTTATTGAGCAAGATTGTTGGATTTCAACACTACGCGACTAGAATTTTGACAAGCCCACTGGAAGGTATTTCTGTTGTGCAAAATATTGCTTTGGCGCAGGACTTTCGGTTTTACCTTGTATCTAAAAGAGGAAAAAGTGAATTTTTTTCGCTATAAAAATCTCCCTGGACTAACGGCCGAGAACAAACCTGAGACATTTCCTTTACTACATAAATATACTGATCTTGACATGAAGGGCAAGATAGGAAAATAAAAATGCAAGACTCTCGTAACTGAGTAACGAAATTTTTTACAGTAACTCGTGAAAAATTTTGCTTAGTTTGTATCTCATTTAACTTCGGTTGGGATCGAACCTGAGGCCTTTGGTTTACAAAATAAATTGTTAGCTTTGATGACAACAACTCTTGTGAAAAATTAACTGTAACGAAACTATCCTTACAATTTACAATAACTGAAGGAAAATTTTGTTTAGCTTGTATCTCACCTAACTTCGGTTTGGATCGAATCTGGGACTTTGTTTACAAGGCAAATGTGCTAACCTTGACGTTAAAGGCAAGATCGGAAAAGAAAAATTAAGACATGAAACATTAATTCACTACAAAATAATACTTTGTAAATTTTTTTACTTAGTTTGCATCTTTCAAATTCATTTTTGATTAATCACAGAAAATTATTGGGAAGTATATAAGACGGTTAGAGGAAGATGGTGAAATGTTTTAAAACAGGACGCGTGTAAAATGCAAATGAAATGAAAACTGAAAAATAAATAAATAAATTGGAAGTAGGGCGCAACAAAAATTTACAATTAGAGAAGGGGCGCAAATAAAAAAATGGTTGAAGAACACTGAATGAAGATTTTGGCGTACTAAGTAGAAGTTGGATCCAATGTTCCTTTTATATTATATAATTCAAATTTTTGAGTATTAACAAAAGTCCTTAGACTCCAAGGTTTTTACATTATTAAGCAAATTATAATTTATTTATTCCACATTTTTTAAATTTAGGCCTGCTTACATGAATAATTCCTTTAAGTTAATTTCTGGAGATATCTGTATCTTTTGACTAATTCTAGTTTTCTCTGATAATTTGGCGGACAGCATTTTCTTTGGAGTTCTGTTTCACGTTTCAGTCAATTTAACTTTGGAAATTAATGATACAAATAGTTTCGGAGATAGAAATCTTAAATAATTTAAATCAAAAATGAAAGAGTTGCCCTGTTATTCTCTTGATAAAGGAGCTTGTTTTCAAATAATTTGAATCTACTATAAACAGAAAGTTTTTCCACTAAAAATGGCAACTTAGCCTAAAATACGTATTGGAATTCAATGCTGTTGTAATTTTTCGTAGCTTCAATAATTTGTAAAGATTCGATTTATTAAATTTTCATGGCTAGTAAAAACGTTACAAAATTAGTAAAATAAAAAGATGACTTAAATGTTATAACTTTTTATTTTAATAAAGATCGCCGAAATATGAATCTGGTTTATTAAGACTTGCTTGTATTTTTCACAGGGTTCATAACGTTCAGTTGAAGCAGACCGCAGGTTCCGTTTGCTGGTTTAAACAAAAAATTACCTTTGCTTTACAGAATGCAGTAACATTCAATATGTTAAAACCGTCACCATGCCTCCGGGTAGAATCGGGATGTCGGCGCTCAAACTTCAAAGTAACGAAAATTTCTTTGCACGAGATATGATGCGGCTCCAGGTGGACCACATCACACTTCCTACTGGATATGGAACTCTGCCACACTTATGACTTATTTTTATTTTATTTAATTATGAAAACACGTTTATTACTTAAAAAAGCATTGTTATCATATTAATCAAATTTTAATTATATTCTGATTAATATTTAATTTCATAAATTGTCAATCCTCTGCCTTTTTGGCGTGAGCGCGATTTTGCAAATAAAATGAATAATTTTATAGCTAAATAATGGAAAACTAAAGGAAGTTTGTATTATGAAGATCAGAGTAATCTTTAGAAAAATTCTAGTTCTAAATTTTAGAAAACTAAGGAAGCCAACTGCTTTTTACTATTTTGTAAGATATAATTTGAAAGGAGTATACCAATTTTTTATTTACGGAAATGTCTTAGTCTTAGTTTGTTTGTAAAAAGTTGTGCACATAAAACAAAACATTTGAAACTTATTGTGGAACTAAGAATTATGCCTAAATCATGTTTGTTAGAAGTTCTTGACTTGTTCTAACCAGACATGTGGAAAATGGAGTTTCAATTAGAATTCTATTAAGTTTGAACTAAAATGAGTGAAGATTCATACAAAATTATGGATTAAGTGCTTGGCTTAAACTTTGATTTAAGCTGTCTTAAGTTAAGTTGTTGCTGAAATACCAGCCCTTAATAAATGTACTTTTCAGATATTTTCTATGAAAACTATTTTACTAACAAAGGTTACAAGGAAAAAAGGGAAGGAAGATAAAGTTATTAGGATATGGACAAAAGTAAGATAAAGATATCGCCATTAACACTCTGCGAGGGAGTGTGGCCGGTAACGTGGAGGGTTAACGCCACCAAGTTGCTTTTACACGCAGTTGTCTCGTATGGTATGTGTACGGAGTGATGTGGTAGGCACCACGCCTTCGACAACCTACCTTTCTACATTTTCAGTGAGTGGGTAGGCCACAGACCATTAAATAAGCTGGACTCAAAGCTAAGATAAAATAGGAAGCAGGAACGATCCCAGCGCGCTCATAGCAGCTGGGCGAACTAATAGTTATAAGCGGGAGAATTTAAATATTATGGAAGCGGAAAATTTAAAACCACCTTTACAGATCGTTAATCAACACAGATTAAAAATTACTACTTGTAAACTTATTTTTACCTGCACTTAAAGTGGCATATTAATCAAATATATATAATTATTTATTTATTTGAAGACCAGGTTACAAAATAGTAACAATACAGATATTATTTAATATTTCTTCTTGTGCTTTTTCCCTTTCATTCAGTTTAACTTTAGCTATTAAATTTAATTCATTTTCGTTTTGATTTAAGGTTATGTTTACATCCGGGTGTTCGGGGCAAATCACTAATATATTACTTAAATATGTAACACTCCTCTTGCACTTCTTGAAATCTGATTTATGATAAGCATTCTCACAGATTGATAATGCATATATAAATTATTGATACATCCATTCTAGGGTGACACTTAAATTTTTTTGGTTCACTCTTGTCAGGCGGGAGTTCACCTTCATCCGCCATTTTAACTTCTGTTTGGAACGTTGTATTCTTTAATCGTGAACAAATAGGTACTCTCAATCTTGTCTTCGCACGCGTTAACAAAACATGTTGTACTGCGTGAAAACCAAATTGCCAAAAAGATGATTGTAACTTCATGACGATTCACAGCAAAAGGGACCTCGTGTACGATTTATACCAAACCTAACAGAAAAATTCACACTGCGCATACGGAAAAAAACCAAAGCCACAAACTCCCACCCTATTTTCATTATGCAAATATAGTAGCATAACTAATAGGCGGAAAAATCACATAAAAATATGAATTTCACTCAAAAGATTTCATAAATGAAATATACACGGTGCGTAACAAGAAATGAAATCACAACGACGTAGAAATGCTATCAAGACATGGAAACTAAAGAAACACAAAAGAAAATTTAAAAGATAGAGTCGGTAAAACCGAAAAGAATTTACTTCCGAATGAAATTAAGACAAGCAAATGAACTAGATGACCATGCATCGCTTAAAGATGGAGATTTATGCGCCGGCACATGGAAGTAAAGCATTACAAATGCAGCCAAAACCCCAATCAAAAGAAAATCTTTACAAAATACGAAAAGGAAAAATAGCTGGGTGAATTAATCAAGTAAAATGGGAAGGACAACACAGAAGAAGGAATAAGAAGGATACTGGATAACCAGAGAAAGGATCGTGAGATTGTCTTATCATACAACAGAAAATTTCTAAGAAAATACCAAAATATTTGAGGTTACAGACACGAACAAATCAATCAGGCAAGGTCCCCAAAGAATGTCAACATGCAATATAATTGAAAAGACATGACTGTAAGTAAAACTCAACTCACTATCCCACTACCTTAAGGTAAAGGAAATTGATTCGGGAACAATCAATCCCTAAAACTACTTAAAAATGACATAAGCAGGATGAAAAATGCAAAAATAAGCAAAGTTTTTTATGTAGGGTAACAACCACAGTAACATGAGAGGAAACCTCTTTTACAAAAAAACATAAAGCTTAACAATCAACCAACAGTGGCGATTGATAAGAGGAAAACGATACAATTTGAGCTAAGAGCAGAAAAAATGTAACAAGTTCAACCAGGTGCGTGCGGAGCGCTGCTATCGACGTTATTCCGGTTTTGTCCTATTCTTTGATTAGTCTTCCTTGTCTGTGGGGTAGGCCACGTGCTGAGCATCCGACTCAAGTTTGACCCCGAGATCGTCCGCGCTGTAGCCGAATGCTTTAACCACTATTGGTCATTCCTGCGGTATTAGGATATGGAAAGCGGGTCCTATGATAAAATTTACCAGTCTTTGAAAATTAGAAGATTGTGTGAATATAGTAATCTTTTAAAATTTTAAATGCTTAGTAAACGACGATGTTAAAAGTGTCAATGAGGTTTTTGAATATGTAACAAATTTTATGCTTTCTTAAGATGCTATTAAGTTCATCAGCTACTTTTCTATGTATCGTTTTGCTGGATTATTGTATTAATAGTTTTAACGTCAATAATAACGGAGAAATAAAATTTCGTATAAATTAGATTGGAAAATACTTGTCTCATCTATCTCAAAACAATTCAAATATTAATATAATAATACCTACCATCAGAGAGACTTTTTATTAAATTAACGAATGATCAACGTTGACAAAGAAGCGCCATTTTCTGACAGCCAACGTTTTATTTGTCTTATGAATTTATATTCAGACATGCTATGATGATTGATATTTGAAACGAGTGCCAAGAGAAGGAATCTGCAAATACAATTGAATGAGCTCACTGGACTATTGCGGGGGTGGATAATGTAAATTCGTCGGTTTTGTTTATGTTAAAGAAGTCAAGCTGTGCTGGTCCGCTTTCGTACATACTCTAGGTCATTTATTAACTACAGTGATCTATGTTATAATGTAAAACTAATATTTTCACTACGTAAAAGTTTTCTTTCTTATTTTTGTCTTTTACCCTCTTATACCTTTACAGCGTCGAGGGGGCCGGACACACCGATCCGCAAAGGGGTCACCCATTCAAGTTCTGGCCAAGCAGGCTCTTGCTTAACTTTATATATTTCAGTATACGTGCACTACCACTTTGCCGTACTGCCGGTTGTAATAGTAATTAACGTCACAAGTCCGGGAACTCATATTTTACAGTACGAGTAAGATGTTTAAAGACGAGGCGACGCAAGGAGCCGAGTCTTGAAACTCGAAACGAGTACTGTAAAAAGAGTTCACGGACGAATGTCGTTATGTATTTTATTTCATACTGTCAACAATTTGATTTTTAATTTTTACATGTGACGCTTTTTCAAAACGTCAACATGTGACATTACTGTGTCAAAGCCGGTAGGTGTGGCTTGGTTAGACTTTTACGGGCTCTGATTGGGTGCATAAAATAACTGTCCGGAAAATGTTGCCAAGCAACATTTTCCGGCTCTGATACCGTAATAGCTCATTTTCCGGACACAAAATGGCGCCGGGAAACTGAATTTACCAGACAGTATGAAATAAAAGTTTTTAATATAACATATACTTATACAGTTTAATTACGTGCATTTATTTATGTGTTCCTGGCGTCTCATGTGAGCTTTTTTCAAACACCTCGCAGCCGGTCTTGCAAATAATTTTCTAAAAGTCAAGAGTTAAGTACGTTACAAAAAAATACAAAAACTAAATGAATTTAAATTTTAAATAATTTTAGTTATTATAAGAGAAAATCGTCTTTGAGGGGGAGCTTCGTAGGCAAAATAAGTAATAACAACCACTAGTTGACTGTTTAATAGAGCGTTTTAATTTAATCTCGATGCCCGTAAAACAGCATAAATGGTGACATGTTATGAGGGTTGATATTTAAAAAAAGTGGCAAGAAGGGACATATAATAAGTTAATAACGAGAAGGAATTTGCGGAATTCGAATAAAAGAACTGGCTGCGTTCAATGGGTGGGTCATGTAAATTCTTCGGCTCTGGCCAGAATAATAAGTTAATATGTAATATGTACAAATAAAGATTTTAGTAAATCATCTGGTTGCCGTATTGTTAGATAGGAGTCATATTTAGTATCAGCTTCAAATACGGAATTTCAATTTCAGCCAAAAGGTATTTAAAGGAAAAACCTCCCATCTTCTCAGTGGATATCAGTAAATCATAAATCCTCCTCTTCCTCCTCTTATGGCCGAAGCCTAGGCCGATGGGCTGTTAGAAACTCGTAAGAACGAGTTCATAAATAATAATGTTTATTGTCTATCTTTACAGTTCATTTGTTATACTTATTACTGTCAAAGTAGATATTGAATACATAACCTAGATTCTTAAATTCAAGAATTTCAAATTTAAAGCTGGAGTATAAATCCTGAAGTTTAGATACTAGGTTACTGTTAAAATTTTAAAAATAATTTCATGTTTTTCACAATTTTCAAAAATGGTTTTAGAAACACTTCTTAAAGAAGAAGGAGCTTCCACATTAACTTTATTGGTCGAAGAATTTTAATAAAATTGGAACTAAAAGGTTGCTTTTTTCTTGTTCACAAGTAGTTGAATAACTATCTTTTAAATTGTTATAGACAGAATCAAAGTAGCATCACTAACACATACAAGTTTGTGTTTTATTTTTCCCTTTTGACGATGTTGTTGTACTTTATATATTTGCAGAAGTAAATGTTACAATTCTTTCATACCAAATAGCACGGAATCGTAAATTTATAATTAAACAATGATGTGATACTTCAAAACATGTGTGTCTTAAAGGATTGCAGTACAACTATAAGCATTTTACGGCTGGGCCAAATAAAGAGTTTCTAGGAAAGTGTAAATTACCGTGAAATGAGCAGAGTGTTAGAATGATTGCATTTTATATCAACGTCTTCTCACCACTTGACTTTCAATTAAAACACTCCTCACTAAAATCCGTATTAATAAAAATTTTTCATTTTCCCACACGTTAACCAGAACGCTACCATTATACGGTTGTATTTCTTACGGACGAAGAAATGAAGCGTGTCCTTTGTATTAAAATGCAGTCGCTCATATCTGATCACGTATTGTACATAATTTAATTAAGAACGATTGATAAGTGACAATCCAACCATACTGGTAAGATGATTATAATAATCTGAATTTGTTTTTAAAACATGGTTCGTGATTTCTTACGGTTTGAATTCCGCAGGTGACACCTTTAAGGTTATTATTGGAGGGCATAATTGAAAATAATTTAACCGTTCACAAATATGACGATAAATCAAAAACATCGCATATGGTTCGTTACAGTTTGATCAGAATTGCTGCTACCATAACGAAAGTTATACATGTAAACGATATGTCAGGTAGCAAATCCACTAAGCGTGCCGTTTAGAAAATGATTTTTTATCTGTAATGGCTTAATTTTTCGAAACCTATTGAAGCATTTGATAATTTATATGCACCTAAATTATATACAATGTGAGCGATGAATTTTCTAAAACCACGTGTCCAGCTAGTTTTATGTTTTTGAACAATATGGTTTCTTGACATTGGCAAGTCTAAGCCACTAGCAATTATCAGTTGCTTAAAAAATAGTTTCCTTCAGAGCTAGATTTACATCTGTAAGTACATAGGGGCGAAGGTAAGTTTACAAACGTTAATTAATAAGAATTAAATTAAAGTTTTTGAGTTCTTATTTATCACAAGCAGTTCAAAGTATTGCGAATTGTGTACAGTGTGTTGCCTATATGGTGGAAAAAGGTGAATCATGTGGTTTAAATTTCTATTTGCTATCACTGTACGAGTCTATTATAATAAAGGGAAAGCAGTAAATCATTGATTGTTTGATCTTTAAAACAGCACTTTAGTAATGTTGCTTTGTTATCTTTATCTAAACACTGAAACGCTTCGAATCAAAAATATTCATCTTAGATTGTTTTATTAAAACGTTTTGCACTACATGCCTCTGAAGAACTGTAATATTATTTAAAGCGATAGGGATGAAAAAATATTAATCTTCGCGAGCAATGTCGAATTCGGTAAAATCTACGGTAATTTCCCCTGGCTTAAATTTTACTTTAAAAATGTAATTTCTCGTCGACAATAAACATACAATTATATTTAACAGAACGTCTTCCAGATTGAAATCGTGTCATTGTTGGGACAGAAGAACTCAACGTTTCACCCACTTTTTTAAGGGGCTTCTTCAGGAGGAAAAGGGGAGCACGTTGGGCTCTTCTGTCTCAACAATGACACGGTTTCAACCCGGAAGACGTTCTGTTAACACTGATACTGACCGTGGAAGTCTTCGTATTCATTAGAAAATTATATTAATTTTAATTAATAAAGGAATAATCTAATTTCTGTCGGTAGGCCTGAAACGTATTTGTTTATCCCCAAAAAATGTATCCCCTCCTTGTGAAACGCCCATGAAGTCAATACTTTCCACTGGTACGCGAAACGTTTTGTGTGTGATTATGGTCTCTAGTCTAGAAGCGCAAAGGAAAAATTATAAAAATTCTATACTAAGGTATAGATTTCTGGGACTAAAGTATTAAAAATCCAAATTTTAATACTCAAACAGAGCCCTGAATTTTAAAATACATAGCTTCCTGCGTAGATAGCGTAAGATCTAGATGATATGTATTGTAAATTATGTTAAACCTTTATTTTTCAACCCTCATACATGCTGTTAAAAATAAAATATTTCTATAGTCCTCTCGTATTATTCCATGTTTCTCTATGTTGTGCTACTCAGTGCCCGATTATTTTTTTAATATCATCAATCCATCTTTGCGATGGCCTTCTACTGCTTTTTGTGTTGCCCTAAGGTCTCCACCACATTGATGCTTCGCTGATGTGGTCAGCAATTCCATTGCAGGGAAGCTACTTCGATCTTTATTATGTTCGTGTTCGTCTTTTGTAACTTTGAGATAGCCTTCTTGTTCAATATCCACCTCTTCGAACTGTATGTTATAGCAAGCAATAGTAGTCATTATTGTAAGTATATTTTGGATTTCCGCTTTAATTTTCATGTTTTTCATAGGCTGCAGAGCTAAATTTATTTCAGTGATTTATTTTTATTATCCCGACTTTATTTTCCTGCTGTAGTTGCTTCACCTAAAACATATGTAAGCCTTTTCAATTTGTTGCCCGTTCGCTGCTATGTAATTGACGTTGTCATGAATTTTGCTTTGCTGTGTTCATATTTTAACCTACTCTCTCTCTACTTTTTGTTGAGGTTCTGTGATCATATTTTTGAGTTCTCAAATCGCAGGATATTCAGTATTTCTGTATATTAACATTTTTGTTTACTTAGTTCACCTGTTTAAGAACGTTCTTTAAGATAAAGGTAAAAAGTTTGATGAATGTATGACCGTCGCGCCGTATCTATTCAAACTTTTTTCTATTGATTCGTGGCATTTAAAGCTGCTGGTGGACTATCAAAAAATTCCATAAAACATTTTGATCATAGTTTGGCACATCAAAATATTTGGACAGCTTGTTTCTATTTTGATAATGTCATCCCAAAATTTTGATTAAAATATAGCAGTTTCTAAAATACTCAAATTGATCAAACTGAATTTCTCATTGGTATTTGCCTCCAAACGTTTACTACATTTTAACCTCGTAGAACTAGAAATTAAGAACCAAGTTGACACCGTAGCGATTGGTCATTTTACTGAATTGCTTTACTAATCAGCATTTTTTTATCAACAGTAATATAACAAGTGATGCCGTTTTTCCGATAAATTTGGATCGGATAGTTTATGAGTGCTAGTTAATTTGACAATTTCACGAGCCCGTCAGGGCGAGTGAAATTTTCGAAAATTAACTAGCACAAATTAATTATCCGATCCAAATTTATCACAGGAAAATCGGATCACGCGTTGTATTCGTTAAGACTATATCACGAACAGTTAATTACTATTTATGAATTGTTTTCACATATTAAAACGCACGTGTGATTTTTTCACTTGAAAATTGTTTTTATTGGTTGTTGCTAAGGAAATCGATCAATCTGATTGGTTAAGCAAAATGTGAGTGGTATAGTCAGAAATATTATTTCAAGTTTATAAAGATATTTATATTATTATTTAGCAAAAAAAAACTTAGTTTAAAATACCTCTAAATTAAGCTTTTACTTATTTTTATGCAAACTGGTAATCCTATTACGAGTGAGAACATCGAGTATTTTGATCAAAATATTTGGCAGTGGGACAGTACTTTAAATATTTTAAAGGGCTTGTGGTTATAATGCCACGTCAAAACATTTTGGTCAAATTATGATCTATTGAACTAAATAAACGAATTTCACACTAATTGATTTACATCGCATATTTATTTATATTTTTTTTTCAGGCGGTGCCACAGCTTCGGATGGGCTTTACTGGTATTTATTTTATATCATGCTTATCGTGTAATGTACGTAATCTTCGCCGGTATTAGCAGGGACGCAAATTATATAATACGGTACCTGGTTATTCTGGAATACGGTAGAAGCTTCTGGAGGATCCCAGTGACGTGTTCGGATGCAATATGAAACGGTCTGTAACTAATGTGTCAGTAAGTAGCTCAACATTTACAGCAAACTCCATCAAATATATTATTTTAAAATTTATTTTTTTGGTAGTTTTATAATTTTCCTTTCCTAATTTTAAAACATTTATTAGCCGTAATCGGGAGTTTCATTTAATGTCTTTATATGGTTAAATGTAAAGGGTGATCGAATTTGTATAAGCAGGAATTCTTGAAGGAGTCTGAAGAATATACTATCTTAACCAATCTGCTTAATACTAAGTATAGTAAGTTGTTCCATTTGATAAATCCACTTGTAATAATAGTAGGCCGAAGAAGCAAATGGCATTTGATTTTTATCATCTATTGTTATTATTGTATGAGTAGGTACGACATATTAACTGCAGGTAACTACGATTGGCCCAAAAAATATTTAATTTAATATCCTTTCCTCTAAATTTAAGATATGCTCTATCAATTAAATATACTGTATCTTTGTATTAAAATGTTCAATTAGTTCTTCTTACACGTCATATTATGAACTATGAAAAATTGGATTTTTAAAATTGTCTTCCTTCTTTTTTAGTAATAAAGGTACAAGCTGTTGCGCGAATCTTCAATCACGTAATCAATGATGTAAAGGAATAGAAACGGATTGAAGAATTGAAGATAGACAAATGAACTTAAGGCAACAAAAATATTATGTTACAGTTTTTAAATTTAATTCGAAAAAGATCAAGAAATTTTATTATATTACTATTTGGATTGGTAAAATATTATAGATTATTCTGGTTTCTCTGGCAGAAGAATTAATTTCGAATTATATTAGATAATTACCTACGTATCCATTTAGCTATCTGAGAATGGGCTTTTACTTAACTATAATATTGTAGAAGAAATCCGCAAAGCGTCGATGAAAACCATATACCGGGTGGTCCATCGGTCTGTATTTTTTTTACTCGCTTATTTTAAATATTACCGAAATTTTCTTCAAACAAAGTTTATTTTGTAGTAAAATGCCCACATATCTGCAGTATAAGTTTTTCTACTGGGTGTTCCAGTTTCGCGCAATGACATGCAACTTTATATTTTTTAATGGAACACCCTGTATATTTTTACAAAATTTTAAAGATTTTTTGTTTCTCTTTAAAATAGTTCTTATTCATTATAGTCCTAAAATGATCAGTACAGAAACTATTCATGTTTTTAATAATAAATAATCACACAGAAAGTATGCCATTCAAAAATATAAAGTTGCATATCATTGCGCAAAAATGGAACACCCGGAAGAAAAACTTATGCTGCAGATATGTGGGCATTTTAATGTAAAATAAACTTTGTTTGAAAAAAATTTTGGTAATATTTAAAATAATCGATTAATATTTCAAATAATCGATTAATCCATTATTTTAAATATTACCGAAATTTTTTTCAAACAAAGTTTATTTTACATTAAAATGCCCACATATCTGCAGCATAAGTTTTTCTACCGGGTGTTCCATTTTCGCGCAATAATATGCAACTTTATATTTTATAATGACATACTTTCCGTGTGATTATTTATTATTAAAAACATGAATAGTTTCTGTACTGATCATTTTAGGACTATAATGAATAAGAACTGTTTTAAAGAGAAACAAAAAATCTTTAAAATTTTGTAAAAATATACAGGGTGTTCCATTAAAAAATATAAAGTTGCATGTCATTGCGCGAAAGTGGAACACCCGGTAGAAAAACTTATACTGCAGATACGTAGGCATTTTACTGCAAAATAAACTTTGTTTGAAGAAAATTTCGGTAATATTTAAAATAAGCGAGTAAAAAAAAATACAGACCGATGGACCACCCGGTATATGCAATATTTTGTTAATAAACGTTAAATAATCGAAATAAATGTGCTTTAATAAGAAGTAAAATGTAAAAGATTGATTTTACAGAACATACAAGCTAACTAAATTTATGCAAGTGAATGTTAATTACTTAAGAAGATTGGAGATAAATAAAAGTAGGAATTCAATTTGATCTATAATTAAAATCTTCCAGTTTCTTTTCCGGCGATCCTACAAAGAAAACCGAAATTCTTACAATTTATTGTAGTTCCGGTATAGTACCTACAAAGGGATACATGTAAAACCAGAAAAAAAAAACTATCCGCAAAACGAAATGTGGGGTAATATTCTGGTGATATTTGACACGGTCCCGTGGCAGACCTCTCCATCTGTCACGGTGTCAGCGAGCTTGATGAATAGACCGGCGCCCCTTGAAGTTTTCCCTTGCTTTCATGCGACGGCGGAAGAAAGAGGTTCGACTTATTTAAATTCTCGTTAATAAGCAACGATCTCTTTAAAGATGAACACATTTGCTCGCCTTGCCAAGAAGTTGACTTTTTGTTTTTGTGAGAGATGTTTGCTTGAAAATTAAATTACAAGAACTAATTTGCAAGCAGCTAGTAGCACATGTTGTATGTTGTTCGTACCTTGCTGTTTTTCGTTTTAATTGTCGCAAAGTGAAAAATACAAGCAAATATTCGTTACTTAAAATTGCATTTAATTTAGGTGTAATTCTAACCAAATAAACTTTTTGATGAAAATACAAACAAAGATAAGAAGAATTTTGAAAATTATGTCTTTGAATTCCTAAAAGACTGGCCAAATTTAAAGCTGCGAAACTATGTAATTTAAAACTATCAGATTTGGAAGGAAGTTCGATTTAAACTGATTAGCTTTGATTAGTAATCAAAGCAGAGGATATAGTAATGTAGGTACGTTGTTTTATACAGCGAGTTCTATAAAACATGTTTCTGAATATTTTATTTTGATAAACAAAGCTTTCAATACGGTTGCAGTTTTCTTTTCTGCAGAATTGAATTTACGCAGCCATAGTATTTAATAACAGAAAAGAATAAGTATTAGGTACATTTAGTACCTACGGCTTATTATCAAAATAAAAAATATCCAACATTTTTAGGAAATTTAAAATTAGTATTACTTTAAAAACTGTTAATTCCCTAGGTAAGACTCTTTCATACACTAAGAATTGAATCAAACCTAAAAATAAATCAGGTGTTTACAGATTCCATTGTGCAACACCTAACTGTAGATTCGTAAATATTGGAATGGCATTTAGAAACGTTTTATTGTGAGTAAAAGGACATTATCATTTAATAAAAAAGTAATTTAATTAAACGTAGTTTTAGCAACATTAATTCTAATGAGTTGGCACTCGTGAATACATTTTAAAACATAACATAATTTCAACCCAAGTAATTTAAGAGTCATTAATTTTGTTCCAATTGAAGTTAAAGCTTGCAGTATATTTATTTATTAAATTTAAGATTAAAGTGATTTAATTTTGGAATGTATTATGTTCTGTCCTAATACTGAAATTAGATTTCTAGTTTTTTTTTAGCCTCAGTCTTATCCATTCAGCAAGGAATATTTAAAGATCGTAAAGTCTTTCATACTTGCGTTTTAAAACTACCTATATTTGAATTTGATTTATCATAATGGTTCAGTTTTGACATTTAATTAATTAATGTTATAGGTACTTAATGGGGCGGAATATGTTGTTCAGTTCGTCTCGCCATATTTTTGTCCGAAGAATATGTGGTTTTGGTTTGGCAATTGGCTACAAAATTTAGGAACACCCTGTATAAATTTAACAAAAAATTAGCATTCGTACAATGATTTTATTTTAACCTTTATGTGAAGCATTTAATTTTCTATCTATTTAATTAAAAGAATTTAAATTATTATATTTTACACTGAAGCATGTTTCAAATTCTGTGTTTCAACAGTTTGTAGCCAGATCAAGAGATTACAAAATTATCAAGATCTTCCAACGGCTCAGAATTGTTACCATATAAATATTATTGGGGTTTTCCAAATTTGTTCGCTCTGACAAGAATACTGCAAATTTTAGATATTTGATTTTTATAATTCTTGCTATTCTCATCTCCAAAATATGGAACTTTCAATACATGTGTTATTCATGTTCATTTTATTTATTGATGAAAATTCATAATTACCTATATTGAATTTACTGTTATTATGAAATTATACAAATATACAGGGTATTGTTTCAAATCTGGGGCAGAGAACTTCTAAAAATAAACTATTGCAATTACTGGTTTCCCTAATTATTAGAGCAAAATTGTATGAAAATATCCAGCATAAAAATCTAATTCATATTTACTTATTTAATCTAAAATGTCCATTATACCGTTAGGTGTTGTACTAAGTATGTATGTACATTACAATATAGTGATGACGGTGAGTTCTGATTTTATTTGGGATAATGTAAAGAAATAAACGCCTTTAAAATAATGTAAACCTGATGTTAAAATGTTAATAGTTGTTAATTTAAAATAGTGTTGTATATAAGTAGTTTGCGATATCTTGATAAAATATTTAAAAAAAAATTTTATTATAATTTAAAATAGAGTGTTAGTTTAATTATAGCTATTAAGACAACAAGTGTTTTATAGAAGGTTTAAAAATCGAGGTCGTAGTTTAAATCCGAGCGAACGAAGTGAGCCGAGGATTTAATAGACCGAGATTTTTAAACTATAAAACACGAGTTGTCTTCAAGATTTTTTCTAACACTAATATCAGACATTTTCTTTCACTAATATATTATTAGAAATTTTAATAAATTATTATTTGAAACGCGTCATAATACACAAAATGCGAAGATTGCTAAGCAACGACGTATTTAAAGGCCTATAAAATACGTTGTCATTGACGACGTATTTTATAGAGAAAGCATATTTTAAAGGAAACATAACAAGTGAGCTCTTATGCACCATAGAAACAGTATAAGATATTAGTGCTAGAAAAAATAAGATAACCAGGGAGAATTAAAAAATAATAAAAAGAAGAAGGTTGAAACTAAATAACTGAAATTGAGTTTTATGAAATTAAAACTAAAAATTGATTTAATTTCATTTAAAACCGAATATAATCATAATTCAGTTAAAAGTTACATAAAAGATTAGTAATATTACGTAAAGATGTGATTTGGAATTATGTAGTATGGAATAATTATGAAATAAAAATTATACCTACTTGGGAAAAAGGGATTAAAATATTTGGATATAAATGAAATGTTGGATAATCGAAGAAATTGAATAAAGTGTTCAGTAAATTGAAGTAAAATTACAACGAAGTGTTATTGGATGGACATAACGGGTGTTAGAAAACTCGTCTTATCAAAATCACCTGTGCTTATAAAATGTATGTCCTGTATTAGTTAAATGACAGCAGCTGTCAGTAGTTCTAATGAATAGTGGATATCTAAGAATTAATCTAAGACATTATTTTTTTTCATAGGTGACTCTGATAAGACGAGTTTTCTAACACTCGTTATAAGGAAGAACTTGGTGAAATAGTGAATTTTTGGAGTCGAAACAGGACGAGGTGTTGTTTTTGTTCAATTTATCTGTGAAAGGTAGTTGGTAAACTTATTATTTTTTTTTTATTTTATGTTTGTTTAGTTATTAAAATTATTTTTAATCATTGTAAAAGGTTTGCATAATTTTGAAAATTACTTTATGAATTTTTATAAAAAAATTCATAAACGAAAAAAATTCATAAACGCGATACACATTAACGACCCTGTGTTGTGAGATCTCTAAAATTTAATATTGATTTTAAAAAACAGACTGAGCTAGCTGATAATAAAATTGTATGTGATATTTCAAATATTATAAATTATAATTAAATATTACGAATACTAATTAAAAGGAATATCTCATAGCAATAGATATTTTACATGTCATGTTATTAGGTTTTCATTTATTCTTAATTTCCATACTCTCCTATCCTGTGCTAGTCTTTTAGTTTCGTTCCAGTGGACTCCCCGTTTCTCTGCTGCTTGTCGTACTTGCTAACCCCGTCTCATTCTTGGTCTTCCCACTTTTGCTTTCCCTTTCTACTTTATATACTTCCTTTGTTATTCTCTAATCTGTCATTTTGTCTTATGTTTAGTTGCTCCATTATTGTATTCCTCACTCTGTCTCTTCTTCTAATCCCTTCAATTCTTCTTAAAAATCTCATTTCTATGGCTGTCACTTTATTTCTATTTCCTTTCGTTAATGTCCATGATTCACTACCATATATAAGTGAAGGCCTCACCATCTTTTGATATATGCACTTGTGCTCCTGTCTTTTTTGTTCGATCTTAGAGTGTTGTATAATCTTGAAGCTTTACCTATTTTTCCTGATCTTTCCTTATATATGTATTTATTTTCCCATTTTCTTCTATAATCGTATTCAGATAATTGAAACTTTTGACCTGTTCTAGTATTTTATTTTTTATTTTATTATTTATTGATTCCAAAACAGTATATGACACTGTTAATAGAGAAAAGTTATGGTCATCAATGGAAGAGCTAGGCTTTCCGCATAAATTAATAAACTTAGCAAAAGTAACAACTATTAATCAGAATATAAAGGTTCGCATCTAAAGGAATGCCTTTCAGAACATAGGTCTCAAACAAGGCGACTCTCTTGCTCCGCTCCATTTCAATGTTGCTCTAGGCCAAAAATAAACAATGAAAATAGTAAGAATTAATACAATCGGAACTCTATTTAACAAAAGAAATCCAGGCCTACGCGGATATTATAGTAATGATTAGATCCATCCATTAATAACTGAAACAGTCCTAGAAAGTATAGCAGAAGGGATGGGACTGATAATAAATGAAAAGAAAACCAAAGCAATGAAAGTAGCAAGAGAAAGAGGACAGCTAGTACAAACACAAACAGTCAATGACCACACATACGAAGTTGTAAGCACCTTCGTTTACCTAGGAATAAATCTTAACACACAGAATGAAGAATTCAATGAAGTAAGGAGAAGAATAGTATTAGGAAATAAATGCTACAAGACGGCAATTAGACCAGTGCTACATATGCGCTCTGAAACTTAGATAATTAACAACGGACAAACACGAATGTTCAAAATTTTAGAGCCCAAAGTACTTAGAAGAATATATATGGGCCAATAATAGACGAGGAAGGAGAATGGCGGCAGAGGATGAACTTTGAAATAGATAATAATGTATATTAATAACCCAATATAGCAAAAATAATAATCAGTAGGCTATGATGGTATTGGCATCTGCTATGAATAGACTGGTTAAGAAGGCTTTTAAGCAGACAGCGGAGGGAAGAAGACCGAAGGGCCAGTCTAGAATAAGGTGGAAAGACACAGTACAGACAGAGCTACAAAGAATTAGAGTTAGAGGATGGAGAAGACTTGTTATGGACAGGAACGAGTGGAGGCAAGTGACGATGGAGCCAATTATCCAATAGTTAACAGTACGTCTTCCGGGTTGAAACGGTGTCATTGTTGAGACAGAAGAACTCAACGTTTTGCCCACTTTTTTAAGGGACGTCTTCAGGAGGAAAAGGGGAGCACTAAAAGAGCACGGTAACTCAATGTTTCAACCACGCTAGAGGCAAAACTCTTTTAGCAAGAGGAAGAAGGGAACGGTAACTCAATTTGTCAACCAAGCCAGAGGCGAAACCCTTCTGAAGAATTCAATTATCCCAGAGAATAAGAAAGCTGATGAAGAAGAAGGATGATAATTTCCTATAGAATGATTTTTACATTCAAAATTTTAATTTTATTTTTCTTCTTCTTCTTCTACACTTCAAGGATTATGATAATTTTTTTTTATTCATTCATTCATTCATTTATGTTTACTTATTTGTTTATTATTACATTATTAATATTATTATTATTTTGATATGTGTAGCATTCTGTAATTGGGCCTGGGGCCTGTAGAATGTGAAATACAATTATTATTATAATTCGCCTGTTCTAACACCTATCTTGCCTCGGCCTTCTCCTATCTCTTCTACCCCTCGGTTGACATTCCTTTGCCGCTAATGATAGTGATTCTTCTGATATTCTTGATACGTGTGCACACATCTATGTCCGTTCTTTAGTAGAATAGCAACATTTTCAGCCTGTATTTATAATTATTGGTGGATGCTGGAATTATGAAAGTTCCTAATTCTACAGCAGTTGGATTTGAATCAATAGTACAATATCTAATGCTTTTGTTTGTAGAATTTATTTGCTGGACTATCATATGTTTAGCTACATTTGGGCATTTGACTTCTACTATTCTAGTACAGCATGCTTTAAAGGTTAATCACGTCAGTAGTTTTAATCTATTTCAACTAATAAGTGTTTAATAAATTGTATGATATCTCGTCGAAGACTTTGCAGATGCAACAGTTAAGATTAACCGTTTACCTTTTGGTTATTTATTTATTAGGTACAAGTATATTTAACGTAAGTTTTTATTTGCAAGTTTTTCTGCATTAATTCTAAGATTTTTATACATTTCTTAATAAATAAATAAAAAAGTAAACGAATAAATATGTAAAACAGTTATTACTATTATTATTGTTTTTGATATTTAAACATTTGATGTAGTAATCTTATTTAGAATTCAGTTCGACAATTCTTGTATTTTTGAAATCAAAATTTCTGTGTTTTGCGAAAGCTATATTATTTTTATGAATTTTAATGTATCGTTTTAAAATTCTAGCCACATTTTCCGTTAAATTTTTATATATTTTTTTGAATTCAGGTTCCGTAATTTTAACTTTCGTATTTTTGAAATCAAAATGATATTAATTATTGCCAAATTTTTTATTTTTATAATTTCTAATGAATGGTTTTAAAATTCTTGCAATATTTTCTGTCAATTTTTTATTCTGTAAGTTTTAGCAATCGTCAAGAAAACTCCATCAAATTTACATTAGAAACAGAATAAAACAATTAGTTGTATTTGCTTGATACGCTGATTAAGAAAGGCAGATATCAAAATACTATATAAAAATATACAATTAGATATTTGCACGGCGTATTTAACAATCACAAGAATGTTAAAATAGGGCAAATAGGGCAAAAGGCAAAGGAAAAACAATCTGCTCTTATATCCAATATATATTCAATAACGAAAAGGAATTTATTAAACATTTTCTTGAGAGCAATGGGTGTCCTATAAATCTAATACAAAATGCTTTTACCAAAAGTGAGAATAAACAAATACAACACCAAATCATGAACCATAGTAGAGGGAAAATACATTATTCTAATAACGATTGGATGAAAATTCAGTATTACAACAGTGTTCAAAATCAAGAATACATTTATTTTAAAGCCAAACTGATAAACAAAGAACAAAATTCAAAAGACCGCGAATTCGGGAAATACTACCTACATGGGTGAAACGCCCCAACCTAAATTAAAGAACGTAAACCCTGGCCTAAACAACTGAAAAATCTAAAATTGGAGAACATGCCTGGATAAATCATAAAATCCACCAAAACAACTTTATCAAAGAACTTGTTCAAAGTAAATGGAAACTCAAAAGGACGTTCATATCTAATTACCCTTAGTAAGGTTACGGCCAAATTTTAAAATTCGATTAAAATTGAAACAAATTTTAGTATAATTATTACTTAATTCTAAAAAAATTTTCCCTAAACGAAAATTATCTAAAAATGCAAATTTACAAAAACAAAAAGTCTACTTTGGTAGGGGTAGGGTCCCATGTCTAGTTTTGGCATCGGTAAGTTAAACCAGGAGTTCGTACCAAGTCCTAAAAGAACGGTAGCCAGCGTGTGTTTAACATGTGGGTTAATTACGACGTCGGCATGGCTTTTTGTAAACTGAGCTTGTGCTTAAAGCCGGTCTGAATTCTGCACAAGGACCACAGAACTCAACACCAGGCAATATAATACGCCCGCCTTGAATTCCTACTACGATCACATCGTAACTGGTTACTTTTGTTATGTTAGGAAATTATTAATTTGTTGTTACGTTAATGCACACCTAATTACGAAGTATTACCTTGCTTTAACAAATTAGCCGTAAATTGTACTTAAGTGTCGCTTTGTGTTCGAATAAAATACACAAAGGCTAATCGAACAGCCTTTATTGTATGATTTTTCTTTTTGTTGTGGTGTTATTGTGGATGAAAATTATTTGCTTGTTATTTAGTAATTAAGTCCAGATGCAAAACTAATATTTTATATAAATTACAAATATTGAGGATGTCTCAATTCTGGATTTGTATTGCTTATAAAAAAAAATACGTTTTTGCTTGTTACAGTTAGAAAACTGAAGCTAGGAAATTAACATTAACACGTTTAAGCAAGAACTTTTACAAAAATATTCAAATGTAGGTACTTTTAACTTTTAACTTTTAAATAAACTTATCTTTCAACAGGGATAGTTTATTATTTTAATGAAATGGACTCGGTAAATCACTTATCTAGTATTGAACAACCCCGTCTGTGAACATAAAAAATCTCATGGAAATGTAGAAGTTCGTGAACATTTCTTAGTGAAATTATTACTTTCTTTTGAAATCCTTGTGGGATTACTTATTTAGCACTGGAATTCCACCCCTGGAAAGGATCTTAAGCGTGTTGGATCTATAGTTTTACCTCGTATCCAAAAGAGAGCAAAGTTACAAATTTTTTTCACTTTAAGTGGAAGTCTCACCTGACTTCGATCGGAATCGAACGCAAGAGTTCCTCGATAATAAGCTTCGGACATATCTTCAGATTGTACCATTGTACGAACGAAGTGTCACATTAAGTACGAGACATGGGCGCCGTTTAGGGAGGGCACTTGCCCCCCCTTGGAAGTTAAGTTCAACCACTATTTTTTTTTTAGAAACAATTGCAGATTTATTCTATAACGGCCCTAAAGTTTTCTATATTTTGTATATGTCATTAAAGGCTGTATATGAATATTTTATTTAATATTTATTAGTATGCAAAATGCAAGTGCACAAAATAAACATTTCGGGTTCGGACATACTGCACAAGCATAATTCGGCGCCTGTCCATGTACATTTGTACATGTACATGTATCTACTCGCGTGCATGTGCGTTTGCTGCTAGCATTTAGCATACCCAGACAAATAATATACGACCTACGACGCACACTGTCTGTGCCTATGCAAGGTTTTTCGTGGATCTACTTAGTTATTTTTATTGAATTTGTCTTCAATTTTATAAGTTTGAGTCTGCTAAACAAAATAATATTTTATAGCTACATACCTCGCGCTACAATAAATAGGATCTAATCGACAGAAGAGATATCAGGTACGTTCAGCGTAAATTATAACTTTTTTATATTAATTAGGCAAAATTATGGATATTAGGAAATTCTTTACGAAAAAATCTAAGGTTGAGGTACAGGTTGCTCCAAGACCAAATGAAGAAGGCGACCCGATTCCAAAGAAGACTAGATTAAGAACTAGTATCGATATCGAACCAATGCCCAGTACGTCCACTTCAACTTCAGCCACACGGCCACCTCAAGTTACCGTAATTGCTGATAGTTACAAAGAGAAATATGACTTAGGAAATTTTGTTGGCCAAGCTAATATTCCCGATGACATCAAATATAAGCTTCTAACGACACTCTATATTGAAGATTTAATTTCATCATTTAAGGAAGAACAACATGTTCAATAGAGCGTTCTTTCTCTACTCTAAGGAGAGTGAAGGATTGGCTTAGACCTACAATGGAGGAAAATCGGCTGTCCGGATTATGCCTATTAAGAGTTCATAGAAAGAAGGTGGAAGAAAATAAAGAACAATTAATAAAAGAGGTTATAGAAGTTTTTGCCACAAAACGAAGAAATCTTCGTTTTTTGTATGTACCTATTTTGAAATTTTTTCAAATATTCCTTGTTTGCCCCCCCCCCCCTTGGATTTTGGGTTAACAGCGCCAATGGTACGAGAAGTTATTAAGATCAGCAAAGTAGTGATATTTGTAATGCATTTGGATAAATTTCGAAATACTCTGTAGCCTATATAGAAAAATACCACTTCTGCAAGGATTTGAAAAATTGTTTTTCAGATTTACGTGACAGTAATGTATCAGTTGAACTACAGGGGCAAAGCATTGGTAGATATATCTACAGGCTGAGTCAAGCTATACGAGTTTTTTTTTTTTTATGAGTTTATTATTAGGTTATTGTTAACCATTTTTGGTATCCGTATGTTTCGAAGGGTGCTGTACAACCTGGGGTAGTCAGATTTTTGATTGGATGTCAAATGTCAAAGTAGCGATTTTCAATTGTTTATTTTTAAATGGAACAGTACACTTTTTTTTTGGCTTAAACGAAACTGTGAGATGTTCTTAATATGACCCTAATTTGTTTTTCCCACCATTTTGACGATTTTAATAATAATTATTAGCCATTTTGATTTTATTGAATTTAATATTCTTGTTTTATTCATTAAATGTCATCCGAATATTAAAGTAATCATCGTTTATTGTGTTCTAAATTGTAATTAAAGTAATTCTATTCCACTGACAATAATTGATTCGTTTTATGCAAAAACATCAAGATGCGTTTCGCGCGTCACGGTCTACTAGACTAGAATAATAAATTGCATATTTCAGGCTAAAATCGTCAAAATGGCGGCGAAAACAAACTAGGGTCGTATTAAGAACATCTTTGACATTTGACATCCAATCAAAAATCTGACTACACCAGGTTGTAGAACACCCTTCGAAACATACGGATACCAAAAATGGTTAACAATATCCTAATAATAAACTCATTTAAAAAAAAACTCGTATAGCTTGACTCAGCCTGTATAATCCAATCTATTAAGGAAAGCTCTTAAAGGACATGAAAGAAAGAGTGTAGGATGTAGGTAGGAAGACCGGTGCTCTAGAAACAAAGTTCTTGATTACTGGCCGAGTGATTAAGGTATCAACTACTACAGCCTGGACAATTTGGATTCAAATCTGAGTCGGATGACGGGCGGTCGGCCTACCCATCTATTAATGATACACTAATTTATCTATCTCGTATGAGCATTAATAACACAATTAAGCTTAATACTTATTTACTTTACGTTTAGTTATCATATCTTACCAAAGCTTCATTTTTTAGATGGATCGTCTAAAATTTCTTCAATATTACTTAATTGCAAAGGCGTATTAACAGGAATAATACTTAAAATATCCTGCAAAACTAATTCAGTCGTTCCTGATGTTCCAGGGTTGGCTTGTAGATATACGCCTCTTCATCTCTTTTATTTCGAAATTAATTGAGGCAAAGTTTTATAGAATTAATTTGTTCGTGTTTTCTGTTGCAGAAGAAATAGATGTATGCAGTGTGTTCAATATAAGCGAGCTCTGCATAGAGATCTCATAAATGATATTTTCAAAATTTAGCAACTGAGAAGATATTTAATTTTAAATTCGATATCTGCGTAAAAAAGGTTAATGAGGTTAATAATGTTAAAACGGTTTTCTGTTTCTGTTGATAAGAAAGTTATAAACAAATAACGGAAATTGCTTTCAGTTTTTCAGATTTCTATCGAAAATTAAGTAATCACTCTGACGTTTAGAGGTGGTTTATAATTGCAATTTAGACGCCATTCTTACCATTCACGAGATTCCCATGCATAACCTGCATATCTTGAATGCCATGAATATGAATTCAAATATATAATTGTTTAGGTTATACATACCTATTTCTTTGCAAACATTACTCAATGTCCCAGATTCAATCCGCTGTGAGTGTGTACTTCCTAAATGGTGAAAATTGTGATATTGTTTGGTGTTTGTTTTATTTATTATTTGTATTACTTACCCATTGTACCATTTATAATTGGCCAAGAAAAGTAATCTTCGATTTCTACGTTATTGTTGTGACTCGCAAATTCAGCTTCACTTTCTAACTCACTGAAAAAAAAAGAAAAATTAGCATTTACTTCTGTAAAATGATTCTTTTATTAGCGTTTACTTGATTCTAGTTGAGGTCTTTCCCATTCAGGTTTGTTGTTTTTATCACCGTGTTTTGTTAGGTTTCTTCGTTCAGAATCTTTTTATTTTATTTATGCTTAGATCACAATCAGAATCAGATTATTGAGACTCAAGGTTACTGGTGTCGGCTAGTTGATCTGCAAGTCTGCATGCTTTATAGTAGCTCTTTATATTGGATCGTTTAAATAATAAATTGTATACCAATAATTAATGAACACGAAGTCAGTTCCCACAAATATATTTAATTTTAGATTTTATTCATAAACGTTTTCGTACGAAAACAATTTATTATTTATCACCATTCCCATTTCGAGCAAAATGGACATCAATCATTTTATTGGATCGTTTACATAAAGCAGGATAAAGCTGATACTCTAATGTTATATCCTCTCGCTTTATTACTAATTGGTTTTTTATTTCATCGGAAATTCCTGGGCCTATAGGGTATTTATACATTGTATTGTCATGATTGGCCCAAATTGATGGAACCAAGTCGGTAGTGTTTTCGGTGGTCCAGATAATTACATCCCAAGTCATTCTAAAAACATATGTATATTATACATGTATGTTCAAAATTTGAAATTTTATCAAAAATAACAGGCGAAATTTTCAAAAAAGAAGTATAACACAGAGAATAAAATAATGAATTTGCAATATATCCCCAAATTAAATTTCTGTGTACATTAATCTTAACAAAACCTTTCTGTGGCTCGGTTCTAAAAGGACCAATGTCCAGTTTTAGTCATTTGGGCCTATTTGTATTTTCAAGTTGCATTTGAAGTAAATTTTTATGTGCAGAAACGGTCAATGTTTCTCTGTAGTGACAAGTTACAGACCTGCTTAAGGCCAATGTACACATCTAATAATTGATTTTTATAGATAAACGTCCAATGCGGACATAGGTCTGAACATACAGGGTGACAATAATCTATCTGTGTTGTATGGGTAACTTTGTTATTATAGAAGTTAGAGAGTCGGCTAAATTAGCAAAGTTGGGCAGAATTTCAAGACAAATTAGATGCCAGTTTGACATTTGACATACACTTTCAACTTTTTCAAATATTTCGAAAAAACTAAAAACATGCGATTTTTTAAATTATTTATAATTCCATAACCACCTATTCTAAAACCAAATTGAAATATGTTTCTTGTAGATATTTTTACGTAGAATTGTAAAAAAATATCTACAAAGTCATAGCACTCTCGATTTTTGAGATATAAGCCAAACTTACGTTGTTTTAAATGGCAACCATAGTAGGCTATGGATTCATTAAAGAGCTTATTTTTTGCTGATTTCAAAAATGTATAGGTTGTCATATCTGTTTCCGTTAATTTTCTCAGAATTTGCAAAAAACTGAAATTAATGATGATAAATAATAACCATGAACTAAGAATGCCTTGGAATTTTGTCATAGTCTCTTGTTTAGTAACTCATCATCAAAAACAATTGAAATTATCAATTTTTTTTAATTAAACAAATAACAAATAAAATCGGTACTTAGTAACTATCGTTATGGATAACAGAACTAAATAATAAATGTAAGTAACTATAAAAATAAATTAATGATTATAATAATACTTCAAGGTGACCACCATTTTCTTGGACACATAACTGACATCGTTTTAATATTTCACGTTGCAATGCAATTTATTTAATGTATTATGTCTAATTTCGGCTACAGCTCTTCTTATTTTTATTTTCAGGTCATCAATGTTATGAGGCTTTTCTTTGTACACTTTGTCTTTAATAGTTCCCCATAAAAAAAATCTAGGGGAGTTAAGTCCGGAGACCTGGGAGGCCACGCAATAGGACCTCTGGTACCTATCCAATTAGGAAAGCTTTCCGATAAATAGTGTGACACAATGTGAGCATTGTGAGCAGGTGCTCCATCGTGTTGGAAGTAATTCAAATTTTGTATAAAATTTAATGGAAGATCGTCCAACATTTCTTCGAATTGACTACGTAAAAATAGCAAATACCTCTCTGAATTTAGATTTTCCTCATAAAAATAAGGACCGAGAAGTTTTGTTCCAAGAATGCCGCACCAAACGTTAATAGAAAAAACGTATTGCTCTCGCCTTTCAACCGTTAAGTGTGGATTTTCCCTTGCCCAGTAAATATGATTTTTTTCTATTAAATAAACCATTATTTGTAAATTTGGCTTCATCCGTAGATAGAATTGATTGAGAAAAGACTTCGTTTCTTTCACTTTCTTCAACAAACCACATAGCATAATTGAATCTTCTTTCTAAATCTGTTGGATACGAGTACAATGTGTTTCCAACATGATGATGATAAGGTTTTAAATTATTTTGTTTCAAAATTGTTCTTGCTTGTTCTCTGGATACATTACACTCAAGTCCAATTTCTCGCACAGATGCAGTTGGTTTAAAAGTATTGTATGCCAAAACACGCACCTCTGCTCCTCCATTAATATTTTTCTTAGCTTCTTTTGGTTTACAAAATGATCCATACCGTTTTAAATTGGATTCAAGTTTTGCAAAAATCCTTTTATCTGGCTGCCTTCTTGCCATGTATGTTTGCAGATACAATTCAGAAGCTGCATTCGCATCACGATTACAATTGTAATAGCAAAATAACATATCATTTCTTTCTTCCCACGAGTAAGCCATTTTTTTTAGTAACTTTAACAGAACTACTTAACACATTCACATTCGTAATTATCAGCAAAACAGGACTAACTTTGACAATTAAATTTGTTTTGTTGTTTTCCAATTCCAAGGCACTCTTGTTGTAGGTACTATGCAGCTAATTATTAATTATGATCACTAACTTCAGTTTATTGCAAATTCTGAGAAAATTAACGGAAACAGATATGAAAACCTATACATTTTTGAAATCAGCAAAAAATAAGCTCTTTAATGAATCCACAGCCTACTATGGTTGCCATTTAAAAGTAAGTTTGGCTTATATCTCAAAAATCGAGAGTGCTATGACTTTGTAGATATTTTTTTTATAATTCTACGTAAAAATATCTACAAGAAACATATTTCAATTTGGTTTTAGAATAGGTGGTTATGGAATTATAAAACATTTAAGAAATCGCATGTTTTTAGTTTTTTCGAAATATTTGAAAAAGTTGAAAGTGTATGTCAAATGCCAAACTGGCATCTAATTTGTCTTGATATTCTGCCCAACTTTGCTAATTTAGCCGACTCTCTAACTTCTATAATAACAAAGTTACCCATACAACACAGGTAGATTATTGTCACCGTGTATATGTTTATTATTCAATTCCTAAAAAGGCCAAAGTCGACATTGGCCCTTCTTATGTACCAGCCAAGTAAGCCATTTAACGTTTTTTGTCTTAAACGTTTTACTGTGAATGTAGTTACGTTGCAGCTGTAATGAACAATTTCGTTCCGTTTTTTTTTAAATAAATATTGTAAAACATGTTCTCTCGTGGTAAAAAGTTAGCAAATTTGGGCTTAGCCACAACAATAAATAATATTGATCAAAGTAAGTAGCAGTAGCTAAGAGGAAATAAGGAGGAAAGTAGGAGAAAATACAGCAGAATTTATTATTCGGATTAAAATTTAGAAAGAATTGAAGACTGTCAAATCATGCTTTTATCAACACTGGGATCTGACAATAAAGAAAGTTCGGATAATAGTTCAAAAGAAGCGGATTTCAACTGATGCTAGGTGAAAACAATAGAAATCAGCCTAAGGTAAAATAAGGAGATATAATCAGACGCCACATTTAGACGTTTCGTTCCGTTTAAAGTCATTAACCTAGAGAATAATCTACACAAAAATACCTGTTAGCTTCCAATTTGTCGATATTTAAAAGGTATAACCTTTATATTGCGTACTGCCAACAAAATAATATAGTAGGTGCCGAGAAATGCATCAATGTACAAAAATTGTTTTGTAGAAGCTATGTTATCTTTCAAAAAACGTACAATGATACGTGTCCTACATGCGATAGGCATAATATTCCTCTGAAGTCAATCAAAGACGCAAATGAAAAAACCAGTATCGAAATGGAAAATAATGAACATTTGATTTTAGCATTCCGTATATAAAGAAAAAAAACATAAGCTTGCATGCAAAACCAACCCTAAACCATTGATTATCAATTTTGACCTGCAAAAATGTTTACCCACGCCCTATTCAAAAAGCAGCATATCATTTCATAAACGTAAATTATGGACTTTTAACCTTACCAACTTTGAAACACAGAAAATTTTAAACTCTGCCAAGCGCAAGTGCTATCTATGGAATGAAACAATAGCGCTACGAGGTGGCTAAAAAATTGCATCATGTCTGTATACTTAAAGGTAAAGGTAAATATATCATGGGCGGCAATATGGAGGGTTAAGGCCTCCTAAGTCGCTTTCATACCTCGGTTGTTTCGCACGCAATGCGTACGGGGTGATCTGGTAGCACGCTATTCCAGATCACATCAACCAAATTGTGATGTAGGTACAGTGATGGTTATCCTGGACAAAATAAAAACATTTTAGTTTCGGCAATGCTACTTACCATAGAAAAATTTAACTGAGAACGAAGGCAGATAAATATTTATCATAAATTTTTCGTGTCAGGACACACGCAAATGGAAGCAGACACGATTCACGCAGAGATTAAGAAAACTAAAAAGTCCGCTGCAGGAAAAATGGAAATTCCCAGAGACTGGGCGAAGTTGATTCGTTTTAACACCAACAAAAACCACCTATTTGTGTTCATTAACTGCGGCAAGAACAATTCTGGAAAGTTTCAACATACAAAAACAAATATTCTAGGTGAGCCAGCATTCTGGTCCAAGATAAGGCTTATTTAATATTCTAGCGAAAATCTTGGCCTGCTAAAATACAATTTTAGACAAACCCTTAAGTATACCAGCAATTAACTTGCAGCATTTAAGGGATATGTTACTCTACATTAACATTATTTGTAGTTTCTCAATAACGTGACAGCATCACCAACAGCTACCCATACTCTCAGTGGAAGTGAAGATGAAGATCTTCACGAACTTTAATTTTCTAATTTCTATTCTAATTTTGTACCATTTTTCCTGAAAATAAATATTGCTTTTTTTTCATTTGTTGAAATAATACAGTTTTAAGTTAGGCCAAAGTCTTCTTTGCCATGTTTTCTATGGACCCTAAAAGGGCCAACGTTATATATATTGAAATAATATCTTTCGGATAAATTTATAAATAAATATTTTTTTTAATTAATTTGATTTTGAAATGTATACTTTAAAATTGTACAAGTCTAATTTTTAATAACATGTAAATAATGTAAACTTTTTAAGATAAATGTTAATAATTTTAAATTTTGTAGAATATTAGATTTATGTAAATATTGTTAATTTAATGTTGTAAATGATAAAGGTTTTGTTATATTTAAAAAATTAAGATACCCAGGGAAATATTACCATGTTAAAATAAAAAAATTGAAATATAATAAATAAAACAATTTTGAAATTAGAAGATTCTTTTTCAAAAATCCTAATTTTGAAAAAGGAATTATAAACAAAATAGATTTAATAAAACCTTTATCAAAGTTTATAAAGAAAATGTTTAATGATACCTATAAACTAAAAATAAATGGAAAATATTTATAAAAATAAAAATACAGTTCTTAGTTACAACTATTTTATTGGAAGAGGTTGAAATTGCAAAATAGGATATTTTGGTCTTGGAATTAGATTGGAGTTGGAAGTTTATTTATTGGACGAGAGTAAAAAGGTGGAATTTTAAGATAACAGTGACAGGAACGGAACGTGTTGCAGCTATCGTGGGATATTGCTGAAAATAGGATTACATGATTATTAGTGTGGTGGTTAAAAGTGATTTAAGGTATTTATAAAAACAAATTTTGGTTCTTAAAGAGTGTTTAGTTAGATAATAATTTTGTGTATTAAATTGTCAAAAGTTGGTAAATCGATCCCTTTAACGTCCTTTTGATAAGAGTTCTTTTAAATTAGTAAATTTAAATACAGGCTGAGCTAACCGGAGAAAAATGTGTGAAATGTGCTAGTTTTTCAAAAATAATTAATTTACAATTAATTTCAAAGAGGAAGCATCTCATATCATTACAATATATATATATTTTTTTTTGAAAAAGAATGTGTTTAGAATATTCTAACGAATTTTACAAATAAAAACAATGACTAACAATGCCATTTTACAAGAAAAAATAATTTAAAAAAAGATTTAAATGATGTAAATTTAAAGCAGAAACTAACACTGATTTGTCAAAACTGGCATTTTATGACTTTGACCCTTTTAGAACCAAGCCACCGCTTTATTTACTGTAGTAAAATGAAATGTTATGAATAATTGATTAATACAATCTTAAATGTTATTCCATAATGTTTCCGTTTTTTTTTCTACAACACAGTTTTATTAAATATTGGTTCAGCCTACTTTAAGAACTTAGGAAGATTCACGACTGTTATATAAACAAAACGTACAACATAAAAATATGAGAATATAACAATTTACCGAAAAAGAATAAAATTTTCAATTTTTTAGAACTGAACTATCTTTGAATGCCCAAAATACTTAGAACACAAAAATACAAAAGGAATTATTTGTAATATTCACGATCGTTTTGAATTTTAAAAAGGGAATTTCTTCATAAAAGAGGTTCGCTAATGAAGTCTGTGTATCGTACTTAAAATTTCCGTTTTTTATGTATTAAAAACTATTTCATAAAATCCAAACTAACAGCCTAAATCTTGTTGTCTTAACTTAACAAATTCAAATTTTTTATTACTTTTTAAACGAAATCAATCCGGCCCTTAGTGTAGCTGCGAACACTATACAACCATGTAAAAGAGATACGCTTGGTGGGTTGCCTGCACTTATTCCCTAACGACGGAAATGAAAATAATTTTGTAAATCTAATATTAACTTGCATCATACTGCTGGTATAAATGTTAAATAATTAAATAAACCGACATTTTGAATTTACTTTTACGCAAACTTATTTCTTGGTTTTATTAACGACTTTTGGAGGATACAGACGTTAAGCATTATATTTATTTTCTGTCGTGAAAAGCCTTTTTTTATCATCTTAGTAAGATGTTTGCCCCACACTGATAAGACAACAAAATTGGAAATTTTAAAAACATCTCTTCGGACTCTTTTGTTTCGATAGAAAAATGCAAACATAAACCAAAATTTACTCATTAACGCCTACAAAAATATGAAAGAATACATAATACTTACAATTTATTTCGCTAATAACGGTTAACAAAAGCACATAAAAAATTACAAGTAGCCAGAAATTAGGTTTTCTTTAATTGCATGTGGGTGAAAAAAGTAAAGGTAAAAAGCAAATCCGTACGTTTTTCGGCAGCCCACTGTTTTTAGATAAGAACAAGATTAAGAAACTTCCTATTTCCCAACATTATTTTCTTTGAAAATTCAGAAAACATTCTAACGACCTTCTCTTTTCCATATTTCACAAAAATAATCACAAAGGAAAATTTAAACGGACAAATTCCATTCCAATAAATCCTATAAACCGGAATGTTTGTGAACATTCTCTCAAATCTGTTATTATTACGACTGAAACAAGAAGATAAAACGACGTTAAGGCTGGAACAAATTGGGTTAATGAACGAATGCAGATAATGGACAAATAGACAATTTGAGTGCAAACAGTTTTTCGTGATCGTTGTTAAAGCACAGTTGCGTTTTTATGTTATTGAAAGTGCAAAAACGTAAGTGAGGATTTACTTATATTTATGATTTGGCGATTAACCATCGTTAAAAAGAGCATTAAGATGAGGTGTTTTGTAAATATTTTTTTGCTGGAGGTTCGTTAAAATTAGTAGTTTTAAATTAAACAATGGGCATGAAGTATTTATTGAAAATTATTTTCTGGGAAAATTTCTATTAATAGGTGATTTTGATTATACGATTTATGAATGCTATAAAAGTGAATGAATTATGTTCAAACCGACTAATAAATCTACTTAAACTACCAGCGTGAGGATACAATTTTTATGTTTGAATGGTACCTAGAGTGGTGTTATTAAAAAATTGGTTTGATCAAACTAAGTTTAAATTAGAAGGGTAGTCAGAGTACGAGAACGGGATCATCAGTGAAAACCACACTATCAAAGGTTCCACGTTTTAAAAAATAACTTTTTTCCGCCCGAAAAAAAAATCAGATAGTTAAGTAAAAAATTAATAAAAAAAAATCTAAATACAGCAATTTTTAAAGATTTAAAACCTTTGTCGATATATAAATATTTGAGATTTAGTTGAACTACAGGAAAACAAAATCCCAAACCTCATTGATCAAGTTTGGAGATAATCGTCACTTCATCAATTCTCGTTGGTCATAAACTTTCACCCACAAAGGCAAATAAGCAATTTTCCATCGCATTATAAATGATTATTTATTCATGTAAGAATTGTCGATAAATTGTCAGCATTACCAGCAGAAATTCAAGAAGTAAACAAGACAAATTTAATATAGGGTCCTATATTTTCTACTAATTGTATTCACGAGATGAAAAACAAAGTTCGCGATTTTCATTATTATCTAAAATATTTTAACAATTAACATCACAGATATTCTACATACGAGTATTAGCAATTAACTTTATCCAAATCATTTTGAAGATTTACACCACTACCATGGCACACTAGCTAACTGTGACGATCATTAGTGAATAATATCACGTAAATTTTAGTGCTGACAATTTATTCGAATTAAATCGATTTTCGAATATTCAGATATCACGATTAATCGATTACTACGAATAATCGATGACTATAATTTTTCAATTGATCGCGATAAATCCGTAATTCACAATTAATCGATTGATTGATATTGTTTATTTTCGGTTACTGAGTTACTTAATTTTGATACACAGGAAACTCAGAAGGCTGTAGATTTAAAGTGACATTTATAAGTACAACAACTTAGGAGCGTCCCTTTGCACATCAGGAACCACTCAGGAACGTCAACCTGAGTTCCTTTAATAAGCGTTGATTTGTCTGGGACGAAATTAGGAGTCTAGTTAATTATTTGCATGGTAATCAACTGTCTTCCGTATGTTGTAATTCTTGAATGATATAGGAAAAATATTTATATAAAAAAAATGTTACCGCTGTAACGATTTGAACCACTGACCTTTTGGCTTAAAAGCATGTTCCCAAAAATTGTTATTATTTACGACATAGACTTAACGTAAACTGGAAAAATTTAACAAAACATTCGACAGTCTGTTTAATAACTCAGCTGAAATTTCTTGTAGTGATGCAATAAGTTTTACTTTCTGGTTTTGATTATTTGCTATCAAAACATGACCTGCATCCGATCGAAGGTCATAGACATATCCAGAATTTCCCATCGTGATACCAGAATGACTGGCTAAACTGAATAATAACATTTTAGAGGAAGTATCTTTATCGTGTTCTAATTTTTATTAAATTTATTATTTATATATTCCATATTAAAGAATTAAAGACAAAGACTTCGCCAAACATTTTGTTTTCCATTATTAACAAGAATTCTTTTGCAGCCTTTTCCTCGTTAAAATCTATATCTGCGATTGATTAATCTTCCGCCATATTTAGATAATGAAAAAATCTATGATCCTAGTTTCTCTTTTTCTTCAATAATTTTTTCTACAATTATATTTGCTCGTCGAAAAGGGAAGGGTTTGCAATAGGCTACGTTGATGACCTTGCTATTCTGACAACAGAAAAATTTTACAGTGAACTTATGCGGACACTTAAGACTGTGCAGAACTGGTGTACCAGGCAAGACCTCAGAGTTACTCCATCCAAGGACGTGCTAGTAAATTTTATTAAAAGACGAAGATTGGAAGGTTCGAAGGAACCCAAACTCTTCAACAGTACGCTAAACGCCTCCAAGATTGTGAAATATCTGGGTATTATCTTTGATGCTAAGCTGACATGCAGGGCTCATGTGGAAAGTCAAGTTATGGAGGTACAGTGTCTCCCTCTGGAGATGCAGACACCTTTTGCTGGACTTGGGTTCTCAAACCGCAGATCATCCTAGGGCTGTGCAGTGGTGAGACCAACGATTACCTATGCTTCTTTGGTTCGGTAGACGGCCACTAGTAAGTTTACCTTTAGTCGAAAGCGCAATCATATTTAAAGATTAGCCTGTCTTGGAGTTACAGGCACGATGCAAACCGTCCCACCGCGGCTCTTGATGTACTTTTGCGTCTCCCGCCTCTTCAGCTACTGATTAACGTTGAGGCGGGGAGCAGCCTACAGAGTTAATCAAATAGGGGCCTGGACAACTAAAGGGAAACAAGTATGGCATTCAGGAAATATGCACTTAATGGCTAGAGTTCCGGAATTGCTAGCTAGTAGTGATTTTGTCACATCCATATTCTCCTTGCATTCTTGATAGGAATGAATGGCAGCAGCCAAAGGATCGTTTGATTTCGGAGGGGCTAGTCTTGTACACTGACGGCTTCAAATCAAGCGAGGGAACAAGTGTTAAAATATAAACCAAAAAGCCGAGATCCAACCTGATGTTTGCACTTGCTAAATACGCTACCATTTTTCAGGCAGAGATGTTTGCAATTCTAGTCTTCTTCGTAAAAGGTACTTTCATATCTGTATTTGCAATAACAGTCAGGCAGCAATTCAGGCAATCAGCTCGCTCAGAATCGTCTTGGGGTTGGTTCTAGAGTGATGCCTGGTACTAAATAGGCCCAGAGAAACCAACTGGGTTAAAGTGCTATGGGTACCTGGACATAGTAGCATTGAGGGTAACGAAGAAACCGATGGTTTGACCCAAAAGTGGCTCGTTGAAGCCTCTTTAAGGCCTTGAACCGGCTCCGGGAATTATCCAAGCAGTTGCGAGGGAAACAATTAGTCACTAGCTTGTAGGACAAATGGTAATCTATTGGAATTCGCAAATAGTTATGAGACAGGCGAAACTCCTTATAAGGTCGTTTCCGTGAGACAAATTGTACAGACGATTATAACGCACGCAAGGATCGTCTTGGTCTACTAACAGGTCATGGGCAGCTGAAGAAGTTTCTGCACACTATGAGAATTGTTAATGACTTTGGGTGCGGGAGATGTAAAAAAGGAAGAATCCTCCATACATGTTCTGTGTGAATGCCCCGCACTTAAGATATTAAGGTAGAAGATGTCCAGAACAGGTTTACTAGAACCACAAGCTATTAGAGATATCAGGATAATTCAATAGCCAGATAGATGGTTAGTAGTTACAATGGGTCTGCCTGAGTGCACTCCGTTTCATACGACCACCAAAAGAAAGAAGAGGTTGTTATTGGTGTTTTTATTTTGACAGGAGGTGAAATCCTTTATGGATTATCCCCAGGCATATGGTTCTTCCCCCGGCCCAGGAGTGCTGGACTTCAGTGACTCCTGTCACTATGTACCAGCTAACACTTCTTCATCCTAATCAACGATACGGCACCGTTTCTCACATTACTTCGTATCATTGACGGTATTATTCATTTAGTCGCCATCTTAGTCTCTAGCCTTTAGTCTTTCTTATACGTTTTTTTTACAGTCCTCGGGTTCTTCGCCGTGTTCTCTCTCCTTCATAATCTTTACTATCATGTCTACAATAATGTTCCACTTAAAGTCGCTCTGCAGCATTTCACCAACCATGATTTGAGGCGTTATTTCGTTGCCTAGTATTGTCTCTATTCTTCTTCTTAGATCGTTCCATTTTGGGCATTTGAAGATAGCTTGTCTAGCGTCATCCTTTGCATGTTGACAGTAGACGCAGGTCTCTTCGTCTATTTTACCAATCCTTTTCAAGATATTCGTGTTACGTTTCGTTAATTGTTGTTAAATAAATAATTCATATGCTGAATCGGGAATTTTTAAAACATTATGGTAATTACAGTAGACACGCGATAATGTGAACAAAATAAAACAAGGCGTGTTCACGTTTGCGATTTGTTCATGTTATCGAATAGTAATGATTTTCTACTAGAAACTGATAAAAAAAGATCAAAAATAAAGTAAAAATTGTTTATTAACGTTTTACACTAAAATACAAGCTACTGTTGCAGAAAAAAATCAGCAATTTTGAATTGAAACGTTTACTGCGAAACTAAACACTCTGAACACAAGCAACAATTACGTTTTTAATGCATCAGCTTTAAAAGAGATTTGGCGCCACGGAAAACGGTTGTATTTATTTAACTGTCTACTAAATAGAAACGCTTATCAGTAGACAACTAAAATTAACCAAAACCCATATATGCAGTCACATTTCTGCACCGTCAACGTTGTTATGTCTGCAAATACCTTTAATGCTGCATAGACATGCAAACAAGTTAAAGGAAACGCCAGAAATTCAATATGTTTTCATACATCATAAACAATGTTCACGTTAGTGAGGGTTAGTGTGTTCACGTTATACGGTGGTCAATATAATAAAAATGTTGTTCATGTTAACCGGATGTTCACGTTACCCGATGTTCACGTTAGCGCGTGTCTACTGTAATCGCTTTTTAGTCATTCTAGACAGATAAATGCCACAATAGGTAATTGAAATGTGTCTGCGAAACAATTGTTTTTCTAGTTTCCTGTTGCTGTTTCATTCTGCGCCCAAATAGATTGTTTGCTATTTTTGATACCCCATTTTCATATGATTAATTTTGTCAAATTATAAATTTACTTACTTAATCTGGGTCCTTTCGATATAAGCAGATATTGCAGTTGAGTTATGGTATCCTAATGCATGTTTCTTTCCATTGCGAGTTGTGGAATTTCTGCTCATATTACTTTCTACTTCTGTCATATTTTTTACCAATCCATGATTTTGCATATGTTTTCTTTTCTTCCTCGATCAAACGCTTTTTTCGTACCACTATAAATAGTCTAGATATACAATCCTTACCTATCTTTATTGTTTTTTCGCTTATATTTCTGATGGTAAATATATGCTCCGGTATTCTTCTGTTCTTCCTAAAACTACTTTGTACTTCTTTCATTGTGTATTCCAGCTATTCCTTAAGTATAGAATTGCCGCTTGTGTTTTCCCTGTGCTTTTTACGTTTACTGTCACCTGACTTATAAAATATACAGTGACCGGCAAAAAGTTCGCAACATATGGGAAAAAAGTTTATTATTAGAGTATCGAAAAAACTTTTATGGGGGATGGGTTCTGCATGTCCGATAACCTAAAAATTAAATTTGAGGTATGTCACATGACCACTGGTATGGCGACTTCACAGTGATTTTTTTTTAATTTTCCGCCATAGCAGTGGTCATCTGACATACCTCAAATTCGATTGTTAGGTTATCGGACATGTAGAACCCATTCTCCAGAAAAGTTTTTCGATACTCTAATAATAAAAATGTTTCCCATATGTTGCGAACTTTTTGACGGTTACTGTATAAATGATTATAATTCCCATTTTGCAGTCGTTTGGGGATACTCTGTCAATCAACACTTTTATCTATCACTATCATATAATGATTACAACACTCGCCTATCGCCTCGCATTGTACACTTCATCCTCGTGTAATATAGCCTACATTATATTATGCTCATTAAATAAAATACTATTTACTTTATTTTTCAAAATACAATTTTATAAAGTAAAATATTTTGACAGTTAAATTGATACCTAACTTATATTTACGTAAAAGCCAGCCGTACATATGAAACATTTTAGTGTCAAAATATGAAAACATTCAAATTTACCTACCCCACATCTGGCGTATTTTTGGCGACTTTACACTTTATATAGCAATTAAAGTAATATTTGCCAAGTGAGTATTCAAATTTGTAAATTTGGAATTTACAATATATAAAAATATGATTGAATTAAGTCTCTCTCCTATATCACAGCACAATCGTTGACGTGTTCTAATCTTTAGTACAAATATATTAACACTTAATTAAATGAAATAAAGGATACGAAATGCGCACATCTTGCACAACCTTTCCGAAGGTTTCAATGTTGCAATAACAATTATTTTCTTGTAAAATGAAGTTAATTCACCTATCAACTTATAAATTAAACATATCATTTAAAATTAATTCAAAGATAGTGAAGAGAAAATTGCATTCCAAATAACATCACTAATGAGATGTAAACAGAACCTACGTTATCGGTTTCTGTGTTCCGTTTCTTTTCAAAGTCGGCACCGCCGAGAGGAATTTTTTTAATTTTGACACACGGGAAACTCAAAAGACTGTAGATCTGAAGTGACATAAGTAACGAACGACTTAGGAACGCCCCCTTGCACATCAGGAGCATTAACTTGTGTTCCTTTAATAAGCGTTGATTTGTCTGGGACGAAATTAGTTCACTTTTGGGATTTTTAGTAATTAGGAGTTTGAATGGTAATCAAGTATCTTCCGTATGTTATTATTAAATAAATTTGAATAAATTTTGAAAAACTTTTATAAAGAAAAATGTTACGAATGCAGTGATTTGAACTTCTGTGCTTTGGCTTAAAGGTATAATATATTCTCTAAAATTATTGTTATTTACCTTTTTTTTATAAATTAAAAAAGAAACTTAGAAAAAAATATACTTATAAACCAAATATTTGATAGTCGGTTTAATAAATCAAATCAGGGAATTTTACTTCTGATTTTGACTGTTTGTTACCAAAACATTACTTGCACCCGATCAAAGGTCACAGATATATCCAGAAATTCCGATCGTGATACCAGAATGACTGGCAAAACTAAATAATAACATTTTAGAGGAAGTGCTTTTATCGTGTTCTAATTTGTACTACATTTATTATTTATAGGTATCTTTAGTATTAAAGACCCAATTTTAAATTGAAGCTTCTGCTTCACTCGTAAAAATGTTATGGCAGTAATCTCAGCCATCACTGCATATAATGAATTGTACAATAGTAACAGTAGGCGGTCAAAAACAACTGATAATTAACAAGAAGACGCTGAACAAGATTAATACCAATTGTTTTCTACCTCCTATTATTATTAATTACTCGTACTAACGAATTGAACCATTATGTGTATTAGCAAGGAATGTTGTACCTAACATCATTTACTATTAAATTCATCAAATGCAACGTCGACTGATTTTTAAACATTATTTTGCGAGGTTGTTTTTTAATAAACAATAACTTATGCTACATGGCCAAAAGGAGAATTTGATGCACTTTTAGAATTCTAAAAGAGGAAATTCTTATTCGTTTTGCTAATGTTCAATTGTCTTTTCTTGGGCGCCATACTGTTTAAGCATGAAAACTTCACCTCTTGACTTTTCTTATACGGCTTTTGATTTAAAAAAATGATTTGTGAATCATACAGTCTATTAAATAATTGCAGAACCAAAGAAATTAGCAAAATAATAAAATGTTTTTACGAAAATTCGTCAGTGGAATTAGATACATGATTTCCTACTTGTGAACAGATTCAAAGCGTATATGCCCAGTTGTTGCAAAAATTACTAATAAATTATTTAAATTCGATAGTTACTAAGTGTAAGTGCTTCCTTTCAAATTTAAAATTAAAATGAGCAATGAAAGCGAAGGTCTGTAAAATGCAATCTTACAAAACAAGCACTTTAAACATTAGGTAATTACTAATTGCATTAGGTATATATACCTATTGTTTGTAAAAAGAAAATTGCAAATAAGACGCAGAAACACAGAAAATTTGAATCAAACTGGTTTCTAAATAACATCAAACATTTTAATCAAATTAATGAATAAGTAAGTAATTACATTTATTCTCGTAATTATTTAGTTGCAATATTTAACTAAAACGTTTTCTAGTTTTTTAATTATTTTTATTTTAAGTAATAAACATTCTTATAATGTCATCAATTTTATAGTTAAAATTATAAGTAACAGTTTGCGGCGTTTTCTAAAGGTTGTACTGGCAATTCTTCGTTTTGCCTTTTTTTAATTTAATAAATTTCACTTGTGGTTTTGTAGGGGCGGTTGATGGATGTGGCAGAGTGCAGATAACGAGTGCAACATCATATAAACATAAAGTTAAAATAAAGTTTTAAATAACTTAAATAATTCTCAGAAAAGTTTATTGAAACAAAAGGAAGATATACTAATTAACGGAAAATAAAGTAAGGAAAACAAAAAATATTAGGGAAACACGGCAATGTAAACATAACATCCAAATACAAATTACTACATCGAAAACGGTAAACGTCAACTACATCGAATTCATTTACACATAATACAAAAGTTACACCGAAAATAGACAAACAAAATGGCGGAAAGCAAAAGTGAGGAAAACGGAAGAAATGAGCATAGTATGAAGGAAATACGGAACATGTTTGAAACTAGAAAATAAATTAGATCGATTGGAAATAAAAATAGATAATTCACAAGCAAAGATCCAAAAATTACAACAGGAGAACGAAGAACTAAAAAAAAACTGTAGAAATACAAAAACAACAAATAGAACGAATATACAAAGAAAATACACGAACATTGTAATATACGGTATACAGGACGAAGAAAATGAATTACAACAATCAAGGGAAAACAAAACAAAGGAGATTTGCAATACGATGAAAATTCAACTAAATACTCAAGTAGACATAGCTTACAACACGAATGGAAAGATACTCTGAAAACAAACACAGACCGATCCAAACAACACCAACACCTAAGAATAAAAAGCTAGAAATATTGAAAAATAAATTCCAATTAAAAAACACTCATTTTTGGATTGAAGAAGAATATACAAAACAGGAACAGAAAGAAAGGAAAGTATTGATAGAACACTTAAAAGAAGCCAGGAGGTTTTAACGCCAAATTAAAAAGCAATAACTTAATAAATAATGAGTAATGTCGTCTATACAATAAATGTGTTTAAGAATGAAGAGACAGAAGAAAACAGCGTCATAACTGGAGTGAAGAGAAATTTAAGTGAGAGATCGCTATATCAGCAAGAAGGAAGACAGGAAAAGAAAACAAATATAATAGGTAACGAACCTAATTGATAGGAAAGCCCAAGAACGAGAAAAACCAAAACACACTGTTATAATCCCCCCCCCCCCCCCAAAAAAAAACATTCAACAGTTATTATTACCCATCAAACCAAATTAAAAATGTCAAAGAGAAACAAACATAGCAGCAAGAAAAAGATACAACACCACATCAAAGATAGCAATTAATAGTTAACCGTCCTGGAGTAGAAATGGCAAAGCTACTCCCAAACGTAAAGCCAATTGCCAGGAAAGCTCCAATACAAAAACAAACGTTTAAAACTAAAAAATAGAAAACTGTGGAGGAATGTAGTGGAGCAAGCCAAAACCCATTTAGGGTTATAGAGCTAGATAATAATAATAATAACAATAACTTTCACTATTTCGATTGTGTCTACACAAAGACAGCATAACTAATTTGTAAATGAAATAGAACAATATTCTGCGGATATTAGAGTCCAATATTATATACAGAATGTCTCTCTAAAAACGTTATAAATTGTGCATTGCAAAAACTAAACCTTTTAGGATAAACCGATATTGAATCTAATAATTTACTTTTTACTAAAATCAGCCGTTGCGACACCCTGTATGCATAATAGACGTAATACCAATGAAACAATTGATACAAAAATAATTAGATGGCTAATATGGTTAGATAAGGGTCATCAAACGTCACACCTTATATTCTGACGGCAATTGGTTGGCATTTGCTTCACAGTTTGACAGTATTGTTGCTAGTCTTGGTGCTTTTTTGTCATTTAACGTTCGTTGATTCTTTTTTAGAGTCATATCATCTTTATTTGGATAGAACGAAGGAGTGTTATCAAGAAAAATAAAGCTTGCATTTGACGGTAGACATGAATAAAGGTCACTGATATCTAGTATATAATAGTAGTCCCGCCATCAATACATGGGGCACCCCATGCTTAAATAGTTAGTTTATTGCGACACATTGTTGTGTGTCACTTACTTTTTCTTTTAGTCCTTCTGATATTTAAGGTTCGTTATCATCATTGTTGTACATATCCCGTTGACACACCCCTTCGAAAGAGCTCGGTGCTGCTACGTTTAAACAGTCGAACAGATAAATCCAAGATATTTCCCGTCTAAAACATATTAACCTCCATTTCTCATTGGGGCAGTCTATACCTACTTGTAATTTCTTAGAATATGACTTAAGTATTCAAGCTTCTTCGTTTTTGTTGTGTATTATAATTTCACATTCTTCAATTCATACTTTTAAGGACCTCTTTCAGCAAATTTTCGACATCAAAGCCATCCATTAAATCCAACGAAAAGTTCATGAAAAATAAAAAAGCTTACTGATCTGTTCAAAATGAAATAAACAGAATTTACTCACCGGGGGCTTAAGCCCTCCTGGCTTCAGTGCCCCCCTAACAGCTTACAAGGTAGACACCTACTAATTCTAAAACATTAAATTTTAGAAAATTCCTTAAAACAGGAAAACATATACTGAGTGCGGCAAAAACATCAAAAGTTAAAGGATATATAATTCTAAAAATATTAAATTAGTAATTAATTCAAGAAAAGTGTAAAGCTGAAAAGATTCAAAACTGAAGGGATTTGAACACTGAAAACGTATGCTGAAACATTTAATATATAAATGCTGAAAAAAGATTAACTCCTGCAATAAAGAACTATAAAACCTGAAAAATTCAAGTAGGTACTAAAAATTGTTAAAAGCCTAAAACACCTAAAACCTACAAAATATTAAAGGTTAAAAATTATCAATTCCTGCGAACTTTACAGCTGAAAATTAGAAATTAGTATATTATTAATATTGTTGAAATTTTTGATCCGAAAATTCTTACTTCTCAAGCAATAATTTTAATCTGAAAATTATTCGAACAGAAACAATTAACCGCTGAAAAATTATCGATAACTAAACATTGAGCGCTGAAAATATTCCTCAGAAAAATCAATACAAAAACAAATATTCAGAACAGAAGTGTTTGAAGACTGACAAAAAATCAAATGGAGAGAACTTGAAAACTAATTATTGACATACTGAGAAAACTGAAAGATATAATCTGAAACTGTAAAAATATAAAATATAGTAAATATTTATCGCTGTAAAAGTCTTAACTCCTGTAAAAATAGTGTTGTTGTTATTATTATTATAATTTTAAATATTATATTATAACTATGTAAATAAAAACAGTTAAAACCTGAAAATATATTAAAGATCAAGAATGATTAAACCCTGCAAAAGCCTACAAATCCTGTAAAAAATTCCCTACAGATGATACTAATTTTAATATTCCACTGTATTTAGGCTTTGCCTGTTTTCCCATTAACATTCTCCTAGTGTTAAAAAAATATATTAACCGCTGAAAAGTATTTAAAGCGAAAAACATTTTATGGTAAAAACATTAGCTTGAAAAATTAATTAAAAAAATTACTCTACGAGAAATGTTAACATAATCTTACGGCTGAAAAATTTCAATGCTGAAACAATATAAAAACTAATTATTTAAATACTAAAAAATACTGAAAAATCTTAGCTGCAACAGTGACAATAAATGTTAGTTATTCAAAAATAATAACTCCTGAAAATGTGAGCAGCTTTAAAAATTAAAAGCTATAGAAATCCTTAAAAATAAAAGAGTAAAACCTGAAAAAATATTGAAGGTTAAACATTATTAAACCCCGAAAACTGAAAGCTGAAAATAGGGAAATTAATAATTAAATTCTGAAAAGTAGAACTCGATTAATAGCAATGTAAGTGTTAAAATTTAAATAAGTAGGTACCTTGTTTTCACCTGTAAAATGATTATGATTAGAAGCTGAAAAGTTAAGTAAACTGTAAACACTCGAGACTAAACAGTTAAAAGGTTAAAATATCAAATACTAAAAATTAGGGATACTTGCTCAAAGAACTATTACGGCTGAAAAGATTAAAAATTGAAAAGGTTTAATGCTGAAAATGTTAAAAGTTAAAAAGATTAAAAGCTGAAAAGAGCAAAAGCAGAATAAATTAAAGGCAGCTTCTGAAAATGTAAATATATGTTTGAGATATTTAAAAAATATAACCAAGCTGAAAAAATAAGTTGAAAAATTAAAACCTGAAAAATAATAAATTGTAAGCAATATTTAGCCTAAATTAATAAAAGCTGAAAAAGTATTTCAAGTGGCATATTAAAAAAAATGTTAAAGGGTGGTAGCAAGGATTTTCTGCTGAAAATGCAGCTCTTCTTTGCAATCTGAAAATGATTAAAATTAAGTGTAATTTAATAACATGTCAAAGTGGTACTTACAACCATAAAACACTTAATACACACAACACCATAAAAATACCCCGACACTTCTAAACCGTCTTGGATAAATATCATTAAAGCTCGAGTTTGAATAAAATATAATATGTTTAGCAAAATTGGTATTTTATTTCAAGAATGAAAGTAAAATGTCAGAATTGAGAGAGTTCATTGTTAAGAAACCAATTTAAATGCCTCAACAGTCATTTAAGATAATTCAAATATAAACATGAAACTTACTGATGGTTTCTTCATCCTGGAAACGCCATCCTTCGGTGTGGGACTTACCTGAAACAATCGAAAAGATGTTCTTTAGTTTTTATTAAAACTTTTCAATTTTTAGGAAAAATTCCAAACCAATTTTCTAATTTTAAAAGTTTAAAATTTTGAAACAGTTTAAAAGTTTAAACGAAAGCTAATCAAAATATTTTTCAAATAAGCTGCTCACCTTTTTATGGCCTCCCTAATGCAGTATCGTCCTGGAACCACCAAGAAAATCCTTTGGGATTAAGCATTTTCTCCATACCCGACCGGCACTCCCGCACATATGCAACTAATTTAAACGCCCTCATTAAAATTAATTTATTAGACACATCACTTAATGAAACTTCAAAATTTTTTTAAATGTCGCGAATTTTTTAAAGTCGACGATATTTTTTTAGTTTTGGTAAACAGTTGTGTGTTTGCCTTTTATTACACTGAAACCGTCCGACTTTCACCAAAATTCGCTACGAACGAAGCTAGAAAATTGTTATAAATTAATGTCAGTAAATAACAACGTTTTTCTCCTACAAACTGCAAAAATAACTGTAGTTTGAAATAGAGAAAAATTAAAGGTACTTCTCTCTCATTTTAGCGTACTCTAACGTTTATTGCTCGCTGCTCATTTGCAGAAATTGTTATTAACTTTCAATATAATTGCGCTGTTTACTGATGTATAAGTATAAGCTAGTGTCTTTTCGATTCGCCCAGCCACTGAGTGTAGTGCGGGTTCGGTAGATCTCCCTGGAACATATGCATGTTGATTGGGATGTAGTGGACTGTTTTCCCATTAACATAAGTCTTCTCCTGGTGGGAATATTATTAATGTTAAAAAAAAATATATTAACCGCTGAAAATTATTTAAGGCAAAAAATATTAGCTTGAAAAATTAATTTAAAAAATTACTCTACGAGAAATGTTAACGTAATCTTACGGCTGAAAAATTTCAATGCTGAAACAATATAAAAACTAATCATTTAAATACTAAAAAATACTGAAAAATCTTAGCTGCCACAGTGGCAATAAATGTTAGTTATTCAAAAATAATAACTCCTGAAAAAATCAATAAATGAAAAGTTCCAAAAATGTGAGCAGTTTTAAAAATTAAAAGCTATAGAAATCCTTGAAAATAAAAGAGTAAAACCTGAAAAAATATTGAAGTTTAAACATTATTAAACCCCGAACACTTAAAGCTGAAAATTGGGAAATTAATAATTAAATTCTGAAAAGTAGAACTCGATTAATAGCAATGTAAGTGTTAAAATTTAAATAAGTAGGTAACTTGTTTTCACCTGAAAAATGATTATGATTAGAAGCTGAAAAGTTAAGTAAACTGTAAACACTCGAGACTAAAAAGTTAAAAGGTTAAAATGTCAAATACTAAACATTAGGGATACTTAATGAAAGAACTATTACGGCTGAAATGATTAAAACTTGGAAAGGTTTAATGCTGAAAATGTTAAAAGTTAAAAAGATTAAAAGCTGAAAATAGCAAAAGCAGAATAAATTAAACGCAGCTTCTGAAAATGTAAATATATGTTTGAGATATTTAAAAAATATATCCATGCTGAAAAAATAAGTTGAAAAAATAAAACCTGAAACATAATAAATTGTAAGCAATATTTAGTCTAAATTAATAAAAGCTGAAAACGTATTTCAAGTGGCATATTAAAAAAAATGTTAAAGGGTGGTAGCAAGTATTTTCTGCTGAAAATGTAGTAAAAATACATCTGCTCTTCTTTGCAACCTGAAAATGATTAAAATTAGGTGTAATTTAATAACATGTCAAAGTGGTACTTACTTTCATATACAACCATAAAACACTTAAAACACACAACACCATAAAAATACCCCGACACTTCTAAACCGTCTTGGATAAATATCATTAAAGCTCGAATTTGAAACAAATATAATACGTTTAACAAAATTGGTATTTTATTTCAAGAATGAAAGTAAAATGTCAGAATTTAGAGAGTTCATTGTCAAGAAACCAATTTAAATGCCTAAACAGTCATTTAAGATAATTCAAATATAAACATGAAACTTACTGATTGTTTCTTCATCCTGGAAACGCCATCCTTCGGTGTGGGACTTACCTGAAACAATCGAAAAGATGTTCTTTAGTTTTTATTAAAACTTTTCAATTTTTAGGAAAAATTCCAAACCAAATTTCTAAGTTTTTTTTTAAATTTTAAAAGTTTAAAATTTTGAAACAGTTTAAAAGTTTAAACTAAAGCTAATCAAAATATTTTTCAAATAAGCTGCTCACCTTTTTATGGCCTCCCTAATGCAGTATCGTCCTGGAACCACCAAGAAAATCCTTTGGGATTAAGGATTTTCTCCATACCCGACCGGCACTCCCGCACATATGCAACTAATTTAAACGCCCTCATTAAAATTAATTTATTAGACACATCACTTAATGAAACTTCAAAATTTTTTTAAATGTCGCGAATTTTTTAAAGTCGACGATATTTTTTTAGTTTTGGTAAACAGTTGTGTGTTTGCCTTTTATTACACTGAAACCGTCCGACTTTCACCAAAATTCGCTACGAACGAAGCTAGAAAATTGTTATAAATTAATGTCAGTAAATAACAACGTTTTTCTCCTACAAACTGCAAAAATAACTGTAGTTTGAAATAGAGAAAAATTAAAGGTACTTCTCTCTCATTTTAGCGTACTCTAACGTTTATTGCTCGCTGCTCATTTGCAGAAATTGTTATTAACTTTCAATATAATTGCGCTGTTTACTGATGTATAAGTATAAGCTAGTGTCTTTTCGATTCGCCCAGCCACTGCGTGTAGTGCGGGTTCGGTAGATCTCCCTGGAACATATGCATGTTGATTGGGATGTAGTGGACTGTTTTCCTATTAACATTAGTCTTCTCCTGGTGGGAATATTATTAATAATTAATTAAAAAAATTACTCTAGGAGAAATGTTAACATAATCTTACGGCTGAAAAATTTCAATGCTGAAACAATATAAAAACTAATTATTTAAATACTAAAAAATATTGAAAAATCTTAGCTGCAACAGTGGCAATAAATATTAGTTATTCAAAAATAATAACTCCTGAAAAAATCAATAAATGAAAAGTTCCAAAAATGTGAGCAGTTTTAAAAATGAAAAGCTATAGAAATCCTTGAAAATAAAATAGTAAAACCTGAAAAAATATTAAGGGTTAAACATTATTAAACCCCGAAAACTCAAAGCTGAAAATTGGAAAATTAATAATTAAATCCTGAAAAGTAGAACTCGTTTAATAGCAATGTAAGTGTTACAATTTAAATAAGTATGTACCTTGTTTTCACCTGAAAAATGATTATGATTAGAAGCTGAAAAGTTAAGTAAACTGTAAACACTCCAGACTAAACAGTTAAAATGTTAAAATATCAAATACTAAAAATTAGGGATACTTAATGAAAGAACTATTACGGCTGAAAAGATTAAAAATTGAAAAGGTTTAATGCTGAAAATGTTAAAAGTTAAAAAGATTAAAAGCTGAAAAGAGCAAAAGCAGAATAAATTAAAGGCAGCTTCTGAAAATGTAAATATATGATTGAGATATTTAAAAAATATATCCATGCTGAAAATAAGTTGAAAAATTAAAACCTGAAAAATAATAAATTGTAAGCAATATTTAGCCTAAATTAATAAAAGCTGAAAAAGTATTTCAAGTGGCATATTAAAAAAAATGTTAAAGGGTGGTAGCAAGGATTTTCTGCTGAAAATGCAGTAAAAATAAATCAGCTCTTCTTTGCAACCTGAAAATGATTAAAATTAGGTGTAATTTAATAACATGTCAAAGTGGTACTTACTTTCATATACAACCATGAAACACTTAAAACACACAACACCATAAAAATACCCCGACACTTCTGAACCGTCTTGGATAAATATCATTAAAGCTCGAATTTGAAACAAATATAATATGTTTAGCAAAATTGGTATTTTATTTCAAGAATGAAAGTAAAATGTCAGAATTGAGAGAGTTCATTGTCAAGAAACCAATTTAAATGCCTAAACAGTCATTTAAGATAATTCAAATATAAACATGAAACTTACTGATCTTTTCTTCATCCTGGAAACGCCATCCTTCGGTGTGGGACTTACCTGAAACAATCGAAAAGATGTTCTTTAGTTTTTATGAAAACTTTTCACTTTTTAGGAAAAATTCCAAACCAAATTTCTAAGATTTTTTTTCTAATTTTAAAAGTTTAAAATTTTAAAACAGTTTAAAAGTTTAAACGATAGCTAATCAAAATATTTTTCAAATAAGCTGCTCACCTTTTTATGGCCTCCCTAATGTAGTATCGTCCTGGAACCACCAAGAAAATCCTTTGGGATTAAGGATTTTCTCCATACCCGACCGACACTCCCGCACATACGCACCTAATTTAAACGCTCTCATAAAAATTAATTTATTAGACACATCACTTAATGAAACTTCAAAATTTTTTTAAATGTCGCGAATTTTTTAAAGTCGACGAAATTTTTTTAAGTTTTGGCAAACAGTTGTGTGTTTGCCTTTTATTACACTGAAACCGTCCGACTTTCACGAAAATTCGCTACGAACGAAGCTAGAAAATTGTTATAAATTAATGTCAGTAAATAACAACAACGTTTTTCTCCTACAAACTGCAAAGATAACTGTAGTTTGAAATAGAGAAAAATTAAAGGTACTTCTCTGCAAAATTTAAGTCATTTTAGCGTACTCTAACATTTATTGCTCGCTGCTGATTTACGAACTGCAGAAAACTTCTCCAAAAGCATTTTTTAGTACACGTAATGCAGCAAGATTTAAAAAATTTGTAAACTCTTGCAGAAACCACTCAAATCTCTCGTATCAAAGGATCTACCTAGAAACAAACGAAAGTCATAGTAATTCCACAAATTGTTATTAACTTTCAATATAATTGCGTTGTTTGCTGATGTATAAAACGAGAATCAAATTCAGACTAAAAACATTTTCATTCATAAATTATCGGAGTAATGGGTATCTGGATTATGAATTTGGCTCGACTTATTATGTCTGAATCAGGATTCGTAGATCGAAATCCCAAATCAGATTCAGATTGAAAAAAGTTCCATCGATAAATATAAGGATTCAAATCTTAACCTAACTCCATTTAAAAAAGTTTAATTATGAATCATTTAATTTTTTAATCCAGCTCAAGATCTGAGTTTTAAAATTCCGAATCCAAATTTATCCGAATTTGCGGATTAAATTGTTTTAATTAAGCTCGATTTTTCGAAATTTGAAGTCTGAGTCCTCAAGCTTTAAGTCCAGACTCGAAAAGGATGTTTATTTAAAAATAAGCAGGGATTTATAAAGCTTTCAATTCGTAAATACAAATATCCGAATGTAGATATACCTACGATTTAAAAATTCGAATATTGAGTTAGAGTTTGAAGATTCAAGTTATTAATTAAGATTCAAATTATCATATTGTAACATAATATAATAGTAATTTAATATGAAAATAATTTCATACATAAAGTAACCTTGCAATTTGCAAGCATGTGTCGTGGTGAATCAGTTGAATTGTGCTTCAAAGAATCAAGTTCTAATTGATTGAAAATCTTCAAATTCAGGCTGAAATGTTTTAATTTGCAGATTTAAAAATTTGAATCTAAGATTAAAAACCTGGAGATTAAAATCATAAATATGGAGTTGCGGGTTTAAATTACGACTTATGTTCCAAATAAATTTTAAATCAAGAATCAAACTCATATTGAAAATTGGATACAAAACTTGAGCATTCGAATCTTGCTGCTGCATTTTTGAATCTTGAATGTAGCTTGAATTTGAATCCTTAATTCAAGATTTATTTTTCCAGTCTAAACTTATCGTCGTATCCTCCAATTCTGAATCAAGACTGAGATATTCGAAGTTTTGGCATGAAATTTGATTTTCGAATTTGAATTAAAAATCTGAATGTTTGAATTCTAAGTCCAGATTTAGAAAAGATCTGGATTAATTTGTTGAAATGAGGCAGCATTAAAACTTCAAGTTTCTAAAAAAATTCAGTCAGTCTGATAAATTTAAGCAACCGAATCTTTACAAACTTTAGGTTCAAATGCTTTCGAATTTCATATGAATTCAAATCTTTTGTAAACCTGGATTTCTAGCATTAATTAAGATCTTTAATGCACATTCGAAGATAAAATGTAAACTGATTTAACTTCATGTCATGACTAAATTTTTAATCTGGATAAATTCAAGCATTTAGATCTGATTTGAACTTCGAATCAGTTCAAATTCAAAATTTAAATCTTCGCAGCCGGATTCAAAATTCGAATAGGTACTAAGTTTATTCCTTATTCATGACTTACATTTTCAAATTCTTATTCAAAATATAGCTCTTAATTGGAAAGCCAAATCTTCAAATCCAGATGTAAGATTCGAATAGTTTTGTATCCAGATTCGCATGTTTGATAACACTTTCAGCTTGAATTTGAAGTTTTTGCATCATTTAGAACCTAACTCTTTGGCTCCTTACTCAAAATTTAAATGATCGAGTCCAATATTCAATTTCATATACTTAAATTTACAGACTGGCCGAATTTTTTTAGAAATTTGAAGTTCAAATGCTGCGTAATTTCAAAATAATTCAAATATTTTCTATATCTCGACTTAATTCAAACATTCAGATTAAAATTTAAAAATGAAAGTTGAACTTCACAAAAAAATTTCGAATATTTCAATCTGGATTCAGAATTCGAGGATTCGCCTCATAAGCTTGGACTGGCAAAAATAAATCTTAAAAAGGATTCAAACTGAAACCATAAAATATTCAAGGCTGAAAGATTCAGTCACTAAATTCGAATGCTTAAGTATTAGATATTTGGTTTAAAAATTAACTTTCATAATATAAATCAATAAACTGTAGTCAAATAACAATGTTTAAACTTAAAAATTCAAAACACTTATTAATAAATTTGTTCATATATTCATTACTTGGCGTTAAAAATAAATTATTGTATAACACTTTTCAGTTTAATCCTTAGCATTAATAAATAAACGACTCAGCGAACGACTGAATGAACATCAAAAATCTGTACATTATTTATACACAAATGAAACCCTAATAATTAAAACAAATACCTGGAATTCCTTAATTAAAAATAACATTTTGCATTTTAAATGTTGCAATACCTTTAACTTAAATTTTATAAAAAGAAAGAAATTAGGTTTCTGGATATTCGTTGCGGATATCAAATAAAATGCCTGATTTCTAGGAAAAATTAAAAGAAAATTTAAATTTGCATGATTTTTTTACTTCCATAAGGATTGAAAAGTTTGATTGAAGGATATCATTTTACAAATTAGGTTGATTAGTTTTTTCAAAAAAATGAAACTAAATCCTAAGCTCAAACATTTCCGTAAGCATAATTAAAGTTGAGTTACACCAGGAAAAAAGTCCACAAAATGAATGCCCGTAATACTTCTATTAAAATAATTTAAAATGATTTTTAAAGCTTAGGTGAGTTACCAAATAATTGTCTTATCTTTGCGTGCACGGTTTAACAAAAGGCAAGTTTTTAGGCCGCACGTGTTAGGTACTTTGAATAATTTTACGCTGATATCAGACAGGCACAGGAATTTAACGAGTTGAATCTTGTATATTAAAAAAGCAAATCCAAACCATACAAAAGGAAAGATAAAATGACTTACGATCTTACGAAACAAATCTAGGCCTTTTTAAAGCGATTTTAGTGCTAAAATATCTAAATAATTAAATTAGTATTGGATTTTGGGTCGGGATTTAGATTAATATTGTTGTAAATTGCTTAATCAATTTTGAATAATTGTAATTTTTGTGCTTAAACGTTGTATGAAATTTATTATTATTTAACATTTAAAATTTTTAAATTCCATAACTTTAATACTTATATATGTTTCAGAGAGGTCTTCAAATTTGTTTACAAAAATATTTATAAACAAATTCAACAAGGTTGTCCCAAAAATATCATAAAAGTTCCAATTTCAAAGTTACTTACCAGTGTTGATGTTTCAAACTGCAGCACTAAAACACTTAAGTTTAAATAAAAGGCATAACACGTTGTGAATTTGAATGAACGAAGGCTGCAATGAAATAAAAACAATCGAAATAGAGCTATAGCAGATGGACACCTGTGGTATGATTAAAGGTGGTGGGGGTATGATACAACTCGTAAATTTTCGTTTTAATGATGTTGACGAATAATTTAGAAGAAAATTTTGATGTATTAAATTTTAAATCTTTGTATTTTAAGGCTTTTTTGTGTACCTACTTAATGGAAAACGGCCATTTTAATATGTAGAAAATAGTAGATTAAAGTGGCATTTTAATCGTTAGCAACACTTTAATCGTTAACAACCAACACTTTACTCGTTAAAATTTAACAAATTTATATAGAAAATTAGTTTCATTCGAACTTTTCCATTAAATACACAAAAAACAGCGTGTTCAACGCGTAAGAAAAGTGGTTTTCTTTACTTGTAGAATAATCTACATACTATTATTATACCATTTGCTATTTATTATGAGCCCCGTCCCATTTCAGTTGGCCCACCTACTGAAATCTTAGTTTGTTGGGCATCATCAAAAAATAATAAATACTACATGCTTTTTTAGGTTCAAAATTAATTAACCGGGCATATTTAATAATATGCAATAGAAAACACCAACTTTATCGTTTCCTTTTAAAATTTTTGGCAAAAAATCAAAAATGTTCCAAATAAGGTATGTTTTTTTAATACATCAATCCATTTCTACTTTGTTACAAATAAGTCTACAACAGAATGGGTTTAGAACAATGGTCCCAAAACAATTGCTATTAACTGCTAGAATGCATTTCATATATTTTGAAGCTAGTTGTGTTCATTAAAATAGGCAAAGGAAAGATTATCGATGAAAAAATTCGTTCAATTATTATTAGATTTTCCAATTCTGGGAAATCGAAATCGGAAATTGCAAATTTATTAAAGTTATTGCGATATAGTGTAAGAAATATTATTATGCCAATATTAAATTTATCCGCAGTGTTAAATACATTCAACCCTCGACGGAGATGCTCGAAAAAATAGCCAAAACTGATTACACATTAAAAGCCTACATAATGACCAAGTCAAGTTACAGCCAAAATCATCCGACAGCTACACAAAAATTATTAAAATTTTAGCTGAAAAAGCTACCCAATTCTGACTCAATTCCACACCTACCAACCAAAATCTGATATATCTTTCAAGGTAGTTTTATGTAACATGCTCCCGTCGACGGATCTCCAGAAATTACAAACAGCAATAGAAAAGTTGGGTCACGTTGTGCTCCACATAAATAACATCCGAGAACAAAAAACCGAAAATTTACTTCCCTTATAAAACAAAACCCAAACACCAAAGACATATACAGTGAGAATAATATACAGGCACGTAACTAGCCGAAAACTGTTGGGTGGGCCACCTTTGGGCACACACTTTTCTAGGTGGGCCATTATAAAATAAAAAATATGCCAATTTTTTTAGGTAAATGATAATAACAATAATATTAATGCCCCTAACAATATAAGTGAAATAAATAGCTCATAGAAAGGCAACTTAGAAAAAATGAATAAGATTTCATTTTGTATTTTTGGACTAAATAGTGTATTTTGTATTTTTCTTATCTTTATTTTTTTTTCGAATATCATTGTATTTTGAAAACGGAGTTAATAGTTCCAGAAAATTACCTCGATTTGTACTGTCTTCACCTTCTCTATCACCACGCTGGGCTACATTTTATGTGGCCGTCTATGTCCTATTTTCCCGAACTAATGCAAGGTGGGCTTCTTTAATTTAGACCGCAACAGAAGAACTTTTACAAGCATCTATTTTAGAAAAATGTGACCACTTATAGCCTGTCCGTTAGGGCCCGTCATTTCTACCTGACTTCTTAAGTTATCGCAACGGACAATGAAAGTATTATGACGAGTTAGAGGTGACAAGTCTTGCCATAAAAACCCTACCTCATAATCCACCACTAAAGTATAAAATACTTACAGCAAGTTTACGCGGACCTCCGAATCGACTATAACTGCACAATTTTTATGTTCAGCACTTACAAAGTGTTTTTTTAAACCCGAATCACTTTCGAGGGTACGCTTCCAGTTTTTAAATCCAAACACTACGTCTAAAGTTTCACCAATTGAAAAATATCTACATACAAAACAAAATGCCGAATCCGTAATTACACTATATTCTAACCATTCGGGATACAAGGTGTACCAGTTACTATTAAGTTAGCTTAATCTCATGCGGTTACCAAACTCAGTTTTCAGATAAAATTTTAATTTTGGCTGCTTAGGACCGTCTGTAGCACTTTGTGAAAGATTAGCTGGTGCTTTTTTAATTACCTCAGAATCAAACTGTTTTTTCCCGATGTAGCCACTCTTCAAAAAGTTCATTTGGGGCTCATCAAATTCGGAAATATCAGTTTCTTCTACAATTGTTTCATTTTCGGAAATTTCGGATACCATTTCCTCCTCAGAAAATCATGCAATTCTTGTGAAAGGTCATTAATGACGTATGGACGATCGGTTGAGTCTTGCCTGTTTCATTATTGCCGTTATCAGATTTTGAGGTTGAAGGAGCACATGTATTACTTTCACTACTTTTAATTTTTCTGACTAAAAAATTTTTAATTGTCGCACCTCTCTCTTGGCTCATTTTTAAAAATTTAAAGTCCCACTTGCACGTTTCTATTTCGACTGACGTAATAGCACTGAAATGGTAAACAGAGGAAGGCCGCTCCAGTATTCAATTATAAAATATTTGTTTTAAAATTCAAGTGTCACGTGTCCAATAATTCTTTGAAACAGCCAATTTTATTTAGTCTATATCGCTGGAAAACTAATAAACTTCTTTTGTTTTGAGTAGCTGATATAGAGTATGTCGTTCGTGCTTTACACTTTATTAGTGATTCTTAGGAAGTAATTAATAACTCTTTATATTAGTGCTTTACTCCAGAATGTTTTTCAAGATTGTAAATGAATTATAAAGTTAACTTGTTTTCATTTTTATTAGTAAAGTTATTCCTCTAATTCTTGCACTGCCGCAGTGGCAACGGGTGGGCACAAGGGTGGGCCCGCTGAATTTTGGGTGGGCCCGGGCCCACCTGGGCCCACCCCTGGTTACGTGCCTGATAATATAAGACTACACATGGCTGAATCATGTAAAATTACACATAGGACATTTTACTTAGTGTTACCATGGTGATTGTAAACAAAGCCTCCAATTTATTATGGGTGAATAACGAAAAACTACACACTTGTCCCCAGACTACTGTTTTTATCGTAATCAATTAATAGTATTTTATGTATCTAGGACGAAAAGTAGGTCTTTAAGGTATGAGCAAGTTGTTTACGGCCGAGGCGGGTAGCCGAGGCCGTAATTACTTGCGAATACCTTAAAGACACTTTTCGTCTGAGGTACATACATAATTTTATGTCATACTGGTTTCTAAAGTTGTTAAATTATTAAAAGAAATCTCCAGCAATTTGTAGCAGTATTAGTTTTGAGTAAGTAGTCTAAGGCGCAACAATTCGTATCTCCTAGCAACGAGCATTTATAGAACAAAAAGTGACACTTTAAAGAACTAGGACTTTAAAATGACACTTTAAAGTCCTAGCACTTTAAAGTGTCACTTTTCGTCCTATAAATCGTTCGAAAAACGTTGCTTTAGAAACGAGTATGACATAAACAAAATTATGTATTGCATTTTAATGATATTTAGTGGAACAAATTTTAACTTAAACTGGACAAATTACATCAATTCATACAAATAGATGGTTATTTAACGTAACGACATTTACCAAACCGATTGTCATTGCAAATTCAAAATGACAATTGTTACTAGCATGGGCAAATTGATTAATGTTAATATAAAGTTACCAATGTATAGTCTTACGTTATTCTCACTGTATAACGTATCAACTGTAAAATGAACACTATTATGGTATGGTCACACCCGGAGATTCTGCTATAGACAGCCCCACTGCGCTGCGTAAAATATGCAAGAAAACACACTACAACTGCATGTCAACGTAAAGACGGCAGCAAAGATGTGAAATACGTACTTTACGACAATCAAACAATATCTTATGGCCAGTGTCGTGATGATGTTCAGCAACAGCGGAGTGTGAGAGAAGTCCTGATTTCAAGCAACGTTTGTGTTCACAGATACGTGTGTATACTGAGCGACCAGTTTCCCCAATCCACACTAAACCATAAGAACAATGGATGCTATAGACGCCTCTTGATGATAAAGGTTGAAGGTTGTGGGTTGTATGAAAAATCTTGGACCATGCCAGTGCCCCTTATTTTTCCACAGGAAAATCCGTGAGGCCATCGAAATCATCAAGGCCCCCAACAACTTGAATCGTAGCACTGGTTATTACCCATCTGATATACGGAAGCCTGTCTTCGTCACTGGCTCCGCCCCCTCCACTTCTGACCAATCGTCGTCTTCATCCGATACGCTTCACCGATTATAACCGGTATAAATGCGCTATTTTTTCTGTTTTTCTTCAGAAGGGTTCGCCTCTGGCTTGGTTTACAAGTTGAGTTACCGCTCCCTTCTTCCTTTTGCGTGGTTGATACATTGAGTTACCGTGCGCTTTTAGCGCCCTCCTTTCCTCCTGAAGAAGCCCCTTAAAGAAGTTGGCGAAACGTTGAATTCTTCTGTCTCAACAATGACACGGTTCCAACCTGGAAGACGTTCTGCTAATATTATTAAACATTACGAAATTGAAAAGATTTCCAAAATGCATTTGCAAGCAACAAAAATATAGTAATAAAAGATCAACGGGAAAATATCACAATATCTGCTGTTTATTCACCACCTGGACAAAATCTCAGAAAAGAACAATTTGTAAATTATTTTGATTTACTTGGCAACCGCTTTATTGCAGGCGGAGATAAACGCCAAACATTCATTCTGGGGCTTCAGACTTATAAATTTGAGAGGACGCCAACTCTACTTGGCCATCCAGGCGAATACCTGACAGTATTGCTGAACAAGTCAATCTACTTATTGGCCGATGGACAGAGAAAAGACACCGGACCTACTGCATCCCATCACCCTTCTTACTGGGTGAATCCTGTTACGGCCTGTCTTCCAATCATTCTCCTGTCCTAATAACCCTAAGCACAAAGGTATATGAAAAAACAAGTCCGCCAAAGCTCCACAGCAAAGAAATGTGTCTTGTCTTTCCTATTATGGACCCCCAAAAACTTTCAGTTTCGATGTCCTTAATGCTTGTTTTGTTTTCCAGTTATCGGCCCTGGTGTCTATGGCATAGGTTGTTTATTTCTTCCCATCATATCTCCAAATGCTCCTGAAACGATGGTTGCTTTTTTATTTGATTGGATGTTTCCTTGCTAGTTAATGCTATTTTCTGTTCTATGATTTTCCTATTAATTCCAAGTTTGCACCTTATTGGCTCTTTAGAGATTGTCAAGCATTTCGTTTCTTCGATTGAAATGGACATGATATATTTTTCGGCCATGTTGTTGAATTTTTGTAGGGTTCTTTGTAAACTGTCTTCATAGTTCGCTATAAGGACCGCGTCGTCTGCGTAACATGCTATATTATTTTGGTTACCTATTTTACATCCTTGCATAGGTTTTACGTTTTCTATGATTTTGTCCATTACCAGATTGAAGAACAGTGCACTCGGATGATCACCCTGTCTAATTCCGGTATTCACTGGGATATTCTGTGTTAATTTACTCCCGGTTTTCTATTTTTGTGTAGCAGTTGAAGTTTATTTCTTCTATAATTATTCTAATAATTTTGAGAGGGGCGTTCTTTTCTTTTAATACATCCGTCACGTCTGTATTTTGTCGAATCTTTAGTGAGGTCTACAAAGCACAATATAGTCGGACTACTGTATTCGAAACCTTTTTCCGAAATTTGGTGAATAATATACCACATGGCATCTGTCGTAGACAATTTTTTTCTAAATTTTTGTTGTTCCTCATGAATAGGTCGCATATCAGCAATTATTCAAGTGAACAGTTTTAGTATTGCCTCTAACAAGGATACTCTCCTATAGTTTTCTGGAGTTCTTTTGTCACCTTTTTTAAAAAGCGGCTGGTTGATGCATACTTTACATTCCTCTGGAATCTTTCTTCTTCAACTATTTTCTTAAATAATATGGATATTTCTTTCGTTAAGTTTGTCCTCCGTACTTTACGTGTTCGTTTGTGGTTCTGTCCATTCCTGGTGCTTTTCTGTTCTTCGATTCCTTTATCGCGTTTATTACTTGGTCTTCTGTGATTTTCCAGTCTAGTTCTCGAGTTACTGTTTTGGGTGGAGGTAAATTCTCTTCATCGTCGTAGATTTGTTGGAAGTCTAGCGGTTTATTTCTCTGTATTCATTGATGGGCCTTTTTTTAGATCTTAATATTCTCCAAACCCTCTTTTGGCTGACATAAAAATCATGTTTAATGTCTTTTGTGAAATCAAGCAAAGAAAATTAGGCTGCAAAAATTAACTCACAATTGACTCAAACCTTACCTCCATCTAAAACCAGTGATATGAACAAATAATTAATGACGGTAATTAATAAGTTAATGCAAAGAAATAGAATGTTTGTGAAATAAAAGAGCTTATTATACAAATTTTAGTTACTGAGGAGCTCTCGAGCCGTCCTCTCCATGATTGTACTATACTTCTGTAATATAATTTTTGTAACCAAATTATGTATGGCGTATAACACGCTGATCTAGCTACAAGTTAAACGAAAAGTTAAAATAACAATAAACATTTTTACAAATTAGTTTTTTAATTGCTTTCGGGGACGCAATTATTGCTTTACTGAAAATATACGCCAACTTATTGATAACAATGTAAATCTTTGCCATTAATATTCAATCAGCAATAATTAGACATGCAAAGCTTTTAAGGAAGATGGTTATAAATCAAATGGACGTTGAATAAATTCAGCAAAGTATACTTTACAGACATGCATTGCGTAATTGTAAATTTCTAGAATTGTATTGGGGTGATTACTATATCATACAAACGTTACATGAAATAACGAGAAAAGACATAGGCAATTCATCGTAGTAAACACAATCATAGATAAATGAGTGAGTAGGTGGCATAAAATTAAAATCTATAAATTTGATTTTTGTGTTTTAGTGGTAACTTAACTTTCTTCGAATATCTTTAGTGAAAACTTGTTTGCTAATGACTTTTACTATTTTTTCTATTTTAAGTACCTTGGAGTGATTCAATTTATAGTGATTTTCAGTGAATGAATACTCGTGTCATGGGTTACTAGTGAAAACTAACAAAGGACAAAGTAACTGAATTTATGTGGTAATTATTTTGTTTAATAGCTAAAAAGCTAAAACATGGTGTTATAAATTATTGAGAATGATTATAGAGTGGATTACTTCATATTTGTACCTTTTACTTTTAGACCAAATAAAGCGCATATTTTGCCGTTTTATTCATAAAAAAAGATTAATTTAGAATCGCTTTTATAGCAGCAAAAGTTTCTTTGGATTTTGGACTTAATGCTTAACTGTTAAAATACTTACCTACCAAAACATATTTGACTGATGTAAAGAAAAACACGGATTTTTTTAAATTGTAGTCTTCAATTAGACTAACATTTAGTGTTCATTTGTTATTATTTTTAGACATAAATCGAATTATTGGGAGATTTCTACCACAGCCGAAGGAAATGGAGGACTCACAGGAAGTCGATATTAATCGTAACCCTAAAGAAAAGTAAGTTTAAATTACTGACATTTATGTATTCTAAAATTAATTTTTTGCAGGTGCAATACTTCAGCAAATACTAAACATGGAGTTAATAACTGGATTTTGGTGTTCCTAATAATGTTTATAATCAACTATGTGATAGAAAATTATTTAAGGTAAGTTTTAACTAAGTAAAGAAATATTGTGGATCGTCAGAAAAACACCACGGAACTTAAGTTATAAGTTAACTAAGAAGCTATTTAATTTTATAAAAATGAAAAATACTTCATTTTGATTTTAAAAGTTAATATTATCATTCCTCAAAAAAGTTAGGTGGACAGTCTACCTAACTTTTTTTCGTAGGCATGAATAAGCCCTCTTTTGGTATAAATCTGTCTTGTCCGTAGATCATACTGTGAGTTCATAAAAATTTTGGATAAGGATTGGCCATGAGAAATAAAAATAATGTCTACTGCAAGATTCAGAACCATTGTTTTTACACTTTTATTGAAATTTGCACAACAGCATTATGACAGCAACATAGTGATGACAGTTAATAAATTCTAAATCTTGCAGTAGACATTATTTTTGTTTCTCATGGCCAATTCTTACCTAATTTTTTATTGAACTCACTGTATAATATAATGCAGATAAAGCCTGCTATTGGCTTAATATGTACTATAAATACGCTAAGATGGCAGATAAAGACGAATATACTACTGTTTCATCAGTACATTATGAAGCATGACTATACCACTAGTTTTCAACATGATCCTACAGAGTTAGGTAACGAGAAGATGTCTATTATATGTAAAGTAATGTGTGCACATGCCTAGTAGTGTCGCTAATAGTAATGGCGTCCAAGACCAGTCTCCAGTGAGGTTTTCCCAAGCGGTACACTTCTTGGCGCCATCTGCTGACAAACTTGTAAACTGTATTATTCTATTCCTCGGAAGATTAGAAAAAAACTTCTACGTTTCCTAAAAAATACGAAATTGATTGTTTATAAATAGGAGTATGCGCCCGCCTTTGGCACTTCAACCCTTTGGTCTTTTGTGCACTCCTAAACCTATCACGGAGGTCCTGCACCCTTTGACAAGTTACAGTAATATTTTACGAGGTTTTCATGTGTAAATGTTCTTCCCCGAAGAGAATCCCCGAAGAACTGCTGTCTCCTGCGGTGTAGTGTTGGACAGTCAAAGATTACGTGCGAGACTGTTTCCTTTTCTTCTTCACATAATCTGCGGAGTATATTTCCTCTGTATATTCCCTTTTATCGAAGTATTTTATCAGTTGGCAGTGCCCTGTTATAAATCCTTTCAGCTGTCTTATCTAAGTTCGTTCCTAAATGGAGTATGTCAGTACTTAATCTGCTGGAATACTTCCCTATTAGTTCCTTCTCTAGTCTCTGCCCCTGTGTTGCAACCCAGCGAGAAGCATGTTGTTTCTTCGACCATGCTGTTATTGCTGTTCGGATGCTACTTTTGTGTATACCAAGTACAAATTCTGGTCTCCACTCCGGAATGTCCTGCGACCAATATGAGCCTAACTATGCTCTTATTACATAGGATTGCCAGGTTAGTTTGGAGCTAATTCGAGGTGAGTAGAGCGCTTTTAGGACTACCTACCTGACTATTAGTCAAAATGCTAATGCACTGTTGAACGTATCAGCGTCTTATATTTTCCTGCATGCATTGCATTGTCGTATTAGTATCAAGTATAAGCTTATGCTTTCCTCTGGTCTCACGCCATATAGTCCAATCCTTGTACTTTGAGCTCTGAATGATACATCTGTGCGCCAGGGTTGCCCGTTTGTCAGGTCAGGTAGAGTGGAGTTGCTTGTGCCCAGTCATTGCGGTCATATTGGATCTCTTTTAACCAGCTCCTGTATTCGTTTGTGTCCACATAATTCATTGAATATGTGCAAATTACCATTTTATGTGCATCAATCCTTTCCTCTTCCGATATATATTCAAGGGGATTAGATTTAGAAGTATTTCCGTAGATGCTTGTGGAGTACTTCTCATGACTCCACAGATGCACAAGCATGCTAGCCTCTGTATCCTTTGTGAAAGTTGTTTCTTTTTCTAATTGTGTCCACCAAACCAAGGTGCTATATACTATCATGGGTCTTTTTAACAACCGTAGGGTAATACCATCATATTCGGTTTTAGACCCCATGTTTTCCCAAACACTCACCTGACTGCAATAAGGGATATTTTTGCGTTGTTTATAATGTTTTCCAAATGCGCATTTCAGTTTAGTTTTGCATCCATGGCGATGTATAAAATACTATTCTCGAATTTTTACATTACCCCAATTTACTTATTGCTTTTGATAATGGACAACAATGTTTTTACCAGAGCTTTGCGTATAAAAAATTGTGTAGAATGTTTTCTTATTTAAAAATATATAGAACGTAGACTTCTTCACAAAGTATACTTATTTAATAGTATAAAAATAGCTCTAAACTACTAAATTTGTTTCAGTTATGGAATTCGAGTAGGTCCCATCCAAATGACACAGTACTGTATAATATTTTTACAAAATAATTGGTGGATCTATGGGCTAATGCTTACAAGTAAATATTCTCTTATTATTACTGCAAGAAATTAATAAATAATTATTGTAGGTTTAGTTTCCCAAATAATATTTTCTTTTGTTATCGAAAAACTTTTATTATTGGTAAGTACCTATCTGTCTAGCGAAACTTTTTCAAACTCAGGAATTATTTCTGAATTATTTTTGTAATGCAAAATAAAGCCTATTGCTTTACATTGGTTTAAGAAGAAATATGTATGTTTAATTACGTTTCATTTCAGGGAATTTTATCCGAAAGGATAGGCCTGACATTACATGGATTTAATGCACTTTTATCATTTAATGTTGGTGCTGTTTTGTTTACTGTCTATAACTTTAATCCTGGTAAGTTACGCATAATACAAGGTGTGTCCAGAAAGTTTTGTTTAAGCAACTATTTTATTTCCTAATAAAATGCCACCTCTAATTATAATAATTATTATATAGTAAACCTTTGACAACTAATACTTACTCGACATTACATCATCCCTTTTCCTAAAATTTATAATTTTTGTTCTTCACAATTAAAGTAAGGGAAAGAATTTTTATTAATTAATAAGACTTTTCGTTAAGTGTGCCTTCAAATGAATTTTAACCAACCTACTATTTCTCAAAGTAGGTGAAGTTTCCCGCCCAAATTTAAATCATTTTGTATGTAACCAACAATGTAACTTATTAGTAATTACTCATTTTCCAACTTTTAGTTGCCGCCGTTGGTATAGTAACACATATATTTATAATGTCCATTAAATTTTGGGGATATGCCTATACAAATAAGCAACTCAGAGCAAAATACATGAAGGAGGATTTGACAAACCAAAAAGGTTCGTTAATATAAATTATTTGTTAAATGTTGATAATTTAATTAGCTAGTGAAATAACCTCGCGTTTTTCAGAATTAGTTGGGAATACAATTACCGAAAAAGATGCTAACGATTCCGTACCATATCCTAAAAATGTGACGTTGAAGAATATTACAAAATTTCTGTTGTGTACAGCTGCTTGCACTTATAACACTAAACCGATAAAAATAGCAAGTCCCGAATATAAGAAAATTTTTGTAGGGCTTTTAAAATCCGTCGTTTTACATTATTTTATTGCATTTTTAATGTATCAGTATTTGATACCTGAAGCAGACAAAGCCGTTTCGTACATCGATAACCGGGAGTATTTGAAATTGTTCGGATCACTTTTAAAAATCGCGGTGAGTTTCTTGTGTACTACCTTAGTCCTCTGAAACTAATAATTTCTTTTATGAAATTTTAGTTTCCAGGAAACGTTTTATGGCTTTCATATTTCTACTTCTATGCTTTTGGTTCCTATCTGCCCATGTTTGGATGGTTGTGGGGAGTAAAAGGCGTTCCTCTTGAACAAGATTGGTGGAATTCCGAAAATACATCAGAATTTTGGAAAAGGTGGAACTATCAAGTTCACATGTGGTTTAAGGAGCACTTTTTCCTTCCATTACTTTCTGCAGGTTATAGTAAAGAAAAGGCTGCCTTTATTATTGCTCTTATTAGTGGATTTTTACACGAATATTTAGTAAGTTGATTATTTGAAGGAGTATAACCAATACCTCAATATATTTTCGAATAGTGTGTATTATGTCCTGCGTCGTGCGATTGAAAATAGGTCATAAAGAATAGCGTTGAATGCAACCGTCACCATGAGATTATGTTAATTGGTTTTGGCAGATGTTGCTGTCTTTGATGTTATTAGGAAGCGACTAAAACAATTTTGATATTCATTGTCGATTTTTAACTCTTTTAACTAAGATTTTAAGATGTGAAATGTACAAACTGAACTAACATAACTTCAAAATGTTAGTTCACAATGACATGTCATTTGTTGATCGCGTAACATGAAATAGGAACCACCGTAGGTTATTTATAAGCAATCAAGATTATTACTTTCTTTATCTTTAGGCATTTTTTCCAAGCATTTTAAAATACCTAAATATGGACATTTTCAAAAATTAAATTTAGTTTCACCTAATTTATATCTCTTAATTTTTAGGTGACGTTGCCTTGCAGAACAGGATACGGGTTGGCAACATTCTCAATGCTCATGCAAATCCCCTTCGCTCACCTAACAAAATTTGTAACTAAAATATTCGGATCGAAATGGAGCAATATTTTAATGTGGCTGAATTTAATTCTTGGTCATAGCATGTTAGCAGTGTTAGTTTATTATAATTTCAGTAAAAATGATGTGACAAATATACAATGAATCTTTTGCAAGTGTTTTATTTTATTCAATTTTACAATATTCGACCACCCCATTGTACAGCCTTCTGGATTTGCTTTCATTCGATAATGGGACCTTTTATTTCACCTTTACGCACATTGCATAGACAGTAAAATTACTTCTACCGACTGGCTAATGATAATATTAAAGATATTAAAGTAAACATAAAATAAAATGATAATTCTAAACAATGGACCAAAGAAATTATGTTCACATGGCAAAGACAGGGCTATTGCCTTATTAGGTAGTTTCACGCTTAAAAAATACTTAAAGTCGAAATAACAGTTTATTTATTAGATAATATGCTAAACAATACAGAAACTAATACTTTACCAATTCCTAAAGGAATAAGTAGGTACATTAATTGAATACTGATTTCCACAAATTCTTTTATGTACCTAATCCTTCACGTTCATTTTGATTAATGCACAATTCCCTACAGAAATAACAGCAAAATTACGGAATTTTTCTCGGGGCATGGTACATCTTAAAATAGCTTTGAAAATTTTGTATTTTTTGCACTTTGCCCTGAATTTATTTTACAAAACACAGAGCATTTTTCTTTTTAGTATACATATCCCCTATGTATACTTTTAAAAATAACGCATCCACGCATTGTTTTATCCTATATGTAGGCAACTACACACTAAACGTCACTGTGGTTGCGAAGTATCAGCATTTAGGGACCCTAGTTTTCATTTTTGTGTTGTGTAAAGGTCATGTTCGATCATTTGTAAATATATCAAAATTAGTGGAATATCAAAATAATTTTAATTTAACAATTATTCTAAAATATCAACAATACGAAACAGAAATGAGAATAAAATGGCAACAGTTACAACAAGTGTTCAAAATAACCACCTTGTACTTCTAAACAGTAACCTCGAAAAGCACGCACAGCATTCGCGAGAAAGTCAGGAATCAACCTATTGCATTCGGTACGTATGCTATCCTTTGACTTCAGTTGGCCCGAAACAAAGGAGTCGACAAATTTGCAGACTGCGGTGGACACGGTACGGGACCGAATCTCCCTATCCAGCGTCTTGGAAAGCTGTCGTTTAAAAAGTTTGTAATGGTATTTGTAGAATGAGGAGGTGCTCCATTCATCTGAAACCAAGGGTCATCGATATTGAAGTTTTCTGTTACCGGAATGATTTTGTTCATTAACAGCTCTAAAAACTTCACTGCAGTGAGATTGCCGCCAATAAAATATGGACCGATAAGCCTATTTTTAACTATTCCTAGCCATACATTGACTTTCCCAGTACATTGAGTGTAAGTTAAGTTTTGTAAACGGTCGTTAGCGCGGGACTAAGGAATAAGAAGGAATGAGGTTAGCAAGATAAAATGGAAAAGTGCTACACACTGGAAATTTTGTGAATTGACTTCTCCATTTATTGTGAAAGTTGCTTCATCCCTAAAAACTATTTTATCTGCAATGTTTTCCTTGTTTCCTAGTTTTACGAAAGCTTTGTCGTTATCGCCCATTTTATTGCGATTAAGGGAGACTAGTTGTTAACTATCTTTGCAGTAGCTTGAGTAAATGTGGCATCCCTCAATCCCCTTCCACGTAAATTAAGATAGGCCTTATAGATTCATTCCGTGTCATATTTTGAATAATCTTTACATTCATTAAACCTCATTGTTAATTCACTCTTGCCGTTTATTTGTGTTTTGTGTTTATTGTAATAATTATGTATAGCGTTGTAAGCTTTGGCTACCAGTACCAGTGGTTTTCTTTGAGTAAGTAAGGGTAAGTAACATCCAGTAGTAGGGTGCAGCCACCCTGAACCCCTTCGAGCCCAGAGAACCATCTGCGGTACGTTTCTCGAGACAATCCAGGGTAATTTCCGCAGTGGTGCCCATTTTTCCTCCTGATTACGACCACCCATCTAAAGGGTTTAGCGTTTCGAACCCCCCTTCTTCGACTGCTTGTTAGCCTTGAGCCTCCGACTTTGACGTCGCCCTATAGGTTGTCTTAATGCGGAATTAGCACGTGACTTCATCATCGTCATCATACTTCTTTTCTCTTTATACCGTAGGGTGTCGAGGATCTGTTTTCTTCAACGTAGCGTCAAATACTTAATTTCCCTTCTTCAGTTAATACGCGATTAATTTTAATTCTGGGTAAAGAATACTCTGTCTAGGAGCTAAAAAAAAGTTTCATACAATCTGATCTATGGTACTTTAAGAGAAATTTCATTTGCAAATTTAATTCAGGATCTAAAACAATTTTACCTGTGTGCTCTTAATTAAAATCAAATTACTTAATTTTTTTCTTGATCTAACTATTGAGACGTTAGGAACATTTGACTGAATTTTTAATAATACTCGTAGTAATAATGTCGTGCAAATAATCTAAGGATGCTTTTATATGTATTGGGGAACTTTCCATTATTTTACTTCAACTAGTAACTTTGAGTAATAATATGTCATATTGTACTAGAATGTATTCATAAACGTTTGAGGCGGTAGTATAGCCAACTAATCATACACGATTGAAATTTCATAATACAAAAATCACCAAAAACGTTACTAAAGTCTGTTGAACAATTAATTATCAAATTTAGAAATTATTTTGCTTTCTTTTCCTTTTACCCTCTCATACATTTACAGTGTCGAGGGGGCCGAACACACCGAGCCGCAGAGTGGTCTCCCGTTCAAGTTCTGACCAAGCAACTAGTCAATCAACTGTGTCTAACAATGTCAAAATATGCAGATGTGCAATCGTGCGGACAAAACAAATCAGAATATGATTATGCGGCAGATAAATAAATAGAGGCAGAAACGGCTTTATTTTATTTTCAACATTTACACGTGTTAAACATAAACTAAAGATCTGGATTACCAAAATCTGGTCTATAACATACACAATGTGTCCACGGATAGGTGATACAAGAGGAAAAACGTTTTTATTATTGATTTCTCAGAAAATGTTATTCTTGATAATAATTTTTGCTGTGTTTAATTGTCTTATTTCTCATGTTACTTTTCCTGCAGGTAATCCTTTAAGACTTAAATTCACAATTGTCCTCAGTTTTAGACTTTGAAAAAATTTCTGAAACTCTATAATCAGATCAAGTAGACACTACAACAATTTTTTTGTATTTATTTTATTCTTGTAACTTTCAAGTTAAAATAAAGTTTTTGTTTTCTACGAGCACAACAAAAGCCTTAAACTAACAAAAAAACACTTCTGTCTGAACAACTTCAAATTTTGCATACAAGCGTAACTTTACTCTAATACAATTTTGCGATATTTGTTAAAACACTAGGACTTTACCTAAACTTCACCTTTGTTTTAACAGTACTAACACAGGTGCCTTGATTTAAAAAATTCGAAAGTCTGCTTAAAATGAATTTAGGAACAAGCAAAGATAGACTGCCAAACAGCGTATTAATATCTAAAAATGTTTGGTCAATTATACGTCTGGTATCAGGTATCACCTATCCGTGAACACATTGTACATAGTTACTAAGTAAAAAAATTTCAATCCGGATTATCGTGGACTCTCGATCACCAATAACGTGGATTATCGAGATAGATGCATGTGTATTTGTAGGTCTAATAGATACAGCGGTTTGGTATAGTTCAGGCAAATGGTAATTCAACTTTGCATTTTGGGTAGGCAGCGGGGTTCTTTTTTTTATTCGTGTGTAGAAGGGTCAGTGGTGAATGTAAATCAGGGTTTTCGGGGTGGTAAACCCCTCCATTTGGCCGCCATCTTGAAAAGAAGGGATAATTTGTTTTTCAGCTATATCTCTGTAGTCGAGAATCTTACGAAAAATTTGTATAAAGCTTTCTTGCAGAGAATCGTATTATCTATTATTTATTATTAATAACTTTTTTACATAGCATTAATAATAAAAAAGTTATAAGCCGGAAAAACAAAAAATTAAGGGCTTACAACTTTTTTATTATTAATTTTACGTAAAAGAGTTATAAATAAAAGCTATAGAGAATATGATTTTCTGCAAGAACGTTTTAAACAAAATTGTTGTAAGACTCACAGATACAGAGATATAGTCAAAAAACTAATTAACCCTTCTTTTCAAGATGGACCGCCACCACCAAGAGGTCTGCGGCCTCGCAAACATTCAGCCAATCGCGGATCGACTCTCGTCCTTCCGCGGTGGCTTTGTTACCCGTGCGGTGCAACAAGACCGCGAAGACATCTTAGCAATCCTCCACACGAGACCACCCTTTCGCCGAAAGCCCAAACGCAAACTCAAGCACCCCCCCTCTATTTTCCTACAAGACGCCGAGGATCTTCCAGACGACCTGGAAGAGATCCTCGACGACACCCCGTATTCATTCCGATAACCCCCCCACCCCCACCTACTCAACAACCACACACTCACCACAGACGACCACAATCCAAAAACAAACCGACTGAAAGGAACCGTTCCCTCAACCCAAACAACGACGCTCACAGCGCCCCCTTTCCCAGACTAATCGACCCTCCCTGCAGCTGACACTCTTCACGGAGCCATTTCCACAACCTGGCGGCGACGCCTCGGCGCCCCCTTTTCCCAGACTGATCGATCCGCCGCGCATCCGGCATTCTCCACCAACAAGTCCTCCCCCCCTAGAGAACCTCGAATCGAGTGGCCTCCCCCCCACACAACCAATCTTCCCCATGGCTGCAGAGGGCTTATGCCCTATTTCGGCCGCTGAATGCGATCGGAAACAGGGCGGGCCCTTTGGGCCCGCAGTGTTCCCTATCACATTCAAAAAACGACATTTATTTGATTTTTTGATGAAGATGGCGACTAAATGGAGAGGGCTGTACCACCCCGAAAATCCTGAATGATAGATTGATACTTACCACAGACCCCGCTACACATCGTCAAAAAATCGGTGCAAAATGCAAAGTTTGTCGTTTTATTTCAACCATTTGATTGGACTTAGCCGAGTCAAATGGTAATTCAATTTGCATTTTGGGTAGGCAGCTATTTTCTTTTTGCGATGTATATGGAGGTCAGTAGTGAGTCTAAATCCCAATTTTCGGGATGGTTACTCCCTCCATTCGGCCGCCATCTTGAAAAGAAGGGTTAGTTAACTCTTCGGCTATATCTCTGTAGTCGTGAGTCTTACAAAAAGTTTGTGTGAGCTTTTTTGTAAAGAACCATATTCTCTAAAATTTCTATTAATAACATTTTTTACGTAGCATTAATAATAAAACAGTTATAAGTCCTTAAGTTTTTGTATTTTCTGGCTTATAACTTTTTTATTATTAATGCTATGTAAAACAGTTATGAATCAAAATTGTACATAATATAATTTTCTACAAAAAAGCTTTACACTACAGAGATATAGCGTAAAACCCAACCAACCCTTCTTTTCAAGATGGCGGCCGAATGGAAGGGTTTACCACCCCGAAAACCCTTATTTAGACTCATCGCTGACCCCTCTACACACTGATAAAAAAAAATAGCTGCCTACCCAAAATGCAAAGTTTGCCTGTCTATTTCGACCATTTGACTGGACTATTATTATTTTCTCAAAAACTTGTCATTCCAAACCGGTCGCTGTGATATAAAGTTTTGGTTAATTGTTATGTCTTATTGTTACAGCATAAAAATAAGTAAAATATGGAAGTAGAATTTATTGCAAAACAGATGAGTTACATCAGTTGGCGATGTTTTTACCATTTCCTTTCCTGTATCTCATTTGTTTGTATGGTCTGTTAGGAGAAAATATTATAAAGATTATGTTTATATTAGCATGACGTTAAAAAAAAAAACTACTATAAAAATGAAGCAGCTATCGCTATTGGACTAGGGCTTGACTTCACATAAAGTCAAAAGGACAAAGTCTCTCATTTGCCTTGATCTCCTTTAACGGAAGTACCTAAGAACTAACAACAACCAGCACTTTTTTATTGCATTATTGGTATTTTCACATTTGTATATAAAAACAAAAACCCTTCACTAAAGAAAAATAAAGGAGACGTTTGTCCTATATAGGAACTTGATGGGCTAATAATAATATAAAAACAAAGTATTCGAATGTTTTGTAAAATAATTATGATTCATAACAAATAACAATTACAGATAAAAGCATCGTCTTAAAATTTAGCAAAGAAATTGTAAGCATAACAGTTTACTTGGTTATTAAGCAATACACACAATTTACGTGTTCATTCCAATTGATGTTATATTATTTATTGAAATTTGTATAATTATTATGATACTACTTAATTCTATAGAAATATTATGTAGGTAGTTGAATTTTATATACTGCGTGGTTCGCACAAGACGCGCCCCTTAACAAGTGGAATAGGCAAACCAACTTACTAAAGTCTTAAATAGCATTGATGTAGGTAGGTTAATCCCAATTAAATCTATACAATCAGATGTGGCTTGCTTCACAATGAGAATACATAATTACATCATGTCAAGGTTATGTTTTAAACTGAAAACCACCCTAACTTATTATGAAATTAAGAAAAATATTTGTTAAAAGAACGTCGTCCGGGTTGTGACCATGTCATTGTTGAGACAGAAGAACTCGGAGTGCTTTGGAAACTTGTATGTTAGGTTAGAAGACTTTAAGGGGCACGTTTTATGTCATCAACCAGCATATTTTTTTTCGTTTAAATATAAGAGAGGCGGAAACGCCGGTTTAAGGCGCTGAAGGGCCCTAGACGGCAATGGGGTGTCTTGGGGGCGCAACCCCTTGTAAATGGAGGGGGATCTGGGGGCTCCAGGGTTGTTGGATCAAAAATAAAACGAATGTGCTAGAAGTTGTGCAAAAAATACGAGGGTGGAGTGATAAGTCTGGTAAAAATGAAACAAGGAATAATTTTTTTGCCAAAAACAATTTACATATTTTTCAACGTAGTCACCTTTTAGGTCGATACACTTAGTCCAATGGTTTTCCAATTTTAACTTACAGTGTAAGTAAGTAGTGTAGTGTAACTTATTACGGTGCGGAGTTGCCGCAGTGCGCCCCAGTGAGCTCCCGGACCCTAGGCGGCCGTCTAGTCCGCCTAAAGCCAACGCGGAGGCGGGAGCGGTTAGGCTATCGCGCCCGCGACCTTGTGCAGCGTTCTACCGCGCGGTCTTGTTTCAACGCGGGCAAACGCAGCATGCAGCATTTGCCCGCGCGATCGCCTGGAATTCATGGTGCTTGGGTGCTTTTTTAACAACAAAAAAATGAGTAAAACTGATAAGTTGATTGAAATAGTGCGTGTACATAGCGTACTATATAATTTGTCACATCCTCAGTACTTAACACTGTCCCTGCCCAACCTCCTATATGCCATAGCTTCACGCATGTTATAAAAACGAAAAGTACAAACTTATCTCTGGCTTTCATCATTTTCGTCAAGTAACAATGCTAATAAAATAGCTTTCTCTTCTATCACGTCAATTTTAATGATACCGAAAATACAGATACTAAAATTAGTAGTGATCGCCTCATAAACGGACCGCGTGAGTATGCGGACACGTGTTCGCCAGCGTAACCGCCACCGCTACCGCCACCGCTCCCGCCACCGCGTTGATTTGGTTAAAAATCGGCGCTGAGAGGCAGTAGCCCCTCTTGCTCGTCTGCCGAAGCGAATTACATACTTTGCATGTTCGCTTAGCACGGCCTTTGGGCCGCATTAAAAAAACACTCTGCCCAAGGGGTAAGCGCTAGAGGTGGGACCGAGGGCTCGGAGCTCGAGCTTAGCTCGGCTCGGCTCGAGCCTCGAGCGAGACCGAGCCTAAGATTTGTTGGACCGGTACCGAGCCGAGCTTTTTTGAATCAACATTATAAAGCTCTGAGCTCGTAGCTCGGTAGAAGCTCGTAGTTTGGTAGAAGCTCGTAGCTCGGTAGAAGCTCGAGGCTCTGTTGAAGCTCGGAGCTCGGTAAAAGATCGTAGCTCGGTTGAAGCTCGAAGCTAGAAGCTCGTAGCTCGGTAGAAGCTCGTAGCTCGGTAGAAGCTCGTAGCTCGGTAGAAGCTCGTAGCTCGGTAGAAGCTCGTAGCTCGGTAGAAGCTCGTAGCTCGGTAGCAGCTCGGCGCTCGGTAGAAGCTCGAGGCTCGGTATGCATCGAGCCGAGCCGAGGTCACCGAATACAGCGCTAAACCGATCCGAGCCGAGTTTATTTGACATTTTTTTCGAGCCGAGCCGAGCCGAGCTTAGAAAAAAAGCAAAATGCCCACCTCTAGTAAGCGCATTCAAGAAGTTTTCCAGTCAGTTAACTCAAATATGTTCCAAAAACTTATGACTCATTCAAAACGGTTGAAGATTGTTTGGAAGCACAGTACCGTAACTTCGAACAGCTTAAAAAATATGTTTTATTTAATTGTTACTTGCCCGAATTCGTTTGCAACCACATGCTTCATTTAAAAACATTTTTTCATGGATACTGTGCCGCTTTACTGCTCTTACTTGTACGTAGTTAAATAACCATTGCCAGATTTATTGTTTTTAAATCACCATATCTTGAAAAATATTTCACAAAGAACTTTTATTCTTTAACATTGGAGTAAGGAGTTAATTCACCATTTGCAGTAGGTACTCTGTATGTAGAATGTCCCGAAATAAGTATTCTAAAATATACTGGCTGATGCACCATCCAAATATAAGAAAAAAGTTTTAGATTAACATGGGTCGGCAAATGATTAGTTTTCGAAATACATAGAAATCGTTTTCTTGGGTATCTCTAGAAAGGATTTTACGAAAAATCTTCAATTTCGAACTAGTCAACCATCTAGTTTACTGTTCCATTCCAGAAAATAAAGTATTCTTTTATGTTCGTCCAAAATGTCAATGTTTTAATGAAAAAACTAAAAAGGTAATTAATTCCATCAAGTTGTCTGAAAATTTGTTTGTCATTTTTAGTACACTAGGTCTGTCTCAAAAGTAATGAATATCTGTTATAATTTCTTTGTTGTTGTTTTTCTTTCTTATTTTCATTACTTTTATTATTATTTATTATTATTAATTAAACCTCTGATTAACTTAACACCTGTTTATTGTTTTATTATGGAAAAAAATGAGCATAACGTCTAAAATGGATATGTAATGTTAAATTGCCTATGTTCGACTTTTAGAGTGGACACCCGGTATAATAAACCTATTAAATGAATCTAATCAAATTTAGTATTATAACTAATAGTGGACTTCCTGGTTACAGAAATAAGGGAACTTAATCAGGCTCGTACCCTGTCTCCTTCTGCCTCTCTCTGGCTCTGTCTCTTTCCCCGTCTACTGGCCTTCTTGTTTTAATTTTAGTTGTTTGTGACAAAAATGTACACCGTATGCTTCTCTTGAATTATTTAAATTAATGAATAACAAATACAACAAATGTCCTTACAAATCCGTTGAATGTTTTTAATTAGTTTTAACAGCACTATTTAGGTCGATTTATTCATAATAATGTAAATCGTGGCTATAAATATACATATAAACAGACGAAGCTTTTAACTACGCAAGATTTCAAATTAAATGGACGTTGATTAAACTGAACAAATGATATTTTGCAGTATTTTGCGTAAATGGGAATTTTTAAAATTGTATTGAGGTAAATGAGCTGTATATATGTATCATGCGAACGTTAAATAACGTGAGTTTGATCACAGACAATCCATCGTAGTAAACACAAACATAGATTAATAAGTGAGTTGTAGTGGTAAGTTAACCTGCGTCATATATATTTTTTCTACTATTTTAGAAGGTTTGCGTCATATTTTTTCTATTTTAAGTATGAAGTTATTGAGCCATATTCATAAACAGTGTTTAAAGTTAGATGTTACTAATTGCTATAGCAACATATATTAATTATATTGGTTTAGTAGCTACTAAACCCCTACTAACTTTAAATACTGTTTATGAATATGGCCCATTGAGTTTAAAGTGATTCTCGGTGAACCATGCATTGAAAAGCCATGTCTAAAGTAGTGACAACTAACAAGGGGTTAGGTAACTAAATTTGTGTTTATTATTTTGTTTTATATTTCCTCAAAATCTTCTGAAGCAAGCTAAAACATGGCTTTCAATTACAAAAATCCCTGGGGATGGTTATAAAAGCGGGTCATTTTAAATTTGAGTAATTTGAGTAGGTGGTTATTGCACCAACATTACATTACTACATGTTTAGGTGCATATTCTATGGTTCTTTGGACAATATAAAATCTATGTTCTGACATTCTTTTCTTCACATTGTTTCGTATTCCACTCATAACAAAATGATCAATTTGAGGAAAACTAAGGCAGCATTGTTTTATATGTGTAGTTCAGTTTAAAGTCTGAATTACAGAATAACAGAAAATATATGCCATTTATTCCATTTTAAAATTTTAATTAATGCTTAACTGCTAAAACATCAAAATATGCTTGACTGATGTAAAGAAAAACACGGAAACATTCCTTTAATTATTTAATTTAGTGTCTGAAAATGACATTTGCTACTATTTTCAGGCATAAATAGAATCATTGAGGTATTTCTGGAATAACCGAAGGAAATGGAGGAATCACAGGGAGTCGATATTATCCGCAACCCTAAAGAAAAGTAAAAAGAAACTACCGACATTTATGACTTTTAAAATTTTAGTTTTTTCAGATGCAATAATTTAGTAAATACTAAACATGGAGTTAATAACTGGATTTTGATATTCTTTTCAATGTTTGTAATCAATTATGTTATAGAAAATTATTTAAGGTAAGTTTTAACCAACTAAGCAAATACGAGTATTATGAATATCCAGAAAAAGAAAACGAAACAAATTTAGAAATTAACTTACAACCCTATTAATTTTATAAAATTGGAAAAATGTTTCATTATTCCTTTAAAATGTTAAGCAGGCTATTTCGTGTGCATAAAAACTTCCCCTGGTACAAACCTGTCTTGTCCGTAGACCATACATCGTAGATAAAACCTGCTCTTAGCTTATTATGATATTATATATTATACAGATTGTCCGAAAACCAGTCTAAACATACAAAAATTAATGAGTGCAACAAGGAAGACATAAATAATATGGGTAGCACAACAAAGATAGAATGCAATCATGGCTAGGTAAATTTTTAAACTAAAGATCGCTCTCCAATAACAAGCAAGCAAGCAAGCAAAAACATCTGTCATAAATATTTTATCACAATTTTTTGTCATTACGACAGATGTTTTTGTTTGCTTTCTTGTTATTGGAGAGAGATCTTTAGTTTAAAAATTTACCTAGCCATGATTGCATTCTATCTTTGTTGTGCTACCCATATTGTTTATGTATTCTTTGTTGCACTCATTAATTTTTATATGTTTAGACTGGTTTTCGGACAATCTGTATAATACCACATAGGTATTCCAAATACGCCAAGATGACAAATCATGACAAATATTCTGCTGTCATATTAGTACACTATGAAACATGCGCGCCATCACTGACTACAAAATGACCATCAATTTAAATAATATGATATGTCGTTTTACTGCAGCTACCATAAAGTAGGTAAAGGAAAGGTATTTAACTTTATTGTTTAAAATCACTACCTACTTATTAGTAGTAGTATTAGTAGTAGTATTCATATTGGTAGTAATTTACTTTACTTAAGTGGGCCAAAAAATGTCATAACTTGTATTTAGTGTGTATACGATTGGCTGCCGTGACAACTACGAGTAGGTATTAACAGAGGAGTGAAATATCTACCCTTCACCTAATCTGTAGCACTATCAAACAGCAACAGGGTAATATGTTGCTATGCAGTACTACAGCCGAAAAATGGGACTATCCATTACCTATCATAGGTTACGTCATCGTTAAATGTCACACTGTATTAATTTCAAGGTTGTGCTTCAGAAAAAAATCAATGTTTTCAGTTGTAAGCTTGAATCTTTTGGTTAATTTGAAGGAATTCTAACAAGCTATATTTGCAACATAATACCATTTGCTTAACCTAGCATTACATATTTGGCATGTAATTTTATTTTCTAAATAAACTGAATACACACTACAGGGCGAAACTAAAAGAAATAGACACCTTCAAAGTCTTACAGAAAGAGGAGTTTTAATATCATGACTGAAACACTTACATGCCTTGAAGTTTATATGGCTAAGTTACAAATGTTTTATGTGTGACCATTTTCTAACACGACAGATATCAAAACGATAGTCCAATTCTTTCCAAACACATCGCAACAGCCGTTGTGATGCGTTGTTTAAGATCGTCCACGTTTGTAGGAAGGGAGGAATAAAAACCCTATCCATTAGGTCCCCTTATAATGTTAAATACGGACTTCTTGGTGGCTAACGTGTAAGAGCCATGTTCTGGTCGATTGAACGGCTAAGCCAACGCCGAGGCAGATTTTCAACCAGGTAATTACTAACTCAGTGGCGGATCCAGCGAGGGGGCGCACCGGGCGCGCGCCCCCCCCTCAGGAAAAAAAATGGCCAGAAGTGGTATAAAAATGAAGATATTGCTGCTAAAATTTTCCGGGAATTTCCCGAACCACCCTTTACCTGAGGGGTATACCCCTCAGGCCCACTGCTCCGCCCCCCCCTCATAAAAATCCTGGATCCGCCCTTGTACTAACTTCCAGGTGTCAGTGCGGCCGGGCGCCATCTTCGACAAGTATGAAATTGTCATTGTCTTCTCGTAGTTGAGGCATCAGCCACTCACATAGCATGTCTAGGTAAGTTATTCCACGGACCGTTGATTGAAAAAGAATTGCCCATATACCTTTACACGGGATGCAGCGCAACACACTACAGCTGTCGGGTTTTCAGTTTCCCATTAACGAACGTTGTGTTTGTTCAACCTGAAGTTCTAAATTTTCACGTCTGTTTCCTCTGACACAGGTGATTTCGTAGGACTTTTCCCCTTACACAGACAACCAGTTCCTCACCTTTCGTCGATCAGTCGTAGTAATTGAATTTGTTTTTGCAAATTCAATCACGCAGAAATCCATCTCTACCTGGCTCACGGCCATATTGCTCTGGACGACTTTCTCTATAAAACAGTACTAAATGCTTCCTGATAAAACAAACAATTTTCGATTTATAAAGCGTTCAATCTGTCTAGTTCTTTTAGGCTCACCCTGTATATTAAAATTATTACTTTCCAAAAGTTTAAAAGATCGTAAATATATTACATTTATTTTAATTCATACATTTTTGACATCTTAATTTTTTACTTTTTACAAATACGATTATGTAAGTATGTATGTATTATCTATAACCTCTTATACCTACCTCTTGGTGCTTTAACGTATGAGGCTCTACGAGTGCAATGCACAACCCAGCCCGTCTCTGCGGGTTACGAAGTTGGACAAATACGATTATGCTGATGTATTTAGTATGACTTATTTTAGACTATAACTATGGTTTTAAAATTAGTTACGTTATAGAATATTGGCAGATTTCTCTCGGTAGGTAGTGCCATGCGGAGCACGTCTGAAGCTGGAATTTAAACGGTCGGCTTCCTACGTTTGAAATCAAAACGACGCCGTGATTTAGATAAAGCATTTTTGTAGACATTCTGGTTTTCCTAATTAACTGAAATTAGCAGGATATTAATTTAGTAACATATACAAACATAGACTTATTCAAAATATTTATAACAATGGTGCCGACAAATTGTAAGTCTAAACTATTTTGGTCTGTTTCAGTTATGGAATTAGAGTAGGTCCCATGCAAATGACAAATTATTTTATAATATTTTTGCAAAACAATTGGTGGATATACGGAGTAATACTCGGAAGTAAATATTTTATTATTATTATTATTACTATTGAAAATTAATAAATACTTATTGTAGGTTTCGTTTTGCAAATGGTATTTTGTTTTTTAATCGAAAAGCTTTTGTCATTGGTAAGTATTTTTGTAGTAAAACTTTCAGAAATTGTTTCTAAAGTAATAAGAAGTTAAATATTTTTTTGCAAAGTAAATTAAAACATATCTCTTTAATTGTAATTATAATTATATTTTATTTCAGGGAATTTTATCAGAGAGGACAGGCATGACATTACATGTATTAAATGCACTTTTATCATTTAATGTTAGTGCTGTTTTGTTTACTGCCTGTGACTTCAATCCTGGTAAGTTATGCATAATAATAATATAAATGCTTTTCTGAAAGACTTCTACAAACAATCATTTTACTTTATAAAAAGTGACTTTACTAGTTAAAAAATTATTATACATATAGCAAACTCGATATAATTTCATTCTGTTTTATAAAATTTGTTAATTTTGTCCCATAAAATTAAAGCAAGGGGCGGAGTTTCTATTAATTCATGAAATGTTTCGTATTATACCGCGAGTTCAAAAAGCTTTTACATAAGGGTTGGCCATGAGACACAAAAGTAATGTCTACTGCAAGAGTTAGAACCTTTGTTTTTAGAATTTTATTGAAATTAGCACAACAGTATTATGCCAGAAACACAATGATGACAATTAATAAATTCTAAATCTTGCAATTGACATTATTTTTGTGTCTCATGGCCAACCCTTATGTAAAGACTTTTTGAACTCACGGTATAAAGTAACTTATGAGCCAAGAGCCAACAAAGAAGTTTTGTTAGTAGAGTACGAAAGGGAGCTCTGAACCCTCGTTATTACAGTAATCTTGATTTCAAGGTCAAATAGCTATTTTGTTTGCCCTCCACCTATGGTATTGATTTTACTGCCATTTCGTTTACGGTTTGAAGGTCCACAGATACTTGTTTAATTACAATACTTTCTTGTGGTAAAAAATGACGTTTATGTTTGTTATGTCATTACTTAGAATATTACCAGAACTCAAATATTAAAAAAAAACTCTTAGAACCATCATGGACTATGTATCTTAATTAGAAAACGTTCGCTCTGTTATTCCATAGTCAAATTCTTTTATTTTTCATGAGTGCCGCAGTTGATCTTTTGGGATTAAATTATCCGAGTTAATGATGATTTTCTATTATATATGAAACACCAATCGTAGTGGAAAATTTTAACCAATCTACTGTTTTGACTAATAACGTAATTCTATTAATAAGTTATTTTTCAAATTCAAGTTGCTGCCGTTGGGATAGTAACGCATTTATTCCTAAAGTCCTTAAAAATTTGGGGATATGCCTACACAAATAAGCAACTCAGGGAAAAATACGTGAAAGAGGATTGGACAATCCAAAAAGGTTCGTTGATACAAACTATTTATTAAATATTAATCATTTAATTAATTAGTGAAATGACTTCACGTTTTACAGAATTAGTTGAGAATACAATTACTGAAAAAGGCGCCAACGATTCGATACCATATCCCAAAAATGTTACGTTGCAGAACGTTGTCAGATTTATGTTATGTACAGCTGCTTGCACTTATAATGCTAAACCAATAAAAATAAAAAGTCCTAAATATAAGAAAATTTTAGTAGGGCTTTTAAAATCCGTCGTTTTACATTATTTTATGGCATTTTTAATGTACCAGTATTTGATACCTGAAGCAAACAAAGCCGTTTCGTACATCGATAACCGAGAGTATTTGAAATTACTCGGATCACTTTTAAAAATAGCGGTGAGTTTTTTGTGTACCTTACAGTCTTCTGAAACTCACAGTTTCTTTCATAAAATTTTAGTTTCCAGGAAACATTTTATGGCTTTCACATTTCTATTTCCATGCTTTTGGTGTTTACTTGCATATGTTTGGATGGATTTCGGGATTACAACACGTTACTCTTCAACGAGACTGGTGGAATTCCGAAAATACATCAGAATTTTGGAAAAGGTGGAATTATCAAGCACACGTGTGGTTTAAGGAGTGTGTTTTCCTTCCAGTACTTTCTACAGGTTATAGTAAAGGAAGGGCTGCTTTTGTTGTCGCTCTTGTTAGTGGACTTTTACACGAATATTTAGTAAGTTGATTATTTGAAAGAGCATGAAGAATATCCTGACATATTTTCGAATAGTTTGTACTTATATGTACTACCAGTATTTATAAAAATTATTGCTATCGCGCGGTTAATGAAATTTCACCAATAGCGTGGAATGCAACCGTCATAACGACAAAATTTTGAGGCTATCTGAATTTTCATTGCACATCAGATGGTGAAGTGATTTGAATTCATTGTCATTCATTGTTCACTTTTCACTTGTTTAGTAAATTTAAAATGTAAAATGTAGAAACTGAACCAACATAGCTATATGAAACCATGAAAAGTTTATAACCTCAAAGTATCAGTCATTACGACGGTTACATTCAATGATGTAGTGGAACGCATGATGAAAATCTGTACATACACTTTCGTCTAATAAAAATGGTATTGTAGTGGCCCTAATGGGCTATAGGAACCAACGAAATAAAAAAAGAAGGAAGGACCATAACACCAACAGTATGCAATTTAGATGGTGTATCAATATGGCGGATTTTAGAATCTCATTGGCTGAGAACACTAAATACGTCAACTGTCTAAGACAAAAACGTAAACAAACAGTTAGGCTACCAATAAAAACTCGTGCCGGTTGGTGTTTCAATATGGCGTGTGTGACGTATTTCCGTTGCACTTGTAGTTATGCACCATAATACCATAGTTTCCTTCCTTCTTTTTTTATTTCGTTGATAGGAACGGTGTGTAGCAAGTGTTATATATGAGGTTACTTATAAGGTTATAAGTAACGAAGAAATCAGAAGAATATTACTTCTTTTGCCTTCAGGCTTATTTACAGCTTTTAATTTTTAGGTGACGTTGCCTTGCAGAACAGGTTATGGATTGGCAACATTCGCAATGCTCATGCAAATCCCTTTAAGTCACCTAACAACATTTACAACTAAGACATTCGGAGCGAAATTGAGCAATATCTTAACGTGGCTGAATTTAATTCTTGGTCATAGCATGTTAGCACTGTTAGTTTACTATAATTACAGTAAAAATTATGTGATAAATACAGAATAAATCCTTTGCAGACGTTTTATTTTTTTTTTATCTTACTTCATCATATGTTGACCTTTACAAATTACCTAGGAAATAAAAGTACGTTCACTGTTTGTTTGTCTATTGGACGAAATCTAGGCTTTGCCAGAGATTTCAACCCAATTCGACTGCTGTGGTTATTAACACTACCCAACTACAATTTTACCGAACCTGAGGAATTTCCACCCCTAGAAGGCATTTTTATCATGCCAAACATCGTACCTACCTAGGGTTTTACCTTCCATCCGAAGGACAGCGTACTTTTAGATATTTTTTCGCATTAAAGGACTCATCGACCTGGACTGGGAATCAAACCCGAGATCTCCGATTCCAGCTTTAAAACAACTAATAGAATGACCATATATGAAAGTTGTTTTTTCATAGCAACCCCTTAATAGCAGATTATTAGAAGAAGAATTAGATATTAGAAATTAACATCAAATTAAAGTTAGTTATAAACTTATAGACTACAAATAAAATCTAAGACATAAAATGACTTTTAATTACATAGCCATCTGAGGATGATGTTATATTGGACCTCTTGGTATAATAATGTACGAACATCTTACATTAAGTTAATATAGCCTGGCCAATAAATTAGAAGAGGTTATGTTGGGTTTAATAGAAGATAATTCAACTACAATCGAATGTAAATAATGCGAGGCTTATTCCTAAAGTTCGACTGTGCATTAAAAATATGAATACATAATAGGATTTGTGAAACCTTTATAGCAACAGAAAAATAGCTACAAATTTATATTGCTCTTCAACGTAATCGCAATTTTTTTTTCAATAAATTTAGGGTACCTAGAAACCAATTTGTTTATCCCGTTAGTACTTTGTAAATAAAAAAAAATGAAGTAATCGCTGTATGCCAGATCCTGACTGTAAGGCCAAAATAATTGAAAATGGTAAAACCTTGGAACAAGTAAGCAATACTTAGGATGCAATATTTCATGCACAATTAATAATAGTCGCATAAAAACCAAACTAAGTAAATTCCAATATTAGTGCGGCAGAAGAAGAACTCTAAAAGGTACAAGACGAGACACTCTTTTAAAGTTTTATAAAATAATAGCTATACCAACCCTTCTATGGTTGCGAAAATTGAACAATGAGACGACGACAAGAAAGAACTATCGAAACAGCAGGAATAAATTTCTCAGATTTGTAGCAGGATATACACTTCAAGACTATAAAAGAACAGAGGACATAAGACTAGAACTGGGTGTCTTAGACCTAAATACAAATCAAAGACTGTAGAGAGAAATGGTAGCAACATGTAACGAGAAGATGCACGAATAACAAAGAAAATTATGGAGTACGTACCACGAGGAAAGAGGAATGTGGGTTTTCCGAAGAAATGATGGAGAGATTAACTATGATTAATAATAATCATAATAATAATAATAATAACTTCATTGAAAACGGAACAAGTCAATGGGCTTAGACCTTGTGGAGGAGAATGATGAATTTTGGATTTTTGCGTGGTTTGAGTTGCTGTATTTGCATACGTTGTCATGTAAAAGAATTACTCTCGATGATAGCATGCCACGAAGCTTATTTTGAATTGCCCTCTTTTGCTTTTTCAGAATATACAGTGCAGTTCAGATGTAATTGTAGTATCTGGTTACCAGTTGTCATGACTTTTCTTCCTGAAACTGATTTTAGATTAAATATTGTTATACCATATTCAAGCTTCGTTGCCAGTAAGACATTCCAAAAATGCATCAACTTCTTGCCCATAACGATCCAAGATGAATTCTTTAGGCATCGATCTCGCCCAAAGTTTGTGATCGCCTAAACCTTCAGTAACAGCCTCAAAAGGAAGTGTACGACAACGCTAAAAAGTTTAGACAAAAGCTCAGTAATAGTGAATCTCTGATTTGTAAATCCACACATTAGATAAAACTGTTCGTTACAACAATTGACATGGAGCTTCTTTCTTCATCATGAACATTTGAGCAACCTTCTTTAAACGCTTTACACCATTGATTTACTATGTAAACTTCGCATAATCCACAATGGATTTTGGCAGCGGAAAGATCCTTTGCATTAAGAAACCGGATTATCGAACGAACTCTACAAATGGCGGGAGAATTTATCAAATTTCTCAGTTTCATGAATTTAATTCATGCAGCAGTCTGCGAAATGTTAGGAATAGTAAAGCAGCAAAACTCTCAACTTATTAATTTAAGCGAAAATGAAATAATGAAAAGTAAAAAATAGGCATATTACACTTGATTAAGTAACAAGTAAAAAACACGGGACAATTATGTGAAATGGAAGGGGTTAGCAAAAAGGCAGTAAAATAAGAATAAAATAAAAAATGGAATAATAAATGTTTATGCACCGACGGAGACATCAAGCGATACAGAGGAAACTAGAGAGAATCAGCGAGAAGATACCAAATAATGACGTGCTAATAGTGCTGGAGATTTCAATGCCCAGATAGACAGAGAGGAGTGATTCAAGGAGGTTGCTGGAAAATATACGATCCATAACAAAACAAATGACAATGGATTAAGATTGTGTAATTATGCAGCTGCACTGAACCTTATAATAAGCAGTAAGATTTTTCAGCAACCTAGAAAACACAAGAAACATGGATAATACCAGGCGAAACCTACGGTAATCATGTGCGTATTAGCAAAAGGAGAGCCAACCATGTACAAGATATAAGATCATACCTTGGAGCATGCGCCGACTCTGATCATTTTCTGGTGATCGCTAGCTTAAAAAAAGAACCTCAAAAAACACACATCAACAAAGTATGGAAAATAAATGGGCTGTTGAACAACTACACAGGAATGAGTTATAATAAAAATATGAAATTATAATGAAGCAAGAAATAAGCAAAATCTCAGAAAACAGAAAGCACAATATTAACCAAGAGTGGGAAATTATGAAAGAAGGGGTGATAGGATATAAAAAAAGTGATGTCAAAAGAATGGTCCGATGAAGAATGTTCAGAAAAAATTGATATGATGAAAGAAACCAGATTGCAATGGCTGAAATCAAATGCAATGCGCGACAATGAACGCTATAAAGAAATCAAATAAGAAGCAGATAAATTATGTAGAAAGAAAAAAGAAGAATGCATTGTACAGAAAATGGATGAAATCGAAAACAACAGAAAGACCAACAACATAAAATAAATGTACAGTAACGTTAAACGACAGAGTAAGAAATATAAAATCAGGCAAAGAGGTCTGAAAGACGAAGAAGGGAACATAGAGTATGATACGGAAAATATAAAAAAAATATGAGAAAGCCACTACCATAAACTATCCTAGGAACAATTATAACAAGACACGATTGAGGACCCAACATTAGATGAGGCCAAACAAATTATAAATAACATAACAAACGGGAAAGCACCCGGAACAGATACTATAAATGGAGAACTTATAAAATACGGTGGGATAGAACTACACAGGAAAATTCCCGAGATTATATTGTAGATCTGGAGAATAGAAGAAATGCCAAGAGATTGGAAACATGAACTGATACTACACATACCAAAGAAAGGAGATCAAGAAAGCTGCGACAACTGTAGAGGCACTACACTCTTAAACACTGCATATAAAATACTGTCAACAATAATACAAAGAAGAATGAGCAAATACGCAGAACAAGAACTGGGAAATTACCGACGTGGCTTCCGCAGGGGATGATCAACAGTGGATGCTATTCAGATAATGACGCAGGCGATAGAAAAGGTTTACGAACGCAACATAGAATTGCATTGCCTATTTATAGATTTCAGGAAAGCATTTGACAGTGTGCAAAAAGAAAAGCTAATACACGATATGAGAGAATTAAACATCCTACGAAAAATAATAAGCTTGGTAAAGATGACCATGCAAAACACTGAAGCAATAGTTAAAACAACACAGGACATCACGAATAGCTCTCCAGTAAATAAATGAATACGTCAGAGAGACGCATTGTCGGCCATACTTTTCAATATCATATTGGAAGATATAATTAGAAAAATCGAAGTTAATGGTACTATAGCAAACAAGGAGGTGCAAATAATTGCATACGCGGACGATGTCGCGATATTGGCCAAATCAAGAAATAAGATAGAGCAAATATTTCTTTCTTCTTTCAGTGGCAGGCCCTTTACAGGCCGTTGTCGATCATCTCTCCTTATGCCTGTGGTGTGCGAGTTAAGTAGCCTACAGACATAGGGGACCTACAGCTTTACGTGGGCTCCGAACCACGGAAGTACTTGCACTTCTACTCCAGAGAGGACTGACTAGGCAGAATACCCCTTGGTTGTTTGCCATTGCCTTCCGGGGGAATCGAACCCGGGCCATCTCAGTGGTCAGACGCACGCTGAACCAACTGAGCCACGACCGCCTCTGATCAAATACTAAAGATAATAATAAATGAAGCTTTAAGGGGAGGGTTGTCAATAAATATTGAGAAGTCTAAATATATGAAATGTAGTAGAGCAAAAGGCAACCACTCACGACAAGTGACAGATAGACAGTCAGAATGATAGAAGCGATGACATAAAATAAAAGAATTCAAACAGGAAATAAGCTATATTACATCTACAAAAAGCTACTGAACGACAAACATCCTAACCATATAAGACTAAATTGAATATCTATAAAACCACGAAAGACCAGCAGTTATGTATGTATCGGAAACGATAACCCTATCCCAGGGAGAACAAGAACAATTAAGAATCCTGGAAAGGAAAATATTACGTTCAATTTTCGGTGCAATAAAGATTAAGGATAATGAATTCAGAAGAAAAATGAATCATGAATTGCTAGAAGACACCAAAGGAGAAGATATAATAAGAGTAATAAAAGCGCAAAGAATGAATTGGCTGGGGCATGTGATGAGGGCTGCAGATGATAGTGTTATTAGAGAAGTTATTAAATGGACACCGACCGAATATAGACCTAAGGCAAAAAGGAGATGGATGGACGAGGTAGTTCTTCGGCGTATTATATAAGATCTGTCGCATTATGTGTATACCTAGTTTGTCTGTCTGTTTATCTACTGAGAAAGTTATAAGGCTGCGCGTGCCAAAAATATGAGGCAGAAAAAAGCACTCATGCAAGTGCATTCGTGCTTATTTCAGCCCAACTTGCTTTCATGCACATTTCCCTAAAATTATCGATAATTTTTTATGCACTTATTATATTATTACTGATAATTATTGATTAAACAGCTTAGCTAATCTATACTTGATAATAAGTAGTATGAAAGAAACACATTTTTATTGATAATTATTGATTGAACAGCTTAGCTAATCTATACTTGATAATAAGTAGTATGAAAGAATATTGCAATTGCAGGAAAAAATTAGGTTTAATGAAGAATATATTGCTACACCTCAAGGTTATTTTGGTATAAAATTTAACAAGATCAACAGAAAAACTTTATAACTGTAATAAAAATCACCGAAGACAGGTAAAACAATTAAAAGTTATCTTTTAACCTCACAACGAGTTCAAGACAGAATAATTATAAAGGTAATACATGTTGTACTTAATGTGTTTTATATGTTTAGTTGTATATAAGAAAATCATGCAAAAAAAATCATTTTATTGTTTTCATCGTGAGTAGCTGTTAGTTAAAAGAAAATGTCTGATTCTGCAGAAAATGAACGGCTTGGAGGCAATAATAACAGCAAAAAACCAAAATATGAGTACGTCAAATTAAATTATGTACACACAATAATATGTATGTGTAACTTGTAAATTGTAAATTCCAGATTTGCTAAGGGGGTCAACAGTTGGCTGATTATAATGGTGATCATACTCGCGACTATTCTGATTTTAGATAATTATTCACGGTGAGTTCTAAAATTACAGTTTATATAATACACTTGTGGTTTTTCTAAACAATAGTAGGCTGTTTAGGAGGCGGTTTCATTGGTGTAAACTAGACGTTTCGTGATATAAATAAAAACTACACCAAGTTATTTGGAAAATTAAAATAGGCTCGATGGTGTAAAGTGTAAACGAACAGAATAGCAAACTAGCCTTGAAAATGAAAGGCTTGATTCCAGTCAAGGTTGATGATACTCTTGACGCGGAAAAATTCGAATGTATGGCCTCTGTCGGTTATGTGATAAAACAATAAAGCCCACCGCAATGTTTGACGTAGTAAATATTCCTTCAAGGGTGGAAGTGAATTCGGTATAATTCTAGTCGGGTAGAACTAAACCATCAAAGGAGTCGACCCACGTTAAGATCTTTGGCAACATTCGGCAACAAGGCAGTTATAATTAAACAAATGGCATAGTTATCAGCTGTCAAATAGTCAGTACCAACACAGTAAACTAAAATCATGGCCAACTCGTGCGTTGATTGGGAACGATCTGCAACGTTCGCTATATTGCAACATAACATTATTAATGTTTTGTACGATTCACTCCTTTGGGGAAATACTTTTAATGTATTCTTCTATTATACATATAGAATTTTTATAATTCGTTAAAAATACATTATACTGTATTACTTTTTGTTATTATGAGAATAATCAATTTGTACCTAATAATTGTTATGAGTTCTAAGAATACTTATCCATTTGTATTCTTCGATTTTGTACCTTGCGCTTGATATCTGAACTTTATATTTTGTTTTTCAGATTTGGTATTAGAAAATGGCCTTCTACGGTTATATATCAAGTGATTTGGATAATTATTGAGCATTGGTGGTTTTACGGGATAATATTTATGAGTGAGTAAAATATTTAATGTATGTCTTTATAGGTAAAGGGATTTCAAAAATGTGTGCGGTCAAGTTGCCTTTGAAAATTTATTTTTAAGTATGTCATTCATATTATGTTACAGTAGCACAACGTAACTCCACTTTTAATTAAAAAATTTCACATTTCAAATAAACTTTATTATCTAAAATTGGTTGTATTATTATAACACATGGGTAAAATCTCCACCACCTTCCTCATAACATTTTAAAATTCGTCGTCTAATTGACTGTGACACATTGCTGAGCATTTGTGGTGTATTATTAATCTCGTTGATTTTCTCCTTAAGCTCTTCCAAATCGTTAATTGGAGTACGAAATATAGTGTTCTTACGGTAAATCCACAAAAAGAAATCACATGGAGTAATATCGCACGATCTTGGAGGGTACTCGTTTTCAGTATTACGACTTATTATTCGATTATCAAAAAATTCACGCAGTAGTTTCAGTGTTTCACGTGTACAATGCGGAGTAGCCCCATCCTGTTGGAAGTAGCCCACTTGTAACTCATCATCATGTAATTAATGGAAAAATGGTTCCAAGCTCTGTTGGTGATAACGTTCAGCCGTCAAAGTGCCGCAAAACAATTTATAAAATTTTACTTTCCTAATAGTCGCAATGCATTAACTAATTACTTACCTTCAAAAAAAATTGGACTAATTGTTCTTCTCTGGCTAATTGCCGCCCAAACACCAATTTTGTCAGGATGCAATGTAGTCTCGATTAATTCATGCGGATTTTCGCCACACCAAATCCTCATATTTTGTGAGTTTATGTAACCCGTCCTATAGAACCAAGATTCGTCCGTAAAGAAGACATTACGCAGGGAGTCAGCCTGATTAAACGTATCGAGAAACCATCTACAAAAATTCAACCTGCGAGGAATGTCGACGGGTAATAACTCCTCCGCCGAAGATATTCTGTATGGATGTAAATGCAGTTCCTTATGCAATATCGAGTGGCACGTACCCACAGAGAGATTCACGTGTTGTGCTAAGTGTCTAATTGGGGTCCTAGGTTGTTCCTCCATAATTTGCCTAGCTGTCTCGACAACTTCCGCAGTACGTTTCGGTGGTCGACCGCTGTTATTCTTTTTTATAACGCTACCACTTTCACGGAACAGTTTAATGCATCTATTTAGCGTGCATTTAAAATGATTTTCATCCATAATAACATCAGGGAACACTTCTGATAATCCTTGTCGACAATCAGCAACCGAATATACCCAACGACCGTCAATTTTAGAACCATTTCGAAAATAACTCTCAACGAGGAAGGCTTTTTGTTCTGTAGTTAACACCATTTTATAATTTAGTTAATTAACAAACCCAGTATCTCAGTACTACTGTGGTATTTCACTGTGCGACTCTGTTACCTGTTGCCTGATTTAGCTTTTTATACGCCCTTCAGTTTCAGATGTAACACGTCGTGCTATGCGTTTCTAGTAGTATGAGTCAGGACGATCAGATGCTTCCCGAAGAATAATTCATTCATTCGCGATAAATTATGTTCTAATATTAGAATTCTATTTAGTTAAAGTAAAAAAACTCCGAACTCATGCTTTGATTTAATTTAAGCTCAACATTTTTCGCTAATTTGGTGTTTTGTTTTTCGTAATCGTTGAAAGTCAATTTTTGCTATAATATTTGATATTTAAGAAAAAAGGCTGCTAAAAGTAAATATTTTGGTGGTGCTTTTGATACTACTTCTGTAGGTTTTTACATTAAGTAAGTTGGCGCTAATATAAAAAAAAAACATTTACAAAGCTTTAGTAAAAGGTAAAGGTAACGGCACTTACACTCTGCGAGGGAGTATGGCCAGCAACATGCAGGGTTAAAGCCTTCTAAGTCGCTTTCATACCTCGGTTGCATCGCACGCTATGCTTTAGTAATGTACCTAGGTAAAATATAAAATTTTATTAGTTAATTTTGAAAAGTTAATCCTTCCTTGAAACCTCTGTTGGTCAGAAGGTTATAGATCTGACAAATTATAGAGTTCTATACAATCTAAAAACGTTATATTGGTTTCAACAAAATACCTGTACATATATTTGATGTTTGTAAAACATTTGTAGCCATGTAACTTATCATAACTTCTAAGAAAAAATGACTTTTCAAGAATTTAAGGATAAATAAAATGTTTACATGTGCGCGTTACCTCATTTAAGGACGTACTGTATATGCAATGCTCTAGATAAACTTTTCTTCATTTTCAGGCCTCCTCCAGCAAACTGTACAGATGTTTTTCATAGAAAAACTGTTGGTACATGTAAGTAAAATAAACATTCTGGTTAATATTTTAAATCAACTTTGAAGCTTAACTACATATATTTTAACACAATAACTTTATGTTCATTTATTAAAAAGTGCAGATAAGTATTGCAACATTTTTAAAATTCATTTATACTACCTATTACTGGTTCGTGGTGTGATGTTAACAACAACTTAATCACTAATACACAAAGAACTAACAGTAACACGAATATTAATTTAATTTATTTACACCGTCTATTTACTGTAACACACTTATGTTATCCCGGGCACAATTATGTTAATTGAGCTTTCGATACATATTGTAACGGTTTTAAAACGTTTATTTAAAACTTCGGTTCGTTGTGTGAATTATTTATTAACAAATAATTAAAGTTATTAAGCAACGAAGAAACATGAAGTAACAACTTAACACTAAACACAACACTAATATTAATTCTAATACAAAACACTAATATTAACCCGTAACACTAATTAATTTATTTGTACAGTTTGTTTATTTATAACTATTCACGTATATTTATATTAACTTTACCGACGTACATAATATTCGCGACCGTTTATGTAGGCTGGATTAGAATAAAGTTCGCTAAGAGGATGAGTCTTATATATACGCAAGCTTCTAATCTAGAACTATCCAATTCCCGATAAGCCTAGTTTATTCTACGGGCGGGCGCCTAGAATTATCGATCGCGCCAAGAAACGTCGAGAAGGCGGATGACGCATATTATCTCGCACCTGCTCTCCGCGGCTGCTGATGCAATTCGTTACAATATATTGACACTTATTACGCACTTGGGGTCGCCAACAGCAGACTGTTCAATACCCTTACCGAACGTCCCTTACATATCGCCTGTAGACTTCATCTCTATTAAGTGTCTGTACACCATTCGGATTCTTTGAAAAACACAAAAAAAATACAAAGCAATTTGGCGTTTAATAATTTTCAATGAATACGAAAGAGATATTTCAAAAGACGTTTTATAATCCCTTGACTTTTGACACAAAGTTGAAAAACAGTTCAATGACACATCAAATCTTTCATTTCACATTAAAGGAGTTGTATAAACTTGCAGTTAGAAATATAATAGTAATAAAATAAAATAATTTTTGTTTTTCAGGATTTGATTTCAGAAAGAATAGGAATGACGTTCCATGCGCTTAACGTCTTTGTTCTTCCTACCGTATGCGTAGTTACAGTTAGAATATTTAACGTTGATAAAGGTAAGTATACAGCATGTCTCTAAAGGGTCTGTACATATTCTTGAGACCAAAATAGGATGATCCAAGCAAACTTACCTCTAGCTAGAAGGCGTTGTTGAAGGTCAAATATCTGTAAACATTTTTAATTTTTTTAAATAACAATGGACTGATTTTAACCGTAGGATTAAATTCGGGATGTGAATCAGTTCTGGAAAAAGCTGTTTTTGACATATTTCCTTTTTACTCGTCGGGGTTATGTAAATGGTTGACATTCTGAAAATCTCTGGCTCTTCGATAAGGAAACAGTTTTAGGTGGAGGTAAGTTTAAGTAAATTATTCTATTTTGGCCCCAAGAAGATGTTACACCTTTTAGAGACAACCTATTTATCATAATTATTAATAATTCAGTTGAACCTATTAGTCCACAATTTCTCTTTTAAATTTAAAATTATTACCCAGGTTAGTGCATTTGAAATTTTGTAGTTCTTGCCAGATTGGTACTGATGTATCTCATATTCATAACCATCAAATCATGGTCCTACGCCTTTGTGAACAGCAGGTATAGGAATGCCCATCAAACTTCTTCAAACAAAATTAGTGAAGATGATATTGGTAAGTCAAAATACCATAGATGTACTTGGGGTGTTGGAAGCTTGGAGTGGGTTAAATAGTCTCAATGTGTAGTTTTCTTAAAACATAGAAAATGTCAAATTAAAACACTACGTTTGCGTTTTGGATGGGGCTTTAATCCACTATTGTCGCCCAGTGTGTGCGCCTATGAAAGTAATCTTGTATTTAAAGAAGGATACACAATATGTGTTGAGGTGGTGTCGTCCAAAATGAGATACGGGCGGCTATGCCCAAATCCCACCTCTCCAAGGAGGACTACTTCAAGGAATTTGGGGGAAGCAAAAATGCGCTAATAACTACAAACTACTGCCCTATTACTAGCAAATTTCATATCGCAACCTGCAGCACAAGGTCATTACTATCGGAAGGACGGTTGACTGAACCTGAAAGCGAATTAGAAAATGTAAAATGTGACGTCATTGGTCTTAGCGAAGTTAGAAGACGTGGAGAACAATTAAAATAATACTAAAAACCGGCAATAGCTTTTACTACATGAGCGAAGATAATAGTTCCCTAGGAGGAAACGGATTTCTAATACACAAAAATTGCATCTGTAAAAAAAATCTCAACTAGGGTACTCTCCGTCACCTTAAGGCTGTATACGAGATACTGCATAAAAATTCTACAGATCTACGCACCGGGTAAAGACCACTCGGACGAAGAAGTACATCTATTTTATGATGATGCAGCTGCGGCCATTGCAGAAAATAAGACGTATTTTACTGTTCTACGTGGAGACTTTAATGCCAAAATTGAGATTAAGTGTGACGTCACGGAAATCTCACTGGGGAACTACGAATTGGAAGTCAGGAATGAACGAGGAGGGACACTGCCGGAATCTTTGCTGCAGAACAATCTGTTTCAGATGGACAGATTCCTCCATAAAAAGCCAAATAGAAGATGGACCTAGGCAGACGGTCGCTTGAAAAACGAAATAGATTTTATAATAACCGACCAGAAATACGTAGTCAAAGACGTGACGGCACTAAGTAAATTTGGAAGCGACCACAGAATGTGAGAGCAAAAATAGTGATTAACATCGACGAAGAGCGAGCCCGCCAGATGTAGAGGGATTCCAGTGATATATTATTGAATTGCTGGACTCGGGAGAAATGAATATCTTAAATGGAAAAATAACTACCACTATGTTAGAAAGTCAAAGCAAATATTGCCCCAAAACAAAAGAAGAAGAAAAACTAAGTAATCAATACACAAGAGAAGGGACATGGAAAGTCAAGAGGCAGTTAACGCTGGAGAGCTAAAAGGTGTGAACAAACAATTAATATCGAAAGCTATACGAACTGACATCAGAAAATAGAACACAAATGAAATTAAACAAACTATAGAAGACAACAAAAGCATGAAGGTGCTGCGCAGGAGACTTGGAAATGGAAAAAGAAAAGTAAAATTAAAGTTAAGAACAAGGAAGAAGATGTCATCACAAACAGGGAAGAAATATTGAAAATGGTCGAAGATTTCTATCAGCTGTTGTGTAAAAAGGAAATGAACTCTGCCCCAGATTTAGCGCCAGACACTTTAACATCAAGTAAGGGTATCATAAATCAAGGATCGGTAACACTGCCAGACATTATCATAGAGGAAATAGAATTAGCATTAAAGAAAACAAAAAACAATAAGACACCTGGCGAGGATAAGGTGATTACTGACGTAATAAACATCGGGGGTCCTTGTTTACTTGAAAAAATAAGAGATCTGCATAGTCCCTGCCTGTGCAACAGTACAATACCAGATAAATGGCACAATGTCATCGTGATGCTGCTTCCCAAGAATTTCAGACAATCTCAAGGACATTTCATTAATGCCACAAGAACTTCAAGAGGTGTACTGAAGTAGGTTTGAAAATAAACATCTATAAAACACAATTTATGACCAATCTGGTACTTGACTGCGGCAGTAGAATTGTTGGTAGACTTTCGGTAGCAGACTAACTCGCCCGCCCAAGGAAATACGCCTTTATACCCTGCGGGCTTTCAATCCAGTCAGTTCGACGCTCTTCTCGATCAGTAACGCTATCCCTGGAAACTTCTATTTGCGGATGACGCATACGATCTCGTACCTGCTCTCCGCAACTGCTGATGCGACTCGTTACAATACATATACCTTGGGTACGAAACACGAATCTCCAGAGACAACCAAGCATGTGAATTGAAGAGGAGAAATACCATCGCCTGGGCTGCTTATGGAAGACTCGGTGAAGTTTTCAAAAGTAATCTGCCGATATGTTTAAAGAGAGTTTACGATCAGTGCGTGTTGCTGGTTATGAAGCTACGGCAAAACTCTAACTTTAACCACCGCAACTGCTGAGGAGCTTAGAACAACACAGCGGAAAATGGAAAGATCAATAATCCAGTCAACGAACGCTCAATAGGGGGGTGTAGAATGCATGGAGGGTGTCACAATTTTTTACTTCGGGGCTTTGTTTGAAGCCGTTAGGAGGTAAACATACTAAAAGTCCCCGGACATAGGAGGTGAGCGGGGTGCAGGGGAGGACCGAGAAGATCCCCTTTTTTGGTTTTTTGCTTATATCTTGAAGACAGTGGGTTTTAGCGAAAAAGTCATTATATACAAAATTTCCCACATTTTTGCTTCGTAAAGTTTTTTTCTATCTCCAACCGTTTATGAGATATCCGCTATCAAAAATCGCAAATTTTCAAAAAAAAATATAAAATGTATATACCATTTTTAATTAAATTTAATCCTCTACAACTTCTTTTCTGGGGATTTTTCTGTAAACCGAAGAGATGAGGTGCTAGAGAGAAAAGTTTAACGAAAAACGTGAGGCAAAATATTTTCTTTCGAAAATTAGCGATTTTTGATAGCGGATATCTCATAAGCGGTCGGAGATAACGTGTGTTCGTAAACAGTCGTCATCTCGGTTGCGTTGAAAAACAAATTACAAGTCTTAGATTAAATCATAGACAATGACATTTTAGAAATCTTGACATTTGGTTTTGTGTTCTGTATCAAATTACGAAATATGTTTCTGAAATCACAACCTACTGGGATGTTGACGGTTTATGGACACCCGTTAGAAAAAAACTTAAAAAAGCAAAAATATAGGAAATTTTGTCAGCTTTGATTTTATGTAATAACCTTTTTGATAAGATGCACTGTCTTCAAGATATAAGCGAAAAACCAAAAACAGAGACCTTCTCAGTCCCCCCTGCACCCCGCTCACCACCTATGTCCGGGGACTTTTAGTATGTTTACCTCCTAACGACTCCAAACAAAACCCCAAAGTCAAAAATTGTGACACCCTCCATGTATTCTACAAACCCTTTATTGACTGGACTACAATGCTTGGCGTGTCTTTAGATAAGCGAAGCGATGAACCGACGACATAAAAAGAATGGGCGGCAACTGGATTCAGACAGCGCTAAATAGGAAGGAGTGGACAAGGATGGGGGAGACCTACGTCCAGCAGTGGACGCAGAAGGTTGATTGGTTGATTGATGAAACACTAGCTTGGAGCCTTGGAGGGTACTCCAACCCCGTAAGATACATGTGCGTCAATGTATTGAGAGAGGGGTATACATAAGGTGACACGGTGTAGTTCAAAAAGAGTTCAAGCGAGTCTAAGTAGTTGAGATAGAAGTGGCTATGACAGTTTAGTTATAGGTCTTAAGGTGTTCTTGGTGTTTTATTGTGCTTAGAATTTTTTATTTCTTGGTTGAGTCTATTGAAATTTTCCAGTTGTGCATGTTTTTGGTAATGCGTCTTCTGTAAATACAAGAATTTTACTGCAGGCGTCTTATTGTCAAGACTCTAAATTTTTACACAGGTCTGAAGTTATAACTTCTTTGATAATGAATGAACTTCTGGAATTATGGAAAAATCACCATTTATCAAGAATTTAATTTGACTGTCTTTAAACGTATTGCTGACTATTTCATATTCTTTGAAATTATCGTACTTTTAGATGAAACTCCTTCAATACGATATCCGGATAACGTCACTCTAAGAAACGCAATTGTTTACATGCTATTCACGCCACCTATCCAGTATCAACTGCATTACCCACGAAGGGGAAGTCCAGATTCGAAGCTCTTTATAGTGTTGGTTCTAAAATTATTTTTAGTATACTGCGGGTTCAATTTTATTTCTTCTCAGTTCATTTTGCCGGAACTGCAGATATTAAAACTAAGAAAGGATATTGGAAACATTGATAAACTTCTGCACATTTTAAGAGTTGTTGTAAGTAACACACTTTAGTGTAGCTTTAAGGTGAAGCTTAACTTAAGTAGGTTGAAATTAGGGTTTAATCTTCGCTCCAGTTTAAGGCAGTCTTAGTTAAACTTTAACTTAAATTTGTACTGAACTACTAATACTAAGCCTTAGCATGCCTAGATTAAAGTCAACTTAAGTTAAGCTTCCAAATAACTAAAATATCAGCCCTTAATCAATAACCCCATATGCATGAATATTGGTCATCGCCTTACCTTAGAAATAAGCCACGCTTCTTAAAATTATGAACTGGATGAATTGTTAATAAGATGTTTAGTATTATTCCGGTTCACAGCTTCTTTTAATGGTAATACGATCACGGATATTTGTAAACACACAGTGGCAATACATTTCTAACTAACTTAAAATTTTAGCTTCCATTTAACTTGGTGTGGCTTCTGTATTATTACCAAAACTTTAAATGCGCAATACCTGCATACGCCGCAATTACTGGAATGAAACAGTTAAATTTTTCATCTGACTGGTGGAATTCAGGAGATTTGAACGTATTTTGGCGAAAATGGAACGTACCGGTCCATCGATGGCTTAAATACAATGTAGTTTTACCTTTGATCCATAATGGTTTCCAACTTAATACAGCCAGATTATGTGCTTTTTTGGTTGCTGGAATTATTCACGAATATCTGGTAATTATGATAATTTTAGTTTTTATAAACTATTGCCACTTTGTTGGTGCAGAGGTTGCCTTGTAAATCAAACGTCTCGAGTTCGATACTCAATCTAGGGTGTTGAAATTATTAATGCGAAAAAAATCTCTATGTTTTCTTTCGGATACGATGTAAAACTGTACGTCCCACGCCAATACGATCACTTCCAGGAGTGGACGTCCTTTGGGTTGGGCAACATTCTCGTCGAGTAGTGACCATTTACTTGGAAAAAAATAACATTTTTAAAATGTACTTCAACACATGTAAAGAAATTGAAAATGACATCAACTCAAAATGGTAGTCTTAAGACTATAGATAATCAGCCAATGCCTGTTAAGATCCATGGTACCCTAACCCTAGATTTAGCCTGACAAATAAACAAACAAACATTAAGTTACCTCGCAAATATTTTTCGTGGCAACAGCTGTGTTTAAAAAGGAAAATAAATGAAAATAACTTTGTCAGGGGATGGAAAGGTCTTTAATTCAATAAATAAACCAAAATACCATCAAATAAACATTTTATAAATATTGGTCGTCAATGACAGAAGTACTAACTTTGTATGCCTTATAATTTGTTTAGTGTCATTACTAAGATCTTACACTGCAAATATGTAGAAACGTGAAATAGGCAACATTATTGCCACTCATGGCCATCCCTGACGCCTTTTTTATTTGAACGTATCATACTACAGAGAGGATAATGTTTCACCATAATTTTGCGGTTTGAATCGTTTATAATTTTTAATGGTTTTCAGAATACGTTACCCTTTGGAATATACAACGGTTTTGGACTTTTCATAACATTCACCGAGATTCCACAAGGTTGTTTAACTGAGTACATAGCCAGAAGATATGGAAATCAGTATGGGAACTGCGTGATATGGTTGTATCTTTTAACGAGCCACACCTTTTCGATCGTTTATATGGGTACCAATTTTGATGACTTGGTGTAATCAGATGAAGATTTTTTTTATGTTTTGGTACTGAATAATGCTAATAATAACAGATGTCGTTAAATCGTTATGAACCAGAAAAAATGTCAATTAAAACATTATTTTAAGTTTTACCATGCTTTTATTGTTGTCCTGCATTTTGCGTACAGAATTATGAAAATAATTTCAAATCTTCTCAACAATAAATAATTTAAGATCTTATTACTAAGTAAGCAATACGTGAATAGTTAAAGCTGTATTGTTAGCTCATTAGTTATACTTTTCAAACGTTGCCTCAGTATCTTCCCAGATGGATTTTTAGGTATTTCACTAATGAATCTTACACCACCACGTAATTGTTTTTCAGGAGACACGCGTTCTGAAAAAGAAAGGAGAAATAGAGACTCAGAAGTTTCATATGTGGAACGTGGAAGAGCCTCTGCGTCATCAAAATCGACGCAAGTAAATTTTGGCAGTGACGAACTCTGAGAAAAATTAGTGAACACCAAAACTACTAGTGAACTTGCCGAATGTGTTTTACTTTTTCGCCCTCCGGCTAGAAACACTCAATTTTCATGCGTATAAATCGTCTGGAAAATGCTATTTGCCGGACTAGTCCAGAAAGTAAAATTAGGATTTTTGATTGGTGGCGCTGAACCGAACTGACTCCGCCCTCTCATTGCTACGCCCATTGTCACGCCCAGAAAAATAAATTCCCTAGAAAAATAAATTCTCTAACGTCAAATATTTGACTAAAAAATGATTTTTTATAATTAACGTATTATTATCGGCCGAAAAAATATTGTGTATCACACGCCTAGAAACTGCTTTGCAAGTACTCGTACTTGTAGCGCCTCGGTTGCACCTCGGCCTACAAACGTACTCGCACTTGCAAAGTGACAGTTTCTAGCCTTGTGATACAAATAACTGAAATAACTATTGTGTGTATGTGACTTAAGAGGCTCTTTTCTATTTAAAACATCTCTGAGTTAAGTTAGATAACCAATCCACAGGAAAAATCAAATTCCTTGCTTTATGGGAAAAGTTAAAATGTTCAAAAATGAAATTATAGAATTGCTGAGCTAATTCAGAGTATAGCTTATATTTTAAGTACCTGAAACGAAAGCAATTACTTCCTCCGGAGTAACTTCGTGACCTGGTTGTTTTACTACAAAAGCAAGAGGTAATTCGCCGGATTTTTCATCAGGAAGGCCAATTACAGCTGCGTCTCTAACTGAAGGATGCGATAATAACAGATCTTCCAGTTCAGCTGGTGCTACCTACGATTGAAAAGTAACAGTAATATGATGGTATGGCTTACAGTAAAGTCAGAAAATCCTTCAAGCACTGTTGCCTACGCAAGAATTCGACTAGGTTTTACAATAAATGTTATTAAAAGGAAGAATTTTATTTGGTTCTCAGGCCTTATTTCTAAATATCAAAAATTATCTCTTGTGCCTATGTGGAAAGTTTGTTTTTAAATTTTTACCTCTTATTAGGCCTGCACAAGAATGTTCAACCAAAATTGAGACAAATCAAGAATAAAACGCTATAACTTAGAACTGATCTTTGTTAGACCATTGTATAATATTCTTTGGCAGTATAGCGCAGTGGTTTCGAGGTATTTGCCTCATCATCTGGTATACGCTAATCAAGAGACCAAAAACCAAATAGAATGATCGAAAGCATTTGAAGGTAAGAGGCAGCAGTTTGCCATTTATTGTTGGAACTCAAACACTAGTTCTATCACAGCATTGTAATAGAAACTAAATAACTATTCTGGTATATCAAACTTTTGTGAATCTAGCTGAGAACTCGATATTAGGCGGTTTTGATACCTAAAATGTATTATTTATGTTCCATAAAATCATATTTAGGGAAGTGTTTCCTATTACCTTAATACCTAAAATCTTTTATTAATCGTTGAGTGACGTGACGCATTATATAAAGTTGACAAAATTTATGAACCAACAGAAAAATCTAGCTAGTAGAGTAGAAAAGGGAGTTATGGATCCTTCCAACTTGAGTTCAAGGTCAAATACAGTCATCTTTGCAATTATTTTGTTTCCGCCTATCGTTGATATAGATTTTAACGTCGTGTAATTTACAGTTTCAAGACATGCTTTTGCTTTTTTAAGGGATTTCAGAAACAAAAATTGCTTATTTTGATCAGTAAATGACTTATCAGGAAGCTATAGATTATCAAACATTTTTAATTACTACCTGATACGCTTTATACTTGATAAGCTCCTTAATCCTTCCAACGATAAAGAAATAACCATCTTCGTCATAATATCCCAAATCCCCAGTACAATAAAAGCCATCTTTATCGAAAGCATCTTCCGTTTGTTTTGTATTATTCATGTAACCATTCATTACAATGGGTCCTTTGAAGCACAGCTCGCCAGTTTGGTTGGGACCTACTTCTTCCTTCGTGCATGGATCTCGAACTTTTGCAATAAGATTCGGTAGTAATACCCCACAACTGCCACGTTTTAAGACATCATTTGGGACCATGGTGCACACACCGGCTGTTTCAGTTGTAGCATATGTTTGCCTCATTTGTATATTTAATCTAAATATAAACAGAATTTGGTTGTGTGAATATTTATTTAATTTTGTTTTTATTTAGTTTACTATTTTATTAAGTTGCTTTTTATATGTATATTGGGACAAAAGTATTTGCATAAGAGTTGGCCACGAAATTTTCAAAGCAATGACAGTGGCGTTATTTGTTTTTGTTGAGTAAGCTCTAAGCATACGAGTGCCAGGTATCTTAATGTGCGTGGACTGCTATGGTTATTTATAACCTTTCTAGGATTTAAATTTCCTTGTGTATATCGTACTTAGCATATTATGTTCGATATTTTGTCAAATAAATGGGTATTGGCACAGTCTGGTTAGAATTTTGTCTAACCCCAGGACACGTATTCGAAAGGCCATAAATATTTCCGCCAACAAAGATCTCATCTGACCTTGATTGGAATCCAAGGCCTTTGGTTTATAGGGCAAAGTAAATTAACCTTGACGCTAACGTTTGATTCCAAAATTTGATAGCCAACCCACATGAAAGCAGTTAAAAATTATACTGTACTCTTACCTGTTACAAATACTAGCTTCAACCTCTTGCTTCAAAGGTGCAGAACCACAGAGGATGTCTTCTATGCTTGATAGGTCATAACGGTCAACCAGTAAACTCTTTGTTAAAAGTAACACAAGCGGAGGTGGACAGGCCAGCTTATTAGCTCGATGTTTTTCGATACTTCTCAAATAAAGTTCAGGACTAAATTTGTTTAGCATTATGAACTTCACTGATGCTACTATCGATAACAAAAGCATGTGCATTCCGAATAGGTGAAAGAACGGCATGGGAACTACTGTGGTATCGCCTTTTAAGTAGTTTCCATACTTTTTGTTCCTTTATTAAAAGTAAAAGGTCGATTAATTTCTTTTTTACTATTATTTTTTATATAATTATAGCCTACGCAAGAAGAAAATTATCTTCTATTTAAATACTAAGGACCGCTCTTTCTATTTCCTGGCTGCTTTAACTTCCAAATATTTTCCTCTCTAACCTTTGCAGAAACAGTAAATTGTTTCCATAGTAAAATAGTAAAATATTTAAGGTATAGTGTTAATCACCTAGGATTTGGGTTGTGACGTCAACGCGCTGTTGATAAATTCACAATCCAACTATACTTCATCTCTTTCTAAACTAGGTTTTCATTACCTACTGCGCAGGAACGCGTGTCTAAATAGACAGTTTTTGAGCGGGGTAATTTGACGTTACAACCCAAATGCTAGATGAAAAATACTGTATGTAAAAGTTAAATGTAGCAGGATATGGAAAGACCAACCCTAAGAAACATATCAACAAAGAATTATGATCAAAATCCTTACCTCCAATACTGAACTGTGGCAACACAATTGTGATGAGTTATCATCACTCCTTTAGGTAACCCCGTGGTACCTGACGAACTAAAAATAAAAGCAACCTGATTGACGGGGTCTACAGGCTCAGGTACGAAATTTTCGGTGTCAGTATCCGTTTTTAAAAATTCCTGTATTGATTTCACTTCATCTCGTTCTTCTCCAAGCGTAATTACAACTTTTATGCAGTCCAAATGGGTTCTCAACCCGTTGATCTTATCCAAGACAGATTCGCTGCAGATAACCCATTTAGGCTTTGATATTCCAAAACAGTGTTGCAATTCTCCTGAAATATTTTTAAGTCATTCATTACGGAACTGTTTACTTTTCTGTAGTTTATTCATTAACCGAAATATCAAATCAAAACATAAAATATTTGCACTTTATTTACACTTGACGATTGTTGCCTATATCAAAAACCCAATATAAGTTATTAAATACAAATATCAATAATCACAAATGTCAAAAGAAGCCAAACATGGCCAAAATATCTTTGGATAACGAAGTTGGGGGATTCTAAAGTAACAACATACAAAAAGAACACGTAAATAAAGAGTTCAGAAACATTATAGGAAGGTACCAGCATGGATTTATAAGAGAAGTATTGGTCAGTGACTAGACAGAACGACATTTAAAAGCTATTTTCATCAACTAGGGTGGTTTTACAAACAATGTTCCAGTCTTGGTTTAGGAAAGCTTAGCTTTGCAACTATTTCAAAAGCTTGATGTGTATAGGTGGAGGTGGGAGAAAGAAGCCCGATCATGCTTGTGCTTACCCACTGACTACAAAAGAAGTAAGGCAGCAAGTGTTTCTAGGTAATAACAAGATATTGGTCTGGGCTTTGGGTAAAAAGCAAAGAAGAAGCAGATGAAGCACAACAGTGAAGGAAACGAATTATTGGCATTAAGTAGGAAATGCAATTTACCTTGTCTTTTGTAGACCAAAGACCTGGTATTGCGTAGAAAGTGTTGAAAGCACGTATACTAGACACGAGGCTAAAGTTGCCCATCGAAGGGAGAGAAGTCTTAACAATATATAGAACTAAAAAATGCGCTAGTATCAACATAGGAACAAAGTTACCATGGACAGTTTGTTGATAGTTAACGTTTATCTCAATCTAAATAACATTTTAATCAGCTAATTCTACTTGCAATTAAAGAAACTGACATTTACTTCCATGGGTGAAACGGAAAAATCAGAACACACTACATTAATTTATAGCAATGGAAAAGTTACAAGTTAGCATAGTCTTAGGGATTTTGAATTTTTTTATTTGAATTAAAAACCATTCTCTTTTCTTTTGATTTCTTAGGCCAAAATTCAAGTCAATCTACGGTTTAAATGGTAATATATCAAAAGAGAAGTGTTACTAGACTGTCCAAACGTATTGGCATAAAGGTAGATTAGGTTGAAGAATTCGTAAAAGAATTAAGAAAAAAAGGTTATTGGTGTGGATAAGATTTCTCTTGGGAAAAGGTCGTGCTATCCTCTGTGTTTCGAAGAATACGTCAAGGTTGTCTTGCCGATATCTTTCCTGAAAGTTAAACCCGTTTTGAGTCACTAGCGTATAATTTTGTCAAAAAAGGGGTAGGAAAAGAAGAAGAAGCGGCAAAAAATTTAGGGTGATATAGCATTATCAAAATGGAGGTGATCGAGGCATGGTGCTAAATGTCTAAAAGGCTTTATATAAGTCATCAAAAGTTATCCATTCGTTGTGGACTTTGGGAGTGAAATCGTATGTTGCAGACTGTAGCCTGACCGCTTAAACACGAAATTTTAATATGAAGTGTGAATTAAGACTAGAAAAAAGATTTGCTGGCTTTGTACCTGACAACCATGGACGAGAAGAAGAATATGGCATGTTTATTAGTCACAAAAGTAATGTTGCTTAGGCAGTAGCAATACATTGAATATAAAAAAACCAACACAGGAACCATTTGGAAATAGAGAGGAAGTTTCGTGTCCAAAATGTACAATCGATGGTTAATGAAGAGGCTATCAAAATTTCATCTTTTCAACATTTTGGTTTTGTAATCTTCAATAATGAAATGACAAGGCATGCCTGCTTAGAATATTTAGCTATAAATAAATAATTTTCCTTACGTAATGTCCATAACGGGCTTACAGGTTGAACTATGGCTCCCAAATACAACGTAGCCAAAACAGGAATGATGTAATTGAAATTATTTTCACTAACAATAGCGATTATATCATTTTTCTTAATGTCGTTCTGTTTAAAGCTCTGCGCTAGTTTGATACTGTTTTTCAGTATTTCACCATATGTCATGGAGGAACCGGAATGTGCATCGATCTGAAACGATTCTGGTATATTTTTGGTAATTACTTATAGTCCCTCCAAACCTTAGAAAGAAGTATACGAATTATAGAGAACAGGGATACCATATTATAATACTTCGTCAAAACACAACACATATTTGTGTGTATTATAAATACGACTGTTTTTTTTTTTAAAGGGTGGTATTATTGAGAAAGGTAATGCAAGGTATCGGTACTAACGCCCCGTGAGGGAGCATGGCTTACTCATACCTGTTTTTGAGAAAACTCCCAAACTAAACGACTGTTTCATAAAAGCTTTTTTTCGCTTCTAAGGTTGAGAAGGACTATAGGTTTATAAATTTTTAGTATAAAATATTAGAAACTAGCCGAAACCTACTCCAACTTTGCCAAAGAAGGTAATGGTTAAAAAAATAAACAAATAAATGAGTAAATAAATATTGAATGAGTACTTACAAGAGCAACACGCTCACGATTTTCCTCTTCCAAGCTATTTAAAATAATTTGGCTAAATGATTGCATTGGTACTTCAATTTCTAGAGGACCGTGCATAACAAATGAAGGTTTCGACATTTTTATTTTGTAGATGTGCGGTGTGCGTAACGTAAATGCCACCTCACTTATACTTCAGTTAAGGGGTCTTCGTAACTATAATATTTAGTGTTTATTTATTATTTTTATATACACGGATTTATTAACGTCACTTTGATTTGACCAAGCCTAGTTATCTATAAATTTATTCTCTAGGTTGAAAATCATGTAATACACATGTTGATGCAAATACTAGCAGAACACTTTTAATAATAACATAATTAAATTTTTTGTAGAGGTTTTAATTACATCAAATAAATTAACTTTGCTGATAGCATTTTCTAGGATTTTACCATATACACAGCGATCACAAGTAATTCGCTTCTGGGGAGCCTCAGAATGCTAGTTTGCTGAAGATTCCTTTATTTTCTTGAATTTGTCTTGAAATGTGCAATGTCGGTGGATTTTTATTTATTTGACGAGATCTAGGCTTGCGGATGCCAAGTCTCTAAAAATATTTAAAATGCCATGATTATTGGCACTATTTGACTAGAAGTTTTCCGAGCATATGTGACTTTCATACATGGAAGGCATATTTTTCATGCCACCGGACTTACGGTTTTAACTCGCGTTCGAAAGTTTTCCGATTTAAAAATCTCAATGACCTGGACTAAGAATTGGGCCTGAAATGTATGGTTTATAAGGTAAGTCTGCTAACCTTGAAGCCATCGAAGTCTGCTTGGTGTGAATTAAGGAACATTTTGATGAGGGTTACTTATTGATCGTTCGGATTTTGGAAACAAACATGAAGGGTGTTCAATAAAAAATATCTAGTAAGAAGATTGATCGATTTTTTATATTCTGAGTTTAAAGTACTAACCCCCCCCCCCCTTAGTAGATTATTTACTGATCGCTGTATCTTGCAAATTGGAACATCTTTATAAATTTTTTGTCAATAAGATTTTTTTTGTAACAAAATTCTAACTGGCACGTAATGGAGGACCAGGGAAGAGTCTTCGCAACTCTTTTGTATTAATTTGAATAGAATTTTTTATAAACTCTGTGAAGTATTTTTATAGTTTTTTGTTGATTTTGTTTTAGTTCATTTTGGAAAACTAATTTAGTATAAAGAGATTTTCAGGTGAAATAAAAGCCGTTATAAAAGGCATTTACACCTACTTAAGGGTATAATTGAGATTTTAAAAACAGGTTTTGAAAACAGCTTCCTATTTTTGCACCGCTTAATACATATTATCTGGATTAGCTTTTAATTTAAAGATAAAAGTATACGGAAGGGAATAACCTAGCCAAATTTTTTATTTTTACATTAGAACAACCTTTATATTTATTATAAATAGCCGTACCTTGACTTGTTAGAATAAATACTACATTGATACAATTAGTATGCTTTCCTAGTAAACCTTACAGCGTCCTCATTACATTCTATTAATTACTACTCACACTCATTTAAATAACTGACAAATATTTTTTAAACTAATTTAAATAAACGAAGATAGCAACAGGATTCCCGGATTTAGCAAATAGTCCAGTCAAATGGTCGAAATAAAAAGGCAAACTTTGCATTTTGGGTAGGCAGCTATTTTATTTTATCGTTGTGTAGAGGGGTCAGTGGCGAGTCTAAACTAGAGTTTTCGGGGTGGTAACCCCCTCCATCCGGCCGCCATCTTGAAAAGAAGAGTTAATTGGTTTTTGGGCTATATCTCTGTAGTCGGGAATCTCAGAAAAAATTGGTACAAATCTTTTTTGCAGAGAATCGTATTATGTACAATTTTTGTTAATTACTTTTTTTGCATAGCATTAATTATAAAAAAGTTATAAGCCGGAAAAGACAGAAACTTAAGGGCTTATAACTTTTTTATTATTAATGCTACGTAAAAAAAGTTATTTATAGAAATTGTATAGAATATGATTGCCTGCAAAAGAGCTTCAAACAAACTTTTTGTAAGACTCACGACTACAGAGATATAACCGAAAAGCTAATTAACCCTTCTTTTCAAGATAGCGGCCGCATGGAGGGGTGGGGTTAAATTAATAAAAGTTATAGATTATGTAGATAATGCGATTCTCTACAAAAAAGCCTTGAACAAACTTTTTGTAAGATTCATGGCTACAGAGCTATAGCCGAAAAATTAATTAACCTTTCTTTTCAAGATGGGGGCCGAATGGAGGGGGTTACCACCCCGAAAATCCTGATTTAGACTCACCACTGACCCCCATACACATCGTAAAAAGAAAATCGCTGCCTACACAAAATGCAAATTGAATTACCATTTGACTGGACTAGTCCAATCAAATGGTCGAAATAAAAAGGCAAACTTGGCATTTTGGGTGGGCAGCGATTTTTTGACGATGTGTAGGGGGGTCAGTGGTAAGTCTAATCAGTATTTGCGGGGTGGTACCCCCCTCTCCATTTGGTCGTCATATTGAAAAGAAGGGTTAATTAGTTTCTCGGCTATATCTCTGTATCCGTTAGTCTTACCAAAATTTTGTATAAAACTTTTTTGTAGAAAATTACATTCTCTATGACTTTTACTACTTCTTTACGTAGCATTAATAATAAAAAAGTTGTAAACCCTTAATGTTTTGTCTTTTCCGGCTTATAACTCTTTTATTATTAATGCTATGTAACAAAGTTATTAATAATAGATAATAGATAATACGATTCTCTACAAAAAAGCTTGGTACACACTTTTTGTAAGATGCACGACTACAGAGATATAGCTAAAAAACGAATTAGCCCTTCTTTTCAAGATGGCGGCCGAATGGAGGGGGTTACCACCCCGAAAACCCTGACTTAAACTCACCACTGACCCCTCTACACACCGATAAAAAAAAATCGCTGCCTACCCAAAATGCAAAGTGAAATTACCATTTGACTGGACTAAAACACCATACGAGGTTTGGTAATTTAATTCCAGGACTGCCACAATAAAAAGAAGCACAATTTTTAAGCAAGGCCCGCTGAATTAATATTGCATATAAGGCCTTACTACTTCATTTAGCCAAGACGAAATTAGAAACAACGGTGGCGCCATTTGCAGTGAACTATACACTTTTTAATGGAGAAATGTATAGTTCACCTCAATTGGCGCCACTGCTGTTTCTAAATTGCGTCTTGGCTAAATGAAATATTTAATTCAGCGGGCTTTGATTTAAGTAACACGAAAAATTTATCATATTCATTCAAAGTAATCCCAATTTACATTAATACACTTATTGCAATGTTCTAAAAGTTTTTTAAAACAGTCGGAAAAGGCGTCCGAAGGAATTGCTGTCAATTCGGTAGTTAGGTACATGTTTTTAATGTTTTTCACGTCCTGAAACCGTTTTCCTTTGAGAATAGTTTTCACTTTAGGAAAGAGAAAAAGTCTGCCCGTTGTGAATCTGGAGAATAAGGTGGGTGATTGATTTCAACAACGCCGTGTTCCATGAGAAAGGACTTCACAATTAGTGCGAAATGGGCAGGCGCATTGTCATGCAACAAGAACCAAGAACCATTTTCTCGAAATTGTGGTCGCACTCGAGAAATGCGCTGAAATAATTTCTTCATCACTTCGACGTAGAATGCACTATTAACTGTTTGCCCTTCCAGGTACAAATTCTTTATGGATCACACCCTGTTTATCGAAAAAGGTAATCAGCATGGTCTTGATTTTGGAATTCGCATTGAACGAAGTCTGCACACGATGCAACTCTCCTCTGTTTTTGCTCATCCATCAGATTGTAGATTGTGCGGGACAAACTTTGCATAGATTTTCCTCTTTTCCAAATCTTCATGTAAAATTTGTCGAATCGACTCCTCATTAATATTCAACTCATTTGCCACCATTCCGTGACTCAGTCGGTGATCTTTTGCCACAATTTCACTGACCTTTGCGCTCAAAGCTGCGTTTCGAGCGGTTGACGGATGCCCGGTTCTAGCGTCATCTTGAACATTATCCTCTCGACCATCTTTGAAACATTTAAACCATTCAAACACAGTAGTACGACCTAAGGTGTTATCACCGTACACACTTTTTAACATTTTGTAAGTTTCTGCTGCAGTTTTTCGTAATTTACAACAAAATTTAATATTAGTTCGTTGCTCCGTGACGACTGACAGAAACACGATTTGCGAACTAACTGACAGCTATTCGATGTTTTTATTATCCAAGACTTCTTGATAAAAGTGTGAACTAAAATATGTTGCTTTAATTTTCGCTTAATATCACGCATTTTTTAAGCTGCAACGTCAGTGTGTTAATTAAATTGCCAAACCTCGTAGATATCTGAATATACGCAAGGAATGAAGTACGCGTTAGAGTACATACAGTGCAGAAAGTTATTTATGAAGAAATACGGCATAAATATAAAATAAGTTATTCTGTATCTTCTCGTTTAAACGTTTCAGGTGTTGTTGTGATCATACCGTACTGGTATATTCTATCTAATCTAATAAGTAATAAGCATCATAATAATAATAATAATAATAATAATAATAATATTGATTTATTCTGCATTAAAAAAAGATACATTTAAAAGAAAAAAAAATACAATACAATAAAAAAAGAATTGAATATTAGTGAATACATAAATTTAGTTTATAAAAAGCAGAACCACGAGGTGCCAGTTCAGTAGGGAACTGTTCTTCCACTGGCACCTGGAGAAATTAATATTTATGGCAGATGATTGCTTAGATTGCACAAAATTTGTTACTACCTAGAAAAATATATATAAGATGTTATGACTGCAGCTGAAACAGTAACAGAAACAGGTTTTTCTTAAATTACAAAACGGAATACTTTTTAAGGTTTTGAGGGATCTCATTATAGATTTTGGCAATGTTGTAACTAAAAGATCGTTCATACAAGGCGGAATTATGATGTGGAATTGTAATTAAATATCTATGTCTCAAATTTATGTTATGCACATCCGTTCTGAAAGTTATTTTATTATATAGATAAGGTGGCTGTTTCTCTACAATAATTTTATGGAACAAAACTGCAGAATGGAGATACCTCCTGTTGCTCATATTAAGCCAGCGTACTTCTCTTAACTTATGTGAGATATGAGAAAATTTAGGGATACCAAAAATGAAACGCAAACAAGAATTTTGTACACGCTGTATTCTCTGTGAAGTTTCAAAATCAAGACATGGCCCATATACCACCGCGCAGTATGAGAACTGTGATAAAACCAGCGCCTCACATAACATAGTTTTTAGTTTCACACTTAAGTAGAACCTATGCGGATAAAGCAATTTAAGATTACAAAAAGCATTTTGGATATTTTTACAGACTTGCTGCTTGAACCTGAATGTTTTATCAACAGTTAACCCTAAATTTTTAACATTATCAACAAATGGAATTTCAATGTCATTAATTTGAATAGCGTCTACTTGAAGATCAGTACTTTTTCCGAGTAGAATTGCACACGATTTAGCAGGATTTAACATTAAAGCATGCTGCTCCGCGAGGTGAGAAATGGTGTTAAGGTCGTTATTTATCTTACGGATAGCAGTATGTACATCATCTCGCATAAAAGAAAGGTACACCTGGGTGTCATCCGCGTACATGTGGATATTACAGTGGGTCATATGTTTGCTGAAATTGCTAGTATACCGGGTGTCAACAAAACCTGGGGCACCTCCATAATTTTTTTATTTTTTAAGGTATCTAAATGAAATTTGGTATATGTAATATACTCTTTAAATGGCGTTTGCTGACATAGGAAACAAGTTTCTGTCACTTCCGGTTTCGCCGGAATTGACATCAACTTTGATATTTTAAATGGAACACCCTGTATATTTATACATTTTTGGAATCTCCATTCAATTTTACGTATGGTAGTATCAAGTTTGAAACATTTTGATGACAAAATAAATACTTGCAGAAGAGTTTATTTATTAATCTAAGGTGCCATGACCTTCGTAAAATGGAAGTCAGGGTGCTACGACACTCAAAACAAATTATTTTAGCACTTCAACTGTAACAAGTCTGTCTTTTTTTTGTGCATTTCATTTGTTTCACTTGTTTTGAAACCCAGTATCTAGATTTAAATGTCCAAAATATGTTTTTTTTGAACGGAGAGTGTTATTGCGAATTAAATTTTTATATTAATCCCGTGTTATTGGTATCAATAAAATCCTTGAAAAACGCTCGTTTTTAATATCCTAGTGTCCCACCCTAGTGCCATTTGAAAAAATAGAGTTATTCTCGAAAAAGCATTTTTGCCAACTTTAGGCCATTCTAATACAGCAATTAAAATAGTTCAAGTTCTAAAACAATTTGTCTCGAGTGTTGGGGCACCTTGACTTTCATTTGGTGTTAGTCATGGCACTCTAGATTAATTTCTGCAAAAATTTACTTTGTCATCAAAATGTTTCGAACTTGATACTACCATACGTAGAATTGAATGGAGATTCCAAAAATGTATAAATATACAGGGTGTTCCATTTAAAATAACAAAGTTGTAGTCAATTTCGGCGAAACCGGAAGTGACAGAAACTTGTTTCCTATGTCAAAAAATGCCATTTAAAGAGTATATTAAACATACCAAATTTCATTTAGATATCTTAAAAAATAAAAAAATTATGAGGGTGCCCCAGGTTTCGTTGACACCCTGTATATAGTGAACAGCAGGGGACCCAAAATTGACCCCTGGGGTACACCTCTTATAATGTCCATAGGCACTGACATGTGTTTAGCTATCTTAACAGTTTGACACCTATTGTGAAGATAGCTTTTTATTAACAGAATGGCATCCGGTCCTAATCCAATATAGTGAAGGATAGCTAAAAGCAATTTATGATTCATTGTGTCGAAGGCTTTGCTGAAGTCCAACAACGTTAAGATGGTAAGTTTATTGTTATCATAAGCCGAAATAATGTCATCGGTTATGTGAAGTAACGTTGTGGTACAACTATGTGATTTACGGAATCCAGATTGGCATTCAGGGAGTAATTTATAATTTTGAAGGTGATCACGTAATTGAGCGTTGATTATTTTTTCAAGTATTTTTGACATAACCGGTAAAATACTAATTGGTCTAAAATGTTTGTGTTCAACTGGGTTATCAACCTTCGGCAATGGAACTACTACAGCTTTCTTCCAAAACTCGGGAAATGTATTTTGTGCGATACTAGTATTTATTATGTGTACAATAAATTGTGCAATGTAAGGACAACAATACTTAAGCATCTGTGCATTCAAACCGTCATGACCTACCGAATTACTTTTTAATGAATTGATTATTTTAAGTACATCGTCCACATCAGTCAATCTAAATTTCAAACGTGTATTCACTAGTACGTTATTTAGATATGAATTTACAATATTTTCATCAATAGGCAAATCCGGTATGCTATTAATAAAATAATTATTGATATCATTTGCATCTGGAACATATGAAGTACTACTACTGGTACCACGACTGCTCACACCCAAATGCTTCAGTTCCTTCCACATTTCTTTGCTGTTGCTATTATTAAATTTGAATTGAAAATAAGCTTTTTTTTCTTTATTGATAGCAAAACTAGTATAATTACGGAGAAGTTTGTAGTAGTTCCATGTACCTTGAGTTTTGGTTTTTATGTACTTCCTTTTTGCTTTATCTCTTAATTTCATTAGCAATTTAATGTTATCTGTAAGCCAAGGGGCAAGTTTTTTTGTAAATGTAACCGTTCGCCAGGGTGCATGTTTATCAAAGAGATTGATAAGCTGATCATTGAGAAATGCCACCTTGTCATTCAAGTCGGTTATATAGTAAAGTTGATGCAACGGAAGCATCTCCAACTCTGCGCGAAAGACATTTATGTTAAAAAGTTTATAGTTTCTAAAAGTTCTGGCAGTAGGAGTAAGTTTGGGAGTGGAATTGGGGATGTTGCAATAAACGATCTCGTGATCGGACATCTCGGTGCTTTCAATGCCAGATTTAACAACTAACGATAAACATGACATAATTATGACATCTAACAAAGAAGCCCGATTTATACCTATCCTAGTAGGTGCTTTAATTACCTGATAAAAGTTAAAACACTCCAGCATATTGTTAAAATATGCTGTCGCTGGATTGTCAGGCAAAAGAAAATCAATGTTACAGTCACCCAGACAAACAATGTCCTGAGATAAGGGTGTGCATAACATAATTGTGTTTTCTAATTCATCAACAAATAGTTTGTAATTAATGCAAGGCGCTTTATATACGCAACCAAGGGCAAGTGTTTTTGAATTAATAGTTACGCGCAGCCATAATTGTTCTATATTATTATTAGTATTTATTACAGAAAACTTTAAGTAATTTTTGATATAAAATGCAACTCCACCCCCTCTTGTTCCACGATCCTTACGGATTAATGTATAATCATCAATTGTTAGCATGTTTGAACTAATATCACTGCATAGCCATGTTTCAGATACTGCTAAAATATCAAATCTAAGCCTTATAAGTAAATCTTTTACATCATTAAGTTTAGGTATTAAAGACCGAATGTTAATATGTGCAATTTTCATGCAATCATTTGCCATAATGGAAGATTAATAAATAATTTCAAAGGCAATCAAATACTAAACTGAAGAAATGAAGTGTGAAGCACCGCATACTACTTAAATATTTATCTACATTTACATCACGGTAAACCACTCAAAATAAAAATATGAATAAAATAAAAATTTGTTCTGAACATGAATTTGTTTATACAGGAACGTTTCTTAGCTGTGGCAAACATAAAATTTTAAACTCGGTTATCATTTATGGCAAATGCCAACACCGATAATAGTAACACAATTTATATTCTATACAAAATAAAATGCAAGGCATACCTGCAATAAAGGTTATTCTATTTAACATGTAGAGATGATAAATAATCTTTGTAATTTCTCACATTGGCGAATTTAAGTAAGTTGTTACCGTCTTTAGTAAAGATGTTACCATACATGGACCAGAAATTTTTTCTTCCGAACTTGGACGAAACTTCCATGAGTAGCTGCGAACGTATTTTAGTAAGATCTTCGGTAATTACAATTTTACTATTCTTTAACTGTTTTTTATTGCGAAAGATTAGGTCTCTCACATCCCTCCGTACGAACTTAACTATAATGGGAGGTGGTAAACCCGGTTTACCCTTTAAACGATGGCTTACGTCTATATCACTTTCTACAACCTTGATTTTTAATTTTTCACTGCACAATTTCATGATTACTTCATTTGTACTCTCTTGTGGAATTTTTTCGATTCCAAGTATTCGTAGAGAGTTCCTTCTTGTGTACTGCTCCATCTCGTCAGTTTTTTCAAGTAACTGATTTTCGAGTAGGATAACCTTTTCTTCCAAAACCTGGCATTTTGCTTCGAGTTGCTGTTGTATGCACCCAGATAGTGAAGCACTTAGTTTCGTAATGAGATCTTCCGATGCTAGTACTTTTTCTACAACCCGTTGTATAATCAAATCCTCATTCGCATTAATTTGGCTGCGTAATTCAGGCATTTTTATTCAGCTTATGTATAATTTAACACTAATAAAACTCTTAGAATAAGCAGCAGCGGCGCAATAACGATGTTCACACGACGACAGTCAGCATTCGAACTGTACATAAGAAGTGTATGCATAAAAAAACATGGTGCATAATTTAGATTTTAGCCGTTAACATTGAGATCACTATTTTACCCACTCGAATTCTTGGTATTTATCACCTAGCCAACTCTGACGTTTCTTCTAAAAAATATAGGCATCTAGAATATAATGATGAGAAACCTGACAAAACCTGTCCCAAGCTATGCTGAAAGAGTATAAGAAGGAGGCCAAAAATTATATGGTGCTTCAGGTTGAGAGTTGGAGTGCAGGGGTAGCAACTCGGTATCTAGAAATAATCATACCGCTAAAAATCGTACTAAGTTATCCGAACCTGGACAGACTCATCGAAGGATGATGGTGTTGAATGTGAAAACTACGAAAAGAGAAAACAAAGCATAGCAAAAGAACTACAACAAAAATAAGTAGATACCGCTGAAGCCCAAAAGAAAGGGAAAGATGTTGAAGAAATATGAAATTCTGTGTATACGAGGTCTGACCAAAAATATCCAGAATGGCTTTATTTATAAAGGAATACAAGATTTATGGAATTGACATTTTAGTGGAGTAACGTTAGGCAAAAATAGGGCGTTATCTCGGAACCGGTCAAAACTACTCCGATTTGAATGATTTTTTTTTAAATCGTCGTAAATATAAAACATTACAACCTTTATAGGTTAAAAGTTGACGCTCATCTTTCAATAATAAATTTATTAATTTTATACAGAGTGCTCCATAAGTAATGGGACACATACCAACAATAGATTTCTTAGGCTAAAATATTACGATTTATCTAAGATTACCTTAGTCCAAAAGTTAATATTTAGGGAGATACAGGGTGTCAAATTTGAAATTTGAATTTTATTTTATTGTCATAATTTCAAAAGTTTTTGATATGAAAAACTACCTTTTTTGGGATGAGGAACAATAATCCGTCCTCAATTTTAACATGGCTCTTTAAAGAACCTTATTTTTTGCTACACCTATACCTCTGTAGCAAAAATATGTTTTTTTTAGGAACTACATTAAAATTGAGGACGGATTATCGTTTCTCGTCGCAATAGAGGTATTTTCACCAATTTTCATATAAATATTTCGAAAACTTTTGAAATTACAGCAAAAAATTAAAATTCAAATTTCGACTTTGAGACCCTGTATCTCCCTAAATATTAACTTTTGGACTAAGGTTATTTTAGGTAAATCGTAATATTTTGGCCTCACGAATCTGCTGTTGGTATGTGTCATATTACTTATGGAGCACCCTGTATAAAATTAATAAATTTATTGATGAAAAATAAGCGTCAACTTTTAACCTATAAAGGTCGTAATGTTTTATATTTACGACGTTTTAAAAAAAACCATTCAAATCGGAGTAGTTTTGACCGGTTCCGAGATAAAAACCTAAGGTTACTCCACTATTTAATCGCCTTCAAAGCGACACACTTAATCCAACGTTGATGCCAGTGCTAGAAACATTTTTTAAATTCGGCCTCTGAAATAACCAGTATTCTGCTGTATCTCTTCAATGTCTTGACATCGTTTTCATTTTAACTGAAATTTTATTTGGGGAATATAAAATAGTCGCTGGGAGCAAGGTCTGGCGAATATGGTGGCTGATGGACTTGTGGAATGCCATGTTTAGCAATGAACTGCTGCACAAGTTGCTATCTCTTCAATGTCTTGACATCGTTTTCATTTTAACTGAAATTGAAAGGGATTTTGTACCAAATAACAGCATTCACAAGAAAATTAATTTAGAGTACAGAGTAGGCTTGGTCTTTAATGGCATATGCCCTTTAAGTTGCAATTCAAATATGTCAAATTTAACCAAGTTTACAAGAATACTAACAAATGGCATGTGTGTAGAAATAAAACTGAAGATAATATAAGCCTATTGCAAATCAGTTTTCATTTGAACGCCCTTTATTGTTTTGGTACAATAAACGATAAACTGTTTTACCTCGTCCTCAAAAAAGGGTAAAGTTTCGGATTTCTTCCACGTTAAAAATTGGACCGGCTTGGATTAGAATTCGAATCCGAAACCTTTGGTTTACACGGTTTACTTGACGCCAATGGGGCTAATTAAGCATGTGAAGTAGGTAATCTAAGAAATTTTATTGTTTATGGAAAGACCTGATAAAAGGTTTGAAGCTTTGCTCCATAAATGCAAATGCATTCTTTCTGTCTAGCTTATTTATTGTTTTATTTGTTCTACATTTATAGAACAAAAGCAAATATTAAGAAATAAAAATTAGCAATACGAACAAACTAAAATGTGCATTGTAAGGTACGAGTATTTATGTAAATATGATATTTATGGGATTAATTTATTGTTCTATGCATTGGCAAGACTTGAGAAATATTTAAATTTGTCGGTAAATAGCGGGATTTTTTTATTTAGTTTAATTGATCATAATTAAACAGACATTAAAAGAAGAAACTTGAATTCCATCAACATTTTATATTAATAAAAAGTTTCTAGCAAAGCATTGTAATTCAGATACTTAATTAAAAATGTAACCAACATTCAGAAATTCCAGACCTTTTTTAAAATGCTCCCTCGAATTACAGCCAAATTGATATTTAAAAAATCATCTTAAATACATAGTGGAAACTTTCACAAATTCTGTCCCGAATGAATATTTAATTTTAACCAAATTATGCTACATTGCTGTACATTCATTATCGTTTTTTCGTCTTTAATATTTCGGTCAAGTTAATGATTCATCAAGTTTGTTGAATTAAAGAACGATTTGTGGTTTATTTTATTATCTCCCAAACTACATTTCTAAATTTGTCTGAATTATTCACAATACGAAGAATACTAAAATCGGAGTTTTTATAGTAATTACGATATTTATTTCATGAGAATTTATGTAAACTTTTCTTTAGTTGTGTCTGGGGCGCATTGTCAGTTTGGTGAAATAAAATCAAATAGGTTAGATTTTTTTTTTTTTTTAATACAGATTTTATTACCAGCTCAGCAATACATATGCTATACATGGTAGTGTTAGTTATTAATAATTGTTAGCAATACACAACTTTAGTGGGGTCGGCTTCAGCAGCTCCCCTGTCACTATTCGTCTATATTCTATAACATGTGAGTTCACTATTGATCTGAGTCGTTGGTACTGGAATCGCTTGATGATAGCGGCAGCAGATCGTAGGGGAGCTTGTTGTCGAATGAAATGATTTTAAGAATCGCTTAATGAAAAACAAACTAAACTCGCCCTTAAGTATTTTTCGGTTACCTAATAAGGAATCAATTTCTCTTTTGTAGCTGAACTTGGGAAGAAACGCTTAACGGAAATGCTCGAAGACAAGTATGATATTCTAAAATATCCGCTATTGTTACTTAAGGTTTGTGGACGAGATCCACGTATGCCATGGAAACCATATTTATTTACAGCAGGGTTGTATACGATAACATATGTGATATTTTATGCTGCAGTGTTAGCAAACTTCTTTTATCTTGATGGAAATATCATCTTGTTCGTAGGGAACTGTGAAGGATTTGCAACGCTTTTACAGGTAAGAAAATCGATTAATAAAAATATTGGTTGAAGTATTCAGAAATAAGTTTATACATGTGCAATCATTGATTATAAATTATAAGTAAGTTAAAGCCTTGAATTTTCCTCACTATTTTGGTAATTTTTGTTAGTAATAATTAGTTTTAGGTCAAATCGCATTTAAACTCTTCAAACAGTGCAATTTATCAAGATTAAATGAGAGCGGTCACTTGAAACTTATTAAATCGTAAATTTCGAAATTCGAATGGCGAAGATCGTATCTTCCAGTTCAGAATTGGAGTATGGATCAATTAATATCAAATTTCAAAATTCGAATAGTCTAATTCAGAGTACCCTACATTGAAACTTTTAGACTTTGGAGTTGAGATTCGAGTGGAATGTACTAAATATTCTTCATTTCTGAAATGTAATAGATTACAGCTACTGAGTAACTTAGTAAACACAGCTTCCGAATTTAGAAGAAATTCGAATCTGAACTCCATATAAGAGATTTAAATCCGTTTAAGAGGTTCGAGCCTCGAATGCAAGTTAGAGATTAGATTCTATAGAGATTCGAATCAAAAGTACAAGCTGACCTTCTTAACCAAAATTGCATCAATTAGAGTTGTAATGGGTGTAATCTATAGCCATCTCGATTTCGAACTCAAAATTCAAATCTCAACTCAGGATATGAAATTTGAACCCAATTTGGAGATTTCAAATTTAATCTCGAATTAGAGATTAAATTTCTGCTTTTATACTATTTCGAATTTAGAGTATTAAATAGCTTTACTATCCGAAAATGCATAAAATTTAGCTGCTAACACAGGGTAATCTACAGCTGCGACTTCAGAATTTAGAATTTGAAATTAATTCGAATTTCATATATTTGTTAGAGAATATCAAAACTCCTGTTTTAGTAGGGGTTTCCAATCTTATTACGGTTCGAATTTAATTAATTACGAATTTTTACAAAGCAGAAAAACCCTTTTCGAACCTGGTTTAGAGTTTAAAATCTCGAGATAGGATTTCGTTCTTCGAAATATCGAATTACAAACGTTTTTAAAATAAAGCTCTAAATTCTTCTTGCGAAAATTACACATCGATATTATTAAAAACTAAATTATTAATTTGATCTTTAAATTTACTCAATATGTTTTGGAATCTTGATCAAATATCTAATCGGGAGAAGTAGTTTCAAATGCTAAAAGTGTTGGCAATGTATTTCTCCTGAAACTGTAAAAACTTGGCTTCGAATTTAAAAGTGCGAGTTTGAAGTCTAAATTCTAATATTCAAGTAGTGTAGTATTCAAGTGTAAAGTATGAATTGCAAGATTATAACGTTGAATATTACTTCGACAATTTGAGTCTAAGTCTCAAGTCCTGATTCAAATGTTCGAATTTACGGATTTTTAAATATATTTGTAATCCAAATGAATCCCTTCTACAATAAAGTTTGAATCTGGCGTTCTTTTTCTAATTGAATTAATCCGCACCCCTTACAGCATTTATTAGCCTTCTAAACTTAAAACTTATTTAGTAACGGTTGCTGTGTTCGAACCTGAAACCTTTTGATTGTGGAGCAAGTACTTATCAGTTTCATCCATCACCAATTTTTAATTTGGATTTGGAAATTACACAATCAAATAAACGTAACGTCGAGGACTTAAGCATCTGGCGTAAGATTGTTAAACTATAATTTATGATTCAAATATTAACCCTTAAAGTGAATACTTGGATGCTAAATTCAGGCGTTCAGAATTAATTTTGATTAAGTTTTGGATATTACACAATCGAATAAGCGTAAAATCCCAGGATCCTAGCGTCTGAAGGAAGATTGTTAAACCTAGTTTTTAAATCAAGGTCTAATGATGATGATTCGAATCATAGGCGTGTTGAAAATTTGAATACCAAAATCAGGTTTTCAGATTTGATTTAGAATTAAGTATATACTAGGATATTAAATCTTGATTTCCAGTACTGAATCAAAAACATTGATCTCAATTAACATTTGTATTTTTAATCGATTATACCGGATGAAATTCCCAAATTCGAAATTTGAATTTAAATTAGTGTAGGTATGTGAAAAATGCAAAACCACACATAAAATACAAAAAAAGCAAAAGAAAGCATGCTGCAGAGAGAACTAGACAAACAACTGAAAACTATCACAAGCAGAGGAGAGAAGCACATTACTTATGTCGACGAAAGAAAGGAGAATTTAAAATACCTAAATCAGATAGACACAATGGAAATACAATATCAATAGAAAAATAGTTCTAGAAAGAAGAATAAAAGAAAATAAAAGAGAACATTAAACAAGAACAGAGTACATTAAATATAGACATTAAATCTATTAGTAGAGGAAGAAGAAATTATGGACAGGTGGGAAGAATATTTTAAAGAAGATTTAAATAGATAATATTTAGAAGAAGAAAAAAAGACGCAAACGAATTTGAATGATATTTAAAGAAGAACATAAACAATTTTAGAATAAAGAGCGAAAGAAGCCAGTTTACTGGTGGAACGGAAGAATAAGTAACTTACGCTCAGAATGTCTGACGAAAAAAAGGATAATGATGTGAATAAATAAGAAAACATCCATGAAAAACGAAGAAGCATGCGCGAAGCGTATGGACTACGAAGATCAAAGATCACAACTGCGCAAGGAAATAAGAAGAGCCAAAGAGGAAATGCCCAGTAAGCTTTGCAGAGATCTTGAACTTATGGGGCGATGTGTTTAGAATCACCTGTAAAAATTTCAAAATATGTATTCGTATATCCAAAACTATACTTGAGCGACGAGGAAGAGATGGTTAGGTATAGCTAAAAAACTGTTCGCTACAAATTAAATCATTAATTGACCGGCAAACGAACGAATAGAAGAGGCCTAAATATAAAAGGAGATCCGTGACCTGACAGATTGACTATAGAAATAATCTCCATCATAATAGAAGAATATCCGACGTATTTCCTGAACGCTTATAATAATCTACTAATAAATAGCAATTTCCCGATTGATTGGATAATAGCACGCTTGGTCCTAATCGAAAAACCGAAAAAGAAAGAAGAAGATCTAGTCATGTATAGACCTTCATGCCTCTTGAATGTCACAGCAAAGATTATGGAAAAAATAATATTTTCTAGATTATAAACTGAACTAACGGGAAACGGGGACTTAAGCCCACCTCAGCACGGATTTAGTCCAGGAAGGACTACCATTGACGCTATGGCAGAAGTAAAAGCAATTGCCGATGAAGCTAATCAAGGCCCCTATCAGAGAAGGAAACTCTGCGCCATGGTAGCCACTGATATAGAATATGCCTTTGACAGCGCTAGATGGAACGGTATTGTGCAACAACTAGAAACAAAAGGGATAAGTAACTTATCTTCTGGAGATCATTAAAAAGTACTTGTCTGGAAGGATAATAATCAGGGATCCGTACTCGGTCCCTTGTTGTAGAATATCTTCTATGACCAGCTATTGAGAGTAGAAACGCCGGAAGAAATTTTCCTGGTTGCGTATGCAGATGATCTTGCCCTCGTCGCTACAGCCAGAACCCCAGACATGTTGGAGATCAGACTAAACACGACGTTAGAACGAATAAACATTGGAAGTGATGAACTGAGTCGGTGAATGTTGGGTTCTCTATGTTTAATCAGTATCAAAAAAATTATAAGCAATTTTTTCTAACGTCAAATAAAGATTACACAAAGATTATACAAATTTGAAAAAGGGCCGATACATGCATAGGAAGATAATATTGATAGGTATACTTCTATAGCTTTAATGTTACGAACTTTGAACTGGCTTTCTATTAAACAGTTATTAAAATTTAATGTCATGATCTTTGTATTTAAAATTTATCATAAACAAATGCCAGATTACATTAACAAAAAAGTTCAACGTAATAATGATATTCACCAGTATCCGACTAGAATTAACAGAAATATAAAAGTAAAAAAGTCAAACAAAACGCAATTTCAAAACTCAATATTTATTAAAGGAGTTACAGATTTTAACTTACTTCCACCAAACATAAAAAATGCTACCAATACTAATCAGTTTAAGAAATTGTACCTGAAGCATCTTAGTAACTAAAAACCTGTAATTTAATTGTAATTGTATGTTAATTGTAATTGTATTTTAATGTGTATAGCTGTAATAATTGTAGCAAATGTGTGCTAAATAAATCTACTTACTACTACTACTACCCCGCGACATGCAAAAAGCAATACATTGTTGATGAATGTCTTGTGTAAGTCCCTTTTTGTAAGTTTTACATAATAGGCATTATTTAATTACTATATTAAAATTGGTCGTTCTGGCTTTGTTGTCATTACTTAACCGTATCGTTATTTTAAAATTATATAATTTTCAGCGCGTAAGCGTGCTACTAAAATTATACCCTAATGTCTAAATATACATTTAAAAATGCAGGGGATAAAATGAAAAATATGGAAAAGATAAAAAACGCCAGAGCAATGGAGCAGTGCCTTGATATGCTCAATTTTTAAAACAGGCGATAAGCTAGATTATAGGAATCACAAGGGCATCTCCTTACTTAGTGTAGTGTATAAACTCATTACAAGCAGCATAGCAGAGAAAAATGAATAGTACACAGAGAAAATTTTGGAAGACTATCAAAGTGGCAATCGGACTATATTTTCACATTAAGAAGAACCATAGAAAAGTGTTATGAATACAACATCGTGTGAAACGAGACTACTTGGAGGCAGCAATGAGGGAATTAGGAATACCTGATAAATTAATTAAATTGACAATGATGACACTGCAATAAGATAAAAATTAGGAGAACCATGTCACAAGAGCTTAAAATGAAGAAATGCCTCAGATAGGGAGACCCATCATCAATATCCCTGTTCAACATCGCATTGGAGCTATTAATTACAATCCTAGAGGGTCACTGTATTATAGGTCAATACAATATCTGGCGTATGCAGACGATTTTGTAATTCACACAAGAAGAGCAGATGCGCTCACAATCGAGTTTATAGGATTAGAAAGAAAAACGAAGAGAGCAGATTTAAGTATCAACTCCAAAAATCAACCCAAATACAAATTTTTCTAAGTTTCAATTACATTTAAAACGGCTAAATACGTAACAAGAATTTAAATAATTCACACACAAATATTTTACAAGTCCTGAATTACAGTTTAAGTTAACATAAAACAATCTTACATGTATTTACCGGAACATCGTCCTGACGGGTGTCGATTCTCTCGTGCATACTGTTGCTTTGATGGTTCGAACACAACCATGCCTCTAATGTATTTTCGCTTAGTATTTATACAGAAAATTGATCCCCTTCTCTCAATATTCAGTATCTTATCTTGTCGAATTACATAGTAGCTCATGTGAGGTATCGAATGTCACAGTACATGCCTTCTGTTGCATTCTTAAAAGATGCAGCTTCGATACGTCGCCACGTATAGCTAGCCAGTGAATGACCTTATCAAATGACGTCATATCAACCGCGCGTGCATTCATTACATTCGCATTTGTTACAATATAGACGCAAGAATCTGTGCAGGAAGAAAAAATGCTAAATTGAAAAAAGCCACAATAAGTGCCACAGTAACATAAACATCAGAAACGTGGGAACTGATAGAAGAAGACAAGATCAGGCCACTAACCTTTGAAAGACAAATTTTTAAGTGTTTGACCTAATAAATGAGGCCGGTATTTGGAGAAAACGCGGGAATCAGGAAATAAAAGAGTTATACAAGGAACCTGGTATTGTAGCAACAATAAAAAGTCATCAGCTAGCATGGTTGGGACATGTACGTAGAATTCAACAAGGAAGAACACCCAAAACGGCATGAAGAAATCAGAGGAAGATATTTAAGAGGAAGGCCTAGAAAGGGGTGGCTTGATGACGTAAAAGAAGATTTAAGCTCGTTAGGAGTACGAATATGGAGAACGAAAACAGATGACAAAAAGTTGTGAAGCGGGCCAAGACTCTTTAAAGGGTTGTAGTGCTAGGAAGAAGAAGTACTTTAAGATGTTCTCAGACTGTGTGTGAAACACAGAAAATTTCATCTAATTTCTGACGTGAGGTTTAAGTTTGAAATTAAATTTGAAGTATAATATTATTTCTATTATTTTGAATTCACAAAACTAATACATTTCAAGGTCACAAATATCACACAAAATTCGTAGAGTGTACAGATGAAAACAAAACTTTAGACTGAGTGTACATAAGTTGTAGTAATTTTAGTTACTTTTTTATGAATATAGGAATGCCAGAACGACCAATTTTAATATAGTAATTAAATTATGACCTATTATGTAAAATATACTAAAAGGGACTTACACAAAATATCCATCAACATTGTATTGCTTTTTCCATGTCGCGGGGTGGGTTTCAATACTGTCTTCCGATGCATGTCCCGACCCTTTTGCAAAGTTGTATAATTTTTGCGTAATCTTTATCTGACTTTAGAAAAAATTGCTCATAGTTTTTTAAAAACTGATTAGAGATAGACAACCCAACAGGCAACCCAACATTCACCGACGCTGTTCATCACTTTCAATGTTTACAAAGAGGTTTAAGCGATTAAAAATCGGTATTCGCAAATACTTTTTTGAAGTTTTATTAGGTAGAAGCAGTACTAGAAGATCCAATCCTTTCTTGGCTGTTTTTAAGTCAGGAAACCCAAAATAATTAAAAACAAAAAATATTTTAACTTAAACCCACCCTTAAACACTATCTATGAATATGGCCCTAAGTGTTTACATTACTATGTAATTCGACTATTTTCAGATATATGGCAAGGTCGTGGTTACTACGTACTTTAAAAACCACATTGTAAGATTAGTCGACACTGCCAAAACATGGGACCTCTCAGGTTGCGAAGAAAACACAAGGATAAACCTGGAATTTATTTTAATGACCACACAACATGCGCAAAAAAGTTTCGGTCGTGTATTTGTTATAAGCGTTCTTATAATGTTAACAACGCCTTATTTTACCAAACAGTTCCCTACTGGAATATGGAACGTAACAGAACACGAAAATTTGTACATAGTCATATTAGTTTTGCAGGAAATATGTTGTCCACTTTATATATTGCAGGCTATAGGTTTAGATTGCCTTTTTCTGGCGCTCTGTATACTTGTTATCACTCAGTTTAGGATTTTACGTTACCAGGTGGAGGAATTAAAAGTATCCGATGTTACGAATGAAATTGAAAAGAGAAAATATATGATTAAACTAACAAAATGCATTAAACGTCATAGGTTTCTGCTACAGTAAGTTATATTTGTAATTCCTAAAAATTAAAATTAAACATTCTTTGTGCAGGTACATGCAACTTATGGCAAAAGTTTTTTCACCTGTCATGTTACTGGAGTTCGTTAGTCTATGTATAGTGTCCTTTGCTGAAATGTATTTAATATTTAAAGGGTATGTTATATTTAACTGGATATTAATATTAGGCTATTGTTTTTCTAAAAAAAATTACACAAAAAAATTAAAATAATATCCATTCCACATGTTTTTGCAGAAGGTTTGGCCACTGAAATATATAGTTGCAAATCAGGCAAAATACTTTGCAAGTTAGGTTTTGTCTTGAAGGTTATGATTTATGTTAATTACGAGGTGTTGTCTATAACAACAACACGTTTATTACGCTTAGTCAGGTGCGGCAAATTTTCAAAAAAGGTAAATATGGAACTTGTAACTTAACCGAGCGAAAGCATGGCTACCAATTATATAAAAACATATGGAATGGTTTATGCATTAGAACTGACTAACAATCATATTTTGAATATGATACAGAGTGTCTGTAAAGTATACTAACAAACTTCTTGGTGGTACTTTTCAGACAAAATTAAAGCATTTCACCTGATTTACCTATGTAACTCTGTGAAAAAATGCATTTCTTCGAATTTTTTGATCTAAAATTTTAAGAATCGGGAAGCCAGTTCGGGAAATTATTGTAAAATTAAACGTTTTTCATGTATGTTATTTTTTAAATAAACGTGGCGTTCCTCTACTTATTAACAGTAAAGTAGAACGTGACAACCTGATTAAAATTTTGACTGAGAGTGCCTTTTTAATCGAATACCGTTAGATTTAAGAGAAAATTTGCAGTATACAAAAACGTCTTCAGAATATTTCACACAAACGGATGTAGAATTTACATTATTTTTACGTAGAATAATTTTACCCCCAACTCCCACAAAAACACCCTTTGAGTCGAGCGATACGTTTAGTCTTTTGCCAAAATGGCCCTTTTGATAAATTACACAACTGTCCAAAATTTCTTTAAATCTTAGGGTAAACTTTCATTGGCCGCATCTTTGCAGAGCCGCTGTTTGAAAATGCCGTGTAGACGTTTGTCGGCATAATTTAGAAGCATCCTGTATATTTTTGTACATTTTTCATACAAACCATACTATACCATCTGCTACATGGATAAAATAACTACAGTAATATTTGCTTTTTCAGTGACAGTACAATGCACTTCATGAGGGGTATAATTTTCCTAGCAGCTGCAATGACTGAACTTTGCTTTTACTGTGCGCCAGCTGATTTTACTACAAGTGAAGTGAGTTCTTAAGAGATGTACGAGGTACCAAATTAAGTTACGGGATTGGCCATACAATGACAAAACCGTTCAAAAAATCAAAGTCTATTACGTATCTTCTTCAAAATATGAGCCTTCTTTTGTTCCACGAGGTAACAAAAAAACATCACAAGATGAATATCCGAGGAGTGCGGAGGGTGTTAGAGCATGGCCACTTCTTTTTTGTCCCAGAAAATCTTGATAATGGTAGCGTTACGAGAAGATGCGTTATCGTACAATATAGAAGAAGTAATATTCATCGGATTCTAATAGATTTCGTATAGATACGTCTGAAATCTTTTCAGTTATCATCATCATTATCATCAGCTAGCCATCTACATATGTCCATTGTTGGACGTAGGTCTCCCTTAAATTCTGCCATTTCTTGTGATCTTCATCTAGGTGGTTTGAATTTACGTTGTATCATCCGACCATCTAGTGGGTGGACGTTTGCTCCATTCGCTCCGTTCATCTATTATATGATGTTCTTACCAAATATCCAGGCTAATTCTACTTCAAGGGAGCTATCCGTTCGATTGCATCCTTCTTATTTCATTGTTTGGTATCCTGTTCCTCATCGAGTATTTTATTTACTGACTTAACATCTCGACACTATAGGTCAAGACACATTAGGCGTAAACCTTTCTCTTTAGGCATATTGAAATATTAGATTTGAAAAAGTCAGCTCAAATTAAACCTCTTCTTCTGGGGATCTCTTCCTAGCCTGGTCGCATCACCCATATATGGGTATAACCTTTTCTCTATGGTTGCTGCATCTACATAGATATTTTCATTAGTTTTGTTTTGTTGGTATTTATGGTGTTTGTAATTGTTAGAGCATTTGTCTTTACCTTCTATATTTATAGTTAGATCTTCAAAGCTGACTTCTTTAAACATATATGTATATTCCAACAGCGTGGTAACAAATTTTGACGGGATGATGTCTCCCCGACAAACTCCTTGTTCTATTCTAAAATCCTCTGTGCCTGTTTGTAATGTTGCATAATATACCTTCTCATAGATAATTTTTACTGCACCAGTATGTGGTCGATTCTATTCTGATTTATAACATCAAAAGCCTTGTTTTAGTATTAGGCCAGTCAATAGATAGTTTTACCTTGCAAAAGGTCGGGGAAAGTTCATACTTGGCAATTTTGTTCATTTTGAGGCCTTAATGAAATCCTGAAATTTGTAAACACGAAAAGTTGCCGCCGGCGCCGCCATCTTGGAAAATGACGGCAAAATCGGATTCTTTAAAAATATCTCGTTTCCGCTGCATTTAACAGTAAAAATAGCTATATACAAAGTTGTAGAGAATAAAATTTTCTACAAATTCTACAAATACTACCTGAGTGAGGGATCAGAATTTGGCGGAATGTTTCCTGGAATGCCTGGAATACACAGTTTAGTGTGTCTGTAGTTTACAGTCGTGTCGCACCTTCGATGGTTCGATCATGGCTACCCCGATTTCCTCTGTCATAACTTGTAAACCATTGACCTGCGAAAAATTTGTTTTATACAAAAGTTGTAGAAAATTTTATTCTCTACAACTTTGTATATACCTATTTTTACTGTTAAATGCAGCAGAAATGAGATATTTTTAAAGAATCCTATTTTGCCGCAATTTTCCAAGATGGCGGCGCCCGCGGCAACTTTTCGTGTTTACAAATTTCGGATTTCATTAAGGCCCCAAAAATGTACAAAATTGCCAAGTATAAACTTTTCCCGACCTTTTGCAAGGAAAAGCCATTTTTTTGTCTCTATTGACTGGACTATATACGAATGTCAAACCAAGGAGATTTTTGTTCTGGATGTATTTTTTACTGAGCGTTCTTATGGTTTTCAAGTGATTGCTCATCCCATATGCTTGCAGGTGGTATAAATTCAGCTTATTTCTTATATTTTTTGTGACAATTCTCATGTAGAGTTTATGTGTATACATATATGCACAACAAGATTATCGGTCGGTAGTTTTGCAGATCTGTGATGCCTCCTTTCTTGTGCTATATGTATAATGACGACCGCTGGATCACACTAGGATGGTACTATTCCCTTATTTAAACAAGCGTTAAAAGCTTACAGGTGGTATAAAGAAGTACTTCTCCACTACTCTTATCAGCTGCAATTTTAATTTTGTCATGGACCAGGCGACTTATTGTTTTTCATTTCCCTCTACTGCTTCTTCTATAGTGATTTCCGAGATATCAGCGGATCCTTGACTCTGTCTTCTCTATTTCACCTGATCAATGTTTTCATTATACAGGGTGTACTTAAACTCTGCAGCGAAATTAAAACCAGATATTTTTTGGACAAAAATGTGAAATACAATGAGATCAAAAAAAAGATGATTCTGAGCAGGCCTTGACTAGCATTCTAGAACCAGTGTAGCCAATCGTGTTGTACTAATCAAGGCCTGCTCAGAATCATTTTTTTTCGATCTCATGGTATTTATTATAATTAAAACACAACCATTATAAAAGATGCTCAAAGTCGTCATCTCCCATCATAATACCACGTCTTATTAAGGATTTTGTTTTTTAATGCCGAAACCGTTAAACGTAATATAACAAGTAAGTAATGAACAATGTGATTTTTTAAAAACTCAATTGCAGCAGGCCGTATTCTGTCTTAGTAACCTTAGAACTGTCTGTATTAAGTCAGCATACGGCCTGCTGCAATTGAGTTTTTAAAAAATCACATTGTATGTCCCTTTTCAATAAAAAAACACAATTGAAGTAACTGATCACGCCATTAAAAGGGTTATTTAATGTGACACTCTTAGCTCGGGTATTTGTACTGTGATGAAGATGACTACCACGTCAAAAAATAACCTTTACTTATAAGGTATCACATGCCATATATTATTCAAATTGCTAGAAGTAATAATGTTTTTTCCAATAATTTTAAAACTGCATAACGCCGTAATGATACACATTTGTATATAGTCCAATTGTCGATCCAGGTAATGCGCGTCACCAATCACATGATCAACGGTCGGCGTTACCAATAATGTGCGATAAAAAAATACAAAATGTAATTGCTAAATATACATTATTTTTGTAGTTTTCTAAGATTAGACAGCCGTGTTTAATCAAAAGGTCTATACATTTTTGAAAATAAGAGAGAAATCGAGTTTTTATTTTCTAATTTAGCTGATATTTATTTTTTGTAAAGTTAGTATTATTCTTTGCATGTTTATATTTCCAATTTCCAATTTTACTTGCAAATTTTTGACAGATTGTGTTGTGTATCATTAACGTTTGTTTGACGTTTGACATTTTTTAGGTTATAAAATTTGTAAATCGTTTGGAACTTCATGTAGACGTACCAAGTTATGATGTCATAAAATTTATTGATGACGTGCATTTCCTGGCTCGAAAATTCGACCATATACAATTCGGTTAAATCGCCATATTTTTGCCTGAAGAATATGGAGTTTCAATTTGGCTACACAGTTTCGATACATAGTTCTGAAAGGAAGTGTCTGACTATAGTATTTTTATCGTTTTAGTACTCCTAGATAGTATGCGCTGTTAACAGTAGGAACTTTTACTAGAAATTCTTTATGGGACTTTCAAATCAAAAGTAGTTATAAACATTGTCTTAACATGCTATTTTGTTAGGTTTGGTTTTGTCGAATATTTGTGGATTAGATTTGAAATGCCAAGTTCCATCAGAACCAATAATTAACTTTCAGAATAGGATTAGTGTTGGTAGTCTTTAGAAGAATTTGGTATGCATCCTTTTGAATTTGTCTGAGGCATGAATTTCATACGTATTGTTGGTTTCTTCAAATTCTTAAAATCGATGTATTTGGGTACATACGAAACTCTTTAGCTTTGACGGTTTTGTATGATCAGTTTACCTGAAGCCTCGATGTTCTTAGGTGTTATCATACGTCCCAAGTATCTTCGTTTTTATCTTCGCAACTAAGTACATTGGAATCAAGTACCAGTCAACACTTTAAAATATGATAAAATTTTACTTCCATGTACAAATTTGATTATTTCGTAAATTGGTTTTTCCAAGTTTTAGCAAAATTGCATACTAATTCTTTGCTTAATATTCACTAAGTTGACAATACTGTCAAATATCTTGTTTGTTAGTCTGAATCTAAGCAAGATATTACAGGCAGATATTGAAAATCGGCATAGATCTATAGAAAATGTTAAATGATACTCTAGTATATTTGAATTGTTGACTATGTATTTATTCTTAAGCACTGGCATAAGTCTCGGAACCTAATTGTTGTACCTCGTATCTTCTGGAACGTAGATTAGTTACAATCTGCTTCGAACGTTTTTCAAGTCAACGCGCTAGAAATTATCCAGATGTGATGGGTATTTTTACTATTTTTGTCTTCTTCAGAATATATTTATTATTAACCTCAAGAAGGCAAAACTAAATCATAAGAACTTTTTAATTACCAGTGTATTAACTGTTCAAAGGACTGTAAAATATATCATACACAATCTTCTAAGACCGGCAAGAATTTAATTTCTTGTGTTGGTTATTTTAATTATATGTTGTTAGGAGGATATCGTGTTAGTAAAAATACCTTAGAATCATTTCGGCCTAAATAAAACAAAATTTACAATTGACCTTTTGTTGTGAACAGTAACACCAGAATTAATTTAAATAATTACAAAAGACCCCAAAGTGGGCGAAGGTTTGGTTTCTTTTACCCCAACTGCGACACAATCCAAACCGAAGATGCCCATGTAATCTAACTAATTACACAACATTTTGTGGTTTATAACGACAGATCAATAAAAATACCAATTAGGGTAGGCTGTGAAATTGAATTAGTTTGAATTGGTACTTTAGCCACACCCACAGAATGACATTTTATAACGTTTGTAATTCAATCGTTGCTTCTGTTCATCTAAGCGGCGATCCACTTCCACTTTTACAAGCGACACTACCACTTTCTCTAAATTACTGCACAGATTTAGTTACAAAGTCGCGAAAATAATTGTAATTGAACACTAAATCGGGGTATTCTTCACGAAAATCAGTCATGCAGTCATGAAGTGAATATTGCCACTCTCCATTTATGCATTTATTCTTACGCCGGTTCGAAAGAAACATTCAATAGCTTTCGCTTTTTGTTGTGTAGTGAATACCATTTTTTCAAACTTTAAATTGTTTCACCAAATAAAAAACTTAAAAAATTTGACAAGAGCGTTCAGTTTTAAATTTTCACGTCAGAAATGTCATTCTGTGGATGTGGCTAAAGTACCAATTCAAAATAATTCAATTTCACAGCCTACACTAATTGGTTTTTTTTATTGATCTGTCGTTACTTTGTATACAGATACTACGTAAAAACCAAGAAAAATGTTGTTCACGCCAACTAAGCGGTCTCGTAAACATGGTTTGCTGTGACCTAAATTGTTTTTGAAATCACATAGCATAACCAGAGAAAGGTTTTGCTTGATATTTTATATTAAATTAATAAAAAGAAAAATAGTTGGGATTCTAGTTTGTTGTTGTAGGCTGCCAAAGTAGCGGATGCTATATACCAATCAGACTGGTATTCACGGTTTGTTCCAGACTTGAGAAATATGTTACTAATAATGATGGGAAGAGCACAGCAACAACCAACATTTACTGCTGGTGGATTGATGAACATCAACATGAAGACATTGATAACTGTAAGAAAATTTATATATCTTTCTTATTTTTCTTATTGTAGTAATTTGATTGTCTGCATGTTGATAGTGGTGTTCGTCTTAATATGGCATGTTCTTTAAAAATGAAACTAAAAAAACTATTGAATTAAATAATTATTAACAAATCTGATTTATTGGACTAAATGTTAAATAGTCTGAAAATCGGTCTCCAGTAAACTGGCAAAAAAAGACTATGATTATGGCGTATTCTCTTTTGTTGCTCCTTTAAAGCATCTCGAAAATAGTTGTTTTGAGTTAGTAAAGCTTTGTTCTGGAAATCTTTATGTTATCTATTTTCAGAATGTCATAAACATATATATTACATAGTAAAGGTCGCAGTATCAAGCCCTGTGGTACTCCAGCATGGAATAGCTGAGAAAGGGGAATTAATTCTTGCCGCAAATGTGACGTGCTTCTATATCAACCTAAAAAAGAAGTAAAATATGATAAAGCTGATCTATAAATGTTTTAAGGTCAGAATGAGAAAAGGCTTAGTCTCTGCTATAAAGACCATGAAAAATACTATATAAAGTATTAGTTGTTTAATGAAATCAAAATTATTTAAATTTAAAGTTAAAATCATGTTTCTTGTAGGACTTGTTTTTGTTATTACAAGTTTAGGGTGTCAACTACTGTGTTTTTTTTTTATTTTAGCTATTTTTCTTCCTAATCTATTATTTGTTTATTTATTGTTTTATTTGCAGGTCTGGCAATTTGGCTGGTCTGTTTGTACCATAATGCGGGGCTTACAGAACTCCTAGACAAGTCTTTGCATTCAAGAATTCCCACGTTCCAAGTAACAATTGTAAAATCCATAATAAATATGAACTAACCTTCTAGTGATAATTCACATAGAGAAATTTGTATGTTTCTTTCGATTTTATATATGAGCAAGTATTATTATAAATAATAATAATAATTAATAAATTTTTATGTAGTGCGTTCACTGCACATTTGTGTTTTTCACTCTTAAGATATCAACCTAGAACTCAGATGTCTTATCTTATTAATTGAACCAACTAATTGAGTTTCACAGAATGCTTCAATTTTTTTCCAAACATTTTAATTAAGGAATTTTAGAAAAGTGCATTCAACAAAAATTCTATTGAAGCATTGCTGACTGGAAAAATATAAATCCACTCGAAGGGGTTGTGTTGTGTCGTGTTGCGCAACACACTAAATTTTATTAAAGTCCATTAAATAATAACAAAGTTATTAAAGCTTAACATTCCGCGACTAACTTACCGTCTAGGAGACCTACGAATTTTATCGATTTTTGCCGAACTGTTCAGGTTGTAGTTTCGCCATAATCAGTACCTTCCTGTCCCTTGAGTCTGTATGCAGTGTGGAATGGGGTGTCGTTGATCTGCAATAGTTTTGGGGATATAAATAGATTCGGTGTCAGAGACTGTTGTTAGTTGTAGTGTAACTGACTGATCCAAGTGAAAAAGTAAGATGCAAGTTTACTTTTTAGTATAATGAATGCACTTTTCAAATGATTTTTTAGAAAATGGCTAGGTGGAGTTATGAAGAAGAACAGAAAAGACTTCAGCGTCTTTTCGACGAAATTGCATCCGATTCAGAAGTAGCTGAAGATAGTGATACTGATGTAGAAGATGATCACTTAGAAGTTCAAGATGAGGGTTTGTAGTCAGAACAAGATATGTCTAATGAGGAGTTAGAACAAGTTATAGAGTTTAATAACAGTAGAAGATTTCGTGGACCTTGTTTTATTTGAAGCGATGGCACTAAGTGGAGAAAACACAGAAAGAAATGCCATTTGAAATATGGAGTTTGTTTATTACAAATGACATGCTGGAGAAAATTGTTGTGTATACCAACGCACAGACAGAATTAAAACAATATTCAGAACAGTATAGAACAGCAAAACTAATATTAATGAACTAAAAGTCCTATTTGGACTAGTTTATATTGCCGGTGTGACGAAGAGCATCCATCTAAATGCCATTGACCGTTTCAGAACTGATGGCATGGGACTAGAATTTTTCTGGTTGATAATGTCCCTAGAAAGCTTTTAACTTCAAAATATTCGTTTAGATGAGAAAACGACCAGGTTTGAAGAGCGAGATTACGACAAATTAGCAGCAGTAAGAGGGTTCTTCGACGTATTTAATGAGGATCTGCCCAAATATTTATTCTCTCTCACAGTATGCAACTACTGATGAGATGTTCTGGGCCTTTAGAGGACGTTGTGGGTTTCGAGTTTATATTCCATCTAAACCGATTAAATACGGACTAAAAGTATATTCTCTAGCAGGTGCGAAGATGTTGTATACTTCTAAAATGGAAGTATATGTTGGGCAACAACGAGTTGCTCCATATAAATTGGAAATGTCTAATATTGCTTTGGTACCAAGATTACCTATATCAGCCTACCTGGGAATCAAAACGAAATGTTACCATGGATAATTTCTTTACCGGCACTGTCTTAGCTGATAAGCTCCTCAACAACCATTGGTTGACAGTTATCAGTACTGTAAGAAAAAACAAACTCGAAATTCCACTAGACATGAAAACAAAGAGACCCGATAAGATCACATGTTTGAATTTCAGGAAAAATTAACCATGTTATCACACATTCCAAGGAAAAATAAAAACGTTTTTGTTCTTTCGACCATCCACAGTGCACAGAGATGACGCCATCGATAATGAATCGGGCAAACCTGAAATATCATTGACCATTGTAATAAAGGCGAATGTACAAAATATTAGGTAAAGTTTAAAATGAATTTAATTTATTAAATTCGTTCACGTTTAGTTGAAATGACGTCATTCATTAGATAGGATACGCGTTGTTGAAAGCTGACACCTAATACGTGCTTTTATGTGAATTCCACCAGCGTGAGAAATGATGATTTAGCTTTCTTAAGTAAGTAGACTAGTCAATGTTCCCAAGATTATTTTAAGAGAAGAGGATCAATTTTCCGTATATAACTGTGACAAAATTAAGGTACACGTCTACATCCCGTCATCGCCGAAGTAGTTACTACTAGAAAATTGACACCTTTTAAGATACCGTACTAGTGAATACACGTATACATCATTAATTCTGGACTTGTACAAAATATTTGTGTGAATCATTCAAGTTCCTGTAAGTACTTATAGTCCAGTGAATAAGTACATGTTACCTTGCAAAAGGTGGGGTAGAAGATTTTTCTTTTTACTTGTATATGTTAGGGTCAGCATTGAAAAACCAAGTTTTCCAATTCGGCTGACCTCGGGAGAACTTTCTGTGGTCAAAAAACCACGAAATTGTAGGACTTGTTTAGGTTTTTTCAAAATATCTCGGATATGTTTCGGTCTAGGGCTTTCTTTCATCTTTTTCATCTTAAAGAGGATAAAATTTACAACAAATTCCATTATCAGAACTTTTTTCTAAACCCAACAACAAGCGCGCTACAGCATCCGATTATTGGAATGTTTTCCCTACTTGGTGAAAATAGCACTTTATTCTGTTTTCTGATCAAATTTGTATTTGGGGTTACAATTTTTTTAGTTGTCAATAAACCGTCTGCAACTAGTTCTGCATTCCCCCTCCATCCCATCCTTTCCATTCCCCGCCACTCCCGCCACCACTACTAATAATGGTAGCTTTGACATCAGTTTTCCCTTGTGGATAAAGACCGGTAACAACCAATCCATCTGCGTCGGCTTGGAGTTGCTCTATCATATCCATCGTTTCGTCTTCATCTTCTTCTTTTCACAACAAGAACAAGAAGAACAAGAAAGGACTTTGAGTAGCTGCTCAGGTGCGTACCCACCCCCACTCTTCTGGATTTTTTTCGTTTCCCAACCAAGTTTGTTTGTACCTGGTGGTAATATCGTAGAGCATGGTGTCGCGCAGCATCTCATATTGGTGGTAGCTTGAAGAGATTGAATTTACTTTTTGTTGCCCATTTCCTAAATACCAGGTACCTCAGTGGATCTAGTGTTTGGTCGGTCCTGATGTCACCACTGTACAATGGAAGAAGAAATCTTTCACCTGCCATGTTATTTCCTCAGTGGTGGCGTCTGGATTCTTGAACACTTGCACAACTAACTTCATATGGAACTCAGTAGGTGACAGCCTCTTTGACCGCCTCAATGGCGCAGGCTCCTACACAATACGTTACGCAGATGATATAACTGTCCTGCTCACTGTCAAGTACGAACAAGTGCTGTGCAGTTTAATGCAGAAAGCACTTAAGATAACTGAGCAATGGTGTACGGAACACTCTCTGCAGGTTAATCCAACCAAGACCGAGATAGTTCTGTTCACGAAAAATAGGAAAGTTGTCATCCAAAGGACAATAAGACCCTTCCAAGCTCCCCTAACTTTTTCAGATGAAGTCAAGTATCTGGGAATTATACTGGACAAAAAGCTGAACTGGGGAAGACACATAAAGGTTAAAACCGAAAAAGCAAATATGGCATTTTGGCAGTGCCATCGTGCAATGGGTAGACTTTGGGGAGCGTCACCGAAGGCTGCCCTATGGTTGTACACGGCTGTAATTCGACTAATGCTATGTCGAGGAGCACTTGTCTGATGGCCCCGGATCAGATAAGTTACTGCAGCAACCGAGATCCGACACGTGCAAAAAGATTGGCGTGTGTGAGTATAACAGGGGCCACGCGTTTCACCCCAACCGCAGTTCTGGAAGCTGATTAGGGCCTCTCACTACTGGACCTTCATGTGGAGGAGATAGCACTAAAATCTGCTCTTAGACGGCGAGCGAAGGGATTGTGGAAGGATACAGGTGCTGGTGGAAGACACTATCAAGTTCTAAGAGAGGCACTCCTTCGGATGCCCCTTCTGGGAGAGAAAATGGACTCTCTTTCACCCACCTATACATTTAGGAATCTATATGATTTCTGAAGATGCATCCCAGCCAGATATATCCATCTATACTGATGGATCCAAAACATCAGTCTTTCAACCAGCACTCAGAAACAAATCGCTATTGACAATGCCCTAGAACTCGTTTGGGTCAAAGTACATTCTGGACTACACGGTAATAAGCGGGCGGATGGTTTGGCGAGGCAAGGCTCGGGACAACCCTTTTTTGGTCCCGAACCAACACGCCCACTATCCCCAACTGCGCTCAATACCTTAATTGAACAGGAAACCCGCAATCGCCACCGCGAAAGATGGTTTAATATGAACAAATGCCACCATGCAAGGATGGCGATCAAAAGCCCCTCATTGAAGATGTCAAACTTTTGTATACAGCTGTCAAGAGACAAACTACGACTTGTTGTAGGAATATTATCAGGACATTGCAAATTAAATAAGCACATGCACAGGATGGGACTAGTCGAGGACTCAACCTGTAGTGGTTGCAACTTAGAATGAGACAGCAGAACACATTCTGTGCGAATGCCCTGCACTCGCATCAATCAGAGGAGCCATGCTAGGGGACTTCTGGCCTAGTTCGGCCAGTATCAGCAGCATTCCTCTGGCTAGTATCCTCAGGTTCATTCAAGGGTTAAGATGGCTTGAGTGATGCGCCTAAGGTGAGGATGCTGCAACGGGTAGCACAATGGGCCTATCCGAAGGTTAAGTGCACGTGATACAAGCACCCTCCAGCCAAAATAAATCCGTAATATAACCTGAGGGTTTCCTGTTATAAAAGATACCAATTTAAGTATTTCAGTTTGGGAAGGCAGTCGTTTTCAGTAAAACTAGTAAACGAAAATATCAAATGCAATTACAAATTCTTTATTTATAACAGATAAAAGACAATAAAGAAATTAACAACAGAACCAGCAAATAAATAAATAAATTAGCCATTTAGATTACCTAAGTTATGTTAAAAATTCGGGCATCATTATAATTGATAGTTTTCGTTAAAGCGGACGGTATTTTTTGTAAATACGCTTCAAGTCACATTCCTCTAATTTATTTCCATTTAATCCAAGTTTTCGTAGACTCTGCATTTCTTCAAAAACGTCGGAAGAAAGATTACTAATCAAGTTATTTTCAATATTAAGCCCATGTAACTTCTGAAGACCCAAAAACGCATCTTCGTTTAGAAATTCGAGCTTGTTGTCCTTTAAATTCAACAATAGCAACCAATTCAAGCCTTGAAACGCTTTTACCCTTACTTTTGCAATTTCATTGTTGCTTAAATCTAGTTCATTTAAGGAACGCAAGGGTTTAAACAATCCATTTGGCAAAACTTGTAGATTATTACCATCTAGAAATAAGAGCTTCAGTTCATTTAACCCGTTAAAAGCGCTTGATTCCAATTTTTCTAATTTGTTGCCACTCAGCACAAGCTTATTGAGAAATGTCAAACCTCTAAAAGCATTTGGTTCAATTCCCATTAAAGAATTTTGATCCAAAAGCAGTTCCTCTTCTAAATTCGCAAGTTCTTTAAATGAATTCGCATGAAGGGTTTCAATTTTGTTGCCAGTTAAAATAAGCCTGTCCAGGTTTGTAAGCCCGATGAAAGCTGATTGAGACAGTTGGGATATACGATTGTGAGCAAGATCCAAAGTGTGTAGCCTACTTAAGCCAACAAAACTACCATTTTGTAAATTATCGAGGAGGTTTCTTTGCAAATTTACCGAAATCAAAGAGCGTAGTTCGTTGAACACCCTACGATTTACGGTTTTTAACGAATTTTCTGACAAATCCAAGTTTTGAAGTTTGCCAAAATAACGAAAAGAATTCACATTTATGCTTTCTATTTTATTTTCTTTGAGGAATAAGCGTTTTAAACTTTTAAGGCCGTAAAACGTGGCGTTTTCTAGCTTCCTTAATTGATTGTTGTTTAATTCAAGTGTAATTAGAGAGGATAAGTTTTCGAAAGTGTTCCTTTCTATGTTTTTGATTTGATTATCTTGTAAATGTAGGCTGGTTAATTTAGAAAGTTTGTTGAATACGCCCCTGTTTAAATTACTTAATTTATTATGCGATAAGTTGAGGATTTTTAAATTGGGCATTGGGGCAAAGCAATTCATCCCCAAGTTTTCTATGTTATTTCTAAATAAATATAGAAGAGCCAACTTTGGCATTTCTGTTGAGTTAGTGCTGCGGTCTTTGCAAACAAATTCTAATTTATTATTTGATAAGAAAAGCCCTTTCAGTTGCGTTATGTCATTGAACGCCCCCAACTGAAACCTTTCGATTTCGTTATTAGTGAGATGCAAGTTGTGTAATTCTTCCAATCCCTTAAAAGCACCAAAACTCACATTTTTAATCGAGTTAAACCTCAAATTTAAGTTTATAAGCTCGTTTAAACCCTTAAACGAATCATTGGGTAAATATTTTAATTTATTTTTAGCCAAGTTAAGGTCCTTTAATTCCTTTAACTTTTTAAGTTTTAAATCTACCAAATTTTCTATGGTGTTGTTTTCCAAATTTAAAATCTCTAGGAAATTACGTGTGGCGAATACCTTCGTAGGTAAATATCTTATTAGATTATTTTGTAAAAATACGGCGGTTACGTTGGGTAAATTTCGCAATAAACCAATAGGCAAAGCTGCAATTCTGTTATTATTTAATTTCAAATCCCTGAGGTTACTGAGATTATTAAATGAACCTTTTGTTACTTTATCAAGGTTGCTGTAAGATATTTCCAGGGACTTCAGGGAAGGAATGTTATTCAAAGAAACGTTCTTCAGGAAATTTATATTGTTTTGCATTAACACAAGCAGTTTTAATTTATTAAGGCCAGCGAATGGATTTTTCGTATAATTCTTGAACTTATTCCCATAAAGGGTCAACTCTTGAAGAACGGGTAAACCTTTGAAGGTTTCCACAGATAACACGTTAATATTTGATGTTTCAATTGCCAGTTGTTTCAAATGCTTTGACATCTTTAAAGTTTTAAATTGCAAATTATCGATATTACTTCGTAAAATGTACAATTTTCCTATATTTTCTTCCGCTAACTTGTAACGAGCTATAATTTCAGCTACTTGCGTGACTATTTCGTTCCAATTATTTATGCTGTAGCATCGAAGTTCCTCCCACAGGTATGTGCATTTGCTTTCGACTTGTTTCGTTCTATGCACTTTGATTATAAGGACCAGGCACAGGAAAGTGATGAAGCAATACTTCATTTTGAATCCCTGAAATCAAAGGGGATTTTGTAACTAATTTGTTAAATAATTTAATTAAAGTTTATTCTACTTTTTATGTGTAACTTTAGTGAAATTGTAGTGAAAGAACGGAGAATAGCGAAAAATGTAGACGGAGGAGAACAAAAAGGCACAGGAAAAAAGCACGAGAGGAATAACGGCAACAGTAAGCAGAAGCAGGTGAGAAAGACGAAAGAAATATAAAGTGGAGAGTATGTAAAGGCTAATATGAGGAGCAAAAGTGGTAAGAAAGAGAGAAGTAAAGATAAAGTAAATACGAGATACCTAACGAGCACACACAGACGACATAAAGATGAAGTGAAGAGGATATAAACGAAGTAAAGACGAAGTGAGGACTAGTTGAAGATTGGGCGAAATGAAGACAAAGAAAAGATGAAATTATTTCAAAGAGAAGATAAAGAGGATATGCAGATGAGGAAAGATAATGTAAATAGAAGGTTTATGAAAAGTGAGAAGGAGATCAACAGGAGGTAAACAAAACGTAAAAGTGAGACGAAAAGGAGGTGCAACATAGCTCTTCAATCAAAACCAATACGAACATAAACTTAGCTTAAATAAGAAAGCTTTGGTAAATCCAAAAACTAGTAGCAAAGCAAGGACCGTCTGGCATCGTAGACGAATACCAGCTGACAAAATAAAATTTAAACAATTAAGTATAAGACTGAAGGCAAAATGGAAGGAGATGAGGGACGAATCATTTAATACCTACATCAAGATTCTAAGCAGGTGTGATTATACAATTTGGAAACCCATTAAAACAACAAACAAGCCCACAATAACAATTCCTCCCAGTCTAGAAACTACTCCAGTTATATAGACCTTATAACAGAAAGAATGTTAAAAGAATTACTAAGAACAGGAGTGGTTCTATTGACATACCTCTTTTAATGCCTTTTTCAGACTTAGTTACTGATCAATATACCAGAAAATAGTAAAAATTATCATAATATTGTAACGAAGTGCTTTTTTTGCATTTAATGATTATGATGGTAGAGACTTATAGCAACTTCATTACGAGTATTTATGCTTGGCTTTTGCAAGAGGTTATATTAAAATACACGGCCAACTAACATCAAGTATATTGTTATAACTTTAAATACAAACACAATTTAACTGTTCAATAAACATGATCCAAATACATAACTTGTTCTAAGTCTGAACGACTCAATACACCGTGCAAAAACCTTAACATTAACATTTACTTACATGAATAACTTTAGAAGCGCACACATGTTTGTAATAACAAACCCTTGGCTTATGGCCAGGGTTGGTCCTGAAAGGGTCTCTCGTCTGAGTATTAATCAGGCATCGCAGTGAGACTCAATCAAGAGACTGATTTTCCTATGGCAGGGTTTCTATATTTATACTCTCAAGATGTATTCTTTCTCTCTTACATTTAACATCTGCTTATGTTAGTACAAGGGTTTCATTCATTCTTACATTGTATGAATATAGGTCAGTTAATATAAACTAATGCAACTTTGTATTACAATGTTATGATTGCGCAATACAGCCAGCTGCGTCGTATGAGTATGACTCATATTTATACAAGTGCATCTTTAGTTAGTAAAGAGAATTAACGATCCTTACTTTGTAATAATTTCACAACTTACTACTCGTATATCAGAACACACCTAAATGCCAACTTATTTGACGCATTTTTTATGACGATGTTTTAAGTTATCATTTAAGTAATCCACTATCTTACAATATTAAAGCTTGGCAAAAATCTACCTCATATAGACCGACTAGCATGCTACGTGTCGTCTCTAAGGTGCTGGAAAAGCTGCTATTCTGACGAATTAAGGAAGACTTGTTAACAGAATTGTATCCCTGACCATCAGTTTGAATTTCGGGAGACACATTCGGCAAACCAATAATGTCACCACATGACACGAATAATAAAACACGGCGCTAGAGGACAAACAATGTTCCACAGTTGTTCTCTTGGATATAAACCAAGCTCTTGATGAAGTCTGGCACCCTGGCCAGTTAACAAAAGTCAAAAGAAGTCTACTACAGATAAGTTAAATTCAGTAGTGAAACATTCAGTTTATATTCAATAAATGCAGGAGTTCCGCAGGACACCTTTTTGGGCCCTTTATTATACACTCCGTCCACGGAAGATTTACCAACAGACAGAAATACAAACTTAGGCACGTTCACCGATGACATGATCATCTTCGTTAACCATTAATACCTAATGGCAACTGCTGGCTACGTACAAAACCAAATAAATGAACTTCAACGATAGCGTATAAATGTAAGGGGGCAAAAATCTAAGAATTTAACAAAGCGGATGCTGTCCAGCTTAGCAAATTAATAATAAGGATATTCCACAAGTTGAAGAAGTCAAATACCTTGGGTAAACCTTAGACAGCAAACTAACCTGGAAGAGGCACATCACTAATAAACGTAAACAAATAGATCTGAAAATACGACACCTAAACTGGTTAATAGAAAGAAGATTCAAAGAAGCCAATCAAAATTCCCCAGAATGATCGTAGATGCTCCCTGGTTTATGTCGAACCACAGCATCCACACTGACCTCAAAGTACTTTACATTCAATATACCGGGTCTTAAAAGCATACTAAATGTATTTTATTTGAAAATATCGGGTATTATCCATGAGAGAAGTAACAAACATTATAATCGACTATTTTCACACAGCAACCTTTTATTGGAACCACTTACCCTCATTGTTGACAATAGAAGACTACAGCATTGCCGGCCCATACATCATACATCACAAGTAAAAACAGAGGGGTACTGTCGTCGGGTGCAATCCTCATCATGTGATAATGAAGTGAACAAGAGGCAAAAACAAGATTAGGGTTAGGAGCAGGCGAAGGTTGGGTTATGAGGTGAAGGTGAAATAAAGAGAAGAGTAAGGTAAAGGAATAAGAAACAAGCTAAGAGAAAGGCACTGTAAGAACTTGATGAAGATGAGGTGAATAGGAAATGAAAATGAAGTTAAAAGAGAAAGAGGAATTGAAATCGAGATGAAGAGAAAGAAGTATAGACCAGGTACATCTGAGGTGAAGAAAAAATGACGATAACATGAAGAGGAAGTGAAAACGAAGTGACGTTGAAGTGAAGACAAGATGAAGATGAGCTAAAACGAAGATAAAGAGAAAGTGAAATTGAGGAAGAGAAAATAAAGATGAGGTGAAGACGAAGCGAAAAGGAGATAAACAGGAATTAACCAAAAAACAAAACCATGGTGAAAAGGATGTCTGTGAGTTAAAATTAAGGTGAAGAGAAGCTGATTATGAAGTAAAGATGAGTTGAAAACGAGGTTAAAATCGTGTTAAAGAAGGTAAAGATGAGGTGAAGAAGAGATGAATACGAGTTAAAGATGGTATAAGTGTTTGGTGAAGCTGAGGTGAGTAGAAGGTGCAAATCGGTCCAAACAGAGATAAAGGTAAAGATGAAGGTGAAATCGAAATAATAAGGAGGTAAAATGTGGTATAGACGGGGTAAGAATGTTATGAGAAGGATATAAAGATGAAGTGAAGACGAGATGAAGAAGAAGCAAGAAGTAAGAGCGAGGTGAAAATGGGATGAAAAGGGGATAAAGCGGAGGTAAAACGAAGGCGAAAGCGAGGTAAAAAGGAATGAAAGAGGAGAGGCAGACGAGATAAAAATTAGGTAGTGAGGAAGTGAAGATGAGATGAACAAGAGATGAAATGAAGATGAAGAAATAGTGAAGAAGGGAAGCACAGATACAAAGAAGATTTAGGTTAGGCAGATGATGATAAAGATATTTACAAATTAATGGAAAACTCTTGAAGCTAATTTGAAAAGATTGTTATTTCAATTGTTAAAACTTAACTTTAACTGAATGTAAAAATTTCTTTTTAAATTTATTTCTAAATATAATTAATGCAGAGTGAAAGAGAATGAATTCATTAGAAACGTAAAGCATGAGTGAAACAAAAGGTAACATTTTTACTCGGTTCTTTACCTTATTATTTGATAAAAAGATTTATAATAATTTTTTCTCTTAAACTGACGTAATACGAGCCCAACGTCAATGAAATTCGTACACCTGTATTTTTCGTTACACCTATACCTTTAGGATGCTAAAAAGCGACTCTTTACAATGATATTCTGAAAAATTTATATTTAGCGTAGAAGTTTGATTTCTTCTTTAAAAATAGGTGTACTCATTTTGCCGAATTTTAATAACTGATAGGAATGAAATTAAAATCATACCTAGACATACAGTTCAATGAAATTCGTACACCTATTTTGCGAGTTCACTGAAATTCGTACACTTAGGGATTTTATTTCGTATTCATCTAATTGCTATGTTTTTAATCGTTATCGTGTTTTTTTACAACATGTACATGTACAAGCCCGAAGCCAATGAAATACATGCACCTGAAATTTTTTACCTTAAACATGAGTAATTTGTTAATAAAGAGCTATGCAAACAAATTTAAAGAAACGGGTTTTCAACATATGAACTGAATTTATTGACTTTTAATTACATGAAACTAAACATACTTATTGAGGCTTTTATTAAAACTTTGGTGGCCAAACAGAATATTAAATGTTTCATTATGGAGAGCAAAAAATTAGACCAAGGAAATTCAGATGGTTGGAGCATGCTCTGAGGAAAGCCAGGGATGCTCTAAGTCATGTTGCGTTGGAATGGAACCCACAAGGTGGAAGAGCCAGAGGAGACCCCCACATTACATGGAAAAGGGCAGTAAAAGAAGAATATGGAAAAATCATCAGACAGTTATGCGCAACTGCCCAAGACAATAGTTTGTAGTAAAATGTTATATGTAGATATGTAAATAACCAGATAACCACACAGTAAAATACAATATTAATCTTTGTAAATAACCCTATGTCCCCAAAGCGGAATGATGGGATTTAATGGTAATAATAATAAACATACTTAGATGCTACATAGTTAGGAAAACACCATTATTTATAATATCTATGTATGTACATACTTTGGTATTGAGTGGCATCGCCTTTATTTGCAATTACTGCTCTTAGACGCTTGTTTATAAATGCTTCCTAGTAGTTCTTTGCACTGCTGTGCAATGATAGAATTCCAAATTTTGGTTATTTTTTCTTTAAGAAGAGTTTTCGTACTAAGAAGACCTTTACGTAGAATCCTTTTGATAATTCCCGAAAGGTTTTCAGTGGGGTTCAAATCGGGACTAGATGACGGCCAGGTACAAAACATTGATGCTGCGATTTTATAGCCACTGCAACTTACCCCATCTTGTTGAAAAATAATGTCATCATCAGTACATAGCTTTTTCATGGACCGTAGAACATGATTCTTAAGAATACTTTGATATTTATCGGCTTTAACAACACCGTCTAGAAAGTGAAGGTTTCCTACAACATTGGTACTCATGTACCCCCATACCATTATTCTATCAGCGAATTTAACTGTTCACGGGGTGAACGACTTCAAATTTATTGTGAATAACTCTACCGCGGTAAATACGTAGCAACTGGATGAATACTAGACCAAATTCCTAAGTGAACGAATTTGACTGAACTCAAAACATAGGTGTACGAATTTCATTGAACCGTATGTCTAACTTTAATTTAAATTTTATTAGTACCAGTTATCAAAATTCAGCAAAATAAGAATACCTAGTTTTAAGATAAGAAATCGAAAATCTACGGTAAATATACATTTTTTTAAATATCCTTGTAAAAAGCCGATTTTTAGCATTTTATAGGCATAGATTTAGCGAAAAATACAGGTGTACGAATTTCATTGACGTTGGGCTCGTATAACTTAAAGTGACAATATTTTCCATTTATATATTGTACTGATCCTCGCTTTGGCAAACTTATATTATAACGCCTCGCGTTGGATTAACAATTTTAAAAATGCTTTGCCCTTTTAATTTAATAGAATTCCTGAGATCTCGCCTCACGGATCGTTAAGAAGGTTCATTGTTGTTGTTTAGAATTAATTTAACAAAAATAAAATTTTACTCAATTTTTTTAATGCAGATTTCTTTATTTACTTTTTCACCCTATCAACCCTGCTTAACTCTAACTTAAAATTATGTTTTCACACTCACTATCTACAACAGTTTCAAAATCTGTTTCAGGTCCTCTTCTTTTCCAATAATTACTGCTACAGCTTCTAATCCAATTTGCCTCTACTTCAAATTCAACTTCTAATTGCCTCTGCTTCAGATTCAGTTTTCTTTGAAATCCAAAACACTTTCACTTCCAGAATTAAATTATGGTTTTACTTGTTTATCGAATTATTAATTGATTCTAATTATCGTTAACACTGTTTCAAATTAAATATTTGGTTGAGATTTAATAATTTCGGAGGAACAAACCTATTTGGTTCTTGCCCCTTCGAATGCATATTATGGTCTCTTATTTATCAAATTGTTCTTCTCCGTATACAAGATATTTTACATAAAATGTTTTTCACTATAACAACCATATTTACAAAAAGTTTCTGTGATAACCAATATTACATTTCTATGACTACTGAATTTAGCTAATTATACTCTAACAATGATTATAACAATAACTTATTTACATTAACAACTTAAATTTAATCTAGCTACTTAAAATTTATGTTACAATTTTTATAAAAAAATCTGCATTAACAATCTTTGAAAAAATAACTTTCGTTAACAAATTAACAATAACAGAATCTCTAATCAAAGCATCCAAAAGCAAATCAATATATTAAATCTAAGGGAAGTTTATGCAATACAAAAGGAGAAAATTACATAAACTCGAACCTTCTTAATGTTACCAAAATCCGTATATTAAACTCAAAAATGTTAACTTCATTTCCTAATTTTTGATGATTGGCTATACCTATCAATTGAATTAAGAATTTACGCATTTTGATGTATGATTAATTTAAAGACGCTGTTAAAGCATATTTGTGCAATCTATCCTAAAGCTAAGTCAATTTACAGCACATTAAGATCTAGTGAACCGGGAGACCACGTTATAAGACCTACACAGTCGATGAATACACCAGGATAAGCTTGGAATTGGAAATATTTAGCCAACTAATAAGTAACTAAAGTAAAAACAAATATTGCCTTTAAAAACGCTCACTAAAATTCATTTAGGCAAAAATAATACTTCAATTTTGAAAAAAGCTATAACATTAAAACTGTGAATCACAGAAAAACTTTGGGTTTGGGTCATATTGATGGGTACAATCCATTTTAACAATTAGTAGGTACATTTTTTATTATTATTAATTTGTATTTCTCAACACCCTGTTAAGTAAAACCCAAAATTTTAATTATTTATTAAGTGTTGGCTCATAAATAATTAAGTATAAGATTTAACTAATCACTGATACAAGGCGTTATGTTTCCATGATATCTAATAATGTAACGAGTTCAAGAACTTGAACTTTAGTTATTCCATTTACAAAATTCTGTTAATGCCTTTACAGCTATTAATACTAATTAATACCTTGTTAGAGATGTTTAATAAAGATTTATTTGATCCTTGTTTTAAAATAACAATTAACCTACAAACCTTATCGCTTTCATGAATATGGATGCAAACGCTTTTAAAGGATTTTCATTAGTAAATTAACGATCTACAAACGATAATTGAAATAGTAACTGATTTAACTTAACTAACAAAAATCAGTAAGTAGATACTCGTACATATCGTTATTTGCAAATATCAAGTCTTAGAAAACTAATTAGGTACCCTATTGTAGAGTAAAATAAGAAATAACGAAAATTGCATACCTTAAATGGAATTCACAAATACAACAACGTTAATTTAGGAGACACTATGCAACATTTATTGCGGAACTTTAAATATTGAATGCCTCTTAGTATTTACAAAATGTAGGTTAAAATTAATAAAACGATCGAGATTAACTGGAACAACTGGTGGACCTTGACATTGGTGTCAACGAAAATATGTAAATTTTACTTAACGCATGCATCTTGCTAACATTCATTGGCGAATAACTTTATACTGAGTAATTTCACTTACTCCCTTAGGGACGTGAAATTGTTTGCTATTATGGCAACAGTTAAATAAGTGGTAAAATTTAATACAACCAAATATCACGTACCTAGTCAAATGCAACTTTCTGAATTAGAATCTTTTACCCTTACCTTTAATTCTGTTCTTGAAGGCCACTAAACTAGAATCCCGAACCCAAATTAGTGACCGATTTTGGTAGTTCCAGGTTTCATTCAAGTAAAGTTTAAAAAGTGATATTAGAAACAATTGTTGTTAATAAAGAGCAACAAAACTTACATACGATGTTCAAATGTTCCTCCATTAACTTCTACATAAACACAACAGAAACACAAACACAACAGAAGCACAATACAAATACAAACAGAAAGTGTCTTTCTTTAAGAAATTAAAATAACGTCAAATTCAGCTGACCTTTCACTAAAACATTCGAAGAGTGACTGACCTACATAATATACGTGGACTCTTATCACCTTATCAGTAAGGCCTTTGTTAAATTTATATTTCAGTGATCCCAAACCAATTTTTGTATTGAACTTTTTAATTTTTTCAGAGGTTACCGTTTACTTGCGACACATGGTTTATTAAGAAAAGTTGTTCTGTTTGATATGCTCTACCTACCCTTAAAATTAATGACAATACTTTTGAATCACCCTGTATAATAACTATAAAATTAGCACTACCGAAAACATTCTCCAACATTTATTGAAAAATATTTTATTTGAAGACAGCTTTAAGTTTCGCAAAACATTAATAGTAGCGTGTTTCATTTCTTCGGATAACACATCGTTGTTAGCCATTATACTCGTGATAGAGTTAAGTAATGCTATTTCAATGTTAAATTATTTACAATGTCAATTTAGTGAGAACTGCTAGTAGCTAGTACGCTGTTAAATTAATTTCAAATGAATGTATATCCTAAAAGATACTCACTCCTATTACTTATTTAAAAATAGACTTTATATGCAATAATAGTTTAAGTTTCATATCTCCACTAAATCTGAATGAATATTCATTATCCTGTTCTGACGTATATTTAGTTTGTTATTTTCTAAATTTCATAATCTAAAGCTGATACAGGTAGCTAAATATTTAATGAGAGTAGGAAAAAAAAGATGGAGGCGCCGGGCATCGATCCCGGTACCTCTCGCATGCTAAGCGAGCGCTCTACCATCTGAGCTACGCCCCCAATATGTTAAACCTTCCTCACTCCCAATACATATTAAACGCGATAGTATATTTGAAACCTATATGTACATTGTTAATTATTTATTAATAGTAAATAAACACTTAGTACACGGAAATTAAACATTACAACATAGAAGAGGAGAAAGGAGAAATAATTTATAAAGTTTTCATATTACATAGATAAACTCTCAGCAGGAGTAGAAACTAGAAACAAAAACCCGAAAAGTTTCCAACTGACATGTGACCGCAACATCCCTTATTTACCAAAAATCATCCCACAGCTCGTACATTGTGCTTGTTTTTCTTATTTTTCTCTTTAGCCGTTGTTTAAACGGGAAATGCTTATACCGGGTGGTGCATTACCTCAGGCACCATAGGGATTTCAATGGTAACTTCTTAATATGTAATTATTTGCTTCCCTAATTATTTTAGACCAAAAGTGTAATTAAGTTTTTTGTAGAAAAAAAAATACTGCATCGATTGATGCTATTCTACACAATTTTCGAGTTTCGTGTAAGAGAAGAACTGCGGGGATTAATTCTTGCACTTTGACAAAAATCACTAATGCCATGAAATTTTTGAAACATAGGGGTGGAGCACCTATGACACTGTTATAGCTCCACCCCTCCGTCATAATGACAGTTTGAAATTATTTTTCAATACGAAAAATGTAACTTTTTGGCCTTGGTAAACAAATAGCCATTATTCAACAAATTCAACAGGAAGGGAAATTACTTTTTAAAACAAACTCAACGGAAAATAAAATTATTTTATGCGACAATTTTAACAAGTGTAACTAACAACTGACAAGCCAGACTGTTTCAGTAATTCCATGGCATCAGTGATTTTTATCAAAGTGCAAGAATTAATTTCCACAGTTTTTCTGTTACGGAAAAAATAAAACACTGCAAAATAGCATCATTGGATTGGGCATTTCTTTCTCTACAAAAAACATATTTGCACTTTTGGTCTGAAATAATTGGGGACGCAAATATTTACAAATTAAAAATTTACCTTTGAAATCCCTACGGTGCGTGAGACAATGCACCACCCGGTAGAAACAAAAATATTCTTTATTAAATTGTACCTACACAAAAAGTGCTATATTGATGTTTTGTCTAATCCCCATCCAATTCGCGAAAATAACGTTTAAAGTTTTAAGGGTAGTAATTAGCGCGCTGTTAGAAATCAGTTATCAAAGGTATCGCTTTTTGACTACATATGTAAAGCAGTCTTGGATTTGTTAAAAACATATACTCGGTAATACAGAATAAAAAATTAAACTTTCAAAATAAATTGCTAGGTAGGTACTTACATTTTTATATTCTTCTTTCCTATTCATATTATCTACACTCCCATTGTTATCCAATCACCGGTAAAAAAATCTTCTAAATCCAGCACTCACATTGTTATCCAAGCATATGCGAAAATCTGAACCTTGCACCTCGCTTATCAGCTGACCTTGATTACATCGCCTTATCACCTGCATATCTATGCAACCCACCTGACAATGGCCTTAAATGGTAGAATTAGACACCATAATGAATAACATGGGAAATTGTGCTAGAATCGGCATAGACATACTACTGGCCTGTCTCATAGATTCTGGGAGAGGCAAGAATTCGATAATACTAAATCACCCACCCAAGCTTAAGAACAATAGATTTGAACTAAAGATTGCTACCTATAATGTTAGATCATTGTCGTCAGCAAAAAGCTAAACCATTTAAGATACGTGGACGACGTAGTTTTCTTCTTGTAGAAGTGGCGTGCACTTTACAGGGCGTTGCCGATCTTCTCTCCATATGTCTGTGGTGTGCGTGTCAAGTAGCCTACAGACATAGGGGACCTACAGCTTAAAGTGGGCTCCGAACCACGAAAGTGCTTGCACTTCTACTCTAGAGAGGGAAATACCTCGGTGGTTTGCCATTGCCTTCCGAGGGAAGCGGTCGGGTGTTTTCGGTGAATGTGGACCCTGTGAATGGAACCCGGGCCATCTCAGTGGTCAGCCACACGCTGAACCAACTGAGCCACGACCGCGACGACGTAGTTTTAATAAGTACAAATGAACAAGAATTAGTCGTGATGTTAGAACAACTTGATGAGACATCGAGAAGATCGGGTCTTCGGATGAACATCAACAAATCGACGATTATAACAAAAAGTGAAAATAATCCAAACATATACAGGGTGAGTCCTTAAGCTCTTTATTTATTCACATGGGCATCGTTTATTGACAAAAAATTCTATACTTAATACCTACATTCTAACAAATTTAAAAATAATAACTCTATTAAATATACCAAAATGGTACCTATTATGCATTTTCAAGGCGATTAGACTTACCTTCTGGTATAGCAATTACAAAATCCATTCGCAGAGTGCATTTTAAAGGTCCAGCTAACATGATACAGAATCTTTAGCTGAAGGTAGCGCCTTAACGAAAGTCCTAGTCCAACCTTAACACCATTTATACTTCTTCAGTCTCAAAGGTTAAAATAGTCATCTTAGTTCCAACCTCCGAAAACGGTACACCATCAGGAAGAAGGGTCTTTACAGAAATGTATATATAAGGAAGCTTAAAGTACGCGAAGAAAAATGAAAATATTGGTGCTATAAATACGACTCAAGACATGAAGATTGAAGATCTTCAATTGGATAAGGAATTGAACAAAGGCTAAACTGCAGTGGCAAAGATTGCGTCATCTGATGCAAGACACTTACACTAGAGTGTTTAAAAAATAATGGAATGCAGGCCAAGGATAGGCAAAAAAGAATTATATACAGGGTGTCCCGCAATAGGATGTACATAGCTTCAGTACGTGTACCTGGCCTCTTTTTAAGTCGAAAACTTCCAATAAACATATGGCCTAAAATTAATCCCTACAAAGTTATTGGCACTTTTTCATTCAAAGAATAACACTAAAGATTCAAAACTTTATTGGCAAAGGACATCAATTAACGGTTCACAAAATAAAATGCTATAGTTATGTGGCAGTTTCTATCTCAAGTTTTCAAAATGACCTCCTCGATTAGCTATGCACATTCGTGCCCTTTGTAAAATCGTGGTGACGGACCTCATAATAGAGTCGGAATCGTTTTTGATGATATTGGCATATTCTTGATTAGAAAACGTTGCCATACTTATTTTATGACAGATATAATAAACACAACACTTACTTACATTTGTTTTCAAAGCCGTCTAATGCATCTTTTGTTTATGATCTTTGAGCGTAACAGTAACATTCAAATGTGAATAACTTTGTAGCGATTACTTTTAGGCCATAAGTTTATTGGAAGTTTTCGACTTAAAACGAGGCCAGGAACACGTACTGAAGCTATGTACATCCTATTGCGGGACACCCTGTATAAAAGGCAGGGGAAGTGCAATAGATGGAGAAGTCTCTTTTCGAAACGCAATGTTGTTAAATAATTCAGTGCATTATGTTCAAAAAATTTTCTTTAACACATTAGAAACGTTGTCTCTCTCATAAAACCCATAAAATACATAGAAACTAAAAATTATAGCTATTAATATAACAAGAATATTATGCAATTTATAATAGACGAGGACGTTGCTAGGTGACGAGGCGCTAGCCGAGTCAACCACGCAACGTCCGAGTCGGTTTAAATCGCATAATATTCGAGTTATATTTCAAGCTTTATCGTATCATTGGCAACAGTACACAAATAGTATGTAACTAACGAATTATGAAGTTGGAGTTGCTATGCTATTATGTTATGTATAATTACTAATAAAAGTGTAATATAAAGTTGACTTAATAATCAATGATACGATAATAGTTATTTATTATACATGCGGATTAAATTAATGTTTAATGAGCGGTACGTTTACACGCGCGAGCGGCGGTAGCCGCAAGCGCGTTAATACCGCGAGTTAATACATTAATTTAATCCGCAAGTGTAATACAACTGTTTATTCAATTTTGACATTTACTTGACATTTTTAAAGCGATTTGACATTTTTAAAGCGCTAGCGGAATAAAAATTTTAAATCGCTAGCGGAATAAAAATTTTAAACGATTGTTTATAAAACATCAACTTTTATGGGCAGGCCAGAAACAAATAAACGTCAGTTTATACGGCAAAATTGAATAAAAGATTTTACATGTAATTTCCTTGTACTGCATTTTGAAACGGACAATTCGGTATGTAATGCAAGACAAACTACTAAAAGCTGTATCTCAAAATTAGTAGGCTTTGCCTCATTTATGAATCATCAAACAATCTAGCACATCGATGATGATGATAATGATAAGGTGGTGATGGCGATATGAATAAAACCTTAACAAGTTGATTGATTGATTGATTATACATATATATGTACAAGGTGGTCCAAATTGGACACTTTTGATAGGAAACACCAATTTCTAGAGGAGATAGAAAAAAACTAACCTACATGTTACGAGCTCGATTTTTGTGAGAAAGTGAATGCCGAAAACCGCACATCGATATCTTGAACTGTTTAGAAGATATAGGGTGGTTTTCAATTTTGTGCATTATTGACCCACCCCCGTAACTTATTTATTTATGAATATTTTTTGTTTCTGCAAAAACATTCTTAAGGCACGTTTTTTAAAGGAATCCAATGGTGTCCCAAGTTTTTTTGTAAAAAGAATGGTTTTGAAGCTATGACATAAACTTGTATTTTTTCTTATTGCTGTTTCTAAAATACTATAGATGAATTTTGTTAATCTGGAGTGCCATGTTGGACAATAAAACGAAATAAACTTACAGCTGTTATAAAATACATGTTTAAAAAGCAAAGTAGCAAGTATTTTATATATTTAGAAAAAGAATATGCAAAAATATATAGGGTAGTCCATAAGAAAAAATACAAGTTCATGTCATATCTTCAAAACCATTCTTTTTACAAAAAAACTTGGGACACCATTGGATTCCTTTAAAAAAAGTGCCTTAAGAATGTTTTTACAGAAACAAAAAATATTCATAAATAAATAAGTTACGGGGGTGGGTCAAAAATGCACAAAATTGAAAACCACCCTATATCTTCTAAACAGTTCAAGATATCGATGTGCGGTTTTCGGCATTCACTTTCTCACAAAAATCGAGCTCGTAACATGTAGGTTAGTTTTTTTCTATCTCCTCTAGAAATTGGTGTTTCCTATCAAAAGTGTCCAATTTGGACCACCTTGTACATAGGGTACATAGGTTAGGAGTCCGCTTTTTTTACGTCGGATCGACGCTTTGGTCTTTTGTGCATCCCTGAACCTATCATGGAAGTCCTGTACCCTTAACGAGTTTCAATAATTTTTTCGCGTGTAAATGCTCTTCCACGAAGAACTACTGTTTCCTGAGGTGTAGTACTAGATCGTCAACGATCATGCGTGAGGCTAGTTCCTCTTCTTCTTTACATAATCTACAGAGTGTATCTCCTCTGTAAATTTCCATTTTATAAAACGATTTTATCAGATGGCAGTGTCCTGTTACAACTCCTGCCAGCCGCCTTATTTGAGTTCGTCTTAATGCGGTATGTCGGTACTGCTAGAAGGCTTCCCGATTAGTTCCTTCCATAGTCTTTGTCACTTGCTTGCTTCTATTGCTGTTGGGAGTTCGGATGCTGTTTGAGAAAATGCAGTAGTTGTGCCTGTTTTTGGGAGACTGTCTGCTTTTTCACTTCTCTCCACTCTGGAATGTCTTGGCCCTCCTTGAGTTCAACTTTGTTGTTCTTATATAGGATTGCCAGTATTTCTAGGTAATTACAGCGCTTTTGGGACTACCGGACTATCAGTCAGAATACTAATGCGTTGTTGTGTGTACCCGTGTCTTACATTCTCCTATATGTATTGCTTTATCGCAAAGATTTCAGCTCGAAATACTGTGGCCTTAGTACTCAAACATAAACTTACGTTTTACTCTGGCCTCACGAACACAAACATTTCAGATGAGTTTCCTGTTTTTATGGTCATGAAAGCGTGAAGGATATTTTTTAATGCTTTGCTATTGTTGTTATCCTCGATTAAACCAGTTTCCTGATGAGCTTTGGCAATGTGAAATTACCCAAATACATCGATACAAATGTATCAAGTAAAACCTTTTGTTTGTTTTATTGCTAGTTTTTTTTTTTTTTAATAAAATATTCATATGAAAATAACATGTGCTTTTTATCAAGCATAATCTAAAACTTAATTTGCCATGACGCTGACCTCAGATCCAAAGTTTTCGTTAGTTTAAAAAACCTTGATATATTTCACTATATTCTTGTCAGTGAAAGTGTTAGGATGTTAAAAATATGGTTTACTTTAATCCTATGTACATCAGCAGTGTTACTACAAAAAGGCGGAATAGATTTGAGCAAGGTAGGTAAGATGATTAGAGGTTTCATACTGTTAACTAACTTACGCCTAGTTTCGACAACATGATTATAAAGTTATACCGGAAAGGGTGGAAATCGTCAGATATAACAAGAAAATATTTAAGTCCGTAACAGCAAAGATGTACAAACACAACAGAACCACCCCGGCTATAAACGCATCATTTATTGCAAACATTGATTTGGATGACGATTTGGAAGTATGTTAAACAATTTTGTTTAAAAAAGGATGCAAACCTCAACCTGATTATATTACAATTTTCAGGGTGTACTCCAAGGTTATAAATTTCTAAGCAATGAGTATAGGTACTTCCCAATGCGTTTTCAAGTGAATTTTTGCGATGTTTTGAGAAATAATGTTTTGGGCACCGGTAATTATAAAAACTGTGGAAATTTTTCTGGATGTCCGATTAAGAAGGTATTTTAAGGAACATTAACTAATCTTCTAATTTTTAGAGTTAACTTTAATATTCGATCAGATTAAAAAAATCTGCATAATAATTCAACAAAAAGAGGGTTATTTTGGAAATTAAATTTTTTAAGGATTCAGTAGTTTGGGAACATTCAAACTTTTAATGTGCTTTAATGAATTATAAAAATTCCGTATCTAGAAAATTATCACCTTCGCAGGGATTTGAGTTACCAGCGTTCGAATATCATATCTTCAGCAATTTACCTCTGTAGCTTAATTGGTAGAGCATTTACGCGTAAAACGTCAATAGTTAAAATCCCTGCGGAGGTGATATTTTTCTATATATGGAATTATGATAATTCATTAAAAAATATATTAAACAAAAAGTTAATTGAATTTTTCATTATTCAGGATAAACTGTTCTATACTTGTAATTTTACTGTGGACGGTTCTTACTTTCCACCTTTATTACCATCTGGAAGGTATATGATGGAATTTCAAGGTTGGTTCCATGATCAAGATGTCGGAATTATACGAGCTTACGGAAGTGTGGAGAGACCAATCGTATAAAGCTAAATTTTCTCATGTTTTTACATTCCAAAATATAAGGTTACTGTTTTGCACAGTTATTAATTTGGTTACATTGGCCAATGTTATAACAGACGTTGTTCAAAATGGCAAGTATTATCATCTGCTAATGCATTACCCATTAAAAAAAGCATACAGAAGATGAATTTTAAAATATTTATTATTGTATTATAAAATTAAACATTGATAATAATTTCAAATAAATGTGTATTCTGGTGTATACTCTGTCGAATTTATTAAAAATATTAAATTATAGCTCTAAAGACCTAGGTACATCGTCTATGTAAAATATTCTCTATCAAACTAAAGAACATAGATTGCAATGTGGGTTTTAGTTTATTTAAATTAGAAATATGAAGGGTGCTCGTGTGTCCGGTTACTAAAGAGATGTAGTAAGAAGAGTTGTAGGAAGAAAAGTTGTAGGAAGATGAGATGTAGGAAGATGAGATGTAAAGAGAACAATATATCCGTCCACCGGAGGAAAAGCAACAATTTATACGACTTTGTTGAGGCCTATTTTGACATATAGAGCATGCACGCGAGCTGATACAAGCAAAATTAAACAGCTGCTTCGAACAGCTGAGATGAACATATTGAGGATGATAGTCGGTAAAACAAGATAAGACAGAATAAGAAACAGAGACATACGATCTCCACGCAGTATAGCCGATATAATAAGAAACCGCCATGAGTTCAACTTTGTTCTTCTTATATAGGATTGCCAGTTGAGATAAGCATTTTCTCGTTAGTTTGAAGCTAAATCGAGGTATGCACAGCGCTTTTAGGGCTACCTGACTATCAGTCAGAATACTAATGCGTGGTTGTGCATACCCGTGTCTTACATTCTCCTATACAGGGAATTTTTCTTTTTAGTATACATATCCCCTATGTATACTTTTAAAATAAACGCAATATGTAGGCAACTAACTATACACTAAACATCACGTCACGTGGTGCATAAAGGTTATGTTTCATGTTTGTAAATAAAAAATAAATCAAAATTAGTGGAATATCAAAATAATTTTAATTCAACGATTATTCTAAAACATAAAATATCAACAATACAAAACCGAAAGGAAAATAAAAACAGCAACAGTTAAAGACTAATTTTTTGACATTAACTTAATTTGATGATTTAAAAAATTAGCATGTTGTGGCAAAAATCATCAAATTAAGTTAATGTCAAAAAATTAGTCTTTAACTATTGCTGTTTTTATTTTCCTTTCTGTTTTGTATTGTTGATATTTTATGTTTTAGAATAATGGAATAATCGTTGAATTAAAATTATTTTTTCTACTCCCACCATGGAAAGTGGGATTTTCAGACTTCGTCTCCATAGATACGAGTATTGAAAATGAGTGTTTGCCGAACAAGTGAAATTAGCGTGCGGAAAATTTACTTTCCGCACGCACATGCATGATTTTCGGTGCGGCAAAGTATAATTTTGCCGCACCGAAATCAAAATGTCAAATCTGACATTTGATGAATGTCAGATTTGATTTTGCAGAAATATTTAAATTTTTTTATGGAAATGTGGTTGTAGAAAAAATAGTGTGTAATACATGTGTTGAAAGCTTGTATTTGCCACTCTCATGTGACTGCAGCACTCACTATCGTTCGTGCTGCAAACTTCACATTCGTGTGGCAAACGCAAGCTTTCAACACTTGTATTACAAATTACTATTGATATTCCACTAATTTTGACTTATTTTTTATTTACAAACATGAAACATAACCTTTACGTACCACGTAACGTGACGTTTAGTGTATAGTTGGTTGCCTACATATTGCGTTTATTTTAAAAGTATACATAGGGGATATGTATACTAAAAAGAAAAATTCCCTGTATGTATTGCTTTATCGCAAAGATTTCAGCTTGAAATGCTGTGGCCTTAATACTCAAAGATATAAACTTACGTTTTACTCTGGCCTCACGAATACAAACCTTTCAGAGTTTCCTGTTTTTATGGTCATGAAAGCGCGAAGGATATTTTTTAATGCTTTGCTATTGTTGTTATCCTCGATTAAACCAGTTTAATAGATTCATGATGAGCTTTGGCAATGTGAAATTACCCAAATACATCGATACAAATGTATTAAGTAAAATTTGTTTTTTTTTTTATAAAATATTCATATGAAAATATCATGTGCTTTTTATAAAGAATAATCTAAAAATTAATTTGCCCTTACGCTGAACTCAGATCCGAAATTGTCGTTACTTTAAAAACCTTGATATATTTCAGTCTATTCTTGTTCAGTGAAAGTTTTAGGATGTTAAAAATATGGTTTACTTTAATCCTATGTACATCAGCAGTGTTACTCCAAAACGGCGGAATAGATTTGAGCGAGGTAGGTTACATGATTAGAGATTTCATACTGTTAACTAACTAACACCTAGTTTCGACAACATGATTATAAAATTATACCGGAAAGGCTCGAAGTCGTCAGATATAACAAGAAAATATTTAAGTCCTTAACAGGAAAGATGTACAAACACAACAGGACCACTCCGGCTGGCTATAAACGGATCATTTGTTGCAAACATTGATTTGGACGACGACTTGGAAGTATGTTTTATAATTCTGTTTAAAAAAGGATTCAAATCTCAACTTGATTACATTACAATTTTCAGTTTGTAGTCAGTGGCGGCTCGTGATAATTTATTTTGGGGGGCTCCAGTTGCTGAGAGAATATATACAAATAATAATATATGTATAATAAACACTCACCTTCAATAGCTGAGCAATTTCATACAAAAGAAAAATCTATTAACTCCAGCAAAATCCCACGGTTTTCAAAACCGTCCTTTTCATCGTGTCCCCTTAATGCTAGTTCCAATTTTCCACAAAATTTAATACAGTATATAATTTTCTTTAAAATGTACCTATTTTTGGTCACCTGTTTATTGTGTTTTATAATATTTTGTCTATAAACTGAGTCCAACTGAGCTGCTACCTTTACCGGGCCTAACATAGCCAACTCCGTACAACACTTTAGATGATGGGCACTAATTCATGTTTTTTTATTTTCTGATTTAAATGCTTTGGATCTTTAAAGCCTGTTACCGACCTTGTTTGGTCCATTCCATCGAAATAAAATAGGACACACGGAAAACAAAATAAAGCATTTACCTCATCACCCGAAATCGGTACTTTTAGTGATTAGTTTCTAGGTACTTTTATCTAATTGCTATGATTATTCCACTCATCCAATGAAATCACAGTATTTTGGTGAATTGAACCAATCACAATCGAATTATATCGAAAATACCACTACTAGTGAAATTTTCTAGAAAATTTTGCGACTAGCATAGTTGCTTAGAGACAACGTCTGTCAAAATGTTTTGAGTGACAAGTATTTCGGTAATTTCATTATAATTCGAGGAATTATCATTCCGAATACCATTCGTGACTAGAATTTTACAGGAAATTTTTGCCGTCACAAACACTCTTGCTTGTTGCGACGAAAATCGTAACGAGTGCGACAGCACGAGTTACGATTTTCGTCGCAACAAGCAGTCGTGTTCATGACGGCAAAAAATTTCCGGTAAAATTCTAGTCACTTGTGGTATTACTTCTGAAAATAAAGAATTACCGAATACTTTATTCAAAGTCATAACATACTCTTACGCCGTAATTTGAAACCATCGAAGCTAAAACCCAAACAATGTTTAGATTTTACTGCAGAGAAAATAAAAAGCTGTAATAATTTGTTAAAATGATTAACTCTGGATACAAAAAAGTTTTAAAACTGGCTTTGAAAAATTATGTTAAGCATATCCTAAGAAAAATATCGTTCTTTACCCATTCTTTTAGATGGGCAATATAAATTTTAAGGGGATAAATACCAATTTATCTTTAGTTTGTTTTTTTTTAATATATATTTTTATAATTTTATGTTTTTATTTAAACTGTTCTTGAACACCGAATATTCTAATGATATACAAATTGAAACAATTTCATTTAAATGCACAAAATCATCTTTCTGTTACAAATTTAAAGTTCTAAAAGGCTCACTAGTTATTTTTTATTTCTCGATGTAAGAAATATATCTACATAATTGTGTTTATTATGAAATAATTCTGTAACGCGCTTCTCAATAAACAGGGTTCGAATAGCTACAAATACGAATCTTTCCGGCACGCTCGTACTGGCTCTAAAATCGAGAGCCTTCGGGTAACTTAAGAAAACAATAGAGAATCCGCAATCGGCAATTTCCTACATTTCCGTTCACGGTTTGGTCCTTACATATATTTCTTATGCGGACGAAGGCTGAGCCCTGACGATTTAAAATATAGGTAGCCGTCGCTTCACAGGCGGATAATAATACAATGTTATTTTTTAAAAGCTCAATTGCAGCAGGCCGTATTCTGACTTAATACAGACAGTTCTAAGGTTATTACGATAGAATACGACCTGCTGCAATTGAGTTTTTAAAAAATCACATTGTATGTGTTATACATTAGTAATGCTTTATACAGATTGTCCGAAAACCAGTCTAAACATACAAAAAATAATGAGTGCAACAAGGAAGACATAAACAATATGGGTAGCACAACAAAGGTAGAATGCAATCATGGCTAGGTAAATTTTTAAACTAAAGATCTCTCTCCAATAACATCTGTCATAAATACTTTATCTGCCAATAACTACATTGTTACATTGGCCAATGTTATAACAGAGGTTGTTCAAAATGGCAAGTAGGTATTACCAGCTGCTAATGGATTGCCCATTAAAATAGCATACAAATAATTAACGAAATATTCTTGTATTATAAAATTAAACATTGTTAATAATTTTAAATAAAAAATGTGGATTCTGGTGTATACTCTGTTGAGTTTATTAAAAAGGTTAAATTATAACAGTAAAGACTATGTACATCGTCTATCTAGAATATTCACTGAAAAACAGATTTTAGTTTTAAGATACATAAACAGGGTGTGTCACGACGACTGTCGATTAGACGTTTCTTGAGAAAAGCTTATAGTACATATGTGAAAATTTGCAAAATAGGGTTTAGGGATATTAAAAATTTATTGAAAATATATTTAAGATTCTACAACTTCCGGTTATACCGGAAGTAGACACTAACTTCGTTATTTCAAATAGAATACTCTGTATATAGTTAGATATTCAGAATCGCCTTTCAACGGCGAGTGTAATGATATAGCACTATAGGGGTCTATCGCTAACAGTTCAGCAGTTATTCAAACGTTTAAAAAAAACTAACCTCACTTTGGACGAACGCCACTGCGAAATTACTTGGAAGTAAGCGTTCTTTCTCAGGATTTAATTTAAGGACTCTATCACCCATGGAATAGCTTGGATAATTCGACACTAGCGTTTACCAGTGTACAGGGCGATCGAAAAATGCAGACCTCGATTTTTCTCAAAATTTTTAAATGGAACGACACATTTTCGATACGACAGTTAGATAGCCACTGTCATAAGCTTTCATAAAATACCTAACTTGATAGGTCTATAATTAATACGTACGAAGTTATTAAAAATTCAAGTTTCAACATTTCAAATTTTTTATATTATCGGCTTATATGTAAGTTTTTTCATTTTTTCTTGGATGTGAAGGCAATAAAACACGAAAAACTCAATTTTTCAAAAAGAAACTCTTATTTCATCATCTTTTTGAAGATGGGTTTTTTACATAATACTTTTTCTAAGGTAGAAAATATGTGCGATGCAATAGAAAAGCTGAGATATGAGCCGATAAAATCAACATTTTGAAATTCAGTAACTTTCAACTTATTAATTCTAGACCAAATTTCAACTTAAAAATTAATTTTGGGAGAGATGTCATGCTAAAATGCAGATGTTCAACGTGAAACGAACAGTTTCCTAAATCGCACCAATAAGTAGTTGCTGAAATCGCACAGGCCTTCAACAAGTAAAAAACAAAAACAAGAACAGAATGTAGATTTAATTGTTAATAAAGACGAATGGTACTGGTTTTTGTGCAGCGAGTGTCGTTTGGAGGACATGGTACAATGTCAAAACTGTTTGCAATGGGCTCATGAGAGTTGTGCTGGCTTCGATGGTGCAAGTTAAGACAGAAATTTTATTTGTGACTTGTGCTCCAAATAATAAATTTATTATTTTATAAGATTGTAAAATAACCAGTTGTAACCAATAATAATATTCTCTTAAAAGTTTTTTATCTATTTTAACATAGTAGGTGCTATTTCGGCAACTAGTTTCCTAAATTGCAACCCTTTGCAGAGTATTCAAAAACAGTCAAAATTACAAAATTCACAACAGTTTAGAAACTTTTTAAGCTACATTAAGATACCAAAAATTATAAAGATTACAGTTCTTATCCTTTTATTTCAAATATCTTCTTTGATTTGAGTTTATGCTGTAAAAATTAAAAAGTAGTGCGATATAGGCAGGGTCGTCTTAACAAATTTGAGCGGTCTGGGCTAAAAAATAATTGGCGCCTTCATCATATTGAATATTGACCTGTATTGAACAAGGTTAATAGGGTTGATGCCCATAATTCGAGCGGAGTAAATTGTTAAGGATGAAATTGTGAACAATTCAAAAAACTCACGTCTTCTCCACAAATATTTAATAAATAAAACGAAAAGTTTTATTTCATAAATATTTATGGAGAAGGCGTGTTTTTTGAATTGTTCACAATTTCATCCTTAAGGTTAATAGGGTTTAGGCTGTCTAAATAACCAAAACTGTTGGTAGTATTAAAATAAATTAAAATGAAAGAACAAAAATAGCAAAGTGGTGATCTTAAGAATATTTCAAATAATAATAATTACCTAAATATATGTAATACAAATATCTAAAATAATATCTTTTGTTTTATTACTATATAGCTTTGTTTAATGACATACTCACATGCAACATGAACATAAATAACATGTGATATAATATAAAAAATAATTTAATAAATATATTCTTCCTGACGTTGATCACAGTGATGATATAACAACAGAGCTTTTATTACCTTAAAAACTTTGGTATAATTCATTATATTCTTGTTCAGTGGAAGTGTTACGATGTTAAAAATATGGATTACTTTAATACTGTGTACATCAGCAGTTTTACTACAAAAAGGCGGAATAGATTTGAGCAAGGTAGGTAACAGGATTAGAGATTTCATACTGTTAATTAACTAACACCTAGTTTCGGCAAAATGATTACAAACTTATACTGGAAAGAGTGGAAGTCGTCAGATATAACAAGAAAATATTTAGGTACTTAACAGCATTTAGTTACAAATACAACAGGACCACTCCTGCTGTAAATGGATCTTTTATTGGAAACGTTGATTTGAATAACGATTTGGAAGTATGTTTTATGTTTATATTTATACGCGAATTTTAATCTGATGTTTCTTTTTCAGCTTGTAGTCCAAGCTTATAAATTTCTGAGCAATGAGTATAGGTATTTTCCACTTCGTTATCAGGTGAATGCTTGCGAAGTTTTGAAGTACAATGTTTTAGGCATCTCTACTAGTTTAAAACGCTGTGGAAATTTCTCTGGATGCCCTATTAAGAAGGTATTTTAAGGAAATTATTTTTAGCTTTGAGGTTTCACTAATTTGGGGAATTTTAAAATTTCACATACAGAAAAATGTTACCTCCGCAGAGATTTGAACTGCTGACCTTCGAATATCATATTTTCAATGATTTCCTTCTGTAGATCAATTGGTAGAGTACTGTTGCGTAAAGCCCAGCGTTAGTGGCTCAAATCCCTGCGGAGGTGATCTTTTTTGTAAATGGAGTTTTCATAATTTATTAAAATACATAACGAAAAGTTAATTGATTTTCGTTATTCAGGATAAATTGTTCCATTTTTGTAATATTATTTTGGACGACTCTTATCTTCCTCCTTTAATACCATCGGGAAGGTATATGGTAGAATTTCAAGGTTTGTTACATGACCAAGATGTCGGAATTATTCGAGGTTACGGAATTGTGGACAGACCCTTCTTCGTGAAAATTTAAATTTACAAGTTAACGTTCATTTTTGTTGTATGTTTTTATGTTCCAAACCGTAAGTGGTTACTGTTTTATACAAATAGTAATTTGGTCACATTGCGCAAACTAGGTATACGCCAAAGAAAATTGTTTCCAAAATGCAACATTTGAAAGGTTTGCTATTCGTTTTTAAATTAATTCCAACATCATAACAGAAGCTGTTGAAAATGGTAATGGTAATGCATTGCTCACAAAAAGAAAATATACACATAATAGACGTTAACATATTTTTGTGTTATAAAATTAAAATTGTTAATAATTATCAATAAAAAATATGTATTTCTCATGTACACTATGTTGAATTCATTAAAAGGACTAGATTGTGACGTTAAAGACTATCTACACCGTCCATGTGAAATATTCACTGTCAAACCAAAGGACATGGATTATAATTGGCATTTTAATTTATTTAAATTCACTGCTAATTAATTAATCTGGTACCAGCACCTTTTGGTATCTGATATTTTAAAATAAGGACATTGGGCGGGCTTGTAGTTTCATTCAGAAAAAGAAAAAATTACGTAATGTATACACATACAAGGTACTACTCTAGATTCTCCCTTAGCAAAAAACCTACCAGCTCTATTTTATATTTCAAAACTTAGAGATTTTACAATAAATCCTTTGTAATCGAGTCAAGTAATTTCCGGACCATCACCACGCTCCAAGCCTTACACCTAAAGGTAGAAAGGCCTAGGACTAAGTAAGTAAGTACCACGCTCCTTTGTTGCCTACCGTCTACTACAGCATGGGGATGGGTTAGAATTTTTTAAAAGGGCGTTACGTGTTTTAAAAAAACGCCTTTCCAGATTGCAATGATCTTCCTCAAATAATATAAAGTATAGGAAACAAGATTATACGAAGACGATTGCAAGCACGAAGATTTTCCGGGCATAAAATGTACCAGATTTCCAAAAGCAAATAAGAAATAAATCATTGGAACATTCAGAAGATTCATCGAGTGAGAATGTGTAAAAAGTACGGATTAGAAAGGCCAAATCCATGGTGGAACAAAAGTATCAAAAAAATATCAAAGAAATAGTAAAAAGGAAGAAACAAGCATAGAAAAAAATTATACAACCAAAGCCAAATAAGAACTATGAAGAATATAGACATCGAAAAAGGTTAGCTAAAAAAGGTTAAGCAAAAAGCATGGGAGTAGCTCGAATAAAAAGTGTAAATGAGAAGCTCAGGAAATATGAAAATGTACAGGATTACGAGGAATTTGAGAAATCAGAAACAATAAGTGTTAAAGATAACGAAGGAAAGTAAATAAGGGATGAAAGTAATATGTGGACCGAGTACTAATTGGGCACAGGCATATGCAATCAGTCACAGTTAAAAAGCTTATTATATGCCGACGATCATATTATGCATATCAACACAAGGAAAGAGTAATATCAACGTTTGGGAGGATAATTAATATGGGAATGGAAATTAACACTACAAAACCGATTGAATGGCAATAACAAGGACACTGATTAGAATGAGGTCATTAACATCCCGCAACAGTGTAGCAGGATAAAATACTAAGGATGAATAATCAAGGAAGAGACCAATATGGAAAGAGAGCTCAATAACAGAATTATATAAGCCACCCAATTCTCTAAGTAAAGCATTTAGTAATAAGAGCGAAGTGATAAGAGCCACTAAAATTAAGATATGTAAAACAATGTACATACCACCCTTGATTTACGATTGCAACGAACGTAGCAACTAAGGTACACAGACTTATAGATGAAATAAAATGCACAGGTTAAATAAGACAAGGCCTCTCTTTGAGCCTAGCAATGTTTAATTTGGTGATGGATCAGATAAATAATATACACGCGGGGCACAAAATGGGTAACAACCAGATTACAAAATTGTGTTAAGCAGATGACGCGGTGCTCGTTCCTGATTCAGAAAACAACTTACAGGGCTCTTACATAAATTTGTGACAACGGCTAAAACCTATAATATGGTGGTAACAATAGAGAAAACCAAATCAATGATAATATGTAAAGAACCAATCCGATGTAAACTGGAAATAGAGCAAAAAATAATAGAGCAGGTTATATGGACTATCAGTATTTAGGAATGGATACCTCCAGCGATCGCCACATTCGTCAAGAAGTGAGGAAGCAAACTATAAAGGGAGTTTGTATGTCCGGTTATTTAAGAGATTTAACCTAAAAGAACAAATGTCTGTCCACCGTAGGGAAAGTAACAATTTATAAGACTTTGGTGAGCCCTGTTTTGACATACGGAACAGAAACGTAGGCAAAACTAAACAGTTGCTTGCAGCTTGCAATAGAGATCGCTACATTGAGGCTGATAGTAAGTAAAACAAGACGAGACAGAATAAGATATGAGACATAGGACAGCAATGTGGTATAGGCGATATAATAAAATTCGTTAGAGCAGAAGAATAGACTCATAAAAATAGCTAGCTACTTTAATGAGAGGGAAAGAGGAACCTCGGTTAGCCACAGAAGAGATGGGTAGAAAGCTTGGCACCTACCTGAGTCACCATAACACCTGAAGGAAAACAGAGTTTCATCTTATATAAAAGTCAAAGAAGAAGATATACGGTTGCAAGAATTGGTGAGAGTATAATAAGGGCCAGCGAAACGTGAGTCTTCAGAAGAATTTTGGGTGTCATAAGAAAAGACAGAATGAAAAGTGAGGAGATAAGAAGAATTTTAAATAGAAAAATATTTAAGACAAATTGCAATTTTCAATTTTTTTTTAAATGAATGTTAGAAATTTTGCATTTGGGCCTAAAATTAAATTCTAATTTTTTCAATTAATTTTCTTCGATATCTTGTCAACTAATCCCACTTTTTGCGACTTCATGGTGATTTTTTTTTAATTTGCCGTCATACCAATTCTTACGCGACTTGCATCAAATTCGATTAATAGGTTATCAGACATGCAGAATCGACCCCCAGAAAAGTTTTTGTGATACTTTACTAATAAAAATTTTTCACATATTATTCTGCGAACTTTTTGCCGTTTACTGTTTAAACCAAAATCTTTTTGTAAATATAAACAATTCGAAAGGACTTTCCATTTGTATAGTCATCCAGACGTGAAGGGTAATGTAATTCTCTAACTTTTTGACATTGTTGTTTAAATGTACCGAACAAGGTTAATATGGCTTAGGCTATCTAAATCACCAAAACTATTGGTACCATTAAAATAAATTAAAATTACGGAATAGCAATAGCACTGGTTCAAGGTGATATTGGTAATGTTACATAACTTGCAAATAATAACAATTACGTAGGTATGTACAAATATGTAAAATATAGGAAAGAGACATCCAACTTGATAACCCAGGAACGTGGAGTACTTCAGGGAGACACCCTAAATTCAACCCTATTTCTTCTGCTTGTGCAAGGCCTACCAACACCACAAAAAGGCCAGAAGCACTCAAAAAATCGTAATCAACGTCAGACAAGCTTGGATCGTCCAAATTCCTGGTGTGAAGTAAATAAGTTGAATATTAATCTTACAAAAAGTAAAGTGTTCAAATGTAGAAGAGGAGGTAAATATGAAAGAAACGATGAATTATTCATTGGCAATCCGCAAATTAATTTTATTAATGAGTACGAGTATCTAGGTATCATTCTTCAACCAACGTTGACTGTAACGAAGAACATCCACATAAAAAGCAAGAAAATGGCTCAAGTAATCGGGTCTTTAAAACAATTACAAAATTTAAAATTGAGCACTGCAATTAAGTTATACAACATAAAAATATGGCCTGCAGTAACGTATGGCTTTAAATCCATATATGTTCGCTGATAACCACTCAACACCTTATACAGCTAGACAAAATTAAAGCCAGATTTTTCAAGAAGGCACTTGGAATAGCAGGGAATGCATCTAATACATTCACTTTCCACTTAGCAGATATGAATAGCATGGGGGAAGAAATTATAGAAAAATTTCAAGAACTGAATCCTCCTCCTGTAATTGCTGAATATAAGGAAATTAGAGAGGAAGAGAATATAAAGTTCGTGATCGACAGATTTACGGATGCACCAGCATTCACGTCACAAGTCTGGAAAAGTGCTAAATAAAAATGACACTTTATAACTTCTGTAACTTTACAGGGTTACTATCATTTCTTATGTATCAAAACACACTTCCATCACCCATTAGATAACTGCGTATGCCGCCTCTGTGGCAACCCAGCAGACAGATACCACATATTAGAATGTGAAGAACGAGGAAATCGATCAATAGCACAGTTTATTTTCAAACTAAATCAGTCTAATAATCAAGAAAACGACGTTTGTTAGGATTTGATCAATTGCACTGTTCTGTGGATTTAATATTTGCAACAGCTGTAATCTTAATCTTACTTGTTCTATTGACACTAATTTTATGTGACATTTGGTTGATGTTAATTTTAATACGTTGTTTTATATATTATGGTTTTGTTATTGCAACTTTGCTGCGAAATAAGTCTTTACTTAAATATTTAAAATAATATCTTTCGTTTTATTGCTGGTTTTGCTTTTAGGTTTTATGACATACTCACATGAAACATGAACAAACAACAAAGCATGTGCTGCTTATCAAGAATAATATCAAAAATAGATTTATTTAAAATAATATCTTTCGATTTATTGCTGGTTTCGCTTTTTGATTTTATGACATACTCACATGCAACATGAACAAACAACAAAGCATGTGCTGCTTATCAAGCATAATATCAAAAATTGATTTATTTAAAATAATATCTTTCGTTTTATTGGTGGTTTTGCTTTTTGGTTTTATGACATACTGATATGCAACATGAACAAACAACAAAGCATGTTCTGCTTATCAAGCATAATATCAAAAATTGATTTATTTAAAATAATGTCTTTCGTTTTATTGGTGGTTTTGCTTTTTGGTTTTATGACATACTCACATGAAACATGAACAAACAACAAAGCATGTGCTGCTTATCAAGAATAATATCAAAAATAGATTTACCCTAACACAGATCTCAATATAGATATTAAAAAAATAGTTTATATAACCCCAAAAACCTTGATATAATTCATTATATATTTTTTTCTTGTTCAGTGAAAGCGTCAAGATGTTAAAAATTTGGATTACTATAATCCTGTGTACATCAGCAGCGTTATTTCAAAAACGCGGAATAGATTTAAGTCAGGTACGTATCAGTATTAGAACATTTGCTACTGTTAATTAACTAACACCTAGTTTCGGCAAAATGATTACAAAGTTACACTAGATAGGGTGGAAGTCGTCAGATATGACAAGAAAATATTTAAGTCTGAAACAGCAGTAACGTATAAATACAACAGGACCACTACAGCTATAAATGCATCTTTTATTCTAAACGTTGATTTTAATAACGATTTGGAAGTATGTCTTATGTTTATATTTATACGCGAATCTGATGATTCTCTTTCAGGTTGTAGTCCAAGCTTATAAATTTATGAGCAATGAGTATAGGTATTTTCCACTTCGTTATCAGGTGAATCTTTGCAGTCTTTTAAATCACAATGTAATGGGCTTTTCTGCCGGTTTAAAACGCTGTGGAAATTTTTCTGGGTGCCCTATTAAGAAGGTATTTTAAAGAAAAGTAACAAATATTCTAATTTTTAGCTTAAGGTTTTTAATCGATTTGAGAATTGAGGAAGAATACTGTATAAGTAATCTAAAGATAATAGATTAATTGAATTTTCATTATTCAGGATAAATTGTACCATTTTTGTCGTTTTGCTGTGGACGGATTTTATTTGCCACCTTTAATACCATCAGGAAGCTATATGGTAGAATCACAAACTTTGTTCCATGATAAAGATGTTGGGCTTATACGAGGTTACGGAACAGTGGACAGACCAATTCCAATATTCTAACAGAAGCTGTTCAAGATGGATGTTCGATGGTAATGCATTTCCCATAAAAAACATACACGTAATGGACGTTAAAATATTGTGTAAAGTAAACCTTATTAATAATAATTGTAAATAAAACACCTGCAGTTTTCATTCACACCTTGTTGAATTTGTTAGAAAATATAATCTGTGACCGTGAGGACTACCTAAAGTTTAATTTTAAATTATCTCCTTCAGGGTAGTTTTTGATTTTATTTTTTAAAATTGGTTTAACAGCATAGTTGTGATTCTCACTAAATCTTAAATATGTCATATTGTACATATGTAATTTGATACTGGGTAGGTAGCATTACTTAATTCTATTTACAAGTATAATGACAACGGGTAAAGTTTGAAATTCGAAAAATTATTCCAAGCATCTTTATAAGTGAAGTTAAGTGAAGTCTTCTAAAGTGTTTGTGGTAAACAGATATTTAAGTAAATTTTATAATTATTACATAACACATAATTTTACTTCGAGTATCTGGATCGGCAGTTATCAAAATTACTATTATTATAATTCTGAGAAAAAAACAATTTCAGCAAGTTCGAAACAGAAATCAAATTCAAAACAATCAGGAATCTTCAATTTGCTTTATGAATTTTGGCTTTAAAACATATCTGACAGAAAAAAATTTCAGGTGATTGAAAATGTAGAACATTATATTTTAAACAATTTCTTGTAATTTAAGCATTCCAAATTTAAAATCAATATTACACAAAACTTTAAAGGTCATGTAATAGAAATACGAAAGAAAAAATGTTTGGGGGAAAACAAAACGTTTTGACGTAAAATTTTCAAAAATCTATTTAAAATGTTTACAATTGGTATGAATTAAATCCTTGGAATATTTTGAATATCCTAGGGTTCCAATTTGAAAAAAGAGTGTTACTCTCGAAAAAGAATTTTTGACAACTTTAGGCGATTCTAATACACCCTTACCTTCAGTTTATGTGGGTCATGGAACTGTAGACTGATAATGATAAATAAACTTTATTACAAAAACTTACTTTGTTGTCAAAATGTTCCAAACTTGATATTACCATACGTAAAATTAAACAGAAATTCTAAAATATAAAAATATATAGGGTATTCCATGTAAAATACCAAAGTAGATGTTAATTCCGACGAAACCAGAAGACACCGAAACTTGTGTTATAATATGGCAAATAATGGAGTTTCGATAGCATCTTATGTATACCAAATTTCATTTTGATATCTTGAAAAATAATGAAAATAATAATAAATAATAAATAACTCAAACCTCTGAACGTCTAAAATAGGCAACCCAAAGTACACTAGTGATAAATAATTATTATGCTTTTGTTATCCTAGCTTTTAGTTCTTCTTAGTTAGGAATGTTCGAAAGATATCTTCTGTCCTCGTACGCTACAGATAGAAATCTAACGAAGTACGGTTAGAATTTCGTAGAGGAAGCAAAGCACCGACCCCTTGTTTTAGCTACTTTCTCTAATCACCTATTAGAATAGTAATGTAGAAAATGTCCCAAACTAAGTGTTCCAAAAATCTACTGCCTGATACAGCAACTAAAAGTCAATAGAAAGTGTACGCGTGACAAATAATAATTTTTTTCTCAATATGAATGTTTGATAAATAGGATTTGCCTCGACTCACCTTGATTGAAATTGAAAACAGCGTCACTCAGCTCCTGCAGGGGATGGTTTTGCGCCAATTCCAATGGCCATAGGTTAATGTTCTATCTTGCGTTTAATTTTATATTTTTTCACACACCCGAGCTAGCGTTTTATTTTGAAGCGTTTATTAAACGATTAAATTGGCGGTTCCAATGCGAATTTCAACGATTTTGTTATGCGTTTTTTAAATTGACACGTAATGTGAGTTTTTTTCAATTAATTAATAATTTTTACCCCGGAAACCCAAACAAACTCCAAAATAAAAAATTGGCGGTTCAAGGCAACCCTTGGAAGGAAAATAATAAAAAGTAAATGTTGTTGGTCCAACGAGCGAATTAATTATTAATATCATAATATTCATAATAATAAAAGTAAAAGATAACAACAAACACAAAAAAACTAACTATTAATAATCCAACATACCGCCCACCAAAATACAAGTATTTTACAATGCATTATTGATTTGGCAATGGACATAACTTTACTAAAGGACGTTTGAGGGTACCCTGAACGGTTTTAATTGTCGCGACGCGAGATATGCCTTTTGGATCTGGGTGGAGTTGAATCACACGACCCAGACGCCAACGCATAGGAGGGGAAAGATCGTCTTTTATTAAGACCATGGTTCCTTGATCAAGAGGTGGACAATTGGCAACCCATTTACAGCGCTGTTGTAAAGTATGCAAATATTCATGATGCCATCTTTTCCAAAAATGTTGGTGCATACGTTGAAGCAGCTCCCAGCGAGTTAATCTATTCATGTTGATAGTTAACAGGTCGGGTTCAGGTATGCATGTTAAAGGAGCTAAAGTTAAATAATGACCAGGCGTCAAAACCTCTAAATCATTTGGGTCACTACTAAGGGGGCACAGTGGTCGCGAATTGAGTAAAGCTTCTATTTGTGCTAATATTGTAGAAAATTCTTCAAATGTTAAAATTTGTTCCCCTATTACGCGTTTGAGGTGAGTTTTAACAGATTTAATCCCAGCCTCCCATATACCACCAAAATGTGGAGCAGTTGGCGGATTAAATTTCCATGTAATACCTTCTTCCTCCACAGCGCTCTTAAAACAATTAGATATTATGCGTGCAGCTCCAATAAAATTTGTTCCACAGTCACTCATTATTAAAGCACATCGACCACGGCGAGCAATGAAGCGACGCAATGCGGCAAGAAAGGCCGCTGTCGAAAGCTCCGAGACGAGCTCAAGATGAAGGGCTTTAGTTGCCAAGCATACAAATAGGCAAATGTATGCCTTGTGTGTTTTTGCTCCTCGAACCTTTCGCATTGTTATTGTAAATGGGCCACCAAAATCAATGCCTACAGAGTTAAATGCCTTGATTTGCTGTACTCGAACTGCGGGTAAATCTCCCATAGGTGGTTGCAGTGACTGCGGTTTTGTACGGAAACATCGATAACAGCGTGATAAACATCGACGAATTGCTCGATTTGCGGACAAAATCCAGAAATTTTGTCGAATTAAATAAAGAAGCGTGTTGAGACCAGGGTGAAGATGTTTCCTATGAGCGTCTTCTATAATCAAAACAGTTAATCTATGGGATTGAGGAAGAAGTGCGGGATGTTTTTCTTCAAATGATAATGCAGAATGACATAATCGACCGCCCACCCTGAGGATATCTTGTTGATCCAAGAAGGGATTTAGTTTGCGTAGTGGGTGTGACAATAATTTGTGTTGTCTTAAACTATTTATGTCAGCGTGAAATATCTGTTGCTGAACTAATTTAACTAATATAAGTAAGGAATTGTGTAATTCAGAAGATGTGATTGTATCTGACATGGGTTGATGCACATTCCTAAGTTTTTTAGTAAAACGACAAATGTACGTGACTATGCGCAAAATTTTATTCAGCGAAGAATATTTGGTTAATAACTCATTCCAAGGCTTCAGATTGTCATCTTGGACAATAAAAGCCCTAACCTTTCTTTCTTCCTCAGTAACTACGTTTTCAATATCTAACTGATTGACTTGTTGCGTGGGCCAAGAATTAGGTGAAGCCTTAAGCCAAGGAGGCCCCGCCCACCATAAAGGATGGTAAATTAGTTCCTGGGGTAATAAACCACGAGATGCGCAATCAGCGGGATTATGCACCGATCGTACATGACGCCACGAGGAAGGTGGCACGCGTTCTTGAATATGGCTAACCCTATTTGAAACAAACGTTTTCCAACGATGTGGAGATGAACGTAACCAAGCCAAAACAACTGTGGAATCAGTCCAAGCGAAAATTTTATTAATTTTTTCAGGGTATATTTGAACAATGGTATCTATAAGATTGGAGAGGAGATAGGCTCCGCACAATTCCAATTGTGGCAAAGACCGTTTTTTTAATGGCGCAACCTTAGTTTTGGCTGTTACAAATTTAACAGAAACGGTATTAGAATTATCAATGATACGAAAATAAACAACGGCTGCATATCCTGCTTCCGATGAATCGCAGAATCCGTGTAACTCAATGCTTGAGTAATCTGGCGAAAAAACGTAGCGATTTAAACGAATGTTACTAATTAAAAAAAGCTGCTGGCGGTAACAATTCCAGCGATCAACTACTTCATCTGGCGGGATAGCATCCCAATCTAAACCTAAACAGCAAAGATGTTGAATTAATCGCTTGCAAAAAAAGATTAATGGGGCAAGAAAACCAAGTGGGTCAAATATTCTTGCGATTTCGGACAATATCTGTCGTTTAGTACAAGTGTGATTGATAGTATCAACTTTAAAAGAAAATACATCAAGCGATGGAAGCCACTGTAAGCCTAGAAGTTTGATGGTGGATTCGGATTCACTATCAAACGAAAGACCTTCTTGACACAAACTGGAATCCAACCCGGAAAGCAATTCGGGTACATTACTTGCCCATTTGCGTAGTAAAAAACCACCTCTTCTTAGAAGTTCGATTAATTCCCTTTGGAGAGTTTGCGCTTGTAACAGCGTATTACAACCAGAAACAACGTCATCAACGTAAACATCTTGTTTTAAAAGTGCAGCGGCTTGGGGAAAATTTAGCTGTTCGTCTTCAGCTAATTGATGAAGCGTTCTTATTGCTAAAAATGGGGCAGAAGAAACCCCGTAGGTAACAGTATTTAAGACATATTCTTCGATCGGCTCATGTGGCGAAAACCTCCATAAAATTCGTTGATAATTTCTGAAAGCGGGTGCGATTAATATTTGCCGATACATTTGTTTTATGTCAGCGATAAAGACAATTCTATGCGATCTGAACTTTAGTAATATATCTGCAATGTGTGGTAGTAATTTTGGACCAGAATACAAACAATCATTAAGTGAATTATCGTTTGCTGATTTAGCTGAGGCGTCGAAGACTACACGCAATTTCGTTGTAGTACTATCTGGTTTAAAAACACAATGATGCGGTATATAATAACATTCAGATGATGTAATGGGTTCCTTTGCAATGGACATATGTCCACTATCAAGGTAATCTTTCATGAACTCTGAATAATGAATTCGAAGAGATTCATCGCGTGAAAATCTATTTTCTAAACAATAAAAGCGACGTAAAGCGACAGAGCGAGAATTGGGAAACTCGGGTCTGTGAATTGATTTAAAAGGCAACGCAACACTATATCTACCATTAAGTTCGCGAGATACTGATTGTTTGTACAATTTTTCGCCCATAACGTCATCTGGAGAAGGAGGAATTTCAACGCTAACTTCTTCAATTTCCCAAAATTTCTTTAGCGTTGATTCTAAAGGTTCATTAGAAAGCGCAGTAAAAAAAGAGTTCAAATGGGTTGGTTGGTTAGCACATGCCTGACCAGACAAAACCCATCCGAAAATAGTATTTATAGCTGAGGGCGTATTATTTGATCCCAGTATTAAGCCTGGACGTAATAATTGCGTATAAATATCAGCACCTAGTAAAAGATCTACTTTTGCTGGGATACAAAATTGTGGATCTGCTAAGCGTAAGCCTTTAATATGTGTCCACGTAGAAGAATCTATTGGAAAGGCTGGAATATTATGCGAAATAGATGCAATGACGTGAGCATCAATCAAATATGATGGTTGTAACTCATCATGCGGGTATAGACAGCAACTAACCGTTCCAGAAGATAGAAGAGCGGATGATGAACCTATTCCTTGAATTTGAATGCGGTTGGATTTAACACGTAATCCTAAGCGTTGAGCACAAGCAGCAGTTATAAAACTGCCCTCACTACCTCCATCGAGGATTGCTCTTATTGCGTGTGGATATCCGGATTCGTCACGAATATCTATCAGTGCTGTTGACAACAACACTAATTTATTAGATGTGGCACTAACTAGAGCCGTTACTGAAGAAATCGTAGCGTTTGAATTTTCGAGTGTGTTACTTACAGCATTTGTAGGTTCTAATCGTACAGCGTTAAAAGGTTCATCATTACGATTAGATTGCGTAGCGGAAGATTCAAAATGTAACAAACTGTGATGGTTTTTATTGCATTTTCGACAACGTGATTTTGACTTACAGGTTTTGGTGGTGTGAAAACCACTAAGGCAATTAATGCATAATTTTTTGGATTTTACCAATTCGTAGCGTTGCGTAGGTAGTTTCTCTACTAATTGTGGGCACGAGTAAGTTAAATGTGTTTTACTACAGATAAAACATTTATCTGGTGATGTATGTTCCGTTGTAACATGGAACGTGCGTTTAGAATAATTATTTTGCTTAAAATTAGAGCATTTCGGTTTACACTGATCTAATACCAAACTTTGACCTTCGATGAAATCTTCTAACATCCCAAACGTTGGGATTTCCTGCCTTAAATCACGGATTTCCGATTCGAACAATCTTCGTGTGTTTGGGTCTAATTTTTCCAAAAGGAGATTTAGCAGCATGAAATCTTCCAGAGAATCAGCGAATTTTAAAGCACGTAATGCTGCTACATTTTCCCGGAATTTATCAATCAAATCGCGTAACCCTTTAGACGATTCTTCTTTTAGTTGAGGTAACGAAATCATTCCTTCCCAATAACGTGTAGCTAACTTCCTTTTATTGTCATATCTATTGACTAGATTTTGATAAGCGATTATATAGTTATCATCTGATAAATCTAAGGTCTTTACTAAATTTAAGGGTTCACCAGAAAGGCAGCTAATTAAATATTGAAATTTTTCTGTATTCGATAAATGTGAAGCGTTGTGAATTGTGGTATTAAATAATTGAATAAATGGCGACCATAATTCTAATTTACCATCGAAATTTCTTAAATTAATTTTAGGTAATCGAACATTTGAAAATTCCTTTATAACATGGGATGAATTGTTTGAAGACGGTATATCAACAGGTAATGTTTGGTCATAAAGAACTCCTATTTCAAAATACATAGCATCGAATTCCTTCCTTACCTCGTCTTCTGCTTGAAAATCAGGGTTTTCTTGTGCAGCTATAAGCGATATTACCTGATTGTGAGAGGTTTCCAATTTTGCGTAAATATCATCTGTTGTTTGATAGCGTCTCTTAAATAGTGGAATAAACGAATTATCGTTTTGTGCCATTCTTGCGATATCTAGCGTTTCCTTTATTTTATTAATTAAAGCATTTCGAAAAGCGTAAGCTTCAGCAAATTTAGCGTTAACTTTAGGTGGCATTTTTGAATTTAAAAAAATTCAAAAACGATGCGAATTGAAAAAACTGAGATGACAAAAATGTCAAAATTGACGTAACCAAATAATCTATTTTACCCTCAAACGTCACAATGACGTGCGTGCGTTTAGCGAAACTATTGTATGCAATATAACAATATGTTTAAACAAATATAAATAATGGGTAAAATATAAATTGGATAACCAATTCAGCCAATGTCCACTGCCGAAATTGAATGCGCTGTAATACCAGTAGTAGAATTGACCACTACACCGTTTCAATAATTAAAAGGTAAGAACAAAGGCATTCATATGATAACAGATATCAAACAAACAATCCGGCTCGAAGGACCAAAAAAATGTACGCGTGACAAATAATAATTTTTTTCTCAATATGAATGTTTGATAAATAGGATTTGCCTCGACTCACCTTGATTGAAATTGAAAACAGCGTCACTCAGCTCCTGCAGGGGATGGTTTTGCGCCAATTCCAATGGCCATAGGTTAATGTTCTATCTTGCGTTTAATTTTATATTTTTTCACACACCCGAGCTAGCGTTTTATTTTGAAGCGTTTATTAAACGATTAAATTGGCGGTTCCAATGCGAATTTCAACGATTTTGTTATGCGTTTTTTAAATTGACACGTAATGTGAGTTTTTTTCAATTAATTAATAATTTTTACCCCGGAAACCCAAACAAACTCCAAAATAAAAAATTGGCGGTTCAAGGCAACCCTTGGAAGGAAAATAATAAAAAGTAAATGTTGTTGGTCCAACGAGCGAATTAATTATTAATATCATAATATTCATAATAATAAAAGTAAAAGATAACAACAAACACAAAAAAACTAACTATTAATAATCCAACAGAAAGTATATTAAGAAGGATCGGCAAACGATTGTCTTTCGAAAGAATGTAGAGTGTTAAAGATTTGCGATAGAAATCGCCTTTGCAAGTATTCCTAGAAAGGAAGCAATCTGAAATTTAATTTACTCTTCCATTCCAGAAAATAAAGTACTCTTTCATCTTATTCGTAAATCGTTTTAATAAAAAAAAAAAAGGTGGTATAGTAATAACCTGCTGTACGATCTATGGTTGAATTCTCCAATATAGTTATAGCTTCTTTATCGGTGAGCAAATACGAATATCGAGGCTGGTCGTCTGTACCAGGAAGTTTCTCTTAAACAATTCCTTTCAGGAAGATATACAGAAACATTTGCATGAATAGACGATTCTCTAAGGTGGAAAAGAAAAGGAAGCACCAAAAATAACTGGTTTTCCAAAAGCAAAGAAACGGCCAAAATACCATCGAAAGGAAAACTGAATAAAATGAAGGCAAAAAGCAGAAATAAGCATACAAGAATGTTCTTTTTTTTAAATGCAGCTATTACCAGTTCAACACATTGTGCTATTCATGGCAGGTTGAATTTATACTGTTCGCATGTACGTCACTAAGGAGGTTATATTCCTCTTATCACTAATTTTACAATGGATAGTTTCTGGGTAGTATGGAACGCACATTACTTATTCCATCCGTTAACATCACTGAAACTACTACAGCGGGTAATAACTAGAATTATTCACTATCACTGCTTAAAATATCTGCTGGTAATTTTCTTTTCAGTCTATGGTGTATGTCCTCTTCCTACATTAAGTATAGTGAACTACACCACTGCACAGGTTGATATTATGATAAAATGTGGGGATGTCAGTTTCTCTACGTAGTTGTGAGTTTCTAACGTACCGCTCAGCATTGATAATTATACGCAATACCTTGTTTTGTAGAACTTCTAGTTTATGCAGATTAGTTTTGGATGCAGTGCAGCATATGTGAGATCCGTATGATACAATCGGTCTAATTATTGATGTGTAGAGTTGGATTCCACATTTTAGTTTAAGTTTAGTTTACTATTGGGTAAAGCATAGACCAAAACAACTAATTGTTTTTTAACATAAAAAAACATCGAATTCGTTTTACAAAAACAATAAATATAATTGTTTTGTTTTTGTGTTCTTAATTACGAAATGGGATGCTAAAAAATCTACGTCCTGTTTATCAAGAGTAAATCCTAAAAAACATATATAGTTAACACTGATCTCGGTCAAGATATGACAAATCGATTTTTAATTACATTTAAAATCTGAACACATATTGTTATATTCCTGTTCAATGAAGGTGTAAGAATGGCAAAAATATGGATTGCTGTATTCCTTTGTATGTCAGGAGTGTTACTACAAGAACACGGAATAGATTTGCTTAAGGTAAGTAATAGCATTTAAATGTTGATATTTATATATTGATAATTACCATATAGTTTCGGCAAAACGATTATAAACTTATACCGGAATGGCTGGAACTCGTCAGATACAACAGGAAGGTAATTAAGTACGCAAAGGCAGTTACGTATAAATACAATAGGACGACAACAGCTGTAAATGCATCGTTTATTGCAAACGTCGATTTGAATAACGACTTAGAAGTATGTTTTTTTTTAATTTTTACACGCGGCGGTCCTGGAGGTAATACAGTCTGTCGCAACCTTAGAAAGCAGCATAAGGCTCGAGAATAGCGTTGCCATACTGCTCCTAGTAATATCTGTAGACTAAAAAAGAACGAGGCATTATTGCGCTTATAATAAGGTTGACAACGTTATACAACAAAATCTTAAACTGAACGAAGACAAATATGTTTGTTCTAAGGTTGAGACGGTCTGTTGGGAGAAGAAAGTTTGCTTAATTTTAAGTAGAAAACGCCACGGGTCCAAGGTTACTGAAATAGTTAATGTTTAAGGGTTTATAACAAAAACAAGATTAATACTAGGTTGAACATTAAATTCATTTGTTTTCTTTTTTATTATTGAATGAGATGTAAGCTCAACACGCGTGGACTATTATGCTCTTTAGTACTACCCGACTAAAATCTTTCCAAATCTATGTAGACTTTGTTATTGCACCAAATATGGTGTTGGTATAGAATCTACGATTTTACCTCATATTCCAAAAAGGGAAAAGATTCAGATTTTTTCTGCATTCAAAATCTCACCTGTTCTCGGTCGTATATTTCCTTAATATTTTTATTTTCCATACCTTCAGCTTTTCCTGTGCTTTCATTTAATCTTTACTCATGTTTTTTTAGAAGCTCCTAGCTAGGAGAGTTTTGGGTTCGAATCTGTGGTAAGGACTTTTGCAAATAATTCCCCACTGTTTGAGGTCGGTACTTGAGCGAGTGAAGCCATTAAATCGTTTGGTAACAATTACCGATTTTGTCTGCGGAGAGGTCAACCTTAGATATTAACAAGACACACTTACTGCTTACTATAATACACTTAATGACTTAATGCACGTTCACAAAACTCTGCAGAAGGCAACGGGAAACCACACATTTCCCTGGTATAGGTAGCTTTAAGGTTGCAACCAACCATCTCTAAGGGCTGATGACCAAACACAAGGCGCGCGCGCGCGCGCGCCTGTATTTCACATGTGTATGTTACCGATGGTCTTATTTTGTCCTATATATTTTCACGTTCACCTTTCCAGACACGTTCTTTGCACTTCTCACTTTTTTCATTGCTCCGGGACTTCTGCTGTTATTCTTTTCACTATCTCCTTTGCTAATTTGTTGTCTTCTGTGATGTCCACTCCAAGAAATTTGACCTGACTCGCGCTTTCGAATACCAGATCTCTATTCTGTCCGTATTTTATAATTAACTAGATTATCTTGTTCCATTTGTTTTTCCTTGAAATTAACATTACATTTGCTCTTAGCCTCATTTATTTGTAACCCATTTCTTCTGATACTCTTATAAACCTTTTGGTTATCCCCTTTAGCTCTTCTTTGGTCTTTGCCATGAGATTCATATCGTCAGCAAATGTTATACATTGATGTGAGTGTTTGATAATGGTGCCCTCTCTGTTTATTTAACTTCCTCTAATTATTTGTTCTACTGTGCCGTTAAGGAGTGTCACTGAGAGTGGACCTCTTTGTTTAGCCTATTGCTTGTTTTGAAGGTACTTGAGGTACTGTCTTCTATTCTTACCAGATTCTTAGTTTCATTATCAGGTTGTCCGGAATTCGCAGCTCCTGCATCACCCTAAACAGTGAGCTTTTTTGATGCGGTCGTACGCTTTGGTATAATCTATGAAGGGTGTATATATCTTCGTTCCTCTTTCATGGTACGTTTCTTGTATCATTCTTAAATTATTATAGATTAGATCTGTTACGGATCTGCTTTCCCTGAAACCACATTGATAGATCCTCGTATTAGCTCTATGTATGTATGCTTTTCTTTGAAATTCTGGAGGCAAGAATCTTGTACGTTACATTTAGTAAAAAAATGCTTCTGTAGTTTTTGCAATGTAGTTGTTTGTTGCCTTTTTTATGTATCGGGCACATTATTGCCTTACACCATTCCTTGGGCCTTCTTTTCTTTTTCCATATTTCTTCTATCAACGCATGTATTTCACTTTGTACTTCACTTCCTCCAAATTTTATTAACTCTGACTTGATGTCATCACTTCATGAGCTTTTGTGATTTTTCGTCCTTTTTATAATTTCTTCTATTTCCTGTTTCCCTGTATTTTTCCGTTGTGTTGTCCGCCGAATTTAGCATTGCCATGAAGTATTCTTTTTCCTTCTGTGCCTATTAGTTCTTCGTCCTTATCTGTGCAAAAAATTGCTATCTGTTGATAACCCCTTTTCACTGAAATGCTATTTCTTATATGTATCTTTCTTCCTCCTGCCTCTTTTTATTTCTACTGTTTAGTGCTGCGGTATTTTTTAGTTACTTTGTTTTTGCAACGTTTGCGCTTTGAGAGCTGCAGCGCTACCTGACCCGTTGTTTTGTCAGGATGCACCCTGTCGCCTTTAAGTGCAGTTATTTTTTGTTACTCGAACTAGAAAGAGGTGCTAAAGTAACTCAACATGTTAACTGGTAAAACACGTGCTAAACTTTAACTTGTTTATTCAATTTATTTTATTTATTAGTAAGTGTAAATTAAAGTATTTAAAATCTTTGCACTGGTTTTTTTACTAAGCATTCTCTGGTCGAACCATTTCTCCTGTGAAATAGACCAGAGAAAAACAAGAATCAGAAAAGAAGCTGGTTTCTTTTAAATAGAGGCTTTTCTGTAACAAAAAACATCTACAGATCCTCTTTGGTCTTCGTCTTGCTTCTTCGCTGATTCTTGTTCTCTCATTTTGATCCTTATTGCTGCTCCTTCTTCTAGTGCTGTTTCATACATTTCAAGCGTTAGAATTCTCTGGAAAAGAATAACATCCTTACGAAAATATGTTTCGTCAAGCCATTTCCTTTTTTCTTGTTCTTCTTTTTATTTCAAGAGCCTTCGTTACAACTCGTTGTATTGCGGTCTTGATTTTGTTCCATGTGTCTTCAATGTCGTTGCTTCTTTCTCCTTCGGCTATTGGTTTTCCAACAAAAAAATTGGTGCAGTATTTCGAAACCTCAAGACAAGGATACCTTTATAACAAGGTGTTTACAAAATACCGTGTTCAGACTGTAATAAAACATTCATAGGCCAAACCAACCTAATAAGAAGAGATGAACACGAAAACGTCGTAAGGAAAAACGACAAAACCTTCGCTAGCACAACACGTTCACACAGCGTCTCATAAGATCAATTTCAAGAACACAAAATTGCTAGCTAGCATAAAACACACAAAGACAAGAATAATCAGAGAAGCTACAGACATTCACGACCACACAACCTAAACACACGAGATGTCTCACAAAGGTTGCCTTCAGCTTGAAACATGTAACTACGAAGCCGCAAACAAACACGAAGTCACCAAACCAAAACATATACGCTCCAGCAATGAGGCCAGTGGCACGGGACCGAGCACGTAACCACCCTAATACAAGCATGCAGAGGGTTCTGTATATAAGCACCCACCTTAACCAACTAACATCAGTATTCGTATAACAAGAAGCAGAAGCAGACAACAAGCAAAGACCTGAATATGGCAGATAAAACTCTGCCAAAACGTCGTTAAACTAGTGACACCAGTCCTCTTGAGGACCAACAAGTGCTCACGCGGATGAATTCCTGGAAACCTACATGTGCATTGTATATATAGATATATACCCCTAAATATTAAGGCGATTTACTTTTTTTACATACCTTATTAGTGTTCCTAATTTGTTGTCTAATGCCGTAATTGTTGAAGCTACACATCTTAGACCTCGTTCCTAGGGGCATTCTCCTAAAGAAGGGACAATTTGTGTTCTGGATAATTTAAATAGTATTACAAACAAGTTCTTCAATAATATGTGGAACCATACGATGGTTCTCAATTACTTGACACCAAGATATTGCAGAAAATTTATGCTGAAAATTATTTCAAAACCCCGAATAATGATTTTTATTCCTCCAAGTATTCTCGTATTATTATTTCCATCACTAGTAAATGTAGCTTCGTCAGGGAACAGAATACTATTCAGAATATTCCAGTATGGTTATAACCAAAACTAAAATTGTGCACGATGTTAATGGTTGCCCGGGATATTCTATGGTTTGCAGATGATATCGAAATAAATTATTAAAATGAAGAATCTCCCAAACTAGTGTTTTGGTCGTTTGGGATATCTAAGTTCTTAAGCTAACTTCAGGTTGTAGTACAAGCTTATAAATTTTTAAGCAATGAATTTAGGTTGTTTCCAATTCATTTTCAGCTGAACGCATGTGATGCATTGGAGAAGAATATTATAGGCGTCGGTGCTTATAAAAATTGTGGAAATTTCACTGGGTGTCCTATTAAAAAGGTAAATGCAGTTATGAATAAACATTAGTACATACTGAGCGGAGACCCAATTTTTACCTTCAGTCCTATTAATTTCTTAGACTACAGTAGATCTAGTTAGAGGCGTAGTTTCATTGGTTTCAACAAGATTTTTGCTGGTATAAATTTATCACCTGAGCATAAATCACCGCATATAAATTATAAAGTTAGAAGTTACCACCATATTTTCAAAACAAAAATGAAACCGTAACTTAGTTTTAAACGCGTGACAAATGCCAGCTTTTTTCAAATAAATTTAATAAAAACTTAATAAAGTAAAGTCATGGCCTACTGTGGTCTAAACAGACATTATACATAAATAAAACAACGAAAGATTAATTAGATTTTTCTTATTTAGAACAAATTGTTCCACGTTTGTAAGTTTAATGTGGATGAATCTCATTTTCCGCCTTTTATACCATCAGGGAGGTATATGATAGAGCTTCAAGGTTTGCTACATGGGCAAGATGTTGGAATTGCTCGACTTTATGGAACTATAGAGCGACAATTGGCACAAAAATAATTTTATAATGTAATGTTCTTATATTGTTTGTACCTATATGTTTCAAAGGGTAAGGGAACCACTTAATATAATATATTGTTATGGTAGCAGTCTTTTAATTAATTTCTTTTATAAATAAAAGAAGCTCCATACAATTTTTCAGACTCACTAATTATGATTTTTGAAATTTAGTATTAACAATAAAATTTTGATATCTCAGGGTCGTTGAAGGATTCGTTTTTGAATTTTGAAAAATAATTAATGTAATAAATTTCTACTAAACTTTTAAAAATGCAAGCTTTATTACAACCAAACTTATTTCTAAACTTAAATTAATACAAAACTAAAAACTAAAAACACTCACTCACAAAACAATTATCCCTTGAATTTGAAAAGTCCCACCAAATACTGTTCCCTGTCCAATTTATTATCTGTTCCAATTTGTTATTTGTTCCAATTTGTTATCTGTTCCAATTTGTTATCTGTTCCACTTTGTAATTATAATTTCTTCAACCAATTTCCAATTAAACTTTTCTCCACTATATCCAAATTAATATTTTTAGTATATTTCAGCTTGTATTTATTCTTTATTAATTATTCTTCAGTTTTCCGTTGATATTTTATTATTATATTGGAAGTTTTCAGAGCAAAACTCAAACACGTCTTTCACGTTTTTCAGTTTTAGAAAAACTGTTGTTTATCTTTCTTCAATTTTTATCTGCTTCCCTAGTTATTCTCAAAAATCTCCCATTCCTTGAATTTGTTTTAAAACATTCATTCTTTCACATACATGCACATAAAATATAACTATGCCTACTATTTACAACAAATAACAATAAATACTTAAATTAATCTTAATCTACTTACATTATTAATCTTTTAAAACTTGCATCCTAAAAGTATACTCCAAATTTGTATTTTAATTAATAAATATAAATTTTCTAAAAGTTTATATCACTTCAATATGTAGAGTGTTTGCAAAAAATAACCATGATCAAATATTTTGCTAAAAAATTGGTCCAAGCTAATTTGGCAGTGCGACCAATCAGTTTTGATGACAGTTGCCTCACATTAAATTATTTTGATAGATTATTTCTAAATTAATGACGGCATGTCAAAATTTTGATTGGAATATTTCAGATAGAAGCAGCTTCTAAAGTTGTGATCAAACTCAGCTTTTAAGTGATGTATGAAAGTTATGTCTCGTTCTGCAATCCATTCGTTTCATAACGATCCACATTACGTATTTGTTGTGTAATATTTTATAATGTGTGAAGAAGCAAATAATATAGTTAATTCCTAGGAGAGGCGAACATTAAGGTTAAATCTTAATTATATTATTTATCAATTAGTAAAGTATAAATGGTAAACCCCTTAATTTGTCGCGAGCTTCGACTACTAATATGCTTAAGTGCATGGTAGATTTGGTTTCCTAACGCTAAGGAACACACTGTACATAACTAAACAATATTTTAAGTCCATATCGCGTAAAGGCAACAGCAATCCTTAATTATTAAATCCCGAGACAGGTTTCAACTAGGTAGCTAAGAAGTGTCACATTTCTAAAATAAAAATTGAACAGTTTTAGAAAAGGAGAACGTCTCTCCATTATTTAGTTCCGTTAGTTCCACCATTAATAACTTAGTAATACTTGTAGCCATATTATTTTAATACTTATCGGTGAAAAACTTCTCCGGAGGCATTGATACACATATACAGGGTGGTGATAAAGTAAGGAACAAAATTCATAATTGCGTTATTTAATGTTTTCAAGCAAAACGCTCGGACAGGTCAATTTTATTTTTTAATTAGCCACCTTATGACATAAAAATTTTACTTATGACGTCATGTATTTTTGCACAATGACGTCATCATTGGTTTTTTTAAATGACAACCCCACTTTTTTTTGCTGGTTTTTATAGATGGTCCAACTACTTAAATGATGCTGTAAAAAAAATTGTTTTGTTTTTGTTTTTGTTTTTGAGAAAATAACACACTTTAAAAAATAAAAATTTATCTTTAATGGAAAAAAATTATTACTACACCCAACAAACAAACAAAATTTAGCGCAAATGTTCAAATTGTTCTCCACCAACCATTTGGCACTGAATTTTGTTTGTTTTTTGGGTGTAATAATAATTTTTTTCCATTAAAGATAAATTTTTATTTTTTAAAGTGTGTTATTTTCTCAAAAAAATTGTTATGTAAGGGACCAATTTTTTTACGTCACCATTTAAGTAGTAAGAAGGTCTATCAAAAACAGCAGAAAAAAATTGGGGTTGTCATTTAAAAAAACCAATGATGACGTCATTGTGCAAGAATTCATGACGTCATAAGTAAAATTTTTATGTCATAAGGTGGCTAATTAAAAAATAAAATTGACCTGTCCGAGCGTTTTGCTTGAAAACATTAAATAACGCAATTATGAATTTTGTTCCTTACTTTATCACCACACTGTATATATAAACACAAAATAATTATCCAAATAAATAATGTGAAAGCTCATATAATTACCATTAGCGAAAGAATTTGCATAACTTTAGTATGAAGAAGATATAAACTAAATTTTGGCTGTTTGTATATCGAATGATATCTCGGCTTGCCCCAGGCGTATCAATTACACTGGTCAACTAGATTTAAAGGATTGCTGAACGGACATTTTCGTGTCAAATATTGCACTGACATAAGCGTTGACGAGAATCGAGTATGCTTGTGAGTGTAGCATAGAGTTGACATCCTTCTGAAATCGAAAATCGGGACTTTATGTTTACATCGGTATTTTGTACATAAAAATACATAAGGTTTATTTGGTTGAATATCCTCTGACACGGCTCGCGGTACCTCAGATTTGTTGGTAATCAGATGTTATATTTAATTACTAAGTATACCTACCAAGTACGATTTAGTATTTTCTTTTCGCGGTGAAAAACACAATTTACGCTTTCTCCGTCGTCGGATTTGGATTCTACACAAAAAAATACTTTTAAAGGGTGCCACTGCTGCGTGTCAAATGATATCCAATAATTACAAAAAATAAGCAAATAACTTAGTGTACTAAGCCTTCATTAAAAAATCTTTATATAACTGCATGTGATGGATGCCACATGGCGGGAAAGTTAAGGTTCTACACCTGTTTGTTGGAAGTACGAATAAAGTTAATTTGGTTTAGGTTAAGCTTTTTTCCATTTATATTACTGATCCAAACATTAAATCGTTCGCTAAATGCAAATTTTAAACCACCAATACTGATAGGGCACAGGTAATGACTTAATGAGCGATATCCTACTCCTGAATAATACATAATTTTGAAAATCGGGACAAAACCTATCTCGCTACAGCTCGTAGCGGGATGAGAGATTTCATTAACAATCAGGGCGGGTGACAATCTTAGTGTAACGTTATTTACCTTAAAATTTAAATTCCAAATGAAGTTCATTTTTTGGTCTACTACGGGGACTTTGGATAAACTTATTAAAAAAGAATAAAAGAAGATGGTCAATGACTATACCAAACTACCCTCGTTGCGTGCGGAATAGCTGGTAGCGGGTTTGGATCAGCAACGGTAAACCATTGTCATTACCCAAATGCATCACGTGCTATCATAGTATTGGTCATGCAATTACCATACTGATGACAAACTCTGCTTGCCTAGCTTTAATTGCCCAACTGTATTCGAAAATAAGCTACCTGGTGGATGTTACATCCTCCTAGCATCTGTTAACTGACATATTTATTGTCAGTGCGTGGTGCGGTGTTATTTAGCAGTTGACTACCAGGTTTAACTATACTTACCGCTAGATGGTACACGGAAATTAACATTGGGAAGGCCATATGATGTAGCACCAAGTAACAACCCCCCTAACTCCCCTGCGCATATCCGTTATATGCGTTGGTATTCCCTTTTACGAATATTAATGCTAGTGCGCCAACTAGTGGAACAAGATTTCATGAATAAGTTGGGAGAAATGTGAAACGTTAGGGCTAGGGAATTTTATGGCAAAATGCAGAGTCTTCTGTCGTCAAGATCAGCACCGAAACCACTGGGTATTTTATTATAAATTTTTCTACATTTATTTAAGAAGATGATGTGCTGATGAGACTGATATAAATTTTATTCGAAAAAACACATTCTAGATACAAAACAACAAATAGCAGCCGCCTTCTGAGTACCTACAGCTTTTGTTGCCAAATACACCTAAGCACACGATTGAATTTTAAACTATATGAGACTGGTCTTCTTTAATAAATAAATCAAATAGTATAAAATAAATTAGGATTCATCCAATGTTCTGAGTGCTAATCTTGGCGAAAGCTTGTCTCACAAGACTCTGTATAAAATGCTTCGCTAAAATTGAAAGAAAAGACAGGAAACTGCATTGCCGACCAAACCCGTGTTAAAATTTGTCGCAACAAGGACAATGCCGGATCGCCGGATGCCGAGCTTCTTCGAAAGGATCCCTTCGAAATGTATCTAGTTTCTAATTTTCTATTAAAGTCAGCAAATTTAAGAAAGCAGGTTTGGCAAACAATTTCAGGAACTCTGTAAATAGATAGCATTTATATTTTTTTAAATAATATTGAACTGAATAATATGTCGTAGAAAAGATTGAAATAATTTTACTTGTTTTCTAAGATATTTCGGCCCATTCTTCTTAATTTTGATGTCCGTGTCCCCATTTTAGAGGTTTTTATTAAATTATTAGATTAGATAGTGAACCAAACAAAAACTTAAAACAGTGTCCCGCATTTGGGAGGCGTCCAAAGGTTTTACTCTACATATAAAAATACAAGAATTCAGTTGTCACATTGTTACCTTAAAAATTGTTTGTGCCTAAAATTAGAATGTAAAGTTCAATGAATGGATTAGAAATTTCCTATTACCTGGGTTTGAAGCCGCCGGTTATCTGCAGTTTCTGCTATTTTGTATTTTACATACCTAATAATAATCATATGGTTTACCTGAACTAGGAATTGCATAAGATAGGGACTTTTCAGCACTTTTTTAGACAAATGATAAACTAGTTTTTTTTTCTGGTTGGTATAATTTAGAACATAATACGTTTAATCTTTATTGTCATCATACATACCATAAATAAATTGATTTATTTTCGGGTTTTGTGTAACAATAACCGGCTATTCTATTAATTGTATAACTAATTCAACAAACCTTGCATTAAAACTACATAGACATATAGACAATATGTTTCTATCGCAGCCCTATAAATCAAATTTCTCGAATGGATTCCTGTATTTTATAGATATATGTATGCATATCTATAAATATGGTTTCTGTCACGGAAAATGGTTAAAACCACTTGAGATTTTACATTTATAATCCCTTGTAAAACCTAGTAATAAGCGGATTGCAAGCACCTTATCGGCGTGGGCCGTACTATTAAATTTTCTAGAAATAACTCGTTTACAATTATACCGAAACATCTTTTCGCTTTTTAGGTATTTATTTCCTGCTTTTAAATAGAATTTTTAAATACGGTTCTGCTATTTTTACCTGCAGTCGGCACCTACATTAGGTTTTACAAGGGATTATTATAGACGTAAATCTCAAATGGTTTTTTGCATTTTCGTTGACAGAAATTATACCACTCTAGTATATTACTCTAATATGCATTATAATCAGTGTTGTATTACTTTTATGTGCGTTTCTAATATGCTAAATTTTCGGCATTTTCTATTCTTGCCGCGAATTTAGTCGACAAACTTCTGTGTTGAGGTTGCTGTAAAATTTTTCGAATTCGGCCCAGTAAATACAAATGATTTATGATGGTTGTACATTTAAGTCTCATAATCTACCACTAAGTTGTAAAATGCCTCCGAAATGAAAATTATTTCTCGATTCTTGAAATGAAGTTTTATCTACACCCTACACCCCAGGTAGAAGAGGCTTTGGCATAAGTACGCAAGTTGAAATAAATTATTTTGCAACGAAAAGACTAGTGCTGCCAGCTAGACAGCCAAAGTGCCCATAACTTGGAAATTCCCCAACCTTAACTGGTTTTGCACTTTGAGATGAGCTGCATACCACAATCGTAATTTAACAGCTTAGAAATCAGGAATGATTAGGCAAGACCACGTAGTAAAGAAAGAGGAGGTTGCACTTCCATTTAAACTACCGACCGAAGTTTGTCGCCTGAATTTACAAGCATAGAAAATGCCAGGCTAGGAAGTACAGGGAGTGTATTAGAAACGCATATAAAATTAATGAAACATTGATTATATTGCATTTTTGAGTAATATATTTAGGTTTCTTTTGTAGAGTGGTATTTATAGATATATGCTACCTATAACAATACAAGAATCCATTCGGAAAAAATGATTTATAGGGCTACAACTGCAAATACATTATTCTTTAATAAATGGAGTGGTTTTAAAATAAAACACTTATTTGAATTAGTTATAAAACGAACTATTTCAGATGGATTTTCTATTGTTATGGTCATAAAAGTGCAGGAAGTTATTTTCTAAAATTCAGAGATCGTTACTGAAGATAGACTTAATGCTGTAGAACAAGGTTAATATAGTGCAAAAAAAGATTAATGTGGACATGTTTTCTAGAATAAAATTTACGTTAGTCTTATCGGCACAAGTGTAGAAAAATTTGTAATCAAATTGAAATGGCTTTGACGCTGATTACGTCAAACTTCAAGCGTATTAGCTTTAATTCGTACACTCCTGAAAAAACTTCTATTCAGTTTTTCCATTTAGTTTATTTAAGTTATTAATTATTTTTATACTGAGCAGATCATTATAATATAATAAATGACATGTATTCGGCCTTCGGCCTTCCTACTACATTTTCTACAGAACAGAACTGCTGTAAAATTTTGTTTTTGTTTTGTTCTAATAATATTTGTGCTATAACCATTATTTATCACTATAGTTTTTATAATACTCACTCCTTTCATAAAATTTTGTTTAAACAATGGAACATTGAGGAGTCTATGAATAAAAATGTAAAACGCCGAACATTTTATCTGAAAGGACTGATTGGAACTTTTGCATAGGTTTTCTAAAAATGTCAAAGTCTGTTTTATTTTAGTACTTCGTGATGTTCAGATCTAAAATAATTTAAATAATTATCTTTTTTAATTTCAACAGCAAATTGAATATTTTTATTAAATGAATTTAAAAATTTAAGAAATTTATTTAGTTTCAAATTCGTTTCCTTTCCATGCACAAACACGTCAGCTACATACCTCGAACAATAATATATTGAACCAGCTAAATAATTTTTGGAGTTGAAGTTTTCTTTAAAAGTGATTATATAAATTTTAGTTAACAAACAAAATTTATTATTCAATTTAAAATAATTTTTTTGATTTATCTACAACTCAACAAAAGTTCAGACTTTCTTTGCTTAGAAGAAAGAATTTTTAATTCTTTGGGGGCGTAGTGCATTAACAATTTTTATTCTTCGGGGGCAGATTTCACCCCCGAGGACGGCTTTGCAGGAAATTTCGTTTGGATATTCGAAAAGCAGGTAGTTTTCTCGATTGTCCGGTGTCAGTCCGAAGGTGAAGCACCTTGGACGGGCCGAGGTATAGAATTTTAAATTCTTCGCGGACGTAGTGCATTTAGAATTTTTTTCTTCGGGGGCAGTTTGCACCACCGAGGACGGCTTTGCAAGAAATTTCGTTTAGATATTCGGAAAGCAGGTAGTTTTCTCGATTTTTGTGCGTCGGTCCGAAGGTGGAGCAGTTTGGGCGGCCGAGGTATCGAATTTTTAATTCTTCGCAGATGCATTTAGAATTTTTGTTCTTCGGGTGCAGATTTCACCCCCGAGGACGGCTTTCCAAGAAGATTCATTTGGATATTCGGAAAGCAGGTAGTTTTCCCGATTTTTCTGCGTCAGTCCGAAGGTGGAGCACCTTGACCGAGCCAAGGTATGGAATTTTTAATTCTTCGCGGACGTAGTGCAGTTAGAATTTTTGTTTTTCGGTGGCAGATTGCACCCCCGAGGACGGCTTTGTAGGAAATTTCGTTTGGATATTCGGAAAGCAGGTAGTTTTGTCGATTTTTCTGTGTCGGTCCGAAGGTGGAGCACGTTGTGCGGGCCGAAATATAGAATTTTACGTGGTTCAGTTACATAGCTGTACACATTATATTTTAAGGGTGGATTTTTTTGTATTAGTTATAAAGCATTTTATTTATTGTGTGAAGGGTTATTCTCACCCTTTAAGTTGAAAGTGGTCCGTATACTATGTATTCAAGAGATTGATTGTATTAGACTGTGTGGTTATGTAAAGTAATGGGTACTCTACTATTTTTAGTAGTTCTGTGGTATTCGGCAATCTTCGTAAAATCGGTTGCCAGTTCTGGTTGCTACGTTCACAAAGGTTGTTTTTAATAAGCAAAATATGTACACGTTGTCCCCTGAAATTTTAAATACGGGCATTTGAATGCATTACTTGGCGCTTAGTTACCACGCTCGTTTTTTGCATAGCTGCATCAAATATTTTAATTCACTAAACAACGGGAAATAATTAGTAATTTCTAATTTGTAATAAAATAGGGAATCAACGTGAAAAATATTTACACGATATTTTAATATTACAAATTATACTTAAATTCTAACAAACACAATGCTAACCTAACGAATAACAAATAGCTACAATATTAATATTATTCAGCTTATTAATGGCCGATCTCACCGACAATACTTATCACTAGAGCTTAGCTAAGTAGTTCTTAAAATAAAATTGTTCTTAAATTTATGTTTTGTCTCACCAAGCGAGTTAAGTCGCGACTTAGACAAGGTCTAGTTCGATTTCTGCCACTAAAGCGGCAAAGAGCTTTTACATTGGCTAGCACGATCGAAATCGATAAACGGACATACCGCTTCATACAAATTAGGATATGACCATTTTTTGAGTTCCACTAATTTTAATTGACAGAACGCGGCGACTTATAGGTTAAGTACCGTTTTAATTCACCAAAATTGGTAACTAATATTTCAGATCTTTTTAGAGACATAAGTAAGATTTGCAGAAATAATAAATCGTTGTCCAAGTACATTTTTTGAAGTTCCACTACTTTTTACTGATAGAACGCGGCACCTTATAGGTTAAGTAGCGTTTTAAGTCACCGAAATTGATACCTTATATTTAGGATGTTTTTAGAGACATAAGTAAGACTTAAATTGATGGTGAGACCGCATAAGTATGTCTTAAGCAACTTAAGTCTTTCTTAAATTTTAAGAACGCTCGGTGAGATCGGCCATAAATGTTCGAAAACATCTGCTTACAAAAAATTAACTTCACTTAACTGTATCAAATTTGAAGGTATCTAAGTCAAAATGACATGCATTTTGCAGTAACAACCATGGCAACCTATTATAATAATCGAGAAGAACAAAATCACAGTGCCTACAAACACATTACATTACTCATATTCATATTTAAAATTTCAGTGGACAACGTGTATATATCAATAGGCATTTTCATTACAATCATTGCCTTATTATTTACAAGAAGCAATAAGTGTCTTGGGCAAATTTCCTATATTTTATAAAGATATAAAATGTTATCTTCTAATATCCTGAGATCGTTACAAAAGATACGCTGTTTGATATGGAGCAAGATTAATGTCATATAGGTATAAAAGTTGCCCAAATCACCTGAGCGATTATACACTATAATTATTTAAAATAAAGCGGAAACAAAAGACTGATTCGCGATCAGCTTTTCCTATGAAACTAACTATTTTATAACAACAAAAACGACGAAATTAGTATTCACCAGCGGACGAAGCAAATAATTTTTTGGATCACGATGTGCTGATTATCAAAAACAATAGTATAATTACACAAGCTTGCCCGGTCTAGGTATGACGACAAAGCGCTTTTAGGCTAGCTTCCTTAGTAAATGATATTCCTACCCAGCGAAAGTGTTACGATGTTAAAATTATGGATTGCTTCAATCCTGTTTATCGCAGGAGTTTTACTACAAAAACAAGGGCTTGATTTGCTTAAGGTAAGTTTTAATATTAGAATTCTTCTGCTAATTAATGAATAATTAGTTTCGGCAAAACGACTACAACTTTATAATGGAGAGGTTCGAACTTGTCAGGTATAATAAGAAGATAATTAAGTACGCAAGGCTAGTAACGTACAAACACAACAGAACTACCCCGGCCGTAAATGCGTCATTTATTGCAAACGTCGATTTGAATAATGACTTGGAGGTACGTTTTTGCTTTTGTATTTACAAACGACGCAAATTGCAATAATGTAAAAAACATCTTTCAGGTTACAGTACAAGCTTATAAATTTCTGAGTAATGAGTATAGAATATTTCCGATACATTTCCAGCTCAACTCTTGCAATGCTTTAGAAAATAATATTATAGGCATCGGTAATTATAAACTCTGTGGAAATTTTTCTGGGTGTCCCATTAAGAAGGTTAACGATTTTCAAATAATTTTTAGTAACTAAGAAGATATAATATTTTATAAAAGTATTAAACTTAATTAGGGCAAAAATAATAATATGTGTTAATCAGATTTTTTTTATTCAGGATAAGTTGTTCATTATTTGCAAGTTTATAATAAATGATTATTATTTTCCACCATTGATGATATCGGGAAAGTATATGGTGGAGCTTCAAGGTTTCTTCCATGGTCAAGATGTCGCAATGGTACGACTTTATGGAATTGTGGATCGACCATTAATCAAAACATAATTTTGTGTTTTAAAGCTTGTGTTAGGGTTTATTTTATGTACACGGATGTTCCTTCACGTATGATTAAAACGTTATACACATGATAATTATGTCACATTGGGTTAAATGTTCGAATAAAGCTTTGTTCAAAATACATTACGTTTTGTTGTTAATTATAAACTATTTATAACTGTTTAAACTGCTCACAATAGTCGCCGTTATTTGTTGCCATTCCGTTAGGCAAATGCTGTGTGTTGTAGAAGTACATAATGATTGCAAAAAACATTGAAGAAAAAGGGCATCTAGTAGACAAAGTCCAAAGCGATCGAAAGCCAAATAGGAGAGAGAAAGACAGGGAGAAAAAGAACTCTTCCACAAAAAATCATGTCTAACAACTAAAATTAGCATTTTTTTTAAAACTCAATTGCACGATTGGTATATAAACTTTATATCGAAACACATACGGTAGCTGCTAGTCTTTCGACAGATTCATTGCATGTATTTTTTGGTGACACCGGAGTTTGTATTCAATCTAAGATTATCAAATTCTGCCATACTCTAGCTTTACCCGCCATAAATCTGTAAGAAAAATTTCAATTTCGAAAAAGAAAAGCTGTACTAAACTTACAACTCAATTGCCTCAATTCCTAAAACGAATTTACAAAAATTGAAATAGGAATTACACCACATATCCATTAAAAATAGCTCACAATACACAACTACACAACTGTTTCAAGGGTATATAAGTTGACGTAATAGTAATTTACGTTACAAGTCCGAGAAGTGACTTATTAAAGTATGAGCCCTGATCACATAACAATCAGATCCGCCAAGTTCCTTAGAATGCATTCGGTGGCCAGGCGGCGCCACCATTTCATCGTAGTTTTGAAGTACTTGTCACTTTGACAACAACAATGTTTTGAGTTATTTTGATTTTGAATTGCTAAAAAGTTATTATTTTACAATTTTTAGACAGTAAAACACATGATATTAAAAATAATAACTTTTTAGCAATTCAAAATCAAAATAACTCAAAACATTGTTGTTGTCAAAGTGACAAGTACTTCAAAACCACGATGCAATGGTGACGCCGCCTGGCTACCGAATGCAAACTATTGAACTTGGCGGATCTGATTGTTATGTGATCAGGGGTACGAGTTTAGGTGTTTATGGACGAGGCGACGAAGGAGCCGAGTCAAGAATTTTAAACGAGTACTTTAATAATAACTTCCCGAACATGTATCGTATAACGTTTTATTTCATACTGTAAACAATTTGATTTTTTAATTTTTACATGTGACATCAACATGTGACATTACGGTATCAGAGCCCGGTAAGTATTGCCTCTTTAAGCTTTTACGGTCTCTGATTGGCTGCATAAAATAACAGTCCGGAAAGTGTTGCCAAGCAACCGGAATAACTCACTTTCCAAACTCAAAATGGCCGGGAAAGCTGAATTTACCAAACAGTATGAAATAAAAAACTTTCCGAGAGAACGATGCAGTAAATATTTTCACTAAATAAATAAGTTAATCTATAATGACAGCCAACATCACTTAAGTCCCGTTGGCAAACAACGACTTATCATACGATAAAATGGTCATGCAAATCTTTTTACAAGTCGTACGACTTGTGCGGTGTCCACATTATTACGTCTTGTCTTCAAACTTCTCCTACAACTGATCTATCAGTTCCGCGGCACCCGTCACAGAGGGAGTAACTACTTCCGTGGTCAATTTATGCATTTGTGCATTGCAAAAAAATCAAAGTAAAGGCATGAAGAGAAGTCGCAAACCAAAATGGTCCAGGGAATGGTTGTTAAAGCTACTTGAATTTTCTCATGTTAAACAAGCAAGAAATTCAAGTAAAGTAGTATCAAATTAAGCGCATTTTTTTTGTCTTTCGATTGATACAACTATCAATCCTATCAACTCAAACGGGGAGCAGGAATCTACATATACTTATACGATTTCCCATGATATTTTCCTATGTTCGCCCCTTAAGTCAAACACCCGGTATATTACAGGAACCCTCGGATTCATTAGTTGGAGTAATCATGCATTAAACTTTTCAAGAATATTACTGCAATTTTTTAAAGCGTGCTTTGTTTCGTTGATATCTTTTGGTGGTATTTTTAGGCACTTCTATAACATTTTTGTTATCTAATAAAACTTATTAGTCGGTATTCTCACCTCATATTTAAATTTCGCCTGCGGTAAATTTATCGAAAGCAATTTATCGAATGGCAATTGACCGAATGCAGTTTATCGAAAAACAATTGACCGAACAGCAATTTATCGAATAAGCAATTTATCGAATGACAATTGAACGAATGGTAAATTTATCGAAATAAAAGCAATTCGTTTCTTTTGTAAATGCTTTGAAGTTGATTTATAATTTTAACGAAAAATTAGAGGAAGGAATGCACATTCTTCAAGAATTAGAAAGCTATTATTGTGAATCTCTGCAATTGTAATATTATTTATTTTTTTTTTGTATTTATACCTTTTTCTTCTATGGATTCTATTATAATATTTTAAGTTTAAGTCCTTAATAGTATGCTATTTTAATAAGCAGTATTGTGTGCGATGCCACGCAGATAGTCATGCATGTTATTTCTGTCAAAGTTTTCAGCAAGTTGTTTTATTCTATGAGCACAGTCTCTGTACTTTTTACGACTACTTGTTGCTTCTTGTCCACTTACACATTCTTCGATTCGCAATTCGTGAAGCCCTTGTTCCCTCTGAATTGCTTCAATAAATTTCCAGATGTTTGGATGATCTGCAGAAATTTGTTGTTCAAAACCTCGATGCCAACCTTCTACAGAATTGTTGGTTTTTGGCAAACCTTGAACTGCTGCATCAAAGCAATTCCATAAAATATGTGAAAATCGTGGCTCTCGACGACGCTGGCGTCGCTGTGGACGCCCTATCCACGTATCTTCGAAATAATCAATAATTGGTTGTAACTCTGCTGGCAGAATATCGTCATCGCACAACATTTCAAAAGCTTCGACCACATATTGCGTAGGAACAAATGCAATTGCAGAAAGTAATCTCACTTTCAAAGCAAAATCTGCATCTGTTTCGTATCTTGCTTTCAGACCATGTGATTGGATTTGGCGATAAACACATTGACAAAAATGGAAAAAACAACCACGATGCGTCGATTGAGGGAATGCACTCACCATTGCATTGATCATGGCAGGTTCAAAATCGGTCATAATGGTTGATGGTCCTAGTAAGGGTTGCAATTCCTTCACTTCTCTTAATAATCTGTTGTATGTGTCTTCTCTTTTGTCAGGTATCAGTGCATATATCAATGGTACAGCATTATTTTGTTTTAATCCATGAATGGTAAACAATTGGTAAAAAAGATGTGGCACAGTTTTAAAAGTACCGTCGGCATACCAATGCTCCGACTGTGCTAGAAGTCCAAGATTTCGTCTCGTACTAAATATTAAAATGCGATCGTCTGCGGACCCGGAATCAAATAAAAGAAACGGCTCCCTACGTTTGGTGTTCGTAAATTCTTCAGGAAAAATAATGGCACTACGTTGAGTAGGTAAAGCTGGAACAGCATTCTGCTTTTGGCGAATATTTCTTATTGTCCTTTTGATAATATCTACCTTTGGAAGTTGAGCTGCACCCGCTTGAGTAACTGTTGCAGTAGCATTGGACACAATATAGTGAGGTGCGTCTTGAGTATTTCTAGCACTGTCACGGATGTTATTCATAACTTTACTTGCTTCTACATGTGCTGCATCGGCAGCATGATTATGATTATCACTCTTTTTAGTCACTTGATCTTCGACTGTGATAACACGACCACCACATTTAGTTTTTCTGTAGTTTTCACATCTCCAGTAAATTGTGGTATCAACTTTTCGATCTTGATAATATAATTGACCATCCACGTATAATTTTTTCTTGCCCTTTTCACTATTTATAAAGACTAAAGGCATTTTGTAATATTTTTGTTGCGCTTCACTCAAAGTAACAATTGCAAGTAAATGGTATTCGTAAGGGGTCAGGCTTTTATATCCGTAATAATGATTAGTAACCCAATAGCGATACACAACACAGCAATTAGCTTTGGAATTTTCCGAGATTAGGAGCCACCCCATTAGCGATAAGCCATGACTATTACAATTGCAGAGATTCACAATAATAGCTTTCTAATTCTTGAAGAATGTGCATTCCTTCCTCTAATTTTTCGTTAAAATTATAAATCAACTTCAAAGCATTTACAAAAGAAACGAATTGCTTTTATTTCGATAAATTTACCATTCGTTCAATTGTCATTCGATAAATTGCTTATTCGATAAATTGCTGTTCGGTCAATTGTTTTTCGATAAACTGCATTCGGTCAATTGCCATTCGATAAATTGCTTTCGATAAATTCACCTAGACCCTTTAAATTTAAGGTAATGTTTAATTACCATGGCAATATCGTGTTTCTCTGTTATGCACATATAAAATTATATAAAGCTATACCGTTCTATGTTCACGTTAAACACGACTTTAGTTAGAGACAACTTTAAACATGAGGTGAGAATGCTGTCCACTGTCAAGTTAAAGCCTCGATGAAGGCAAGTCGTTGTTTTGAATAGGCAAAATATGTAGATATCAACAGGCATTTTCATTACAATCATTACCTTATTATTTACGAGGAGAAATAAGTGTCTTGGGAAAATTTCCTATATTTTAAATATAAAGATATAAAATGTTATCTTCTAATGTCCTGAGATCGTTACAAAAGATACGCTGTTTGATATGGAGCAAGGTTAATGTAATATAGATACAAAAGTTGGCCAAATCACAAGAGCGATTATACACCATAATTATTTAAACTAAAGCGGAAACAAAAAACTTAATCGCGATCAGCTTGTTCTACCTAACCTATGAAACTAACTATTTTATAACAACAAAAACGACGCAATTAGTATTCACCAGCGGACGAAGCAAATAATTTTTTGGATCACGATGTGCTGTTTATCAAAAACAATAGTATAATTACACAAATTACCCGGTCTAGGTATGACGACAAAGCGCTTTTAGGCTACCTTCCTTAGTAAATGATATTCCTACCCAGCGAAAGTGTTACGATGTTAAAATTATGGATTGCTTCAATCCTGTTTATCGCAGGAGTTTTACTACAAAAACAAGGGCTTGATTTGCTTAAGGTAAGTTTTAATATTAGAATTCTTCTGCTAATTAATGAATAATTAGTTTCGGCAAAACGATTACAAAGTTATACCGGAGAGGCTCGAACTTGTCAGGTATAACAACAGGATAGTTAAGTACGCAACGATAGTAACGTATAAGTACAACAGGACTTCCCCGGCTGTAAATGGGTCATTTATTGCAAACGTCGATGCGAAGAATGACTTGGAAGTACGTGGTTACTTTCGTATTTATAAACGACGCAAATTGCGATGTTATGAAAAACTTATTTCAGGTTATGGTGCAAGCTTACAAATTTCTAAGCAATGAGTATAGGTACTTCCCAATGCGTTTTCAGGTGAATTTGTGCGACAGTTTGAAGCAAAATGTCATGGGCATCGGTAATTATATTCACTGCGGAAATTTTTCTGGATGTCCCATTACTAAGGTATTCCATTTCTCAATAAATCTCCAGTAACTAACAAGATATCATTTTTTATAAAACTATTATACTTAATAACTGCAATAATAATAATAATAATAGTAATAAGAGCTGATTAGACTTTTTTATTCAGGATAAATTGTACTCTATTTGTAAATTTACCATAAATGATTCTTATCTTCCGCCATTGATACCATCCGGAAAGTACATGATAGAGTTTCAAGGCCTTTTACATGGTCAAGACGTCGGACTTGTACGTGGTTATGCAACTGTGGATCGACCATTTACCAAAAAATAATTATTTTGTTTTGTGTTTCTTAATGTAACTTATATACAGGACAATTATGTAACATGGAGTTAAATGTTAGAATAAAGAAGTGTTCAAAATACATGGCATTTTTGTTGTTAATTTTAAAATAATTATGACTTATGCCAAAGTCGTAAATCATTTAGTGGATATGCGGCTTAAAGCATAACAGGAGGAACTACAAGGACAGCGAGAATAAGAACTCTTTCTCAGGAAATCATGTGCAATAACTAAATTTAACAATTTTCTATGCAGAACTGCCATATAAACTTTATATCGAAACACGTAAGGTACATTTGATCTTTTGGTAGATTCTTTGCATATACACATAAGTCTTTGATGGTACAAAATTCCTCAAAAAGAGACTTATCCATACTTACCTGTTAATAAGCATTAATAATGTTTACAATCTTTTAAAAGTAGTTGTATTGATTGTATTATTCGAGAAATTTGGGACTTACTGCGCAATAAACGGCAAACGTGTAAAACTAAAGCATTAAATATTAAAGTGAAAATTTAAGAACAGAAAATTAATCAGTAAAAGATAATAACTTAAGGATTTGTAAAAATCAAACTAATTCAGGAAAACACATTCGTGTGAAGTATGCCGAAAGAATTCAAACTAAAATTACAAGGAATAAAGCGAAGAACAATGAGAATTAATAATGAATATTTTAAGCACTTAACACTTTAAAAATTCTACTTTGAAGTAGTTTTTCTTTCCAAATGTAATCAAACATTGGTTAGTTTGTTTGGAAACAAATGATTTTAATATAATAGATTTATATAATTCTCTAAATAATTTATTGAATTTTTCTCTTTACATGTGTTAAATAATAATCCAAAGTTTCCTGTATATTCTTCTTCTTCGACATCTTGCTTTACCCCTACTTTTGAATTGAAATCTCCTATTAGTAGTGTGTATGTCGTTTTAGTGTTTTCTATGCACTCTCCTATCTCTTCATACCAATACTCCATCTCTTCATCTTCATAGTTGCTAGTGTATGCATTATTTTTAGTGTGGTGTTTTTATTTAGTTTTAGTATTATGTATATTATTCTATCATTTATTGCTCTCATGTCAGTTACGTGTTCTACTAGTCGTTTGTTTATCATTATGCCCACGCCTCCTTCTTTTTGGTCTTCATTTCCTTTGTAAAACAGAAGGTGTCCCGACTCTAATTTCTTACAAGCCTCTCCTTTTATTCTGGTTTCTGACAATCCTAGTATGTCCCATTTTATTTTGTCTAATTCGTATTGTAATTCCTCAATTCTATCTTCTGTGGATAAGGATAGTATATTATATGTGGCTATATTCAGTTTTACTTGGCAGCCTAATCGTTCCCAGTGATTCTTAGCACCCTCTGCTATCTTATTAATCCTACCGCTACCTTGGTTAGCTATATTCAAGCTGCTGGGGACTGAGGGCCTTTGTTTATGTTGTGCATTCATGATTCAAATTAAGGTTTTTAGCCATTAAAACATCACGCTGGCCAGGCGTCTTGATGAGTTTTGAAATCAGCCGCCCAATCTGGGAACAGACGCTGGTCGTAGCCGCCCACTCTGGGTCAGACGCTACTCCCTTATTTGGTCCGCGGATGCTACTGCACCTACCCCACATATCTGTGGGGCATTCCCCTATCCGCCACCCGGGGACGCGCCGTGTTGGGGTTGGGTTCCCCTCTGGCTTCACACATTCAGCATTAGTTCCCCCCTACTTAGTTCAAAAGGAATCTGAATGTGATTTACACCAGCACGGATTGGATTAGGAGAGAGAAACGAAAGAGGCAATATGCTCATAAATTTTCAAGAACAACATAAATTATACAATATGAACTCTTTCTTCAAAAAGAGACCTGCACGTAGATGGACCTGGGTAAGTCCCAATGGAAAACATAAAAACGAAATAGACTTCATCCTATCAACAAACAAACATATAATACAAGATGTAAGCGTGTTAAACGCATTTCAAACGGGAAGCGATCACAGACTCATAAGAGCAAAAATGAAATTTAACATACGTTGGGAACGGTTTAAAAAGATAAAGAAGAAAAACACTCTTATAGATCCGCAAAAATTACAAGAAAGCATTGACAATTATCAAAAAGATATTTGGACACATTTAAATATAGACAATGCTATACATGAGAATATACAAAATCTATATGACAAAATAACATCAACAATAACAAAATCAGCTAAAACATACGGCAAAGTAAGTAAAAGGACAAATAAAAAACTAAGAGAAGATACAAAGAAGTTACTAGAAAAAAGACAAAATCTAATTAATGAAGGAAAGAGAAACACATTAGAGTATATACAATTAAATAAAAATGTAAGAAAGATGACAAAGGAAGACATAAGAGTGTACAAACAAAATATTGTGAAAGAAGTATTAGAAAAGAATAAAGGACCAAGATTTATAAATAAGAAACTCATGACAGGAAAAAAAGAAATAACAAAACTTAAAGATGAAGAACGAAACCTCATAACAGACCGACATCAAATAATAAAAATGACAGAAAGGTTCTATAAAAATTTATACGACTCCAAAACAAATAACATCGAAGATCAAAATAAGCATGAAACAAGAATAGTAAACGTGAACTCAGAAGACATACCCGAAATTGACCAAAACGAAATAAGAAATGCGTTACAACACATGAAAAACGGAAAAGCGCCCGGTGAAGATAACATACTAAGTGAAATGTTAAAACTCGGAGGCGAGCCACTAATAGAAAATTTAAAAATATTATTTAATAAATGCCTTGAAGAGGGAGATATACCATGAGATTGGAATAACGCAGTAGTGATGTTAGTACATAAAAAAGGAGACATGCCGGAGTTGAAGAACTACCGACCAATAAGCCTGTTATCACAGCTATACAAACTATTTAATAAAATACTGACGAACCGCTTGACCAATAAAATGGATTATTATCAACCAAAAGAACAAGCGGGATTTAAGAAAGGATCTGGAACGACAGATCACCTCCAAACGCTAAGACTGCTAATAGAGAAAATCACAGAATACAGGATACCCCTATAGTTAGCATTCATTGACTATCAAAAAGGTTTTGATAGCATTGAAGCATGGGCCATTACTAACTCAATGAAAAACGCACGAATTGACTACAGATATTCGAAACTTATCGAACGCATTTATAAAAACGCCACATTAACAATAAGATTACATGAAAATACAAAACCGATAGAAATCAAAAGGGGTGTCAGACAAGGAGATGCCCTATCCCCCAAACTATTCACGTTAGCGCTGGAGGATGTCTTGAAAAGAACTAACTGGGATGATAAGGGAATCAATGTGAATGGAGAAAGGCTAAACCATCTACGCTATGCAGACGACATCATATTAATAGCGACAACTTTAAAAACCTACAAATAATGATTAGTGATCTAAACGAAGCATCAAAACAAGTAGGACTAGAAATGAATCTAGATAAAACAAAGATCATGACAACCGAAGACGAAGACCAAACTGAAATAATAATAAATAATACACAAATAGAAAAAGTAAAGAAATATGTCTATCTAGGACAAGAAATAAAAACTGGCAAAGAAAATCAGCGCAACGAGATGACCCGAAGAATAAAATCGGGATGGGCAGCATTCGGCAAAATGAACTACATATGGAAAATGGATATACCTCAAGGCAGAAGTTTTTAATAAATGTATTTTACCGGTATTAACATACGGTACTGAAACGTGGGTCTTCACAAAAGACATAATGAAGAAAATGGCAATCACTCAAAGAGCCATGAAAAGAAGAATAGTTGGTGTATCCCTCAAAGATAGAAAAACGAATGAATGGCTACAACAAAAATCTAGAGTAGAAGACATCAACTGTAAAATGGCCAAACTGAAATGGGAATGGGCAGGCCACGTAGCCAGAATGGAAAATAAGTGGAGTAGAAAACTTATGGAATGGAGACCCTGGGGAAATAAGCGAGGAATTGGAAGACCCCAAATGAGATGGGCTGATGATATCAAGAGAACAGGAGGATTCAAGTGGCAGACAGTAGCACAAAACCGAGAAACATGGACAAATACTAAAGAGGCCTATATCCGACAATGGATACAAACGGGCTAGAAGAAGAAGAAATAGTAATGGCTTTGAAAACAGTTTCATGTCGTTTATCCAGAAAAAACAACTGTAACGCTTGATTAATAATAATAATAATATATCTTTATTTCCACAAGACAAGATTGTGCATCAGAAAGCGTGATACAACGAGATATTAAAGCAAATAATAGACATGAACATAAAGAACTTAATCAAGTTTTAACTAAAAAAGTTCAGATACAGAATAAAAGGAACTTCTTAATAATAAAGCTTTAACCTAAGTTCGCCGTTGCTCTTCCAAGCGCACGGACGTGTTTTAGTGTTTGCAGATATTCGGTGCTACGGAATCTCAGAACTGGCCGCAGGGCCGTTACATTCAGCAGTAAAGACAAGTCAAACCCATAAACTATTTTATTGCTAAAATTTATTTAATTCACTTGAATATCAACATATTTAAATATATTGCTCAAGTAACCGAGAGGAGGTAACAAAATAGCGGGCGGCAGCCCCCTTATCAAACAAGCGAATAACAAATTTAACTTTGCAGTGACATCGTATCTTCGCAATATGCAGTCAACAGACTCCGATAACAAACACTTGCAACCACCAACCTTAACTCACCTCAACAATAAAACTGTTCCGATGGAACTTGCTAGCGAACAAACAGCCGGAGAAATTAACTATACAAACAAACGACAAAATAACTCACCTGCTGCGAATCGATCAAAACGATATGTTTTTGATAACACTAACTTAACAGTCAATAACCCTTATTACTTACCACCACAGTTAGAAACAGCAACAATCCAAGACGATCCTTTAATAAATACACAACAAAGTGAAAAAATTAAGATTCCACCTATATTCCTCCATAATGCTAATAATTACCAGAAAGTAGTACAGGATTTAACCAAAACCGTGAAAGGTGAATTTACTACTGCATACAAAGGCAACGATCTTAAAATCAGCCTAAATAATATAGATGATTACCGTCAACTAACTAAGTATTATGATACAATTAAAATGAATTATCACACATTCCATAACCCTCAGTAGTCATCAGAGGAATACCTATCTCCTTAAGTGATGCAGAAATTAAACAACAACTATTGGAAAAACAATATCCAGTTACGGCTTCTTGATAAAAACAAGAAACCTATGCCATTATGCGTAGTCGAGCTAAAAAAAGCTAAAGAAATCTTTAACCTAAACAGGCTGTGTTACTGTGTGGTCACAGTGGAGCCAAGACATAAGTCCAAGAACATACCGCAGTGCACTAACTGCCAGCTATACAATCACACAAAAAACTCTTGCAAGATGCCACCACGCTGTGTAAAATGCACTGGCCAACATCATTATACACAATGCCCAAAAACATCTCAACAAAAACCTCAGTTTGTAACCAAAACTCTGACGATATAGTGAAAACCATATTGCAAATGATGATCGAACTCATCACTCCACACATGGAAACAATCAAGTCATTTCTCATTTCGTTATTACCAACTTTACTCAACAATGGCAAATAATATTTTACCAGTACCTACTACACAAATCTTATATCAACAGAAACATTTAAGATACCAGGTTACACTATACACGGAACAGATCGAACAGCCCCCATCGCGTCTGGTAGCGTAGCAATTATAGCGAAGAAGAAAATACAATTAACTCCTCATCATATACCGAAACTAAATAGTCTTGAAGCAACAGCAGCGTTAATGAAATTAATCCACAATAATGAGCTCAAAATAGTGAGCGCCTACAAACAGCCAAATAAAACAATCCAGGAAAATATATTTTCAATGACCAATACCCCACTCTGCTCATCGGTGACCTCAGTTGCAAACACACTATCTGGGGATGTCGTAAAAGCAATCCCAATGGAATAAGGCTACACCACATAACATCACTGCACGCAATCCAAATCTCATCGCCTACAGAAAATACATATGTACCTTATCGGCAAAACTGTCAGCCAGATATACTTGACATCGTGCTATACAAAAGTCTTACAGGCCCAATACATCAAGTGCTACCCGAATTAGGTTCAGATCACTTGCCAATACTATTAACATTTACTTATAGGTACCCCCTTATTAAAACCACAATTGCAAAGATTAATTAATGGGATTGATTGGGAAAGATTTCAGAATGCACTTAATGAGAAATTGCTGTGCTCAATACCAATAAATACGGAAGAAGAAGTTGATAGTGAAATTAATAAGATAAATGAAGCTATCAAAGACTCCATAACAACCGCTACTGTTAAAAAACAAGTTAGGCGGCATAACAATTATTTAGACCCACCAATGTACATATTAAACCTGATAAAATAAAAACGCCGGATTCGGCGAATATGGCAGAGAACTGGTATACAATCATACAAACTGCAATTAAATAGAATTATACATCAGGTGAGAAACGAATTAGACAATTATTATATTAATTCGTATAAAAAACATACTTATTGAAAACTTGGAGCCGAAGAAAATCTGTCTCTTGAACAAGCATTTGCAATTGAATTTACGAGGATGATTCACAGAATCTGCGTTACTTTTTCATAGGAAATTTCCTGAAGAAGAAAGCACTACGCGAATTTTAATCTATTTATTGCGTTCATGGCAATTTTAATTGGAGCCAATAATAGTATATTCAACGAGCGTGCTATCGTGCTATTTACTTAATGAATTCCCAGAATGTTTATATTAAGAACGTCCCCAATTTGAGGGAAGAAAAGGAAAAATTTAAAAATAGTTAGATATACAAAGAAATAATGCGTATATTCACAACCAAAACAACATTTTTTTCGTCAAACCTACTGCGAAAATATGTCATTGTGTCATTGTTTTGTTAACGGTAAGTGACAGTTTACATTCAACTACTGGTTATCATGGGCAGCGGGTTGTAAAATATTCTTCATTAAGTTCCTAGGGCAAAAAAGTAAATTGTCTACAAAACACCTTTATTTACAAACATTTTATCTACGTTACATTAATTACAACTTATTTATATTAAATGTAAATGAACAATTAGAACAGTTAGAAACTTGAACAAGAGAATTAAGTTCCTTTTTTGAATCTAAGTTTATATTTTCGGTAATATCAACATTTTCAATTTGTATATGTTCTTGATTTTCTTTGGTGCTAGGAACAATTACGCGGCTGTCTTTCATTTCGTCTTCATTATTGAATTGCATCATTGCATGACTGAAGTTGAAGATGTGGAAGCAGATTCTTTATACTTATTCTGATTATATAAAATTCTACTGGCAATTTCTAATTTATTTGTCATTGAATCTGCAACATAACTTTCTGCCACTGTTGTGGATTTCCATCCACCGTGCCTCTTTAAACCAAGAACGTCAATTCCCGTATCAGCCAAAAAAGTTGCTGACGTTCTTCTAAACGAGTGCCCAGTATAAGTTTCAGGATTTTTCAGTTTTAAAAATTCTGCTATTAGAGCAGGAATTTTTGCAAATGTGTTTTTACCTACTGGTTGATTCACACATTTTCCTGAACAATATTTCAGAAAAAATCGCCGATTTTCACTATTTCTTGGCCTGCAACTTATATATTTCCTAATTAAATCAACAAAATTTATGCGCTGTTCTTCTCGGTTAATGATCGTAAAAGTACGTTGCACTCCATTTTTAGTATCTGATATTGTTACTATTATTACAGAATTTTTATCTTCAACATTATCAGTTGTCATCTTACATAATTCGTCTTTTCTACAGGCCCCAGAAATTCCCATTATCATAACGACCTAGAACAGATAAATAACTTAATAACTGAGTTAAATGAAATAATCTGTTACTGTACCTTTATTAACAAATGTGTAATGTCAGGCGCTTCAATAAGCAATTTGTTCATATCGTCTCGACTAAATATACTACTCTTTTTGGGTTTATATCCATCATTTTTACGCTTTAAAAACGCTTTTAGTTTTGGATATTTAGAAATATCTTCATTGTCATTGATAAAAATGGTACTTTTTAACATTGAGTATTCGCTCCATAAACTGCTTGGAGATTTTAATTTTGTAGATCTATTTAAGAAATACGCCAGCAGCACTTTTTCTGTAATCACATCTGATTTCTTCTCATGGCACCAATTTTTGAAAATGTTATATGTTTCCATATACCGTTGTTGCGATTTAACCGGTAATAAATTGTGGGATGCTGCATTTGCAGCCTCTTCTATTTTTTGAGACATGTTTTTAGAATCACAAATTGTGCACAAATTCAACTGACACACGCGTTTGAAATTTTTTTGAAATAAATATGTTTTATTTTCTTTTGTTGTCAAGGATACCTAATCTAAATCACAGCAACCTTTATTAATTATTGGTATGACAGCTATGCATAATAAATGAAAAATACTTAATTTTATTTATTTTAAAATGATATATAAGGTTTGACGAAAAATCTCATATGCACCTCGAGTCGTACAGTGCAATTTTTGGTCTCGAATGCTTGCAACACCTCGGCCCTTCGGGCCTTGGCGTTGCAAATTGCATTCTCGCCCAAAAAACTGCACCTACGACTCTTGGTACATAAATAACTATTAATTTGTACTTAACAAAAAGAAATGTCGGTATTAGAGAGATTACCGAACAAGGTTCGAAAAATAGCCAAAAATAATCGTCGGCGACCAAATGAATGAGTCGTAACAGTCGTAATTCACTATAAAAGACAGCTCAAATTGGCGACAAACAGGCAAAATTTGGCAATTAACCAACACTTTTTCTATGACTATGTGTATTAATAAAATAAAAAATGGTCAATGATAGCATCAGACTATACCAAACTACCCTCGTTGCGTACGGAGTAGTTGGTAGCGGGTTCTGATCAGCAATGGTAAACCATTGTCATTACCCAAGTGCATCACATGCTTTCATAGTATTGGTCAAATAGTTACCATACTGATGACAATTTGTGTACCCCCAGCTTTAATTACCTAACTACATGCAGCAATAAGTTAACTCGTGGACGTTATATGCTCGTGACATCTGTTAAATTATGCATTTACTATCACTACACAGCTCGGCGTTATTAAACAGGTACCTACCAGATTTTGCTATACTTGTCGCTAGATGGCAGACGGTGATTGACTTTGGATTTGGATGGACTTTGGAATTTATGATATTCAAGGGTTATCTAACAGCATTGTCAAAATATTAAAAATCTAGATATTTACGGAAAATACTTTGAATTTCTGCATTAATTAATTTAATAAAAACAACACACCTTAAAAACTGAAAAAGAGTTAGACAAGGCTGATTAACATTAGATATCAACAAAATTATGTCTATTAAAGGATAGCACAGCACCAGTGACGTACGCACAGAACATTCATAGGGGGGAATACAGAAGTGTTCATTTGGACGAAATTTATTTCCAATTTTCTTTCGTTTAACACAAACTAGTTTTTTTATCGGCAGATATATTTAACAAATTAAAATAAAATTATTAATAGACCAAAATCGTTGTAGGTGTCTGAAATGAAAAAAATAACAGGTGTTTATAACGTTCTATTGCGTTAAAAATATAGGACCCTTACAAGTTACAAAAGGCTTAAAGTATGAGGTCAATACGTCTAGGTTTTTTTGACAAATAATCTATAACGTCATCTAACGATACTGCCTGTTCACGATGTATGTATCATTGCTAGCCCGAACTGGCCAACAGCAAAGTCATATAGGTACCTATTACATATTAGCTGCAGGGCAGAAGTGTCGGATGACAGGTTAAAATATTGCCGACTTTGAGACAACTGCAAATATTAAGAGACCAGCAAGTGTGTCAATATATTGTATATGTATTTAATTTTTTTGTTGGGCAATATAATTTATGCTTTTGTGACAGAGATCATGGGGGGGGGGTATATCCCCTTTATCCCCCCGTGCGTACGCCACTGCACAGCACTGCGACGTAAGTGAAAGCAATCACGAGTGGTTAGAACACAAATTCTTGTAAATTTTCTATAGAAACTACAGCCTTAAAAATTAATTTGAAGTAATTCTTGTGAAAAAAAAAATCAAAAAGCTGCTTTCGTAGGGGAAAGTTGAAATTAGGGACAGTGAGAATTTCAAAACTACAAATTATTTCCTAGAAGTAGAAACTATAGAGAATGTATTTGAAAAACAAATGAATAATGCACGATGTTTATAGTCTAGGGCAGTGACTCCCAACATCTGCTCTGTGGGGCCCTAAGGGCTCCGCGTGCACTTCCCAGGTGCTCCGCGGCCGCTTCAGGAAAATAAAATAAATAAAAATTGAATGAAATTAAAGAATAAAAGAGTAGTACAAACTGGCGTAAATACTAAAAAATATTCAGGCCCGTCTCCAAGCTTTGAAAAATAGCCAAAAATAATAGTCACTCGCCAAACAAATGAGTTGTATTAACAAAACGCCTTCCGGATTGGGACCGTGTCATTTTAAAACTCAACGTTTCACCCACTTTTATAAGGGGCTTCTTCAGGAGAAAAGGGAGCACTAAAAGAGCACGGCAACTCAACGTGTCAACCACGCCAGAGGCGAAACTCTTTTAGCAAGAGGCAGGGCAGAAGGGTAACGATAGCTCAACTTGTCAACCAAGCCAGAGGCGAAACGTTGAGTCTTTTGTCTCAAAATGACACGGTTCCGGAATTCGTTTTGTTAATACTGACACTGACCGCGGAAGTCTTCGAATTCAAATGAGTGGTAATATTCACTATAAAAGTATAAAAGACAGCCAAAACTGGCGACAATGCGACAAACAGGAAAAATTTGACAATTAACTAACACTTCTTCTATGATTACGTATTAACAAAATAAATAAAATGGTCAATGATAGCATCAGACTATACCAACTACCCTCGTTGCTGCGGAATAGTTGGCAGCGGGTTCTGATCAGCAATGGTAAACCATTGTCATTACCCAAGTTCATCACATGCTATCATAGTATTGGTCAAATAATTACCATACTGATGACAATTTGTGTACTTCCAGCTTTAATTACCTAACTACATACAGCAATAAGTTAACTCGTGGACGTTATATACTCGTAACATCTGTTAAGTTATACATTTACTATCAGTACACAGCCCGGTGTTATTGAACAGTTACCTACCAGATTTTAGTATACTTTTCGCTAGATGGCACATAGTGATTGACTTTGGAATTTACTATGTTCAAGTCAAGGGTTATCTAACAGCATTGTGGCATTGTCAAAATATTAAAAATCTAGATATTTATGGCAAATAAGGGTGTGCGCACTAATTAATGAGACAAAGTTTAACTGGAAGGTAAATTTATTAGCAACATTAAGTTTATTATTTTATTCAATTATATCCCATGAGTTTAAAAAGAAATTACATAAGGCTTGGCCATGGAAAAATAATAGTATATTACGTAACTAGGAGTAGAAAGCGAACTTTTTGTGCTCAGCTCAGAAGGTTGCGGCCGAAGCGATAGTCGAGGCCAAGCACTCTGGGCGAATAAAGAAAAAATGTATTTTATTCCCGCTCTTCTTCAAAAACTCCGTACGTGTGCCACATCGTTGACAAAGAGAAAAAAGAGGTGAGTTCACATGGGTGAGTTTAGTTACGACAAAATTCAATATGGCATCCATATGAAAATCAAAAGTAGTTCTTCATAGAATAGAAACAAAGCGTCATAACTATAAACATATTGTACCACCCGATTCTCCGTAAAAAAGTGCCTTCACAATGTACAAGGCTTGAAACTAATCCCGAGATATTTTGGAAAACAGAAAACTCCAAATGTCGGTTTTTCTAAGATATCTCGAAAACGGTCAAAGTTGGCTGTGATATGAAATGAGCATTAAAATTCCTAAAACTTTCCTTATTTAACCAACTTTGTAGCTTTTATAGTTTCCGAGATCCTAATGGTGGGGATTGAATTTGGGACACACTGTATATGCTTTCAGAGCCAAATGGGTTAATTTTAAAATTTCATGTTTATGAAGGTTCTTCAGATATTTACCTATAGTGGAAGCGGACATACAGAAAAGGTAGTTTTACATTTACTGGAAGAGAAATTAGGTAAAGGACATGCCGTGTATCTAGATGATTATTACAATAGTGTTGAGTTGGCCAACAAGCTGCTACAGGAAAATACATATTGTACTGGAACGCTAAGAGTTCACAGAAAGAACAATCCAAAAGAGGTAATGACTGCAAATCTAAAACGAGGAGGGGATCAATCTATGTTTTGTGATGGAGTACATGTTTGAAACTGGCGTGACAAACGTATGTTCAGTACCTATATTAGTACAGTTTGGAAGCGAAATGGGCATTTTTAGAAACAGAAGAGGACAAGAATCTGAAGCCTGCAGCTATTATTGGTTATACTGCGTTTATGTCTGGAGTAGACAGACAAGATCAGATGATGGCGTACTATCCATGTGATCGTAAAACCATTCGACGGTACAAGAAGTTGTTTATACATGTGCTGCAGATGAGCTCGATAAATGCATATTACTTATACAACAAGTATGGCCAGTCTGACCATGTGCTAGCCAGACGATCTATTACCGATTTACCAAGAGTTTCTACTTCTCGCACGCATGTTGCCCACAGTATTAGCAAAATAGAAAAAATAGTTAAAGAAACAAAAGGAGCTAAAGAATCCAAAAGAGTTAGCAGAAAAGAATGCAAAGTATGTAGGCAGAAGAAAATAAGGAAGCAAACAGTGTATGAATGAAAAATATGCCCTGGACAACCCGGTTTTTGCCAGCAGTGTTCTGAAGAATATCACGAAAATGTTTAAATAGTTGACAAATAAACGGTTTTGAGTTCCAAAATGCGTTTGGTTATTTTTTTTAACACAAATTACCTGTAAACTCCGATCGGAGTGTTCGGCATCTAGTAAAGATTTTCATATGCGATGCCGACCACTAAGATCGGAGTGCATTTTTTTCTTTCGTTTTAAACAAAACAAAATACACTAAAATCCTTTATAGACTACTTTTTCTTCACATTTTAAAAATAAAACAAAAATATTTAAAAAATAATTTTGGCGTCAGCCACCACCCCAAATATACATCGACAGTCAACCTGTTAAAACATAATAAAAATGCTTAAATTAGATGGAATTAAAAAGGTTTTGTTAGTTCAACATAACAGCAGTGTTACCATAAAATAAACTCTACAGACAAATTCGTGACAATAAATGTCCTACTCTGAAGTAAGTACTAACTGATTATTTGATTCTGAATCCCTAACATGTTACAATAAATAATTAAAAAATAATTATAAAAAAGATAGTTAGGTAATTTTTTTATTTTCTACAAATTACAATAACTTATCTCTAGCTTTATGTGTTTTTTGACATATATTTTGTTACACAGAAATTAGAACTTGAATTCCTTATATTTCTTGGTTTGCTTGATGTCTAAATTCTGTTGACGCTTTCTCTTATTCTGAAATGATAAGAAATTAATATTTGTCCTTAAAATAATACGTTACTATTATCAACAACAACAATAATAATACTACAAACCTTCTGTTTTGCAACGTGTTCAGCTAACATGTCGCTAAGGTCTTCTTTTTGCAGCTGTGATTGATTCTCCCTCATCTGTTGTTCGTAACGAACGGCCATCGCATCACTGTCCATATCCAATTCTGAAGGATCCAAGGCAAGTTCAACCATACCTTCACGCTGTTCTGACTGTGGCTGTCCACCCCTTTTAGCTGATATGACTGCAGGAGGAGGTGCACCGACACCGGTCATGTCATACACGTGATTGCTTGCCATCATAGCACCACCAATTCGTTCGTTACGCTTTTCTGGCAATACATGATACAAAACTGGAGTTTCACCTCTGTATAAATAGAAAGAAAATTGTTAATTTATATTAAATAAAAAAGATATAACATTATTTACCCTTCCATTTCACTTTCAATTTTCTTCTTTCGTAACTCGATTGCCTCGGGTGTTTCCATACCGGCTGGTATGCTTGTTAATCCACTAGGTGTAACTAAACCTTCAGCTGGTGTAATTAGACCACTTTCATCTGCGATTGATTGCTTATCCTTATCTTCTTCTTCTTCCTCTTCCTCGCTTTCTTCTTCAGATTCCGACTCTAACTCACCCCATAATGAACGATCGATATTAATATCTTCTCCCACATCCTAATTGTCAAAACAATTTTATATTTAATTCCTACGATACTCTCGTTTTCCTTTAATAAGTTTGAGAAAATAACATGAAAAATTAATACTCACATCAACGTTAGCTTGATTTGTACCGAACACATCACCGTACAATGGTTTACCACTTTCATCAACGGGTGGCTTACCCCAACCACCTGCATGATAACCGAATGAACATCCATCAGGAATCGGTGCATTCAAACCAGGTATTTTAAGGTTCGGATAGCTTGGAGGTGGTCCGTAACGTTGCATAGCAATAAGCCACGGTGGAGGTACTTTATGTGCATTTGATCCAACAGGCATACCTAATGTTGTACGGAGTTCCTCTGATAAATCACCGGGTTTCTTTTCTCTTAGTCTCGTTTCGAATTCCTTGCCTTCGTAATATAAATCACCGTGGATTGTCATTTTTGGTTTCGTCTGCCACCTATATACAAAAAAGACGACAAAATTACATTGTTATATTTTTGGCGATATTTCATCACCAATTGCTAAACATTTTAGATTAAACTGGTAAAAAAGTATTACAAAAACTACCAAATGGGGACTGGATGTACTAGTCAGGGATTGAGCGGGAAGAATACGCCTAAGCTCGGGTAGCATGTATAATACAAAAAGAAAAGATGAGATACATGAAGAAGGAAAACTGTGTAAGTGAAAGAATTTTAACATTATAAATGAAAGAAGAGGAAGGATTTTGCATAGAAATATAGAAAATGAAATGATAGAAAACTTGCATTTTATGGGCAACGAAATTCATAAAATAACAAGAAAACCGAAAAGCAGAAATAAGAAATCCAGTTTTTATTCAGTAAGCAAATAAGGCCAAAAGATAGAGACATAAAAAAAAGAGATGACCGGAAATAAGAAGTGCCCACTTCACGGAAACAATGACATTAAAGAACAGAAAAGTTAGAGACTAAAAGAACAAACGGTAAAAGCAGCAATTTCCAAACAGGCTAGATGCAAAGGTAACACATTTAGACAAAGAATCACAAATAGAGCAATCTTATGAGGCAGTAGAGGAAAACTGCGGCATAACAATAATGTAAAAAGAACGCATTGGTTTACGGACAGAGTAAAAGTGGCAGTAAAAAGAAAAACGGAAATGATATCCAGGTTCAGAAAAACAAGACTAGATAGAATATAAAATAGAAAGGGGGCATGTAAAAAGAATTATAAAGGAGGAAAAACAAAAAACATGGAGAGACATCGGGCAGAAAATGAAGAACGCATACAGAGAAAATCAAAAGTTATTCTACAGCACGATGAAAATGGAGGGACTATAACTAAAATAGAACATATAATGAAAAGGTGGCAACAATATTTTAAAAGGTTATTAAAGGGCAAAGACCTAGAAAAAGATCGAGAACAAGAGCAAGGAGGCGAATATTACAATAGAAGAAGTCAAAGAAGCAATTAGTAAGATGAAAGTAGGAAAAGCCCTCGGACACGACCAAATAACCGCAGGAATGATAAAAGCAACATCAGAAACATATTTAACAAAGTGATGAGTACAAGACAAGCACCAAAGGACTGGCAAAAGGGAATAATTGTAGAGGTCGCGTGCAAAACCGGTTAAATCCATATTTTTCCAAAAATGCGCGACACATCGCTTCTATATAATTTTCGTAAGCTCTATTGAATTTCGAAGTCGTTTGTGACCAAAACCGGTTAATTCCTGCCTAAATCGCTATTTAAAGTTTGTATTTGGGAGCAAAAGCGGTTAAATCCATTTTGTTTTTTTGATTAATTTCAAAGCCTGTATCATAAATTAAATCTAAATATTCACGTTCTATTAACAACGTTGATCCCAATGTATGTGCGTTTAAAATTTGTAATTACTGCTTAGGTCCAAGATGTTATACGTTTTTCTCCTCTCCTGAAAAATGTATGTAAATGGATTTAATCGGTTTTGCACGCGACCTCCTCAATTACACCTTTAAAAAAGGAGACATTAAGGAATGCCAGAATATTTGCAGGAATTTTGGAAAAGAGAATAAGGACGCATATGGAAGAACCGCTAGAGGATAACCAATATGGATTCAAGCCAAATAGAGGAGTACAAGACGCCATCTTTAACCTCAGACAAGTAAGTGAAAAGGCAATCAGAGAAGTGAGGGAAATACATTATTTATGCTTCATTGATCTAGAAAAGGCATTTAACAGAGTAAACACAGATGACACATGGAGGTTTTAAAAGAAAGAGGAAGTAGAATGTAGTGAGAAGTGTACAGAGCTTGTATAAAAATACAAAAAGTTAAGTAAAAACACGGCATGAAGAATCGATACTCTTCGAAACAACAAAGGGGGTGAGGCAGGGATGTGTTTGGAGTCCCCTGCTGTTCTCCCTAGTGCTGGATGAAGCAATTACAAAGATAAGAAAGGAATCAATATATGTATTATGAGGTAGGAAGCTGCAAAATGAAAGAAATATGTTACACAGACAATATGATCTTATTAGCGAAGAACGAAGGAACATGTAAATAAGAAGATAAGAAAGAAGAAACAAAGCACACAATAGAACTAGAAGGAGAAGGGTTAGAACAAGTACACAGATTCAAATATCTAGGTTCGATAAGAAGAAGAGATAAAAGAAAGGAGAGAAGCTGAAGGAAGACTTCTTAACAGTATTAAAAACACGTTCCTAGGAAACAAAGAGATCCCAAAAGAAACTAGAGTGCAAATATTCAAAAAAGTAGCAGGACCAGTATATACAGGGTGTCCCAAAAGGTATAGTCATAAATTTATGGGCTTGTTAATTATGGTTTTTAATTCTAAAATTCAATTAAACTTATGTTCTATTATCAACAGTTACCGAGTTATGGATAAATTCATTTATTTTTATACGTAGTAGTCGAACGCCAAAAACAAATGCTGATTACTTGTCGTCAGATTTTGAAAGCTTCTCGGTGACACTACATAAACGTATAAAGTTGAAAATGGAAAGATTTACTAGACATGAATATGCTGAAATGCATTTTATTTACGGATTTTGTGTATACTAGAACAAGGAAATCATGTTGAACAATTACTCTAAGGTCCGTGGCATTTGAAAAGTGTTAATGTTAAGTTAATTTATAAAATTTCAACCATATTAACGTCTAGTAAATCTTTCCATTTTCAACTTTATACGTTTATTTAATGTCACCGAGAAGCTTTCAAAATCTGACTGACAAGTAATCAGCATTTGTTTTTGGCGTTCGACTACTACGTATAAAAATAAATTAATTTATCCATAACTCGGTAACCGTTGATAATAGACATAAGTTTATTTGAATTTTAGGATCACAAAACCATAATTAACAAGCCCATAAATTTATGACTATACCTTTTGGGACACCCTGTATATATAGGCGTATCAACCCAGTAGGGTTATTGCCTCACCCTTCAAGGGTGCTTATTCCCTAACTACATAATTTGTTACAAAAGAACATGTTACATGTGGGATGAATATTTGAGTCCTATTTTCTTTTATTTCGCTTCCAAACACAATTGCTGGACTCGCGAACTCACTTATTATTAAATTATTCTTTTCTTTCCTTAAACAATCTTTTCCAATTTACTATTTCCATTGCTTGCAGGTCTTCTATTACATTCTCTTTCCAACTCGTTTTAGGTCTCCTCGGTGTCTTTTCATGTCAGGTTTCCATTCTGTCACTTTCTTAATTGCTCTCGTGTCCTCACATCTCATTATGTGACCGAACCACTTTAGTCTTTGTGCTTTCACGAGTTTCATGATATCTTCTCCCTTCATTGCATTCACTATTTCAAAATTCATTCTTCTCCTATATTGTTCGTCTTCCGTTTTTACAGAGTCTAGTATCTTCCTCATAATTCTTCTTTCAAAACGGCGTAATTCTTCCTCATCTGCTTTTCGGAAAGACCAGATTTGCATAGCGTATGTTACTATTGGTCGAATTAACGTTTTGTACACTCTTATTTTCGTTGTTTTACTAAGTTGTTTGTTGTTAAAGGTGTTTATAGCTACAGAAACATCTGCTCCCTCTTTGTATTCTCTCATGTATTCTTTTATTTTGTATATTTGGTCTTGTTATAACTGCTCCTAGATAGTTAAAAAGATTTACTTCTTCGAAGGTGTATCTTTTAACCCGTAAATTTGTCATTTGTTCCTGGTTTTTGCTGATTTTCAAGTATTTTGTTTTTTTTTCTCGTTAATCTGAAGTCCATAGTATTTTGCCTCCTTTTCTAGCTGTTGCGTGTTCTCTATCAGACTTTTTTTGCTTCTGCCGATTAAAACCAAGTCATCTGCATACGTCACGACCTGTGATTCTTTGTTCGAGATTGTGTCATGTATGTTTAGTTTTTTTATTCAATTTTGACGCTTTAAACTGTCATTATTAACTCCATAGCAACAGCTGCAAGTAACTGTTTATTTACTAGTGAGTTAATAGTATATTACGTACCAAGTGCGGAAAAGTGGATTTTTACTAGACGAGTATGGCAGGTTTGAGTACGAGCGATAGTGAGTACTTAAATAGCCCCTTTAAAATCAATAAATAATAAATGTAGTTCTATATCGTGTGCCTCTGCTTTTTCCACCGTTTGTCCAAGCATGTGTATCGCATCTGTGGTACTCCTACCGGGCCTAAAACCCTGTTGATAATCACCCACTATCCTCTCTGGGTATTCTTGTAATCTTTTCTTGAGGGTATACGCAAACACTTTGTATGCTGTATTTAATAGGGTTATGCCCCTGTAGTTGTCACAATTCTCTTTTTCTCCTTTTTTTGGGATAAGTATTATGGTTCCAATTTTCCACTCTCTAGGCATTTTGTCTTCCTTCCATATTTCACGTACTAGATCATGTATCTGTTCAAATAGTGCTGGGCCCCCATATTTCATTAACTCTGTAGGGATTGTGTCCGGTCCTGCCGCTTTATTGTAGCAGTACCAGTAATAACATATAATTCAGAACCAGTCAGCGAAACAAATTAAGCAGCACTGAAATAAGGTTTCTAAGAAAAATAGAGCACAAAACGATCATGGACAGGAGAAACTGAAAGTAATACCAATACAAACAACTACAGAAGAGGGACAACTGAGATGGATCGGCCATGTTTTGAGGATAAGCAAAGAAAGAACAATAGGGCAAATATATGAAGCAATAAAGAAAAGTAAAGGAAGACCCAGAAAAACATGGAACGAAGAACGGAGAGCAGCAGCGGAAAGGAGAGGAGCAAAGTGGAATGACGAGCAAGATAGAACAAGATGGAGAGAAACCTGGAAAAAACAGACACTGGACTAATATAACTCGGCAGTCTTACACTCGAAAGATAAAGGCATTAGGACTAAGTCAGTAATAGTTATTGAAGTATCAAGGGCGGTAGGTGCGTTTTACCGGTCGAGGGTAAATGTGTGGAGACCGACGTATAGCGGAGGTCTCCATTTTTTACCCGAAACCGGTAGCACCTACGTCCGTGATTCAAATTAAATGAATCTAAATTTGTTCATGTCAAAGTGACAATAATTGTGTGATAACTGTAAAATTATCTAAAAATCCCACTATCTAAAATGACAAAAAACACTCAAATTTTCATATTTTATTACTTACCGCCTCCCGATCGGTAAGTGAATGCCTTACCGATCAGTAATTTGTAAGCATAACTTTCTATTGTCATAATTAAATCAGTAAACATGTCAAATTGACGGATCGTGGAAAAATAGTAACATAATACTTACTTGAAGAACGCATCGTGCAATTTCTGATAATCAATATCGATTTTTCCTAGTTTTGGACGTGCTCGTTCCCTCATCTTAGCTTTTAGAGTTTTTGATTCGTCCTTATCTTGCAAAGAAGCTCGCATTTCCGTAATACCAGTCCTTTTAATAAAATCAGGTAGATTAAATGGAGGTTTTTCAATGCCTCGTTTCCCTTGTAGATACTTACGTTTAAAGCACCAATGCCGGGGAACCTAATTATAAATAAAACAAATTAAAAATTCGCTCTTTAAACGCATGGTTTGTCTTATTTTAAGTTACCATTTTGTACAGCTTTAAATTATATTTAAAAAGGGAACAAGCCTAAAGCTCGGTTCATAGCCTGGTAGCGATATAGTGTTAAGCAAAATAAAACTTGATACACAGCTTCCGTTGCTGTGTTCAACATGAAAGCTTGATTGTATGGAATCAGGGGAAGAGAGAAAAATTTGTAAATACTGCGATAAAAGCTATTATCAGCTGTTTTAACTGCCTGCTCTGCTATTTTTCACCCAAGCTGCAGCAAGAGAGGGCAATTAGAGCTAAATACTGGAAATTAACCATCAGTATTTAAACGTTGCACAACTGAGAACCCAGCTGAGGACCCCCAAGGTGACACAGAGGAATCATTTATCTCTCTGAGTGATACATTAGAAACAAATACAGAGAAAATGAGTGCAGGCACCAAGGGATCATCTGATTATGACCTGTTTAAAATAATTAAAGATAAGCTCTCAAAATCTACTACCCGCCTTGAAGGTATATTAAAGAAAATTGAGGTTTTACGGCAATTGATAAACTTTCCTACCATTACATGGACAGAAAATGAAATGACCGCAAGAACAGAGGTAGAAAGAGAATTCTTAAACTCAAACCTGACCCAAAATATTTTGGAACCGACTAGACATAGAGATGGACAAACACTGCTATCTTGGACCTACTGATGACAAATGGGGCAGATATGATAACACCTCTGGAATTGAGCTCCAGTAGTGGTCTGAGTGACCACCTGGTTATCATTATGACCCTTCAGTTAGAGTCTCAACCAAGCATGAACCATTCTAACCCATGAAGTCCAAGGATAAACTATCGTAACGCAAATTTGGACATCATTAAAGCCCAACTGATGGAACTTATATAATGTGTCTACGGATAGGTGATACAAGAGGAAAAACTTTTTTATTATTGATTTCTCAGAAAATTTTATTCTTGATAATAATTTTTGCTGTGTATAATAGTCTTATTTCTCATGTTACTTTTCCTGCAGGTGATCATTTAAGGCGCCTAGGGAGTAAATTCTCACTTCAGTTTTGGGACGACTTCGTTAGAACTAAAATAGGCAGCCAAATATACTAAATAGCCCTTTGGCATAAAACCCTGTTTATTTTTTCCGTTACTCAGGTTAGTGGTAGTTACCCGCAGTGGTTGGGGATAAGTAAGAGTGACAGGTTACATGCTGTGCAGCGTTAAACATCTTAATCTGCCTATGTTATTTACAATTTTAGATGTGTTTTGCAGCTTGACGTTAAAGAATTCTCGACCAAAGGAAGATTTTTGACCGCGGGCGATCATGCTGTAGGCTAAGGCCAAATTTGGCGCCAAACGTGTTTTAATTTAAAATTTATAATATTTTGTGGCAATAACAGATACTGGATATTAGTATTTTAGTACACTATAGATATAGTAATTCTGTTATGTTATGAAATAAAAATTTTAAAAATGCATTAATAGTTTTTAAAATCATTTCTTCGTTTGTGCTAGAGCAAACTTGGTAGAACCTCCCGAACATGTATGTTTTAAAAACTGGAATGGCATTTCGACGGCGATGGAATCAGCTATAATTGTCGAAGGTTTTCGAAAGTCAATTAAAACACACGGGTTAATTTATGGGAAAGTAATTGGTGACGGGGACAGCAGTATGTACAAAAAATTAATTGCTACCGCGCCATATGGTCCGACATTCGTGATAGAAAAAGTAGAATACCGAAATCATCTCCTTCGAAACTACATAAACAAATTAAGCGAACCATCCAAGGATACAAATTTTCCTATTATCCTCAGAAAGAAGGTAACGTCCAGTGACACTTTAGGCAGATTTCGGTATGCTGTTACACAAGCAATAAAATTTAGAAATCAGGAAAACGTATCCTTTTGCGAAAAGCAGGAATTGCTTAAAAAAGACATAGTAAATGGACCAAGACACATTTTTGGTGAACATAGTCAATGTGATAGATAAGAAGAAGGTAGTCGAAGAGGTAAGTGCTTGTTTTTTAACTCGCATAAATTACGCTGCACACACAAAATTTTCTAGGGAACTGTGCTATTTTGTGATCTATACTAAAGGTGGAATAAATGTAGAACAAATTAAAAGGTGCGTTTTGATATCATATAACAAAGAGTAAAGCAATAATATTTGTTTTTTTATTTCACAGGGATGCTTCATTCTGGAACGACAAGATGGTTGAAAAACTATCTGAATTTTTTATGAACTCCTATTTACCAGAGCTTGTCGATTCAAGGAGATCTCGTCAGCAAAGTCTCAGGAAGATTTATATGTCATAATAAATGACCTCCAAAAAAACCTAGTATATAGGTAAATACATCCTGTTCACTGGATTTTGATAAATAGCGAATTCCGATGCTAATTTAGCTTTATGAAAATATTGGCCCTCCTAATTATTTTAGACCAAAAATCAAGTTTTTTGAAAAGAAAAAATTCTGAATCCAGCTAGTTGTCTTATTCGCTGGAATAATGAGCTTTCGCAAACCAAAACCTTTAAAAAATAAAAATTACAAAACTTAAAAAATGCCATAAAAATTTCATTACCAACAAATCACACCTGTTTCTTGATTTCCCTATATCTCAAAATACAATGAACGCGGTGCATGTAAATAAATTATAATATAATTATCTTTAGTTATTTGTTAATCACTCTACTGTAACCATTTATTAATTTTAAGTTATCAATTTATTATAATTATTACTTTGTTTTGCTTTGTTTTTTGTGTAAATACAAATATTTGGGAAGGGTTTGTTTGAATAAATTCTTACATTCTTTGTATGTGTTGAGTATTGGCAAAACAGAACTCCAGTTCCAAGAAGGCGATAATAATCTCTAAACCCATCGAGACATTCCTAATCCCTTGTTATTCCTATTAGCAGCAAAGCGCTGTGAGGCAGGTCAGTTCACAATTATTATCTACATATTCTTCTTGTATTATAAGTTGCCTAACTTGGAAATAGATTTAATTGAACAAATTAATTATTTGTAGAAACTAAAAAAAACAATTTCCGTACAAATAATCTACTCTTTGAAAGGATTCGAAATATCTAAGGTTTTTAAAACAAAATTAAATAATAACTACGGCATATTGGAAACAATTTCAATCAATAAATCAGATTAATTCCAAAACCAAAACAAATAGATCAGATTTGTTTACGTAGAATAAATTTCCCATTGTTTATCGGCAATATCCATAGTCGCCGCAACTTCCAAACTCAAATGTAGGGGCAGGAAATTAATAGAAAGTTTTTATGAAATTCGGATAAGTGATAAGAGCTTCAGACGTGAGTTCCCATAAGCCTTAAGACAATTTTCCTCAGTTTTGGACTTTGAAAAAATTTCATAAATTTTTTCAAATTGTGAATTTAAGTCTTAAATGATTACCTGCAGGAAAAGTAACATGAGAAATAAGACTATTAAACACAGCAAAAATTATTATCAAGAATAAAATTTTCTGAGAAATCAATAATAAAAAAGTTTTTCCTCTTGTATCACCTATCCGTAGACACATTGTATAATTGGGAACATTAACAGATGACTCTAACATCGACGGATCCTACGACTTCTTTATGAGAAAATGTCAGGAATATCTGTCCATGAACTCGCCGATGTCAAAACCGAAGAAATCGTTGGATAAGCCATGGATCAAATTTGAGGAAAGAAAACTTGCGAGAATGATACATAGGGCGTGGGTTAGGTACAAAAAGACAGGGTAGAACATCGACTAACATATAGCAACCTTGCAAATGAGTTTATAAGTAAAGTAAGAAACCGGCATCTGGAGTACGAGGAGGAAGTGATATCGGATGGTGAAACGAGGCTAACAAAGCTCTATATTTTGCTAACCTAAACATAATGGCAGTTAATAAAGTCTACATAACTTACATAAGGTCCATATTGGAATATGATCACAATGCTATATTATAGACATAGACCATTTAGAGAGTACAAAGAACAGTAACACAAATCCCAAGAGAAATTAGGCATGAAGAACATAGATGCGGGCGACCTCCTCGAGACATATAAAATATTAAATAATTGTTACAACATTCCTGGATGTGCGAGTATCTTTAACCGATCTGTGGACAACAGACTGAGAGGTCATCACCAAAAATTAGTTAAGGAAAGAACGAGGTTGGGACTGCGAAACCACTCTCTGGTTAATAGAGGCATCAACAGTTGGAATGGATTACCAACGGATTGTTTAAACTCCTCCACTGTCCAAGAAGGAAATGGATAAAATAATGATACAAAATCGACATTGATACGTCGTTAATACTATGTTTATATTGAAGACATTATGAAATTATTGTATATACATATGTATAACTATAACTGAACCATGCCATGAATGGTGCTAGATATGTGTATAGCAGCTTGAGCTGCTGCCATAACTAAATAAAACTAAATAAAATCAAAGTTACCTGAACAGTATTTCTGTGAGCTTTAAGTTGAACTAGTAGTTTAGGATCTCTTGCTGTAACGTCATGCATTTCTACAACATCGGGTCTATTTACTAGCTGTTTCAGTTCAGCAACGCTCAATCGAGTAAGTTTCTTTAGCTTCCGTTTTGACAGTTTTGATTTATCTTCTTTCAATTTCTATAAACATAAAAATATATGAATACATAAGCATCCAATGCATACAAAAAAGTTTAAACTTACCTCGTCTCCTTCCTCGACTTCTTCTTGGAAATGATCTCCTAAAATGGGCAGAGCTTTGCTCGACAGTGAAGTGGCAATAGCTAATTGTGGAGGGGGAATTAAAGGTTTCAGATCGGCAATTTTGAAAGCTTCAAATATGTGGAAAAACAGACGGTACTGCGGTGCTAACTCATGTAACCCTAAATATTCTTGAATATACCTGCGATAAGCACAAACATTAGCCGAATAATTACACAAAAAACAAAGAAAAGTTATAATTAAGTGAAAAAAAACTCACTCTACGTCTGGATCAGGTTCTCCAGTTTCGGTACTTAAAGAAGCATCACTATTTTTATTTTCTTCCATCTTCCTTCTGTTCTTTTTCTTTTTCTTCTTCTTTTTATTTTTACTAATTTTAATATCTCTGTTTTGTTTGGCAGTGTTATCACTTTCTCTTAATCTAACATCCTAAAACACAAGATCAATTGTGAATGAAGTAAACTAAAAAGAATCAGCAAAAAAATTTCACCTTGCAATAAAGGCTCCTACAGACGATGTGACAAACATCGGCCAATGCTGGCGTTTGTGAATGTGAATAAAATTCGAGACAGCATTTGCCGAATGTAAACATTTGCCGTATGCTACTCCACACGATGTGTCCAACGCTAGATTTGCTAGTACATCTAGGCCAACATTCGCCTACCCTTTGATTTGTGCAATATTTACCGCCTACTAAGCGAACGTCCACAAACGCCAACATTTGTGTACATTTGTGATGTGCGGATCATACACACGGTGTGGCAAACGTGCATTTGGCCAACGTTGGCCGACGTTTGTCACATCGTCTGTAGGGGCCTTAATATATTAACACACAACTCTAAAACAATTACAAACCTTATACCACACACAATTAGCATAATTAAAGTGAATGTCGTAACAATACATCTGTACTTACTGTATTATCATCTCTTTCCCAAAGTGGCATAGAAGCATCTTTTTCTTCCTCACCAGGTAGTCCAGGTTTTGCTGCAGCAACAGCAGCGGAATTTTCATTTCCAGCCTCATCCGTGCCCAATTCCATAGCTCCTTGATTTTTCAATTCCAAAACCTGTTCCAACACTTGTGGCCACAGAATAGATTAGGTTAGCTAAAGCTAACTTGTGGCAATACTACTTCAGTGGTACGAGTGGTACTATTCTGTGAGTGGTACCGCTACCTTCCGTCACAGAACATTAAACCCTCCATTAATGCTAAAATTCAAAGTAATCGCCACAACAAAGATAATAAACTTAAGAGATGCAACGTAGCTAACGTAATAGTGTAATGCGTTGCCAACCTTACTTTTGCGTAAGTGCTTATTACAAGCGGGAACTTTCCGTATTTGAATGGAAATTTCCGTAGTTTCGCTGCGTTTGCGAAAGTTACACAAAATTTTTACAACTTTCAACAATCTAACCACAAAAACATGCAGACAAAAGATTAGAGAATCGTTTATTATGACAATTTTTACATATTAAATTCGACATCATCAGTATCAAGCGGTTTCTAGGTTTAGTTTTGATTAAATTTAGGTAGAACCATAGAGGAAATAATATAAATAGAGACCCCACGTTACGAGCGAAAGTGTAACCTAACTACCTAACCCGTGTCTACTTAGACACGGGTTAATGAGACAAAGTTTAACTGGAAGGTAAATTTATGAGCAACATTAAGTTTATTATTTTAAGTTGCATTTGCTTGACTAGTCACGAAAACATTTACACATTGTTTTTATATCTGTCACCTTAGAAGCAGACATTATTTTTATATCTGTCACCTTAGAAACAGAGAAACGTACTGCTAGATAGGTACGTAGAAAATCGTCGCATTCAATTTATTAATTAATAAATATTAATTTTTATTATAATTGGGGGTTTCAGAAAAAAATTAATACACGACTCGTCAGTAAAATGTTTTACTTTACTGGGAGCCCTGTAAAATACTCGGCACAGAGTGCTTCGTATTTCACTGTAGCTCCTCGTAAGTAATGGATCATTTTCCTGACCCTTGAGTAAATAACTATTATTCAATCATATCCCATGAGTTCAAAAAGAAATTACATAAGGCTTGGCCATGGAAAAATAATAGTATATTACGTCACTAGGAGTAGAAAGCGCAATTTTTGTGATCAGCTCAGAAGGTTGCGGCCGAGGCGATAGCCGAGGCCAAGCAATCTGGGCGAATAAAGAAAAAATGTATTTTATTCCCGCTCTTCTTCAAAAACTCCGTACGTGTGACACATCGTTGAAAAGAGAAAAAAGAGGTGAGTTTAGTTACGACAAAATTCAATATGGCGTCCATATGAAAATCAAAAGTAGGTAGTTCTTCATAGAATAGAAACAAAGCGTCATAACTATAAACATATTGTACCACCCGATTCTCCGTAAAAAAGTGCCTTCACAATGTACAAGGCTTGAAACTAATCCCGAGATATTTTGGAAAACAGAAAACTATAAATTTCGGTTTTTCTAAGATATCTCGAAAACGGTCAAAGTTGGCTGTGATTTCTCAACGGATATGAAATGAGCATTAAAATTCTTAAAACTTTCCCTATTTAACCAACTTTGTAGCTTTTATTATAGTTTCCGGGATCCTAATGGTGGGGATTGAATTTGGGACACACTGTATATGCTTACAGAGCCAAAAGGGTTAATTTTAAAATTTCACATTTATGAAGGTTCTTTAGATGTTTACCTATAGCGGAAGCGGACATACAGAAAAGGTAGTTTTGCATTTACTGGAAGAGAAATTAGGTAAAGGACATGCCGTGTATCCAGATAATTATTACAAGTGTTGAGTTGGCCACCAAGCTGCTACAGGAAAATACATATTGTACTGGAACGCTAAGAGTTGACAGAAAGAACAATCCTAAAGAGGTAATAGGTGCGTTCGTTTATCTGTTCGGAACGCTCTTTTTACTCCAAAAACTCTGTTCCGCGTTCGTTTATTACAGAACTCCGCATTCGTTTATAACGGATCGGAACATTTGGAGTTTGCTCGGAACATTTTCTGGAGTAAAAACAGCGTTCCGAACAGATAAACGAACGCACCTTATGACTGCAAATCTAAAACGAGCAGGAGCAGAGAATAAATCTATGTTTTGTGATGGAGTACATGTTGGAAAATGGCGTGACAAACGTAATGTTCAGTATATTAGTAGTTTGGAAGCGAAATGGGCATTTTTAGAAACAGAAGAGGACAAGAATCTGAAGCCTGCAGCTATTATTGGTTATAATGCGTTTACGTCTGGAGTAGACAGACAAGATCGGATGATGGCGTACTATCCATGCGATCGTAAAACCATACGATGGTACAAGAAGTTGTTTATACATGTGCTGCAGATGAGCTTCATAAATGCATATCACTTATACAAGTATGGCTAGTCTGAACGTGTGCGCCTATACGACTTTTGATCAGATATAATTAGGAGTTTGCTAGCCAGACGATCTATTACCGATTTACCAAGAGTTTCTACTTCTCGCACGCATGTTGCCCACATTATTTGCAAAATAGAAAAAACAGTTAAAGAAACAAAAGGAGCTAAAGAATCCAAAAGAGTTAGCAGAAAAGAATGCAAAGTATGTAGGCAGAAGAAAATAAGGAAGCAAACAGCGTATGAATGAAAAATATGCCCTGGACAACCCGGTTTTTGCCAGCAGTGTTTTGAAGAATATCACAAAAATGTTTAAATAGTTGACAAATAAACGGTTTTGAGTTCGAAAATGCGTTTGGTTATTTTTTTAACACAAATTACCTGTACACTCCGATCGGAGTGTTCGGCATCTAGTCAAGATTTTCATATGCGATGCTAACCACTACGATCGGAGTGCATTTTTTTTCTTTGGTTTTAGACAAAAAAAAATACACTAAAATCCTTTATAGACTACTTTTACTTCATATTTTGTAAAATAAAACAAAAATTTTTAAAAAATAATTTTGGCGTCAGCCACCATCCCAAATATACATCGACAGTCAACCTGTTAAAGCATAATAAAAATGCTTAAATTACATGGAAATAAAAAGGTTTTGTTAGTTCAACATAACAGCAATGTTACCATAAAATAAACTCTACAGATAAATTCGTGACAATAAATGTCCTACTCTGAAGTAAGTACTAACTGATTATTTAATTCTGAATCCCTAACATGTTACAATAAATAATTAAAAAATAATTATAGAAAAGATAGTTAGGTAATTTTTTTATTTGCTACAAATTACAATAACTTATCTCTAGTTTTATGTGTTTTTTGACATATATTTTGTTACACAGAAATTAGAACTTGAATTCCTTATATTTCTTGGTTTGCTTGATGTCTAAATTCTGTTGACGCTTTCTCTTATTCTGAAATGATAAGAAATTAATATTTGTCCTTAAAATAATACGTTACTATTATCAACAACAACAATAATAATAATACTACAAACCTTCTGTTTTGCAACGTGTTCAGCTAACATGTCGCTAAGGTCTTCTTTTTGCAGCTGTGATTGATTCTCCCGCATCTGTTGTTCGTAACGAACGGCCATCGCATCACTGTCCATATCCAATTCTGAAGGATCCAAGGCAAGTTCAACCATACCTTCACGCTGTTCTGACTGTGGCTGTCCACCTCTTTTAGCTGATATAACTGCAGGAGGAGGTGCACCGACACCGGTCATGTCATACACGTGATTGCTTGCCATCATAGCACCACCAATTCGTTCGTTACGCTTTTCTGGCAATACATGATACAAAACTGGAGTTTCACCTCTGTATAAATAGAAAGAAAATTGTTAATTTATATTAAATAAAAAAGATATAACATTATTTACCCTTCCATTTCACTTTCAATTTTCTTCTTTCGTAACTCGATTGCCTCGGGTGTTTCCATACCGGCTGGTATGCTTGTTAATCCACTAGGCGTAACTAAACCTTCAGCTGGTGTAATTAGACCACTTTCATCTGCGATTGATTGCTTATCCTTATCTTCTTCTTCTTCCTCTTCCTCGCTTTCTTCTTCAGATTCCGACTCTAGCTCACCCCATAATGAACGATCGATATTAATATCTTCTCCCACATCCTAATTGTCAAAACAATTTTATATTTCATTCCTAAGATACTCTCGTTTTCCTTTAATAAGTTCCAGAAAATAACATGAAAAATTAATACTCACATCAACGTTAGCCTGATTTGTACCGAACACATCACCGTACAATGGTTTACCACTTTCATCAACGGGTGGTTTACCCCAACCACCTGCATGATAACCGAATGAACATCCATCAGGAATCGGTGCATTCAAACCGGGTATTTTAAGGTTTGGATAGCTTGGAGGTGGTCCGTAACGTTGCATAGCAATAAGCCACGGTGGAGGTACTTTATGTGCATTTGGTCCAACAGGCATACCTAATGCTGTACGGAGTTCCTCTGATAAATCACCGGGTTTCTTTTCTCTTAGTCTCGTTTCGAATTCCTTGCCTTCGTAATATAAATCACCGTGGATTGTCATTTTTGGTTTCGTCTGCCACCTACATACAAAAAAGACAACAAAATTACATTGTTATTTTTTTGAGGATATTTCATCACCAGTTGCTAAACATTTTAGATTAAACAGGTAAAAAAGTATTCCAAAAACTACCAAATGGTTACTGGATGTACTAGTCAGGGATTGAGCAGGAAGAACACGCCTAAGCTTGGGTAGAATGTATGATACAAAAAGAAAAGATGAGATACATGTAGAAGGAAAACTGTGTAAGTGAAAGAATTTTAACATTATAAATGAACGAAGAGGAAGTATTTTGCATAGAAAATGAAATGATAGGAAACTTGCATTTTATGTGCAGAGAAATTCGTAAAATAACAAGAGAAAGGAAAAGTAGAAATAAGGAATCCACTTTTTATTCAATAAGCAAATAAGGCCAAAAGTTAGATACATAAAAAAAAAAGATGACCGGAAATAGGAGGTGCCCACTTCATGGAAAGAATGATATTAAAGAACACAAAAGTTGCAGACTAAAAGAACAAAGGGTAAAGCAGCAATTTCCAAACACATTAGATGAAAAGTCAAGACATTTAGACAAAGAAGCACAAATAGAAGAAATATGGGGGAAATTTAAAAAAGCAATCTTAGAGGCAGTAGAGGAAAGCTGTGGCATTACAAAAATAATAAACAAAAATGTAAGTAAAAGAGGCAGTAAAAAGGAAAAAAGGAAAAGATATCAAAATTCAGGAAAACAAGATGATTAGATAGAATATAAAATAGAAAGGGGATATGTAAACAGAATTATAACGGAGGAAAAACAAAAAACTTGGAGAGACTTCGGGCAGAAAATGAAGAACGCATACACAGAAAATCAAAAGTTATTCTATGGCACGATGAAAAATATGAGGAAAGGAAGAACACCAACACTAAATAATATTAACGATGAAAATTGAGAAACTATAACTAAAGAAGAACATATGTATAATGGAATGGTAGCGACAATATTTTAAAAGGTTATTAGAGGGAAAAGACCTAGAAAAACGAAGAAGTCAAAGAAGCAATTAGTAAGACAAAAGTAGGAAAAGCCCCCGGACATGACTAAATAATCACAGGAATGATAAAAGCAACATCAGAAACATATTTAACAAAGTGATGAGTACAGGACAAGCACCAGAGGACTGGAAAAAGGGAATAATTACACCGATCTTGAAAAAAGAAGACATTAAGGATTGTCGGAACTATAGAGGGATCATATTGCTTAGCATGGTAGCAAAAATATTTGCAGGAATTTCGGAAAAAAGAATAAAGACGCATATAGAAGAAACGCTAGGGGATAACTAATACAGATTCAGGCCAAATAGAGGAGTACAAGACGCCATCTTTAACCTCACACAAGTAAGTGAAAAAGCAATCAGAGAAGTGACGGAAATACATTTATGCTTCATTGACCTAGAAAAGGCGTTCAACAGAGTAAACAGAGGTGACATATGGAAGTTTTAAAAGAAAGAGGAAGTAGAACGTAGTGAGAAGTGTACAGAGCTTGTATAAAAATACAAAAAGCTAAGTAAGAACGCGGCATGAAGAATCGATACTCTTCGAAACAACAAAGGGGGTGAGGCAGGGATGTGTTTTGAGTCCCCTGCTGTTCTCCCTAGTGCTGGATGAAGCAATTACGAAGATAAGAAACGAAGCAAAATATTATGAGGTAGGAAGCTGCAAAATGAAGATATAAGAGTACTAGAAATATATTACACAGACGATATGATATTATTAACGAAGAAACATGTAAATAAGAAGACAAGAAAGAAGAAACAAAGCACACAATAGAACTCGAAGGAGAAAGGCTAGAACAAGTACACACATTGAAATATCTAGGTTCGATAAGAAGAAGAGATAAATGAAAGGAGAGAAACTGCAGGAAGACTTCTTAACAGTATTAAAAACACGTTCCTAGGAAACAAAGAAATCCCAAAAGAAACTAGAGTGCAAATATTCAAAAAGGTAGCAATACCAGTAATAACATATAATTCAGAATTAGTCAGTGAAACAAATTAAGCAGCACTGAAATGAGGTTTCTAAGAAAAATAGAGCTCAAAACGGCCATGGACAGAATGGGCAATATAACTTACCAGGAGAAACTGAAGGTGGATCGGCCATGTTTTGAGGATGAGCGACGAAAGAACAACAAGGCAAATATATGGAGCAAAAATAAAGAAAAGTAAAGGAAGACCCAGAAAAACATGGAGCGAAGAACTGAGAGCAGCAGGGGGAAGGAGCGGTGTAAAGTGGGATAATGAGCAAGATAGAACAAAATGGAAAGAAACCTGGAAAAAACAGACACTGGACTAATACAACCCGGCAGCCTTACACTTAGGATTAAGTCAGTAAATAGTAACAAAATACTTACTTGAAGAACGCATCGTGCAATTTCTGATAATCAATATCGATTTTTCCTAGTTTTGGACGTGCTCGTTCCCTCATCTTAGCTTTTAGAGTTTTTGATTCGTCCTTATCTTGCAAAGAAGCTCGCATTTCCGTAATACCAGTCCTTTTAATAAAATCAGGTAGATTAAATGGAGGTTTTTCAATGCCCCGTTTCCCTTGTAGATATTTACGTTTAAAGCACCAATGCCGGGGAACCTAATTATAAATAAAACAAATTAAAAATTCACTCTTTAAACGCATGGTTTGTCTTACTTTAGGTTACCATTTTGAACAGCTTTAAATTATATTTAAAAAGAGAACAAGCTTAGAGCTCGGTTCATGATATAGTGTTAAACAATATAAAGCTTCATACACAGCTTCCGTGGCTGTGTTCAATATGAAAGGGGACGAGAGAAGAATCTGTAAATACTGCGATAAAAGTGTTGTGAAAGATATTATCAGCTGTTTCAACTGCTCTGCTATTTATCACCCAAGCTGCAGCATGAGAGGGCAATTAGAGCTAAACACTGCAAATTAATCGTAAGTATTTAAACGTTGCACAACTGAGAACCCCGCTGAGGACCCCCAAGGTGACGCAGAGGAACAATTTATCTCTCTGAGCGATACATTAGAAACAAATACAGAGAAAATGAGTGCAGGTACGAAGGGATCATCTGATTATGACCTGATTAAAATAATTAAAGATCTCAAAATCTACTATAATCCATTCAGAAAACTCCCGTGACGTTTACGCTGTCAAATGAAAATTTGGGAGTGTACTTTATGTACAGAACTTATCAACTTTTTTAGTGAATGTACTTAACGTCAAACTGAAATGTAAGGTTATGATAAATCATTTGTTATTTTCGTAAAATTAAGTAGAACAAGGTAAAAATGTGTTTATTAATCTTTGATAATAAACTTCGTTGGTGCTTCTGTTCATCCATTTCTCTAAAGATTATGAATTATAAAACGTAACTTGAATAATATATAATTTAAGTGTCAAAGTGAACACAAAACAAACAAAAGCATTAAATTTAAATTTAAAGGTGCGCCAATCTCAAATCTAAAAGTTTTTAATAGCCTAATAGGGATTTTCATATTAACCAACACATGGTGACTTTTATGTCACGGGAGTTTTCTGAATGGATTATACCCGCCTTGAAGATATATTAAAGAAAATTGAGGTTTTACGGCAATTGATAAATTAACTGCAAAAGTTAATAAATGTGAGAAAACCAAAAGGACTTCAATGTCGCTGTGAGAGAAAAAATAAAAGGTTGAGAAACTAGTTGAAAACATGCCAAAATCCACAGGACCAAATTAATGCTCTGGAGATTATCAGGGAAATACACAATAGGGAGCGCTATGTCAACCGAATGTAATTTTATATGGTATGTGTTAAGGTTTTTAACCCTCTTTTGGCTATTTTTTGTATCTTAATGGCGAATGCTGCCGAATTGGCACGAAGCCTTAAGATTTGTCTATTTAAGCAAGATTCGCTTGCTTTTTAACTCTCTTTGCTCTTCGTGATCTTACCTTAAGTAAAGTATGCTCGACTAGTTTTACATGTTACCATTATCTTGGCGGCGAATCTGTAGCTTAGCACGTGGTTATTTAGGTAAATTATTGTTCATTTGTGTTATACGTTAGTGCTTTATTTGAAAGTTAAAAGTAAATCATTTAAAATTACCAGTGAATTTATTTATTGAACTCTAAAACCAGCGCAGTTACAATTACAATTCGTGCAGTCCACTCTATCGAAGATCAATTGAAACAGTATGCAAGAACCTGATTGTGACGACAGGATGGGGACCTCCAGCAAACCATAAGGATTTTCGAAGAAGCAGAAGGGTTAGACGAAATCTCGAGAGAAGTTAAACATGTGGTTAGACTTGGGAAATTTAATCCAATGACTAACTCCCCAAGGCCAGTGAAGGTAGTAATGGGAAGCGCCAGTGATCAAACTTTGCTAGAGCGCAGTGTTGTTTAATCTAAACAACTTCGTTTAACCTTAGCTGAGAAGCAACCGAACGATTAGATATATCGGGGATGTCCTGCGAATTGTGAGCAATCAGGGAAACGCCAGAGACAGCAATATCGAGAACCCCAGTAAACAGGCCAAAAAAATTGTATACTAACATCTCATCACTTATCACTAACTGCAAAGATTGATCAGCTGGTTATTGATGTTTATCAGTTGAAACCGGACATTATTATTATCACCGAAACGTGGTCAAACCCAGGCATTGCAGACTCGATAATACAAATAGCAGGATATACGTATATGACATATAAAATTGATTTGACTACTGTCATAGCGGAACCGATCACTGAGTTATATGATCCAGAGGTACAGAGTTTATGGCTTCGTATAATAATTAATGGCATTAAATTTATTATTGGAGGTATCTACAGGCCATCTACATCAGACTCTAGACCCCGAGAAAGAGAGTTCAAACTTTTGAAATTATGGATAAGGCCAGTATGATGAACGAACCAGTATTAATTCATTACATGAACAGAAAATGAAATCACCGAAAGAACAAAGGTAGAAAGAGAATTCTTAAAATTCTACACAAAAACAAACCTGACCCAAATATTTTGGGACCGACTAGACTAGACATAGAGATGGGACAAACACCTGCTATCCTGGACCAACTGATGACAAATTAGGCTTCAGTATTGGTCTGAGTGACCACCTGGTGATCATTACGACCCTTCAGTTAGAGTCTCAACCAAGCATGAACCAGTCTAACCCATTAAGTTCAAGGATAAACTATCGTAACGCAAATTTGGACATCATTAAAACGCAACTGATGGAACTTATATAATTGGGAACATTAACAGATGACTCTAACATCGACGGATCCTACTTCTTTATGAGAAAATGTCAGGAATATCTGTCCATGAACTCGCTGATGTCAAAACCGAAGAAATCGTTGAATAGTCTTTTGAGCAAAGGAAACTTGCGAGAATGAAACGTAGGGCGTGGGTTAGATATAAAAAGGACAGGACAGGCAGAACATCGGCTAACATATAGAAACCTTGCAAATGAGCTTACAAATAAGGTGAGAAACCAGCATCTGGAGTATGAAGCGGAAGTGATATCGGATAGTGGAACGAGGCTAACAAAGCTCTACATTTGGTCAGAAAGGGTTTTGCTAACCTAAACATAATGGCAGTTAAGAAAGTCTCCATAACTTAATAACCACATATTCCTTGAACAAAAATAATATTACTTTTATACTTAATGCCATTTTTCATTTTAGATCCACACGTGTGATGTACAGGGTGGCCCATTTTCGATGTTTTTAAATGGGAAGTACCCTTAATATCTGAGATAGGCAAAAACTGATGTCGGAGTCCAGGGCTCTTTTTTGATGCAGGTTCAAGTCCCGAAAACAAAATATCGCTATCTTTTGTCATTTTTTAGTTATAGCCCAAAATTCAAAATTTGGCCATATCGAAAACTTCAAATAACTCTCTTGGTTTTGAAGATATCCAAAAACGGTAAAAACATTCTACAGGCACTTTTTCAAGTAGAATATGATAGTCAATTCAGATATCTCCTAATTTTCATGTTTTAAGAATTATGGCATAAACTTGGTGTTTTTTAAATATAAGTCGTAGTTGGCCATGATATCATTAAATTTCATATTTTTTCTGTTTTCCGAAAATATATAGTTTATAGGGGTTGAATGCAGTAACAATACCTTTTTTGAACAAAATCAGATTATATGATGTTGTTAGCAATTAGTAGGCCATGGTTGATGATAGCAATAAAGAAAAGCTAATAGAGCGGGTGCATGTGACGTAACCAGGCACACAATAACGTGCCCGACTGAAAATGAACGACAGTTTTGAAAGTTAACAAAACTAAATAATTAATTTAATATTTTGTAGAAAATCTCGCGTTATCTTTAATAGCTTTTAATTATCTTGACATATGGAGATTTTACAAGTTTCTACGTATAACCTGGCAAAATTTGTAGTTTCTTGTTTTCCAGAGCTTTTCTCTAATTGCTTTCTCTGGGAAATATCACGTTCCCTAATACTCGTTTTAATCCACGATAAAATTTTCAATTACGTTTGTATCAATTAAAAATTTTAAGTAACTGAAAGTTTCCTAATTATGTAGGCTAAACCATCCCTCATCTGGTTAAACACATCTTTATTCGGTTTGATATTGTAATATGCAATATTTCCTTTTTGATAAAATTAGTATACAGGTGCATACAAATCTACCCTTTGTTTCCCCTGCAAGTGTTCAGCTGATGGCCTAGTGACGTCAGATGCACCCGCTCTATTAGCTTTTGTTTATTTCTATCATGAAGCATGGCCTACTAATTGCTAACAACATCATAAAATCTGATTTTGTTCAAAAAAGGTATTGTTACTGCATTTAACCTGTATAAACTATATATTTTCGGAAAGCAGATAAAATATGAAATTTAATGGTATCATGGCCAACTACGACTTATATTTAAAAAACACAAACTTTATGTCATAATTCTTAAAAAATGAAAATTAGAAGATATCTGAATTGACTATCACATTCTACCTGAAAAGGTGCCTGTAGAATGTTTTTACTGTTTTTGGATATCTTCAAAACCAAGAGAGTTATTTGAAGTTTTCGATATGGTCAAATTTTGAATTTTGGGCTATAACTAAAAAATAACAAAAGATAGCGGAATTTTGTTTGCGGGACTGGAACCTGCATCAAAAAAGAGCCCTGGACTCCGACATCAGTTTTTGCCTATCTCCGATATTAAGGGTACTTCCCATTTAAAAACATCGAAAATGGGCCACCCTGTACAGGGGGTCAAAGTTTGAAATTTAAAACTGATTATTTTTAATAAGTGAAGTATTTAATAAGCTATCAATTTCAAATTTGGTACAGATCTTTTAAGAAAAGCAAAACGAAAACAACTGTCAAATAATCAAAATACGGGGGGTGCAGTACTCTAAATCAAGTTAGCTAAAATGAAAAAGGGCATTATAAAAGTCATATTATTTTTGCTCAAGGAATAGGTGGTTAACGGATTGACCTCCTTTTTGCGGACACCCTGTATAAAAGACATAGACCATTTGGAGAGAGTACAAAGAACAGTAACACAAATCCCAAGAGAAATTAGGCATGAAGAATATAGGGATAGATGTCTTCATATTATGTCCTTGCCTACGCTGCAGCAGAGAAGAAATACGGGCGACCTCCTCGAGACATATAAAATATTGAATAATTGTTACAACATTCCTGGAAGTGCAAGTATCTTTAACCGATCTGTGGACAACAGACTGAGAGGTCGTCACCAAAAATTGGTTAAGGAAAGAACGAGGTTGGAACTGTGAAACCACTTTCTGGTTAATAGAGAATAGAGTCATCAACAGTTGGAATGGATTACCAACTGATTGTGTAAACTCCTCCACTGTCCAAGGGTTCAAGAGGGAAATGGACAAAATAATGATATAAAATCGACATTGATACATCGTTAATACTATGTTTATATTGAAGACTTGAAATTATTGTATATACGTATAATGGAACCATGCCATGAATGGTGCTAGATATGTGAATAACAGCTTGAGCTGCTGCTATAAATAAATAAAATCAAAGTTACCTGAACAGTATTTCTGTGAGCTTTAAGTTGAACTAGTAGTTTAGGATCTCTTGCTGTAACGTCATGCATTTCTACAACATCGGGTCTATTTACTAGCTGTTTCAGTTCAGCAACGCTCAATCGAGTAAGTTTCTTTAGCTTCCGTTTTGACAGTTTTGATTTATCTTCTTTCAATTTCTATAAACATAAAAATATATGAATACATATCCAATGCATAAAAAAAAGTTTAAACTTACCTCGTCTCCTTCCTCGGCTTCTTCTTGGAAATGATCTCCTAAAATAGGCAGAGCTTTGCTCGACAGTGAAGTGGGAATAGCTAATTGTGGAGGGGGAATTAAGGGTTTCAGATCGGCAATTTTGAAAGCTTCAAATATGTGGAAAAACTGCCGGTACTGTGGTGCTAACTCATGTAACCCTAAAGATTCTTGAATATACCTACGGTAAGCACAAACATTAGCCGAATAATTACACAGAAAACAAAGAAAAGTTATAATTAAGCGAAAAAAACTCACTCTACGTCTGGATCAGGTTCTCCAGTTTCGGTACTTAAAGGAGCATCACTATTTTTATTTTCTTCCATCTTCTTTCTGTTCTTTTTCCTTTTCTTCTTCTTTTTATTTTTACTAATTTTAATATCTCTGTTTTGTTTGGCAGTGTTATCGCTTTCTCTTAATCTAACATCCTAAAACACAAGATCAATTGTGAATGATGTAAACTAATAAGAATAATATATCAGCAAGGAATTTTCACCTTGCAATAATATATTAACACACAACTCTACAACAATTACAAACCTTGTACCACACACAATTAGCATACAATAAAGTGAATGTCGTAACAATACATCACAGTACTTACTGTATTATCATCTCTTTCCCAAAGTGGCATAGAAGCATCTTTTTCTTGCTCACCGGGTACTGCTGCAGCAACAGCAGCGGAATTTTCGTTTCCGGCCTCATCCGTGCCCAATTCCATAGCTCGTTGATTTTTTAATGCCAAAACCTGTTCCAACACTTGTGGCAATACTACTTCAGTGGTACCGCTACCTTCCATCGACTGTTCTGGGGGATCTACTTTCAGTGAAAGCAGCGACGGAAGCTGTTTCTCATTCATATTTTGTTGTTGAACAAAAGGTGGTCCTTGTGGTGGCATATTTGGATTAGGTACACCTCTACCATCTAAAATATATGTAAAGTTTAAATTAGACACCTTTTGTAAATGCTACATTAGGAGAAGTGTATTTGCATCGATCAACTTAGGGTTGCCAACAATGTCAGTTTGACCCGAAGACTTCGGGTTTTGCGATCGTCCTTCGGGCTTCGGGTTTCAAATAAAATTATTCGGGTTCATTACAAATGATACTCATGGACAAAAAGTTAGTAGAACTTCCTTTTAGCCACAATTCACAACGACAACAAAGTCAAAGCGACATCACATATTGCGACAGCTAGTTATGAAAATTATTTGAAATAATATTTCTTCGGGTCAGTATCGACTCGATGTAGAGAATAATGCTAGATTAATTAAAAGGTTTATAAATAAAATTAAATTCTTTACCTCCAAATTCTTCAGGTGCCCACCCTTGCGTTCCTGGAGGGCCAACAAAACCAGGAGGTGGTAATAACCCCTCCGGGTGAGGCGGCGGCAATAATGGATGTTCACCTGGTGGATCCATCATCATCGTTGCATATGGATTTTCACCTACAAAAACTTGGCAGTAAAAATCTGAGAAGGTAACATAACCTACAAATGAAGCTTACCTAGTTCGTTCATTTTTACACAATTTTTACGTCTCAAGCAGTGTTGCCACCTGTGTATAACAAATCGTCCCATGTGTAGCCATGAAATATCCTATATTTTCCTTAAAAATCCCGCCAAGTACGAACGATTTAAATTTGATCTTTATTCTTTTATTTTAATATGGATATATAAGTACAATAATAAAATATGCTATCCCTAATCCCTATCCCCATATAAATTTGATTTTTATGGCCCTAACGGATGTTCCACTTTCCAATACTTCTAATACTGTGCTTCTACAGAGTCATATAGTTAATATTGTCATTAGCAAAAGATCTGTCTGACATTGAGGGACCTATCGTAAAGCCTTAGTGATTGAAAGAAAGAAGATTTATGGCACTAATTGCACAGCTGTAGAAGTTAATTAAAGTTCTAAAAAGCAGATGCAAACGAAAATAATATACAACAGTGAGCTTTCGTAAAGTAGGTATAGTAGATAAATTCGGTAAAACATTTTAAAAAGAGTTTTTACAGAAAATCCTCGGACACTTCAAGTGCATCTTTCTTGATAATTATAATTTTACGATCGTCTTTTGTTTACGCATTATGACGTTTCGACAATTTTTTTTAATGGCACCCCATATTTTTGTTCGCGAATTTGAATACAGCACATTTTTCTGAGTACGACAATATGTCAAATACGTATGACCTTGAAGAGGAAAGTTTCAAAATAGTAAATTTAAGGTAATGATTAAATTCAAAAAACAACGAAATTAAATTAATATTCAAATTGTGCACCGTTGACTTCATGACAGTAGCCAAGACAAAAAAAACCGTCTTTTGTTTCCAGCGCTTCCTTGATAATTATTATTAATGGTCTACTCTAATAACTTTACTACTTTACCATACAATTTAACAAATATAGATGATTATAGGACAATGACAAAACATTATACTGATAACAATCTCAGTTACCACACATTCAAAGACCCGGAAACCAACAACATATCTGTGATTATTCGAAATGTGCCGGTATCGATAACGGAACCGGAGATTACAAATGAATTAACTGCTTTAAAATATCCTATTATTAAGGTTACTCGTCTATACAATAAAAATAGATATCCAATACCACTGTGCGCAGTGGAGATTAGCAATACTCAAGAAGGCAAACAAATATTTAGTCTGACAAAACTTAACTACTGTATAGTAGAGGTTGAACAGAGAAGGAAATCCAAAGAGATGCCACAGTGTAAGAACTGTCAGTTATACGGGCATACTCGTAATTACTGTAAGTCCCAACCACGCTGCGTGAAATGTACGGGCTATCATTTATACAATAATTGCCCCAAGAAACCCGAAGAAGACCCACAGTGCGTTAATTGCCTGGAAAAACATCCGGCAAACTTCAAAGGATGTAGTTATTTTATAAAGATAAGTCAGAATCAAACCAGATTTAACAGTAACCGTAACCCAAACAGAACATACAACCAAGTTGCCGCAAACACATCAGAAACAAAGAAAACTCAACCCACAAGTTCAGGACCACGTGAAAATAACGCATCTCAACTAAACAACAAAACTAATACTAACCTCCAAGAATCATCAGATGTAATAACCATTATACTACAAAAATTAGTTGAATTGCTTATTCCTCATTTGGAAAAAATTATGCCATTCTTGACAACACTACTTCCATCGCTTCTAAGTAATGGATCTAAATAATGTTCATATAATTCATAGTTTAACAGTGGTCAATTGGAACGCCAATGGCCTAAAGACTCAACGTTCTACCTTCATTGAATTCCTTAACCAACACAGAATTGATATCGCCTGTATATCGGAAACCCACTTAATAATCACTGAACCACTTAGAATCCCTGGTTATCTTGTGCATAGAAATGACAGAGATGCAACTGTTGCCTCGGGTGGAGTAGCGATAATCATAAAAAAGAAATTAAAACACCATCTAGTACATCTCATGGGTATAGAGAACATTGAAGCTATTGCTATAAAAGTTCTAATAACACCCAATACTTCCATAACCTTAATAAGTGCCTATAAACCACCAAATAAACGAATGCTTGACAATGATATCGGTAACCTTTTCGCTAGTAACGAGCCCACGCTTCTGATTGGGGACTTAAATGCAAAGAACGAAATATGGGGATGTCGTGCTAACAATCCAGCGGGGATAAAATTATTTAATATCATGGCAGATCACGGTGTGTCAATCTCTGCACCAAAAGAAAACACTTACATTCCATATAGACATGACCACCTGCCAGATATATTAGACGTGGCTCTACATAAAAACATTAGGGAACCTATTAAGCTAACTGTAAAAAACGAACTGGACTCAGATCATCTCCCTGTAATTATAACTTTTCACGATGTCCCACAGAATATAACGCCAGCCCCAAAAATAGCATATGGAAAAACAGATTGGAACAAATTCCAAGAAACTCTAAATCAAAAACTGAAATGGCCTGGACCTCTGAAAGAAGCCCAAAACATAGATGAAGCTGTGAGACTATACACAGAAGCTATACAAAACAGCGTTAAAGAAACAACAAGGCCATTTAAAGGAAGAAGCATATCCTCACACTGTATAACACCAGACCACATAGTTGAAATGATTAAAACAAAAAACAAAACTAGAAGACAATGGCAAAGATTCAGACTTCCATATTTAAAAACTCTATACAATCGCTTAAACACTCAGGTCAAGTACGAATTAGACAAAATAAGAATAGAAAGATACAATAGATATCTAGAGGAAATCCATCCCTCAGATGCAACCTTGTGGGTAGCAACTAAACGTCTTTTGAAACAACCTAACGTTATTTATCCCTTGATATCTAATAACGTCAGCTATAACACAGAGGAAGAAAAAGCAGAGCTACTAGCAAGTCATTTAGAACTAGTTTTCACGCCAAATATAGAAGATAATGATGAGAATCATATCAACGAAATACTAAACAGAGTCGAAAAACTACATACACAAAATATTGAGGAAATTAATCCAGTGTCTGTCCTTGAACTAAAAAACTATATAAAATGTCTTCCGAAACGCAAATCGCCGGGGCCTGACTTAATAACCAATGAAATATTAAAATGGTTAACTAAAAAAGCAATAGCTTATCTAGCTCCTATCTGTAACGCTTGCATGAGAATAGGGTATTTTCCTGTACAATGGAGAACTGCTGATATAATACCTATTTATAAAACTGGGAAAAATAAACAAGATCCTGACAGCTACAGGCCCATTAGTTTGCTATCAACCCTGGAGAAACTCCTTGAAAGAGCAATCCTTACCCGACTTCAAGAAGACTTGTCTGAAAAAGATGTGATCCCTCCATATCAATTTGGATTCCGAAAGTCACACTCAACAGTGCATCAACTTCTAAGAATCACTGAAACTATCGAAAAAGGATATGAACACAAGAATTATACTGTCATTATGTTCATGGACCTCGAAAGAGCTTTTGATAAGGTCTGGCAAGAAGGACTATTGTTCAAAATGATTGAACTAAAAATACCAACCTACTTAATTAAAATAATAGGCTCATTATTAAACAACAGAACGTTTAGAGTGAGAATCCATTCAACATTTTCTAACACGAAGTCAATTGCAGCTGGAGTACCCCAAGGTAGCATATTGGGACCAACCCTATTTAATATATATGTACATGATTTCCCCACAGTAGCTAATTCTATCCCAGCCATGTATGCCGATGATACGGCCATAATAACACAAAGTGGTACGGTTGAAGCGGCTATAGAACAACTACAAAATGCTGTTAATCTCACTTCCAAATGGTTTCATAAATGGAGAATTAGAATTAACCATAATAAATGCCAAGCTAAAATGTTCACACTAAAACGATATACTGTACTTCAACCAATCAAAATAAATAATGATGTAATTAGCTGGAATTCCAAAGATACGGCAGTAAAATATCTAGGAGTCCATTTGGACGAAAAACTTAACTGGGTAATCCATATTAACAAAAAACTTCAAGAGTGCCATACCAGGTTAGGAATGTTATATCCACTAATAAACCGGCAATCCTTTCTCCGAGTGGAAAGTGCGGTGCTTATCTATAAAAGTATACTACGGCCTATTCTAACATATGCCTGCCCTATTTGGTGTAACACATCAAAGACTTCACTCAAGAAACTACAAGTGATACAAAATAAAGTGTTAAGACTTGCAATTAAGTGCCCGTGGTTTGTGCGAAATAGTCAAATACATAAAGAGCTGCAAATCCCATTAATAACTGACTTTATTACGAAGCTTACTACAAAGTTTTTCGAAAATATGGTGCTTTGTGATAGTGCTATAAAGCTAAATCTTGGACAAAAGGGAATCCATACTCGCTTAAAGAGGAAGCTCCCGCAAGACTTGATTTAAATTTAAGACTTATAAATTTAACTCTATTTACTGCCATATAATATATACATAGGATATATTTAGTCAGAGGTGTGAATTGTTTCACTTATTCCTCGCTCTATTTTGATTTATTTAGTGATTAATTCTATTGTAACAAAGCCGTGTATTGTACTTATTATACAGAGCCAGCTAATAAAAATTTAAAAAAAAAAAAAAAAAAAATACATTTTTGAAACTATGGGACTGATTATTTCGAAAACTTTCCTCTTCAAGGTCATACGTATTTGACATTGTCGTACTCAGAAAAATGTGCTGTACTATCCAAATTCGTGAATAAAAATATGGGGTGCCATTTAAAAAATTGTCGATGACGTCACAGCGCAAAAACAAAAGACGATCGTAAAAGTATAATTATCAAGAAAGATGCACTTTTAAAACATAAGGTTGATGTGTCCGAGGATTTTCTGTGAAAACCCTTCTAAAATGTTTTATCGAATTTATAGGTACGCTACTTTACGCAGGCACTGTAGAACTTATAACAACAGATCAATAAAAATACCAATTAGGGTAGGCTGTGAAATTGAATTATTTTGAATTGGTACTTCAGCCACATCCACAGAATGACATTTTATAACGTTTGTAATTTGACATTTTTATTGTAAACAAAGTTTATAACCTTAAATTCATGTCAGAAATGTCAATACGCGGCGGAATAACGAAAAAATAACTTGTGTTGTGTAGATTCTTAGGCCCTCCGCACATTAAGCGACTAAAAAGAAACGAATTACAAACTTAAATTGCCAATCAGTTGCTAATTAGTTACCGCCCGTGTATTTCAATGAGCATCCGCACACAACGCAACTAGTTGGTAACCGGTTTGTAACGCGTCGGTGATCAATCAGAAGCAACCCGACCTGCAGAGTCGCTCGGCGATTTATTTCTAGTTTGTTTTGTAAAAATCAAATAGATACATTTGAAAAATAACTAACTACAGTAAAAGAAGAAAATACAAAGTTAAAAAGTAAAAACCAACAATAATTGGAAAAAAGGATAACTCAACAAGAGAAGAAAATTGAAGAAATGGAAAGAGAAATAAGGAAAAGAAAAATAATCATACATGGAGTAAAAGAAAAAGAAGGAGAGAAGGACCTGCAACTAAAAGAAAAAGAAAGAACAATATTAAGAGTTATGGAAATTAAAATAGTAATAGAAGAGGAAGTATTGGAGATACGTAGAATAATTGGGAAGCAGAGAAACGGAAAATGTAAACCAATCTTGATAGAATTAAGAAACTGGTCAAGAAAAATGGAAATATTAAAAAAATCACAATAATAAAATTATAATTTAAACACAATATTATAATAACAAAGCCGCGGTAATCGAGAAATGACTTGATTTTATAAACTTTCAGTAGCGTCGTGTGCGATTCATAGTTGGTAACTAGTTGGTGATTTAAGTTTGTAACTAGTTTAGTTTCTTTTTAGTAGCTTAATGTGCGGAGGGCCTTACACTTACTTTCGACGAATAATGTAGTGAAAAACAAGAAGATTTTCCAAAAGTGTTATAACCAGGCATTTGAAATTAATTAATATGTAAAATTTAAACATCATGTAATACACGTATATGTGATATTTAGCAATAAAATTAAAAAAACTTGTGTTCTGTATTGCTATAAAATGTTTGTAATGATAATGTTTTTATAGTAAAAAATCATTAAAAGCAAGCAAGATGCTTTTAAATGTTTTAGGAGTAATTAATAGTCATTAATAAATATAAAAAAAAATACATTTTGTTTATTTTATATGTAGCTACCTATTGTATTGTGCACTGTTGAGTTTTAATAAAAATTGCATGTAACCTGGGAAAAAGTTTTTTCTTAAAGAATATCATTTAAGAAGTCACACAAATGACTAAATTTTATAATGCTATATTTTAATAAAAAGTATCTGTACTAATTATATTAATAGTAGCTCATTTACAGTTTAATTTAATATTTAATAATTCACAATTGGCGTTTCCAACACCATTCAGTGAAAAAGTACTATATTTACAGAGTCGCTGACATTGTATTTCTTATGAAATTTTAACTTTTTAAACCAAGTCAGTACCATACAAAACGACATTTTATATTGCTAGATTGCTACCAAATACGCGTTTTAAAGTTGTAATATAATTCAAATATTGCAGCGTTCTAATACAACGTCAATGGTGCGATCGGTTTGTTGGTACACCAATCACTCTAACCTTGAGTTTGTGACGTCAGTTGCAGATGCTCAATTAAAGCAAATCGTTAGCTACAACAAACTTGCGAAACCTCCGGCGAGTCTGAATTGCCAAATTTTGTCTGAATGCACCTTGACGCTAAGTTTGCGACCTCGAGCGACCGCCGCCATCTTGAAAATGGCGGCCAAAGGCAGTTTTTAACATATAACTCCATTCTTGTAGGTTTTAGAGAAAAATTTTTTTATTGAAAGTTGGAGAGGTTAAAATTTGCTACACAATTACTTAAGTACATACATTTTTTTCGTCAGACAAAAGTTTAATACAGACAGTTCGTATAGGTTATCCAGGGCCTGATGCAATTCAGTTTTTAAAAAATCACTCTGTATATCTCTATATAAACAGTTAAATATTAGATAAGGCTACTTTAGGCAAGACCCGCTGAATTAATATTGCATATAAGGCCTTGCCACTTCATTTAGCCAAGACGCAATTTAGAAACTACGGTGGCGCCAATTGAGGTGAACTATACATTTTTTAATGGAGAAATGTATAGTTCATCTCAATTGGCGCCACCGCTGTTTCTAAATTGCGTCTTGGCTAAATGAAGTGGTAAGGCTTATTATCAGAAATTATACTAAATTTAATCGACTTATTTTTACTAACTTTTGACATTACTTATGGTGACAACCACTACGTTATTATAATATTAAGAAAAAAATGTTGAATAGTTGTGTTATACCACGTTAAATTATGAGGCCCAAAAGTGGTATTTAAACAAAAAGTATGACACAAATTGAGAGCAAATCAAACAAAGACAGAAACATTAATTAAGTTAGGATAGAATTAAGACGGAAGAAATAAGAAAAAGCACAGGTAGGTACGTACGTTGCAGATGTTGTGTACCTACATGTGTACAGAAGCAGGCTTCTCAAATGGAATTGGGCTGGGCACTTGATGCGAATCTCAAATAACCAATGGACAAAGTTAATTACAAACTGAAAAACTAAAGAAGGTGATCGCAAGAAAGGTAGACCAGTGACCAGATGGGAAGATGAGCTAGTGGATGTTAAGTAAAAGGCACTTATTGCAGCCATCAGACGGGTGATAAAAGACAGTGGAGGACTATGGGGATTGGTGGCTTATCATTCTTTATTTTTCTCATCTAGAGCTGGTATTTTCTTCTTAGTTAGGCATGGGTTATATCAAGCACCTAAGATGGTTCTGTCAATTTGTTTAAGCCATGAATGTTCTAGTAATGTGACACATTCCCAGAATTGCTTGTTTTTGCATCTCAGCATAGGTAAACGTTATTGGTCAAGGGAGGCAGTTTAGTGAATGAAGTAAGCTGTGTGGTACTACACCTGTAGCTGATATTATTAGCGGTACATTCTGTACTTTTTGTTGTTCCCACATTTTCCTTACTTCTTCTGCTAGTTCGTGATATTTAAAAACTTTCTCATTATATTTTTTCACTAAATTTGGAGTGCTGGGTATAGCTACATCAATGAGGTAAGTACGACATTTCTTTTTATTATTATTATTATTATTATTATTATTATTATTATATCCATTAGGGACAGATGGTCTCTCTGGGAAGCCCTCCTCCGTTCACCCCGGGGATAGGACAGAACCTAGCACCCAATCACTCACGTTGGAGGGTTCCCAGATCTCCTACAGGCTCTACCAACTTCAGGTCGGGTGACTCATCATACCTAGCATCACCTGTAGGGCCCTTCCACGTGCTCGCATCCCAAACCCTGGTGATGTGCGAGCACGGATTACACCACCTCGTGCGCCCTCGCGATGTGGAGGGAGCCAAGAAGTACTGCTTTTTGTATTCTGCAGGTCAGGGAAGCCGAAACTGACCTGCATTCCGGGATGATCTCAAGCTCCCGGACGAAGCTTGCTTTTATCCCGCCTAGGACCCCAATAATCAAAACGGCCAACTTGACCCTATGTCCTGGATACAATTTTCCAAGTTCGGACAAGAGATCTCTATACTTCTCTCTCTTCTCGATCTCCTTAGATGTGATGTTAGGTTCTGCTGGACAAGAAAGTTCGATGACATACAAACATTTAACATCTAAGTCCAGCAGAACTATATCCGGCTTGGTTGCTTGGAGTTGTCTCGTGGTGGGAAACGAATAATTCCAGTATATACGACATCTGGTATTTTCCACCACGGACTCGATCTCAACGGGGACATACGGTATTACAGGTACATTGTCAATACCGTAAGAGTGCCTTAGATGATAATAGAGCACTCTCAGGGCTGCATTGTGTCTTCTGATGTATAACGACACAGCGTATGAGGGGCACGCTGACAATATATGCATAAGTGTCTCGGGATGGGCCTTACACGCTCTACAGGCAGTAGGAAGATGTTCCTGAAAGACGATGTTACGATACACCAGCGTGTTAAGCACACCATCCTGGCATGCCAGTACAAACCCCTCAGTCTCGGACTTCAGACCGGCCGACTTTAAGAAGGCGAAGGTAAGTTCTCGAGATAGACCCTCTCGCTCCACATGACGAAAGAACTGGGAGTGTATCGCCTTTCCCATATGTTCTCTCATCAGACGATCGTATTCTGCCTTCTTCGTTCTTGAGCTGACGGTTGTCACATGCTCCTCAAGATTAGGAGCACCGTCGGCTATATGCCGATCTGGTGAGAGCTCTTGTAGTCCGAGCTTTTCTGCAGCCCTGCGGGACGCTTGAAAAAGAAAGGCCCCGTTCCCCGCTTGCTCATGTGACCTAACAAACAACATGAGCGGATCATTACCCCTTAACACACGGTGACATGTATCCAGGACGACACGATCGTGCAGACACTCCAGGCTTAAAAGACCCCTACCTCCAAGATGACGTGGGAGGTAAATGCGCTGAACAGAGGACTTCGGATGCAAACTACGATTGATGTTCATGATCTTTCTGGTTTCTCGGTCGAGCGTTTGTAACTCTACGACGTTCCACTTCGTAACACCGAAAGAGTACAGAAGAATCGGGACAGCAAGCATATTCGTCGCGGCGACCTTATTCTTACCCGACAGTTGCGATCGCCAAATCTGTCGGAGGCGCGATTTATACTTGCTGCGGAGAGCCTTTTTTACAGCGGACGCATCCTGCATGCCACTTTGCTGGATGCCCAAAAACTTGTATGTCTCTCCGACATCTAGATGTCTCACGATGTTCCCATCTACCAGATGAACATCTTCAACCTCATCCGGTGGTCGGCCTCTGTTCAGATGAAACACAGCGCATTTGTCCATCCCCAAACTCATGCCGATCGCAGTACTGTAAGTAGACACAGTATCAAGAGAGCTCTGAAGGTCTCCCCTGCTGCCAGCATAGATCTTTAAGTCATCCATATAAAACAAATGGGTGACTTTATGATGGCGTCTACTGCGCGGCCCAGCCATGTAACCTCTGCCTCTCCTGAGCTCGATCGATAGCGGCAATAGCGAAATGCAAAAGAGAAGCGGACTCAAGGAGTCCCCTTGGAAAACCCCGCGTTGGATTGTGATCCACTCTGTAGATACCACTTCCTTGCCGGATCTTATGGCAAATTTTGTCTTCCAGAGCAGCATCAGACTTTCTACACATCTCGCTATATCAGGGTGGATGTGGAGGTCTCCCAACAAGCGAATGATCAACTCGTGGGATGTGGTATCAAACGCCTTCGCATAATCCACCCAAGCCATTGAAAGGTTGCGTCTGTAGTGAACTGCATAGCTGCATATACAGCGGTCTACTAATTATTATTATTATTATTATTCTTATTATTATTATTATTCCGTAGCCTTTCCGAACACTTCACAACAGATGTTCAGAAAATATTTGTGTATTACGTCGACAATGAGTCATTTACTTTATTCTAATTTAACGAAGAATTTGCATCTTAAAACTTACTATGGCTATGACTTACATTCGAACCTGTGTCCTCTTTTCCACAACGGCCGCTGATCTAACAAGAAATCCAGCAAATTATATTTTATAAACAATAGTAGCAGCTTTAATTTGCATAGATTGGTTCGTAACACCAAATTAAAAACAAACAATTTAACTCTCGAACTTTTCCTTATTTATTATTACTGGCAAATATACCTTTAAAAGTAGAAACTTACATATTTGCAATATTGATTTCATTACCATTATTATTAATAATATTTACATATTTTTACAAAATAAATATCATTAGTGTAACTTGCAGTACTTATTATTCGGTAAGTAGTAATTATTTTATATTGCACAAGGATAACTGTTACAACATTTATGCGATAACAAAAGCGATATTTCTTAAATTACGTTAACATTAAAGTGAATTATTTAAACTTAAAAATAATACAGAATTATTATATTGTAATACCTCATAAGTTGTACAAAATATTTATTACGTGCACGTAGGTTTAGTAACTTAAAAATAGCGATAAATATGAATGGCGTTCGTTATAAATAAAGTGCCGAACATATGCAAGTATATAAATGATATGCATGTATATTTATGTAATGCATAATTTCGTAGATATTTAAAAAGATGTTTTAAGAAAGTGAATTTGCTAGGTATGAATTTGAAGGCATGTATTAAAAATGCCAGCATATTTCAATATTTTAAAGTATGTATGTATAATATACATTTGAAACTAAAATCAACTTGTCTAAAATTTATATTGCTTTTCAACATTTATCCATAAAATTTACACCAAACCTAACTAGCTTGTTTGACCCATTCATTGCTCTTGTTTGTACAAACACGGGAAAGCTAATTTCTCTAACAAAAGGCATTTGTCAAAGCTTAGGCCTGATATTTCTAATTTTTGCATAGCAAAAACATACGTTTGCACATTCATGCAAAAGCTGTTTTATATTATTTGAAATGGCAATTCCTAAATGCAGATCTTTTATTGTGTATTTTTGTATATTTTTAACATATACATTACATATTTTTACATATTCAGTGCATATTTTGAGCATACCCCTAAACATATAACCTGAATACGTATGTATATTGCCTAGGTAGTTTGCTGTATATAATGCATATTTTCCGCACTTTCTTCATAATTACTACTTGATTTATGAATTCAAGAACGGCGAGTAGCAGAATGAATGAATACAGGCACAATCTGATTCTTATGCTACAAATAATTTTGAGGATCCAAATTAGCAATACATGAAGCTTTATAATTTTATGTTTGTAGCTGATGTCTGTAGGAGGTATTTTATTTGAGTAACAATGATTTACAATAGTAAAATGAACATGATATAATGATGTATGCTATTTTATTTATTTCAAATGGATACATAATGTAAATTTGTTATATCTTTGGTATATTCTAGTAAGAATTATTTTTTTCTTAACTGTAAATACGTACGATTTAAGAACAGTAGCTCAAAGCTTTATAGTAGTGCATTTAAATTCATGGCATCGTAATTACCCAACTATATCACAGGTCTAATTAACAATTTCAACGATTTATATTATGTATGTATGTATATCTAAGAATGATTGTTATTCTTCTATACATAAGCATTGATATAATCTACCGTGATTTTTTTATAGATTTCTACATCACAGCCAAAACGTGTAACAACTGCAATTTCTTTTTAAAAACAGGTCTAATAAGAATTTTTAACTTTTAACGAAGGTAGTTACGAAATAACGTCATTATTTAAATATATTACTGAATTTCTTAGCGTATATTTCTAAGCATAATTTAATTTCATAGATGGTGGTAAACTTCTAATTAAAACTTACCTCTTCTTTCATACAGTATGAAGTAGTAAATTCACAATGTGGTAGTTTGTTCTAAAAAAAAAAAACTACTTAATATACGGAGTGTTTCTTATAGTACGTGGAGAAGATGCAGGAGGTGATCCTTGGGCGAAAATTAAGGGCACTTTTTCACATAACCTTGTATCCTAAAATGCCTTTCCAAAGAGTTACGCCTCTTCAAAGACGGAGCAAAAATTTGGTTTTTAATGTTTATCTCAAATTTGGACAAATATAGAAAAGTGAAAATCAGTGGAGAGCTCCTTAGGAATATCTTTTCATTCACTCATATTCCTATAAGGATTGAAATTTATAACCACTGTTCAATATTTTGCGAGATATTTTGTTAATAGAACGTGCGCGAACCGACCACGTTGCTGCCTCTCCTTCACACGCCAGTTAGAATAACCCCTGGCGTAGACTCAATACAAGTTTGAACTTGTTACAGTTGTTACGCGTTTGTTAAGAGCGTCTGAAGTGAAGGTGTGTTTGTAAAAATGGGCCGGTAAAAATTTGAGCAACGTTGTGGCATCAAATTTTGTGTATCTAAAGCTTGGTTAATCCGCTACTGTGACTTGTGAAAAGTTACGAAGGACTTATGGAGAGCATTTATTATCCCGGCCTTTTTAGAGGGCCGAGAAGAAGTGGAAGACGAACTTCGTGCGGGAGGACCTTCAAACTCTAAAACGCACGACAATGTTGATGGAATCTTTTTGCCTTAAAATAAGCCAAGGAACATGCCACTAAATTTACTCCACGTACTTTTGAAACACACTGTATAATAAAAAAATAAGCACATTTTATAAGCTTTTAACCTTTATCATCATATGTGCACTTATCTTCTTAGTCTGGAAAACAAACAGGTAGAATACAATACAAATTACATAATAATTACCTCGTTAGTATGGTTAAGTCACCCGCTAGCCCAAAATCCATTTACACAATCGTTAAACGTTAAACAATGCGGTTTATTTCATTTGTTTCAATATTATAATCGGTACTGTTTCGAGGCGGTACGCACTTCTGAAAAAAAAAAAAAATTGTATCACCATTTTGATTCTTTCACCATCGTAGAACGACTGTCAGAGCCTTTATAGATATTTTACAAATCTCTAATGATTAGTATACCCGAATGAATTTGAAGACTTCCACGGTCAGTGTCAGTATTAACAGAACGTCTTCCGGGATGGAATCGTGACATTGTTGAGACAGGAAGAACTCAACGTTTTGCCCACTTTCTTAAGGGGCTTCATCAGGAGTAAAAGGGAGCACTAAAAAAGCACGGTAGCTTAACGTGTCAACCACCAAGTGTGTGAAACGTTAAGTTCTTCTTCCTCAACAATGACACGGTCCCAACCCGGAAGACGTTCTGTTAATTAGTATACTCTGTTCACTCTTGATGTGCACTACAGTGGACCATAATTAAGTTTATGTCTTTTTAACATGGCCTACTGGGGCCTAAAATAATCCTGAATATACTGTACAGGGTGAGTCATCTTCGATGGTTTTAAATCGAAGATAGGCAAAAATCGATATCGTAGTTCAGGGCTCTATTTTATATTTTTAAAATATATTTACAACCGGCAGTACGGCAGAGTGGGGGTGAACATAATACTGAAATATTGCAAGTTAAGCAAGGGCCTGCTTGGTCAGAATTCGGATGGGTAACCGCTCTGCGGCTCGGTGTGTTCTGCCCCCTCGACACTGTAAAGGTGTAAGAGAATAAAAGAAAAAGGAAGAAAAGTATATTTACATAGCCTACTATTTCGTAATACCCCTACGAAGTATAAATTTTTGGAAAGCAGAAGAAACATGGGATTTACTGGTACCATGGTCAACTACGACTTATATTTCAAAAATATCAACTCTACGTCATAATTTTTAAAATATGAAAATTAGAAGATATCTAAATTCTACTCGAAAAAGTGCCCCAAAACTGTTCTAACGTTAAAACAGTTACACGAAGTTTTCTAAATGACCAAATTTTAGACAAAAACCTGCCAAAAACAGCAAAAACACACGTTCACATACAAACTGTGAGCAGATGCACATTGGTAGATATACGTACCACTTATTACGTTTACACGGCTAGCTACCGTAATTACTTGAATGTGGTACGTATTTGTACCAGAAAGCGTTAAGAACATTACAAGCTGCTATAAGGACCATATTACCACCGCGCGCATATGGCGAGTGAACCGTAAAAGCATGTGGTACAAACTTTGTACCAGAGGGCGTTAAAGGGTTAAAATCTGATACACACTGTTTATTGCTAAAAACAAGAAGCTGAGCTCTTTTCAATATTGGTCGAAAACCTTACGCAAAAAAGCTATATTGTTATGTAGTTTTCTAAGTTAATAATACAGTTTTATATTAGTAATTGACTCAACTAACTGCTTACGCTATATTTTTGTTCCCACATTTTCATCGAGTATTTATATCTCTCGAATTCATGGCACCAGTCGGAATACACCTTTTTGTAATCCCTAGTTTTGTCAGGCGGTGTACAACGGCTGCTGTCCACTGTTATATTATATGAGCAAAGTAAGGAAGGTCCCATTAAACAGTCATATAGGCCCGAATCTCCTTCGTTCACTGATAAAATAATTAGACCACTTTGAGCTGTTTCTATATATTTGTTTGGCCTATAAGAGAATTTTGATTAATGGAATTAGAAATACTATGTTTAAGAAGAAGATACCTAAAGGCGATTTTGTATCTTCCCTTTTCTTTGGAGAAGTGATACCAGGTAACTTCTTGCAAGGTTAGTACTGGGGGTACTGTCAAAAAACAACCTAAGTGTAAACTTTGGCCCCACGTTGCTAGCATTTTCTTTCTTATTGTACTACTGTCACAGATGTTTATGGTGTTGTTTGTTGCATCTTGTAGTAAGCTGTAATTAAGATGATTTTCTTTTTAAAAGCATAATATGTGGTACAAATGTTTTTAATTAATATAATGTTTACAGGTTATTTTAGAGATTATAGTAAGTACTAACTAAATTACTAATACCAGTAAATCGTGTAAGAGACCAAATTTTACCAAAAGGTAAAACTGAGTTAGCAATTATGTTCATTATCAACATGACACGAATTGATTCTTCATTTGGTATTTCCACTGCGCTCCCCAGAACTTGCTTGCACCACTTTTTAATTTTGAATTGACTATTTATAAGTTGCATGTTTCCCACAAAGAGAATGGGAAGTAATCCCGTGAAGAAGAATCGTGTGAGCTTGGAACCCTGTTATCTGTTACTACTAAGCAACAAATCGTTGAAAATAGTTTTCGCGAAGCCCACCATATAATTATTTGTCGTAAAATATTTCTCTGATATCTTTCAACATTGATTGTACTTTGGAAAATATTGGACCAATCAGTCTTGTTGACATGGCTTTCTCAAGGTGTATGGAGGCATCCTCACAATAAAGTGGGTTGTTGGTACTCGCTACATTGGTACTATGGTACCATTTTATCGAAATCGAATGGTCGCAGTCCTTAGTACATATATGCTTGCAAGGGAACATTTTTAGACCCTTTTTAACAATAGATTAACATTTTGAATTCAACCAACTTGATGGATCGATCTTCTTAGTGAAATGTTTAGCTATTATTTCATACTAACTCTATTATTACCACCAATAACTTCTGCTTTTGGAAGAAGGTGCCTCCTGTATGTTTCCTTCAAGCATCTTTGATAGCGTTATGGTAGGTAAAGCTATTGATGTAGCTGAATGTTTTAGGCATGCTTGGTGAACCACTACAATTTAAGACCGCTACCTAACAGTTCACATTTGTCGAAATCCTCCTGCAGAGACAACTACAGGAAGTACATCGTGTAAATGTTGACTTCCAAACCATCAGAAGTCTGTTGCACGATATTGGTTTATGTTCTAGATAACCTTCAGATGTCCTGTGATACGATAGAGAAATTAAAAGGCCCGTTTATAATGGCCACGACGTCACTTAAGAAAAAGAAGAACGGTCACCAATTTTGTTTACAAGTGAAATTTGATAACAAACGTATAGGAGTATGTGGAGAAGACGTGGACATGCTGCCAGATTTAAATGCCTTAAACTAGTGGTAAAGTCCAATGCCAATTTCCCCTGGAAAATATCTCATTTTGATAGAAGGGTTTACAAGCATGTACAGCCTGTTCACCAATTTGCTGATTCTATGGTTGAAAATTTTTAACTCATGTATGACAATGTACAATAAGTGATAAACGTATTATTGTAAACATTTTGGTTTGCATAAGCTAACCACAGTTCATGCGCTTTAAAGTAGAACATCTTTGGGATTCTTCAAAAGGGTTGCCAACTTATACAACATTACTTTACATCCGCATGTAGCTCGAGTTGTTCCTGAAATTCTCAGTGTAGGAAGGACATCCATGTTACCATGACTTAAGAGAACCGTTCTATCCCTAAACCATTTTAACGTGTGTATTTTAGTTTTCCTTCCTTGGAGATTTTAAAAATCGATCTAAAGGTTTACTAAACCCTTGCTTCAAATTTATAAAAGTGACAATAAAGACACTCCAAATACGAAGCTGACGAGCTTTGAAGAAGGTGGTCAGTCGAAAATGGATAGCAACGTTTTTATCATCTCCTGGCCCATAGATCATTAGCTTGTATGGTCTGTTCAGGAAGAATGGTCATAAGCATAAGGGTTATTTTTGTATTTAAATGATGTACACTATAAAAATGAAGTAATTATGATTACTGGACTTAGGCCGGAGTTCACATACTATCAGAAGGAGGGCCGGCCGTTTGCTTTGGCGTGAAGGATATAACCTATTTGTCGAATGATAAAAGTACCACTGGCGATGGACAATGTATGTGCAGTAGTCCTACCATTAAAAAAACATGTATTCATGAGTTGTCGTAAATGACTGGGCAAATTATCACCGTTTAAAAACGATAAAAAGTTATGGAGGCCAAAAGGCTGTATGTTCAGAGCAGTCGATGCCTTAAAATAAGAAAAAAGGTTATGCAAGGATGTGGGTGTAACCATTACAATAACCGATAGCTAATGATAGTGGCTATAACCAATACGGCATTAATAAAGCTTGGCGAGGCAATAAGGTCTAAAAGACTGCAGCTAGCACTAGAGAAAACAGAAATTGTTATTTTATACGGCGGGAATAAATTCACAGATGTAACTAGAAATTAGAAATGGAAGAAACAATAATAAGGTCGAAGCAATCGGCGAAATACCTGGGAGTAATATTCTCAAGAAATAACAATCTGAAACACCACGAGACATAAGTCACAGGAAAAACGGAGAGAACAGTTAAGGCATTAAGTAGACTGATGCCGAACGTACGGGGACCCAGAACCGACAAGAGAAATAAGGTGCTGAGCTCTGGGGTCCACTCGATAATGCTGTAGAAGCTGAGGGAGGCAAATTACAAGAGAATGATGCTTCAACAGCGGAGAAGGATTGCTATTCGTGTATGTAGCGGATACAGGACTATCTCAAGCGAGGTTGTACAGATGATAGCCGGAATTACACCAATAGACTTGCAGGTCGATAGGAGGAAGCAGATATATATGAAAGGGGTCAAGAACACAAAACTCAGGTAATGGAAAACATCGCTGACAGGTGGATACAGAGATGCTGAGCGAAAAGCGGAAAAGCAGAATCGACAAAAAAGCTAATAACAGACTCGCAGAAGTGGATAAGTAGAAAGGAAAGCGAGGTGGATTACTACATTACCCAATTTCTGAGTGGGCATGGCTGTTTCGGAACCTATTTGAAAATAATTAAAAAGCAGGAAGAGGACCAGTGCTGGTATTGATAGTCCTGAGCACACCTTCTTTGCATGCGAGAGGTGGGAAGGGCAACGGCTCCAAGCAACAACGGAGGTGGGAGAACGATAGAAATGGAAAATGTCATAGACAGGGCAACGGCTCTAAGCAACAACGGAGGTGGGAGAACGATAGAAATGGAAAATCTCATAGACATCATGATCGAAAGCAAAGAAAACTAGGAGGCAATTAAAAAAATGATCACGAGCATCCTAAGGGTAAAGGAGAAGGATGAAAGAAAGAGGCGGCAATAGAAACAACAGAACAGAGAGCTGAGAGCTTAAATTAACTGGGAAAAGAAGTAATCCCGAAGTACCTAATGCTCCGGTGGTTCCGGGATGACGTCTTCGCATCCAGGGGGAGGGGCGTTAGCGAGTAGAAATCCTACAGTACCCCGCGCTATAGAAAATCTTTTCGCATGGACCCTTTTGAAGGTTTCGCCTCCAACACATTAAAAAAAAAAGGTAAAATTGCAAAGGAAGTATGAACCATAGATACGGTTCCAAGACATTTTGGTTAATAGTTTTGGTCATAATTTATAAACAGAATAAACAGATATACTCGCCCACAGTTATCCCACAACTAATTTACAAAACCGATTTAAAATAATCTTTTGTTACAAAATTGAGGCCCTTCCTCTTCGCAAATCATTGTCGTCACGAGAAACAAAAACTTGAAACCTGGGGTACGAATAGTTTCCAAAAGCATTTAAAACCAGTGAAGAAGGCATCAGCAGTTGAAACAGAATTGCTATAAGGATGTGACGTTTATAATATCTTGATATGTCTTTTCATTTATTTAATGTCCACTGGCCTTCGTTAGTAAGGAATATTTAATTTGAAAATTAGAATGACAAGAACAGAAGGTCAAAAAGAATTTGCTGTGAAAGTACTGTTGGTTTTATCTTTAGAAAATTATTCAGATTGTCCCACCAGAAGAAGCTAAACTAGCGTGTAACGACTTAGAAATTGTTATAATTAGGATTAGATGGTAAGGAAGGATATTTTATTAGTATAAACAAATCAGAAATATATGAGGGGCCTTTACGATTTCCAGAAGAAAGAGCAGATTTTTTAATTAAGAATTCTGGGTTCGATAAGGCGTACCGAAGAAATCTCCCTGAGCTCAGTTGTCAAAAATACATTGAAGTATTGAAAATCAAGTAAGAAGTTAATATTCATTTGGGTGTTGTCACATACGGGAATCGCGGGAAATGAACAAGCTGACAGATACGCAAAGGAATCGGTATCTTCTGAGGATGCTATTGCGTCAACTCTGTAACTCTCTCTGACATAAAAAACCAACTCACAGGGCGTATCCTTGACAGAATTTGAAGTGAAAGGACCATAAACTGCGGAAACAGATCATTGGATATCCACAACTTAACATCAAAAGCACAACTTAGTTGCAGACGCCATCAGGTCATACTCACTAGAATCAAAATTGGTCACAGCAGGCTAACCCATTCCTATTTACTACAAAGAGCTAAACGGCCAAACTGTGATGTTTGTAATACAACGTTAACCACAGACCAATTCTTAACTGAATGCAAAAAATATGAAGACAGTAGGAAACATCTCCAAATTTCTCCTTCAATACAAGAGGCTCTCAAAAGCCCATCGAATATCATAAATTTTTTTGAAATGATTAACGTAAATAATTTGTGATAAATTTATATTATTGTGTTGGAAGTGCACCAATATAAAAGTTAACCTGTGCTAATGGCCTTGTAGTTGAAGCACTTTAATTAAATAGAAAGAAATACATTTTGAGTAATATTAAATTCTACGGTTGTATGGATATCTTTCCTTCCTTGATCTATGTGTGAGGTTAAAATTTCTGTTCTACCTAGTGTAAAAAGGCTTTCTGACGTATAGGTAAAGCAGATAATTGGCCCAGAGGCCCAGACTGCTGTTAAACAAAAACAAGAAAAGAGGGCGAGGATGTGATACCAGAAGCAGAGGAGGAGGAGAAAGAGCAGGAGAAGAGAGATAATGAAGGAGAGATAATGATGCAGATGGGCAATATAAAGGAAGTGAAGGTAGTGGAGCAGACGGAGGTGGCGAAGGAGGAGGGGCTGGTGGAGAAGGTAGCGGAGAATCAAATGGTAGAATTAAGTTCAAGATAGATCTTAATTTTTTTGTAGCGACAAGATTTCAAAGTTGTGTGTTAAAAACTATTTTTAAGTTAAAGTGAATAAGTAAGAATAAGTTGAAGAAGCATAATACAATATTAACCATTGTAGAACAAGTTATCACGTCCCAGTAACTGTAACTTCCATTTGTAATCAATCCAAAAATGTATTTAAAACGAAATATAAATGTGGTAATAAAACAAACGTGTGAAAATCCAGCGTAGATTTAAGTTGATATGTTGATAAATTAAACTACTCACCCTGGTGAATATGGTCGGCAAAGATGGGCATCTTTATCCCATCCGCAATACGGATCATGAACACATCGTAGGCAATTATCATATCGATGACTGCACATTATGAGATCGATCTGTTTAATCCTGTAATCGGAAGCAACATACAGAATCTTGGAATTGTGACAAATTTCCATCACTTGTATTGATTCCCCAGGCGTTACATCGAATATATCCAAAAGTATTGAAGAAAATTCATTTTTTTGTTTATACCATTGCATAATCTTGTAGACTCTACCATCGCCTGAAAAATGTAATGTTTTTATTTATTTCATTTGTTAAGGTTTCAAATTCATACTTGTGCCTGCGTAATAAATCGTATACTCCATGACAGCACCGCCGATATCGACATTAACCTTATCCACAACAAGCTTAGTGTATATTAAGTCCCTTTTAAAGAAAACGGGTCTATGATTTTCATGCATCACAGCCGAATCCATAAGCGGATGAGTCCTAATAAAATTTAACACGCTATCTGGCAGTGTTTCGGTATCATTAACGCAGATACCCGGCCTGGGTTCCGGTACACGACTGGATAACACGGGTAACCAAGCCGAAAGAGAGGAAGCTTGTTCTTTAAATCTTCCATTAAACGCATCCTCGATGTCTGATAGCTTAAAAGAACAAATAGCCGATCCCATCAAACCATTGGCGGACGTCGTAAAAATTCCATAAAACTTCGAATCGTCTCCTGGTATTTTGTACATACTCTCTTCGGATTAATAATAAAAATAAATTACATATTTAGGTGATAGGGGATGTATTAGAAAACTTACGGACTTCGTTGAAATAGAAGGGAAATTCTCCGGGAATCGAGCAGTTTAGTCTTGATTTCGTATAAGTGGCCCAGTTTTGCGCGAGGATGTTCTTTCCTCCTGTGTCCTTTTTGCAAACACGTGCCACTCTAGAATATACGCTTTTTCCGCAGTTTATGTATTCTACAGCAGTCTCTCGGAAGAAGAAGAGGATGTATTCTCCAATATCGAAACATCCGACAAAATTTGGTTCTAAAGTCAATAATAACATTAAATTAGTGTTATTATTATTCGCCTTGCGGTATACTTATTGGAAATAACAGGCCAATTACAAAATATAATTCTGCAATAAATATGATAAAAATTAGAAATTCCCTTATCGTATATTGTGCAACCAGTGCACAAAATGACGAGTGTAAGAGTTACAACTTCAAAATTCCTCTTCTGCCAAACAGACGCAATTACGTTTTAACTTAACTTCTAAATGAGGAAGACAAAATGTATTAAATTGGAGAAAGGATTTGTAAGGTGATAGAAATTATCTAATAACCTTTCTTATCTTAAAACTGGGCTAAATGAACAAAAAAGGGGAAAGAAACAAATTTAGTTCTGAAGCCAATAATAATATAAAATAATTATTATCTACTCCTATTTAGAACGTGGAGCATTTTTGAAAATAACAACAGAATTTCACAACTTCATTTTAGAGTAAATATGATAAAAATTTGAAATCTCATAACCGTATATTGTGCAACAAGTGCAGAACAGCCTTTATTTTCTAAAGTGTGCCTTTCGAGCTCGTCTCAAGGGCGGTTTAGAACATATTTGGGGGGGGGGGGGGGGTACTAATTTTCATAACTGTCAAAATTCTTTATACACGAAAGATTACCTCAAAAATTACTTAAAATATTTTAAAATGATGGATGGTAGTTTTGAAGATTGTTATTTTGTAGCACATGATGGATTCTATAAAACCGCCCTTGGCTCGTCTCGTACTAGCTACAATCACACAATTAAATTTCAACTTACAAAATTAAGAGGTAAAAATATATTAACAAAAAAATAAAATGTGGCCTTTCTTTACTTAATACGCCGGCTTAATGAACTGAAAAGGGAAAACAAACAAATTTGGTTCTTAAGCCACTAACAATACAAAATTATTATTATTTTACTTTTTGAAAATAATAGTAGGATTGTACAACTTTATTCTAGAGCAAACATAACAAAAATTAGAAATCCCATAGTTGTATATTATGCACCAAGTGCAGAAAAGCACATTTCTCAGGATGTGAAAGTTGCGACTCCCCACTTTGCCTCGTGATACAATCACTCAATTAACTTTTAACTTGAAGACTGAAGACTGAAGAAGAAAAAATAGATTTTTTATGATATAGGTAGGTATATTGCGATAGAACCTTTCTTTGATTAAAGGAAAAGCAACAAATGTGTAGCTTCATTACGAACGAAAACAAAAACCAATAAAGTACCTATTCTCAGAGAAAATATTTGAATGCGAAGATTTGAGGCAAATACAACAATTATTTACAAAATGAAAAAGAAGGTATATAAATCCTGATTTAGGGTTATACGATATAGGTAAGTACACTCCTGGACAAAATTAACGCATCAACAAAACTTCTCATCATTACTTGTAACTTTTCGAAGTTTTAAATCTTTAAACATTTTATGTAGGTGACCTAGGATATCCTCTGTCACTACTGATAAACAACTACAATTATTTGACAGATGTAAAGTACCATTTTGCAATTGCTTCTTAATAAGACATTTAACGTTGTTTAAAGTGATTTGTAGAAGGCAATAAATTCAGGTTTGCTAGTAATTTTTATAAAATGTAATGTCATTAAGTGAATGAAACACTTTGTCCAGTGCACTTAGAGTAGAAGAAATGAATCGTCCAGGCAACTTTAGAGAAGGTGAAGCCGTGAAAGCGGTGGTTCTAGTTAATGAGGGACGTACCCAGCGATATGTGGCTAATTTGTTAGGAGTTAGACAATCAACAATTAGCCGAACAGTTAAACGTTTCAATGAACTTAGAAGTTACTGTAGAACCCCAGGACAAGGTCGTAAGAAGTCTACAGATGCAAGAGATGAGCGATATCTTATGCAAGTCGCCTTAAGAAACAGGTGTTCTACCAGTTTAGAGCTAAGTAGAGCCCTAGCAGCAGCTCAAAATGTAGTAATTTCTGCACGAACGGTCAGGAGAAGGCTTAATGAAGGAGAATTGGACAGTAGAAGACAAGCTATTGCACCACTGCTCACCAGGGGGCATAGAGTTACTAGACTGCGTTTTGCAAGGGAACACTTAAATTGGACCATCGACGACTGGAAGCGAGTTTTGTTTTCCGACGAAACAAGAGTAACTCTTAATTCACCAGATGGACGTCAACGAGTCTGGCGGAGGCCAGGAGAGAGGTTTGCTGCCTGCAATATCTCTCCGAGGATCCCGTTCTTTGGTGGATTAATAATGTTCTGGGGAGGAATTTGTTTCGATGCTCGCAGGGATTTGGTTCCTATACGGAGGAGATCCATGAATGCACATTTCTACGTAGAAAACATCGTAGAAGAACATGTGATGCCATTTGCCCCATTTGTCGGGGACAATTTCATTTTTATGCAGGATAACGCGCGGCACCATGTTGCTCGAGAGGTACTGGACTACCTTCGATTCGTGAATATTCCAACTATGGACTAGCCACCAAGAAGCCCAGATATGAATCCCATAGAGCATCTATGGGATGCACTAAAACGATCAGTCAGGCGCCATATACCTGCTCCTACGAATCTTAGGGAACTCGAACAAGTCGTTCTTGTCGAATGGGAGAATATTCCCCAGGAAGCCACTCACAACTTGATCAATAGCATGCCCAGACGAATGGAAGCAGTGATAAGAGCTAGAGGAGGATCTACACGCTACTGATTTCAAATTCTTACGATTTAATTTCACCTTCATTTTTTTTAAGCTTATCATTATTGACACCGTTTTTATTGCATTTGACATAATTGTTTCTTTCTGTTATTTATTCATGTTTTTTTCCGATAATACCATTCTAATTTGTCAAACATTAGTTGAAATCATTTAATTATAATATCACGTAGGTACTATGACTTAAAACTTTGCAAAAATAAAAGTAATAATGAGAAGTTTTGCTGATGCGTTAATTTTGTCCAGGAGTTTATTTGCATTAAATAACCAAGGCTTCTGTAAAATAAGCTTCTTTGTTACCTACTTAAACAGCAATTTTTTTGCTGAATTTAATCCAATGCTTACCGAAATTTTTTAAATAATATTTATCGTCCTAGGATAGCATAAAAATATTGATTCTAGAACTCCTGAAGTGTAAAGAAATATTTTGAGTATCATAATACATACTTCAACTTGGAACAAAAATTGTTTGTATGGTCGAATTTTAACTGTAGATTTAACAAATAAGTTTTGGTTTTTGTTCGCTTTTTATATTTTATATAAAATTGATATAATTTAATTAAAACAATTTTAAACTTGATGTTTTGCCGCTGATCTACGGCTGATATTCGTATGTGGTGCAAGGGGGCGTAGCTCAGATGGTAGAGCGCTCGCTTAGCATGCGAGAGGTACCGGGATCGATGCCCGGCGCCTCCACAACAATACTTTTTTAATTTTATAAAAATATACAATAAAGATAAATAGTAGGTACTTACTACCTTGAGGCAGTTACATTAGAGTAAAACAAAATTATACAAAAAGTGAATGAACGGAGAAAAATCAAAGCATCCAGATAGATAGAAATTTAAGTATTTTAGGTAAAACAGTTTTTTGTGTACTCAATGGTAAACGGTCATTTTACTATGTAGAAAATAGTAAAGTAATGTGGCATTTCACACGTTAGCAACATAGCAACACTTTACACGTTAGCAACACTTTACTCGTTAGCAACCAACACTTTACTCCTTAGCAACACTTTACTCGTTAGCAACCAACACTTTATTCCTTAGCAACACAGTCTGTTTGTTTACTTGTTACTATGTACGTGTTGTAGTTGCTATGTTTCCGTACAAACATAACCTTGATAAATTTAACAAATTTGTCTAGAAAATTCGAACTTTTAGTACTTACACAAAAAAATAGCGTATTCAACGCGTAAGAAAAGTGGTTTTTCTACTCCCACCATGGAAAGTGGGATTTTCAGACTTCGTCTCCATAGATACGAGTATTGAAAATAAGTGTTTGCCGAACAAGTGAAATTAGCGTGCGGAAAATTTACTTTTCCCACGACCATATAAGAAAGTCGCTCCTAACGCACAACAAACTAGGCGCGAAAGTTGACAATATCACCCGTGCGATTGACTTTCGCAAAACAAATGAACAACCCGTGCGATATGAACACGTATAGGGATATATCGCACAGTTGGCGCAATAATAGGAAGCTGCGGCCGCTTCAAAACAAAAAATGACGGTCGTTTTACCTGAACTGTCAGTGTTACTTTTTGACATGTACATTTTTGGTCGTGGGAAAAATAGTGTTCGTAACTCGTTCGAAAGGCAAATATCTCCGCTCGTGTTTATAAATATTTCTACTCGTGCTCCGCTTCGCTCCGCACTCGTATATCTATTTATAAACACTCGCTTGATATTTGCTACTTTCGACACTTGATACGAAAATAACTATTCCGCACGCACATGCATGATCTTCGGTGCGGCAAAGTATAATTTTGCCGCACCGAAATCAAAATGTCATAATGACATTTGATGAATGTCAGATTTGATTTTGCAGAAATATTTAAATTTTTTTATGGAAATGTGGTTGTAGAAAAAATAGTGTGTAATACATGTGTTGAAAGCTTGTATTTGCCACTCTCATGTGACTGCAGCACTCACTATCGTTCGTGCTGCAAACTTCACATTCGTGTGCCAAATGCAAGCTTTCAACACTTGTATTACAAATTACTATTTCTAGCTCGTGGAAATTTTAATTCACTCGCTAACGCTCGTGAATCAAACATTTTTCACTTTCCACTCGCTAGAAAACTACTACTTTTCTTTACTTGTAGAATAATCTACTATTGTTTAATGTAGATCAATGATAAATATTACAAAAAATGACTTTTGAAATTTTGCAATGTTCAATATTTATGGTTGTTGGTTTACAAAGTGATAAAAAATAGAAAAATTGTTTGTTGGCTCTTCAGCTGAATGAAAAGCACAAAATTATTGTTTGTCTCTTCAAAGTCTAGTACAGTATTTTTCATCTAGCATTTGGGTTGACGTCAACTTGCCCCGTCCAAAAACTGTCTGTTTAGACACGCATTCGTGCGCAGTAGGTAATGAAAACCTAGTTTAGAAAGAGATGAAGTATAGAGTATAGTTGGATTGTGAATTTATCAACGCAGTGTTGATAAATTCACAATCCAACTGACGACACAACCCAAATCCTAGGTGAAAAACACTGTAAATAATAATTATTTAAAAATAATATTTAAAACTAAATCAATAGTAAATTAAACTTTCGCTAAAACTGATTAATATTTAAAATTTTTAAATTTTGTTCTTTTATTATTAGTAATTTTCTCTCAAGTAATCAAAGGAACTTCTTGAACTGAGGTGTCGAAACGTAAATAACAAATTAACTTAAAGTGAAATGTAATTAAAAAGTTAATTTAAAATGTATGAATTTTTATTTGATGCTTAAGTGCTTTCTTAAAGAAATCGACCTTTTAAAGGTATCTGAAATGTAAATTTGTTTTAAATTGATACCTTTTACATTTTACTTAATATGTATTCACAGCAAATGAGCCAAATAGAAGTAAACGTAAATTACCGAAATAATTGAGTGGCCACGTGTTATTTAGGTTTACATAAGCTGTCTGTATGAGAAGAGAATTTACAAAATAAAATTTTTCTGACTGGTCCTGTCTTATAGAAAATATTGGGATCATTTCATTGTGTAAATATTTATTGCGTGTCCCCCATTTACGGACAATGTGGGTAAGCCTTTAAGTTTTAAACATAACGTGGTTTTGGACTAACGAAAAGATTCCATCAAAGAGCAATAACACAATAAACAGAAATAAGTTTAAGAAGAGTAAGCAAATAAATAATTAATACAGTAAAGCAGATACCTAACTACAGAAAATAAAATAAATAATATACAAGATACATAAATAGTGAAGTGAAAATAATTATAAACAAGCGACAAATAACTAAACAAACAAATCAGAAGAATCACATACTCACTGTCGAGCCATTTTGAATCATATTTCAGAGTCCTCTTAAAACTATATTCTTTCCTTCCTGTCGTCAGGTTGAATAGGTCAGTACGAAAAATGACAGTGTCGGCTTTGGTAAACTCCGCATTCGTTCCTGAATACAACCCTGGTAGTTCGCCAGGATTTCCCTTTTCCACCCACACGGCGGTTGAATTATCAGTAGGATCATAGGGGCACTTAGCTATTCCGCTTCCTATTCCAGGAATGAAGCTGTTCCGATTCAAGTGAGTTAGATTCGCCTACAATAAGATCGGTTAGTAACTCTATAGGGTAGAACGATACTTCATATATTGTGAAGGATGTATAGGGCGATTCACTTTCTGTAGGTTTGCTTTTTTGAGATAACGACGGATATTATTGTTGTGTTGGATTTTACTTTTTTACAGGGATATCCAGTATCCAGTGCTGAAGTTTATATATTTTTTATGGATAAACCTTGAATTGTTTTCAAGTAAATGTTATGTTTTCAGGAAAAGTGCGATAGAACCATAATTTTCACCCCAATGTGTTTTAAAGATGTAACAAAGGCGTCAATAAAATTGTGGATTTATTGTTTTAATTTAAAAAAAGTGACTTGAAATGCATTCAGTAGGTACAAATTATTAAAACGATTATCGTCAATCGTATTCCTAACTAACACGTTATTTGAAGTATAAATGTTCAAGGTGGTCGGGACTTGAGCACATGTATCACCTAATTCGAGAAGGACCATTTACTCCACTCCACTTGTTGTCAATGGTTCAGTCAGCGGGTTTTTGAAATATACTTTCAGGCCATACTTACCGAATAAAGTTGTTGTATAAATTAATTTAAAATGTTTTCTTATAAGAACAAGGTTTGTGGTTTAAACTGAAGTTAGCTATTTGAATCACTCTATTCAAGTTATTTAATTCAGAAGGAAATTTTAGGAAACACAAGAGGTAGAATATATGTGGGTAAGTCAAATTGAAAATGAGTTTACCCGGTTTACCGGGTGTCTTAGAAAGAATTACATCTAGTTTGAAATTTGTTTGCATGTAAACTTTTATGTGCCGCTACATTGTTTCAAAGCATACTAGATGTATTTCATTTTAAGACACCCGGTATTTGCTATCCACATTTATTTGAAACGCTTAAAGTTTTAAAATAACTAATAGGAATTTTTACTCTATTCTATCTTTAATAATAAAGGAATAATCCATTTGTATTAAGTTTAGTAGCAATGGTGGCCATTACAAGTTTCCTTGATGTTCTTATAATACCGACAACGACAACGTGGACTACCACGGCCAAGGATATATGTTCTGGACTTGGATCGTGTCATAGTCGAGCTACAAGAATCCAACGTTTCGCCCACTATCGTAGGGGGTTTCATCGGGGGCTAGGTAGAGCCTAAAAGAGTACGGTACTCTTCTAGAGCACGAAACCCTCCGAGGAAAAACCTTTCCGAAAAAGGGTTTCGCCTTTGGCGCGGATGAAATGTTGAGGTATTATTTTTAGACTCTATTCAGGTCCTGATGAAGCTCTTAACGATACTGGGTGAAACGTTGAGTACTTCACCCTCAAGAAAGCGACCCAAGTCTGTAAAACTGGTAAATTAGAACATAGGTTTTTGCAATATTTTATTTGAAATTTTAAATTCAGATTTTTGGACCTTCATTTTGTTCCATCTATCTCGCAAATTTTAAAAGCTGCATACAAAGTTCTACATTTTTTCTTTAAAATTGTAATACTAGGGTGGTTTAAAGTGTGTTGCAATTCGAAGGGTTTAAATTTTCGTGTAACTCTTGTTTAAGGCAATACAATTTGCCTGTAAAAATTAGTTGTCCTATCTGCCATAGTATAGTTAGCAAAAGTTGTGGTATTGAAGCATTATCAAAAGAAGGTGCAAAGTACTATCTTTATCATCGAAATTGTTCGTAGATATGGATATGGTAGACAGTTTGAAGACTTCACGATCACCAAACCGTTGAAGTTCAAAGTGCAGACGAGTAAAAACTGCAACCGATAAAAAAAAGGAGTTAAACTATTGATACTTGTGTCGTACCGAGAAAGGCATTTAATTAGACTAGGTTGTTATGGTGTTCTTTGATTCCTCCTCCAAGGTCATCAGTCCTTGGACTGACTTGTTGCAGCTATCCAGAATCTTCTATCGGACGCTTTCCTTTTCATATCGACGTAGTTCTTGCTTCTAGAGTCTTCAATTATTTGTTTAATATACCTTTCGGTCTTTTTCCATTTACTGTGCCTTCAATAATTATTTTCAGTAGCCCATCTCTTCTCAGAATATGACCGACTGCCTGCATTCTTCTTTTGGCTATATGTTTCCATATGTTTATTTAATCTCCCATTCTTATTAGTACTTCTTCGTTTGATATTCTTTCAATCCAGGTTATTTTTTGAGCTCTTCTGTAATACCACATTTCAAAGGATTCTATTATCCTTTTGTCTGCTTTCCCAATGGTCCATGTCTCGCACCCATAATGCGCAATACTCCATAAATATGTCTTGATAAAATTTTTCTTTGTTGTTATTGATACCCCATTGGTCGTCAAAAGTTGTTATTTGTCATAGAAGGCCCTTTTCGCTAGATTTATCCTGTTTCTTATTTCTCTGGAGCTTCTTCTTTGGCTGCTTTTATTTTTCCACCATCTATCACAATGTCGTCCATTCGTGTTTATTCTTTGAGCACAGCGGCACTTTTGTTTTGTTTTTGTTTATTTTTATATTATATGTATTTTTAAATATTTGGTTCATAACTTTTAATGCTTGTGTGAGTTTTTCTTTTGTTTCTCCTATCAGTGCGATATCATCTGCGGATCTAATTGTGTCAATTCTTTCTTCTTGTATCAATATACCAGTTTTATTTATATGTCGGAATTCATTTATGGCTTGTTGGATATGCATATGTATTAAACAGTGATGGTGACAGTCCACAGCTTTGTATTACTCCCTGTCTAATTTGCGCTTCTTCTTTCTCTCCATTATAATCTATTATAGCTGATTGGTTTTTGTAAATATTGTATATAATTTGTCTTTCTTTTTCCTTAGAATTCCTTGCGATATTTTTTTCCGCTGTGTGTCTTTTGGTAATTCAAGAAAACGGTTTCTGTTCTGGATCTGTGCCTTTACCATCTTTCAGAAGGGCGTCAGCAATTTGATTATCTTAGATTCCCTTCTATTTGACTAACTTTTCTATACCCCCCCCCTTCCGTGGGTATGCAAAATACAGACCTGTAGTTGTAATATTAAGAAGTAGGGCCCTTCCTTCCAAATTAAAGTTAATATGTTATTGTTATCCAGTTGGTTTAGGGGTTTTTTTGCAGCCCCACGCTATTTTAGACTTAATTTTATCAGAGTAATGAGCTTTTATCGCAGTCTGGCTATTTGGTAACTTATAGACCCTGGTTCCGCATAATCTCTTTTTAATGCATTTTTAAGTGGAAATGATTATATTGCCATGAAAAGTCAATGAGATGCTTCCTAAGTAGGTATCAACAAAGATTGTATTTAGGCTTTCAAATTCCTATATCCACCTCTTCGTCTATCTTAGAGACATTTCTTTAGCAGATACTTGCTTCATGTTTCAGTTGTGATCTTTTCGATTTATTCCTTTTGGGATTGCTGATAATAATTGTTTCAAGAGGACAGTCCAAGTTTATTTTAATCTACTTAACTACAAAGGAAAACAGCTGGGTGCAAGCAATTTAATTAACGTTTATCCATTTATTCCACTGTTTTTCTAACGTAATGCCTTGTCTAGAATTATTTTTCTAAAATTACAAAAGAAATCTAGTTCCTTTTTAGAAGAAAAACTCTACTTCCTTAAATGTTTTTTTAGGCAAGGAAATCGTCAATATTCGCTATGTGCTAAGTAGAGATTATAGCAGCTCATCTCTAAAACCGTGGTAGACCATTTTTGAATTTTTCTAGATTTTTGTACTCTGGAATTTAGGATACTTTACCATCTTCAAAGTTTTGTTTGAAATCACTAAAACCTCATCCATTGATATCTCAAAACCAAACCTTCTAAGTGTATTTCTCTTCGTTCTTGTTTCCACACGACTCCCATGTTTTGAGCTCTCTTTAATTGATTACTTGCCTCATCGTAATTGCCAACACAAAAATTTCACTCTAAAATATAACGGCGTAGCTTGCATGGCAATGTATGGTTTTTTGTCAATTTTCTTCTTGTGCCAAGAACTTCATAAGGCTTCCATGTTTGAACCTCATCAGTCATTTTCTTCTACTCAAACCTCTGTAGAAACTGTAACGCTCTTTTTATTTGAACGAAACGTGTCAAATAAACAGAAAAAGGTCGCAATAACTTAGTAACAAAAAATTGCAATTTTCTCTTGCTATTTTCATGGCTAAGTAGATTATACAAAAACATCCCGTCGTAGGTTGGCTTGGTCGCGGACTGTGGTTGAATGTCTTTCACAATTCTTAGATGATCAACAATATCTCCAGGGTTGTTTGGTTCAGTTTACAGCGCCACCAATCAAACAAGTCTGTCTGGTTGGCGTGGTGTGGTGTCGCTGTATTTTAGAGGTACACTCAGTACTCAGTAACGTGTAACATTGTGTATTTGCAAGTTTATTAATTTTTATTATGTACCTACGTTCTTATATAAATTTGTTAAAACTGTTAAAAGAAAATTTAGTAGACAAGTACCAGAATTAGATTTGAGAATGAAATAAATAAGGAAATTTTATTTTGATTTTAGATACATTTTGTCTATTATTATTAATTGCGTAAAGAAAATTTAAAAAAAGCCAAAAGAACAAAACATATTTTTTATAAATCACTAATAGCTATTTATGCACCAAGTTGCAAAATGATGGACTTTTTATCACCAGGCGTGAAATTGTTCGTCGAGGCGAAGCCGAGATGAACAACACGCCATGTGATAAAAAGACATGTTTTGCAACGTGTTTCATACAAGATTTTATCCAATTCAGATAACAAAATGTAAATGCCACATCTTCTTAAAAAAGGAGTGATAAAATGGGAGCATATTTTGTAACTAGTTACAAAATGAACCACTTTTCGCAACTCAAATCATCATTTTGTAACTAGTTACAAAATGGGAGCATATTTTGTAACTAGTTACAAAATGAACCACTTTTGACAACTAAAATCAATGTCAAAATGTTGACATTTCGTAACTGAATTGGATAAAAGCTATTAATTAATTACTGCAGAAAGAAAATTTTTGTAAAAAGAACCAAAATAACAAAACATTTTTTATAAATTACAAAAAAGTGTATATAGGGTGACTGGTACATAAACGTATATCTGAAAGAAGGTGGTAGGTGAGTTGGTTTGGAACTTATTTAACCATATATATCATTATACAAACTGTCACGGTTTCTAAGATATAGCCAACTTAGTGATTTAACTCAGCCTTACATTTCTTACCATAAGCACAAGAAAAAGAAATTAAGCGCCGTTTTGATGGTTGCTGAAAGACAGGAGCGCGTAGTTAAAGAAAACGAATTACCGACAACTAAAAAGCGAAAAACTGTTTATTTGGGGTACATCTAGCGAAATGTAAAATACAGTTTACTTCAGATTATCATTAAAGGCAAAATTGAGGAAAAAGGGGGAACCATAGAGGAAAAAACGCTCTTAGCTTAATATAACTGACTGGATGGGACTGATTACCTTCTACTTTAAGAAGGAAATGAAAATATCCAGTACACAAAGGTCAGAGTTGTCCAGGTTGTCCCGAAGGACTGCGAGTTCGACTAACTTAATCGTCCATGGTTTTCAATATCCTTTTCTTATTTCAAAACCTCAAGAAATATCTTTGGGGCTCTGGTTTTTGGAAGATAAAAGTTTTAAAGCGAAGACGGAGGCATGGCTTGCAGAACCCGAGAAAACTTTTGTCAAAGATTGCTTCATTGAACGTAAGCAGGACTATATTGAGGACCATTGAGGACTAATAAAAAAAAAATTATTTATGCAAGTGGGTAAAGTGATAGATTTTTGAAACGAGCAGAAAGTTTACATCACAAATATTAGCAAGATACTTTGCCCACTGTTGCATAAAAATTTAATTGTTAGTGTCCGAATTACAATACACTTTCAACCATCCTCGTATTTTCCAAAAACTTGAAACATTCTGAAAAGTTTGACTGCGGCAGTTCTCAACTCTTTTATGTTCAAAATGTAAGACTTTATAATATGTTAAACATTGGTTTAAAGCGGTTATTGATTTTAATAGAAACGTTTTGAAAGCTAACACAAGTATTAAAGTTTGCCCCATTAGAACTCGATTCGTATGTAAATGTGAAAAGAGGTAAATCGAGTTGTTGAATAGCTTTAAATTACAAACTGTGCAAATAATATCGTCGGTCTAATTTTAGGTAAATATTACTAGATTGATAAACACTCGGTTTTACAATATACTCCTTGATTATTATGATTAACAATTAAAATATTGTGCAACGTAAAACTGAATGTTTGTTTTATTTTATATCATTTGCCAAAAATATTTCACCAAGAGCTGGTTGTAAATGGTATCAAATATCCATTAAATACCAATGTTCATTTATTTATTGTTGAAACTTGCTTTTACTAATGCTTCTTGGTTTGTATTTAGCTTCTCAAAAAAGCAACAATTTTCATCAAAAGAAACTGTCTTAAAGGATCAGCAAAACTGCCTTTCTCGAGAATTTTCCGAACATTTGGCATAAACATCGTATTTAAAAAAATAAGACATCCTTGAATGATAATACGAAGGTCGCTGATTTAATCAAACCCTTAACGTAACTTGAACAAATACGTACATAAATTACCCAGTCCTTGGGATTGTGAGCATTCGTTCCACACAAATAAAGCCTACTTCCATCCCCAATAGACTGAATAACTCGAATGTGATTGCGGCAGTCGAAATGCTGAAACAAATGCGTAGAATGTAAATTTCAAAAGACGCAAATCCATTAATAAGACTACAACAAGAATCGCTGAGATTTTCAGGCATAAAAGGGTAGCTACTTTATTTTCCATAGGGGTTCAAAAGGTATAAATTTCAACACGTATATTCCCTTTTTTTAAATTACAAAAGGTGAAATGAATGGTGAAAAGGAAACTTTATTTCGGTTCTTTAATAAAAGCCCCCTTTTTTTTTATAGGGAACTCCCTTTTACGTTTGCTGATAGATTTAATTCCCTTTGTATAAAACTCCTTTTGCATTTTATGTACTGATAAATTGGGGAATTTCAGAATTAAACGATGAAAAAGTTTTGAAATGTAAGGCAAACATTTTAGGGAATTGGGGGTAGCAAAAAAGGAAGTTGCAAGGGAGGAACAACATACTCAAATTGGATTACCTTCCAATTCCATTTACATTAATGCATTTCACTGGTTTACTTTATGCAAGTAAAAAACTGACACTGAAAAATACTAATGGTTCTAAATCAGCACAGGTTTGAAATGCGACGCATCACATTTATAATGCATTCTTGATTTTTTAGTACAAAGCAGGCTGTTAAGGAGTCAATTTCGCTCAAGGCTTTCTTGGTATGAATGCGTCTTGTCTGTGAAAGTCACACCGAATTAATTTTAAGGTTCACTGCAAAACGGCGTTGCCAATTCGCCTAAAACTTGGTTCTGAGTTGGTCTCTTCGTGACACCATCTGTTAGTCATTTTAGCAAGTACACAGTTGACGTTTTCAGATTTTAATTACTAAATAAATTTTTGTTTTACGTTTTACCTTAAACATGTATTAAAAACGGGGGTAATTTATTTGATTGTACTTATTCGTAGGGTTATTTTAATACATAACTAACAAGATGCATAGAAACAAATCAACGGTTTTAAATATCCACCCGGAGAGGACGCTGAGGACCTTTCAACTTTTCAAATTTTATTATTAAGCCTATCGGCGTCGATTACTATGATCATTGGGCTTCTCACCTGAATCTACTTAACCTAAACATGTTCGAATGCCAACCACGCCCCAAACCTACGTCGTGATTTGAACCTGTGTGAGCCAGTCACAAAACGGGTTCTCAATCTAACTTGAACGTCACCAAATTCTTGATTCGAGTCAGGATAATTTCGGCAAGACATATGTAGCAACAGGATACTGTCAACCTAACCTATCCCTCAACAGTCCAAGAGGTTGTTCAATTGTTAAATAATTTAGTATCAACATAGCATATCCCCGGGCTCTAAAGCTATTACAAATGTGTTGTACATAAAAATGTAAGTTATCAAATTAAATTGGTCCGGTAAAAACTGCGAAAAATTTGGTGTTTGTCGACAACCCACTAAGAAAAAAATGAAAAATAACAAACTGTTTTGGCATCAAATGACCCTCGCGACAAACCAACTGTAAAAGAAGTTAAGTGAATATAGAAAGATGTACATGTGATAAGCTTTACGAGCAAGGAAAATGGAATAGGGGGCGTTTGCAGATAGGGGATGTCGCTTCATCCATTTATATTCGACAATGTATAGAACTTGTTCCGATATCTGTGTCTGATCTTTTCGCAATCGATATCGGTAATCGACAAAGGGTGGAATTGTATAGTTTTCTAAAAGGATGCAATATTTGCATGCCCCTTTTTACAGAAGACGGATTTATTTTCCTTTTTGATGTTGATTAGAATGCTTGGGGGTATAAAATAGCTCTGCTGGTAATACAGATCACTAGTTTTAGATCAGATGTTCTTACATACGTGGGAAAGTTCGTATAAATTTTGCTGATTTTCAAACAAATTTAAGAAATGAATTGCCGACAAATAATTTCAAGTTTTAACAAGCTATATTTAGTAAAATGATGTCCTCTGCATAACCTGTACCTGGACTACCGAACTAATTGTGTTACCACGTGCTGTTCACGACCACCCTCCCACCCGCACTGCGTCGTTTTTGCTTTCAATTAAAAGTACGATAGAATATATAAAGCCAGAGCCGAGAATTTCAATATTCGATTCGGTTAGAATCGCTGAATTTATAGTCTCAAAAGTGAAAACGTCCGTTCGAATTCAAAGCTTGAATTTTGTGTGTTTTAAACCCCGAAGTGGAATTCGCATCTTGAAGTTGGATTCGTAAACATTCACTTCGAATCTCGATCTGTAGATATGTAAATTATGTTTTTTAAAATTTGGATTTGAACTTTTATTTATGCAAGTTTTTAATCTACACTTTACCAAAGATAGAAAGGCATAGGATTAAGAAGAAGAAAAAGAAGAAGTATTTGATTTGCAGGTTCGTTTCTACACCCTCGCAATCTTGGCTTAAAATTCAGAAGATTTGAATTCAGTATGGATTCGAAATTCAAAACTCCAAAGTAGCATTCGAAGACTAAATCTGATTTGATAATTAAAGAAATGCAAAGTTGATTTTCACAAAATTTTATTGATGTACCATGACAATTGTTTCGCCAAACGTTGGCATCTTCAGATGGTGAGTACAATAAAATTTTGTGAAAATCAACTTTGCATTTCTTTAATTATCGCATTATGGATTTTCATCAAGTAAAAGTCGATTCAATCAATTATTTAAATCTGATTTCATGTTTTTAAACTTAAGTTCGAAATTTTATCTTAAGAGTTTAAATTTAGAATGTACGTTTTAAATCTCAGTAACAGATTTGATCACACTGACAAACCCTTTGCTGGTTCAGGTTATAAAGTTTCCATCCCTCCCAAAGATTTAGAATTCAAATATTATTCCTGTATTTATTTATTTTAAGATTGACTTTGAGATCAAATTAAGAGATTTGTTCTTGGAATCATTATTTTCAGGGTCAAACTTTTGTTTCAAACGTTTTAATGGTATAAGAGAGAGTTCTGTAATTTCCAAGAGAAATACTACCCCAACAAAAATTACGTGATACTAATAACGCTGGACGTAAAAAATGCTTTTGGCACAGCGCCTTGGAAGGCATTAGTAAAGCAACTAGAGAGAAGGGCGATAAACCCATACTTAATTAAAGTAATAACCAGTTATTTTATCTGGAGAATAGGTAGATAACAATAGACGACAACGAGAAACTGCGAATGACATGCGGTGGTGCCTCAGGGGTCTATACTGGGACCGACCCTCTGGAACCTGTACTACGATGATGTCCTTAAACTGCAGCTCCCCGAAGGTGTCAAAATATTGGATTATGCTGACGATATAGCATTAACAGTGGCAGCCAGAAACAAAAAAGCCTTGGAAGACAAAGCTAACTGGACAATTGAAAGGGTGCAAAGATGGTTAGAAGCTAAAGGATTAGAATTAGCACCACAAAAGACAGAAGTAGAGGTAATGGCAGGAAAATACACCATAAAGCAGGTTACTATCACCATGTAGGGGATTCAGATAAACAGCAAGAGAAGTGTCAAATACCTGGGGGTTGATATAGGGCACAACATGAACATGGGAACACACATCACCACTGTGAGTGCAAAAGCCGAAAGGGTGGTCACGGCCCTAGGAAGATTAATGCTAAATCTTGGAGGTCCCAGAATGAGCAAGAGGAAGGTCCTGGGTAGCGTCGCAAACTCTGTGATCTTATACGCGGCACCCATTTGGGGGAAATGGCTGGAGATAGCCAAATATCGGAATTCTGTCGAAAAAGTACCAAGGAAAATAGCTCTAAGAATTGCATCGGCATACAGAACAGCGCCAACAGTAGGGATACAAGTTGTGTCAGGTACAATTCCGATACATTTATTGGCCATAGAGAGAAGTCACGATAGGGTTAATGATAATCCACAACGTAAGAAAAAAAGGAGAAGGAAAACAATTAGAGAGTGGCAGAGGGAGTGGGAACGGGTGCAGGGAAAGGCTGCATGGACAAGGGAACTCATACCAGACATTGTACCGTGGATTGAAGGGCAACACGGAGAAGTCAATTACAACCTTATTCAGGTTGTTTTGGCACCTACCTGAAGAGGTTTGCCATTATAGAAATAAATAATTGTTCGTACTGTGGCGGACAAAATACGCCGAAACATTCAATCTTTGAGTGTCACAGATGGTCGACAATTAGGGAAGACATGACTCGTGAACTGGGCCAAACAGTCACCGTGAACAGCATGGTAGGAAAAATGTTGGAGAATGAAGACAGTTCGAGATGCATAGATAGAGCAATAAGAGATATCATGAGCACCAAAGAAAATGATGAAAGAGAAAATGAGGAGAGAAACGCCTGAGACAGAACGGACGATGCTTTCTTGAAGAAATACCGAGGGGTGGTACGGAGTAGCATCGTGATATAGAGGAAGGGTTTTAGTGAGTAGGAGTCCCACACTCCTCCCGTAACCAGGACGGATTCCCCCTGCTGCCCCCAAAATAAAAAGTATATTTGAGCTAGGGATTTTGAGAATTATCGGTTATAATTCGAATTCAATTTTTATTTCAAAATAGCAAAAACTTCGACTGAGTTGTAAAGTTGTAAACAATTTATAGATTTATAGATTTAAAGATATGGATATAGACTAGATTTCTTATATGAATCCACTTTAACAGATCCAATTTCAATTATCAATTTTGGAATACAAGTTAGAAGAATCAGCCCAGTTCTGAGGAAAGGTTTCGGTTCTATGAGCATCTGATTGCAATGTTACAATTCTGTGCTATGCCAACGATGCAGTGTTGGCAGCAGAAAACGAAGACGAGTTTCAAAGGTTGCTAATGCACAGCTACATCGTTCAACATAATGATTTTAACTTCTAATATAAAATGTATAACAACATCTAAAACACCCATTAGATGTAAACAAGCCGTTGACGAAAAAATCGTACAACAAGCAATGAAATTCAAATACCTAGGCATAGAAATATCTGGATATGATGATGTTGAGGCAGAGGTTAGACATTAAATAACGAAGGCAACAAGAATAGTTGCGTACCTACACGACATTATATGGAGAAATCAACAAAGGAATTGAGGACTTGCCCAGACACGTCAAAGACCAAGAGATTATTGGAAACAAGCGAGATGAAAGTGTTGCGCAAAATCGCTGGGAAAACGTTAATGATCAGGGAATGGCGCGAAGATATAGAAAGAACATGCAAACTAGAGAAAGCCCTAATGAATGGGTATTAAGTAGAAAACAGTAATGGAACAAGCACATTAATCGGATGAACGACGACAGGAAAGGAGCGAAGATATAAGAAGAACATACAAAGTATTAAGTATTAAGAAAGGATAGTCAGAGAAGCACGAGACACATCGCCACTAAGAAAAGGAAGTACAGCAAGACTGCGAAAGAGGTGGAGTGATAATCTCACTGCAAACGAAAGAGAGACACAGGACACGAAGAAGGGGCAAAATGCCTAAATTGAAGATGGAAGAAGAACAAGTTAGAAGAAATTTGACATCCGAAAAGCTCCAGGTATATTTAGTTTTATTCTAAATTATAAAATTTATTTACAATATTCTATTCTCTGAATGTTGTAGGTACTTTCTGGACATTTTTTGTTGAGGATATTTCAGCAAAAGTTGATAAAAATTATAACAAAGGTAAATGTATTTCTTCAGAGTTAATTGATAGCTCATTGACCATGTCACAATGAACAATAGTATGTATTTATACCTGCATTACCGAACCAATGGATATACCACGTGTCGTTTAGATTTACCCACACTGTCCATCTGCAAAGGGTGACACAATAAAACTTTTACGGTGGTTTACATTGCTAAAAAGATTCTGAGATTGCTTATTTTATTGTATAAATGATACTTTCTGTGTTCTTCACACACACGAACAGTGCGGGTAAGAGCTGATAGCACGTGATCACTCAATTGGTTTGGTAATCCAGCTGTAGTAAATGTTAAAACAAAAAATAAAACGAAGTTCAAGGTTCAGTATACTGAATTTTAGTGACTAAGATTGCTAGTTTGTACTTGAAATTAAAATTTTAGAGTTTTTTTTAATTCAAAATATCATTTCAGAAACCAGAATTTATAACAAGCGAAATTTCGAATCCCAGTTATAACAATTTGAACTTGAGATTAATATTTGGATTTTGATAGGGTTATTAACAGTCTTGAATCTTACAAGAAGTCCTAATTTTGAATCCAAATTCAACTACCCAGCTAACTAATCAACTAGCTGTTTTACTGACTCGTATTTCTAACTGAAATTTATCTAGGCATCAAGCCTTCTCCATTTTATTGTCGGTAATAAAGTTAATTACTGAATACAAAAGTAATTGCTTAGAATTAAGAGCGTATATTCAATGAAACACAAAGCACACAACAGTAAATGTAGTACTTACCTCCGATTTTCCTTTTGAGACACAATTTGCTACGTGAGTTGGCTCCAAGATTAGAGAATCGCTCTGAAACAAGTTATTATTTCTTTATTATTGCTAAATTCGCATTCCTTTAGAAATGTTTATAATTTTATAATTTTGGTAAATTTCAACTAAAGCAGTACTTATCATTACTTAAAGTACGAATAAAACTTAATAAATCTGCATAAGCTATAGAAATTTAATTTCAATTGCCTTTTGCTGTATAAAATTAGAAACGCGAAAATATTCAGACAAACGATTCATTTTCAGTTTCTGCTCAATGAATTTGTAGGGGGATTAATCTACAGAGAAGTTAATTTTCTGTTGCTTTGTAGACATTAGGTATAAAAGAAAAGTAATATACACCGTGTATCTATGTGCGCTTGCATACGAGAATAAACATCGTAGCAAAGCTGTCATACTGCAAGCTCAAAGTGATGCTGTGTTAAAACGTTGAACAGTACCTGCAAGCTACCAATAAACCCCAGCGTTCATTTAGTTTTGTTTTTGGTAAACGTTTATGACATAGCTATATTACAAGATTGCTTTAGGGCGAAAGCTTAAAATTAAAATGGGATAAATAAATATATTATGAATACGTATTTATACATTTAATTAGTTTCAAGAAAAAAAGGTCAAGCTAAGTAAAATTTATTTCATTTTGATTTCGACGAGAAAACAAAAGATTCCTTTCAGTAATCATTTTTGTGCCTCGCCGTTGGCCATGATTTCCTCTTGGTAGGTAGCATGTCAACATTTTATGTTTTCTGCAGGCCATTTTGTCCTCTGAACGTCTGCATGGAGAAAATGACTCCAGAAGCGATTGTAAGGCCGAAAAAGAATGGTTTATGGATGGATGGATGGTTTTCTCAAAAGACTAGAACCTCCAAATTAGTAAAGTAGGTACTAGGTAAGCTCACAACTGTTTTTTAGTCAGAGGTTGTAGCTGTTATGTAAGGTGCGAATGCTATTCTGGAATGCGATAACCAGAAACAAAACAATTAAAATATATAGTGATAGTAGAGATCAGTGGCGTAGTGAGGGGGTGTTCAGGGTGTTCGAAAGGGGGGCCCGGTGGCCAGCCTCCTGTAATATGTTACTGGAATACTGAAACATAATGCTATTTCCTATTTCTTTATAGATCAATAGGGCAAACAAAAGATCGCCGACTCGAATATACCTATTCTTCTCCGGCGCCGCGGCACTAATTGTTTTGACTAAGTCGCAGCGAATTTAGATAAAAATGCAAAACCATAAATTATTTATTATTTTCACATGTGCATAGCTCTGATATTTACTTTTTCGTTTTTGGTCCTTTGGGCAAAACAATATACAATGACGCATAATATCTTAAGCTAACAAGCAGACAAAATAATAATTACATTAATAAATACATTAAATAAATCTAATAAAGTACTATTTCTAACCTAAAGCATGCAATAGAGATGACAAACTAGAATTAAAGATATCATAGCTATTACAGATTTCATTGTAATGGGAGCACATGGTTACCACAGGTAATTTTTTCAATAAATTTGTTTTTGAGAATTGTATGTAAAAGGCGTAATTATTTCTGGTGCCAATGCTGGGAGTGTAAAAGTTTAATTTAGCAAGTATATATGAGCAATCAATCAAATTATGAATTAATTTGAATAATATGGTCAACCCAATTATTCTACGTCTAAGATCGAGGGATGGCATTTGAAAAGATTTACATAATAATTCATTAGAAGTACCTCGTATGGGATATACAGCGTGAGCTTTGAACCAGAGATATTTTAGGAATTTTCTTTGGACGCTTTCTATCTCATTTTTGTAACAGTCATAACAAGGTGACCAAATTAGAGAATAATATCCAAGTCGACTCCTGACTAGAGTAAAATATAACGCTTTCAATGTATTTTTATATTAGAAAATTTACTACAGTTGCGTATTATAAAACCCAGCATTTTGTTTGCAGAAGAAGCTATGTTTGATATGTGTTTGTTAAAGGGCAGCTCCTTATCAAAAGTAATGGCAATGACTGATAGTTAATAGTATAATTATGTAATATTGGATTCATTTTTCGCGAATACGTCATTACTTTGCATCCGACTGTAGTTTAATACAATCATTAGGAGATTTGACTGAAGTATAAAGTTTCACATCATCGGCATACATCAAAACTTCGCAACGGGTATTGAAGCACAAATCGTTGATAAATAATAAAAATAGAAGGGGACCCAGATTGGAACCCTGAGGTATACCAGATTTAGGAGAAAAGCTGAGAGAAGTAAAACCATTATAAACAACATACTGAGATCTATCTTTTAAGTAACACATAAGTAGAAGGATTAGCGAATCACTGAGGCCATATCGTTGTAGTTGTTGCAATAATATTCCATGATCAGGTGGGTTAATATGACTACGTGTGAATGCCACCATGCTCATGCTATAATAGGTATTGTTATCCCTTCGCAAGAGATGGCAAGGTTATGTGTAAGTTTGTCACAAAAGAAATTACGGTTCATTGTAGGGATAATTTCTGGGCACTTCAAATTGGGTAAGAATATGCAGATGATTCGGCTATGTAATAACCCAACCTGTATTGAATGCCACGTATAATAAAACAACAAAACATATTCGTTGTGATTATCCTGCTCTCGTCAGACTTAGAAGATCTACGTTGGGGACCTTTGGCCTGACACGGCTGGAATTCCCTATACTCCCTTAGCAAAGCTTCTCTAGTTCATTGAAAGGGTAAGATGGCTTGAATGTGTCCATGTCGTTTCCCTGAAGGTAGGTAGCATTAGCGCGGAGAAACATAATTTACCCTTTCCTTATAATTCATAAATCCAAAATGCAGAATCAAGTCTACTTCTACCTTTTGCAGAATCTTAAAGCAATGACGTTTTTTTCCCAGTTTCCGTGTCTTTAGTTAATGCCTGACTTAATGTTATCTCCCTAATATAATACTTGTTTCTGCTTGTTTTTTTTAAGCTAAAGGTTTAGTCTGCGGGGAGATTTGTGCTATCTCTTACCCTTCTACTTGGGTCCACTACAAACAACATTTTCTTCGATTTTCATTCAGCACTCTACTCGCATTTATTTACCTATAAGATGTCTTCCTTCTGCTTCCTCTTTGATGGTGGCTTATATAGTCCGGTGGCGCCCTCTCCTGCTTTCTTGAACTTTATTTAGGACCCTTTTTAACCTTGTCTGTTTTTCTTATTTTTTCTACCTTTCTGGATATATTGACCAAGAAGGCACATTTGACTTATCGTTGGAAAACAAGATCCACTCTTAATATGACAAAGGTTACCAAAGGTACTGAGCATTGAGTAGTGATCTGTTTGAGCTTCTTCTTATTCTTTCGGCGGTGCGAAGTAGCAGCACTCAAGCCCTAGGTCAAGGGATGTATCATCGGGCTTTAGAAGACCGGCATCAAGTAGGCGATGCCTTAGAAAAAGTAGTCTGGGGCATCGCAAAAGGAGATGAAGGCAATTTTTATCTGCTTCGTTGCAGCTGGAGTCCTCAGAGAGGCCTTTCAGGTCCATATGGACATTTTATCCAAAAAGTTTAATTTTGGACATAGTTGCAGCAGATCCATCCGCAATATGGCAAAGGTTGCCAAAGGTAGTTGCCAATAACCCGTTATCATTTATAAATGTAGTTTCCATGGATACTCTTTGGGGATATGTTGTTCCAGAAGAATAATGTCGGCCATCCTTGCTGAAAAAGATTCGTTCATTCTCTGACGGGAATTAAAGTTTGTCAAAGGTGTTGTTACGACAATTGGGAACTTGTAACTTACGCAATTTTTGCATTCAAATATTTTAAAATTTAATCTTGGTGTTTTTGTTTCGTATGTTCTCCATGATATCGAATTCGTTTGGTTTGTTTTTTATCCAACCTTGACTGTAGTTTATTTTCTATATTCGTATCTCACCTCATCATTTTGATTAATCCTTATGTTCTTCTGTTTACCTTAGATTTCAATCAATGGTTCGTTATTATCTACAAATTTTAAGTGCTGAGAACCCTCTTTGTACGTACGTTGACATTACTCATCGTCATTAATGATTGCGTAGGCAACTGATATGCTAATTAAGATTGTTGGCTTAATTTGGTCTCCGAAACATGAAGAAGAAATCGAGCCGAGGGGCCGAACGCTTATCTCGTGGACGAGCTTATCTGCTTGCCCCTTTTCTGTTACTAAATGTCCTATAATGCGTTATTTTCTCTTAAAACTGCCGTTTGCGTCATGATCATCTTTAAAACCCCATACACGTCATCTTCTTGTATGATTGATAGGTACTCTCAGTTCTTTGCGTTCATTTTTCCAGTTTTTTAATGCATATGCTGTATATACATACGAGGATGGTTCAAATTTAACCCGGAATTGTTTTGTAGCTTTTATTTAAAAAAGATTTTTACAATATAATTTATCTTATATTTCAACATATTCCCCTTCTAACTCTATACACTTTTGTGATCTCTTTAGAAGCTGCATAATCCCTTCATTATGGAAGTTTTTTTGGCTGAGCGGCAAGCCAGTTTTGCACAAAGTTGTTGACCTCCTCATCCTTCCTTCCTTTCTTAAGTGGCAAAACAAACAAATGAAAGTCACAAGGAGACAAATCCGGACTGTAAGGCGGAGATGAAAGTGTCGCCCAGTGTAATTTATCCAAAGTTTCCTTAATAATTGGGCGGTGTGCGGGCGAGCATTGTCGTGGAGGAGAACAACACTCTTAACCGAAAGGTTCCGTCTTTCCGTCGGAAATACAGGCTTAACTATTTTGGCAAGCAGTTTAGCGTAATAAGGGGCATTAGTTGTACGCCTATCTTCTAAAATATCTATAAAAAAATGCGTCCCAAAACAGAGTGGCCATTATCTTCCCAGCTGAAGGGAAAATCTTTGCTTTTTTAGGCTTCGGTAAAGTTTTGTGTCTCCATTCCATGTTTGATCTTTTATTCTGGGACAAATTGGTGTTTCCAGATTTCATCACAGGTCAGTATTGAGTTTACAAAAGCGTCTCCTTCTTGCTCGCATCGATGAAGGAGTTCAGTTGAGATTTCAATCTGTCTTTGTTCCTTTTCAATAGAAAGCCGCTTTGGGACTCACCTTGCACAGATTGTTCGAAATTTCAAATGTTCATGAATTATTCCTTCAACACTACCTATAGTTATCTGAAGTCGGTTTGATAAATCACGGACGGAAATTTGTCGACCATTTCGGACCAGCCTATCAAAATCCTGAATGTTCAACTCAGTAAGTGAGGTTCGTGGTCGCCTAGCGTGGGATAAATTTTCCAGAGTTCGGCCTTCTCTGAATTTCTGGCACCGTTAAAACACTTAAATCTTTGACAGAGTGTCTACCCCGAATTCTCTTCGAAGTCGTTCAAGAACTTCAGCAGGTTTTATGTTTTCATTAATAAGAAATTTAATGATAATTCGCTGTGCAACAGAATTATGAACTGGTTGTTTCGTCATCTGCAAATACTAAACAAAAACAATTGTAACCATAACAACAGTACACACAGCTTCTAGATTGTCCAGTATATTATCAAAGAAAGCTCTATTTCACCATATACAAATTATTTTGTATTTGGCGGCAAGATTCCGTGCTAAATATGAACCCTCCTCGTATTTCAAATGTTGTACTAATATCTGAACTAATGGAGTAATAACTAACTATTAATGCTTACCCACACTACCCCTACGCGAGACGAATCATGTACTCAATAAAATGATCACCCAGTTTTACCAATGCCAACTAACTGTAAGAGGTGTACGTAAATGAAACTTTCGAATATAGGCAGGGTCTGTAAACGTAAAGCACGTTATCACTCCATTGGTTTGATAAGTGATGTGAAGCATTCTTGTGTTATTTCGCAGAACGTTTCAAAGCAATCGGTCAGGTTCTTGTTTTATTTCTGAATACGTTCGTTATTATTATTATTACAGTTTCTTCAGATATCTAATGTACCGTTTCATTAATTTAAAAATGTTGGTTAAACTATTTAATTGTATTATTTTTTTTCCATAACTACCCCTCCATTTCTTCATTTCCATACATTGTTTATTAATAAAACAGATAAATTTACTTGAGAAAATGGAAAATGTGCGCCTAATAAGGCATGCATATGTGGGAAGTAAATTAGCGCAGGGGAAGCCTGTTGCAAGGCCTGCTCGTTTACCTGATCTGAATTCCCGCCACTTTTACTTTTAAAACACTAACGCAGGGAATTTTGGGTGCTTTTTGTAAATATTAATACAATTTATTTGTATGAAGAAATTTAGGGTCTTCTTCAAGAAAATATGTATGTTCGTTCGTTCATTTTGTTTTATATTGAAACGAAGAACTATCCCCTAAGATTTCGCTCAAATTTTTGGATACACCTTGGATGTGTCAGTGTTTTTTTTGTAAATAATTTTTAAAATTTGTAAAGCAGGGTGGGTAGATTACTTTTTGTTAAGTTGTGTATTTGATAATCTGTTGTGGACATCCTTTTTTATGCAAGAGCTCGATATACAAAATATGCGATTCCACGGTCTCATTAACGGATTTTATAATCTACAATTATTAGAGCCAGAATATGAATTACAATTGTTTACTGTTATATCACTGTTGATTGTTTTTTTGTTCAATTAAGAATCTTACGTTCTTTTGTAAAGCATTCCGCTTCCAGAAACTTGTTAATTTTGGATCATTCCAACCTCAAAAAGAATTTCCATTTTCATAAATGTTAATACCACGATCCGGTTTGAAATTTGGGATGATATTATCAGCTCGATCAATTTCTACCCCAGAAATTACAGTAAAACGGTGGAATGCATATCCAAGCGTGACATTATTTTAGTTTCAACCTCCTTTGGCAATTTATACAGTTCTGCGGCCACTAACCGAAGCAATATAATTTCGAAATGAGCGTTGTGTAACTTTCATAGACTAACTTTCCCTGAAAACGACCTTCGTTGATAAATTTCCGGACAAAAGCTTTCAAACGTGTTTTAGAGGTACGAGATTTACCCTTATACTCTTAGTTTGCTTTTGTGAAACCTTTTGTTTAAGCTTTCAACCTTTAAAGGATGACAAAAATAAAGAGATGAAAGCAAGCAACATTAGGTTAACGATCTTACTTTGTTTTTAATGAATTTTTGACAATAAAATGGAAGTGTAAAATTGAAAACGTAGGTACTCACCTCACAGCTCGACTGGTTGATGTTGCTTAAATTCAGTCGGTAAATTCGGTCCCTGCAAAACAAATAAAATATGTAAGCTTTGAGTGAATCGTTGATTATTCTTTTGATGTGGCAAAAAGGAAATAAGTCGCTGGCTGAGTTATTCAAATTTTCGCAGATGCGTTGGATTTACTAACATAACAAAATAAAAATTAAAAAATAACTCTTTTCGAAAATGCACTGAACCCAATTTATTTTCAGAACTAATATTTAAATAAGCAAGGCCTTATAAGATTTATTAAATTCTATAAATACCTAGCAAGATAATATAATATCGTATGAAACTATCAGATGAAGTACTTCTATAATAGCATTATAAAGCTTAGTACGTTAATTAGTGCTCGGTTTCTAGTGCACTAACCCATGCTTGCTAGCTTTTGGTGTAATAAGATTAGTACTCCGTTATTGCAATATGTGACACCTAACTTGAAGTGTCTATTAATAATGTAAAGATATTCAGAATATTACGTTACAAAGCGAGGGAATTTGATTTGTTTCTATAAATAGAAGGGTTTGCTGTAAACAGGGGTTATACAAAAATAGAAAATCAACGTTATTTAATACAAGATTTTCTTTTTAGATAGCTTAAAGTATTCTTAAAATAGAAAGTTTCAGCAAAATTTTATTATTTTTGTAATCAAAAAGTTGGCAATTGTAACCTGCGATCAATAAATTCCACCTTCACTATGACGCTGTGGAACCGTCAAAAGGTTAATAGATTTTCTTGAATGTTCGTTTATTTTTTACGTTTTACAGTGAAGTTTAGCTAAAAATAAGGTATAAATGATTAGCAGAGAATTGCTTTAACCACTAAATTTGGTCGTGGAATATAAAAAGTAAACCGGTTGCAAATTAGCTAGAATGGGTGTGAAAGTCAAGATAGACTTCTTCGTTTAAATTTAACAAGTTTAAAGTGATTGGGTTTGAATGAATTTACAAACAATAGAAATATGAGTATGCTATCAAATGGGAGAATTTTAGGGGTGTACTGAGAGGTTGAGTGAAGACACGTAAGCGTATTGACACTTCTTACCGCGAGTAAGCAGTACGGAGAAATTGGACCCATAACAAAGAAAGAATTACAGAAATGGAAACCATTTTAGAAGAAATAAATAAAAAAGGGATAAATAGAGTTGAAGATGCAGAAGGTGTATAGTACAAAAGCTAGAAACATTGCAGGCAGAAATACCAACCATTTAGAAAAAAAACACCTTACCATAAGAGGAAAATAAGAAACTTGTAAATCTGGTTACAGGAGAAGGAAAAATACTGGAATATATGGTTAAAGAATTACGGAAAAGGTATTTAGTTATACAGGGGGCGAGAAAGTTAGAACAAGATAGGTATATAAAAGTAAAAATAAATCTAGAAACCGAAACACAACATATTAAGTGATTAGGAAGTGCAGGAAAATTTTGTCACAGCTAATACAGGTTGAGCTGAATACACAAGGCAGAATGTTGGAGATACTGAAGGCAGCAAAAAGATTGGAGGGGATCAACGTTTTCACCCCAGGAGAATATTCAAAGGAGGTACAAAACAGCAACGAAAGGTTCATTGAGCATATGAAGAAAACAAGAAGAGCAGAAAATAGAGTGTAGTTACGTTACAATAAGGTAACCGGCGTGGTGGAAAAAATCGCATCCCTGAAATGGAATTGTGCGGGACAACAGTGCGCATAGATGAAAACAGATGGCCAGAGAAAATATTGGAGGGACGACCATAAACAAACAAACGAAATAGAGGTAAACCGCCGAATAGATGGACCAAACAACGCCAAGAAAGTAAAAATGGTTACGAGAAACGCAACAGACAAACGTGGAAATCTAAGGTGTTCGTACAGTTATGGCCTGCAAGTGGCTGGAAGAAAAAAGAGAACAATCTGATAGTAATTGGAGAAATATATTATATACCCAAGAATAAATAAAAGAATATAAAAAAAGCAAAAAAGAGACAAGAAAGACAAAGCTAGAACAACTAGTAAGAGATCACCATCAGCACTGGAACAAGACGAATGAATGACGAAAAAACTAAGAAAAAGGCTAAAAGACCTAATGGAGAATAATGAAAATTAAAAAAAAAAACTAGTTAAAAGAACTGAAAGACTACAGAACGCAAACAACATTGATGATGAGAAGGATATGAAAATAAAAAACAAAATAGGAATATAATTATTCTTAATGTGATATTACTTAGCGAAACCAAGCTGCAAAAAGAATAGCAAAAAAGGTAGGGCAAAAGGAGGAATGTTAGTTTGAACAGGAAAGAACTTTTAGACAAAATGGAAGAGCGAATAGAAGCATCTCAATTAGAAGAAACAAAATAAGTAATAGGAGGAGATTTCAATACAAGAATTGGAATGGTGGAAACCTTCACTGTAAAAAAGAAAGAAGATAAACTAACCAAAGACAAAACTGTGAATGCAGAAGGAAAGAGGTTAATTAAATGGATAGAAGTGAACGGATTAAATGTTTCGAATGGAAACTACGCGAGAGAAAAAGAGGAAGAATTAACATGCACCCCAAAGAGAGGAAAATCTGTTATAGACTATGTACAATGTACATGCTAACTAATAAGGGAACCATGGAAAGTATACAAAAAATTACTGCAGGAAGAAAAAACATAGTCAGATCACTTGATACAAGCGCTAGAAATACAGAAAGAATTTGAAGAAAACAATTTAATAGAAGAATAATAATCTATTAGAAGGAGAAGGTAGATTGAAAGCTTGAACGGAGGACAGTAAAGAAGAATTTAGAAGACATAAAGAAATAATAAAGAAATAAGTGGTAAGTATAAATAAGATACAACAGTTAACTGAAGCTATAGGGAAAAGCTTAGTAATCAAAAACATAAAGTGTCGGAACAGCTCAAGAACAGTGGTTGGTGGATGAACTAGATATTAAATGTTTTATGAAATGTACAAATGAGATATGGCAGGATGATAAAATTCTGAATGGCTGAAGAAACAGCATAATACACTCAATACACAGAAGCGGTGACAAAAATGATGTAAAAAATTATAGGCATTAATCTAAGGAGGAAATACAGGAAAAACAGATAAACACATGGAAAAGAAAGGAGCCAGAAAGTTACTAATAAACAGAATAAACATACAAAGAATCCATAAATTTGATAAATATGGGCAACGCAAAAAAAATTCTAAACTGAAAGAGGACTACGGCAAGGCTGTCCACTTAGTCCAATGCTATTTTTTAATGCATATACGATCAATGGAATAAACGATTGGGGAAGTGTATTAGCTCCAATGGAGAGTATTTTGAAGGAGACTAATAGTTGTTTGTAGAAAAATTTAATAAAACTCTTTTTAAAAATAAATGCCCGTTTCTTTTGGGCCCCGCCTCGTAGATATCGGATATAGCGAGGAAAATAATAGTATAGGATAGTAATAGACAAAATAAAAATAAGAGTTCTTATGTATGCAGATGATTTAGCAATAATAGTAATAAAATATCACCTGGCGAAATATGATGTAAAAGAGTAAAAGAGTAAAAGTGTTCAAATACTTGAGTTACTACTTTCACGAAAGTAACGGCTCAAGGACACACATAATTATACGATAAAAATACTAGGACAACTTTGGAGCATACAAAAACCAAATTTCTAGAAAATTTCAAAGCGAAAATATTGATTTTCGACGCAATCGAAGCACCGCATCCCTTACCTTCATTCATAAGGCAAAACAATATAATTTATTAATTTTATTTTTGTTTCAGCAGTATGTTAAAATTAATAAATTATATTGTTTTGCCTTAATGAATGAAGGCAACGGAAGCGGTGTTTTCATCGCTTCCATGAACCGCACGCCGGTGCATGCGGCAGAAGTATGGAGTTGGTCATTAGGGTTTAAAATGAGATGGAATTAATCATACTTAAATACATAAAAATTCAGAATTACTTTAACGTTGTAATGGGCTCTGGACAAAATTTATTTTGGTGGGTTAGATTTTGTCTTTAGTTTAATAGGTAATTTTAACAACTTACTTTTTCTAACGCTGGTTGGGTGAATAATATTGAAATATAGCTAATTTTATTATAATATGTAGTTAATTTTACTAACAGAGTTTACCTTTACATGTATTATTTAAAGTTATACTTGGTCGAAACAAGGAAAACGTAGTAGGTGTAATCTCAATGGGCGATGCAACCAAAGCTTAACTTTTCAGTGGAGCAGGAAAAAAACAGTAAACAAAAGAATTAATATTTATCTGTCCTGTTAAAAATTCTTCAGCTTTATTGGCATAAGCTCACATTTGGTATTTTCCTTTAACTGGTTTTACCAATAACGATATACTGTCTTGGTTGCAGCTATAACAGTAAATTCTAACTTGAATTGAAAATGTATTACCATGTTATTTCAATTTAAAATAAGTAGTATATTATACACGATGCCATAATAATGAATGCTATTATTACCGAGGATGATGTTTGTAACACGAGCGAGTGAGCGAGCGAGTTTTGCAATTATCCGAGGTGATAGTAGCTATTATAGCGAGTCGTATACTATACTTTGTCCATGATTACAAATACTACGAATTTTTAATAAAAATTTAAATAACAACGCTACTAAAACCATGTGGTAGGGCTATACAGATTGTCTCTCGCCAATAACAAGCAAGCAAGCAAAAACATCTGCCCTAGATATTGCTTGTTATTGGCGAGATATCTTTAGTTTAAAAATTTACCTAGCCATGATTTCATTCTATCTTTGTTGTGCTACCCATATTGTTTATGTCTTCCTTGTTGCACTCATTAATTTTTGTATGTTTAGATTTGATTTCGGACAATCTGTATGTTAAACGAAGAGGTAGGATTATAAATAACCTATTTACTTCATTATGCACCATAAACAATGATGGTTACCATGACACCGTGAATAATGATTATTCACTGCTGGCAGTGTATAATGGATAGCATTATACTTGACCAAACACATAAATAATTAACAGATTATTGAGTAGTCGTGGACAAAAGCTATTATAAATCTCGCCCTGTAATAAAGTTATTAAATTATTAATAAGATACTTACATACAATTCAGTTTATGAATACTTAACAGTATGTGATTAACTAACAGGTTCTGATGCAGGTAACCCAGGAAAAATTCACGTTTATTTTTAATAAGTGCCTAAACAGTAAAACAGTAAAGTTCGTTATCAGAAAAAATGCTTGATAATTTTCACTATTATGGTCAGTGTTGTAGGACTTGCAAATAAAATAATAATAATAATTTTATTTCGCTCTGTATAGTACAGTTTTTACGGTAACTCAGTTACTTTAATAATTTTGCTAAATTAATGTGCAAGTTTAACAAAATGCTTTCTAATGTGTAATAAACGCAATTAAATAGTTTCTTGTACATTGTTGTTTTGTGCTATGTACTTTTAACAGTCGTTTATCGGAAGATTTATTGGTGGCAAACAGCTTTTTCGTGAAATATTTTATTGCCTGTACTTTTATTAACACAAATTATGCCTTTTTGTGCGTTCTTTTAAACAAATAACTAAATTATCTATTAATATACTGAATATTTATATTTAGCCTCTTCGCATTTTCATTGTTGTTTTCATTAAAAAAATTCGGGAAATACTTTTCTAGTGCTTAATTTGTGTTATTGAAATTAAACCCGGAGATCTATTACAATGTTTACTAAACCATCTAATAAAGAAACTGTAATACCTAATACAACGGATGTTGACTGTAAATAGACACTTACTTTATTAAATTCTTTTAAAATTGACACGTAAAGAACATTTTCTGTTTTACTTACTTACCTAGCGTTTAGCGTATTCACAGATGTTTCCAACACATACAGGATATTACAAAAAAAAAACTTACTACTGCTACTTACTACATGCCAAAATAAGGAAAAATGTATAATGAACGATAGGTAATCCAAAACTCAGTACTTTAAGTTTTTAGTTTTTAAGATATGAAATTGTTAAAAATTTGGCTTAATTCAGCTAGATTCCCTATCAACCTAATAAATCCAGTTGTCACAAAAAATGCTCATTCTTGTGACCAAACTTGCACTCGCCGGTGAAGAAATTCACCCAAGTGGCCGAAAATATTATGACTTTTTTTGAATTGTTCACAAGCATCCAGGATTCTCTGCCAAAGTTCTTCCTTGGTGTCAATTTCTTTTTTGCAAGCCATTGTTTTTAAGTGGGGAGCATAAAGAAATTCGTAGCTGTTAAATTTGGAGTTCCGCACAACCAATCCACTTATTTAAAATAATATCCAGTAGCATATTTTCTGCTTTATTAAATTGATTTACCGAAAATGAAGAGTTCACTAGTTAATCGATTTGGTACCCGAAATGGTCCAACGAAGCAGTAAACCTAACTGTCAGCCTAGACCAGTGGTCGCCGATCATGCTTATCAGACGAAGATTGGTCAGGAGTGGAGGGTGCGGAGCCATTAGCGATGACATACTTATATATGTCTGATAGATGATAATCAACATCACAATAAATTCAAGTTGTTAGAGGCCTCCCATTGAAAAAAATGAGGAGAATGGGCAATGATCGTTGATTTTTCATTTGTCGTGATGACGTTCGGCGAAGCTGAGTGTAAAAGAATACTCGATTTCCAACAACGTTTGTGTTTGCAGATACGGGTATGTACTAAGCGACCCGTTTCTCCAATGTACACTGAACCACAAGAACAAGGGATGCTGTAGACGCTCCTTGATGGTAGGGGTTGAGACCTATCTTTTACTAAAGGGAATATCTGTGACAACTTTGGAAGGGGCTTGAAGATGGTTTTGATGTTACGTTTTTTGAAAATCCTTCCTATGCAGGTAACTTGCAGTAACTTGTCGAATGTATGGCCAGAAAGCTGTAGCCTGGGGTGACAAGTATTCGCCTGATGAAGCCTCTTAAAATAGTGGGCGAAACGTTGAGTCCTTCTGTCTCAACAATGATACGGTCCCACCCGGAAGACGTTCTGTTAATATCTTTAGAAACTCAGAAGATCCCTACACTGACGAGTGAAATGATGTAGCAATTATAAGGGTCTAATATTTCAGTAGTTACTCAATTGTTCTCGAAATATTAATGATAGGCCTCTACATCATTTCACTCATCATTGTAGGATGATTCTGAATATCTAAAAATGTATTAGGGTGTTCTATTTGAAATAATGAAGTTAATGCCTGCTTCCGATATAATCGGAAGTTGTTCAATTTTTAAAATATTTTTAACGATTTATAGTATCCCAAAATACCATCACGTAAATTTTCAGTCGGAAGCTGTAAGTAACACCCAAGCGACGTCTAACCGACATCCTTCCTGACAAACCTTGTTAATTTTGCACAAATTTTTCATCAGATTTTGAGTCTACATTAGCTTCAGTTTGTATACTTATACTATTGTAAAGAGACGCGCCAGCTGCCAGCCGGGACGGGATTCATTCGCCCGTATGCGTCAGCTGTTCTAGATTGTCCGCCGACTGCATCATCGTCTCGCGATTGTTCGATTATTCATGGCTTCCAGACTTCGAATGTGGATTCTGCAACACCGCCGCTGGGATATAAAAGGAGCATTCCCTTGAACGAATAACAGTCTACCAAGAGCCTACCAAAAGCTGTCATCGCGACTAAGGGCTCGGTTAATATAAATGTGCGCGGATTAAGTACGAACAAGTGAATATAAATAAACTGTATAAATAAGTTAGTTAGTGTTTCGGGTTAATATTAGTGTTGTGCGTTTTAGTGTTTAAGTTGTTATTTCGTGTTAATTATTGCGTTCTTTAAATTTGTTAATAATAACTCGCACCACGAACAGCAGTTTTAAATGATCGTTTTAAAAACGTTAAACTATAATTTCAACATTTGATGTCTCAAAAATGTATTTTTGCGCCCATGCTATTAGACCTTTTTCCTTATTTTGACGTGTAGTATTACCTCTTCTTTAGCAACATTCTGCAGATATCGAAAACAACCGTAGTGTGGGTATTACAATTAGAGGACCCTTTATAAATGTGTCAATTGCCCAGTGAATAAAGAGGTCTTACATAAAACTGAAACTAAGAATTAAATAAAACAACACCAAGAAGTATTATGTTAGTGGAAACAATAGAAATAGTTTAGAAGCAGATGTATGAAAAGTTGGGAAGACGAATAGAAACGAACAACAATAAAATTACGAAACTACGAGATTTACAGAAACATGGTTCAATGCAACAGTCTATCCGAATACTTGAACAGAAAAGGAAACACAAATTTATAGAGGCTGATTTTAATGTGAAGACGAAGAACCAAGTAAAATAAAATATGCAGAATGTGCCACAGAGATGTGGAAACTATTGTACACATGATTTAATTTGTATTTAAAAACAAAGTCCCGAAATATTCAATAACATAAAGTACCATACGTTGCATTCAACGAAGAGAGAACATCTTTTGTGGGGACATTCAATGATATCACATTCGTTTCTAAAAAGTATGGCCTACTGAAAGAATATCTTGATCATTTACTACATAGCAAATTAAAAATAATTAATGATCGAAGCCCCTTCAAAATTTGTCAGTAATTGCTTCAAATTAGCTTCGTGAAAGTATGAAATCCTAAAGTATTAATCTATTCTTTCAGATTTGTAGAAATTAAATACCAAACGGTTTTAAACTAAATAATTCGTAGCATTTTAAGGTTTTCATTAAACTTTGGTTTAAAACATCTCTCCCCCAAGGCAGGCGTGTTCCTTTTTACATTTATCTCGACAGGGATGATTTTATTCATAGTGGATAAATGAATTATACCAAATACCATACAAAAAGGGATGAAAATAGATGTTGGATGCCTAGGTATAATTAAATTCTCGAGCAACCTCTTTACACAGCGCACGTTATTTCCTTCACGTTTAATTATTTCATTTCTACTTTTGCTGTGTAGTAATTGTAGTGTGCAATTTTTGTATGGCTAAACTAATGATGAGTTTTATAAAGCTGGAAGAAAGTAATTTCCATTGGGATTAGTTCGATAAGTACCTAAATTACTTTTCTAAAATAAGTTATTCCTATGCTCATTTTACTATTTTCTTAGTTTCTGTTGTTGAAAATTTCCGGTTCTTAGAGTGTTTTATGAATTTGTAATGTAACTGGCGAAAATTCTTAATTAAACTGTAAAACTGTAAAACTTAAATTTTACATTGTGCACTAAGCTAAAATTGCTAATAATACAAATTAAGTTGAACATGATTTATTCTTGCATACGGACACAGTACGAGAATGGTTTTATTTACATGAATAATTATTTGCAGTCGACTAACACTAATTTAATTTTGCTATTTTATATGCCCGCCTGGACAAAATTATGTAAATATTTACATGAAAAGCATTTTGGGTAACTTTAATGCTTAAACGCGAATGTAGTTGTTGAAGGTTTAAAAGAAGAATTATAAGCGGTTTTTAGTAAACCTCGAAGGCTTAACAAATTAAAATAAAGCTGAAAGTCTAGGGTTCAAATCCCTGGGGGTGATATTTTTCTATTTCTGTAACGATTTTTTAAAATTAATTAAAATTCATAGTCTATTTCTTAAAAAGAGAAATACTCAAAAATCTAATCTTTAAAGTATTCATGTTATTGTAGAGAATAAATTTTGCGCATCAATTGCATCGAGAATGACTTTTAAAATATGTAGTAACCCAAATTATTTAGTATACCTATCAAACACTTTGCCCGTGACAAAATATAGATATACAGGGTGATTCAACAGTATTTTCATCAATTTTAAGGGTAGGTAGAGCATACCAAATAGAACAACTTTTCTCAATAAACCATGTGTCGCAAGTAAACGGAGTTTCATCAACTCTGTTGTGGTCACTGATCGTTGATGACCTGCTAGATAAGTTGGAGGCTTCACCGTTCAACGTTTTGATGTTATTATTGTAAAAGGCAAGCATGATGCAGCTATCTCGAGCCTTATGTAACATAGCCCTCAACATAATAAGCAAATGGTGCTTGGATGTACAACTTAGTGTAAATCCGAACAAAACTATAATAGTCCCATTCACAAAAAGAAGAAAGGTAAATTTAAAAGGTCCCACTCTGAATGGAATACAGTTACAGGTTAAATATTTGGAGATAGTCCTTGACCAAAAACTCACCTGGAATGCTCACACAAGGACTCTTACAAAAGTAACAATAGCATTTTGGGTGTGGCAAGTTGTTTGGAAAGACTTGGGACCTAAAGTCAAAAATGATCTATTGGTCATGCGAAATTGTCACCTATGCTTTCTTAGAATGGTCGCCCAAAACGGAGCTGCAAGAAAGTTATGCAAGCTTCAAAGATTAGTCTGTTTAGGAATCATAGGAGTTATGTGCTCATGTTCTACAGCAGTAATGGAGACTCTGCTAGATGTCCTACTTTTACACTTAGGTGTAAGAAGGGAGGCAACGCTAAGTGCCCTCAGGCTGCAACAGGCAACTCAAATAAAGCCAGGAGACCTGGTTGGTCACTTAGGGATTGTGAATCTAATTCAACTAGAATCCGCGAGCAAAAACCTACAGACAAAATGCCAACACGGTATAACTTCAATTGCCCTTTTCAAGTGGTGATTAACAGTCGCGAAGAGGACGTAGGGGTCATAACCTCTAGGACAATAATAGACTACATTAAAAGCCTAAAAATTCTTGTAACCGAATAAATTGTAGGGTTACTCACAAAAGATCTTCTTAGGTCGAAATGACAAAAGGCTCTTAAAGCCAAACGAGCCCAGACAATAGACAATATTAGACAAGTAAACGGTAAGCTAAGAAAAAAATTTAAAATGTAATACAGAAATTGGTTGGTGGTCACTGGAATTTAAATTTATCAAATTCTTTTCTTGTTAATACTGATAAGACAGTTCAGATATGTGTACGTAAGTAGGCTAATGTCAGTTCAGGTCAGCCTAACCTTTTTAGCAACCGAATTAACTGAAGTTATTTTAATTTACGGGGAAGCTCTTCAGAATGCTGCAGTGGTCCCTTTATTAACAACAATTCTAATACCACTTTTTAAACATGCCAGTAATTTTAATTTACTGACAGTCTCAAGCCTGAAAAAATTTGAGAGGAAAGTGAAACCTGTAAATTACATAATTGTGTAATGTTTCATTTATTTTTGCAGTGTCAAATTGCTATCGCAGACTTTTTAAATGAATATTAGTCAGCAGTTCTCAAAAGTGCGTAACAAAATTTAAAATAAACAAAAATCGTGATAAGCTTTAAATGTTTAGTGTAATGTAGTTCTACTAAGGTCAGCATATATCCATTTAATTTAATGACAACACTTTTGAATCGCCCTGTTTATTTTCAGCTTTTTACGCCACTTACTCGAATAGTTTCCCCAATAACGTTCTTTCTCCAATACTTCACTTTTACTAAACCCCAGTTTTTATCAACACAGTCCATATACTGTTTCTTTGGTCTTATTCGTCGATTGATCCCCTATAGCGTCAACATTATTTTCTCCTTTCTCATATCTCACTGTTTCTTTTATACCACCATAAATTATTTTCTTCTAGATTTTTCTCAGAAATATTTCTGGGGCCTTGAGGAGCTCTTTCTCATTATTTAAATTATATGCCCAAGTAATAGTGTTGGAACTATCTTTATCATGCAAAAAGGGTGTTATGTGTGATATATTGTTTTGCACCCATGCGGCCCTCTTCAATGTAAGGCACAAGTTGCTAGCTTCTTCTTCTTATAATCTTCTTCCTGTGTTTTTTGTTGTTCCCTGGTTCATGTAAGTATTGGTAAATTGTCAGCGTTCGCCTTAAAACAGTGCCGTCTTCTTTTATGCTGATGTGTTACATTATCTGTTCTAATACAAGGCTTAACATCTCTCTTGTTATTGGTTTCCATGTTTTAGTTCTGCAGTAGGTAATCACAATTTTTTCCGACTGATTTGCTTGGACCCTCACTCGACTGCATGTTCCTTTCAGTGTCATTTGCATCAATTAAGATATTTTTGAAACATTAATTCGTTCATTCTGTCAACTAATTCTTCCCCCTTAATTTTCTTACAGGTTTGTTTAAATTTAATAAAGATGACTTAGAGCTGGAAGTTCTTCTTTTCACTTTACTTGAATTTGCTGCAATATAAAGATTTATTCAACCATCAGCACTTTGTACGGAACACTGAACAGTAGAATAGATCTGAGTTTGTACATTCCAATCGTACGCGTAGTACTTCCTAATCATTTATTGGAATTTTTTTGGTTAACAATAGTTCTTTCGTTAATACATACATGACTTCTTCTCTTTATTTTAGGTTTTCCTATGTTAAAAAATTTACTTGGACTCCATCAGTTCCAGAGCTTTGGTTGCTTCTAAGGCTTTCTATATTTTCCTTCACTGCGTATTTTGTAGACAATTTTACGTCTTTCTTCCATGCGGATTTATTACCTATGTTTCACTTGTTGCTTTACAGAATCTTAAAATTGTTGCTCATAGCTTAATAACACTCTTAGCTTCCACTAACGGGTATTTTCATGTGTTTTTTATGATCTTCATTTTTTTACATCCACCTTATAAAATGATTTTCGTAGTTTGTTTTAAGTATTCGATCTTCCTACTCAAGCTTTTTCCTTTCTTTCTGAGTAGCTTTCCCCTTGTTTCTTTGTTTGTTTTTTCTTTAGGATTTTCATTATTGCATTTTGTTGGATACTTTTGATATTTTTCATCAAACGAGATTCTTTCTTCCATCTTCTATTATTATTTTAATGCGGCTTGAGGTGTTTGTTATTTCTTTTACTACTTTCTTATCAGATGTTTCCTGAAAGGTTCGCTGGCAGGGACGGATCATCAGTTTAAGGTACGCTAGAGTTTAAAGAAAGTAAGAGCCCTTGATGAAATTTAGGTGGATTTCATATGTTTCTTCACGGAAACACTGTACGAAACGTTTGTTTTATGCATTCCTTAATAACGAAAAATAACTTTTAAACAATCTTCTTGAAGTAGCGTGCCCTTTACAGGACATTTCCGTCTTCTCTCTATAGTGTGTAGTATGCGTGTCAAGTAGCCAGGTATACATATGTATAAGGGAACTATAACTTTACGTGGGCTCCGAACCACGGAAATGCTTGGTAGGGTTTCTAGTCCATCGAAGTCTTACTAGGCAGAAATACTTCGGAGGTTTGCCTTTGGCTTCCGAGGAAAGCGGTCGGGTGTTTTCGATGTATGTGCGGCCCTACGAATCGAACCTAGGCCAGTATTAAAATACTTTACTTTTAAATAATAATAGGGTTTAAATAGAATACTGTTCAGAATACCTTTATTAAATATAAAACAAAGAATAACAATAAACTTTATGGCTTTTAACTAGGTAGAGCAACTTTACTGAAATGGGGTTAGCATATATTTTGTACTCTTGGTTGAATTTGGTTGTTTTATTTAATTCTTGATCATTCCTCACTTCCAAATTTTAATTCTTCTTGAATTTACTTTGCCATACTATTGTTTAATTTTAGTTACAAATAATAATTATAAATTTCCCTTAGATACAAATTTTGTAATTGCTAAATCAATTAACTATCAGTTATTACGTCATGCTTATTATGCTTCCCAACTATACTACTACAGATTCATGAAGTCTCCCACTACGATTTTAAGATCATAGCACAAGTAACCTTTTAATATATTCTTCTTCTATAATTTCATAGCTTTATATTTAAATTTTCCCCCTTTCTTTTAATCTACCCATTTTTTGTTTCTTCTTCTTCTTCTTCGTCTGGCTTTGTAACCCTAAAGAGCTTTCATGGCATGCTATGTTTGGAAGGCGAGATGGCTGGTCTCATTCTGCCTTAACTTACTAAATTTGTTTTATTGTTTATTCTTCTTCAATCATTTTTTTGTTTAGATATTTACATATTACTACCTCCTTAATCGTTTCTTTTATTGAAAAACCTGCCCTTAATTTACGCTAATTTCTTTTACTGGTGAAGAAATTATAACCTTTTTAATTCACTTGGCTTTTGCTTATAAAATCTTATGCGAAGTACTAAAACTGAATTTGTTGAATAATGCATGTCAGCTTGATTTACCAAATTCGTGCCAAAGAACTCCAACAGTATAATAAAATACAGTAATTTCCAACCTACACGTCAAGGGATGTTTCTTAAACTATTAATAAAAGTAATTACATATTGGTGCCTTAATTATGGTTTGCTAAAATTTTGACAGAAGCAACCATTTAATTTAAAATGTTTACATACTTTACTCAGTTACAAAAATATTCTCTGTTATGGGCCCAAAATATACCAAATTTAATTTCTTTATCCAGATAAAACCACTTATTTTAAATATAAAAATCCTTTAAATTTTGTTGATCTGATGAAAAGGTACAAAAAATTAATAAATGCCTACGTGAACGCTTGGGCCATTCACCACTAATAAAAAAGCATTTGTAAATTCTTTCCTTCACGTATTCAAAAATTCAAACATATGGAGATGGAGATATACGAGTATTAGCATAACATTTGAGATATTTTTCATTTTCCCTTTCATAGTTTTTCTCTGCCTTTTTGCCTAGTGGGTTTTCAAGTTACTAAGATTTTAGCACGAATGTGCCTTTCAAAAATACTTGCAATGTGACCTATATTCTGGTTTCATATTTAAAGTTCTCTCTAACTAAAGTTCTGACTACAGTAAACATAAAACGATGTAGCTTTATACTGCTTTTAATGTCTAAATAACAATAACAGACGTATGATGTCGCTTTGGCAATATAACATGTCTGTAAATTTAATGATAGTTACTAATGAGGTAATGACTAAGCTAATACGATATTATTATTACTAATGTTTATTGTGCGAGGAGAATAACTTTCCCCCACCCCACCCATTTACAAATCTTTTATATTTTATTTATAACAAAATGCAGCATGCTTGCTTGAACTGAATATTTTTTTAAAAAGATAGTTAGTTACTTAAACTACATCTTCTAAACTGAACTGCTTAAAGGTTCAGAGGTTATCTAATTTTATCATACTGTTAAGAAAATGTAACAATTCTATTTACATTGTATAAAAGTGTTAAATAATGCCTGCCACACGATATTTGCAAGAATTGAAGGTTATTTTTCAGTTATTCTTTCTTTAAATGTACAAATCTCTTCAGTATAAAACTACTTTTTAAAATTATTTAAAAAAAGCTTCTTCATTACTTCCTTGATCACTCATATACTTCACGCGCATAACACGGTACAGTTTCTACTAGTATTTGTCCAAATCTTTTTTTGTTATTCGAAATGTTCTCATCCCACTATATGCTATTTAGAGTACCTATAATTTGCGTACTCCGTTGGATTTCACTCTTCATTTCTGTTTCCTCTATTTGAACCTCTCTACTTGGTAAATTCTCACCCCATTATTTATAATTATTTTACATTTATTGTCAGAATCTATTTTTGCCATATTCAATTTCCAGACTCCAGGATTTATATAGCCTTCGTGTCATACATTCTAAGTCGTACGAGTCCTGTGTTAACACCACTTGATAGTCCGCAAAACTAAGGTTAAAAAATGTTTGATCATACATACACAGGAATTCCCATACCCCCACATTGTCTCTTCTAGTGAGTCAGTGCACCTTCTGTATACATATTAAACAACAATGGTGATAGGCTACAGCCTTGTCTCAGACTTTTGGTTCTACTTATAGTATAGGGAGAGAGATTTGTTTCCCTTGCTTCACGAAAGAAGTGTTGTTGGAATAAAATTCTTTGATAATTGCTACCAATGCAATATTGATTTCGAAAGTACCGAGAGTTTCCTACAGTTTTGTTTTACATAGGTATTAAATCGTACGATTTATATCTACAAATGCGATAGGGGTTTCTTCGCCTTTTCCAATACCTGTTGGGGCATGAACAAATCATCTATACACAAGCGTCCAGGTGTAAATTCCCTTTGTTCTTCACCTATTTGTTCTCCAATCTCCTGTCCAATTTTATCTTATTAAAGAGTCTGCTGAAGGTGCTGTAAATACTAAGTCCTCTACCTCGATCTTTTTTGTTGTCCTTAAATATTTATATGACGTTTCCTATTCTTTAGTTATAGTCTTGGAGTTGAATAATATTGTACTCGTAGTTTGTTTTGGTAAGGCATTTCCTCCACATTTCAGTAATTCTGCCGCGATATTACTAGCGCCTGCTTATCATCCATTTTTCATTGTTTGTAAACACTTGTTTACTTCGTCTTTACTTATTATTATCTCTTCTTCTTGTTGTTCTTCGTACGCTCTGGGTGTTGATGCTTCTTCCACAAACTGTTGTCGGTCTTCTGTCAATAATTTACTGTAGTATGCTTCCCATTTTTCCAATGTTATCATCTGCTCGTTTCTATTTGGATTATTGTTTACTCATTCTTTTAAGTGTCTTCTATATTTCACTGGATCGTATTTCAACTATGTAGCTTTCTAAACGTTGGTACCTACTGTTGTTCCTGATATTGATTTTTTTTTCATTCTTATTTTTATATCTTTCTCTGTTTGTGTTAGTTTTGTTACTGAGCCATTTTCTGTGATACAAATTCTTTTCGTTTATTAACTTGGCTATTTCATCCGTTAACTGCATTTTAGTCCGTCCGCAAACGATGCGAAGCCAAGTAGCGGAAGGTAAGCGGATTACAACAAGGGTTTTCTATTGTCATTTGCTACTTAAAACCGTAAATTCTTAAAACTTAACATTACTATTTCTTTTAATTTTGATTTACAACTTCGCATCGTTTGCGGACGGACTATAGCTAGTTTAATAAATGATCCCCTAAGGACGGCGACATACTTGCGGCGGCGCCGCTACTTTTATAGCATACGGTTTTGTATGTGAGGTGTCACACTTGCGGCCGCATCTGATGTGATTCGTTGTTTCTTAAGGAGATGTTCATACCTGCGACACATCCGCACTACACATATATTGCAATATTCAGTCAATTATGTATTTGGCTGGCTTCATACACGGAGTGTATACGTACTTATAACAATGTTTGATTGACATTCTGTAGTACCTAATTTAAAAAATTCTCTGCTCATCTCCTTAATTCTCGATTCAGACAATGTAATTCTTCTGAAGTTAATCGTATTTAGTGGATGAACCAGGTTTATCTTTTTTTAAGTATTGCGTATGCAACGCATACAATTTTAGAAGTACTCAGTTTTGGAGATACTGCACTAACACTAACATAAAATACTCTAAACGTCATGTCGACGAAGTAAAAGCTTGTTAAGCAGTGGCGGCGCCGCAAGTTTGTCGCCGGCCTAAGACGTTATTAGGAAATCTGAAGATTTAATGGTAGGTATTCCAAAAATATTACAAACACAAAATTCTATTTTCCAGCATTAAAATTAAAACTTAAACCCTTAGTTAATGCAGGATCATTATTCTTATTATTTCAAATTTGTTTCCTCGTTGCTACTTTTGTCATCCTTATTTATTTATTAGCTTTGATTTAATTAATTTACTCAGGATGGCAAATTTTCACTTTCGCAAAGCACAATTTATCCCTCAGCTCCTACAATCATATGGTAACTCTTAAATACTCGAACCAAGTTCCCAGTCCCTCAATGTGATTTCAAATTAATTAACTTAGACATAGTACGAAAAGGTCATACACACGCAGTTTTATACAATTTCAAAATTAAAACCGTAAATGAATTATGCAGGATGACCATGATCCACTACTAATGTGTGTTCAGCAGGAAGTTTATTAATGCTAACGTCGTTATGCAACACGGCTGAGTGTATTTTCTGTCATTCTTCCTAAATTATGATAGGGTGGTTTAGGATTATGCAGCAAATTATTGTATTTTGTATGATAATTGCGGTTGCGGTGAGTGATCTTTATATACGTTAGGCATGGACTGTTTAGGAAAAAGCGCAAGAATAAAATCAAAAATTAGCATATACAGGGTGCCCGTTTTTCGACCTCAAGCATGGGGATCTCGGTTATTATAACAGATGCGAGATCGGTTAAATTAGGGCAAAGTTGCGCATTTTGATGGTGATCAATTATCTGAAAGAAAATTTGATCTGTCATTTTTAGTTTTTGAATTATTGGAGAAAAATGGAAAATTGTGATTTTTGTTTTAATTTTTTTAAACGAAAACCAATAAAACTAGACATTTTTAACTAAGACATTGTGAAGGCACTTTTTTACAAAGAATCTGAATCTGGTATTGTGTTTTCCAAGGCACCCTAGATGCAAGAGTTACAACACTTAATTTTTTTTTCTTATGGGCGCCATATTTGATTTTTGCATTTTCGAATAAAGCTCTTTTTTCTGATTACGACTATGTATCACATGATATGGTCAAGCTTTACATTTTGATTAGAATTTAAGAAAAATGTTTTTGCGAAGAATGCTTTGGAAACAACAACATCTACTTTTGTCTAAGAAACAAATTTTTGACAATTCAATTAAATTTCACTTTTCGGTTGCATTATTTTTAATTTTGTTCCGATTTAAATACAAAAATTCTGCCTTATTCTGTTCTTAATTTAAAACTTAATTTTGTAGGTAAATTGGGAAGAAATGTGAACGTGCAACTCTAAACTTAATTGAATTGTCAAAAATTTGTTTGTTAGACAAAAGTAGATGTTGTTGTTTCCAAAGCATTCTTCGCCAAAACATTTTTCTTAAATTCTAATCAAAATGTAAAGCTTGACCATATCATGTGATACATAATCGTAATCAGAAAAAAGAGCTCTATTCGAAAATGCAACAATCAAATATGGCGCCCATAAGAAAAAATAAATTAAGTGTTGTAACTCTTGCATCTAGGATGCCTTGGAAAACACGATGCCAGATTCAGATTCCTTGTAAAAAAGTGCCTTCACAATGTCTTAGTTAAAAATGTCTAGTTTTATTGGTTTTCGTTTAAAAAAATTAAAACAAAAATCACAATTTTCCATTTTTCTCCAATAATTCAAAAACTAAAAATGACAGATCAAATTTTCTTCCAGATAATTGATCACCATAAAAATGCGCAACTTTGCCCTAATTTAACCGATCTCGCATCTGTTATAATAACAGAGATCCCCATGCTTGAGGTCGAAAAACGGGCACCCTGTATATGATGCAAATTAAAACAAACTCGCCCTTTTCTTTCTTATTACGTTTTGGGGTTGAAAAATAAAATTTATAATATGGCTGCATATACATATAGAAAAATGTGGTTTTTGGACCCACAAAGTAATTTAGTAACACTTTCGATTTCGCCGGAAATAACCTTACCTCTCGATTTTTAAATAGAATTCCCTGTACATTTTTACATTTTTGAAATCTAGAGACAACCTGAATCTGAATACCTAACTTCCCAATTTTTTGAAAAACGAGCAAAAAATGTTCTAAATTTTATTTTTCAATCAAGATTACCATGAACGATGTTTCCAATTCATCTTCGAAATAAATAAATAATTAGCCCAGTCAAATTAGCCAAAAAAGTGGCAAATAGCCGAAAAAATTCACATAGTTTCGCAAGTTGGTACAGTTAATCCTTGAGGTGTCCTGACGAACATACTAAAAATGAGCTGTTTAAAGGTCTCTTTTTTCAGTTTTCCGCTAATAGCTCGAAAACTGTGAAGTTTAGCGTTACGATTATTCTATATAAAAATAAAGTAGACAAAATTTCCTACCAAAAATGCCCTACGCATTTTTGCCGTAAGATGAATACCTTAGGAGTAGAACTGGGATGAATGTAAAAGAAAGTTGAAAATTTTCGATTTTGCTAATTTTACTTACAAAAAAAACCTCATAATGCTATGTCAGTTATACTTATAATTATTATTAAGTAAAATGTCATCTTCTTCATCGTCTTTGTCCTCTTCTAACAAATTTGCGGGCGCACCGTTGGTACACGCCCCCTGGCAGCCGCAAACTAGTCTGTATTTAATGCCGGCTTTTCGGCACCTGCATTAAAATTGATAGTGGTGTCGGTATCAGGGAGACCGTCATACAGAGCTGCCTTGTTAGTTTCCCTCATGCAGCCTTCATTGAAGAGAGCCAAAGGAAACGGAGCCAACTCATATTCCAAAAGTGATGCCAAATGTTCATTCTTCTTCGCAATCGCGATCCTCTGGAACAAAAGCAATGGGTCGACGACTGCAGTCTCATCATTTACCTTAATAGCGCTGGTCGTGGCCGCCAAGGGTAAAACCTTGTCTTTGCGTGACATCTTCGTATCAGCGAAGTTGTTTCCCACTATTTTTGCCATAAGTTGTCTACCAACCTCCTCTGCTTGGTGGCAATTTATGTCAGAGTTTTCAACAATTCCTGTTGTCCTCTTCATCCCTGCGTTGATGTGACACTCGTAAATCGACATGCTGCCCTCTCTTGAAGAAAAAAAAAACGCTCCGCTGAATTCTTTGAGTGAGGAGCAGATGGCATTGCTTGTCGCCGCTACCCTTAACCATTTTGCTAGTGTCGAATCCGTGATCCCTCTTCCAAACTCCCGTTCAGAAAGAATCACTTCTTCTTACAGTAAAGTATCCTTGATAGGCAAATAATTCGAACTCATTGGGCTCCATTCTTGTCTCAAGGTGAAGCATGTCCTTCAGGTAAAGATGGGCACCTCTGGCATACTGAAAGTGATCTTGTGTACACAGCAAAGGTGAGGCTTCCAGTCACCAGAACATTTTGAAGCTATGAATTCTTTCATAATAGTGACCATGTGAAAGTATTGCACCCATGGTGCAGCAGCATTTTCTTTGAAACGATTTAGTTCAATTGAAATTTTTGAGCTTAGTGAAGCCAAGCATTCGTCATATTCTTTGTCCGGTCAATGTCTCATTTAGAATATCATTTAAAAGGTTATTGATGGTTTCCTTCCCCTCACTGGAAACATCATGGCTAAAAATTATGTATGCTAAAGCTGCTTGGACGAGTAAGTGAGCGCGAACTACTCTGGCGTATGCCAGTTAAAATTTTGTCAAATGAGTTGGGGGCAAAAATATTGCATAGCAAGCTCCGTAGGCCACTTCCTGCCATTTTTTAGTCAGTGCACACAAGTAACGACATCAGCACGTGTAAACCACCAAATCTAACCACAACACGTTCTAGCTCTGGATAACATGTAACAATTTCCCAAGCTTTGAGATAAATTGGTAAATCGAAAATAAGGAATCAAGCATTTATGAGACAGTGCTTCAAAGTATTTTTCAAGGAAGTGCATATTGTGTCGTAATCACTTGGGGGTGAATCGATAAGTAGCTGGGGGATCACAGCACTTGTATCAAAGTTTCGCCTTCCGCCAATGCAAGCATGAAACCCCTCCACTCGAGGATATCTGGAATCTCGAGCCACTTGGCACATATATTATCCATAACAAATCAGACAGGCTGGATATGAGAATGCTAGTTGGCAGGGGGTTTAGTTAATCCGCATCTTCTACCAAAATCTGCTTTAGTTTCCTCCCAGTGACTTTGTTAAACGTTTGTACTTGCAGGATCCCTAACGTTCTAACATCTTAGGCGGTGGGAGGTGATGTTAATCTTTCAATCGTCCTGTATAGAAATTTAGCAACGTCTCAGAAATACTACCAAAAATTCCGTCATTCTTCTCCTCACCCACCCATAGCAGCTACCTGTCAGCCACAAAGTTATAGCGGCCCAGTATAGCTCCCTATCGGCCAGCTTTCAACGACGCCTTGCACATCTACCGTGTTTCAAAGCATACAGTAAACTCGCAAATTATTGGAAATATCGCCCTCTATTGAAAGTGGACAAATCTCCTTCCGTTATTTGTGGTACTTTACATTAACTCTTCATTCTCAGATTAGCATACAAAAAGTACTGAACAGATTTTCAAGATTTTAGTATAGTTCGATTGGTAAAAGCATGAAACCATTCTCTGTTCGAATAGCTTGATTAAACAGTACACCACTATTGTTCCAATTGAAAAAAATTGATTTCAAAAACCTCAAACGTGAGTCTTTCATACTCTACAAAAACTACAGCAATGGCTTGTGATTTATGTTATTGTGGGGGATGAATAAGAAAAAAATTAGAGTTCTTATTGCCGATTTTCTTTAAACCCCTCTCAAGGCTTAAAAGTATAGTAACCCGGACTCCACCGATCGATCCTTTTGTATATAATTTTGGGGTCAACATGAAACATTTTTGAAAAACAAAATTTTGATTTTTTTTTTATAAAATCGGGAAAATTGAGTATTTAGCTTCCGAATTTTTTCCAGATTTCAAAAATGTAAAACGACTCGTATGTAGGGTATTCCATTTAAAAATTGAAAATTGAGCGAATTTCCGACTGTCTAATATTGTTTTAAATGTAAAATACTCAAGGACATAATAGCAATTTTGAATTATTCCAAAAATAATAAAAAATGTTAAATTTCGCACAATAAATCACATTAAATAGGTACACAAAATTTATTAAATTCGGTATAATGGCAAAATGTGTTAAACAGAGCTACAACAATTACATTTCCCTGAAAGCAGCGAATTTTTCTGCAAACAGTATAGAATATGTAACTTTGACACTTCAGTGTAACCTTCTGAAGTCTAACTGTGTTAAGTTTTCAGCTATGCCAAGAAAACTGAAATGATAAACCCACAAAAATGAAGTCATAAATTCTCAAATTTTGTTACTAACATAATAAATAGAAATCATTGATCACATTAGTTTAAAAACATCTTTGTTTTAAAAACCTTAATTTTTAGCAATTTTTTGAAACATGATCATAAAAAAAGTAAAAATTATCTTTGTTTTACTTGTAGTTACACGCTAAAAGTTATATTTACGAGTATTTATTTATTTGTAGGTTACTTTTAACGAAGAATGTTGAGATTAATTTTTATGGAATTATGCCACTAGGCGGAATAAAGTCCATTCGCTGTTGCATACACAATTTCGTGTGCAAATTATCATCTGAAGCGTGAACCGTGCTGGCGATCATCAGACCAGGGTGCGTAATGTGCAATAACGAGTAATTTAGCCCTGGACAAAACGAAACCGAATCCAATACTGATGTACTCGTTAAACTAATGGTTTGAAATGTAATATTGTAACAAGTTTTTCCAACAAACACCAAAAAGTTTGAATTGTATGAAAAAGCATACAACGGTAATATAATAAAGTGTAAAAAATTTAGAAGTTTAATGTTTCCCATTTGCACATTCATATTTATTTTTATTTTTAAAAATATTTTTCTTATGCTGTTTCTATGGTGCATAAGAGCTTCACTGCCTTTAAAATACGCCTTTCTCTATAAACTACGTCGTAAAACGTGACAACGTATTTTACATGCCTTTAAAATACGCTTTTTTCTACACCTATTTAATTATATTGCAATTATTAGCATTTTTTTTGTGAAAAATAGTACCTATAATTCACTGCAGTGAACTATGGATTCATAATTCGCTGCAGTGAATTATGATTGCGGCCAGTCACAAATACAAATCCAAAAATCAATATTTCGCTAATCCAATCATATTTTAAATCGCCCGCGATCAACGCCCAAGTGTGTTGTCATATTGCTTGTTTACAAAGTTATCAAATTTGACTAATTTGAGTCTAATCTATTTGTTTAATAGGTGTAGAAAAAGTATCGTATTACATTCGCGATTATGGCCATTATTCGCTCAGATGATTTGTGCCACTCGCCTGACGGCTCGTGGGCTCAAACGTCATCTTCGCGAATAATGGCTGTCATAATCGCTCATATAATAATATATTATTCTCTATAAAATACGTCGTTGCCTAGCAATCTTCGCATTTTGTGTATTGTGACGCGTCTCAAATACCTAATAATTTATTAAAATTTCTAATAATATATTAGTGAAAGATATTAGTGTTAGAAAAAATCTTGAAGACAACTCGTGTTTTATAGTTTAAAAATCTCGGTCTATCCATTCCTCGGCTATGATTTCGAGTTACGTATACTTGTTTCATTGGGCAAGATCTAGGTTTGCGAGTGTCAGGTATGTCAAGTACATCAACTTCTGTGGTTATTAGCACTGTTAGTTACTGTTCTTATATCAGATGTCGAATGATTATGGATTAGAAAATTGGGAATGCGCTGTTCCCAAATGTAGCTTGTAGAAATTATTCTGAAATAAGAAAATCGCCTGGCAAAGATGCTTCTACCGTGAACCATGAACTTAAAATAAATTCAATTGAGATAAGAAAAAGTCTTATTTAAACCAACACAACTGTCTTCCTAACATAGCCTACTATGACCTTAAAGAGATCCAAAATACTTATATTTTGAGCTACTTCTTACTGTAGGGTGTACAACAACATCTAAAACTTATCTATAGCATAGGGTTTGCAGCGAAACCTAATCATAGTGCGTGCGATACACAGAGTAAACCCAAACAACCTCCCTGGATTCTGCTGTTAGCCTAACATGATCCATACATAGATGACTTGTGGTCATTTCCACGCTACAATCACGGTTGGAACCTACATGAGTTAGTCTCAAAGCAGACTATCAACTTGGGCCTAAAGGCTTGCATCATGCAGGATAGGGAGGGCAACCACGGGCTACCTTAGCCGAGTATGCACCTTGTCTTGGGTGCTGCTCCTTCTCTTTTACCTTTTCTATTAGGTTGTCGCTCTAGACTATAGACAATCAACTCTTGTTCTCTTCAGGTTCCGACGCTATTAGGTTAACCGTGGGCTAGGGGTCTATTCTTGTTTCAGCTATTCCTTCTTCTTCCCGGGTGAGAGGTTTAGTCACTTGCGATCATGGGTCCCCTGATGAATCGTCGGGGTGTGGAGCAGTGGGATTAGCCACCCACCAGATTGAGCGGCGAGGATCTGGGAACTCCTATGCGTCGTGTAAATACCATGGCCACTCGGCCCCACATCCGCGCGCACCCGGCTGTGGGAGATTACTATAGGCCGTTCTGCATGAATAGATTATTGATTTGGTAAATAATAGACATCAACTAAGTAATTAGAAGCGCTGGGATTGGCTAGTCCATAGGAAAATGGACAACGCAGAGAGAGACTATCAACTTATTACGCTGCCGTGGTCTCTTCCCAAGATTTGTTTATTTGTCTATTGGACGAAATTTATACTTGCGGCTGTCAAATATGCCAATATGCTTGACTGACCTAATCATTTAGCACTTCTTCTTCTTCTTCTTCTTCTTCTTTAGTCAGCATTCGTCGTCCACATTTGTACATATGCACTATTCGACTAGAATTTTACCGAACCCAAAGGGCTTCCACCGTTAAAAAAACATTATCATGCTAAGCAATGACTGCCTACTGATTTCTGTCACATCCGAGGGAGAGAAAAGTTTCAAATTTTTATTTGTTAAAAATATCACCGATTTGGAAATTGAAGCTGAGACCTTTGGTTTACAGTATAAATATGTTAACCAAGAGAAGGTCCTGCATTTATTATTGACGTAATTAAGAAGAAGAGGCAATTGTGGCAACTAGCCAAAGGTTATGAGTTAGGTATCACATAAAAAATTCTTGCGAACACATTATACTCCAAATTCTGAGAAGAATTGATATCCATAGTCAGCCACCACAGGTATATGGAAAATTTGGAGTCTTATGGTTCAGATATGTGAAAAGGAATAAAAAAAATCACAATTAGTCATTGTTCGAAGTTTAGTATTCTATGACCTAAACTATTATTATGACCAATTATTCCCTTTTGGGAATAGGGATGTACTAGTGCGTTGACTTTTCGGGTTATGTGATTGGTGCACCGTTTGATCCTACATACTGCACCATGTGTATAGTGTGTAAGTGTGTGTTTGTGTAGGACCTTGTTATTCTACCTCGAAGGCCTGTATTCAGAGGAGAGTGTCGTTAATTTGGTGCCTAATGGCCATTCGTCATTCGATACAGGCCTAGATCTCAGGAAAATCCTGCCAAATCGGGAGATCCGAACCAAGGACTAAGGTTACGTTAGCCTTACGCTCTACCACTGCGCCACTCTGGCGTTGTTTAAACTCCAGCGCCAATTGTCACGAATCATTGGAGAAAAAGGAAATTTTAACCACGATTGTTGCTACATGTAGCAATAAATAACAAGTCATTTAGAGTCGTTTAGGGCCACTCACACTTTACTCTGTTTGCACAGCTTTTTCCATTGGTTAAAACTGTGACAAGCAACAATGAAAATGAAATACAAAATATCAGAATTGTGTTCGCATTAAAGCGGATGAATTTACACATTTGATCATGAAATCCATACTCTACAGTCTACACTATAACATCAGCGGTGGTAGCTTTATTAAAATATGCAAACAAAAAATACATTCCGAATGGGGAAACACAGGTTCGCCCATGGCTCAAACCTCGAGATTGATGTAATCAATTTTTGCCAATAGTTGCTGCAAATTTAGCGATAGTCTTTAAAAGTGACATCGGAAAAGAAAAACATTCAAACCTATATATTTATTAACCCAGTGGACTATTCAGTTAAACATTAAACAAAAATAGAGTTTTGTGAAATCAAGTCATAAAGTAACAGTCTGACAGACAAACATATTTAACTGAATTAAAGAAGAGGAGGAAGAAACGGACCGACATACGGACAGAAGGATACTCGAAAGTTTAATTCGACTAGCAAGAAGACCAAGAAAATAGTAATTTAGGAAGATCACCGAAAGGGTGGAAAAGGAATTGGATGTTGGCATCAGTAGAGATGCCTTTAAGCACACATATTGGGAAAACAGATAGTTATGCCTAGTTAAAATCGAACAAGAAGCAAAAATAAAATACGGAGAGTTTCAAGAACACCAGTAAGTTTTTCTATCCACACTGTCAATTTTACCCATTTCATAAAACTCATCAAAACTATTACGGCTTCTTACGGCTGTTGAACATCCGTTATGTTATGCCAATATACTGACATTAAAACAGTTTTAGAACACGATCTAATTGCTAAAGAAATTTACCAACAACATTCAGCGCCTAGTATTAGCATACTTCAACCCAAATTAGCATCCGGCATGCGTATTCAACCACAAACAATAATTTCGCAATAGGTGAGAAGGGCCTCTAAAGCAGAAAATACATAGCTCCTACAAACATTCCAAAAGATTTTGGCAAATGGACTAACGAACTATAAAATATAAAGCACTGCAAAAATATCACCAGCATCATCATGGCTATACTTTCCTCATTCTCTGGATAAATGAACTTCGTATTCGTTCTACAGAGAATTGTTCTTGGTCTTATGCCTTTAACATTTCCAATCGACACACATCAACTTATCAGGGAAAAGAGCAACTTTTGCTAATGATATGGTAATAACAGCATAAAATGACGATATTACAGCAAAATGAGAAAATGATCTCATAGAAAAATATACAAAGTAGAGAATATCAAATTCTCAAGATGCGCCAACAAAATCTTTACCCTCAGACGTACCTATCAGAGATGTTCTCAACATATTATCTATCAATACACACGGAAATACTTTGGGTTGATAGAAAACGAAGTAAATAGCTTGACGTATACTTGGATACTCATCTAACCTGAAGCGCACCTCTTGTTCTTGTTGTTGTTGTTGTTGCTGCCTACTCCTACTGAGATAAGCTGTCATTAATATTACTACCTTGGATGGCAGCGTTTGGGAGAGAGATTTCGCACCTTTTTCAATTTTTGGCCATGCTGTTCATAAGTGCTAAATATTATTGACATACACTTTAATAATCATCTGAGGCGGAGCACATATTTTAGAAAAAACAAATAAAGGCTACAGAAGACTTACTCTTTGTTTGTTTACAGAAATGAATGTGCACTCCTTCTTCTACGTGAACCTTTTGTCATCCACTCCTTCATGTCATGCATCTCTTATTTGCTTCCAAGCCACTCTGCCTCCTAATTTATAAAACTAGTTATCGAATCTTGCAGTATGTCTTACTCAATAATTCAACTTCAGCTTTCTAATCAGCTTCAGCTTCATTTATAATTCCGTGCCTCAGACTAGTACCAGGAATGATCGTTTGATCGTCCATACTCAACATTTATCACGTAACACTTCATACTTGTAGGGCAACATCTGAAGAAAGATTTAAGTGTTCGAAGATAAAGTGATTCGATTAGTAATAGGTGCATCTTGGTTCATTTCCAAACACCAAATGTATGTACAATGAGTTAGTTTTAGTGATATACGCGACTGCAAGGTTTTATAAACCATTAATCTCGAGTTTGATTCTGGTCTAGATTAGATGCAATTTTTAATACGAAAAAAGCTTAAACTTTTTTCTCTGTCGGATACGAGATTTAGCGGTAGTAGAACGCGAGCTAATGCAATGTTTGGTACAATAAGATTGTGTTGTACGAAAGTTTTGTTAAGTTAACGACTGAGCTGACAAAATAACACTATTTTTTGTTTATCATTGTATTACTAACCCACCCTATAGGTATCTTCCAGGGGTGTATGATTAAGCCCGTTCAGTTCGAAAAAATTCTATTAATCGGGTGGTACTAGTGATCAAGGCAGCTGACGTGTGTTGAGATTCTTGGCACCCGTAAGCTTAGATCTCGTCCCAAGAGCCAACAGATAAATAGCGAATTAAAAATCGAAACAATCTGCTCCAAAGGACAATTTAGAAAGTTAAAAAAAGGTGAAGATGATTCTGGAAAAACGAAACATTGCGTGCAATTTTGATGTTGGGATTATGATAAGTGCCGGTTTTTCGATAACACACGGAAATTAGTTTTAGAATATAGTTATAATAATAAGTTAAGGTGGTCTTTAGGTTGCACTCTACGGGACAAAGTAATACATGAATTTATTAGGAATCGAAAATATCCCATATAACGAATGAAATCAGAGAAAGATGATTAGGATGGTAGGGTAATATACAGAGAAGAGAAGAGGGCCATCTGTTGAAAAGGGAAGAAATACTAGAGTCATGGGAATAAGGAGAAGAGGCCCGGACTAAAACTATAAAACAAAATTTCATGCGACTTATATGCTTTGAGACAGATGTATGACATCCAGGACGGAAGCCTATGGAAACGACGGCTGACCCCACATAGGTGTAAGGCGAGGTTAAAGAAAGAAAGAAAGCAAAAAGCAAGAAAGGAAGAAAGGAAGAAAAAGGAAAGAAAGAAATTTTCCTTAAAATATAATGCAAGGGTCGAATCTAAACCTAGTCTGTCAAGTTATAAGTGAAACTCCAGTGACAAAGTGTGTCCCATACATAACCATATGGCTTTAATTGTTTAGACGTTCTTATGAAATTTCTAAGCCTAAAGACTCACCTTCAACATATAATTTTTTCAGAATGTGAATTCTCATTTCAAAACGTAAAACGCTAATAAATAATTACTCAATATGCGAATTAAAAAAATATATGGAGCTCCATTCAGCTAATACATTACACTTTTAAATCTAAGCAATTATTTCTGAACTCCGTCTCCTGATACTTTTCAGAAAAGCTCGAACTCGTAAAACTTGCAAGAATCAGAATTGGGGTCTTCGGACCAAGGCTAAATTTAAAATTATTTTATTAAATAACCTTCATAATTACATACCTAAATTAGATGTGCTTCGAACGTTCCTTAAACAAACAACCCCAATTTAACAATTCAAATTTTACCTCCTAGGTAGGAAAATACTGTATACCTACGTACCAAAAACGATCGGGGCTACTTGACTAATTTATATATCCCGTAGAAATTACAAAATGTTTGCTCGGACGAAGAGGCAATAGGTAAACTAATTTACTTTCTTATTACGTTTCTAAATTAAACAATAATTGCTTGGTATTTTTAAAAAGGTTTATTATAAGTTTCTTTGTTGAAACTACTATGGAATGATTAAAACTATAAAAAGATCCAAACTGCGAAAACAGGAAGGATGCAGATTTTTGATATTCAACTGATCGGTAATTCTGCAAAACTTATTCACGTTTAACTGAATAAATATTAAACTTACTTACATAGCGCCTACGTAGAGTGCATCTCTTTGACTATCCAAATAGAGCGTTCGATAGTACAGCTTTCCGCATGTAAACTCCCGAACGTGATCTGTAAAGAAGGAATGATTATTAGTTTTATTACCTCAGACTATTTTTAAATAATTAAAAATCCAAGTATAAGTCTCTCCTAATTTATTGCTGTTTTTCGTGCTCAGATTTTAATAGCTTAAATAAGCTAACTGTAAAAAAAACTTCGTGCAAAGGTAATTTAAGAAAACTCAAGTTTTCCTCTTGATTAACCTAGGAAGTTTTTCTTTAGCTAATTAGTTTAAAACTAATTGAGCTTCTTACTATTTTCAGATTTGGATTAGTTCAGACACAATTTAATAAATACTAAACGGAATTTGAATATTCAAAACTACTCGTTGTAGAAGACCAGCGAGAATAAGTTGAGATTCTTACCGCCGTATAGGCAACACATCCTGCACAGTTGGCAATACTTTGAAATGTGTGTAAACAAACAGAGAGTCACAAACGTGAATGGCGTTGATGCCACATCAGATTCCATTATTTGATCTAACAAACTTAATATTTGTAACAGGTTTTAATAGTTATACTGTTTACAAGTTACAAATTACATCCAACCTTCAATAGATGTTTAAAAAGCTTTTGGGCCTCGTTCAATTCGTAATTTCGGTTTCAGTAAAATTATTTCAGGGGCTACACGTTTCGTGACACATTCTGTTTTTGTAATTGTCCTACGTACAGTGAAACCTGTATTTAAACAGTGGTTCAAATATCGTTCAACAACAGTAATATTCGACTGTAGGACTTGTTGCTTGTCTGTTTCTACATTTGCAGTTCAAACAGTTAAGTACAGAAATGTGTTACTGCTGTGACTTTAATTTAAATAAATGAGGGCGAGGAATACGTAACGTTTCGTATTGTAGTGACGTTCGTATAAATTTATGTAATTTACAATGGTAAGGTCTAAATTACACTTGTATAACCTAAATAAAGCTTGTTAAATAATTTGCTTTTTTTTGTAAAATTTGAGAAGAAATTAAATTAAAATAAAATCACATACAAAATTTTATTTGTCAGCATGAATAATGGTTAAAAAAGTCTGGCTTTCGTTCTTAGGCTAAAAAATAATTTGTCAAATTTTTTACCAATATAATTTTAATGCTTCTAAAAAATGCCTAGATTAGAAAGTAATCAAGATAAGCCCAAAACAGTTAAAAATACAAATGCAAATAATCGTAACATGTACTAAATCTCAAAAAAATCTACATAATTTATTTGTATAATAAAAACAAAAATTTTAGAGCTTTCACATCCCGACCTGCTAGTTTATTTTAAGGTTTTATAAGGTAATTAAATGACATTAATTTCTGAGAGCGCTGAAAACATATTTTTAATGGAATAAATTTATTATCCCTCGAGGGCTATATATTAAAGACCCCTTTATTATTCCTAGGAGATTTTTTCGCATTAACAAAAATGTTAAAAGGTTTTCTACCATTTACATTCACGGTCACACATCTTTTTATCTCTGTATTTGCACTTAACCAAACCATAGGAAAGAACTGCCCCAAATTTTGATTAGATGTGAATTGATTAAGAATGAAATCTTATATTCGTCAATTTTTGAAATGTAGGTATATATTTTAGTTAATTGAAATTTTTATTCGTTGAAGAAGCTAATTAAAACATATCCTTAATTGTTTTAGGTCACAGTAGACCATGTATGGAAGACAGTAAATACGGCTTTGTTTTGTGAGTATAAACCACGCTGAATTAATTCTAAGGTTTTGATCAGTGTTATCCAGACTGATCAGAATGAGTTCGATAATTTTAAAAGAAAATTCCCTAAAATTCAATAAATTAATCTTTATGGTAGATTGCTACTGAAAATGCTTACATATCAACTGCTCATATACTTAAAGGGTAACGTAAGGGAAACTGGAAGCTGGAATTACAAGTATGAATATTAAATATGTGCAACGATAAAAATTAGTAAGTTATTACATAAATAAATATATAAACCTAGAACTGAAAGCAAAATTATAAATTTTGAAGTTAGAGTTGGCGTTGCAAGAACTGAATTTAACCCCTGAATTCAAATAGCTGTATTCCAAAGGCATGATGGTTCTAGGGATTAATTGCTTTACTGTAGCCTAACTCGGCTTTAGAAAAGAACAAAACGTTGTAGTTAATTTTATTATACGCCCAAGTATACCCAACGCTGTTTTCCATATGCTATGTACAGCATGTACTTCTTCGTAAGTTTGATACGAACCATCAATAAGGCAATAATTTCTTTATTGCATAAACAAGGCATACCGAAAAAGAAAAACCATGAACTCTTTAAACAGGTAATCAAATCTGAGTTGTCACATATTGCGAACAGTCTTTAATTTCAGACATAAAGATCAGAAGTTAATATCAAGCATAAAAAATATCTACAAGCTTTGAGCATCGGCTACGGGTTTTAGCGTTCTATACTTAATAAAATTTAGGAATTGTATTTATTTTAGGTATTATATCCGATCGATGTAACACGGGAAAAATAGGAGCATCTGTAAGGAGTACAATTTATACCATAAAAACTGCGTAGATTAGTGGTGGAAGACGGATCTCGCAGAACTAAGGAAAAGCGTAGAGAATACGGTCATGGAATAAATATTACGATTGTCTCACCTGATACAACAAATTCTCAAAGCCAAAAGAGACTCAAAAAAAATTTTTGGACAAGAAGTTGAAGATACTTCTGAAGCTTTAGAGAATTTTGGCGAATAATCTCTTGGAACCCGTTAGTACATATTGATTCATTTCAACCATATAAAGCGCCTGATCCTGTTGGGATAATATCTATGCTCTAACGTCTAACAGCAAAGGAAAACAACTCTCACGCCAAAGATTTGTAAATTTCTAAGCGCAAGCTTAACAACAGGGTGAAAGCGATTTCTTTTTATACTTTACACCTTTATTACTTAACCTGGTAGACTTCTCCCAGGTAAAGATTACCTGAACTATTAAGTTATCGTTTTTAAAACATAGATGCTGGAGAAATCAATTGAAAGACTTCCTACATGAAGCTTAGCCAATTCTCACCAACATGTATATCAACTGCGAAAATCATACAAAACGACGCTTCAAATGATGAGGAGAATTGACGATGTAATCAACCTTCATATCGAGAGCCTTTGAGATCACACCTTTTTCATGGAATAGAAAGCATTATTTTTAGATAGATTAGCAACATATGAGACGATGAAGATATAGAAGCTGCCAAAGGATGCCCACAGGGATTGGGTGGTTATCACTTCTCCGGTAGGATTTTATAGTAGAAGGACTCCTAATCGAACTAAATAGCTAAAACCACTCAAGGGTATGCAGATGATCTGGCGATATTCAACTCGTGGAAATTTAACAATACAACCCTTAGATCTCATGCAAGAAGCTCTAGGAATTGTGGAAAGATAATGTGCCAAAAAAAAATCTAAGCCTAAATACACAGGAAACAGGACTACAGTTATTCACATGAAGAAGAAAATTGGGCAAACTAAAACTAAAATTATTCAACGCGCAGTTGCAAGTGATTGGAGTAAGCTAAATATTTCGGTATAACCTTGGATGCAACGCAAACTAGGAGCTTACACATTCGTAAAGTTGCGAAGGTAAAACAACCCTTATAGCAACAAAGTGAATACTGGATAAAAACTGAGGATTTCAAACATGCATGATTCATGACTGTACACTGCTGTGGTAAGGCCTATGGTTAGCTCTGGCTCACTGGTATGGTGGTCTAAAGTGGAATAGCGAAAAGCCAAGTTGGAGCAATCCAAAATCTAGAAATTTGCCTACCTGTGCCTCACAAGAGTGATTAACAGCACCCCAACTGCGGTCATGGAAATCTTATTAAGCTTGTCCTCCTTAGACATTATAATTAAATACAAGAGAAACTGGCAAACCAACTCTGCTCCTAGCCATACCAGAATAACAAACATTGTCACAAACTCATTATTAAAAATGAGCAGTGACATAATGCCAACCAGGCAAAACCTTTAACATCCAGCTTGATTCGGACGAAAGAAAAGTACAAAAACTGATCAGACCGGCAAACTAGACTGGTGCACCGACCGATCCAAAACTGGCAGCGGCACTGCAGCTGGAATAAACAGAGAATTTCCATAGTTTAATGCATACACATTTCTGGGGAAGTATGCCACATTATGCTAAGCAGAAACTCGTGCATTAGATGCGTGTTTTCAATGAAACATAGGAAGGAATTATCAAGGTAGAAATATCCTTGCCTTTTAACTAAGGCAAAATACAATAGGGTAAATCTTATATGGGTACCAGGACATAAGGAGATACCACTTGCTAAAAAGGAAACAGAGACAACATTCACTGACCTTGAACTATAATATAGTCACAAAGCTACAGTTCGAACGTGGCTAGTTGATTGTACAAACAAACTACACCAAAACCACTGAAAACGTGTGGAAAGATAAAAAATATCAGTTAAGATACTAATAGACAACATACAACGATTAAGCGGACATCAAATTATGCTAGTGGGACTGATAACCGGTCACTACAATCTGCAGAATCATATACATACAGCAGGCATACTGAATGAAGGACCCACCTGCAGACTTTGTTATGAGGAAGACGAAACAACGTCTATATCATCTTTGATTGTGAAACACGTGCTAGAAGAGACATACACTTTCGGTAGAAGAAAAATAGAAAAAGATCTATGAAGAAAGGAATTGAAGAAAAAGGCTACTAGTTAAACTTGATAGAGACAGCGAAACTTTTTACCGAATAAATGATGTAAAAGGTAACACAATAAGCTTCTTCTTGAAGCGGCGTGCCCTTTACATGGTTTTGCCGGTCTTCTCTTCATATATTGGTAGTGTGCGCATCGAGTAGCCTACACACAAAGAGTACCCACAGCTTAACGTGGAGTCTGAACTACAGAAGTGCTTGCACTTTTATTCCAGAGAATACTTACCAGGTAGAATACCTCGATGGTTTGCCATTGCCCTCCGAAAGAAGCGGCCGGGTATTTTCGCTATATGTGTAGCCTGGGAATCGAACCCAAGCCAGTCTTAATCTCAGTGGTCAGACGCACGCTGAACTAACTGAGCCACACCGCGACAATAAACCTAAAGAGGCAGTATTGCCTTCAATCTATCCCGCCTCATCTATCATGTATTAATCAATTTATCTCTTTTATAAAACAGAAGAAAATCCCTAGTACTATAAAAAACTTTCCTAATTTGACACATAATTGTGATTTGCGGCAGACCGGCGTTGGCACTTAGAAAATCCAAGCGGAATTTTAATCAAAAGCAATTGGTGTAAGAATATTTACTAAAGAACGGCTACACCGTAATAGAGACCTTGTAAGTGGTGTACTTTTTGCCAGAGGGGTTGCTCTTTTTATTTGTATTTAATTACATCTCAAAAACCTAAACAGTTTGGAGAAATACGTTTCAATTGATTTACAGGGATACATATTGGGCATTTTTTGAACATTGAACCCCAAAACTTTACAAAATACTCAAATATCGAAATAAGAAACACCACTGCGCCATCTAGCAGTCAACATATCATTAACAAGATCAAAAGGAAGCTTCTATAATAAATGGCTATGGGCCTTTTGCTTTTTTCTTGCTTGTTTTGATGTCTGATACCTGACACTTACAGCAAATGTTGACGAATAGATAATATATCGAATATCGTTATGAATTTCTAAAAATCGATTTAATCGATATCTTAGGATCCTTCAGTTATGAAATAAATTCGATAAAATCCATATTTTGTAACGGAACTATCAGCTTAAAGTATCTATTTATGAGTTTATCATCAACATGTGGAGTTGTGGAGTATGTTGTGATAATCAATTCATCAGTTTTCTTCACATTGAATCGTTATTTCGATATATCGACAGGACTTTTGGGTATTGATATTTTTGATACTTTTTCAATACAACACAGGCCTACTGACAACACATACACCAACATTCAACATAACATAATAAACTAGAATCATGGCCTGCTATGGTCGAAACAAATTGAGAACGTGAATATGGTACCTATACGTGGAACGATTTCTTAAACGATACCTTTTGGAGATTAGGGGTTTTTAAGTTTACCAATTTTTTCAGGAAAGAAAGTAGCAAAACAAAGCAGACTTTCTATTGTAGTGGTATTTTGTTGTCGTGGCAGGTTTAACTGCTAATGAATTCTGTAAAAGTCGTTAAAAGTGTCGTATTTCATTCCCCGTGAAAGACGGGGTCACTAAACATTCTTGCATGAATATATTTTTTGCCAACTTTTACTCTTTTATGCAGAGCAAACAAAATAAAACGAGATGGCGAACATGAAATTTTTGATAAAAAGATTTCGCTTAATTTTCATCAAAATTTATTTTGAAAATGTTTTTGCGCTTATTTGGGAAGTCTCATAGAAGAAGGATATCAACTTTCTTTGTTATTAGTATTATCAGCAAGAAGATGATTCTCGAAATAAAACGTTATGTCTCGACGTGAACTTTACATGTCAGGGCAACAAAAAATAAAACAGACCACCCTGTGAGCCACAATCTAGAAAACATGCTAAAAGACGATGAAGTGGGAGTTAAACTAAAGTTAAAAGGCAGAAAATCTAAATTATACAAAAAAACAATACCCGGACACGCGATACCAATTTCAGCCATGCCGTAAATACCATATGAAAATGAAATTGGCTTATCAAAAACAAGCAGTGCCGCTACTCGCAACATTATACACAGATATACGAACTTGAGAATGGATCGAGTCATGCGATGGGCGAAAAAGCGTGTGTATCTCTAAACGTTTCATGTTACATGCAATATTTTGCATTGCGGGAACTGTGTTTCGCCGATAACAAAACAACAAAAGCCACGTAATAACACTGCAACAATAATTACATCAACCTAATGAGGTTGTAATCCCTATTATTTAATATTCGTATGGTTTTCCTTTTTCGACGTAATTGCGTTACTAATAATTATCGACCATCGAGTGATGAACATTTCAAACAAATTAAATGCATTTTGTGGCGATGAAAGTTCGAACAGAGAGCAAATTTAGCTAGTTGGAAAATTCCCTTGTCACAAAGTTTTACCACGACACTACAAAAAAAATTGCTCTAATTAAAATCCCCTTATAAAGCCTAGATCCACAAGTTGCTGAAGGCTGCCAGGAAATTAAGTACGATTGTGCGTCGCTGGTTTATCGACTTACCATGCGTGAGAGCAAACGAACACTGTAATTTATATCGTGCGTATTCTAAGGATCGAGCTTGCGGATTTAACTTTCCACACTTGATTAAACATTTTTAACAGTTTATTAAGTATCTTTTAGTGAATGCATTGTAGTATTTTTTCAAAGAAATGAATCCTTACAAATTTAATTTCTAAGAAAATGAAATATATTTTATGCTCGGATGTATTTCAACAACGTATTAATTTTGTTTTAATTTATTATTTAAGTAAAAAAGCAGCCAAACATAAAACTATTATGTAACTCTTACATAATGAGACTTTATTTTGATTCCCTCTTTTATCATTAAGCTCGCGAAATAAAGTCTTTCATGATGTACTCGTTACATAAACGGCTATCTTGTTGGATGTTCGTTAATTTGATTTTGGGAAATAGACATCCTGCTGTTCCTTTCTTACAAATGTACAACTTCAGCTTGTTGGTTGAATTCTAATACATCTTGTGTACAGGGTGTCAGATGTGATATGAAATACTTCAGATTATGGATTCTGCAGACTAAGTAAAACACAACAAATATACATTCATGATATATGGTTCTTCCATTACCGATACCACTGATTTGGCAAGCTGCACAGTAAGCTACATTTCCTATGCGAATATTGATCATATTTGAAAGTTACAGATTAATTTTACCGTTTGTTTATTAGTTTTTATGACGGTAGGGGAGTATGATTTACGTCCTTAGTGAAGTAAATTAAGTGATTACTTTAATGATAATAAGCCACTGTCGAAAAAATATTGTACTTAACATGGAATTTAAGAGATTTAACATACCTGCCCTCACCTACGCTAAAATTTTCTTCGCTATACATACATCTCAGCTTTAAAACACAGCAATGACGTAAGAATAAGGTTATTAAGAGAAAATAGTTTAGAAAATAAGAACAATTTTAGTAAAATGAGGAGAACATCAAAACAAATGTGCCAACAAAGGAAGAGAAAATACATGGAGAAGAAACTGCAACACTACAAAAAACAGAAGAATATTATGTTAATAAAGAAATAAGAAATTTCGACGAAGAAACAAAAAAAAATTAAGCAACCGTATACAGGAACAATACAATATTACAAAACTTTGGAGTGCCTGTTAGTACAAGATAAAGCATGAAAGATAAAGTGTTTTGAAGAACTATTAAATGAGCAAAGCCAAGAAATAGAAGGTCAAAGGAATGAAGAAGAAGATAAAGTAGGACTCTAAATACAAACAATAACAATAACGATCTGAAGAGAAAATAATGGAAATAATTAGAAGCCAGAAAATTAGTAAAAGCCCTTTTGAAATTCTGAAAGAAGGAGGGGAAGACCTTACTTTTTAAAACTTGCTGTACTGTGCCCTATATATAAACAAAGGAGAGAGAACAGAGTACGATAATTATCGTTGGATGCATTGCAAGGCATAGCAACAACAGTAAAAATGCAATACAAGAAGGGAAGTTAGGCGAATACCAAGAAGAGGATGATTGGTAGAGAACAAGAGTCCAAAATGAAGCAAATTCTGCACAATACATATGAACATAAGTTATACATAGGCTTAAAGAAATTAGAAGTTACCGAAAAATGAATCAACCTAATCAAAATGAGTTTACGGAAGACAACCTGCAAAGTAACTCTGGAAGGAAGATTATCTAATCATTTTTAGGTGAGAAGAGGTTAAAGGCAGGAGGACCCTCTATCGACGCGCCGTTTAATCTAACTTTAGAAATGATAATCAGGGAAGAGGCGTTCAAAGGAATGGGCTAATATACAACAACAGAAATCAAGGTGTAGCCTAGGCCGACGACACAGTGTTGATGGCAAGAAGCAGAAACGAATTAGGAATATTATTCAAGGAGCTAGAAGATAGAGCTAGATAGTACGGCCTAATAATAAACGAAGAAAGATGAAATATATGGAAATGAGGGCAGTACCCAGACAAGAAACAGACCAAATTAAGATAAAGGCGCTAAACAACAAGAAGTATGACTTCGAGAAGGTAACCGATTTCGAATATTAACAAACGACTGCGAAGAAGAATCGCCTACATGCAAGAATATAGCGAAGAGCAGCAGATTTGTAGGAGTGTTCGCAAGGTTGCTAAAAGTAAAACATCTATTCAGAGCAGCAAAAATAAGAATTTACCAAATAATAATACGATCGAGAGTGTTGTATGGGGGCGAAACCTGGACACTCAACAAGCAAATAGCAACAAGACACTAGATATCTGGGGGAGGAACATCCTGCGCAAAATATTTGAAAGAATACAAACGGAAGAATTAGGACGGAAAAGAATGGCAAACCAAGAAATTAAGTGCGGTTAAAGTACAGAGGTGAAGATAGTTGGGACATGTCGCAAGGACCTGACAATAGATTCATAAAGAAGGTAAGCAGGTTAAGGAAGGAGAAAATGAAGAGGTAGATCGAAAAGAAAGTGGCTGACTGCACTGAAAGAGGACCTGCTACAATTGAAGTAAACAAGTGAAAAGAGCAGGCCAAAGATAAAAAAAGACTGCAAAAAGATATGAAGCCATGGGTCTACAAGACCCGCAAAACTAAAAAATATATTTAATATTACACATCTCTTACTTCTAGTGCATTCATACGAAACAAAAAACAATGACTCTAAGGTAGGATAGTTATCGGGACGAGCTATCTATCATGCTCGTTTCCAGGTACTGGATACAAGAACGACCAGGAAACCACCAAGGAGTAACGGCCAGTAGCAGCCTATACTAGGGTTTGAAATAGCTAATACCTCCAATATTTCCCTTCCTAAATTACTACCGCGGACTAGCTTACTTTTCATACTATAGGTCGCTTACCTAATCCCGTGGTAGTCTGAAATATTTAAAAGACTGTGTATTTGAGGCACCTATGCCATCTACCAAATTTCAAGCCACAACACATAATTATAAATGCATTCCATGGTTATGTGTTTTGGTAGAGAAATCCTATCACTAATGGTCTACCTCGGTGGACCGGACGGACCCTGTTGTATAAGCGCGTCCCATACATAATAAGTAATTATTGCGTGGTGATCTTCCAACTAGTGAAACTAATATACGTCAGAAGATAAAGAAAGAATCATCCTAACTTAACCAATCTCGCTCCCTTTATCAGAAGGGGCATCCTAAACTTTCTCCATCTGATTGGCGCAAACTGAAAGAGCTGAAAGCGATTTCTGGAGCCTCTGCTTGAAGCACCATCGAAAGCAAAGCTGGGATCATTTCCCAACAGAACCAATGTTCCATGATCGGTGCGTCTGAACCTAAGAAATTAGATGGACAGAAGAAGATTAGACCCAGGGAAAAGAATATTAATAGAACTATATATGGAACGCTCAGGATCATATTAGACTGAAGAAAGACCTTTTGTGTAGAAAGTGACAAAGAAAGGAAGAAACCTTTACGCATGTAATATATCAGTGAGTTGCGTTAGCAGCAAAAAGAGGGCTCTTTGGAGCCCTGCATCTAGAGAAGGAAGAATCAAAGTTTTACTGGACTTTATTAAAGATATAGATCTACTTCAGGGCAAGTGAATATTTAAGCACTGGTTCCGAACAGTAATTATAATAGGGCTGTCAAATCCGTTTCAACCAATTTATTTCTGGAGATACTATGAATGTAAATAATTTGCTATTATTAAGTGATCCAATTTAAAGTCATCCATGAAATTAAAAATCGTGTTTTAGCTTAGTTCAGAAAATTTTACATGGGTTTATTTTGGCAGGTATTCCAGACATAAATGTTTAAAGCTTGGAAAGTTTTGGTAGATGGTTAGGAAATTTAAAGTATCAAACTTGATTTAGTAGTCATGTCTAGCAGTGCGAAAGTGCGTAAGGGCGCCGGTACCAACAAATAGTACGAACGCAGTCAATATGACCTTTATTGAACAAGAGTTTTAATTCCATAGCCATTTGAAGATTACTTTAAATTCGATAACTTGATGTAATGCTATAGTGTGATGGTGAATAATGGGAATGTGTCATCAATACCTGAAAATATAAATCAAACGTTTCCTCAGAATATCTATAATTAACCTTAGCAATAATCGAGGAGGTACTGTGGTAATTCATGCGAGCCTATTAAATAACCATGTACAGGGTGAACCAAAGGGACCTGATGATTTTCTAAACTTTACTGCAATTAATTCAGAATTTAGTATTATATAGAGATTTGAATATCATTTTCATATGTGGAAAATGATAACACTTAGATGCGTTCCTTCGTTTCCAATCTGCTTTCCAGATTTCCCGCTACGCGCCTTTCTTCTGTCCTTTCCTTTCGTATACGCTATTTTACGTCGCCTCTATTCTGCGGTATCATTCAAAGACTTTGCTTTTACGGTAATTTCATAACCAATTATTAGGAACGCTTAAGTTCAGAAAATGTACTACAGGTAAAAAGACATCGTCATTCTATGAAATCAGATGTCTTAGGAAATAGTTGACACAGAATAACCATTGACACTCTTACTGTATGGGAATTTGAAAAATATCATAGAATTACAGTCACAGAATAATTACTCGTTTAAAAACGTTTCAAAAACAAATGCGAGATATTTTGCCGTCTACTACCTTCTACATTAGAAATTATAGTTACTACTCAAGTCAAAATGGAGACTTGAGACAGAAAGCATATGAAAATCATCATGTCTCACCCTGTATAAGTTTCAGCTACACATAAACGAAAAAATCGCTGCAACAAGATTGCCATGTAATCACATTAGAGCTACGTTATGCAGTGCAACACGGCAAAGGAATGCTAATATCTTTGGAACACGTCTTTCTCATATGTCGCGCCTTCTTGTTTGATTCTGTACCCTTATTTGTTCCTAACTCGTGAGCATTAGTACACCGTTATATTTTTATATCTGACAACTTATAAACTACCATTTCAATCTTTGGTCTGGTTTAATTTATTGAAACATTAAAATTAGAATATTAAAAATATTTAAATTGAAAATACATCAGTATAGAAACAATATTTAAATTTGAATTACAAGCATGCGAATTTTACATTCTGTTATTGGGATTCGACTGATTTAACCTTAATTTAAACCTTGAACCCGAAAAACCCAATTCAAATTATAAACTTGGAAAACTCAACCTGTTAGCATAAATGAGATACAGATTTAAATTTTAAGGAATTAGTTCAAAATATATCCAAGCTCTGGTTAAAATTTAAGATTTTAGCAATCGAGTTCAGGTTTGAAGATTTAAACTGCGAACCTGAATTAGAAGATTTTAATTCCGGATTTAATTAAGAACCATATTTTATGTACTCAGATTCAGCAATTTAGTATTTTCCAAAGTCTTTTCCTTTTGTTTTGATTTAAATTTACATACAATGCAATTAATAAAATTTCATTTCTAGCAGGCCATGCTTGGAGAATCATATGGCATTGGAATTGTGTATCTTAAATCGCTGAATGCAACCAATTTAGTGGCAGTTTAAGGTTGCACTATTTAGTTTTCACGTTTCGCAAGGACTTTTATTGGTTAAATTTATTAAAAATAAACATTTAATTTCATGTAAAGCGTACAAAATAAACCAGCATCAGTGATAACAAAATCTCCAAATGTCATTTTGACGGTTGCATTCAATGATACGTGAGGACATGTCTCCGATAGTATAGCTTACTAAACGTAAAAGCTTGATGGTCGCATGGCATATTCGAAACTTTTGATACCTGAATTTTTGTTTCTCAATTTATCCCCAATTTCATTTGTTTGTATTTTTTCTTAGAATGTTTGTAGGTAGATGCTTAAATCATCGCAGGCACTGTTGTATGTTTAAGCACATGTTTACAGCAAGTTTCATGTATAAATATTGTCGCAACACAACTAACGTGAAGTTATCTAGAATTTTCTCACCGAGGTGTTGGTAATTAGATTAATTCATAGTGATTGTGGGTATTTTGCAATTATAAGGACATGGTCCTTAGGGGTAGGAAGGTTATCGCTATCCGCACTATTATATGCTCAGTTGAGTGCGTGGTGATAAGCTATAATGGTCTAAATAGGTAATTTGCATTTACCGCACGTTAGTTAACTAAATATTGTAGGGAACAACAGTTTTCCCTTCATATTTTAGGAAGTTCATAACTGCACCTTATCACGAACATTATATTCTACATCGTTTTTATCGTTTATTTCATTAATATTAATGTTAGGTAAGTTGGAGCTTGGTTCTGTAAACGCAAACTTCCCTTTTTTCTTACGATTTGGGCGTTTTAATAAACCACTGGCATTGCTTGACTTCTTTGCCTATTTAGTTTTTTTTTGGTTAGTTTATGAACACCTAAAAACATAATTTTATGCCTTTTGCAAATCTTCACATTTATGCTAAAATAATTTGGTTGAATTTAGTGAGGAATATGAAAATAAGATACACAAATTATTTATGTGGACTAAAAAGAAGTTAAAATTTTGCATTTAGCTATGTAAATAATAAATTGAAGTATCCAAATTCAAATTAATTAGTTTTTCTCGGAGAAAGCCGTAGTTGGTATAATTCTGAAACAAATTAATTTTCAGTGGTAAATTACAATGAACTAACAATCCAAAATTGTTATTAACTTTTTGGTAAACAGTGAAACCACAAAAGCATTGTTTCACCAGCTGCGTGTGTTTACTAGCACCCAACAGATATATACAAATGCTTTAATAACTCAGACTCCTGAGTTGGAGTTGACCTCAAACTTTGTGGATATTCTCTAAAGCTCTGGCACAGAACAACACATTTATATTCTGGTCCATAAAATAAACACTAGAATACTAAGCACTCTGAAAATCGAACTGAAAATCTGCCCACGAGCTGTAAAAGTTATCGCTTCTCAAAAGTTGTTATAAAACTTTGCTCTTCTGTAAATGCTATTTTAACTTCAATTTTAGTATGGTGCGCTTGGTGGTTCGACAAATTTAAGTTTGACCACGTCAAATGTAGAAGTTTTACGCCGATTTTCTTTTATTCTTATACACATCTTGATATTGTTATGTTTTATTGAATTTTTTATTAAGCATTTAAACTTTTACAGTAGCTCGGTAAATTTTCAAAGGAAAAATTGAAAATCTTGAGGTTAAAAGTCCACCAAAATAATACTATTAATAATAGCCAATTACTTTGTTTCAAAGTTAATACCCAGAAAATAAATCTGAAATTAACAAAAAAACAAAATAATTACCAGAAAGGAACAAGCATAAATGATGATGCTTAGATTGGTAACAAGGTAATACCACTCAATTCTAAATGTGATGGAGGTGGAGATGGAGAACACATTATGGCCATATTAAAAATTTAAAGAAAGCGCCACAGAATAATAATTTACTTAGTGCCTTTGGAAAAGAATTTTTGAAAGACCCAAAAGATGGCATTTTTAAATCATCAACTAGAGCTGTAAATTTTAGTTATGCTTAAACAACTACCACTGTAAAAACTATTTTTGCGAAAAGGAAAAGTCAAGGAATTGCTTTTTTCGTATATTAGGATTTTGTAAACAATAAGTTATAATAAGGGCAATCAGCATATTATTTATATTTAACTGGTAGGGTTCGCGCAATTTATGAAGAATTTTCTGACTGCAACAAAATTACCATGAAAGTTTACTTTAAAAATAATTTCCTTTAAGAAGTCTTAACTTGCTACAAGCGATTCTAATTATTCGCCCAATATGATTGTAATCTCAGCCGATCCGACCTTCTCTTTAATATTCGATGAAAATTGGGATGCGAACTCAAGTCTTGTCACGTGCTAATTCCACACTACGACAGCTTATAGGCGACGTCAAAGTCCTGTGGCTCGCGGCTAACAAGCAATCGAAGAAGGGGGGTTCGAAACGCCAAATCCTTCAAATATGGGAGATTGTATGTCCGATGAGATAGGTCGGTATGAACAGCTGTATTTGTTATTGTTGTTGACAAGCAGTTTTGGCTTGTTATTGTTGTTATTATTGTGAACAAGCCCCGAGGCTTGTCGAAGCATATTGTTTATCATGAGTATGAGGCTCGTGTTGTTTATCAGAGCATGAAGTCGGTTACCTGTCTGAGAACTTTGATAACTAGGCGTAGTTTCCTAAAGACTCTTGACCTGGCTACAAAAATCAATGCAGTGTAGTGATTGCCAGGATAAGCCCCCCGGAGTGGCCAGGTGGGCCATTGGACTTCGTAGGCCGTATGGGTCATCAAGGATGGACGAAACATCGACATGGGTGGATCTTCCTTTGGTTGGCTGTGTTCTATCATAGTTGGCTTGCGGTATATTTCTTCCCGCTTTCAGGTCTACAAGTAGTTGAAGGTGCACCTATCACTCATCACTCCCCAACATCCTCGAAGATTTTCTACGAGATACAACGTTGGATTCCCTCTCCCCAGTAAGTAATATTAATCGAACGATCGAACATATACTGCTAAATGTAGTAATGTGTGCCTGTTTTGCTTTCATGTATCGCTAATATCTGTATTATATAATTGCCGGGATGATATGAGCATTAATGTGTGTATCAAGCTTTGGGTGTTTACGAGACTTGGTCGAAGCTACGCATTAATCTAACTTTGATGGAATTAACGTTATTCCTTGGTAAGTCGATCGGATGTGCTTTTGTAAATATAACTACGCCATTACAAAAATAATTAAGAGTAAAATGTAAATCGCAACCGCCCGCCCGCGTCCTACAAATACTTTTTTCTGCAACATTTCGCTTTAAGCAGCTACCAACACTGCATTTATAATAGTAAATACAATATTTTTGTTAATATTAAAGTGCACTGTAACAATTTTGAAGCTCCATCTACACTTGCTATTAAAATTATTAAAATATATAGAAAATACGCAATAAAAACGCTTATGCTCAACTCATAATAATAAAATAGAGATTCATAATTTTGTAGTTTAATTTTACAGTATTGTTCATTATTTGTACTAATTAAGCTCTTCTTTACACGTACAAAATGAATATGATAATTAACGAAATTTTATTAAATATAATGAAAACAAAAGGTACGCACACAACAGAATCATACAACTTTCGTGCTTCAAATTAAAACAAACATAAAACTTTACGTAAATAAAAGGCTAACTGATATTTACATTAATTAACGTTAACTTGTTTATTCTTTAATTTCCACATTAATTGAAGCAAATTATTAAAGATATGTATATGCCACAGTTACCGCCGGTTACCAAGAGTATAAAAAAGTTCTCCTAGTTAATTGTAAGTTATTAGGCATTTGCATGACATGGAAGCTAACCTCAAGGAGGCTTAAATAAAAAAAATCATTTTAAAATACTGAAACAAAGTATAAAACATGATCTGAAACCAAAATCAAGGATACACACTCAAATATAAAGGTATGCTGCAGATATGTTATTCAAGCAATAACGTATATACAGGGTGTCGATTTATAAAACGTCGGACTTGAAAACTTTATAACCATACTTTATTACAGCAAAGTGTAATTTAAAGCTTTACGAAGGTTGTTATTGTAAAATAAGCGTGCTAGTTAACAATACTACCAAAGATAGTAAAGTATGAAAATGACCGCGCTTGTTTGCAGTTGGGGCCAATTAAGTTTGTCGGCTCTGTTTGATTTTTCTAAAATTAGGCGATTTTACGTTAAGCCTCTTACGTAAAGTTGGTTTTAAATAAGTAAAATCGTATTTAGTGAGTTAAAAAGTTTAAGAACAAGTGGTGCATAAATATGAAACATTTCCGATTTTGTTAAAACAAGTGCCATAGTAAATCAAAGTGTTATGTTGCGCAAGGAACTCCTCTCGGTTTCTAAGATAAAATATGGGAATTTTGTAAACCATTTGATTAAAGTACTGTAAACCTGAAAGATTGGATTATTTGTGCACTCAAAAAAACCTTGAAAGGGAGATAATGCACTCTAAAATACACGTTGTAAGTGAAAAGTGACAAGCAAAATATCCAAAGAACTATTGAAAATGATTAACACAACTAAAATATTATCATCTAAGGAAACAACATTAATTAAAAATATAACAATAACAAAGTATCCAACTATAATATGTTAAAGTATTCAACACATGTAACAGTTATGTATAAGCACCTTTACCTTTGATAACACGTTACAGACCCTTTATTAATTAAACCCCCAACACCCTTTTTAGCAGCAATTGAATTAAAAATATTTCTAAAATTAAAGTCTACAAATCCGTTAAAAATAAATTCAAGTAATTACATCCTCCTGGACGTTACCACTGAAAGATTAAGGCATCTTTGATTATTAATATTTTAGAAACGTGGGATAAACACGTGTTTATGCTTGTTCACCATCTGTTAGCTATAAATTAGTCAAGTTGTAGGGCTGCATGTTTCGATTTAAAATTTGTCGGAGTATTGATTAACTTTAGGAATTTCAGGATTAATAGAGGTGAGCTTTATCTTCGTCTTTATCAGTCAACTTCAGTTTTGTACGGCTTGTAGTTATTTGTCTTTAGAATTTACCTCGCTTTCCGAAAAGGTACAAATTCAGTTAAACAACTAAATGTTTTGCTATTCTTTGTAATCTGAAAGGCTTTCTCAGATGTACGGTTTTAGAGCAAACAAGTTCCCTTTGTGTTTTTTAGAGAAGATGCTCGTTTCTTGTTTTTATGTTTGAAGTAGTTAATATCGGTAACGGTTGATTTCTAAAAACTTTGAAGCATGGAATTTTTCGAAAAGTGAAAGGTGCTTCAGTAAAATTTTACATGTAAAACTATCCCCTGTCAATACAAAAAATTTGGGTCCACCATTAAGCCGTCGAATTTATTTTGCATTCGACCTGTCCATGTCGCTTTAATATTTCATTCTTTACACTTTGCTTTTTCAAAAATCATAAACCTTGTCCTTTTTAATATTAAAAACACGAGGGATGACTGAATCAACACACGTTATTTTTAACCCGCGATTATTTTTAGAAAACTGGGATCGAATCTGCGTCAAAAATAATCTGAAAAAGAATACACTGTGATGCAAGTATAAAACTAAATAAATCCGAAATATCAAATAAAAGCCTGATGCCCCTCTTCCGTGGAGTTGGATAGAGTAATCTTCTGATTCTTCGGTTCGGTAAGTCATAAAGCATTCCTATGAAATAGTCCGGGCCGTTACTTAGTTACTGTAAACTTGCGGGAAGGCGAAGGTACTTTCAATAACGATAATGGCTTCGGGTCTTAATTAAAGCCTGTTTAGGCATGCACTGTACACAGCCCTTTGTCGTTTCAAACCGCACTAACGGCTTTTGCCTGTCATTACCACTATGGAATTCGGCGTTGAGTCTAAGTCTGAGGTTTTGGGTTAGCTTGTGACAACAATTTTGGCATATGTGGTATGCCGAAACGACCATTCATACATTTTTCTTAAGTAATCGCCTGTAAATCATGCTCTTTAAAATCTTACATTGAAATTTCGACCGAAATCTACTTTAAATTAATTTGCATTCCTTTCGGTTTAAATTAAAACTAACATGGGATTAAAATTTCAAAACGTTCCGCTTTAATAAATACATTTTTAACAACGCGGCTGTCCTAAAACATTACGCTATTGTTAAGTAATTAATCTTAATTAACGTCAGTATTTAGAACACCGCATATAAAACCCCCATATTTAGTTAAGATTTTATAAAAAAAGAAAACAGTTTTATCTTATCACGGAAGGGATTACAACGTTTAAATTGTACCGAAATCGTGCATAAGAATCTCTAAAAATACTGTATAAATTTCAGCTATTTAACTGCTCCCAAATAATAAATTAAAAAAGAAACGTTGAAGTAAATTACGTTAACTGGCTATACATCTTGACATTTTTTCACGCAAATATGTAAATTCGAAGTTTACTTAAAAAACTTAATCGGTGACCATAATATACACGCGAAAATATATTTTATAACACGGTAGGGGGTCTACAAACCATGTAAATTATGTACAATCGGTTGAATTTCACAGGAATAAGAAAAGCGAACTTAATTCTCGATTTCTTGTTTTTATAATTTTGCATTTAGTATTTAGAAGTTTGTTAGCAGTAGACTTTCATTGTGTATTTTAATTTAACCTAAGCTTCGAAAATGCTTTTGGAAACATTTATTTACCTTTTGATGGCCTAGTGTGCTACACATTCGTTTCGCAATCCAATGCACAAGAGTTCGAATCCAGTCACTGCTAAATTTTTAAAGGCAATACGATGATTCCTGCTAAATAGGTTATGTTGGATTACCAATAACAGTACCAAAGAAATTTTAAGGTATTAAAGCAATAAAAGGCCCATCTAGAAATATGAAAGATTTAAGGCGATATCAGCGTTATACAAAGCTCTCAAATTATCTGACCATTTACTTATTCCTAGGTACCATTTTACATGTGTTTGATAATTTTTCGGTGTTACATTCTTCTGATTATAAATGATCGAAATGTGAAATTTGTTGCAAGGAAAAAAGAAGAAAGAAGCTACGAATAACATTCCTTCTTCTGACTTTACGGCGTTGGAGTCTTCAACTATTTTATGTTTGTTGCCATACGTTTCATTTCACTCTACATACCCTTGTAATTTTGCTTTAAAAGCTCTTCATTTCACAAATTGTCCTGCACACTTATGTTTTTGCACTAAAGTAACATTTCTATAATATTTAAAAGAGGGACAACTATTAATTGTAACAATGTATAACAGTGAAAGCAAATGAATAACTTATATATTATAGTCTTTAGAAATTTAAAAGGTTAAGCCTGTATATTACAAAATTATCCTTCTCCCAATTAAAACGCAGCGCCTGACGATATATTACATTGCTGTGAACGTAAATTTGCAGTTACAAAACTCTCTGTCATCCCTTATATATCACAACCCCATAAAATAAACCACGAAGTGATTTCTGAGAACCACCGGTTCATATATCAACTTTAAACGTTTGCGAAATAAGAAAATCCCTGCAGTGTACCACCTTTATCTACATACCCCAGATGCACAGTGCTTTACTCTGACTTACTGCAACCCATTCGTCTCCATTTTCGGGGATTTGCGCGGTTGTAGTTGGGTCATCGACTGTGTCAAAATAAAAGATACTTTATACACCGCATTAAACTCGAATAAGTGGAGCTTTTATGTTTCACACTTCGGGCATTAACAGTATTTTTCGTTTGGTTTTTTTGATTATTTGCATGGATTCGCCTATAAAATGATGCTAAGTTACAGGCATTATAAAATATTTAGGAAAATACGACGTAAATTTTACTTACAAATCTTAAAAAGTCGCTGTAATCGGAAGCAATAAATAAGAACTCAAACAAAACTAATCGAAGCAAAGTTTTTGTTGCGAGTATAACTGTTCTGAAACGGTTCTTAATGTATTTCGAGAACGTTGCATTTACATAATCAAGACGTTTCAGTAATCAGCGAAGCAGCTCGCGTTTTGTGCATTCGATGTTATTTAAGACCATTTCTTTTTATTCAAATAGATAAAAATCTTAATAATGTTGATAACTGGATAGGATCAGCTAATCAAATACGAAATTAAAACTAAATTGAACAGTTCTAATCGTTAATATTTCATTTTTATTCTTCTAAATACGCTATCACTCAAATATCTATAAAAACAATTTGTAAATGTCTTCTTATGTTTATGTTTCCGTTCTCTATAAAAATCAGTGTACCGAAATAATTTTAAATTGTCTTTTTAAAATACTTAAGCTTGGGGAAACAAATAACGAGAGCAATAAAATAACAAGTCATAAAAAATGTACCCCTAATGTCTCTGCAGGGAGTAATTCTTAATGGTTGGTCGATAACCTTTAACCCTTGAATACACCAAGTCATAAGGGTAGATAATAATTATATTAAGTTGTAGAACTTAGCTTTCATAATTTATTAATTTATTTATAAAATTTCACTTTAAATAAGTGTGTTGTAAATGCACGAGGAGAACTATGCAAACGCAAAGGGGAAGATAAAGCAATGAGAAGGGGCAAGTTTGATATATTTCAATTTCTAAGTATGTGCTTAAATAAGAAAAAAGCTCTCAGCAACTCTTGGAAAATTAACGCACGTCGTCTGCTTGCACCATCAGGTTTAATCCCAATGTGTTTATATTATTCATAATCCCAAACAAAATCCAGTTGAACATTTTGTTGTTTGAGTTTATGGGGGCCAATATGTCAACTTTAACATATGCTCTGAGACATAAGTACTTTTACAAAACAAGCCTGAACATACTTTATACGTTCAGTTACACGAGGTGAAAAATTTACAATGTATTACTGTTGTTCTTTGTTGCATGGTACACAAAGAGTTACATACTCCACAAAAGCAAACATAGATAATTCAAATGGATCGTTACACATAATTCTATGTACCCTTTTAAGATAATGTTGCCGTTATTGTTTCAAGTTTATGGTATATTTTTTTTATTATGACTCCTATATAATTTTTTTAGACTTTAAACTTCTGTTCTAGACACTCGGGTAAGTTTCTTATTATAAAAATAGAAAACAAATAGTGAGATTCTTCTGAAATGCTAAGATTATAAATTAAAAATGTAAGAGCCAAACATAATTAATTAATTAATTTATTACATCGGAACTTCCATATAAGTATGAGGGGATAAAGTCTCTCAAACAGTAGGATTTTAAAAGCAGACTGAAGATTAATATTGTGAATAGGAGGTGGTTACAATAGCACTTTGGTAGAGGTGCAGGCGCAATCAACCAGTGGTCTGCTCGCTCACCGGATTAAATCTCCTGAATTTCCTTGTGTTTGAAATCAAATCTTACAATAACACTAAATTTTCCCGTTTAAAAGTTATAACCCCTCCCGTAGGGAAGCTAAATCATCCTATTGTGAACCTTCGAACACTAGTTTATATTGCAAATCGACTTTCATCTGTATACTATTTCACTTTGAATTATTTTGAAGGAAAAAACAGGATATAACAATTATTTTAGATGACCCCATACAAAAATTGGCAAGGGATCGGTTCAGGATTCAGGGTGCTACGGTTTAAGAAAAAGAAACGATAAAGGAGAAATGCTAGTAGAATTCTGTCAACTAAGAAAATTGATGGTTCAAACTATCTTAACGTAAGGCTGGACGGCTCCCAAGTAAACGGAAGATTGTATAATTGAAACCAAATCGACTATATCTTAATTAATAAAATATACAGAAACTCCATTCTTTCTACCAAGACATATCGCGGAGCGAACGTAGACCAGACCACAACGCGGTTGCAGCAGTAGTTAGAAGAAGATTAAAGTATTAAGAACAAGCAAAATAGGCGAACACTAAATTGATGACCAAGGAAATAAGAAAAAAATGGATGACATCGGAAATACTAGACTTAATGGCAGAAAGACGTACCTACAAGTAAAAACCAGCATATGGTAAAATACAGACAAATACACATCTTGATTAAAAAGCATAAAGAATTCAAAGAAAAGTAGGTACATGGCAGATAGATGTGAGGAAATAAAAGCGTTACAAGGAAATCACGATGCATTTAATGTGCATAAAACGGTTAAAGAAATTACAGGTCCAGGCAAAAGGAAACACTGCGGGTTATTAAGGGAGAAAGACCGCAGTATAGACATTGCCTGCCGAGGAGTTCAGCCATTTGCAGTACAGCGCTCTGTCTTAAGTCGAGAGCATCTAAGAGAGCGAACACATGGACACTCCTTTGTAGATTGCACCATCGAATAACAACGTGTCCAACGAAATATTTGTAGGTGGGTGGAAAGGTTTAAATCGGGTTGAACACGTGTAACTGATGAAGGTCGTTTTGGTCGGCCATCAACATCGTGCATAACGATGTTTGAAATGGCTGCACATTTGGATATCAGCTATGGATCCGCATATGCCGTACTGCATGGTGATCTGAGATACAGGAAAGTCTGCGCACGGTGGGTTTTCAAGGAGTTTACTGTTGTGCACAAGTGGAGATTGCGATGGAAGATCCGAACGGATTGTCACCGTCGACGAGACATGGGTGCATCACTATGATCCGGAGAGTACAAGGCAAAGCCTTTAACTGAAGCATCCGAACTCTCCAGCGCAGAAAAAATTTAAAGCGCTCTTTTGGAACATGCATGGACCTATTCTGGTGCATTTCCAAGCGCATGAGCAAACAGTGTAAATTACTGTGCAGTATTTTTTGTTTAATGCTTGTCTATCAAAGGTTTCGATTTTTTTCCTACAGCCTAAAGGCGTATTGTGTTTGACTTAATTTATGTTAATCACAGCCGTTGTTTGATCTGCGATCCTCGCACCATAGTGTGACAATGTCTCAGTGGCTCAGGTAAGAAGTCCATAACTGGTTGCCCGAATAGCCGTTTGTCCCCAGCGCCGAATATTCACACACTAATGTGCATAGTAGACTCAGTTTCCTCATTGCATAGTCTGCATGCAAGGTCCCCATAAACTTTTCCTATCCTCTGCAGGTGTTCCTTCATGGATATAAGGCCTGTCGGAAGACCCGAGATAGTACTCAGCTGCGTCCTTGTATAAAGAAAGAAGTTCTGTAGCTCTTTTTTTGCAGGGTCTTTCTAAAAATGCCTTACTGCGGCGTTGTCCTGGAGAGTTAGTACAGTAGCAAATATATTGAGTACAAATCCAGTCCTTAATATGGTTCGTCCCAGTTGCTCCTGCCTTGCCAGAACATCGGCTTTCTCATTACCGTCTACTCCGCTATGGCCTGAAGTCCATAACAATACCAGAATAAGTCAATATATAGGAACATAAAAATATGTTTCCCCATTTTATAAAGAAAATACCAAGTACAGTCTGAAAACGATAAAATTTAATTGGGCATGTTTCAAAGTTCTTTGCTAGCATTTTTACTGAATGGAGGTGAGAATGTCACTCTACTGGTTACCGGGAAAAAAGGTATTTTCTCACGACAAGAAATAAAATTATAAAAAAGCAAGTGGAGATGAAGAAGCTGATTCTGACTGACGCAGCGACACTACAGCCCATGCCGGGCCTTGGCCTCTCCTAGCTTCGCTTTTCATCTGTCCTTGTCCTTCGCCAACATTTTCTAATTTTCCGGGTTTAAAATTTTACGCGCATCTTCTTAAACTGTGTACCTCCATCCTTTTCTTGGATGTCCTCTTCTTCTACTCCCTTCCGGGATTTAGTCTTCCAAACTTTACAAATATCTCTATATCTGCTTGCTTATATTCTTCATAAAGCTCACGACTCTAGCGTTTTCTCCATACTTCTCCACCCTTGATTGGTCCTACTATTCTTCTTAGCATCTTTCTTTTGAGGGCACTTACACTTTCCGCATTTGCTTGGGTAGGAGTCCAGGACTGGTTGGCATATGTAGCAATTAGCCTTAAGAAGGATTTATAGAGCATCATCCTAACATTTTTCTCAATCTTCCTGTTCTTCAGCACTTTGTTAACTGAAACCAGCGCTCTATAGTTTGTGTTAGTCTCATTTTAACTTCTATTGCCTCATCATCGTGGTTTGTTATCATCACTTTAAACGTGTTGACTGTTTCCAGGTTGAAATTCTCTATGGTCAGGTTCTGTCTCGGTCTTTGTTGTTACTTCTTGTTTTTTCCTCGTTCAAGTATTGGTGATAGGCTATCTCCTTGTCTTAGATCACTTCTGGTTTCCGCTTTTCTGAAGTTTTATTTTCTATATTTACCTGGATCCATCGTGCATTTAATCAATCGTATTAACTTAACTCCGGTATCCCAAATTTCCCTAATATTTCATATATTCTGGTAATCCTGTCATAGGCTTGTTTGAAGTCTATGTAGAGTTGGTACGAATTATTTTGTATTCCCACGTTTTCTCTAATATCTGCTCAAGAATAGATATCTGGTCGAGTGTCCATTTTCCTTTTCTGAAGGCCGTTTGATTCTGGCTTACTATCCTTTCATAATGTGGTTCTACTACTCTGTTAGGTAGAACTCAGACAGGACCGATCGTCCACGACCGTTCACGATCAACCATAAGCGACCATTTGCTTTGTCGACCATTTTTGAAATAGTAACTCACACAGCATCGATCGAGTTGTTGCGATCAAAATATTAGAAGTGGCGCGTATTTTTTGAAACTTAAAAATAACTTTCATTTATTAAAAGCGTAGGAAACGTAAGTTATTGTTTGTTTTGTCTTGTATTAAAAAAATGGTCAACAAATGAAACAAATGAATGATGATAGTGAATCAGAAGAATTAATACCTAGCTGCATTTTTATTTTATATGTATTATATGTAATAAAAATTGCATGTAACCCGGGAAAAAGTTTTTTTTAAGAGTATCATTGAAGTAGTCGCATAAATGGCTAATTTTATATTTTTGTAGTATTTTTATTAATTATATTATTATATTAATAGTAGCCCATTTGCAGTTTAATTTAATATTTGATAACTCACAATTGGAGTTTCCGACACCATTTAGTGAAAAAAATATTGCATTTATAAAGAGTCGCTGGCATGTTACTGTATTTATTTTCCAACCAAGTACCATACAAAAGGGCATTTCATATTGCTAATTGCTATCAAATGTGTGCTTTAAAAGTTGTAATAATTAAGATATTACACTTTATATTGACACGTCTATGGTGTTTTATGAGTCAAAATAGACACAAAAATGTCCAAAGTTCCGAATAATTTGCATGGAGCTGATTTTTTGTGTGGACCTTCATATTATAGTTCTAAATGAAATGCCAAAAGTCCTCCTCGATCGGTGCGCTGTCGCTGCTAAAAATTTTACGCGGGGTCAAACATCATTAAATACAATTTTTTGCGAATATCTCGTTAAAGGTTAGTTTTATTGTAACAATAGTTATTAATGAATTTATAGCTTATGCAATTTTCCACAAGAAAGATTCAATTACCTTTTTTCATAGGTGTGACCATTATCGAGATATTGCGATATCAAGAATTGAAACTGTCATATTTTTGAAGAAATGCATTCCTTTCCAAAATGAGAAAGAAATGGGCTTAATGTGTATTAGTAGTATGTCACGGAGATTGTAGACTTTACTAAAAAATAACGAAGGCCAGATCAAATATTGACTTACGATTTGTTGACAACTATTTTATGTTGAATAAAAAGTTGCACATATTGTTTTTGCTTTTTATTTCTTTACGGTACCCGATTTAATCCCAACGAGAAATGCAAAAAATTAAATGATGCGCTAATAATTTGAACAGGGACTGTAGATACACATCTCAAAATCTACAATCCTTTTCTGTCAGTATGTCGGATGTTCAAGCCTTAGTTTCTAAAATTCGATATTGAGAGGGAAGGATGAGTGTTGTCCAATTACATATTGGTGTTTTTGGTGGTGGTCTAGTATGTCGATAAGCTTTGGATCATCTACCACAATCTTCCTCATACTTAGCTTGTTGTCGCTCTTCGTTCTCGACTACCTCCTTCGTATTATTTCGTTCTGCTGATTTATCTGGCATATTTTCTGATGATTAACGCTCCACAATGGCTTTCAACTTGTGTCTGTTGGTATCTATATCTCAGGTTGCTAATCTTTGCACCAATGAAAATTCCTCCTTCCTAATCCTCAAAGCTTCCCCTCATCGCTGCTCTGCGTTGGAAAAGGTAAATGAAAGGAATCAGCGCTGTCTTGTATTGACATCCGCGTTGAAGCTGCTTTGAATTAACCCTGACGGTTGTTACGTTGTGTTATTATGCTGGCTTTGCATAATTTGTGGCGGATGCTGGGGCATTATCATTTTCGGCAAAATATTTCAAAAAAGCTCCCCCGAGAAAGCAATGGCAAACCACCGAGGTACTTCTGTCTAGCAAGTTTTCTCTGGAGTAGAAGTTCAAGTACTTCCGTGGTTCGAAGACCACGTCAAGCTGTAGGTCTTCTAGATAACCTAACAGTCAATCAGAATTCTGCCTTCGGTGCCTTTTTCTGGGATGGAACCGCACTGTCCACCAGGTATTTCCGTGAACGGAAAGTATGTTATCCTGTTCTGTACAAATTAGACTAGGGTTGTGCTGGTATGATAATAAAAGTCCTCATCTCGTAATTTCAGTACTCGGTAGGGGAGACTTTTTCTAGATAGAGATGAAAACAGAAGTGCACCAGATAGAATTCTAGCAATACGTTCACTCCGATTTGTCGATGGATTACAATATTTCGACGGTGATGTTACCCGCCCTCGCTTACTGATCATTCCGGAGTTGGCTTATGATTTGTTTCAGCCACGGCTGAAAGATTGGAAGGTTCCAATTCGACATTGGTCGTCACTAAAAATGTCGGTCTAGTACTGCTATTATACCTTTGCAATGCTCTTTGGATCTCACACCTTCGCTTTATGTTGGTTCCCAATGACCTGAATTTCGGGCTGCAATTATCTAGTAGTATTAAATGCACTGCACAAAAAAATTTGGTGGAACGGAAATTTACGATAAAGTAGGTATTAGATTATTGACAAAACGTCTTCCGGATTGAAACCGTGTGATTGTTGAGACAGAAGAACACAACGTTTCGTCCACTTTTTTGAGGCTTCCCAGAAGGGTTTCGCCTCTGGCTTGGTTGACTGGTTGAGTTACCGTTACCCTTCTGCCTCTTGCTAAAAGGGTTTCGCCTCTAACGTGATTGACACGTTGGGTTACAGTGCTCTTTTAGTGCTCCTTTTTCCTCCCGAAGAAGCCCCTTAAAAAAGTGGGCAAAACGTTGAGTTGAGTTGAGAAAGGATGTTTTCAACACACAAGAAAAAATAGGACTACATCTGGGACTATATGGAAAAATATGCAACAGAACAACAATATGGTATGAGCAAGTGTAAGGTATGCAGGAAAATGTTGCCAAGAGAATATCCTAAATTGATCACCATAAGGCAAATGTAAAAGGGGTCGACCAAAAGGATTTATGCCACTAATATCGGGGTACAAATAAAACTGAGAAACGGCGACCAAGAAGACCGAACTATTAGAAACTCCGAAATAACTAAAAAATATTAAAGAGAGCGAAATAGAGAAATAGGAAGAGATGTTGTTTAAATGAATTAAACAAATTTAAATTACTTTAAACTCGTCTTTTACCTGAATTATATTGCCATTTTGCATGATTTGACAAAATATTGTCAGGAAACCTAAACTTTTCAGAAAGCTTAAAGTAATCTAAGCAACATTTGGCAACAAAGCACACCATCAACATACTAACCTAAAATTGCACAAATGACACGCAGTTGCAAACTGTAAAGTTTTTATAGCCAATTAAGTGAACTAAAATCATTCCCAATTATTGTCCAAATAATAAACGAACTAATTTTATTGCTAATTGTTAACTACTAAACTCTAAGGAAGAATGACTTTTTTAAATGAACAACATATCTCGTACTATAATAATCCAATTTATAAAGTTATTTAAGGTACACTGAAAACTAAAAGAGATCTAAATTTAAATTTTAAATTTAAATTATTCCAGCCGGTGATAACTTGTGGGTGTAAATTAAATTTTAGATAACAATGCACTGAAGGCATATCTTAACGAAAATTACTGCAATTAGGCGTATTATGCAGTCAATTTTCACGTCGTTTACAATTAAAATGCATATCCCTACTCGTAATTTATTCTTCGCTGTTAGTCCGTAAATCATGCATAAAACTTCGCGTGCAGTAGCTTTATTGTTATTATACTATAATAATTTTAATTTAGCAGAAAATCAAAGCATTTCAGTTGACATTAAGTTATTAAAAAAATCATTTTTACAACTCATTTACATGGTGAACTGTCGGCGATATTCCTCTGAATGGCCTTTTATAATTTTTTACGGTCGGTTAAATATGGTTTGATTTTTCTTTCTAGGATTTTCTTATTCTTTTATTGCGGCTAAGTTTCTAAAACCCTTCTATCTTCTCCATCAGTCTATTTCAACGGTATTGATTCCTCGTGACAGCTTGTTATTTATTACTCTGATATCTTTGACCCATAAATGACACAACCCTCGGCTAATCTTAAACTGTAAGATATTTTTGTTTTGCTCCCTTTCTCTTCGGCTCAGCTAATAATAAAAAAAGAAAAAGCGCATCTACCACGAAGCTAGCTAAAATTTTAAGCGAGAATTAATGGTTAAAGCAGGAAAAAGGAAACGGCAACTCTAAATTGCTTTCAAAATGCAAAGCTCCGCACAGTAATTTAATTAAAAACAAATTAAATTATTAAAATGTGCTAGCTGTTAAGCAAATAAAACTGGAACGTAAGACTATCCTACTTTAATATTCCATAACTCGCTAAATTTCAATTAGGAAATAATTAATAACAAATTTTAAGTTAGAAAGGCCATTATTATGACAGATGGCACCCTTGGGAGCAGTTGTTAATAACAGATAATAGCCAAGGGAGTATAATTTTAGGGACAGGTATAACGCTTACTCAATCAATTATAGTAGTTGGTAGTATCACTCTAATTAAGTTGTTTTTTAAATTTCTCGCAATAGCAAAGAATCACAATGACCTTAATTTTTTGATAATATTGTTGATTAAATTATTGAAACGGTTGCCAACCTAATGGTTGAAACCCGATCTGTTCTAAGATTGGTTATACACAAGCTTGCTGCTGTTACTACGAAAATTGGGGATTTGTAGGAGTAAAGGCTAAACAGAGGAACTTTAAATTAAAAAAATAATAAGAAGAAGAAGAAGAACGGAGGTTAAGGTATCGGGTTCAATCCCCGGAACAAGTTAGTGAAATTTGTAAAAGTGTAAGTCGCGTGTCAATACGATGTTTGGCACGATAATGGTCTTTGTCCGCCCTCTGGATTCGTTAACAGAAAATTATAAAAGCTTAGATATGATAGCAGGATTAAATATCTATTTCGATAATCAAGTATCTGTCTGCATGGAGTATTAATCAATGAATATAAAGGCAAAGGTATCGGCACTTACACTACGTGAGGGAATATGGTCGGCAACATAGAGAGTTAAGGCCTTCGCTTTCATACCCGATTCTCTCGCAAGCTATGCGTACGGGGTGATGTGGTAAGCACCGCGCCTTCGATAACCCTCTATCTTCTCTACTCCATCACTGTATTTCGGTTCAAAATTATTTTGACTTGATAGGCCACCCACCGCGCAACCAACTCGAGTTTGACCCCGAGACCGTCTGCGCTGTTTCCAAATGCCCTAACCACTCAGGCGATTCAATGAATATATTTTGTTAGAAAAATTAGAAAACTAGCATTAGTGGTTGCCCAACTTCGAAATAAAATGCGTTCGCATTCCGTTGATGAATGGTTAAGTGTCCACTTAGTGACCAGTTAGGCAACCATTCATTTTTTTCCTTGTGATAAATTATTTTAAAGCATTAACAGAACGTCTCCCGGGTTGGGACTGTGTCGTTGTTGAGACAGAAGAATTCAACGTTTCGTCACTTTTTTAAGAGGCTTCATCAGGAGCAAAAAGGAGCACTAAAAGAGCACGGTTGTCAATGAAGCTAGAGGCGAAACCCTTCTGAAGAGAGCAGAAAAGGCAGCGGATTTATACCGGCTATAGTCGGCCAAACGTGTAGGACGAAGATGATGATTGGTCAGGCGTGGAGGCGGCGAAGCCAGTAGTGATTGCGGACTTGCAAAGTCTGATAGATGATAACCAGTGTCACGATTCAAGTTGTTGGGGGTCTTAATGATTTCAATGGCCCTACAGATTTTCCTGTTGCAAAAGTAAGGGGCATTGGCGATGATCGAAGTTTATTTTAAGGCATGCTTAATTCGGATATAACAAACGTCGTTCGAGCTTAGAATGTGTTAATCTTGAAGAACATGAAGAAGAAGCAAAAGAACATGTCACTTACTTTCGTAAGAAAAAGAAATGGGAAAAAAGGCATGGCAAAGGAAAATTTTATATTCATCTGATAATATTTTCCTTAACATTTTTTTTAATGTCCTAATATATTTCACCATCTGTCCTAGGATAATAAGTGAGTGTTGTAATAAATTGTGCTAGGTAACATAATAACCAAGCAAACGGGAGGTTGATACACTTACATTAAAGGACTAACAAATAGATGAATCTTATGTTGATTCGTTATACAGTAGGGTTAGTAAATAATATTATTGTCTATTTCTTATATCTAAGGGTTCGTAACGTTTGAGACAATAAGTGTTTTGGCTGTTGTCTAAGAGTCCAACAGCAAGGGAATTGGGATGGCATTCAAGTCTTAACATGTATTTAGCACTCGCGCACCTAGCTACCTATATAACTGTTGACACTTCCAGATCATGATGTAACGTTTCGTTTGACACGAACCAAGGGGCGTCAGTAATCGCACGTAACGTTTTGGTTTGGAATCTCTGTAGGATTGCAATATTTGATGCAACTCGCGGTTCCCCACAGCTGCATGCCATAGGTCCACACTGGTTTTAGTATGGCTTTATAGACCATTAATTTGCTGGTTAGGGATAACTTAGATCTTCGGCCGATTAGCCAGTATAGTTTGGAGAACCTGAGACCCAGTTGCTTGCTTTCGTTTAGTAAAAAGGTGATGTTGCCAGTTAAGTCGCCTGTCCAGATGCAAACCCAGGTACTTCACAGAATCCGATTGAGGGAGTTGATGGTTGTTCAGGAAAATACTAGGGCAGGTCTCTTTTCTCAGAGTGAAAGTGACGTGCTGCGATTTAGTTTCGTTGGCTTTGATTCGCCATTTCTTCAACCACGCTTGAATGTTATGCAGTGCTTCTTGCAATTTCTTTGATGCATATCTAGGGACTTTGCTTGTTGCTAAAACCGCAATATCATCTGCAAATGTAGCGGTGTAAGTGTACGGTGATGTTGGAATATCTGCAGTAAATATCAGGTAGAGCAGTGGTCCTACAACACTACCATGGGGGACGCCTGAATAGAGAGGGTATTTTCCTTAAACATGCATTTGCTTTTATCTTTCCTGTTAAAATCATGAATCATTTACAATCAAACAGATATTGTTTTATGTTTGGACAGTAGGTACTAAGTTTCGGACTTTTATTTTTTTATTAGTTAGCTCAAATTAAGCAAACGATTTATTCCGTTTTATGGGTTTAGGCCGATATAAGTTGTCCATAAATATCACATCTTAACAAATGAAATAGAATAAAATAAAACACATAAAACAAGTTTATCAGATCTAAACTTTCAAATCCTAATGTTTATTATGATAAAATTCGTAGCCGAGTTTTAAATTTCAAATTTTCTCTAATTTCGTACTTTGACCCCAAATCTGGAATTTTCGTTCCCAATCAAGCTTAAAATTTGGTTTATCTTTTATATATTTTTTTATACTCGTATTTATCTAATAAAAAGCGAAGAAAATATTAAAAGAGTAAAAACTAAGGTTACTAATGAAAGAGTATTATTAACCTTCTTTTTACCGTTTTGTTTATTTTTCTTAATCTGCTTGTTTACCTTTTACCAATTCTTGGATCAAATTTAAGCCAATATTCTAATATTACCCACGGAACAAATTAGGTCTTAACATGTGGGCCAGGCAAAATCTTACACTATTCACCGATGAAGAAGATGAAGATCAACCCACAGCTGTAGTTCTTTAAGGTGTTAGTCCTCCACTGATGGAGGAGCTTACAGTTTATTACACTCCTAGCAAGGATTTATTTAGTTAGCCTTAAAAACTGCCTTGTATGTGTAGCTGCAGGCTCCTTGAAGGATATCGGAAAAAGTAAAATACTACAAAGCAAAGTATACAGGGTGTTTACGGTCTTCTCTGTATCCTTTTAAAGGACGATAGTACAGGTCGAAAGAAATCGATAAACCTTAAAACACCTTAGTAAAAGTTGTCTAATAAGCTAGATAATAATTCTTTTAGTTTTTAAATTAAACGATTAATTTGTTTAAAAATCTAGTAATCTACTATTTAATCAGCATTGTCCAATTGTTTTTAAGTTTGTTTATTTGATATGTAAGTTGTTATCAAATTAACCTTTGTTTGGTTACAAATTTTATTATTTTTGCCTTGTTATTTGAAAATTGAAAATCGAGATGGTCCATCGATATTTTAATATCGAATTAGTTAACATGATGCTGATTTATGGGGAAGTGTATCTTCATACGACTGCTGCAAGTCGGTTTTAGGCTGAACGATTTCCAGACAGACCAAGACCTAGCCCTTAACAATTCACCCATCTAATCATACGTGTTCGAGAGACTGGTCATTTACAAACTCATCAAGGGCGTGATGGAGGACCTGTTCGGCACCGACGTATATGTGAAGTCGTGGGTACGCCGAGCCAGACTTTGTATACAACAACATTGTGATAACTTCGAACTTCTGCAGAAATACTAAAAAATTAAAGTAGCCAATGCTGATTAAGTAGATGACTTGTAAACCAATTAATTGCTTAATGTACAAACTAAAAGAATTATCAACTAGCTTATTACTAAGGTGTTTTAAGGTTTATCGACTCCTTTTGACCTGTACTACCGCCCTTTAAAGGGATACAGAGAAGACCGTAAACAGGTAAACACCCTGTATAGAATATGGTGACAAAGCATTGTATTTTTGATTTCGGATCAGATAGGTTCTTCTTGGTACAAAAAAGTAGAAATATATGACCAGAGAGGACAAAAAGAGAAAGAAGAAGAAGAAGAGGGCACAGAAGACAATAAATAAGAAAATAAGAAGAAGAATAATAAAAAATAGAAAAAGAAGAGGATGAAAGTAGTGAATTCATGTTTTCAACAGTCAGAGAATTTTAAGCAATTAGGTATCAAAATTCTATATTATACCTATAGAAAAATATCACCTCCGAAAGGAATTGAACCACTGTAGCGCAACCGGTAGAACACTGGTGCATAAAGCTGAAGGTCCGTGGTTCAAATTGCTGCGGAGGTGATATTCCTCTATATGTATACAGAATTTTTTAATTCATTGAAATACATTAAAGAAAACTGGATAAGGATACCTGTAGTGTTATACCTGTGTAGAACACATTCTAAAGTCTCACTTTGCATTTACGTTATTCTGAGTTAACCGGTGAAAATCAGCGTTTCAAATTCTCCTCAAACTTGCCCTAAATATATCAAAAGTGCAGCATAGCTTTCAACAGGGCGGTGTTCAGGCAACATCGAAATTATTACGAAACATGGACGATGAAGACAACACAGAGGAAACGTTAAGAACAAAAATCAGCTTTGAAAGAAGCTTTAGACCAGAATACATTTAAGTAAGTCAAGGATTTATTCAAAAAAACGCAGTCAGATTAAATTGATCGCGTAACTAAACAAGTTTCAGTTCACATTACCATCCTTTTGTATCTCAAAACATTTCCGTGATGCTAATGTGGAACAGAATTGTAGGATAAAGTGGACTGTTTGCATACAAATAGAATTACACAAAGGAAAAAAAATAGAAGCTAGCAAATGAACTTTCGTTCTCATTTCAGTAGTTACAATCTGTTACCCGGGCGGAAAACCTATTTCCGTTTTCATGTAAAATTATTATAAATTTTCAATTTTTTTTAATAAAACTGTTGATTACGCCCAGAGGGGTGAATCCTTAAAAATGTTACATCTAAAATTATGAACGTACGTAAATTGTTTACAGCATGGTGTAATATGAAACTTGACTTGTTAAAAATCCAAACTGGCATTTTCATGAAGTTCTGAGACCAATTTTGGTAAACTGTCCGTAGGCTACTGGTGGCAATTAACAGAGTGTAAAGTTAAATAACCATTAAGACCATTTAGCTTCAAGCATACTTTTACATATGCAATTGTTCCGCATGTTCACATTTTGTAACGTGTTGGGAGAGAACGTTTAGAATAGAATTTTATATTAAGGTCGCTCATATTCCTTGTATGTTAAATTAAATGCGCTCGTCTAGTTTTAAATGGGGTTAAATTGAGTATTTTTGTTGAATAATTTCGAAGAGAGAACTACAAACCCAGCACTTTGAATATATAGGGAAAAACTAGTCTGATAATAATTTCGTAAATTGGTCAGCTGGCTGATTTTCAGAGTCATTCTTATGATTGTCAGTAATTTACTGTAGTATTTCTCATTTAATATTCAACCAACTTTTGGCATACCTATTCCATTTTCTATTTTCAATGTAATTAGGGGTTAAGTTACATGAAGTAATATAAATGATAGCAGCTTATTTAACAGAAAACGAAGGGTTTAAATGTTTCACTGTAAAGATTTTTGCTTAATATCAAATTTTAGTTTCTTTCAGTTCTTGCTTTCTAGTAAATAAGGTATCAAATACTTACTTCAGTAGTTTATCAATTCAATCAGAAGTAATAAAAATAGTAATGGCCATTTACAGAGTAAAGGAGATTAGTGATTCGCGCTGTGTTAAGCATAGAAGGTAGCAGACCGAGTATAGCAATGGTCACAAACCATGCAAGACGAACTTAATCGCTCATATTATGGCCGATATTCTTTTTACTGCCGGTTAGATTGTCATTAAAAATTCATCCGTATTTGTAACCTCTTTTACCTTTCGGTGTCTAGACTGGTGCGTTAGCGTTGTGGTTAAAAATGCATATACATTTTAATATAATAGTTTGACAATAACTGTCACACTTAATTAATTTATAAATATACAAAAGTACTAACGACCAGTGGCGTACGCAGAGAACGTTCATGGGGGGGATACGAAATTTATTTCCAATTTTCTTTCGTTTAACACGAATTAGTTTTTTTATAAGCAGATATATTTAACAAATTAAAATAAAATTATTAATAAATTATTATCTAACAAAAAAAATCAAAATCGTTTTAGGTGCCTGAAATGAAAAAAACAATAGGTGTTTATAAAATTCTATTGCGTTAAAAACATATGACCCTTACAAACATCACCCCTACAAGTTACAAAATGCTTAAAGTATGAGGTCAATTCGTTTAGGTTTTTTTGACAAATCATCTATAACGACATCTAAAGATACTGCCTATTCACGATGTATTGACATCATTGCTAGTCCATTTAGCCGATTCTGAAACGATATCAATGTTGTAAGTAGTGAAACTTATTATTTTAAAGCGTTGAAAAAGGGTTTCCTTGAGATTTTGAATTTCTTAAATAGGTTTTTATTCGTTTTAAAGTAGAAAAATACCTCCCAGGAGTAGCGGTACTAACAGGCAGTGAACAAAATTTTTTTAGCTGCCTGTGCACATGTGGAAAGGCCTGTCATGGGGGGGGATATATCCCCTTTATCCCCCCCCCCCCCCCGTGCGTACGCCACTGCTAACGACGTATATGAGACTTAGTCCTAGAGAGGTAACTACATACCTACTTCCTTACTGTCATGGCAATCAACAGCTAAATGGTAAAATCAACCACATTACACAGTTACGTACAAATTACCAGATCGCATACCAACAATTGAGCTGTTTGGTTTTTAAGATAATAACTGCTGATCACTCGATTTTGAACCACTGAAGGATGTAAATTTTATATCTATTTATTTCAGAGTTCCTTTTATCAGTTTTACTCTACTCAATGTCGAACACAACCCTTCCAAATCGACGCGATCGGGCAGTATTTATTATGATTGAGAACCCTTTGATCATATGCTCGTCAAACTTCTACTCTGTTCCCGTACAGAACACGAATGCAAATGATTATAGTGTAACGAGATGCGCCAGCACACATGTGGGATCATATGCGTCATCCACCGAGAAGCTTCCAGAGCGATCGACGGTTACTCATTATCGCGCGACTACGGGAACGAATGGAGTTCTCGAAGGGCGAAGCTGGAATATATAAGGCGGGATCCAAGGAACACAGTCAGTTCACAGCGAGTTTTTACCAAGAACCTACTAGTGGCATACGTGACGCGTAGTGTGCTCGGTTAATATAAATGTACGTGAATATAACTAAACAAACTGTATAAATAAGTTAATTAAGATAAGTGTACCTATTACTGACCATGCCCCAACTATTAATACAATTACTTTCATTTGAATAAATTAAGCATTACAGGTATGTTAATCATACAAAGATATTTTACGTGCCATCTACCATATTTTTGCAGTCAATGGTCAATGCAACCAAGTTTAGAAGTATCCTGCGCAGGAGCAGTAGACCTTTATGTCAGTGAATGTAACGAGCTTGTGTATATGTTATTGTTTATTAAGAAATTAACTAAGAATTGCGCCAACTTAAAGATAGTGTTTTCCAGTAATTGCTGGTAAGTAAATTCAAACATTAACATGTAATGCATAAGCATACCCATAAAATTAATTTTTATAAAAAGAAAATGTGATATATAACAATGTCAGAAAGCTTAAAAGAAAAACAATAGGTGTCAGTAAACGGTACAGGTTAAAATTAGCGCGGACCCCAATACTGACAGGGATGTCAGTATTTGGGACAGTACACTCAATAATAAAATTGCTCTCTGTTATTCTGCCATAAAACATATACTTATTCTTATCTTTTACCAACACATATGGATAATTTTAAGGTTCATATAAGTACCAATTACTGACGCACGCATTTGTAAAGGAGTTTTGAGATAATTCGGTATAAAGTATATGTCAGTAATTGGGACAATGCTAGTCAGTTAATAGTGCATTCTTTCTTAGGCCAAAATGAAGAAATTTCAATACACAAAGGAAGCCATGAAAAGTACGTTGGCTGCGGTAGCTTCCGGAATATGTGTGTCTACTGCGAGCAAAAACTTTAAGGTTCCCAAAACTACGCTTTTGTATAAACACACAGGAAAATATCCCGTGGAACAAAAAGTAGGACCCAATACCGTTTTAACACAAGAGGAGGAAGGGTTTTTGGTCAAGTGAATCTTCTCTGTAGCAGATGCAGGTTTTCCAGTTACTAAAACTCAGTTACTAGACAGTACAGAACAGTTACTGAAAAATGTGATAAAAAAAAAAGATTTTACCAAGGGTAGGCCTGGCCGTCATTGGTACGGGGGATTTCTACGACGTCACCCAGAAATATCTCTAAGAGTTTCTCAAAATTTATCTCAAAGTCGTGCATCTGTCACTGAAGACAAAATTAGAAGATGGTTCGCAGAAGTCGAAGAATATTTTAACAAAAAAGGCTTGGGCGACGTGCTGAACGATCCCCAACGCGTCTACAATTGCGACGAAACGGCATTTTTCTTAAGTCCTTTGTTAATTCTAGTGTTATAAATTAGTTTAATTAAAAGAACCCAAGAGCGATTTAGTCAAATCCTTCCAATATTGTGGAGCTTTTTACATTAATTTTCATTGTTGTATACTGACTTTCTAGGGACTTAGGATGCCTTAACTCTCCATGTTGCCGACCATATTCCCTCGCGAAGTTTAAGTGTAGCTACTTTTACCTTTATATTGACTTGTATTAATTTTACGACATTTATAATGACGATGTGTCGGCACTAATATAACAGTGTTACCAGATCAAAAAATCAAAACTAAAATCTTAAACGTCAGACCATCTTCTGCTACTATCTGGGCGATATTTATGTTAAAAGTAAATAATAAAAAGTTACTTACTATTTACTTACTATTTTAACCTTCTTTTAGTTAACATGGTTTTAAAAATAAAAAAATAAATATGGTACACTTACACGCCTTAGGCCAGTAAGGAAACTTTTGTGGCCAGAACAAATTTGTAAGCAAAAATAAAATTCTAATTTGAAATCCTTTTGTGGTGGTGGGGTGCAAAAATAATGTACACATATCGTTCCATACATGCATTTACTGTCGCGGATAAAAATTGTGCTTATGGTGCTTGGTACGTAATATACTGTTTGGTTATTAGTAGATCAAAAGGCGTGGAAAACGATACTTTTATAACTTTTAATAACTTAAATTAATTTAGAAAAGTAGTCGCTCAACATCTGTAATGTAATTGCACATAAAACCGTATAATGGCTGAACACTAAACTATCATTAATCGATATCATTTTACGTAGGTACTAAATAAATAAAATAAAAATTGTGATAACAAGGTGATATCATTAGGTAAGTGTGTCGTTAGCTTAAAGATCTCCAATCATAATATCTTCATAAAATTAAAATTTAAATTAAAGCTTAAACATTAAAACAGAGTTGCATTTAAACTACTGCACCAGTTAGTGCACTTAATTTCCCCATACTTTCCCAAATCATTAAGTTAAATCGTGCTTCCTCTTGGGAACTAGCAATTAAACGATCTCTCGCTTAAAAATTATACGAAAGTCAAAGTTTTTTACTTTTGAACGAGAAGATGGCGAAACCAGAATAAGGGGTTAATTCATCATTCTATCATTCGGATCTTAATGTCAGTTCTTTAATTTCATTTATCCTCGGTAAAACTTACTTTTATCACTTTTATCGATAAATCGGCGAGTCGCTCCTTCATAAACGTAGAAACTGTCTTAGAGGCATATATCTATCAATTTCCTGCCGATATCAAGCAAAAACCCTCGATAAGCGGCCAGATTAAGAAAGCGAGAATTTAATCAAAACTATTTTCCTTATATATGTGCAATTCAGGTCACGTTCTCAACCTCAACTATTCAAAGATCTGCACTGTCACGTATGGATTAAGTTACTCTACGAATTCTTAGTCTTATCTATCCGCATGTGTATTAATGTAGCGGTTACATAATGTAGTCTTACACTTGACGGGGGTTGGAGAAAGCTTTGACACGTTTCAGGAGTCCTCGTCGGCATAATTATCCCGGATTTAAGTGACTCGGTGCCACTTTGCCTCATTTCAAGTTTCCATTCCGTTCCAAAGTCGCAAAAGTGTATCGCGAAGTTTTCGCAGCGTTACCGCCGAAAAAAACGTAATTGCTTATTGTACGACCACACATAGAACAATTTCTGTCCGAAAAATCCAATTTTAAGCACTATATAACCCGGTTAAGGGAATTAGTTCAGGTTCTACCGCTGAATTTTACAGTTCACAGCACGATTAACGCTTTGAAATTACCGTTGTCCGCATACGGGTGGATTCATGTAATTGCAGCTTTGTTACACTGTACAAAGTACACTTATATAAAATTCACCCTAAAATCGATAATGTTGTTGATAATTATATGACAGATTAACCAATGCAAAAATGGGTCATTTCGAAAGATGTTTTTTTATTTATTAAAAAGAGGCTTTCGGTCATTGTGAACTATTTTGTATTTAATGATTGCATTTTGGTGAGACCAAACCTAAAACTTTTTTGTTGGCCAAAACAGGTGATTGATTTTTGAACAAGGAACTTTTCAGAAACAGAAATAAGAACAACAGAGAAAACTTAGCAAAAACAACAAAATTACACAAGGAAAAGAAGATGTATATTGAGGCAGCATAACCCATCGAAGTATGGCAGACTAACTATACGAAACGCGAAAATAAACAAAAAAGAAAACCTACACTCATTGGTTTGAAAGAGGACTAGCAACTTTTTGAAATGGAAGAACTAATATAAAATGCTACAAAAATGAAGAATGATAGATCATCAGTGATGAAAAACTGCAGTTGTGGGTAATGAATGGTCAACGCTTTATTGATATCTTTACCCTCTACTTAAATGAACTTACTGACGAAGTGAATCGCTTCCTAAAGGTGCACCCTGTTACATTTTAATAATTGCCTAGAAGTTATATGGTATTTAAAAAAAAATATTGTCTTAACTAATTCCCATAGATAATCGTAATATTAAAACCAGAAAACATTTGCCAAAGGCTGTTTTGTGGCTGTACACTACCATAATCAGACTAATGTTATGCTATGGAACCTATGGCCCTGTATCAGTCAAGTTATCACAGCAATCGAAACCTTAAACATACAAAGATTGGTGTAGTAGGTAGTGCTGTGGGTTGTTTTGGGACTCTCTCTGCTGGATCCCCACGTGGAAGAGGTAGCACTAAAGACAACTTTAAGACTTCGTGTGAAGTGGCTTTGAAATGACAGATGACAGGGTATAGAAGAGATATCCTGAAGGAGAATGTCTTTCCACCCACCTACAAATTTAAGCACTTCAGAATAATTCTAAACGCAGACATATTCATCTTCATTGATAGATCAAAAACTTCAGAAGGTACCTTCTAAGATGACCTAAACCTTCAAAAAAATACAGAATTAGACAAGCTTGGACAGACTTTCAAATAGAGGCAGTGAATAGTATGCAGGCTGCTAGTGCAATTCTTAAAAGCTGTATCAAAAATCACAATAGCAAGCGGCAGCAGATCTGCTCTAAAGGCGCTAAACAATTTCCATAGTATTTTAGAGCAAGTCGATATCGGTAATGTCCTATAACGTATCTAGGTTAAAGCATACTCTAGCTTATATGGCAAGCATGCTGATAATCTGGCAAGGCAAGGTTCGCAGCAAGGCTTCATCGGTCCCGAGCCACCAGCGGCGCTCTATACCCTAATAAATCAAGAAACTCATAATCACTACTGCGAGAGATGGAAATTCATCGGTAAAGTTGGTAAGCCTGATCAACTCTTGTGTTCAGCTGTCAAAAAGTAAACTGTGATTTGTTGTAAGAATACTGTCAGAACACATAAGTACATGGGATTAGTCGAAAACCCAACTTGTCGAAGTTGCAATCCAGAAGACGAGACAGCAGATTACATTCCATGCGAATGTCTTACGCTAGCTTCATAAGTCGGAGGTTCCATGCTAGGGAGCTTGTGGCTTAACATAGCCAGTATTAACAGCATCCTTTTAGCAAACATCATTAGGTATATCCAAGAGGTCGCATGGCTTGAGGGGCGCACTTAGGGCGATGTTGTGGGTCCATTTGTGACCTAAGTGCATGTGGTTTGTAATCACTTTCCATTCTAATCCAGAAGTCCTTTCAATCCATTGAGGAATGGAAAGGAAATATATTTACAAATCGAAAAGATATACTGGTCGCTTGGTGGAAAATCAATGTTATCTCTGGAAAATAAGATCCTTCTTCTAAGGTAATAGCTAAATACATCTGGATCTATGACACTGAACTATGGGGTTGGTACTGCAATTTAGATGTCAATATCCTCAACGCTTTCAAACCAACACATTAGAATGATCGTAGAAGTCCCTTGATAAGTTAATAATCTGACACTGCATACTGATTTTGGAATACCGACAGTACCAGAAGACTGCCTCAGAAGAAGTAACAAAAGTTCAGCCAAATACTATCTTGTCCAGATGTCCAGTCTGTACCATGATCCTCCCTCTAGAAGATACAAAAAAATGGCCCATTCATCTACGAGGGGACTATCTCCAGGAAACGTAATAACATCACTGGGCACATTCCGCTCTTGCCATTATCAACATCCTATTAACACATAGAAGACTAATTTTATTCTATAATTAGTTGTGATTGTTAATATGCTAATTAATTGTAAAGATGAAACGCATGGAAACGTTTTGTACAGACCCTTTAGAGACGCCTTGCATAAGCAGGTAGCGTTATTACGAAGCATAACTTACGTAGCCCTGTCTTAATCAGCTTTACCTTTATAATTTGGTGAAGGGAATATCTTCAAAAACTAACTTCAAACAATTTTATCAAGGAACTTTGCCACTAAGCATGGCAACCTAGCTATCCTGATATTGTTATAGGAATTTATTCGTCGACTATTATTATTATAGAGGGTGGAAAAAAGTTTATAATAAAAGCTTTCCTGCTAAAATAGTTAGAGACATAGATTTGAAACTATATATTCATATTGTTGAGATATTTCTAGGCAGATTTCAAAGGCAAAAAATGATTTCTTTATTGCATGGTTTTTTAGCAAGGCCACCACTTTGAACTTTTTAAATAGCAATTGGGAGTAGGCTATACATCATCAGTCATCACAAAGCTTATTTTTTTCTATTTCTAATCAAGATGAAATTTTGTGGGAAAACATAAGAGAAACTTAATTGTGTGCAGGTTTGCCTGACTTTTGACAACTACTGTAACGGCGCGCATGTTATAAACATTTTAAAATAAGGACTTATTGCTTTTTCTTTTATTTTATGTATACATGTAAAAGATTGTAAGTAATATTAAAGCCGATTTTGTATACAGATTTAAGATGCTAGATTTAAATAGACTTAAGGGTACACGGTCATTAAAACGAAACGTTTCGTTTGTCTTGTAATTTATGATTCCTTTGCAGCAATAACAACTACTTTTTCAGGCCAGTTTATTGAAGGAACGGTGTCCGAAAAGGGCATTTCTAGGAAGGGTTTTGTACCAAAAACGGCCAGCCAATCACGGCTAAATTTCAACATAGAATTCGATTTGATTTGATGAAAGGAACCTCTTCTAGTTTGGGGTGTTCCAAAACAATTGTATAAATACAATTGATCAGAAGATCAAAGGGACCATTTTTCCTTACTAACCGTATGGTAGCTATTCTGTGACCTCACAAGTCATATTAGGCTCCGATAGCATTCCATTCCTTATTCCACATACGCGAGCTACTCTGTGACCCCACAAGTCATACTAGGCTCCGATAACACTCCTTTGCCCTCTTACATTCCTACACCCTTTGTTTATTTTTCAGGAACACAAACGTAAATACTATAAAACAAAACCCTTCGGACACCATCCTTCTATCAGCACCCGCGGCATTCGCACCGACCACGCAGTTGGGTTGAGCCTACGCCATCCACACCGACCATCCACCCTTGAGGGATCTCACTGGAACCGACATAACTAATGTAATTGAATAAATATACAAATAAGTACGTTTGATATCTGCGTTCCTTTGACTTTTCTTTCCTACCCTTTAGAAAAGATTGGATTACAAATGCACAACAAAAACAAACGAGGGTCCAAGGCTTCGGGGTTTTTCACCAGTTACAGAAAATTGTGAAATTCGAACGCCCCGCATCGTTACACTTTGAAAATTTTGCTGACTATACCACTCACATTTTGCTTAACCAATCAGATTGATCGATTTCCTTAGCAACAGCCAATAAAAACAATTTTCAAGTGAAAAAATCACACGTGCGTTTTAATAAGTGAAAACAATTCATAAATAGTAATTAACTGTTCGTGATATAGTCTTAACGAATACAACGCGTGATCCGATTTTCCTGTGATAAATTTGGATCGGATAATTAATTCGTGCTAGTTAATTTTGGAAAATTTCACTCGCCCTACGGGCTCGTGAAATTGTCAAATTAACTAGCACTCATAAACTATCCGATCCAAATTTATCGGAAAAACGGCATCACTTGTTATATTACTGTTGATAATCTTTTCATTTCTCATTTTTTTCTCTGGAAGGGTTTCTGCATTTGGAATGCACTTGTTTTATGTGTGCATTTGGTCAACTAATAGGAATATTTTTCACATAATGTTGTGTATACCTATTGATTAGAAAGAGAAAAAATAAGCTGTCTAATGATGTATAACACATCCCCAGCTGCTATTTGAAAGAGTCAAGATGCGGATCTCTAACGGTTTTAGCAAGAAACCTGTGGTTCCAAAGCTTTATCCACCTTATGTGTTAATTTATTATATTATTAATGTGTGAGATATGGTAAATTTCTAATTTTTTGAAAGGTGTTCAAATCAATAATAATTCAAGACAATCTTTTTTTACGTTAGTTTTGCAAAATAACCCCAGGCGACATATACAATGCTGCACCAGTATACAGAGTGTCCCGTTTAAAACCCCGGGCCTGAAATTCTTTAAATAGGCAACGCACTGTGGTAACTAATTTTAGTTTTAAAACATAGTTTGTTGATTTAATACTCCTATAATTAAGATCAAAACAAATTTTTAAAAATATGCAGTCTCTGTATCTATCTCTCTTGTATTGTGTGTTACTTATTTATAAAATTTCAGGCTGGTAATCTTAAAATCGGCCCCTGTATACCGTATAAATGGCCAACTGCTTGTTTGAACAATAAGTGGCTATGATTATACCTATTTATATTATTAAACTATTTTTTGTTACTTCCCCTGATAATAAGCCGCTTATTTTGACAAGATTTATGATATTAGACAACAATGACCTACAATCTGAAAAAATTATAAGGACAAAGCACTAAAGATATATCCAATCTTTACGGAAACCTTGCTTATAAATCACGAGTTTGTTTATTTCTTTTTTTATAAACTTCCAACCAAAACTTCTGGCACATTACATCGATTAGGTGAAGTATTTTCTGTGAGAGATGTTCCTCGAAGGGTATTTACTAACAGACAATTTCGAGTAGTTGGAAAATAGCCAGTTCGTGTTTCAGTTAACTTCCTCCTGATTTTTAGTGTTAAAGCTTAATGGCACAACAATCGTACATAGTCTAACAAACTTTCTACTTTAATGAATTTTGGGATTAACATTTTTTTAATATAAAAAGTTTTGGGAAGAATAGTTACATTTAAAGGAATTCTAAAGATATTTAAAATTTCAAAATCCAGATAAATTCGCAGGTGCATCAAAAACTGTAAAATAATAATAGTAGGGTAAAAGAACAACTGACATTTTTATCGATGAGATAGTGAATAAAGCCAAAGTCAATTGTTTTCTACCGCCTGTTGTTGTTATTATTAATTCACGAAATGCAACGACAACTCAGATCATTTTTAAATATTATTTTGTAAGGTTCATGATTTACTGAACCATAAATTGTCTTAACATGCAAAGAGAGGATAGAGGTACTTTTAGAATTTCAAAGGAAATCCCATCCCATCCCCTTTAAAATAATAGTTTTTTTTATTGTCCAACAATTTTTCAAGCAGAAGAAGTTGGGTAGCTTTTCTTATTGATTTTTTTCAGTGATTTAATAAGAAAAATAGCTGGTTCACAGTGTATATTGAAAAACCACTCAAAGTCAGTTTAGTTTAATCACCCAATTTCAATGTGAATATGCGGGCATTAAACTTCGGATTTTAACAATTTCACACTTTCCACACCTTCAAGAAGTGCGAGCAATTTAAACTTGAATGTGGGATTATTTCGAGCCACGCGTTCTGAATACCAAAGTATTCTTCAAACGGTTTACAACGGTCAAGTGGGTAGGATTCTATAAATAGTACGAAATTATAACTAATCTTGAATAAAAGGAAAATGTATTAATTCAAACATCTAGTGAAACTCTAAGCTGTGGTAATTCGTACATTTAATTAAAACTATAACTAAATTTCAGCTTATCCATATATTTAGATTCTTTAAAGAAAATTGCGGGAGTAACTCAACAAAAAATGATAAGTAATTTGTTGTTAGAAAAACGTATCTGAAGAGTACATTAGAAATACTGAATTTTGACAACAATATGCAGAAAATTAACTACTAAAACCGCCCTACAAATATAGAATTTTCATAAATTCTCAAACTTTAAAAATGTATTAAATGACAGAATTTTCTGTATACTACTTTTGCAGATCAACGGAATGTATGGCTTTTTAAACTATTTATCGACAGGCGAAGGAATAACGTACTATAAACTACGTTCCAGTAAAACCCAGTAAAGCTTTAAGAACAATATTGAAACATCCAAAAACAATATATTAACGTATCCTGGAGAGAAATTGGGAAATATCCTCCCGTAATAAAAAGACCTGTAGTTTTTTGGTTCAAATTTATTGCTACCTTATAAGAAGCGCGACAAACTTTTTACACTTTTCATTTCTTTTGAGACTTATTGCCCGCAAGAGGAAAGTTAAATATTAAGAGTAAAGATAATCCTAAGACAGCTTAGGATTTTGCAAGAAAAAGCCGAAATTTATCCTATACATAACTCACTTTGCTCAGACCTAGATTTGAATTCTTGATGTAATTACATCCACATCAACAATAGTAGCAAATAAAATTATTTTGGCAACAGCAAGCAGAATAAGCAGTGGGAAGGTGAACTTTAGTACTCTAAGGAATACCTTTACGATAATTAATATTCCAGTTTAATTATCCGCTGCCTAAATTTTAGTACGTCGTACAGGAAGTAATGATGGACCATATTACTGTGTTAATAAAGCTTATTTAATTATGATGTAATTCACCAATAACTCAAAAGCTGTTAATTAAATACATGCAAAACGACTAAAAATGCACAGCAGCTAGCTCATTGTTAGAACTAATTAAGTGATTACTCGCCTCAACATACAAAAATTGATAGCTATTTTCTAAGAACCATCCAAACTACATTAATTTTTCTTTCCTTTTGGCTGTAAAGGAGCTTAAGATGTTTTGTAAAATGTTCAAAATTATTTATGATTTAATAAGTATTGGGAAGTTATGGGGAAATCAGCAATTTATAAAATTATGTAGCTGTTCTTGCTGTAACCAAAACGTAATTTTGGCATTAACTTAAAAGAGAACATAGTTTAATTCTGATTTAATGGGACACTCATATTTTTACAACGGGATATAGTGCTAAAAGTGATGTCTCCACTACACTACACTACACCAGCTAAGCTAGTTGGAAATTTGAAACACCTTTATTTAAAAATAAATTTTGAATATGAACCTCGAGCCGAATGTAAGTTATCTGACATCATGGATGCACCTGCAATGGCTTCCAATAGGAGATAGTCAGTAGTCAGGGTCTGGGAGGGGACTAATTGGGATTAGAAGTTGTGGAAACGTACCACCCCCAAACACCGCCACTAACCTTTAAAATATGGCCGACCACCTTAAGTATTTTATCAAAAAACCCGTAATGTTTCAATTCCTTTTCGCAATCTTGAAATTTAGTATCCGACTAGCTGGTCTAAATATTCTATTCCGTAGCTTGATAATCAGTTTGTTGTATCTTGTATAAGGGAAGCCAAATCTCAGGAGGAGGAATAAGAAGCAAACAATAAGGGTACGAGTGCAACCGTACAGCACTAACCATAAAGATGGGGAGAAAACGATTTCTCCCAGGACAGGTCCTAGGAGGGTTAGACGCGAGTGACTATCGCGAACCACAAAATGGAAAGTCAAGAAACCCCAAAATGGGAGGTCTAAGGCCCTTGCGGCCTGTTGCACCATAGAGTGAGTGAGTGAATTAGTATCCGACTATTCATTCCTCTGGTAATGATTTGGTTGGTTCAGAAACATGGTGACTTAAAGAAAATTCATCCAGACTATGACAAAGTGCTGGTTTACTCGCAAACATGGTGCGTTGAGCATCCTTCTGCTCCTCATGGGACAACATTTGAAATGATAGTCATTCAGCAAAACCCAAGTCCACGTTCTTTCAAGCTCTCGAAAGAAGCTCTTCCTCGAAGCAGACTTCCACCGCTCAACCTACGCATTTACAATGATGCCGACGTTCTTTGCTAGAATCACATTTCTCTGATACTTGAACGAGATCTTTACGACCCCAACGTGGAGATCGCCAGATCATCGAAAAGAACACCATCATCCTGAAGCTCCCATCAGTCGTAGAGTCATTCTTCAGTATTCCGACGCAGTTATCGTCCTCAGCGCTTGTTTCCGCTCTGGCAACTTCCTCTTTGGTTAGAATATCAAAACCGTCATTCCCAAACCTTGAAAAGACCAAGTCGACATAGACAATTAGCATCTCATTATCCTCTTAAATATCCTTGGCAAGGTTTTCAAAATAATCTGGATCGATAGGTTTTATTACCGTTACAAAGACCATTTCAACCCCTCACTTGTCATTTTCATTACGATTCTGAAATTGCTCAGTAAATTTTTCAAAATAACTCTGACCAACAGACATCATCGTTTCCTCTGTTCTATTATTTCTATTTACACGCCAAGCCCAGAAAAAGTCAAAACATTCTTCTTTTCAAATTTCACACCAACGCCAACGGCATCATTGACTTCAACCAGACGCTTTGTATGGTTTCAACGGGACTTCGTGTGGCACGGAGGTATCTTAGAAAAGTCCGTAGTCCCCCCAATTTTTAAGTGAATGCTGCCACTGAATTTTGAACCTTCTTTGCTTGCTCAGGCCAGACACCTATATCTTTTTTTAGCAACATGCTAACCCAAGTCACCCTCACGTGTTCCTTTACCAGTAGATAAGACGCAGACAATATCGTCGTTTGGATTGTCAGGCCCTTAGCCGCCTTGGCATCCTTCCAGTTCTCTGCTACATTCTAACCGATAACTACATTTGAACATTGGCCCTTGTGCCCCATACTCAAAACGTCGGTCGTGTTACAATACCAATATACAGAATTGTCAAATTTAATCCCATGGCGCTCATCTGATACTCTGAGGTTAATGTTTGATGCTAACTTTTACGTTAGCTACCTGTTAATATACGTTTTGTGTTAGAAAGTATGATAAGCAAAAAGCTAGACAGAGTATAAGCATATAGCAGCTCTAAATCTCGCCTTCTAGTAGGCATTCGAGGTTAGCACACCCGCACCCTCCTTTGTATACAAAACCTATAGAATGCCAATCATTACTTCCACCTTAACGTCCATCAATTGCAGCAGAAGGGGAGAGTCATCTTTCAGACAATTTCGTTCGAGTTCGCCCATCTGCTGAAGTATGCGAACTTGTGGGAGTTTCATTTATCAATAGTAAATTCGTCATAGTTGGTAGTTAAGCGCAATGTGGATCACAACTGGAGGACATTAGAAACCCACCGCTGCTTCCAAAAGGAAGTTGAAGTCCTCTTTGGCCTTACAGAACCTGTATGACATCCCCACACAGCGCATATTTTCCGGTTAAATGTTCTTTTTTATTCAAAATCCGAAATCCTTTTAATTTTTTTCATTTTCTTTAATTCAGTTGATATAGAAAATAATTCTAATTTATGCATTTTATGCCCGGCGCACAATATATCATACAGCAAGCCCCTGCAGGTTATGCCGCAGTACATACTGCAGACCACAGGCGTCCGACTGACGCAGCGATTGCCATGGCAGGCTTGCAAATTAATTTGTACGGAGAAGTGAAACAGATTCAAGACCTGCGTCAGTCGCAACCTGCCTTCTGGTTTCGGTGTAACATACATGTTTTAGTTTGTTCCCATCAAACGCTCCAGTATGTGTTTTATTAGAAACGCCATTTTCAAGATGGAATTGACGTTTTTTGGTAAGTGCATTTGATTTTAATGTTTATTATTACTCCCAATTTCTTTAAAATTGCTATTAATACACCTTTAAAGAGTAATTCCAAAAAATATATTTGTGGGAAGGCCACAACGGAGATGGATGGACGACGTGAAACAAATAGCAGGTAGTAAATGGCTACAGAAAACGAAAGACAGAGGAAATTGGAGGAAATTAGGAGAGGCCTACATCCTGGAGTGGATGGAAAAAAGCCGAAGAAGAAGAAGATTATATTTTCTGTTTTGTAGTTGTATAAACGTGATATTAGGTTGCTATATTTGTAAAATAAAGCATAGTTTAACAATTACACCGCTTTTTTGCTTTTTCCCTATTATCGGACATTTTTGTTTTTCCGACGTTTGGCCAGCCCGTTTATGTCGAATAAGCGAGACTCTACTGTAGTAATAAAGATAATCGGAAACCATTAGTTGATAAAATTTCGCACAAAGGAAACGAACAAGCTTAGGGAGCTCCATGCACAAGTTGTTACAGTTTATAGCGAGTATGTCCCATCATACTACACGTAAAGCTAAGTCGAAACTGGCAATCAAACACCACCTGAACCGCAACCGGTAGACCCTAGAAACTCGTCGCTTCCAAAAGAAAATACTTTCTGGCAATCCACCTTCGCGGCCCGAAGGACTTGTACGATATCCTGCTAACGCTCCCTTGAGAAGAGGAAGATAGGAATATCTACCTTTCCTCTATGTACTAAAACAACTGTAAAATGTCTGATATGTAAATTTATGTAAATGCAGCGACTTTTCCACCCTGGTCCGATGTGGAGACAAAATATTTCCTAAGCAGCAATGAGATCTATGACAAGCAGGCTATCTCGGTTAATAGGAGATGTAACAAATTTCAATAAATTAATTTCATTACTTTGTTTAAGCAACTTCCTTTAGTAATTTGTGCGGGAAAAAGATCTTCCAGAGTTCGGCAGTTCTATTCAAGCAAATTAATTTTGTAACCGAGTGAAAAAAATACGTTCAGATACCATCTTTAGCCAGTAACTACTCAGGATAGCAACCTACCGAAATACATATCTGATGCTATGCTTTGTTGTGGTTTTACAGAGTTACTTATAACATAACTGTATTTGAGGAGTCTGAATACTCCAGATACTTATAAATCAGGTACCTATCAAAGCAAAATTAAGTAAGCAACATTTGGTAGATAAGCATCATTTACAAGATCTTGACCTTTCTTCTTTATTTATTTATTGGACGAAAATCTAGGCTCGCGTGCACCGAAGATTTCAAGCGCGCCACAATTACTCCGGCCGGTAGCACTACCCCACTACAATTTTGTCGAACTCCAGGAACTCCTTTCCTCCCTTCCAATTTTTGCGCATCAATTTTTTTTTCGACCTGTGCCGGAATCGAACCTGAGACCATATGATTTACAAGGCAACCTTGCATTTTCCTACACCACCCAGAATAGTACCTTAAATTTAACAAATAATACAACTCCAGACCGTCAAATTTTCTTTACCATTATAATAAATTCAAACCATGCCCAACTGTTTACCAAATAAGTACTGAACGCTGTATATTCTAAAGAACTATAGAATTTATCTCCGGAAAGCTACATCTTTAAACAGTGACAAATATCACAATCCAGAAAAATTAGCTTCCACTAAATTTCGTCAAGAAATAAAGCTTAGAAAGGTCACTGCGGGTTAACCGTTTTTATTTTCGGCAATTTGAACAAATGAAACGGAGTGTAGCGCAGAATTGACTGCTTCGTAAGTGGAAAATTGCCCATTTATTTAAGTAAAATTATTAGTATTGCGCCCATAACAGTCAATGATAACAGGCGGGTTGATGTAGAAACGCAGGGATTTTTTTCTGAAGGATTGTCCCTAAGGGATTTTCTTAAATGTTTATTGGACTCTGACTTGTAATATAACACGATCTTTATCACCCTCGACTTATGTATTAAAACAGTGAACCCATATTTTTTAAATACGTATTTGTTTGATGCAGGTTTAATCGAACGAGGTAAAATCAGGTTCGTGTACGACAGCAAAGTACATGGAAACTATCTGGAATCACTTTTAGGAATGGTATTCGAATAGGAATATTTCGTGTTAATCTTTACAAAAAATCTGGTTTTATTAAATATATGTTGTTAATGCTACCAGTTACAGAAACAGGTAAATTAATTTTTAATTTGGAACATAACTCTTTTGTATTTTTATCCAAACGCAACACGAAACTATGACGTTCTTTATTAATTGAATTCAGGCGTAAAAATGGCTCCCTTCTTTTATTCGGTTCTAAAAATACAAAGAATGTTTTATTTCGTAAAAAATCATAATTTACTAATGTTTTGTGTGTGCATTTGAACCCAAAATAAAGATCTTTGAAAAATTAGTACGAATTTCTTACAAACACTTACTTCGACGATAATTCCTTAAATTTCAGTTTTGAATATCAATTCGTTGTTTTGAGTTTTCGTCAATAATAGGAAGAATTTATGTTAGGAAAAGCAAACTTAAAGTATTTATTAAATTTCACCTTTGGCTTTACGAATAAGACTTGTTATTTTTAAGCAGAGACTTTACACTGAAATTACGGAAATCAAGTATACAGACATTTTCCATTGTCTAATGCAATTTCCTAATATTTTTGATTACAATACCTATTCAAGTAGAAATATGTGCAAGAAGGATATTTTTTAAAGCCAGCATACTAAAATTTATTTATTTTGCGCATTTTACTATTTATTTTACAACCATTTTAAAAACGATTGTGCGAAAATAGAAAGTGCTTAACGCTGGAATTTACATCATGAAATATACCTCATTTTAAGCACATTTTGTTCCATTTTTGGGCTCAGTTTTTAAGCAGGAACGTCAGAGCATTTTTTTTGTAATTATCCATGTCTTTTCTGTCTATTGGCAGAACGATTTTTTTTTATTTTTAAAAGCCAACTTTACAGTATTAAAAAATCTAAAGCTCTATTTTACTTCAAAATTTTCAAATAGTTTTTACAAATATATTAATACCGAAAAATCTCTCTGTCAGTAGATATAGATACAACCACTCTCTTTCAAACGCACAAGAAAATTTTTTTCAAAATGCAAATTATTCTAGAAAAACTTAATAAAGTTCTAGAAAAATCGGTTTAAATTACCCATTTACGCTACACTACACTAGGCAACATAAATAGCACAGTCACAACGGCTTTAAATCCGAACTTTACGGAAACTTGACAAGGAGATTACAATTTAAATACACAGAAAATCGTAATTTCGTTTTTGTCATATCTTTTACAGAAATAACACAAATAACTATGTAAATATGCAAATTTTCAAATATTAATCTTAAGCCGGGTTCTCATTAGTCGATTGTATTGATCAATGAGACTGAATCTATCCAATTGAAAATACAATTAAATGCGAAACTTGTTCGCACAATTCAAGAGCATTCAGTCCAAAAAGGATCAATTTCAAAAATGGCTGCAAAGAAGAAAATTGTGCGTGCTGGAGTCCGTATTGTGTGTAAATATTTAATAAACCAAATCAAAAAGAGAAAAACAAGAAAACCTCGACGTTGGTGGGTCAGGGAATGCATATTACGACGGGGATATGAAGGTGCTTCGATAAAGCTATTACCAGAACTAGCTGCAGATGACTTGGATGCATACTGAGACAGGCTCTTCCTGCAAGATTAAAATCACAAGTAGTTCTAAGATATTTAACAACAGTCTTTCCTGCGTAATTACAGACTGTAAGTTTTTTCGATACAGAAGTGCTCTTTGTAGGGGCATTTTCCTCAGTGAACAAGCTAAGCCTTTACAAAAATAGTTAAATTCGTCATCTTCGGACTCTTTACACTCGTTAAATATACTGACGATGCAACTACATTTGTTTCAATGTAATTGAATTCTTGTTCTCACATTTCAGACACCGTTTAATTTCATTGAATCAATCCCGTTGATCAACCAAAGTAGACCTGCCTTTCACCTCCATTGAAACGAAAAATCATTGATCAATATCATTGAAATGATGTTCCCATTATTCAATTTCTTTACAATGACATAGATTCAGCCTCATTGATCAATGAAATTGACTAATGGCTTTACGCAATTCTTGACCTCTAACCTCAACTCGTTTTTGACGTTCTGCTAAACGCGCCCGCTTTAATTGTATCTTACCACTTTTTGATTTTTTAAGTAGTTACGCAACTTTAGATACGTCAAATAGAAATTGACTGTATGTAAATGTCTGCCTTAACGTTCATTCCCTGACAATTGATATTCCGCTGTCTATTTCTGAGCACACCTCTATTTTAAAATAGTACGTCCAGACTATACCTATACAAGTGTTATTAAGCATTGAGGGGAGTATAAATAGCAAGACCAGCAACAAAATATTTCCATGAGCATAAACAGATTAAAAATGGTAGTTCAAGAGTTTAATCTGATTGTAAGCTGAAACATTCTATGTCACAGTAAATTTTAAAGTATTTACATTCTTCATAAAATAAACGCCAATTAATGAAATTCCATCAATTACAATTTGTTTGAGGTTCATTTTGAGGATTTTAAAATTTTAAATCTAACATTTAATCATTGTTTTAGATTTTATATTGCTAAGGATTTCAACTTACGTCGACTGCCATTAATCATTTAGCATTCCCCAACCTCTAATCTTAATATGTGTAGTTTTACTTCGTATCCAAAAGAGAACTAGATTTCAGGTTTTTTTATGTCTGACTCCCGGCACAATCGAACTTGAGTCTTATTTGCTTTACAAAGCAATCGTGTTACTTCTTTCTCTACACTGCCTAGGTCGACACTTCCTACGGTCGACACTTCCTACAATTACTATGGAAAAACAATCGTGAAAAAATTCTTATACTTATAGTTTCGGTACTCCAAAGCTGACTTGAGAAACTTCTTTTAAATCGCTGGGAAAAATTGAATTTAAAACTTTCAGAATGTGTAAGAAATTAGTGGTTATAGCTTTTCAAGTCATATATTTCAATGCTAATTTCAAGATTTTGCTTTAAAAACGGGACTTTACTATTGAATACAAAATGCAGTAAGTACTTTATCGTTGGATTTGGTAAGTCAAGTTTGGTTATCTATAGAAGGATGTACAGATGTACACAGTATATAATTTACTTAATAAATTTAATTTCTTTAAGTGTTACATTTTAAAATATTTGGATATCTCTTTATCTAACCTACTCAAATAGAAATTTTAATAAAAAATCATCTACAAAAGGTTGAGGAGAGATTCATATTGTAACGTAGTGGTTTCCACAAATAATATTAAAAGTTAGTAAAAGCAAGTTGAATTTAATAGAATTTCTGATTATTCTTAAATGCCAACGGGGTGGAATGTTTAACCAACTACGCCACGTGGGGGTTTGCTGCCAGAGGTTTTATATGGAAAGCCTGGTTCAACTACCATATATTGTCCGGACTTTGATTTGGTTTTACAAAGTATTATTTAAAGTTAAAGTCAAAAATAAACACTTAGACAATTTTAGAGTAGGTACGCACAAACGTCAAAGATAATAAATGAAACAAAGGGTTAAATCCAAACTATTAGTAAGTCTTACATTTAACTTAAATACAGAAAAATAGTCTTACATACAAATCGTACTAGTACGAAGGGCCTGACGCGTTAAGGATGATTGTTCTTCGAGAAGCTCTGTCAAGGCAATTCCTTATAATATATAATACGTCGACTCTCACTCGAACACGTGTCGTAATGCCATCTCAGAGTTTGTGCAGCTGTAAGATATCGTCTTTCATGCACGTGGATGACCGTGAACGGTGAATCTCGCCAGTGTAATGACTTTGACTAACACGTCATATTAATGCGCGTGGCAGTGATTCCATTGTGCATACTGGAACGTCGCTTTATCACAATATTCCAGATAAAATTAAGTTTAAGGGAATACTTTAGGGAAGCGACGCAGCCCACGCGAGCTTTGGTTTTCTCTTGCTACCTAGCACTGAAGGGAATCATGTCCTAACCCCTAAATCTATCCATTCTATATTTAATCCTACTTATATCCTCATTGGTTTCGTAAATTTTGGGGGAAATGAGTCCCAAAATCAAATGCCAAGCGGGAGGCAACAGTTCGATTCGTATCACTGTCGGCGTAGTTTTTAAGTGTGGGCCCAGATCATGGAGATTCTAAGCTGATCACACTACTGCAGTTGAAACAGGAAGAGGGAACCCACTTCAACTAATTTCCGCATGGCCATGAAATGTGGACACTCAACAAAGCAGATCAGACAAGGGTATAGGAAGATCTATGGAAGCAAGAAAGTAAATCACCACCGAAAAAGAGAATTAAAAAAGGATTGACATTTATGGTGAATCAGATATAAAAAATCACATCAAAAGAGGAAGAATACGTTGGCTAGATCATGTCAAACGGTTGACACAAGAAAGAACAACAAAAAGGTATTAAGAGGTAGCTTAGAGGGAACCAGAAAACTAGGAAGGCTGGACACAGTTAAAGAAGACCTGGCAAAATTGCAAATATGGAACTTTTTTTTTAGATGCACAGCAAATTTATAATCTACTCTAAAAAAATATATATGTACAGAGTAATAAGTAAATGGCTTGAAGGATAGGTGACTTGAATTGTGGTACTGCCCAGTTCCCTATTTGGCTAGGTCTTCTGGCCATTTTCTGTAGTTTCCTTTCTACTGGGTGGTGCTGGTAGAGCGTACTTATAAGATGATTGTTGTTGTTAGTACCTACTGGGTTCTCTGGACTTAAAGGCATAGGAGCGGATTACGTCATTGATGAATGATATACCGAGGTCGTCATGAAGGGTTTGGTTGGAGACAAACCACAGAGGGTTCGCTATCATTCGAAGCGTTTTCGACTGAAAGGAAATATAGAACTGGTCAAAGCGGCCATAAACAGAAAATGATGGAAGGAAGTAGAGAAAGCCATAGCTGGTAAAAAGACAATATTTATTATTTATTTATTTACTATAAATTGGGAAAAACTAACCAGAAAAACATATTGAACCTCAGCCCAAACTGTAAGAAAAAGACAATGTACAAAAAATTCTAACAGAAGAAGAGTGCTTTGAAGCAGATGAATAATAATAGTAAAGCATATGGATCTGGATACATCATCATAGAATTACTGAAATCTGGACCAAGAATTTTAGCAAAAGCGGTAGAATTATTGTTTAAAAAATGCTTTACATGAAAACAAAGTTCCTTAGGAACGGAATCTTGCTTATATTAGCTCTCTATATACAAGAAAAGACAGTAAAAGGGGTACGTGGAATCTGTGGTGGGATAAGCATAACTGCTTATCTAGGAAGGCTGTACGATAGAATTTTGAAGAAAGGGATAGAACAAAACATCGTAGAAATGGAGGAACAGTGTGGTTTCAGTGAAGGTGAATCCTGTTTGCACAATATTTCTGTTCGTATAAGAAATATTCAAAATAAGCAAGAACGTCTCTGTATAAGAATATCTAACTAATAAAGTTTGTTTTTGCACCTGCTTCCGGGAAAGGACACCATCCCTTTCTCTACTGGCCGCTGCTATCTCTCCCTGGGATTCGAAGCCGACCATCGCTTCCACTGGGCTACCCTTAACAAAGCCCTTTCCCAGGTAACAATATATCAGGCTGCCCCTTTTTGTTTGCCGGTTGCATTTGTACCAGCTTTAACCCTATTTAATACCGTATACTACCGTTTAGTCGTAGACAGGCACCAGTCAATTATTGTCTGTAAATTGAAGTACATCAAGCACCCATTTTTTTACTCCATTCGCGCGAAGTGTTTAATTCTTCTATCAGTGCGCATTATGTTTGCTTTACTGTTAACGATTTAGAAACAGTGCGAACTGTCACGGCATTTACGAATTTTTATGTTGCATGTTTTAAATTATTTGTAATCAGATTTTTAGTTTAAGTTTTGTTATCACCACTTATTTGATTGCGGTTAAGGGAGCCTAGCTGTTAACTATCTTTGCCGTAGCTTGAGTAAATGTGGCATCCCTCAATCCCCTTTTCACAGAATTTAAGATAGAACTTATGAATTCAGTTTGTGTCATATTTTGAATAATCTTTCCATTCATTAAATTTCATTGCTAATTCACCCTAGCCTTTTATTTATGTTTTGTGTTTATTTAACAGTATTTATTTCAGTAAGTAGGGGTAAGTAACATCCAGTAGTATGGTGCAGCCACCCCAACTCCTTCGACCCCAGGAGGAACCATCTGCGGTACGTTTCTCGAGACCAACTTGGGTAATTTCCGCAGTAGCGCCCATTTTTTCTCCCGATTACGACCCCCCATCTAAAGGGTTTAGCGTTTCGAACCCCCTTTCTTCGACTGCTTGTTAGCCGCGAGCCACCCGACTTCGACGTCGCCTTATACTTAGGTTGTCTTAGTGCGGAATTAGCACGTGACAAGATTAGCTGTTGATATGGGTTTAAAAGCAACGGAAGCTTCTTACTTGGTTAAAGTTGATGCTAATCCAACTTTCTTTGGTTATGGGAAATTCGTGGATCCAAAAGTATTTGAAAACCATTGCAAGGTGCACTAAGAGAAATAACTGAGGGTGGATTAGACTTGACCTTTGAATCTGTCGGTAATGTACATAAATACCGTAAGAACAGTTTCAGATTACCATAATGGTTAGGGTGTTTCAGTAGGCTCAAAAATTAATACATTAAATTAGAAAGGCATTGCATTTTAACATTGGAGGTGTCGTTATTCTGTACGAAAATTACTTACTAAGTAAAGGAAAAGTTAATATTAGATGATTTCATGTCTCATAGTTTAACACTGGAAGACCTTAATCCTTTTTTTCCAGTTAATGCATAATGCGGACATCATTGGGCTTGTGTTGAAGATACGAAAGCGAATTTTTAAGTTGAATATTATATAATGATCAGGTTTTATAAAACCCATGGTTGTGCAGTATAACAAATAAAAACAGCAATGGTGGTTAAATTTATTGCAACGAATAACTTGAAACTACGTTAAAAACTACATCAGTGTTGTATTCAATTATACCACGCTATGACAGAAACTAAATATCGTTGATTATCATTGAGTGATATCTATCCAAAAACTGGGAGTGTTTTTTCTTAGATAGCTTCCAAGTTCAAATTTAAATTACGCACCACGGAAACCTTCAACGCTTCCTAAATTTTGGCTAGCTTGTAACGGAAGCGACGTATGCTTCCATCCACTATCATTGCATTATTTCGATTTCGACGACTTTAGACAAATGATCAGTAGCATATCGATATTTCTTCATAGCGAGAATGCAACCGAGCCATGTCTTTACACAATTAACAGTTCGATTTATTGCGAACGCGTGTTTGTCCAAAAATACAATTTCTTAATTTCCATGGGATTTATCTTTTGACTTATTAAATTTTTTCATTTATTCAAACTTTACATATGGGATTTAACGTAACTAATTTTAGAAATGCACACCGAGCCGATGAATTTACATTACCCACCCATGTAAACGCGCGGTCACTTGTAATCTGCCTTTCGCAATTTCTTCACAATTTATTAATAAGTTCGGCTTCTCTTAGCACTTAACCGAATAATGCCATCATAAAATGGCGGCACATATACGATTTTGGGTACACCAAATTTATAGTAGCTAAAACGCTCATTGCAGGGGAATCTTAATTATTATTTTGTAAATATCAAGCATGGAAAAACTGGACGAAGGTTCTTAAAATACAAATACGTTTTTTGTAACATAAATATTTATTGATTTATTAATACAAAATTAACTTTCTTACACTTAAATTGGGGGTGGCAAAAATGTTTCTAGTATTGCCAAATTACAAATCCGAAATAAGAAAATTAAATATTTGGGTTTTAAAATAGCTGCACATAGAGGTGGTTCCATTCTAAGTGGCGAAGGAACGGTCAGACAAGGTGGTCACGTTCACCAATGTGCTTCGGTACAGCGTCTTTTTAAGAAGATTATGTTGCTCTAATTATTTTAAGACGGCCCACTTGGTCTACTGCGCAACCAAGGGTTTCGCCATTCAGAATGGAATACCCTCTAACAACATTTTCAGGCAATTCTTCACAACCTACTTGTTGCACACCCTAATATTTTACATTTAGTGATGGCAGAAATATATTTCGAAGTTCAATGACGATGTGTTAATTAAGTATAACTAATATAACTGTTAGATTTAACAACATTCAGGTATTCTTCTTGAATATATGAATTGTTTATCGAAATGATATATCACAACATTACCAAGTGGCTGTCAAACCGACTCCAACATAATCCGTAGGTTCACGTCCTTGAATAAAAGTCCTTGAAGCCGATGCACCAAGCCTAACGTCTCCATTGTCACTGAGGGGAATAGAACCGCTAAGTCCAAACCTTTGGGCTGGTATGTCAGAATATTGAAAACCACTTATACCAAGCTGCCCTCCGGTATTATAATTCTGGTAGTCAATTCCACCACCGGTGAGACCCGAACCTACTTTACCAAAGCTTTGGTCGAAAGTCTGCTGATGCTGAAGCCATCCACTAGCCTGATGATTGTCGGTATCAAAGAGTGAAGCTCGTCCGCCGAAGGTTCCCGTGTATGGTCCGGATCCAGTTGGATCGCTTAGACTACCGTAAAGTCCAGTACCAGAGGATGTGCTGTAATCTTTGCTGTAATATCCCTGCCGACGGACACGATACAGAGGAGGTTCGTCAGTTTCCTTGGCGTAGTCGTCTTGGCCGGCACATATAGTGGTAACAACGAGAAGCAGAATAATTTTGAACATCTTGATTTAATCTGATTTACTTTAGTTTTCAATTGTTTCGAGTACAAACGTAAACTGTTGCTTTTGTGCGGTTTTTAGGGGTTTATATTCCATCAAAGGAAGGAAAAACCAATAATTAATTTACTGGGTTATTCCGGGTATGTATAAGGTTCGCTTTTTGCACTATTAGAAATCTAAATCTTATCTTAAGGTCGTGAACTGAGTTAATTAAATCGGTTGTATTATCCAGAGGCGTATTTAATTTCTAGGAGTTTTGTTAGGAGATCGATTTCTAGTATCTTTAACGTAATGGTTTTTTTAGATCCGCAAACGGGCAAGAAAGGAGAAGCCCTAATAAGTAAAAAATATAAACATCTATAATCTTAGAACTGCAAAATTGTTTGTAACTTGTTTTACTTTTGGCAATAAACAAAAAATATACTTACTTTTTTAACGACTCTGAAAAGTAAAAAATCAGAGAAGCAGCAAGCAGCTAAAATTTGAGGTTGATTTTCCTTTAGTTGTAGGATCGCCTTAACTTAGAAATAAAACTAATTCGCATAAGTACACTCTCATGTGACTGCAGCACTCACTATCGTTCGTGCTGCAAACTTCACATTCGTGTGGCAAACGCAAGCTTTCAACACTTGTATTACAAATTACTATTGTAAATTTGTCTATCAACCTAAAATTACCCTCCTACATATGAAATAAGCTAAGATATACAAGTGTATATTTTACGATGCTTTAAAAACAAAGGGTATCTTGGGTATATTGTTATAAGGAAAGCAGCATACATCATAAATCCGTTAATAGAATTAGTAGCAACACGTTTTGTTACGCTAATTTTAGGAACGCCTAATGATTTACCCAAATCTATCACGCACTCTTCCGACTTATATTTCATTAGCTTGATAAGATTTTCCGAATGCGTGTTATCGGACGTTCAGATTAAGAATTTATAACAGTTGGGGTAAATAGGACGCAAATTACTGTTTGTAATTCCTGAAAGTCGTATTCTTTTGACCACTTATAGGGTTTTTTCTTGTGTATATGTATGATCGTTAAGTCACTAAATCTAATGACATTTGGCTTTCATTTTGACGGTTAATCAAATATTCGGGAATCCCTAATTAGATTAACGAAGCTTTTTTATTGGTAGATACGCTATTCATCTTCGCTTATCTATAAATAAGTATAATGTTTTGGTCTATTTTTAACGTAGCAAAATAATGTTATCTTATTTTCTATAAAATGTTTTGAAAAGAAACTTAACAGAATAACACGTCTGTTTATTTCTTTTAGTTTTATTCGATTTTTATCTCACTGTAATTCTATTTAATTAAAGATTATAATAAAACGTAGTTAAACGCAAGTTTATGGAAACTGTTTTTAAATCCATGAAATTCGTTTCACGTAGTTTTGGAAGTAATCATAACGAAATCAAACTACGTAAATTATAATTTTTTCATTGATGCAAAAATACCCAATAATTTATTATTAGATAAGTTCGCATAATCATTTAACGGAAGTCGAACTTAGAGCAACAATTAATGGGAAAATAGCAGACCTTTTTCATAAGACAATAAAATAAAGCTACTCTCTCGAAACTTTCCAAACACTGCTGTCCTTTCAGTGAAAATGGATACGAATCCTCTGGAAATACTTTCTTGTAACTTTCTTACTCGAAACTTCCTGAAAATAGCTTCATAAAAATGATTTTCCGTTTTAGGCCTTTTTTTCGCCAAACTGAGAATTGTAAAGTTTTTACGATTGCTTTTATTGGAAATAATTTAGAATGGCTTCTAATATCGGTATTAAAACCTATATTTGTAATTGTACAAAAACAAAATTCAAATTAAAAAAATACAGCGAACAGTGTTTTCATGGTTATTGGACAGCATTCGATCATGGATTCGGGGCTCATTGTAATTCATTAGATATATTATGCACTTATTTTAAATTTGGGGGCTTAAAGTAAAACAGGTTTTTGTGTACAATTGTTACCATTTATTCTAACTCTTTTCAGAACTAGTGTGACGAAGAATCTAAGAAAATAATAGCCATTAAAGCAATTTTTTATAATTAATAGTATTTACATGCATCTTGCATGTCTACAACATAAGTAGTGTGAACAATCAGCAAATAACCTTAAACACGTTTTTTAAAAACAAATTATGCAACTAATCTTCTTAATGATCTAATGATACATAGTCTAAACATAAAGCATTTTCAAAACTAAAATAATCATTTAATAAATTGAATTATTTTTCTAAGATCTTGTAAGGGAAAAGGAAAGATCATTGTAAATTTAAACAAAACTGTAATTTATTGTGAGATATGCATATTTGAGGCAGTTATCTCAAGATAATAATTTTTATGTTAATAATTTAGTTAAAATTGTTTAATCAATTAATTACGTTAGTTCTGGAATGAAGCCTGTGGTTTAATACAATGGAATATTAGTTGAACTCTAAAACCACAGAAATTAATTAAAAAACAGTTTCTTTTTTTAGTAGCATAAGACGTGCCTCTTAACAGTTGGAATAGGCAACCCAACTTATTGATGCAGAAATAACGTTGATCTATGTTAACCCTCAATTAAACGTATGTAATTATGTAATCAGAGATGGCCTTACTTCAAAATGATAATATATAATGAAATGTAATGTCAAAGCTGTATTGTAAATTGTAAATAGGGCACTGGTCAACAATCTGGGTCCCTACTGGTGTGCTTTTCTATTAAAAAAACTTCCCTGACTTACTTATAACCTGTAAGTATATTTGGTTGCCTAACCTTGGGAGCCAGATAGTTGACTAGAGCCAAATTTCACTTTTACTGAATTTAAATCATAATTATTTGTGAACATACAATGTGATTTTTTAAAACCTCAATTGCAGCAGGCCGTATTCTGTCTTAATAACCTTAGAACTGTCTGTATTAAGTCAGAATTCTGCAACTGAGTTTTTAAAAAATCACATTGTATGTACTATCACGTGCAAAAGTAATGACACGCCTATAGCTGCGTATTCACTTGAACATTTTTGCTCGTCCAAACTGAGCAACACTTGCACGCAAAATTCCTTTGAGGTGGAGATGGAGCGTGTACGTGCGTGCTCAGACCTTGCGCGCACATCTGTTCTGCCGGTACTCATATGATCATTTTTGCGCGCAAACCGTTTGTGCGCGCAAAAATGCTCAAGTGAATACGCAGCTTTTGATTTGTTATTGTGTATTTAAGCAGCCTTGCAGCAGTCGATGAGTAACTTTCTTATTCTAACTTGTTAATCCTACCTACAAGGTCTTATGGTTAGTGGCTTTAAAAACTTGGCACCGAAGCAGCGCATAGTGTGTTGCTTGCTTAATACTTAGCTGTGTCATTACCTCATTACTTTTGCACGTGATAGTACCTAGGTATGCAATTACCAGAACAAATTTTGTTTTCTAATTCGCAGATATTTCAAGTAGCTTTGGAAACGTTTATGTTGGGTTGCATTTGACGATTTTAAGGGGCCCATCTTACGTGAATCACCCAGTATATAATGTCAGTAGTTTCAATTTTATGTAGGTTTACAATGGCCAAACCTTGACAGTTCACTTATTAATCTTACAGCTTATTGTTTGTGTAAAACAAACACCTCCTGGATGCCACAAGCTGAAGCCCAGTGTTAAAACCCATAAGAAGCGTTAAATTCTATCAAACCATAGGATAATAAGCTTACAATATTGTCTGAAATTGTATTTTTCAGTTGCCGAAGTAAGAATATTACCTTAGCTTGTCAACGTCAACTCTAAAAATTTAGCATATTCAAGTTGTGTTGTGGATTGTTTTTCTATTCTTAATAGTAGACTTGAATCGGTTTTGATATTTTTTGTTATAAAGTATGAATAAAAGCAGAGATCCTAGGATTGAGGCTTGAGATATCCCGTAATTTACTACTTGTATAGCCGACACGTAATGGTCAATATGAACTCACCGAGTTCTATTTTCTATTTGGGAGATAGGAGGCCCTCTTACCTCTTACCCATAATGAACTAATTTTGAAAGCAAAAGCATAGGATTCCCAAAGTTAATCTTCTATTTCCATGGATATCATTCAAACTGAATTAATATATCAATTGCTGTTACAGTCTTTTCTGTGACCATTTTGTCTGTCACATACAATTCCAACATTCCCAAAATAAGGATAAAGCCTAGAGATGTAACATTTTTCGAAAATTTTTGAATTCTGCGGGCTTTTAGTTTTAAAAATAGGGATTCGTTTGCTACGAGGGCACCTAACTGGATTGAAAGATTAGGTAACTATTTTACATACATAGTGGCCCACTGAAAACAGTAAACGCAAGTTTTGGCCACTTAACATTATCAATTTAAATGCTGACAAACTCACAAAGTACTTGCTTAGTACAAACAACTTGTCAGATGAAGTGCTTTTGCTTGTTACGTTGAACTGTTTAAGCCTCCTAGATCAAAATTTAAATGTAATTTTTTTGGAATTAATGATCGGGTTTGAAAAATAACAGACTGCTGAAAAGAGAATCGAAAGGCCTTTAGAATTGTGTAACGTTTGACACCCCTTTCTATTTAAAATTTTTCGGGTGCAATTCACCCTCATCTTAGGGTTGAAGTTGTGTAAATAATACTAATCAATTCAGATGCCCCCCTTGATACTAAAATTGACGTGTTCGGGCGTTTTTCGCAAAATTGATGTTAAGTGGCCAAAACTTGCGTTTACTGTTTTCAGTGGGCCACCCTGTAGGTGTTCGGCAACGAATAAATGTTTTACAGGAATTTTATCTATTTTTGCAGTTTCTACAAAGTTGCCCTGTGGGCAGCAATATCTCAAATGTTGATAATGGGACCAATATTTTAAGAATTTGCCATCAATCCTGAACGCTACATGAAAGATATCTTAATACCCTCTTATTAACGAACTGCACAAGCATAATGATGAGTTCAAGAACGGTTACTTTTAGCAGGACAATGAAACAGCCGTTATTCTCTTCTTCTTTAAATGGCGTGCCCTTTATAGGATTATAGGGCGTTGCCGGTCTTCTCTCCATATGTCTGTAGTGTGTATGTCAATTGTATACGTAAAAAATAGCGCCTTCAAAAGTAGCGCCTCAATAACCGCGCCTCAATAACCGCGCCTCAAAAACAGCGCCAGCAAAAACAGCGCTCGTCAAAAATGTCGCCTTCAAAAATGTCTCCTAGAAATAATAGCGCCGCGCCGGTCAAAAATGTCGACGGTAAAAATGTCGCCACCAAAAATTTAGATTTTGAAAAAAATACGTATAAGATAGTGGATTGTAACATTGATACATTGTAACATTTTTAACGTCCACATTTTTGATCAGCGCTATTATTTCTAGGCAACGGTTTTGATGGAGACATTTTTGAAGGCTACATTTTTGAAGGCGCTATTTTGACCCCCAACCCATATCAAGTAGTCTATGGACATGGGCGCTCTACAGTTTAACGTGGGCTAAAAACTACAGAAAAGCTTGCACTTCTACTCTAGAGAAGACATACATATCACTTTATCAGGCAGAATACCTCGGTAGTTTGCCATTGCCTTCCGAGGGAAGCGGCCGGGTGTTTTCGGTGTATGTATGGCCCTGGGAATCGAACCCGAGTCAGTTTTAATCTCAGTGGTCAGCCGCACGTTGAACCAACTGAGCCACGACCGCGACCACGCAATCATATGAAGCATTTTTTTAATAAATTTTTAACAGAATTATACCGTTTCCTCCGTGAAATTGTAATTTAACGCCGTGGTCACAACTCAAAAATATGGTTTCCAAAAACCATTTAAAGAATCTAAATTTAGTGGATGTTTGAGAACGCGGGAAAAAGGACAAAACCTTGTATGGAAAATAACGGTCAACAGTTTCAACAGTTTTTGTAATGTTTGTACTGTATTACCTTTTCAAAAACTTCAACACGCTTTATTTCACACATCTATCAGTTTAAAATGAGACAGTTTATAGAGTGACATTTGTGTGTACGATTCTATCAAATATGCACTTTTGGATTTTCAAAGCTTGCTCTAATTTGGCTACTCTTTGAACATATGGTAATATAATAACAATGGTAAAAAAGGTATGCAGCAAATAATCTCTTCTCAACAGATCACAATTTATTACATTATAAAACATGTGCTTTGGTATTGAACAAATTTGAGCTTCTACCTTTATTTTAACGTAGTCAAGAGTTCTTGGTCTGCTTGAGGTAACTCCCAAAAAAATAAAGTTGGTGTGTAAGACCATAGTGAATCTCCACCTTGACTCAATTTACAAGCTTGGTTATTTACCTAATGGATGACACATTAGTTACTCTGTTGACTAATTATAGCAGTAGTTGCTCTAATCTTAATAATAAATTGTTTCAATGGATAAGTGATGGTTCGTGAGTTGTTACCCTGCCGACCTATATGAAAGCCCCCTCCCCGAACTTGCGTTATTTCCTAATGTTGAAGTAAATATTAATCCACAGTGCTCTGCAGCTCTGTCTTCTTGTTCAAAAATAATTAGGTCCGACTGCTTTAGTTTTAATTTCTTTTTGTTTCAATGAAAATCGAGCACAATCCATTAATTTTAAAAATTTAAATTATGCCTTGTTTTGCCTCGTTTTCATTTTCGTTCTTCTTCTTTATCGTCCGCATTTTGCGGTGTCGAAATATATTCATTTACACTTTATCAACTACGCCCCATTACATCTAAAGATTAGAATTATACTGAGTTGTAGCTTTTTTTTGTTAATTCGGAATAAGCGTAAAGCACAAGAAGTAGAATATTCTAAAAACCCTTCTGTGAGATTTCAAGATCCTTTCTAACCCTTTTTCCAGTTTTATATCAAATTAAAAAAGTAAGTGGCCGCTTTATTGCAGTTATAAAACGTACAGGAAAAGTTTAAAACGGATTTTACACTTCTTGTATAAGAATCTTTAAAAATTACAGCGAACACTGGGAGTGTAGCTTAAACGATTTCTCTTGAAAATAGCGAAATTGTTCTCAAACAAAAATGAGCTTTACTATTTTGCATGGAGTATTATTATTTTCAAAAATTAATTAGGAATAATGGAAAGGTTTCGTCAGTTTCAACACGTGGCTTTAATTTCTTTTAATATTTTCAAATTGTTAAAGCACTTTTGCGGCTTTTGAGTGTTTAACTATTGAATCTATTTGTTTGTTGATTCAATTACTATCGTAAATTTCAACCTTCAAACCTCTAAATTTTAACAAAGACAGAAGATACGCAAATTTCGATGGCATTTTCACTGTTTGTTTGCATCTTACTTTGATATCGATCAAGTCATTAAATTTTAGTATGGTGTTAAGCTATCAATATTCGAAAATACATAAGTTCGAATCCTGAATGTAAAAAATATTGGATCTTCAAATCTTCGAACATTGGAATATTTGAATTCATATTTTAGGTTCTAATCTCCGATTCCGAATTCGACACTTGATTATTATTATCTATAATTAAAGCTCGCACGATTAGAAGGTAGAGAAATCTAAGAATTCGGGATTGAGCTGTGTTTAAAAATCGAATGCAGATATCAGATTTAATCCTTGGATATCCAGCTTGAGTTCAGAATTCGTATCTTTAATTTCAGTTGTAGATCTATATATCTATCTATAATATTCCAATTTGGAATTTCAGGCTTCAATTTTGATAAATACTATCTTTCAGATTAGTTGTACTTCGACACGAACGCCGTTACTGAATTTACTTAAAAAAGTTAAATCAATAATTTGGAAAATTGCATATTAAAGCAAATCCCTTTTTTCCATTACAAGAAACTTTATTAGAAACTCAAATTTGAAATTCGGAAAGCGAGTTTATACTGACTATACCACTCACATTTTGCTTAACCAATCAGATTCATCGATTTCCTTAGCAACAGCAAATAAAAACAATTTTCAAGTGAAAAAATCACACGTGCGTTTTAATAAGTGAAAACAATTCATAAATAGTAATTACCTGTTCGTGATATAGTCTTAACGAATACAACGCGTGATCCGATTTTCCTGTGATAAATTTGGATCGGATAATTAATTCGTGCTAGTTAATTTTGGAAAATTTCACTCGCCCTGACGGGCTCGTGAAATTGTCAAATTAACTAGCACTCATAAACTATCCGATCCAAATTTATCGGAAAAACGGCATCACTTGTTATATTACTGTTGAAAATTCATATGTCTAAAAGGTAAATTTAAATTAGCATTCGAAATTCAAACTTGAATTAAATATTTGCATATTCAAGTCTAGGTTAAAAATTCAAAATTTGAAACCAGATTCTGTATTCGAAATTCGAGTCCAGGTGATTCGGATTATATTACGGCAGATATTCAAACCTGAGATGCAAAAATTGCAATCTCAAATTCGGATTCGAATTCCAACCGCGGTGTTAACTTAATAAATAAACCACACACAACAGTCGTAAATACTGAATAAAGCATAAACATAAAATCGGAATACTATCAATTTCATATAGGCTTTAAATATTATAAACCCCCAACAGCACCGATCGTGTTTGATTGATAAATCTTTAAAAAAGTTTGGTATATTTCGACAGACAAATCGTAAAAATATATGGGTTTGCGCAAAAAGTCAGTTTTAAGTACGGAAATAAATATTTTAGGTCAAGTTGAACTTTACAGAACGTTCCTTCTCGTTACTGAAAGTTTTCTTTTTAACAACCAAGACGTCCTGGAAGGATGTGGCTAATCATAAATATAAACTTTTAGTCGCGGAAGAGAGAACAGCTCTTAAATATTACTTAAACCGAGTAGGACTCCGCGCAATAAATTCAGGAATTTAGTCTTTGTAACTGGAAACTAATTTATAAGGTGCAAATTTTCGTATTAATAATTCTAAAACGTTTCACCTACTACGGTTGTACGGTTGTTATTAATTCCGTGTTTATGCTTTCATTTTATATCACGGCCACATAAATCTATCACAATGGAGCGTGCTTTTCTTTTTCGTCCGGTTCTAAATCTAGGAACGTCGGGGCTAAATATAAAAGTTTGCATATCCCCGGAGTATTTTCTGCTTTCAATCACAACTTCATCATTTATATTCGGGTTTACTGGAGAGTTAATTTTAACTTCGGAACTTTTTAATACTGTGGAGAATTGGCACGTTCCTCTAAAGTCTAAAAGAGGAAGGTGAACGACGTATTCATCGATATTTTATAATCGAAGCTTATAAAAAAAATTGTTTAAGAATTTCCGTTTTAAAGAACATTTTATAATTTACCTTGGTGTAAACAATTCGAAACTTTATTAAGAAACTTTAAACTGGGTTATAAAATAAACTGCTTAGATTTATAGCCGCTGGTTTGTTCTAGGAGCACATAAACTAAGAATAACCAACCTTGAAATTACAAGCCGGGATTAATATTTTCTTGAAAAACGTTTTAATATAAAATGTTCCGTCCGTATTTTAGTGCGGCTTTTAGTTTATTACCACACAAAGTTTTGAATATTACACGAGCTACTCTAAATTAAAAGGCGGTACACAAAAGCGAAACATTTTAATTTTCACGTTTTACCACCATTTGCAAATAGGAAAAATCAGCGGGGTTGTAATTTTCCTTGTTACTTAAAAAATTGGTTCATTTAAATTTTTAGCACCAAGTTTTCCTGTTAATTTATACTATAATACAAAAATTTTATTAGCCTTTCCTTATACATCCACTGTGATTTTTACCTTTGAAGCATGTACCTTTTTAACCTTTTGATTTAAAATTCAGTGAAGCAGTCGGTACCAACTTTATCTATCCAACGATATTTTATTTGATTTTGTAGAAATTCCCACTAGCTAATGCTACCTACAAACCTAGAAATACTGCGTTCAAGTAGAATTATCAATTTCGGTTTTATCGGAAATAGAGTTTCTAAATGTATATCAACGTTACCTACTTTAAATACTGAAACGTCTATCGAATGAAATTAGCAGTCGAAAGTAAAGCTAAAATAATAAAAGCATTAAAAATGTACGGAAATAACTGCCAGTTTAGCCAATTGCTGGAAAAGCTTTATATCGTTTGGTTTTTATTTTTATTTCCTGGATTTTTTAAGGTATCACGGTGGTCACTTTAGAAATTGGACTAATTGAATGATTTGCGGGCTACAATATTGAGAGCTATTTTTGCTAAACTGTAGAAAATATATTTTATTCACAATGATTACAGTAATATGTCGATTCCTAACCTTTTAGGGGTTGGGAAATACGTCATTCCTAATGTAATGAGGTAATGACAATCTCTTGGGTGGAAAATAACAGAAAATACTTCCCACCCACGGGCGGGAAATGTTTATGTACGGTTGCCTAGCGACACTGTCACAGATCTATATATGTTAAAGTAGGCTAAAATAAATTATAATAGAGCTGTCCAAAAATATTAATAAAATTAATTTAAAATTCAATGATTAATAATTATTGTGTATAGAATAGTATACATACCTCGGTGGGAGTTTCATCACAGCCTCGCGCTATGTCTGACCACCAGGCTTCGCCTCTCGGTCATACATAAGCCCTCGGCTGTAATGAAACATTTCCCACCTCGGATGTAATGTACTATTCAAAATCTTGCTTCAGGTAAACTAGAACTTATCCAAATTTAGAATTGATTTCTTTTTATGCGGAAGAGAAAAAAACATAGAATAACTCTCATATATTTGACAAAAAAAAAACAATTTCACACCTGATCAGCATTTTCGTATTCAAGTCGAAAAGATAATTAATCTCTAGACCTTGATGAAACAATTCAGTACTTGACTACAGTAATACAATATTCAATCCACCTTCACCATATTCGAAACCTTGTAACCGAGAAATGCAGGCACGCAAAATATGCCAAAAAACTAGAAACAAAAAGGGCAGAAGCTCGTAGACCAGACTTACTCATCAGCTGTATAATGCAGTAATGGAAGCGCGCAAAGAAACCTTCAAGCAGTACGTTACGATACTATGGTCTGATAACGATAAAGGAAACACCAGCAAAAATGATTCCACAAATCAAAAAGTCCGATAATAGCTTGGCTAAATCAGAGAAAGGTAAAGCTGAAGCATTTGCCAAGCACCTTCCTAAAATTTTCATGATACCATTTGCACAACAAAATAATGCCAACAAAGAAATGGGAGTATTCCTCTCTACTCTGGGTCAATTATCACTTATCACTATCAATCGGCCTTTTTTCGCTAGCTTAAGTCCGCCAGCAAATCAAAATCACCAACGTAAAGTCCCCCGTTATGACTTAATAGTCATCATCCCAGGAAATCCCTGCTTACTAGTGCATACAAAACTATCTTCAGATTGTGCTATTTGCTTGTACAATGGAAATATGCCCAAATAATTATGATAGCTGAGCCTGGATCATAAGCTCAATTATACAGCTCAGGAAACTCGTAGCCCTAATATCCAAAGTATTCGAAAGACTGTTGTGCATGTGTGATTTTTAAATACCTAGGTTCAATTCTACTTCAATCAAGAACAAGTAGACAAGATATCAAGAATCGTATAGCCTTGAGAAAGGGCCGACAAAGGGATAATGTGAAACAACAACATAGCACAAGAAACTAAGAAAAGAATTTGTCACAGTATAGCTCAAAACATCGAGTTACATGGGGTAGATGTGGTTACTGGTAATAACAATTTGAAACAAATGGAACCAGAATTCATAAGAAGAACCCTGAAATAAACACGACGAGAGCTACTAGGGAATGAAGAAATATGGATGAGCATGAATGTTACCTGCTGGATTACAAGAAGTCCAGAAAACGTTACGCCCTAGTGGTAGGGGCATGTAAACAACAGATGTCCCAGACGAATAATGAAATGGTCTCTACAAGAAAGAAACAGAAGAGGTAGGCCTGCTTGTTGATGGGAGAAATATATAAAATCAGCGATGGATGAAAGGATCTACAGATAGGAGATTGGAAAAATGGAGACAGGTGGAAACAAAAGAACGGAGGGTGCCAAAGAAGAATCTATAACAATATTTATAGATTCTTCTTCCTTGTAAACATAGACCAAATAATTCCATGAAGTCAGTTTAGATTGCTGGAGAGTTTTGAAGCACGGGAGGGCGGCGTTCTTAGATATAGATTAGACATTTGATAAAGTCTGGCATTCAAGCCTTTTATGCAAACCTAAACTACACTTTGACGCTAAAATCAAACTTAACTGAGAAGATCTTTCAAATTAAGATGAATAACACAGTGTCAAACTATCAATATACTACCTCCGGGATTCTACAGGGTAGTGTGTTTGATATATTATTATATTGTTACCGAAAATGGGAAAAGCCGAGGTAGCTCTTGGGAACACGCCGCCGACTACCAGTAGGAAGGTCGGGGTTCTTGTAATAAGCTGTAAAAGAAATAAATGGGCGCCAATCAGTTACAAGCGTTTCCTTCAGACGAATAGGAACGGTAACTGATAACCAATTCCCTGAAAATTCTTGAAAACACATAAATCCAATAAAATGACTCTCAGATCGTTCAAATATTTATTATAGAAATTAATAATAGCCATAAAACTGTCATAAAACTCTCTATAATGATTTGCAGATTCTATATGCAGCCAGCGAAATTAAGAGACTTTCAAGCACAGAAACAACATTATAGTAGAACAGCGACATAACCTCATACAGCCGCTCTCCAGACAACCGGTTGTTTCAATAAGACCTAACTTTGCTACCCAATCAGAAAAAAAGTAAAAACCGCAGAGAAGATAGAGATAGTTAGATTCCCCTCATCTCATATATCAACTCAGTATGTACTTATTACTCAGTTGTAAAGAGAAGATTGTAAAAAAGATGCATATTAAATCCAAGGAACGGAGCTTTCAGCCCGGTTAACTCAAACGTTAAAACCCCATAAAACCACAAAAAGCCCTGTTATAACTTTAATAAACTCTGTATATTTATATTAAAAAAAATCAAACGTTTCATTCGATCAGAAATTTCCGTAAGCAGTCTTAGAATGTCAGACAAGCATCTTGAAATAGTAAAGTATGACGGATAGAAACGTATTTAATCTTCAAAATACATATAAAGAAGAGTTAAAATAAAAAAGGGGTTGTTTTTTTATTATTCTAGAAGAAATTAAAAAAAGATCTTAAATAAAAGTTTATGCTGACCATAGGCTTTACATGGCAATATTGAAAGATTTGGTGAAGTTTTTACAAGAAAGAAATAAACCGGACGTGATTCTTTGAATGAGGCAAAGTTGAAAAATGAAAGCATTCTCAATATAGAAAATCCCTTATGAAACAATGAAACATTATTAGTTTTTCTCGTTTTTAGAATTATAAGGTGAATCAATTACTATTGGAGACCCTGGTGACGAATTAGATTGAAGGTCTGCCGCGTGATTAATCTACACGAGATTCAAACTTCGTCTAAGACGTTGACATTTTTCAAACCCCAGCAAAATGGTTAGGTTATATTACGTGAACTTAAGTTCAGTTAAGTTTAGTTAGGATAATGAATTTGAATAAATTCTGAAAACCCCGTTTACATTAAAAATATTATCTCCACCATTCAATTCACCGATATTTTTCTTTGTACGGGAACTTTAAAACCATCAGAAATATACCCTCAAAGGAACGACTAATTATTAAATTAATTTAAAAATAGGTTAGACTGAATTTGTTCAAACGACCATAGCAATGCTGCAGAATTTTAGTCGGGTAGTGCTAACGACTACAGCAATGGACGCGTGTTGTTACTTTTAGCAACCAGAACTTTACATCCATCAATAAACAAGCAAACAAATTATTAAAAAAATAACTCCTTGATTTCAAAGTAGGTGCACGAGAATAAATAACCATAATTTTAGTCTTTTGCGACAAATATCCTCCTATAGTTTTAATCTGTTCAAAAAGACAAAATTCGCTACAGAAAAACAATGACTTCAGCATTTATTTTGATTAGGCAGCCAATTTTCTTCTACATAAATTGATTGATGAAACAACTAACAATTTTTGAAGAAGTATAGATGTAAAATAAAGAAAAACATGAAATATTGAAACTATTTGTAGCAAAAATAATTACTTAAATAGTGTCACGTGGTTTTGCAATTCCGTATTATTTGGGAAGTTTAGAGTCATTTTAAATTTTTGGTAAATCCTTTAGTACGGCCCTGTTCTTTCAATTCTCATCCCGTGTTAATTGTGTGATTCTTGCTGCAGTTTAAATTCATGTTACGTCTGTAGCTCATCCAAGGTTAGGCCCGTCAGCGCATTTTCATTGCAGTTTTACGAAATCTTCAATTTATTTCAGTATGTTTCGCCGTTGTGAAACATTTCCTTTATTCAAAATCCCAAGGTGGCCCCATTCACGCGTATTTCACCAAGGCAGGATCTCATCTTGTTTCAGTTATTGCAACTTCTCGTGATACAGTTCGGGGAATCCCTCTGTATGCCAGGCCACGTCAGCTGAGCTGTGGCGTCCTTTCGACTCTTCTACAGCATATCAGACGTCTTTTAAGACATGGCGCGAGTTTATCGTTCCCAGCTTGGGTCCTTAAATCACCGGAAGGGATCAATGCCGGTAATCTTCGAGGAGGATTACATTTGCGACTTGGTCGGATTCACTAAAAGAGTTTTATATACTCCGGAACGATATAGTTTTGTGTGAGAAGTTTCAGTGATAGTTGTCGAAGTACCGTTCCACACAATTTCCTCATTTGAGGGATTATGAAAACCCAAAGCCTAAGGATTATTCTTGTTTATGTTGCACCCGTTTGGAAGAAGGAACATATAGCACTTCCAGTCACGTCCGTCACGGCACTCCCTGTGCCGAGCAAGTACCAACATCTCGCCAGGTAAATCTACTCTCCTTTTTCGCTGCTCCTACTTTTGCCGTTGTGTTTCAACATTAGTTTCAATGCCGACGATTGCCTCTTGCTGGTAGGCCCTTTTTAACGTTCTTCAGTTGTCTTTAAGTTTAATAAGTACTGCCTTTTCAGTATTTTTGTGTTTTGGTTGCAATTTGTAATTTAAGTAAAGTTCTAGTTCTGTTTGCCCAGTGGTATTGTAAGGAGGCTTTGTGAATCTCGCTTTGGGCGGATCTAAAATTCACATTGTAAAGTTTGAGGGCCCCTGGCAAATCAGTGGACTAGTTGTTTCATTGGTTTTGTGCTAAAGTCAAGTAAAGTTCATTTGTTGGATTATAGTTTTAAGTCAATTTAAGTGAATATTTTTGTGTCTTGTTGCATGTGTAAAATTTAACGGTGCTTGTTGAATTGGTAATTTAAGATTTGTTGTTCCTTATGTTTTTGCCTGGGAATTGAGGCGAAACCCTTCTGAGGCGTTTCGACTCTAACTTGGTTGACAAGTTGAGTTACCGTTACCCTTTTGCCTCTTGCTAGAAGAGTTTCGCCTCTGGCGTGGTGGACACGTTGAGTTACCGTTCTCTTTTAGTGCTTCCTAACTCCTGAAGAAGCCCCTTAAAAAAGTGGGTGAAACGTTGAGTCTTTTTTGTCTCAAAATGACACGGTCCCAATCCGGAAGAATAATACTTGTTTAATTTTTGCAATTGAAAAAAATCGGATATAGGTAGATATTCTTTTTTTAAGGTATAAATGCACTTAAATAGGAAAACTGCACAAACCAAAGAGAAATTGCATAAATATTAAAAACGAATTTTATATGACCCATAAACAGTTGTGGCGAGATTGACGTTTTATAATTCATAAATGGACATTAATTGATTAAAATGGTGGCGAAATATCTCTTTAAGATGTATAAAAAGAATATCTAGCTGTTAAATAAATTAATATTCTTACACGATATCTAAAAGGACACTGTTTTGAATAACAAAATTAATAAATTAAAAATACAAACAAACCCATATTTACACAGCAATAAACAAGTTAATTTCTTTTAGTATTCTTAGGCGTGAAGCCTCTCTTGCCATGGTTACAACTTAACGATTAGAAATAAAACCAGTTCCCCTAGTTTTCCCCAGAATTTATTTTAAAACTTTTTCTATTATAACTTTCTCTATTAAGATACTTTTACAGTTCTTATTTTACACTCATTTTCGCGATACCTTTTTTCAAGAGGCACGCTACAACCTTGCCAAGTAATGTTGTTGCTTTTATATTTTGAAATTCTCTTTAAAAAAGAAGCCTTCAAGAAAGGATTTCTATTAAGTTGCATTATTAATTAGTTTAGCATGAGTTAATTTAGGTCAGCCTGGTGGAAGTGGCTTATTTTAAATTTATCTATTAAATAAAAAAACAGAACGTTGGTAATTTTTATGTAGATATAAAACTAATATGCGTAAGAGGGATATTTAAAAAATCGTAAGGCAAAATTTTGTTAAAGGAGAGAATGTTTAATAAATCTCGATAAGGCCTTCATCTCCCCCAGAATTTGTCTAATTTAAATGAAAACCCAATTGTTCGAGATAGGTCTGATAAAATACAAAAGGAATTCCCATTCGTTCCCTCTTCAAGTGAGCTACGTAAGTAGGTAACTCTTAATTTCACTCCTGCTAATGTTTGGTTTGCGCAAGAAAATTACCTTAACGCTTTTTGCCCGTACCGCACCCCAAACGCTATTAATACTGTTTTCAATTTGGGCTTTCCTTAATTCCCTAAACTTTAATCTGGAAATCAGCTACATAAGTCAGATTTTTAATTAAACTCTAGCTACGACCTCAGCGGTAATCAAGATTAGACCTTGCGGATAACATCAGTAACACTCTTAAAAGGGAAAAGGGAATTACAAGGGCTGAAAAACGAACAAAAACTTTACAGATTATTTCTCACAAGAAGTGAAATGAAGAGGGTGCATAACAAATCGACCAGTACTAAGTAGATAAGTGAAGGGTCTTTTAAAAAATTCCCGTAGTAAATTTTACGGATCCCGCGCATAAGTAAACTAGGAACGAAATCCGCTTGAAATTCAAAAATTTTCCTAATTTATTCGCGGGGGCGAATTTTTCACAATTTTCCTCCAATTACGGTCATTGCGGGAGGTTGAAGCGTAAACACTTCCAGCGTGCCTTTTATAAAGGAAGTAATATACCTAACGTACGTTCTAGTTTTTTTGTTTAATGAGGGTATTTCCCTTAAATATACAACATCCGGGCATGTGAAGCTCTTCGGCATAATTTTTCAATTTCCCTGTAGTCTTTGAACGCACTTGGGGTGTCGTAAAGCGTGTTATTTACTTTCTCCAACGCGTTTTCAGAACAAAACTGACATTGCGAGCAGTCTTTTTTACGCACAATTTACTTCTTTATTTAAGAGCAAGGAAGGAAACGCACGCTCGAATGGCTTTTATTAAAACATATTTCAAATAGTACCGGAAGACTAGTTGTTGGCAATTTCTGAAATTGCCCGTCAACTGTAACTACTTCAAAGGAAACCCAACGGTTTTTCCGTAGATTTGATTTAAGTTCTATTTAATAACTTTCAACTATTTTCCTGACATCGAGGAAATGGGAACAACTTTTTAAAAATATAGTTTCCAACAATGTTAACGATTTGGACCTAAAAATAAATTACGTCCTTGGGTAGCTTATTTCCAGTATTATAGAAAATTGGAACAAACTATTGTTAATCTAATTTTAAGTTAATTCACGTTAATGTCAGTAAAATACCAAGACGTGATAAAAAGAAGTTTATATTTATGTATAGAGTTCAAAGTCGGGATTAAATTCAATCCAAGCCGAAAATAGGTCGATATTAGAACGGTAAATCCAATCCGAGAATCCTAATCTAAGAACGGAATTTTTGCGTAGAGATTCGAATATCCACTTTGATAAAGATAACATTCGAATTTTGAATCCGGAACCTGGATACAAATTCCGAATATTTAATACAAATTTGATTACCTATAGGTACTCGTAATTCGTTGCTTGAATTTCGAAACCGGATTGATAATTCCAGTCTCATATTTAGTTTAGAACTTTTGGGTACAAATTTTTTGAATTCCAGATTTGATCTTCTTCCGATTAAACACTAAGGATCTTTCTGTGGATAAATTTTCTAATCCAAGGAATTAATTTTCAATTGCTCACATTAATGTTAGTTTTCGAGTACAAAATAATATACAGTTATAATGTCTAAGTTTTCTTGAGAAAATTTTTTATCAAAATTGATCAGAAATACAGTGGCGTATCATTTGTCATAGTCAATGGTACAAAGGTGATTTATAACACACGGAAGGGGTGAGCTGTGGACACAAAAATTAGTTCTTGTAGTTGCATTTATGCATACCAAATTTGCAATTAATATTCCAATGGGTTTCTGAAATTTATTAAATTTAGGACTTTTTTCTAAATTTCATCACGTTAACACGATCTTCGATTGTGCCATCGACTTTCGGCGGCGATACGCTATAATCGGCATTCAAAAACCCTTACCACTTAAAAAAAAACAAAACGAGCAAGGAACCGAATTTTATCCCTTAGTTCAGCGGAACTAATTTTCTCCCATAATAAACAATTTCTGATAAAAGCTTTCTAATTGCAATAAGCAATTGCCATTATTTAAATCTAGCTAAAAAAGGCTACATTTTAATATCAAACTCCCCATCAAGTCAACTGCTTCCGTAACTTTATACACATCTACCTGCTATAAAACACCGCTGCGGAGAATCTCGCCGTCTCATGGTTTTACTTCACGGGAGGCATCAAACCGCGATAAACCCTTTCTCACCAGGTCGAGTGGAGTATTTATCAATATGTCATAACACCAGCAGAACGATGATAACTACTAGACAAATCAGTAATTAGCTTTGGGACAGTTATTTCCGCAGAAGGAAAACTCAGGAACTATATATAACTATATAACTCGGGTTATAAATACGCTGGAAAAATCCAACTCATCATTGATGTGCGCTTGATTAATATCAAGGTCTCGGTGCGCTTGATTAAGATCAACGTCTTGGTACGCTTTATCAAGATCAATGTCTTGGATCGACATCCTTGCACGTTTGATTTCCATCGCCGCCTCAACACTACGCTGGAACCGCCCGCAGCGCCGCCGCCTACGCCGGTAGAAGCTGCCCGTTCCCAGCCACCTCCACGCTCTGCTGGAACCGCTCGCCAACGCCGACGCCGCCGGATGCTGCCCGTTTCCAGCCACTTACACACTCCGCTGGACGCGCTCGTCGACATCTAAGCCGCCAACGCTGCCCGTTCTCAGCCACCTCAACACTCCGCTGGTACTGCACGCCGCCGCGCCGCCTACGTCGCCGGACGCTGCTTGTTCCCAGCCACGACTAACTCTGTCCTCTATTGCTGAGGCCACACCATCCCCCCACGTCGCTTAACGCCGGCATATTACCACCTTCGGCACACTTTTCGCCAGATCAAGGCCCATCGTCGCCGCTCCCCTGACGCCGTGCGCCCTCGTCGTACCGTCCCCCATTGTTAACGTCCCGCCGCTTTCGGCGTTATGCCGCCGTAGTCTTAGCAGTTGCTGCCGCCCTCACCGTCGCTGCCGCCTTAGCCGTCGCCGCCGCTGGTTCAGGTCCACACGGTCGCCGCCCATTAGTTAGTAATAAATAACTATTTTCAACCTCTTGTCTTTTGTTACTGAGTTAACCAATTCGAACACAGCGCCCGTTAACAAACAGGGCGTAATTTATGTCAACGTTGTATTACAAAAATTAAGGGACACATGTTTACCGAAACTTGTGATCTTAAAATAAGCCTAGAAACATGACATTACCTTCTTCAAACGCGCTTAAGAAGCACCCTATATAAGAAGCAAAGAGTGTAAATACGGAAATTTTCCAACAACACTGTATTAAGCCCTAGCAAACAAAACTTCTGAATTAAAATAATGCATAACAAACATATCCTACAAATTAAGTAAATTGGATTTCTAAAAAAAAATAACATAAAAAACTTGAATTTTACTTTGCGGTGGTTGGTTTAAGACAGTTATAAGCTTTAGGTGTACCGTTGTTTTACTTTTAACGGCGCTTGAAAAGTAAAAAAATATAAACCGGTCATAAAATGGCAATGCCTCGAATTAGTGTTTAATCTATTTAATCTGTTAAGGCAGGGAAACAATCCCAGATAATGTGGTTAACTGCTAAATGATGGGAAAAAGGTTAAGTTGATTAATCCATTATTTTCGAGCTTTGATTTGACCTTTAGAGGCGGAGCTTTGGTAATAATTTGTTTTAGATACGAAAACCGGTCACATGAAATTAGTAACATAAACTAATATATTTAGTGAGGTAGACATTAAAATACTTTTGTCTATGGCTTGCTTAAACAAAATCTACCGGTCCTGTATGGCAGTCTTTATCGCATTTTGTTCAACCAAAGAGACATTCTTTGGGTAAAATAATTTTTTTTTGATTATGAAGCACCATCCACAAACAGAACAATTAAGTGTAAGTAATAAACTATACAATTCTTTTAAATTCTACAACTTTTGAAATTACATTTTTGGAGTATGATGCGTTATTTTTATTATATACCTATATTGAAAAGATCACATAAACTCAATCGCGGGAATGGCTAAGTGGTTTAGGCCTTCGACTACAACGCGAATGGTCTCGGGGCCAAACCCGTGACGGATGCTCAGCGGGTGACCTACCTAGTCACTGAAAATAATTGAGAATCTAAACGCAGTGGTGAACTAGGGAAGGTAGGCGGTTGTCGAACGCGTGGTACTTACACCATCACCCCGTACGCATAACGTACGAGACAATCAAGTGTTAAAGCGACTTAGGAGGTTTTAACCCTCCACGTTGCCGGTCACACTCCTTCATGGGGAGTTAGTGCCGGTACCTTGAGCTTAGTATAAACTTAAATGCAGTAATCTCTATAACCCACGGTCAAACGAATCATTCACACACAACAGTTGGTAAGCCATGCTTCTGAAAATATTTCCATTGCAGTAAGAATTTAGTAGTAGCTTTACTAGCGCCCTTGGCAAATATTGTACCTTCCCTTATTTCGGATTATTAAAATATAGAAAAAATAAAGAAGCATTTTATGAAAAAATACTAAGAGACAAACATCACATTGATATATTTTTTAACTTATAACTTTTGTTTTCCAAACCCTATTTTCATAACTGCTTCAATAAGCAAAATATCAAAAACAAGTGCGCCTATGGCGAATGTCATATTTTCCAGGAAAATAGGGTATATATTCGAGAATATGGACGATGTTCAACTAGACAGAAGGGGATACTATCCCAGATAAAGATTTTGATGCAAAAATATTTAATTTAAAAGCCGTAGCCTTTGCTCGTAAAAATTATGAAAACGAATTTATTAATGATGTAAATTTGGGTAATAACTAATCACATCTGCTTAAATTCGTATACAACAAAAATGCAGAAGTTGCTATTAATCTCTTCGAAAACCACACTGAGAAAATTCATTTTCTTTAATTTATATCAACGTATAATTTATTCAGAATGGAGGGGTATAAAAAGCTATAAAACTGATAAGCTTAAAGACCTCTAATCAATACATACTCGTACATTTATACAGACTCATCATCATCATATTGGTACGTTGTTGGTTACTTTCGTGATTTGCCACCCTGTATAGCGAGTTTTCAAACGGTCTAAATCTGTCAAAATGACAATTTTTGCTGTATCTTTTGTGTATTTATTCGATTTTATTTATTTATCTATCAAACAAGATATAGGCCTGCGGGTTCCAGGGATCTCGATGCGTATCAACAGCTAATGTCATTTAGCACTACCTGATTAGAATTTTTTCAAAACTCAAGAATCCGTGAAGGCATGCTTTTAGAGCTAAATATCGTATTGATACAGGAATTACAGTTTTATTTCATATTCAAAAAAGACAGTAGTAAGAAATTCCCGGCACATTAAAAATCCACCAGGCCTCGGCTGGGTTATAACCTGAAACGTTTAATTTTAAAGCTAAGTTATTATTATAGAAGTTAGGCAGTTAATTGACTTAATGTGCCAACGAACGCCAAACACCCTGAAAAATCGCAAATCAAATTAAACTAATCAAATAGGTATTTCGGCAGTTAAGTTGTCATTCTTAGTTTCTCTGACGATTTGTGATGACGTGATGAGTATTCTTCAGGAGTTCTGTTTCAACCAACTTCATTTATTGCAATTTGGAGAAGAGAATATCTTCAAAGACTGGCCCTAACCAACTTTGTTAAGAAAGTTTTACACTGAGGATTGCAACTTAGTTGCGGAAATAGTGGGCTTTCAAGTTATTTGACGTTCATTATTTCACCAGATTACAAGCTCCGTTCCTTGGATTAAGATTTAATGTGTTGTATGTACGTTTTGGTAGTGATTACGTAAGCATTAGATTTCTTGAAACAAACGACACACTTTAAAATATACCCGAGTTAAAGCTTTTAAAGCAAGGGAACTCCTTATGGTTAAAAGCTTCGATCCAGGTCAGAATGTGAGGGCGAGCTTGTCACGGAACGCGTTAAGCCTACTAAGTGAGTCCGTGTATGACACGCAGAAATTAGTGTGGTGCATTGGTGTAAGATGCATTTAGGATGATTATTCACATAAAGGTGAAACGCTAGTTGTTCTAAAATTGAATATTATGTGATTGTATGTTCGAATAGATAAGGGCGGTATGAACACCTACGTTGTTAACGTGTTTGTTGTTGTTGACAAGCAGTGAAGCTTGTTGTTGTTGGTAAGCTTTTTGCACACATAATGTTATCTGAGCATGAGGCTCGTTCTTGTTTATTAAGGCTCTGAGACCCATTTAGCCGGCTATTTGCCTGGGACTTGGATAACTCAGGGGGGATTATCTAAAGGCCCGCTCGTGACGCATTTCTTCGGGTTTAACAGACAGATAGCTGACAGTGCACCTATCGTCATCACTTTCCAACATCGCAAAGGGTTTTTCAACTAGATGCGACATGTGGACAAGAAGATAAAGTAATCGTAGTATATTCCAAAGCTAAACCTAAGATGAAAACTACAGTCTGCTTCAGTATACTCAATAAATGCAATTCTCAAAAATCACAATAACCAAATATATATTTCGACAACAAAGGATCGCAACATATTGTAGTTTTTAAAATTCTCTTCAGAAATATATTAATAGTGCATGGTAAAATTTGTCTTTAAGGGTGGGTTTTAATAGCATGTTTACGCGCTGAAAATTGTGTAATTTTAATATAGTAATTAAATTATGGCCTATTATGTAAAACTTACAAAAATCGACTTACACAAGACATCCATCAACAATGTATTGATTTTTGCAGTCGCGGGGTGGGTTTCAATATTATCTTCCTACGCATGCATCGACTATTTTGCAAATTTGTATAAAATTGATGTAATCTTTATTTGACTTTGGAAAAAATTGCTTATAATTTTTTAAAAACTAATTAAAGATAGGCAATCCAACAGGCAACCGAACATTCGCCGGCTCTGTTCATCACTTTCAATGTTTACTAAAACCCACCCTTAATGTAAAATATAATATATTAGGTATTCGTTATAACAAAGAAAGGCGTTTATTTCACGATAAAACTTCCACAGAGAGTAAAAATGAAGAAACTGTTTGTTTATTTTTTTACAAGCTAGAACCTTCTTATGGTAGGAGAAACACAAATTGTGTCCAGGACAAGAACCCTGCCATTTCCTCAGAACTTGGAACGTAATAAATTTATTTCAGGTTGTTATAAGTTATTTAACAACAAAGTATTACACGTTTCAAGTAAACACATATGCCGTGCGCTCGTGTCTAATAAAGAATCAAAACATGCACGACATATTGCATGTCATAAAGAAAAGTACGGTTTCAGCGCCATGTAAAAACGTCTCCTGTGTTACTACCATTCAATAATTAATATTTCTGTTCTTAGAAAACCTATTTTATTCAACATATAGCCGCCGATTACCACGATAGGCATCAAAGACTAAAGAATTTATAGTAAGCATTGTCAGTGACCGTAAATATACGTATGAATTATTCTGTAGGTTGCTTGTTTTATCATTTATGTTGGTTTTACTATTTTGATATTAATATTTAGCTATGTAAGATTTTAAACAGCTCGAATAGTTTTAGTGTTATACATTTTTAATAGGTAATTATATACTGAAGTGATATAACTTTTAGAAAATTAATATTCTTTAATTAAAATACAAATTTGGAATATTACCCTTTTAGGATGCAAGTTTTAAATATTAATTATGTAAATAAGTTAAGGTTATTTTAAGTATTTATTTTTATCTATTGTAAGACCTGTATTATATTTATTGTTATTTGTTGTAAATGCCATAAAAATGTTTTATGTGTATGTATTAGTGATGTGCCGTGGGTATTTACCCATTGGGTAAATAAATAAATACCGGGTAAATACCCAAAAAATATTTACCCACCGTAAAATCGGGTTTTTTGCTAAAAAGACCTAATATTTGATTGCTAACGTAGTAACGTAACCGGTTAGCAGTGTTAATGGGGGTTGTGGGCTATGTATTCTGTCCTGTCACAGTAATCTTCACTTGACTGTGGTTTTGTCAGGTTTTGTGCCTCCCGCTCCCGCGTGACTGCCGTCATTTAGTTATTACATACATTGGTGCATATTGTGAAGTGTAGCGTGTCACTTTTATTAGTTTCATTCATTATTACTTTTTAGTTATAAATATTTTAACTTTGATTCGTTCTGTTAGCTTAAAAATGCCGAGTAACACTAATTGGGAAAGCAATCTTGACACTACAAAGCCATTTTGTTTGCAAAAGTACGCTGCAAGCATTACCAATAAATGAAGAGGCAGCCGACTGTTTACCAAAGGAATTAAAATCTCGAATTTTGGATGACAATGTATTCTGGGAGAAAGTCAAAAAATTTATATTAATCTTACAGGCAATTATTGTTACTTTAATAAAAAAAATTGAGAGCAATGAGCAATGATTGCTTAATACATAAATTGCATCATGCCTTGAATGCAAAAAAAACCTTACAGTTCTGTTACCACAGTCTTCACTAACAAAAGCTGAACAGAATATTGTTTTCAAAAAGCTGACGAAAGGAAATCTATGGCTTTAGGTCCCTTCAAATCAAGGTTGCTACTTAAGTGGAGAAGAACACGTACATGCTATGGAATTTATTCATAAAGTTGCTGATGATATGAAAATTGGAACATCAATTTCGGCAGACTTGACCAATTATTGTGCGAAAGAGGGTCTATGGGGCAAAAAGTTCGTTTGGTTGTAGGCAGCTTCAGTAACACCAATAGTATGGTGGAAGGGAATCTGTAGGAGCAGTGGCCTTTCAAAGGTGGCGGTTCGCATACTATCAGCTCCAGTTAGCTCCATTGCCACTCAAAGATCATTTAGTGCATTTAGCTCGATACTTAATAAAAGGCTTAATCGTCTGACCAATTTTAGAGCAGGGAAAATTACTTACCTTGCCTTTAACTGGAAAGTTCTCCAAGGTGTGCAACAACATAACGTAAAGGAAAAAGATGTGCCCGAATCCGAATTGTTATCAGTAGCCAATGATTCAAAAGCTTCTTGCTCTGGATTCAACAAAAGATTTCTTTCACGTAGTTCGGAAGTTCCAAAAAAGAAAGTGAAACGAAGTGATATGGTCCCTTACATGGACCGTGACACCGATGACTCCAACCATTCTCTAATTAAATTTACTTAAATAATAAGATTAACCGTGTATATGTACAAAATAAACGATTATTAGACTGAAAAGGTGTTTAAATCAAAAAAACCCTATTATTTACCCATTTTGGGTCAATACCCGGGTAAATACCCAAGGTATTTACCTAAATTATATTTACCAGGTATTTGCCCATTACTAGTATGTATGTGAAAGAATGCTTGTTTTAAAATAAAACCAAGGGGTGGGAGATTTTTTGAATAACTAGGGAAGATTAAAGAAATGGAAGAGAGAAAAACAACAGTTTTTAAAACTGAATAAAACGTGAAAGACGTGTTTTGAGTTTTCTTCTGAAAACTTATAATATAATAAATTGATGTCAACGAAAACCTGAGTACTAATTAATAAAGAATAATTGCAAGCTGGCAATAAACTGCAAATATTCAATTGGATTTATTGAATACAAGTTTAAGTGGAAATTGGTTAACCAAATAATAATTACAGATGATAATTGAAACGAATAATTAATTAAATTGGACAGGGAACGATATTTTGGTGGGACTTCTCAAAATTAAAAGGAGTAATTGTTTGTGAGTGTGTTTTTAGATTTAGATTTGTGTTACTTTTTAAGGTTAGAAATAAGTTATTGGTGTTAAAAGTGGATTGAAATTATTACATTAGTTACTTTTAAAAATTCAAAACGAATCCTTCAACAGCCTTGAGATGAAAATTTTCATTTTGAATAATTAATTTGAATTCATAATTTTTTGTTAATTAGATTTTGTTGACAACAATAATTGATCATTTGAGAGCTAGTTTGGGATATTGTGTGGAGCACCTTAATTATTAAAAAGGCTGCGACCATATCAATATATATTAACACTTTATGGAACGATCGTCATACAACCCTTATAGTATGTAGGTATTTAAATCAGTATTAAAATTGAAATAAATGAAGCCATTAATAATGACCAAATTTGATTTTAAGTAACAAACTAATAGTTACAGTTTTAAAACATTGAAGCGTATATGGAGCAGGGTAAAAGTACGAAATTTCAATATCTGTATGTATATCTGACATAAACTTCCATGTTTGATATTTTGCATTTAATAGAGTAATCTTTTTTAGAATTCGAGTTCGGTAGTTATAGTTTTTGTATTTTCGAAATCAAAACTATGTGTTTTGCCAAAGCTATATTATTTTTTATGATCTTAATGGATAATTTATGTTGGTTTATTCTGTTTTCTAAATATTGTTTTTCCTGACCTATAATGCGACTAATAAGATTTATTTTTACAAATAATAATAATAATGCAATACAGTTGGATGCCATGTCGAAATAAATGGGATAACCCACAGGGAAGTTATCAACTTGTGCGTTTCATTTGTTAATCTAGAATCGTTCTCTACCGTCGTCCCAAGTATCACTACTGTACCTACGAATTCATCCCTTCCACTCAGTTCGGTTTTAGAAAGGAGCACTCCATCACCCACTGGTTACAACGGATTTCGGAAATTATGGAAAGGGGGTCCGAGCAGAAACAACATACTGCCATAGCGTTCCTGGATATTACTAAAGCTTTTGGTAAGGTAAGGGTTGATGGTCTAATCTAAAGTACAAATTATTACACATTAACATCCCAAGTTACATCAAGGGTATATTATTCTCTTTCTTGGGCAACCGAACCTTCGCAATATTATTATAAATTGCTCTACTTCCAACACAAAAAGCCTTCGTGCAGGGGTACCACAAGGTAGCATTCTTCGGCCAACTATGTTCAATATATATATTGATGATTTACCCCAGCAAGTCATTGGCGAAATCGCAACGTATGCGGATGATACGGTATTAGTTATACAAAGCGACAATATCATAGAAATTGTAGAACGACTTCAAAACTCAATGGACATCTTAACAAAATGGTGCACAAGATGGGGCGACTTCAAAACTCAATGGACATCTTAACAAAATGGTGCACAAGATGGGATGTAACTCCTCGAAATGTTACAACAAGATCTTTACGCTCAAACGCATCAACGATTACATTCCTAACATAAAAGTGAATGACGCAGAAACACCCGTGTAAAGCATTTTGGCTTACATTTCGCCACTAGATTGACATGGAGTGCACACATAAAAAAAAAGCTGAATGAAGGATATGCAAGACTTGCTACCCTCTACCCCTTAATGAACAGGAAAACTTCTTTTCGGACTGATTGTGCACTACTTTTGTACATAGCTCTACTTAGATCACTTACCACTTTCGCTTCTTCGGTTTGGAGTACCACCTCTGCTACCAATATGAGAAAATTTGATTTATTTTGATTTAGGTATAAGTAATGAACAAATCACCAACGAGCTAGGGACAGCAACGATTGAAAAATTTGTCTTAAAAGGTACCCATAAATTCTTGGACATCAATCTATGACCAAGTACAGCTCATCACCAACTTGGTCAGATAAACATCCACACAAGGGTAAAAAGAAAACATCCGCAAGATATATTAAATGACTATAAGAATGATTAACTAATTTGTCTCTAAGTTAACTTTAATAATGTCATGTTAAATTGCTATCATTACAACAAAACCATGTATAACAATATGTATTGTTGATCTGGTTAGTTATTTAATAAAAAAAAGGAATAAATACTGTACATGACTACCATGTTATCAGCAAAAAAAGTTATAATTCCAGCTGTATTAAATGCAAGCAACTCCGCTATTGCCTGTCCCAAGCCAAGATAAAAGAAAAGGAGAGGAAGCAGCTACAACCTCGTAAAGAAGACCTGGGTTTAGCTGGCCCGGTTGATAGCACCCTGTAAGAGTTCCTACACAGGATTACGAGAAAGATAACCAACGGTTGTGACAGGGGAAGAGAAGGCTAAATTCCAACGGTGGAACAGGCGGAAGAGTTATTGGCAGAGAAAGAGAAGACAGATCTCTTAGTTGTAGGGAAAAGAATCTGTCTAGGGGAAAAGCATCCCGAAAGTTTTCCAGGTTAGGGATTGTAGCATTATTGGACCTGCAATCCATTATCTGTAGTATTAAATCAACCAACATACAAGGAGAAACTATACCTTCAGAACACGGATGGAAATAATATACGACGAACTAAAGCGATAAAACGTGCAGTAAGTTACTTTAAATGGCAGAGGCTTTATTAAATTTAATTTCTTCTATCAAATTCTTAATTTCATTTGTGACAGTTGGTTGAAGGTACTGTTGTTTTGGAATAGTTGGGATAGGTAGGTATTCTTTCTGCCATTTGTTTCTCAGTTGATATGAAATGTTTAATATGAATAAATTACAAAACATTCAAGAAGAGTGGAACATATGTGAGGGGACCATTAGGGAGGAAGCCGAAAAAGGTTTAGGGTGGGAAGAAAGAAGAAACAGAAACGGAGTGGATCGACGAGAAATGCGAAAAAGCTCTAACGCAGAAAAACGAATCAACCATAAAAATAAACAGGGGCATTTTGATATAGCAAAGAAAACAGTAAAACAAATATCCAAAAAAAGGGAGAATATATGGAGAAGAAACTATAAAAAATAGATGAATACTACGTTAACAATGAGATAAGATATTTTTACCAGAAAGCAAAGAAAAGCAAACAGTAGGAGCGAGGGAAGGAAAATTAGATAGATGGGCTCAGTACTACAAAGAGCTGTTGGCAATGGAACTAGAGGAAGATCAACATAAGGAAGAAAATGCAGAAGAGGAGCCGCAATAGACCACAGTTGAAGAACCATCTGAAGAAGAAATAATCGTCGTAATAGGAAAACTGAAGAAATAATAAAAGCCCTGGCGAAAATGGAATCCCTGCAGAATTTTTGAACGAAGGTGGAACAACTGTACAGAAAATCATTGCTCAGTTGTTAAAAAGAATATGGCGAGAAGAGAATATGTCCAATGTATGGACGATGGCAGTTCTGTGTCCCATATATAAGAAAGGTGATAGGACTATCCGCGATCATTATCGGATGATTAGCACTGCTGTAATTTACAAGATAGTAGCAACAGTAAGAAGAAATAGATTGCATAAAATACAAGAAGATGAATTAGATGAATATCAAGCAGGATTTAGAGCGAACAAAACTTAGCACTCCACATATTATTTATTGATTTTAAGAAGGCATACGATTCCATATTAAGAAAGAAACTATATGCAGTTTTGGAAAAACTAAGAGTGCATAGAAAATTGATTAAGTTAATTAAAGTCACGTTGCGAAACACCACCAATAAAGTTACTATAGAAGGAAGATGATCTAAAGAATTTGAAGTGAGTAGGAGTAGAGGACTGAGACAGAGAGACCCTCTATCGGACAACCCTGTTTAATTTAACCCTAGATATATTAATTAGAGATAGCGAAATACAAATAAATGGTCTAATATAGAACAACAAGCAACAATGGACGCTGATGATATAGTAGTGACGACAAGAAGAAGAAATGAGTTGGAGCAAATGGAAGACAGTAACTAACAAAGAATATAATTTCGAGAAGGTAACACAGTTCGTGTATCTAGCAGTGACAATAATAAACGGAATTAAACAAAAGATTAGCAAAGGGCAGCAGAATGGTAGGAGCGCTTACAAGTTCAGTGAAATCAAAAAAATTATCCCGAAAGGAAAGTTAAGGATATATGGGACGATAATACGACCTACTATGTTATATTAATGCGAAATTTGGATTATTAACAAACAAGAAGAAACAAGACTGAACATATGGGAGAGGGAGATGCTGCAAAAAATGTATGGAGGAATAGAAGTGGTGGGCGTGGGATGAAGAAAAAGATCAAACCAAGTGCAGAGATTAAGATGGCTGGGACGTGTTGCAAGGATGCCTGATAATAGACTCGCTAGGAAAGTACTTACGGCAGGAGAGGGAGAAAAGGAACGAAGAGCAAGACCAAACCGAAGATGGTTGACAACAGTGAAAGAAGATATGTCACGAGTGGGCCTGGAGGAGTGGCAAGAGAAGGCTAAGGACAGAATAAAATAGAAAAATAATAAAAATAGTTAAAACCATGGGTGTACCAGACCTGTAGAGCTGTATTATTATTATTATTATTATTATTATTGTTATGAAATGTTTATTAAGCTCATTTGAATATCACGCCCATTTAAGATGCCAACATTATTTTTTACAAATTTGTTTTTATTTGTAAATTCTTTTACCGTATTCCACAGAATCTTCGTTTTGTTCCATTTTAATTTTGTAGTAATAATTACTTTCTGTGATTTTAATTAATTCCGCTAGCTTAGTTTCTATACTCATAAGGTATTTTTGTATTAAAAGACTTTAAAAGCCCGTTGGTTATCCAAAGGTTTTACTTATGATTTAATTTATTATGACAAAATATATACAGTAACTAACAGCATTTTGTATTCTACATATTAACAAAGCAGTTTTAAGAAAGCTTTTATTGTTGACAATTTATTTAATAAATAGTGCTAATTCCTTTTTCTTATGGTGTATCAGCTTTTTCCTTTAGAAGAAAAAGGGTTTTTTAAATTATGTTTTAATTTCGGATACGCTAATTGTATAGCTCTATCAAAAATTGTTAATTACACTTTACATATTTTTTTAGGAACATTTAAAAAGGTTTATATATTTTCATGGCCATATTGGTTTGGTGTACAACTCTGTAATTAAACTTCCATTGTCATGAATTAATAAAACATCTAAAGATGACAAGTAAGTTTAAACTTACCCTCCTAGAGAAGTAACAGCTACATTGCAACCCTAACCTTGGGTTTGTTTATAACTTAATTGATAATTAATTTCAAATCATCATAAATGTTTATATAAATTGAAGTTATTTACTTCTTTTAACTACGTCTCCTGCTATGTAAATAAATAAAGAATAGTTCACGCAATCTTTGAATCACAGAAGGTATTCTCATAGTGTAAAGCTAGAACCTAATCTCGAACCTGCCAAAGAAAAATTACAGCTTACATTATGAACCTATAATGTTTATTTTAATCCATACTTACAGAAGTTCAATAGAGTAGATTATAAATAGCTTAACCTTAGAAAACGGTTACTAAAATAATGGATAGTATTTACTGTTAATGGAACATACTAAACCAATAACTTCGGCGATTACTGTCCTTTCAACTCGTGTCATAGCTAACTATTTACAAATGATAGTTCTTAAAAAATCAATGTAAGAAAACACGAACAACTTTTACGAAGTTCCTAAACTACAATAAAACGTAACAACGAACTTTCCAAAATATCTAAAATTAACCGCAGACTTTATAAATATTTTTCTCAGTTTGATTTACTAGACGAAACATAAACATAAAATCTTCCAAAAGAATTTCGAACGCATGAGTTGCCAAAATATTTAAACGTTCTGCGTTAAGTTTAAGATTAATGTACACAGGATTTTATACGGTTGGTATTTGAGGAATCCTCGGTTAGGGATTAAGCGTACGTCATTCTGTGCTTAGTTATTCCATTTTCTAGTTGCAGTTAATTCAGCATACAGTCCTTAATGGGATTTACTTGTCTGGTGTTTAAATACTTAAATAACTCTTTACGTGTATGTTTACACACAGGTTACTCTAAATGGAATTCTAAAGCTTTGTTTTAGATTTACTAGGGGGATTAGCTTGCTGAAAGCGGTTTTAACTGATTTAGTTATTGCATTTATATTAGATTTAAATTCGAAATTGTTAGAAAAATTTTAAATTCAATTTTTTGTATTAAAAAATGCTTTGAATTTTGAGTTGAAAGCAGACTTATTTTATGTGATTTCAAGAAATTTGTGCGTTTGATAATTTAGAACTATCTTTCATTTTGGGAAATTTTAAAGCATTAACAGCTAATCAAGCCAATGGATTAAGAATTTTGTCTGGATGGATTTTGAAGGATTTTATTTTATTGACAAAGTACATACAAAAAGTATGAAAATGAATCTTGATTGACTCAAATATGTTAAATTTCACAGGAATTAAAAACCTAATTAAAACCTTCAACTAACAACCACTTCCTAATTTTTGAAAATACGTAGTTTAAACTAATTGTATATTTTTTAAATGTACCTATATTTAAATCTTAATTACAATAGAATCGACTGAAAAACCATGACATTTTAGTAACTGAATACGTATTCAGCAACAAGTAGAAAGGATCCTGCTGAGAACAGCAACTTAGCTGTTGAAATACATATTTGTTTTTTTAATTAAATGTTCCTGTGATTTTTGAGGTGTTTTCATTTAATAATGTAATCCTACCAGCATAGAATTGGAAAAGCATATCAGCTATTGTCATTTTCTAATTAATTTATTGGTTAAAGCTTTAAAAATAGAAAAAGCGGCGGCTTAAAATTTTTATACATTTTATAAAAGCTTTACAGTCAGTGAGTCTCAAAAATTTGAAAAACCGACACCTAAATGTAGTCATTTATCTTTTATGTCTCTCCTCTTCATGTATAATTAACCAGAAATGAAATCTGCGTTATTAAAAATTAAAAAAATAAAATGCTACTAATTTTGGTTTGATCTTCATTCCTGAAATACCTGAAAATCTAACTTTGTGAAGTTTTCACCAATAAATTAACAGCATCCTCTTCGTTAAAACTTATTTTACACAAGTTACTTTTTCGAAACATATGTAATACATATTTTTAGGGATTTTTATGATAAGAGACGCCTGGCTGCAGATTTTTTTACCTAACTCTGTTGTGTAATAATTCGTTTAATTAAAAGCCCCACTTGGGATCGCCATATTAATGTAGTGTTCTTTAAACAAATTTGAACTATATAACTATAACTATAAATATAAATAAATATTGTGTTATGTTAGTGTGTTAAATTTCAGGTTTATAATAAAATAATACGTGAATGGAAATACGAGATGTAATAAATAATCACTGAATAAAATAAGTATTTCCTGCAAAATTAAACAACACAATTAAATGTCCAGAATTGAATTGCACTACTTCGTGAAATTATAAATAGGTGGATTCTTTGAGTTGAAATTCTGAAAAACTACACATAAATAGAAAGATAATAAAAACTTGGCAATCAGATTTCATTATAAAACTTGACAATCATTTTAAATTGATATCAAAATTTAATAACTTCATAAATTACTAATGATTTAAATTTAATATTTAGCTTACCACGTTCTTGGATATCTTGATGCAAAGATTAATACACTTGCTAGTAAGTATAATGTTTATTACTTGGCACTGTAATTATTAATTACTTGGTTGTTGTCTTTGAAAACTTTTTAACACTTTTATTAATTAGTTGTATGTTCCTATTTAGATTGATAACCTTAGATGTCATCAATATGAAATAAAGAAAGAAAAATGGTTTCCAACTTAATATTGGAAAATTTATTTATTATTTTACATCTGGATGTTGTTGAAAAGATATGATTACAAATCAATATTTCTAACATAAATCGAAATTCGATGTAACGGTATTAGTTTATAAGCTCTGTCAACTTTTAATAACACATTTATCCGGTCAAATATCTTTAAAAAAACACACTTTCATTAAATATAAACTTCTAGCCTCACTTTTTAAGTACACAAATTAAATTACTTTAAAATACAAAATTTTATAACTTAATCTGTTGTTGTAGCTTGGATATTGAAAAACTATACGACAAGAAATCAACCTATCTCAAAATATCAACTTCATGGATCAAATTAAAGAAGATATCGGCATATCATAACTGCGCCTTAACGTTGAAAATTCTAAGATTCAGTTATCTACATTCTTCATGAATCATTTAATTCTACAGGACTTCAAACATTTAAAATTTATTAGAAAAATTACTTTTAACACGGTTTCTTTGTATAAATAAGCAAAATATTACATTTCCTATTATCCTTGAATTGAAATGTGTTAACGGGATGTCTTTTCATATGTAAATTTGTGTCAAGTGTATTAAATAAATATGGTAAAAACTTGATAATGTGACTAAATAACACAACAATATATTATTTCGGATTTGCTTCACTTTATGGTCAGTCACGGGTCATGGATAGATTGAAGTACTTTCTTTAATTATTGCAGACCAGCAAATCTACAACTTATTTCAAACGTCTTCACATTCTCAATCTATTTCTGTTAAATAATATTACTATAATTTTAAATAAGAATATTCTGTTTGGCTTTGTAACTATTTCAAAGATGTTGGTTAATAACGAATATGAATAATTTAAAGACAAAGTTAACATTTCTTGATCAAGCAAGCTCTATTAAAAAAATAATAATAAAATGTGAAAGCGGAAACTTATGTCATACGTAATGTAAAATAAAACATTACCAGCAAAATATCTAGACTTCAGTTTAAAATTATACTACTATAACAAAATGCAAACTGTTTATATTTTTTTAAACTAAATATTTTATATCTTTCTTTCTGTATCATATCCTTTTCTAAGGACGTTGGCAAGGAGGACTTGGCGTTGTGAACTTTGTTATATCCACCTAAAGGTCGATTCACACATATCACCGACGTATTCGTTCAGTTCAGTGACGTATTTGTTCAGTTCCGTGAGATTTCATCCGTATCAGTGATACAAATTATCGTTGTCGTGGTCTGATATTGACATATTCAGACATGTCAGGCACAGTGACGTACTTTATTTTTCAGTGAGAGTTACGCATTTGCACAGGGAAATACAAATACCGACACTGAACGAATACGTCACTGATATGTGTGAAACGACCTTTATACCACGGAAATATTTTTAATAAATTCTTTTCTTTGTTGAAAATGTGGAAATTAGAGCAGATTGTCTTTACTCTGTCGTAAAGACCTTTTGCAAAACCTATTGTAACGTTTTGATGATGGTAGAGGTATGGTTTAACACAAGTTTGTGTGTTTACTTGCGGTATACCCATATGTTCAACTTACTCTGTCTTTGATGATCAATATAAATTTGATGGAGTTTTCTTGATGAATAATACAACTTAGAAAAACCTAAGGCTGGACAGAGAATCATAATCAACGTATCTTCACTAAATTGTAGATCTAATTGTGTATTATTGTAGGTACATATTACTGCTTAAAATCTTTCAAAAAAATATTATTTATAAAAGAAGCGATTCCGAAATTGTTGTTTTGTTTCGAAGTCTTCCATCATTTTGGAATCTATTTCTGGTTATATTTAATATTTATTCTACAAGTCCCACTGGTGAATAAGCTTACTACATCAGAGAAGTGACTTATGGCGTTCAGAGATTACCTAGAAATCTGTTAACTCACCACGGCCAACTATTGTCCAAATAGGAAGTTAACAATGTATAAATCATTCCAGATGTTTTTTGGATGGAGGGTGGACATGCTTTCGTTTTCTTAAGTTGCAGATCAGTCACTTCTGGCTAAACTTCAAGGAAAATGGCTAATTGTTATGGATAATACTACGTAATTAATACAAATCATAACCGTAAAGGGCTTAAAGTATAGCAAAATCCATTTTATAAAATATTGAGCCCCATTTACAATACTACCTAAATTGTTATTTTTCTAAGGTCAAGTCTTATCCAAAAATATTTGGCATTGCTGTTATACAGCCATACAATTTTATTTGGTTTGTAATTTTAGCTTATATTTAACTGAATCCTTTAAATAAAATAAACGAGCGACAAACAACCAAAACCAAAAAGTACCAACCCTTTTGCTTTGGTAGAGTCATTTACGAACACAAATGCGGCATAATAATCAGGCACACCACACGTGTCAAGTAAGAGAGTATCTCGTAAAATTTTAAAAGCATTCAAAGTAGCTTTAAAAGGTCTCTGAGATACCAGAGACACCACGTTAATCTAAATTCTTGTCTACTTTCTGAAAGTGACAAGGGAGTGAACGATATTTGACGTAAACAGTGAAGACTCTAAATTCGATCAAGAAAACTTCCTGTTAATAGTTAAAAGTTAAATATTTACTTTAGCCTGAAAGCTGTCTTTAAATTACGTAAATAACGGTAGATTTATGTATTTATGTTGCTGAAAGTTTGTTACAAAAGTATTTAACCTGGGGGGACAAGAAGGAAAAGTAAAAAAGGCAGATCAGCAAATCAAAAGCTTACCTCTGTGATGTCTGACATGATGACCGCTGTTAGCACAACACGGTTGTTCTTTGTACATAATCCAGCTGTTTTCGAAATTTGCACAAGCAAGACTAACACTCAGAATTAATATTAAAAGTCCTGGGCTTAAACCTTCCATTTTTCTGATTTTTATTTCGTTTGAAATCGCTATAACATTCCTACTAATTTACAACAAACTTATTTCGACTTATGTCTTTTGAATAAAATTAATAGAAAAAATTATAAATAAATTAAAAAAAAAATAAATTCAAGCTCACTTTACTCTAAAAAAATTGTTAATTAAAAGATTGGTGTTTGTTTTAGTGAATGAAACGATAAAGCGAAAGGAATCAAGTTCACGTGTAGCGAAAGTTTGCAGAGGTTTTCAGGAATGCCATTGCTCTCAACGTTAAAAGCAGACTGAAGCGACTGAAAGGGAATGCAACTTGAAGTACTAACGCGTCGTTGTTGATCGAGGACCCTCGACGCTCGGCGTCTTTAGCGTCCGTCTGCAGAGTGTCTAGTTGGTTAAAACCAAAGCGCACGTGTTTGGAAGGAATTCGAGGGAATAATCGAATTTTCTGTGCATCTGCTCGACAAAAGAATAGAATCAAGAAAGTGAAATTAATGGCCAGTTCTATGGAATGCCTGGGTTCGTTTTTCTTTTGTCGTGATAAAATTTGATTTCATTGCTGTATTCAATTTGTTCCCTGTCGAAGTTTTATGTAGGCATTGTTGGATTTATTAAAAAAAAGTGAATGGAAAAATTTAAATGGAGATTTTCCTGGATTTTTTAATAAACGGAAATACGTTCTCGGTGCCTTATTTTTTATGGAAGCGTTGATTGAATCAGTTGAACGAACGCCTGATAATTTTTTTACTGTAGCATTGATACACAACGTATGGTTATCTTTTAAGGATACATTTTTAAATATAATAAAATAGGAAAAGCTTTGTTTTATGGTATCATAAAGTATCATAAAGTATCATGTGGATTACCTCTACAGGGTTTCCATTTTAAAACTCAGAGCCTAAATAGGCTAGGTACAATATTGAACGCACAGGTAATTTAAGATTTTTAAAATTTTGTTTTGATCTTAATTATATCTAGATCCTGTGTTTTAAACAAACAATGAGTTTGTCCTGTTTGTTGCCTATTTAAAGAGTTTCAGGTTCGAAGTTTTAAAATATATAGTGCATTCGTTAAGCAATAGAGTAAAATATATTCAGCAGAAACAACACTCTGTATCACATGCATATACGAGTCTTAAAGAGTTTAAAATGTGTATAAATAATATTTAATGTATGAAACGTAACTTAAAATTTCGTGTTATTTTTACTGACGAGATAAGTTTATATGTTGAAATATTTCCCGGTATAAACATCAGTGCTTTTACCATCACATATAAACTTATCTCGCCAGTAAAAATAACACAGACTTTTAAGTTACAGTTCACAGCAGAAATGTTTTAGCAGTCTTGGCACTTTGAACCTACAGTTAAACATTTGATACGGTACATGTTATCCAATTTGTATTATCAATACAAACTTAAATCATAGTGAGTTATTATCCAGATAAGAAACGAGAGGTGCATAAACAAATTTATAAACATCATCTGATAATGTATGACTACCTATTAGTAAATATTTCTCAATAAATTGCTTTTGAACGTAAACTAAGAATTGGTACATTCTATTCGACCTGTTTATAAGTTTCTTACCCAATTTTTATAATTAGGGGAAAGGTGACACCTTTGGGACAGAGTATTGTTTGGGACATTATAATTTTTGCTACATAGAATTGTGATAATATTTTCAAATTGCCGCCAAACTATAACTGCAGCACATACAACCAACCATACATGGTGTGAAACTGCAGCGGTTGTGTATACGTGTGGCTAACAACATTTTATTATTTGGCGAGTAAAAGTAAAATTATTGCCTTCTGTATATATTTAGTTTAAGTGTGTTAATCAGTACATATAAATTTAAATTTTTTTCCACAAATTACTATAGTATTGTTACATATTTACACCTGATTGGAAACCGTGTTTATCTAACCTGAGATTTTTTCCCGCGAATTCAAAAACAAAATTGCATGGGTGGCACGTTCAGGACAAAAACTGCGTGATGTTTGGGACGATGTCCCAAACGTGCCATGAGACACAACAAAAAGGCCAAGATCACCAAAAGAAAAATTGCTCCAGAAAGTAGCAGCTCTGAAGAAGATGTGTGCGATAATATATGCCAGGAAAGTGATGATTCACCTTTTGAAGTAGAAAATTATGAAAGTGAAACCATTGATGATAAAGATTTCAAAAGCGGAGACTATGTTCTAGTTAAGTTTTCATTAACGAAAAATATTGTTCACTATATAGGAAAAATTCTAACGCAACTTGATTCTGACCCAGTGGTCGAAGTGGGGGGGGGGGGATGCGGGGGGATGGCATCCCCCTAGTTTGTTAAAAAAATTAAGCCGTTCCCCTACATTGAAACGAAAATTAAACCACCCCCCTACTTTAAAAAAAAATAGAACATCCCAGTGCTAAACTACGGGGTTTCATCTTTCAAATACGATTTTTAAAATTAACTGTTTAGTAAGTAGCCGGTATGTAAGTAACTAGTATTCAATTCTTCCAAAAACATGATTCATTGTTTGGGCACCGCGCGGCTCCCGTGGGGTTTATTTATTTATTTTTTCTATTTTGCGTTTAGAATAACTCCATTCTAGCACCCAAATGACGTCATTTGAGTGTTAGAATAAGTGTGGAGTTATTCTAAACGCAAAATAGAAAACATTTTTATTTTTTAATTTATAAAATGGTATAAAGCGGCAAAATAGAACAACTCGGCGCTATGCGGCTCGTTTCGGAATTTCAAATTCATCCTTGAATAGATGCCTTCTGCAACTTGTATTTTAATATACTATTAAAATACCCACAGACACTCTTATCAATCTGCGTATATTAAAAACTAAAAAATATTGGAGTAAATGTGGAATCAAGTATTAGATTCTTAAGTGGGGTTTTAATTAACCAAATTAAAAAACTCAGGTTTATTTTTTGTCTTTGTAGTATCGCTATTTTATTTTCCTAAAGTGATAAACTATCTCACACACGTAAATAGGTGGGGGGGGGGGGTACTGAATATTGGAAAATCTAGCATCCCCCTTGCAATATTTTCCCACTTCGACCACTGAATCTGACCGATATGACATAAAATTTTTAAGACGATTTGGCAACTCGTACAAATTTAAGTATCCAGAAGAAACAGACGTTCAAGATGTTTTGAAAAACCAAATCATAAAAAAACTTTATCCTCCACTTACTTTTGGTGGAACGCAAAGAGTTACTAATTGTTACATCTTTAACGAGAATAGTTTAAGTGTTATAAAAAATGTACGATAAAATTTCTTTCAATCATGTTGTTTAACGGTACTTTCTTACCTTTTAAAAATCTTTTTTTTGATTTACATGTACGTAGGCACCTATTATTTTTACTTTTCTAATAAAATGTTTCTGCAAAACTTGTTTTTATTTAAACTATATATATGTCCCAAACCTAACTACTCTTGTCCCAAACCAAACTACAGGATGGGAGGTTTGGTACGTTTTAGTAATTTTTAAAAATATGTATACGTTGGCTTTCTTTATATTTGATTAAAAAAAGGTTATTTATGTAGTAAGAGAATATAAAGTAGATAGCAAAACCCTTTTTAGAATTGAAATATATGTTTAAATAGTTTAGAAAACTACATTCAAAAATTTTTGTCCCAAAGGTGTCACCTTTCCCCTACCATTATTTTGTTTACGGGTGTACTACCTTTGGTATCGCATCAAAAACAATTTTCGGAGATATACAAGGTATGTATACCAAGTTTGGAATCAAACTTTGCTACAAACCATAATAAAATACTAAATACAAAAGACATCACCGTTGGGGTAGACTATGCTACGCAAAATAAAGAAGAAGAAGAAGAATAAAAAACGGCATTGAAAATAAAATTTGTAATATGATAACTAACTATACGGGGTGTCTCAAAATTGACGCCCGTCCTTCTGAGATTTGATTAAGGGGGCTAAAAGAAACCGAAAATTAAGAGTGGAAAATTTTCCGTTTGTCTTTTGTAGAAATTAACCTTTCAGGAAAACTAATCAACAAATAAAATAATAAAAAAGATAAAAGAACTGATAGATAAAGAACATCCGCGACTTGTAATAGTATCAATTAAACTGTAATAATGTACCAAAATGAGAAAAAGAACATTTTCCAGGTTGGAACCGTGTCATTGTTGAAAAAGAAAAACTCAACGTTTTGCCTACTTTCTTAAGGAGCTTCATTAGGAGGAAATGTGGGCACTAAAACAACACAGTAACTAATAAAATTTTGTTATCTGGCTCCATGAAAAACATAACCTTGCTTTTTTAGAACATCTCGACAATCAATACCCTGATATCAAGTTCAGTATGGAAATAGCATTGGACGGTTCTTCCCTTTCCTCGATGTCCTGGTAGCTTGTAAACCTAGGGGTCATCTTGCACAGTTGGTTTACCGTACACCTATACACACAGAATTAGGCCAATACACGTCAAAAAAAAACATAACATCAAAACCATCTTCACACCTCCTCTAAAAGTGTCACAGATACTCCCTTCATTAAAACATAAGCTGCAACCTATGTCTATGTTTAGTATACGTTGGAAAAACTGGTTTTTCAGTGTTAACACAAACGATGCTTGAAATCAGGTCCTCTCTCGCACTAAGCAGTTGCTGAAATCCATCACGACCCTGGCTATAAGATCTTGTTTGAAAAATCATCGATCATTGCCAATTCTTCTCACTTTTTCAACAGAAAATCTGTGACAACTTGAATCTTGACGCTGGTTATTATCTGTGAGACATAATATGGAAGTCTATCATCGCTACTGGCTCCGCCCCCTCCACTCCTAACCAATCGTCATCTTCGTCTGATATGCTTGACCGGTTATAACCAGTATAAATTCGCTGCTTTCCTGTTTTTCTTCACAAGCCTCTGGCTTGGTTAACAGGTTAAGTTACCGTGCCCTTCTTCCTCTTACTAAAAGAGCTTCGCCTCTGGCATGGTTTACACATTGAGTTACCGTGCTCCTTTAGTGCCCCCTCTTTCCTGTTGAGGAAGCCCTTAAGAAAGCGAGCGAATCGTTGAGTTCTTCTCTCTCAAAAATTACGCGGTCTCAACCCGACAAACCTTCTTTTAACACTGATATTTACCGTGGAAACCTTCGAATTCATACCAAATGGAAACTCTGCTTTATGATCAAAATAAATATGTATAAACCCTTAGGAAAAGGTCTTAAAACTACGTTATAAACAGAGAAAACAAGTCTTTTATAGAATCTTAAGTAGATATAGAAATTATTAGGTTGGAAAAAATTAAAAATTTGTAGTCTTCGCAAATTACAGAAAAATAATGTTCCATGAAAGCCAATCCGGGCTTCGCACAATCACCGTTATATATTATAATTTATCAAAATTGATAGCAAACATCTTAAACCACATCATAACGCAGACAGGCTCTGTACCATATAAAAGATCCTTGCGTTTTTGCGAAATTCTAGGTAAATTCATGATAGTAGATATAAGCCTCCTAAAACCTAAGAAGGTACAGAATAAAGGCTATACAAAGATGAAACTGGAAACATTAAAATAACAAAATAGGCACCAACAGGCACCCAGAACCTGAACATGCTAAAAAACCAAAAAGAACTGCATGAAACTCTCTGGTCCGTAGACAATAGATGGAACGTTATACAGGAAACCCTTACAAGAACTGCAAAAACGATATCCGAAATAAAACAATAAAGGGGAACACCGACCTAATATGTATACTTACAGCTAACTAGTGTGTCATGTCGAATGCTGTAGCACAATTTAAGGTAAGATATGCTTTTAAATTTCCAAAGCAATCGTCGATAAAGAATTTTTAAAAATCAGCTTTCAAAGCTTTAACGTTGCTAAAGTAACTTAAGATTTCAATTTTAATTATTTTCAAAATTGTTAAAATTTTTTATTTTTGACAAATTAAACAAAACATGCTACGAAATTTCAAAAAATAATCTGCCTACAACCTCTTAAATAGTTTTAAAATGCCAATTCCTTAAAAAGACTCCTGTAGATATACGGACAAAACCTAATATTACAAAAACAATAATAAAAGAAAATATAACTAACCTTTATTGAAGTCACCCCACTTGTGCATTTCTTCTAAAAATTTCCTTGTAGACTTCGAAGCCCGAACCGAACCGACGCGACACTCCCGAAATCGCTATAAAATTTATTAACCGAAAATAATATTTATAAGAATACTACTACTGCACTCAATAAACACTGGATGTACCCAAGGTGTTTGGGTAATACAATTTTGTTACGATACTTATTCACTCAATTTTATCTACGATAACGAAAACTAGATGAATTTAGCAAACACACTTAGTTTGCCATATAGTCACTTTAATCAAGAAAACCGATTTTCGCGAATGGCGTTTCGATAACGGAGGCTACTGTAAGGAAGTCTTGGTTTAAGTAAAATAAAAGGAACAATCTGCTGATAGTACAAAGCAGCAAAGCAGCACGTAATAATGTTCTTCATTTTATTCTAAACAGTTAAGTTTAAAAAACCTAGAAGAGGTTTCTTAAAAAGAAAGGCCTCCCAACTCCCCTCTGAACAATTTCCAACTCATGCGACGTTGAAAATCGTTCAGGCCTTTTCCTTACCACAACCAATTTAAATATAATTTTATATTGTACAACCTTTATGATATAAAATGTTACCTCATTATGCGGACTCAAAAAGGATACACACGGAAAACTGCCGAAAAGGTGATTAATTAAACTGAAATCATTGAATATGATAATTATTAAACTAAAAACTAACATCAAACAATAGGTAACGTGTAAACCAGTTGGCTGAAATTAAACATTACAAATTAACCCTGAATAATTATTAATTTGAAAGAGGATAATAATTTTAAGAATATTTATACTTCACCGTTTGAGCTAAAAGAGAAAAAGGAGTAATGTTAGAAAAACTCCCCGAAATTGAGCTGAAAATAAGAAGTTAGTGCTGAAAAGAAAGTGTGATAATAAGACTGAAAGTAATAAATTAATGCTGAAATTTTAAAACCCACTATTATACATACTATTTACTTGCCATTTGTATTTACTTACCGTGTGTTTGTCTACTTACAGCATTATACAACATTGTCGGGCAAGTATACACAAATATTAACTACACTCCCGATAAATGTTGGAATTAAAACCGTTTAGAACAGAAATATTTACCTGAAAGTTAATTCACGAATACGAAAGTACGAGTAATTGTAATGTAAGATTGATTTTAGAAAATAAATGGTTCAAGAATAGTTTGTGTTTGAAAGTGCCTAACGCAATCCCTACAATTATCCCTATAGCAAAAAAAGAATAAATATAACTCACTGCGGTGCCGTTTTCATCCTAGGAACTGCCATCCCTCGAAGATGGGACCTACCTGAAACAACAGAAAAAGGTTTTTTGAGTAACCATAGCTTGGCAGTAATTTGCATGATTTTGGATTTCAAATTATTAAAAAAAAAAATTAATTTGTCTTTCAGCTCAAAAATGTAAAACTAGAACTATCAGATCAAATAATGACAAATAAATTTTAAAAAGTAACTGACCGCATCACCTACCTTTATTACGAATTTCCTGTAGCAGGTTAAGTGCAGAAACCATATGAAGATGTGAAACCCCGAACCGACACTCCCGAGAACACAGAAATTTAAGATGCCCGAAGTTAAATAATTACTTTTTGAAACACTGCACTGTACAAACACTGGTTGTACCCAAGGTGTTTGGGTAGTATAATTTTGCTACGATACTTATTCACTCAAATTTATCTACGATAACGAAAACTAGATGAATTTAGCAAACACACTTAGTTTGCCATATAGTCACTTTAATCAAGAAAACCGATTTTCGCGAATGGCGTTTCGATAACGGAGGCTACTGTAAGGAAGTCTTGGTTTAAGTAACATAAAAGGAACAATCTGCTGATAGTACAAAGCAGCATGTAACAATGTTCTTCATTTTATTCTAAACAGTTAAGTTTAAAAAACCTTGAAGAGGTTTCTTAAAAAGAAAGGCCTCCCAACTCCCCTCTGAACAATTTCCAACTCATGCGACGTTGAAAATTGTTCAGGCCTTTTCCTTACCACAACCAGTTTAAATATAATTTTTTAATGAACAACCTTTATGATATAAAATGTTACCTCGTTATGCGGACTCAAAAAGGATACACACGGAAAACTGCCGAAAAGGTAATTAATTAAACTGAAATCATTGAACATGATAATTATTAAACTAAAAACTAACATCAAACAATAGGTAACGTGTAAACCAGTTGGCTGAAATTAAACATTACAAATTAACCCTGAATAATTATTAATTTGAAAAAGGATAATAATTTTAAGAATATTTATACTTCACCATTTGAGCTAAAAGAGAACAAGGAGTTAGAAAAACTCCCCGAAATTGAGCTGAAAATAAGAAGTTAGTGCCGAAAAGAAAGTGTGATAATAAGACTGAAAGTAATAAATTAATGCTGAAATTTTAAAACCCACTATTATACATACTATTTACTTGCCATTTATATTCACTTACCGTTTGTTTGTCTACTTACAGCATTATACAACATTGTCGGGCAAGTATACACAAATATTAACTACACTCCCGATAAATGTTGAAATTAAAACCGTTTAGAACAGAAATATTTACCTGAGAGTTAATTCACGAATACGAAAGTAATTGTAATGTAAGATTGATTTTAGAGAATGAATGGTTCAAGAATAGTTTGTGTTTGAAAGTGGCTAACGTAATCCCTACAATTATCCCTATGGCAAAAAAAGAATAAATATAACTCACTGCGGTGCCGTTTTCATCCTAGGAACTGCCATCCCTCGAAGATGGGACCTACCTGAAACAACAGAAAAAGGTTTTTTAAGTAACCATAGCTTGGCAGTAATTTGCATGATTTTGGATTTCAAATTATTAAAAAAAAAAATTAATTTGTCTTTCAGCTCAAAAATGTAAAACTAGAACTATCAGATCAAATAATGACAAATAAATTTTAAAAAGTAACTGACCGCATCACCTACCTTTATTACGAATTTCCTGTAGCAGGTTAAGTGCAGAAACCATATGAAGATGTGAAACCCCGAACCGACACTCCCGATAACACAGAAATTTTAGATTCCCGAAGTTAAATAATTACTTTTTATTATAGCACGGCACTGTAAAAACACTGGTTGTACCCAAGGTGTTTGGGTAATAAAAATTTCGGTACGTTACTATTACACAGAATTTTAACTTCTAACGTTGCATTCTTTTTAAATTTGACAAACACACTTAGTTTGCCATAATTTCACTACAACAACAGGTCAGATTTCCGCGGATGTCGCAGCGATATCGAACTGCTAAGGAAAAATTTCATTAAAACTGCTTTGATGAAGCTAAGTACTTACTAATTTGCTTTCTGTAACAATGGCTAAATTAGATACCTTAATTTAATATTCTCTGTGTGTTATTTGTGGCATAACATTTTTTACTAAGCTTTCTGTCCTGCGGACCTCCTCTGCGAGCTTTGCATCTAGAAACGCAGAAAATGAAGGGACACCCCGGACAAGAAAGCCATTTGAAAATAAAGTTAATCGTTCATTACATCGACAGTTATATTAATTATTGAATATTTGACCAATGTCAAAGGATTTCAAATTTAAAAGTGCACATAAAATATTATCCAAAATACCTGCTTTAATTTTTATAAATTAAGAAATTTGAACGACGATCAAAAGTATATTTTCTAATGAAAAGCACGCTAAATTAGACAAAAATGTCATTAAAGTAAGTATTAACGATATCTTAAAAAAATTGCCAACAACACATCGTAATTTGATAATAGTTATTTACGCTTTAAGAGGGATATAGACATTATTAACACACGTGTACTGTGAAGAATTGCAGAGAACGTGATTTCCGGACTTGCCCCGGCAAAATTTGGAGCTAGAATGAATTGTCAATTTCATTACCACTAGTGTCGTAATAATTTCATTATGGCACTCATTGGGATGACAAGACTATTACATTTCTAAAATGAGTGTGATATGATATAACTTATCCCACGGTGATAGATAAAAAATAATACTACTGGCTTCACTTACCACTAGCTTACTTGTAAAAAAACTAACAAAAACGAGAAGCTCTTATTTGATTAATTAATTATGGACGATTTAACAATTTAAAAATATGCAACTTCTCGTTAAAAGAATTCTTCAAATACTGAATTAAAATACCAACTGTTTTATGTCCATACCAAATTAATCTCTTTCTCTCTATCTCTTCCATTACTGGTACTTCTATTTCCATTCTTCTTCTAATCTCTTCGTTTGTGATATGTTCCAGCCTACTCACTCCACAGCTTCGTCTTAAATAGTCCATTTCGGTCGCCAACAACTTGTCTTTATTTCTTTTTGTGATTTCCCACGTTTCGGAAGCATATGTTAGGATGCTCTTCACCATAGTGTTATATATATATTTATTTTTGTTTGTTTTCTTATATCTTTTGACCATAGTAAAGAGTTAAGCTTTTGAGTTGCTTGCTTTGTCTGTGTTATTCTACTTTTTATTTCTTTTTGGCTGTTTCCTTCTTCTGATATCATTACTCCCAAATATTTATATTCCCTACATAATTTTATGCTCTTTCCTTCTATGTCTAGATCCCTTCCCTCCCCTCCTTCAACTAAGTACTTGGTATTTTTAAAGTTTATTTTCAAACCCCATCTTTCGTAAGTTTGTGTCAGATTCCTCATCATGTAGTTGATGTCGTCTTCGTCTAATGCTACTACTATTTGGTCATCTGCAAATAGGAGGGAGTGGAAATAGTCATTTTCTATTTTTATACCCATTGGTTTACATTTTTCTTACCATTCCTTTAGTACTTCATTTATGTATACTTTGAAGAGGGTAGGTGATAGGCAGCAGCCCTGACGCAATCCTTTGGTGATTTTGAAGCCTGGAGATACTTTATTTCCTATCTTTATCTTACTTTCCATTTCATCATACATATCTTTGATTGTGTCGATATATTTATTATTTATATTTGCTTTTTTTAACACCTCGAACATTTTTGATATAGGGATCGTATCATACGCTTTTTCTAGGTCGACAAATACAACATGTGTTTCTCTGCCTCTTATTTTTCTTTTTTCTATAGCCTGTCTTAGTGCAAAAATATTGTCTACGCATGATCTTCCTGCGGTGAATCCCGATTGCTCTTCTCCTATCTCTACTTCTTTCTCTATTCTTGTTTTTAGTATCTTCCCGTACAGTCTTCCGATTGAAGATAATACACTTATCCCTCGGTAGTTAACGCAGTCCGTTTTTTTCCTTTTTTGTAAATTGGACTGATATAAGCTACTTTCCATTCCTGGGGTACTTTATCCCCCTCTATTAGACATTTATTAAAGATTCCTACTAATATTTCCACGAGGCATTCGGGAGCTTTTTTTATTAGTTCAATCGGAATACTTCCTGGGCCTGCCGATTTTCCTTTTTTCATGTGTTTCAAAGCTTCGTAAACCTCTTTTTTTGTAATGCTAGCTATTATTTCCCTTTCCTGTACTTGTCTCCTTTGATCTCCTTGCATCATTTGAAATTCATTTCTGTCTTCATTTAACATTTTTTCATAGTAATTCTTCCAGTCTTCCATTCGTATTAGTTGTATATTAGTACGATTTTGGTAATTTTGCTTCATGTTTTTTATTGTTTTCCATGCCTCTTGCGGTCTAGTGCCACCTATATAGCTCTCTACCTCGCTACATTTTTTATTCCAGGCGTCGTTCTTCGCTTTGACTACCACTCTCTTCACTTCTCTGTTGGTTCTGGCGTACTGTTTTCTGTCTTCTGGGTCTTGTGTCGTGAGCCATATCTGATATAGTCTTCTTTTTTCCTTTATTAAGTTTTCTGTATTCTTATTCCAGCAATACTTCGTCTTTTCCCCACCCTCTTGCTCCCCTAATGCTTCGTTGGCGGCTTCATGTATCACTTTCTTTATTTGGTTGTACCTGCCCTCTGCATTTCCACATATTTCTTCTGTAAGTTTTGCAATTATTCTCATTTTATATAGGAATTGGATGGAGCCTTGTTGTAGTAATTCCAGTTTATAGTTTTTATTCTTTAGATTATCCGAGTAGTCGTTGTTTTCTTTTCCATTTTGTTTTCTAAACTTTAAGTACACTTTCCCTCTTACTAGTATGTGATCCGTGCCACATTCGGCACCTCTCATTGCTCGGACATCCGTTATTTCTAATTTTGATTTTTGCTTTTGTATTATGTAGTCAATTATAGATTTTAATTTGCGTGTCGGTTGTATCCATGTATATTTATGAATATCTCGATGTTGGAAGTACCCATTCATAACTTTTAATTCAAATCTGTGACATAGTTCGATTAGTCTTAGGCCATTTTCATTTACAATATTTTCTCCGAACTTTCCTATCACATTATCATCTTGTTCTGTTCCCGTCCTTGCATTTAAGTCTCCCATTAGGAGTATTTCTTTTCGGCATCCTATATTGTTAAGGAGCGAGGCCAGTTTACTTTCAAAATCGTCCTTTATTGTAATATGTGTATCTTCTGTGGGTCCGTATGCTGCAATTACCACTATGTTGTGCCCCCAAATTTCTAATTCTAACTTCATTATCCTTTCATCTATTTTTTCCCAGTGTTTTATGTTTTTTTTTGAACTTTTTCCTTATCACAATTGCCACCCCAGCTCTTCCTCTGTTTTCGTTCGGAACTCCGCTGTGGAACCATATGTATTCTCCACTTTCTTGATTTCCTGTTCCCTTTTTCTTTACTTCTGTAAGTGTTGCGATATCTATTTGGTATATTTCTAGTTGTTCAAATACTTCATTTTGTTTGGTACCGATCCCCTGTACATTCCAAGTGCCCACATGCAGTGTCCTTTTTCTTTGCTTTTGTCGTCTATCATTTTTTCCGTCCGGGTTTTTCCGAGGCTGGCATTTAAGATTTGTAGCTTTTAATTAAGGTTTTCCGTGAACGAGGTGCTGGCCCGTAGCACAACCCCCAACTTGGAGGACCAGGGGTTTTCTGTTGGGGTCTCCTTCCCTTAGCCGATGGTTCCAGTTTTAAGGCGCTGGAGGCTCGCCTTCACCCTATAACTTTCTGTTATAGGATTTGATTGGCAGGGCTGAGCGATGTTTGCTCAGGCGGTCATTTCCTAGCATTTATGGCATAGTCTATCGACATCGACATATTCCACTAGGACCATTACCAACCCTTTTCTTCTCCCTCCTCCTTTACCCGGGCTTGGGACCGGCAACTGTAGGATATCCTGTCGAGTGTCCTACAGCAGGCGGAGTTAAAATCTTTTAACAATAAAAAGTTTTAAAAGATCTTTTTTAAGATCTTTTAAAACTTTTTATTATTTTAAGTGTTCTACTGAGCAACTTAAATTTTTAAAACCAATTTAAATGACTGTTAGGTTAAGCATAAGTCAACATTAGCACAACCTATTCATTTTACAACTAAATTGTATTGCCTTCTCATTTTAACTCTTATCTTTTATTCTTAGTTTTTATTTTATTCTCTTTTTACGGCCAAAAACCCTTCTTGGTTAATGAAAATCCTTTTGCGTTCTCTTCGTTTCCGTCTTTTCTTCCTCTTTTTTCCAAACCTCCCAAGATTGTTCTCTCTTACTAGGAATTTGCTGTCTGTTAGAGTTTTACTTTACTTAGCTGGCCTCAACATGCCCGCCCCTTCTCATTTTTGTTTCGCGTTTTTTTCACCTTTTTATTCTTCTTGGCCTGTCTTGTCTTTCTTCCAATATTCCTTGAACTGCATTTGCATGCAATTTTCTTGTTTTATTGGTTTTTCTTCAACAATAATGGGCAGAACTAAATGGTAAACCCAAATTCTCAAAATTAAAAAAAAGGACAATAAAGAAGCTTGGAACATAACATCGGAAATAAAACTGAAAAATAAGAAGGGCATGTATACGAAGCGAAACTAAAGAAAAGGTCAAAATAGCAAAAAATGACTTGGCAAGAATTCAGAGGCAAAATAGAAGATAACTAAATAAAAATCAAAAAGAATTCTGTAACATCGTAAAAAACTTAAAAGGAACCCAATACAGAAAGTATGTGAAACATCAAAGACAAAAGAGGGGAAATACATTCAATAACTGAGGACATATTAAAGACATGAAAACGGTCCAAAAGAAGCCCTTGACAATATCATCCCAGAACTAGTTAAAAAGGGCGGCCCACGCAAGCATGAACAATGAGAGAAAATATAATAATCCCAATTTACAAAACAGGGAAATCAACCAACGGCACGAACTACCAGTACAAAGCAATAAGCCTTGCTCCAATGGCACAAAAAGTATATACAACGATAAGAAGAAGGAAACAGAAGACCACATTTATACAATCAAGATAGTTTTAGAGAAAAATAAAGAATTGTGCCTGACATTCTTCGCTTACCTCGAATATACGAGGTTTGGTAGAAAAATAATGAGACCGATTGTCTTTCAACCATGAATTTTATTCTTTTTACAAATCAAAGTTATCCTCATCAAATGAGTTCCCTTCGGCAGCTACACACCGATGGAGATGTTTTTTCCATTGTTCGTAGCAGTCCTGGAAGGCTTTTGCTGGAATGCCTTTCAACTCGTCGGTTGCTCTTTTCTAGATGTTATCCAAAGTACCAAGTTGGTGCCCTTTCAAATGGTTCATCCAGCCGGAAGAATAAAAATAAGTTACAGGAGCTGAGGTCCAGCGAATAGGGGGGCTGGAAAACCACAGGAGTGCTTTCTTCTGCCAAAAATTCGTTGACGGAGACCGCTCAGCCGTGAGGTTCTTTGGAACCATATTGCCGAATACTTTTCTCATGTCCAAATCATGTGTTAAAGTCTGATGGACGGTAAACCGATTCAAATTTAACGCACTATTGATTATTCTCAATGTCGATCAACGGTCTGACGTCACTCTTTACACATTGTCGTCGGTTCTTGAGGTTGACGGTCTTCCCGCACGAAGTTCGTCTTCTACTGCTTCTCGGCCCTCTAAAAAGGCCTTGTGCCATCTCAATACTTGTGTCTTGGATAGGGAATGTTCTTCATAAACTCTTTGTAACTTTTAATACGTCAAAGTAGCGGATTTGCCAAGCAACAACATTTTATAGCACAACGTTGCTCAAACCTTTGTCGGTCCATTTGCGTAACTCACCCCACAAACACCTTCACTTTAGACGCTCTCACCAATCGTGTAGCAACTGTAATAAGTTCAAACTTGTACTGAGTCTACGGCAGAGGTCATTCTAATTGCAGTATGAAGGGAGAGGCAGTATTAGCGTTGTCGGTTCGCGCACAGTGTCGCCAGTCTCATTATTTTTTTGCCAAATCTCGTACATAGACAGCATTAGGAGAATTACAGGTAACACCTACACTTATCAGAGTTATAAAAAGTTTTTACAGGAAGGAGTGTCAGAGAAAAGGAGTAAATGGAGAAACTTCCGAAAAAGGGAGCGAACTTGGGCCCGCTACTATTTGCCATGTAACGCGTGTTCATAAACAGTCGTCATCTCGGTTGCTTTGAAAAACAAATTACAAGTCTTAGATTAAATCATAGACAATGGCATTTTACAAATCTTGACATTTGGTTTTGTGTTCTGAATCAAATTACGAAATATGTTTCTGAAATCACAACCTACTGGGATGTTGACAGTTTATGGACACCCGTTATATGGACTACATAAACAAAACATGCAACAACAAAACTCAAAAATGAAACCTAGGATACCTTAATATGAACGTGGTTCTAACATATGTTTTTTTTTATAGGCAAATTACATACTTTTAATAGGAAAAAGAGAACTGTAAAGAAAGTTAAATACCTGGAAACAGAACTAGAAAGAAACGTGATGTGTATAGATATAGGCAAGAATATAATCGTATATATTACAAAAAAAAGGAAACAAAAGAAAATCCAAATAAATGGGAAAAGTCTGAAAGAGAGAGAACTGTGAAATACTTAGGAAAACCAATTGGTAAAGATTGAAGAATAGACCAAGAGGCGAAAAAAAGAGGTTAACAGGATATAACTATTATCACACAAATACACTGGTAAGTAGAAGAGACATACTTTAAGTACTAAAGTAAAAATTCACTTATAGAAAACCATATTGCATACCCACATTCCTAAATGTAGAAGAGTCCTGGCCTTTAAAGGGCAAACAACAAGAGGAAGGTCAAGGATTTAATGGGAGAGCAACATACGCGAAGCAAGAAAAAAAGGGAAGATCATACCACAGATCCGCACCGTTGTACGGAACAGGTAAGAAACAATGGCCCAATACTCCAACACCGTGCACCGTGTAAGGTATACAGAGGAAAAGGAAGTAATTTGAAGTAAATAAGAAAATTTAAAGTCAACAAAGACGTTAGACGATATCATTGTATACTAGCATACTAATTAATATATTCAGCTTTTAACAGGCCATTAAGGCCTATAGCTTGTCGAGGAGGACACACTGAGCCGTAGTAAACTGAGCCTGGTTCGGGTCACCCGCCCAAGTTTTGACCATGGGCACCGATGTCCCAATATACAACCCTAATATCTAATTTATTGAAGCTAAATATGAAATATTCAGCCTAATTCACAACTATCCTAATTAAATTAATGGGCACTTTATCAATACCTGTAAAGTTTTTATTTGAAAATTCATCAATTATATTGAAAATTTTGGCATTTGAGAAACTGCAATAAAAAACAAAGAACTATATAAGATCATGCACGAGGTTGGGTTGCAAAACTGAGTATTAATTAAATTGGTAGCAGAATTTGTAAAATAGCTATAAAAAGCATTAGCAAACTCTACGTCATTAGGAAATTTTTTACCTTCAAACCAGTGGCGGCTGCTCCATAGGGGCTCAAGGGCTGGAGCCTCCCAAACCCATTCTTAGGAAAGAGTAAAAGTAATTTACTTATTTAATTATTACATACAATTTATTGTTAACTATTACAATACAAAGTTTGCATATCTATATAAAGCTACTACTACTAATGTATAACACATATATTATTATCCGTCTGCGATGCGACGGCTACGTATATTTTAAATCGTTAGGGCTCAGCCTTCGTCCACATAAGAAATATATGTAAGAACTAACCGTGAACGGAAATGTCGGAAATTACCGATTGCGGATGCTCTATTAGTCTATTGCTTTCTTAAGTTACCCAAAGGCTACCGATTTTGGAGCCAGTATGAGAGCACCGGAAAGATCGCATTCGTTACTATTCGAACCCTGTTTATTGAGAAGCGTGTTACAGATTTATTTCATAATAGACACAATTATTATTAGTAGATATATTTTTTATCACAAGAAGTATTGTTAGCTTATTTAAATCTATCTTCATGGCTTTATAATAATTAGTTAAAATGTCCTTACTGTTTTTCTGTCTTTCCTAATACTTTAATGGAAGATATCATTTTTGTAGTTCAGACTCAAGAGACAACTTCAGGCTCATAATTTCCAATTTCCCAGACGATTGCGAAAATAAAAAAATAATAATAATTTGAGAAAATAAAAAATGCATATAATATATACACTCAGGTGCAAAAAAAACGGGTCATTTTTTTTCTTTTAATTTTTATGTTGTTGTAGTACTTAGAATAAAACTTTTAGTGTTTTACAATGAAAGAGAGCATAAGGGTGTAGAAAAAAACAACATATGGTACTTATCAGTTTATTTAATGAACATTAATAAGCGAAAATGAAATTTTAAGATACGCGTTCTTCACTACCTATTGCCCATACGACATTATTCGTAGAGTATCAAGGACTACTGTTTTCATTTGTTTGTTTTCGATTTACTGTCATTCCCAATAGAGATTGGTGTGTTCATTATGGTTCTAAGTGCTGAAGATTGTGCAAAAGCTGTAGCTCTTGTGGAAGACGGAAGACGTCAGCGGTATGTGGCCAGATTACTTCATATCAGTCTCTCTACCGTCCAAAGAGTACTTGAACGGTTTAGAGAGACCGGCAGAAATATGCGGAGGCCGGGATCTGGCAGGAAACGAAAAACGACTGCTAACGATGACCGATTTCTCGTTCTTAATACTCTACGGAATCGTCATTTGACTTCAGTGGAGACAAAAAATCAACTCCGTGAGGTTCGTGGTACAAATGTGAGTGTGTGGACGGTTCGTCCAAGGTTACAAGAAGTTGGCTTAAAAGCTTGTAGACCAGCAGCTGGACCAAAACTACTCCCACGTCACCGAGTAGCCAGACTCCAATTTGCTCGCGAACATTTGAATTGGACATTGGCACAATGGAGTACTGTACTGTTTACTGACGAGTCTAGGTTCTGCCTACATTCACCAGATGGAAGAGAACGAGTATGGAGACGAACTGGAGAACGATTTGCGTAGTGCACGTTTAACCCCCGGGTTAGCCATGGTGGAGGTTCAGTGATGGTGTGGGCAGGAATATCAATGGATGCCTGCACCGAATTGATTGTTATTGATGGAGGGTCGCTGACTGCACAGCGGTATATTGAGGAGGTTTTGGCAAATTACGTAGTTCCATTTGCTCCATTTATCGGCGGTAACTTTGTTCTGATGCAGGATAACGCGAGACCGCATTCAGCAAGGTGCGTCACTGAATACTTGGCTGAAGTTGGGATAGGAAAACTAAACTGGCCAGCATGTACCCCAGATGGAAATCCTATAGAACATGTTTGGGACATGCTGGGCAGGCGTGTTAGAGGACGTACAGTTGCACCAACCACAATAAATGATCTTCGTGTGGCACTTCAGGAAGAATGGCAGAATATTCTGCAAAATGATATTCGTGAGCTCATTAGTGGCATGGGCCGCCGTATGCAGGCAATAATTAGGGCCAGAGGAGGCAATACAAATTATTGAAATCTATTCAAATGAAATTTTCATTCTTAATCTCTGTTAAGTTTATTTTGCGGAAATGCATTTTCTTTATTGTATACGTACATTACCGTTTTCGCTTATTAATGTTCATTAAATAAACTGATAAGTACCATATGTTCTTTTTTTCTACTCCCTGATGGTCTCTTTCATTGTAAAACACTAAAAGTTTTATTCTAAGTACTACAACAACATAAAAATTAAAAGAAAAAGAACTGACCCGTTTTTTTGCACCTGAGTGTATAAAAAAAAATAGAAAGGAATTTTGCCTACGGAAAAAAATAGATAATAAAGATTCCTAGGCTTGAGACTTAAGCTTTCGTCTCCGGACTCTAAATTATCTTTAGAAAATAAAATAATTTTAACGTTTACTCATCCAAAGGAGTACACCTCAGAATTCAAATTCAAAAGGATATGAAAAAATGAAAAATTCTTCTAATAATGATAAACGTTGAACCTTCCTCCGCTGAATTCACTTATCGATTCATCAGGATGAAATGTGGCAATTCATGAATCACATCACACGTATTTGAATAGATATCCCTTTACAAAAGAATAAAGTAAACTTTAACTATGTAGGTCAAACGTTTTCAAATTATTGATATTTTTATATGACATTAGTTCCGCACACTTTAAAAAAAGATATCTTTTACCATCATTATTCTTCTGATTTTCACTTTCGGGCCTGAATAAGATCCTCGTAAAACCTAATAACGATATATAGTAACACTTTGCTAGGAAGTTAATTTAAAAATATTTAGGATGCTTTCGGCCTTAACGATGCATTAGGATTCGAAGGAATAATAAAAGCAGCCCTTCTGTCTTTTATGGTGCAGTTTTATAAATCCATTCAAATAGGTGACTTATTAAATTCTATAGAGGATTTAGTTGGTCGCTTTTTTATTTTATGCCAAAATCTATTTTTATGTCATACTTTGAAAGTACCTTAAGAATGGGATAGCTCTATTTTTTAGATATTTGCTGAATTACAAATTTCTAAAAGAAACGAACCGTCATAAATTTTTTATGCGATTGTGCCAAAATAGCACCACATCAAAAATTGATAATATCTCGATTTGAGACTACTGAAAATTTGATTGTTATCCATCGACGTATCTTAAAAATGTAATCTTGTATCTATTATTTATAAAAGTAGAGAGGAAATTGCTACATTTTTTAGCAGAGTCGTTTTCCGGAGACGCTTTATGCTTACAGTAAATATGTCACTACCTGAACCTTATAATTATTGTTCGGAAGAAGATTTCTAAAGGACGTTAAATCCAAAGACGCGAACGAATTTAATTTGCCGTTGGACTGATCTATAAAGGTTATTTTTAGAAAGATGAAATGTATCAAAGGCTGTCCGTTGAACTGATAAAACTACAGCAAGTAAGCTTACATATTTACATATTTTAAATATATGACAATCTGTTTACACGATTTCAGGCAAGCCATTGTATTTTTATAGGTTTTGTCTTCGCTACGGCAACATTCAAAAGTAAGGAAGAATCATATTATTATCGCCATTATTTTCTATTGAAACTTGAGAAGAAAAAGAAAGGATTGCGAGTGAGGAAAAGAAAAAAGGAAACGAAGCAAAATAATTGTGAGGGGGGAGGAAGAAGGGTAGAAAAACGAAGACTAAACGAAGATGACGAAAATAAGTAGAAGAAGATGAACAAATATTCTCAATGCTACTCAGTAGCTCAGTAGTTACTGTGTTGCATATTCTAAAGCGAGGTATTAAAAAAATAAAGGTTTTTGATGGCAAAAGCGTCTTATGTTACTAATAATAAGTAAAGAAAAAGAACTTCAACTAATGATTCATCAAAGCTTAATTACACTTTGTCACGTGATTTTGCAATCCCTTGTTAGTTTGGAATTTTTGAGTCATTTTAAATTATTGTTAAGATTTTTCAATACGGTCCTGTTCTCTAGGTTTGATTCCGTGTCAATTATTTTAATTTCGTACTTTGTTATGTTATTTCTGCTACAGTTAAATTCATTTAGTCTAGCGGACAGGAAAGGTTAAGCCTAATTCGGCACGTTCTTCCTTTGCAGTTCTAAGAATTCTTAAAGTGATTTCAGTATGTTTCATTTTTGTAAAACATTCCTTTGTTCAAGTCCCAAGGTGACCTACATTTCACGCGTATGTCACTAAGGCATGATCTCACCTTGGTTCAGTCATTGCAACGTGATACGGTGCAGGGGAATCCCCCTGTACGCCAGGCCACGTCACCAATTCTGAGTGTGCTTTCAAGTCCCCTTCCGCTCCCCTTTCTCCAGTGCGTGACAACATCTCAACCATATCGGACGTCTTGCAAGACGTGTGCGAATTTGTCGTTTACCGCTGGGGTCCTTACAATTACCGGAAAGGCTTCCATTATCGGTGATTTCCTCGTGGAGGATCACAGTTAACGACATAGTCGGATTCACAAAAGGCACGCCATTATAATTCCGGAAAGAAATAGACTGGTGTGAGAAGTTTAGGGTCAGTGTTGTCGAGTGCCATTTTACACAATTTCCTCGTGGAGGGATTCTAAAAACCATATTGCTATTGGATTTATCGTCGTTTTGCACCAGTCTTAGAAGGAAGTACCTTCTAGCTCGTCCAGTCTCACGTTACTCCCTGGCTTATTGTTTAAGTCGCCAGATAAAGTCATTCCCTTTATGCTGCTCCTGCTTCCTTCGTCTTGTGTTTGTGTTTTAACGTCAACTCAATTTCTACGATTGCCTCTTGCCGACAGGCCTTCATCAGCGTTCTTTGAGTTTGAAGTTAATAAGTAGCCCTTTGTATTTGATATTTTGGTGTTTTTAAAGTAATGTAACGATTTCTATTTGTGTTCTTCAAGTAAAGACTTTTAGTGTTCAGATTGTAGTTTGAGTCAAGTTTAAGATATTATTTTGTACTATGTTGCATGTGTGAAATTATTTGGTGCTTATTGAACTTGTTAATGTATTATTATTTGTGTCTTCCTATCTTTGTTTGGAATTAAGGGGGCTTAGCTTGTGAATATTTTTGCCGAATATAACGTAAATATAGCACCCTCAATTCTCGGTCCCTTAAAGTAGGTATTGTTTTTATGATTTGTTTTTAACGTAATGTATTTTTGATAACCTTTTTGTGTAATGTTTTTGTATTTATTTTTTGTCTTTAGGTTCATTAAATATGTCATTGTCAATTTAGTTGGACTTGTTATTTGCGTTCAGTCCTCCCCGATGTTATTTGCGTTTCAGTGTTTGTTTAAAGAGTTGTGTATAAAGTGTTTTAAGGCTATCTACAAGTTTGAGCATTACAGTAAAGTAAACTAATTTCAGTCCAGCAAGGTAAGTCATACAATGTGATTTTTTAAAAACTCAATTGCAGCAGGCCGTATTCTGTCTTAGTGACCTTAGAACTGTCTGTATTAAGTCTGTATCTTGCGCAGGGTACAGCTACAACGACCCCTTTCTCCGAGCCCTTGGGAATCTTCTATGATGGGTTTCCTCTCTTTAGATCTTTGGGTGACTTAATTATCTTAGTGGTGCCCTATCTACCGTTACGACCATCCCCTTTTGAAGGGTTACTAAGTGTTACTAAGTGCTTTTCTAGCGTTTCGAACCACCCGTCTTCACTGCAGTCTAGCCGAGTACATCCCACATTCGACAAATCGACATCCCCATTTAAATGTCGTAGTACAGAACAGGCACGTGACAACTTAGACATTTATATAAGAAATTAACTCCCACCCATGCATGTTCCAAAGATAATGAGACTACCGTACCGTGGCGTATTGCATAGTTTGGCTCTGCTGTAAATAATTCGGAACTAAGTTACTTCAACTCTTGACTTCTGCATTTTCAAGCACATCACAACATTTTAATATCCTTGTTTGTATATCTTTATTTCAATTTTTTTTATTTTAGTACTATAGTAACCCACGTCACATCAACGCACGTTTGTATTTTAATACAGTATTATACTTTACTGCAAGAGCCAACAAAATACCGAAAGTATCCATAATCAAAAATAGTGTGAGGTAAACAAATAAATATTAGAAACACGCAAAAAATAAAATTTTGTCAAACAAAGAACTCTCTATGGTTTATCAGCTATACACACAATTTTAGCACAAGTAAAGTTCGCAGAGTATTACCTCAGACTATTAAGTTTAAAGATATGTCCATGGACAACTAAAATACGAATGAGTTAGATTAATTCATATCGAAGATCAGTTGTAGACACGTCAATGCCATTATACGAGTATGTTCATTTCATAGATTACATTTGAATCATGTTTTATATTATACCAATGAAAGTGGTAGACACGCGACATATATAAAATCATAGCAATCTGTCAAATCGCTACGCTGATATGATTTTTATCAAATAATTTATTTGTTTCGTTATACAGGGTGGTCACTTTTACAATGTACAACATTGGGATCTCGAAAACGGTAAGAGATACAGGGTTGGTTAAATAGGGAAAAAGTTGCAGCATTTTAGGCTCTTTAAAGAATTGAAGAGAAATCGGAGATAGCTTTTGTAGTTTCTGAATTATCCTGAAAAAAACTGAAGAGTTGCGTTTTTTTATTTCTTTAATAACTTTTTTGCTATTAGGGCGAGTAAAATGAAATTTTTGGTGTTTACATAATTAATTTTCATGGGTAACTTTTGATTTTCTTATGGCCGTCATATTGGATTTTTATACCAAAAGATGCAGAAAAAAATTATAAATTCATCCATGTATCACACATGGCCCAAAAAATGTAATGTAAGTCCGGTGCGTTGGCCAGCAAGATCCCCTTACTTAACCCGATTGCTCAAATCCTTTAGCGTTTCTTTAATGGGCTGCTGTGAAGGATAGGGTGTTCGACACACCTATTCAAAAAGTCTAAAGGGTTTAAGCAAGGGGATCTTGCTGGCCAACGCACCGAACTTACATTAAATTTTTTTGGCCATATGTGATACATAGATGAATTTGTAATTTTTCTCTGCACCTTTTGGTATAAAAATCCAATATGGCGGCCATAAAAAAATCAAAAGTTACCCATGAAAACCCAACTATCTAGTTTGCCTAGAAAATTTTTAAGGAGTGTAATAGATAGCCATTGCTTAATTATGTAAACACCCAAAATTTCATTTTACTCGTCCTAATAGCAAAAAGTTATTAACCTTCCCGTACCCGTGGTCAAAATCTTCCTTTAGAACACATGCGGGGTATTTCAGATACCCCAGTGTTTTTTCGTTCCTATGACTTATTTTGGCTTTGTTATTGCCTTTTATCATAAAATTAGTATAATTTAGTTCTTGTAATACAAAAGTTTATTGAAAAATGCAAATTAAAATTAATGAGGTAATTGTGCGCTTTTACACGACTCAACTTGTGCGCAGCTGCACGAACTAGTTTCATCCGGATTTTGTCATAAACGGGTAAAATATTTCAAAAAATAATTATTATACAGACAAAAATTAATTGTCTTAGCACCCTAACAATTAATTTTTTTAAATCAAATTTTAGAATTATAAAGATATTTTATATCGCGGGGAATACCTAGAATTTGAAGATTATTTTTTTAATCTTTGCTAACATAATATTTTATTTTGACTGATATTTTACCATTCAGATGAACATTTATCTACCGAGGAATACATAAAGGCTCAATTCGATTAACAAAGTTATTAAAAAGTTATAGTACAAAAACTGCACTGGGGTATGTAAAATACCCCGCACGGGTACGGAAAGGTTAAAGAAATAAATGAACGCAACTTTTCAGTTTTTTCAGGATAATTCAGAAACTACAAAAGCTATCTCCGATTGCTCTTCAATTCTTTAAAGAGCCTAAAATGGCGCAACTTTTTCGCTATTTAACCAACCCTGTATCTCTTACCGTTTCCGAGATCCCAATGGTGTACATTGTAAAAGTGACCACCCTGTATAGAGCATACAAGAGTTAAATTTCGAGGGAGACCTTGAAAGATGAATCTTGTGTTGTAGATCAATAAGTTTTGCAACACGATAGCATTAAGTTTAATAATTAAATATGCAATATGAATTATTCAATAAAAACATTCGTGGGAACTTTAGTCGCGCTGTATAAATATACTGGATGATTCACATAAGATGAGCCCCTTAACAGTTGAAATAGGCAACTCAACTTACAAATTCAGAAATAACTTTGATCTACGTTAATCTCAATTAAACATAATATGTAATCACAGATAGATTACTTCAGAATGTTATAATTAAATGTCATGTTTAGGTTACACTTCAAACTGAAGGCTAATTGAGAAATAACTAGAAAATTGAGAAAACAAAAATTAATGTATATCAATTGTTAGTACAAAAATGTACAAAAAACAGCAAGTTTATGTACAAATTACCTTAATAAAAATTAATTACTTTTACGAGTAGAAATATCTAACTGTCACTTTTAACGAGTAAGTAAACAATAAGTATTTGTGAATATATGTGCCCTGATAGATCAAACTTTGTTTTTTTAATTTGCATGTATTTCTAGAAGCTTTGGAAATATGTATGTTGGGTTGCATTATAAGATTTAAAGGGGCGCGACTTGCGCGAATCACCCAATATGGGTTCATTTGAATTCGATCAATAAACAACATGTTGGAAAAATTAACATAATAACAATAAGATCAGAAACAGATTTAATTGGAATAACATCTTTGATCATTTCTATATTTGACAGTTATTAAATAAATTTTGTTAGCGACATTTCCCTCATATAAATGCTGAAAATATTATCGCGAGTAGATCAAGTCGACTGGAACTTACGCAAACACCTGCTCGTGATCTCTGTGAGAAACTACTAGAATAGTAACCAGGAAAGTGAATGATTCTAGAAAAACGGCGGATGAATAAGAGGGATTCGCTGCCGGCAACATGGGCAGTTACAGTGAGAGTGGAGTCTACAAAGTTTTTAAAGCGGCAAAGTAACACTAATACGCGAAGATAAATAATTAGAAGTCGGCGTAAATGAATCTTGGGCAGCTATTTTAGTTGCCAGTTTTAAATTAGGTTTTAGTATTTGTATTAAGCTTAAAATGATTAATTAGTTGTTAAATGATACCGTTAAGCATAACTAACATAGACCACAGTCAACCCTAATTTTAGTCTTTTGTTTTTACTATATCAGGCCATATCTATTTTATCCTTATCCCTTTATAATTAAACCACAAGGTATAAAAGTGTTGTGTATTATCTGGTTAATGATACCTACTATCACGTGCAAAAGTAATGACACACCTAAGTATTAAGCAGGCAACACACTATGCGCCGCTTCCGTGCCAAGATTTTTAAAGCCACTAACCATAATACCTTGTAGGTACATAGGATTAACAAGTTAGAATAAGAAAGTTACTGATCGACTGCTGCAAGGCTGTTTAAATACACAATAACAAATCTTAGGCGTTTCATTACTTTTGCACGTGGTAGTACATTCATATAGCAAAGTCCCAGATCAATATTGGATCCTATAATGGGCAAAGAAATGAGTCTTAAAAATGGTATCGAAAAAGTACCCATACTGCACAATTTAGAAGAAAACAATAGCAATTTTCGAAATTACTGCTCAGAAGTTTAAAAGGTACTGTTTGAAAGCCAACAATGGTCATAACCTCGAAAGGCTGAATGATTGCCTAATTTAAAAGGTTTTTAGGAGGCTTATGTATTGTGACATCTCCAGCGTCGTTATTTAGGGATTCTTCGTTAAGAAAATAGTAAGATTACTAATATTTGGTTTGTTCAATGCCCATAGATACCCAAAATAGTTTTGAGAAAGATCTACTACATAAAATCAATCTTATACATGAAAAACATATTATAAAACATTCAGCTAGAACGTGGTGAAAACATCAAACTTTTAGACTATGCTTTCTAAAATGAAAAAACGGCACGTATGGAATGTCCATGGTAAAACTCAAAGTCTGAATGTGAATCTCGAGTGGGCAAAAGATTAAAACGTTTCTGGAAAGCTTTACTGGTGATGTAAACTATAATAATCGCATATTGGGCGGTTCTATAATTTATTTACCTGCTATTATCACTTCAGGGAAACTTTCTTTTAACCTTACCAACTTCAGACCTGCGAATTTTTATTCTGGACAAATCCTAAAAACATTAATAATTTGTGTTTAATCGAACTACATAATTAAGTACTTGAATAGATTTCAAACCTCCTTGACGATTATTACTTCAGGTTTTATTTTCCTAATAACTATTTCAATTCTAAATTATCTTCAAAAGTTTTCTTAATCACTAAATTCTAAGTAGACAGATTTTTCAATTTTTCCAAGCTAATCTTCAACTTAAACTTAATTTATATTCTTCTGATATTAATATTTTTTCTAAGTTAATCTTCAACTTACTTTATTTATATTCTTCTAATGCTTTTGTTTCTTTTTCAAAATAAAAATTGTTAAGAGGCCAAAAGCTTATTGCAGAAATACGATAAAAAAGTGAATATTCAGTTCCAAAAATTTACAACGTAAATACGCTGCCTAGCTTTTTATTTCCTAAAAGCAATTAAGATTTAATCTAAATTAATAGAGCTATTAAAACGAAACAAAAGGGATTGAATTTGCCCAATTTTTGCAATAGCTTTATTTCTTCCTACTTAAATTTATCGAGTGTACCAAGGCACCACAGGCTAAAAGAAAGATATGGAAAAGAGAAGCCCCTTATTTCTATCTAATCTGTGCCTTAACGGAGATAATAAGAAAGTTAGAATCATTTAAGTGACTATTTCGAGTTGAACAGACGGAGACAAATGCTGCAATTCTCAAAAAGTAAAGACAAAGTAGCTCCGATATCTTGAACGCGCATCATTAGAAAAGAAAGAAGAGTCAATCCTTTCTAGTCTGTTTTACAGGAAAGGCGAAGCGAAACACAGGTGTTTCAAAAAGAAAGATCTCGTTGCTTAAGAATCTCAGAAGTTGGTGTGTTGTGATTACCATATTGTTATTCTTAATAAGTAATAAATTAAAAGAAACCCTTTGAAGAAAGAACAATAAGTAGGTATTCACGAACATATCACAGAGAAAGTGTCAACTAAGTTGTGTTAGCTAAAACTATCAAATAAGACGCGAAATAGCTCGAAGCAACATTGTGACACCAATAATCAGGGCTTTAGCACAGCATTTAAGGCACCTGCCAACGTAGAGCTCTATAGCAGAGCATTATATTATAAATACATGAAATGAGAAGTAGCAACTTGTTCTAATTCGTTTAATGATAATTTGGCTCCAGAACTAGACAAGGTTGGCCGTGCATGGTCTACATCCCAACGAATAAGAACTAAAAACAGAAAACGAAAAACGAAGGCGTTGGCGAGGACGAAATCATAAACGAAGACGAAGAAGAATTTGAACGAAGATAAATAAGTAAACGAAAAGACGAAGACGTATAGGAAGACGAAAACGAATACATAGAAGAAGATATAAATGTAGAAAGACGTAGGTAAAGACACAGACACAGACGAAAACGGAGATGAAAGCTAAAAGGAAAAAGGCGAAGACAAATATGAATACGAAGACGAAGATGCACAGGAAGATGAAGTCCTAGATCAAGACGAAGAGGACGAAAATTAATAGGAAGGAAGATGTGGAAGAAGACCAAGTTGAAGACGTAGTTAACCACGAAAACAAAGACGCAGACGCAGATGAAAACAGAAACGAAGAAGACAAAGACGAATACAAACATGCAGAGGAAGACGAAGATGAACACTAAAACGTGAAAAAAATAGAAACACAAACGAAAACGAAAACGACGGTAAAGACAAAGAAGACGAAGACTAAGTACGGATATGAGTACGAATATGTGGACAAAGACGAAGACGGAAACGAAGATTCAGGCAAATACGGGTACAAAAACCTTACGAAGAGAATGCATGAACACAAAAAATACAAAGAAGACGAGGAAGTCGATGAAAAACCTTAGTATTTTGGCCCCACAAGTTTTAATAATTTAAATGGTTTTGGAAGTATGTACTTATTACAAAAAGAATTTCTAGGGGTCCACTTAGATACTACCAAAATGAAAAATAGCTAATTCAAATCTCATAATATGCAATTCTATCTTGAAATAATCGGTTTAACTTACTACTGTTAACTAATTCCTGCCCATATAAAAAAGAGCAAATATTAGGTAGATAATTTATTTCACAAAAATTAATAAGAAGATACTTCCATCCAAACTAGACACACCAAATTCTATTTGTTTCCTTAAAATGAACCCAATTTACTTTAGTTTAAGATGAGCAATCTCTGCGTTTAAAAATATTTTACAATAAAATTATTTATTTGAAAATTTGCACCTGCAGTTATGAAACGCGTCTGAAGAACGAAATACTTTATTAAATCTAGAGTTATTATTAAATTTTATTGCCAAGGAACTACGGTGATATTTCTGGGTCACGACGGCAACTTAAGTAATCACAACTTTATACACCGTATGAAGTTGGTTTTAATTAAAAGCTTTAGTTTCATTTCTTAATTTCCGTTCTTATCTGAAACGTTCTTTTACAAAAGGAAATTCTTGACAAGATAATGCACCATTCAACGTGTTATAAAGTTCAAAATACGTAAATTAAGAGTAAACGTATTCGCTTCAACGTAATTAAAGTAGTTTTAGTTGTATATGATTTAGAATCGGTTCTTTTAACTTAATATAAATTATTATTATTTAATGAAACTGACGTCTAGTAATTCAGTATGTATGTACGTATGTTGATTTTTAAAATACATTGAGTGGTATTAATAATTGTAAAATAGCAAGCATAAACGTGGAAAAGATTAATTTTGTTTATTAAAACCATTCATGGCCTGCTTAAACTACGGCAATGCCTGCGAATTTTGGCTAACTGGAAAGTTTTATATTTTACACAAATTCATTTTTAAATCAAAAATATAACATTCTATTTACTTAAGCATAAGAAGATTAAAAAAAATAGTATTTTTGATATAATATATGTATAGAAACAAAACTCTTCAGGCTAAGATAATAAATGTATTGGACTAGAATAGATATAAATGCCGATGGCAGAGATTTTACACACTTAAGATACGCTGGACAAATTCTGAACAGTCACTAAATATTGTAATAAAAGAAGAACGGTGAATTCATAGACATATTTTAAAACCAAGAAGCGGAAATAAACAGAAGCATAACGCTGGGATGGATAGCCTTTAATAAATTGTCGTATGTTCTGAAGTCCTTAACCTTCCCCATATCTTTAAAAAGTAATTGTATTGTATTGTATTATTGTAAGATAGGAAAAGAAACGAATGGTTAAGGGAAAGAACTAAAGTTAGAGACATAACAGAAAAAGTTGCACAACATAAATGGAGTAGGGTAGGGCATATGGTACAGGCAGACGAGAGATGGGCGATTGGAGTGTTACACTGGTCGCCATGAATAGGGAAAGGAAACGTGGGAAGTTCGCCTAAACGATGGAAAGACGACATACAGATTATAGCTGGAAGGAGACGGAGAAGATTAGCAACCAAAAATGGACAGAAAAAAGGGGGGGGGGATTATTTTCACTACTGGATAAAAGAAATCTGAAGAAAGAAGAATGAGAAGATATTTACTGAATGACGAATTTTCTGAAAGGTAGCCAAATTCTATGCCCACCATTTGGATCCATCTTATTGTAAAAGTGGGTAGGCTAAAATTCTGTACTTTTGCCCTTTTTCAACGGGAAACTATTGCAGACAACACATTCCCTTACCATAAGTGGGTATAACAAAGTTGATGAGGCCAAGTCGTTTAAAAATGTGGTCTTCGTTCTTAGAGGATGTGGCACCAAGAAGAAGATCATAAGCCCAAATATCGACACTCTCACTGCCAAGTGGTGGTAGTAATGCGAGCATCTCGTAGAAGATAAGTAATTAAACACTTTCAGTAAGAAATAAGATTGCAGCAAACAAGAGGAATATACTTACAAGGAGTGACCAAAAACATTGACGAACAAATACTGGAAAGGACATGTGTTACAACAATAAATAATAAGGCAGATGGTAAAACAGTTGCCTCTTTCTGATAACGGTAGGATGAGAATTGTAGTCGACGTTAAGGAGCTCGGGAATACTCTCCTTTGAAGGAAATCCTAACCTAAGCTCTCTAGTTTAATACACTTGTGAATATCAAAGCACTTCGGCCACGTTATGAAAAAAAAATCCAATAACATTGAGAAATTCATCGTATAAAATAGTACATAGACAGATTACGTTAGGGAAAGCGGGCGTTCTCGCTATAATCTACCTGAACGAAAGACAGGAAGATTTTTAAACAAGTGTTTGTGCTTGGTAACCACATTAACTCAATAATAACAAATATAAACTTTTGTATGCAGATTTATTACAGAGTGTTTTCCCTATCTACCCTAACTTTGTTCAAATTAATTTTAAAGCACTGTAAATACTAATTAGAAATTAAGGTCAATATTCACCTATATCCTTTAACCAGATTCAAAATCAACTTGATGAATAGCTAATCACATCACCATCCAGATGAAACATAACGAGATTCCTTTCAATTCCAATATTTATTTTAGTATTATAAAAGGTTGCCCACAGGCGACCAAATAACAGTTTCCAATTACCAATAAACTTCTTATGATATTACTAATAACCCCCCTTCTTTGCTTACAGAAGGAAAATAACTTCCTTTTTCACAAAAGAAAAGAATCTCACTTATTTATTTATTTTGTCATGTCTTTTTGTTCCCAAGTTCCCAAAATAATTTTCTTCCAATCAGAAAAGTGCCTCTGCCACTTGGCAATGGTTATTTTAATATTTGGAGCGGGTGAAGGTGAATTTTTATTAAAAAATATTTTGTCTAGTGACCGATGATTTTCATCACGTGTGACATAATACAACAATTTCTAGCTATTTAATTTACAATTATTATATAACAATGTACATTTTTACATCTAATTACATTATCCTCTCTATCTAAATTCTTATTTTTACACATTTCTTCTTCTTCGAGTCACGTCTATGCGGTAAAGCGTTACCACCTTCTCTCCATATATATTTACCTGTGATGTGCGTGTCAAGTAGCCTACAGACATAGGGTACCTACAGCTTCACATAGGCTCCGAACCACGGAAGTGCTTGCACTTTTACTCCAGAGAAGACTTACTAGGCAGTATACATCGGTGGTTTGTCATTGCCTTCCGAGAGAAGCGGTCGGGTGTTTTCGTTGTTTATGTGACCCTGGGAATTGAACCCGGGCCAGTCTCAGTGGTCAGACGCACGCTGAACTAACTAAGCCACGATCGCGACTCTTTACACATTTACTTAAATTAAATCTGCATAAAAAATAATATACTCAACAATTAACTATACCCAACCAAGGCTCACCTGAACAAATAAAATGCATTTAACTCAAATCATTAGTCTTTATACTATCAAAAAATATCATCTCACTATACAGGGTCCTGCAACAGTGCATCGGGCTTTCCTAGCGCCCTTACCATGAGAGATAGAAAAAAAAGTTTAAAACATAAAATTATTGGTCTACGTCGCGAAATTATTTTCAACAATACAGGGTGTCCCACTTTTGCGCTATAATAAAAACATATATTTTATTAATTGCAACACCCTGTAACTTTTCGAGTCTTCCGATGTCATTTTTTAACCTCTACATAACTGTCTATCCACTTTTGTATTTTGTGTCAGTGTTGCCAACTTATTAATTTTTTCCGAAAAATCTTTCATAAACAGACTTCAAAAAAAAGTTTAAAACATAAAATTATTGGTCTACGTCGCGAAATTATTTTCAACAATACAGGGTGTCCCACTTTTGCGCTATAATAAAAACATATATTTTTTTAATTGCAACACCCTGTAACTTTTCGAGTCTTCCGATGTCATTTTTTAACCTCTACATAACTGTCTATCCACTTTTGTATTTTGTGTCAGTGTTCCCAACTTATTAATTTTTTCCGAAAAATCTTTCATAAACAGACTTCACTTTAAAAAATCATAAGCGACCTTAATTTTTGAAGTAGAGGTATAATTTTTAGCAATAATTGTAGTCCGGTTAAACAGCAACATTTTGATATGAGAAAATGGGATTCAGTTGATACAGGGTGTTACGAAAGAAAATGCCAAACTTTCCAAACTTCAAAGTGACATAACTCATTTTTTTCAAATCACTGTTTTATTTCGCGAATCAATAGCTTTTTTTTATCCCCTGTAATTTTTTATTAAGGTGTCCTATACCTAAACCCCGTAGTTTTAGAGATATTAAATACTTTTCACAAAAGTAACAATTTAATTACACTTTTATGCACCGTAGTGGGCCGTGCTAATGCAAAAAAAAACAAAATGTAAGTAAGCCACAATGTGTTTATCATCAGTCTCGTTATTTAACAGCCACACCTCGTATGTATGAGTGTATCATATCTAAACTTAAGTGTGTGCAATGGAAATACACCCACCCCTAAAGGTTTAAGGTCATGGCAATCGTCTTTTGGAACGAGGAAGGGCTGTTGTTGTTGGAGTTCACACCACACCAAACTAAATTACTGGGGATACTTAACTCTAACAAGATGATTGCGTTACAGGAATCTATCAGTGAGAAAAGATAAGAAAAATCATAAGCATGACAACGCACCGATGCACATGTAAGGAAAAGTGAAAGCTGCCATCCTACACTGTAAGTTTCAACTGTTGAACCATCCACTCTAAAGTACTTACGTGGCTTCCTCGTTAGGAGTTTAGAAGAAATTTCTTTGTGTCAGCATTTTTTTAAGAGGAGATAACAAAGAAATGACGTCCTGGTCTGAAGATTAATCAAAAGAAGTCGTAGGAGAAAAGTGAATCATATGGAGCTATCAAAGGTTACATTGAAATACAATTTAAAACAAATGATAACTCGGCTCCTTCCTTATTAGGTAGATAAATTATTAAACACTCGTAAAATTATTGGGAACCAATACACATATTAACCATGATATGACAAAAAGTGTTGACAGACACTACACGACAGCGGGATGACCACCCCACGTTTTCGAGAGCGTAAAAGAGAGAGTGAGAGAGAGAAAGAGAGAGTAAATGAGGCACTGACTATAAAACAAAACAACAAGATCTTTGCTTCCCGGGATTTCGACGTATTCAGATTTCGCAAAAAATAATCGGCTTAATATTTAATTATCTAATTTCACACTTTAATACTTTGCGCATCCCCATTAAAAGGATAAAAGTGAACATAGAAAGGAAACCCTAAATTAATATTTCGTTTTTATTAAATCTGCATCTTGTGGATGGACGAAATTTAATAAAATAACCGAAATGAATCCCACAATCCCTGAAATGTATCCCACTCCAAAACAATCTAATTATAATTTTTATTTAGAATTCTTTTAAATGCTTTGATTTTGCCTCCTTTTGTAATGATTTTATTTTAAATTGAGGCTGGTTTAATTAATTATTATCTGCGTTTCGCTTCTTTATGCCCAAAATACAAAACAAAACTTGTGTTAATAGCCTTAAATATATCTTACTTCACACGAACTTTAAACGATTAATTTACGCAAACAGAGTGGAACAAATCCCCGCGCGAATTTAAAATTAAAACTTTTAGAGTGATCGGTTATTTTCGTAAGCTGTAACTCCTAATGAAAGCGACAGACCGTTAAATTGCAGTTATTCATAGTTACAGGAGGAAGTACGTTTAAACCAGGAGAAAAATATGTAAAAGCTAAATTTTCGCCTTAACTCCTTCTTTAATTGCATCTCATCGAATTAAATGTAACCAAACAAAGCACTTTTGAATTAATTTTTTCCTTCTTTCATATAAACCCAAATAAAATGCTTAAATCTCCTAAAGCTACTTCTGTATTTCCTCGCTATTGTTACCACCCTTTCAGAATTCTAAATTAGAAATCGGTTAAGGAAAAATCGGATTTTAATTAAACTTTGCACTAATCAAAGTTCCCCCTACAGAAAACATCGATAGCGGCAACCTTCGCGACTCGAAAAAATTACGAACCAGGAAAAAGCGGGCAAAAAATTGTTGTCGTGTTATTTAGGAAAGAAACAAAGTCCGGAGGGTGCATAATGAATTAGCAAGCGTTAAAAGAGATAACTCAGAGGTAATTTAGAAGTTAAGCAAATGTTAGGAATTTTAATTTAGTTTAAAAGTACTGGCGGACAAGTGTTTTCAACTTTTACTTTTTTTTGAATTTAAAGGTCGTAAAGCTTTTTCCTTTCGTTTAACGAAATGAATCGGTAGTTTTTCAAGCTTTACACAAGTTAATCAATAAGACGAAAGCATGAAATACTTGAATACATATCTCCGTACAGAAGAGTTTGTTTGGATTACATTTATTTCTTACATCGCTTCTTACATCGCGGCAGCTTGAAGTAGAAGAAAAATATATTTTCCGACTACCAGTTTGGTAAATTGCATTTATAAAATTCTATTTGGCCATATCGGAAGTTGTTAGATTAATGTTACCATTTCTTGATTAGTTGTCATGACGAGAGCTAACTGCAAAGTAAGTGAAGTGGTGTTTAGTAACAGTTATTAACGACATCCACTTTTGTTAGAAATTATTTAAAATTTTAAAACAGGTTACCTATATCAAAAGTGGAAGAAATATTAAGAGCTAAGTCTCTGCCTTAACAGAATAAATCTCACTTACCTCCCTCGCTACGTAACTAACACATAGAAAGCCTTGCTGTGTAACCATAAAACACTAGAAATAAATATAATATCTGATTACCAATGCCGGGAGCACACTAGTCCAGCAAAGGGCAGAGTACAATTAAAAATAAAAATCAAAATAAGTTAAAAGTGTAAATAATTAAACGTCAAAGAATGATTAGCATACAAAAAAGTTGTCATGAAAAATGCAAAATAAAATCAAAATTACAACTCAACACAAGGACGCGCAAGCCTGTTTAAATAATACAGGATAAAATATTATGAATAATCAGAACAAAAAAGTCCCTGCAGTAATGTAAGATCTTACTTTTACTTTTGAACCTTATCGTATCCTTTAAGGATGTTAAACTTATAAAGAAAATTCTTGCGTTACCCTAACAGAATGCAAAACCAACAAAATTATAAACTATGCACATCTAATGTGTTCAAATAATTAAAGTTATCAAAATTAATATAATTGAATAAATGAAAATATCAAGTTAAATACAAATCAAAGAAACCAGTCCGATATTATACGAAATACATAAAATATATTAAGCTTTAAGAAAGCATTTATCTGATCTTGATGATGCTGTGCTTGCCTATTACGTAAAGAATGATAATAACGTAAATCTGGAATCACTATAGAGATGTTTAGGATACTGGTAAAATTCCATACAGAACCACATGGGTACACCAACTTGCCAAAAATTAGTTTTCCAAATATTCCAATCGAATAAATTATTGTTGACGACACAAGCCAAAAAAGAAAGAAAGGAAGAAGGCTGCAATAAAAATTTGAAGCTATAAGATACCATAAAACAAAAAACCAAGGAAACTTACCAACATGTGCCTTCTAACTCAAAATATGTAAGTTCAGAAAGATAATACACAAAACTATACCAAATCCGGAAAAATAACGAAAATATGTGTAAAAGGCTTCTTTAACTTATATAAATTAGCACATCTAAATTAGGAGGACTTAACTGATTCCTGAATTTTCAGGATTAAACTGGCAATCGGCTGGTTTCACTGCCCAGATTAAAAAGGAAGAATTTTCCACCAATTCTCTAAATTATAGAAAACGTTACCAAAAACCAAAAGTAAAAAATTACTAGAAATGAATGAATCGAACAATTGGAGAAAGGCCAGCAACCCGCAGGGCATCAAAAATTAAAAGGTTGACTAAATATCAAGAATTTAGAAAATAAATTAAAACTAGGTAAATAAATATATTAATAACCCACCCCAGAAAAAGGGAGTAACAAAGGATAAAAAGTAAAAAAGTAAGTAATAGATAAATAGGTATAACACGGTATTGGAGTAGCTATTATTTAATTCAGTGTTTCTCAACCTTTTTGGACCAAACGCCCACTTTGTCAGGTCCGATTCTTAATTCGCCCACTTTAATTTTTAAAAGCTTAAAATTGCATAATAATCCACAAAATAATGTAGGTTAGCTTTGGGTTTGGCGTTAGTAAGATAAACAAAGAAATTTGAAAGGAACAAAAGTAAAATAATATTTATTACTTATAATTTTAACCTAACATACAAAAAATAAGATACATGAAAGTAAAATATTTACTATAATTTTAGCCTAACATACAAATAATAAGCTACATGAAATTTAAAGTTTTAATGGGAACCTTGAGGTCGGTGATCTTTGCAAAGTTTAATAATATTTGGTTCTAGTTTCGAAAGATATAATCTTAAGTCACCTTATTCGCAAATTTTTAGTCGATTTCTTTGCTTAGTCAGTATTTGGGAAACAGCACTGAAACCCTTTTCAACTAAATATGAAGTTGGAAACGCCATAATTAAAACTAATTTCCATCCACAGCGGTTGAAATGTGTTACTAATTTCGATCCAAAATTCTTCCAAACTGTTATGTTCAAATAAAAGTTTTGCTTCAATATTTGCTTGCAAATCTATTAACATTTCTTGGATATGTGAAGGTACATTAGCAGGATAAATGGATTAATAACCAAAGTGAATTCGCCCACGCAAAATGACCATCGCCCCCTAAAAGCGGATAGTCAGATAATCGCCCACCTTAAGATGTCAATCGCCCATCAGGGGGCGATATCGCCCACGTTGAGAAACACTGATTTAATTAATTACAAGGACAAAAAACTATCATTTAATCCTTCGCTACAAAGAATGCGGCGACGATGGATTAAATGACAACCTCAAAACACAACAAGTGTTTTACTCCACTACTAAAAAGATACAATAAGATAATCAATTAAATTATAACCGTCCAACACTAAAGAAGGAAATGGAAAATGAAGTTGAAAATCAGGAATGGGAAATAGAAAAACAACATTTACAAAACAAATACAGAAGAAGGATTAGAAGGCTATACTGGCTAAGCCAGGTTGACTTTGCGAATTTGACTGTAAATTAAAGCTGCCAATTTAATAGAGATGAGATAAACATCCAAAAATAAAAGTTACAAAAGAATTCCGACCCTCCGACTTGGTTTCCCGAAAGAAGCTCCAAGATCAAATGGACGTTCAACTAAAGCAACAAAAATTAATAAACCCACCAATTCACTAGGTCAAAGATAATAAATAAATTCAGGATCGATTTATTTATAAAAATGTTTTCTAATGACTGAAAACAAATTGGTTAATTATCAAATCGAGCAAATATAGTGCGGAGATAAGACTTGCACATTTACATGAGGGGAAAAAACCCTTTTTACATAAATTAAACATATAAAATTAGGATCCAAAACAAGGAACTAATCAGTAAACAGAGAGCCTAAAGAGAAAAAAAAATGCTATAAAATTTGGACCTAAAAAATATAGGTTGACATATAAAAAAAGCATCGATGACGTCATGGCGCAAGAGTATGACCATGAAAAAAATATTTAAACCCATCAGTTTGTGGAAAATAATTTGTTATAAAACTTTTGTCTAAAACTTTTTTTTCAAAAACTAATAATAAAGGCTCCAGCATCAAGGTTCCTTACTTTTTATTCACCCTGTATAAATAAATGTTATACATCTTAAAACGCAGGCTTTATAGTACATTAGAAACCCGTAAACAATTTTCACTGGATGTGTTAAAGTTCTTTGTTTAAAAAACGGAAGTAGATTTGCTTGAAGAAAATATCGCGCTCAAGATGGCACTTTGACTGTTTCAATTATTCAGAGTATTGTTATATCCATACATTTTGGATTTTATTCGATCTTTCGCTGGAAATACTGTAGAGGCGTCCCATTTCTCTAACAGTGCTTTCAATGACGCTTGGGATATGTTTTATTGTTTTAAAATCCCAAGCCTCTTTCCCATTTTAACTTCTCCCTTTTGCTGTTACGTATATTGCTTTTACCAAACAAAATCTTATAAAAAAGGGAATTTAATGCTATTTTTGTCGATAAAGTTCGTGCAAAGGATATACAGGGTGTCTTTACGTCGAGTACCCTGCTATTTTAAATTTGAATTCTTTGAAAAAGGGAGATTTGTTTAGCACTATTTATATTAAAATGTCCTGAACTGAGTTCAAATAACAATGTGTGAAAAAAGTTATGAATAAGAGTTGTATCTTTTTAAATATTACCTGGATGAAAAGATTATTCCAATAAAAGTAGTATGACAGTTAGGTAGGTATATCTTAGTGACCTCAAAAATTTTACATCCTTGTCGTTTACGTTGCTATGACGACTAAATACTTTTTTTAATGGCAACCCCATTTTTTTATTTTAAGGAAATGTTTTTTGGTTAAATTTAACCCTTAACCGGTCAAGGTTTGCCTAACAGGCACATTCTGGTGGTTTTTCGGATCTATTTTTTCGCAGAAAAATTATTGGACCTTGGGTATTTTATTTATCCTTCACTAGTGTACATTACGTACGTTTTTGCTTTTGTTGATAAATTTTTTCTCTTTAGATCCTTTAAAAAAAATATTAAACTTTTTTGTTACACAACCGGTCAGTTGTGCCTGTCAGGCACATGTTGCAAAATGTCATTTGTTACTGCAGTGTGCCTAGTAGACACACCTTGTCCGGTACTATTAGTAAAATACCTTGACCGGTTAACAATAAGGAAAGTAATAAATTCCATAACTTGGTAAAATAAAACAATTTAAACAATCAAATATTCAAAACGAACTTCACTAACAACCAAGCAACGAGGCAGGCAGCTTTGAAACTCTGGAAACGCTGGCTAATATTTTTGGATGAATCCTTGCAACTTTAGCCCTAATTATTTCTTTAAGTTCGACTAAATTATCTGGTTTTCAAGTGACCCTAAAAAGATTTCAAATGGATTAAAACCTGGCGATCTAGCTGGTCACTCAGTGCCCCCACCCCTTCTAGCAATTTACCTACGAGAGATGTTACCAAGCAAAAACCAATTCATTAAATAAATAGTAAAAATAAGAAAAGCAAAAGCAGTCTTCCATAGAAAACTAGGTGCACGTTCTAAGAACAAGTGTTCGAGGCTGAAATATTTAATTTATTAATTAATAAAAATGAGAGAAGTTACGAATGCACTAGTTTACTATTCCCCAGACGAAAGCCATAAACTATCCCAAGGATTTGCCTAAGCATGAAAAACCCAGACAGACTTAAGTATAAGTAACATATGAAGGGAAAGGTGTGTGTATGCTCTGATAACCGAAAGTGGTTGAAAAATAGTACAGTATCAAGGGTGACTGCGCGCCCAACGATGCAATTACGTTTTGCAGTGACATGACCGTAAGTAAAGTGTAATAATAAAGTGGTACCTCTCACTTAGCGACCGTTACTTGTAGTGGGAACCTTGCATGTTGTGCATGTATAATCAAATGATTAGGCCACAGGGAAGATCATTACAAAGGGATAATAGCTGGTGGCGGAAGAGCTACTTCTGGTTGTACCTGTCAGATTTTGCGATAGCGTATATGAGAGTTGTCCGGGCAGACTCAGAATTAGGATATTGCTGAGAGTGTGAGGCCCTTATTGGCTCTTTGAGAAGGGAGCTCTGAGGTAGCTCCAGAACACGCAGGTGGTCGGTAAACAAGGGCTAGCCCGTGAAGAAGATGATGGAGACCCAAAGAAGTAGTAGGTCGGGGACACCCGTTGAGTACGCCTTAAGCAGCAATTGGGTTTTACGCCGCCACTGGAACTACAAGGGTGTCGCACGTGCTATTTGTGTCCCTCATTTTCTGTCCGTTTTACGTAAGACGAGAGGTTAACGGTGAGTTTATTAAACAGTCGACTAATATAACTAACTAATAAACGAATTTATATCTAGCAAATGACACAAAGATGGCAACAATTTTCACCTTTACCGTAACACAAGGCAAAGTAAATCAAGCTGACATCTTATGGCGCAGCAACGAAAATGAAACTAAATTGTGCAAATAAGCAACCTACACACGCTTTAGTATAAAAGCGTCCAGCATGTTCCGCTTTTAAATTTAACACTAATGGTTGAATCTGAATTTTCTGAATTTATAGACACGTAAAATCAGAACAATCAACTATCAAAAAAAATGTAATATATCTGCGATAAATATAATTAAACTATTATTTATTTTTATTTAAATAAGTGCTACTTTATTACTTCAAAGAAAAGTCTTAAGATATACCTTCAATAAATTCAATATCCTGCCCCTAACGTATTGTTTGGGAATATTTTATTTATGATTATGTGTTACTAAAAAGAAAGCGGGATATTATTACAAAACTGGTGGTTGAATTATTAGCAACCTTTAAAGAATATGGAATGCCACCGGATTTGTTAAAAACAGATAAACAAGTAGCAATTTTCAGGCTTTTATTTATGGCTTACAGGATGATAGGTGTGTTAATCTACGCTGCAGTGCCGTTTATATCAATTTAGAACTGTGAAACAAATAGATCACAACTAATGAGGAGCCGTGGAATACCGTATGGTTCGGTAATGTCCAGATTTATCTTACCAATTAACCCTCCTACTACCGAGTGGGGTACAAACGTACCCCAAGCGTAGTTTTTCTTGGTTAAATGTATGAAATTGGTGTTTCTGGTATTTGAGCTTTTAAGACATTGTCATTTGAAGTTTCTGGAACCTACACATTCGTATAGTACCTTGCAGTTATGAAAAATAATTGATGTATGAAGAAAAATACCGCTTGGGGTGCATTTGTACCCCACTCGGTAGCTTATGTACTTATGTAAAATTTTAACAATTGTTCAGTTGTATATTCGATTTCCGAACATTTTTCCAATGTGTATTTGATTCTACTCAGACGGTAGGTAATTCGGAACGCACCTCTGCGGTAGGTAATTTCGGAACGCGCCTCTGGCGGTCATACGCAGTTGCTTTGTGTTCGTATGCATTTGTATGACGCGACGTGCCTATAGCTTTCACGAGATTTGTTAGTTTTTACGTCAAAAACTAAAGTTCATAAACCTGCCTCAAAACAATATCCTGGTGCCATAAAGGAAAAAAAAATTTGGGGTACGAATGTACCCCACTCGGTAGTCTACGTAACAAAATTTACACGGTAGCAGGAGGGTTAAGTAGATTTTTCACAACGAAGGGAAATTGGGAAAGCATATCTAGTCGGCATTTGTATTACTTCCACACTTGCAGTTGCAATACTAACGTTATTATTCCATTGCCGGCATTGGCATGAAACTTGCCACACCTGTCTTGTAGACTTGTAGTCTTGCACAGGATGGCGAGAGACAGAAAAAAACATAAGTTTGTCCTTTTCTGGATATTAGATAAACCCGTAACTTCCGTGCCCATATTACCATGATAAGGTTCACTACCAGGGATGGATGTCATGGATTCTTATAATTGGGTAACTGCCAAGGAATGATAATGGCATTAATAAATGGATAGGAACTGAACCACCTGGATTTGTAGGCTTTTTAACACAGCCTTTGCATATAAAGAATTTTGATATTACTTAAAAAATATTTCCTATAAAACTGATTAATTAAAAACACAAAAACAAACACAAAAAGCGCTTCAACAAATGTCATTTCTTTGCTTGCTTGTTTATCGGTCGAAATGTATGCTTACGAGTGAGACAGGGATCTGAACACAGGTCGACTGCTATAGACTGTCAGGCTAGAATACTTCCGACTTTCGTCCTTGGACGAAACCTATTTTACCCCGTATATGAAAGAGGACAGAGTTTCAAATTTTCTGCGCACTAAAAACCTTGGTCGGGGTCGAATCCGAGACCTGTAGTTTTCAAAGCAACCATGCTATTCCTCTATAGCACTGAGATCGGCTGAAGGGAAATGTAAATGGAGAACTGGAAAATGAAGAAACTAAAGTTAAAGGAAATGCCTATGTTGACCAAATCAGAGACAGATGAAGAACATCAAACAACCAAAATATGTCAAAGGCACTAATATTGATATATTTTTGAAAAAATAGTGAAATTGTTCAATAAATAAACTTCAGCGTATACTACTTACAGTTTTTGCTTTGAACCACATTCTAAAACAATAACGTAATTTACACTAATAAACGATCCTTGGAGTAAACCACCATGCATAGATATAGTTAAACGACATCGGAGGGTTGTACAACCGAAATAGGACAAATAAAAATTATTATCGATGAAAAAAGTTCGTATCCAAGGCTGATCTTTAAAGTTCAAAGAAGAAACGTAAAACGAAGTGGAAGAAGAAGAAAAGACGGATAAAGAAGGTGGAAAAAAAGAAAAGGGGGAAGAAAATTGAGGAGAGGAATCAGAAGGGGAAGCAATAGAAGAAGAATACTATTTATCAGAATAATAAATCTTCTACAAAAGGTACCTAAATATTTACCGAGCGCTTCTACTTCAATTCCAATTTATCGTCGCTGGGTGAGCAAAACCTTCTATGTGTCATTTTGTTCTGCAACAGGGTTTTTGTCGATTTCGATTATTTTGGCCTTTCTGTGGTGTTTGATAAAACCTCCTACTTGCTAAATAGTGTATAAAAATTATTAGAAATAATTTTCAAAATAATATTACGTTAAAGCTATGAGTATTACAAAATGTTGTTTTTGGTACATAGAAGGTTTTGCCCGCCAAGCGATGTTATGTAGAATAGTTATACAAAATAATTCGCCATTCTTCTTTGAACACCTTTTATGTTATCACAGGCCTTACAAGGACTCTTATTCATTATTCATTATTCCTCAAACATATTCCTTCTTTTAGCTATGCCATAAAAACGAATTCATGCATTCTGCTCTTCCTTGTTAGTTATAATTGGTAAATACTAATCAAAGGGGTACAATATTTACTACGTATTAATTGATTCCTAATTATAATTTAATGGTTATTTAAAGCACTGTAGTGACCAGCAACAGTCCAAAGAGAGATATTGGTAAGTGAAAAGGGAGCTCAATGACAATTAACGTTAAATACATTAAAATTTGGAGTTACCTCTTTAGTTTTTTCTATACAAATACTATACGGGTTTGTACATTTAACTGAATACTATATCGTCTATTAAATGTCTACAGTGCAAGCACTATTAACTGTAAACTGTAATCACTATTAATTATTGTTAAACTTTTATGTGGAAAATTCAGTTAAGCTGCAAACACGGGGCGCAATTGATGTTAGAGGACCTTCCGAATGTCCGTTTTGTTATAGCTATTCTCGACATGAAGACCGTGGGTTTGGCATGATGATGTGAATTGGTATATATCCGTATGAGTAGGTTTACGATAAACGGAGTGTCCAAGATCACCACTCGACTTGCGGGTCACCAGTACCTATGTCAAGGAAAGTCTTCTATGCCATCTACATAACGGAGATCTTAGATTTTAAAACAAAGAATTCCAGGGTTATAGCCTCAAAAGATTATATTTATTTATAATGCTCGCAACCACCGGAGAAAGGAGAGAACTCATAGCAGCGGCTGTCACTTGCTCATCGAATTGGTTGTTAAAAAGGAAATATGTGGAAGAAAGACACTTTTCAACGAGAATGGCCGAACTTGCAGGTTTGCCAATTTGAACTAATTGAACTGTTCGATGATACCTACTGAATGAGAGATAGGGACCTTAGTGAACAGAGAAGTAACATCAAAACTAACAAGCAGGTCATTAGGGTCTCCGGTGAGATTGTTGATGAGGTTTACATAGTGAGAACAGTTTAGGATATATGAAGATTTCTCTTATATTCCAAGAATGCCAGCAAGAATTTGGCCAAGCTGTAGACAGGGGAATTTATGCTATTAACAATGCGGTGGTGATAGGTCTCCTGTTTGTAAATTTTAAGACCTTTTTACAACCTCGGCGGTTTGGATTCATGGGGGGGTTAGACAACGTTGAACATCTTATGAAAGGTCACATGATTTGATGAGTGATACATCGATTATAGAAGTGGGGTCACGAGGAATGGCGGTATGCATTGTCCTGACGAAGATCATTCACTTTAGCAACATATTGAGTGCCATTACCCTTTTCAGCTGGTAATATAACGCCAGAGTTGAATTAATCGAAGACTTTTAAGTTTAACAATGAGGACTCAGCTGAAGTTAAAGTTAAGAAGAATAATTCACCACGGTTTTGCAACGTATATCGTTAGACGAACTATTTTTGGGGTTTAGGGAGAGAGGAAGGTGCTTGGCACGTTGAGTGCCCTTCTAGTGCCCCCTTTTTCTCCTAATAAAGCCCCTTAAGAAAGCGAGCGAAACTTTAAGCCCTTCTTTCTCAACCATGACTCGGTCTCAACCCGGAGGACATTCCTTTAACATTACCTTATTTAGTTTTTGTGTGGTTTCAGTTTTGTTAATTATTGAAAAAAATAATTTTCAGTTCCAACGATTACTTATTACGTTTTACCTGTTCTACAGTTTAGTTGTTACCGTTGTGTTATCGTCTAAACTGAAATAAAACAGCTAATTTCTTGAGAAATTGGTTTATTTAATGCACTAAAATTATACATATTATCAGTTAACCTCTACTGAGATTTAACACAACGATGCTGTTTAGTTGCTTGTGCCTGCGCTTGCACTTGCTGTGTTTACATTCTAGTGAACGAATAATCGGCCTACAGAACAGTGATCTGACAGAGTTACTTTTATATCAGAATGTAAAAAGTAATCTAAGGACTTTAATTACAACCCTCTAGAGACAAACCTAAAAAATTAAAAGTTGACATTGTGATTGTAAATTCTAAAACTTACAGTAGACATAGCTTTAGCTTTCCGTGGCCCAGCCTTTTGCATGCATTCTTTTTTATAGACAGTATTATCTCAAGTACATACCAAAATTACACACATTTGCATATATTTGAATAGATAATATTAACAGCGATTGATTTTAACATTAATAGTAACTGATGTACATTCATATGCATTTAATTAGTTACAAAATTATATATTCTGAATTAATACATACGTTTGTCTACCTCATACATTACACTATCAAATGCAGTAATTGAAATGGCCACTTACAGCTAACGTGAACATGTAAGAAAGATAATAAAATGCAGTAATTAATACCTAACGCTTCAAAAACACAAAATTAGGATATGTTATTTCGAAAACTTTATTTTAAATTGAAAGTTTCAAGAATAAAGGAAACACAAATATCAAAATTATTCAAAAGTTGTTGTAGTGTCTGCTTCGTCTGATTATAAAAATTGCAGAAATTTTTTCAAGGTCCAAAACTGAGGAAAATTGCGAATATAAGTCTTAAATGATTACTTACAGGAAAAGTAACATGAGAAATAAGACTATTAAACACAGCAAAAATTATTATCAAGAATAAAATTTTCTGAGAAATCAATAATAAAAAAGTTGTTCTTCTTGTATCACCTATCCGTGGACACATTGTATATGTGCAAAATATACTTTCGAAACTGAACGTTTAATCCAAAACGGCCAAAAGTAAGGGCATTAAGTACGAGTAAAACATGACCATGGTAACTTCAGAATAGATGTCGCGGCTTTTTAGGTTAATTATACAGAAAATAGACAAGTTTGACAGGATTATATAACTCCATACTGGACATAGTATTTAATGCTGAAGTTTGCAGATGCTAAACAACTATATAATACTCTGGCAGAACCATAATTAAATGTAATATAAACATACAGAAATCCTCAACGGGTACAAAATAGCAGATACTAAACCAACAAAAGCTTTAGTTGTTACTCGTATATTTCAAGGGAAAATCCTTCAAAAATCGAATTCACATAATCATTCGTTTTTTAATACTTTTCTTAATGTAATTAGAATATGGCAAATGCAAAGCTTTGATTAAGTTACTTATTTTATATTTTTGGTTTTGTGCTGAAATACAATATTTTTACATACTTTGGCATGTATGAAGGTAGTAGAAGAAGGACAATTTTAGCATGTTAAAAGAAACAAAATTTAAAACAATTAGGAAGAAAATCTCTAACTTACTTTAAAAATTTCGGTGTTAAACGAGAAAATTTTGTGACGTGGAACATTGCAGAATATTTCACTTTGAACAACTTACTGGAATTGCAAAATAAAATTTGGATTTTCAAGATTTCAGATCGACATTGCAAAAAATTGTAGAGGACATGGCATTCAAATACAAACAAGATCCTTTCGGCTTTAGGACTGAATCCTGAATTCGAAGACTAGTACCGCAGGTTGGGGATTGAGGCGTAGGAGCCAGCAACAAAGAAGACTCGGACAAGGACAGGCAATAATTTACGATGACTATTAGCAAGGAAATGAACTATGAGACTAGCTACCTAAAATAAAAATCAGGAAAGGATTGACGCAGCAGGTCTATCCGAAACAAAGAGAAAAGAGAGAGTAAATGAAAAATCGGTTGATAACCTACACAGTGGGTCAGGTGTTGATAAGTCTGAAAGGGCAGTATCGGATGAATCTATTTTAACACACAAAGAACTATACCAAAGATTTAGAATGTTAGTCTACAGAATTATAATACTAACGATATGTCTATATGGGCATAAAACTGTCACAATTGGAGTATATGGTCCAACGGATCACTTGAAACAATGGATAAAAGATAATTTCTATCTAAAACAAAAAAGTACCAAGAAATAATTCTAACTCGACATACCAACGGAAGAATGGGATTGAAACAAAAAGACGAAGAATTACGCCAATATGGAGAGAATATTAGTAACTAATCAGGGGAGTTATTATTAAAAACTATAAAGATCTTCACCTAAATATACTAAATGGCTTCTATGCTCACAAGAATATACAGGGTGTTAGGTAATGCTTCTGCCAAACTTTGGGAATAGTTTTATAATGACAAATGGAGCAAAAAAGTATTATACAATTTTTGTTCTAACATGCATAGTTTCTGAGAAAAAGCATGCTTTAATTTTACTTTTTATTCTGGGGAAAAACAAAAACAAAGGGTTAAAGATACAGGAGCAATATTTTTACGGATAAATAAGAGTCTAATACATCAAGTAACAATAAAACTTTATTAACAACCACAAAATAATTAAAAAGAAAAAAATGCAACTGAGAAAAAAATTGCATAAGAATTTTTTATCCCTTTTATCATTACAAACCCACCCCTAAAGTTTGGCAGAAGCATTACCTAACACCCTGTATGTATATATAAATTTACATAGGAAAGACCGACACTGGAACAGAATTCAATTTTCGACTATTTTATTATAGAACAAAGATCATGTATATAAATACAGGACTTCCGAGTAAAACGGGGACCTAACTGTAGATCTGATCACTATGTACTCGACTTAAAAGTAGCTTGGCCTCTTAGAACTAATGCTGACAAAGTAGTACTGGATAATACAGAAGAAGAGCAAAATACAAAAGAAAAGGTATGTATAAATTGTACATGTTATCAGAACCTAGCATTAAAATTTTATAGGAAGATATTTAGATTAGAGAATGACCTCGAAACATAATGATATCATAAAAAAAGCACTACATAATGTTGTCTATCAAACACTTGGAATTATAAACAAAAAAAAGGAAAGAACAGAAACCTTTTTGGATGACAAGAAATATAAACAACAGATAAAAAATACAATAGAAGGTTAACCCAGCAAACTCGCGAAAGAAGAGAAGAATATAAAGAAGAAAATAAAACTAAGAAGAAGAAGTAAAGAAATAAGGAACACTGTGAACAGCAATGAAATCAAATTGAAGGCATGATCATGGTCTACGGAAGTTTGGAAAACGATAAAAGGAAGGAAGAAAAACAATACATATCAAGATTGTCGATTAATAAGTATAAAACAATATCAAAAATATTACGAGAAGTTACTAAAGCTTTGGTTTCCTAGGAAGCGGTGCCGTCATTTAGCGGCCGTAAAAGTACGGTGGGTGACGTCACGAAAAACGGTGTCGTGTTTTTTAAGCGAAGTGTTTTCCAAAAGAGCGGTAGCGCACACCCAACGTAATAGAGCGGTGCCGTCTCATCTGAAGCGGTGAGCCAGTACGGTACGAATCAGTTCAGCAACGTTTTTTGGCGGTGTGTCTTGTGTATATAGTCCAGTCAAAATAGACATAACAGTTCGGAATAATTCGCAACGGCCGTATTTTTTCACCGTTTCTCTGACGTCACCAACCGCATTTTTACGGCCGTTAAATGGCGGCACCGCTTCCTAGGAAACCAAAGCTTAACGGAAACCCACAGCAAATACATAGGTAGAGTACAACACAAAAGAAAGAAAAGAGACGATGACTAACAACTGAAGAGAAAATTTAAGAATACGTATTGAATATATTCAAGATGATCGGGACTAGCTAACATAGCTATTATAGAACTAGTAAACTATGAAATGAAAGAAATCATAAGTCGAATTACAAAATTACTGCATAAATTCATTACGCCAGTGCAGATCCCCGAAGAATGGAGAAAGGTGTAATTATATATCTTGCCTTCAGCGACCTACAACCTACAACCATATTATGTAAGCTCTGGAATCATACAATGACTCTATAACAACAATAAATCCTATGTTAACAGAGGGGAAAGCAATTCTCAGGAGCCATATGAATAACAAAATGACTCCGTCAAGGGAAAGGTGTAGTTTATCACCAATATTATTTAAACTTTACCTAGAAATAGTATTACAAGAATGGAAGAGAAACTGCACAGGAACGGATATACCGATTAAGGAAAACTATGTAGCTTCTTACACTTAATTTTTCGGACGATCAAGTGCTTATGACCCAAGATTCATCCGTGGTGGGGGACTACAAGTAAGCTCATAAAAGACGGAAGATCTAGTTCGAAGTTTTCATAGATGACGAGATACATGTAGCCACTACAATTTAAGTACCTGAGAGCCATTGTAGATCGAAAAGGAATAGAAGATGGGGAAATAAAACACAAAATCCAAGAAAGTAGAAAAGTAATCGGCTGCCTTAACTTAGTTTTAAGGTTGCGCTGCCTAAATTTAATATACACTGTTAAATTACGAAATTTCAAATCAAATCCTTCTTTAACAGATTAACTTACTTTACTTTAGCGTTTTAGGGTATATCAATTGAAACTTTCCTGTTAAAAAAAGTGGAATAAAAAAGAAAAGCTTAATTATTACTATTTGAAAAACATTCGACCCCTTTTCAAGTGACTTTAACTACTTTAAAACTACACTAAACAAAAAAGCACAGTCCTTGAATTTACTTTTTAGGTTAAAAACATACTGGTTAAACAGTTCACGAACGTCGTTTTTTACTTACTTGGGATTTTGTTACGTTTACTGCTTTAAATTTAGAGAAGAAACCTGCTTTTCCCCCTGAAGTGGAGATTTTATGACTTTTAGAGGGTAAATTAAAGGCCCAACTTTGATGCACGTAACATAAACAACTAACGAGGTCCCTGTATGTCCTAACTTCTTACTACCCAAAAATTCATACGCATTAGCTAACTGTGATTCATTATTATTTCAGTGCTATTTTATTACTGTTTTGTCATTTCTATTTCATTCCGTTTTCGTTTACTGAGCTTATTTATTCAAATGTAAAATCATTTGCTTTGATGCTGACTGTTAGAATTCTTACAAAAACTATTTCTATGAAACCTAGACGTATAACACCCAAGAGGCTTTTATTACAAGAAACATGCAGGTTAACCATTTACATAATTCAGTTTCACTGTCTTTGGGCCGTTGTAACTTGTCGTAAAGTTGCTTTTTATTCTGTGTTTTGAGAATGTACGCCTAATTTACTCTGCAAGACCATGTTTGCTTTATTTCGTAATATTAAAATATAACAGCGACCTTTTCCTTACGTGCATTTGGTAAGATAACGTGCGATCACAAAAAAAAAATTATAAGGTAGGTATACGTATATTGTATATTAGTTCACTACTGTTCTGTTTGTGGTGAAGTTGGAAATGTTTGCGGTTTGTTACGCAACCTAACATTGATTTCAATTCTTCTTTAGTCATTACTAAATCTCTGAACAATTAACCACAAAGCTAAATTACCTCTTCAAGATAACCTGTATTTAGACCTGAGCTCGAGAGTCAAAAATTAATACCAAACTTTAACTAATGGCCATATTTTAATGGCCTTCCTAAATATTTACTTACTATGGCCTATAGCTAGCTCAATAGGTTTTTACTTAAAATATTTCAGCTTTGTTTGAAATTACCGATTCCTACAACACACCCACCTATGAACAGATTGGTGTACTTACTAAAATTATTCACCAATGTACATGTAGAAAAAATATTAAAGATAATCAAACATAAACCCAGAAATGTTTGTCCCCACCAAGAATTTTAATAAGGCGAGTTGCTTCAGGCAAAGAATCAATGCTGGAGCAGGCGTTCCTCTACGCATTTTTCTTATTACTGCGAATGCGGTCCGTATAAGGTTGTTAGAATCTTTTGAATAGATCCCAGTCTTCTGGTTGGTGGGAGCGCAGGGCTCTGTTAAGAAGCCTACGCGTCTCTTATTTCTCATATGAGGTATTAATCGCTCCAAGCAAGACAGAAGTGAAGGTCTCAATATCCCCAGTGGTTTTTGGGACCTTGAGTTGTGGTAACCCCTCGTTGAGGGACATACGATAGGCTGCCCAATTGGTAGTTTTAGGAATTTTGTAGAACTGAACCACCGTAGCCACCGAAGCCAGCGTCTATAGCAAATTTGATGTGACGGTGATCCGATAAAGAAGGCTCGGCCGCGATATGCCAGTCTTTGATAAAGTAGGCTACGAAAACTAAAGCCAATGTGATGTCAATGACTTCCTGCCTACTTTGAGTAATAAAAGTCGACCGAGTACCCTGATTTTGAATCACTAAGTCACTAGTGTACAGGTACGACAAAAGGCATGTACCTCTAACGCCCGAATTGCCTCAGTAAGTGTGGTGCGCGTTGGCATCGCAGCTTACAATAAGGGGAAGTTTCCCTATATTGCAGTAGTTAATTAGCTCCTCAAGTTCAGGTGATGGTAGCGGAGTTGGAGAGTCGTAGGGCAAGTACACAGAGCTAACTGCGACGTCGAAACTGTTGTAGCTGCAAGACAGACGGGTTTTACTGACCACCAGATCTCGATTCAAGAAAATCGATATTTAAGTTAGTTGAAACGTATCATGTTCTGAGTGTAACGGCGCTACCAAAGTGATAAATCAAACCATTAGAGGGGTCTAATCCCCTAATAGATCCATAATGAACCTATGGTTCTTAAATCAGAGCTATGTCGATCTGTCCCAAGGCAACCTGCCGACTTACTATAGCCGACGGCGAGGTGCCATGTAGTAGATCGATTTGAGGTATTTCCATTTTTAATATTTGTTTTTTAACTTAACTTTCTGGGTCGTCGTCGGACTTCTCTCCGTCTGATAGACTGGACGTCGCAAAGTCCAGGTCCGCTGCGACCGTAGTCATCTTTTCTTCAGCGCCATCCCGCGGGTCTTCAGAGGTTCCCGCTGTGGTGCTACGAGGCGCTTCCTCCTAAGTGGTCGGAGGGTTGCTTGTGTGAGCCAGTTTCCGTTCCCAAAAGGTAGCCGTCACCATCCCCTTCTGCTTAAGAAAGGCAGCCGACGCTTCGTTGGCTCCCATGATGATTTCATCCTGGTGTACAAAATGGATACTACCACTTAATACCGAAAAATGTGTCCATACTCCGTCTCCAGTAATAACCTGCGTGTGGTTGCTTCTCACTCGGATCTGGGAGTAATTATCACTGTAATTTATCTTGGTCAGAACATATTGCTACTATCTGCGATAAAGCGAACAGATCACTGTACCGTTTGAAAAATGCCTCTTTTAACCCTTCTGTTTACACGACTACAATATTATAGAAGATTTATATCAGACCTATACTTGAAATCTCCGGTCCTGTATGGCACCCTATCCTAAAAAGAGATCAGTTACATTTAAAAAATATACAGCACCGTGCAACTTGTCTTCCATGGGGATATATATCCGTCCATCCTACAACGAGAGGCTTCAAATATGTGGATTATCGACGTTTCTGCAACGTGACGACCTTATCATAACTTACCGTGTGCTTCAAAATTCGTTTCCTGTGGATCTCAGTAAACTATAAATTAAATACAGACACTAGACTTCGTGGTCATAATCTGAAGTTAAAACTAGACTTTAAAACAAGTGTACGTCAATATTTTTTAAGTAATCGTGTTTTCTCTATCTGGAACAATCTTCCTATGGATATAATTAGTGCATCTTCAGTTAATAGTTTCAAGAACAAATATGATTTGTATTCAGCTACACAATAATTCTCTTGATTATTATTATACTTAGTTACGACTTTAATAGCTTATTAAGTATCTCCTGTTATTGTATGTTACATTTCGTTAGAAAAGTTTCTCTCTTTATGTCAATTTTTACAGTTATTATTATGTAAGGTATACACCACTGTATCTTGTATTTTGGGGTATATGGGACATTAGTCCTCTGCCCACTACCTATATTTAATAATAATAATGAAATAATAATAATAGTAATTTACTTGAATTTGTATTGTTATCTAGAGTAACAACTGCATTTGACTTCTAAATAATCAAAGAAAAATTGTCTTTTCTTGAATCTATAATTAAACTTAAAGGGATACGAATTGTAAATTATTAGAATTTGGTTTCAACCTCCGAAATTATTGTTAATTATTAATAATTATTAATAATTTTGAGAAATATTTATATAGAAAAATAGCAGCTGCACAGGGATTTCATTTACTGAACCTCGGCTTTATAGGTCACTTTTTTTGTTCTGCCACATACGAAGAAAAAGTATTTTTGGTTAATAACTAAAGCTATTTCGATTAAATGTCATATTCGTTATTTCTGGCGATTTAAACCGATTGCCCTATAAGCTCAAATATTATTATTTTTTAAATCCGCTTCTGCAACCGATTTTAAACGGAGAACTGAATAAAAAAACCTTACATGTGATAGCTGTCAGAATACGAACAGGAACAAAGTAAGAGCAAATTACATAGACCACATTCTGCTTTGAAGTTTTGTACGAGTTCAAATTATACCAACATTTCAAGAAATAGGCACAACTTACATCTTAGGCATTCAGGCTGAATTATGTAGATAGCTAACCTACATATATCTTTTTACCCTTAAGCCGGAGGCCGTTTTATATTTCAGAATATTTATTCGACCTAACCTTGTGACATTTAGCGAGGGGAATGCTAACAGATTTTCACTGAATTTAGTACATATGACCTTGTCAATCTAATTTTTTGTTATGTTGTCATCTCGAATTTGCCAAAATAACTTGAAACTAAATAAATAAATAAATATTAAAAATATCTGTGTCTGCTATTAAGTAGAAGTTAGTTTGCTTACGTAAATTAACATTGAAATTTATGTTCGTAGTTTGGCTGTTTCTCCATGAAAATTAGACACATTAATCCATTGATTTACAATATTACATATGAGAAATTACTAACAGCTGCCCGTATGAAACATCAAACTTTTATTTTTAAACATCTTCCTTAATGATATCCTCGACCCCTGATTTTTATTTTTGAGCTATACAAAGATCATTTTCTTTTTTAATAATCGAAATCACGACTTCCTAAGCCAACATCTATGCCAATTTTATTTGTCGAAAAATGTTAAAAAAAATTAGCTGAAACAAAATTATTAAACTTAAAACCCATATTTAGTCCAGTCAATAAAGGGATTGTAGAATGCATGGAGGGTGTCACAATTTTTGACTTCAGGGCTTTGTTTGGAGTCGTTAGGATGTAAACATACTCAAAGTCCCCGGACATAGGTGGTGAGCGGGGTGCGGGGGGAGACTGAGAAGGTCTCTTTTTTTGTTTTTTTGCTTATATCTAGAAGATGGTGCATCTTAGCAAAAAGTCATTATATACAAAATCAAAGCTGATAAAATTTCCTACATTTTTTTCTTTTTTAAGTTTTTTTCTATCTCCAACCGTTTATGAGAAATCCGCTATCAAAAATCGTTAATATTCGAAAGAAGATATTTTGCCTCCCGTTTTTCGTTAAACTTTTCTCTCTAGCACCTCATCTCTTCGGTTTACAGCAAAATTCCCACAAAAGAAGTTGTACAGGATTAAATTTCCTTGAAAATGGTATATACATTTTATATTTTTTTTTCGAAAATTAGCGATTTTTGATAGCGGATATCCCATAAACGGTTGGAGATATAAAAAAACTTTACGAAGATAAAATGTGGGAAATTTTGTCAGCTTTGATTTTGTATATAATGACTTTTTCGCTAAGACGCACCTTATTCAAGATATAAGCAAAAAACCTAAGAAAGGGATCTTCTTGGTCCCCCCCTGCACCCCGCTCACCTCCTATGTCCGGGGACTTTTAGTATGTTTACCTCCTAACGACTCCAAACAAAGCCCTGAAGTCAAAAATTGTGACACCCTCCATGCATTCTACACCCCCCTATTGAACGTTCGTTGACTGGACTAATTACCATGTCGGCTTTATGCGTTTTAAAAATTGTTTAAAATGCAATCAAAGTATGAACGAATTTAACTATACATTCATTTCTAAATGAAGTTATTATTTGTTGAAAGGTCGAGATCTAGGCTTGCAAGTTCCAAGTATCCCAATGCGCGTCGACTGCTTATATTGAGTGGCCCTATCGGACTACAAATTTGCCAAACTAAGAGTACTTCCACCCCTGCAAGGGATATATATCGTTCCAAGCCTTTGGTTTAGAAGGCTAGAATACTAATCTTAAAGGCACCTATCTGGCTTCTAAGTTAAATTTTTGCCGATGGTGTAAACTAATGATACGTATTGTGTATGTGTTAAATTCTTATAAACAACAGTACAACGGTAACAACATTTTTATTCTTGGTGTTTCAAACATTTCTGAAATATAAGCACAGATGTTTTAGATCTACCTTAGTTGACATTTGACCTTTGAAAAACCTTATGCTTCGTACCATTTCCTACGTTGTATTATGTCAACTACCTACCAGAAAAATGTAGGTTCGAAGGATGCTAGTTTACTTTGCCTTTATTAAATTAAATATAAAATTACATTTTTGAAAGAATCAAATACAATTGGAACAATGAAATGTTCAAACTAGCGTGAGCCACGTGGCAGACTTTGGTATTTGGTAATTTATACAAGCTTGTTGCTAACTATTATTTTTAAAGGGCAAGTCCGACTTTGTTTTGCTTGTTTCATAATTGTCAATTAAAAAAATCCAGTTTCCTCTTGAAGGAAGACAAAAAAAATTAATTAGCTTTAGTCTGATTTATTCATGAACATAACAAATGAAAGATAGAATTAAATAATATCAAGATATTAACAGAAACAAATACGCAACTTTAAATATTTATTTATTTATCTACTTACTTACTTACTTGTTTATTTATTTTGATTACTAGCAAGTGGAGAATTAACAAGATAGAAACTAATTACAATTTTCCTATAATACTAGCCAGTTTTGAATTATATTGGTGTATACTCAACCACAAATAATTTTTCATAATTTCAAAGGTAGATTCTCCAAAGTGAAAGATCAGGACTAGAAAATACAAAAAGGAAAAGAAGAAAAAGCCCAAGATAAACAAAACACTGTTGAAAGAACCTAAAAGAGAAGAAAATACACACTCTGGCCGCATTTAGAGGATCCATGTTGGGGGAGTTCTGGCCTGACATGGCCAGTATTAGTACTTAATACTCCAGTGGCAGATAATCTCAGGTTCATCACCACGGTGGGGTGGCTTGAGTAGTCTGACAAAAGCGGGCTGTCTACGAGGTAGTACAAAGGGCCCATTTAGTGAGGGCTAAGTGCGTGTGGCTTAACAAGCTACTCTTCATTGTTAATTCAATTCAATCCAATCTGACAGTCTAGGATTCTGGACGGCCTAGGAAGCCTTCATAAACAGCAAAACAAATTCTATGTATTCTAGGCCGAGAAGTCGCTCTAAGCTCTAAATGTTCGGCAATTGGTTTTCCAAAAGAAGTTGTTAGGAAGCAGAGCTTCCGGTAGGAGAAGAATATCATGGTAGAAAAATCTGGCCACAATACTGCGATAGAAGGAAGTCATATTAATGAAAAATATTAGAAACGACTACGAATAATAAATATCCACAAAACCTCATCTCAACCAGGTCTTAAAATGAACTTGCCTAAATGTATGTATAAGGTAATTTACTATTTGTTACAATTGATTGATCTTTTAAAGGTCACTTAGACGTAAAAATCGGTTTACCAATTTACTTAATAGGTAATTAGGCGGCGCGGCGCGGCGTAATAAACATATAGAGAGAAAGAAAATACTTCTTTTAATTGCAGGGAGCTTATTGGAAACAAAATTTGAAGTCGGTGTAGTGACGGAGTCAACATTTATTATCCTTCCGAGTTTTAATCTAGAAAATTCTACTTTTATATTTACGCAATATAACGATTAAGGATCTAAAAAGAAAAGTCGATGGACCCTTTTAAGTGAGGCTTCCCACTTCCTAAGAAAAAAATTTTCAACCCAGATTCGAATACTGTCTCAGATTAAAAATCTAAACATTGAATTCTTGGGAACCATAAATTTAAAATTCGAATTCAGTTTTGAATTTCAATCAATCTATAGAACTTCTACTTTTTGATGAAACCAAATACGAGTATAATATTTATTTAAACCCAAAATCATGCTTCAAAACCGGCATTTTAATTACAGCCTGATTAACATAGCTTTAAGCAGCGGCAACATTTGCTAGTTACCTCCGTAATATACTGGTATTAATAATTGAATTACTTAAAGACCCGTTCTAAGCCTTAATATACTGAACTCTTACTCCCATTTATAGGAAACATATAACTAATGGCTATTTGCACCATCTGTGATTAAAATTTAAGCTCTACAGGGTAGCATAGATGTGCAGTGCTATTCCAGGAAAATTAGTAGTAGTTTAAGTACACTCAAAATTTTAAACCAAATTGGTGCAAAGAACCCCCAAGGCATTGATTTGCTAAACCCCAGTTCATTACTTGTTATCATCGCTATCGCAGGTTAAAAAAAATAAGAACCTTGGATTTTAAAACTAACTTTGAAATAGGTGGCCCGTAAAATCGAGAAAACTCAGACTCAGGTTAGGAGATTTTCAAATTCGCCCACAGCCCGTTATCATTATTTATCTATATAGTTTTCTCAGAACATTAGTTTTTTGACAATTAAAAGCATGTGCATTCCATACCTTTTTTTACTTTGAGAAACAGTTGGAATGTCATATATGTAACTAACAGATTTGCTACTACATTCACACAAATACATTTTAAAAATTCTGTAATGACATTTTTTTAGATATTTTTTATGGGTAAATTATAAGTACATTTTGACTACACCACAAAAATCTCGTCAGCTCATTCTCCAGTTGTTTAACCCAAAATTGGGTCAAATTTAATTATTTGCTTTTGTATGTCTAGCTTAACGAACGCGTTAGAAAGGTAGAAAATTACATAAATTTTATATATAAAATGTTTAAAAATAATTGGTTTTTCCTTGTGAATAACATTTTCTGTATCAAAAATGACATCTGATTTTTTTTTAATTTTTTAGTTAGCTTTTAATAATGTATGCTCAATCAGATTTTGTCCCTTTTCTCATGAAGATGACGGTTGAACATTCATCAATAGTAGGTGCTTATTTATTAATGGTCAAGTATACAAAAAAAAGTAAATTCTGCTTGTAAAATTTGCATTTTTTACAGTTTCCAAAAAATGTACTATTTGTACGAGCACATAGTTTGCATAGATTAGGAACTATTTGCATATTCTCCGTTATCTTCATCATCGGCTTATTCTGTACGCTTGAATGACCAATTAGCTTTAGCAATGCAGCAACATTATTTGATAGATCACTAAAATTTGCGCATAATTAAAACAATTTTTGGTTATACTTTGGAAATTTCTCGCCAGAATATTAAAAGTCAAATCGGTACCTATGTGTCTGAATATAAAAACAAAGCAACATTTCGCAGAAAAATCTGTTTCCGGTTTCAAAGGCACTAAAAAAAGCGTGCCATATAAAAATAAATTAAACATTCTAAAAGATTTCCCTGCGCCTGTCCAAACACAAAGAAGGAAAAGCAAAAATACAGGGTTTTCTGACGTAAATTACACACATATTCTAAGAACAAGACAAAGTAAATCAAGCTGACAACTTACAACGCAGCAACGACAGTGAAACTGAATTATGTAAATAGCTAACCTACATACGCCCTTCTATAAAAGCCTCGGAACTGTTCTCCCTTTTAAAATTTCACTGTAATGGCCGGACCTGAGTTGTTGGAGGTCAACATCAAAGCATTGAGGTTCTTAAATTTATGGCCACGTAAGAATGGCACGACCAAAGGGCCGTGGAGAATTTTAAAGGACCTTTTTTTGATTATTTATGTAACGCCGTCATTTATATCACTTACGGTGGGCATTTACATTGATATGTATGGTAAATCGTTCAGAATATGATTTTCCGCAAATTTTTAAAAAATTTCCAACAATTTTCCAGATGAAAATCATGACATATCTTCGGTAACCGAGAGCTTGATACCGATAACTTTTTGCTTGGGAATGTGCTACGTAATCGCCTGTTTTTTGAAAAACAGGAACGACATTATGAAACTGGTGGCTGAATTGGGGAGCTTTAAAGAATATGGAACAGCAACCGATTTGTTAAAAACAGATAAGCAAGCGGCAATTTTCACGCTTTTATTTATGGCTTATGGGATGATAGGCGTGTTAATCTATGCTGCAGTGCCGTTTATATCAATTCAGGACTGCGAGGCAAATAGATCAGAACTAATGAGAAGCCGTGGAATACCCTGTGGTTTGGTTATAACTAAATATTTCTTACCGTTCAAATATGATTTTTCACCACGGAGGGAAATTATAACCATATATCAGATTACAATTTGCATTGTTGTTACGTATACAACTTCGGCTTTAACTTTATTGTTGTGCGGAATGCTAATGCATATATGCACTCAACTGCGATATTTAGATTCGAAGCTTGAAAGTTTACTGAATCTTCCGAAGGCAAAAGTCGCAGAAACTGTAAAAGATTGCTTGAGATATCATACTGCAATTATAGAGTAAGTTAATGAAAAGTTGTTTCTAAGCACTTTCACGTCTCAAAACCAGAAATTTCATACTTACAAGCTATAATTTCGAACTGTACGTGCTGACAGTGGTGATTGTAGTTTCGAGTCGTGAGATCTGTATATTAATTATGTCGAATCAAAAATTTAAAACGGATACCCATTTCGAATTGGAGCTACAATCATTTCAATCTCACAGTAAAACCTCAAATTTAAACTTGCATTTCAGTTCTAACTCTCAGCTGAAAAATAGGTATATTACACTACAGGTCGATTATTCGAATTTATCTCAACAGTATTTAGATCTGCAACCATACAAATCGATTCCCAAAATTGAAGTCAAAATTCGACCGAAGAAACCACGTTTAAGGTTCATTCCACGCGTCTCAACAAGTAAGAATTTCAAGTTCTAAATTCTGTACGCCAGATTCGGAACTTCAAAGGTTAGAACTTCGAGTTAAAATTCGAAAACTTGAATGTTGGAACGAATCGAAATATTGATCTTCAGGTTTGAGATAAGATTTAATTAGTATCCAGAATTTCGAAGCTAGAATCTGAGATTCCAATTTTTGAACTGCAGATCTTAACAAATTAGAGATTAGAATTTTAAAAATGTCTTTAAAAAAAATTGAAAATAGCTCAATTTTACGAAGCTACTTCTTCAGACTAGCCAAATTAAAACATATTGACACTAACCAAAACTCTAAAATAGGGGTTTCCAGATACAAGCTCAGGATTCAAATCTTCTGATTCAGGTTCAAAATTCGAATCATGAGTTCTAAATTCAAAACTGAACTTTAAATTATCTGATTCTAGTTCAAACCACAGTTTGAGGCATTCAGATTCAGACTTTTAGTTTCATCCGAATTCGAATTAAAGCTTCCTTCCTAATTCTCAACTGAATAAAAATTTTATATCTCGTATGTGTACTACAATTCTGTGTGTGAAAAATAAATTCATTCTTCAGATCTTAAATTCGAATTCGTAGTTGTGACTTGTGAACCTTCAAAATTTCTATACTCACGAAACTGGATTGAATTTTTCTTTGCTAAACCGAATTAAATATTCAAATGTTGATATTTATATGTAAATATGAAACTATAAATTCATATTTCTTCTATCTAACAAATAAAAGTTAATATTACAAATCAAGAATTGGTACCTAATTTTGAATCCTAAAGTCAGACTTCGAATACGAGTACCTACTTAGGTTTATGAGCTAAAATCATAGTTGGAAATTCGAAATTTAATGATTTGAATCTTGGCATCTTGAGGTTCGATTAAAATCTTGAATTAAAGAAAACTCTTGTACTCCAAACTTTAGATTTCATTCATTCAGATCTTAAAAAATTCGATGTTCGAATTTTGGGATTTTGCAAATCTTTGGAACGTTAATTACCCAAATAGTTTTTAAAAAATATTTAAATTGAGGCCCTTCTTAAAGCTGACAAAATTAAAACAAATTAATTAATTAACTATTTAAATCCCCACATATTTGAGATTCAATTAAAATCTTAAACTGAAAAAAGTTATTTAATTCCTAACCTCGAATCTGACACTCGAATTTTGCAAATTTACGAATTTATTAAGAGGCAAATATTTACAGTTTCATTCCATAAATAAAATTTAAAAAGGATTAAACTTGGACCTTTCTTAAAGCTGAATGCTAATTAGGGAAAAGATTCAACCCTGCAGATCCGGGCTTTAAATTCTAATTCCGAAAAATTGAATTGTAAAGTTCATAACTAACATTTCTTAGCAGAAATGTTCAGCTAAATTCGTTTAAATGTGTTGAATTTCTATTTGCTAGTCGAATATAAGTATTAACTTCCCAGAATTGAAGACTCATAGCTCAATTCACATTAAAAACTAAAGTTTCCTGAAAAAGAGTTCAAATTCTTATTAAAGCAGAAGCTAACCTTGAATGTAGTTATATATTTTATATCTTGAACGTATACAATTTTGTACGTCAAAAGTAAATTTATACATCAGATCTTTAATTATAATTGAATTTGTAATCTTAACTTATTGTGAACATTCAAAATTACCACATTGATGAATCTGGGTTGGACTTTTCCTTGCGAAACTGAATTAAATGTTATCTTTCAATTTTTTTTGATATATAAAATTATAAACTCGAATTCCTATTTCTTCTGTAAGTGCCAATCAAAAACAAAATAATATCACCATCGACACAAAAATCTATTCACGAAACTAGGTTTAAGTCTCGTAGGTATCCGAAATTTGAACGAGAATTGCAAGTTTTTTATCCGACAGTCATGCTTGAAATTTCAAATCCTTAGATTTCAATAATCAAAGGTGAAATTCGTGGGTTTGAGGTTGAAGTCCAAATCGAAAATTCGAAATCGAATATTTATTTCTTAAGATTCGATTAAAATCTTGAATTAAAGAAAACTCTGGAATTCTTGCAGGTCTTAATAAATTGGAGATTCGAATATTGGAACTTGACAAAGCTTTATAGTTTCACTCTTTGAATAAAATTAGAAACAGTTAAATTGGGGCTTTTCTTAATGCTGGCAAAGTTCAAAAGTATTCGTTCAAACTAGAAGTCTTAATTACAATTTTCCAGGATTCAGATTTTTCGATCCAGGTTCAAGATTCGAATTCCAAATGCAAAACTAAAAATTGGATTGTAATTTTTGTAACCAACCTTGCCTAACAGAAATATACAGCTAAGTTCGAAATTTTAAATTAACTTTCGTTCAAATTTGTTTAATTCCTGCTAGTCAAATGTGATAATTAACCTAGGAGTTAGAATTTAAGGTACTCAAATCAGAGCTTCTAATTGAAGCTTACTTCGAATTAAAAATTAAATTCCTCTGGAAAAGATTTCGAATTCCTATTATGGCAGAAACCAATTATGAATTAAATTGTAAATTTAAATCTCGACAGTGTACCACTACAATTTTGAATGTCAAAAATAAATTGATACTTCAGGTCTTGAATGCGAATTCATTCAAAATTACCAGATTCGCAAATCTGGATTGAATCTTTCCTTGCAAAACCTATTTGAAATTTATATTTAAATAAGAAATTTTAAATTAAAGTTCATATTTCATTTGTAAGTGCCAAACAAATAAAAATAATATTACAATTCACGATAAAATCAACTCTCTAAAGCAGCTTTTAGTTTCTGAACTAAGTTTATACCGGGTGTTTGACTTAAGGGGCGAACATAAGAAAATAGCATGGGAAATAATATATATGCAGATTCCTGCCCCCCGTTTGAGTTGATAGGATTGATAGTGGCATCAATCAAAAGACAAACAAAATGCGCTTAATTTGATACTACTTTACTTGAATTTGTTGCTTGTTTGAGAAAGAAATAGCTTAAAAACTATAATAAGTAAATTCACCAAAAAACAGACCGGCCATGATCAAATTTGAAGTTTGTTTATGTCAAAATAAATTTATATTATTATAAAATGTTTTGACAATAAATACTCTCTCCTCATTAGAATATTCAACATTATTATTCATAGTAATTACAAGTTAGATACGTGAATTGATAACTGACAGAAAATAAAATTTATTTTGGCATAAACAAACTTCAAATTTGATCATGGCCGGTCTGTTTTTTTGTGAATTTATTTATTATAGTTTTTAAGCAATTTCTTTCTTAAACAAGCAACAAATTCAAGTAAAGTAATATCAAATTTCTTTCGATTAATGCCACTATCAATAATTATCAATCCTTTCAACTCAAACGGGGAGCAGGAATCTGCATATATACGATTTCCCATGCTACTTCCATATGTTCGCCCCTTAAATCAAACACCAGGTATATTTAAAAACCAAATTCGTCAGTTTATAATTTAAAAAAAAGACATATTTAGGATTCGATTATCTTTAAATATTAAATTTTAAATTGGAATTCAAGTTTCAATACATCAAATCAAACCTTTAGAAATATTCTTCTCGAAGTATCGAATATCAAAAAATGAATATTATAAATAGAGTCTAATAATTGAGGTACCAAATTCGAAATAGGATTCCAATTTTGAATTTCATGACGAAATATTTAGAATCGAATCGAATCGAAGTTCTAAATCCTCATTTTAAATATAGAATTTTAATCCGAATATTCAAGTCCTAACTTAGAATTTCTTTTAAAGTTTGAATCATTATCTGAATAAACAGTTTATTTTGTTCTAATTTATTTCTATTTATGTTTATTCGAATTTTGTAAAATGTTAAAAATTGACGATTTTGTTTTCCAATCAATACCAGGTTACTCAAGATTTATATACGTAAAACTCATAAGATTAAGAAATATTTAGAATCACAATTTAAGCTCGAAGTCCTCAGTTTGAATTTGAATGTAGTTTAGAAATAATAGATTCGAATATTCAAATCTTAAATTCAAACCCTATAGTTTGAATCTGTATCTGAATACGAAAAAATTGTTTTTTCAGATTTGATAGCGGTTGTTCGAATTTTGAAAACTGATCAAACTTGGTCACTTTCTAATCAAAACGATATTTTGAATTCAAGATTTAAATTAGACAACAAAAAAGTAAAGTTTCTATGAAGTTTTTAATTATTTTAACTCCAATTTTAAGTTGGATATCATCAGGCTAAACTGTGGGTTCGACGACGTTTAAGCCCTAAATTCAATCTCCAAGGTGTAAATCTCTATTTGAATATGAAAATTCGAATCTTTTTAGTTCAAATTTGGCATTAGGATTCATGGATGTTAACTTCGAAAATTTAAATCTTGAATTCGAGCTGACAGCTTCGAAACTCTGTCTGAGGCCAGAAATTCGAATCGTTTCAAATTTGATATCGATTATACGAATTCTGGAAATCGTTAAAGCTTGACAGTTATGTTTTTTAATAGAAATACTAATCCGAATTCCAGGTGTAAATATGAGTTCGAATATCTAGTTCAGGGTAAATATAAAAATATTTTGGGACTGACTGTCCGTAATAATTGAGAACTCTTAATCCGAAATAATATTTGAATTAATATAATATGCTAATAAGCAATAATAAGTTCCTATTTCAGCAAAAGATTCGAATTGTAGTTGCAGCGACTCGGACTATAGTTGTAAAGGTTCGTATTTTGGTGGTAGAGATTCGAATTTGATTGTAAGGATTCACATTTGAGCTTGAATGATTTCAATTTTTGGTTGAGATTCGAATTGGGTGGACAACACTAGTTTCTTCTAAATTTCTTCTTTGAAAATTAAATCTTTTTTTTTGTTTTTCAGATACGCAATTAAAGTAAACAAAGCATTCAGAGCAATGATGTTACTTCACATAACAGTAACCTCCTTCGTTATAAGCATTTTAGGTTATCAGGTTGTTTTTACAAACAGCTACACAAATTCCTTGAGGTACGGCTTACATTTAGCAGGATGGCTGGCCATATTATTTCTCGTTTGTTACAATGGACAAACCTTAATCGACGAGGTAGGTTTATAATGTGCTAAGTAAATCCTAAAGTTCAAAGATAACCTTTTACATGTTCAGAGTACCGTGGTAGCCAAGAAAGTGTACTTTGCTTCTTGGTACGACTTCTCTGTAAACGTTCAAAAGGACATGTTATTGATGATAATTAGGGCACAACGACCGTTGACATTAACTGCGCTTAATTTTGGAGTTATGTCTTTACCGATTTATTTGCAGGTATGTTTTAAACTGTTTTCAAAAAAATGCTTTACTTGGAGTTTTAAAGACAATTTGAATTTCTTGATTTTAATTTTGATATTATTTAGCATTTAGCATTAAGAGACACTTTCCTAACTCCTGATCAGCGCGTCCGCCTGACTTCAGCCCGAGAGATTTTTTTGCTTTAACGCCATTTCTAAAAATATTTCTATGTAATTTTAGGACCCGATTTCAGTTTTACAACAAGATTTTGATAACTGAGTGCAAGTTAAAAGTATTAAATTCCATAAAAAAGTAAAGACATCAAACCAGATTTTTTGATACACTTTTTCCCGGCGGGACTGTAGATTATAAAAAAATGATAGGATTTTCGTCTTGCTAATTTTAGTTATGGGTTAGTCTCTTAACATCCGATATATAACTATAAGAACATTATCTAGGTTAATCAATTTCTCATTTTTATTATCTGCGAATTTATGTTTTGTACGAAATAACTTGGGGTTAACAAGTTAGTAAAAATATCGGCGGTTTTCGTTTTATAGAGACAAACAGCAATATCCATCCATATACATCCTCGTATTATTCTACTTTTCGTGTTCTTTGTTTTATGAATGAACCCCATTTTCGGTTTTATGTTAGCTTTTGGCCTTTTCACATATTATATACCAAGTCTATAAAGTTCCTTCCCGCATTCGCACTATACATAAATGCTTCGTTCAGCATTTGATCGAACCTAAAAATCTATACGACCGTATTTCTACTTATTTTGCAATTCTTACATTTGCATGTAACTTGCAGCTTCTCCACATTTGCAACAACTATTTCCAGAATAAAAATAAAAAGCGAATTCTGCAAAATTTAGAAGATGTTCGAGGATAAAATTTTTTGTAGTTGCATTGCAAACGTTCGCGTATGAATTGAGTTTAAACTTTCCGGTATTTTTATTTCTGATACTTTCGTTAAACTCCAGATAAACATTTTGCTCTTGCTAACCATTTCTTAGAACTGCTTAACATTCAGTTCATATCCTCAATTTATCGGAAACTCACTGACAAAAAATTCAGTGCCAATCCTTAAAAATGTAAACCCTAAAACAAAAACTTTCGAATTATCGACGATAATTAAGCAAAAATGGTGAACGTAAAATTGTGCCAAATTCCTTTTTAAAAGACATTTTGGTTAGGAAATAAGTAATTTACCAGCTTTTCATTTTCAGGTGATGAGCACCGCTTATTCTTATTTCACTTTATTGTTGAAGCTGAAATACCAATAGCCGAAATGTAAGTACGTTAATTACAAATCAGTTCATCTTAATCATTATAAACAAGTTTTTACAGCTGTAACGCAATGAAAATTTATCAAACATTAAGAAAGCTGATATTCTGCACGTAGAAGATTAGCCATGCTTACAGAAAAACATCGATACTCACGAAAATTCACGACATTTTAATTTCAAATCTAATTAAATTTTGTTTGCGTGGCTGTTTAGTATTAATAATTTTATATAATCTTTATGTATAATCCAGTAGATAGGATAGCTCAGTTCTGGATCAAATTTGACCTTGACCTTTTGGTCTAGAAATCCTGGTTATAAAAATCATAAGTATATCGTTTTTGGGCTTCTATTCATCTGTCATCTCGTTTTTAGGGTTCCTATTTTGGGACGGTAATTTTGAGGGGGGGGGGGGTAAATTTGGGGGGGTATTTTCGTGGAGAGTATTTTTTAGGGGGATGTTTTCGTGAGGGTTTTTTTCTGTTATAAATATAAATACGTAATTTAAAACACAAGGGCTCGGTGGTCTAATGATAAGACGCTTGGCTGTTGAGCTAATTCTTGACATAAAGCAGAGATCTGGGTTCGAATCCCAGATGAGTCAAATTTTTTTTAAATTATAATTTAACAACCTTGTGACTTAATTTATTATTTTATTTTCTATTTTCCCCTCCCCTATTTTATGAATTTGAGAATACGGTTTTTCCTGTTGTAACTTGTTAATTAATTTAGTCTTTGTGTAACCGTTGATTATTACGGATGAAAGATAGAATTGTGTATTGAAGACATAAGACTAAATCTTTTACCTTTTGAAACACGTTTACTTACATATTCTAACTGGGTCAACAGTGTGGTGTTACCTGCTTCCCTAGCCCGCGCTGGATTTTTTTATTTTAATATCGAGGATTATGTCGAGTGTTTTGTATGTCACGTGGTAGTTCATGATTGGAAAGAAAGTGACGATCCGCTGTCTGAACATATTCGTTGCTTATTTGCGAGACTACTTTGGGAAGAAAGGAAGAAGCAATCTGGGTACGATACAGTTGACACATCATAACGATGGCATCATCTTCAAGCGCCGACATGAATGTTGATGAGCTGATCAAAGATTTTCTAGAAAGAGCTAAACATAGAAAATCTCCTCGTTTTGTGAACGATGATGAAGAAGACCAATTGGAAATTTCGATGCATTGTAAAAGTCATTTAATTGATAATACTGTGTACATGTTAAGCGAAGAACGGGATCACAACAAGTTTATTGAAGTGGGATATGATAACTTTTCAAATCTACTACCTTCAATAAAGATCGGTTGCTTAGGGTGTTCTGATATTTCCGAATGTGCTACGTTGTGTAAAGACCGTCGCAGCTGTGTGAAAACGACAACTTTTTCTGCCGACGAATGGCAAAATAAACTTGTTAATCGTGAAGCATTTTTTCTAGGAAGTGTGTTACACGACTTTGAGAACGAAGATAATAAAATAAACAAATAGTGTTTGGAACGATGTATCGTTGTCGGTTATATCGAAGCGATTTTATAGAATTGTTAAAATTAAAAGACATTATTAATTATCGCTTAGAACTATTGAATTCTTTTGCTTTACCCGCTTTCTATAAAAAATTTCTTAAATTAGTGTCCGAGCTCACGGAAGAGGAGACGGAGGAAAGAATCATAAATGACTCTTATTTAATTCTAAACAGCGATTAAACATTAATTATCATAATATTTTGTGTGTGTTGGAAATTCTTGCCTTATATCCAGAAAATATATTTGAAGCGGTTAATACGGTAAACGACGAGGCCCCTGGTAGGTTAACATGATGCAATCTTCTGCAAAGACAAGTCAGCAAGATACTGGTACTCCAAATCACCAAAATTATAGGTATTGGAATACAAAAAATCCACATCTTTATCCTACCGGCTCATACCCAATATCCTAGAAAAATAAACTTTTGAGCTAGAATCTTTCAAAATACTATTGTTGGTCCATTTTTTATCGAAGGAACATTGACTGCTGATAAATACAGAGACATGTTATTCGAACAAATAATGCCAGCTTTAAATGAAATAGCAGAAGAAAATTCTGTTGTGTGTTACCAGCATGATGGTTGTCCAGCTCATAATGCTCATACAATTCATGCTTTACTAGACCTAGCTTTTCCAGAAAGTTGGATTGGAATAGGTGGCCAGATACCCTGGGCTCCTCGTTCTCCAGATGTGTCTCCAAATGACTATTTCTTATGGCCATCCTTATCTAACAAGATTTATACAGACAGACCCCCTGAAACGTTAGTCTTTAAGAGATAAAATTGTTGAAGTTTGTTTTAACATCACTCCAAATATAATAGCCAATACACAAAAACATTTTTATGATAGACTGGGTGGGTCACTGTCTAGCAGTTAACAGAGAACCTTTTGAACATTTAATATAATTTTTTAGCCTCGCCGCTTAAACACGCAATGATAAAAACGGCCCTTTTTGGGGCCACAAATAATAACAAAAAGAATTTCTAAAGTTAATTAATTACTGTAACGAAGCATAATTGGGGATATAGCCACTATTGTTACACTAAAAATCACTTAACAGTTCATTTAAAATCTTTATTTATAGAGCTGTAACATTTTAAATATTTACTAAATTCGTTGCACACGTTTATATTTTATTATAAACCTTTATTATCCAATAATCGTTACACCGTACTCGTGGATTCTCTATCTGAACTTAACGTCTTATTAAACTATCTTTCCGCAGCGGTGCCTAATCTACCGCTGCCGAGCGTACCCTACCCCCATGTTTCGTTTTCAGTTTTCATGGGTGCATTTGAGATATTCTCTATGATTTGAGGAAAGAACTTTCTATTTCGGTATAATTTTAATATAACAATAAATTTAATGTTGTTGTTGCTGTCAAAATTGACAGGTATAAAAAATAAACCATAAAATAATCGCCTGTCGCAATGGCATACGCCTTCGGTATTTCTATCTCTTTCTAGTGTTAACTAAATCCAATAACGTACGTTGAGCACTGAATCCATACATATTCCAAAGGTATCGCGGATCCTTTCTAAAAAGATATATTGGTGTTTCCCTATGTTGCGTCTTACCGTTGACACCCGCCCATCGTATAAGAAATAAACTTAATGTCGCGTATATACAGAACGAGTACTTGGCAAGATAGTGAAACTGCAACAGATACGGTTGTTAGCCCATTTGAAGCAGTTATCGGGTAGTAGAATTACTAAGTTATCTTGACAGGTGGACTACTAGATGTGCAACGAAGAAGAAGGCCAAGGAAGAGATGGTTAGAAACGATAGAAGATGACATAAAAGTGTGAGGTATAAGAGAGTGTCAAGGATTGAACTAAATGGAGAAAAACAATAAAACTAACCTTTGCCCTTCAAGGTCCGGAGTGAAATGAGATTCAATGGTTCAAAATACGGAAGAACCATTTCTTGTCAATAAGGAGAGTGGCGATGTAGTCTGGTAGCTGATAAATTTGAATGTCAAAGGTGCCAGACATGGTTCCAGTGAGGTGAACTACTTCTATACACAACGATCCCCGCCTTCCGCTAGTGTAGATTTTCGTCACACACTCTTGCTCTGAACAACAAATATTGTCGGCAATAATCACAGCAATCTTAAATTATATACGAAAATGTCTAAAGAGGGTAGTAGGTAATTCCAACCGTATACCATAACTTATACTGCTGGGGTTTCAAACTCCTAGTCGGATGCTTGGAGAGTGGCCAATCTTAAAAATAAGTTGCAAATATGTTTCATCTACGATCTAATGCATGAAGATATGGTTTTTCATCCGGTCTGCGCACATGCAAGCTTTGACTCTTCGCCGTATAGCGCCACTTGCTGCATGTTCTACACCGTCAAAGTGATATAGATAATTCTTTAACAACGTTTCTAATCTTTTCATATTACAAGAGATACTTGACACCCGCTAACTTAAGGCTAAACGGGAACCAGAACGTAATGAAATTTAAAAAAAAGCGCAAGTCGTATAAAAACCCTCCTCCCGTAGTAGGCCTGGTTTCACTTAAAAACAATATATCAATGCCTTCTCTAATACAAAATCACCCTGAATGAATGGTGCTTATTTCGTTGTAGATAACTTACAGCACTATTATAACTTTTGATTTTTTAGTAGGAAAATTCAGAGAACAGTTTATGGAATGTAATAACCGCCCTGCTGCTTTATGAAGTTTACGAACGGCGCGGCGGCGCGGTCAGCGAAAACTGTTGTAAAATAATAAACTTTAACGTTCAGTTCTAAAATTAATGTAAACAGTGCATTTTGATATTATAGGAAACATTTAACGGTACTCGTAAAAAAGTTATGTTTATTAAGCACGTTTCAAGCACGTTCCATTTATCACTTTCATCAGTATTACACTTAATAAAATGTAATTTATTGAAAATTGTGTCGTATAGAAAATAATAAAGGGATGTTACCAGCGCACGTATAATTTAAAAAATATATATATTTGTAACAGCATTCCTGTTCTCATTTAAACTGAAGATAAATCAGCCGTTTAAAATTATCGCTCTATTTCTCCAACTAATTACAGCAACCTGGAGACCAGATTAACTCGAAATGAGAATATTATTTTACCCCGCTCTGAACAAATTGCATACTAAATCAAAATAATAGCGAAGTATTTTCGGAGCACTTTCAGTTTATGTTGTCAACTTTGATTTCCTTCTTCGGTGAATTTAAAAGGGAACGAAATATTACACGCTGTTAGAATATTTTTATTAACTTTCAGTTAACGTTGATTTTTCTTATGTTTATGCTATACAATCGGAATATTCTTTAAACTATGAACCTATCAGTCTTGTGGAACAAAATTTAAATATGCTAAATTTGTATGGATTTTAAAAGTCTTTCTTCTGAATCTTTGAAATTCTTTTTCTGAATTTTGGCTAACCTGATATTATAATGAAATATTTCTGTGACTCAATTTAAGTAAATAATTTTGGAAATAATAAAGAAAACGAGAAAAAGAAATAATAATTCAGTTATAAGCTGGTATTTGTACTTCAATAAATTTCGCAACAACCCTCAGACGTTCAACTCAACCTTAATAATTCGTACAAATTGTATCATCATTTATATTTACCAAACGGTTTTAGCTTCTGATTAAGTTAAATGATGACAGATTTTCCTTATAAAACGAACTTATTATAAATCAAAGGAATTATTTATTACAAAAGGGCTCCTTAATTCATTCATAATTTATTACACCTGTTGTAAAATTACAACTATCTAGTAGTTTTTAGTTTTCTGTGCTAAACTTCGCTGTAATATTAAAGAGCATTATACTTTATTAGTTCGACGTATTAGGTGACCACAACAGGGTAATCTATAAATTAAAGCAAATTAGGCTATTTGCCCCGCGTTGGGTTTGCTAGTCACCCATCGGGCGCCTCCCCAGGTGGTAAATAGAGGAACGCCACCCAGATATAGGGGATACCGGTGAAATGAAATACTCGGAGCGAACCAAAACTATCACTAAACAGCGGCTGCTGGCTGTTTCAAAACTGAGCACGAGCCCAAGATTTGTAAATAGGGAATGGTTGAATCGAATAGCAAACGGCAGGGTAGCAACCACTGAAACGGCATTTGTATGGCGATAAGGAAGGCAACGGAGAACCACCTCATTATTGTTGTATGACTGACATAAGCGACGGCTTTCTTGAAACAAATACCGTTTTTTCTTAAACGACACATTTCAAAGCATACCCCAGTTAGGGTTTTTTAAAATAAGGCAATTCGTTATGGTTAAAAGCTCCGATCCAGGTCAGAATCTAAAGGAGAGTTGTAGGTCACAGGACGCGTTGATGTACAGATATGTTAACTAATACAAAAAGGCTAAGTTTGTGTGTGGTGCATAGAATGTGAATTAGCGGTGCATTGGTATAAGAATTGTAAGATGCATTTCTAGATAGCTATTAGCGCAAAGATGAGAAACTGGTCGGTAATTATGTACTTAATTGTTTGCTTGACTAGTAACTGAAATTCTTGATGATGTAGTTTCTGTTATTGTTGATATGATTGTTACTGATATGGGCAAGTTTAGTATTGAGGCTTGTTGGGGCACTTTATGTGAGCATATGAGGCTCGTTGTTGTTTATCAGAGCATGAGGCTCTGGGAGCCCCCCCCTCCCGGGTGGCAAGCGGTATGAAAACAGTTATCAGTTAAAATTCGCTGTGAATAAGTGGTTGCACAAACAGGCGAAGCTCACGCTACGAAAAATGTTTAGCCTTAGTTGGTGACTATGCAAAAAATATAAATTAATGTTCATAATAAGTATATAAAAATAAATACATATTGTTAACTGGTCAAATAATTTTTGTTTAAACGCAAAACGGGTATTAGATTCTGAATGACCCTCGTATAACGAACTAAACTTTAAAAGTCTCAAAACCGACCATACCAAAATTTTAATTAATAAACAAAAATTATGCCTGCAAATGCCGACTAGTGTTTTTAAATTTCAACCAACTATAATGTACTATCTAAGACAAAAATGAAAACTCTATGGGTACGTAAGTTATCTCGTGATAAATTTAAATTTCGGATATTTCCTACCAAAACAATTGTATTAAAACGGTCACTAAGGAAAATATTAAAAAGTTAAATTTCTTAAAAGACGTAAAAATCGTGTGCAAATATTAAATAAAGTCAGTAAAGTAGTTATATCGTCAAGCGATCAAATCCACTTGTAGTAGTAAGTTATACTGACTATGATCAAGAAAATGGGCAAAACATTACTAATACTGCGTGTAAATCGAAGCATCTTAAATAACAATCAAATAGAGTAGAACATTATTGATTTGTTACCTGCCGTATGTATTCAATTTTTAATTTGATTATATTCATTTGGAAAAATGATTAATTAGGCGAAGCGAATTATGTATTATTAACGTAAACGAAAAATATAGAAGCCATCAAAAAAGGCCTTACGGGCCCAAAGGAAGAAAATTTAAAGAAATTTAAACCCAAATCAAATCAAAAGAAACGACAAGGGCATCTATAGCAAAAGAGAAATCAGATAGCGAAATCCACAATCTAAAGGATACTAAGAAGAAAAGCTTATGACAGATATTGTAAGAATATTGAAGATTGAAAAGCAAATATAATCCATGTAGATTATACAAGTAAGTTAACCTAGGCATTGTAAAAAGTTTATTCCAAAGAAGAAAATTCAAAATTCATTGAAAATTTACCCAAAATACTATTTGAAAATCACTTAATCGCCGATGGACTGACTTCGTTGAAGACTTATTAATTAATCAAAAGCAAAAGGAATAATACAGAGTGCAAGACGAATTTCATATAACCCTTAATACAAAAGAGCTCTATACAGCTTTTACAGATGCCAGAAATTATTTACTGCCAGTTTCAAGCCTGAAAAAATGTGAGAGGAGGGTGAAACCTGTAAATTATATAATTGTGTAATGTATTTATTTTTCCAGGGTCAAATTTATGTCGCAGGTTTTTTAAATGCATATTAGCCAGCGGTTCTCAAAAGTGTGCAACAAAAATTTAAAATAAACAAAAATTGCGATAAGCTTTGAATTTTTGCTGTAATGTACTTCAATTGTTAAGGTCAGCACATACCCATTTAATTTAATGACAATACTTTTTAATGACCCTGTATACAAGTAAAGCTCTGAATATTTACAAGATAGATACAGCATGGCTGAAAAAAGCATGTTGCAACAGTGGATGAGAGAGGTTATGAAAATATAGTGGTGAATTAGAAATATCGGGTGCTCGAAAAAAACTGTGATCTACGGAAAAATTTCAAACATAGGGCACAGCGTATATGTTACAGTTGTAAACATAACGCTACTTATAAATGCCAGAAAGTCACGAACGAATTAATAACTGAAAATTTAGTATGTGTAAAGAAATTATTTATTACAGTAAACGTTGGATATGCCCACCACCTAGTTACTGTGGAGTATTGTTTATTTCTTGAATCTCCTGTGCAATGCGTTCTTCCAGTTCATCTAAATTATTGTTCCAAAAATGGTTATACAATTTCTTGCCTATATCGCACTACATTGAGGTTACTTTCAAACAATATAGGTCCAATTATTCTCCTTGCGCTGATGGCAGCCCAAGCACCTATTTTTTTTTGGGATGTAAAGCAGTTTCAACAAATGCATGAGGATTTTTGGCACTCCATGTTCTCATGTTTTGCGAATTAATGTATCCTATAAAACCATGTTTCGTCAGTAAAAAACGTTCTTCGTAAAGTATAGTCATCACTCAACATCATTAAACTGCTGGAAATACTGTAACCGTTGTGGAATGTCAATGGATATCAGTTCTTGCAGTACGTTACTCGATAAAGATAAAAGTTCAAATCTTTACATAATATTGTATCACATGTTCCGACAAAAAAACGCCATTTGTTGTGATAAACGTCGAATAGAAGTGTTATGATAGTTTTCCATTATTTCTCTAGCTGCAGCTACAGCTTCTTCAGTGCGTTTTCATGGTCGTCCACTACCTGCCTTTCAGTTAACGCTACCTGTTTCACGGAACAGTTTTACACATCTGTCTAAAGTTACCTGCAATAGCTTGTAGTCAACTGCTTCTGGAAATGCATTTCGATATTCTTCCAAGCAACTTTGTTTTGAATATGTCCAAATGCTATCAACTTTTGTTCCATTACAAAAATAAAGTTTGATCACAAACACTTTTTGTTCTGCACTAAAAACTAAAAACCATCGTGATTCGCAATTGAACCGTGAAAAACTGGAAAGTTACTCGCTTGCCAGTTCTAAAAAAAACTGGTTTTCTAATAAACTCCAATAGTATATTATATACCAAGGTAGAGAAGGTATGTTGCTCAGGCGAGCAGTACTATTTACGGAGATGCTTTCAATTAAATCTGCCAAACTTTTGTTAGAGAGGTAAAAGTAAAGGGGAATTGTTTGTCATTTTTGGGTCATTTGTCAGGTAAAAGTTCGGTTATTAGCTAGTTATGTCAATCGGTTCTTTAAACTCACCACTAACCTCTCTTTTTACGTAAGGGGCTGAACAAAAAGCGAGGGACAAAAACACTGCAGTGCGACCCTTTTTGCAGCTCCAGTGGCCGCATATTCGCCATTGCCGTAAAACAAACAACAATTACTGCTCTGAAAAACTCAGTACCTACTTTAAGGTGTACTCACCGGGGGTACCCGACCCCCTCGTTTCGGTGCTCCCCTCACTGGATACAGGTTTGAACCTACTGCTACTTCTTTGGGTTTCCATCAACTCCTTCACGGGCTAGCCCTCGATCACATCTTGCGGAGCTCTATCACAGAGTTCCTTCACTTCTTCCCACACCCGGAGTGGGGTAAAGAGTCTTTCCGGAGAGACTGTAGTAATTGCTTACTACAGTCTCTCTACCCCTATCGCAAAATCTGCCTAGAACCACACAGGCAGCCTGGGATCACACAGGTGCAACGAAGAGCAGCTAACACGAGAGCTTGCTACCAACTAGTACTTTTGTAAGACATGCACAACATGCAATGCAAGCAACAATCACTAAGTCAGAGGTTGTGCCGCCACCACTGATACTCTACACGTGGTCAACCCCTTTCGGTTATCGGAGCATACACACTCCTCCCTTCATATATACTTAAGTCTGCATGTGTAATATATGTATGCTCAAGTCAAACGTTGGGATAATTTATGGCTTCCGTCTGGGAAATAGTAAACTAGGGCATTGGTAACTTCTAAATCTCAGTTTTAGTAAGTGCTAATACAATACAAATGTAAATAAACGTACATTAAATAACTCAGTCTCTAACACTTTAAGTATAAAAGTATTTAAGTATTTTTAAGGTACCTATCAGATGTCGCAAAATAAGGTTTTTTTAGGAGTTACATTAAAATTGATGGCGGATTATTGTTTCTCGTCCCAAAGAAGGTAGTTTTCTTAATTTTCATATCAATATTTCAAAAACTTTTTAAATTAGAGAAAAAAATTACATTTAAAATTTCGTCTTTTACACCCTGCATCTCCCTAAATATTAACTTTTTTGACTGAGGAAATTTAGGTAAATCGCACTATTTTGGCCGCACGAATCCACTGTTGGTCTGTGTCTCATTACTCATTACTTATGGACCACCCAGTATATTAATACCAATAAAACAGTAAATCACTTAGAGGCGCCTAAAACCAATTAAATAAATCCCTCAAAGGGCAGAAGTCAGTTTAACCAACTAAAAATTCATCAATAAAATCAAACCTTAAAACACCCACATTCTTTGTAATGGGTTTTAATTTAAAACGAGAGATGTGATTTTGATAAACCTGTAAAATAACAACTTCGAGCGTTATCATTGTTATCAAGCAGCGAATTTCTTGGGGAATCGAGACTGTACTTGCAAATAACTTTGGACTTGGGCTCATCCGGGTTCTACCGATAAAATAGGTACATATGTTTGAGCAAGTAACGCAAGCTAAGTACAGTAGAACCTCGATTATCCGTGCCAGCCGGGACCGAGCTTTCGCCGGATAATCGAAAACACGGATAATCCAAAGAATCCAGAAATAGCTTTTGCACTGTCAGCTTTAGCTACAAAGCTCTGTAATTCGGCTTTCTTCTTCACAATGTAACGAACCGTTTGTTTTCCAATGTTATATGCTTTAGCCAACACAGCAACACTTATGTTATTTTCAAATTGTTTTAAAATTTCCATTTTTTGTTCAATAGTTAAAACATTGCGTTTACGCTTTTCATTAGCACCGGTACGCTGCATTTTGTGCGTCTGTTTACGTTTAACTAACGAGTCGGTCGGCAGTTGGCAAAAATAATAAGTAAACACATAAATGGGGGATTCCGCGAGACGAACGTCTGCACGGTGCATTCAGCGTTCATGCGCCAACGTCTGGCCGTCAGCCACGGATAATCCGCGCACGGATGATCAATTTAAAATGCCGCACGGAAAATCCGCCGCACGGATAAAGCGCGCACGGATAATCGGGGTTCTACTGTATTCCGAATTTATGTACAAAAAAAATTAAATAGTAAGATTAAATACCAGAAATAAGTTGTACTAAATATTAAAGAAATGAATTTAACTCGTAAGCAGATGCCGAATCTGTCTATGCTTTTATGAAAATTCTGTTCTAATCTAAAACATGCTTTTTAAAATAGCAACAGAATAGCAATCAAAAAAATTAAAAATTAAAAACAAGCCAGAAATTGAAAAAGTAGGCAATACAGATGGTCCTTAATGAATAACATAACAACAAATTATTCACTTACCTGACTTAAATTTTCTATAATTGCCCAGGATGACTGAAATCCTCCGTGTGAAAACCAACCATGACCAACACCCATGGAAAAATCTAGTTCTAAATACATAACTATGTATAAACACACGATTAAAATGTAAGTCGTTGCACAAAACACACTTTAATTATAGTCAAACTTTATGCAACTGTTTAAATTTTGCACTGCGGATGCACACACGTTCTCTGGGAATTGCTTGTTCATTAAACAAACATGGTACGAATTTTACACAAAAAGAACCAACAACAAATCCCTGCTAAACCGCAAGCTTCGCCTTACTTATGGTCCAATTTTATAAACACGACTTAAGCTTAAATGCTTACATAATAAACAAAGTAATCCCGAATATCAAGTAGTTGTAATAATAATTGCACTCGTAAATAGAACTATTCGAATTAACTCCAATTCAAGCGAACCTTGCATAAACCATCTTTACGAAACCGGCCCTCAGGTGTGTGAAACCGATTATAATTTCTACAATTAACACGTGATCATCCCCTGGTCATTTTCTTCTGCTTGGCTATTGGTCGAACATGACAACATGTAAAGCCTGGTTTTAGCTGCTAAATTTTACGTTAAATTTTCCTTTAATTATTTTTTTGTAGTTTTAAATCAATTTTATTGATAAATGTAACTTGCAACTTAGAAATTTGTTTTTGAATGAGTTTTAGGTTGTGTTAACTAAAATTAGATAAGTTTAAGTCATGCGAGTAACAAGAGCTTTTGCACAGTGTGAAGTGGGCTTTTAAAATTGTTAAGACATCAGATACCAAAGCCTACTAATATTCCACTTTAATAAAATATGCACTACCTAAATTCAAAACCAAACATTTCAATATTCTCTTCTGGTTGCTGCATTTTATTTTCTGGCTTTAAAATGACGTGGCATGACAATATGTTAATTTTATATGCACTTTTTTACCAAATAAATCCAGTCTGTCTGAATCATATGCAACTTGTTGCGTTTCTTCTTGCCTTGTCTTTTCCTTAGTAGGTACTTTTCCTTCCTTTATTAGATCCGTTTAGAACGTTATTTCTTTTCTCTCAGATTTGTTATCTTTTCATGTTCTTTCCGTTCTTCTTCTTCTTCTTCCTCTTCTTTTTCTATTTTTCTCCACTGTGTCCAAAATATTTCCTAAGCTCCATTCTTTGGAATTTACTGAAAAATAATAGTGGTTTGAATTTGAAGTTCCATGATGTCCATATTTTGTGTTCCTACATCCAGGTCCATTTCTGCAACAAAATTGTGTGTATCTTTAACGGAATCTTCAAAGATTATTGGCATATTGATGAAGTCTTCTTTAGGAACCTCTTTATGTTTGTTTATGTCAAACTTTTCCGTTACATTTATATCACTGCAATTCTTTCGACTGCAATAGTTTTATTTCTAATATCAGTCTCATAGGTTACTGCAGTGTGTGACGTGCTAATTCAGCACTACGACAACTTATAGGGGACGTCGAAGTCTTGTGGCTCTCGGCTAGTAAGCAGTGGAGAAGGGGAGTTCGAAACGCTAAACCCTTCAAATAGGGGAGGTCGTAATTGGGATTAAAAATGGGTACCACTACGGCAAATCGCCCGAGATGATGATGAGGAGCGTAGATTGCTCCTACTGGGCTCGAAGGGATGCACCCTACTGTTGGAGGTACTTACCCTTGCTTACTGAAATAAAACTGGAACTGGTGGGCAGGCTATACACAAATATTGCACCAGACATAAAACTCAAATAAAAAGCAAGAATGAATTAACAAGGAAGTATAATGAATGCAAGTAATATTTAAAATATGACACAAAATGAATCTATAAGTTCTATCTTAAATTACGTGAAAGGGGTGATTAAGGGATGTCACATTTACTCAAATTACGGAACTGCTAGACTTCCTTAATCGCAGTCAAAAGAATGGTGATAACAAAATCTTAAGCTAAAGATCAGGTTACAAATGATTTTACACATGCAACATAAAATAAGCAATCGTTACGATAGTTCGCACTGTTTCTGAATGGTTCACGCTAAAGTAAAAAGTAAAATGCGCACTAGTTGAAGACTTAAACACTTCGTTGAACAGATTAAACGAAAGTATTTGAATTACATACACTAATTACTGGTGCCTGTCCACGAGTGTATCACAAAAATACGGTACTGAATTAAGGCTTGAATGGTACGCTCACAACCGGCAGTAAAGGGCAGCCTAAAGTATTTACCTGGGAAAGGAGGCTTAGTTGGTGGTAGCCCAAATGGAAGCGATGGAAGCTTTAAACCCCAGGTAGAGATAGCTACGGTCGGCGTAAAAAGGGATGGAGTCCTTCTTCCGGAAGCAGATGTGAAGACAATAAAATGTACTTAACCGGTAGATTTTTAATCCGAAAACGAAAACTGTGTGGAACGGAACTTCACCAAACGTGGAACTCAAACGGAACTTCCAACACAGAACTTATTGACCCTATACAAATAAGACACTCTCTAGAATAATCCGACAAATATACAGTTCGGTAGGTTTTTCACGAAAACTAAACGAAAGCGAGAGGCCGATACATAAAACGGGAATTTTGTACCAAAAGTCCGGGAACGGTAATGCACGACTAAAGATGTTGACAGCTGACTATGCTCTGATTTGTCTTGCTATTTTCCCGCAAGCGAAAGATGTTAGAAAGAGACGCCCAAACGCACATTCCGCGCGCGAGGTGAAACCTCACATGATGGCACTCGGCATACCTCGTGATCGGCGGGTGGCTCCCCGAATTCTTAACGGTGAATTCAAGCGAACAAATACTACATTACCATATTTGGTCATCCTATAGGGATTTCTCCAAAATATTCCGCAGCAGCAAGAATATGCCGAACTAGTATGATTTTTGCAAATTCTGCAGCTTCAGGTGAGTTTAAACTTCGGACAACAGGGCCGTATTATACTTAATTCACGCGAAATTTTAAAAACCGTGACAAGTGTAGTTGAATATCTTTTACAATTGTCCCCGTATCTTCTACTAACAAATTAACATCATCTCCAATCCTATGTGTTGTTCCTATTCCAAATTTTATACAGCATATTCAATTTAGTATTTCTTGAGAATAATTATCTATGTCATCATTCTGTATATTTCCAAATTCTACGAGCCTTTCTTTGTTAACAGTCTTCTGAAACTGCTCTAAAGTTATCGTTTTAATTATATTGTTTGGATTAGTCCTTTTGCTTTCGGTTTTCCTTTAGTTCTGACCTCCAAGGAATTTTGAAAAGCAACATTATCCGGATTAAACAGATGTAATCATGTTGCTTTAAATTCGTTTTTTATAGTAATGGATTTCGCGTATTCATTAAGTATTGGGACAAATTTTTCTTTTGTTAATGTCTCATTTAGATGTGTGTTTCTCCATCGAAGAACGACATTTTTGGAACCTGTTTTAATTGTTTTGAAAGCAGCTACATCGGCCGGCTGTAAAATACGTGTTGCATTTGGATAGACATGTCATAGGCCAGTAAAATAAGGATTCAACCTCGGAATGAAAGTAAAGAAGCTGGATATTTGCATGAACCTTTATTTTGACGTTCTGAAGACTGGCTGAAAAGTCTCATATAATCTCGTGTCTGCGTCACAAGATATTAAAGGTCAAAGGTCACGATAATCGGTTTTTCGCAATTATCTCGTTTGCTATGCGTCATATGGCATTTAGCGTTATTATAAAACTTGTAGATCGTCAAATGATCTACAATTTTTATTTCATGCATTTTGTCGTATGATCAACCGTTCTCGAGATATAGCGCGGAGAGTGGCACGCGCGCATCCCTATATTATACAGGGTGTCCCCGGATGGAGTTGACAATAGGTATGATTTACCAAAAATTTTCGAATTGGATTTTCATATTTTGGGATTAATCCCTGCTCGGTCTGAAACTTATTTTTAGTTTACTTTCGATTTTTTTAAATCAATTAGGCCTTTACAGTTGAGCAAAAACTCTTTTCGTTTCAGGTAATAGTTATTTGTACAACTAGTAATGAAAGCAATACTTTTTTTCATGAGTTTGAAGTTTGATGCACGACGGCGAAGCCGGAGTGCATCAATCAAACGAGTGAAAAAAAGATGCTTTCATACGAGTTGTACACAATATTTTTTTGCATTTTTACATTTTAAATCCCTCAAAACAGGATAAAAAGGATTTGAGAATTGACAGTTGTCAAACTGACAATTTACAATATTTTATTTAAAGCATACTTACTTAATGCAAAATGTAAATAAAAAAAGTGTTGCTTTCTTTATGATTTTTTGATAAAAAAAGTCCACTTTTTTTGTCAAAATGCAAAAAAGTACATTTTCCGTTCACAGTACGCCAATGTGTTACTAAGAAAAGTTGTTCAGAATGAAAAATGATGGCGTTATGCAAATTTTCAGAACGATCGGCCTACTTTGATAAAATTCATTATTTATCAATTTCGTTTCAGGTAAAGTACTGTTTCCGTTCACAGTACGCCAATGTGTTACTAAGAAAAGTTGTTCAGAATGAAAAGTTATGGCGTTATGCAAATTTTCAGAATTTTTAATAAAGAATTACTTTTCGTTGTAAAATTAATAATAAAAATTTTTTTCCTATTGTCAATTTCTATTATCAAATCGTTCTGAAAATTTGCATAACGCCATAACTTTTCATTCTGAACAACTTTTCTTAGTAACACATTGGCGTACTGTGAACGGAAACAGTACTTTACCTGAAACGAAATTGACAAATAAAGAATTTTAACAAAGTAGGCCGATTGCTCTGAAAATTTGCATAACGCCATAACTTTTCATGCTGAACAACTTTTCTTAGTAATACATTGGCGCACTGTGAACGGAAAAGGTACTTTACCTGAAACGAAAAGAGTTTTTGCTCAACTGTAAAGGCCTACTTGATTTAAAAAAATCGAAAGTAAACTAAAAATAAGTTTCAGACCGAGCAGGGATTAATCCGGGGACACACTGTATGTATAGGATAACGCTATGTAAACTGCGGAGCCAGGTATACAGCGTGCCATAATCTATCTCATTACATGGGTAACTTTCTTAATATAAAAGTTAGAGGATCCGTTAAATGGGGAAAGCTGGACAGAATTACAAGCAAAATCTCATGCCATTTTCAAATTTGACACATGCCATCAACTTTTTTTATTATTTCGAAAAAACTATATACGGATGCGCACGTGCCACACTCCGCGCTATATCTCGAGAACGGTTGATCATACGACAAAATGCATTAATTAAAAATTGTAAATAATTTGATGATCTACAAGTTTTATAATAACGTTAAATGCCATATGACGCATAGCAAACGAGATAATTGCGAAAAACCGATTTTCGTGACCTTTGACCTTTAATATTTTGTAACGCAGACACGAGATTATATGAGACTTTTCGGCCAGTCTTCAGAACGTCAAAATAAAGGTTCATGCAAATATACTGCTTCTTTGCTTTCATTCCGAGGTTTACCCCTTATTTCACCTTATTTGACTGGGCTATCAGTATGATGTCTAATTTATTACATAAACATAATTCACTCAATTTATATGTCAGGTGAGTGCTGTGTCCATCTAAAAAGAGAATGACGGGGAACTTCATGCTTTCTATTTTAAGGGCAGGATAAACTACCGCTGAAATATATTCATAGAAGACTTCATCCTTTGTCCAGCCAGATTCTGATTTCTTTCCAGGACATATTATTATTTGAGGCGGCAGCAGCAGTCCCGAAGCGGAAAAAGTAAACATTACTTTTATTTTAAGATCGAGATCAACTACATTTATATTTTTGAGATGCACGTAAATTGAAGTTTTGGTTGTTGATATTTCCATGTTGGGCCGCTTTCCTATCATGTTTAGTCAATGTAGTAATCTTTGAGGGTCTTGAGAAATATTGTAGAAATAACACTGAGACACAAGCAAACGAACACTGAAATAAGAACAAGATGCGAAGTGCCAGATGTGGTAAAATGGATCGAAAGAAGGAAAAAGGAGTGACATGAACATGTGGAACGAATGAATGAAGATAGACTCGCAACAATATATAAGAACAGTAAACCAACCGGAAAGAGGCCACCGGGACGCCCGCCCAAAAGATGAAAACAGAGTTGGTTCTCGTCATCAAACGTGTAAGCAGGCCAGACAAACAGGACATCATCCTAGTCGATGGGAAGAAGAGGAAGAAGAAGAAGACGAAGGAGAAGAATTTGAAATTTTGCAGGGTCAGGCAAAATTTTGTCGCATCTTTTGGAAATGAGATAAGATATCCATAAACCATTTTGTAGTATCCTTTTCAGACACATTAGCACTGACTCACGTTACACCTTCTAGTAAGTTCAGGATTCCAACGAAAAGTTGCTTTGAACCAATCTTCATGAGGATAATTATTCTTAGAAGGATTTGGTCTTGGAGCAGATATCCTTTTACAGACAACTGGGCATCTTGCTCTCGTCTTGGTAATCCTTTTCAGTATTTTCAGAATCCATTCCACCAAGGTTTCCTCTTCTTTTTCAGTTAAAATTGGGTTTTAAAGCCACAATTAGCTTTAACAGATTTATTTCTTCTTGTAAACTGCAAAGTAGTCGGAGATATATTATATTTTCTAGAAACTGCGCTGATATGCAATCATCTGTTTATTGCACCTAAAATCCTCTTTGGAACATTTTTAACTTAGGTATTTTGGACCTACGATAGGTGCAAAAAAATTTACAAACACGCGTCATTTATAAAAATCAAGCTAGCTTAAAATTTTTACTTTCTGTCAAAAATATTTTCATTTGTTTGTAACCTTTAGTGCATTATTTATCAGGTAGTAGTTGTTTTTAAGTCTTATACTTAGTGGTTAGTTAATTTATAGTATCTAGTACTTTAAACTGCGCAGTTCTGCAATGGAAATAATTAAAAGGACTTGACTCGAACAACTGTGCAAAAACGGCACAAAAGATTCTAACGAGTTGTCTAAAAAGACAGGCGTGTCGTTAAAAACTGCATATAACATTTTGGAGAGAATGATTTTTGGGCGAGGAATTGAAAGACGAGCTGGAAATGGACGCTCACGGGTTGAGTTATTGCCCTGGCTAGCTTCATTCTCCGACCTCAATATTATTGAGAATGTGTGGATTTGGATAAAAAGAAGGGTAGAAGCTACAAATCCGAATGTGGATGATTAGAAGCAAACTATAGAAAAAAGTTGGGGAGCTTTTCCGCAAGAACACCTAGAGTCGTATTATTTCAGAAGCATTCCTGCAAGAATTTGTGACTGCAATGCTGCTGAAGGAAAAACAATCAAATGATAGTTTTAAGAAATATTTATTCAATGTATTTTATCATTAATAATAATAAAATTGATCAATTCTCTTGTGCCTGTTTTTCGATAATCTTAATAAATGTTTTGTAAATTTTTTGCACCTATTGTATATGAAACAACGCCATAGTTATTGGACGCCTAAAACAGGACCCTCTAAAACACATAATACTCTAAAATGTCATAAAACAGAGCTGTTAAATTAGTACACATGCATACAGAACTAAAATTTCATGAGTTTCGTCAATAATTATCTCTCATGTATTACAAAGTAGGGTTTGGTCCCCTACTAGTTTCTTTAATTTTAAGGTTAAACAGAAAATTTGATAATAAACTAGATTATAAATACATGTTTAATGGATGTGAACGTCAATATCTAGTTACCACCATTAAGACTAATACTTAGTGACTTTCATATGTGGAAAGATTTAAATCGAATATTGCAATATTCACTAATTGACCTACCTCACATCAACTTATCTTATCGTAGTCTCTGAGAACATTTAATTTTTACAGTAATGCCAAAAAGGTTATAAGTATATGCGGTGAAACACAAGGAAATATTAGTGAATTTAATATCCACGTCAGTATATCAGTTATTTGAAAGCTTTTCTTATTAGAACTAGCTAGATTTTCAGTGGGCACTAACTATTCGGTGGTCAATATTAGCTGCATAGTTTACCCTACCATTAATTATTTTCTTATTATCAAATCAGTAAAACCAAAACACCAATCGAATTTTGAAAAAAATATTCTGTAATAGTACATTACATCCGAGGTGGGAAATGAAATGTTTCATTATAGCCGAGGGCTTATGTATGACCGAGAGGCGAAGCCTCGTGGTCAGACAAAGCGCGAGGCTGTGATGAAACTCCCACCAGGTTTTTGTATATTATTTTATTCACAATTATTAATCATTGAATTTAAAATTAATTTTATTAATATTTGTTGACAGCTCTATTATAATTTATTTTAGCCTACTTTATCATATAGATCTATGACAGTGTCGCTAGGCAACCGTACATAAACATTTCCCGCCCGTGGGTGGGAAGTGTTTTCTTTCACTTTCCACCCAAGAAATTGTCATTACAGTTAGGAATGACGTATTTCCCAACCTCTAAAAGGTTAGGAATCGACATATTACGATAATGATTGTGAATAAAGTTATATGCCGATCGTTTTACGTTGCCTACACTTTTTGTAATTACTTTTGCATTAATATAATAATAAAAATAACAATAAATTGGCCTTTATTTCCAAATTTTATGGAATCTTTTCAGTGGGTATGCTTAACTAAACTAGCAATATATTTAATTATTATCACAGAATTGTTAATACCTAAGTTTATTTGGGATTTATAACTTTGTATTTTACTATGCATTCAATAAATCGAATTACAACTGTCCAAAGTTTCAGATAGCATTTTATCACTTTAAAGTTTTCTTCTCGCACGAACGAATCGAGAAGGAAAACGCAGAGAAATCCACATCAAGAATCCTTATTGCTTAAAGTATACTCGAACTTTAGCTTTCCATCACTAGAATGTGCTGCTGTTTCCTTTCCTCCGTTTAAAAGCTTGTCGTTTTTCGTTTAAGCTTTATCACAAACCATAAACAAAATGAAACATTTAAAAATGTTTATTGCATATCTTGTAGTTTGTAATGTTATATATCTTAGATTTGTTATACATAAAAAGTCAATAAATAAATTAAACACACTGAATTTATACAAAAATTAATATTTCAGAATGCCCACAATGAAAAGTTAAAAAATGAACTAAACAATACGATGAAAAATTTGGGGCAACTATGAAAAGTAGTCGAACGGTGCCTCATAAACGAGGATCATGTAAAAATCAGGGGCAGCGTATAAATGGTTGAGTTGTTTTATTTATGCATTTATGCTCTGAATTGCTAAGTTTAAATAACAATGCTTGCATGCTTGTTTAGAAATACATCAGTATTAATTCCAATTTTTAAAGAAATTTCGTAATTCGGTAACCATGTATTATTAATCACATAATATAATAATATTAATATTAAGGAGGTATCGGACATTCAATAAAAAAACACTTGTGGCAACAAAAACTGAACATTTCTTATAGTTAAAAACTTAAAATCACACACAAGGATATACACAAATACACAAGAGTACAACACAACAGAAACAAGAAATCAATCATAGATTATTTGATAGTAGATGGGGGAGCTGGATAAAAATCAAGGACGTTAATAAAGAGGGGTCCGGAAATAGGACGTGACCACTACCTATTCCAAATGAATATAGTAGTAAAACAACAACAATCGGTAGAAAAGTGCAGAAAAATAATTAAAGAAAAAATTAAAAGTCTTATTCTAAAAGATGTACACATTCAGAAGAAATACCAAGACAACCTAACAGATAAACTAGTGGCAAAAGTTATAGGGACAGGTATAGAAGACAGATGGAAAACGTTGAAACAAGGCATGGCAGAAGCAGGTAGGGACTGCTGCGGATCAACAAAGATAACAAATACGGGCTTTAAAAGAGCGTCATGGTGTATATCAGACAAAAGCAAACGTAAAAAAGAAAAAAGAAACCTGGAGGAAATACCTACAAACAAGATCTGAGGATGACTATAATCTATATAAAGTGAAAAGAATTGAGGTAAAGAACAAGGCGAAAGAAGCTTAACTGAAAAAAGTGGGAAGAATTCGGAAAATAAAAAAATAATTTGAAGACAAGCAAAAACTATTTTTCCGTATCCATGGTATGTAATTGACAGATTATTTATCTCATTTGAGGTTAACAATGGCGGATGGCGGGTAAATATGAAAAAGCGGGATGATATGAACATTTGCGGGTTTTTACCGTGCATGCTATCGACGTGACATCTACCGATAGAATTTAGAATCAAAATTATTATTTGATTATACAAAAATCTTCATTTGAGTGATTGATAAGTGTAATTATTTTTTAAAATTCAAGCAAATACGATTATTTTTTACATAAATTCATTATAGAAATTATTTTTAATACGCAAATTTGACATGTGTAATTTGAGGTTATATGTCAAAAACATAGGTACGTATTATATTATAACTATTTTTATTTAATACGAACTTCTCATGGATGCGGAAAAATAACTTGTGCCCTACGGGAATCTAACGGCATATTTCATCCCTTAGCTTTTGCTGCCCTCGCTCACTACGTTCGCTCGTGCAGCAAAAATCTTCGGGATGAAATATGCCTATATCTTCCCTTATGACGCAATATACTATTACGGTAGGTACTCTAAAACAACTGAGCAAAAAAGAAAAGGAAGGCGGTCAAGGAAAAAGAGAAGGAAACCCCACGTAAAGGTGAAGACACAAACGAATACTCAGACATAACAGAGTAAACAGAGTATGACATAGAATAAGACAAAATAACAAGAAAGGAACTAGACATAGTGATAAAGAAACTCAAACTAGCGACAGCTACAGGCATCGATGAAATCGTCCCAGAGAAGTAGACAAAGAAAAAATGCTGGAATTATTAAACGATATATTAATAGCAGGAAGAGTACTAAAAGATTGGAAAACAGGGATCATAGTACTCATATTCAAGAAAGGCGATAGAAGATAATGCCGAAACTACAGATAAATCTCTCTGATAAGCATCCTATGGAACTCTAGGTTAAGAAGTAAATTCGACAAATCAGTAGAAGACACACAGAGAGGGTTTAGGGGGAAACGAAGAGTGCAGAACATATTCACAATTGGACATCTAAGTAAAGAAGCCATAGCTAAAGAAGAAGAAATACATCTGATTCGTAGACCTGGGAAATGCCTTTAACATAATATAAAGAGAAGCTTTATGTTTTCTTTTGTCGGGCACTACTATATTGCTACAGAGAAGAGAGATAACAGCCATTAAATCCCTGTATGGGGGCAGTGAAAACACAAAAACAAGACACGAACAGTCGGAGGAATTCAAGACTAGCATAGGCCTACGGCAAGAATGTGTAGGTACCCAGCCCTATACTATTCAACCTAGTGCTCGATGTGAGAATAAAAGAATGCAAAACAAAGATAAGGAAATATCAGTAGGAAGCTAGAACATGGAAAAGATACACATAACAGAACTACTTTTCGCCGATGCTATTGTAATATTTGGAAAACCCAAGGAAGACCTACAGATAAATATGAATATCTATAAAAGAAAAACATAAAGATCAATATAGTGAAAACCAAAACAATGGCAATAGCGCCCGACAAGAGGAAACATAACATATACACAGAGAATAGAAAACTCGAAGAAGTATAGAGTCCAAATACTTAGTATGAATCCAGACGATGAGATTAACGAAAGAGTATGAGCTACAGGGAGATTCTTCAACTTCATAAAGACCACCTTTTTAGGAACAAGGGAAATACCAATGTGGAAGTAGGTATTTAAAAAAGTTTTAACACCAATACTTACCTACGGCTGTGAAGCATGGAGAACACTCAAAAAGCATCGGAACAGAGTCGAAGGCATGGAAATGAAATTTCTTAGAAAAATAGATAGCCTAGGTACTTCAGAAACATCACTTTCCGGAACAAGTTAAAAACTAAAACGGTAGGTACATGTGCCAGAGAGACAGTTAGGGTGGTTGGGGCATTTAATAAGAATTGACAAGGACAGAACAGTAAAAAGAGTGTACAAATCAAGACCAAAAGGGAAGAACAAAACAAGTGGCAAAGAAAATCATGGAAAGAAGAAGTAAATGAGGCAACAGAAGCAAGAAACAAAGTGGGAGGAAGTAAGCCCAAAAGCAAAAGACAGGAATATATCGAGAGAGATATGCAAGAAAAGCCCGAATCCATAACAACCCAACCAGCTTTGCACTGAAAGGTAGATTATATCATTAGAAAACATAATTTTGGAAATATGCAAATTCGCTAATTATTTATGGCGAAAGTGCATTTCCAACTCTTAGATTTCCCAAAAATCGCCGAAAATTTAATTTAAACAAACAGGTATCTAGAACAGACGCAATATGAGCAATAGGTACATACCTAGGTCACGCGGTAAATGACGTCTCACAACATCGCGCATAGGCGTTTTAACGGGGTTTGGTATTATGCCCATGACGTCATGTCGACGTAGGTATGTATTGCTCATATTGCGTCTGCTTTACCTCATAACTTCTTGGGCATTTAACTTCAAAGGGCTGCCCTCAATAACGCCCTTGATTGTGGTCTCTATGACGTAATACTACTTTAACGTAAGTAGTAAAATCAACCAATAAGAACTTAGTGTTCCTGTAACCTGTAAGTCATATATAAAGGCGGGGCTTGTTTTCTTTAAAAAAAATATGCGAAAACACAACACAACCTAACGCCAAAAAAGTTAGTTCAAGAAGAAAATTAATTTTTTAGATGGTTTTAATGTAAATAATAGCAAATTATCCCAGCAATTTTGAATTGCCGCCGGAAAATCGAAAACGGCATGTGACGTCGTACCGTGCCGCACGAATCGGTGTTGCCTGGTAATGTGCATAAAATAGACTCTGCAGTGTCAAAGTGACTGGAAAAAATTTAAGGTTAGTAATCATTAGGTATAGATAGAAATACATATTTTTCCTGGTGTAGAAGTAGTAGTACTTGTTAATTTTCACAGGCGAAGGAGGTAAATAAACACGTCAAATATCCCGCGTCGCGCTATAACGTTCGCGTATGTTCCGCTGACAGCTGACTATTATTAGTTATCTATGCAGCTGACCCGTTCGGCTACATACGTCACAGCAATATGGCGCGTATACGTACTCGTTTTGGCGGGAAAATTTTTCATTTGAAATTCCGACTCTTTTTTACGCTTCTTAATTATTAAAAATAATTTTTATTGTCTTGGGTCTATTTAATACGGCATAAACATTAAAAAACATTAATTTAAAAAAAATAATTCTGTTGCCTATTGCTTATTTTGTACAACAAGACTAGTTTGTCGGTATTTTGATAGCTTTTAGCTTTTCGTGTATCATGCCTGTAAAATCATGAAGAAATGTGTCTAAGAGCATTTTAACTTAAAAACTTGTCTGTCAATCAAGCTTGTAAACATGTTAGAAACGAGGTTGGTACTATAGTACTGGAACAAATTAAACTCTCAAAAATGGTACCTACCGCATTGAGGCATTAAACCTCTTGGGAAGTGTTAGTATCAATAGCTTTACTTTATTATCTGCAAGGTAATGTTATAATAACAATCCTGCTTCAAAATGTGGATTTTTATAAGTTATAAGTAATTGTAGATCTTTATAAACGAGTGGAGTAAAGAAATAGGCAGCAACAAAATTATCGACAAGGTGATAATATTGGCTGAATTAAGATAGCACAAGTGTTTTGTCAATACTTGTGTACTAACTTATGAAGCAATTAAACACAGGAAACAGTACCTATCACTAGAATAATAAAGCAATTAAAATAAAGATTTACGGCCCTTGTAACATAGTCGATTCGCAGTCTGCTTGCAGCATTGCATAAGTTCCATGCGACTCCAAAAATTTTTTCCAAAAGGGTGAAAGAGGTGCTTTATCAGTCATATTTAATCAAATATCAGAGTAAAAACTAAAATAGCTTTACTAATCCGATGATTGTCATTAGAAAAGCAGCATTAACAAACGAAACTAAGAGTTTGTAAGACGTACGGAAAAACATTGATTCCTTTAACAACACAAGTAGGACCATTACCTGTATTATTGTTATGTGCAAAAAAATGTATTCATTGCTGTGTATTCCCAGCCATCTTAAACTTTTGTGCCCAGTGTGACTTAAGGCTGGCATTTACATACACTCAATTTCTATTTGACGTATCTAAAGTTGCATAGCTACTTAAAAAATCAAACAGTTATAAGAAGGCGCGTTTAGCAGAACGTGAAAAACGAGTTGAGGTTAGAGGTCAAGAATTGCGTAAGATTCATATTTGAAAATTTGCATATTTATATAGTTATTTGTGTTGTTACTGTAAAAGATGTGACAAAAACAAAATTACGATTTTCTGTGTATTTAAATTGTAATCTCCTTGTCAAGTTTCCGTAAAGCCGATAAGCACTTACTCGTTGTTACTGTGCTATTTGTGTTGCCTAACGATAAATTCTAAATTGGAAATTGAAACCGATTTTTATAGAACTTTATTTCCAATTTTTCTGGAATAATTTGCATTTTGAAAAAAAAAAATCTTGTGACGTTTGAAAGAGAGTGGTTGTATCTATCTACTGATAGAGAGATTTTTTCGGTATTTGAAAATTTTGAAGTAAAATAGAGCTATAGATTTTTTAATATTGTAAAGTTGGTTTTTAGAAATTAAAAAAAATCTTTCTATCAATAGATAGAAAAGCCATGGATAATTATAAAAAAAGGCTCTGCCGTTCCTGATTAAAAAAGGAGTCTAAAAAACTGGAACAAAATGTGCTTAAAATGAGGATTTCATGGTGTAAATTCCAGCCTTAAGGGGGCTAAGGACAGCTCCGGCGTACCTGCAAGGTTTTTTTCATTGCGCCTGATAGAAACACTAGTTAGACAACCTGAGAAACATGTTCTTTCTTGTTTACAAAGGAGAGCAAACTATGAGTAATGCCCCACAGACCAGGTTTACCTGGCTCTGTAGAAAAACCCAACATTGTTACTTTCTATTATTCTTATCGGATTTGTTTCCGTAACTCCCTGAAAGGTCTGTTTTTATGTTTACAGTACTTACATACTTTTCAAATTTGTATTTTAAATTTATATTTATCGTAATTTTAGTATTTTCCGTTACAACTGCAATTAGTAAAAACAATATTTACAGGGAAGATTATATTAGTTTTTGGAATCTGTATCTTGGGAAAATCTGGTATTTTTGAAATTATTTAATTTTTTGCCCTTCAAATTAATAATATTACTTGAAAGAAATATTAATAAGTATAATACAGACAGAAAAACTATAGTTATTTATACCGTTTTGAAACGTAAAAAAAATGAAAAGGTAGAATCAAATCAAATTATTAGCAACAAGGAACTAATTATTTTATTTAAACTTAAAAGTTTCTGTTGGTGATATTATACGACTTCTTCTTTGTATTTATGCAATGAATGCATTTTAATTTCCGCTAGAGTAACAATAAAAATAATAAATTGCAACACTGAAAATTTATTTTCGTAATTTAGTGGGACCATGTACCTAAAGAATTAGATATAAGATGTATTTAATAGGAGAGCTTTTCGTGCCAAAGAAGGCACTTCAATTGGAACGCAGGGGATTAGACGATTCAAAAAATGCTTGTATTTTCCTTGGATTTCTGCATTTCAATTTCAGCACCTTTTTTACCTAAAATTGTCCAACCTTTTCGAATATTGGACTAAAGTTTAAAAAACACTTAAAATATAAAAGTTACCATGAAAACCACCCCCCAACCCCACCAAAACTACCCCTTAGGAGTCGTGTAGCAATTTTATTCCAGAACCATCTGATTCTACGTAAAAGTAAACGTAAGTGTGCTGCCAAATTTCATTTAAATTGCATTTTCGTAGTGGTGAAATAAAAACAACATTTTTTCCGGTTTCTTCCTTTTTATAAATAAGTATGAATTAAATAACGACAGATCAATAAAAAAACCAATTAGGGTAGGCTGTGAAATTGAATTATTTTGAATTGGTACTTTAGCCACATCCACAGAATGACATTTCAGTTTCAATTTAAGGTTATAAACTTTGTTTACAATAGAAATGTCAAATTACAAACGTTATAAAATGTCATTCTGTGGATGTGGCTAAAGTACCAATTCAAAATAATTCAATTTCACAGCCTACCCTAATTGGTATTTTTATTGATGTGTTGTTATAAAATGTAACTTTGAAACAAAGGAGATGGAAAGCTCTCGCAAACTTGTACAAAAGAAACAAAAATAATCAGTAGTAACAGATAGACGAGAACGTTCAGGTAGCGGTAAATTCCTGTAAGTGACGATTGCCCAAGGATATTTTACAGTTCTTTTAATGCGTCACCTTGGCTAACAAGAGATTAAGTTAACTTTGCTGCAGAAACCCTTTGTTGTGTGGGTTGCCTATGGTATTACTATTCTACAGAAAGTGTAGTTAAACGTTCCCGTTAAATAACATTTTGGCTAAAACTGTGGAAACATACGCTATTTTGAAACAGTATCGATACATTTTTTCAATATAGACATGCTAGTGATCGCACGTATGGATTTGGAATTTTGATATTTTGTTACATTACGATAATAATTGATTAATGAAAAAAGTAGTTTTTTTCCGTTTAGGAGCGAATAAAAATAATTTTTCGAAAAAAGGGATCCATACGTGCATTTATCTTCGACAAGTTATTGTGAAAAACTAGCGAGCACTGTTTCAAATTAATTTTTGTGACTGTGATTTTGGACAAAAGAATTGCATTTTCATGCGTAATTTATACTAACACAGCGGGTTGCCTACCCTCTTTCCTTATACCCCTTAACACTTTGTCTTCCCTAGCTTTCATACGAAAGTTACCTAGTCGCATAACAAATTAAATAAGTTTATATTAATTCAGTTTAACATTGTGTAGGCATCAAGTTTGTATTGACTCAAATAAAATTTAAAACTAATTCTCCGACTTTGTTTTTCAAATCAATAGTGTTAAAAGACATTAACCCTCGTAAATTACAGTGAAAGATTTGCATGTTACTTGTAGAGTAAATACTTGTCTGCATACCTACCTTAAAGTTACCTAAGTTGTGCGAACATTTTGACCACAAGTATTCTGTAATTACATGAAGGTATTTTACTCTATATGAGCTGCTTAAGTTTCCTACTAGTTAAGAGTACCCTTCAGCATCTTGTTAATTTAGACATGGTTCTATCTAAATTATATTGTTACACGTTGCTTTATTATTTTTAAACATTTGCTAGGACAATATTTGTTTTGCTTAGAATATTGATGCTTATTTAATTTAAATATTTTATACACTATTTAAAGTTAATTACAGCTGACATTATGCCACTACCCAAAGTGGTCAAGATACCTTGAGATATTTGATAAGACAAGCCTAAACCTTTGGCTAATTAACCACGGCATTACTTACGATACTAAATAAACAATAACCAGTCTACATATCAGTTTTATTTCTGTGTTTTAAATCTGTGACAAAATATTTATTTACCTGTATCGATACGAAAATAAAAACCAAATTCTGCCTTCTTCAGTGAGTTAAAACAAATTTGGGATGACTGAAATTCGACACTTATTAATTAAGATTAAAATAATAAATTTTACAGCTAGTTATAAAAAGCACTAAACTAAGTTAGTTTCTAAATGTGCAGCCCTGAATTACTGCAACTAATAAAACCCTTCATCATCTTCATTTACATCGGGATTAGTATTAATAACAGCAGCTAGCATATGCTTGGGAATTTCACTTCCTCGGACTTGAATGTTATAACAAACATATTCCATCTTTGACAAACTCTGTTTTAGAACATAGATTTTTCGTCCTACTTCTTTGTACCCCGAACTGTTAATACCTAAATAAGCAACAAGATAAATTTATGTGCTACCTACTTACTCTGGTTTGAACTTACGTAAAAATCCCGTATAAATATCCCTAACGTAATTGCAAATTTTGAAACAATCCTCGATATTCCCAGAACCTAAATTATTAATGCATCTTCGCATAAGTTCACCAGTAAAATCTGCTAATCCAAGGAAAAATTCAGGCATAGGAGCGACCATTACAATTTCTTTATTGGATACCGGTTTTTCATCTGGGTCTTCATTATCGTTTGTAATCGAGTACTGCAACTTGTCGTTTAAATTTTGTAGTGGTTCAATGGAACCGAATCTTAAATACTGATAATACGATAAAGCTTCAATGAACTCTTGTAAACCTGCAGTGTAAGCACGTAGGTATAGAAATGGATCTTGTCCATCTAGTTCGAGCGCAATTGCCTTAAAATTTTTTTCTATTAACTGATTTAGACGAAGATCTGCCTCTTTGAATATTTGCTCCCTTTTTTGGTCCCTGATTAAATATGTTAATTAGTTGTTGAAACATACGTGTGAAATGCACTTACATGTCTGTTGCTGCACTGTGAAGCAAGAATATTATCCGTTTACTTTCGATAGTAATATCCCGGCCTAACTTAACGATTCTCTCATGCCTATCGTGTTTAGCATCGAGTTCAACAGCATATTCCTTAAACATTTTTATTACTCGATTATTATCATCAATTTGTTCCAGGACTTCTCGGCCTTTATCACCAACTGAGGGCTTTGATTTGTCATTTCTATGCTTCGCATAGTGACCTTTTCGATGGGGTCCTAATAATTAAAATTCATAAGTACATTTATGTAAAAAGCATATTAAACTGATCATTACCTCTACTTCCAGACATAAATAACTGTTGTTAGTTTATTTCAAGATAAACGCGTGATGTTATGATCACAGATCACAGCTGATTACAATTTGAGGTTAGATTATACTTTGAATGAAAATTGGGGGCGTAGTTGAGTTGGTGCAAGTTGGCAGGTTTTAGTGGTGGTTTTTAATAAATTTTATAGTAAAATGGTAAGTTACAACTCAGATATTCACAAATAAGTGGTGATTTACACGTATTTTAAAAGAGAATAACCCAGGAGCCTTTTTTATTTAGTGCAAACGTCAATCAATACTTATAATTGCAAATGTGAGGTTATATAACTCGATTTTTTTAATTATTTCGGTATATTTTGCAGATTCGTTTTATTCTTATACAAAATAGAGCTGGTAAAACTAGATTAGCAAAGTGGTATATGAATTTTGATGATGACGAAAAGCAGAAGTTAATCGAAGAGGTGCATGCTGTTGTTACCGTTCGGGATGCAAAACATACCAATTTTGTTGAAGTAAGTACTAAAACCGTATTTAAATGACTTACAAATTTAATTATGGACTTTGGTTTCCAGTTCAGGAACTTCAAAATCGTCTATCGCAGATACGCAGGCTTGTATTTCTGCATATGTGTGGATGTAAATGACAATAACTTGTCATATTTAGAAGCAATACATAATTTTGTAGAAGTTTTAAATGAATACTTCCATAATGTGTGTGAGTTAGATTTGGTTTTTAATTTTTATAAAGTGTATACGGTCGTAGATGAAATGTTCCTAGCAGGAGAAATCAGGGAAACATCACAAACGAAGGTTTTAAAACAGCTATTAATGCTTAATTCTCTCGAATAATTAATGTACATGTCTAACTATAATTATTTAATTACGATTTACATAAAGCAGTAATGGTCCCCTGTCTATTTGCTATCCTGTCATAGCACTCCTGTTTGGGCATGTAATGGTGATTAATTATTGAAAATACTGTATATCAAGGATACTCATTTATGTGTGTAAAAACTTAAGTTTTTATATTTTTAAATGCACTGAAATACATTAGTGCAAAATAGTTTAAAAGACCTGCCATTTGTTAGTTGTTAATGCAGCCTGTGTATTTTGCATAATATTATATTTTAATAGAAACGTAATTATTTTAATTTTTATACATTCCATATCAGTAGTCTGAAGCGTTAGAATTTATTGATGTATAATTTACGTTTTATAGAAATTGAATCATTGAGAAACCCAGGCGAATGGGTTTGTAATTATTTAGCGTACACTTGTTGTAAATCGGAATTATATTTAATGTTTATAAAAAAATGTATATCTCTAAGATAGTAAAACTAGCTTCAAAGTATATCGAATTAAAGTATTGTGGTAGATGTTAATTGTCTATAGTGATTTGAACCGAAAGTTTTTGCGTCTAATTTTAATCATCGCATCGCAATTTTTTTAAATTATGCTATTATCCAAAACATGTACGCCATTTATATCGATGGTGTAACCAATTTGTGTATTTTAACACGGTCGCTAAACCATCTTGTCTTATAAAATAGTTAAACCGATGTGTAAATATATCATTTTTGAAATTGTGTTGTGTTATTTAGATTACCAACAAAAATTTTAAAATGTACATTTTAGATGTTTAATAATTTTAACAGAGTTAATATTGCTTAACATAAATGTACATATCATAAATCTTCACCCATACAAGATTACTTTTGTGTATAAACTAACCCGTTACTAACTTTTGTGTTATAATAAATGTGAATAATCATTATAATTGTAATGCTTTATTTTGATAAACCACTATGACAGTTACTTTTGGTATCAGGTATCAGTTTCTTGTATAGAATTACTGTGATAAGAAGATGTACACTTTAAGAGAAGAATGGACGCAGAGTTTAAAATTAATTATTTGGAGTAAATTTAACTAGACAAAACATGAAATAAATTCAGAATAATGTACAATGCTATACGGATGACTAATTAAATGCAATTTAGACTCAAAATTGTAGACAACTAAAGGATGTTGATTTCATGGTGGTTAATTATTGCTTGTTATTTTGATATAAAGTTTTTTTTAATCAAACACAACGTTAAATTTATAAAGTTGAAACATTTTCCAATTGTTAGTTTATTAACTGCATATAATTACACGCTTCGAGCTTTGTTACTATGATTGTTCAAATTTAAAACATTTTGTTTAATGATAGTTTGAAGCTCAGAAGGTCAAACCCTCGTTTTGAAGGAGAACAGTATTGTGTAAACTAGAAACGTAGTCCCTCATTAATAACGTTACATGGGATAAATCACTGGTAAAATTTTGTACAACAGAATTTCACCGGAAATCGATGAAATATGATGAAGAATTCCATTTGGATATCCTTTTACATACATACATACATCAACTCCTAGGGAGTATTGAATCTCGAAGAAATTTCATAGAGTTGTACGTCGTAGTTTTATTGCGGTTTACTCGTCCTTAATTTACTCTTGGTAATTTTAGACAAAATTATAGAAAATTTTGTTTATATCACAATCTGAAGGTTATACAGTGAGAATAATATAAGACTACACATGGCTGAATCATGTAAAATTACACATAGGACATTTTACTTAGTGTTACCATGGTGATTGTAAACAAAGCCTCCAATTTATTATGGGTGAATAACGAAAAACTACACACTTGTCCCCAGACTACTGTTTTTATCGTAATCAATTAAACAAAATTATGTATTGCATTTTAATGATATTTAGTGGAACAAATTTTAACTTAAACTGGACAAATTACATCAATTCATACAAATAGATGGTTATTTAACGTAACGACATTTACCAACCGATTGTCATTGCAAATTCAAAATGACAATTGTTACTAGCATGGGCAAATTGATTAATGTTAATATAAAGTTACCAATGTATAGTCTTACGTTATTCTCACTGTATAGCTTTTTAAGCCAGTTAATAAATGAAAGTGCAAAGGCGCCACTGATGATTATTTCTCGTCAGATCTGCTGTATGTGTTTTATTTTTAATGATTTTTATGTCCTACCGGTATATTAATTGACAATAATGACTATTATGAGGTATGTTACCTATATACAAAATAATGCCCTAGGCCTATTATTTTTTTATAATGCCCTAGGGCGTATTATGACCAATAAAAACCAGTAAAAACCATTTGTTTCCATGGATAGAACTTTATTATGCGCCACTGTTACAGTGAAAATTAATGACAGCTCAGTTAATGTCACAAATCTAAATTACAAAATAAATGTGAATTAGATAAGAAAACTGGCAGGACATAAAACGTTGAAGGCACCATGGGCATTATGAACTAAGCGCCCGCGATTGTTGTACACCCCTCGGGCCAAAGGCCCTCGGGTTGTAAACTAACAATCTTGGGCACTTATTTTGCTCATAATGCCCTTGATACCTTAAGAACTATTAAAGTGTAGCACTTTTTTTGTATCTTTATTAGACCTTTTTGAACACAAACATTTCCAAAATATGGCAAGCTAGCATTACAGTTATTAAAATGAAACTATACTGTATAAAACACCAGTTTTTGCCAGAATTCAAAATAGACAATAGCAGGTAATGTATTTATAATCGTGGTATTCTTATAAAAATAAGAAAAGATAATGAAAAGGTAACAATGAGGCAGCGGTTCTCAAACTTTCGTATTCGCGCCTCCATTTTTTACCTTGGATAATTCTGCACCCCCCTCCATGCATTATATAAGATAAATGAGACCAGGGCCGGCGCGCCGGCGCTAGGGGTGAGGCGACCGCCTCAGGCGGCATTTAACTTGGGGCGAACCTGCGAAATACTGCAAGCAATCAAAACGTGACCATTCGCGGCAGCCTTTGAAAACAAATGTTGTGTCTAGTCACATAACTTTATATATAAACCCCAGCTGTTATGTTGCAATGTCGCAGAACATGAATTAATGTATTAATAGAGGATTCTTTTTCGTATTAATTTTTCACATTAGTTCCTTTATGGTAGAATAGAACCTGATTTTCTATAAACAAATATTGGTATATATTATGTAGTTGCAGCAGCAACTTCCAAATATTTTTGTGTCACTGAGAATTCTGCTAACTCCCTGTAGAGGTTGCTGCTGGAGAACGATCTTTCTCTAAATTAAAATTAGTGAATAATTATTTACGTTAAACAATGGCACAGAAGAGGTTAACAGAATTAGCAATATTGTCCATTGAATCTAGCGTCAAACTTGAATAGGTACCTATATATGATATAATCGATGATTTTGCTAAAGACAAATCTCTCATCTCATCTCAATCTTTTTTTGAAATAAATTACCATGTGCCTATGTACATTCAACGTGTAGTTTTAAAATAGCATGTTCTTTAATTTTATTGTATTACTTCGGTTTGCCTTATACGGGAAATTTTTCTTTTTAGTCTACATATCCCCTATGTATAGTTTTAAAATAAACGTGTCGGCTCTAGTCACGTATCTGGGTCCCAAGGTTAGGCAACCAAATATACTTACAGGTTAGAAGTAAGTCAGGGAAGTTTTTTTAATAGAAAAGCACACCAGTAGGGACCCAGATTGTTGACCAGTGCCGAAAAAAATAGCATGCTGTGACAAAAATAATGTGGGTTTTAGCAGCATGTTTACGGGCTGAAAATTGTGTAATTTTAAAATAACGGCACGGTTAAATAACGACGGTTGAAATGGACGGGTATGAATTAAAATTTTAGACCTTTCCTTCATACGCTACAAGGCCAGAACGACGAATTTTAATATAGTAATTAAATTATACCCTTTTATGAAAAACTTACGAAAAGGGACTTGCACAAGACATCCATCAACAATGTATTGATTTTTGCATGTCGCATGGTGGGTTTCAATATTATCTTCCCATGCATGTATCGACCCTTTTGCAAATTTCTATAATTTTGGCGTAATCTTTATTTGACTTTAGAAGAAATTGCTTATAAATTTTTAAAAACCGATAAAAGATAGGCAACCCAACAGGAAACCTAACATTCACCGACTCTGTTCATCACTTTCAATGTTTACAAAAAGGTTTAAGAGATTAAAAATCGGTATTCGCAAATAAACTTACACTGAATTTTGAAGTTTTGTTAGGTAGAAGCAATACTAGAAGATGCAATCCTTTCTTGGCTGTTTTTAAGTCAGACAACCCAAAATACTTAAAAACGAAAAATATTTTAACTAAAACGCACCCTTTATTTCAAAAAATTAGCCGTTAACTGTTGCCGTTTTTATTTACGTTTCTGTTTTGTGTTGTTGATACTTTATGTTTGAAAGTAATCGTTGAATTAAAATTATTTTGATTTTCTACTAATTTTGATTTATTTACAAACATAACCTTTACACACCACAAAAAATAAAAACTAATGAGAAATGAAATAGCGATATTCTTGAGCGAAGAGGGCTACAAGCATGTGGAAGAATTCTACAAGTTATTTCTAATGAAGCTCTCGTACTTAGTAGACATATTCGAAAAACTAATCACTTAATCTTCAACTTCAGGGAAATAATACAAATATATTTGATTTAAGTGAAAGGGTCAAGCTTTTTCTACAAAAATACAGTTATGGAATAACAAATTAAAAGAAAACTGCTTTGAGATGTTTCCCACGATGTGTGAATTTATCCAGAGTTATCCGCCGGAAGAGAATCATAAAAAGCTGTTGCTAACGACAGTGGAGGGCCATTTAGAAAACTTGAGCACTAATTTCCGCAAATACTTCTTCGCATTAAATTGTGTGACTATAATTGGGTAATAAATCCATTTGAAAGTACACCTACCGTCCTATCGCTGCAAGAAAAAGAACAAACTGATAGATCTTTCAACTACGGCAAAGCAAAAGCGCTTCGGGTACCGTTACCTTTGCGAAACTGATTTTTCTGCTGTGGCTGCTCTAAAGTCTAAATATAGAAACAAACTTCAAACAGAAAATGAGCTCAGAGTGTCTATCTCGAATACAAAACCAAATCTGGACAGGCTATGTACAGCGTGTTCGAAAATGTCTGAGATGAGACTATAGGCAACACATTATACATTATTGGTATTTAATAGAAAAAAAATCCCCAAAAAGGTTTATACAAAGTGCAGATAAATTAATTACTTCGTCTATTAATAATTATTTTTTATTAATTACTAAAAATAGAACATTACTAAATTTGAACTAAATGCGATTGCTTAATTCTTATCTTGTTGAAAGAAACCATTGTCTAATTCATCATCGTGAACTTGTTCAAAAAATTCTTGTAAAATAATCTTCCGCTACCTTTCAGCTCTTATAGTTTATTGCAACTAAATTTTGTGTTTTCACACTGGCGAGCAGCCGTACAGAACAGACGCGTGAACACGACGTGAAAACACAAAAGTTGCACACACCGAAACTGGGAGTTTAAAGGTTTTTCCATGGAGAAATTAGCTATAATTTATAATTAAGTCCGTAGTCTTACCTCACAGAATGGACGAAGCAGGAATCGTTGAATTTCAGATGAGACGTGGACCTGCAGAAACCAAACGATTAGAAGCGTTCAAAGTACTGTGGTAGAATCTTACCTCAAGTGCCAAAATAGGCTCAATAGCTCTGAAAAGAACTGATTTTTCACAGATTAATCCAACAAAAACACGAAAAAACGACCAGGAAGCGAAAATCAAAAAAATAACACGATTTGACACCAGCAACTAGTGTCAACTGTTAGGGATATTTTTTTATTACCAACCTAAATTTTGAATTTTTGGCGGTTCGTTTGACCTTGATCTCAAACTTATTTGTACACGTTGTACTTCAAGGCAGGCACATATTAGTCATTCATTAGATCTATGCCTTAGTTAGAAATGCTTTCGTTTTGATTATATGTTTGCAAATTTAAATTTGAAATAAAAATGTAAAAAAGTATTTCTGATGTCTTGTCTTGCTCATTTATTCGACGCCCCTCATGTGAAGCTCCGCGCCCCTCCTGAATTGGAGTGGCGCCCCACTGTTTGAGAACCGAAGCAATAAGGCATGAATCAGTCCAAATAAAATTGCTAAAGGCTGTCTTGTCACAATGTTATATAAACAGAGAGTCAAGTATTATTATATTTAAAGATAAAAATATCGTCAGTTAACGCCTCGCAAGGGAGCACAGCCAGCAACGTGGACGGTCGGTTTTTTAAATAAAGAAGAAATTAAGTGGTTTTGAACCAAGTAACGACGATTTGGTATACCACAAAGTAACTGGCTTGCCATAATTGCATTACATGACATTATCTGTTACATCAATGTGAATGCCTTTAATACCAAAGTGTTAGATGACTGTGCCATTTACTTTATGTTATTATCATTGCTTTGATTTGTTCTGTTCATTTATTGATTAAGCAAAATCTAGGCTTACGGGTGCAACTCTATTCATTAGCACTACTCAGCTAGAAGGGATCTTTATTATGTCAAACATCAAAGTGGCATGGTTAGTCTATGGTTACTCTGTATGTAAAAGACTGATGGATCAGGACCCCAATCTAGAACCTTCGGTGTTTAAAGCAACTACCTACGTTAACCTTGAGGCTTTCAAGACCAGCAGTGAATTTTGTTTGATTGAATTGGTCATGTAGTGCCCCCAACTAAAATTTTGGCGACCAACTTTCTTCTCTTCTAAACGAAAACCTTTATTATACTAAACATTGTATTTACACAGGAATTCCTATTTAATTTCATATTCAAAATGGGGCAGAGGTTCAGACTTCTTCTGTATTTAAAATCTCACCGTCATGACATGGTATCAAAACCCTAAACCTTGCATTTCTGAGGCAAGTTGATTGTCGGCGGTGTTTCCACTAGGTTGCTAGCTCAGTATATGCACTTCGACTCTATGGTCTTTTGTGTTCCCCCTCTCAACTAGTTTTAGGATGTTACGAGGTTTTCGTATGTAAGAGCTATTCCACTGTAAATTTCCCCGAAGAGTTGCTGTCTCCTACGGTAAAGTGCAGGACAGTCAATAATTTTGGGCGAGGCTGCTTCCTTCTCTTCTTCGCATAGTCTGCAGAGTGTGTCCTTTGTATACACCAATTTTTTCTAGATGTTTTCTCAGAGGGCAGTGGTCTGTAACAAGTCCCACCAGTCGTCTAATCTGAGTACGTCTTAAATGGAGTACATCAGTCATTAATCTGTTAGGAGGCATCCCAGCGAGGGGCACATTGTGTTTTAGTCCACGCCTCGATCGCTGTCCGTTTGCTTCGTTTGGGTATTCCGAATACAGGTTCTTATCCTATAAATGGGGTGAATGCGCCAGTTTTAGTTAAGTGTCTGCTTTTTTTTTGCTCATCTGAAACGTTCATATTGAAACCACTCTTACAAAAGCAACAGTGGTATTTTGGGTATGTCAAAAGTTGTTTGGAAAGACTTAGGGCCTAAAGCCAGAAATGATCTATTGGCCGTACGAAAGGGTCATAAAGTCCATTGTCACCTATGTTTCCTTAGTATGGTGGCCCGAAACAGAGCAAAGTGTAGCTGCAGAAAAGGTATTCAAGCATCAAAAACTAACCTGTTTAGGAATCACAGGAGCCATGTGCCCATGTCCTACAGCAGCAATGTAGACTCTGATAGATCTACCTTTACACTTATGTGTAAGAATGGAGGTAAGGCTGAGTGGCTCTCAGGCTGCAACAGACCACGCAACTAAAGCCAGGAGACCTGGTTGGTCACTTAAGTATTGCGAATCTTCGAATCCGCGACCAAACCCACAGACAAAATACCAACACGGTATGACTTTGACTGCCCTTTTCAAGTTCTGATTGACAGCCGCAAAGAGAGCAGAGTGAAAGAGCTACGGCTGGAGCAAGGGGCAAGCGTCTGGAATACAGATGGCACCAAGATTGAAGAAAGGGTTGGTATAAGCATAACGGGACCTAGATGTAGGATCTCAAAATCCTTGGAAAGTACCCCATCCATATTTCAAGTAGAAATCCACACAATAGACCTATGTGCTCAAGAACGCATTAAAAAGGGATTGCGTGGAACTAAGATTTACATGCGTTAATTCGCAGCAGGCTTAAATTACACGAAATGGCATATATTATGCCTGAGGACGTAGGGGTCATGACCTCCAGGACAATAAGAGACTTCATTAAAGGCCTAAAAATCCTGGGAACCGAATTAATTGCAGGGTTACTCACAAAAGATCTTCCTAGGTCGAAGTGACGATAGGCTCTTACAGCTAAACGACCCCCAGACAATAAACAATAGACAATTTATATTATCATTTATAGCTTTATTAGCAATGTAGATATAAAACTTTATTTCAAATTCGTGAAATGATCATAATTATAAAAAAAAAATAATGCTTTTACTTAAATAGTATACAGTGTGTCTCACTTTATACTGCACCACCCCAGTATTTTTTTATATATTATCGATTAAAAAAATTTCTTTTTTTTGATTATACCCCTCACTAAATTGTACTTTTAGGGTATGTTACTTTCCCTTCACGGTAAAATGCTAGTCTACTACGATTTAAAATAAACAGCAAAATTGAAGAAGTCGTATTAGGGATTTTTTTATCAAAAAATCTTGTTAATAAAAGTTGTTCAGAATCGTTCAAATAAGCTAAATCTGAAATTTCATTAAAAACAAAAAATTTTGAAAATCCAGAAAATTCGAATAATAATCTCACAAGTTTGCCATGATTTTTTATTTTATTCTTTTAATTCAATACAATAACAAAAAACGATGCTTAATTACTTAGATAACAGTATTTTTCTATTTGGGTGCTAGAATAACTCCATTCTAGCACCCAAATGCCGTCATTTGAGCGTTAGAATAAGCCGTTGGTGTGCTAAAATAGACTAGTAAAATTTACTGTATTGATGTTGGTAGCGTTGAACTATCAGCTGACATACGTCAAAAAATAAAACACACCCAATTAATAAATAACAATGAAAAAGATGTTTAATTTAAATTATTACCGTAAAAAGTACAATTATTATACACATTAACAGTTACATGTGATGTGACACCATGTAAATTGTCACCCAACAAAATATTTTGATGAACATTAGTGTTGCCTATAACAGAAATGTTTCTATTTGTGCCATAATCAGACCGTTGATGTGAAATGGTGGAACATCCAGGTAAGGCCGAATCAGCTTACTTACACCCAAGCATTTGTGCCACTTAATATCCGAGTAAAATATTTTCGGAAATTCCTTGTCATGTTATTTTGCTGGCGCCACTCTTCAAATTTTTGAAATTCTTTTTCATACTGGGATTTGGACTTGTCCGGCAATAAATTTTCTAACGTTTTTTGTGCAATTTGCCTAATTTTCGGCGGTGTTAGTGATAAACTTTCTTCTGCATTCATTTTCAAACATTAAACGCGAAAGTAAAAAAAAACTGACGTTTCAAATTAATTTTTTTCACAGCCGCCCAAAATTACGCCACATAAACGTCACCAACCACCGCAAAATTCCCTAGATTTAAAATTTTAATTTTTTAATTTATAAAATGGTATAAAACGGCAAAATAGAAAAAATAGTATAAAACACTCGTTGCAGAAGGTCCTTCAAGCACTCATTTGTTCCTCAACTCGCCGCTATGCGGCTCGTTTCGGAATTTCAAATTCGTGCTTGAATAGATGCCTTCTGCAACTTGTATTTTAATATACTATTTCAACTAAATCACCATTAGCACATATACATTTTTCTATTCGTTTTCTAAAATAAAGAGATTTACAACTTTATGTCAAATTTGTTAAGTGATCTTTATTAATATACAGAAAACAAATAATTAATGCTTTTACATATATATTTATTGCCAATGATAAGATTAGCTTACATTTTTTGCGGTTCTTCACATGGTCCCACTTTTATAACTGTAGGCTGTTTAGAATGCTCGATATTTCTCGTAGCACAGATGAATGTACAATTATTGGAGTACGTATGACCATCAGAAGCACAAACTGGATCATAGGGTAACGTGCAGAGACAGTCTAGCCATGTTAAAGAAGAAACTGATAAAATAGTAAACAAAAGTGCTGCACAGAACAGGAAAACTTTCATTTTTTACTTCCGAAATTAATAATCGACACCCAAGCAAGTACTATTCATGAATGATAATTGTTTGCTTTGTTATACACAAACTAACTTATATTATCATTTGTTCAAGTAGGTAGCGTTATTAGTTATTAGCATTGTAGATATAAAACCTACTTTATTTCATTTAGCTAAACGATATTTATTAACACATAAAAAAATAATTAATGCTTTTAAGTATTTATTGCCAGTGATAAGATTAGCTTACAATTGTTTTATCCAGTTACATGTACAAATGTGGTTTTGTAAAAACGTCGATCCTGTGTATTTTCACAAAATCCCATTTTCACAATCTTAGCTTAATAATCAAAAAAGTTAGGGAAAGGTGCTAACATGCATCCCAAATTTCACAGCTTGTATTTTAGGCCGGGGCGATTGGGTCAGATTTGTGCCGATAAAGCCATATTACAGTGGCTAGATAGCATAGGCCAGGACTTTAAGGCATGGGAAGGAGCGCCTCGGAGGATAGTAGAGGAATCTGAACTGCCTCATCCAGAAATCCTTGTGATGTACTTACCTGGAAGTTTTAGTACTCTACTGAACAGATATTCACATTAATTGAGAATCAAAACGAGGATCTCAATTCAAATAACTAGAGGGTGCTGAGAAGAACCATCGTAGGCCCCACTGTAGAACTAACAATCTCAGTGGACCAAAGATCGGCTAACAAGCTGAAAGTTAACAGCTACAAAATTAGTTATAAATTTGACAATGTGACATTTAGATCTAAAGGCACAAAGGCAATAAAAGCAGGAGAAGGCAACTCAAAGACGACAGATCTCTGATCTAAAGCTATACCATTAAGCAGTTCTAGCAGGACTTCCACTAAACCCGATGAGCAAACTAAATCTAAAGGTAAAGGCAAGGGCAAAAAAGCCAAAGCCTAAAGATGGACAGTAACACAAAGATTATTAAGATAAGCCTTTATCGTGCAAAAGCAGCTTAAAGCGAGCTTGGCAGAAGGTTTATCAAAACGAAACTACATGTGAGGTTAATTCAAGAGCCCTGGGTGTACGGAGGCCGAATTAAAGGATTCAAAAATCAATCATCTAAGTTAATTTATTCGACTTCACATGAAAATCCAAGAGCAGCAGTAATGCTTAATAACAAATTAAATTTTATTTGTATTCTAGAGTTCATTACAAAGGAACTGGTTACAGTGGATCTTGAGATACCTGATGAACATGGCAAGAGGCATTATAATTGCCTCCGCCTACTTTACCGGTGATACACAGGAACCTCCACCAGAGGAAGTTAAAGGCCTCATTGCTTGGTGTAAACAACGGAACAAAAACCTAATCCTGGGGTGCGATGCCAACGCTCATCACATCGTGTGGGGAAGCACCAATGTAAACAATCGACGCGAGTACCTTTTTCAATATTTGACTACTAATAATATAGACATTATGAATAAATGTAACAAATCTACCTTTATTACTGCGACTAGGAAAGAGATTAAAATCTAAAGACATAATTCTAGATAGTCCAATAGTAGGTAATTCCATTAAAAACTGCCACGTTCTTGACGAACCTTCATTGTCAGATCATAGATACATTCGATTTGATATAGAGGCGGTATTACCTCAAATCATAGAATGTAGAATCCCTAGATTAACCGATTGGGTTGCCTATAAAGAGCACTTAAAGTCGGAAATCGAAGGTCACATTAAAATAATTGATACTGTAGAGGAATTAGATGTGGCCTCGACATACCGTCAAAATTATAATCTTTCAGCATATTAAAGAAGCTGTCCTATGAAACAAAAGGCGCCATGGAGGAACAAGAAACGTGGTCAGTTAGAAACCGAAACAAGGAAGGCCTTCAACAGGGCCAAAAACTCAGGTAACTGGGATACACATAGAAATGCATTAACAGAATGCAATAAAGCTTTGAGAAGACCCAAAAGGCGCAGTTGGAGGAAGTTTTGCGAAGGGATTAACGAAATAAACCCAGCAATGCGCCTCCAAAAGGTCCTAGCAAACGATCACTCGAACGGAATTGGGCTACTTAAAAAGCCCAATGTTAAATTTGAAGAAGATCCAAAAGAAAGTATAAAGGTGCTTTTAAACACCCACTTTCCAGGATCCACCCCATGTGAAGATGAAAACCCTCAGGCTAACCCAATAGAGGAGTTTAACCGCCACATAAAATTGGGAAGAAGCCTTTCAAAAACCATCTTCAACAGCAACAAAACAAAATGGGCTATTAATAATTTCCAGCCCTTCAAATCACCAGGAAGAGACGGAATTTTTCCCGCTCTACTACAACAAGCTATTGAAATACTCATTCTCTCGCTACTTAATATATTCAGGGCCAGTTATTATAATTATATCCCGAAGACCTGGAGAGAAGTAAAAACTACAAAACGCCCACCGGAGGAACCCTAATCCTACCGCCCAATTAGTCTTACATCATTTCTCCTGAAAACAATGGAGAAGATAGTAGACTATTGCATGAGAAGTGAAACTTTCGTGGAATAACCACTTCACAAAAATCAATTTACATATCAAAAGGGAAAATCCACAATCAATGCCCTACAGTGCTTAATTAGTGTGATAGAATAGACCATCATGGCGAAAGAAGTAGCTTTATATACGTTCATAGATGTAGAGGTAGCCTTTCATAATACCTCCTATGAATCGATACGGAAAGCTGCGCAAGAAGAAGGCATGGAAAACTCTACCATCTCACGCATAGAATCTATGCTAAGAAGCCGTAAGATCACGACTTGCATTGGGGGTTAATCGATTACCGTTTCCTCAACCAGAGAATGTCCGAAAGGCGCAGTTTTACCACCTCTGTTGTGGTCACTGATCGTTGATGACTTCCTAGTCAAGTTGGATAAACATGGCTTCTACGTTTAACGTTATGCCGATGATCTTGTTATTATCGTAAAAGGCAAGTATGATGCATTTATCTCGAGCCTCATGCAAATAGCCCTCAACGTAACAAGCAAATGGTGCTCGGAAGTACAACTTAGTGTAAATCCGAACAAAACTATAATAGTTCCATTCACAAAAAGAAGGAAGCTAAATTTAAAAGCTCCCACTCTGAATGGGACACAGTTACAATTCTCCAGAGAGGTTAAATCTTCGGGTATAGTCCTTGACCAGAAACTCATTTGGAACGCTCATATTTAAAGGCCTCTTACAAAAGCAACAATGGCATTTTGGGTATGCCAAAAGTTGTTTGGAAAGTCAATTGGTCATACGAAAGGCTCATAAAGCCCATTGTCACCTATGCTTCTTTAGTATGGTGCCCTAAAACGGAGCAAAGTGAAGCTTCAGAAAAGCTATGAAAGCATCAAAAACTAGCCTGTTTAGGAATCACAGGAGCCATGTGCTCATGTCCTACAGCAGCAATGGAGACTCTGCTAGATCTCCTACCTTTACACTTATGTGTAAAAAGGGAGGCAAGGCTGAGTGCCCTCAGGCTGCAATAGGCAACCTAACTAAAGCCACGAGACCTGGTTGGTCACTTAAGGATTGTGAATCTAATTCAAATAGGATCCGCGACCAAACTCACAGACAAAATGCCAACACGCTATGACTTCGACTGCCCTTTTGAAGTGCGAAGTGGTTATTGACAGCCGCAAAGAGAGCAAAGTGAAAGAACTACGGCTGGAGCAAGGAGCAAGCATCGGGTATACAGGTGGCTCCAAAATGGAAGAAGAGGTTGGTATAGGTATAACGGGACCTAGATGCAGGATCTCAAAATCCTTGGGAAGTACCCCATCCATATTTCAAACAGAAATCCACGTCGTAGACCTATGTAGGAGGAATAAAATTGTTTTATACACGAAGCAATTTATATTATCGTTTGTAGTTTTATTAGCATTTAGGTATGTATAAAACCTATTTTATTACAAATTTGTTAATTGATCATACAACAAAACAAATAATTAATGCTTTTACATATATATTTACTGTCAATGATAAGATTAGCTTACATTTTTTTTATACAGTTACATGTACAAATGTGGTTCAGTAAAACATATTATCATCTGCTTCTTGACATGCTCCCATTTTTACAACTCTAGGCTGTTTAGAAGGCTCGATCCTTTGCATAGCACATATGAATGTACAAATATTGGAGAAGGTATAACCATTAGAACCACAAACTGGATTATAGGGCAACGAGCAGTAACAGTCTAACCACGTTAAAGAAGAAACTGATAAAACAGTAAACAAAAGTACTGCGCAGAATAGGAAAAATTTCATTTTGTACTTCAGAAATTTATAATCGACACCCAAGCAAATGCTATCCATGAATTGCAATTGTTTGCTTTCTTATACACCAAAACCTACTTTATTTCATTTGGCTAAACGATATTTATTAACATATAAAAAAAATAATTAATGTTTTTATGTATTTATTGCCAGTGATAAGATTAGCTTACATTTTTTAGCCAATTAAATTTACAAATATAGTTCAGTAGAAAAGTTGATCCTGTGTATCTTCACATGGTCCCATTTTCACAATTCTAGGCTGTTTAGAAGGCTCGATATTTTTCGTTGCACACTTGAATGAACAATCGTTGGAGAACGTACGACCATCGGAAGAGCAAACTGGCATAAAAATCAACGGGCAGGCACAGACTCGTTCTTTTAGTTCGAAGTCAAACGAAGAAACTGCAAAAACAGTAAACAAAAGTACTGCACAGAATAGAAAACCTTTCATTTTTACTTGAATTTTCGCAATTTAGTTAATAATCAATGCACAAGTAAGCACTCGCAGTAGATGATACCTAATAGTCTGCTTTATTATAAATACGTGGAACTTGTTTATCTTATCATGAGTTCAAGCAGATAAACGTACTTGAAATTGATTAACGGGTGAAAGATTACTGAAAAAATCGATTGTTGTAAAGGTGTTGATGAACAGATTTCTAAAAAGGTGTTTAGGTGTGACTTATCGTTATCTTAGTTTCTTAGAAAATTAGTAACAACAATTCCCATAGTTTTGTTTTCGATGGAAACAAATAAAATCCGCTTCATATGTTTAGCATAAGATTAGGCAATGATTTACCTTATTTTGTTGGTATCACTGGTACTCAGTCATAATTGCAATCTTCAAATGTTTTCAAAATACCCTAATAACGTTTTCATATTTTACACTGTTGCTAGTGTACCTGGGAAAATTCCCTCCTTTTAAGGAAATAAAATAAATGGCGCTCTGTTTCTAACCATTTCATCAATTACATTGTGCCTTTATGGAACCAATAATATTTGGGTTAGCTTTAAGACTCTTAGCCACAGTAAAGTACCTAAGTCTAATTATAGATACCAAGCTTGTCTGGAATAATGACATAGCCAGGCACTGTTTGGGCTTGCCGTCGGACCACTAGCATCACATGGGACCTATCCCTTCAAGTGTTGATGTGAATCTATACTACGGTGATAGACCAGTCGTCACCTGGTATGACAACTGCAAGGCTGCACACGCAGACTCACTTGGGCAGACATTCTTACCTAGCAGACGCACCCCGCCTTCAACGGCTCTGGAAGACCTTCTTAACCCAACGCTCCTTCAGATTGTAATTGAGGCGGAAGCACAAAAGTCGGCCTACAGGTTTTCTACCAGTGGATTTTGAAAGGATGACTGAAGGGACCCGTTCAGATTCTGTCTCGTCTAATTAAATATGACCCTCTGCTTAGTGCTCACAGTTATACAATGTCTCCCTGCTACTCCTTCGCCAGAAATTACGAGATAAGTATCACTGCTAGCGAGAAATTAGTGCTCAGAGATCGTGTCAGACCTTCTAACCTACTGTGGTTCACAGATGGATCGAAACAGATGCAGGTCTCGGTGCTAGCACTTATGGCGACCAACCTAGAATGAAATTGTCTCTCGCACTAGGCAATTCTCCTAACGTTTTTCAGACTGAAGTATTTGCAATCTCAGTCTGCGCCACGAAAACTTCACCAAAACAGGCATGTCTCTCGTATATATGCTCCGACAGCTTTGAGCTCTGTAAAAACCAAATCACAACTTAGTTAACTGGCTTCACTAATCTGGGTGCCCGAACAGAGTAGCATTCTACGTAACGAAGAGTCAGATCGTCTGGCCGGGAAGGCTCCTTGAAACCCTTTCAAGGTCCTGAACCGGCTGTCAACAAGTAATTAGAGACTGAAATCACTCTCAGTTCATGTCCTGCTGGGCTTCGCGCCCTGAGTTGAGGCAAACGAAGCAACCCATCCGCAAACCATCAAAAGCTAAGTCTGAACAGCTCCTTAGGTTTAGCAGGAAACACCTCAGAATAGTCACAGGTCTCCTTATGGGGCATGGCATCTTTAAGAGACATCTGCATTTGATGGGCCATTCCGAAGATTTGCGGATTGTGCAACGAAGCAGAAGAAACTTCTCTTCATCTGCTTTTGCCATGCTTTAGACTACTTCTCTTGAGTCATCGCCTATTTGGTGCCAGTCTTTAGGCTAGGTGGCAGTTTGTCTGAAGGCACCCCTTAAATTGCAGCGAATGCACAATGTTGTTGCTGCTTCGCACCGCCAGAAGAAGAGGAAAAAAAAATAAGAATTACGTTGGATTTATTAATAATAGTAATTTACGTCATTAAAGTTTTGCAATTTTGTTTATTTTTTCTAATATTTAAGGCATAATGAAGTATATTATTGTTTGTTCATCTAAGATTGTGAATCATAACGATTACAATGCTCGTTGACTGCTATCATTGTCATGTCTTTTATGTACTGATTAGGAACAAGTCCAAAGTTCGACTTGTACTGACTGCATCATCAAAAAACCAATGGAATTACATTTATGAAATTTGCTTTTTCATAGCAATTACATAACAGCAGATCGCTGCTTTAGCTGCTTATCCTCAGCTGTAAAACACTAACCACGGCTTCGCCTCGGCAGTGAAATTCCCACCACGATAGTGAATTTGTTACTTTTTTGCCTTGTTAAACAAACAATTTTTTTAGTTAGAATAAAGTTTGATAATTTAACCACTGATAGTCTATAGAAAGTGACACTGATAAGTTACAGAACCAGTGATGGATCTCTCAGCTACAAATATAAAAAATATCCTAGCCTTCTCTAAAACATTAACATCTGAAATGGAGTATGCACAGTCATTAAGAGTTTAAGTTTTCGTTCAAAGAGCTTGTCTTAAAAATTCTCGATCTGATGATCTGGCATCAGCTTTTAACCTGCATCTATACAGATTAAGTATTATAAATAAAGCAAACAAAATTAATTGCAAGTTCGTTGAATAAAAGGATGCTAGATCGAAACCTTGTCTTTAAAGATGATTTTCTCAGTGAATTCAGTTTCTAGAACTGTTTTAATAAAAATAGCATTTTTATCTTTTGCGTGAAACTGAAATTGTCGGATTGCATGTTACGTATCCTGTGAAAAATATAAATTGTGGAGAATACACATACATTGCCGTTTTATTTTTCTTTTATGTTATTGTTATGAACTACAACAGCAAAACAACTGGAAGTTATATAACTGGACGTGCAGTATTATCGGGATATCATTAATAATTCAATAAAACTTTTTTTTTGTAGTAAATAATAATTGTAGGCATAAATTTAATAAAGCTATGTAACATAATTTTCAATTGTCAAAAATTTTCGTGTAAACTGCAAACTGTATTTAATTCCCACAATAGAACAGTTTATCTTTCAGGTTGTACATTAACGTTACTTTATGTAAATTATGAATAAATATATAAAGTTAAATGCGTTGTTTTATACCCAAACACGTCAATAAACATTGCTCTAAAGCCAAAGTTCTAATTATTCTGTGTGTATGCTGTAAGTAAAATGTTGACGGATTTAATTCAGATGAAGTTTCTATTAGTAAAAAACGTTAAACACATTACTATTTAATAATGCTAAACACCTTCAAATAACGCATCTTCTTCCGGCTCCCAATAATCTTTCTCTATCTCTCCACTCTCTTTCCTCTATACCCTTCCCTTCAATTATTTTTTCCATTCCTTTTTTCTAGCTTTTTCTCGGCCTTCCCCGCTTCTTACGATCTCAGGGGGCCCACTCCATTGCTTTGTTCGGAATAACATATATATTTTCAATTAAACGATTTAATTTAAAATTGGAAGCTGCTTGAAACTAAATTAATAAGTAGTTAGAATTTTTTCTATCGAAGTTGAAATAATGGTGATTTGAATAAATCAAACAAACTTTAGAATAATTGAATAATAAATGACTTCGTTAATATTAATACCACAAAAGTTTAAGCTGCATTTTAGTCTTCTTAGAATAATTTTTCATATAAAATGGAGCCATATTGGAATTCTTAGTGCAACTGGAGTTATACTCGTATTTTGTGTTCAAATCTACGTGTTAAGTTAAATTTAGCTACTTAACTATTGTTGTCTGACATTAATTTTAACATTATTGAGGTTTAGCGGGACAAGATAGCAAAAATAGAAAAGGTAAATAGGGTGTTAAGGATATAGAAACGACACAAAACAATCTTTTGTTATAATTAAAGTTAAAGTTTACTTGTCCACCAGGCTTCAAAAATGTGGGAAATTCCTTACTCAGCAGATCAATTTCGATTTAGAATGCTAATTTTATATAAAAAAAAAAACAATGTCCCAGGAAAACGTTCTTTATATCTTTCAAAAATAAACATGAAATCCTCCCACATTATATAAATTTAAAAGACAGAAAATTAAAAGCTTTTCTTATATTTATTTTAAGGTTAATGGCTAGCAAATTTGTTTTTGCGGACACTCAGATTTCCCAAAAAAACTGTATAGGGTAATTAATTAACGAATGATGACCGAATTCATGTATCCAACATACCATACAACGTCAAAGATGACTTAAACATTTAAATTTAAAAACGTTACATATTAAAGATCGCTTACGTTATTACAGAATTCTTCAGTGGCGTGATCACAGGTGATGAATCATGGATTTTTGAGTATGGCCCCGAGACAAAACGCCAAAGTCGAGAGTGGCATACTGCAAACTCCCGTCCCAAGAAAGCGAGAATGAGCAAATTGAAAATCAAATTGATGCTTAGTTGTTTGTTTGACGGTCAGGGGATCGTCCACAAGGAATTTGTGGTACCAAGACAAATTGTCAATCAAACTTTTTATCGGAAAGATCTTGAAAGGCTCAGGAAGAGGGTCGTACGTATGCGACCAGGCATTGGGCGCACTTGGATGCTGCGCTATGGTCAGATGGCAGTCTTCATCAACGAATTTTTGGCAGAAAACACATTCCTGTGGTACCCCCAGCCACCCTATTTGTCGGATCTCAGTCCCTGTGACTTCTCTTCATTTCATCGGCTGAAAATTCATTGAAAGCGCACCGTTTTGATGCTTTGAATAATATCCCGAAGAGCGTAACCAGGCATTCCGCCAGAAACCATCCAGGACTACTACTATTCCTATCACTTTTTTTCGAATACTGCTTCAATTTATCCACCTTCACAGGAAATTCACATTTTGGTGATACGTCCTTCTAAGTTATTGTATTTGGCATTTAAATTATATTACAGAAATTAAAGATGAACTGCAAGCAAAAGGGCATAAGGTTCGCAACATAATAAACATAAGACATAGAGAAAGTAAGCTACCTCTAATGCTATTTTACGTTGACCATGAACTTAACCAAATAACAAAGAGATACATGATCTTCAATTTTTGTGTAAAATGTGAATTCAAACAGAACCACCCAATAAAAAGAAAGGTATCATACAATGCACTAGATGCCTACTGTACGGACACTCTAAAACGTACTGTACAAGGCCCTTTAAATGCGTGAAATGCGGTGGTAGTCATAATTCAACAGAATGTCGGGGATATAGATATCCGCGCCAGGTGTGCTTCCTGCGGAAATAGTCACACTGCCAACTATCAAGGGTGCTCAGTCTACAAAGACTTGCAAAATGCCAGAGGTAAGGCTGGAAAAGTGAACTACCAAAGTCAAAACCATCCCACGCCACAAATTACAAAAAATACCCAACAGTACACAAGAAACAATTCCACATATTCTGGAGTAATTTACAAGGAACTACGAGTACAATGCAAAACCAACAGACTAACTTAGAAACCCAGTTTACAACTTTCCTCAGTGAATTTAAATCAATGTTTTCCCAACTAATCAACCAAAATAGTATAATATAAGACATGCTACCTACTGTTATTGACAAAATAACCCAATAATGGACCCTTTTTTATTACGTATAGCTTCTCCGAATGCTAATGGTTTAAGGAACCATAAAACAGAAATAATCAATTTTCTACAAATTAAGATAATATATGTTCTACTCGTTTCGGAAACTCACTTTACTGAAAGGACAGTATTTCGAATACCGCTGTACAAAGTCTATCACACCAATCATCCTGATGGAACGGCCCATGGTGGTTCTGCAGTTATTATCCGCCATACCATAAATTATCATAATATGCCTGCACATCAAACTAACAAAAAATAAACATCAATAATCCGTTTCAGCTCGCAACCTTGGTCTTTTGATATAGCTGCCTTATATAGTCCAACCAGACATGCTATCTCTACTGAAGAATATGAAGTTCTTTTCTAGCCTATGGGGAACAGATTTATAATAGGTGGCGATTGGAACGCCAAGCACTCTGACTAGGGTCAAGGCCAATTACCACCAAGGGTAAAAATTTATTAAGGGCCATCTCTACCCATCTTTCTACCCTAATAATCTGCCTGGCCTAATTGACTTCTTTGTACTCAAAGGTTTCTCACTAAACTACCTTGATGTTACACCAAATTGGGATCTTTCATCCAACCACACTCTTATAATAGCCACACTCAGCACCCATGTCATCTACAGACCTGACATTCCTAAACTCGTCTCATCTGAAACAGACTGGGAGACCTTCAGATCATATGTCGATGAACATCTGAACCTCAACCTCAATCTAAAACATCCCGACGATCTCAATGCTACAACAAACTACATAACTTGTATAATACAAGAAGCTGCATGGATATCTACTCCAAAGACCGACAGAAATATAAATACAACAATCAATATACCATTACATATTAGAGATATTGCAAAAAAAGAAGAGCCAGGCGCAAATGACAAGGAAGTAGAAATCCTTTAGACAGAACTACATACAATAGACTGACGGACGAGGCAACTAAAATTGGAATTACGAGAAATTAGAAACACTACCTTTGAAACTTACATAACCACGTTATCAACAGGTGACCAGTCCCCCCTGTAAAAATAAAACACGAAATTTCCAAATGCAGTATCTTGGCAATTCGCACAAATAATTCTAGTTCACAAACCTGGAAAGCCATCACACGATGCAACATCCTACCGGCCTATCAGCTTGCTCCCAACTATGTCTACAATATTCGAGAAACTTTTGCTGAAAAGGCTTACAAAGTCGATTGACCTGGTTGAAGTAGTACCATCTCTTGGCTTGGCTTTCGAGCAACTCACTCAACAACCCAACAAAGCTATAGAATAATAAACGAAATACTAAAAAGTTTTGAAGAGAAGACATTGTGCATTGCCGCCTTCCTTGACATAAAACAAGCCTTCTATCGTGTATGGCATAATGGATTACTATTTAAATTGAAGCTTACCCTACCCACACCTTACTACCTCCTAGTCCTACCTGACTGGCCGCTACTTTCAAACTAAATACAAACTAGAAACATCCACCTATTACCCTATCAAATCCGGAGTTCCCCAAGGAAGTGGACTGGGGCCATTCCTCTACCTAATTTTTATTGCTGGCATCGCAACAACAACCAATACCAAAATTGCCACCTTTGCGGACGATACCGCATTAATTGTTAGTAATAAAAACCTCCAAGTGGCCTCTAATAACCTTCAATACCACCTGAATTTCCTTGAAAGCTGGCTCACCAAGTGAAAAATCTACATATGTCACATTTACAACTCGAAGGGCTGAATGTCAGGGAGTAATAATAAACGGCATTCGTCTTCCCGTGAAAGAAGAAATAAAATACCTAGGTGTAACACTTGATCTCAGACTTACATTACGAACACAAAAACTCAAATCAACCTGAAGATACAACAAATGAATTGATTAATAGGACGATAATCCAAACTCACGCTAGACAATAACGGGATACAGATCTGGGGCTGTGCTAAACCTTCTAACACCAAGATCATCCAGAGGTTGCAATCAAAAATATTAAGAATAATGTGCAATGCCCCCTGGTATGTCAGCAATAAAACCATACATGATGACTCAGGCATTTCCTTCATCGACGATGAAATCCTCAAGCTAACCAGAAGATACCTGAACAGTCTCCCTGGATATCCTAACGAAGAAGCTAATACTATTAGCGTTCCACTAGAAGTAGGAAGAAGACTAAACAGAAGATGGCCCACAAAGTTAAGTTTTTCAATCCAACCAATTACTTCTCTCTTTATGTGTAACTCGCTAATCAAATTTACTTATAGCTCCTCTAGAGCAGATTGTAAATCTCGAGTAGGTAGGTATATAATAAAAAGAAAATTATCTGTAAATTTCTATGCGATAATATTCTTCATCGTAACTGCAAGACCTTCTATGAATTCTTCATTCTCGTTAATACAGTCTTTGATGGCGTTTTTGATTTATACTTGCCGTCTTATTTTGTACTTACTGCACGCGAACATCTTGTCGCTCCGCCGAAACATAAGGAATTATGACGTTTGGATAAAACGTGGATTTATTAAAACGGATATGCGGTTCTTTGGTGAGCACACGAATCAGTTTTCGAAAATTAGAAACGAAGGATTTTTTTTGTTTTGGAAGAGTGCAGGATGTTGCTCGATTCGCATAATACGGCATTATAAAGCAATGTGTTATTCGTCAGCTTTGGTTAAAGTTTAGTAAATTATCGTTTGGTTAAACTAAATTAGAATTATAACACTACTTGAATGTCTTATCAGAAAAACCAAATGTAAGGATGGTCGATCAAGTAGTAATTAAGAGGGCCAAAATACTAAAAAAGAACTTTTGAAGTTAATGAAGTTGGGAGTTAGATTGAATGATAAGAAATGTTAAGTAGTAGAAATTGTTCGATTCCCACTGTACTATTGCCAATATACTCCAAATGATATGCAACGGGGATTTCTCAAAAACGTACAACATGTAAGTTCTCAGCCATTGTTTGGCTAAAGGCAGGGTTGCAAATTGATGGAATGAGGGTTTTTCAAAATATGTATTCCACGTGCGGCAAGTGAATCCATTGAAAAAAGTAATTTTGTAATCTTTCCCTAAATTATAAACAGTACTCTGAATAGACAACCTGAAAGAGCCTGCCTTAGTAAAAATGGAAAGTCCACAAAGTAAAAAAAATGACAGCAATGAAACTTCAGAAAAAATATTGAAGCCTACTGGGGATTAAATAAAATCTAAATGGATTACTTGAAACTTCATAATAAACTTACAACTTTCGGTTAAAAATTTTCTGTAATTTCATCTTTAACAAATGTAATTTCGTTAATGGAAACATTTGGAACGAATTTCCTTACGAAGTAAAACGCAAAAGACATTTCAACTTTGAAAGCAAGTCTTTAAGCTGTTTATATTATACAACTTTTACAAAACTCGAGAAATACTACAAGTTTATTTAACTCTCACATTTAAATATTTATTGTAACAAACGTAATTCATACTCGGCAAAAGTAACTCTAAACAGTTTGTTCATGTAAATATTTGCACCGAAAACAGCTTAACATTTATGTAAAGTTTAATACTAAAAACAAGTTTGAGGAGAGCTTTTACAAGAGCTTTACGCGCAGCTTTCGCACCACGCAGTTCGGTCCAGCAGGAACTTCGTATACGTACCTACATCTCGATCCTGCTGTTTCCAATCTACTCCAGTTCTACCCTTCGCTCGGGCTCGTGGCGTTTTCAGGGCTAAACTAATTTCCGTTGCAATTCAAGCTGCCGGTTTCTTATTAAACGGAACTTTAATGGAAATTTATTTTCTATAATGACACAAGGGATAAAAGAAAATTATAGATTAGGAAATTTTCAATGGAAGGAAATCTTTAATTTACTCGATTAAGGAAATCGTGCCCTGTTTGAGTAATATAAAACTGCGACTTAAGGATTTAAGAATTTCTTAAACAAAGCGTTCTTGTAAAAATTTAAAAAATTAACATTAATCAATATCAAATTAGGTTTAATTATTTCTTTATAAAAGGGCTTTAATGAAAATTAGATAGTTTTCAAAAATTTGCTTTTGAATTCATAAAGTGGAATTAATTTCCAAATTTTAAAATTGTCGAATTCTAAATACACACTCCGTACTTGTAAAGCATTAAACCAAAACGTAAAAAAAGTGTGGAGTTTACAACGAACGAAGAGGTACGAAAGGTAAGTTTCACCCAATTTTCTATTTAGAAAGGGAACAGCTCGAACTGAATAACAAAAGGGCTTTAAACGTGTTCTTCATTAATTTATTATGATTGCATACCTTATGATGCCTACAAAGGCTTTCTTTATTAAGTTAACGTTCTGCTATTAGCAAATAGAAAGCAAATGGCATGTTCAACAGGTATCACGTTTAACCCCTTTTGTTCGACGTTCATTTAAGTTGCACCATTAAGTTATTTGGAGCGAGAGGTTGACTTATTACTTCTTAAATAATTAATATTCGCATACTTTTGCTTACTAAAATTAGAATCATTTTGATATGTCATAGAAGTGCAATAAAACAATTCAATTAGGTTAAAATGTTCAATAAATTCGATTAATTTATGTTAAAATTCATAGATTTAGTTGCAGCTTTTTTAGAAGCATTGTCTAAATAGTTAAATAAATCTAGCTGTTGGTTGTTTTGCAGTATTTCAACTATTTAAAATTAACTCCAAGTATTGTGATGCGATGTATATAGGCCAGAGTGGCCAAACTATAGGTGAAAAAGTGAAATTATACGAATATTCAGTTTGAATAATGGGAGATATGGATTTTCTTGAATATTGTATTTTTTTAGTACAAACTTTAAATTATTACTCAATCTAAATAAAGACAAAAGAATTACGTTCGTTAAAACTCTTATACGTCGGAGTTAAAATGTTAAGCAGCCACAGAGAGCTCTATTTATTCGTTTAAAGGTTTACCTTTCGTTTCCTTAAACAACAATCCGACCGGTTGTAATATTTTTGTAAAACATTAATATGGGTTATCCTTCAACTTTCATTAATTTTAATACGAAAGATCAACTCAAAGTAAACAATACATCTTCGTATTTACGAAACTCCCACGGGAGAAAAACAACAAAGCCCAAAATAATTCCGAGTTTTTTCGAGATTAAATGGATTATCTTTTCCTTGTTCTTTGAACGTGTTCTCGGGTATATAAATTTAAATTATTGTTCGAAAAACAGGTACGAAAACCAAGCGTTTTTATTGCTTCAATTAAATACTTGTTCGAGCTATATTTTAAAAAATGCATGGCAAAGAATGTTGTTAAAATACGCGACATTGATTTCTAGTGTGGCATTTTTGAAACGCATTTTATCGATAAATTCCTGTCGTAACGTTGTTTACTACCGGCTATAAATTCTTCCGAAATTGTAGCCGTTAAACGATAAAAGTATTGAGTGATGTTCTTTTATTATTTAAACAGGGGATCAGATAATTTATTTAAACGATTTTTATTGTTGGTTTGTTGCATTTTTGAATTTGTTTACTTTTGCATTTTTATTTAAATAATAATCAGATTTTGTATTGCTTTTTATAATTCAGGAGTTTGTTCACTTCAAACAAATGAGTTTATTTTATGTAGTTAAGATTAAACAACAGTTTGATTAAATAAACAAAGCCAAGGATGAAACTTTTCCTTTTTTTATAAACGAAGAAGTAAACTGCGAAAGAATCAAAAATACTAAAATTGTAAAGCATTACTTCATTCTTACATGTTTCTTTACTTACTTGTGTATAATAAAATGAATTCATATCTATTTTTTGTTAAAATAACAAAACATTTCTGTGTCTATTGTTTAATCGATTGTTGAAAAAAGTAGACAACGCGGGAAAAAGTCTAGCGAAAAATAATTTACATGAAAAATTCGAAATAAATAGGCTTCTTAAACACTCCATCCCATTAAAACAATATATTATAACATCATCACCAATTGGCATGGAGTAGATCCCTATGGATCAATCCCGGATTACGCCAGGCCCATCACCCCATGCCAATAGGGTGTGAAGAGATTTGTTATGATAGGTGGAAATTGGGAGCACTATGATTTTTTTAACCTGGAAATCGACATATCACCCCAAATATGTATGCAAAAATTAGTTCATTTAATGAGCACTGGCGTATGTGTGAATCCTCTATATCAAATTTCGGCGATTACAGAGCCATATATGACGAATCGACAAAAATGTTACGAATAAAAGTTTCATATTTGTTGACGTGCTATCCGAATCTGCAATAAAAAATGGGGGTTCCTGTTTAAGATTTCAAAGTTACCTCCCGTCCCACCCACAAGGCAGGAGGAGGGGGGGCTAATTTTAGCACTGGTGAATTTTTCCCGCGAAAATATTAACTTTTTATTTCAGGCAGTTTTTTCGTAGGATGCTTCTTTCTCCAGATATTTAAAAATTCCAGGTTAAAAAAATCATCTGGTATAGCGTTAACATGCATGCGACGCCAGCCGCTTCTACAGTGCAGGGTAGTTAGTAGATCACATATTCAATGTTTTATTATACTAACATTATTTCTAGTATTGCCGCTAATTTCCTAAGTCTATGATATGAAACGCCTTAGCGCATACATACCTGCCCTATTACATGTTACTTTATTCTAGTCTAGTTTAATCATTATTATTATGATTATTAAAATTCTTATTTTCTACTTTTATTTCCTTGTCATATGAGTCATATATGCCGTTTATTTCCTTCTTCGTCATAATTTTGTTTCTTGCTCATTCTTCCCAAGTTTGTTGTAGTATACCCGATCGCTCTATATCTTGTTCTAGTGTTGTCCCCCTGCCCAGACTCTTTCCGTTACCAAGCCACGGCGGAAGTTGTGATCCAGATTGGTATTTGGAGCTAAGTTTTTGATATTTTCTTCCAGCTGCAGTTGCATTTCTTCTTGGTTTTTCCTCATATGTTTGCGATTTTCCTTCTAAGTCCAGAGCTTCTTTCTTGAGTTCTTCTTTGTTTCTTCTACCTTCTGTTAATTGATCCATCATTGTTGTAAATAGGCAAGTTCCGTCATCCGCTATTTTCTCTACTCGAAGTCCATGGCGGGCGGTGTACTTGATTTCCTGTTCCATTCCGTTGCTTATGACTTCCCTCTGTCTTCCCACTTACTTACTAAACTATGAACCTTACTTTCGATGTATGGGTATGTATAAATATGTACAAATTGTATGCACTTATTGCCTATTACCGAATTTTTGTAATCCTAGGTTTCATTCGGTTTCCATTCCTTATTCATGCATTACCTTATAACTAAGGCTCGGATTTATAGGCAGAAAAAAGGGCCAAATAGGCGCCTATAAAGGCAAGAATTTTTGATAAATAGGCAGCTAAAATTCGAAATAGGCAAATATAGAGGCAAAAAGGCGAATTTTAAAAGCTTTCTTAAAGTAATTTAGTTGTTCTAACTTGCAGAATAACGGTTACAAAATTTATTCTTTTATGTGTCAGCATAATAAAACTTTTATTTTGGGTTTATTATTTTAGTTTTTAAAGTTCACGATGAGAACGTATCCACGAACAAAGTTTTGAAGACATCTCGAAGGCAACTCTTATTCTTTTCACTACTTAAATGCAAATGAAGTACACTTTTCGTTCATAAACTTTTTTAACCCCTCCCGCACAATTACCACAAATATGAAATAGAAATATTACAACGTAAATACACAAATTTCTATTCACCCTCCGACAATAAGGGGATTAAGGAAATTCCCCACCATTAATAAATTCCAGAAAGTACAGATGGACGAGTCGTAAAACAGTCTACCTGTTCATTTATTGCTGAAACCCTTGAGAGATTATAGTCTATAATCTCTCAAGGCTTACTTACGGCTTAATACACCTCACACTGCAATTATGTGGGTAGTGTTTCTTAAAAAAACTTTGTCTCAGAATCGGAAAATTAGCCATTTTTGTTAAATTTGTAAAATATGGCGTGGAATTTAATAAAAAGGCAACAATAGGCATCCAATGTAAAAAAAGGCAAAATAGGACAGAAAACGGATAAACAGGCAAAATAGGCAAAAAAATTCATTTTGCCTAAAATCCGAGCTTTACTTATAACTATATTTTAAATATTGTAACCATCGGCTCTTCTTGCATCGATCAGTTCCTGCCGTCCTCCTAAATGTGCCAACTAACCCTGCAGATACAATTTATAACCCTTGGGCTGCTATCCTGTTATTCGTTTCAACCGGAGGGACGGCTTCGATTACCCAGATCCTTGGAATGGTTTGCAGGCAATCTACCTGCTCGCGATGCGTTGGACGAAAATAGTGATGCATTTACTATAGTTCGCGTTATAAATACTATGTACCTAAACCTAATTTGGATGCGCTAATAAGATAGACAATTGTTATTATTCGATCTATGCTAAACTAAATTACCTATCTATTGCTAAATTCTACAATGTTACTAGCTTTGCTCTGCTTTCGTTGTCTTGTTCCCGCCTTTCTTGTTTACATACAGTATTTACACTAAACACAGCTTGTAGTTTATTTATTCAGCAGTTTTATTATAATTGCAATTACTGGCACTTATTTATTGCCCCGGTAGCTCTCGCGTGTTAGTTATACGAGTTATTTCTTTAAATATAACAGCGTTTTCTAAAGAATAAAACATTGAAGCATCCCGTAGAGCTTCGTAAAAGTATGAGTCCTCTGGCATAGTTGGCATGCTTCCCCCATTAAAACAATATATTATTAAAGGTAAAAATATTGAAAAATATGTTAGGTCTCCAATAAGCAGAAATACCTAGTTCATTAGAGTTTATTTGTTTAAACAGAACGGGTACGAAGAAGAAAAAAAACCTTTAGATCGGGCCAAAACACCTTGTAAAAGTGTTAAAGTCAAGAACTAAAACACGTTAACAGAAATTGATCTTAGAATTACTAAAACTACTATGCGATCGACTTATCTGCTACTAAACTATTTCTTTGTCTTTTAACGATTTTAATCACTAAACTTCGATGTAAATTGTAAATAAGAAGTCAATGTCTGCGAAAACTCATTGATATAACCTCAAAGTTTCTTTACAATGGTTGCATTCAACGATGTGGGAAAATTCACAATTACAGACGTCGGAATCTTCTTCATCACATGGTATCATCATTAACAAATGAAATAACAAAATTTCGTAATTTCAACGTTCCTTTGCACATTAGTGTAAGGTTATTCTTCAAATATAGGGTAAATTAGGTTCAAGTACATTTGAATTTATCAAAACGATTTAATATGAAACCATTTCCAAAATGTTGTAAAGAAACTTATTTAACATTTATTATTATTTTTCATTTGAAACAAAACAATAAGCGGAAACTAAGGGTAATATTTAAAACGTCACTTAAGCATTTTGTATAAAACCGAGCTAATGTTTCAGATTTAATTCTTTAATGTTCCAGAAGTACGTGTAAATTGCATTATGTTTTGGTCGTTACTTTATGTTTTGATGACGTTTAAAGAACTTAACTAAAGTCATTATTAAAAATAGTTAAACTAAAACCCAAAACGTAGACCACTTGGGAGGAGAAAGTTTGAATTAGGAACAAATTAAAGGGACCATGAAATATTTTTTCAAATTTCATACAAAGGTTTCTTTGAATGTATGCATATACATAAGGACATACCAGTAGATAAAAATTACTGTAATTCACATTCGAGTTAGAAAGTCAGTGGTCCTAAGGTCATAGAGCAACTATAAAATGTATTTAAATAAACCACAGAAATTTTATAATTGAAGAAAATTAAAAACTTACTGTAAACGATTTAGAATTTTTAGGAAGAAATAACCAAAAAGGGTTATTGGAACTGTAACGTGCCACCTGTAACTAAAGCCTTTTGTATTATCTGTGACTAACATTTCACAACATTAAGTCGAGTACAGGTGCACGTTAAGCGGAATTTTACGCCTGTATGCCTACGTGACCGCCTAACCTTTTCCCCCGTATTAGGCCAGACAGAGACGACCAACCGGGAAAACGTATATGTATAAGCGAAGCCACACTGAGCAGAGCAAGAGAATCAACCGACCCACGGTCCGATTCCGAAATCTTCTCCTAAACCGTCGGCAAGTCTTTGTCGACGGTACCAACCCAGGAAGTCGTAATAGACCAGTCTACAGTTCCCCCACGTTGGCCCGATCAGGGAAGACGTGACCTCTAGTTAACTACGACGACTCGAGCAGTGAAGACGTGAACCAGTTCCCCCACGTCGGCCCGATCAAGGAAGACGTGACCTACAGTTCCCCACGTCGGCTCGATCAGGGAAGAAGTGTCGGACCAAACCCTCACATTCCCCCACAACCCCGACACTTCCCGTAAAACGCCGTCAACCTGAAACGACTTTCCCACGGGAACCGGTTTAGAAAACAGCGCTAAGATTAGGGGTTTCACTTACCTGCTGTTACAAATCTCGAGTCACTCATCATCGCGTAACTACAAGGACGATAGGACCACGCACTCCGACCCGCCGAGATATTTAATACTTGTCATTTTCACTTTTGTGTACTCCAACAGAAAACACACCAGCCGCCGCCATTTTCTCGCTTAGCACCCGCTACGGCCCCTCCTGGCAGAGTCGAGACAGGCCTGCGCCGAGACGGGCGCAGTTGCAAAGCCGCGAGTGGAACCAACGACACCCCCAGGAGAGAATTCGTGCAAGAATTGTTTGAACAATATTTATTTTGTGAACTTGTACATATTTTATTTACATATTAAGTTACTTTGTATTGTTTACTGGAATTACATTTTTATTTATTATACGGCTTTAAGAAACCTCTGTGTTATACATTTAAGCTGCGACACAACCCGGCTCAACCGAGCTACCCAAGGCCACTTCGTAAAGGCTAATATGTTAAGAAGACATACAGTTTTGAGAAGAGTGTCGTTAATTAGGTACCCAACGACGAATGGTTACCTACCAGGGGGATTCGAACTAAGGCCTAACGTAACTCTAGCCTGACGGTCTGCCACTGCGCCACCTTCGCCACATATTTTTAATAATAATAATTTAGAAAATTTAATCGTAGCAAGAAATATTGATTATTTTACACATTGATTAAATACCACAATCGATGCTTTGATTCAATTTTATAACTGTTGTAATTGGAAAACAGTAGGTACCTTTATTTGCACCTCAGGTTTAAAGATGTCTCTAACTAAAGCCATATTTAAAGAAAACATAAAACGATATAGCCTAAAATACTGCTTATATTGTGTAGAACAGAGACGCACGATATTGCCCAGTTAATTATGTAATAAAAATACCAATGACAGTCGTTTGAAAAATATAATGTGTGTTGTCTGTTTCAAAATTTCTATACTCGACGTTTAGAATGGACATCTTGTAAGTTTTTATCTCAAACTTAAGCAAATCAAAATATAAATTTGTCCGAAATACATATTTTATAAATCTACCCACCTCTACTTGGCCTAAATTCGCTGTAAGTTCATTAAGAAAAAACTACAAGGTAAATAAATAAAGATCTATAAAGAAAATATGTATTTCATACACTCTCCTGAACTAAAAATACAACACTAAATTCCCCTTTAACGATTTAAATCTCGAAGAGAACGATATTTTAATTGAGAAAAAGTTGTGCGCCAATAAATCATAAAACGTAGTAAAGGAAACCGTCATATTAGGAGGTGGTCTTTATCGTAATGATTAATATTCGTTCTTAGAGTGCGGCTGAAATCGACGGGGTGTAAAATAAGACAAGGCGTCTTGAAAAATTGCCAATTTTGATATAAAAGGAGATTTAAAGACAATCTCTGCATACAAAATACTGAATTATATTACGGACAGGTACTAAGCATGGATTTTCTTTAATAAATAGCTAAACGATTTTCTGAGAACCTTCTATGCAATTTCTTTTGTTATTTTACAGATTGTACGTTAAATATTTTTATTAATTTCAATTTTAATCAATTAAATATAATATAATATTGCTGTTTAAACCGTATAAAACCGCTGTGTGCATTCAAAGGGTTTTAAAATGTCAAAAAGATATGTTTATAAGCCATCTTCAAGCTTTGTAAATCAAATTAGACCATGTTGGTATAAAGCAAAAGTTTTCCTGGAATAAGTCTGTCTTGTAAGTGGAGATAACTTGAGTTACGTTTTTTATATTTTTAAGATCTGTTAAAATAATACGTCGTTCAATTGCTAAATAAAAGTGATTTCAACATGCTAAACCAAAATCATGGCCTGCTGAGGTTTAAAATGATGTTTAATGTACCTATGATTTTTTTTAAATTTCAATGCAGGCAATGATTAATAATAATAATAATTGATGCTGTGCAAACCTGAAATCTTTTATGTAAAGTCTTCAAAAGAAATGTGTTTGTGATTTTTTAAAGGTAGTAACAAAACGCGAACAAAAAAGCGTAACATTAATTAACAAATACTTCCAAAAATGCTTTTACAGAAAACACCAGCCCACTTGAGTTTTAATATCAGCGCAAATTTTAATTTACTCTCCTCGCAATTGAAAATAATAATAAAACAGAAAATACTAACGGATAGGGAATTCAATCGAGAACAGACTGGGAGTTTCCTTTCCGTTGTTTTCTTGGTAAATAAAACGAATTTCTGGTTTTATGAACTAATTCTTGTTTTATCGTGTCCTTATTTCGTTCAGAAAATATCGTCAATAACGTGACCTTTTTTCAATTAGTTTTTTGGCAAGTTTTGCTCTTTGGGCTGCGATCAAATGTATACGTGCTTTGTATTTATGTGCACAGAATTAAATTAAACTGCCTACAAATTATGTGAAAGGAAATTTGTATATATTAAAATCGGTATCTGGTACATTAAATTCTGTAATCTACAGTTTTCCAAACGCTTACAGAATTAAGTTTAACATTATGTATATTTTTCAGGGTAAGATATGTAGTCTCTTATACACCGTGTTTCACCAAAGACGCAACATACGGAAACACCAATGTCCTTTTTCAGAAAGGATCCGCGATACTTGTAGAATATGTATGGATTCAGTGCTCAACGTATGTTATTGGTTTAGTTAACGCTAGAAAGAGATAGAAATCCTGAAGGCGTTTGTCATTGCAACAGGCTATTATTTCATTGCTTGGTTTTTAAATTTGTCAATTTTGACAGCACCTACAACTTACATTTACAATTAAAATACGCAGAAAGCGTAAGTTTTTAAATCGTTGTTTCTGCATTCTGCATATTTTAAATTGAATTCGCCTTATTACAACAGCACACGTAAAGAAAGCGTAAGTAAATTCGATGAAAATGTGAGACTATGTTTGCAATGTTTCAGATTACCAGCAAATTAGGTATGTTCGTAATTGTCGAGTTTATATCACTAAAAACACGGAATAGTATTGAATCCTCGCAAAAGAAAGCAAATGATCATTAGTCAGGTATCGAAAGAACTTAAAAATATAATGATTGTAATGAAATAGTTATTTTCATAACAAGTGTGGGAAGTTAACGATTCCGAAACGAATGCAGGACGTTCTGTACCTGCATGAGTTTCGGAATCGCTCTTCCCGCACGTGTTATGAACAATGTTTTTCCTAAAAACGTTTAGGAATCGTCCTAAACTATCATTTTGTAAGTTTTCAAGTTGTCAAATTTGACATTTCCTTTTAAAGTAATAATCTAGTAAGGATGGTTGCTACGCGATTTTCTGATTTTTCACTTTCCCGCACGCAAAAAGAGTGCGGGAATAGTATATTTCATTAGGAGGCGAGAAACAAGGCTTTTTACGTGTGAGCGTGACAATTCTCGTGTGAGGCGAAGCCGAACACGGGAAGTCATGTGAGAACGCGAAAAGCAGTTTCCGCCGTGTAATGAACGATATTTTTCATTATACCTCTGAAAAACGGCGATACAACAGGTAAATTAAAATATGCGTTGTTACTCATAGCAAACGCCATTTAGAATGCTTTTGAGATTTCCATATCAACGCTTGTTTGGAATTGTTTATCGAGTGTTTACAGATGGAGATGGAATAGACCGGGAAAAAATTTTCCCATGCAGCGCACGGGAAACATGCCTTTTCGCAACCCATAAACCGTCAGGAAAGCAACTGTTTTCAGAGAGGTATACTGAAATAGTATATTGTAATACAAGTAGTGTTGAAAGCTTATGTTTGCCACACGAATGTGAAGTTTGCAGCACGAACAATAGTGAGTGCTGCAGTCACATTAGTGTGGCAAAAACAAGCTTTCAACATATGTATTACACGCTATTTTTTCTACAACCACATTTCCATAAAATTTTTTAAATATTTCTGCAAAAGCTGACATTATTAGATGCGTGTGGAAAAATTACTTTCCGCACGCAAATTCCACTTGTTCGGCAAACACTTATTTTCAATACTCGTATCTATGGAAACGAAGTGTGAAAAGCCCACTTTCCATGGTGGGAGTAGAAAGAGTAACATTTTTAAACGTTTGTCGGAAAATAAGAATTTGTCAAGTCTGTTCGCCACTATTACTTGAGCATCAGCGAAGAGGGTTGTTAAACAATGCTCATTAATTTCTATTACCAATCCTGAGACTCGTCTTCTCTACTCCTCCATACTAACACCTTTGATAACCGTTAACCTCGCAACACTGCGGGTCGGTCTTCTTCACCTCTCTCGATGCTTTAGGTTAGCCTCCTGCCCAGCATACGTGCTAAGAGGGCTCACAGGACTCGTCCTTACGAGTGTATAACAGGCCATCGGTCTAGGCTTCAGCCATAAGAGGAAGAAGAAGTAAAAATTAGTCAACTTTGATCAATCGTTAACTTAACAAAAGTTTTATACAACCCACCTTAATCTTTTTTATTTAAATCTACAGTGTATTTACTTTATTTCGTGACCCTTTATTGGATTTGAATAGGTAATGCAGTAAGGTTAGTTTCCTATTGAGAATAAGTAGGGGGACACGATTTAAAATATCATCTGATAAGTCAGTGTACAATTTTTAACTTTTGTGGAAATGTTAGTTTGAGGTTTTAGTACTCATTGGTATCCGAAAAGAAGTTACTGCCCTAGTGTCGTAATTTTGTAGGTCTTAATATTGTCTCTCTATAACTGTACTGGCCACCAATCCCATAGAAGGTTTCTTGCCAGTAGCGTAACCAGAAACGTAGTCCACTGTTTGGTTTTCAAATTCACCATATTGGCTGGCTTTTGTAATGCCGATACCTACAATTATCGATTTTTTTAAAATGAAATTTTGATTAATAACTTTGATCTTGAGGGGGGCCTGGGCCCTTCGGTACGCCACTGTTTCTTGCTAATGAGTATGTTTTAGTTTCATTCCCGACGATTAATGGCATAAGCGCATAAGGGATGAAGAAAAAAGAGTATACAGAAAACAAACATTAACGAAACTAAAATTGGCCTTTGCGGTACTCCAGTTTATTCTTATTTGTTTTAGATTCAGAAGTAAAATGAGCAAGATATTACTAGAACCAAAGATTTAGAAGATTATTTCAATGATTCTTGCAAATTCAGTTGTCATATCTACACTATGTGGATTTTGGGTAACCCTAGAATATATAATATTAATATCATATCTATCTTCATAGCTAAGTAGTGCGAATCCGCACTAAAGCCGTAACGGCTCGTTGACTAAGGGGTATGATATCTACTAACTATATTCTAGATTTAACCGATACAATGGGAATGAAGACGGCAATAATATGATTCGTGTATGCAGCACATCACACACCCTCGTTGATTCAGACTTCAACTCCCTTTTTAATTTAAAAACGTTATTAAAATAGAAAGAAAACGCAGTTTAATAAATGTCATTAGCCTACAGTAAAATGTTTACACATAAACAATTTATTTATAATAAGTGCAATGATTCAGAAACGTTAAACAAAAACAATAAACATCTACAATGAATTATGGTCAAAATGTTCCCCATCATAGTAAACAAAATTTAAATTTGCATTACTTATAATAAAATTTTCTAGTTTCTTTGTAAATACATATGTATTTTACGGATCATCATTCGTAAAGCACGTTGTATATAATGTATATAGACGAGTATCATATTGTCAGTGATTTGCTTCTATAGTTCAATTCGCAGAATATTGGTTTGTAGAGCCGAAGGTCAGTAATTTTGATGTTTTTACTTTCATAATAATAAAATATACTACAGAAAAAAGAATAAATCAATTAGAGTGTACTTTTGAAGGTGGATTAATCTTAGATGGTAAATTATGTGATACGCAACGCAAATTTGCAGGGAAACTAGATTACTAAATTAATGCAACATTACTTATACATCTGAGTGAGTTCTTAATATGACATTTGATACGATTTATATTATTTTGTGTTTGCCAATTACATAAGGTAGCTTGGATGTTGCACTAAGTTTTATATTAATTAGCAATCTAGTCGCCATATAAATGGGTTGTATAATTTACTCTCTCTCTCTTTCCTATATATCTTTTTTTTTAACAGAATATAATGTATTAAGATAAAGGATGGAAAAGGTAATTCCATCCAGCTACCTACCCGTATATAATTCTCTGGTTATATGTATTTTTTCGGTACAAAATATACAGTGGTACCCAGGCATTACCATCCGCCAGAATGTGTTGTTTTTTTCGGCAGGGCAAAAGAAACCTGACACTCCGTACGTTCCCACATCTGAAATTTCCAAAATATACTTAAAATTATATACTTAAAGATTCGTCCTCCCAAAAATGGAATATTCCATATTCTATACCTTAAAAGTACCCGGGTACCACCTTCAGCCACATAAGAGTTTTAAAATAAGCCACGGAACACGCCAGTGAATTTTCTTCGTGTACTTGGGAAACACCCTGTATATTTAAGTGCATAGAAAGTGTATATTCTGATATTTCTTAGAGTTTCGCCAGATACCTTTGTTTTTCTTGTTGAACTTATCTTGCTTTTCCACAAAATGCAAGATGAAAATGAAAATACTTGGTTGCATGTTTTAGTTTACTCTTGCCTTGGTATCCTATAATTCGAAAAAATATTGCATTGTGAGTAAACAAGGAATCTCCGCGAGTTGAGTGTATACAAGAGCTCTGTAAGAGTGCAAGAGATTTGTGAAGGTGTAACAGGAAATATTCAAGACTCGCCCAAATAAGGCATGGTTTTGTTGTGCAAGCGTGAATTAACTATTTTCATTTTTTGTATTGTAAAAAAATACAAGATGTGTAGTCAAACAAGACAATAAATCTTGCCTGGTGAACCACTAAATTTTACACTGCATAATTTTTCCCAAGATAATTTGCTAATTTAACTTTGTTTTTTGAAACTGAATTTAATCTGCAGAACATGGAACTTTAAGGCCGAATAATTAAAAATTCCTCTTCCACAGGCTTAGTAGAATGTTATATCCGTTGTTTAAAACGAATTTAGTTACTCTCTTCTGATAACTTAACGTCTCGGTAACAAATTTTTGAACATAATACATAATTTATATAACGCGAGACCGCAGCAGAAGCGAAACTATAAAGTGCCAAGAAACCCCAGAACGCAGCTGCTCGTAATTTTCGAAACAAATTTTGAAGACAGAAAGGCCATCAGCGAATAAGGAAAACTTGAAAACTCGAGATTATATTAATACTTCAACGGTTAGAAGTCAGTCGAAGCAACAGCTTGGGGATAAAGACAGCAATAACAAAGAAACAAAGATGAATACGAAAATGTAACGAAAGCAATTTTCAGGCAGACACGTTAGACCGCCCGAACAATAACGCCGAAATAATTGCGATGAAAATTTTAAAGGCAAAAAATATTATTTGGGATTACTTCGGATGAGTTTTTAATATTTACTGTTTATTATAACGGTTAACATTTCCGTACGTGTTCGTAGCACATTTCAGCCGGACATGTCTGGCTGAAACAATTTTAAAATGTACAACAAAAAGGGATAATTAATATTTGATGAAGTTTTTACAATTTGTAAAATTTTTCATACGTAATTCCCTCGCATATTTTAACGATTTTCAGGTTTTTGCCACACAAAACTGTAAAAATAAGAAGATTAATATTCCACATGACCTTCTTGATTACGGTTTCATAAAGGATGAGTTTTGCTTTTCGCTTCATGTCCCTGATTTCCTCCTCCTTCTGATAGCGGGAATAATTTTTTATTCGAGGCATAATGTTATTTAATGCGGATTTCTTTCGTATTTTCCAATGAGGCGAAATATCCAACCGAAAAATAAATACGAATAAATTTTTTTGACTTTTTTCAATTAACTTTACATCAAACTTCTTGCAAGTTATTAACGTTTAATTACTTATTCGAGTTACTTTTTGCGAAATACATAAACAGCAAAAGAACTCGTTTAAAAAAATATTGAAACTTTTTAAGTAGTTTACTTACTGCGACAGATATTAAAAAAAGATTCTTTGAAGATTGAGAAAATAAGTAAATCAGTAGGTAGATTAGAAATAAAAATTGCCTGAAATTCATTAAAAGTTTAGAAAAAATACATGTCCAATGTCATTAAATTTTGTTATCATTGCTCATTGGGCGTTACAATTATTAGTAACAATTATTAATAAAAGATTTTGTCGGGGTATCAAAAATTGCAGAAAATCGACTGAATATCTCGACTTAAAAAAATATAAAGCATTTAAAAAAACACAGCAAAACCAATTAAAACAATGGTCAATTGCATTATAAAAATAACCCAAGCAAGGGATTTTCTACTGGATTTGTGAATCAAGAACCAAGAACTCAATAACATTTTCGTTTATTGTATTTTTTATATAATAATTAGTTACTGAGTATAGTAATTAATGCTGTCCAAAAAGACCAAAAATTAACTCAAAGTTATCCAAAGTGGTTTAGTAGCCTCTGCATTGCAATGAACAGGACACTAGTTAGTATCTCAGCCGATTAAACAATTAAATAAATGAATCATATTAAGTAAGTTAGGTTAAGAGTCAAAATTAATCCAACGGCCTTATAAATAGCCTTCACTAAATTTAAGAAAATTAGAAAAGTTATTTACTTAGTTCAGGAAATTTCCAAATGACGTCAAGAAAGTAATAATGTCACCGACGTTTTTATAACCTTTATTTCACTCCTTTAGGAGAAAGGGAAAGCTTGTGTATTAAGTTGTAAAATAAGTTTTCATTTTCTTTGCTGGTTGTAAAAAGTACTCAAAATTTTATGTGCGGTTCGGCTGTGTTACTAAAGTTTTACCATGAGCTTAGCGCTCGACAATTTTTGCATTTAGCACAGCTAGTTTAAATACGATAGAAAATCGAATCCAAATCTCTGATCAGAAGAAAATTAGAAGATTTAAAATATTTACGAAATTTTGAATTCTAGTCGAGCTTAAAGGCCGAAAAATTGCAAGCCTAAAATTCAAAAATTTTTTGAATTTGAGTTTCTACTAAAGAAGGAGTTGGGAGTTGCTTCTTATCTCCGGGACTTCTAGATGTGAAATCAATATTGAATCTCTGAACTAGAAAATATTTAGAAACCACCTTAGATTTCCTAATTTCGAATTTGAAGACAAAAAAAAAACGAATGGGTTTGAATACTTATTAAAAAACGATCAATTCTTAGATTCCGACTTCTGAATTCTTGAATCTAGCAGTTACGGTGTCACGTGGTTTTGCAATTCCGTGTTATTTGGGAAGTTTATAGTCATTTTAAATTTTTGGTAAATCCTTTAGTACGGTCCTGTTCTTTCAATTCTGATCCCGTGTTAATTGTATTATTCTTGGCTGCAGTTTAATTCCACTTTAGTCTGTAGGATATTCAAGGTTACGTCAACTCAGCGCATTTTGTTTAAAGTTCTACGAAATCTTCAAGTTATTTCAGTATGTTTTGTCGGTGTGAAACATTTCCTTCGTTCAAATTCCGAAGGTGACCTATTTCACGTGTATTTTGTCAAGGCATGATCTCATCTTGTTTCAGTTATTGCAGCTTCTCGTGATACAGTTTGGGGAATCCCCCTGTATGCCAGTCCACGTCAGCTGATCTGTGGCGTCCATTCAATTCTTCTATAGCACCCCTTATCAGTGCGTGACAACATATCGATCATGTCGCACGTCTTTTAAGACGTGGTGCGAGTTTACCGTTCCCTGCTTGGGTCCTTAAATCACCAGAAAGGTTTCTAACTTCGGTAACTTTCGTGGAAGGCTACGATTTGCGACTTGGTCGGATTCACTAAAAGAATGCCATATACTTTTTGTGTGAGAAGCTTCAGTGATAGTTGTCGAAGTACCGTTCCACACAATTTCCTCGTTTGAGGGATTATGAAAACCCATTACTCTTCGTTGTTTTGCACCCGTCTTGGAAGAAGGAACATATAGCTCTTCTAGTCACGTCCGTTACGCCACTCCCTGATCAACATCTTGTCAGGTAATTTTACCTTCTTCTCTCTGCACCTGCTTTTGGGTTTACGTTTTAACGTCAGTTTTGTTGTCTACGATTGCCGCTTGCTGGCAGGTCTTTTAAATACCGTTCAATTTAGAGTTTAATAAGTACCGCATTTCGTTTTATTTTTGTGTCTTGTTTGCAACTTGTAAAGTAGCAAGCCGGTTTCGCGATCAATCTGTTTTGTCCAGCGGATTGTGTGAAGGCTTTGTGAGTCTCGCTTTGGGCGGATCTAAATTTCACATTGTGAAGTTTAAGGCCGCTGTCAACCAGAATTGACCAGTTTGTCTTCGTAATTTTGTGTTCAATTAAAAATTTTCAGGTTCAAAGTGTAGTTCAAGTGTTAAGTCAAGTTTAGATATTATTTTGCGTCTTGTTGCATGTGTGTAAATTTAACGGTGCCTGTTGAATTGTTAATTTAAGATTTACTGATCCTTATGTTTTGCCTGGGAATTGAGGGCTAAGTTTGTAAATGTGTTGCAGTAAGTAACGTAAATATAGTACCCTCAATTCTATCGTCTCATAAAGTAAGCGTAACTTGTATTAATTGTATTTAACGTAACATATTTTTGATTGTATCTTGTATAATTTTTTGTATTCTTTTTTGCCTTTTGCTTTATTAAATATTTCATTGTCAATTTAGTTTGGTCTCGTTATTGTGTTCAGCCCTCCCCGATAATATTTGTGTATTAGTGTTTGGTTAAAGATTTATGTATAAAGTGTTAGCCAGTTAGCCTGCCTACAAGTCTGAAGAGTTCCGGTAAAGTAAGTTATGTTTAGTTAAGCAAGGTAAGTCATATCTTGCAGTAGGATGCAGCAACGACAACCCTTGTCCGAGGCCTTTGGGAATCTTCTGTGGTGGGTTCCTATTTAGACCTCAGGGCGACATATCACAGTGGCGCCCAATTTCATCCCCATTTTGACTACATCCTTATTTGAATAAGGGTTTTACGGTTTCGAATCGCCCATCTCCACTGTTTTAGCTAGCCGCGCGCCAAAGAGGCAACAACATCTTCTATTAATTATCAAAGTGACAGTTTAGCACGTGACAATGGTTCGAATTTTAAATCAAAGTGTAAGTCTAAAATTCTAGTACAAACATTTTTGAATCGATCTGAGTTCTTACTAGAGAAGGAATTTCGAATTTTAGGTTTTGCATCTTACAGTTATGGCTGGACTGTAAATTCATATTTCTTCGTTAAATATGTTGATTTTAGATTCTTACACCCCGATTTGCATATTGAATATTCGAACAAAAAAAAAACATCAAATTTATAATTGCGAATTTGAAGACTAGAAATGTTCTAATTGATTGGAATCCTTATTACGTTATTACAGAAAGAATTCATTCTTAGATTTCGAATTTTGAGTTTTAAATCAACCGACAGTACGGCAGTGTAGGAGTGTATGTAATACTGACATATATAAAGTTAAGCAGGGGCCTGCTTGGCCTGAACGAGAATGGGTGGACCACTCTGTGGCTCGGTGTGTCCACACTGTAAATGTACAAGAGGGTAAAAGTGACAGAAGAAGAAGAAGAAGAAGTCTAACAATTGAGGTTAGAGTTTTGAATCTAAAGGTAAGTAAATATTCAAGAACTACTTTCGATTTTCCATCCTCAAGTCTGAAAAAATCTCTTTAGTCTTTAGCTCCAGAAATTCTGGGTTAGGCATTTTGATTTTGTAATGAATTCGAAGACTTCAACGGTTGGTGTCAGTGCTAAAAGAACGTCTTCCGAGCAAGGGTTTTGCCTCTGGTTTGGTTTACAAGTTGAGTTACAGTGCCCTTCTTCCTCTTGCTAGAGTTTCGCCTCTGACGTGGTTGACACGCTGAGTTACCGGGCTCTTTTAGTGCCCCTTTTTCCTCCTGATGAAGCCCCTTAGCCCTTTGTGTCCCAACAACCATAATTTTTGAATTTTTAAGTTGCCCTTTAGAAACCCTACTTAAAACCATTGCGTCATAACATATCTGATAGATATTTAAGTATAACATCCATCCACCCCTTTGTGGGATTGGTTGGACTCGTAAGTACCGTCGGGACTTAGGTAGCATTAATTTTAGAAATGCATACAAGCTTATATTATGCAAATATTTATTATGATTAAAAATAAGGTTTTCAAAAGTATACTTAACTAACTCAAATAAATAGTTTTAGATCTCATGGTATTCTGAAAAACTGTTCTTGTTATTATTACAACATATAAATACCCCACAAACAGTGCATTTCGAATTTGGATGAGATTGAATATTTTTTGAGGAACAGTTTTCCTCGATTACCCAATCGTACATCGTTAGGCGCGCTATAGTTATATATATCTTCTTCTTTTAGCTGCTTGAAAAGTAGTGTGGTCATTACTAGTCCATATTTTTCCTTTTAGTTTTTTCGATTTATTGATCAACCCCATAGCAATAGATCTTCTAAAACCCAAAAGGGTCATCTTTTCTTCTGCGGATTGAGAATATAAAACAAATGTATTTACAAAAGTAATGTCAATAAATCCAAAGAAAAGGCGGTGCCACCATTTTTTGGATAGACGGTCAGTTGCAATTGATCAACGTGGTCAACTGCACCCATATTTTCATTATAGTCAGCCACTACTCTAGGATAAGTGGCATCAATTTTTGATCCATCCTTTTGCTTTCTACGTAGTTGTCGTTTCAGTGCCATGGTAGTTAGAGCAAAAATTTAACACACTTATTGTCTTTCCATTTGAAATAACTTATACCTGAATTTGAGATTCTGCTATCGTATGCACCACGTTTCATTTGCTTTTCCTCTGCTACCATATTCTTAGGACAGCCTTTCTTATTTGCACGTATCGTACCACAAACTAAGGTCTTCTCCAACATCAGCATTTCCAGTAAATAGTGGTATACTTGTAAAAAAATTATCAAGGTATATGATTTTATGCTTACCCCATTGATTTTCAGTTAATTTTAAAACCACCTTGTCCCCTATTCCAAAATCCTGAAATTTCTCGTAAAGTTCTGCATTTTTGCCCTGGTATACATCAAAATTCTTTATACACCCACTTTGATCAGAAAGACACCAAAGTTTGTACCCCCGTTTTATTGGCTGCAAAGGGTGATACTGTTTGAGTGTAGACCTTCCCTTAAAAATTATCATAGACTCATCAACTCCAACGTCTCCAACTCTTGTACCATTAGAAAAACTGGAGAACTGGCGGTTTAGAGTTTCTAAAGAGGGCGCACTATAAATTTTGTCTTTATTGTCTTTTGGTACTGCCTTTTGGTACTGTCTTTTGGTACTGTCTTTTGGTACTGGAACTACAAAACAAGGTTATATTGAATTTCTTGGTCTCGGAGCGAGTGTAGCCTTGCAGTTTGCAGGCGTATTATAGTCAGAAAAAAAGTGGCTTTCATTTCCATATCTTTTTCGATAATTTCTTTATTTCTTTGCCACTAGTAGAAGAATTAGCATCAAGAGGGTTGAAAGCCACCGGAACTTTCCGCGAAAACAGAATTTCAGACTGCCCGATAGAAAACTCCTTTTTAGAAAGGAAGCTAGACGTAGTTTTGAATATCAACTTACAGAAAATGAAAACATAATAGTTTGAAAATGGAACGTCAATAATGTTGTTACAATTAGATCCAATGTAATACATATTAACATTACCCACATGCCCCGTGAAATGGTATTCTCAAAAAGTGATGGGGGATGGGGTAGCTCGTACCGATTCGAACATTAGCCCGTATCGGATATCGATTAGAGGCCAAAAATTGTATTTATCTTTATTTTCCCATTGCCTCGATATGACATAAAACGCTTGGCAACTACATAAATACAATGTGGGGAAAATAGACCCTTTATGCTTTAGAAAAACCATTGCCCAAGGACTTCTGGAAACTTAAATAAAAACAAGGAAACGTGTTTCTTCCAAACGTAGCTCAAATAATCAAGCTGAATCAAGATTTTATAAACTTGATCATCTTGTAGTTTACCAAGACCGTCAAACTAGATGTGCCATTTGTCACAAGTAAGCGGCATTCAGGTGCCAAAAATGTTACGTTGCCCTTCATCCTAAAATATGCTTTGTTAATTATCATGTAAAAGATGGTTGAAGTTTAGATCGTGTAATGCAATAAAAATAAAAGTTTTCAAAATAATTTCTATCATTATTACATCAGTAGCGATAGTAGCTGATCTTCCTGCTGTAGGTACATGTACGTTTAAACATACGGCCATTATTTCAAAAATGAGACACTGACCCAAAAAAAAAAACTATTAAGAAAATGTGTATGTAATCGGTAATCACCCCATTGTTACAAAAAATTCAAAAATTACATTTATTTTTGAAAAAAAAAGTTCAGGCGGTTATCTGGGTTTATAAATTTATTTTTCTACTCCCACCATGGAAAGTGGGCTTTTCAGACTTCGTCTCCATAGATACGAGTATTGAAAATGAGTGTTTGCCGAACAAGTGAAATTAGCGTGCGGAAAATTTACTTTTCCTACATCCCGTTCACAAAGTGAATTTTGTACAACTGTTTTTATCAAAAACAGTGCTACAATGAACATTTTTGTACAACTGTTTTTAGGGAATATTTTATCTGTAACGTTCGTAACTGTCAAACACATCTGTCATTATTGCATATGTAAAAATACTGCAATTAAGTTATTTAACTGCATTAGAGGCAATGTTTCTTACCTCAGGAGAAGTGCATTGTAATTCTCCGTCCATTTTGAGATAGAAATCTTGTTAGATGTAACTTTCGGATATATTTTTAATAAACGTCAAAATAAATTGGTAATTGAATTTCAAATATTTATTGGAACTGTCAATCTTACCAACCTTGACATTTAATATTGCTAGTTAATATTAATTTTTTAAATTAAAATAAATTATGCGAAATAAGAAAACTAAATTATGCGAAATAGGAAAAATAGTATGAAAAACATGTGTTACAATGACGAGTTGTAATATTCGTACTTTGCGAAACTCGCCTAACGGCTCGTTTACGCAAACTGTACTCATATTACAATATCATATTGTAACACTTGTCTTTCAATATACTATTCCGCACGCTCATGCATGATTTTCGGTGCGGCAAAGTATAATTTTGCCGCACCGAAATCAAAATGTCATAATGACATTTGATGAATGTCAGAATTGATTTTGCAGAAATATTTAAATTTTTTTATGGAAATCTGGTTGTAGAAAAAATAGTGTGTAATACATGTGTTGAAAGCTTGTTTTTGCCACGCTAATGTGACTGCAGCACTCACTATCGTTCGTGCTGCAAACTTCACATTCGTGTGGCAAACGCAAGCTTTCAACACTTGTATTACAATATACTATTTCATTATTGATAATATTTATTTTATTATTATTTCCTATCTAACATGGCGTTTAATTAGTTATTATTATGTATTGTCATTCTGAAGTGAATTACCTCTGATTAAGGTGTGTCCACTTTCTAAATGCACAAAGTTTAGATCAGCGTGAAAAGAACTATACACAGAGTTTTGAAAAAATTGTTTCTGATTTTAAGAACAATGATTATAAATACATAATTACTAATTTAGAAGAGAAGAAGGGTCGTTTTCTTCAATTGAACGTAATTTCTTCTTGACACCACGCATCACTGTTTGGACCACCTCCATGCCAACTTTCTTTGCACAGGATTAAATTCTTTTGTTGATCTGAGCCTCGGATTTTGCTTCCCAACCATTACGGTAAACCAGATTTGACAACAGTGTCCAAAAATATTCTATAGGCCTAGCTTCTGGTATGATTTGCTTCTTTAGAAACATAAGCAAAGTTTTTGCTATCTAAAAATTCCTACTTTTTTTGAATAATGGCAGCTTGCCAAATCCGGCCGGAATAGAATATTGTCATTTTCGTGTGTAGTATTAATATATTTTTCAAATTTAATTAAACAGTATCGTACATATTTATCACTATTGCTTGCAAAACCTTTAGAGGGTGTGATGTACATCTGTGTAATGCCCTTCTTTGAGATAGCGCACCAGACTAACACTTTTGCTTTAAATTTTTGTTTCTGTATATATTTCACTTCTGGTAATACAGTTTCGTGCTTTTCTTTGTAGTAACCTTTATTAATTGACAGAAAACCATTCGTAAAAGTGAAATATTTTTTATCGTCCAAACTTAACACAACATCTTTCTTTAAATAATTTCGACGAAGTTTTCGACATCTTGTTGGTAAAATTTTTAATTGTTTTTCATTATATGTTGGTGCTATAGTCCGTTTATGATATTTTATACTCGAATTTTACAAATTTTTGAATGCAATTTTTGGACACTTTAAATTTCTTTGAGAGTTTTCGAAGACATACCCCACCTTTGTATTTTGCACATGTCTTTAACTTTTCAAACACTTAACTTTCTATTTTTAGGTTTTTTTTGGTAAATTTTCAACTGGCTTCCCCTTCCCAAATGTGAAATTATATTATAAATTGTTTTGCGAGTGTTATCTTCTTCTACAAAATGAGACACAATCGCTTTTTATCACATCGTCCAAACATTTTAGACACTCTTTCACGCAAAACTGTTTGTTCACTAATTTTTATTACGAAAATTTACAAATAATCGCTTCCAAAATGACAAACAACAGCTGAGTGACACGCGTACGTAATAGACATAATTTTTTTCAAAGGCGGTTATGTTAAATATGAACGCGAAATTTGTGCATTTACAAGGTGGACATACCTTAGTATAAATTTAGTTGAGGATTTACACAGATCAACGTTATTTATGAATTTGTAAGTTGGGTTACCTATTCCATTTGTTAAGAGGCGTGCCTTATTTGATTCACCCAGTCTAAATATTATTGTAATTATTTAGTTTAATAAATAGAATTAATTCACACGGAATTCGAGCACGATTTAGTGAAATCATTATATTTATTAAAAGCGAACTAAGTTCTGTGCATCACCTTCTTGTAAATTTGATACTCATATCGAAAATCACAACAGTTCCCGGAAAGTTTTTATTTTAAAAGTTCATTCGAGAAGACTTCAACAGTCTCTTGATATCAATAAAATCTTTTTACTTTAACAAATATTGTACCGAACGCAAACAATTTCTCCCATCCCCGAGAACATGTATCGCTCGAGAAAGCGTCCCTTGAGTAACCGAGAGGAAAATCTTACATGTTGGATTGTTCAGAATATTCATAATATGAAGCCGCTGAGTGAGGGCCAGATGTCCCTAGGTAACGGAACCCTCATCTTCAAACCAGTCACCCAGAGATGTTTCCGAAATGTGTAGGGATAGCTTTACTATGAACGGTCAAATGAACATCTAATGCATGTGCGATAAGGAATTCACACAGGAATCTCTGGTATTGTCCATTAATAATTAATAATTTAGATTGAGTTAGAGATAAAACGATAAATTGGGGTATTAGTTTGAAAATGTTCAGACCTCAAAGGATGTTTTTTTAACTTTTTGGGGCTTTACAGGTTTTGCAGTTAAAATGAGCAATTTGGAAAGATTGGGAATGATTTTTGAAAACTTTAACAATTTTGTCAAAATTAATAACACGCCAAGAAGAAAATCAGCAAACTTTTTTAATGAAATTGCCAACGACAGCCAGTAAATGAAAAAAGCATATTCGCACAAAACTTTAATAAAACAAAAACTTTTTCAGTTTAATGGTTTAAAAATATTAGTTAAAATTAAAAAAAAAAACTTTCCAATTGATTCTTCAGATTGTAATTTTTTATTTTCTAACAAATAACTAAGCAATCCCTTTGGGTTCCAAAGTAATTGAGAGCCTTCGAGCAAGGAACTGTTTGATGTTATTTTCCTTTAAAAACCGATTAGTTTCGAACTGTTAAAACCACTACTGGAAATAAGTAAAGTTCTGTATTGGACAGACACAAAAGTTAGACCGTCTGAATGTTGCAACTTCACACAAAATAGATTGCTAAGGCAATGCTCTAGCAATTTAACGTTCGACGTCATGTACTTGGTAGTTTTGTCTTTTTGTTTTTGGTTTGTTGCTGTAACGATATTAGCAGAAATAGAAAATTAAGGAGGCTTTGGTGGAAATGGAATTCCAGCAGAAATTTTAATAAAAGGTATCGAAGGCATTCAGAAAGCAGTCGCCTAATTAATAAAAATAATACAAAATAATACATGAAAAAGCAGATGGAATGGCATTGTCTGATGTTGTTGACACTGCAGTAGCAACGTGATACTGAGAAAATCGATATCGAAGATATATCGATGCCTAAAATCGATATATCGATTAAATTGGTGAATACCTAATATAAATTGATGTACTGATTCATCACGTATCCTATAGATTGACAAACTGTTGTGGATACTCTATTCTGTTATCTTCCTTTGTGGAATTACTCCATACATGTAGAAATATTGGTAACTTAAAATATGGATTACGTTGACATACCTATCGCTAATAATCACATAAATCCATGTATTAATTGATATTTTTAAAATTCAATATCGATATAGGAAGGGCGTTTTAGAACATACCAACCAACAAACAATAAATCAATTTTTTCTAATAAAACAGATGCTAAACAACATATAAGAGCAGGCTTTAGAACTTAATTTATTATGCATCGACTTCAGGAAGGTGTACGATTTGGTAATAAGAAATACTTGCAAACTATAAATCAACTTGAAGAAATTGAAGGTTCCTGCGAAGTTAATCCATTGCATTTCTAATCAAGAAACTTGGGTAGAGGGGGGGGGGGTGCTGAGAAAATGGTTAACAGAAAATAATATAAATAAATTTTAGATTTAGAGAGGGCAATCCTCCAAATTTTTCTCAGACACAACCAGTTGAAGATTTTTGGGCACCTCTCAGCAGAAAACTATACGATAATGGCTGGTAACCCCAAAACTAATAGCAATTACATGTAACAGTATTTCAGACGAACCGGAAAATGGGTGTTAACATCGTCCAGAAGCAAATGCGAGTTAGAAGAAAATTGAAAATAATTGCTGTGCATGCAATGTTTGGGTGGGTTTTAGTAGCATGTTTACGCGCTGAAAATTGTGTAATTTTAAAATAACGGTACGGTTAAATAATGACAGTTGAAAAAAAGGACGGGTATGAATTAAAATTTTTAGACCTTTCCTTCATACGCAACAAGGCCAGAACGACCAATTTTAATATAGTAATTAAATTATGATCTATTACGTAAAACTTACAAAAAAAGACTTACACAAGACATTCATCAACAATGTATTGATTTATGCATGTCGCGGGGTGGGTTTCAATATTATCTTCATATGCATGTATTGACCCTTTTGCAAATTTGTATAATTTTGGCGTAATCTTTATTTGACTTTAGAAAAAATTGCTTATAAATTTTTAAAAACTGATTAAAGATAAGCAACCCAACATTCATCGACTCTGTTCATCACTTTCAATGTTTATAAAGAGGTTTAAGAGATTAAAAATCGGTATTCGCAAATACTTATACTGAATGTTGAAGTTCTGTTAGGTAGAAGCAATACTAGAAGATCCAATCCTTTCTTGGCTGTTTTTAAGTCAGGCAACCCAAAATACTTAAAACGAAAAATATTTTAACTTAAACCCACCCTTAAAAAGCTGCAAATTATCACGAAAAAGGTGGAAAGAGAGATTCAGCTGCCAAGGAGGATATTTTTAAGAAATTTAAATGATAAGCATCGGTATAAATGGCGAGAAAAAAGTGGGGACGATGAATTGTTGATCGCTAATAATATAAAAGAGCAACAAAAAGTGGTAATTGAGTTAAAGGAAAAAGGGTTGAAAAAATATGTTGTTACGTATGTAACTTAATATGACCCCGTGTTTATTTAGGAGTTTGCACGTACGAATTATAAAAACAACTTAGGACAAAACTTCTACTTTTAATCTTCAAACATAATATATGTCTACAAAATTATTTTTTTATTTCTAACGTTGGTTTCTAACAACCTTATTATATTATTTGTTTTTAGCACACTACTAAATTATTATTGCCCAACTCTACAACACTAAAATCTAAGTTTCTAAACATTTTCTTTTTATAAATCAATGGTTCTCAACATTCTCCCACCTAGAGTTGGCAATAATAAAAAATTGAAACGACAATGTATGTACATAATATTAACTCATAAAATATTAATCTAAAAGTTTTAATGGTTTCTTCACCACTCGTCCCGCTCTTGTTATTGCTGGTAACTTCTCTTCTCTCTTCTTCATCGTCTCTTCTTTCTTCTGAGAGTCAGTATGCAATTTCACACCTGGTAAATGTTTTCGATCATCGCACGTTACTTCTAGAGGATATATTCTTTGTACTGGTCTCAGAAGTTCACCTTTCGCCGTTTTTAGTCTTGCCAAACGACTCTTACCATCCTTTCCCGGTATCATCTCTATTACCTTTGCAAGCGGCCAATCGATTCGTTTGGTGTCATCACTTCCTATTAAAACTATTTCGCCTACTGTAAGTTGCCTTGAATTCTCGTTGCATGGCTTGACCTTCTGCAGAAGTTGACCAAGATATTCACTTCGGAATCGATTTCTGAGGTCAATTCTGAGTTTATGAACGTACTGTAAACGTTTATTTAAACTTTTACTGTCAACCATATCGAGGTCTGGTACTCCAATTTCTCTTACTTCATGTAGAAACATGTTGGGAGACAACGGTAAAATGTTCGTATCACTATCTGACAGGTAAGTAATCGGCCTCGAATTTATGACTGATTCACAATCACATAATACGGTAGTCATTTCTTCATATGATAGACATGCTCTACCAAGTGTTCTTCTCAATAAATTTTTCATAACTCGTATTAATCGTTCCCACCACCCACCCCACCAAGCAGCACCAGGTGGATTGAATTTCCATCGTATTTTCTGGGCGGTAGCATATTCTTCTATCTTACCCCAGTCGAGTGACATCAGGGCATTTTCTGTACCAACAAAATTTGTCCCGTTATCGCTATAAATAACTGCAGGCCTCCCACGTCTTGCTATGAATCGTCTTAAAGCCTGTATGAAAGCTTGTGTTGATAACGAGTTTACCAATTCGAAGTGTACAGATCGATACACTGCACAAGTGATTAAACATATCCATGCTTTATTATTCCCTTTTAAATATACAGGGCCAGCATAATCTATACCAACTATTTCAAACACGGCCGCATCTTTCACGCGGTCTATCGGTAAACCACAAGGTACAGCTTCTATACGTTTTGCTTCATACCTTTTACATTTTTCATCAACAAATGATTCTGTCTGAATGAATTTAACAATCTGTTTTTCAGCATTTTCTAGTTCTTCAGTTGTAAACTGTGACTTTATTCTAGTTGCTTGGTTTAAACAATTATTTACAAAACATTTGACCCATGCAACTACTCGTACAACTCTACGGTAACTACCAAAATAATTATAATACCAATCTACCTTACTTGCATTTGTTGTGTTGCTTGCAATAACTGTGATTGTTTTCTTCTTTTCTCTTATAATTTCTGCTTCATCAGTATCAAAATTTGATTCTGGCCACTCTTGCGGATTTAATTTCAGCCAAGCAGGTCCCTCCCACCATTGCAGTTGCAATAATTTCCTCACTCCACAACCTCTTGAGGGTATATCTGCTGGATTATTTTCACTGTGAATATGTTTCCAACCACGTAGGTCAAAATTTGCGCAAGACATAACGCTTCGCGATTCATTTATAAAACGTTCGAGTTCTTCGCGATTTCTTACACTGGTGACACAATTGTCCACATAGAAACTACTCATTAATTTCTCTATTGTTTCTTTTGAATAAAACAAACCAACAATGTTATTTTGGTCTAAATTGTTTAAAACTGTTCTTAGATGAAAATCAATTACTGACGCTAATAGAAATGGGCTGCTGGTCACTCCGAATACTACACGAGCGTGTCGGTACACTACAATTTCATTATTATTATTCCACCATAGGAAACGCAAGTAGTTTCGATCTGATTCACAAACACTGATCTGTAAGAACGCACGTTTAATATCTGCCGCAACACCAATTTCATTCATACGAAAACGTAGCAATATTGCTGGTATCAGCTCAATCATATTTGGTCCCTTCTCGAGGCACTGATTCAAGGATGGCCAGTTCTTCTGTCTTGCTGATGCGTCGAATACTGGTCGAATCTTGGTGGTGCTATTTTCCTTGACTACATGTCTATGTGGTAGATAGTGTCCGACATCTTTACCATCATCTATCGACACTGCTTCAATCACACCATCTTGTAACCACTCCTTTAATACATTATCATAGTCATCGAAACAATGTTCTGCCTTCAATTTTTGTGTGAGTGTTTGTAATCGTTTCTCAGCCATTTCAAAATTTGATGGGAGTTCTGGTTTATCGTTGATCCAAGGTAATTGAATCTCATACCGATTGTCTTCATTAATTCTCAGTGTCCTCTCAAACAACTCTTTGACTTCCATATCCTTTTCTTGTTTTAATTTAGTTTCCGTTGGGTCCTTTATTCCTAGAGTATCTAAATCCCATAAATCACATATTTGGGCATTTCTTACAAACATTGATATGACACTCATGGCCACACCGCTATCAACTTTTCCTTCGAGTGGAATTTTACCTAACAAAGTCCACCCTAGCCGTGTTTCCATAGCCACTAATCCACAATTCAATTCTCTGCGTTCACCAGTAAAAAGTTTCCCTGCGACATCGGCTCCAATGAGTACCTCTATTGGCCCTTTTACATCACCAATGTCACTTAACTTTATGTTCAATGCATTTAATTCAGTCATCCATTTACCTTTTTTAATTTGTGGGATGTCATCAACTATAATTTTCTGATTTAAAACGTCAAACTGACATGTATACCCATCATTTAAACTGCTCAAACGTATTCGGTAACGTTTGTGATCTTGTTGAACAGTTTTCATGCCTCCAAAAAGTGAATGTATTAAGGCTTCCTTACCAGTACATTTATAACCTATATTTTCAGCTGTTGTATCCAGAATATATGACCTTTGTGAGCCTGTATCAATAATTGCTCTCACAAGTTTTACTTTGTCATTACATTTTATTTTTACAACTAACGTCTGTAGAAACACTTCAGGAGTCATAGAATGATTAGTCAACATAGCGTCAACCTTTGTAGTATCTGTTGCTTCACTTGCTTTACCTACACTTGTTTCTTGAAGCCCTGGTAGTTTTGGACACATTAATATGACATGTCGTCCTTCGCATATTGAACATTTAATAAAAGCCCTACATTTTCTAGCAAAATGGCTTGTTTTCAAGCAAAAATAGCAACATTTTTTATCATTTACCATTTTCCGTTTCTCATCCAAAGTCATTTTCTTGGCCTTGAAGCATTCTGTACTATTGTGCTTCTTTTCACAGAAAATACAAATGTTGTTGTTTTGTCTGACATCTTTCACATTAATAAGACCGGCTGCTGTCGGCACGTCATTTTTGACAGATTGTACTTTCTTCTGTCGTATCTTTGTTTCATTAGTAAGACTGAATCCTGATGATGCTAGCTTTATTCTTTCTTCATTTTCAACCTCAGAACGAAGAAATGCCATTAACTTTTTTAATCGAATTCCTGTCAATGTGTTCGCTGATTCTATGCTTTCGAGTTGTAGGTTGTCCCCTGATGCTGTTGATGCGCGTTGCCACGTTCTTAGCAATTCTTCAGGTAGGCTCGATTCAACTAATGGGAACAGCATTGCTGCATATTTGTCACTGGTGACACCAAGTGACTCTAAAGCTCTCAATTGTGATTCTAATTTATCATATAACGAGCAAAGAGACATCTGTTCATTGTTATTATGGACCTTTTTCAACACTAATGTCAATAAATCTCTAATGTAAACCTCAACGAGCATATCCTCTCTGCCAAAACGTGACTTCAGTCCTTCAATAGCTTTTGCATAATTTTCTCCCGTTGGTGGGAAACTATTTACATACTCGCGTGCTCTGCTACCTTCTACTGTGACTTGTATCAAGTATTGGAATTTATCTTCCGTTGCTATTTCATCGTCTTCATCAATTTTTCGGAATTGGCTCCAGAATTGAAGCCATTCTTTAATGTCACCTCCGAACTTCTTTAACTCGATTTTAGGTAACTTGAACTTACGTCGTGTCCCTTGGGCTGAATGTACTGAATTGTTGTGGTCATATGTGATTGTAGTTTCTACGGTTAAAGCATTTAATGCATCTATTCGCAATCGTTCGTACTTACGCTCATATTCGTCTGCGTCTGCCGTTTCTTGTTCAAAACTATCTTCATCTACATTTTCATCTAGCATATGCCCAATAATAATTTTGTCCAATTCACGAATTTCATTGACCTTACGTTCCAATAAAGATATATTAGCCTGAACTTCCTTTTTATCTGGATTTTCAGAATTCAAATCTGCCATCACTTTATTATATAATCTAGTGAATGCGCTTCTTATAACCCCTCGTGCTTTCTTTCCTCTTTCCATTTTAAAATACTTCCTCCTAACCTTACTACTTATAACACGAGGTCCTGTCACGGTCGCCAAATATGTTACGTATGTAACTTACTATGACCTAAGTTGTTTTTTTATAATCGTACGTGCAAACTCCTAAATAAACACGGGGTCATAGTAAGTTACATACGTAACATATGTATTAAGAAGACCAAATTCATGGTCAACAAAGCAGATTTAAAAAAATACAATTAGAAGGAAAGGAAGTAGAAAACTGTAAGGATTTATATAAGTATTTAGGGCAAAAGACTGTGAAAGGGAAATTAAAACAAGAGCCCTAAGTGGAAAGGAAAATAAAGCAAGGATGGAGTGCATTTGGTAAATTGAACTACATATATTTAAAGGAAGATTTGGAAATTACCAAAATGCCCAGCCGTTTAATCAATGTGTCCTGCCTGGGCTTAAATCTGAGAGAGAAATATGGATATTAACTAAGAAAATAATGAACAAAATGCTGGTGACTCAACGAAACATGGAAAAATCAATACTAGAAATAAAGCTACGAGATGTGAAAAGAAATAAATTAGTACTGAAAAGAACCAAGGTACAAGACAAAGAATAAGTTGACGAAAAAGCTAATCCAGTGGAGACCTTGGACTGGAAAAATACTATCATAACGCACATACCAGAGATGGATAGATGATGTTAAAAAGCTGGCTTGTTACAGGTTACCCAAGATCTAAACAAGGAATGGGTGAACAGAGGGAAAACTTGTGTCTAATGGTGGACGGATGGAGACTAAATAAAGAAGAAGAAAGAATTTATTAATTTACAGCAACAGATTATCAGGGAAAACAGTGGGATTCATCTTAAGAGACAAGAAAGATGTACCTACCTTGAAATTGCTGCAACTGGGCATTTAACAGTGGAAAGATAACCGATGAACCAATATCAGAATAAAATGGAAAAAGGTTGTAGAAAAATGTATAGCCATGGATTTGCATAATCTGTAAAGCTTTATTCAATTTTGTGCCTTTTTGCGTTTTGAAACTTCCCACCAACTGCTACTTTTTAATTGATAATTAAGAATTATTTAAAACAATCGGCACCCGACAAGTGAAAACTCTGATAAGCCATTTTAGTTAAAAATAATATTAACACGTTAATTTTAGCTGCATTTTATGGGCACTATTTTTCTCTATGGATTGATATGATACCATTACCATTTTTGTCTGTTTAAGTGGGGAGCAACAGTGTATACTAAGGTAGTTTTAATGCTATTTTGCTATGTACCGTTTTGAAACTCCCCACCCGGTGGAATTGTCGTTACATACTTATTGCTATTTATAATGTATACACTATGTGGTGTATATTTTCATTATGAGTATGCCATCCATGTAAATGATAAAAAATATCGGAGACATTGTTTTGGTTCTTTTAAGGATGATACATATGTTGAAGTTACTGTACAAACTTCGTATGAATTAAATGTACAGGAATTCGTTACTTTCCTAACATGCTAAATAATGTCTCTCTGTCTATTTTATCAAAAGTTTTAATATAGTCGATTTCCTTTATTGCATTCTATGTGGTTTTCTGTTCATCCTCGTCAACTCTCGGTTTGTGGTATCCACTGTAAGATATAGGCCTCCCTTAGAGCCCTCCAATGTTTACTGTTATGTGCTTTTTTTGTGCAGTTGCCTGCTGTTCTTCATATAAGATCATCACTCCATATAGTTGATGGTCTGCCTCTGTTTCTTTTGTTTTCCCTAGGTCTCCATTCTGTTAGTATTTAGCTTGCGTGATACGTTAGATAATATCGGTCACCTTTGCTTCGTGTTTTATTACTTTGTTCGGTATCTTATCTCTTCTCGTTATTTCCAGCATCACCCTTTCCATTACTCTTTGAACTATTTTTAGTTTAAGCACAGATTGATTGATCACGGTCACAATATGTTGTTCATAGACTCATTTTCCCAGACAGATAGGCAGATACCCTTTGAAGGTATGACGCATCTTACCGAAAGCTACCCATCTTAAAACTATTCTATTACCTTCCTCTTGTTTGCTTATAAACGCGCTATCGGAGCAGGATCTTTCATTTCCAGTACCGGATTGTTCTTCACGTATTATTGTATTTTGCCAGGCCATTAAGGAAATTTAGTAATCGATGTTTAATATTAATATCTGCATATTTAAATAATTCTGCGTTAACGTCGTTACTCCCAGTTGCTTTCCTGTTTTTTGTTATTTTTAAAACTTCTTGTAGTTCATCAAGTTTTACGCTGGTTTTATATTCCTGGTACTCTTGTATTTTTTCTTCTTTAAGATCTCCAATGTTTTGGCCCATAGTTCTTCATAAAATTTCAACCATTCTTCGGTGGTTTATATTCGCAATGTTATGTCTCTTCCTTGTTCACATGCTTGATCGCTTTATTTCACTTCCGTCTTCCATAAACGTCATATTCTATGTCTACGATATATCTTCTCAGTTTTCCATCTTGTGGATTTCCCATAACAGTTTTCAATATAGGAGATTTCCATCTGAAATCTTGGTAAGTTTGTTTTAAATTTGTTTGCTACTGATTACTTATTATATCACGTATCTTTTTATTCTGTACTTGTAGCCTTTTTTTCATTCTTTGTAACACTTTTTTGTTAAATTGTTCTTTTCTTGAGGAATTTTGAGTTATTAATTTACAATATTGTTGATAGTTGACTTGAATGTGCAGAGCAAGAGCTTGGGTATGTTGTTTCTACTTAGTATTCTTGGCTTATTGATGTTTAGGCTGATCCTCCTTTAGCAAGTGATAATTACTTGTACTAATTTTAATCAAAGGATGTAGAAGTCATCATAAATTTAGTTGCTATGTTCATTTGAAAATATTTAAAGTAGCAAGGGGATTCTTTGTTTTATGGGTAGTTATGGAAATGGATATAAAAAACAGGATGTTTATCTTCAACTAAAAACATCGATAAACGTGAATTTTTCTGTGGTGAATCTTTAAAGGTTTTTCTGAAGATCCTTGATGAAGTATCGAGAGTGGATAGTTTCTCAGTTGTGTTGAGGACTGTTCATCAGCTTAAGGATGATTTAAAGTCTTCTGACTTAAGTTTCAGTAGGAGGTTGTTGTCGTTGATTTGGATTCAAGGAGTATCGAGAGAACATACTTCCCAGGGAATTGGTTGGTTCCTGATGGAAATGTTTGATTGAGTTTTGGTGGGTTTTTGTTGACTACAGAGCCGAAGGACGAGCATACAGTTTAGTGGATGATTGTTTCAGTGCTTCACGATCCTCACAGGTCACCTTTGTTTATTAAGTGACACTGGTTTCACCCACTAGCTAAAGGCCAGGAATCTTTGTGATTTAGAAAAAATTTATATGTATGTTAATGTGAGTAATTGAAAACACTTATTAACTTAGAACCCAATTCATTAGTTTGAGTTACAAAATTAGATAACATATTATTATGAACCGTTATTGAATTCCCATTAAATTATCTCAAGTGTATGTAAGTGATAATTTAGTTAGTTAATGTTGGGTCCATGATTGCAAATTTTTCCAAGTGTAAAGAGAACGCAATTTGGGGAAATAAAGTTATTATAATTAATATTAAAATAAGGTAAATCGTATGATTTCCTTCTGAAGGTCAGATCTCACGTGAAGATATTAAAAAAAAGGAAATTATTTAGGTTGCCACTGATTTTGAACTTTTGCTAACATACTTGCGTAATCTAGGAAAATTCAGTTAAGGTCAGTCTTGTTAGAAAATTTTGACCAGCGGTCGGACACATCATTATCAAATAAATTCAATTTTTATCCATTTTGACATTAACTATTTGATGTAAACATCTTGATGCATTAATTTAAAAAAAACCAAACTTGAGGTAAACCTATTAAAATCGCTATTGGGTTGACAATAACCGACTAGATGATTTAATATTTATTGTTAAAAAATTGTTTGGACTGATATTATATATTTTGGTTTGTACCTTTTGGCCATTAATTCTAGCATTTTAAGCTTACTGTCAACAGTATTATTGTGTACCTTTATTGTAATATAATAGTTTCTCATGTTAAATGACATATCTTGTTTTATTTGTGTGCCCCGGAATAACTGCCCGACTTGTAAGCTATCGGGCCTAATCATATTTTTAACATTCTATTAAAGAATGTGTGTTGTTAGGTTAGTGTTGCATCTTCTTCTCTTTCTTTTTGCGAACACTTCTGCTGCTGCATTACTACTATTTGATTTTATATTTTTCCATTCTTTTTCTATATAGTTTTATATTAGAATCTCTTCACTATATGTTTTAATTATTTTTTGATATAAATACTTTATTGAATCCTATTGTAATAGCAGTGGCGTACCTACGGGGGGGCTAGGGGGGGCAGTCTGCCCCCCCGCCTTCGATCTTTTGGCGGCTTCGGCGCCGTGCATTTTTTTGATATTTTATTTTTTAATTCAACCAAAAAAAAATATAATTATTCTTATTACGTACCTAATTCTACCGAGCCCCCACGTTGTATTTATTTTACTTTTTGCCGCCCTGATAAATAATGTCTGCATTCATTTTAAATATTCTTAAATAGTGGCGGTGTGGCCGCTTTAATTTTCTATACAAAGAAATAATTATCTAGAATCCTGCCGATGCCGTATCGTCTTTCCTGGCAATATTTATAAAAAAGTACATTATTTACGATTTACGTCGCGGCGGCAAAGAACCCCTTTTATGTGCAACTTTATTTTTAAAAGAGCCGCCGATCCGTCAAAATGCAAACGTAATGTATAAAAATTAAAAAGAATAGAGCAGTGTTCTGTTTTTCATTTCGACAATTTGCAGTTTGATTTTGTAGAGTAAAGATTTGCTTATATTCTGTTCCGTGCTTAAAACGCATTTCAAATTGTTTTAACTGAACTAGAACTGGTATATTTAAAAAAACAAAAAAAATCGTTGTCCAAGTGCAAAAAATAGACAAAAGAACGCTCTCCTAAAATTAGCCCAAACTAAAATTTTCGCCTGTAATTTTTTTCCTATAATATCTAAGGGTCCTAAGGCGCCTTCAAGACATATTGCCCCCTCCGCCTCCCAAAGCTAGGTACGCCACTGTGTAATAGGTGTACCTACCTTCCATTTCTATATATTATACTGTTCGTCCGTTTTCTTCTTTTCAGCGTTATATCTTGACATTACATTAAATGGTCTAAGCCTATAATATACTCTGGCACTCGGCTGCAGCGCAGATCGGTCTCAGATGTTCGGCAGGTGATCTACTCAATCGCTGAAAATAATTAGGAACCGAAAGACAATGGTGGAGTAGGGAGGGTAGGCGGTTTTTAACTAAATCTTAGGCGACAAATAAGAAATTACTATGTAGAGCATTTATCCTGCAACTCCAGAAGGTAGCAAGGTTAAGATACTTGCCTTGTAAGCCAGAGATCTCGGATTCAATTTGTGATACAGATCAACGATGTTTTTAATGCTGAAAAATATCCGAAAGTATGCCCTATTGCTAAGGGTATCAATCTCTTCGATACGAAGAAATTCTAGTTGGGTAGAGCCAATGGCCATGCTAGTCGAAGGATGTTGAAATAACTGGCATTCGCAAGCCTAGATTTTGTCAAATTAATAAATAAACAAACAACTACTCCTTGAGAAATAGGCAACACGGATTACACTTAAACTGTAACAGTAGATCTGGATGATTGGTTGCCTATTCTAAATAAATAAGGGGTCCCAGTGCAAAGCCACTCCCTTTACAGAACATCTCCTTTATGTAGAGAATTTTAAGAAGTCTCGATTATTTTTGTTAAATTAAATAAGATACGTGTAAAAGGAGAAGGTTATCTCTTGATGTCGTAAATTTTCGAGATAAATCAAGAAATCCAGACATACAATGAATCAATAAGACTTGGTATAGAGAAGACCTGTTAAAGGGAAATTTATTTATACCATAAAATAGGGGAGGATTTAAAGAGTGACACTTTTATGCTTTAGGGCGATGCTTACAACGTTAGCACACCTATTTTTCTTTTCTAAGGAGTGAGAATTGAATATGGGATTTGTTACTCGAGCATTTCCATAAAATATACCGCCTTTAAATTCCAACTGGGAATATTTGCGCTTTTTTCACGATGTTTTTATCAAGATAAGATTCGGGACGAAGTGAGCCCTAAAGTTTATCAAGAGTTAGTCTTAAGGTAAACCCGCTATTAGTTATTCTAAAATATTTACTCTACGATAAGATGAGAACAATATCTGGGGAGAGATTGTGAAGTACGGGATATCAAACGCCCGCCTTTGCTGAATGGAATATATCGACTTTCACCTATGGAATTGATATTGCTTTGCTCTACAAAACCGAGCACGGCTTTGATATCGTTGTGTATAGCCAGCTCTATTCACTGCTAAAATGCTTTACGGCAAATAACTTTGTTGTAGCGATTTTTTACTCGACATTTTTCTTATATGACAGAGTAAATTTGCTTTCCGGAATTTATACCGTCTTGTAGTTTCCCCGGAAATGAAATTGCAGAACTTATTATTAAGTATTTTTTAATAAATATTCAACGTATTCCCGTAAGAAAACTAAATGTTGAAAATATAACGAGAAGTTTTACGGTCGACTGTCGAAGATGAATCTTTTATACCTTTCGTCAAATCAGAAATATGATTAATATTTGAATCACAACAAGAGGGAGGATGAAACTAATTAAGTAAATTTATTGTTTTGTCGGTAAACACGAGCGGACCACTCGAAATTAAAACGTCGGATCCACTAGCTCGGAATTAACAGCCTGTTTAAAATCAATTTGGTGTGATTGCCGCTTTGTGTTAATCTAGAAATCAATAGAGAACCCGGCATAAGCAAACTCGCACGGTTTGATGTGTAATTCTGTTTTAGTTGATGCTCTATTAAAGTGCTTGTGTGGTTGATGGTGGTTATACGGTTTCGAGTTTATGCGTCTATTCAGATAACAGAGAATCATAAAATTTAATATGCACATACAAGGTTTCATGTATACATAATACAGATTTGTTCACTCGAAAGAGTCCTGATATTATAAACTTAATTAGCTGCTTGGTGTAATTTAATAACATTATTTGGAACGACTGGATCAAGTAGAGTTGAAGTGTTATGGTTATGAATTAGTAAAATATGCGGATTATTTACGCGTGGTTTATTAAGCTACTCCTAATACATTTATACAATATTACAGAGTGGATGAAACGAATGCTTACCGAAGGAAAAATACAGTTTTTTCTAAGAAGCATTCCCTGAAAGAGGTCCTGAAGTCTGTTTAAATATTGACGTTTATACTCTGTTTACCTCTTATCGAAACCAATAATAGTTGGCCATGACTTTAGCCTATTAGGTTGAACCATTTGTAAAGTTGTATAGTAGAAGTTTTTACTACAGATTCTTATTATTAAAAAAGAAAGCTTTTGGCAAAACAAATACGTTCTTCAAATGAGTTGATGTAATTACTAATGCCAGCTCGGTTAGGAATCATAGTCTTAAAACTAGTTTTACTGACAAAACCAACATACCAGTATACCAATTTGCATGAGTCAAACTCCCCATGTAATTTGGCCTACTATAGTTTGAATCGTGAGTGCCGTTTACTCCTCTTTAGTTGTATCTTCCTCTTTTCCAGTTATTCCTTATGACTCTGGTTTTTTTTAAATTGTTACTGTGCCTTACTAGAATCCTTATTTCTGCGATAGTTTTTCGTCTTTTTATTGATATTTATTGATTTGATGTTTTCCTTGGTTTGGGTTCATCCTTGATCTATCTTTTAATCTTTTGCCTTAGGATTGGATTTCTACCATGTTCTTGGAAATTCTTTCGATATAATTTGATAATATACTTGGCGCTTGTTCTTTCTTTATTTCAAACTTGTGTCTAAAGCGTTTTCGTAATACTTTGGAATGTATTTTCAGTGCAACTTGTGCTAAGTTAATTAGTAATTAGTACGGTTCGTCATATCCCCCTTCCCAGTACAAGGCTATTATAATATCATTTCCCAAATTTGTTTTGTTTCTATTCGATGTCTTTTGCTGATTTTTTTGTAGCCGTTTGAAAATCATTGATTCGCCATATTTTTAGAGTTCTTTTGCCCTACATTGGCGACATTGGCTACATTTCTTGTGTGGAGTGTCTTTACTTCCTCTCCGCGTATTTATTGTTGTGGTAGAAGAAAGAGGTGCAAGGAATTTGAAGAAGCCATAAGTCCTCAATTTTAATGTAGCTCTTAAACGAACCTTATTTTTGCTACACCCAATACTTTTAAAATACTTTAACTTTTTTACACTTAAAGTTAGGTCAAATTTAATTGAAAAAAACAATTGCCTCATCTTTTTTATGCAAAAAAGTTATACTATTTAAATGTCACTAAATTTAACCGTTTCTAAGATATTTGCTATTGAAGTAAGTAATGCAATTCATCTTTTTAGCATTCTGTAACGCAGTAGGCTTGTATTTAAAACAAAAAATTGACATATTCTTATCAAAAACAAGTAATATGACACAGAGAAATAGTAGATCAGTGGGATATTTGTCATTAAATATTTTTAAGATTTTAGTGTAACACAAATAACGCTCTTTGAGGAACTGAAAAATGTTTTCATTGCCTGGATGGAATTTCCATGTGGTAGGCAACAAATTCTTTTCTCATATTGTGAAATACTTCTGGCAATTTACCACTAAGTCAATTAATAAATTCAAGTTGTTCTAAATTTTTTGTGAACATACAACTCACACCATTATTCCTTTTGGAAATTTAACTTCACACTTAATGGATCTGTGTCCTATCGCTTGTTTTCACACGAACATGTCAAAATTGTCATTTTTAATTCAAGCCTACTGCGATAAATGTTACTCAAATAACGAATAAAATATAGCATCACTTACTTCAATAGCAAATATCTCGGAAACGGTAAACTTTCAAGACATTTAATTAGTATACTTTTTGGCTCTTTTATATAAAAATGATGAGACAATTGCTTTTTTCAATTAGATTTGCCTTAACTTTAAGTACAAAAAAGTTGATTCTTTTTTTAAGATATTTAGGTATAGCAAAAGTAAGGTTCTTTTAAGAGCTACACTAAAAAGGTAGTTTTCCGAATTTTCATATCAATATTACGAAAACTTTTTAAATTACATGAGAAAATTAAAATCAGAGTTTTGAATTTGACACCCTGCATCTCTCTAGATATTGACTTTTGGACTAAGGTAATTTTAGGTAAATCGTAATATTTATTTTGGCCTCACGAATCTACTGTTAGTCTGTGTTCCATTACTTATGGACCCCCCTGTATAGAGAGAGCTTCTTGCAACCTTCGGCAAATATACCAGTCCAGACATATCTTAACTGTTGCTTAAAAACAATATCTCTGTAATTCTTTAGTGTAAATTTGTGGAGTCAAAGTGGTTAAATATGCCAAGACGAAGATATTCACATTTACTATGCTTCATTTAGCTACTTATCGTAACAAACGTCTATTTATTCATATAATACTATAATGGTGGTTTGATAATATTAACACTTTAATAAGTGGCAATAAAAGTAAAATCGGATAACTTCAGCTTTGGACTAAATCCTAAGCAAAGGTATATAAGGTGCATAAATTAATGAAGTAGTAAACGATTTAAATTAAAGGGTAATTAAAAAAAGACAAAAGCGCTGATTAACCGCCGTGATTAGAACAACACAGGAAAAAAGCTAAAATCAATTTTAATGGAGCAAGATTTTCAGTCAATGCGTTCTGTCTATCATGATCATGACATACGGATATTAGAGTTGGATCTTCACCAAAATCAATATTTAAAAAAAACTGTCAAGAAATGAACAAGCTATGGAAGTAATAAGTCTTTTCTTCTTTGTCTATCCCTTGTTCCCTGAGGTATGCGTTCCTCTATCCACTTTAGAAACTCCCTCTTGTTCCGCGTCAGTTCTTTAACTTCTGTTATATTATTGTAACGAGATGCGTCAGCACACGTGTGACGTGTGGGATCATATTCGTCATCCGCCGAGAAACTTCCACAGCGGTCGACGGTTACTCATACTCGCGACTAGTCGAACTTTCTGAAAGGACGAGCTGGGATATATAAGGCGCGACCAAACGAACACGGGCAGTCTAATCGGCCCTACATAAACGGTCGCGAATATTATGTACGTCGGTAAAGTTAATATAAATATGCGTGAATAATTATAAATAAATAAACTGTACAAATAAATTAATTAGTGTTACGGGTTAATATTAGTGTTTTGTATTAGAATTAATATTAGTGTTGTGTTTAGTGTTAATTTGTCATTTCGTGTTTCTTCGTTGCTTAATAATTTTAATATTTGTTAATAAATAGTTCACACAACGAACCGAACTTTTAAATAAACGTTTTAAAACCGGTACAATATTCTTTCCTTTTTCTCCGCCTCATAATTTGTAATTTATTGGCATATTTCTTCTTCATTATCTTTATAGAAATAAATAAAAAACGGGATCGCTGTGAAGCACTGTTTTGTTAATTTTTTTCTAAATTAACAATAAGTATTTTGGACATGAAATCATAATATGTTACAGCTAAATATTCAAAAATTGATATTATCAAGGTTTCATGACTGAACAATAACTACTCTTTCATCGAAAACGTTATTTGTTCGTATGGCCAAATAACATGTAGATTTGCCACCTTAACTTGTTATCAAAAAAACTGCTTCCAATTAATAAATTATTTTCAAAGCAGAAGTCGATCATTATATTGCGGCTATTGTTTAGTACCTGTAGTCCTATATTTGAATTTCTTCCAACTCTGACGTTCCAATCTCCCAATGTAAACATATTGAGCCATATTCATAAACAGTGTTTAAAGTTAGATGTTACTAATTGCCATAGCAACATATATTAATTATATTGGTTTAGTAGCTACTAAACCCCTACTAACTTTAAATACTGTTTATGAATATGGCCCTAAATGTTTACTTCTTTCTCTGGCTGTGTCTAGTGTCTGTTGTATGTAGGTTTGCGTAGAACACTTCCTCTTCTATTATATTGTCGTTATCTGTTGGTGCATATATCTGTTCGAATACGATTCTCTCATCTAAATTAATGTCCAGTGCAGTGGCGGCTCGTGGCTGGAAATCATGGGGGTGCTGTAGCTTTCGAAATATACATACCAGTAACGATCCTTGATATTTTTAATGTGCTTTTTAAGCAAAACAAAACAAATCGAAATTGTACTCAATTCATAAAAAAATTAGCTTACAGGAAAATGAAATAAAAAGAATTTTTATTTAAATATAAAATCCATTCTCAGCCACACCCATTCCAATACAGTATCTTAGTCAAAAAGTAAGCAAGGAAAACAAAATAGAGCATTTCTAATTTCGCAACCAGGCAACCATTTTATTTTTTCATGCCAGTCCTTCTTAAAAGATCTAGTAAAATATTTTTTGCACTCCCCGGCGGAAAGTTATTTCTTTACGCCCGCGAAGAAGGGCGTAAAGTTAATTATTGTAGACCGCGGGCGCACTTTACGCCCGCAACCCGCAACAAATTAATAAAAAAGTAGATTACCTTAGTTACAAAACAATTTTTATATACCTAACTTGTAAAATCACTCTTGCCGTGAATGCGTCAATTTGACATTTTTAAAAATGCCATTAGAAAATTTTTATTAGAAATTAGAAATCAAAAAATTTAAATAAAATCTTCGTCCGTTCAAAAATATTGTATGTTATGTACCGTGGGCTAAAATCGATATCCTTACGCCCTTGATACATAAATAACTATTTTGTTTTTACTAACTGCTTCAATTTTTTCACGTAATGACAATTGGTAAAATGTAATTTTTTAAATATATTCAACAGTAACATATCCATCATAACATATTTAAAATAATATTTATTATTTAACCCTCTATTGCATACTGTTCCCAACCGGGAACAATTCTTTCGAGGACGCCCTATTAATTCTGTATAATTCTCCTCGGCACCGTATACATAGTGTTCCCATACGGGAACAGCGTGCTTCCGATTTCTACCGACAGTTATCACCAGGGGTATAAGCAACTGAATCTATTCATGTTTATATGAAGCGGCGTGTTCAGTATTTGAGGTTATATTTTTTCCCCGGTTTTCGTGTGCAATTTTTACAACTTCAGTGGCTGTTTTTTGATTGGAAAAAATAGTTTTATATGTAAAAGTGTTCTAGAATAGCAGGTAAGTTACACCAATTTGATACTAGTATTCATTGGTGAACTTTTTTGCGTTTAAAGATCGGTTCCTGTTTGGGAACAAAATGCATAGCACTAAGTAGGTTATGATAGGTACGCGTTATGGGTCCGAATTAATTTAGCGGGAAAAAAACGGGAAAAGGCCTGAGCAACCCCATAACGATTATAAGATAAGGGAAATTCCATCACATAGTGATGATTCAGAGCTTGGTGAAGATTTTGAAGGTGATGAATTGCTGTTGGAGAAGGATTTTTAGTTATTCCATGGAAGCATTTTGTTCCTATTTGGGAACACATTAAAAATGCATTAAAAATTTAATAATAAACAAAAATTATTATTTATATTGATACTCTAGTCTATACTGCACACGGTAATGAAATTTCAACAAAAAAAAAATGACACGAAAAAATTCATGCAATAGAGGGTTAATTGTATTTTTCTGTAACAAATATTTAAATGTTAGAAAAAAAAACAGAATATTATCCTACGTACCTATATGAAAGATTAATTCGCTCTGAATAAAAACATACAAATTAAATCACAAATAAGCTGACGCTGCTTAGACAGCAGATTTCGGGCCGGTTATTTTGCTTACAAATTCCTGGCGAACAATGATGACGCTGTACCAGCTGTACAGAAAGCAGCGTTCGCGCTGCTATTACCGTGTGTTATTAAGAACTAACAAGCCTGCGCGGACCTTGCAGAGAAATGTACGTTTTTGGCACTACCACATTTTGCAGCGTCTCGGAACTCCGCGGAACTTTCACCGACGCGACGTACGTTTTCGACAATATTACATTTCGCAGCGTCTCTGAATGGAATCTACAGCTTCGGTTAAAATAATTCCTTTTAAAAGCGGATTAATTAATTAAATTTATGTAATAATTATGCAAAATATTGAATGATTGTTATATTATTGATATTTTCAAGTACAAATTTAATAGGTAATTAATTTTCGTATTTTGTTCTGGGGGTGCTGCAGTGTCGCAGCGCTTATGGACCAGCCGCCACTGGTCCAGTGTCATTATTCTTGAAGTGATACCCTCCCATTCAATAACTTTTCCCACAAGATCTGCACATTAATACTAAGTACGTCTTCCTTTGCTCTTATTCTTCTTTGTACTCCAGAGTATATTAGTTTATATTGTTTTTCTAAGTTTTGTTTCTTTATCTCTGATAGTCCTTAGTCCCTAGTATTTTAACTCTGTGCTTTACCATCCTTCTGCCAGTTCCTCCTCCATAGCGTTTAACTAAGTTATATTCATATTCTTACGTTTGTTTTTTGTTCGCGCTTACGTCGTACTCCAACTTTCCGTCCATGTCTGAGGCTATTTAAATTTCTGTGGGTCCGCATATCTCAGATATGTGATCAGTCCAACGATGGCTGTAATAATGTTGGGACAGAATTAGCAAACAAAAACGACAATACCAGGATAAGATCCAGAACAAAAGTCGAGGACCTGGTGGCAAAAATAATCAAACTGAAATAGAGCTTTGCGGGACCCACAGATAAAAAACGACCGCGATTCTACTGAAATTGATAATGCCTAAAATTGGGCGGCGAGTGGATAAAGAAGAGAAATAGAAGAACAAACCGAAAGTAACGTGAAGAAGTAGGTTAATCAAACTCTAAATTATATGAATATTACAATGTGGAGCGAACAAGCGTGTTGTAGAGAACACTGGCGAATTATAGTGGTTAAATAAATCATAAGCTGGCCGTTAGATCCAGGGGCGGATCAAGCTTTTACGGGGCCCGAGGCTAAATAGCTTTGTGGGGCCCTGCTAAACAAAATGTAAAACTCAAAAATTATCAACAGTAATTACATAAGTGGTGATAATTTTTTGATAATTTTAACTAGATTCACAAATCTTTATTGCTATGGAAATTTCATGAGTGGAATTTCCTAATAGCAATAAAGATGAGTGCCAATCTAGTTAAAATTATCAAAAAAAATTATTACCACAAATGTAATTCGGCGTGATTATTTTTTAAACTACTACACAATGATGACAGTCCTGAATTTTTAATGTTTGTATGGAGACAACTGGCTGCGCTACCTTAACAACCAAGTCAAAGCTAACTTTTTTATGTATTTATTTAAACAAAGATCCAATGAAACAATGTGAAAAAATTGCCGCTGTAATCAGCTACTAGCAAATTGTCAGTGTAATTTTGATGCTATTGGTCGATTTGAATTTTTTTCTCATTATGATTGGCTGACAGGACTGTTTAAAAAATAATCAACATAATTTTTATTGACACCAAAAACTACAAAATTTTGTTCCTTAATTTATCTTTAACGAAATCAGTAATAATATCATCGAACTTTAATTTTCTAAGGTTTCCCTTTCGGTGCACATTAGTGTCAATGCATCGAGTCGCCCTTGCTCCATGGTTATTCTGAATTCATTCTTATAACAATACTACTTTTCCAACTCGAAACTCTTCTGAGGGCCAGGCCCCGTGCCGCCCGGGCGTCTCGGGGGCCCTTGGACGGACGGGGCCCGGGGGCTCCAGCCCCCAAAGCCCCCCCCTTAATCCGCCCCTGGTTAGATCTACAAAATAAGGTGACCGCAGGGTAGTGGGTCAGTTCCGATCTTTTTGAGCTGAAATAGGCCACGAGTTTCATTGATTATATTACCCTGGTGGCTTAGGGAAAAATCTAGAAATCTCGCAAATCAAAGAATTGGGGTATAAGGGAGGGTACACACATACATCATACAACAAATATCACAGGAATTTCTTTTTTCTTTTCCTGTTGCCCTTTTCACCTAACGTTGTCGAGGGAGGTCAAAGCAATATTTGTATACTTGTGTACCTTGTTTGGCAACTAAAATATTCCTAAAACGTTCTTACTTAAAAGCGTACAAAGACGCGCAAAGCCAAAGCGAAATCTGTTTCTGTAGAAAGTAACTCAGTTAGTTATATACCACAAATGTTCTGCATGTGAGTTAAAATACACTTTAATTAGTAATAACAAATGATGCCTGTTTTACCAAAATTTTTCGGAAAACCAATTACGTTAATTAATCTACTCGTTAGTCGATAACGCTGCATAAATCGTCTAATTTAGAAGATATACCTTTATCGATTCCTTTAAAGATACGAATTTCTATGGGCCAAGGAAAGTTCCCGAACAATTTTTTATCCAAGAATCTTTCTTAAGTGTTTTCGATAAGAACTTGCAATTAATACCGCGTCTAATAATATCCCTAACGAACTACAAACTTTGGCACTTACAGTGTTGTTCAATTTAGAGAACAATATATTACGGTTTGAAAGCGGGTATCACGTCCGGCAATTTATTACTCCACAACACCAACAAAGAATCACTTCGATTGGATTGAATTCAAAGTTATTTTTGTGTCTCTCGAGATTTATTTGAGATCTTCAGTGCTGGCTTTCTCCTTCCTCCGCAGGAAATGGCTATAATCAAAGGGCTAAGGCGAAACGTTTCATTGTACTGTTTTCCAAATCAGCCATGACTGTCGAAATTGCAGCTGAGCGTCATTTATTACGAACGAAACGAATTGAAATACTTATAATTTATTAACAACGGACGTTTTATGTAATTAATCTGGGATTGCGAGAAACCGGCACGATTTTTGTTGGTTTATTGCTTTGCGCTTTTCTGTTCGGTATTATTAAAAGAAAAACTTCTACAAATGAAATAACATTTAATTTATACGACTTCAGAGGGGTTTATCTGCAGCTGTGATAAGAATTATTTTAGTCGCTGCTGTAACAACTTCATTTCTAAGTTTTCTCGGTTAACCGTTGCGTGCTTTAATGACGGCAATATTCTGAGGTAAATTTATCAGACATGCTTGTGGTTTCTTTACATCATTGGCCTACAAAAGGCTAAAGTGTTTTAAAACATGTTTAGCAGATGCAGTACATTTTTACAAACGTTCAGTAAATCCTAACTAACCCCCAAACGATTTTATTACTGAACTCCCTGTACTTTAACTAAGGACAAATAGCAAAAATAATTCACAAATCTCTCAGTCGACCTTTTACATATAAATCCACATTCACCAATGTTATTAAATGAAGCTTCACATAAAACAAAACAAAACAGTACTTTCTGCACATACAAAGTACGTAAGTGGCTTTCGCAGCATTTATACTTATTAAATGCAAATCCCTTCGTACTTTATGATAAGTAGGTGCTCGAATCAGAACCAGGTTGCAGTCAAAGCAACGATAAATTTTCCCTCATCATCCCCGATTTACATTTATTAGTACCCTGCGTACATTTTGTTCGAAAAAAATTATAAAGGACAAAGAACGCGAAATTCTATAAATTAAAAGTGAGCCCGAACGCTTCGGTTTTTGCTTTCATGATCCGAGAGTTTTTATTTAAATTATTAATTGGGCATTTTAACGAGTTTCCGAGATTACTAATTAAAATTAAATAAAAAGGAAATTTATTATATCGGATTTTAAGTCAATGAACTGTGAAATGTTGGATCATAAAAGAATTCGGGGTTCTTTCTAAATTAATGAGGGGGGATAAATTAGATTTTAGAGTTATATCGAACAAGTGCAAGTTTAATGGTCTATCGAAGAATGAAATATTTATTACGCTTCAGTTCTTTCTTCTGCGCCACTAAAATTCTTAAACCTGATTTAATTTAACCTTTGGAACGGATTTTTAAAAATACCCCACATCAGCATGGAAAGAAAGACGCTTTGACATCAATGAACCTCGAGTTATACGTTTTATTCTTGGTTTTGTTTCACATGGATGAGCTTCAGCGATGCTAATGCGAATCGCTTCCTTAAACATAATTGTTTAATTCTATGATTGATGCTTTTGCCTTTTGATTTCCGCATTTTAAGTCGGGTCTTTCTTTTAGACGAAGCTTATTCAAGAACGGAATAAAAAGGAAAGTCTAGGGTTTTCAACGAATACGTTTTATTATTGTGCTTTTGTACGAAACAAAGATCTAGTTTATTAATAATAACTTACATAAACGTTCAGCTAAAGCACTTAACAAGGAGATCAAATATTAATAAGCTTGCTGAATAGGCCTCTTGTTTGGTACGGACGATTGATTTGCAAAATCAATGGAACGTAAATTATTAAAACGTAAAGGATGTTACCTTTAGAGACAACAAACGCAGGTTCTGTTTCAGGTGAATTAATATTCACAGTTAATCAATACAGCATGCAACTATAAACCTTTTATTAAATTGTTTATAGGTAGTCCCAATCTTGATGTTTGATCTTCGAAGCTGAGTAATTGAAACCGAAAACTGAAAATGATAGACCACCATTAGCAAAAAAAGGGTTAGGGATATGTAGCACGTAGTCAACCGACACCATTCAGCAGAAAAGCGAAAGTTTTTACACGACAACAACAAAATAATTTCATGGTCAGAGGCAACTACGACATCATCAAGTATTAAATCCTGTGGTCACTATTCTCACCCCATATTTAAAACTTTAAAGTCTGTAGAGAATGCCGTGTTCTAAATAATCATAAAACGATATAGTTGGGTACTGTTTTTAATGTATGCAAACGAGGCACAGAATATTGCCATGACTGTTAAACATAGCCTTAAATTTAAATAGGGTCAAATGTGCTAAAAATGAGACACTTTTCAGAGCTTTTGCTGTCATAAAGTTACTTTCAACGTAAAATTAAAAATAAAAATAGATTTAGGTACAACAAGGACAGCTCTACTAGTTTTTTTCGAAAAAATTTGAGTTTACTATAAATTAAAGCTTTAAAAAATATATTATTGTGTATCATTTTTACCCAAGCTTTGGGGTAAAAATGAGACAACAAAGTTTAAAAATGAGACGTGTTAACAACTCCTTTATTATTACATATATCGCTTTTTCAAGGTAATAAAGAGACAGAGCAGGTCAAAAATGATACACTTACATATTTATTTTTAATTTATGTTTTGTCTAGTGCTGAAAAATTCCAAAAGAAATACGAAAATGAAAACTTTTTGTATTCAATTGTTTGAACAAACAGTATATTATAAAGAGGTAGTAAATAAAGAAGTAACAAATTCTAGAAATTTCTACTAACTATTATAAAAAAGAAAAATGCACAAAACTGTTTAAAAATTGTATCGAAATTATTTTTTTTTCAAAAACCTGCGAATCACTGGAAAATTTATAATAGTATTCTAGTACCATTTTGTACAATTTCTGGGGCAACTAATTTTTTTATTATATCATTCTTATTAACTGTACTAATATCTTTTTCATTAATGATAAAATTAGTACCACTGACAGATTTTAGATCCATAACTACAATATCTTTCGTTTACCACCTAAGAAATTCACTAAAACATAGTCTCCTACAGATAGGTCCTCTTGACTACTAATATCTGCTGGCTCTTCTTCACTTACTTCATCCCAGTCCATGTCATCATCAGTATCTTCTAAATCAGTGGTGCCCAACTTTAAGGGATTTTTTGTTTTTCAGCATGTAAATGTTCCCAATTATGCCAGAATATTTGCAATCAAAAAGTGTCTGAAGAAAGTGGTGATGAAGACAGTGCTGAGTTTTAAACGTACGATCATGTTGTATAAACCCAACAAAATATGAATAAACTTTCATGAAATGCTTAATTTGAAAAATAAAATGTCTTGAATAATAATACCGCGAGATCAACAATTGGGTACTTAGATCAGGAGAAGCATTGGTAAACAAAATGTTGGAGTTTACACCAATCAAAATTAGAAACGTCAGAATTTGATTGGTTTAAACGGCAAAATTTTGTTTGCCAATGCCTCCCCTTATCTAAATAATTTATTCTTGATCGCACGATAGAATCCACGCCCACAATAATACATTGTTACCTTACGGCTTCGGCGGCCAAGGGAACAAGCGGGCTGGCGGCGTCTTCGGCGGGAAAGGAATGAAGCGACGAAACGGAGAAGGATTTTATTCGACGTTAAGGAATTCGTACACTTCGAATTAAGGAATAGGTACACAATCGAACATAAGGAATTCATACAATAAGACGTTAAGAACTAGGAATTCGGAGCAGGAGCAGGAGGTCACGGGTCGGTGATAACCAACCGCCGTGCCGTGGGTGGAAGTGATACTCAGGCCGACTGAGTATCACGACGATCTGGGAGTCGAGGACGGTTGCTGGACAGGAACCGGAGCAGGACTGGACCAGGAGTTGGAGATGTGGACTTGGAGTCGGATCTTGTAGGAGATGGTGGTCGGTTGGAAGTCGGAGATGGAATGGGTGCTGAGGCTTGGAAACGCTCTGGCTTTATACTCTTCCTGGCGACGGGGAGACTTCTGATTGGTCGATGGAGATACAGCTGATTGGGTGACATTAATGTGGTTTTCAACGCGGGGAGCGCGGTGTGGGGTATACATGCGGCGTCGATTGTAGTTGCTTCAGTTTTTTAGCTCTCCTGTCGTTATTTATTAAAATAAGTGCATAGTGTAAGCGACGGAAATATTGCTTATAAAATTCTTGTCTTGTCACGTGTACCGATTTACAGATTTCGATCTTAAAAAAAAGTTATTAAACAAAAAACGCTGCGCTTTAACTGAATTAATTTTATGCGACATGCTCCTTGTCCTTATTATAATTAATTACAGGTGATTAGACTTGAATTAACATATATTTTTGTATATCGTTGGAAAGTAGACATTCCACACTAAATAGTGGTGTTAACGCCATCTCAACAACTGTAGCAAGAGCGGGGTAATCCATTAATTAAACTTTTTGGAAAAAAAATATATTTTTTTAGTTTATGACCTATAACTTTTGTCAGGACCAAGGGCCGATGTCGTAACTTTGGAAATACCATGAGATCAAAAAAAAAAATGATTCTGAGCAGGCCTTGACTAGTAAACACGATTGGCTACACTGGTTCTAGAATGCCTATGAATTATAATGTGACAGTGACATTTCAAATGTAAGTCAGTTTTGCAATCTTGTTTCCAGAATTATTTAAGATTATCGTTGTAATACTAGTGTAATTTTTTCAAAATGTTTGCTTTGGAGCACAAAACTTTTATCCTGGAAAGTTATTTCAGGAATGGCGAGAAACTGGCAAACGGACAATGGTCATATTCTGTTGGCCTTTGTGTTGAGGAATTTCGTGAAAGATTTCCGGATTTTGCAGTGAATTATCATAAATTGTTGATACAAATACATAAATGTGTTGATAAGTTCCGTGAAATCGGCAGTGTAACCCGTAAAACCGGTAGTGGCCGTCCAACAAAGCGAACAGCAGAAAACATCCAAGATGTGCAACGAAGAATGGAAGGTTCCCCGAGAAAATCTATTCGTAGGCTTTCACAACAAACACAGTTGTCATATGGTACTTGTCAAACAATTTTAAAGAAAGATTTGCATATGATCGCATACAAGATAACTGCAGTTCAACAACTTTTACCACCAGATTTTCGTAAAAGAACCGAGTACTGTCAATGGTTCCTGTATCATTTAAATAATGATGCTTTCCTGGACAAGTGCTTTTTCTCAGATGAAGCATGGTTCACTCTTTCGGGATATGTTAATAAACAAAATATGCGATTGTGGTCTGCTGAGAATCCCCACGAGTTGGTAGAGAGTCCTTTGCACCCTCAAAAGGTTGGCGTTTGGATGGCGATGTCACGAAGACGCTTTATTGGCCCTATCTTTTTTCACGACACAGTTAATGCAGAAAGATATCGCAATAATTTCTTACGACCTTTCATTGAACAACTTGATGACGATGAACTCTTAAACGGATATTTTCAGCAAGATAACGCAACTGCGCACACAAGTCGTGAAACAATAAGGTTCTTGCAGGAATTCTTTGACGACCGAATTGTATCTTTTGCTCCGCGTTCTCCTGATTTAACCATTATGGACTATTACGTTTTCCCTTTTTTTAAAAACAAAATTTACAGACATGCATTTCATACGATAGAAGAACTTATGGATGCAATTACCAATGCATGTATAATGCGATCGTTGGAAAAAGCATTTGATAATATGAAACGAAGAGTTATTTGTTGTATCGAAGCTGAAGGATCACATTTTGAACACCTACTCTAACGTCATGTATTCATCTTAGTTTTCAGTTTGTTCCCTAAATAAATACTGTTTTGTGTTTTAATTTATTTGACATTTCCTTGCATTTCCTGTTTTGAATCAATTACATAACCTCTAACCTACTGCCGCATTTTGAAATCAGTCTTACCAATCGTGTTGTACTAGTCAAGGCCTGCTCAGAATCATTTTTTTTACGATCTCATGGTACATTAATCACTTCAAGACGAACATTTTGAGGTATCACTCATTTAGGTCTACGCCAAGATTGGGTTAGTGAACGATTTTAGTGGTTATCCACTCGCCTATTATGTACCTAATATACAAGTACTTTGAAATTTACTTTTCCCAATTTTTTTACATTGTTTATTCCTTATTATGAATAATAAAGCATGCTATTATTTATTATTATTATTAACTAATTACTTCTTCTTTATAAAATTCTCGTCTTCGACAGTTTTTTAAACCACAGCGAGTAATTTAATCGTCCATAAAACGTAATTCATATCAAAAAAAGCAGTTTTAATTTCAACGACAACAAAACTTTCATTTTTGGTATAGTTAAATAAATCTAATTCGTTAAACTAATACATGCGAGAAGCAGAAAACAGGAGCCCAGGTGTTGCCAAAAATTCCCAAATAAATTTCCTCTCTCTTCCGTTATGAAATGATGAAGTAACTGAAAACATCAATGCCGAACGTGACGCCAATAAGTGAAATTTTCCTACTTTGTACGAGAAAACCTAAATTCGAACAAATTTATTTTACTTATTTACATTAATGTATTCAAGATGTTTCTTGTAGTTTTTAGCACTTTAATTAAATTTTCAGAAAATTCCTTTAGGAACCTTGGATGAGATACGTAACATTTGAAAGTTCCAGAAACCCATTAAAATCGGTTGAAAACATACAATGTGATTTTTTAAAAACTCAATTGCAGCAACCCGTATTCTGACTTAATACAGACAGTTCTAAGGTTATTAAGACAGAATACGGCCTGCTGCAATTGAGTTTTTAAAAAATCACATTGTATTCTAAAAATAAAAAAAATTGAATATATTTAAATGTAAATGCAAATGGTTACGTACAGCTTTCAATTTCAAAGTTGTAATAGGATTTATTTAGCAGTTTTATAATTTCCAGTATCAAAAGTGTTTACTATGTGAATCCAGTCAGTGTACGATACAACACGTTTTTAATCAGCTCCCCGTATTTACCTTCACTTCAATTTTCTCAAGTGTGTTGACCATTGTCCACTGGAGTGGTATTCGTTCCCCTATTTTCTCTTCCTGTTGTAAATTTAAAGAGAACTAATACAAAAGGGGGCTTTGTAAATATTACGATTAAATTACAATTTCAATACCGTCCATCTACCATTTAAATTATTGCGACGTAATTAAATTCAATTGGCAATTATTGGGAAAATTCTCGTTGTTCAAATTTAATTTAGCTATGTTTAATGTGTAAGTTTAATCAAAGGCAAATTTACAATGCCTATAATTAGGGAAATTTATAATAGTTTCATGTCAGTTTTATTCCGGTATGTTACGAACTTTGTATTATAATAGATTTTACTCTAATTTGGCAGATCATATAATTTTATTCCTATTCACATATTCGATATTCATTGCGTTACAGATCCCTGAAGCACTGTATACGTCTGTTTATATATTGCAATGATTGCAAAAACTGGAAGAGTGTTAAGCCCCTGTGGCCTGGAATGAAATGTTATACTCCTTGTCTATGCGATTCTAGTCCCCAGAGAGATTGTACAGGTTTCAGATTGGTACATAATTTGCTGTCACTGGAGTATTAAATAATTTAATCATCAGTATTTAGAAGGAGCTACCAATTTTCTTCTTCTTATGGTTTTTATCTGTTCTGAATGTCAGCAGGTAGTTTGACTATCGTTACTTTGGTCCTTTTAAAAGGTGAAGGACTGTTAGTCTTCACTGGTATGTAGAATGTTGTTTTTTTGTATTCAGTGTTGTACATCGTCTCCGTGCGATTCTAATCCCCACCAGCATGTACATTGTACATTAACGGATTCATATTGGAATATACATACACACATCACAAAAGTCTAGGGATATATATTTTTTTATCGATATAAATCAATTTTGTTATTAAATATCTCTACCATTGATCAAGTATGCTAGTGCTAGTCTTTGGGCTAGCGATAGCAATTGTTTCAATAATAAACAAACAAATGCAAATGCTTAATTGTCAATTCAACTAAAAGTAAAGCAATTTCAGTGTTGTTAGGGAATAATTTAATCATCATTTACAGTTAATTTACGTTTACATTGGGGTGATTTAAGTTTTATTGGTGCTGTTATTATGGAAGGTAATCAACAACGACAACATTTAAGTTTAGCTGAAATGAACAGAGCTGTAGGTATGCTAGAAGCTGGTCGAAGACAAGTTGACGTTGCAGCAGCTTTAAACACCTCTCAAAGTGTTATCAGCAGACTGTGGCGTAGATATAGGACATCCGGAGATCCTAGCGAACAACATCCAGGTCGTGGACGCATTACTACCGCAGTTCAAGATCGCTACTTAACATTGGAAGCTAGATGACGACCAATAATTACGGCTGAACAATTGCTTTCACAGCTTCAGACTACTCATAATGTAACCGTATGTTCTCAAACAATCAGAAATCGATTGCATGAAGCTAATCTCCACGCCCGACGTCCAATAAGAGCCCCACCAATTCGACATGGTAATCGAGCACGTAGAGTAGAATGGGCTGAAGAGCATATTCTGTGGACAGAAGAGCAATGGTCTAGGGTTTTGTTCACAGATGAATCTCGTTTTGGAATACACCCTGACAGCCGAAGAGTTAGAGTGTGGAGACGACCTGGTAACTTGGAAAGGCTCAGATGTGTTCAAGATGTCCATTCTTATAAAGGAGGTACCGTAATGATGTGGGGTGGTATCTGCATTGGCGGAAAAACAGATCTCTGTTTTCTTGAGAGGTTTTTAAATGCCGATGGGTATCTAAATAGGGTACAGCGGCCTATAGTGCTTCCATTCGCAGGTGCTGTTGGACCTGAGTTCATTCTAATGCATGATAATGCCACCCCACACGTTGCAGGTACTGTTACCGAGTGGCTTGAAGATGAAAACATTTCTGTTTTACCATGGCCTGCGCAGTCCCCAGACTTAAACGTTATTGAGCACGTGTGGGACATGTTGGGAAGAAGCATTGAAAGTGAATTGGATGAAATTCATACTCGGATTCAGCTTCGTGATACCGTTGTAAGACACTGGCAACAGTTACCGCAAGATGCAATAGATAATTTAATTTTATCAATGCCTAGAAGATGCAGAGCCGTTTTGAACCAAAGAGGAGGAAATACTCTCTACTAAATTTAATTAATGAATACTTTAAGTGCTGACACTTCAATTTCTTATGATTGTATAAAATCAACTTTTTGCTAATAAGTTTCATTAAAGCTTTTTCAACTTGTCTTCTTTTGTTTTAAATTAAATTTCTAATTTAGAATGTTGTAAAAGTATTGTGTTAATTTATTATATGCAGACCACCTAAAAAAAATCAAAATACTTGACAGTTTTGCATAAAAAAAAATATATCCCTAGACTTTTGTGATGTGTGTAGTTTTATACCAACGAACTGTTAACCCTTAGTTGCGGTCGTACGGTCACCATACCGCAGCGAAGTTTGATTATTATTTATTTTCCCCAACCTTCGAGATATTACCTACAGTGTATCAGTACCTTCAGTCTACTTCTCCCTGAGTATAATGCTTTAAGCATGGTCCCTTGGCTTTTTTTGAAAATATTTGAAACGCGTGAGCGGTCACTGTGACCGCACGACGGTGTTAGCGTAACTCTCTAGTTTATGTACGCTACAATGATTGACCAACCTGGATTGTCCAAAAGGGAAGAAATTGAAGACAGGGTGGATATTTTTGATCTAAAATTTCAAAGAAGTGCTTAACATGGTGTCTAGGGTGTGAATCATCATCATCATCATTATCATCATCAATTGGCATGGAGCAGATCCCTGTGGATGATTCCTGGATTACGCCAGGCCCACCCCATACAAATAAGGTGGGAAGGGATGCCTGTGACGCCACCTGCTCGGTACCGCTTCTACAGTGCAAGGTAGTTAGTAAGCCATATATTCAATGGGAGTTGGATATATGACTGAGATGGTTAAACATGTTTTATCACCTTATACTAACAATATTTCTAGTTTACAGCTAGGACTCTTAACTGGTACGCCTTAGCACAGATATGCCTGCCATGTTATATGTCACTTTATGCTAATTTATGTAGTCTAATTATTATTATTGCCATTATTGATATTATTATTTTCACTGTACATACTTCCTTATTTCCTTATTTTTCTCGTTGTTATTATTATTATGGCAGCCTGGGTAATAGCCTGATAGCTAGCCAGCTTACACTAGTTCGATTCCAGTGGTGGTCATAGTATTATGGAGCCGATTTAGGCCGAATTCGTTAGTTAAGGCTTAGGTTTAAGGTGTGTTGTGGCTGAAAGTTGGTTGGAGCATGATGCAAGACCACAAATGGGCCCATCACCTCCACTGCACACCAGCATTTGTGAATGAGCCCCGACACTGCATTGCAGTAGAAGAGGAAAATGGATTTAAAAAAAAATATTACGATATTTGTTTCTTCGCCGCTTCACTGCATTATTCTTCGATATTTATAACTTCTTTCTCTACTTCTATTTGAGTTATATATACGGTTTATTTCCCTCTTCATCATAATTCGGTTTCTTGCCCATTCTTCCCAAGTTTGTTGTAGTATATCCGATCGCTCTATATTTTGCTCCAGTGCTGTTTTCCACGTGTAGCAAGACCTTCCCACCTTCATTATGTCTGTTGTTAGATTATGTGATCTTCATTTCACCTTAATATGTGTGCCCAATATTTTAACCGTGCTGCTGTTAATTTTTTAGTTATTGTTTTCCCTTCTAGTGCTTCGTGTACACTTGCCCAGTCGTCTTCGTTCGATTTTATTCAAAAAAGTTCTAGAATTTTTTCCCCGTTCTTCGTAGTGGCACTCTGTGTAGTTGCGCTGGTTTTTAGTCCGTATATGACTGTTTCTCCAATTCTTGTTGTGTAGATTATCTTCTTCAGTCTTAGAAGCAGGTGGTATGTTTTCATCGGTTGTGTAGTCCCGCTTGTCCTATCGTGCTTCACATGTGTTGATGATTGTTTCTACTTCAGCGTCGTTCAGATTTTCTGTGGTTTCTATAATGGCGACGTATGAAACTGTATCGAATGCTTTGGCGAGGTCCAGGGCTAGTAGTATAAATTCTTCAATAGTGTTATCTAGAGTCTAGGCATGATGTTAAACTTAAATTTTAATACCGACCAATAGCTATAACTCTGACTTATTAACTTATACATACCGGGGGGGGGGGGGGGTTCAAAATGGAACATAGCAAAATGCATTCGAAACGTGGTACAAAAATGGTAATGGTATCAATGAATAGAGAAAACTAATGTCCATAAGATGCAGCTAAAATTAACTTGTAAACAGGTACAGCCGTGACTTATTTGATTGAAGAAAGAGTTTTTCTAATTAATAGCTTTTACAGAGGCGTTGGTTTGAGTGAAGGATGAGATTTATTTTCTGTTAAATTTGGAAATAGACTGACAAGTTAAAAATTGAATCGAATCGAATCGATAATTCGAGTATCTAAAGCTTTCAACCTTTTCAAAATTTTCTGAAAATCTGTGGGATTTCTCCCAAATTTGTTGAATGTCCTGAAAGTCATAAATTTCCTCCAGTAGTTTTGAATTTTCTTGAACTTCTCAAAACTTAATTATCGAAAGCAGAACTTCATTAAACTTCTGAAAATTTTTCCTGATTCTAATTTTGTATTATAAATTTTATTACGAATACAGGTGGATGAAGAAAATATTATTAAAGATCCTATCTGTTAGTAGAAAACGTTCACTGATGTTAAATTTCCTATGTTAACTAAATATAAATTTTTATTTCATTTTTTAAGAGGCTTAACTCTTCAGAGAGGCATTTTAAGATATAAGCTTATACGAAAGAAACCCTTAATTTTCGTTCAAGAACCACCTGCATTCTCTTCACATACTTAGAGGACGAGTTCGTCATTGTGAACGAGTGGTTAAGGCATTCGACTTCAGCGCAGACGGTCTGGGGTTCAAACCTGAGTCGGCTGCACGACGGGTGGCCTACCTAGTTACTGAAAATAATTGGGAACCGAAACACAATGGTGGAGTAGGTAAGGTAAGCGGTTGTCGAAGGCGCGGTTCTTACATAACCCCGTGCGCATATCGTGCTAAACAACCGGGTATAGAAAGCGACTTAGGAGGCCTTCTTGACGAAAGTTTGAAAGATGTATTAGTTGTTTCAAATTGTTGTTCGCCTGCAAATATGTTGCGGGGAGCACAAGTTCTAAACTAAACCAAAAGCAAGCCACCCGAAATATGCCCCTCTATGTCTTTGGTGACATGTATCGGAATTTACTATAAATTTTTGAATTTTTCACGTACACTCAATGTATTCACCTTTCTCCTAGCTTTTAGCTTTCATTTCTTGAAATTTCTGTTTTTCCGTCACCTTTTTTCCTAAATAATATGATGTTTTAACTTGATTAAGGAACTGATCTTTCAGAACATGATTTTAGCAACTTTACGATCTTCGGTTAAAAGACAAATAATTTAAGTTAGTATGTAACTAATTTTTACAAAAATAACTGAGGAAAGTTAATTTTATTTCGATATCCTATTTGTTTTGGAAACTATACATCTGAATTTAGCCAAACGTTATTCTTGTCTTCCATCAAAGAACAGAAACGGTTTTATTGAATTTTATCTCTAAACAAAACTTCCAGCGCTTATTTGGGTTGCAGGTCAACAAAAATGTCAAACTACAAAGTGAACTTTATTAGTGTCACAAGAATATCACAATCATGATGCGTAGATGTTGACATTTCTTTCTGAACGTAATAAATCTCGGTTTAGATGTAGCTTCCGTAAACAAATTCTCATAAGGAGAACACACGAAAGCTGTCAGGGATGAAATTAGAATTAAATGAGGGCAGAAACCTTTTTGTGGTGATGTTTCATATCGTAATAAATAAAAATTGGAGAAAACAAAACAAATCCTTCGCAATTCAAGCTGTTTAAGAAAACATAAGTATTCAAGGTATTAATATTTTCAACATTTTTCCAAAAGTTTCCAATGAATCATATTGTTTTTATAAACAAATTTGTTTGAATTGACCCTTTGTTCTGAAACTTTTCACTTGGGTATTAATGAAAAAAAAAACAAAATTAATTGAATTTAAAAAACACTGAAAAAATTGTATTGCTGAGCTTATCGTTGTAATTAATAATTATTAGCTATTGTTTTGTCTAATTGCAATTTAATGTAAGACTACTTACTCTCTTCACTTCCTAGATAACTTTTATTCATACAATTTTTCCATAAAAACATTCGCAAAATCGCTTACTAGTGGATGGAAAGGTCTACTTACCCTTGAAAAAGTTTTTCAATTAATTCTTACGTATTTCTCTGTCCATAAAGTTAAATATTTTCTTCTTTGATCAACAGAATCAAAGAAGGTACAACGTCCTTCAGCTATTAAAATCTAATTAAAATTTAATTAAACACTTAAACTTATTGCAGAGGTCTGATTTTATGTGGAATTTATTAAATCTACAGCGCCCTCTGCTCGTAACAAAGCAAACGGCGTGCTTTACAATTCGTGATAAATTTCAGTAGTTGTCTGAAGCTCAGAGACGTGTAATCGATTTATGGCGTTCTGATGTAACTCTCGGATAATAGATGGCGCTTCTAGGATTTCAAATTTCAAAAATCTACAGAATTCATTACTAGTAAATTACAGTAGACTGGTTTATGTTTGTTAGGATTGTTAAATTTGCATCTTTAAACAAATAATTTCATTTTTTGTCAATTTAATAATATGTAACACTTAAGAAATTAAATGTCTTTGATCTTATTTAGGAAAAGTATTTGTATACTAAATCTGCTAGTTAGGTATTTTCTTAACAGATTTTTCAATTATATTACGAACAACGTGATGATCGTAAAGCAAATACAAGGGCTTTCTTGTATTTTTAGTGCATTTTATTCCATTTGGCTGTTAACCCTAATTTTGCTGCAACGATTTCATAAAATTATTGTTGCAAATTCTCCGATCTGAGTACCTACTTATTTGCTTTTACTGTCTTACTATGTGAAATTTGCTCATGTTTGGAGTAGGTTGATTTAGCCATTAGTGTATTCGTTGTCACGATAACAAGGTAATGAGTGTGTAGGTAGGTACCTCCCTAGAAGAGTAACAACTGATTTAAAAAGCAAACATATGTAAACGTATGAAACTAGTGCCTTTGTTTTGTAGTTACATCAATTTAGTAGAGGTTAATGTCAAAAAATATTAAAATTAAGGAACCCCGAAACGAAGCAAGAGTCGATGCAATGGAAGCATGCGGAATCTCCAGCGTTGAAAAAATTCAAGACACAGGCCTCTGCTGGAAAGTTCATGGCGTTTGTTTTTGGGGATTGCCAGGGGCTGTTCTTAATCGATTACATGCCACACAAACCTAGAATTAATGCAGAATAGTATGCACAACTTTTGAAAAAATTGCGCAGAGTAATTAAAGAAAATAGACGTGGAAAACAAGGGGCTTTTCCTACTGCATGACAATGCTCCAGTTCACAAGGCCAAAGTTACACAGGCTGCCCTGAAGGACTGCGGGTTCGAACAACTTAACCATCCACCTTACAGGCTGGACCTGGCTCCTGGCGACTTTTACTTATTCCGAAACCTCAAGAAATATCTTCGGGGGCGCCGGTTTTCGGACGACGAAAGTCTTAAAGAGGGGACGGAAGCGTGGTTTGCAGGACAAGAGGAAACTTTTTTTGCGGGATTGCGTGGCTGAAGGAGAAGTGGGGCAAATGCATTGAACTTAGGGGGGGGGGGGGACTACATCGAGAAATAATAAATGAATTTAATTGCTATTAGTTGTTGTTTCAATGGCCGAATTGCAATACACTTTGAACGCCCCTCGTACCTTTATTTACAAAATTTACCTTAAACATGTCAAAATTTTTATTCCGCTTAATTTTGTTTTATATAAAGTTGTTGATTGTTATTTTACTAGCAATTAATACGAGTACATATGAAGCGTTTGAAATAAAAGTTAAATTAAAGAACCCCAAGCAGCTAAGAACTTTAGACAAACTTTTCGTTTATAACCGTAGATTAGGAATTATTTTGGAGATTGGGTAGGATTGCGGTAGGTAGGTACCTCGTCCAGTACGATTAGGAGACTTAAACTTCGTTGTCTCCGGTCAGTACTGGAATGGGTGGCTCGATTGCTCCGTTAACGCGGCACCTCTCTTCCACAAGGACCAGCCACTATGGAAGAGTAGACAAAAAAAAGTGGAAGATAAAAAATACAGTTGAAACCTCTGAATGCTGTTGGACGCTCTGTAAAAACAAATTAGCTGAGAATATGTCAACAAATAGTTGAGGGGGCCAAAGCCTATTCAGGGCTGTGGCGCCACAGAGAAAAAAAATACACATAAGGTCTACAGACAAATTAAAAAAAAAAATGAAGATTAAATATTCAAATTGTAAGGGCGAATCTTTAAAAAGGTTTCCTCCGTTCATTTTATACATAAATTGTTGTTTTAGAAAATAATGTCAGAATGACCATTTACGAGTATTATCTATATTTTGTGGATAAATTGCTGGGGTTAACTAGAAATGCATGACCTTAAGCATAAATTACAAGAATTTCTTGTTATGTATGCCAAATCAAAAATCTGAAAATAAGTTACTTCTTTCTGAACTTAAACTTTTCTTTTGGAATTACAAGTGCTTTTGTTTTGGTTTAAAATTTAAAACATTTAAAATTGTAGTTTAGAATTTAACAAAAGGTTTAATATTGGATTTGAAGCTAGCCGAATTTCAATTGGGGCTTTGATTTCCTTAAACCCAATTGAATGAATTCTTGGAATTTTCTTTAAAGAAAATCTAACCTTCTCGAAATTTGAATCCCCTAAAACGAATTTTTTCAGGAAGCTGAATCTCGGTTAGTACTTTAAATCTGCCAAATCAAATTCAAGGAATTTTATTAAACTTTCTCTACAGAAAGCCTAATCTCGAGATCTGGGCCCATAACCTAAATCAGATTCAAAGATTTTCAATTTTTTTTTAATGCAAATTTCAAGTTTTCAGATCAAGTTTGAAATTAAACCCAAAATTTCTAAAATAGGCATTAATTTTTTACTTGAAATTAAAATTCGAATTCATTTGCCTTATTTTTAATTTAAACGAATTTTTAAATACAGGTAGATCGAATAAAAATTTTGTAGTTTCTATCTAAATAACTTTTGAATTCAAAACCAAAGTTACAATTCTCCGAATTAAATCCAAGGATTCTTTTAAATTTTTTTTTAAAGAATTCCTAATCTCTGGTTGAAATTTGAATCTTATAAAATTCAATATTTGCACTAAATTTTCTTTGAAGAAAGTCGAGTCTTGATTCATATTTCATTCATATTCATATTCGAGGATTGTTTTAAATGTTCTTTGAAAGAAGCCGACTATCGATTGAAGATTTCAGTGCTTTAAACCAGATTTGAGGATTTTTTAGTATTTTCGTTGTCGCGGTCGTGGCTCAGTTGGTTCAGCGTGCGGCTGACCACTGAGACGACCCGGGTTCGATTCCCAGAGTCACACATACACCGAAAACACCCGACTGCTTCCCTCGAAAGGCAATGGCAAACCATCGGGGTATTTCTGCCTAGTAAGTCCTCTCTGGAGTAGAAGTGCAAGCACTTCCGTGGTTCAGAGCCCACGTTTAGTTATGGGTCCCCTATGTGTGTAGGCTACTTGACACGCACACCACAGACATATGGAGAGAAGATCGGCAACGCCCTGTAAACGGCAGGCCACTTCTAGAAGAAGAAGCAATTTCATTGAATAAGTTGGAATCTCGATTTGTGTTTTGAACCCTCGAAGTCAACTCCAAGGATTTGTTAGATTTTTTATATGAAACTGAAATCCTAATTCGAGATTTTAATCCCTTGAATAAAATTCAAATGTTCTTTGAAGAATGTCTAACCTTTTCCCGAAATTGTAATCTTTTAAAATGCATTTAAGGATTTTAAAATTTCATTTGAAGGAAGCTAACTCTCGATTAGTGATTTGAATCCGCTAAATGTCTTAATGAAAACTGATATCACTGGCGATCACTGGTCGGTCAGAACTTCCAGCTGACCTAGAACAAGTTTCATTCAGATCGAAATTTTTATTTGTTTTTGAAAGAGTTGAAAATGAAGGTTAAATTAAGTACTTCCATGTGCAGTTATAAACAAAAATCGATTTAGATTTTTGGCATTAATCGGGGTGTTTCGGTTCAGCTCGATGTACTTGTATTTAGTGTGCTGCGCTAAACCCATTTGATAAAAGATAACGTTATTTCCTAAATGAAAAGCTTGTATCTTATAACATTTCCACACTAAAATGACTTAAGCTTGGATATAAGAAAATAACAAATTCGCCTTAATGTGAAATAATTTACCAAAAAACTTTGGCTGAAGTGTTACACTATACAGGGTGACAATAATCTACCTGTGTTGTATGGGTAACTTTGTTATTATAGAAGTTAGAGAGTCGGCTAAATTAGCAAAGTTGGGCAGAATTTCAAGACAAATTAGATGCCAGTTTGACATTTGACATACACTTTCAACTTTTTCAAATATTTCGAAAAAACTAAAAACATGCGATTTTTTAAATGTTTTATAATTCCATAACCACCTATTCTAAAACCAAATTGAAATATGTTTCTTGTAGATATTTTTACGTAGAATTATAAAAAAATATCTACAAAGTCATAGCACTCTCGATTTTTGAGATATAAGCCAAACTTACGTTTTTTTAAATGGCAACCATAGTAGGCTATGGATTCATTAAAGAGCTTATTTTTTGTTGATTTCAAAAATGTATAGGTTGTCATATCTGTTTCCGTTAATTTTCTCAGAATTTGCAAAAAACTGAAATTAATGATGATAAATAATAACCATGAACTAAGAATGCCTTGGAATTTTGTCATAGTCTCTTGTTTAGTAACTCATCATCAAAAACAATTGAAATTATCAAATTTTTTTAATTAAACAAATAACAAATAAAGTAGGTACTTAGTAACTATCGTTATGGATAACAGAACTAAATAATAAATGTAAGTAACTATAAAAATAAATTAATGATTATAATAATACTTCAAAGTGACCACCATTTTCTTGAACACATAACTGACATCGTTTTAATATTTCACGTTGCAATTTATTTAATGTATTATGTCTAATTTCGGCTACAGCTCTTCTTATTTTTATTTTCAGGTCATCAATGTTACGAGGCTTTTCTTTGTACACTTTGTCTTTAATAGTTCCCCATAAAAAAAAATCTAGGGGAGTTAAGTCCGGAGACCTGGGAGGCCACGCAATAGGACCTCTGGTACCTATCCAATTAGGAAATCTTTCCGATAAATAGTGTGACACAATGTGAGCATTGTGAGCAGGTGCTCCATCGTGTTGGAAGTAATTCAAATTTTGTATAAAATTTAATGGAAGATCGTCCAACATTTCTTCGAATTGATTACGTAAAAATAGCAAATACCTCTCTGAATTTAGATTTTCCTCATAAAAATAAGGACCGAGAAGTTTTGTTCCAAGAATGCCGCACCAAACGTTAATAGAAAAAACGTATTGCTCTCGCCTTTCAACCGTTAAGTGTGGATTTTCCCTTGCCCAGTAAATATAATTTTTTCTATTAAATAAACCATTGTTTGTAAATTTGGCTTCATCCCTAAATAGAAATGATTGAGAAAAGACTTCGTATCTTTCACTTTCTTCAACAAACCACATAGCATAATTGAATCTTCTTTCTAAATCTGTTGGATACAATGTGTTTCCAACATGATGATGATAAGGTTTTAAATTATTTTGTTTCAAAATTGTTCTTGCTTGTTCTCTGGATACATTACACTCAAGTTCAATTTCACGCACAGATGCAGTTGGTTTAAAAGTATTGTATGCCAAAACACGCACCTCTGCTCCTTCATTAATATTTTTCTTAGCTTCTTTTGGTTTACAAAATGATCCATACCGTTTTAAATTGGATTCAAGTTTTGCAAAAATCTTTTTATCTGGCTGCCTTCTTTCCATGTATGTTTGCAGATACAATTCAGAAGCTGCATTCGCATCACGATTACAATTGTAATAGCAAAATAACATATCATTTCTTTCTTCCCACGAGTAAGCCATTTTTTTTAGTAACTTTAACAGAACTACTTAACACATTCACATTCATAATTATCAGCAAAACAGGACTAACTTTGACAATTAAATTTGTTTTGTTGTTTTCCAATTCCAAGGCACTCTTGTTGTAGGTACTATGCAGCTAATTATTAATTATGATCACTAACTTCAGTTTTTTGCAAATTCTGAGAAAATTAACGGAAACAGATATGACAACCTATACATTTTTGAAATCAGCAAAAAATAAGCTCTTTAATGAATCCATAGCCTACTATGGTTTCCATTTAAAAAAACGTAAGTTTGGCTTATATATCAAAAATCGAGAGTGCTATGACTTTGTAGATATTTTTTTATAATTCTACATAAAAATATCTACAAGAAACATACTTCAATTTGGTTTTAGAATAGGTGGTTATGGAATTATAAATTATTTAAAAAATCGCATGTTTTTAGTTTTTTCGAAATATTTGAAAAAGTTGAAAGTGTATGTCAAATGTCAAACTGGCATCTAATTTGTCTTGAAATTCTGCCCAACTTTGCTAATTTAGCCGACTCTCTAACTTCTATAATAACAAAGTTACCCATACAACACAGGTAGATTATTGTCACCCTGTATAGATTAATAAATTTATACGAAATCGAATAAATTAATCATAAATAACCGAATAAGTAAATAAAGCCGAAAAATTAAACAAATGATAAGGAAAAAGGAACCCTTAAAATGATATAAACAAAGTTAATTATAGGAAAAACCATCTCATCTAAAAAGATAGAAACAGAAGGTAGTTAAGTATTCCATTTGATGCCGAAAGAAAATCAGATTCAAATTCAAAGTAGAGGATTATGGCAAGAATAAGGGAAAAGTGAAATCAAGAGGATTTAGTTTGGCGAGGATACAAAAGTTAGGCGAGACTGTCGGTCGTTCGAAAGGTTTACTTTTTAAATTGCACGTGGCGGAGAAAGAGATACACAAGCGGGACACGGCTACCTTTTAAAATATAGATAGATACGAAGATGCTTTAAGATTTGTATGACAATAACACATTTTCGCAAACATATTTTACGGGGGCAGAAAAAGTATTTATTATTCAGTAGGAAGGGAAATGTATTGGAGTTCTGTCAGTTAGAAATACATATGTTTATTTTACTTTGCTTTGTCCTTTTTGCTTTCATATGTTTACCTTCAGATTTTGTTTTTTCAGTTTACAAAGGGAAATACGGTTTCAAATTGTACAACAGGAAAAACGAATATGTAAAATGCTATAAAGATAAATACGGTTACGTTCGAAGTGGTGTTGTAAGCATCATACGTTCAACAACCGTCTACGTTGCCTTCACAATCCCAATGGATTTCGGTTTCCAAGTAGGTATATTCAGCGAGTGAGTAGATCACCCGATGAGATTCCGACTCGGATTCGAACCTGAAACGGTTCACGTCGTAGCCGAATACCTTAAGCACTCGGTGATATGAGTACACTTTTGGCTACGTTTTACTTTCCATGTTCTATAAAACTATGTCAGGAAAATATACCTAGATAATAATTTTTTTATAAACTGCATTTTAACTTTCATATGACGTAAGCGTTCTCGGCTCAATAATAAATACAAACGATGAAAGTTAAAATGTGAAAAAGTTCCCTTTTAATACCTTAGGGTTACTTCAGTTAATTGTAAGAAATTTGCTGTCTCCGCAATATTAATTGTAATCTTTATTAATTTTGTTACTTTGTTTCAGCATCAGAAGCCGTGAATATGGATCGTTCAAGCCGCACTCTATTTATTTTGATTTTGTTTCAAATAATGCTTGGAGCTACGGCCAGAGAATTTGAAAATGAACCCATCGATGAAGGTAAGTGAAATCGTCGGTTATCGTTTTACATTTTAGAAATATATTATGATCATCTCTGCGTAACAATTAAACGGCTAATCAAGAGCTGTTTTGTATACATTAAATACATGTATTAAACTTACAAGTTAAAAGTAAGATGATTGTGTAATGGCTTTCATTTTTATTTTACTTATTTATTTATTATAACATGTTTGAAAGTTTAACGATTAACAAAAATGTTGATTGCTTGTACAAATGTACAATGCTTTAAAGAACAGAAATAACTTAAAGTCTACCCAATAGGTGCTTTGTTTTAATCTGTTTGGAATATACCTGGAGAAGGGGATGTAATTTAACGTTCAAAGAGATTTACGAGAATTTCCGCTCCCAGTTTTATTGAACACGAATTGTTTCTTATTTCCAGACTGAAGAATTAGAAATTACTTGGATTTCTTTTTAAGCACTTAAATGGCGAAGAAGTGTTTTTTATTTATTTATTGCAGGACGCCTTTTGTATTCTTTCACTTGAACACTTGCAATTTTCACTCTAACTCTTGAATTGCTTTATTATATACTCATATTTTGTTTTAGGCTTAATAGTTAGGTTTTTGAAAAGAGCAAGTATGCTAATTGTATGTAATTCCTTAACTTTTAATTTGGACTCATAAATTTGCGGAGGCATTTTGTATATTACATTTAATAGTGTAATCGGTTGGTAGTTGCCACTGTCACGTGCTTATTCAGCACTACGACATTGAATGAGGGACGTTGGAAGTCCTTTGGCACTCGGCTAGCAAAACAGTGGAGAAGGAGGGTTCGAAACGATAAAACCCTTCTATTTGGGATGGTCATAATAGGGATGAAGTTGAACGCCACTATGGAAAGTCACCCAAAGATGCTTACGAAGAACGTACCGCAGATAGTTCCTCTAGGGCTAGAAGGGGTTGGGTTTAGCTGCACCCCACTGCAAGATGTGACTTACCTTGCTTAACTGAAATAACTTACTTTGCGGAAATTATTAAGACTTGTAGGAAGGCTAACACTGTATACATAAATCTTTAACAAAACACTAACATAAAATATGATCGGAAAGGACTGAACAGAAATAACAAGACCAAACTAAATTGACAATGAAATATTTAATGAATTGAAAGACAAAAATGAATACAAAGAAATTACATAAGAGACAATCAAAAATATGTTACGTTACAAACAAATAATAAACGTACGCTTACTTTAAGGGACGATAGAATTGAGGGCACTACATTTGCGTTAGGAACTGCAAATCATTCACAAGTTTAGCCCCTCAATCAAACACAACATAGGATCAACAAAACCTAAAGCAGCAATTCGATATGCACCGTTTAATTTTACACATGCAACAAGACTAGTCAACTGGTTTGCCAGGGCCCTCAACCTTTACAATGTGAATGTTAGATCCGCCCAAGGCGAGATTCACAAAGTGTTCAACAATACCGCTGGACAAACACAGATTGGCCAGACATCGGCTATTACTTTACAAGTTGCAAACGAAACACAAAAACAAAACAAAAGGCGGTACTTATTAAACTCTAAAAACAATTGAAGAATAGGCCCCGCCGACAAGCGACAATCGTAGAACTCTTAACTGAGGTTGAAACACAAATAGCAAAGCAGGCTAAAGAAGGTAAAATTACCTGACAAGATGATGGTCATGGAGTAACGTGACGGACGTGTGACTGGGAAGAGCTATGATGTTCCTTCTTCCATGACGGGTGCAAAACAACGAAGAATAGTCCTTAGAGCTGTGGGTTTTCTGAATCCCTCGAACGAGGAAACTGTGTGAGGAACGCTACTTTAACTATTACTAAAACTTCTCACACAAAACTATATCTTTCCGGAAGTATATAGCATTAGTGAATCCTACCAAGTCGTAAATTGTAATCCGGTTGTTTAAGGAACCAAGTTGGAAACAATAAACTCGCACCACGTCTTAAAAGACGTCCGATATGGAATGGGGGGGGGGGAGTACAGAAGAATCTAAAGGACGCCACAGTCAGCTGACGTGGCCTAACGTACAGGGGATTCTCCCGCACCGTATCACGAGAAGCTGTAATAGCGGAAATAAGATGAGATCATGCACTGACAAAATACGCGTGAATTGGGTCACTTTGGAATTTTGAACAAAGGAAATGTTTCACAAAGACGAAACATACTGAAATGACTTGAAGATTTCATAGAACTGCAAAGAAAACGCGCTGCATGCTTAACCTTTAGTGCCCTTCAGACAAAAATTGACGTAGTACTGCAATATAGAAAGTTAAGCAAAGACCTGCTTGGTCAAAACTTGAATGGGTGACCAGTCTACGGCTTGGTATGTTCGACCCCCTCGACACTGTAATGGTATTATAAGGGGGTAAAAGGAAAAGAAAGAATGAAACAATGTAATTGTTCGTGTTTATCATTATCATAAGGGATATTATTAACACAATGCTTTACGTGCCTAGTTTTCAGTTTCGTATTGGCATTTCGGCTAGCTATTACTGGCATCTGTAAAATTATTGTATTACAAATAAAATAATAATTTATAAAGTAGTATTATTTTTATAACGAACGATTATTTAATTTAACTATATCTAAGTATAGGTATGGTTTGAATCTTGATTTTATCCATACCAAATGATCGAGTAAAGTTCAGAAATTTGAAGCCAAATTCTGAATAAATCTAAACATGTTAAATGTTAAAAAATTTTAAATTTTTTTATCAAGCATACACATACTTTACTTTGGCAAAACCGACTGAATCTGAAATTTACTTAATCATACTGGTCGGTAGTCTCAGCTCATGTTTAATTAATGCCATCTTTAATTACTATGACAATATTGTGCGTCTCTTTTCTATGACTTAGACACAATATAAAGCTATATCGTTTTATGTTCACGTTAAACAAGACTTTAGTCAGACACGAGTGAGAATACAAGCCACTATTCACTAAAAGCGAGTTGTGGAAGTACCACAAATTTCCAAAAAGCGTGCCCCAGGTTTTTATGTTGGGACCGTTGTTATATAGCTTATTTTGGAATAAAATATATACGTTGTTAGCGTTACTTTAACCAGTCTTACGAAATGCAAATATCGCAACAATACATGGAGGTAAATGGAAATAACAAAATAAAATAATCAGAATTTGTAATCTCCTTACATCCATAGATGTCAGTCCGTATAAAAATACCCGTAAGCTATGTAATTCGACCAACATATCTCTGTTATATTCTTTGAAAATACCTAGTACAATTTGTAATATAATAATAATGTCGAAAGTTATACATATCCAAGCAAAGAATTCACTTACTTCCAGTTCATGAAAGTAAACAACATCATAATAAGAGAATTTTTGGTCTAAACCTAAACAAACAAGTGTCTTCGTTAGAATTACATTCCTTTATTGGCAATAATAACAGTGTTGCGAGATTACTTTTCATGGTTTTCGCTTGTTTTATACCTTAAAGAAGGTAATACAAGGATAATTGTGCGGCAGTAGAGCATGAATAGCCGTACTTTATCTGATTTCGAGATAATATTAACTCGAGGTGAAATTTTAAAATTTAGAAAAGTTCAGGCTTAATGTGGTTTACGACTACGTTATCTTGGTACATAAGAATACTAATGGACCATTAGGTAACTATATACTTGAAGGTCTTAAAGGGTTCTTTTTAAAATTAACCTTACGACGGTTTTCCCTCTTCAACCTATAAACATTTTCTGAGTACACCGAAACATAAAGTGCGCACGTTTACTTTCAGGAACTTAGCTTTAGGGATCATAAAACGTTTTGGTATAGTTAATGGTAAGGACTCCAAGGCAACTTCAATTTCCTACTATGTACTTATTTTATAACGTTGATGGTTGGTTGCTGAGATATAAAATAAACTCATTTATCTTTAATTTGGGTATTTGGTTTTAGTATTGTTTTTTACTGAAATTCAGTTTACGTAAACGGTGGAAGTTTAAGTGTTTCAGTGCAGTAAGTAAATAAGTTTTAAAAATAATTTGAGGGAGTTTTATTAAATGTTAAAAGGCAGTGAAGTTTTCCAGTTCCTATGCCTGCCAATTAATATATTTTTGTGGCAATTAATTTTTGTCACCATAGGAATCGAATTTTTAATCAGAATTAAAATTTGTATTGTTCGAAATCAGTTGTGAACATAAATTTGAAGTTTTAAAACTCAATATGCATAGCTAAAATGTATAATCTCCAGATTCGAAGATAGAACTCCAAATTAATTAACTTTGAAGCTGAACTCGGTATTTAAATTCAAACTTAATCAAGTTTCGACTTGCAGTAAATTTAAATTTTGAATTTTAAATGGCAAACTATATTTTGCCAGATCTAATTAAATATATTGTTCCATACGAAACAAGATTCGCGTATCTTAATTAGAAATTAAATGAGGAATCTAAAATGGGATCTCCAGTTTCGAATCAAATCCGAAATTTGAGGATATAGTTGTTGAAGATTAGAATTTCGAATTTGAAGGTTTGAATATCAACCCCGAAATCATTAACTTGAATTTCATAAATCTGAATCTTTACAGATTCAAGATTGGAACACTAGGGATTCAAATGTTTAAAGATACAAGGTACAAATTTCAGAAATTTTTAAAACTTAGAAGTCTTAAAATTCAAGCAAAGAAATTAATGAAATCAACATGAAAATATCTACTCAAACCCTAAAACTGAATGCAATACAAATTCCTGCGATAAATTTGAATTCGGATTTGATTCAGACTTTAAATTGGATTTTAAACTGAATGTTGAATTTCCTTAAATTTTTATTTTCTACGTAGTGAACGACGTTGTTGATTTAAGCAAAATATTAGATTTCAAGTTCAGACTCGAATTTCTAGTTTTAAATATAGGAAAAGTGGGAATATTCGAAAAAAGAATCGCGAATTTTGATATCTTATTTCATACACATATTTAAACATACAATTGAAAAAAACTTCTGTATTTGTTTTCTGATTTTAAATAGCAACAATTGCTTTACAATTTAGATCCAATCAGAAAAGATTTTACTTTGGAATGGGACGCTGCAAAGTTCGAAATTCAAAACCTCTACCTGGATCCGTAAATCGTAATCCTTCAGGCTTGAGTCAGGACTTAAAATTCTGAGTACAGATTCGAACACCATCATCATAACTTGTGTTCAGTGTTCAGTCGCTAAGATTCGAAGTACAAATTAATATTTTATATCAGAACAAAGAAGATTTTCTTGGAATGGCAAATTTTAAATGCAATTAATTTTGAAGGCTTAAACCTCAAACCTTGCATATTCGAAATTTTCAAATCTTGATCTGATTGTGAATATCAAAAACAGATTTAGATTTCACACCATAACAAAACTTGATTAAGTTTGATCCACTCGGAATAATGAATCTGGAATAATATTTAGATTACGAATTTCGAATGGAAGATACAGAATTTTAATGGCAAATTAATAATCGAGGAGCGAATTTCAATATCTGAAAGGTTTCAGTTTCTCACGTAAGCATCTCAGGTTCGATTCCTGACACCGGGAATATCCCCCTCGAAATTTATAAAAGATTGTCTGTTTCTTCGTGCTTCAGACGGCACGCTGAGCCGGCGACAACGTTAACCTCGTAGCACTGCAAATAGGACTCACAGAATTCATACTTATGAGTTAGTAATATGCCATTTGGGCATAAAAAGAAGGAGAAGACTTAATAATCAAACTTCATGTCAAAATCCAGGATTTGAACTTTTACAACTAATACCAAATCAAGGAATTAGAATATTTGAATTTCGAGTTTGAAACCAAAGGTTCGGAACTGTAATTAAAATGACTTCACATTGCTTGAAATTCTACCCTTCAATCTTCATATTTTTCTAATTGCGACAGACATTGTTGGTGAGCTACAAAGTTAATGGATTTTTATTATGCATTACATAAACCTTATTGAAAATAAACAATCAAATTTCAAACTCGAAACCCAATATTTTCAAAGGGAAGATACAACACAAACTTTAGGGCAAATTAATAATCAAATCTGGAACTCGAAATCGAATAGAATTTTGAAGGTTCGAATTTTGAATTTGAAGGCGAAAGCTCCAAACTTTAATTAAACTGAAGGTTCGACTCATACGTTCAAACTTTTTGAAATTCGATCTTTTAATCTTCATGTTTTTAAAATTGCCATAGACTTTGTAGGGAAGCTACCAAGTTAATAAATTTTTATTATGAATTACACAATGTGTTCGGCAAATTAACAATAAAACTACGTACTTCAAAGATGAACTTTAACTTCGAATACCCAGGCAAAAAATTAGAACTGTGAAGATGCGAATGTCGAACTTGAACAACTCTATTTGAAAAAAGATTTGAATGGTGTAGATACTAATTCAATTTTTTTGAAACTCGATCTTCTAGTCTTTACATTTCCTGACAGTCACAATAACATTTCGAATTCGAGATCCAAGATTCGAATCTTTATCTTTCGAAGATTTGAATTTCTAATTTGATGACGAATGTTCGAAACTCTGATCAATGATCAAGATTAAAAGTTTGAATAATGATTTTGTGAAATAATCTTCCAATTTTCATATTATATGAACTGAGACAGAAATGTTGGTAAGCTAATCTAAGCTAACCTAAGTTAATGGATTCTTATTATGAATTACCGAAGCTTTAAGGCAAATTACCAATTAAATTTTGTACTCAAACTCTAAGATTTGTACCTTTAACTTCGAATACCGAAGAAAGGAATTAATTTTATAGAATTTAGAAGTTGAAGCCAAATGTTCAAAACTCTGAAAGTAGAGATTTTTCAAATTAAGACATATTTATTATGTATTATTACTTTCCAGGTTGTTTTCAGACTGAATAATAAAACATCTACCTAAATAAACAAACAAATTAGAATAACTTCTAAATTAGTGTCAGAACATCTATATTGTTATATTTGAGTATTTTAAATATCGCTCTTATATTATTTTCTAAAATTCATAATTTATAAACGTCGTCCTGAATTTCCAAATCAAAGTAGTAATTTTTAAAATATTTTCTAAAGGTTTGCTGTGGCGAGTGTGATATTTTTGCAATTGGTAGCAAGGTACTCAATTAAGAAGTATGAAACGACAAAGTAGTGACATCGTACTAATTACGCTTACCCACACTGCCCCTATAAGCAAGGATAATTCAGAGAATCTTATTTACACTATGAAATGAGCGATCGCTCAATGTTTAGTAATGCACTTGATTGGCTCAGTAATTCTGGTTTTTTAAAAATTTGTATTAAGAAAAACCAACGAGTGGACCAGATAACCTGCTCCACTATCCTGCATATTTACTGTTTGTTTTTAATTTTTTCTCAAATGCAAGTTTGTATTTTTATATATCACATCGTCAGTCACTAGCGAAATATAAAATTTAACCTAAACGCATTCCTTTATACTACTATATTTCTGCATGCTGAATGGACAAGCAGCAGAGATAAACAAATACCCCAGTTATCATTTTTTTACCCTGTTGCACAAGTACATTCTGCATTTTAGAAGTTACAACAGCTGCATGTAGTAAACCAAAAGGCTGAAACTTTAGAATTCCCTGCACAATCGTTTGTGGCTAATTAAGTAGGATACTGGCGTGACGAAGGGATTTCAGAGGACTACGAGAAATGTTTTACACTCACGCATACATTCTGTTGCCGTTTTTGTAGCTAAGAAGATTGTGGTTATTTTTAGAAAGACATCTTATAAAAAGTATGTTGAATTTGACAATATTCAGATAACCACGTGTTTTATTTTTTACAGAAATAGGAAATTTTGACATTTTTAAAAGTTAACAAGCTTCACAGGTATACTCAGATCATTTGACTAGTTATTGCAGTCAAGTATTATATAATTTTTTTGTAATATGATTAGATGATTCACAGAGAATTTGAAGAAGGAAGAAGTTGCAATCAATTCGGTTTTGAATACATCCACCAAACCCAAAAGGTCTTTTCAGAATTAATTGTCAACGATATTTGTAGAAGAACTGAGTTGTATTTTTGATAACGTTGCTCATTATAAATTATAGGTAGGGCGATCACTAAAATATGTTAAGGAGAACGTTCTAACATTAGGGTTGAATTTGAAAATTGAACATCATAGTCATTAGCTGCTCTTGTTTAAGGTCTACAGGGACAAAAGTTACAAATAAAACAATCCATTGAAAGTTTTTGTTAAACCATTGAACAGTATCGGCTTTTAAGTATTTCCCTCATCATCAGATATACATACGTAACCCACAATGAGCGAAGTGCTTCCCGAGTAGTTCACAGGAACAACCATAAAAAGGACGACTGCGAGTAAGGTTGGATACGCGCATGATATGGTGATATTAACAAGCAATCAAGGTGAGCTATAACATATCCCATAAAAGTGAATGGCATAATGCGGTTTCAGAAAGAACAGAGGGACTAAAGACCTCATATTTGCAATGAGACAAATAAGTGTGAAAACAATAAGTAAAGGAAGACAATATATGTATGTTTCGTAGACCTAGTAAACACCTTCAACAGAATCAAAAGGGAAGATGTTTGGAGGTGTTTAAAGGATAGAAGAGTGAAGGATACATTTACAAATATGGACGAGGCAGTCGGATAATGTGAGAAAATGACTAAGTGTACTGGAAAGGGAGAACTAACATTTGCAAGTGGTATGGTTATAATGGTAAGATCCCAAGAAGATCTACAACCTCATTTAGAAGCATAAACAGTAACTACAAAAGCTAAGCATGGCCATTAATACTGAAAAAAAAACAAAAACCATGTTAATAAATACAGAAGAAAAGAAACACCAAATCAACTTAGAAGGAAAACTCTCTTACTCACTTTCTTAAGGGGCTTCACCGGAACGAAAAAGGGGGCACCAAAAGAGCACGGTAACATAACATATGAACTATGCCAGAGGCGAAACTCTTTTAGCAAAGGGAAGAAGGGCATGGTAACTCAACTTAAAAACCAAGCCAGAGGCGAAATATTTCAGAAGGATTCTTTCTCAACAATGACGCAGTTCCAACCCTGAAGATGTTCTTTTAATACTGACAATGCGGAAGTCTTCGAATTCACTTTTAAATATTTAAGAGTTCATATCAGTAATAACGGAATACTAGACAATAATAATAATAATAAGCGAGAGAGTAGGAGCCACGGGAAGTTTATTCAATGATATTCCTTGGGGAGACCTAAATACTAAAAGAACTCAAAGTGTTAGTGTTTAAAACGGTAGTGATTTCGAATTTAATATATGGCAGTGAATCTTGGACATTGACAAATATACATGAATCCAAGGCTACCAACGCGGAAATGAGATTCCTTAGGAAGATTGAAGGTAAAACGAGGAGGGAGAAAATTCCAAATGACACAAAAGCAGTGGTATCAATAATACAAGAAATACAACAGACGATAGAACAACAACAAGAAACTGGAAAGGATAGAGTAGGAAAGTCAAGGCAGAAATGGGTAGAAGAAATGAAAATGGTAGTAACTGAAAGGGATATGAATTAGAATAAAGTTAGGAAAAGGCCCATAAAAGTGTATAAAGACAAATGTAAAAAATATTACAGTTACCGCTTAAGTACACGAGCCAGCGGAATGACGAAAGGATATTCCACTATCGAGCTGCATGTGGCACCGTATCGAATTGCATCCTTTAAGAATGCACATACAATGAAGGGCAACGTACGGTGACATTCGAGGCCACACACGTGCTCCGGTACAATTCGATACTTCCCACGCTTATACTGAGAGAAGGTATCAATTTTCTATATAAATACCACTAAAATTATGCTAGAAAGATGGTTAAGTCTGATCCATCGAAGAAGTAGTATTAAGCAGTATCAACAGAGAATTGATACCCTCCAAGGCGATGATTTCTGTAATACACATGTAAGATTGTTTTATTGTTTAATACTGGACTTGTAAAATATTTGTGTAAATTATTTAAATTCGTTTTATGGACTTAGAGCAAATTGTGTCGATTTGAACTTTGTATACCTATATGTATAACTTCACTTTGAATTGAGACTTAGAACCATTTATATTATTTTGTAAAACTACAGCACAACTATGAAATACATGAATGTTAGTTGAATTCGATTTTGAATGAAAATCTCTCGTAAAGAGCCAAGCAATATTCAAGTGGCGAAGTTGGTCAAAGACTTTACCTAAATTATTAAAGTAACTTATTTAGGTACCTATATCAATTTCTAACCATAACCCAACCACCGACTTCGCCACAATAGAAAAGAATGGAAGGGTTTTTGCCACAAGGATTAACCAGACACATAAAAACCACAGCCAAAGACCCACAAAGCCTTACAGATAACGGTACAAAAGGCATAGAATTAAATAAAAATCAAAAACTTCATGGAATTGAAATTTGAACAAAAAGTTGGAGACATTGAGAAGATACTATCAATGTACGTGGCGTTCAGTTCCAGTTGATAGAACCAACAATAGGGATGTTCAAGGTAAATGTACAAAAACTGGGAAGTTTTAGTCTAATACACTAATAAAAAAAAAGCTTCAATGCATAGCACACGTAGCGATAGGTTCCGAATATGCGTTTCTCAAACTACTGGTGCCAAAGAAAATAATGGGAAAAGAAAATGTTGGAAACAGAGTGTTTTGACAGACTTTTAGGAATACTTTGATACTTTGAACACTACGATATTGTGAGTAGCTCTTAACGAGGGTCAACTACCGATAGGTGAACTGCAAGAAGTAAAAGAAGAAGTAGGAGGAGTATGAGAAGAAGAATAACAAGTGCTGAAAGAAAAAGAATCAGAAATAAGGGAGAGGGTGCAGATAATTTCTTGAAACTGCAAAATTATATTTAAAAAAAGCTCAAAACTTTAAATAAATTCTCAGTATAACTAAATATGTAGAATTCCCTACCAGTCGTGATATTAGGGTGTATTGTAACTTAACGGTCATAGCTTAAGGGTGCATTTCTGAGACCATTTTAAATCAAAAATATCGAATGAATCTAATATCCGTAACTCATTCCAAATGAAGCATTTCTAATAATTTAAAAAATTTGCAGATACTCATTATTAATTTCGTGAAACTAAATATAAACAAGACAGAATACATGTGTAGCGCCAGGGAACAACAAGATATACAGATTGGAGATGAGATTCGATACTGCCACAACTGTAGATACCTGGGATCAATTATATCGGCGGATGGCACAATAGAAGAAGATGTAAACAACAGAATTAGACAAGGGGAAGCAACAACCAGAGCATTACATGGAGTATTATGGAATAAAAACATAAGAAACATAAGAAACCAAAAGGTATATTATATTCCATAGCATAATAGCAAGTATTGTTTTGTATGGCGGAAAAGCCTGGTCAATCACAGATAGATTAAGAGATAAATTAAGAATAGTAGAACTGGACTTTTGTAGACGATCTTTACAAATAACGAAAAGAGATAGATGGAGAACAGAAGATATATGGAGTGAAATGGGAATAACTTCGTCCATTGCCAGAAAGATAGAAAATAGAACACTACGCTGGTATGACCATTTGGAAAGAATGCAGGAACATAGATGGCCGAAAACTATATTCCAGTGGGCATCAAGAGGGAAAAAAAAGAAGAGGTCGCCCAGCATATCGTAAATGGAAAACACATATATAAGATCATGGTTGAAAGAGCTCTTCAACAAGGAGACTGGGAGGACCGGGAACATGGAGGTTGAAGACGACAAATCCGTAAAGGGAAAAAGGTTATAAAGTTGAAGGAGAGTGAAAATAAAATCACATTGACTATGAATAGTTGCTTTCTTCCACGACCTTCTAGATTTAGACGAAGAACGTCTTTATCAGGTCTGATTAAATTTTGAAAGGACCATTATATTGGAAGAAGGGCCATAACTGTTTGGTCAGCGAGGTCACCTGAACTAAACCCTCTTGACCACTTCATTTGGGGACACCCAAAGAGCCTGCTGTATGTCGAAAACTCTTAAATTAGAGTATAGACTTCTTGTCTGATTTTTTATTTAAGCTTAAATGCATATGTTCGTTAGATAGTTACGATTTAAAATAACTTCAGTAATACGCCTCTGAGCTATGGTGATTTGGTCGCGGGATACCCCTTATTAGGGTCTATACATAGTTAATAGTTTGTTAATAATAGCTAACTATTGTAACATAGTGGTTTATTATGTCAACTATACTACCATAGCGTTAGTTGCAAGAGGTTTTACATTACAAACTCAGACTCAACTAATGTAATATGTATTTATAGATTTTGCTCAAAATTTACATGATTAATTTAAATTTAATAAGTTGAATGAACATCCAACCAATTAAACCACAAATCGTAACATAACATATAACCATAAATGTTAAAATTCAATAAAATTATACTATTCAGCTATTCAAAGTGATTAACACATCACGATTAAATACAAAGAAGTTATTGTTATCATATCAATATGAAAATTGTATGGGATATCACTACAACGAAGCACCTGACTTAAAGAGAGTGTTAGTTCGATAATCGTACCAACCATAAAAAGGTCTTTTATATGAAAAATTATTTCAAAATTATACGTGTTCCAAGAATAATGGCATTGTCTTTACATGCCGCATTGCATACTTGATTATATATCTCGCGCACGTAATTATTTTTCGGTTTCGACGGTTACGCAGGTGCTTCACTGCACATGCCACATCACCTCAGGTATTTGTATGTCTTTATTCAACTGTTGTTTTGCAGAACACATGCGCCATGCAATGCTTTAATTCAGATAAATGTGCGCACTTGCACTGTTTATAAAAGAATGGGAAAACTATGTAAAATAAAACACAATGCATATGTTTACTGTAAAATCTGAAATATATGCTCAGATTTTTGTACATTCTAGAAATGAAATTTATATAATTTAAAGCTCATTCAAGTTTGGGCTCTCTCGTATATTGAAAAACACGGGGTGTTAAAAACACCCTTTCATCTTTTCAAAAAAAAAAAAAAGAAAGTACAAAAATAGATCAAAGCCAAGTAATTCGTATTCTACGCATACGTCTGTACTTTATCAAAATTTCAACCTGAAAATATTACAACAGACTAGGAACGACGACGACCGAGTCGACGCTTTAGACGCCTGAAAGCTTTGGGGTTTTGTTCATTCATTTAGCTTTTAGTTCCAAACTTGCTAGCACAGGACGTGGTTGTTTCTTGAAATTCCGCCCGATCCACGTGACCGGACTTCTGATAATTCATAACAGCCCCAAAATCATTTCGCGTACATTTTTATCGACGAGAACGAAATAATTCTTTTCCCTTAAATTTCTAAAGCCGAAACTGCAAATAGATTAATATTTGACTAAACTTTTCTAAAACTAAAGTTTTACCACGAGTGTCCCGTAAAATGAAGAGGCCATCCAAATTTGACGGATTTATTTTATCGAAAATTTTATTATTGGCGGTGTTAATAATAAAATCTGATTTTCAATGTGGTACATTTTTAGTTAACGCAGACTATGAAAACAGTTGGATATCGTACAGGGAACAACCCTGCTGTAGTAATAACGACAGACATCACTTTAGACATCACAGGGGTGAGTATGCATTAAAAATCCATTTCAATAATGCGAAGTAGATGTAGGTCAACTTCGGTTTAGATTACAGTAGAACAAGCAAACTTACTCCTATTCGTTCATTTGTAAATTACGTTATGCAACCGTTGGGGTGTAATTTAATATTGTAGAGCAACTGTTATTTAGAATTAGTAACGTGAGCCTGGTTAATTAATGGGAACGTATTTGAATGTTTTACGAGATAAAGTCGTAGTTGGTTGGTAGATCTACAAAATAAAACCGAAACAATCGGGGTTTACTATTTCGAAGAACTTTCTGAGCGAAATAAACCCCTAAACTAAAGCAAAACTTTAAGAAAGCAAATCCTCTCTGTTGTTTCCACGAAAACGGAAGTTTTAGAGTATTGGACTTCTGTGGTAAATACGTAAACGTTCATTTTGATTAATGCAGAAATTCCTGTTAAATCAAGAACGAACATAACGAAGATATGCATAGCTTACTAAAAGTATACATGCTCATTAAAGTGTCAAAAATAAAGCTGAATGTACGCAAAAGTAAATTAAACCGACATTAACTGACGTAAAAAGGATTTCCACACATCAATTTAGAGCCCGCAGGGAAGGCGATTAACAATGCAATAATTGAAGTGCAGTTGTTAAAAATATTATTTACACATTTAAGCATCGTTTACAACTGCTCTTTTTTAACTAATTTGATACTAATTGACTGTATGAACGTCGAGAAACCGGAATATCATTCAGGACTCCTACATTAAAATAGTAGCAATTTGATCTAAATAAATATGCCATACTCACCATTTCTTTAAATTCTAGATTTGTGTATGTAAAAAAAGATTTCCCATCCAGGCAGACAAATTAAACATAAAAGCAGTTTAACAGTGGGTTACATTTACCTTGTAAGAAAGATTTGTGTAAGTATTTATTTGTTTTAGTTATATACTTACAAATATGCTCGACTTTATTAAAAACATGTGCAAGACCAATGCTTAAAAATAAATGTTGGGTCACTTCTATGCAATATCATTAAAAACTGCAGACTGAAGATTGTCCTTAAAGAATATTATCTGCCACTTTTTCTTCTTTATGCATATTTCATCCATAATGTTATCTAGCTTTCTGATGTATTTATATGAATTAAATTTAAAAAAAACTAACTGCAATTTTAATGTTTATTTTGTGCATATGCAATGCATATTGTGTACGTAAAAGTAAATTAAAAACACGTCATTAGCTGACGTTAATATAATTTCCACACATCAATTCAGATCCTGCAGGAAAGACGAGCATCAATGTAATAATTGAACTCTAAACTGTAGTTATTAAAAATGTTGTTTATATATTTATCCATCATCTGCAAATATTCGCTAACGTATAAACCTCCTTCTCTAAATTATAAGTTATTCTCTGATGAACTTGAACAATCAATCTCTTCTTGTACTGTAATTATTGATAAAATTATTTGTTTTGGCGACATGAACATTAATTTATTAGAAAATAATCCTAACACCAGCGCCGGTTTAAGGCGCTACAGGGCCCTAGGCGGCAATGGAGACTGGCGGGCGCAACTCTTTGTTAATGAGGGGGGGGGGGGGGGTCAAAAATAAAACGAATGTTCTAGAAGTTGTGCAAAAAAGACGAGGGTGGAGTGATAAGTCTGGTAAAAATGAAACAAGGAATAATTTTTTTAATCAAAAACAATTTATGTTTCAACGTAGTTACCTTTTAGGTTGATACACTTAGTCCAACGGTTTTCCAATTTTCACTTATAGTGCAAGTAATGTAGTGCAACTTATCAACTTATTACAACACGGAGTTGCCGCGGTGTCGCGAAAAATTTTGTTCAATGAATTTAGGGCCCCAGTGAGCTCCCGGGCCCTAGGCGGCCGCCTAGTCCGCCTAATGCCTAATGGTTAAATCGGCACTGCCTAACACTGTTTATTTTAATTCCATGCTGGAAGCTTTCGGTTCGGATTTCCACACATCAATTTAGAGCCTCCAAGAAAGGCGAGTAACAATGTAATTTATTGAACTCTGAACTGCAGTTATTATAAATGCTATTTATGCCTCGTTTTCGAACACTCTTTAGCGTATGAAAGCCGGACTATTATTAGGAACTCCTAATTTAGTAGAGGAACGATTTCTTTAAATTTTAGAACTGGTTGTGTATATAATACACAAAAATGTTCCCTTTTCAGGCAGACAGATTATACAGGGTGTATCAAAAATAGTGTCCATCCTTTGTAGGCATACATTATTAGCCTCTATAGAGTATGAAACTGATTGCAGAAAAAATATTTGGCTTTTCGTTTAAAAGTTATTGAAAATTTAAATAAAAGAAATTTGGCAACAATGCGCGTGTTGGAAATAATGGTTTTATTAATTAATACAAACGAGGACGAATAAATGAAATGTAAAAAATAGTTATGAAAAATGTTCAAAATTTCCACCCTGTACATTTAAGCAGGCTTCAGCTCTTCTACGAATGTTTCTGTGTACGTTTTCCAACAGTACAGGGCTAACATCTCCGAAAGCTTCTTCTATTCTCTGTCTTACAACATTTTCATTTTCTACTGGTGTTCTGTATACTATGGATTTTATATGACCCCAGAGGAAAAAATCCAGGGGGGTCATGTCAGGAGACCTTGCTGACCAATTCACAAAACCACCTCGCCCGATCCACTTATTTGGAAAGTGTTGATTTATCCACTGCCGAAAACCAGCATGAAAATGTGGTGGAGCACCATCTAATTGTAACCACATATCTCTAATTTCGGCCAGAGCGAGATCATCTAGCATATCTTCTAATGTTGTTGAGAGAAAATTTAGAAAATGCTCACCATTTAACCGATTTGGTAGAAATATTGGACCTAAACGTTGATTTCCTATAATACCTGTCCAAACATTGACGGAAAAGCGGTGCTGGTGCGAAATCTCGTAGCTGACGTGTGGGTTTTCTACCGCATAAAAATGCATATTATGTTGATTGAAATACCCACTCCTCGAAAAAATTGCCTCATCGTGCCATAAATTTTTTTTTTTGTAAAATTAGGATCACCTTCCAACATGTTCAAAAACCAATTGCTAAAATTTGATGGTTGATGGCAGATGAAAATCTCGTTCCAATAAAGGCTGGGTTTTGGTGGTGATGTTATTAAGATATGGTGTTCCTACTCCCACTGTTTTCCATATAAAACTTTTGTACTGCATCGTTTGACAGTATACGTACTAGTTTAGATATTTGCCGCTAGATGGCGGCATAAACTTTGATATTTTACAGTGACCTGTATGATATTTTCATAATCATAACCTGTTATAACGTACCGTATTTTTATAAATTTTGCAGAATCTAAGCCATATTAAGAACACATAAATTGAAATAATTACACTTAAACAGTTGTTGTTACCGAAAACCTTTTAATCTATGTGGTAAGTATATGTCATAAATACGTATCAATACAATTTTGTTAGTTTTGCATGTTTTTTAGATTTTCATTCGCTCGACCTAGATTTACTTTCTTTCTGGCAGGTTAACGTTAATCTCATAACAATGAAATTATGCAAAATGTCCTGCGTAAGCTCTTCAGAATGAGTAGGACATCCCAGCAAGTATTTGAACTTGTGTACCTGTGATTATCTAGTGCTTCATTGATTTCTACCAAAACATTTTTGCGGAGTATGTTTTTGAAAATTCCACTTACTACAACCTCAGTTTCCAATAAAAAACTGTATTGTTTCTCTGAAGGAGAAGTAAGAAATTCTCTGATTTTTGCTGTAATTAACTGATTATAGTTTATAGTTTTCAGTACCACTTCCTAGCAAGAAAGATTTGCACTCAATACAATTAATGGTTTTTGTATTTTTTGGTATTTTAATAAAAAGAAAAAATATTAATGGAAAGCCTCTAATTGAGTATAATAGGGAATGCGATGAAAAATAATACAAATACAATGGTTATAATAAAAATGTATTTAAAAAAATCAGAATTTCACCTTAGGAGCTGCAAGTAAAGTTAAATCTTCATTATTCGTTTTTGATAATACGCATAAGCAACAATATCTGGGCATTTTTGAAAATCAGATAAAAAATCTGGGGTAAAATCGGCAAAATATAAATACTCTGTGCCGCCAAGAGTTGTGATAAACATTCAAAATTAAATAATTTGACAGTTCTTAGTGCCAATATTCAACTGTCATTAGCGCCATCTTACAGCAATTGTTGAAACTAGTACGCAACTTGTCAAAGAATACAGTTCACAAACAATTGAAGGAGTGGAGACACCATCTTAATAACATCACCGTTTTGGTAAAATGAAAAGGACGAAATTATTCGTAACGCAGAATTCTGTTTACTGAACTATGGCTAATGCGCGTCATGCCTTCAATATCTCTTGTTGAAATTCTGCTATTTTCATTTACCAAGTCTAAAACATTTTCTATAGCGTTCACTCCCATTCTCGGTCGGCCTGTATCAGGTGCAAGTGGTTCAAACCGTCCTGTAGTGAATAATTTGTCCTCCAGTCTTCTGATGGTCCTTCCGCATGGGTGTCTCCTATCTTGAAAACGTTCAGCATACGCCCTGGCTGCAGCTTCAGCATTTCCTACATGCTCACCCAACAAAAGTAGCATGTCGAAGTACTCTCTATTTGAATACATGCTTTTAAATTCAGAAGTACACACATTTTTTTACTCTTTACTTTCTGTCAATATGACAACTAATTAGTTGTCAAGAGAAAATTTCGCATGTAATTACTTTCATGGCCTCTGTTATAAAAACATGAACAACTGTAGGTAAGTACTTCCAAGGTTGCCAGATATTTTACTGCTTTAAACGGAGTACCAAAATATCCAATATTTTTTCAAAAACTGAGCTAAGAAATTAATTTTGACAAATTTTTCTTTTAACTTTAAACCAGTCTAAAAGATTCCCATTGAAAATTTGGAAAAAATATTATACCTAAAGAATCTGCATTATGTAACTTCATACTCTTATAACTTGGAAAATAATCACCAAAGGAAAATTTTGTTTATGATTTTAGAGTTAGATTAATCAGTACTATATGACATATAAAGGATGGACACTATTTTTGATACACCCTTATACAGAAACTTTACACTTTAATAGTGGGCAACATCTATCTAAGTTAATAAAGATTTGTGTATGTAACTATTTGACTTATACAGTGTGTCCGCGTGGTAATGTATAAAATCGATAAAATTGTTAAAAATGAGTTTCCGAAAAATCCGTCGGACATGTCGAGCGATTTGTATTAAATTCTATATTTTGACAGGATTTCCTGATTTTTCTCGCCATTTTTCTAATAGCTATGACGTCATCGATATTTTTTTTAAATGGCAACCCCTATTTTTTATTAGGTCATTCGAAAGAGCGCATTTTTTTACAAATGGTAAGTTAAAGTTTATAGTAGGTTGCATTATAAACTTCTTCAGCAAAAATTATTTTATAGTAAAAAAAATTATTTCTTAGAAAGTAACACGTGTAACATTAAAATAAAATTAAAATAAATCAGGTGCCATCGTTTGAGAAATAGGGGTACGATCAGGATGAATTTCATTAAATAAACGGGCTACCTCCTGTTGTGTCCGAACTCTGTCACCAAAACCAATGATGGTGAGTATTTCGATTCGTTCCCTCTCGGATAATCGCACCATTCTTCTTACTTATTTCAGAACGGAAGTTGACAGCGAACTGCTTGACTAAGTGTTCTTTTATTTTTTAATTTAAGTAATGTGTGTGGATTACAACAGCTATAGTGTATTAAACAGAAATTTGAACACATGATCACACGCCTTGCACACTGTCAAGCTGTAAACGGAGCACAATTTGACCACCTGATTTAGTTTAATTTTATTTTAATGTTACACGTGTTACTTTCTAAGAAATACATTTTTTTTACTATAAAATAATTTTTGCTGAAGAAGTTTATAATGCAACATTGCAACCTACTATAAATTTTAACTTACCATTTGTAAAAAAATGCGCTCTTTCGAATGACGTAATAAAAAATAGGGGTTGTCATTTAAAAAAAATATCGATGACGTCATAGCTATTAGAAAAATGGCGGGAAAAATCAGGAAATCCTGTCAAAATATAGAATTTAATACAAATCGCTCGACATGTCCGACGGATTTTTCGGAAGCTCATTTTTAACAATTTTATCGATTTTATACATTACCACGCGGACACACTGTATACGTATACATATTCCTAACTTTTGTTATAATATGCCCAAGAAAAGTGCTTAAACCTTTTGATCCACTTCTGTGTAACATCATAAAAAACTGAAGGGTGAAGATTGATTTAAATGTCTTCTGCTCCTTTAATTAATACCTATCTCAGTAAATGTATATTCACACATATACACATTGTTTTTATATTTCATAACGTATTTGTAGGTTCAGATAGATCAGTAAGTTAACCCCCCTATTCTTTAATTCAGTAAGAAACAAAAGTGTACCACATATATAAAGACTATTTCTATATTATTATATGTGAATAGGCATTTGTTTGCTATCTAAAACCATACATTTTAATGTATATGAAAGTATGTTTTAGGCATATAGATAATATACAATGCATATTTCTAGATGTAAGTAATTTTTTGGCATCCGAAAAATCTTTTTACCGGGAAAACACATCAATTTTGATTTTTGTTTTCTTTTCGATTTTGTTTCCTGCGCGGGGGCCGAATGCCTTGCTCTGTTACTGTTGATATTATTACACAATTAGGGTAAAAACACACTAGGCGGTTTTCGCCGAGTCTGCTGCCGAATCGGCCACCGCCTGTTACAACACACACGAAGCGGTTTAATCAGTTGAGGAACGTGAAATTTGGTTTCAATGCAATGCACAAAACCGCTAGAAAAATGCGTACGTGTGAACAGATCCATTTAAAACTAAAGAAACATGCACCGCTCGAAGCAATAAAAACGCTTCGGTTCATCAGACGAACGAGGGTACGCACGGTGGTGGATGCCGCTTTCTCGCCGCGCGTTGTAGTGTGAAATAAACAAAATATAGTTTTTAATTTTTTTATGTCTCAATTTGAAGCAAATAAAAAAATAAATAGTAGAATGAATTTCTTATGAAATTACCTTTCCAACGATGTGCCACACATGGTATGGTGCAATTTGAAATTTTAGAGGGGGTGGGTTTGGCGGCTAAGGGGTTGATGACAGACGTCCGGATTTTACGGAAAAAGATATCCCCCTTACTGTCTTTGTTGACATGTCTTGGCGATTTTTAAGCAAAAAATAGTTTTGAAAAATACTGAGGGTGGCTACTTTTCGTTGAAAAACCCTGTATGTAATCTTTGAAAAAAGTAAAAATTGAAATTTGTTCAAAAACATCTCTGTGTTAGACTGTATAATAACCAGTGCCACGATTTAAGTTGTTGGGGGTTCTAATGATTTCAATGGCCTCACGGATTAAGGGGCATTGGCGATGATTGAAGTTTTTTCAAACAATATCTTGAAACAAGTTTTCGATATATTTTGATTGTAGAAGCCAAAGTGTATTTCAATACAAACAATCCGCATATTTCCTTGTTCTGTGTGGCACGGATAGATACTAACTTACTTAGTTCTCTTGATTCCTTAAGGAGCACAGGGCGCTAAAGGAATTTCCGTAGCATAAATTAATAGCAGCACCGTTGCTAGGCGTTGTGCATGTTGTATAGACTGACAAAAACAGTAGATTCCATTTGCTTGTGGTTTGAGAAGGCTAGGATGTTTAGATTAACTAGTTTTTGTAGTTTTTAGTATTTGAAAAATTAATAAAGGGTTATGTCAAATGTGTTTAACCATATAGGGATTATTAGATGGCATTTCTATTTTTTATTCAATTAATGCTTGTCAGATTTTTACACTGGTAGTCACATTTCAAATTAGTTTTACTGCACAGCTGCAACAGAGAAGTTCATCTTTCTTTCTTTGTTTGCAAATTTACTTGTAGCACATTTGATATTCACAGTTTTACACTTAGGTTACCATTAAAGCCGCAAAATAAGACCTTAGCGAAAAAAAAGGCGAAAAAAAGCACTATTTTTCTATGCTGACCTTTTCTAATGAATTTTAATAACGATCAATCGGGACTTCGAATATGAAGTTTCTATATTTAAGACAGGGTCTAGGGTAAAAAAATACCAAGACAGAATTATTCGCTGTCCTTTTTTAATGAGTTTCAATGGTTTACCCTCTCACCGGCTATAGATTATAGTAAGGTATACAGGGCGGTGATTTTTTCGATGCGCACTATTGGTATCTCGGGAACGGTAATCGATACAAAGTCGGTTAAATTATACTGAGAATCTGAAAAGAAATCCAGGATATTTTGATTGGTTCCTGATTTATCATGAAAAACTGAAAATAGTGATTTCAGAAAAAAATTATTAACTTCAATACCATTGACGCTATTTTATGGTAACTTTATGTTTTTGGCCACTCCGAGTTAAATGATGTCGACAGAAATTTTCTAGGCCTTCTAGATTTCAAGCTGCGATAGTCAACTTTTTAATTTCTTATGGCCGCCATATTGGATTTTCACATCATTAGATAGAAAAAAAATTAGCTTTTCAGATTGGCAACTAACATAACTATTTTTTCCGGGAAACTTTTTGAAATTTTAATTTTTTTGTTAATTATTTTTATAAAATCACGAATGCTTTGAAAAACAATTGAAATGATAAAAATGACAGATTGTATTTTGTATTGCTAATTTGTTATTAAAACTCCTTAAATACTGAAAACATTTTATTGGTCTATAGATAATAAATTCAAAAACACCAGATAATCATTTAAATTGTTCAAAATGTGCGCCGTTATTCATAATGCAGAGGTTAGTTTTCAAATTCATTTCGTCCACTGCTTTTTGTATAGTCTGCCTTAGAATGGAGTCGAAGGAATTTTCGATTTTGAAGCGAAGATGGCCGATATTTTCCGTTGGGGTTGCATACACATACACAACGTTTTTAACGTTGCCCCCAAAAAATAATCCAAAGGCGTTAAGCATGGCGATCGTGGAGGCCAAAGAACAGGACCAAATGTACCAAGCCATGAATTTGGAAAGCGAGCATCTAAATATTCTCGGACAATGAGGGCGTTGTGAGGATCAGCTCCATCTTGCTGAAACCACTCATGATTTTGAACTAAAGGCAATTCACCTAACATATCTTCTAAATTTGTTTGCAAAAAAATTAAATATCCAGGACCATTCGAATGTCCCTCGATGAAAAATGGACCCAGAACCGCGTTATCTAAAAAGCCAGCCCATACGTTCAAAGAATATCGAACTTACGGCCTAGTCTCCCTTACTTGCATAATGATGAACATTTTTCCTATTAAATATTCCCGAGTTTGTGAATGAAGACTCATCAGTCCATAATATCTTTCTTGAAAAATGTTGAACTTGCTATAGTTTTTCACGAAACCAATAACAAAAGTTCAAACTTCTATCACCATCACCAGGATGAAGAGTTTGTACAGGTGTGAATTTATAATCATGGTATTTATGTTTTTTGGTGATTTTTCTCACATATGAATCATCAATACCGCACTCTTGAGCAATTATTCGACTAGAGTTTTCTGGATTAATCAGTAGTTGTAATAATAATTTAATTGGAGGAGAATTTTGAAAGAACCGGGACAGCAAAAACAATTCGAAAATAATAAACAGTTTTGTAAAAATTAATTTCAGGAGTAGGAAGTAAAAAATCTTCCAGCTGATATAAATACGTGTAAATCTGATTTTTCATGTTAATTGAGATCAGTAATTCTCTAAAATAGAAAAAAGCAGTTAAGGAAGAGAAAATTCTTCTAATTTGAGAAATACAATACTAAAAGATAGTTTAGTTTCGCAACAAGAGCATACAGTCTTCAAATGAGATGGAATTGAGCAGAAGCTAGGGCTCTATAAAGTTAAATTGGATATTTGGTTTACTACATAAATTTTGACGCAAGAATATTTTGGATAGGAACAAAATTAGAATTTGGAACATTTTAAATTTGAATTTTATTAATGGTAAATGGATAGCAAATTGGGGAAGATTAAATTATAAGAATTGGGAACCATAAGATAGAAGCATTTAAAAACTCTGAGTTTAGATAAGTTTATTTCTAAGTAGGGAAGATAGGAGTTATCCATTTGTAATAAATCCACATTTATAAAAATTGAGTGAGTTTATTTATAATTTGAAGAACCTCAGTAATGACCCTGTGATAAGAGTTTTCTTAGAAAGTACTAATTAAAAAAATATCGTAACAGCTAATTTGAAATTTCAATTTCTAATTTTATAAAAGCATAACCAAGCCATATCAATAGCTAACGAACTTTGAAAATTCGCTATATGTACAAATATCATCACATCCGCATCACTACTCTACCAAGTGTGATACAGATGCAAATTGTTAGGACGTAGAACTGAAGGTCAGATGTTCAAATTTATGCGGAGGTAATATCTTTGTGTACATGGAACCACGAAATTGCTTCGTTTTCCTTTTAAAAATTGTCGATTTTTTTTAAGTCCATCACGACTGCAATAAATATTGATTTGCGTAGAAATAGTGCAACATTTAAAATAAATAAAAGCGACATTAAAATATCGATCGTGTAAACAGTAAAATAAAGCGGCAAAGGCAATAAATAATTTATTGTTTAACACGTTGGTAATTAACTTTCCGGCTATATAAACTCACGAAGATTGTCAATCGGTGCCATCACCATGATGAACCTAGCAACGTTGTTTTTGAGTGCCATTTGTGGTAAGTATTCTGTTTTTTTTTTGTATTGAGTTTGGCGTTCTGTTTAGATAAGAATGAATCGTTTAAAGGGTACACAAAAACGAAAAATGGATTTGCGAATCTTTTTTTGGAATTTAACCTTTCAAAAACAGCAACCAAAGCTTTTTTTTAACAATCTTGGTCGATACAGATCACCGTTTTGGTTATTTCCAATACTGAAATTTTTTGAATAGAAATTTCACAGAATATTCACGTTTTTTATTTGCTTCACTTTTGCAAAAATTCCATAAGAAGTTTTTTGTCCTTCCTCTAAATAAAATGAAGATCTTAAAATTTGTAGGCTATAGCTGTAATAGAACGTTAGCTAATCCAACGGAAAAAGCTAAACAAATAGGTCCTATAAGTACTATTCAAAATTTGAAAAGGCAAGTTATTAGAAATCCGGCGCTATTTCGAATCTTATAGTAACTGAAAATCCATATTTCAGGCGAAATTTCTCAAAATGTTTTGTTTAGGTCAGTAGATTAAACATCTGTTTTGCTGCCAAAAGAACACAGATTTTAATCCCACAGTAGATGGAGTTTTTAAATTTGAAGTAATCGAGATTCTAATACCGCAAAAGTAACATAAATCAATAGGCTGCACTATAGCAAATCAATTTTTCCTGTTTGTGTAATCAATCTTTCTTTTATTTCCTAATTTCGAAACTTTGACTATATACATATTAAAATTATTTTCACCATGTAATTGATCGTTCCAAATATAGGTAAGTAAACAACGATGAGATAAAACAAATATTTTATTAAACTGTTTCAAGAATGTTTGACATGTTTTAATTGGAGATTGTACAACCGCCTCATACACAACTAAGATTAACTTTGTCAGTTATTTATATACTCGCCGGGGTGGTCGAATGTTTAATGCACTCGAGTACAGCTTGGACGATCTCGGGGTCGAACCCGAGTCAGTGAAAATGTTGGTAATTGAAATACAGTGGAAAAGTAAGGAAGGTAGGCGGTTGTAAAAGCGGTGGTGCTTACTTCAGCATCCCGTATGTATAGCGTGCGAGACCACCAAATCTGAAAGCGATTTAAAGAGGTTTAACCCTCCATGTTGTGGCCAAACTCTGTCGCGGAGTATAAAAGTCGATACCTTTATCTTTACTTACATGTGCAAGTAGGCGAAACTTTAGCAAACATTTTAAACATGTGAGGGTTTAACAAAATAAGTTTTTTACCGAATAGCTTCTCATTTATTTCCAATAATTCGTTATTATAACTATTAATAATACTTTTAGCCCTTTCGCTAACGAGTGAACTTCAAGCACATGTTCTGAATGACAATGATGATTCCGATACTCCAGTTATTGCACTTGCACAACGTGGACAATTTCCTTACATCGTTTCTATAGGACATTTAGGCCTTCAGTTATGTAGAGGATCCATATTGACACCATTATGGATAGTCACTAATTCACTCTGTGCTCATATGATTGAGAAGCAGTTCCCTGACTCAGCCGTTATAGCTGGAGCACTTGATCTAAATAAGTTTCATCCGGATATACAAATAATCGATATTGAAAAAGCAATGTGGCGACATCCTTCACGTGGCCCTTCTGGTTAGGTTAAATATTATATCTAATTGTACATTTTTCTATGTACCTATTTTTTAGTTCCGGGAGTAATTGATGGGATAGGTTTAGTTAAACTAGTTTCTCCACTGAAATTTACCGAAGCTGTACAGCCAATTCAAATACCAAAACAAGGTCAAAGTTTTCAAGGAGGGGCTGTGACTGTTGGATGGAATTTATACGCAAGACCATTCTCTTACCCTGAAATGTTCCCAACTAAATTGAAGTATATACAGAACGAAATTATAACCAACAAAGGTAAATCCGTTCTTTCTCATCATAATATATTTAAAAATAGTAATGAAGAAACTAATAGAAAACGGTAATAACATGACTTCCTCTCTTTCTCAACAATGACACCGGAAGACGTTCTTCCAACATGACACTGATCGTGGAAGTCTGCGGGTTCAGTAACTTAATATTTCTAAAATATGAAATGGCGAGTTCTGACGCGCAGTTATTATTATTTTTGTACTTTATTTTTATAATAATGCTCGTTTACACTCACTACTTTTGCTACGGTGCATTTTGAAGTAATTTAAATATCAGCCTTACGATGATGTTCGTGCCAACGTCGTTTATTTTGAAAAATACAATTGTGAAATATCTAATGCTCCGTGCAAAAAAATTGTATGGCACACACATAACTGTTGTTATGTGTTCAAAATCAAAATGTTAAAACCAATGTTTTATTAGTTAACAGTAATATTACAACTGCTTAGGTGATGATTAAACATTGGTTTCACTATCATATAGTAACTCTTACTTTTGGCTTTCCTTGGTAATTTTTTTTATAAAATCATAATTTTCAGACGTTTATTGTTGAAATAATAATTATCTTAACAAAGTGTTTCAAATAATGTATCTGGCAATTAAATTTGCCAGGTTGTAAAGCCCATCAAATATCTGAATATGAAGTTACTCTCAGGAGACAATCCTTTGTACAAGGAGGGCAGTCTACATCTATTGCATTAAACTATCAGACTTCCTAAAAACTGTGGTTAATCAGAAACTAATGGATTAATTTTTACAGAATGTCAGGATATATTCAACAAACTGCCAACTAATGCTTCTATTGATGATTCAACGATCTGCACTCGACCTTTGATAGGATATAAGACTAGTTGCCTTGGTGATGAAGGCGCACCACTTGCTCAAAATAACATATTAATAGGAATGTTTTCCTATGGAGCAGATTGTCAACTATATCTACAGGGTGCGCCTAGTGCTTTTATCAGAGTAAGTGAATATGTTGATTATATCAAAGATGTTATCGCAGATGTTTAACCGACTAAATGCATTTCGAATAATCCAATAAATACATTGCAAGAGTAGAAATGTTTTTCTTTACAACCAAATCTTGAAAGCTTTCAATGAGTTTTAGTTTCCTACATGTATCCGTTACTTAGTATGGAATATTTTATATTCTAATATTATCACCGTAAATAATTGTTGGTCATATCCATATCAAAGAGTATCAATAAAAAAGTGCAACGCCATGTACAATTTAGGTATATTGATGTATGTTGGGTTGTATAAGAAAAACTAATGCGAAGTTTTTTCTGTAAAATCCGAGTGACAATCAACAAATTCGTAGAATCTTATGCAGTTACTAAAACTAACTACGATATAAAAGAAAGGCCTTGAACGTCTTAAGAGTAAAACAGCTTTGCTGAATTCATACTTTTTCGTATTTGCGGTAGCTTTTCAGCAATTCATATTGTAAAGGAAAAGCGACCTATGGAATGTCTACTTCGTGATATTACTATGAAAATAAAAAAAATAATAAAACTAATACTAATGGTAAAGTAATGCAATACCATGGAAGAATTTTTAAAAATAAATAATAATAATAGTAATAAATATAGAGGTGTTAAAATGAAAAACAAGTTAGTAAAGTAAATAGGTACATAAAACTTTTATTAACTGACCTAGAAAAAATCTTTTGTGTAGTTGTGCGTACAAGTGGCACTAAAAGTAGAGCAAAAAATGTCACTTTCGACGTATGCTGAAGAGAAACGAAGTCTTTTTTTAAAATATTTAAATATAAAAATAGGCAACTACAATGGCGGAAGAGAAAATATAACGAAGAAAGAAGGGAGGTGGGAAATGAAGAATGTATAAAGGGAAACGATTGCTGAAACTTCGTGGAAAAGGTAAACAGCTTAGAAAATTAAACTGTTTTACGAAAAAAAAATAAACATTTTCTCCTGTAAGAAAAGGTTATAATTTAGAATTAGTTTGTTCATTACTGTTGTTTGTTTGTTCATTGGGCTCGATCTAGCTTCACGAGTGTTAACCATCTCAACGCACGTCAACTGCTGCAGTCATTGGTATTATCCGACTATTTCATTTACACCTCTGGAAAATATCTATATTGTATACCGTATTAACATGGAATTTGCGATTTTAGCTAGTATTTGAGAGGCTGTAAGGTTTCAGATTTCTTTCGCATAAAGATATTGTGGTGTATGACGAATGAGTCATGGAAACCCTTCCACATAAACAAACAGTTTATTAATAAAGTCGATTAATATGAAGTTGTGTATTATTTATCTACCATCGGACTTTACATATATGACCTGAGCTCGGCCGTGGTGGAACCCTAGACCTTGTATTTACAAAGCACTCTTACTAATCCTTTACATTGCCAGGGCGGCAATCGGAGTATTTATGAAAATAAAAAGAAGGCTGAACCAAGTGTTTTTCCACCTTTCTTGCAAGAATAAAAATAGAGGTAGCTAAAACCAACTCTTTATAATAATGATTTAAGAGTTGAAACTTTGAAGGCTCAGTTTTTTTACTCCAAGTAACCTAAAGCTTCATTAAACTAGAAATAAGTTAAACCCCAAATATAAAGTGCTCATAACGATGTATGCTTTAGTAACTGAAATTATATGTTGTTTTCTTAAACTAAAAGTAAAGATAAAGTTATACATGTTTGCCCAGATAACTTTCAGAATTTTAAATTGCGCACTTAATATTTAAATTACTGAAAAGCAAGCGAAGGCACTTACACGTCAATTAAACTCGCTTGTATATAAACGTAAATAAAAGTCACGTACATAGTGATGACATTCCGTATTAAAGTACAAAAATAAAGAAAAGGTGAAGAGACACATTCACTGATAAACTTCCTTCCAATTAAAAACCGATTTGGAAACTTAACAGAAGCTCAATTTCAAATCAAAGCAGTTCGCTTTAGGATAAAGCAAAGTAAGCAGATGCGACTGCTGCAGGATTCGAAAACGGAAACAACAAATTTGAACTGGCCCTTCAAATCCTTCGACTGGTGCGCAAAGCTCAGATTTAACGACGGCTATAAACTTTGCTGAAACTTTGTAACGTATGAGGGTGCGTAGGAAAGTTTTCGTAGCAGTGACGCGTGCGGCTTTTAAAGTTTATGTTTATAACCGAAATTTTAGTTTATAGTACCGAACAATAACTCAAGCTGTGACATAATAAACCATAAAATGCTATAAAAATAAGGAACGACGATGCCGAATCGTAAAATTTAAACCGAAGAAGGGCAGGCAAGCTTAAATGTTAATGAAAAGCGAGTTGTGTTGGTTTAAAATAAACTTTCCACGGTACGCAATACGAACGAAATAGTAGTAAAACTAAAGATATCAGAAGTTTATGAAGGGCTTGCATAACAAAGTAACGATCAGTACTTAATATTAACCCAGAGACCCGAGAATCTCATTACCGAATTACTAAACTTAGCTAATGTGGCCCAAACAAACTTAGTTTGGAGACGGAGTAATTCGTAATTACTATTCTACTTCTGAGAACAAGGCTTAAGATATTCCAGATTAAGCAATTCTGGTGGTTCCTTCGCTATATTATTAGCTAAACTTTGACTGAAAGGATTACCCGCGCAAAAGCTTCCAGTTTACTCGTTTATACAAAAGTAAAACGTTGGTGTTAATATAATTGTCGAATTATACAAAATGGAAAATTACTGAGGAGGTTTATTGTTTATAACAAAGTTTTAACAAACGTACCATAAGTTCTACTTGTAAATCACATTGTTTCTGTTTGTTGCTCATTTTCTCACCCGTTAAGGTATCGGCCAAAGATAACGCTTTTTTTTACATAGGGTGAATCCACCACGTGACGCAATATTATTAATGTAGTAACAAATTCTAAACACTCCTAAGTAGAATTCTAGTTTTCTCGCAGTAAATATTTCTACCAGGTAACAATTTTTAAGGATGGCTTGATAAACAACGCGACAGAAATGTGTGGTTGTGTGACTTTTGCATCAGTAATTCTGATTTTTATTATAGCACTCACATATACAAGGTACTGTACATACATATAATGTATAAATGTATACTATGTATAGGTATATAAAATGCTACCAAATATCCTCGATGGAAATAGGGTGATTTAACCAAATTTACGTCTATCTGAAGTGCTTCTTTAAGAGACTTTCGAACATCAAAGATCTTAATTTTTTTATAACAAAAGATTACTTTTAGCAATGAGATTAAATTCGGGATGTGAATGGTTTTTTGGGCATGGTTGTTACGTAAGTGGTAAAAAGTTAATCATTCACAAACAAAGAAACTTACGTTCTCGGCCAAAACCCTTTTTTATTAGTTTTAGTCGTCCACGATAATAATTGTGACTAAATTCATAAAATTTAGACAGGGAAAGAAAGGGTATTAACATAAACGAAATCCCTTCAAACCAGCGCAAGCCAAACCATATTGGTACAACACAACGTGACCTCGTCAAAGGTCGCCCGGAACATGAATCAAAGTAAAGAGCAACATAGAAGACGTTTTACAATTTCGGGTTAGACAAGTATCTGATTACCTCTACAGAACAAGGAACAAGGAGAATCAAACCGCAGAAATTAAATCACCAAAAATTGGGCTGAACTACGTTTAGAAAGCCATGCTACGTGATGGAAAATAGCAAGCATCCCATGCTTAAAAATTCTAGTTTTAGATAAATCCATTCTTCCATACTCCCATATAGTCCAGAGATAAAGATCCTCTCCGAGAGGAATATGGGTAGGCAGCAAAAACTTAACAGGTAATACAAAGACAAATGACAAAGATATCATTTCTTGATAAAAAAAAGAATGAATGAATCTGTAACGTATGGTTGTAACAACTGTAAACAATGTATTTAAAAGTACAGAGAAGCTGTGTAAAACCTTGAAGAAAACTTGAAAAGTAAAATGCTATATTTTTCATTTCAAATTATTTTTCAAAAAACTGCAACTACAACAACTCACCGCTACCAACTACTGTTCATATTTGTAGTAAAGTGAATAATGAATAAAGACGAAAACCAAATAGCTTTCCTCGTAATTTCTACGTAGTTCTCATCGTGTACCGCTATAATAGTACAATGGCGATCTTAGTTAGAAAAAGAAACCCAGGTAACCATCGCAAAAACGAGTAAAGAATAACACATCTTAACTACGAGTTCTGCTAAAATAGAAAGCAAACTTTTGAGTTTTGGAAATCATTCAAATTACAGAAGTGGGACGAATGAACTATAAAAGAGTAGGTATATAATTTCTGACTATAATAATAATAATAAAATAATAGCCGACGGTGCTCCTAATCTTGAGGACCATGTGACAACCGTCAGCTCAAGAACGAAAAAGGCAGAATATGATCGTCTGATGAGAGAACATATGGGAAAGGCGATACACTTCCAGTTCTTTCGTCATGTGGAGCGAGAGTCTTTTTCGAGAACTTAGCTTCGCCTTCTTAAAATCAGCCGGTATGAAGTCCGAGACTGAGGAGTTTGTACTGGCATGCTAGGATGGTGTGATTAACACGTTGATGTATCGTAATATCGTCTTTCAGGAACATCTTCCTACTGCCTGTAGAGCGTATAAGGCCCATCCCGCGACACTTATGCATATATTGTCAGCATGCCCCCCATACGTTGTGTCCTTCTACATCAGAAGACAAAATGCAGCCCCGAGAGTGCTCTATTATTATCTAAGAAACTTACGATATTGACAATGCACCTGTAATACCGTATGTCCCCGTTGAGATCGAGTCCGTGGTGGAAAATACCAGATGTCGTATATACTGGAATTATTCGTTTCCCACCACAAGACAGCTCCAAGCAACCAAGCCGGATATAGTTCTGCTGGACTTAGATGTCAAAAGTTTGTATGTCATCGAACTTTCTTGTCCGGTAAACATTACGTCTAAGAAGATCAAGAATAATACTAATAATAGAGATTTCCTGTCCGAGCTTGGAAAACTGTATCTAGGACATAGGGTCAAGTTGGTCGTTTTGATTAATGGGGTCCCAGGCGGGATAAGGGCAAGCTTCGCCCGTGAACTTGAGATCATCGCGGAATGTAGGTCAGTTTCGGCCTCCCTGACCTGCAGAATACAAAAAGCAGTTCTTCTTGGCTCCCTCCACATTGCGAGGGCGCACAAGGTGGTGTAATCCGTGCTCGCCCATCACCAGGGTTTGGGATGGGAGCACGTGGAAGGTCCCTGCAGGTGATGCCAGGTATGATGAGTCACCCGGCCTGAAGTTGGTAGAACCTGTAGGAGATCTGGGAACCGTCCAACGTGAGTGATCGGGTGTTAGATTCTGTTCTACCCCGAGGTGATCGGAGGAGAGCTTTTCAGACAGACCATCTGTCCCTAACGAATAATAATAATAACAATCATTTCATTCAACTAAAATGTAAGTTAGGATACAAATGATATATACTTAAGAAATTTAGTGCAAAAAGATACAATATGAAAGATTGCAACATACATCAATAAGATTTGTGTGCGGGAAAAAAACATATTTTGTATAAATAAGTATTCGTACCAGTGCCGAGCAGACAGGACTACAACATACTCTAGAAATGGAAGAAGGAAAATGTCTAAAGTCAGGGCTCGTACTATGGTACTATCAAAAGAGATGTTGCCATTTAAAGAAACTGATGATGACATCATAACTCGAACAGGGATGACGTAATAAAAAATATACGCATACAAAAAAATGCGCATCAAAAATCTATAATCGACGTCTCCAAGCATTATTTTCTTACTTGCCCAATATAGTATATTATAGACCAAGGTAGAGAAGACGTTTTTCTCAGTCGAGCAGTATTATTTCCCGACATGCGAAGCATGGAGGGAAATAAGTTGTGAGGCTGAGAAAAGTCTTCTCTACCGTGGTTTATATACTATTTTTTTCACTACTAGCACCTTTATTCCTTTCAATTAATCACTTTTACATAAATAAAAAATAAAATGACAGATGCATATATTTATTTCTAAATATCCACAAAAATCAAATAGCCTTGCTCGAAAACAAGGGGAGAGGTTAATTTCAATTGACACTTGGGCAAAACATATTTAAAATAGGCACCTGAATGCATAGCAATTGTTTTTATTATTAACCAGTAGTCAATAATAAAAAATTATTGACCACTAGGAGAGAAATTCATCTTCTGGGCTCGAAAATAAGGTCAATAATGACATCTTCTAATACTAGTAGTGAAAAAAAGATTTTATTGAATTTGTTCAAACCTTTACGTGCTCACTGTTATAACTACTGAAAGTAACACCCCTGATCACAGTGATCCCATAACAATTAGATACGCCAACTTAATGTAAAATTTGACAGGCAGTTTTATGGTTAGTTTGCCTTCGGTTTCCAGGCGGCGCCACCGTAGTAGGGGCAGACGCGACTCTAAAGTGCTTAGAATCAGCTGATTTGTATGATTCCAAGCACTTCAGGGTCGCTTCTGGCAACCGAAGGCAAACTAATCATAAAACTGCCTGCTAAATTTTACATTAACTTGGCGAATCTGATTGTTATGTGATCAGGGGTAACACTAACATTTGCAAAATTCTTCGCCCAATAAATAACCAAATGTTAGCATAAAATCTAGCTCACAATGATAATGATACACTTACCGTATATGTGTATTAATTTTATTTTCGTGATTGTGTTAAAATGGGTCGTCATAGTACTGTAAAAGAAAGAAAATTAGATATTTTTCATTACCAAAACAATAAAACTCTCCGAAAAATTTCTGAAACTTGTAATAAACCCATTGCAACGATCCAGCATGTTATTGAAAGATTTCTATCAGAAAACAGAATAAAGAACAAAACTAGAATCAGCCTTAAAAGGATTTTTATTGCTCAAGATGAACGACGACGAAGAATTACTAGGAAGAAACCTTCCATAAGTAAGAAGAATAAATTAATAGTTACGTATTACATACACAACTGAACACTTGCACAAGGACATGTAATTCTGCAAATCGGTAATATTTAGTGACGAGAGTAAGTACAACTAAATTGTATCTGATTTATGGTGAAAACCTAATGAAGAGTTGAAACAAGAAAACTTGCATCAATATAATGTTGTTGGACTTGTGGGACTGTGGGTGTCTTGGAATGGACTAGATCTGCGCTAGGACCTTTACACTGCGTTGAGGGGAAAATGAACAAGCACATGTATTTGGACATTTTAAAACATCATTTAAAAAGCAGTGCTGAAAAAATGGGATTAGGGGATACTTTTATCAGAAGAACGTTCCTAAACATACCTCGAACCTGGTACAGGAATGCTTGCTGCATAACTGTCTGAATTTCATGAAATCCCTATCTCAATCTCCGAACTTAAATATTATTGAAAATCTATGGGCAATATTGGAAACAGAAATTCGGAAACACAACATTTCACATAAGCAGGATTTTTTAATATTTTCACTGAAATTCTTTCATTTTCATTTATTGTTCGAGGAATAATTTTTTGTTTGTTATTTGTTTAATAAAAACTGTATCACAAATGACTCTTTGAGTATTTCTTGAAAATTATACTGTTAGGCGAGTTATTCCTGAAAACTATTTTTTGTGTTACTAGTATCGTTTTCATTGTGAGTCGCTACAATAATGACGACGTCAAAGTCGGTGTGGCTCACTGCTGAAACTCAAATGGAGACGGAGCGATTGGACGATAAAACTCAAATTAGGCAAGTTAAAATTGGGAGAAAGTTACTTAAATTAAGTTTAAAAAAAGATATAAAACGCTGGTTCAAATAATTTCTAGTCTAAGTCTGTGAAATGAGAAAATCACAAATATGAAATCAATAATAGAAAATTTTAATGGAGTTTCAATAAATGCAGCAATACTATAATGCTATCCAAATTCGGATACTCGCGTAAATGTTCATAATCTGGATATCCCGATTTTCCTTTCAACAATAACTACTTAATGACTTTCAGATTATAAAAATTACCACCTCATTCCCTCACTCAAATCAAACTTTCAGCATATTTTGGAAATATACTATGACATATTTTTACATTTTCAAATCTATCGACTTGCTTATGAAATTAATATATTTGTTATTAAATTATATATAAATCTGTAATAGTTGGTATTACATTCAGATAATAAACCTTTATACCAGATTTCATGTTAGCATTACGTATGTCTGTGTAACTAAACGTAGGTTGGTATTAAATTAATGTGCTTACATTCAGAAACGACCCTAAAATGGATTAGATAAGGTTTACCCAGTAATTAAAGGATATTTACTAGATTATACGGAGGATTAAAAAATATTTAGGAGTCAATCTGTAAAAGTTACATTCGCCACATTTTTATATGCATATTCTAAAACAATTGTGACGCAATTTCCCTTGTTTAGTTTAGGCAAATATATGGTTGAATATAAAACATTTAAATATGAAGAGGAAACTAATAAATATTAGAATTTGAGTTTACGTCGGACAAAAGCTGCTTTTGTTTAGTTCTAAGGATGCACCTTGTAATCTCCTTTTTGCAACTGCAACAACCAACAAACAATTAATTGATACGTGGCATATACTAAGGCAATATGGCATATATTACTAGCAAAAGGCGCTATTAGTTAATCTTTGAATTAGGTTAATGATTTATTATGAATATTTCTTTAAAAATAATTCTTTCTTCTTGATGCATATACGTAGTATATATTTCCTTGCAGCTGCATATTACAGGATAATCTAACTACTATAATAAATAAACAATGTTTGTCTCACCTTAATTATTTATTCTAAAAACAGCCAGGATGTTATGAACTGCAAATACGTTTATTCTTAACGCATGTGCCTCGCATATTACCCGCATATTTAACTAACTGAAATAAGTAAATACAACTCATGTTATCGGTTAATTGCTTTTCATATTCATGTAAACTTTCGAAGTAATTCAACCCTTAAAAACTAAAAACTAGAATTTATGTGAATGCTAGCTGATGCAGATTACTTTCAGAATTAAACATGGTAAATCTGCATTTATATCTCCGTTCTGCAGCCACTACGATCATATGCAGCCTGCCACTGAGTTTATAGGGCTTTATATTCGGTTCCTATTATTTTCTGGCTATAATTTCTGCAACAGAACGTCTGGTGCTAGGATTTCTATTTTATTGTTAAGCCGTTATTAGATTTTGCTTAAAAATTCAGAGGACAATAATTCTTAAGCACTTAAAGGTTTTTATGTAGAATTGGGAGTTTTATGTTTTGTTTTTTTTTTTGCGTTTTTGGTGAATGGTTATGTCTTCCATTAATGAATTTTTTGCAATATTGTTTCAAAAAAAACGAATTGTAAAAATTGTTAAGAATTATTAAGTCGTCTCCAGCAGATAGCAAAAGATTGCTGAAAATAAAACAATTTTTTCTAAGCAATCCCTGCAATAAATTCTGGAAATGTTGAAATTGCTGACTGTCACGCAATTAAATCTAGCTAAACTAACGATTTTCCTGCAAAATTTACGGCCATCATTAATTACATGGTCATTTTAATTTATTATCAGGAACCTTTCATCAGTTTATTTTGTAACGGAACGGTTATTCCCTTCAGAAATAAACCCAAAGTTCCCTTTCTGAACTCGGCCAGTTGAACGTAATAAATAAAATGTTAATACGGTAGAATTGGTGGTTTTTCGACCACGATTTCCGCAACATTTAGTGTAAAATTTAATGGATGGGAATTAATTCTGTTTAATTTCAATGAGCACACAAAGGATAACAGAGGTGAATAGGAATGTCCGTTCCGTTTGGTTACGATGTTTATTGGTGGATTATTGAAATATCTTTGCAAAGGTAAAGCGGATTACCTACAGTTTGCAGTAAGCGAAAAGGAAACCATTTTAATGTGTCGGGAAAAATTAAATAAATAAACTTTTAAAGCATGAAAATGGACAAAAGTGATCTTTGGGGAAATACGCTTGGCAAAAAAATTGAAAGGGATTATCTTCATTTTAAAAAGAATAATTTAATTCGGACAAACTTGTAACTTGATCCGCTTTCGGAACACTTTATTGACAGTTTGGAAGATGTGCAATCTCGGACATCTGCGGTTTCATATGCACCGCACATAAACATCCTTTTCGGTGGACTTTCCTGAAAGAAATATTATTCAATAAAGGAAGCCCTGAAATGTTATTATTCCTATCTTTAGTTTATGTAGAACACAATGTCAATATTTTGTTATATTTCTTTACGCAGGGACTATCTGTTCAGATTTTAAGGTTCCTCCGATGACTACGCATTGAACTTACGTACCCTCGACTACGAGATGGGTTTTTACCCAATGGTTTTCGTTAACTTTATGCCTGGAATTTTTTGGATTGAGATTTATGAAAGGATTCTTAGTTGTCCAATTTAAGTAATATGATGTTAGTGTATTCCCAAGTTATTATCTTTCGGCAAGGAGAAAAACCTCAGAATCCGTTTCAAAATACATTCATATTCAAATAATCACCTTCAAAAGGTACAAACTCGGGGTTCGACCTTCGCAGGCGGCTAAATTGCAAAGCCCCCTAAGACAAAAGAAAAACTAGCTTGTTCCCTTATTTTTACACTAAAATCAACTAAATGCATGTTAAGGATGTAAATTCAAGATTTAAGCTAAGATATTTATTTAATAAAACTATCCAATTACCTAAACAAATAATCCCTCAAAATCCCAACTTCTCAGACGAAATCTCGACAGGAACCTTATTATAGAACTGTTTTCCCGAATGCTACAAATAATACGGCGTTAGAAATTCCTTTATCTCGGTATTAGATTTGAATAATGTGCCAAATTACCGGAAGAGTCGAATACAACTTTCCCATCTCCAGCTGGGTGCGTTTACCGTTTACGAGTTATTATAAGACTTTATTTAACAAACCATTTTGCACGAAACTGAATATAAATTTCGAGTTGACTTCATAAACTCGGCGCGAAAGGGAAACGGGAAGTAAGGACTGCGTAAATTCAATACCGGGGTCTCCGTCGCAGATGGTAGCTATTCATGGATGAAATTATTCACCGGATAAATCCAGGACCTTCTGAAACTTTTAGATTAGTTAGGTAGGTGAACGGTGCGAGTTGAAAGGCCCAAAGGTACACTAAGCCCTGAAACTAGTATAATACAGCAATAAATAGAATTTTCTTGGGAATTTTTGGTTTTACCAATGAGTATATAACTCTTAAAGGTTCAATTTTATAGTACACAGTTCACTTGAACTCTTATAGCTTATACTAATCAGATAATCAGCCATTTAATATTTAATTGAGAACTTTTAGAATCAATGGAGCTGATTTGTAAATTGTAGCATATTTTCTAATTTTGTTGCGAATACGAAGCCTTCGCGTATCTACTAAGAAGTACTAGTGCGCTTGGGCGGTCGTGGCTCAGTTAGTTCAGCGTGCGTCTGACCACTGAGATGTCTCGGGTTGGCTTCCCAGGTCCAAATATACACCTTGACATACCCTCTGTTAGGGTAGAATCAATTTTGTTATAAAAAGAAAAAGGGTTCTATGCTTCTATGCTTACACTATCGTAATAATTATCTGTATTTTAGTTACTGTTTTCGTTACGTTTTATTATTTAGTTTAAATTCTACGCCAGCGCTTGCAAGTCGCTTTTCTTTGCTTAAAGATGTTAAAGATAAACAATCGAAAAATCTATTGAACCTTTACTTTAAACTTAAAAAGGTGACAATAAAGATGTTTCCTCTATGATGCTAGCGGGTTTTGAAGAAGGTGATCGCAGCGACGTTTTTGTTTTTCCCGGCCTGTAGGTCCATTGGTAGGTGTGGTCTGTCAAGAAGAAAGGCCATAAGGATTATTTTCATTTTTGAATGAAGTCAAAGAAGGTGCTATAAAAAATCATTATCCGATTAAGGCGTGCAGTTCACAGAAACTGAGAAGGAGGGTAGTTAATGTTTGGCCTGTAGGTTGTGACCTATTTGTCTTAATGACCAGAACTACACTGGTGATGACAATGTGTGTGGAGTAGTCTATAACATACGCACCAGGCGTAGATGTGGATGTAATCATCTAATCATTGCAATGATCAATTGTTACGAAAATTGCAAAGGAAGTATGAACCATTATAAACGGTTACAAAACAGCTTGGCTACTGGCTAATACTTTTGGACATAATTTATAAACAGGTGACCTTCTTATGTTTTGCCTCTGGTTTCGATTTTTGACCAAAGATAAACTTGTCCATATTTATTCCACAACTGCCTGCCAAATTAGTTTAAAATAATTTTTTGTTACAAAAATGAGGCCCTTGCAATTCCCAAATCACTGCAACGATAAAAGGAAATTTGTAGACTGAACCAGGAATACACTCCAAAAGCTGTTAAATGCAGGGAAGAAGTTTGTGATATCTTGACATGTCTTATCAATGTTTTTAATGCTCACTGGCCTTCGTTAGTACAGAATATTTAATTTTGTTCAAGAACAAGTTAGAAATTTCAAAACTGTGAATCTCAAAATTAGAATGACAGCAGAAGGCCAGAAATTCGCAGTGAAGGTACTGTTACTTTTATATTGAGAAAGTTATACAGATGGTCTCATTAAAAGAAGCTGAGAATATACGATAAACAGATTAGAAGTATTTGAGTCTTTACTATTTCCAGAAGAAAGAGCAGATTTTTCAATCAGGAATTCTGGGTTGATAAAGATTACTAGTATAACACAGCAAGAAATACAATTTTATCAATTTTGCCAATGAATATTAACGCTTATGTAGATGTACAGTGTTATCAATGTTATCATTATGCTCGCTTACACCCTTCTAATAGCCAGACAATTATCAATCTAGTGTTCAAGTTGGGAATTTCCATAACCAATGGTATTTAAACTGACGAAGACAAATATGTATAATTTTTTACGTTTACAAATATCTATAGATTTACAAAAAAGATGGAAAATCAAGAACCTTTTGACACTTGCGGATTAGTTATAATATATAGGTGAATCATAATACCTGAAAACCCCAAAGGTACACTAAGCCTCAAAAGTAGTAGCAGAGCAGTTAAATGAAATTGTCTTGAGAAAGTTTAATTTTATCAATGAACATTATAATGAATAGAACTTCAAAATTATGCATCGTATGTACCTGTTCGCCTCTCTCAATAACCAGGAATATTTACAACTAAATATGCGCAATAATGCCGAATTTCTATGTTTACTACTACTTTATGTCATAAATTCAGGATCTTTTTAATATTTAAGTTAGTTAGCTAGGTGCAACGTGGGAACTGAAAAGCTCAAGGGTATAACAAACCTTGAAACTAGCATAATAGGAAATAAATAGAATATTTGGCGAATTTTTGGTTTTATCAATGAGTATATAATGAACAGTGGTTTAATTTTATGAAATATACTCACGTAAACCTTGCTAATAGCCAGATAAGTATCCATCTAATATATATTTAACTAGGAATCAATAAAGCTGCATTTAAACTGAGTAAATCAAACATGCAAATCTTTTCCATTTATGAAAACAAAAAGTTAACATATCTCTAGACCTACAAAAATTTGATAAATTAAAGAAAAAATTTGATAAATTAAAGACCTTTTGACATTTTTAGATTAGTTATACAGGTGAATCATAAAGCTGAGGGACCTAAAGGCCCCAGAACTAGATTACATTTGTGTATGTATCACTCGACCTGTCTCAGTAACCACAAACATTTAAAAACAAAAGGGGATGTATTTAAATTGAAAAAGTACATAAGCAGATTGATTTAGCTTTAGGAATAACCATTTTTCTATGTTTACTAAAAAATATTTCATAAATTTAGAACCTCGTAAAACTTCAAGGGCAGTTAGGTAGGTGCAACGTGTGAATTGAAAGGCCTAAAACTATATGAAATCATAAAACTACCATCACCATCATCATCATCCCTCAGCAGCGTGCGTCCACTTCTGGAGATAGGCCTCCTCTAATTTCTTCCACCTTTCTCTATTCTGGTCACTCCATCTAGTGGTTGGTCTACCTCTGCTTTTTTCGTCTGTCCTAGGCCACCACTCTGTTAGTCTCTTTGTCCATCTATTATCGGTTGTCCACGCTACGAAGGTGGGCAGGTCAAATAGCGCGAACAAAACTACCGTAATACGCATTAATTAAAATTTATAGGAAATTTTTGTTTTTATCAATGAGTACTTAATGTATATCGCCGGGGTGGCCGAATGCTTAAGGCATTCGACTACGGTGCGGACAGCCTAGGAGTCAAACCCTAGTCGGAAGCTTGGCAGGTGGCCTACCTAGTTACTGAAAATAATTGGAAACCGAAACAAAATAGTGGAGTAGGGAACGTAAGCGGTTGACGAAGGCGTGCTGCTTACCACATCACCTCGTACGTATAAGCGTGCGAGACAACCGGGAATGAAAGTGTTACCTCCGGCGTTCGGGCGGCCAAGGGAACAGCTGGGCTGGCGGTGTCTTCGGCGAGAATGAAATGAAGCGACGACACAAAAGGGTATTTTATTTATATACGTAAGTATATGGACTGACACAAATACAGGAAATGTGGGCTGACAACCCGATTTAAGGAATACGAGCAGGAGCAGGAGCAGGAAGGCCACGGGGTTGATGGACATCAACCGGCGTGCCATGGGAGGAAGTGATACTCAGACCCTTTCTGACTACCACAACGATCCTGGGGTCGAGGTCGGTTGCGGGAGGAACCGGAGCAGGACTGGAGCAGGAGTTGAAGAGAAGTGGACTTGGAGTCGGACTTGGAGAAGGATGTTGCTCTGCTGGAAGTCGGAGATGGAATGGGTCTTGGTCTGACGGACGTCGGATTGGGACTGGATGCCCTTTGCAGAAAACGCTCTGCTGTTATACTTTTCTGGCGACGGGGAAATTGCTAATTGGTAACAAAAGCAACTTAGGAGGCCTTCACCCTCCGTGTTGCCGGCCATACTCCTTCGTGGAGTGTAAGTATAGAAGTCCGATTTTATGGAATACAAAGTACCATTTCAATAATTTTTAATAGTTAGGTGTCCAAATAATAATTGTAATTGTAACAGCCGTTTGAATTCTATTTAAATTAACGAAGACCAATGTGGAAATTTATTAACTTTCAGAAACAAGCAATGTTACTATATCCTGTTAACACAAAAAGGTTTCAAGTTTGTGTTAGTTATTTAGTAAAAATTAATGCCTTAGCTCGCAACTTATTAATTTAATAATTAATGTAAGTATTACACTAATGTTTGTTTAAGGGCCGGTCTTTCCATCTCCTAATAAATTTATTCTCCTATTAAATACCTGTTAATACAATCGTTTCAATGGAAACTATTTGCCAAATAGCTTATTAAGAGGTTTATTAGGAGATGGAAAGACCGGCCCTTAGTCTCTATCAAAAACGTAGTGTCGTTATTTTTTAAAAGGATGGACTGAAACGCGCATAGCGCCGCGCCATCTGACGAATAAATAATCGTCAGTTGATCCTTGGGGCGTTCTTGGCGGCGGTATTTCCATATAACAACAGTTTGTATTGGGTTACGTTATTACGTCAATTAGTTTGAGATTCAACATCAACATGTAATAAGCGTATCGGTAAATACACGGACGTAGCTTCTCTACACATTAAATATTCTATGGTTTAATTAAGGTTACTGCCAGTGAATCACAGAAAACAATTTAAGTAGTTGCGTGGTCTGAATAAGCAAGGAAATCGCTGCCAAAATTTAAATAAGCTATTAAATTTCAAATCCACTTTAGTTGTTAAACAAACCTATACTGTTCTGTGTAATCTAATAAGTTAATTAAAAATCCCTCGATCTTCGATTCCGCGTTTTTTATTAAATTGTCATATACTAAAAGTTAAGTAAAACTGTATCTTATTTAACCCTTAACCCTACGATTTTCAGTTTTTTCGCTTATATTAATGGAATCACAGCGTAACCGCAATAAAGATTTTAAAATCACTAAGTTGATCTTTCAGTTTGATCCTGACACTGACAATGTGCTTTATAGTGTGGTTGCTGTAGACCAAACTGCGGTAGTCATCTATCAAGACCTTATCCTGCGGAAAGTGCCTGATCTATGTGACTGTTCAGCAGTGTTTCATGAGTCCTTTGGGCTGATTTACGCCATTCATATGTCTCCCGTCTCTTTACTGTTGAGGTTTGATCGACAGAATTGATGAACTGCATAAAGTGGCCACGTTCGTTTAATTATCTGTAAAAAAAAACTTTATTTAATGTCCAAGCTGAAATGAGACCAGAATTCTCTCCTCTTCTATTTTTCGTTAAAAATTTAAAAGGCAAAGTGGGGTTTTCATGTTGGAAAAAATCAAGCTTTTAACTTCGTCAGCAAAAATTCCATTTAAACCTCAATAAATCACAACGAACTGAAAATAAACGGTTTAAAAAGCTGTTCCAGAATAGATAAGAGGGAAACAATAAAATTTTCCCCTTAACTGTTATTTTCGATCGTAGCCACGGCTCTTGATACATCCTTTTTGATAGTCAAGGTCTAAAACCTACTTTAAATTATTCAACTGAAGTTGAGTGCTTTTATTTTTATGTGCTCGAAAGCATTCAGATTTGCAAATCATTTCCCTTGATAAATTGATCATATTTTAGTTCTTTCAGAAATATGAAGAGTTTTATTATGGTTGCAAAGAAACTTTATTAGTAGATATTTTATTATGGTTTTTAATATTAGTTGGGTTGTTTCGTTACTTTATGAAGCCTTTTTGCAACTATTTATTCCTTATTTAAAGAAAATATTTTGCAGAACAAAGCAAATGAATACCGCGAAAGCAAACAGTGAGAAGAGGAGCCAAGAAAATTGGTTTCAAGTCATTCATCTTAACGTTTTAAATTAACCAAGTTTAGCATTATTCTAAAACAAGCCAAAATCTAACTGAAAAACAACAAAAGAGCAGCTTTGTTTGTTTGGTTTTTATTTATTTTAAGCTCCTTTTAGAAGCCTTCCAGACTATGCGGCAAAAAATTATTGAAGCTGTTTATCATTTATTTATTTAACTCTTCTCCAATAAAAAAAGTAGGTCGCTTCAAACATCAAATATAAAAAAAGGAAACGCCGTAAAGTATCAAAATATCTGGACAAATAAATAATTTACTTCTTTTTCATCTTTGAAACGAGTACTGGCTCTTTATAAATTTGTACTAAGCAAGGTATTGTTTTATAAAATATCAGCTTTCTTTGTTTTGTCCTTTACTGTAACCTCAATTTACAAAAGCGCCACATTATGAACATCAAACTGTCCCTATAAATCGATTAGTATGAACTTTTATTAACTCTAAAAATTTAATATGAAGCTTGATTAAATAAATTTTCGCCGACAAGCTCTAATATTTCATGAAAATCTGTAATTTTAAAGATTTTCATATTTTACAGGTAGATGTTATTAGTAAAATTATCATATAATTATGATATAATCCTAGGGGTTGCTAGTAACAATACGTTTTAATTTCCTTCCCAAACTAATGAAATAATTACGTACGTATTGTAGGACGTAAATGAAGGAAGCATGATATATGAAGTGCTTACATGCGTTAAACGCTAAAAGTTCTTCGGTGAACAAGGATGAATATTTTCCCCGAGGGTGTTTCTAAGTAGTTAAAAGGAAGTAATTTTCATGATTTATATCGGGATTTCGGGTAGAATATTACCAGTATGACCTCGAATATAGGCGAAAATGAGGAAGAAATTAATGAATACCAAATAGATTGTTTTTATAGGTAAACAACTTACATTAGAAAATTAATAAGTACATAACATACCTAAATAAATCAATAGCTATTTATTTTCCAGTAAATTGAACAGATTGCTGCTAAATTTTTTAAAAATAGAACAACAAACATGTCGTAAAAATAGTAATGTTCTTACAAAACCTAAACCGTAATAATGAAATTGTTGCAGCAGCGACCGAAGTATTGGAAAATGAGCCGCCCACTTATATTGGTAATCGTTTCCACGTGCATTTGACAAAAGATGTTACATAGAAACGTGAACTTAGATACATCTATACATACTCGTAATAACGTTTTAACCGTGGACTTTTCAAAAATTCGGCAGTTCTTACCTGTAGCCAAAAAGAAATATATCAAAAGCGTAACTATATGGACAAGGCAGATAATATTCCCAGACAACCCGTTCTGAAGGCTTCTGAAGCAGGTGGTGGGAATTTTAAAATATTTGAAATAATATTTAGAAATTTTTGAAGTTAAATGTAAATAAAGTTTAATTCCTTTGTTATTACATAATATATTTATTGTTTAGCATTAGAAATCTGGGCGGGAGGCCCATGGCCTGTGCCACTGACTATCTTCCTCCGTACTTTTCTGTCTTGGGTTTTCTTTTTCCAATTAATAATTCACATAAGAGACATGGTCTATATCCAGCCATCAAACAAGCAGTACCTACGGTAAATCGACGCCCTTCAAGATGATGTCCCAGTGCATACATGTAAGATTGTTTTCTATTTAACTTATCTGTAATTTAAAAAATATTTGTGTAAATTATTTAAATTCACTTGGTCAAATTTTCTAATTTTTAGAGGCGCCTCTATTTTCGTCAGTCGGTTTGATGCGACCTTGCCGCTGATTGGGTAAATTTTAAATTCAACGGAAAGGCGCGAAGGGCGAGAAACACGCGCAGTAAACAAATAAAAACATAACCTAGTAACATTGCGTTTACACGTTCGTTTTTCGTGCTTTTCGTCTGATTAGTGTTATATTTTATTAGTTATAAATATTTTTAATTATGTCCTGTTCCCAAGAGAGCAGGTTTTGGACCTGATTGAGTTGTATAAACCACAAATTAACCTTAATGTTTAATCAAATTAGATGTATAGTCTGACAACAGAGTTTGAAGGTTTTGTCAAACTGGTTACTTGTGACGTCATTAAAACAGTTTGTTTAGTCTAGTTTGTCAAACTGATTGATAGTGTGACATAGGCTTAATGTAATCAAGACAGGAAGAATAATTTATATTAGTTTACTTTGGATTGAAACCTAGATTAATTTGTTTAACTTTACTTTGAAGCTGGACTGGACGTAATAATTTATATGACTTGACTTTAATTCAGAACTTAGAATAGTTTTGTATTCCCTTTGAATTGAGACTTAGAACCATGTATATTATTTTGTAACACTAAAGCACAGATATGAAATACATGAATGTTAGTTGAATTTGACTTTGAATGAAAAACCTCTCGTAAAAGGCAAGCAATATTCAAGTGGCGACGTGGGTCAAAGACTCTACCTAAATTATTAAAGTAACTTATTTATATTAATTTCTAACAATAAATCAACCCCCCACTTCGCCACATAATCACGTTCGTTCTTGGATTTCTTTGTTCATCCTTCTCTCCCATTTATCCTGAACTCTTTTGCCTCCATAAACTCTCCTGCGCATTTTCCGCTCTCATATTCGTAGCATTCTTTGTTTTGTTGTGCCCAATGTCTACACTTTTCTTGCGAAAATTACTATCGGCCTTATAACCGTTTTATAGATTCTCAGTTTAGGTTTTCTTGAGATGTTCTTACTATAGATCAGGCTCTTTAATGCATCGACACTGTGATTTCCTAACATATACTATTATAAAACCCTGCACCTAAATACGTGAATTATTGTACCTCTTCAAAAATATGTGTTTTCATTTTATTTGTCACTATTTCCAGTTTTCCTCTTCCATCAAACTCTCAATCATTCCACGTCATAACTTTTGTTTTATCCTTTTCTATTTGAAGACTTTTCCCCGAATCCTCTAATGTCACTAACATTTCTTCTAATTCTTTCTTGCTTTGTTTTATAACTGCCACATCTGGTGATGTGCATATGCCCTTGTACGAGATATATCATTCTTTTGGAAATAGGTGCTCTTTATTACCATAATTATTCTTCTCTATCGCAAAGTCTATTAATAATTGTCAATTTTTATTTGTATTTTTACGTTTGCTGTATTCAGCTATGGTCTTCTGGCTCAATCTCCGTGTTTGCGTTTGCTATTGCTATTTTAAGATCGTACTTTGATATTCCGTATCTAGTTTGTTATAAAACTCATTGGTGCATGTACGTTGTACGTATCTTGATTATGGTGATATTTTGGTATTTACATCTTAACCTTAGACTATATAGTGTCTTCGATATAAATTTAAACTCAATTACCGTTGTTTCGATTATCTTGTGTATAATGAATTCCTTACCTAATATTCTTTCTTCTTCTCAGCTATTAAAGTAGATCTACTCATCAATTTTCCTAATCATGTCCTCTTTGTCATTACGTAAATAACGTTTTTTTCAATTGTGTTTACCTAATTGTTTTTATGACAGAGAATTGTAATAAATTGGCAACCCATTCAACTACAGTTTAGAGTTAAGTTAACAACAATTATTCAAGAAAACGTGTTTTCCAAGCGTGGCTAATTTCAAACGCCTGTTATTATCTATTATTCGATTCAAACAATTAAATCTGAAACATGCGATTATTTAGTTCAAAAGTTCAACCGCATTAAAAATAATAGTAATTATTTAATTATTAACAATACTTCACTGTAAAGGTGCTAATTAGTAAAAATTTAGAATTAAACTTGATATACAATAAAATTTCACTGCAGAAATTTCGTGTTGTTGTAAAATCCAACTATTTTCAAATATTTAAATAAAATGCTTTTATAACGAAGCCTTTATATTCCTGCTGCCAAATTTATTCTGTGAATGATTAATGTGTTTTGTTTGAAAAACGCGTTTTAGTAAAATTCTGTTTCAAAGCCTTCATTCGGTTTACGTACCGTATAGTTTAGGGGTTTTAAAATTGCCTTGCCTACTATCTTTGTAATGGTAAGCCATTAAAGGGTCTGTTTACAAAAATGCGTCAAGTGAAACTTAATATAATGTATAATAATTTTGCAGTATTTAGTTACAAAACGGTTTTTCGGGTGATTATTCTTAATTTGTGCAAACAAAGAATTGAAAATTTTCTTTTTAAATTAGAAATTTTAGACGTTTAGGACCAAGAGGTATAATTAAATTTCAACAGATAGTACGAAATAGCTCAAAGCATTTTAGATAAAAAATATGTTTAAAGTATATAATTTGTAAAGGTTGAATTTTCCAAAGTTGTTAAGGGATATGCCCGTTAAAAATTATTAATAAAATTCAAAATTAACCCTTTTTCGAACCAGATTTTCCATTTTCTGTTAAATTAAACTGTCAAACATTTATTATGGATACAATAATTTTAATCAAGTTTGGCCGGCCACAAAAATATAGTGAAGCACAGAATGCTGTATATTTAATCCTCTGTGTTGAAGATAAGCTTATCAGATCATTAAAAAATCATTTCTTGATTAACTGAAGGTGGTTTTTTCTTATATATTATGACTTATGACACAACAAAATTTAAAAAAAAACAGGCTAGTATTACAACACAAGTTTGGAACTCCAATCAATAAATACCAATTATTAGATTAAATCTCTCAAATGTTACCAGAAATAATTGAATTACTTTGAAAAAATGGTTTTTATATCTTTTTATGTTAGGAAAATAAGTTAGAAGCATTTGCGAAAATCAAAGCAAAAATGTTGTTTAATTCTTTTTGATTTACTGTTATTTCCAATCGGTTACAATAGTAAAGGTAAAGTGCTGAAAATTACAGCTTGTATTAAAACAAAACGGAGCCTGTAATCTCATCCAATTAGCCACACAGAACCCTGTAAACACCACAGATTTTCTTGTAAAGTATATTATTTTTAACTTGTACTGTTCGAATTTACCTTAAAATACTTAGTTTAGTATCTTAATTAGCCAATATTTTACCAAAGACGAAAAAATGAGAATATTTTTGTTTGAGCCAATTATTGCTTTGTTTGACCTCTTTTAAGTACAATCAAACTTTTGTTATAATATTCTTAAGTCTTAAAATAATACAAAGATTTCTCATTTCTTTGGGAAATACTATAATTCATATTACGTAAAATTCCAGACTTCGCCACTTTTCTTCTGCTACCGCTCTTTCAAACTCTTCTTCTTTTACCCTGTTGTGTATCCAGCCTTTGGATTTATCATTTTCTTTGTGTTCTCCTTTTTTGTCCTTTTCTATGCTATATGTTATGCAAGCATGGTAGGACAGGCTTTCCTGATCTTCCACTACCCACTTCGATATCTTGCTGGCTACCTTCCTGGTTGCCACTGTTATATCTATGTAGGAGCCCTCTTCCTATCTTCTAAAAGTCGGTCTACTTCCGTCATTGATTATTATGAGCCGCTGCCTCAACAGTATCTCATGTAGATACTCTCTTTACCTGTCTGTGATGTGCCCACCCTATGCAGCGTGCTTGGAGTTTAAATGACCTGCTATCACTACTTCCCGGCTTCTGCTCCTTATCAGCCCTTCTAGGCTGTCGACATAGCTTTCATACTCTTGTATGTTAACATTTGGTGAGATGTCCGTTGAGTACATATCGATTTCATTCACCGTTACCCTCACTCTCACCCTCTTTCCTGTTTTTTCTATCTCTTGTGCTCCGGTATTATCTTTTATCATTATTGCGCATCTTCCTTCTTCCTTCTGGTGCCAGTTTGTTCTCTTGGGGTCTTTATACGGTTCTGATATAATTGCCATTAATGCCCTGCAGTGGTTTACATTTATTTGCATCACTTTTGCTTCCATTTTCTATCTTCCTTCTTCGCGGCCTCCGCCCCCATTTTAAAACTCTTGCTTCCCATTTCGTGACTCGTTTTCTCTTTTTCCCACTTCACGCATACATAACACTTTGCTTGGTTTTTGCAATGTTCTCTTTTATGTCCCCGTTATCCGCACTTCCAACATATCTCCGTGATTTTCTCTCCTTCGCAGTCTCTAGATCTGTGCCCGAAGGCCACGTATATCATTGATCGGATTTTCTCCTTTCTCTTATTTTTGCGATTGTCCACTCTATTTTTATCTTCTCCAGCTCTAATAGCTTGGCCACCATGCTATCTCCTGTGGTTAAGCACGCCATGTTTCTGCCCTCGCCTATTTTTTTGATGTACCTTCTTCTCCAACTTCCTTTTTTATAGCCTCTTCCACCTCATTGTCATCCGTCGCATCGTCCAATCCCACTACGTCCAGCAGTCTAACTCCCTCCCTCGGTACTCTTGCCTGCGCTTCTCCATTTAGTCCCGCTCCTATGTTTTCGCACAGCCTTTGACGGGCTTCCTTTTCCGTTCTCCGGTGGGCTTCTAGTAAAATGTTCCCCACTTCTTGTGTATTTTACGCTACTTAGTGTAACCTCTTCCTCTTCTGGTCTGATTTCTTTTCTAATTCTTTTTAAAAGTTCTTTCCTTTCCAGTCCTTCCCTGGTTGGCTGTAGCTAACACGTTAACTATTGCTTGAACCTTTTGTTAAAATAAGTTCTAGTTAATTGGTATTTAACTAGAATTTAGCGTTAACAAACGATTGATAAACTGAATTTAACATTTAACTTGTGAGTAACGTTAACAAAGACTTTAACCACTGATTGATAAACCGGCCCTTAAAGAGTAACAGTTTACTAAATAATGTCTCATTTCTGGTTTCGTCTAGACATGCAGTTCGATTTGGCTAGCTAGGTTAACTAAAAGACATATCTGTTTCGTTAATTTTGCAGAAACTAGTTTCTCACCTAAAAATTAAATTTTTAATAATTTCTGACAATTTTATAGATAGTTATAAACAAATATAAGATGAAATTGTAAATGTTTCATTAATTCCTGAATATAACCAGCATTTATTTGGTTTTACCGTTTAAACAACTGATATCTTAATTTTAAGTAGTTAACTTGATATTTGGTAATTTAAAATTTCTAATTAAATATTTATAACATTTGTCTTGATGATTCTTATCTTATATGTAGAAAATTAACGAGATTATTTAAACTATTTGGGGAGATCCTATTTTTCCTATGAAAGCGCCTGAAAACCTTTATATTATTTAATACAGTGTGTCCCCGGATGGAGTTGACAAGACGACCAAAACCGTTATTTTCGATTTTACGACAAAAAGTCATTCTTTGTAAAAATTCTGCGTGCCGAATTGACGAGTTTTCTATTAAAAAATATTAGATTAGATATACAGGGTATTAATAAACTAAGAAAACATGAAAATGCTTCAAGAGAGAATTATTCTGCATTTTAGAGTTAACTGTAAATAGAAAAAGTTCCTTAAAAACATACAAATAGTTTAAATACAAAATTTCAAGTCTAAATTTAGATTGTTATAGTTGTATTGTTTGAAGTGTAATCAAGATAACTAGTTATCTTGAATTTAATTATGATAATTCTAAATTAAATTCTGTCGATCACAGGCTGCTGTGCTAATATTGAACGTCATTACGTGTAGATTTTTCAATACGGAAGAATTGCACTTCTCTCTTGAAGCATTTTCATGTTTTCTTAGTTTATTAACACCCTGTATATCTAATCTATTTTTTTTTAAATAGCAAACTCGTTAATTCGACAAGCAGAATTTTTTGTAAAGAACGACTTTTTGTCGTAAAATCGAAAATAACGTTTTCGGTCCTCTTGTCAACTCCATCCGGGGACACACTGTATAATTTCAAACTAGATGTAAACCGTAGAATAAAATATCGATATATTGATTGATTTAATTAAATCGCGATACAGAATGAATTGATGTATCGAATTAATTGATATATCGTATAAATCCATAAGTCTGATGATTCAATACGTAGAAGAAATTGACGTATTGATGCATCAAATACTCCACATGTAAATACTTCAATTTGATGGTTTGCTTAGGAAATACGGATTTTGTGAAATTAATAAGTGAAAATATCTTAAAATATCACTTAAGCCGATATATTGCTAATGATTAGTTCGATACACCGATATACATGGATATTTCGATACATCGATATTTTTAAAACTTCATATCGATATTCGATACATCCGTGGGTCGAATTTATATCGATATACCGCAAAAAAATCTCAGCTGTCTTAAAATCTACACTAAAGCTTAGCTTTCAAAATAGAAATTTGCTACTAAAATATGCAAATGTGAGAATATTTATAATAATCTTATTCTAGTTATTCAGAATCGAATGGAATGTAAAGAAAATATGAGTCATAAAGTGCTTACTTCAAAAATACGTAGATGTTGGCCATGCTCAAATAATTATTTAATTTAGAAAAGATAACTGGAAAATGTATTGTAAAAGAAACTGTCTTGAATATCTTCTTCTTCTTCATGCCATATCCCTTTTAGAACGTTGACGAGGGGGATCAAAGCCACATTTTTAAATGACTTGGCGCCGTGAACTTTGTAATATCCCCCTTATACTAGGGAAATGTGTTTTCTGCAGTGGTTTCCCGTTGCCTTCTGCAGAATTTGTGACCGTGTATTAAGTGTCTAGTACCTATATGTGTCTTGTTACTATCTGAAGTCGACCACTCCGTAGAGCGAATCATTAATTAAACCAGATGATTAAATGGCTTCACTCGCTCAAGTACCGACCTCGAACAGTGGGGAATTCTTTGTAAAAATCCTTACCACTGCATGAGATTCGAACCCAAGACTCCTAGCTAGGAGCCCAGCGCTTTTACTCGCTTTTACCACTGCGCCAACGAGCTTCTCTTGAATATCATAGATTGTAAATTAAAGAGATGTTAGTAAATTTTGTTTTTGAAACTCAGAAATTAATTGTAAGTTTAATATACGTATTTAATGAGACTAATTAATTGTTAATTCAAAATCGAATTAGCACTTCCAGGAACTTGCTAATTTAGGCTCTAGTTTGGAATCATTCAAGTTAATCTACAAAATTTGAATGTAAAAACTCAAATTTGAAATTTGATCTCAAAACATCAAATTTGATCCTAAATTTCGTACATGAAAAATTAATGTTTAACTATTGCCCAAAGACTTTCTTTCGGTTTTAGTTTAAACCATAAAGAATCATAAAGTTTATGTGAAATTTATAAATCTTAAGTTTAGGTTCAAATTTAGCATCTGCTTTTCCAGAACTAAAATAAATCGAACTTCAAATAAAAAATTTGATTTTAAGCTTAAAATTCATACTCAGGGGGTATTTGGTTTCAAAATAGTGTGAATTAAAAATGTAAATCTGAGCACCATTGAGTAACGATTCGGTATATTCATAAACTTCCTTATTAAGGGGTTCATATTTTAATTCAGATTTCTGATTTGGAACTTTATTCCGCAATCAATATTCTAAGTCCTAATTAGAATTGAAATTTGAATCTGCAGGCAGTATTCGAGGTTTGAATTAGATTCCCTAAAAAGATCGAATTTGTTAGATTCGAATCTTAAACTGAGATTTAATAAATTAACCTTCCTGCAAGAATTTTCAGACAAAAATTTTATTCTTTCTAATTAATTTTAATTAATATTGTTAACGACAGTAATCCATCAAATTATTGTAAAATCTGTTAAAAATAAATATTCTAATAAATCCAGTAAAGTGCGCCGATCTTCGTTTTACAGAAAAGTTTTCATCCCCGAGACTTTATATTTTGCTGTGTATTGAAAGCATACAAAAACGTTTTAAAAGTTTCAGAACATGTAACTGTTTCGATAGCCACCGTTTTTCACCTTTTGTCTCCTTTATTCTGAGGGTATCTGTTTTCAGCAGAGCAATATGTTCGTTCAGAAAACTTAGTCAATCTGTTGCAGCAGATTTACTCACGCTCGATCATGCAGAAGATTTTCAGGAGAGCGAGCCTGAAAAATAACCCCGGTTTTACCGGCGGCGTCATTTTACACTAGATTTTCAAAACAGTGGAACCGAAGTTGGCAACGGAAACTTGAGCAACAACGAGTACGATTCAAAAGTTCAAAGCCGTGTAAACGACAGCACGAGAAGATAAGAAACTGCTAGTGTTCACTCTAATGCCTCCGTAATAGAAAGATTAGGTCGGGCACGATGGAACTTGAGTAAAAGGGCAAAAGGAAACGCAATACCTCGAGGAAACCATGCAGGAATCCGACTGTTAGGTTTATTGTGAGCCAAGTTTTATGTCTTACAATAAACTTGTCGCTCTCCGGGGTTATTGTGAGTGTGACCCGGAAACTAACTCGGAGAAAATTCGTCTCTAAAATTTTGAACTAACCTCGATAAAATAAATAGGTGCCTCGACAAGAACATTTGCCAGCTGCCTATACATGTCGGTACCTGTATAAAATATTCCGAAATGCGCACTGAAAAAATAACTTTATATTCTCTATCCACGTTACACAAATTTCAGTTCCGGAAGAAAAAGCTTGACCTTTTTACTTTTCCTTTTCGCCTGTCCTTCGTTCTCGCCTATTAAATTAGAACGGTAACGAGACAACACGGGATTAACAAAAACAAGTTCGATTCTCTATAAAAAAACAGTAAATGAAACGGAAGATTTGCGAATTCAAATTTGAAATTACCAATCAAGTACAGATCGTACTTTTAAACAACACCGTCAAATTTGGTCAGGAGTTCTTTAGTACTTTAACGTTGCAGTATAAAATAATTATAAGTGAGGAGTGGAGGGACTACTTCGTGACCAGCTTGCACAGGGTTCGAATCCCCTTGTCAGTAAATTAATCAACAACCAACTACAATAATTACTTAGTAAGTGCGACTTCCCAATTATCAATGGTAAAAATAAGTATTTCCATTTGAGATGAGCTCACAAAGGCCGATCTGTGGATACGTTTATTTTAAAATTTATTCATTCATTTATTATTTATATATTTCAGTTATTTATTTATATGAAGGGAACTTTTTGCCCTTAAAATCATTTTAAAAGGCCTTGATGGTAAATTAATAACGAAACTCCCTGAAGCTTGGCAGAAACAAATAAAAAATAAAATTGGGTCAATTAAGATTAAATTTTTAACAAAACGTTTTAATACGAATCACGGAGGAATATAATTATGCTGAAATTTAAATGAATTCTGTGGTTTTATAAAAGAAGGGTTTCTAAATAATTTACAAAAAATTTGAATAATTTAAATGGCGGGTTTAATATTAATTTGCAGAATTTTTTATCGTAGATTACCTTGCTAACTTTTGTGTAATTTTGCACTTGTTAAGAATTTACGTACCTATTACGTTATCTTTTAGTAGTCAACAAATAAGATTTATTTTTATAAACTGTCACAACCTTTCTCGCTTAATTTAAAACACTTTAAGGATAAGTTACTTGTCATGTATTTTTTCATAGAAAACTTTCTCCTTTTTTTGCAACTTTTCGAATTTTCTCCTTTGTTAGTAGTTTTTAGATCATAAATCCTAGATCCTAGCTTATTTTTATGTTACTTGGCTTTTTTTTGAAATCTCTATAAGAGTAATTTACATAAAAACCTTTAATTAATTAAGAATAATACTAATAAGTAGTTTAAATAACAATTCGCATTTTTTTAGAAATTCGAAAATAGTTTTTTTCTGAAAGTGTTACCTTGCTTGCAATGTGAATAAATTAAGAATAATGGCGATTATTCATCTGAATTTGTTTAAAAGTTTGATCTAAGATTGAAGCCGAAGTATATTATTTTGAACTTTGCTTCTCAATTATCACACAAGAAAGCTGTTTCTTTGAACATTTTACCTAAAAATATTTTTGTTTATCTTATTAAAATATGCAATTTGGGTTATGACAAACTTATGAATCATGGCAATTATTCATCTGAACTTGCTTCCAAGACCAAGACCCAAGACTGAAGCTGAGAGATGTTTTGAAATGTTGTTCTTAATAACTACACAAAACCAACTGCTTTTCTAAAAATTTTATCTGAAAACCTTTTTAGTTATTTTATTAAACTTTGCAATCTTGACTTTACTTGCAATAGGACAAAATTAAGAATCATGGCAGTTATTAATTTGAAATTGTTTAAAACCCTAATCTAAGACTGAAGCCGAAAGATATTATTTTGAAGTTTTGGTTTGAATAATCAAACAAAAACGGCTTTTTTTCTGAAAATTTTACCCACAAATATTTTTATTTATTTTTTAAATTTTGTAATCTTTGCCATTTGTTTACAGCGTGACAAGATTAAGATTATTCGTCTGAAGTTGTTTAAAATCTTGTTCTAACACTGAAGCGAAAAGATATTACCTTATTTTGTTTTAAATACTTAAAATAATTTTTCTTTATATTACTAAAATTTGCAATCTTGGTTATGCTTATAGTTAATGCGATAAAATTAAGAACCATGGCAACTATTCAGGTGATTTTGTTTAAAACCTTAATCTAAGAATGAAGAAGAAAGATATTATTTTGCAGCTTTGATTTTAATAGCCACATAAAAGCACCTTGTTTTCTGGAAATGTTAGCTAAAAACGTTATTGTATATTTTATTGACTATGCTTACAATATGACAAAATTAAGAATCATGGCAGTTATTCATTTCAATTTGTTTAAAAGCTTAATATAAGACTGAAGCTGAAAGAAAATTTTAAGTTTGGTTCCTACTATTCACACAAAAGGAGCTTTTTTCCTGAAAAGTGTTTTTATTATTTTATTAAAATTTGCAATCTTGGCTATGCTTACAATGTGATAGAATTAAACATCAGGACAATTATTCATCTTAATTTGTTTAAGAGCTTAATCTAATTCTGAAGCTGAAAGATGTTATTTTGGCGTGTTCTTCTTACTAATCATACATGAACCAGCTGTTTTTCTGAAAGATTTACCTAAAAACAATTTCGTTGATTTTATTAAAATTTGCTATCTTCACTTTGTCTATAATATGAGAAAATTAGTAGTCATGCCAATTATTCATCTGAATTTAATTAAAAGCTTAATCTAAGACTGACACAAAAAATATTGTTTTGCAGTTTTGTTCGTAATAACCACACAAAAGCAGCCAGCCTGTGCTCTGAAAGTTATTCCTAAAAATATTTTTGGATATTTTACTAGAATATGCAGTCATGACTATGCTTATAATGTGATAAAATTAACAATCAGAACAATTATTGCTCTGAATTTATTTAAAGCCTTAATCCAAAACTGAAGGTGAAAGTTGTATTGAGGTATTGAGGGTTTCTTTTTAAAAATCACATAAAAAGGACTTTTCTACAAATTTTACCTATAACTGGTTGATTATTTTATTAACATTTACTTACAATATGATAAAATTAAAATCATGGTAGTTATTCATTTGAATTTGTTTAAAAGCTTAATCTTGATCCTGAAAGATATTATTTTGTAGTTTTGTTCTTAATAATCGCACAGAAGCAGATCTTTCTGAGAATTTTACTTAAAAATATTTTACATTATTTTATTAAAATTTCTAATCTTTGCTCCGCTTACAAATTGGAAAAATTAATGATCATGCCAATAATTTATTGGAATTGGTTTAAAAGCTCAGTCTAACATTGAAGCTAAAAGATACTGTTTTGAAGTTTTTCGCAACAAACATATAAATGCAGCTCTTTTTCTGAAACTTTTACCTAAAAATATTTTTGTTTATTTTTTCAAATTTTCAATCATGATTTTAATTATTATACGACAAGAGTCATGCCGATTGCTCTTCTGAATTTGTTTAAAAGTATAATCTAAAACTGAAATTCAAAAGTATTGCTCTGTTTTTCTCTGACAATTGTACCTAAAATTTATTCATCTGAATTTGTTTAAAAGCTTGATCTAAGACTGAAGCTGAAAGTTATTTATTAGTTTCGTTCTTAATAATCACACAAAACCAACGTGTTTCAAACAATTTTACTTAAAAATGTTTTTGTTTATTTTATTATTTATAATTATAATTAATTTATAATTAAAAGGTGTGGTAAGTTGTTTAAAAGCTTAAATTAAGGCCGAAGCTGAAGGATATTACTTTAAATTTTTGTTCTTAATAACCACACAAAAACAGTTGTTTTTCTGAAGATTTTACCCAAACATCATTAGAATTTACAACCTTGGCTATGCTTATAACATGACAAAATTAAGAATCTTGTTGATTATTATTCATCTGAATTTGTTTAAAAGCTTAATCTAAGACTGAATCTGAACTTTTATTTTGATGTTGCATTCTTAATAACTACACAAAACCAGTCTTTTTTATGAAAATTTTATCTAAAAATTATTTTACTAAAATTTACGATCTTGGCTGTGCTTACAATAAATTATGATCAAACTAAAAATCATGACAGCTATTTATCTGAATTTGTTTAAAAGCTTCTTTTTTTAAATTTTACGTAAATTTTTTTTTTATTATTTTACTAAAACTTCTATTCTTGGCTATGCTTACAAGGTGACAAAATTAATATCTTCGCTCTTATTTATCTGAATTTGTTTAAAACCTCTTAATTTTTAATCTATGACCAAAGCTGAAATATATTGTTCTGATATTTTGTTCCTAATAATCATACAAAAACTACATTTTTTTTGAAAATTTAACCTAAAAATCTTGTCTTTTTTTTAATTAAAATTAAAAGCTGAAAAGTATTACTTTTAACTTTCGTTCTAAATGGCCCCATAAAAACTTGTTTTCTAAAATTTTACCTAAAAATTCTTTCGTTTAATTTATTAAAATTTTCAATTTTGACTATGCTCACAATATCATTATTATGTAATTATTAGGTCTTTGTACCTACAGCTTCATGTAAGTGGTAAATAACCGTTTGTATCTTGATATCACTAAAATTAAACTAAATTAACTTAATAAATATAATAAATTAAAAATCAAGACAATTATAGTCTGAATTCGTCTAAGAGCTTTATCTAAAACTGAAGTTGAAAGATATTATTTTGAGGTTTGTTCTTACTAATTACATTTAGACCCTTTGTTTCGTTTCGTTTCCAATTTTTCAACATTGAACAAATAAAACTCCTTGCTTTTATTTTAACTAGAACTAATCTACAAATACACTGGCGATAATTTTGTTTAAGGAATTTTTAGGATTTGACTACAGGAATTAAAAAGTTTTCCTGTTATTAAAATATGAATAAAATAATACAGAGTTTAATTCTATTCAAAATCACTTTAACAAATCATTTGTTTATTAGTTTATATTAAAATTGCTGAAATTTATTGTTATTTTTTTTTGGAAGACGCAAGAAAGGCGAATGAATAGAAATATTGCAGAAACGAGTAAAACTGCCTCTCCTTTTGTGTTCTTTGTAAACTTCAAAATGTAAGCTAGCTTTAAATAATAAAGTTTTTTACGTTACAGGCAAGTATTGGAGCCATTTTACATTTTAATTTTGTTTTTTAATCTAGCCAGCAATTGGAAACAATGTTAATACTTAAAAGTAAAAGTGGAATATTTCTTAAAGGATTTATCACTATTATTGAAAAACCACCTTGCAAGAATATTTAGAACTCACCCACTTGCCTGATATAGACTTTAATAAGTTCACCTTGATCTATTTATCACAGACACAAATTTTATTTTTATTTTTGTTGCATCACGCACTTCTACTTTTTGTACGCTTACCCAGGATATAACTTTATTTTTACTTTTAATACTCGCAAACTCACAAACTCAGATTAAACAAATTCTCAAAAATGTGAATTTTAAAAGTGACTAGTAAAAAGTGAAGCATATCGAAGCTAAGTAAAATGTCTGTTTTCTCAAAACACAATCTGATGCAATAACCCGCCGTGAATACAACGCTCTAATAGAATGGATTTTGTTGTGTTTAACTTACAACCGGCAATGAACTTTGAGCAATGAATTCAGATTTCTGAATTATTTTTTTTTGGTCGATTAATAAAATTAGCAATGGAAATTGGGTATGTAATGCCGTTTTATGTTTTAATCAAGTCTTCAGGATATAAAACTAATTTACAGTGCAAAAGCTTTCTGTTTAAAAATTAAATATGAGAAGCGCTTCATATTTTTGCATAAAACTTACAAATTGCAAAAACTACGAATTTCATTATTAAACAAATCAGAGCACTTGGAAATTCTGTAAAATCAAGGATTTAATTAAGTTTTTATACACAAAATGCAAATGTTTACATTTACATTTTGTTTTCACTATTTTATACAGTTGTAAAGCTGATAACAAACCCATCCTCGTTTGGCGAAAAACAATTTCAGTTGGTTAATTGCATTAACCTTCTGTAAGCATCATACTTTTGCAACTTCATCTGGAGGTAATCAAAATAATGATTCGCAACTGTAATGTTGTCTTTCATCACTTGTGAACCGCCTTGTAAAGCTGCTCAACCCATTTTGCAATTACCATGTGATAAAAACAACTACAGATTTGTAATGCTTATTTCAATTTCTAGGTGGATATTGATACTTAGATCTAACTTGCAAATTTTTATTTTTGATGCAAATAATTTTATTACAAAGCCTAACAAATGATTTCAGCCCAACAAACGGTGGAAACAAAGGAAAATGATTAAATTTGTTATTTTTAAAATGCCCGTATTTAGAATCTGAAAGGGTTTGGGAGGATAATTGGGGTATCTTTTACATAAGAAATTTTCTTTTAGTATTTAATTACAATCTTGACTGTTTTAACATTGATGATGCCCGTCAACTTCAGATAATTGGTTTAAGGCGGTTTTTAATTAAAAATATTAATATAAAATTTCGTTGTCAATTTGTTTCGTGTTTACGACAACTTTTAATTTCGTACATGTTTAAAAGTGTCAAACATTTGCGTCGAACTTTTGCAAAAAAATAATATTCCAAACGGAAGTGCCTCGTGATCCTGTTTATAAATTAAAAAGAAAGATATTGAACTGTCACGTACATATATTCTCGTTTAACCTTAACATATGAATCTCTAGCTTTTTCGCTAAAAATCTGCAACCCATAAAAGCGCATTCATTATATTTTGCAAATTGTATCCTACTACCTCTAAACCAGTTTAGAAAAAAAGTTTTACGAGTTCGAGGCCAGTAAATCGCTATATAAGCTGCAGTTTTATCTTCGAATAGCATCAAATCATTCACATCTGCACAGTTGCAACAGCCAACTAACAAAACAAACAAAAATGAACGCTTTCGTAAGTATTTACAACAACAATTAGGGTTGATTTCGAAACTAATCATATTGCTTTTAGGTTTTCGCAGCTTTCTTCGCTTTGGCCGTATCTTCAGCTTACGCTGGATACTTGGGAGCTCCAGCTCTCGCCACCACCGGAATTGTAACCTCACGTGTTATTGCTGCCCCGACTTTGGCTGCTTCGCCTCTTATAGCTTCTCCTGGAATTATTGGAGCCCGTAGCATCCTCGCTCCAGGTCTCGCCACCACTGGAATTATCGGTGCCCCTGGTCTCCTCGCCGGACCCGGTCTTGCCCACCCAGGTCTCGCCACCACTGGAATTATCGGTGCCCGTAGCGTACTTGCTGGACCAGCCCTCACCACTGGCCTTATTGGGGCCCGCACTGTCCTCGCTGGACCAACTCTTGCTGCCTCTCCTTGGGCCGCCGCCCCTCTTGGTGCTGCCGTCTGGTAGACCTCCATGAGTATTATTTGTAAATAAATTTGTGAACCCTTATTTATGAAGCAATTCGTCAATAAATTATAATAATTGTTATAATCTAAGATTTTTATTTACATATCCACGTAAAACAATGTTTAATACTGTGTTCTTCAAGGGTTTATGGTTCTTGCATTTCTCTTTACTTATATTTACGGCTTAATGTTGAATTTGATTTGGGGCGGGTTATTTGATCCACCCCTGGATTTTCCTTAATACAGCTTTTGTGCTTGGATTACCGAAACAATGGAGTTATAACTTGCTATTTACGATTAAAACCGTAAAAAAATTAGGCTACTGTGCATGGGGTGATTTCCTATTTTGTGCAAATAAATCTTTCCGTATTTCTCTAGTGATTGTGAACGGCACGTGATCACTTAATTGGTTTGATGATTTAAGAATGTGTCTTTTAACTTATTGATAGGTAAGATTCCTGTTTTCCAACCAAAGCAACATAGATTAAAATTCAAGCCAAGCCTGATTAGAGCCTATTAGGTTAATTTTTTACTGAATGATCACAGCAATCGGCACCATAATTCAACAAAAATAATACTTTTATATTCATTGGTTTGCGAAAGAGCGACACAGGGTAAAGGGTTTATAAACTGTCAAGTAGTACTAACGTCAAAAGACAAGTTCAAATGGTCCTAAAACGAATGGGTTAGGTGTTGGTAGAAAATTTTAGCATTTAAAAATTTGCAAACGTTTTGCAAACGAATAAAAAATGGTCAGTTTTGTAAATGTTTGAGTTTGGCTACTTATCCAATTTTAGTGATTTGTATTCGAGAGAATATCAGTTCAAAGCTGGATTATTAAATTAAATCCAGCTGGGATGCCACTTACAGCAGGTAAATTAAGCTAAGTCAAATAGTTGATGACCTCAATAAGCAACGTCACAGGGTTAAAATAAATGGTTCCACGAAATAGTTTTGGGGTTCCGAGAGTCAAATTTTCAGAAAATATTGAAGTCTAAACATCTACATTCTTCTCATTAATCTTTCATTTCATATTTATTTTTTATTTTGTTTTGCACAGTTTATTGCATCTCTTGTGCATTATACGTACATGGTTGAATAAATTATTTGTAGGTATTTTAATTTTAATGTCCAGTTAAGATTAGGATGTTTGTAGATATAGCGAGGGTTCCACGGTATGTGAAATATTGTATAAGGGTTCCGCGGAAAAATAAGTTTGGGAACCACTGCCATAGATCAATAAGTCTATCAACTACTTTTTCAAAACTGCTAGAAAAAGTCATCCACACTCGACTGATCAAAGAAGTGTAAACACTCCAAATCATCTCAGCCTCCCAGTTTGGTTTCAAAAAACGACATTCGACTTGTCACTAGCTACAGCGAATTATCGATATTATTGAAAATGGGTATGAAAACCAGTGCTACACTACAGCAGTCTTAGATGTAGCCCACGCCTTCGATAAGTTCTGGATCGAAGGTCTTAAAAAAAAACTCCTAGATGTTAACATACCCAACTATCACCAAGCAATTATTTTCTCCTTTCTTGAGGAATGAATATTTGCTGTAAAAGTGAACTCATCAATTTCAAGAACAAATAGCATCCAGGCGGTAGTGCAACAGGAAAGTATCCTAGGCCCCCTTCTCTTTAATATCTACACGTCAAATGCTCCACAAACAACAGCATCGTTGGCAACTTTTGCTGATGATCTTAATCGAAACTAAATCACCGTTATCAAGAAGTAGGAAATATCAAGAACGAGGAAGAAGAAGAACCAGGTGTTAAAGACTGGCAAATTAGGTCCAAGACCGTCGGATTTCGGATAATGGCGCTAAACCGCTAAGGGACCAATTATCCAGCTGATGAATGATTGGGTAATGAAGGTTGTCTTGTAACTTTCGTACGGTCTTTCTTTCTGTGCCTTATCCTTTCTAAGGACATTGGCAAGTGGGCCAAAATCACATTTTTAAACGACTTGACGTCGTGAACTTTGTTATATCCCCCTTATACTAGGGAAATATGTTCTCTGCAGTGGTTTCCCGTTGCCTCCTGCAGAGTTTGTGACCATATTTTAAGTGTATAGTGTATGTGTCTTGTTACTATCTGAAGTCGGCCACTCCGCAGGCAGAATCGCTAATTGTAACAAAACGATTTAAAGGCTCCACCTCGAACAGTGGGGAATGGATTCGAAACCAAGACTCAGTTAGCAGCCCAGCGCTCTTACCAGTGCGACAACGATCTTCTCTAACTCAACGTAACCCTTTATAATACTCAGTTAACCTTTCAGTTCAAATTCTTAAATATTAAAGATACTTTTTGAACAGTTTTACTTTTTAATTATATATTGTAACCAGATCAGTAAACTTATTACTATACATGGTTTAGTTAATACTAGTGTATACAATAACATAAATAAGGATTGAGGTCTGCCAAAGGCTACTCGGTAACCAGTGATTACAAAATTTTAGGTAATATAAAGTAAAGTGTTTAGATGTACAAATATATTCACTTATTCACTTTCTGAATATGAGTCATTGTCTGAAGTTGAGTTACACAGGTCCTGTGGGAGTTTTCTTTTCAACCGGGTGTGTATGTTCTTTTGTCCTACGTTGTAATGGGCTGCCCCAGGGCATTGGCGTAAATTATTCATAACTTTTTTTGGTTAATTTTGTAATAAAGTCGGAAATTCGCTCGACTTTTAATTCTTCTGAATCTGTTCATTTCGCACGTACCGCGGGCTATTTAACGTCATGCGCAACACTTTATTTTGAAATGCTTGTAGTTTTTTTATTTGTGTTTTTGGAGCATTCCTCCATACTGGACAACTTTAGGTAAGTAAAGGTCTTAGAAGGGATTTGTATATCAAGAGGGAGCATTCTATTTTTAAAGGAGATTTTCTGTTTAGGAGGGGATACAATATTGCTAACCGGGCGTAGCATCGATTTAATTTGTTGTTAATATGATAGTCAATTCATTGACCGTTTCCTGTAGTCTGGAGATTGCAGTTACCAAATTTTCTTGTTGGAATATAACAGCGGTATCATCTGCGAAAATTGTTAACTCGGTGTTTCGCGGTTCAGGGATATCATGAACATATTTATATTTAATAATAATGGTCCCAAGATACTTCCTCGCGGAACTCCTGCACCAATGTTTCGATTATTCGAGAATGTTGAATTGACTCGGATTACAAAAGATCTATTTTGTAAGAAAGACTTTATTATTTTAATTATATACATTGGTGCGTTTATCTGAAGAAGTTTATATATCAAGCCATCTCCCCAGACCTCGTCAAAGGCTTGTTGAAGGTTTAAGAAAGCCACTACCGTGTACTTTCTTGTATGATATCCTTTTTCTATGATTTATGTTAATTGTAGAAGCTGCTGTCCTATTCCAGGTTTTTGTTTGAATCCAAACTGAAATGGCGGTAAGGTATTGGTTTGTTTAAGACATTCCTGTAAACGTTGGTTAATAATTTTTTCCAATAATTTCGAGATTGTGGAAAGTAGACTTATAGGGTGATAATTCCCTGGATTTTTTTAATCTTTGCCGGGTTTATTGAATGGGAGTATATGAGCCAACTTCCATTTTGATGGAAAGTGTCCTATTCTGAGGCACGCATTGAAAATCGAAGCAAGATATGAAAGTGCTGTGCGCGTCAAGTTCTTTAATACTATGTTAGGGATTAAGTCCGGTCCAAGGGATTTTCGAACCTGCAGTTTAGATATTTCCATTTTTATTTCGCTAGGCGAAGTTGGTTTAATTTGGCCCGAAGTTGTAGGCATATGAGTTTTTATAAAGTCTTGGACTTCTTCGATGAAATTGACATCATCGCTTCGCTCCAGCATCAGGCTTTCTTCGATTTGGTCTGCAAGAATATCGCATTTTTGTTGATCCGATGTATAAATCACGTCATTTTTTGTAAGCGGTGGTATGGTGGTTGGCTGTTTTAATATTCGGCGGGTTGCTTGCCATAAGCTATTGTCCTTTGCTTCTAACTGCTCTATGTATGTTTGGTATGAGTTGATTCTATAATTATTGTCTAGTTGCCATTTAACTTTTCGGTTAAGACGATTCAATAGAGCTTTTAGTTGAGGATCTCGTGTATTTTGCCATGCACGACGGGTACGATTTTTGTGTTTTATTAGCTCAAGTATTTTAGTAGGTGTGTGGCATTGTGAGGTTCGAGTTTTTTAAATCTCGACTGTTGCTTCGCCTCTACAGTACTTTATTTTGTTGGTTAGGTTATCCACAGCAATATTAATATCTTCTGTGGTATTTAGTTGACCTAACGTCTTTAACTCCTTGTCCATACAATCTTTAAATGTCTCCCAGCTAATGAGGCCGTTAATGAGTTTTGGAATGGGAGGGTTGCATAATGGTATTTGTGAGAATGACATTATTACCGGTAGGTGGTCGGAATCCAATTCTGTAAGTACTTCTTGGTATATTGGTTTTTTAAAATTTTTGTGTATTATTATGTCTAGTATTTATATCGGGTTACCTGTCTTGTTGGTATGGGTAGTATGTATATTCATTTGAGGCTGATATTTGTATTGCGTGTGAGGTAGCATAGGTGTTTAGTTTTACGTCATCCGGGTTGTTTGTCCGGCAACCCCACAATGTGTTTTTACAATTTAGATCCCCGATTAGTAGGGTACTATTGTTATTATTAAATATACTAATCAAGTCTTGTTGCATTAGTCTACGGTTTGGTTGCTTATATGCGGAAACTATTTGTAACCGAATGTTATCTCTAAGCTTTAATACAATGGCTGTGGTTTCTAAACTGCTTAGGTTTGTGTTTGGCAATTGAAAGTGTTTTAGTTTTTGTTTAATTATAATAGCAACACCTTCCGAAGCGATTGCAGCTGTTCGATCGTTTCTATATATCAAATAGCCTGGTAATTTGAATGACTCATTTTCAGTTAAGTGTGTTTCCGATATACAGGCCACGTCAACACTATGTCTAGCAAGGAAACTAATAAATGCAGATTTTTGGTTTTTTATTCCGTTTGCAATTGTTATGTTATTTATGGTATAGGATTTATTTAAATCCATATTGTATTAATGTTGGTATTAGCATTGTTAAGTAAGGTTTAATTTTATCCAGGTGAGGAGTTATTAATTCTAACAGCAGTTTAATAATAGTTATGATAGCGTCTGTTGAATCTTCAGTGTGATTTGTTTCAGTATTAGAATTTTCTTTAACTGTGCCCGCGTATGTTTTGTCTGTCATTCTGTTACTATTTCGTTGATATGCTTGAGGTTTTGCATTGCTGTTTATTTTTGTATAGTAGGAGCATCCTTTATAGTTTGCGGGGTGTTCCCCTCCCCGCAGTTGACACATTGGGGCTTTTCAGTTGTCTTTTTTGGGAAGTTAGTATATAATATGTGATTCGCTGCGCATTTAATACACCGCGGTTCGAGTTGACAATATATAGTTTCTTGTATGTCCATATCGCTGACACCTTCCACATTGGGGGATGTCTTTAGATTTTCGTCTTGGCTCAACGGTTATTATACAATATCCTGGTTTTGTAACGTTGAAAACTTTTGTTGTATTATCAGTTTTAACTAGGTCGGCCGCGCAAATAGGGATGGGGAATCTCTCGTTGTTATACAGTCTTACTACTTTATTTATTTGAAACCCTAATTTAATAAGTTCGTCTTTGACCTCGTTTTATGGTATAGAGATAGGTACATTTCGTAAAATAACCGAGAGTTGATTTGCAGAAGGGTCTTTAAATGTATAATATTTAATTTTATTTTCGGTGTAAATTTTTTTTAGCTTGCGATAGTCGTCACTGCTGATTCGATTAATTCGAAGTGACGTTCCTCTGCAAACTGTGATAAATAACTAAATATTTTTGGTTCTAAAGCACCGGATTAATCCACATTTGCCATCCAGCTTAGCACATTTGTCTAAAACAGAATTCACATTTCCGAGTTTAAAAGGTTCGAACTTGTGTTGTCTTGGTTACAAAACAGATGTCGTATCCACTGGACAATCAAGAAGGTCTAACCATTTATTTTCAGCATGTAAATTTCTGGTTCACTTTTATGATACTTTTGAGATTTTTTCTTTGCTGTTTATGTAACTAGAAACATTCCTAAAAATTTATAATTAATTTAACAACCTAACATTTACAAAAACAGCAGTTCTATCAACATGTAAAGCTCGCAAACTAACAAAAATCCAAGAAACGAACATTCTACTTATTTGTTTTATAAAAGTAATCTGTTACTACTTTTACATTCTTTTGCACTTTCCCTTCCATTCGAAATATTACAGCATTTTCATTTTGGAATTTATCAAGCTCAGCCAAGACACGTAGCAATATTTTTGAAAATGCCAAAGAATGTAGGCTTAATTTTGTATCCTGTTTTTAAGAAGTAGGTACCAAAGTGTACGTTATATGGATTTTGGTGTTTTGTATAAAATACCTTTGGCCTGTTTTGCATTAAGAATATTAAAATTTAAATAGCTTTGTTATATGTTTTTCAATAACTAATTAATAATGACTTTCATCATTATAACGTTTGTCCAAGGTTTGTGCTCAATGCCCAAAAATTTGGTAAAAAGTGAATTTAGATCGTTTTAAAATCAAAATTCCTTTATTTAAATTCTTAGCAAAATGCTCTTGCCAAAACAAAGACAATCCTGTAAATTTATTTTACACCTCGCCAATCTAATTCACAAAGTTTACCTTCTTTAGAAAGTATCAGGAGATATCTTTAACAATTCTGAATTATTTAAAAGATCACGCAACCGGATCATCTATTCAGAATTTAAACAAATTTCCAGGTTGTATTGAATAAATACTTCATTTAAACCCAAAAACTTTTGCAGGTAAATGCTTTACGAATTACAGGCAACCCCGGTTTATCAACTTAACGTTGGAGTTTTGCAACTAATCCCTAAACTTCTGTACAAAGTTAAAGGTTTTAGAAGTTAATTTTGTTAATTAACGCACCTCCGAAGGTGAAACTCGAAGTTTCGGTATTTGTATGAAACAAAAAAAAATGTTCTTTTTTTAAGGCCGTTAAAGATTTTCAATTTTAGTTGCGTCTTTGCTGTTCTGATTGCCATTTTTATGTACCTAGTTTACAGGACGTGGGAATTCTCTTATTGAAAAAATCCATTTAATATTTAGGCGGTTTGAAAATGTTGTTTAGGTAACCTTTCGTGTTCAAGTGTCCAAATTTAGCAGCATTTTATTGTCAGTAAAATCGAATTCTAACAAAAAAATTTTTGAAGTACAAAATATGAATTTTTTATGCAAAAAAGTAGGCCAAATAGGGTTTTAGTGGATTAATGGATTAATGTGTTGACTGCGGGTAAACTCTTAACCGTTTTTCTCATTTGTGATATATACCTCTGGGGCATGTGTTTTATTTTTCTATACTTTCAGCACACATTTCTGGGGGCATGTTTATAGTACGATTACAAAACTGGGGCACCATCTAACTGTTAAAACTGGAATTATTTAGTACTTTAGTCATAAAAATTGGTGGTACTTTGTGAAACCTTTTGATGATTGTTCACTGTACATAATTTTGGAGGTCAGAAGTGCACAAGTAACAAGTTAATACCTAATCAGTACCTAATATAGAAATATATAAGCAGTCTTCATTCCGCACGTCAATTAAATTTAACGTCTGCCTCTCTATCAGAATTACAGGGTTCTCAGCCTACGTAAAACAATCAACATGTTAGGTTACACGAGTGCTTTCCAAGGAAGGGGCAACAGATTCGAATACCTGTCATACGTAGAATTTTTAAAATTTATAGTTAGCGACACGCTAAAGGGTAATACGGGGCTTTACCGTACAAAGAAAGAAGATAGTAAAGCTTCTGTTACATTACACTTTTTTGGTCTAGAAACTTTGACTAATTTAGATACTAGATTACAAACTAGAATCGCCTTTAAAGTAGCTAAACCTGTTTTAAAGCGCATACCCACAGTTTTTAGTTGTACGCAAGCGCGGAAATGCATGTGACTTAAGTTTTGCCAACATCCAAAACTTTCGTCCCTTCGTGATTCCACTTTTCCGTATTTTGTGGGGCCATTTATGCTAACTTAAATTACTAAAATGCTGGAAATCAAACAACACTATTGTTTACTAATAACAATCACGTTTCTTACACGATTTGATATTCAGGTTATTAAGTTGTTTTACACTACGCATATATATTGCACGAGGTTGGTAGTATCGCAATTACCGCCAGTGCGCAGGTCTAGTATTAAAACTTTGGTGGAAAATTGGTCGGTACCTAGTTTGAAATACATTCCTAGACGTTTCTAGTATGAAAACTTGCACTGATCTTTTTCTGATTTACATTGTCCAAGTTCTTACAAGTGCGTCTAGTGCGTCTAGACGAAAAAAGTATAATGTAACACAGGCTTAAGCGAGGTAAGCCAGCATTAAAATTAAATAGCCATTCAAGATATTTTTCATACGAAATATTGTACTTACAACGTTTGTTCGAACAAAAGTACAAAAGGCTTGGCAATGAGAAATAAAAATAATGTATAACTGCAAGCCTTATAATTTATTAACAAAGTTCTTGCTTTATATTACAACTTGCTACCAACAGAATTTTGTATTGCCAGTGATTCCAATAAAACTTAATGGACAAAGGTGAATTTCTAAACTTGGCGGCTTTTTTTGATGAGACTTGATTTGCCCTTTCGGGGTATATTAATTGGTAAAATATGGAGTTAATGGAGTGCCGAAAATCCTGTATACAGAAACTCTAATAAATATATGCAGGAATTACAAAACCAAATTACCCAACAACGTGCAAATACACACAGAAATGCTTACAAACGCATTTAACAGTATAAAAAAGCAAGTTAATTGTGTCTTCAGGGAAACTCTTTTTTAGAAAAGTGTGTAGCCACGTATAAAAGGACTCTGTCTCTCACGTAGCCATCTCGGGTTTGATGCCCAAGAGCCCGCCGGAACTTTAATAGGTCGTACGCTTCTCTGTCCTTCGAAGGGCACGTTAAGCCGGCGGTCCCGGTTATATACAAGGTGTACCAGAAGGTTTTGCCGATTTTAAACTCTAAAAAATTTTTATTTGTGATTCAAAATTATATTCATTGACCTTAAAATGTTTACAAAGGATGCGGATTTATTTCCTAGAGATTACATTGTCAAGATGCCGTTGCGTGCCATGTACTCCCGAAGTCGTGACCTTAAATTGACGAAAACAGTAGCCATCATGTGGTTTGGAATAGCGTTGATTTCAGCCTCGATTCGCACCTTTAAACCTCTCAAAGCGTGTGGTGCTGTCTCATACACTCTTGACTTGAGGTATCCCCACAAACAAAAATCAAGGGGAATCAGGTCAGGACTCCTTGGGGGCCACTCTATATCCCCCCGCTTAGACATAACCTTTCCCGGAAAAAGTTCGATTAGCAACGCCAAAGATCTTCTAGCGGTGTAGGCTGTGGCCCCATCTTGCTAAAACCAGGTGTGAGCATCGAATCCCTCAAATTCTAGCAGCTTTGGCTGAAAAGACTCGTTTAAAGTTCGTCTACGCGAAAAACTCAGATTGGCGATTAAAACGACTACCTGGAAATTCTGGTAAAACCCTTGTCCCATTGAAAGTGTTTCTTGCAATACTAGCCCTTAAAAGTAAAAGCTCAATGAAGAGCGCACGATGCTCTCCTGTCCACCTCTCCATTCTTGCTAAATAATCCGCAACTTTCTACTAACAGGAGAACATCGACTCGTGGCGCTACTATATAGAGTTGCCAAACTAGCGTAGTACTTTAAAAGCGGCAAAACTTTCTGGTACGCCCTGTATTATATATATTATAATACTAACACCTTTGACAACCGTTAACCTCGCAACACTGCGAGTCGATCTTCTTACTCATAGTTATGAGTTAATTACAGGCCTTTTGCCGAAACGTTGAGTTATTCTGTCTCAAGAATGACACGGTCCCAATCCGGAAAACGTTTTGTTAATACTGACACTGACCGTGGAAGTCTTTGAATTCATTATAAACGATGATTATATTAAAAGAAGCTAAAAGATGCAAGGTGGAAATAAATAACGTCATCATAGAACAGGTAACGACAATTAAAGGCAACAAGTAATGAGAGGGAAACGAATATCTGGCTACCCAAGGAACATCGCATGATAAAACAAACACCTGACAACAGAAAGCAAAGCCAAAATTTATAAAACGCCGGCTGATACAAGCAGAAGCAAACAATTATTACGAACGACGTAGATGGACACACTTAGAATACTTTTTGAAAAGTCAACAAGAGTGCAAGAAATCAGGATGTTAGAGGAGAATGTGAAATAATGGACATAGTAAAGAAGAAGAAGAAGAAAAGTAACGATCACGTCCAAAGAGCCGATGATGAATTGTCATATCATCAAGAAATTTCAATTCAAGCTGGAAAAGAGAGCCGGGAAGAAGAGTTGGGTCTCTACATCAACGGAAACTTCATAAACAAGAAAAGCGTGAAAAAACGGACTTCGGTCGAAAATGAAAGAAGTAGTACAAGAAGACTTACTACGCAATACTTATTTTGCAGTTTAACAATTTGGTTGTTGCTGTTATCATGTTCTATATCAATACTGAAACAAAATAGTCATTTTCTGAGTAGCTGGTTTATTTGTCTAAATGGACAACGGATACCCAGTTTACAGAATAGTCACATGACTAAATTGTTTGTACATTAGAATATAAAAAATGACTCGAGGAATTTAATTACTAAATGCCACAGTCCTAACCTCATCTAATCCCAAAATTATAAAGCTTGCAGTAAACATAATGTTTGTTTTCCATGGCAAAGCCTTATTTTTTTTAACACACGGCACTTGAACAAAACGCACTTGTTAGATTTAAAAAATTCTAGAAAATTAAAATTTACAAGCACGCAAGTGCTATTTATTTTCCTATTAACATTCATGAATTTTTTCGGCCGATTAATGTTCGAAACAGGCGTAAATTTTCGATTAAATTGAGAGATAATTGGGAATGAAACGGATAACTAGAGTATATATTAAGCTTTACTGCTGCCGAAATGGAAACCTATTGATTTTCACCATTTCCACGTAGGTTGGCATCGGTAGTAGCAAATCGGAAAGCTTTAGACACACAGAACCACACGAAAGTAATCAAATTGGCAGACAAAGAGGATTAAGGGCGGACTAAAGAGCTAAACAGCTTGACGACTTTTAAATAAAAGGAACACAATATGTGTCACTTAACGGAAATAGACTTTGTTGCTACGTTTCCCCTGTTTATTTGTAAATTTACGCTACAAAGTTTGGTTCTTTTCAAGTTGTAACTAATTTGTCGTTGGATTCGAATTTATTTTATATAAAGTCTCAAAGCTGGCTATAAACAAGGGAAAATCCCATAATATGAACCTAAAGAATTTCAGTATACCCAAAACTTGACGCTTTTCAGTTTAAGTAAGAAAGTACCTATTAAAACAGTTTGATAACAGATATTTTCTGTACAATCTAATTTCCATTAGACCTAATTTGCATACGTACATAATATATTATTTAGGTATTGTGGCAAAATTTTACACTCTGTGACAAAATTTAGTTCACGAATCGGCCACAGGGCGTAGGGTGGCACTCGACACCTTGGTATTAAAAATTTATAACAAAAAATATATGCTGCTAAAGTCCATAGTATGTAAAGTCAAAGAAGGTAACATACATGAAAACTTCTAAATTAGACAAACACATCCGCTCCTTCTTGAAATTAAAACAACATTTTAGTAGGGAAATTATGCCGAATTGAAAAGTTTTCACCGGTTTTCGTTATTGTGCATGAACGACATTAAAAGGCGCGCATATGACTTGGTTCGGAAAGTTTTATAATTAGACATAGTTTTACCGAGCTAATTTGCAAAGTCGCTTGGTTTTTGTTGTGCCCTTTATATAAGTTATAATAGCGTAAAACCGGCAACATTTCTGATATTTGAAAAGAAAACTTTAAAATAAGGTTTTGAGTTCTCCGAGTTACAATTTTAAAGTGCATACGCTTTCATAACTATTTTGGTAGGTACTTGAGTAATGCTTTATTTAGATTTTTCGTTTGGACTGACTGCTTAAAAATATTTTATATTGGGATTCTACATAACTCGTAGGAGTATATCTTATTCGTTTCACTACTTTGTCATCTTAGTAACACATTATTGGCTACATTATTTCCTTAGAAGCACTGTATGATTCAATGTACAGTAAGGAAAGAAAAGATGTTTCGTAGATAGGTCTGTCTATCCTATGGTTAAATGGTTCGGTTTAAATTCACATTGATTAGTTGACTACTGAGAAGGTACTTAAAGTGAATTTTCTTCAATGATGAATCTAAGATAAAGAACCCTTGCTGGCTGGATCAGTTCATATAAAATTTCAACATCTGCTCTAAGAATAATGGCACTGCTCTTGCCATACCGCATTGCATAGTTTGACTTTACCGTTAACATTTTTCGCGAATCAGGTTGCAACAACTCGTGACATTAATTTGGTACTTTACCGGCTCACAACAAAGATGGTACATCACGGCAACTCGACATCCTTGTTGACTGGCATATTTGGAAGCCTTTATTCCACGAATTGTGAACCTCGTACAACCAAATGAAATCATATGAAATGTTAACCCTTGCCTTGAGTTCTTTTACGAATTATAGGATAGCAAAATCCAAGCGAGCTTTTTACAGTTGAACGTGTGGAACATCTGAGTCAGTATTAAAAGAATATTAAAGTAAACCCCTGGATTAACAAAAATACGTGTGAAGAATTGATATTCATAAAATTCAGCCCGTTGGTCGACAAATAATAATTAATATATATCTCCAAAAAGAAGTTTTCAGTAGGCAAATTGCAAAATTACGTCACACATAGTTTTCATCAAGGCCTACTACACCTTATCTTTATGGAAGAATGTTAGGTGCCAACAAATATTTAAACTTATTGCAAACCAAAATCGCAAATAATATTGTAAAACTAGCATGAAGGGCAAAATAGAAGGAAGACGTGGAGTAGGAAGAAAACGGATGTCATGGTTACGGAACATCAAGAATTGGACCGGGATGAATACCCACGAGCTATTCAGAATAGCAGAAGACAGAGAAGGTTTCAACATAGTTGTCACCAACCTCCGATAGGAGAAGGCATCGAGAAGAAGAAGAAGAAGAAGTACCTATTTCTCTTTTGTAAAAATTTCTTTGAAATATTAATGGAGTATAATTCTTCCCTATTCTGTAACCACCTTCAAACCAGGAAAACTCCGTTAGTAACATTAGTAACGATATCAAATCTGAATTAGAACTTTGGTGTACCCCAGAGTTCCGTTTTTTAGAAACAAACTACTTACTTTTATTATTTGCGTTACCTATAACTGTAGATTACTAAATTAAGCTAAATTAATTTAATTTTTAATGTTAACGTTATAATCTTCTGATGGATAGAACTTGATGAATCTTTAGCTTGGAATTCACAAAGCTAATTTTGCCTGCTTGCTGACGACTACGTTTTTCTCTCTGTTACATTTTATTATTATTTACAGTTATAATTCCATTGAAAATTTTCTCTTCTGTTCAAACTGGTTTTCGACAATAAACGACAGAGTAAACAGTTAGAATTTGTCGGTGTCGTGCTTTCTTCATTAATTTTAGTGTTACACCGTAATCATTCTTGTTTATTTATGCCACTCTAATTGAGATACATAGATAATTTCGATACCAATGGTGATTTTCACAGTCATATTAGCAGAATAGGAATGATTTACGAAGTCCTATCACAAAATCGATTGAATATAAATTCTGTCTGAAGTTGTATAATGGTTTACTATAGAGTAGAAAAATTTTAGATAATAAGTGTGTTAAGTTATAGTTCAAAGAATCTTTTTAAAACTTGATGTAAGGTTTAAGTATATACATATACAGTATTTTTCATCTAGCATTTGGGTTGACGTCAACTTGCCCCGTCCAAAAATTGTCTGTTTAGACACGCATTCGTGCTCAGTAGGTAATGAAAACCTAGTTTAGAAAGAGATGAAGTATAGAGTATAGTTGGATTGTGAATTTATCAACGCACTGTTGATAAATTCACAATCCAACTGACGACACAACCCAAATCCTAGGTGAAAAATACTGTATCACTCGTTATATTGCTACAAAAACTTATCAAAAAGATAATAAAAAGCCTTTTAAAACATTAACAATTTATTTTTGTCGGACTCATGTACGGCGCAAAAGGCCAGGGTTTAAATTTAATTAGAAAAAATTGATTAAATGATGATTAGAGCATGGATTAAGACTTGTCAAATTACCATATAAAAATTAAATGTACTAAAAATACAATGTTAAAGTTATATATAAAAGAATATTAATAATTCATTCATGAATTAGAACAATATTAAGTAGCTAAAATTTATAACAGATAAATCAAAAGCTAATTCATGATTGAATTGAATTATCATGACAAAATACACACTTGATCTAAGCAATGAATTACAAAAACGAACAGGTGTACACACACCTGTGCGATATATAAATTGAATAAAAAGTAAAATTTATCAAATTCAAAACAATAGTAATAACACTTATCTTAAACTTCCTTGATTAAGAAATTTACGAAATCTGGAATTCAGCAACACTTGAATTAAACTGGAAAAAAAATGTGCGTGGTTCATCCGATATGACATCTAAACGGCATAGGAAAATGGCGTCCCTCCACGTGTAAGCGAAAATTACCAAAAGGATTAATTTCCAACGGAAATTAAATTATTCCAAACAGGAAAATACACAAAGCTCTTCCAGAAGGAAAATAATGTTAAATAACACCATATATTCCAAATGAAATCAGAAAAAATGAAGATTAAGCAAAAATTTATAAAAATTAACTTACCACCAATTAGTGCAAAAACAAACTGTTAACAAGCATAACAGCTACAAATCCGAACATCGGATAATTTATAACATTACGTTCATTACAAATGAACCGTACAAAAATGATGAAATTTTATTCGATTTAGAACGTTCGTTCAGGATGAGTTTCTAACGCCAAAAGAAAGCTAAATCTGGGTCAAAGTATCCACCACGCCCGACAGAGAAATACTGCGCAGGTTCAAAACATAAACAACCCGGATGACACTTATGCAAATATAGTTGCATAAAAGTAGCATTCTAAATGAAAACAATTTAAGTTATGGTAATTTGAATAACACAAAATAGAATATAAGAATAATAGACTCGGAAAACCCGAAAGAATTACTTTTAAACGACAATAAAGACAAGCTATTGGACTAAACAACCAGGCATCGCTTAAAGATGGAAATTTAAGCGCCGGTACAATGGAAATAAAGTAATCAAAAGCAGTCAGAACCACGAATAAAAGAAAATCTTGCAAAATAAGAAAAGGGAAAATAATGAAAGGAATTAATCAAGTAAAATGGGAAAGACAACACAGAAGAAGGAATAAGAAGGATACTGGATAACCAGATAAAGGATCGTAAGATTGTCTTGTGAATAAACAGAAAATTTCTAAGAAAATACCAAAAGAGATGAGGATATAACCACGACTAAAAAACCAGGCATCGTTCCCTAAAGAATGTCAACATGCAATATAATTTAGAAGCAGTGATTATAAATAAATCTTACCCACCATCTTACTACCTTAAGGAAAGGCAATTGATTCAGGAACAATCAATCCCTAAAACTACTTAAAAATGACATAAGCAGGATGATAAATTAGCAAAAATAGCAAAGTTTTAAATGTAGGGTAACAACCACAGTAACATGAGAGGAAACCTCTTTTACAAAAAAAACATTTAGCTTATCAATCAACCATAAATGTCGATTGATAAGAAAAAACGAGACAATTTGAAACGTACAGCTGGAAAATTGTAACAATATAGATAAATTTTGAATACATACGCAAGTGTGTAAACCGGTAACTGTTTAGCTAAAATATAAGTATATCGCCAACGATAGGTAGCGCAAGTTCCGTTAAATCGTGAATGTTTCACTTATACTATCAATCTGTGTTAATTTTTATTTGTTTAAAGAGCTGAAATTTTGGGCCATTACGGTTTCAATAATGCCAAAAAAAGTTATGACTTTCGTTTGGCCGTTTTTACGCTCCTTAATATAATCAACTTAATTGTCAGTCTCGGTACGCCTGAAAAATCTAATGAAATATAAATACCTGAAAGCTTAATTTCCCGGACGTTTATTATTCATCATAAAAAGTTTCTTCTTGTGTTCTTCATTGGTTCTTTTTTTGTTTCTTTTCCATTACATTCGGCGGTAGTCTTTTGCAAACGTAAAACCTTTCCCACAAGTTAATTGTTGCCTGCTTCTTCCTAAAAAGCATCTCATTTCGCGGGCGTAAAGTTTAACTGCGAAGGCACAGACAAAGGGCAGTTACAGTTGCGGCCTATGTTTCCCCTTTTCTCGAGTAATTAATTCCTGGCAGCGTTCGGACAAAATGAACCATTAGAAGCGCTTGATGAAGAGTAAAAACCGAAAAGATTCCACCGTTACTTTCCACATCCTAATATATAGCACGCGTTTCTTGTAGATACCGAAAGTTTTTATACTCTATAGCTCCGACTTTTTAAGCTTTTACTTTTACAGGTAAGAGATGTTCAGCAAGCTCGGTAAAAAATGCCTGTACTTAAAAACACCATCGCGATTCCTCACTTTATTTTGGTCTTTAACTAAAGTTAATGTTTGAATATATCTTTAGGAGGCAAGCAGCATTGTTTCTTGTTGAACTTATTTTTTAAGAAATATTTTCAAATAAATTTCATTTCAAACTTTATTTGTTGTTTGAAAATCAAGCATTTTTCTAATTACAAGTATGTAGTTCAAATAACAACTATTTTATGTTGAAATTTCCAAGAATAATTTAAAAAAAATTAATAAAATTACCAATATGGTGTTCAACAACAAATAACACAACATATTCTTATTTTTTCTTGGATTTCTTGAATTATTTATAAGTACCTAAAGGCTGATCGGCTCTTGCAGTACAAAGTTTAAAAATTCAAATATAATTGTAAAGTTACATTAATCACTCGTTCTGTTAGAGCTTTTCTTCTTGTCATTTTCCTCATTCTACTCATACGGTATCTGTAGTAAATAAAGGTTGTCAAGATTCACTGTCGTACCCTCGTCATAAAAGGAACAACCATACACAAAGGGTTTAGAACGATATTTTAATTTCATTTTTTTATTATTAACCGTCGTTGTTGTCTTTTCTTTACGAACGAGCTGGTTTTGCTGAAACTAGCTATTTATATTTTTACTTCGGTGAATAAATAATTAAAAATAATATCCATTTAAATGCTATTTCGTTTCGTTGTAAAGATACAAATATATCGCTGTTAATTTTTTTTAGAAGACTTGTATTGGTAAATTAGTTAAAGTTTTACGTTGCTAGAACGAATAAATTTTAGTGTTTGCAAAAAAATAATATATGTGGGTTTTGGAAATGTTGGCGTATTTCAGAAAGCTATATCTGTAGAATAGAAAACACAAGAAAATGAAGGCCGTCGATTGATGCAAAAAACTGCCACTTTAGTTATTTTTAACACAATAGATAATGACTTCCTTTCATTCTCCTGAGTGCAAGAAATAGCATTATTAACTAGCTTTTCTTTTTTTGTTAATAATAAATTTAATTTTAGCATGACACAATTAAACGAGTTGGCAGTGGGTTAGCAAACTCTATTGCTTCTTCAGTTATACTGAGTGCCCTTAAATCTGATTTTGTGTGTTCGTCATATTTAATGCTGTCAAATTGTGATGTTAGCAAAGATATTTATGGATCTCAAATTTTACTGATTTTCTTGCTATCGTTTTTCTCTTTCTTATTTTTCCTATTCTTGCTCTTATTCCTCAATTTCTTCTTTTTCCTCTTCATTTACTTCTTTTGCCCTTTGTTCTTTAGTTCTTTTCTTCTTCTTTTCTTTCTCCTTATTGGCATTTTTCTCACTCCTACTGACTACAAATTATATTGTAACGAGATGCGTCTTCGCTTTTTGTTTTCTTCTACAACTTATTCTTTTACCTCATCTTCTTTTTTAGTTCTTTATCTTCCTTCCCTTCCTTTGTCTTTCTCTTCTTCATCGCCTTTCTTCTACTTTTTCGTTCACTTTCTCTATCTTCTTTTATGCATTGTTCTTCTTTGCTTTCTCTTTTGTTGCCTTCTCTGCCTTTGTAGCTAATCTTTTTTTCATTGTTTCTGTTTGCTTTCTCTTTGCCTTCTGTTGTGCTTTTTGCTTCATCACTTTCTTTTCTTCGGTTTTTCTGCTTTCTTGCTTTTCATTTTCTCTAACTTTCTCTTATGTGTATACTCCTTTTTCCTTTCCAAATTAAGCACAAATTTCAAAAAGTATCAACATCTGAAAAACGTCTCCACATTTTTAATGCATGTACTGAATGTTTACTTTCCTTTATTTTCTTTAAATTTGTGTTTACATCAGTTTATTTTTCACTATACTTTTCTTTTATCTTAAGGGATTTTCTTCGACTATTTTTATCAGGGCAAGGTTTAGGTACTTTAGAATAATTCGTGCTTCTAAAATTATAATTAAAACAAAAGCTAGGTGTAAACCCAGCTCCTCCACCAAATGTTGTCAATAATTAACCCTTTTAAAGTTGTTGGAGCTTTAATAAGAGTTTCAGAGTTTCAACAGGGAAAATCATATACTAACATCTGCTTGTTTATTTTTGACCTCAGTTATAAACTAAAAATAATTAAAAAAAGTTTGAGAACACTGTTTAAGTATTTTGGATGAGAACTACTGCTGACAAGGAATTTTTTTAAAAGCACGTATTGGTTATAATACGACTGAATGGAAAATTTTTGCCTTTTTATTTTGTTCGCAACTCCGTAAAGAATTTCAATAATACAGAAGAGAGCAATCTAAAATCAATTACAACGTTATTACAGAAATGACAAAATAAAATTTCTAGTTAGACATGTGACATAGCCATTAAGAAAATCAGATACGTTTCCAAACCGATGTATAACTTTTTGTAGAAAATAGAAACATGGAATCGAAGAACACAACACGTAATATTGCATGTTAAAGTTACCCCCTCGACGCCCTTACAGACAATTTTTATAAAATATTCTCAGTTTGATATACAGATATTGGCATCCGCGGTTCCATTTGGTCGTTCGAAGATACTCCGCATAGTAATTTTATAAAATTTGAATTAGGACGCACTTGCGTTAGGATTAATTTCGTTTTCTGAAATTTACAGTTGCAATTACCTCCGCCACAAGTAATATAATCTTTTATAGGCGGCAGTAAAATGAAACAAATTTAATAAATCCACTCCAAATTACGGCTCTCCAATTTGAAGTATTCTAAAAGGAATAAAAGACGGGGAACATTGAAAGATAATTAAATCTTGAATTTGAAACATCTCTACAAGGATTTCTGGTCATTAGTCTCACTAATTCTGGAAAGATTTTATAATTTCCGTTACTTTGGTTATATTAAACGATTAAGCCTAAAAACGTTGCTGTGTTGCTGAGTTAAGCTTGACTTTTCTTTATATAGAAACTACAAGATTCAATTAATTTGGATTTATAAGAGATCATTTTGAAGATATTAGGTGTTCAATAATCACCCTTTGGAGTTAGCCATGCCAAGGTAACCATGAAATATTGTTCAACGAATTCCCTAACTTAAATCATAAAAGGACCATTTTTATGTCAACGTGAAAACTTACATTCAGTGAATTAAAAAATCTATCAAAAGCAAAAATATAATCGTCAAAAGATAACAGAGGATGCTATACATCTGGACATACGTTCAGCAAAACCTAACTTCAAACAGCTTTATTATCGAACATTCTTTACTTTTAACAATTGTTTTCTATTTGTTTCACAGAAATTAAGTGCTATAGCTTAGTTAAATATGTGCGATTTAATTTAAAGTCATCCCCAGTGACTCATAGAGACAAAAGTCATATCTCTGCATTAACAAAAATTAGAGTATCTAAATTGACATAATTATTTCCTTTGCATTTTGCCTACATTTCGTAGACTAAGCCAAACATGACCTTTAGTTGCGTGGGTCACTATAAACTGGATCACTTGATATAAGATCTTTACCTAAAAGATTCACCCATACCCATGGTTTCATATTTAGTTAACATAACCAACTCAAATAAAATAATTAGTAGGTATACGAACACATCAGCATTGAAAGCACGCCAGAGAAATAGACAACACGCCTTACATAGTTTGTTCTCTGTGAGTAACAACTCAGTTAAGCTTTCTTATTGTTATACTTGATATAATTAGAAACTGCAGAGTTTAAATGTGAATTATTAATTTTTTGATTTAACCAAACCTCTATCTCTGAGCGCCTACAAGATCGCCATGCACACATGCATAGCGCAATTATCTACGACATCTACACTTAAGGCTCTTCAAATTAATCAATCCTTATAATGAACAAAATTGAATCATAATTTGAAAATGATAATGCTCTTTCATCATTCATTACTTTAAGAAAGTTTTGTGCAATCCACATTTACGCTGTAAAATTAAACTAAACAAAGATAACTAAACATGATTTTCGTGGCCTTCCTGGTTTATTCGTCCCTTCTGGTTTACATCTGAAGAACTTCTTCGGCCATCCCTCGTCTGGTATCCTCAATAGGTGTCCAAACCGTTTTAGACTTTTGCGTTCTATTCTGTCTATAACCATATCGGTAGCTTCCATTCGTCGTCTAACTTCTGTATTGGGAATTCTTTGAAGTCTTGAAATCCTAGCACTTCGTCGCAAGTAATCTAACTCCACTGCTGTTAACTTTTTCTCAGAAGTAAGTACGGAAAACGAGGTGGCCAATTAGTTGTTAACCTATTCCAATCTATCGATGCTACAAGTGAATATGCTTATTTATAAAAATTACTTTGAATTGATCCATAACTCGGTAACCGTTGATAATAGAACATAAGTTTATTAACATTTTTAACCCACAAAAACCTTATTAACGAGCTTTATGACTATACTTTCTAAACACCCTATACAACTGTTCAATTTTCAAATAAATTACGTACCGATGTAATAAGCTAATGGTCTAATAAATAATAGGTTATATGGGCCTACTCTTTGAAATGCTCTGATGATGATGACAATCATCAAAATTCTTATTCTTTGCCCATACCTGTAGTCGAGTCAATGAAGGTTTTTACTTCTAAACCCTCAAAAACAGAGCCGATTTTGATGATTTATTTTTAAATGTTTGTTATATTAAATTACTCAAAATTAGAAACATACCTGCTCACGCGATTAAGTATTTATATTGTTTAAACAATAAAAAAGAAAAATTATTAAAAAAAAATTTTTTTTCGGTGGAAAAAAGTGACCAATTTTGAAAATTTAGTACAAAAAATAATTTTTGAATAAAAACGTTGCAAAATTTCCATTTAAAAATGTTAATTATTCAATCATTCGGATGTATGAATATCATATACAGATATATAGACATACAGAATTTTTCATCTAGCATTTGCGTTGTGACGTCAACTTGCCCCGCCCAAAAACTGTATGGGAAGACCCGCGTTCGTGCGCAGTAGGTAATGAAAACCTAGTTTATGTAGAAAGAGATTAAGTGTAGTTGGATTGTGAATTTATAAACAGCGCGTTGACGTCACAACCCAAATCCTAGGTGTAAAATACTGTAATATATATTTTCAAATGAAAAAATCAATAATTTTATGAGAATATAAAAACACGCACAAGAAATCTACCTTTTGTATCACAGGCTGAGGAATTCAAGATCAAACTCCAGATGTTTCACCATGATTTTCGAAGTTAACGCATGTGTTTTGATGTTATTAAACTGCTAAAAGGAGCTTTTAACATTAAATATTGGAAATATTAGTGACAGTTGTTAAGAGAACTAAATTGTTGATTAAAATTCATAAAAAAGTGCAAAGAAACAAGTAAAAACACGATGGAAAAGGTAACTAACTATAATATGTCATTTATTCTTGGTTTGTGTTGAAAATAATTGAATTATATGTGTTTTTAAGTTTGTTTATGCATTTTGAAAAATCGAATTATTATTCTTATTGTTATGTTACATTTATATTACATCATTAGAGTTATTATTAGGTATACATTTTTATATGCTGTAAAATCATACTTTTTTGTAATTTTGTTCATTACAGCAAACTCGCTTGCGTTGCATATAAGTTTAAAGGTGTTTCCCGTTAAATAAATAATTACCCAATCTTAACTAAATTTTGTTTGATTATTTGAGACGCATTGATTTAACGATTCTACAAAGTTTAGCCCTTTAAGTGTAATATTTTTAATTCTACAGTACTTTTTGCAATGGATTTTCCGCGCATCATGTTCGTCGTTAAGATTATTTGCTCAAAAAAAATTGTGTTAAATAATTATTCTTTGAATGTAATGAAATTTTTTTTTCCTGTATTACAGCTATTTTCCTTTGAATTTGATCCTTATACTTAAAATCATACGTGTTAAAAACATTTTCTAACATTTTTTTATATGTTACCGGAACAGCAACAAGATACTGTAGACTCTACAGTAAATTGTTGTTGCATTTGCAAACAACAAGAGAGTTCAAATGCACCAAGTGTAGAAAAAGATACATAAGTGACAAGAGGACTGGCAACACTAAAAGCAGTTGTTGCATTATGCTCAAAATCAGTGAAACTTCATTTATTCCATACACATTTATTTCAGATTTGTAATCTCTGACCCCAAAAATCCTCTGGATTTGGTTTTCTTGAAAAAAACTTCATCAATAACAAATTCCACATTTTTTCAAGTATTTCTAGAAAACTGTCAATAAAATCACAATTCTGATAGGAAATTCGTAATCAGCGACCCCGAAAACCTCCCAGTCAAAAATTTTCATCGAAAATCGGACTTAATAGGTAAAAAAAGGCACAAATTATAGAAATTTTTTTAAAAAATTTCAAATTTGGAATTAAAAAACTTAATATAATAAACATTTTAAAAAAACCATCAAAATCGGTTCTGTTTTTGAGGGTTTAGAAGTTTTGACGATTTTTCCTCTTCATTGACTCGACTACTGTCTACTGTGTACCTACTGACTTTCTTAAGGACTAATTTATGGGTGTGGAACTGTATACCATCAATTTAGAGAGATACGTACGTAGGAGAAAGATACCTATTTAAATTAGGCACATAAATAATCTAAACTAATATTGACGTTTATTCCGGGGAGAAATTAAAAACATGTTCTGTAATCGATATAAACCAAAGGTGATCAAGCATTAACCTTCAAGAGGACTTCTGACTTATTTCTTTAATTCGAAGTAGTTTTTTAACTACTTAGTTTCTTAGTTTATTATGCAGATCAACTATAGGAAGAAGTATTTAACTATTTTAATATTTCATGTTTAATGAGTTACCTATTATCAATATGAATATGAGCCGCGCGCTTCTTCAGAGCACACTTTAAAGCTTAGAGTTTGTTTAGATTTAAAAAATTTCAGTGTCAAACACTACATAAATATGGAAGTTGTTCAGCTGAATTGACCTACAAAGCAACTAATACGATTGTAAATCTAATTTCTATCGAATATTACTTATCGGATAACCTCCAACTTTACGCGCCTTAACCTTCATGGCCATCTGTAAATTATACTGAAAATTTAACAGAAACAGAAATAATAATTTTATTATTTGAAGGAACTCCCATAAAATTTAAAAAATATGTGCATCCTTGCTTCCCTTACAACGTTCGAAAAGGTAAACAGACCACTTTTGGTAAATTCGCACAAAAACATGGGAAATTAATTTCTCAGGCTTGTAGGCATTAAAATTTACTACTGTCACACGTCTTGTACAGTAGTATAACCTTGCAAAAATAAAATAGATCCGCTCCAAATTAATGATGTAATAAATGTGTACGGTTTCGCACGCTAACCTTTTCCTAAACTGTTGGTTGTAGCGACATTGTCCAATGGTAGATGATGCAATACAAACAAAGTTTAAGCGATATGTTGATGCTTCTCTTGATCTAGTCTGTCTGATTTTGTAGGAGTTTATCGCAAGTAAGCTGGTTTTACCGGTGCATTTAACAAATTTTAATGGAACGGTTCATAAATCTTTAGTTGTGGTAGGTGGTGGTGATATGTAAACGAGCCAAATCGATGGGTTTAATTTATAGATACGTATTGATCTCGTTTTTAAGTGGAACAGGAACGAATTACAGTCCTGTTTGGGCCCAATTAAACCAATTCAATTTTCAAACAAACTTCACGTCTAATGAACTGAATATTTTATTTTGTGTAACGTCGAAATACGCATTCGGCATTAGGAACTGCCAAAAGTCCTGCGTTCCTGAACTGATTTTTTTAAATCAATTTTAGTCAAGAATTTCTTTGATTGCACGATGTTTTTGCAGAGCAACGCCTTATTATCATTTATTATAGTTAAATAAACTTACCATTAAGGTCGGATAACAGTTGAAATAAGTCAGTGGGCCCAAATAATTCCTGTAATAATTCAAACAAATTAATAACAAGTTAGCCATGATTATAAATTATTATATATTGAGGTTATATTTGTCATTCTCATTGTGTTCCACCAATTGATAAAGCAGAATATTTGGGTCTTTCTTGTTAGATTAAATCAGTATCATTTGGTTGTTTCAATTCATTTGTTCATATTTCTTTATTTACTCTTCTTAATTAATTTATTCAATTATTTATTGCGGTGGAACTATTTTGTATTGTGCTAGAAAGATGTTGATATATTGATAAATGTAAACAAACAGCTTTTAAAGTGTTTTGATTTTTTTCAAACGCCTCTTCTACTTAGAAGGTTGTTGAAAATCACAGTTGTTGCCCTTCAAGTGCTTCACCTTGTATTAGCAAAACGTTGTGTTTAAAAAAGGCAATACTAAAGCTGGGCTTTGAAAAACACATTTGGCAATGTTGAAAAGATAACAATTGCCTATACAATTACACCCGAAGAAATTACTTAGAAAAAAAGATGCATTAAAATACAAGAAGCTCTTAAAGTTTTATAAAAATCAACAAAACTATATAAGAATATATTATGAAAGTAATAGAAATTGTTGTTAATTTGAATATAGTCTAAAACTAAAAAAAAAAATATGAAAAAATGATTGAAATCTAAAAAACAAGTATGTATAAAAGAAATTCTACTTAACTCTGATGCAAGATTAATAAGAATTACCCAGTAGAGCAGGTTTGCAAAAGTATAGCAAGTTGTCGTGCTTTGAGTGGATTAATTTGGTTAGTTTGATGGTGGTTTAGATTACCATCGAACGTCAAGGTGAAGGAGGTTTGTTGTAATTAAAATTGATTATTTAAATCAAATTATGTCAGTTTTAGAATATCGAAATTAAATTAGATAAGCCTTTTGATGTAGGGTTTTTAGGTTTTGGCTTGATGTAATGGAAGTCTTGATTTGTTTTATTAATTTAATACAATTGACGGTTAAACCGTAAAAGGATATGAAGACGGCGACCACAACGACGACGGCGACTCTTACTAAAAAGTATTTCATTAACAACAAAATCAATTCAAGGGCCGTTTAAAGCCTGTCGATTTCTTAAGTTGCATTTAACATGTGTTAAATATTTAGTCAAATTTGAAGGAGGCAGTTTAGCTTTACCAATTGTTTAATACCTTGACCTTACCTCCCTAGGGAAGTAACAACTACCTTGGAGGATAGGCATAGGTTGCTTTTGTTTGCGATACGTTAATTTGGTGGCAGTATATAACTATTGCTCAAATTGTGTATGTATATAAGGAGTGAAAATAATATTGTACGTTGTACGTACTGTGAGAGTTAAGTGTGATTTATTTTATCATGCGTGGTCGGCGACGTTTTTACATGGCCTGTAGATAATTAATTAGTTTGAATCTCAGGGAGCTAAGTTATAAGGATTATTTTTATATTTAAATAATGCTAAACAGCTAGTTCAAATTAAACAAATTATTATTATTTATTATAACAGGTACTACAAAGAATGAAGCGGTTATCATTGTTGGGATTTGTGCTGTACTTCACAATACGCTAGAAGTAACAGTTAATTTTTGCTACAAAACGTCTCTTTCTATGCATATTTGATTGAATACGTCACTTACATCACTCGTTGTCAGTGGCGTGTCGTGGGGTTTGAGTTTGGAGGGGCGCACCAGAAGTCAAACACCAAATAACCTACCAAAAGTTGCGGGAAAATTTGTCTCTTTATTTTCCGAACCAATTTACATAAATACAAATCTGAAAATTGGCACATTTAAGTAAATATTATAACCGCAAATAAATGTATTCGGTACTTCTAGTGATTAGTTACTATTATCATTCTAGGTAGTTTTACTCGGCCTTTCACGAGTTCTAATAATTGCTTTCAAAATAATTAGGTATCGATTACTTCATTCTCAGTCATAACAAATATTAGACTGCATGACGGTTATTGCGTAATTTATGAAGTATACACCTACTAACTGCGTAAATAAATTTGATGGTAATTTGAAGCTATCGAAGCTGAAACCCAAACAATATTTAGATTTGAATATATCCTTCTTTACCCACTTTTTTAGATATTTTAAATCGACTGTAAATAAAATTGTAAATATTTTTAGTTATCTAAGCAATCGTACATATTTTAGTTTTTTTTTTTAAATACCTATATTTTCATAATATGATATTTTTCTTTTTTCTTTAAATGTTCTTGAACACCGAATATTGTAATGATATACAAATTGAAACAAACAATTTCATGTAACTGAAAGAAAACCATCTTTTTGTTACAAATTTAAAGTTCTAAAAGGCTCACTAGTTATTTTTTATTTCTTGCAGTAAAAAATATATCTACTAATTGCATTTATTATGAAATAATTCTGTAAAACGTTTCTTAATAAAATAACAGGATTTGAATAGCTACGAGTAGACGAGTACGAATCTTTGCGATGCTCCGATTAAATGAAAGAAGATTCATTGCTCCAACAATAAGTTACAGCAGGCCGCGCTAAAATCGCGGCCTGCTGTAACTTATACAATCGGCTATTATCGGCTAGTCTCCGGAGTCGTTCGGCGGCAATGTATAATGTTTGTTAAAGGCCGCAGATTTTCCGCGGCCGTTGGTTGAGGACGCGGATAATTAGAGATCTCAACGAGGACGGACAATTAGAGATGGGAGCGGATGTTTGGATAGAGTTGAATTTTTTGTTGAAATTTGAACTTAGTCATAGAATGTATGTAAAATAAATATTAATAATTTAGAAAAAAATTGTGTGTTCCTTGGCATTTCTTAGGAGGGGCGCGCGGCCACGCGGCCTTATGGAGCAACCGCCACTGTTCGTTGTATAACTAATAATCAGTGTTCATCTTTAAAATTCCAACTTAGGAAATAGAAAATAGATACACTATATTATGTGTTTAGTCGTTATTAATAGTTACATTATGAGTATTACGAAAGAAATCCATGAAATATTATGTAGCTGTGGAACTGCAGAAACTAAAATCCATTGCAGACGCCCGCCAATGCATTCGCACCATAATGTTCTTTACAAACAATTTTTATTATTTATAGTGAAAAAGAACGTCTTAGAAATGAAAACAAGTTAATATTGCAGAGGAGCTTAAAATTTTACAATGTTTCCAATAGAAGTTTTTGAATGCATTTGTAAAATATGTCCTGGAGAATTATTTTCATGCCAAATTCAATAAAATTAAAAATTCCCTCAAATTGAATATTTTAAATTTAAGCCCCATTCAGACCTTTTCCCCGATGTTATTTTAGGTGATTTGTTTTAATATTCATTTTCTTTTAAAGCCTGTAATTGACATGCAACTAAATATTCACAAACTCAAGAAACTAATTTAAAATATAGGGATTTTCTATATAATTTACTGCGTGTTTTTCCTTTTTTCGTCGAAAAAAAGTATTCCTTAGTTCTGATAAAAAAATTTAAATTGAAAGATTGAAACGCCATCAATCAGACTTAGCTACGTAAATAGCTTATTTATTTTCGAAGATGAATTTTAAATTCAAATCGTTTTATTCTATTTAAACAAATATCATTTTTAATTTTAATTTAGAAATAAAAATCGAAAGAATTCTTTTTTTTAAAGTTAAGCAAGATGTCTTTCTTCTCTTTATGTCTGTCTTTCATGACCAGCTGAAACAAAATTAATGTAAATCGCATTACAGTCTCACATAATATTTTTAACCATAGATATTAGGGTGGCGCAATGGTAGAACGTCAAGCTAGCGTTGCGCTAGTCCTTGGTTCGACTCGCCCTGGTGACCATTCGTCGTTGAGTAATTAACGACCCTCTCCTCCGAATAGGGGTCTAGGCGGTAAAGTAACAAGCTCTTACACGTACACATACTACACATGGTGCAGTATATAGCACGCAGATGCGGGCGGGGTTGTGCATTGAATGCGCAGAGTCTCATGCGTTAACGCATCAGCCTCGTCACCGGAAGATATAAGAGGTTACAGATAACACATACATACAGATATTAGCATGTCTGTGAGAAAGGGTGAAAAGTCTAGGAAGAGGGGTGTCACCCAATCCCGCATATTGTGCCACTTCTCTTTTCTAAATCTATTTCAGTGGGGTTTCAAATAAATATTGCACCAGATAAGTGGTAACATACTATAGCAAGAGATTGCGACTAAAGTCTTCATTTGGAAAATCGTGGGAAATATCAGCAAGTGTTAAATATTGGTCCACTACAAGCAATCCAATTTCAATTAAATATTAAGAAAATACAAAATATGGGTTTTTGAGTTAGAGAACGAGAGATAACAAAACGAAAGTGAAGCTCTTAGAAGTACCTAGTGTTAGATCAAAGATTATATTGGAAGCTTAATTTGAATACGGTCGCCAAAAAAATAACTAGAAACATATTTTTGAGCTGAGAAATTTTGGCTTAATGTAGTGTGTTACGTGCAGTTCTTAAACAAATTATTTTGCGCTGTGTCATTCAATGTTGTGGTATGCTATTCTAATGCGGGAGCATGCTAGTTTCGAGTGTCGTTTGTGGTGGGTGTCCGGTCAATACCACTCCGCAATTACCACGCTGGTCAATACCACGCCGGTCAATTCCACTCCAACAAAAATCACTCCAAACAATAACCACTCCGAACAAAAACCACGCCAGCAAATACCACTCCGTAAAATATCACTCCTGCAAATTACCACTCGGGGTAAAAACCACTCCAACAAATATCACGCCGTTATATTCGACATATCTCCTTCAAACTTAAATAATTTATAAGAAATATTGCACTATTTTAATTAATCAAGAAGCTTATGAACTACTATCTTCAAATGGATAATAATGTATCTAATTTCTTGTATATGTTACGGCTAAATCGATAAATTGATTATTATGCATAATAATCAAATTTATCAAATCAGCCATAACATATAAATCATTATTTTTAATTTTTCTTTATTTTGGTAGTACCATTGTATCTTTCTTATTACGTCTTAAAATACTATTTACATACATGGAATTATACAGTATTTGTTGGAGTGGTTTTTTACGGAGTGGTATTTGCTGGCGTGGTTTTTGTTCGGAGTGGTTATTGTTTGGAGTGATTTTTGTGGGAGTGGAATTGACCGGCGTGGTAATTGCGGAGTGGTATTGACCTAGACCCCGTTTGGTGTATAGCGTATGGCCAGTAACATAAAGGGTTAAGACCTTCTAAGTCACAGAGGGTGACAAGGCCAAAGTATGTACTAAACGGCTTCGGTTTTAGAAAATAGATGCTGTTTAAGTCTATTTTTTAAATGACTTGTTGCAACAAGAAAACCAAAGGGGCAACTTTTGTTCACGTTTGTAGAATAATTTAAGAAAACTTATAAATTTGATCGAATGATATTGACGTAGAACATTTCTATAAAAAAAGGCAAATAAATGTTTAAAATGACCTTTAAATAACTAAGTGTTTAAATAAAACATAAAACGGTATACCCTTAGACGAATTTTAATGTGTAGAAAAGAGATAAACAATATTTCCACGGTAATTAAACAAGCCTTTAAAATTAAACATAAGGGGTCTAGGATTTTAAGATTTAAACAAAAAAATCTTGAATTTTGAGAAACAATTCATATTTTACCAGTAATCGAAACAAAGTGAGATACGCATTACCTAGATTTTGTCCAATGAATAAACAAATCTAGACCCCGACAGGTAGTATATAATAGCCAGATTTTCAATAAATAAGGATAACCATTGAAGTTAATCGAAGCATTTGTATAATTTATGGAGGTTGATAGTAAAGACTTGGATTATGTACAAAAAGCATAGTCTTTAACATTATTAAACAAAAACTGCCAACTAACTCGCCTCAACAAGCATATGCCAAAATAATATGTATAATAAACTTTAGTATACTCCTATTTACTCAAAGTTATGCATGTTTCAGCAATTTAATACATTTTGCAAAGCATGTATCAATTTTTGTATAGCTATCGTGAATGAGAAATATCATTAAAGGCTGGTTTTATAATCTTTTGATAACTCACATATTTATTATTCCAATAATTGTATTAATAAACGTTACCAAGAAAAATCTTTGGAAATTAAAGTTATTTAATGCACCAGAACACAAACCAAAGAAAAGAAAGAAACGAGAAAAACGGGAGGGACGAGACCAGTCATCTCCCCCTCTAAACAAGGCAAGGCTAAGAAAGCAAAATAAAGCGGGCAATGACCCACAAAGGGTTAAGAAGCCGAAAGAAGAAGAAGAAGAATGATTATAAAATCAACCTTAAGAGGGTTAAATCGTTAAAAATGCATTTAATATGTTATCAATTTTCAGAAAGTTTTCGAAGAACGTATTTATGGAAACGTGGTTGCGCGAGTGTTTAACTGTTTCTGTACTTCCTTTATATTATTGTATCAAAAAAGCAAAGAATGTCAGAAATCTCATTCCTACGTATTCTAATCCCAGTTGTCATGATTGAAGTAAAGATGAAACGGTATAGCTTTATGTGATTTTAATGTTAACAATATACTGTCCTTTAACATTTAATGCATGTAAGTGGACATATTTTAATATTCCAAATGCATAACTAGTTTAATTTAAGTACCATGAGATCGAAAAAAAGATGATTCTGAGCAGGCCTTGACTAGTACAACACAATTGGTTACACTGGTTCTAGAATGCCTATGAATTTAATGTGACAGTGACATTTCAAATGTAAGTCAGTTTTGAAATCTTGTTTCCAGAATTATTTAAGTTTATCGTTGTAATACTAGTGTAATTTTTCCAAAAAACACAATTTACAGACATGTATTCATCTTAGTTTTCAGTTTGTTCCCTAAATAAATACTGCTTTGTGTTTTAATTTATTTGACATTTATTAACCTCTAACCTACTGCCACATTTTGAAATCAGTCTTGCCAATCGTATTGTACTAGTCAAGGCCTGCTCAGAATCATCTTTTTTTCGATCTCATGGTACATTCCAATATGTCTTATAAATTGTGTACAACAATACATATTAATCCGAGCTCTAGCAATAATAGATCTAATTAAATACCTAAATACAAATTTCATAATTGTTTATTTTTTTTACCTTAGTGAATTTTCTGCTAGTTATTTAGTCGTGTTTAAATTGCACTATAGTTACAAGATGCCCCGTTTCTTATATGGGCAACTTTTTTATTTGTAGTGATAGTGAAGCAGTTAAATATGCAAACTAGTGCAGTTTAAATAAAGCATGTCCGGGAAATAGGGAGACAAAATGAATTTAAACTGTATTTTATTGTGTTAGAACATAAAACTCTTAAACTAACATTTTAAATAGTCTAACATTTCCTCTTGTCAGTTATGTTAGACATGGCCCCCTGAACTCCTTTGTATCCAATTTCACGAATAACTTTATATTCGTGGTCCATGACAGCTTTTCCCGATTCCTCAGAAATCTCCTGGGCTATTTTCTTCCAAACAAGTTTAAAAGATCTAAGATTTTTGGGTGTCTTGGGTCGCTTTGAATACCTTTGTTTACACAATGCCAAAAATTTTTCAATTCCTCTTGCCTGTGGAACATTGGATGAGGTCAAAATTCAATGCCTTCACTGGTCAGGTAGTCGGTAACAATTTTTGAGTAATGGCAGGTTGCCAAATCCGGTCAGAATAAAATTTCATCGTGATTGTGATAATTAAGGATAAAAGGAATCAACATCTTCTTTATACATTCTTCAATATAAATTTTGCCTGTGAGAGTTCTAGTAGAAGTGCAGGGTTCGGAAAGTGACCATTTCCATCAACAGCCTGCCAAATCAAGTATTATACGGAAATTTGGGTACTTTTTTAAATTTATGTACGTATGCCAGTTGTTTACGGTTTGCTGTATGTAGAAACGTACGTCCACATTGCTCAGAAGGGTTTAAGGCTATACCGGGTGTGGCCTGACATGTGCGACATAGGTGAAATGCATAGGAAATTGAACATATGTGAATATTGTCTTCTTGGCTAACTAAAATACTAATAGATTTTCTTCTAATACTGCAGCCTCTAAAATAATTGTATCTCTTGTTTATTTACATACACATCGAAAAAAACGTAAACAATTGTTACAATGTTAGGTTAGGTTTGGTATGCTTGTCTATTCGAAATGTCACAAATTAGGGATCTCTTTGTCAAGTGAGCTGACTGAGCTTTCGTCGTTCTTTTCGCACCTCGCTCGTATCAAGTATCTCACTTCAGATGAGATCATATCAATCTGAGACTCTTTGCAAAAAGAACGCACCCAGGGTGCCCAGCAAGCATGAAAACCATTTTTGTTATGATTTTATGACATTTTTATCTTAATTTTATGACATTTTTATCTTAGTTTTATGACATTGACGGTATTACATAATGGTTTATATAGATTCTTGACGGTATTTAAAGATTATAATTTTTTTATTGAACTAATTAGTAGAAAAAAAGACCTACTTATTCTATATTTTCGTGTAGTTGCATAAAACGTTAATAGTATATTGTATAACTAGTGCTGAAAGTTGAATATTTCACACGAGTGTGAAAGTTGAGCCACGAGCCTCTGGCGAGTGGCTTAATCACACGAGTGTGAAATATCTTTTCATCACGTGTTTTACACTATACTTTTCCGACGACCATTTTTCCAATTTTTCATTTAAAAAAATTTGAACCAGCACCACACTTGCAACACTTTGACGTTTTAAATATTTATTTTTTAACAAATGACGACTTTTGACGTCGCCCGCCGACTGCTTTGTGTGGTTTAGCGTGTGCAAAGTTTTGCACACGGGCATTTCACACAGTTTCGTTGCTGTGCGAAATTTGTTATTTTCAATACTAGTAAACCGTGTGAAATGAGTCATTTTTCATAGTGGTCGTCGGAAAAATTTGTTATATAACACACAAAATAGTATCTCTTTCGGAAAAGCATTACACCTCCTATTACCAAATTGGTAAACAGGCTACATTATAACTACCAGGGGTTATTTTGAGGATAATCTAGAACTGCACAAATTAGCGTGACTGGACTCAGATATTTTGGTAAGAAGGGGGGGGGGGGTATATTTTTGATTTCTGAAAATTTAAAATCATGCTAGTAATAATTCAATAAAATCGAATAATATGTTTATTGCAAATTATGATATACAGGGTGATTCTTGACTTATACGCATAATTGCGAGGAATGATAGTTCGTGATGTGTAGGGATGGGTAATTAAAAAAAATTGTATTGTGCTTGATGGTGATAAAACTAGGCGAACAGCAAGTAGCCAAAGCCATTAATTTATTTTGATTTATTTAAAATTTTTAATCATAAGATTATTTTTATTTTGTACTGCACAAAATTAAAATTAGAACTGCACATTTGAAATTTTGAGCTGCACAAACAAGCTAGAGCTGCACACCAAAATAACCCCTGATAACTACTGTTACTATTATTCGAAAAAAAAAGACAACGAATGAAGCAAAACCGTGCACAATTACCGCCGCAACATGAAACAATTTTATTTAGGTTAGAAACAACAACTTCAACTATTTCACACGTGTTCCGCGCATTCGCGCAATACAAACCAACTCAACCAAGATCTAAAATGCGTCATTCTAAAACTACTTAAATGCGCATGCAGAACGCTTCCTATACTTTAATCAATCAACGACGGCTATTGGCCTGTTATTATGGCGCTAAATATAAATTTAAACCTTACGTTTAAAAACGCTTTTTTTTCTTTGTTCTATTTGTAATAATCTTTTAATTTTCGATAATAACTGTATCTAGTACATTTTTTATGAATTTTATGACTTTTTACAAAAAATTATGACATTTTATGACAACATTTCTATTTTATGATATTTTATGATTTTATGACATTTGGGCACCCTGCGCACCCTATGTTACATGGGTGAAAAAAGAAAAACAATTGTGTTTCAATTGGGCTATAGCCAACTATAGTTTCCATTTTAAGAAATACAACTTTGTGGTATATTCACTAAAAACGAGAACTTAAGATGACTTTGAACTTTTTATAAAGGTATGTTTTAGAGCATTTTAAAAATTGACAACTTGACAATCGTAACTTACATGTAAACAATCAAATGTCAAACTGGACTTTGTGGTGGAAGAAACTGGGTTGCGTTAATTTTTTTATCTAATTCCGTTTTGAAAAGTTGAATTTTACCTAACCTTTTGACGTTATGAAACGTCACTTTTTACCTAGTCGAGTGTTGTAAAGATTTTTACGTAACTGAGTTACGTAAAGAATATTACACAACCCAATTTTAAACCAAATGCCGCTCAGATGCCTACTATAATAATAAATAAAATAATTTATTGCTTGTCAAATATTGACAACGAATTATTATTTAGAACGTGGAAAAGTGAAATTACGAAATTAGATAAAATTTTGTACGTAATACGTTATGAAAAGCGATATTGTTTGACTCACGTAATTTGCAAAACTCGCTATCGCTCGTTTTGGCAAACTTACGACTCGTCAAACAATATCGCTCTTTTCATAACTGATTACGTAAATAACTATTACATCATCCTATAACGTTATCATGCTAAAACTCCTTAGCAACGAGTTATGTTAAGATACCTTTAACAGCACTAGTGCTGTAAAGCTTATAACAGCACAATATGACAGATTTACGTTACACTTTATGAATTGTCATTGAAAATAATTTTTTATTTTTTGAAAAAAATTATTATAGGATGCTATAAACCGTGTTACGACACACGTAAAGTTATTTGCTGGTTACATTACTCGAGAATTAAAAGAACTCGCTCCTTCGTCGCTCGTTCTTTCAAACTTTTCTCTCGTAATGTAAAATGCTTCTAGATCGTAAATTACTATATTATTACCTATAACTACATATTATATTTAAAATTCTAGCCAATTTTACAATAGGGGTTCAATGTGTCTTCGATTACTATTGTAACTGAGGCCGATTTCCGAAAATTTGACGGTAAATAAGAAAACTAGATTAATTTTTTGTTTTTGAAAAGGTTCAAATTGGGCACTTATTAGGTCGAATCAGCCTCCCTACCACCTCTGCAAATAGTAAGTCGACTTTTCACTTGGATGCGCATTACTGGTGAAAATTTCAGCCTTAGGTAAACTTTGACAATTAATCCAGTATGATTTTGTTGCACTTAACAAAGTATGAAACGTAAACAATAAAGGCTAATGATAGTGTAAATCATTTGGAACTATTGCATCATATCTGTTGACATACTGCAAAATGTAAAGTATCGTTTATTAAGTATTTACTCGTTAACAGTTTAAGGTTAATTATTGTTTTATTTTATTTAGGTTCCTTTACAATTTTAGGAATTACTTCTAAAAGATCAATATTCTCTAATTAATTTAATATTTCTATAATATTTTAATCAAATGATGTGTTTTTGAAAATAACTAACTTCCTGAGTGATATCTTCATGCTGTATTAACATTTTGAAAAATGCCAAATTTTATTTCGGTCATTAACTAAATGTTGAACAATTTAATAATTTTTAAAATAAGGAAACTAATTAAATCTTTCTCTAAATCAATTAAAGTTCAATGTCTAAAATTCTTCAGTTCCTTCTGCTTGCTGAGTATAATTCATTAGAAAAATTTGTAGATTTACGGTTTTATGCTTATTACAAATCAAATTAATTAAAATGAAAGGTTTTACAAACAACTAAAGAAAAGAATTGTTTGTAAATGACGCAAGCAATAACAAAATTCATACATAAGAATCCAAAATTGAGACCAATTTCTTTGTAAATCCAAAGAAATATTACATAAAAAATGAAGCAATAAAAGAAATAGGTAAATAATCAAGTTCACCTAAAATGTTAAAAAGTCTCGTATATTAATCTCCTAATTCGTGTTTTCCCATAAAATTAAATATTCCGGTGTCATCATTTTTTTTAATTAACACCACTTCAACCTTAACATCTAAGCCTACTAATTTGAATAATTTTGTAAATTTAATGAATGATTCACGTAAGTTACAAGCGTTTTGTGATTTATATCCTGTTACGCCTAAACCAGTTTCGAAAAAAATAATTCGAGTAGAATTACGGCTTCGAAGGTTATCGGTTTACTATATAAACTTGAGTGTAAGTCTTAGACGACATCAAATCTTCAAGTTCCACAAAAACCACCACAACCAACAAACAACAAAATGAACTCTTTCGTAAGTATAAAGTGAACTAGGTACTTGTTCGGAAATTTCTAACGTAATTTTTAACCAGGTTGCTGCCGTTATCCTCGCCGTCGCCGTGGCTACAGCCCACGCTGGTTACTTGGGTGGTGCTCCCCTCGCCTACAGCAGCTCACGTTTAATCGCAGCCCCAGCACCTCTTCTTGCTTCCCGTAGCATTATTGCCGGACCAGCCCTTGCTGCCGCTCCTCTTGCTGCTGCTGCTTACGCTGCTCCTTTGGCCGCATCTCCTTACGGCCTTTCTGCCGCTCCTTTGGGTCTTGCTGCATCTCCTTTGGCTCTTTCTGCCTCTCCTTTGGCTCTCTCCGCCGCTCCTTTGGCTGCCGCTCCTCTAGGTGCTGCCATCTGGTAAAGCATTTAGGAAAAAATAGTCCAAAAATACCAAAAATGGCCCAGCTCATTTTCATAATTTGTTGAATTATGTATAATTTTATGTAAATGTTATTTATGATTAGCTGGTTCATAAAGTATGTGCAGCTACCACTTCTTTTTCTTTGGTAACCTAATCCTGGTATTCTTATTTTTTTAAATCACAGTTTCAACTTTTTGAAGCTAATTTCGGGAAATTTACAATTACAAAGTGAGTGAGTGTCAATGAAGGATATTTAACAAACAACGTAAAACTTAAACTCAAGCACATTAGTAACATTTAGTGCTCACCGAAATTATCACACAGAAACGGGGTTTAAATAAAAGTTATATCTTAAAGAATTCAGAAGAGTAAAAGTATCAATAATCGTCGATTAATAAAGGGCCATGGAACAGTGAGATCCCGAAAGATCAAACATTTCGTCAACAAACTGATATATGTATTTACATTGTTTATAAATCTGTTATAAACAAAACATTGACCTACTTAGCTTTGAATAATTTAAAATATTACTACAATTGACAGAAAAAAGCTACCACATTCTGCAAAATAAAATATCTAAGAAAAATTAAGAAATAAAAACTATGAATCGAGTGTTATCAACTTTAAATTATTGATGATAATACTTAAGTAAATAATCCCCTAATTGTTACTTAATCGAGAAATAACTAATAGGTTGGAACAACAAATACACAAGTTTTGATGATTTTAACTATTCTGTTAAGGCGCCTCCGGATTGCTTCGACAATTGGCTAACGTTAACAGATATTCCGGTAAACTTTCTATACAAACTACGTAATCAAAAATTAATTTGAAGCAATTCTTGATATGAAAATGTACTTATAAATAACTACAACAGAATTTGTCCTACGAGGCCGATTTTTTATTTTAGATTTTTGATAAGCATATATTTAATTTAATTAGATTTTAGGTCGCCCTTTTTATATCAAAAATAAAACAAAAAATCTAAATAAGGCTCTCGTAGGACAAATTTGATTGGAATTAGGGATAGATTGAGGACCTTAGAAAAGTTACAACAATTTTTTTACGAGTACAATTTGTAGAGAAAGTTTGTAAAAGGTCGAGTTTCAAAATATTTTAGTGAAAAACCGTTGGAGCATGTATGCAACCCAAATATCTCATATAATCGGCTTGACAGCTGTGTGTCATTTTAACACTTCTCATATTAAAATTATTACCTTTTTATTTCCTCAACGTGTAGTCCACCTTTGGTTTAAACAAGAAAATAGCAAAGATTCCTTTCAGTAATATGCAATAGACCCTGAGAAGTGTTAAAATGAAACAGAGCTGCCAAGCCGATTATATGAGATCTTTGGGTTGCATACATGCTCCCACGTATTTTTACTAAAATATGTTCAAACTCGACCTTTTAAAAACTTTCTCTACAAATTAATTGTACTCGTAAACAAGAATTCGGAACTCTTCTAAGGTCCTCAATCTATCCGTAATTCCAATCAAATTTGTCCTACGAGAGCCTCTTTTAGATTTTTTTGTTTTATTTTTGATGTAAAAAGGACGACTTAAAATCTAATTAAATTAAATATACGTTTATCAAAATTATAAAATAAAAAATAGGCCTCGTGGAACAAATTCTATTGCAGTTATTTATACATTTTCATTTTTTCATATCAGGCATTCCTTCAAATTAAGTTTTGAGGACGTAGTTTGTATAGAAAGTTTTCCGGAATATGCGTTAACGTTAGCCAATTGTCGAAGCAGTCCGGAAGCTTCACTAAAAGAATTATAAATACTTTGCATGGTTTTATTAAAAACAAGGTCTTACAAAACACTGATTTTAGTTTAAAGTTGTTAGTACTTTTATGTTTTACGTTTGGCTTAATAGAGCTGTTGACTAAGCATAATTAAGAAAATTCCCCTTCCTAATCTTCTTCTACTGATTTCTAAATGATTTTGATTTTCATTAAAGCTTCGTTCGCCCTTTCTGGGTATATTAATTCAAAAGTATTAGGTTTACAGAGTACTGGAAATTCCAACACTTTTTATAAACACCGTTGCATCCTATAAAAGTTACTATCTCGAAGATGAGTTGTCAGTTTTTCCACGAAATTGTACTGCTGATGGGTACCGAAATGTATTAATAAGGTTTATGAAAGCGAGCTGCAGCAAGGCTATTTTTAGTAAGAAGACGTGACAGCTCAACAAACCATCAATTATCTTCTTGAATTTTTGAACTATTGAATAATTAGTTTGTGATCAAATCCAGAATATCCACCGAAATTGTCAGATCTAACTAATTTGTATAACTTTGTGTTCCCTTAAAATTACCCTACAATATGACAATTCCAAATAGCAATAAAGTCAGACAAACTAAGAAACAGGGTGATTGGAACGTGTACAGGTGTACACGTATTACGTAAATTTTACGTAATCATGACCAAATCTAAAGGGAGTTCATAATAGCAACATTTACAAAATTGTTGTTAAACTAAGGTACTTTATGGTTTCATCATTATTTAGTAGTCTTCAAGGGATCTCAAATCTTCAGCGTTAGGTACCATATAAAGTTACTTAAAAGTTTTGACGACTTTATTATTAATAATAATAATAATAAAATGCCATTATTCGCAGGTGGCAACGCACTCAATTTAAGAATAGGAATAAAATACATAAACAGATAATTACATAATAATGTCTGAGAGGCGATTTAACAAAGCAGTTCCAAACTGATTTGAACTAAGGTGAAATAAATCAATATCTGTCCAGTAGCAGTATTAAATAAGTGACACATTAATACAAGAGGGCTGTTAAAATGATAATTTAGTTCTAGGATTTCTTTATTATTACGTGTATTAATACAAGAAATTCTAAAACATATTTTATAGAGTAGCTCTGGAGTATAAGTAAGGTTATTGATAATTTTATACAAAAACATTATGTTAAGAGGGAGTCGTCTAGTTCCTAGGGTAGTCCAGTTTATCATCGTAAGTGAGATTGTTAGCAAAATTGAATGCAGGCCTATTTATACGGTAGTTCAAGTATTTGAGGATTTTTTTTAATATTCTCAAATTTTTCAGTTTGGTAACGATAAATAGGATTCCAGATAACAGTGCAGTATTCCAGTTTGGTTCGAACCAAACTAGTAAAGAGGTTTGATAACGCATCGGAGTATATTTCTAAAAATAAAGCCAAGATTCTATGACTAATTTATCAATATGATCATTGAAAGGTAGTTTTGTATCGAATAAAACTCCGAGATCTTTGGAATTGAAGACTCTTTTGATTGCACGTGAATTTAAATAATAAGTAATAAGTAAAATTAAGATCAGAATGTTTTCTAGAGTAAGTCATAGTAATCTGTGTTGAAGCATAAATTGTTGTTAAAAAACCAATCCGAATTTGACTTTAAATCTTCTTGTAATTTTTCAAAGTAATCGAAATTGCTAATCATTTTAAAAAATGTTGAGTCGTCAGCATACAATAAGAATTGAGAAAATTTTATAGAAAGAGAGATATCATTTATAAAGATTACAAATAACAATAGACCTAAAACGGACCCCTGCGGAACCCCACACGTGGCAAAAAAGTACTCTGAGCAAGAATTATTACAATGAATGAATTGTTTTTGGTGTGACAAGTAAGATTCAATAAAGTTAACAAAATTCCGATGCCCACCAATACCGAAAAGCTTACGTAGTAAAGGGCTATGATCAACTTCATCAAAGGCTTTCCGAAAATCAGTATAGATGACATCAACTTGACTTGCACTTGCAATGTATCTGACACAAATTGTGACAAATCCATGCTGATTTAAGGACATCTAATTCGAATCTTGACAGTATAAGTTTTCATGAATTATAGATTCAAAAACCGTAGAATACACAGAAAGAATTGCAATGGGACGATAATTTTCAATATGATTAGTTTTGCCAGATTCATGGATGGGGCATATTTTAGCAATTTTCCATTTTTCAGAAAAAGTATTTGTTGCCAGACTTAAAGTAAATATAGTGTTTAATGGTTTAAGAAAAAAATCATCACAACCTTTTACAACAACTTAGAACATTACCAAGACCAATTGATTTGGAGTTTTTTAATTTATTAATGGCAGCTCAAATTTCATTATTGGTAATATGATTTAAAACAATATTACTGTTGACAGAATTTTCTGGAATTTCTGTGCCCTCCAAGAAGCTTGATTTGGGCATGTAATTATTACTAAAAAAGTCTTTAAATCCCTCGCCTACAGCTTCATTTGACATTAGAGCTTTATCTTGAAAAAATATCGGTGCTTGGAGACCACATTTTTTTTGGTTTTTTAACTTAAAATAGGCCCAAAAACTTTAAGGATCACATTTAATATTTAATTCAGAGTTTCTAATAAAGTTAGCATATGCAATGTTGATTCTATATTTTGTAAGTGATCTCATGCGTTTAAATTGTATATCGTAGTTTGGATTTTTAAATTTTCGAAAAAGTTTTCTAAATGCTTGTATTATTTCGGGTGTAAACCAGCAGGGATATTTTCTCTTCGATTTGGTTGTTTTTTAAGGGACAGTTTTATTAAAAATATTATACACCTACCACTTCATAAAATAAATCAACAGCTTCATTCACATTAACACAATTATTAAGAAAATCCCAAGTAGTACAACTAAAAAATTCATACATATTTATTGTTAGTAATAGTTACTGTTTTGGTATGTCCAACGGGTCTTCAGAGTTCCACAACTTTGAAGTGATGTTTATGGCTTTGTTACTTACATCAGATACTTCAAAGTGATATCTACTCGTAATGTCACTATACAGTCGCATTTACATTTAAAATTCGCCTTTGAGGTATTATTCAAACAGTCATAAACTTTCCTAGTTGTTAGGTTGTAGTCGTTGATGTAGTATACAGATTACCATCGAGCGTGGTCAAAAGAAAATGACGTACGGACATTCAACGACATTTTATAGAAAAGTTAGACTGAGTTAAGTAACAGCGATAATAGTAATAATGATACCCAAAATATAAGACAGTTTTATCTTTTCAAAACAAATGCCATTATTCGAAGAATTAGGGCATTCAAAAGAACACCCATTATTGCGAGCAAATATAAGTGGATCTACTATTTCAAATGGAAATAACAGTTTTGATAGTGATGTTACAGATAATATACATGCTGTGCTGGAGGGTGAGCCATAATTTTGTAAACCAAATGCTATTTATTCAAAAATTTTGCTTTCACAACGACGTAGAGAATGATTTTTATTGCATAAACTACATCACAATCGAGTGACCAAAAGCATTTAAGCTGCCATTTATGGATAAGTCTACCCTAATCGGGACATCAAAATAACAGGTTTAGTCAAATTTTCTACTCCATGGTAAACTTAAATTTAAAAGACTATTAAAAAGTTATTAGTTCCCGTGGTTAATACCAACTATGTAAACCCAAAAGTAATTGTAACTATAAAGTAAATTTCTAAAAAAGACGCTAGATTTACGTAAAAGAAATGCAAGGCCATTATTTTACAGTAATTATTACAAAATTATTTCTCTGTAATATTACACTCCATGAGATAAATTAATCCAAATTTATCCATCTTAAGTTGCTAAAAATAACATAACAATGGCTTTGAGTATACAAATGTTTATTTTCAAATCTGCCTAATTTTTTTCCAATCTTTTTCTCTTAAAATAATGTATTGTAAAGGGGCTTTCCTGCTACCATAAGATTTAATATAAAACTAACAATTATTGTTTTAATCTTTAGCAGTTCTAGTACGCTAAATAGTTAATCTATTCCATATAATATCCCGGCGTGCGGTACTATCCAATTTTTAAAGCTGTTTAGCGCCATTGTCATTACAATGTTGATAATTGCAAACTGTAGTTTCTAAAACTGTAAAACAGCCAATGACGAACTATATTACGGAACAGATATGTTGAAAATCTAATTAATTCGTTGTGGCGCTGGTACCACATAGTCCCAACGTCCGGCGTCCCCGGAACGTCATGATATTAGTTCCCAAAACGTCATTATAACGTAGACGTTACTCAAAAGTTGTTTCCCATTTTAGTACCAAATACGTATTTAGAAAGCTTTGATTGCATACCAATGGTCGATGGCTAAACTTTTCAAAGTGCTTTCAGAAGTTGTCACCAGGTAACAATAATTAAAAATGTAAGTTCGGATATAACTCCACAAATACTTACAAGTGCTTTTAATATGAAAAGGCAAGTTCATTTGTGTCTTCAAGAAAATGGTGGTCGTTTTGGACAGCTTCTTTAGTTTTTCTTACCTACTGAAAGCTTAGTTATTACAATTTACCTATTTTTACACATTAGCAATTTAGTTCGTACTGTTGTTCGTCTAAACCGAAGTAATAGAGGTCGTTTTTTTGAGAAATTGGTTTATTTAAGAATAAAACAGCTGCATCCAAAATTATGCATCTTATCACTTAATCTCTACTAAGATTAAGACAGCAATATCGTTTCGTTACTTGCACTTGCTGTGTCTGATGGCTAATCAACGGGTAACCGGTTTACAGAACAGTTAGGTACCTGACCGAATTACTTTTAGATGGAAATATAAAATAAAACGATCTAAAGAATTTAATCTCTGTTTGTTAGTGCCAAACCTAACCTAAAAATTAACTGATCTTTTGATTGTAAATTCTAAGACATGCAGTAGACATAATATTTGTTTTCCATGGCTGAGCCATATGTATTTTTTTGAACAGGCGGTATTAATCAAGTAATAACAGAGACGTGTTAAATCTTGCTTCATTTATTTTTTCTTTATTTGCAGAAAAATCTACTGTGATCTTTTGTCGAAATATTTTTAAATTATTCAGCATAACAAATGTGTCTAGCCTGAACACAAGAATTCCAGATTTTTTCATTTTAATACCCAATCTTCTGTTTTACCTATAACTTATGGTATTATAAATAGAGTAATATCATTAAACCCAGCGCTTAATTTGTAAAACAAATAGTTCCGGAGCTCTTCAAAAAATGTGTGGGTAGGGTACATTGTTTTAGTGTAGCCTGTAGCTTAACTTTTATTTCACATTACAAAAACAAAAAAGATTAAAATGCATACAAAAAATTAAAATTTAATTCTCAAAAAAACATTATTTAAGTTAAGTACTACATAATATATGTTAATTTGTAAAATGCGCTCTCTTCAATACTAGGCTTCGTAGGCGACTACTGGTCTGCATTCATATGAAATGACACAATAACAGCATGGGCAAACTGCAAAGTTGCAACTTGACAGAAGTACCGCAGCTGCGCTCCGTCACGAAAATTAGTACCGGAGCCCGGCTCCGGTGAGCTCCGGCTCAAATTAATCCCTGATTAAACCTGAAAAGTAGAAAAGCTTAATTCACAATTTCAGGCTGCTGAAAAAAGTTAAACCAAAAAAATTCATTAATTTCGAAAAATCCTTAGAAAATAGTAAAATAAGCAGTTTGGAAACTAAATTTCTAAGGAAAATACATAAACTAAAATAGACAGCTAACGATAAATAATTTCTGCTTGTGGTAGCAGTAGAGTTTTGTCTTCTAGTGTAAAATACTTCCTTTAAATACTCGTGTATCACGTTATATAAATTTAAACGGGAAATTACTTGAAGTATCGTAGGATGTGTTCATCACAAAAATGTATTTGTGTACATCTTTCGGTGTTCATGTGCCGAATGAAATATTTTATTTGTACAGGAAATTCTTATAAACTCAAATTAGTTAACAATTTTGAATAAACGGATATCAGAAATAACGTAAGAAATAGTAAAAAATGGTGTTTCATTTTTGAATATTATTGTTAGCTTGGCAGATTAATGTAATTGATTTAGAATCTTTTAGTGTGAAGTTTTTGCAGGTAATATTTGTATATTTTTGGTTATTTTTTAATATTTACAGGTTTATATATAGATATTGAATATTTTAGAAGTTAATTAAAGAAAGGCTTTTACAAAACCATCAACTAAAAAACTGTTTACGAAATATTATATGATTCACAAGTCAGGTAATGTATCTCTGATGAGATGCTCATTTCAGTGATAGCAGTAACGCATTATAATTTTATAAATTAAATGTTTAAGGATTCATTCCTTTGGGAAAATACTTTTCATGTATTTTAACAGATTATGAAAATTCTATACTAGGTGATTCACATAAGACGTGTTCCTAACAATCGGAATATGCAACCCAACTTATAATTTCATAAATAACGTTGATCTAAATATGTATAGTAATCCTTACTTAAATGTTCATTCTAAGATGTCGCCTCAATAGCACGAAATATGATAAAATACTGACTCCCTACTGCATTAAGTTTCTTGTTAAATCTGTGTGAGGTGTGAAGGTTTAATCTGCGACGTCACAAGAATTTTACAAATGGCTACTGTAACAATACTGGTTATATAAAGAAATTTTCATGCAGTGCCATCTTTAACCGTGCTCTGAAAGTATTCATACTGTAGCCTGTAGCCTAGCGCACATTGATATCAGAGATCTTGTTTTCTTTTTCTATGTTTTTACTGAGTAAGTAAACAAATTTATGAAGCTATCTCGTAAATAGTTATAATTTTGTTTCTTAATTTGTAGATATCTCTAGTACTAGTAGCTTTGGAAATATGTATGTTGGGTTGCATTTGAAGTTTTTATGGGCTTTTTAGGTGGATTGCCTAGAACCAGCATACAGGGTGCCCGTTTTTCGACCTCAAGCATGGGGATCTCGGTTATTATAACAGATGCGAGATCGGTTAAATTAGGGCAAAGTTGCGCATTTTTGTGGTGATCAATTATCTGAAAGAAAATTTGATCTGTCATTTTTAGTTTTTGAATTATTGGAGAAAAATTGAAAATTGTGATTTTTGTTTTAATTTTTTTAAACGAAAACCAATAAAACTAGACATTTTTAACCAAGACATTGTGAAGGCACTTTTTTACAAGGAATCTGAATCTGGCATCGTGTTTTCCAAGGCATCCTAGATGCAAGAGTTACAACACTTAATTTGTTTTTTGTTATGGGCGCCATATTTGATTTTTGCATTTTCGAATAGAGCTCTTTTTTCTGATTACGACTATGTATCACATGATATGGTCAAGCTTTACATTTTGATTAGAATTTAAGAAAAATGTTTTTGCGAAGAATGCTTTGGAAACAACAACATCTACTTTTGTCTAACAAACAAATTTTTGACAATTCAATTAAATTTAGAGTTGCACGTTCACATTTCTTCCCAATTTACCTACAAAATTAAGTTTTAAATTAAGAACAGAATAAGGCAGAATTTTTGTATTTAAATTAGAACAAAATTAAAAATAATGCAACCGAATAGTGAAATTTAGTTGAATTGTCAAAAATGTGTTTGTTAGACAACAGTAGATGTTGTTGTTTCCAAAGCATTCTTCGCAAAAACATTTTTCTTAAATTCTAATCAAAATGTAAAGCTTGACCATATCATGTGATACATAGTCGTAATCAGAAAAAAGAGCTCTATTCGAAAATGCAAAAATCAAATATGGCGCCCATAAGAAAAAAAAAATTAAGTGTTGTAACGCTTGCATCTAGGATGCCTTGGAAAACACGATGCCAGATTTAGATTCCTTGTAAAAAAGTGCCTTCACAATGTCTTAGTTAAAAATGTCCAGTTCTATTGGTTTTCGTTTAAAAAAATTAAAACGAAAATCACAATTTTCCATTTTTCTCCAATAATTCAAAAACTAAAAATGACAGATCAAATTTTCTTTCAGATAATTGATCGCCATAAAAATGCGCAACTTTGCCCTAATTTAACCGATCTCGCATCTGTTATAATAACAGAGATCCCCATGCTTGAGGTCGAAAAACGGGCACCCTGTATAGAAAACCATTTACCTTCACTTTAAAAAATTTCTAATGCGTTTCACAATTTCCAATTACTACACCAGGTGATTTATACCAGGAGGCTAAAAACTAAAATTCGCGTCTGGAATCAAATTTTAAATAAAAAGTATGAGATTTCGAGATAGGAAGTTTTCTGAAGTTGTTAAACTTTTTCGGTAAAATTAACAATAAACCAGACTTGCATCGCAGAAAGCGGTAGATTTTTGAAAATGACTTGCAAATTTAAGTACTTTTTTATTATGCATTCGTTAGAGTAATTAATCATTAAAAAGACTCGCGTACTTCTGCCTTTCGGTGAACTTTGGAATTATATTTTTCAAAAGTGTAAACCTCGATATCTCAAAAAACAACTGCCTATAAAATGAAATGCTTAAAATTTAATTCCTTATGTGTTTCTATTTTTCGCCCCTTGGTGTAAGTCATCCTGTAGACGAATGCGATACCTTCAATCGTTTACCTCTGCAGCTTAATTGGTAGATTACTAGTAGAAAGTCGAAAGTCAGCAGTTCAAATCTCAACACAACATTTTTCCAAATATAGAATTTTCATAATTCGTTAAAATGCATTAACGTATTTTGCCCTCACATTCAAAATATGAAACATTGACGATTCATACTACCTTGCACATTCCTTCAAATACATTTAGAAAGAGTTGCAAGCTTTCGATTTATTTATTTTTATTATTATTATTATTATAACTGAATTAATCGCCGGAGTGGCCGAGTGGTTAAAGCGGACGGTTTTGCAGTCAAACACTAGTCGGATGCTCGACAGGTGTGGCCTATCCGGTTACTGAAAATGATTAGGATCCGAAACACAGTGGAGGAGTCGGTAAGATAAGCGGTTGTTGAAGGCGTGATGCTTACCACACCACCCCATACGTACAGTGTGTGAAACAACCGAGGTATGAGAAGCGACTTAAGGCCTTAAACGTACACGTTACCGGCCATGCTCCCTCGGTAGTGCCGATACCTTTACCTTTATAATTGAATTCAATATTTGTTTATTTATTGGTGGAGGTCTGTGCGGTTTGTGGGTATCAACTAACTTATTATTAACGTAGTTATGCTCCAAGGAACTTCTACTTTTGCTAAGAATCTTTGCCTTGTAAGCAAAATGCGATGAAGTTTTTTTTCGATATTAAGAGGCTTACCTTACCTTGAACTTAAGATATTTAATTCAATTAACTATAATTCAGCATTTTAAAACATGTTATATTAGACTAACAATTTCGATTACTGCAAATATGCTGGGCGTCAGTTGAGTACGGATAAACTAGATACATGTCATGTTGGTGGAGAAATAACAAAAATTCGACAAAAGTAAAATAAAAAAGAAGAGAAAAAACTGAATTTAGATTACATCTGCCACCGATAATAATTATAAGAAATTTTGTTTTAATTTTAATTTAGTCAGTTGGACTAATGTTGATGGGATAATGAATGATAACAACCGAAATAAAGTAAAAAACCTAAATGCAGTTCAAAAATTCAACAGACATAAGCAGAAAAATGTTCGTCGTTTAATTTATTTGGCATTAGATGTTATGTAACATTACGACAACTCTTCTTAAGGTGATAACTCGTTCTTTTTGACATCCGTCATACTTTCTGATGCGTTTCTTCTTCCCCTTTAGGTCGAAGCCTACGCCGATGACGTGTTATTAACTAGTACTTACAAGATCCTTTTCTCATAATATATTCTAGGCAGGAAGTTAAGCTATTGTTAGAGGAAAATAAGATCTGATCTATCAAAGTTGTTAAGTATGACAGCCGTGGCCGCCGTACCCTCCGAAATACCCCCCAGTGTTAACCGGTCGCGGAACTCAAACTCAATATGCCTACATAAATGAAGAAACATTCGGCGAAGTACCTTCTGTTTGGCCATCTTTAATAATTTTCAGTCCTTATATTGGTTTGTTAAACTTTTGCATTAATTAACCTTAAATTTCCAATAGAACAAATAATCTTCTGTAGTGAATTACATAGCCTCACCGTAATAGTTAAGTACGGCAATGCTTAAGAACCAAGGGAACTCATGGAAAAAAATCCACATTCTCAGAGTTGTTTCAAGATTTATTAACTGTTATTATAAATGACAAAGATAATTATACTTCTGATATAGCACGACAATTTAAGCAGCTACATTTTGTAAAACTGCGTTGGTTATTGGTGGATTTGTTGGAGCGCCAACTGCTGGGCCTAGTGAAGCAGTTAGTGGTCGAGGGGGTGGAACAGTCGATAGCCCAGGATATGGAGCAGCTAATGGCCGAGCTTGTGGAGTAGATAAGGACAGGGGAATTGGAGCAGGTGATGGCTGAGGAAATGGAGCAGATAATGGTCGAGCTGAAGCTGAATATGAAGCCGAATATGAAGAACTTAGAGAAGCAGTTAATGGTGGAACTGGTGGAGGTGGTGCTTTGGCGTATGCTCCCAGAGCAAAATTAGCAGTTAATGGTGGAATTAGTGGAGGTGGTGCTTTGGCGTATGCTTCCAGAGCAAAATTAGCAGTTAATGGTGGAACTGGTGGAGCTGGTGCTTTGGCGTATGCTTCCAGAGCAAAATTAGCAGTTAATGGTGGAACTGGTGGAGGTGGTGCTTTGGTGGATGCTTCCACAACAAAATTAGCAGTTACTGGTATAACTGGTGGAGCTGGTACATTGGCGCGTGCTCCCAGAACAAAATTAGCAGTTAATGGTGGAACTGGTGGAGGTGGTGCTTTGGCGTATGCTTCCAGAGCAAAATTAGCAGTTAATGGTGGCACCGGTGGAGGTGGTGCTTTGGTGGATGCTTTCACAACAATATTAGCAGTTACTGGTGGAACTGGTGGAGGTGGTGCTTTGGCGGATGCTCCCACAACAAAATTAGCAGTTACTGGTATTACTGGTGGAGCTGGTACATTGGCGCGTGCTCCCAGAAAAAAATTAGCAGCTACAGCTGGTCTGACTGGGTGAACTGGTCTAACTACTGGTCTGCTAGCAATATAGGTATATTGGGTACCCACAATAGCAGAAGTAGCAAGGAGTTTAGTTTTAAGGGCGGCCCCAGCAAGGAGTCCAGCTCCAGCAAGGAGTCCAGCTCCAGCTGCCAGTTTAGTGGCAATTAAAGCTCCTGCTCCCAGTTTGGTAGCAAGTAGTAGAGTTAAAAGTCCAGCGTGGGCTGTAGCCACGGTGAAAGAGAGGATAACTACAACAACCTAAAGTATCTTTACAAAAAGAAGTGATAATTATAACTATTCAGGGTGTATCTGAATTCGACCGACGAACTTTTCAAGGACGTCATTAAACCTTTGTTAATAAATCTTGCGGCGAAAATGTAGGACAACAAGACTAGGTCAATTAAAAGATCGTTTCAAAACACTGTGACGTAAGCGACCTTCTACTTGATCAAACTAGATGAAATCTTAAAATACATGCTTAGAATTCCAGTTATGAATTATTAAAATCAATCATTCAAATAATAACTACCTCCCTCAGATATGAATGACAGGTTCTCCACATTAAAACGTTTTCAGCAATTTATTTTAAAAGCTCTGGCATTATTATCTTAAACTTCCAACTTGCATTTATTTAAAAAAAAATTGCTCTGGTTGTCATCACTTGCTGCGCTTTTCTTGGTAGAATTCAGACACACCTATGTATTTACATAATTTTTATTTCTTACTTACCACGATGTTCATAATGTTTATCGATTGGGAACTACATTTCTTATGCAAGTTTTTAAAAAAAGGTCGCGGTATATATAGGAAATTATTGGCCCTTGAAGAGATATTTACTCAAACTGGTTCAGGTGTATTAGAAGGTAAATCCTCGCCTGTGGCAATTTAATGCCTACAGTTACGTAACAGTATTTAAATTTTGTTTTGGCAACTTGCAATTAACCGGTAACGATCGACAATCTATACTAATTATGCATTTTTTTAATATTAAGTCATAATAAAAGGACAACTCGATACTAATATGACTAACATTATCAACAGAAAATTGCCATGAGCGGTTGTCCTTTATAACTTAATTATTTTTTTCTGATGATATGGCCATAACTGACAAGACGCCTTACTTGATTTTAGTTATATATTTTTATAACACATTTATAAGAAATAAAGCAAAATAGTGCCTAAACTTGCAGTGTGGAAATAAGCACGTCAATAAATATAAAAACAAAAAACTAGAAGGTTTTGGGTTTTCTTTAATTAAGGAAGTTATTATAATTCGAATGTGGTTAGTAAATCTTCACATCAAGTAGTAAAGCAATATAGGTATATGTCTAAGCATATAGAAATTTTTATTACTCAATTGCAGGAAACAAAATTTCGAATATCATTAATTAATCACTGAAAATTACATATTAAATTTAATATATTACATGTTTGAGTGCATTGGCATATTTCAAAATGGTAGATACTAGCCTAAATATAGTTTGCTTCATCATTTTTAAGCTTAAATAAATAACATTTCCCGTACATAGTTGAAATGCGACTTAATAACAAATTAATAAAAACCAGAAAGAAAGCAATAAAATCAAATTACAAAAAATATCCAAAGGTCAGATTTCCATTCTAATAACCTTTATATTTAATAGAATTACTTATAAATTTAAACTGTTTACTGCAATTTTTTCAACTTTGTAGTACATATTTTAAGAATTTTTTTAAAGAAAAATAAGGTGCAAACAATAAAAAATTCCATTACTACAATCTGAAAATTATCAAATAGCCTCTTGAAATTTTTATTAAACTTAGAAAGTTCCGAAAGATAAAGGAGATCATAAAAACGGACTGAAGGAATTTCAATCATATTTACTTGTATTTCATAATCTATTTTTAAACCCGTTTTTTTGTAAAATTCCAATCTAAACATTGAAAAGTTTCTATAAAAATTTTTTTATTTTTTTTAAATAAGATTCAAGTAGGTATGGATTTCTGCTGGCAGATTGAAGATAAATTAACATAAATACATCCTGGCCTTAATGTACTTTTGATTACACCTGTCACTTACTATTTCTTGTAGTCTCGCACATTTCAAATAAAAACTAGAAATAATATTTAACCAGAGATTACCTACACCATCCTTATTAGAGCACATTCAACCAAAAACTGATAACATTTCTGTCACATATTTAATCTTTTTCTTGTTTTATCAACCGTGACCTTGATATACGTAAAGTTTAGGTCTTTGAAATAATCCAAGGTTACTTTCATTCTGAGCGCGTTTCAAAGATAAATGAATTATAAATAATGTAGATTTAGTTATATTTGTTCATACAAGTCAATGTGATGCTCATCCTTTCTTAACGCAGGTTTTACTGACCTATGTAGCACAAAGGCTTCATTATAACTCAGGGGCAATTAGAGATATCGAAGAAAACTTTTGTAAAAGGATTTCGGATTATAAACATAAAATAAAGATGCTCTAAATAACAAAAGAAGTTTCTGAAGATCCCTTATAAGCAGCTGCCTCTTAAGCTGTTAACCCTAAGTAATTAATTTGCATTGAAAAATGTATTAAAAATAAAATTAAATTAAATGGTAAATATAAAATTATATATCTGTCCAAGTTAGTTTCAAATTTTGTATAACGAGAGGGTTTTTACCGGGCTTCAATTTTCTGAGCTATTTTTATGGGCATTTAATGAATGAAGTTTGTTTCAATAACCGAACGTTGGGTATCAGAACTCGCTTAACGGAAATCGAAATTTTCATTATGAAAGTGGAAAGGACTGAATGCAGAATAGTCTCAACTAACGTAACTGTAGTTAGTGGAAATAAATTGTTGGCGTTACCGGCAATGTAGGTCGCTAATTGTTATAATATGTTAACATTATTTTCTAACAAAAACACCACCTAACACAGGATTTTGTGGAATAAACTTTAGACTAGTTTCTATAAGTTCTTTTTCGCTACCGATTAGATAAGTTACATCTACCCTGCGACCTTTGCTGATCTTTAAAGGCTAATGTAACCTTTTTTATGCAATGTTACAATGCTGTCAGTTTAAGTAAATTCTGGAACAGAAGGTAAAAGATTAATAACAAAATTGTAAATTCCTATCTTTGCAGGATATGATGATTTACCCACTTATGTACTGAAGGATTGTTTTGAATCTTTGCATTAAGTACTGTAACGATGCGGGGTGTTGAAAATTTACAATTCTGGTGAAAACCCCGAAGACGTGGACCCTCGATTGTTTTGTTGTGTATTTGTAAACCAGTCTTTTATAAAGGGTATGAAAGAAAATACAAAGAAACGCAGATATCAATCATATTTGTATATTTATTCAATAGAATTAATTATGCCGGGTGCACAGTGTGATCCCTCAAGAGTAGATGGTCAGCGCGGACGGCGTAGTCTCAGTCCATCGGACGGGTCGGTGCGAGTGTCGTGGGCGCTGATAAAACGGAGGTGCCCTAAGGGTTCCGTTTTACAGTATTTACGTTTGTGTTCCTAAAAAATAAACAAAAAATGTGGGAATGTATGAGCCTAATCGGGTTTTTTTTACGACCCCAGAGTAGCTACCGTACAGCAAACGGGATGCAGGAGGATTGTACTAAGCCTAGTGAGGATATGAAATATCAGAGTAGCTTTCGTTACGGAAAAAGGGTTGGAGGAGCGGAAGTCAATAAAGTGTTATGATCGCAACAGCCTAATAAGATGTGTGAAATCTTAGAGTAGCTAGCATGCGTGGAGTAAGCAATGGAATGGTTCCTTTTAATCTTATGGTCATTGTATTTATACGATTATTTTGAAACACCCCAAACTAGAAGGGGTTCCTTTCGTCAAATCAAATCGAACTTTGTGTTGAAGATGATTGGCTGACCGCCTTTGGTACAAAACACTTCATAAGAAACTAATTTTCCTAGAAATGCTTTTATATTACTAAACAGATTTATAGTTTGCAGTGTCGCAACGTAACCTGACCTCTTTAACAATTGGCAATTTGCTACGCTAGCTTATTTGAGTGCATCTGGTTAAGCACAGAGCATCTTAGCTAGGACAAAGAAATACCCTTTTCGGACACCGTCCCTTCAATGAACTGGCCCGAAAATGTAATTCTTATTTCTTCAAAGGAAACATAAATTACAAGACAAACGAAACGTTTCGTTAATGGCCCTGTGCCCTTAAATCTATTTAAATCTGGTTTATCCTGTCTAAGCGTCGCATCATATCTTACTGTAATTGACGACCGTTGAGAACGTTGACGTCTTCGATCTTGTCGCTCTAAAAAGTTTTTCGCAAGGCTGGCTGCTGAATAATTGAGGAAGAAACATATCGTCTGTCAGAAGTTGATTGTCTCGAATGTTGCAAAAGATATTGATAAGAGCATGGGCGTTTAATTCCAAACAAATGTAACAGTTTGTCGTTATAAAATTGTTTCCAAGTTTGCCGGTTGGCTGGGATGAACCATTTTCTCTACAGTATTAGAAAAAACACGATATACCCAATGTTGTAAAGGCGACGCTGAATATTAATGTCTTGATGTAAAAATGATGACACGGCTAAATTCATTACGTCCAGATAGGCTCGGGTAGCTTCAGTTTCCGGTATGTCTTTTAATAATCGGATTACTTCGGACGAGCACAATTTTTCCGCAGCACGGAAAATTCATTTTGTCCTCGGCCTTCAAATCATTTTTGGTAAGAAAGTGCTTTTTCTTCGATACTTTAGAGATTAATTCTTGTAGATGATCATGTTTCGCCATGAATGGGTAATGTAGTTACCCATTCGCAAATTAACTTTGTCATTTAGCAAACGTGTCCGTAATTTGGTAGCTATGTGAACGGTGTCCCGAAGTACGAAGTTGAACTGAGATCGCCTAAATTGTATCCTGACTGGTACCAACTCAAATGGCATTTCATTGATGGAGGCATTGCGCCCAGCATTTCACACTGACGTATGGCCTTCAGTAGACGAGTATCTCCATCCGAGGAAAATAATTCCCTTTTCTTTGGCATTCTTTTTTATAATCTGCCATCGTTCCAAAACATCATCAGAATTAAATCTGTTGTCGGTATCATACATTGCACAGTAAGCTGGTGTGCCCTGAGACAAAGGTTGTGTCATAATAACATTCGCGTAATTTGACTTAATATCCTGAGAAAAACTCTCTTCGACTCCTCTTGATGACGTAGCTAGAAACTGGTCTGTTTTAGGAAATCCATTTTCCAAAGGCAGAGTGAATTCTACGATTTTGTTGGTTTTTGCATCATACTGAATTTTACCCGTTATTCTTGTCGCATCTTCGCTAATCCAGACAACCTTGGGTAACTGCCGCTTTTCTAAGGACTCTGAGAGGCCATCATAGTCGAAAAATCCTTCTTCGAGTTTGCCTGAATTATCTATCATATATCTGTTTAATGAAGACATTGACGGTAGAATACTTTTCAAATTTTGCTGCAGTGTTTCATACAGCAATCTACCACCAATATAGTGCAAGTAAACTGCGATTTTTTTAACTCTAGAGTTGTAAACGTTGCGATTGGCGGACGAATTCTTTACCGATAGTTCCAGCGACATTTTCAGCAGAGGAGTACTAGCACTCGTAAAATTCGACAGATTGTTGGAAACTTGTGATTCTGTTAGTTTTTCCATCGCAGGCATTAATCCGCTGCCAATGTCGTTATGTTCTTTAATTATACCGTCTGTAGCTTCAACCACCTGGTTGAAAAATTCCGAAAAGTAAGAAGTAATCAGCGGTTGTTTTGACTGTATTGTAACACTAATTTCACGTTTCCTTTTGCTTCTTTCCCTCCTTTGATGGTCTTCTTTCCATTTAAAACAGATAGCGTTTTCTTCAGGAGCTTTAACAATTACTTTATCGCTGAGTATATTGATTGCGCGGAACCACGAAATCCCCGCCAGTAATCCCTTATAATTCTTCCAGAAATCCCTCATAATCCCTAGTAATTTCAAATAATTCCTCATAATCCCCGCAATCCCTTGGAATTCCCGATAATTCCTCATAAGTAGCAAATAATTCTTTGTAATCTCTGGAATTCCTGCACAGTGTACACCATAATCCCTCACCGGTTTACCCCTAGTGCTGAGGTTACGCCTATTTTTTATCTAATTTTACTGTACTATATTGTAGATTAATTCAAATATGTGATGTTCCTATAAAACTATAGTTATTTTGTCATACACATTTACACAATATTCTCACGTGAAGGCGTGCAAAAATGGGTGTCATCCTCTATTTATCAATATTAATTCTACCATTAGCTCACAGAACAAACTCAAAAAAAGAAATATAAACTTGCAATGCCCGTCTCTGAAAACTTTCTAGTTGGACTTTTTTTGTCGTCCTGTATATGTTTCTGAGACCTTAGTGAACAAAATATCAGGCAGATATAGTATATAGCCTATTGTTAATTAAAAAAATCATCGGTGGTCCCAAGAAGACAGTTTTAGGCTAGCATATTTTATCTCAAAAAAGAAAAGAAACATGTCCCAGTCATTGTAACAGTACGCAGTACTTTGGTCTTTGTATCGGAAAGAGTAATAAATTTAATAATCAATACAGAACCAATGTCCTGAACATCATCAACACACATCGCTACAAAAAGCCCAAAAATCCCAATTAATAAGGACAACGTTCATAAAAACAATAGCCTTTAATCTTCCTTTTTAGAAACGCTTTCAGCTTAGCAAATTTGCTAATATCAATGTTATTTTTTACCATGAGGGTGAATTTAAGCATTAAATAATGGGACCCTAATGTAGAAAATGTAAATGTTATTCCTTTGCAAAGTAAACTAGGAGGACGTTTTCATTAATGTGGTTAGTTCTTTTTATTGTATACCACTGGCTGGAATGTCATATTGAATGTGGTAAACCTTTTTGAATTTTTCTGGAGGTAAACTTAACGCGTCACCATTTTTAGTCTCCAAAATATCTGGTGGTGTTCAATCAGAATTATCTCTTCCATAGTATTTTCGTCAGAAACTTCGACAGATACCTACTTTGTATTATGTTACTATGACATTCAAGAATTTTATAGTATGGCTTTTTCGTTTTGAAAGCATTGCGATGCAAAGTCCTGCCATAAATAATTATTTTGACTTCATAGTTTTTTGCACAACGCAACTTAAAATGTTTAAATAGCAATCAGGGGTGTTTTATACATCATCGGAGAGCTTTGTTTGTTCTCTTTCTTACTAATTCAAAAGTAAATATATGAGATATGAGGAAACAAGGAAAATATCGAAAAAATGTCTTCGTCAAGTGTGCTATGAAGTAACTGTTTATGGTTTTGCGCGAGTTTTCTTGTTTTTGACAACTACGAAACAGTGTTTACATAAGACGTAGTTGTTTTACGTATGCTTAAGGTCAACTAATTAAAATTAAAAATAAATAATGTTATATAGGTTAGAAAGAGAAATGAATAAGCTCTTTGATTATGTATAATATGCCCCCAATTACTATTTAAAGAAAACAATTCCATAAAAAAAATAGTTTTTGCCGCAGAGATCTGAGCAGAAATGTTGTATTGCACCATATAAGGCTCCAAATGTATGTATATCTCTGATAGTTTTGGTAGGAAAACAATAATTCTAAACTATTTTCAACCCTCTACGATAATCTAAATAGGAACGACGGAATTAGGAAAAAAATCTCGGAACGGAAGTTACCTTTATGATTTATTGAGCATTATAAATAAAGATTGTCACGATACTTTTAATATCACGTCAGTTTACCAAACTGCAGTACGCAACAATGGGACGGCAAATGGTGAAGCAACAAGAGGAGCACCTAGAGCTGGTCCAGCAATAACAGTGCGTGTACTAACAAGAGCAGGAGCAGCAAGAAGCCCAGTTCTAAGAACGGGAGCAGCAACGAGTTGAGGGGCTGCTACAATTCGTGTGCTTACAATTCCGGTGGTAAGTGGGGCACCCAAATATCCAGCGTGGGCTGTAGCCACGGCGAAGGCGAGGATGACTGCGACAACCTGAAGAATTTCTTACAATAAACGACCAATATTTTACCTTTTATTGTACTTACCAAAGTGTTCATTATGTTTGTTTGTTAAGAATTAAATCTTCTTATACTAATTCGAAACAATGTCTGGACTTATATATAGTAAAACATTGACCTTCGAAGAGGTACTTAACCAGCAAGTTTTGTTTCTTTTCTGAAACTGGTTTAGGTGTATCAGGATGTAGATGTAGATCCTAACTGCAATATTACTTAGTCTAATGCACAAAGTTAAGGACAAATGTCTTAATTTTGTTTTCGGAAGTTGTAGTTACTAACAACCAGTAATCCTCGTTTTTATTTTTTATGTAAATTTATAACAAAAGGACAAATTAATAATCGGTTCTGATAAGATCGAATCATTAACTGAAAAACTGTTATTCCCAGATGTCCTTCCTTGTTTTCTGGTATGACCTTAATTTGCAATAAATTTGGCATAAGTTTGTTTGATTTTAGAGGTGCAACTGTAACGTCTCTTATAGGAAAATGCTTAAGAAAACTGAAAAATATAGGTTTAATATTTAAACGAAAGAAAGTTATTACAATTCTAAATTCAAATAATAAATATATTTTGTGATGTATTATAGTCAAATTAATTTCCAAGAAACAAATTTTTCTAATAGTTTGTTTGACTTAAGTATGCATCTATTCAAACAAAATATTCCATATCTTAATGGGTTGCTAACTTTATAGATGGATAATGGATAAATTAAGTTTACATTATTTTTATATTGAAATAATTATTTTCAAAACTATTAGTTAGGTCAAGTTGTCATAATACAGAATACAAGGTACATAGCAATGAATAACTGGTCTAGGCTTCGCCCAAAAAGAATCGTGAAGTAGAAAACCGAATTCTGAGAGCATACAAAAGAACGCTTACAATCCATATTATGAATTTAGGTTTTATTTGCATGGTTTTTCATCAATTAAATGCAGTGCTTATTATTAATGTTCGAATTTAAAAACTTAAATTAGGTAGTTTAAAAATTAAAATATAAAAATTTTAGTTTTTTTTTATAGAATTCTATTGTAAATTCAGGTTGTTTATACAGTTTATACATATTTTGCAATTTTATTTTAATTTTTTCGTAGTTCTTTAAAAGTATTTACAAGGCTGTTACAATTTTTTAGCAAATTTTTTACTAAAACGGGAGAAACCCTGAACACAGCTCTTGGATTTTCTGTATAAAATTTTGGTATGCATTAATCCCAGAATCAATGTCAAAATAATAATAATATAATATAACTGTTTCACGATTAAATTCAAAGATGCCAAGCGAGAATCTAAGTATCTCCATAATTTAAAGCCAATTTAAAGGCCTTCGCAAAATAGAGAAAACCAGAAGAACCAACTATTTAAATCGACAAAGTTTCCCACTCAAGCAATTAAAAATTATTATCCATTAACAACTTTTTAAGATTGTGGCCATTTTAAAATGTCTTTGATTGAATGTATATCACAAAAATAGAAAGAGAAACACACCTTGATGGTCTAGTTTAAACAAAACATTCCTTGATAGCTTCAACCAAACTTTATGTTTGATGGCAATCTACTACCAAAGATCTTGTTAAAAATATCTATAAAAGGCATCACTTTTTAAAGTATCTCAAAAATAGGGAGCAACTGAAAAGGATAAGAGGAAATTCACGACAGTTTAAATTAGGCCAACTTTTAATTTTCTTTTTAATTCCTTATCATAGGTTTATGTTTATTTAAAGTTAAAAATTTTCCACAAAAGCTGTTTTCAGCTGAGTTTATCCTATTTTATATGAAGCCTAATGAAATACACCTTTAAGAATAAAATTAGATCTAAGAATAATCTTGCCTTCTAGTTAAGGAATCATCGCTCGTTTACACTTTACATATTCTTACTAATATTCAAGGTTTCTAGGTGTTAGGACTTCTTGTACTTTTTTTTAGAAAATTTCACAACTTTGGTTTATACTTTTTATTATTATTTATTGATGTTTTTATTTCTTCCTTGGCTTTCGCTTTTACTACTTCCTTTTCTTTCGTCATCAGCATCATCATCTTTTTCTCATTTTTCTTTGGAGATCAACTTTACAGAAAATTCTCCATAAAATTTTTTACTGTGAATCCTCGAATATTTATGGCATAACTAAGTTCACTTCTCCACAAACGAAGGGAATCGCTTGCTCTTTTTTTAAGCAAAGAGGACTCCAACTAAGAAGATTTTCTTTATCAGCGTTCTTTATCTGGTATTTGCCAAATAGGTGCAGATAATTTTCGTTTCCTTTGTACAAAGTTTTGGGTAGTAGTTCCATGGACAATAGAAATTCAGTAAATTACAAATATCTTCATTTCTTACCACATTTCTTACGGAAAGCGTAGCATACCTTCCATAAATTGATTTAATTTTTTTAATTCTTTTTTCCTTTGCCCAGTTTTCAATTCCTTATATCACATTACCTTCAAATACACTTTTAGATATAACTTTTTTAATACTATTCAGAATGTTTATCCCTAAGCCTGTACTAAGTACTAGATACACGTTTTACTTGTATAATTCTTTGTGCTACTTGATATTACTATTTATATTCTTTAACCTTAACTGTGCACGTTGGGTCCAGTCGTACCCCACGTTACAGATTTTTGCTTATAGTTCTGCCAAAAATTGTTAAATGGCACTGGGTGTTTAGGTAATCCTAGTAAATGTTAAGCATTGTGATTTCATAGAAACAATCTTTCAAAAACTTTAATGTAAACGGAATAATTAGTGATTGCACCTCGAAATACCCCACCTGCATGTAACTGTATAATTTTATAATTTATTTTTTTTAAATTAATTTCTAAAAATCTAGATGAAATGTTGTTTTTCGCCGATTTGGTGATAAGGAAACAATTTGTAGACATAGAATAAACTTTGCCCGTACAAGAACCAACTCTCAAATCGAGGTGCAAGTTTTGTCCTAGAAACAGAGACAGGAAAACTAAGTTTTCAGCGGTAATTCAATAATCGTTCTTTAAAAAATCATAAATTTAACTCATGCTGCTTCAGTTTGTAACATTCTATGTGATTTAAATAAGAATGAAGAAATAAATCCCATAACCTATATGAAGTTTACTTCAATTACTGTTTATGTGTAGATAGTTTGTAAAGTGGACTGTATTTTGTAGTTTGAACGGAATGATAATATTAAACACAACTTAATTAAGATACTAGTTTATTTGCTAGGTACAGGTACAGGTACAGAAATTCGCTGCGCTCGTTTCTGTAACGTCCTGCATTCGTTTCGGAATCGCTAACTTCCCGCACTTGTTATGAAAATAACTATTTTCAAATATGGAAAAACGAAGTAATCTAGGATAGTCAAATCTGGCGATCTTGGCGGGAATTCAGGTACACAACGTAAATTGATCAGACGATCGCCAAAAAATTGTCGTAAATAAGCGATAGATTTCGGAGTCGTGTGAGAAGTGTCACCATCATTTTGGAAATATCACTGTTGCAGCTCGTCTTAGTGAAGTTGGTTTATGAAGGGGTCTAAGATGTTGTCTCGGTACCTTTGGGCATTGATGGTTCTTTCAAAGAATATGGATATCAATCGTCTGCGAGAAACACCAATCCATACCCCAACTTTCTGGGAATGCAACGGAGGCTCACGAAATATGTGAGGGTTTTCAGCACTACACATCCTCATGGTTCGTGAATACCCTGATAAACGAAACCACGCCTCATCTGCAAGGCATGTCAAATCCAAGAGGTCATTGTTGTGCAATAAATGTTGGGTGAACCATTGGCAATATAACACGCGCCTGTTATGATCAGGCGGTAACAATTCATGATAAGCCTGCATCTTGTAAGGAAATAAACCAATGTCCCTCCCCAAACTTGTTCTGCAGGTACCATAAGATACGGGAACTTGCTGTGTGAGTCTTCGCAATGATGTTGTTGGTGTTTCAGTCATAATCTCTCGAACATTTTCAATAGTCTCCTCTATACGGACCGTTGGCCTGCCACCACCGTCTTTATGTGTTACGCTTCCTGTTTCTCTGAACAATCGCACACAACTCCGGACCATATTGAAAAAGTCAGCTTCCAAGAAGACAAGATCAGGAAACTGTTGTCGAAATTCAACCAGGCAAGCTCGAGTACTGTATATCCATTCCCCATTTTCAAGATGTCCATTACCCACGAAAATAAGATTCAACGATGAATCGCTTATGTAATTGCGAGAATGCCATGATGAATAAAAATTCAAATCGAAAGTGACTTTTAATTGACATGTAGAACCAACAACAAGCTGAACCTACCAAAGACAGTGATTTTGTTCACCATGGTCATCCCTTATCTAAATAATTTTTGTTCATATGGTACAATACATAGATAGAAAATGAGTTTGAGAGGCACCAAAGTATTTAATTGCTAAAAAAAGTCAGATTTTCTAAAATCCCTTTGACATCTGATAAGAAAACAAATTTAATTTGCCTAGATAAAATCAGGTTAACCAAAATGGGTCACCATTACTCAAATGGGTTAGGAATTATGATTTAATGAACTTTCAAGGCAAAATTAAGTTTTACGTGCTGAATGTTTTAAAGAGTGAAGCTTAATTTTTAACAACAAAATGGAATACAAAGATTGTTATAAAAACATGAATGGCAGGATTTTTAAGAAATGGTTTAACAAATCGTTTAATTCCAGTTTTAAATACACTAGATGGTAAATCCACTTACCACTTCATGCTTGTTGATAAGCCACCCAATTCTAATTATTGCAAGTCCATAATGGAGGAATGATTAAGCAAAACAAAATCGAACCTTCTGAGGGAATTTAGAAAAACGTATCTTGAAACATTATAAAATTATATTTGGCCCATAAAAATTATGAAAAGGAATATGTTATCGACAAGTTATTAAAAACATGTGGATATGATGAACTTACTCATAGAGTACCCTATACCATTATTGCTACAATCTTCTCGAAATGATGTGGGGTTTTATAAAACACATTATAACAAACAAATAAGTTCGCGTCCCCTGTTTAAAGACAGTCACGAACGGGAAGATAATTTACTGAGACGTGGTAAGGCAATATAAGACCCTGCCAGGAGTTGATTAAGAATGACTGGGTGAAACACATGGCAAATTTTGACATGCAAAATATTCCTCCTATTGTGATTTCTTTGAGGGAGTTTAATTCTAAATGAAACATTGACTTAGAAGTAGATCTTTCTAGGGCATATTGACGAAAAAACATTTTTTTAACATCCCCCTTTATTTGCAGTCTATACAATACAGCAAATTTTGTGATTAGTTAAATGACATGTAGGAAAGTGCTGAGTAGCAATCTCCTGTAACAAATGGATTTTCATCTGTTGTGTGATTTAGGACAACAAAACTTACATACTAAACCTTAAAAACTAAAACTAACTTAAGATGAACACATCAGAATCTGATAGACATGTAGTATGTAAAATGTAAAGTAATTGATATGTAGTTCAGTTTAAATAATTGCGTCAAAGCATATGTATTTTTTGTGTTGGTTTTATTAATAATAATTGTTAAATATAGAACTAGTTCTACTTTCGTTACGTTTAACCTACTATTCAAAGTAAAAGCCTTGAATGGTGTTGTAATAATCACGCTCTTTATAATTTATAATCCGTAATGATTCTTATGGGGAGGCGGTACGTTAGTGAGTATTTGTGTGGATTGAGCATCGGTGCCCATGGTCAGAACTTGGACAGGTGACCCGAGCCAGGCTCAGCTTCCTACGGCCTGGTGAGTCCTCCTCGATAATGGTAAAGCTGAATATACGTATATAAAAAAATGATTTTTATACTAATGCGATACTTCATAACACTGTTATGCAATATAATAATAATAATAAACTTTGTAACCAGTTAATTTAACTCTGTCGTATCATTACAAACAAATCTTGTTAATTAAAGTTCAATAAAATTAATGCAGTCAGTTATTCATAACAACTAAAGTTAATGTTACACACTAATGTTACTATAACTTAATTTCAAATCGAAACCTACCTTAAAAGATACAATTGAAAAATTGACTTTAAGTTATTGAGCTAAACACTTCTGAATGCATTTATGTAAATTCAATGGGCTTAACATCTGAAAAAAAAAAAAACTAGGTCATTTTAATTTCTATACTTAATACACTTCCAATATAGATTTTCAGTATTATGTCGAAGTTATATTTACAATAATGGTCCGTAACCTTAATGTACTTTTGATTACACCTAACATTTTCCTTTTTCGTTAGTGTAGTAGAAGTATGCACATTTTATGTAAAAACTAACGTTTATCCAGAAATAAAATTATTTACGCCTTCATCATTACGCCATAAAGAAATAGAGAATTCCCTTTATTTTTCAGTGGCCCTTTTGAGCTTTGTTTTAAGATAATTCAAAAATTCCAAGGTTTGAGGGCACGAAAAAGTAAAATATCTAAAATGTTCATTCATGATTACTTTAAACTTAAAATTTGATTCCAAACTCTTTTTAACAAATACGTAAATTTTCTTCTTGGTTTAATTAATTTTTTTCAGAAGTAAATTATAAACTTTCAGTCATTTCCTTTGATTTTAATTCAATTATATTATCTAATGAACTTTATAATATTTAACTCCAATTTAGTTGTTACAAATTGAATTATGTATATCATTTTTCATTAGAAAACGAATTAAATTAATTAATGATATTATTAAATATTAACATGTATTAAAGTGAAATTCCATATCTATTTGCGTTAGTTTTAAATATAGGATAATGAAAAAGAAAGAGAGGGAAAGGGTTTTTACCTGGCCTCAATTTCGAAAGCTACTTTGACGGGCATTTAATGAATGAAGTTTGTTTCAATAACCGAACGCTCGGGATCAGGACCCGCTTAATGGAAATCGGAATTTTCATTACTGAAGTGGAGTGGACTGAATGGTCTCTACTAAAGTAACCAAACAACTGTAGTTAGTGGAAACAAATTGTTAGCGTTTCAGGGAACGCAAGCTACTAATTGTTGTATGTTAGCATTATTTTCCAACAACAAAACATCTCACGTATAATTCGTTTAATAAACTTCAGGCTGTTTACCAATTAGGCTAAATTTATATTTTATGCGGACCTAATTTTCCTGTTTGTAGAGATTTTGTGAATGAAATTTTAGTACATATTTGATTTTATGCCATTTACGTGTACTTGCAACTATTTACGGATATTCTCGAATTTCCCTCGTCAAGTACCTATACAAAAAAACATTTGTAATTTTTGCGCTTTATAAAAGTAATATGGTTGAACCCAGTAAATTTTAAATTATTATCCATTGTTACAGGTAAGCCTTACGGAAGCAGTATGGATGGTTGCCTATTCAGAATGAGTAAGGAATTATGAAATAAAATACAGGATGTTTCCTAAGTACATGGAAAAAATTGACTGATACGTCCCGTGGCTTATTTTAAGACAAAAAGCTTCTATCAATTATCAACATGTGTCCGTAAGTCCTTCGCATTCAAAATACAGAGTGCTGAAGTTTACAGAACAAAATTTCCAATTTGGTGTGCATAACTGCAATGGCAAAGGCTATTTATGCATTCATCAGTGGCTTGTGCGTAAAATGACTTTGTACAGTTGAACTCAAAATGCCTCTGTATTTTTGTTCAGTTTTTATAGTGTTTTCCTCAGAAAACTTAGGAAAGTATTACAATCTATTTTATTTTTCTACTCGCAAACTATTTTTCTCTAGAAGGAAATACAAGAGACAAAAATATTTCTAATTACATCAGGTTTTCAGACGCGTATCTTTAAATCTATAAATTCCGGTGCTTGAAAAAGTTCATCATCATCATCAGTTGACATGGAGCAGATCCGCGTGGATCAATCCTGGATTACGCCAGGCCCACCCCATGCCATTTCTAATAAAAAATTGAAGTCTCTCTCTCTCTCTCTCTCTCTTAAGGTGTCGCCTCATTTGTTGAGGTTGGCTATCAGTATGGAATATCTCCATCTCTTGCGGTGTGAATCAGGTTTCTGTCTCTATTCATTCATAACCAGTTTCTTAAATTACTCATACAGGAAGTTCTTCTTCTACCACGACCTCTCTTTCCCTCAATCTTCCCTTCTATAATATATTGAAGTGTTATATACTTGTCGTGGCGCATGATATACCCGAAATAAGTCAATTTACGATTTCTGATAGTTGTTTCTAACTCGGTTTTGCTTCCCAGACGGCGTAGCACTTCATTATTTGTTATTTTCTGTGCCCATGCGATTCTCAGCATTCTGATGTACGTCCATATTTCAAAGGCTGTTAGGCGTTTTAACATTTTAACATTTTCTTTAAAGTCCATGTCTCACAGGCGTAAAGCAATGTTGACCATATATATAACATTTCATAAATCGCAGTCTTAAGCTAATGTTGAGTGTGCAGTTGCAAAGTATTTTCTTATATTTAATAAAAGCTGTTCTTGCTATTTCTATCCTTCTTTTAATTTCAGTAAGTACTGCATTCTATCCGGTCGTCGATTGCTCTTCCCAAGTAGTTATATTTTCTTACTTGTTCAATCCTGTAGTTGTTGCAAGTGATGTTTAAATTAATGTTGTCTCTACTGATAATCATAACTTTTGTCTTTTGGGTGTTGATCTGTTGATAGTTAGTCCTATATTTGTACTCTCCTCTGTCAGGCAGTTGAGCAATGATTGTAAGTCTTCTTCACTCCCAGCAATCAAAGCTGTGTCGTCTTCATTAACTTTCATTTCTTTCGGTCGTTCTGCGAGAGCATTTTGCATAATTCTTTCTGAATATGTATTGAATAATAACGGAGAGAGAACGCAACCCTGCCTCACGCCTCTGCTGATTTTTACTTCTTCACTAACTACCACGGTCTGGTTCCGGTATAGATTCTGAATGATTCTCAAGTTCTTTCCATTTAGACCGAGTTCCCTGAGAGTGTCTATCAGTTGCCGGTGTTGAACTCTGTTAAATGCCTTTTTAGTCGATGTAGCAAATATACAGATCTTGGCGCATGTCTAGAAATTTTTCTGCTGAAACTGCAAGACTTAACAGGGCATCTCTCAAAAATTGAACAGGGGCTGTAAATTACATCGCCTCCCAATGGTACGGGTAGACGAAGAAAATATGCTTAAAATGCCTTCTTGTTAGTTGAAAACATCCACTGCTTTTCATTTCTCTATCTTTACCCAAATTCGAGATAAAATTAAAGACCAAATGTTTTGAAAACTCTTTGGAGTGCCATTTTAGGATACCAATTTGGAAAAGTACTGCTAATCTTTGGCCAGGGATCATTTCCTATATTTTATCCACGTACTTCTTCTATTTTTATCTTTTATTAAGCCCTAGCAGATTAAGGACAAATATAATCTATATGGTATGGTATGGTAAACAAGATATGACTCTTTTATCAACTTCGATTATTAGTTAATAGACCCACCTCAAGTTTGTTTCACAGTCAATTCCTACATGCTTTGGTACATGGTAGAAAAGGAGTACGAGTTGCCAATCTACCTACTAACTTCCATTAAGTTAGTTTGACCAAAGGCTAGAATAGTGCTATTAAAACAAACCAAGGAGGTACACAGATATACATTATTATTATTATTATTAAATATAGGTAGTGGACAGAGGACTAATGTCCCATATAGCCCAAAATACAAGATACAATGGTATATACCTTACATAATAATAACTGTAAGAATGAACATAATGAGAGGAACTATTCGAATGAAATACAACATAAGTACAATAACAGGAGATACTTAATAAGCTATTAAAGTAATAACTGAGTATAATAATAATCAAGAGAATTATTGTGTAGCTGAATACAAATCATATTTGTTCCTGAAACTATTAACTGAAGATGCACTAATTATATCTACAGGAATATTGTTCCAGATAGAGGAAACACGTATTACTAAAAAAACCAAGACAAAGGCAATCCCCAAAACTTATTTAATAATGATTATATATGTTTATATTTACAATAGATGTTGAAAACCATTTTAAATATTATCAAATCTGTCCACAACTCTCCGAATATGAGCCATTACAGATTCCTCTTCATTATCTATGCCTGGAAACGCAACGAGATATGCATTTTTGCATGCTTGAACAGAATGTATCCATTGCCCATTTTTATTTAATACACCGTTTCGATAGTAAGATTTAATAATAAAGGTGTTCTGTTCTAAAGAGTACACCATTATGCAAATTTAAACCCAAAATATTGATTTTTGTTTATTAAAATTTCTATGACTGCCTTTAATTACACTTCCGTATTAACACTCTGGAATCAGCAGTAGTCTTAATTAAGGCCGATTGTATTCACGTAGACTTTTAAGGAAGGGCGAAATCAACTGGCAAACTAACACAGAATACAACTATTCAAAAACGCAGTAAATACAGTAAATGACATAAGAGTGAAAATTTACAGTTCACTTGGAAATTAAAAATCATTATAAAAATCCCTTCACTATAATAAAATTATGTTTGTATAAAGCGGCAAAATTTCATAACCACGGGCACCGCCTGCTTCGCCTACAATCATTTATAATAGCCCTGTATAAAAAGGCAAGACCAGTGTTAATCAAATAGGTTTTACGGCGACGTTACGACATAAACCTGTGTTTAATAAATGTCAAAAAATTATTCTGCTTTTTAGTTAAATTTATTTTGTTCACGGTGTAGTTTAAGTACCCGTTTAGTTGTTAAATAAACAAGCTTCCGATCAGTTTAATTTTTCGAACTATTAAATGGCATATCCTTACATACTTCAAATTGGTCCTCACATAGTCTCAAAAAATTATTTAATTTTTATTACGTCAATTTAGTTCCTTTATGTTAACTTAAACTTAAAGTTAACATGTCTGAAACAATTAGTTGTCATTTAAAAGTAGGTTTAATAAATAACTGTATATTCATATGTGCAGACACTTCATTATTTAATCATTTCATGGCATCAGCTGATGTATTAGGTAAAACTAACGCGATATCGTTGACCTACTACATAACGAAATGCACTACTAGTGTATATTGGATAAACTGGTCGTTCTGTAGGTACGTACCAATGTCTGTAAGTAGGAGTATTGCTTGAGATCAGGTCCTTGTTTATGACGTTATTAAACACCATCACGTTATTGCTTACCATGCTATGTTTTTCTCCGGTTTGCCTTCCGTCTTATTCTTAGTGCCATATTCTTTTGAGGACGTTCGCGAGGGGGTTCAAAATCCCCCCCTCCTTCCTTGTTAACAAGAAAATCAGTAATTTACTACTAAAATCATCTAAACTTCTCATAATTTAAACCATTACCTAGGTTATCCCATTTCTGGTATATGAAGGTCCATCATGACTGTTAGCCCACTTCTACTACAATCAATCAACAAATATCTTCAGTCAGTTTGATTGACTAACTATAACCGGTGTAAATACGTTGCTTGTTTCTTTTTCTGCTAAAATTTTTTAAAAGTCAAGTTCGAACCCTTACTCTTACTCTTACCTTAGTAGACTATATCAAAGTGTTATATCATTGACATATGCCGACAATGCCGTGGAAAGTTCCTTCCCTTAACCATGAAGGGTAGCTAAAGGAGCGGCAGAATTTTGAAATCTCAAAAGCGACTAAAAATATCGCGATAACCTCCAATAGTGGAAGAGGCGTAAAACCAAGTTTTGATACTCCAAGGTTCTAAAGTTCTTTGTTTTTCATTTTTGTAAATGAGTTCCGGTTTTTCCGTGGATGGTTTATTGAGTTACCTTTTAATTCTCTTCCAGCGCCTAATGAAACTTTTAAACTCTAAAATTGGAAATATTTTATTTGACTTTCTAATAATAACCCTGTATTAGTCAACTACAGCATTGTTTTACGTCTTTGATTGATTGATTATTAATAGGGTATGCACTAGGTTATGAGCCCGCTTTCGTAACTTCGATTCTTTGGTCTTTTGTACCCTTAACGAGTTGCAGCAATTGTTTACGAGGTTCTCGTGAGTTAATACTGTTCCACGAAGAGTATGCCTAAAGAGCTGACATCTTCTGCAGGGTAATTCTGGACGGTCAAAGATTATGTGCGACGTTATTTCCTCTTCTTCACATCTACAGAGTGTATTTTCCCTGTATATTCCCATTTTATAAAAGTATACTGTTGCAAGTCCTACCAGCGGTCTTATCTAAGCTCCTAACTGGAGTGTGTCAGTACTTAAATCTGCTAGAAGACTTCCCGAATAGTTCCTTCTCTAGTATTTATCCCTGTACTGTATTGTTTCTTCGACCATGCTTGTATTGCTGTCTGGATGCTGCGTTTAGTTATACCAAGTACAGGTTATCCTGGGATAGCATTCCTTGATTAGTTTGGAGCTAATTCGAGGTGACCACCGCGCTTTTAGAGCTGCCTAATTATGAGTTAGAATACTAATGCGTTTTTGAGTATGCCCACGTCTTATATTCTCCTGTATGCATGGCGTCATCGCAAAGACTAGAGCTTGAAAAGCTGTGGTGACATTAGCATCCAAAGATAAACTTATGTTTTCTTCTGGTCTCAAGTTAATATTCCAGCCCCTAGACTCTGAGCTGTGGGGGATGCATCTGTGTACCATTGTAACCCTGACATCAGGTAGTGGGGTTGTTTGTGCCCAGTCGTTGCCATCATAATCTCACAGTGAATCGTTTATCAAAGGAATATTTTGGGAGAGTATAGTCGGCCCACATTTCAGATATGATCTCATTTAATCACTTTCTGTATTGGTTTGTGTCCACACCATTCGTTATGCATGTGCCAATTACCGATCCAGTCTTCCCCTTTTAGATACACATATGCTCAAGGGGATTAGATTTAGAAGTGCCTCCATAGGTGGTTTACATCTTTGAAAAATTTTTAGACTGCGGTAGGTCATGGTTTAAAATTACTATGCTGGTCTTCAGTTTAATAATTTTGACTTACTGAATATGGTTCATTAAAGTTAGGGCAACTTAAATAACTGGCAACGCCGGTTTCACCGAGAACCAGAACCTTAAAATTAATTTAGTGTCAAGATAAGTGCATATCAGGAAAAGTCTTTTTTTCGCTACCAGCAAAGTAAGCAAGCCTTACATCCATGAGAACAGTGACTGTAAGTGGCTAATAACATTCGGGCTCTAGTTACCCTTGACGATGGAACTTAATAGTGTCACTTACGTTCCTAGGAAAATAATGAATAGATAACAGAACTGTACGTTTACCGTTGTCATTGTTACCACTGTTATTATATTGATTTTTTTTACGTTGCCAAGTATTATAGGACGCTTAGTTACCACAAAAACGGTCACAAAATAATTCATACTTTGCAAATAATACTTTCTTGTTCTTTTAAACTACTTGCTAAGCGAAAAAAATATAATAAGCAACACGGAATGTATGGACTATTAACATTTTCGGAAGGCGACGAGCCTTGGCTTCGTCTCCGCTCGTATTCGCCTACCTCAAATGTTAATACGTCCTTACATTCCTTGTAGCTTAAATAACTATTATACACCAACGAAACTGTATTCGTAAGGTGGTTAGAAAAGATGGTGAATGCATTCTATATATTTCTTGTGGTAAATATATGTAAATTACCACACATTGTCCGCATACGACTGAAATGCTGAAAGTAAAATGTACGATCCCCCAGTATTTATACTAGGGCAGGGTTTTGTTACTTAAATTAGGCTTCCTGCATTCCGCTCGCATACTGAAAGTGTGGATAAGCTTGAACAGCACGTGATCACTGCATTGGTTCGATAATGCAAACGAATGGGAGAATTACAACCAAAAATATTTTTGAACATCGTTGAAAGACCTGGAGTATCTTAAAAATCCAAATTACTACAAAAAATACAGGCAAAACTAAAAGTAACTTTTATGAATCCACTTTAACAATCGATGTTTAAATGCTTTAAAATCCGCCCTGTAATTTACTATTAAGTACTATAATAGCTATTAAGACAACAAGTGTTTTATAGAAGGTTTAAAAATCAAGGTCGTAGTTCAAATCCGAGCGAACGAAGTGAGCCGAGGATTTGATAGACCGAGATTTTTAAACAATAAAACACGAGTTGTCTTCAAGATTTTTTCTAACACTAATATCTTTCACTAATATACATATTATTAGAAATTTTAATAAATTATTATTTGAGACGCGTCGCAATACACAAAATGCGAAGATTGCTAGGCAACGACGTATTTTATAGAGAAAAGCGTATTTTGAAGGCCTATAAAATACGTTGTCATTGACGACGTATTTTATAGAGAAAACTTATTTTAAAGGCAACATAACAAGTGAGCTCTTATGCACCATACAAACAGTATAAGATATTAGTGTTAGAAAAAAACTGTAAAGCCACGTATTCTGATTTTTAAAGTGAATTTTTCTTAATTTATGATTTACATTTATGGGCCAGTCAAAAAACATCATTAAAATTAAAATATAAAGGTTATAAGTTCGCGAAGAAGTCCCAAGATGAAGTAAAACTCGCTCACACGAAGTCATTAAGATAAATCGCGATATCTTAAAAGTTACGATCATCCACGTTTAAATGCATCGCGGTGATGCATGGTTACAAGAAGTTCAGTACTTCCTAGATATATTTTATTGTAGCACAACATATCCCTAGGGCACAATAATTCGGACGTTCCCGATTTCAGGTTGAGACGATTTAGTACCCGTGCTCTAACCATATATTTGAAATGCGATGAAGTAGACATATCCCTCGGGTTGGTTATCTCACCATTGACGCAAATTGCGCCGGATATTTTAATCGATGCAGTAGCATCTTGTTAATAATCGGGAAATGGTGTTTATTGCACACGTATAAAGCAGTAATCGAAGCTGAAATACAAAGCTAAATGAGTTTTGCTTCAGATATAGAATTACCAGATGCAACTTCAGATTTCTCGCACTAATTTAATACCGGCGAACGTCTGCAATTATGGACTTGTTTAATGGATGTAAATTGAATGCGGAAACTGGAATCTTTTCAGTCCACGGGGCGATTAAATAATCCCATTCGAACAAGAAGTAACATCGGGCCCCCAAATAATTTTATCCGCACTTATTTTTCGTTGTGACGCAAAATTCCTTATATTCCTTACGGTTATTTAATAATCCATTACGCTAATGGCATCATTATTCCTTGGTTACTGCCCGAGCCAAAAATTTTAGAAGAATATTACAAGTTTGTCATTAGGGTGGTGAAATTTAAGATCTAACATCTCAGACCGAGCTTAAATTTCCCTTTAATTAACAAGTGTAACGCAATGGAGTTTTTATAAAAGTATTGCGCCTTATTGAAAAGTTTTAATGGTCTAACTTGTTAAACAACATTTTTCCTTAAGTATAAAATTTAAAAGGAGATCTTAAGCGAGAAAGTGTTCGTCAACGACTTGTAGAAATAAAACAAAACTTAATTAACAACCATATTAGGTTATCATATTCGTGTTTCGTACGAAACTTATTTTCGCAAAAATACACGACCCGTTAAATTTGTAGGTAATATACTCATCTTTCGCAGGAATAAGGCCCGCAATATCAGCATAAAAGTGCGAATATAAAAGTCGCCTTGAAATTGGAATTCTTCCCCTGACATCAAAAAGTTGTCGTTTCTGATGAGAATGGATTCGTATGAGACTTTAATTTTCTTTTTCCCTACAAACCCGTTGCGCTACATCACTTTTCAGTGTTGCGGTTGTTTTTTAACTATACCGCCTTGTAAAAATAACATTCGCCGATGCGAATAAGACATAATGAAATTTTAGTTTGTAAAAACAATTTTGAAAAGCTAAATAAAAAAATTTGGTTAGTGAAAACAATTCTGAAAACAGCACAATCTCAACTATAAGTTAAAGCCTTTCTCACACTCATTGCACGAAGAAGTAACCCAAAATTACTAATTTCGCGCAGATTGTTGTTAAATCGGAATTATTTGTTCGGAATCAAATTCTGCATTTGAAATTTCCAAATAATGAATCCTAAAAATGTTCTAAACAATAAAATTTCCTAAATCTGCCTTTAATTGAGTTTACTGATTTTTTTCTTAGAAAAAAGTGTTAACATCTCTGTTCCATAATACCGGAAAATGTGCCAAACTCGGGACAAGCAATATCTATGACAGATGTTTTTGCTTGCTTGCTTGTTATTGGCGAGAGATCTTTAGTTTAAAAATTTACCTAGCCATGATTTCATTCTATCTTTGTTGTGCTACCCATATTGTTTATGTCTTCCTTGTTGCACTCATTAATTTTTGTATGTTTAGATTGGATTTCGGACAATCTGTATATTCCTTTATTGGTGTAATTTCTAGTTCATTGTGAATTTGGGAATTGCGAACAAACTACGGAGAATCTATTGAAATTCACACTTTGTTTTGAAACACCTGGATTTTTCTAAAGTTTGTATCTGAGGTTGCGTTCCACACAGGGCAGGCATAGGTGATGAGGGACCTTAGCAAGGCTTTATATAATACACATTCTGTACGTAGGGAGGATTTCCTATTGATTAAAGGGAAGAGTTGAGCAACTCTTGGGTATCCTTCATTTAGTTTCTTATTTATATGTGCGCTCCATGTCAGTCGAGCGTCTAATAGATCATATCTTGATATCGTGTTTTAAATCAGTATCAGATAAACACAACGAAACTTTGAGGTATTTATAATATGTACAGGTTTTGCACAAATCTATAATGACCTAAAAAGCAAACTGTGGTAGGTAATGTGACTTTTACAGGTTAACGAAAATGTATTAATGTAATGAAACAACCTTATGCAAATACGTCAGGAAAAGAAAAAAACAAAAAATAATTAACATATTTAAAATACTAAAACAAGGTTGATGTGCCTTATCGACCTTTCTTGTTAATATATGGTCAGAGAAAATGTGAAGAAATCAAGAAATATCAGTAACAACAACCACTGACCTGGTTATTATTATTTTTTTTTAATATATAATAATCTTTTAAGCGAAAGAAGAAAACCTGACAAATATACTAAGCGAAATAAAAAAAAAATAAGCAAGATGAAAACTAAACTTTCGCTTCAGTTTGTGTATCCGGCTGGTAATGTATTTCGATGTAAAATTTGAATACGAATCGTTCCATTTCTGAGTAAGCTTTCCAAATTTACTATTTTTATATTCAACCACTAATTTTTGACAGCATATTCAATCCGATGAAAAAATTTCTTGCATAATAAAATGTAATTTTAGGTGTTCCACCACTACTTCGTGACTTTGATTGTTCACAAAGAAAAATCAGTCTTGTCAGTCTTATTTCATCAGATTTGCTATTTTCAATTGAATGTAATGTAATATTAATATACTGGATACATCAAAATAACTTGCGATAATAAATAAATAAAATTATAATCGAACTATTGTAATTTTATTTTGTACATAATCGCTCGGGCCCGCTGACGCTTTTTTTGAGAAAATGCCCCTTTTACTTACAAAATTTAAATTCTAATTTTATAATAAGCCAGGTTGGCGCAGTGATAGACTGTCAGGCTAGCGTTGCGCTAGTCCTTGATTGGAATTCCCATGGTGATCATTCGTCGCTGGGCACCTAATTAACGACGGTCTCATCCGAATACCGGTCCAGGAGGTAGAGTAGCAAGGTCCTACACATACATACACATAACACTCTACACATGGTGCAGTATGTAGGCATAAACGACTCACCAACTTCGTAACCCACAGGGATGGGACGGGTTGTGCATTTCACGCGTAGAGCTTCATACGTTAATGCAGCAGCCTCGACGCCGAAAGGTATAAAGGGTTATTTTATAATAAAAAATAAAAAATTCTATTGAAACCAAAGAACACAAACGTCTAGCTTTAACAACAAAATTTAATACAAAAAGTTGCCCCACTAACCATTTCATATATTAAAATTAACTCTTGATTTTAAATAACCCCAGATAAAAAACCAGCAGAGGTTGAGTCGGAGAAACATGCCGAATACTCTATACTCTATGCTCCATCTTACTGGAACCAAATATTGTAATTTGAAGATGTGTCATTTTCTCAAAAAGAATGACTGCCGCTCAAGTAGTAAGAGCCTATCAAAAACAACATTACATAACGTAACTATAAATTTTCTTCTGAATTTTTTCGCCGCACTGTACATAACTTATTTAAGATTAGGATCCTCTTCTTCCTCCAGCTCCCTTTAGTTGAAGTTTAAATCAAAAATATCAGTTTATCCGTACGCCTATGAAGTTTTCATTTTCTTTTCCTTACGACATCCAACGAACCCGGAAAAATCCCATAGAAAAACAAATTAAAAATATTAAATACCGTGAAAACTTAATGAAAACTATATTTAAGCCTGTGTATTATGATTAAAACATTTCAGCCACCCGCAATAAGAAGATGCAATGCTAATGATAGCTGCTACTGACGGGTTAACGAGTTTAGTAGCTTCAACTAAGCGGCAGTTAAAACAATAATAATTGTGTCTGCAAGGGATGTTAAAGCATGTTTCATTTCGTTCAACTCTTTGTTCTGAAACTCATTACCAAAATTTGAAGGGATGAACACGTTAAAAACGTCATTAATTCAAACCGTTTATATTTTAATTAAGGTGGGCGCGCAAAAAGGGTTTCACTAATAACGGCTAAAATGCTGAAATATCGATGGGAATTCGAAAAGTAGGACAGTTTGTACTTTTATTGGATGGTACTAAAGTCGTAAATTAATTAAAATAGAAATCAAATTTTGCAGGAAAAAGCGTGGATTTAATTTAAAGGTGTAATACTAAATGCGATCATTCTAAAAGGCTGTATTGTAATAAGTTTTAAGAAATTTTACCAATTTTTGTATAACTAGGACTAGTTGAGCAATCGCGATGAAAAAACATAAGATAATAATAATAATAATAATAATAATAATAATGTCTTTATTTTCCACAATTTAAACAATTATTAAATTAAGCAATACATACATATGTGTAAATATATTATATATTTATATTATATATTATTCTTCTCCACCGTAAGGTAGAAGAGGACGGATTAAGTAAGTAAGTACATATTACATATTATTCAGAATAAATATATATGGAAAACCACAAGGTGCAAGTTCAGGCCTTATCCTGATCTTCCACTTGAACCTTGAAGATATGACAAAGAAAGAAAAAGAGATTTGATGCTTAAAACTAACTAACTACTAGTATTCTGCAAGCAACACCGCAGGATTTACATCGTTTTAACCGCAAAAAGAAATAGACAATATAGGATTTTTCAGGTAGCTATCTGGTCTAATGAAGTAGCATTATTATTTAAGTGTTTTTATTTAGCAGCATATGAGAAAGACGATTTTTAAAGGAGTTTGTTGGAGCAGTCTTTAGATTTTCAGGTAAGGGATTATAAATTTTTGATATTTGATATCGAAAACTGCGTTCAAAGAGAGCCGTCCTATGTTTGGGGGGCGTGATGGTATGTGGAAATCTAATGTTAATGTTATGTACATCTTCCCTGAAAGAGATTCTTTTATATAAGTATATAGGAATTTTGTCTATAATTACTTTATGATAGAGTGTAGCAGTTAATACTTTTCTCCTATTTGCCATAGATAGCCAGGCAAGTTCAGTTAACTTGTGTGATATGTGGTCGTATTTTTGAATGCCAAAGATAAGACGCATACAAGAATTCTGAACTCTTTGGATTCGATTGGAAGTATCCTGAGTGATACAGGAACCATAAATCTCAGCACAGTATGTGAAATGAGAGAGAACGAGACTTTCACAGAGAATTGTTTTAGTAGTTGTTGATAAATATTGTCTGTGAGGATAAATCAGTTTGAGATTCATGTAAGATTTTTTAACGCAATTATTGATATGGGAAACAAATCTAAAGGAGTTGTCAATTATAAGTCCAAGATTACGAGCTTCATTTACAATTGGTATTACAGTACCATCCACAGACAAAATAATGCTATCTTGCAATGATTCTATAGCTTTCTTATTTCCAAACAACAGGACAACGGATTTCTTGGGATTAAGTTTCAGGGAATGCTTTTTAGAAATGTTGGCGATATTCGACAGATCTTGATTAATATCAGATAATGCGCATTTACTGTCGCTTAAACTGAAAGAATGATAAATTTGGGTATCGTCCGCATACATATGCATTTTACTAGTTTTTACATATTTACAGAAAGAGTGTGTATAAATAATAAACAAGAGAGGCCCAAGGATAGAACCTTGCGGGACGCCCCTAGTAATGTCTCTGGACTTTGAAAATCCGCTAGGCAACCTCACCCTCTGCGTTCTTTTTGTTAAATAGTTAGAGAGTAGCATGACAGAATCATTTGAGAGCCCGATGTGCTTAAGGATAGAGAGCAGCACGGAGTGATCAATCGTATCAAAGGCTTTACTAAAATCAAGTAGAACTAAGATAGACATGTAATTTCGGTCTCTGGCCGATATTATATCATCAATGACGTCCATCAAGGCCGTAGTACAACTATGCCGCGAACGGAAGCCAGATTGAATTGAGGGGATAATATTATGCTTATCTAAATGATTTCTAAGCTGCACATCAATTACTTTTTCCATGATCTTTGACATCGCTGGGAGAATGCTAATTGGTCGCAAGTCGTTGTACTCAACAGGATTTGACACTTTCGAAATTGGTATTATAATGGCATTCTTCCAGCAGGACGGAAACACGTTATGTAGTAGGCAATAATTGATAATGTGAGTGATATAAGGTAAAATAACTGGACAACTATATTTTATTATTTGTAAACTAATATCATCTGATCCTATAGAGTTGCTTTTTAAGTTATTCACGATTCGTGCAACTGTAGATTCATCAACATGTATAAAATTGAAGTCAGTTATCCCCTCATTCAATCTATGACCACCGTAATAAGCAATAAGTTCATTGCTGCTGTTCTGCGTAGCAGGGCAACTATTTAGGAGAAAGTCATTTATTTTATCTGGGTTTAAAAGATTGTCGGGTAGTGTACTATTTTTTGGCTTAGTTAAATTTAATGACCTCAGCATACTCCATTGTGATTTTGAGCTTTTATTTTTGAGTTTGAATTGAAAATAGGCCCTTTTTTCATTAATAATAGCCTGAGTAGTGAAGTTGCGTAACTGTTTGTAATAATCCCAGTGAGAAGATTTTTTGCTACTTTTGAACTTTTTGTACGCTTTTTTCCGTAAAGACATAAGTAGTTTGATATTATCCGTTATCCACGGGGTATTTTTTTTGGTAAATTTAGCAGTTTTTATGGGAGCAAATTTGTTAATTACAAGAAGTAAGTTAGAATTCAAAAAACTGATTTTCTCATCCACATCATCGTAATAAAATAATCTATGGAAAGGTATGGTTGTAAGTTCTTGATTATATAGGTCTATATCAAAATATTTAAAGCAACGGTAAGTTCTACAGACTGGCTGAGATTCAGGTTTCAGCATGGATAGATGGCAGAAAATCATTTCATGGTCAGATAAATGTAAATTGTTGACCCCTGACTCAATAATATATTCAGTCCCGGAAGTTAATATTACGTCCAATAGCGTCGCTGAATCTTTGGTTACACGGGTAGCTTCAGTGATTAGTTGTCGAACATTAATTGATTCAATCATAGTTTTAAAGTAAATGCAATCATAAGTATTAGGACGCAGAAAGTCAATATTTACATCACCTAAACAAAGTAATTCATCAGAGATAATCATACAAGATGTGAGACTTTCCTCTAAATGATCACAGAAAAATTTAAAATTGACATTGGGGGGCTTATAAACCACACCAATTGCGAGAGTAGCATTTATCAACCGCAGGCTAATCCATAGCTGCTCTATAGCGTCGGTGGTTTCAAGAATTTTAAATTTAAAGCATGAACGTACATAGAAGCAAACTCCACCACCACGCGCACCCCTATCTTTACGTATAAGTTGATACCCTTCAACTTTCAGGTAAAGACTGCTTACCTCCTGTGTTAACCAACTTTCAGATAAAGCTAGTACATCATAATTTGAATCCAGTAAATATTGTTTTACGTCAGAAAATTTAGGAATAAAAGAAACTCTTAAAAATTATCAAAAAATTGCTTAAGGTAGAACGATATCGGTCTGAATATAGTTTTATACAGTTAAAAAAAATGATAAATAAACTTTAGTATTCCGTTTGCCTATAAAAATTAAAAACAACCTTGAAATTTCGAATTCATAAATCCTCTAACATAAAAAATTAATGTAAAATACACGCAAAAACAAAATATTTACGTCAGCTAAAAAAATTATTAATTTATTTCAGCAATAAATAAATAATGAGTTATTGACCTTCAGTTAATTCTTACTTGAAGGTTTAGCCGAAATAAAAAATTCTAACGTTGAAAGCAGGAACGAAATTTGTAACAGCTCGTACCAAGCATGGAAATGATTTGTAGCGTTAATTGTTTTTTTTTTGCATTGGCGACAGCTTAGCTTTAGTAATAAAATTGTTTAACTAAATAACTCATAATCTAAACAGTTGTGTCTGGAAAGTCTAAAACAGGCTTCAACATTCAAATTACATTTGATAACATTTTGCCTTTATATACTTTTTACACAGGATTAATTTTTTATGATATTCCAGTTTAGGTGTTTTTTTTTATATTACCGAATTTTTTAGAGGCGTTTATATTAAATTTATTCACTTCAAAGTTGTCCTTCGGTCTACAATATTTTAATTTTGGAAAAGGTCACGTCCAATGCTTGGGTTAAAGCATTTGATATTAAAATTAGCTTTATATTTTGCATTATTCGATTTTTTAAGCATCTTTAAGCTTTATTTTTGCGAATTTTACTCGCATAAGCCTTTTAGTGTTACAGAACCCACCGTTCAAAATATAAAACAAAATTACCTCTCTTCATCTTGCTACATCTCATCTCACCCTAATTTAATACCATGAACGGAAAAATGAAATGTTAGAATATGCATTCCATATGTACCAAAAATATTTAAAATAATATTCAGAGATTGTCTGCAGGTACTAGGTACACACGGTAACTAGATAGAAACAAATAAAATGAAAATAAAAAAAGAATAAAATAATACACTAATCACAAGGGTGTGTTGCTTAACAACCACTTAAAATTTTAAACCGTCTCTGTATCTAGTTACCGTTTGTTCCTAGTACCGTCAGACAAACTGTACATCAGTAACTACGCAGTCCGATATAAAATGATTTCATCATCATCATCATCATCAATTGACATGGAGCAGATCCCCGTAGATCAATCCTGGATTACGCCAGGCCCACCCCATGCCAATAGGGTGTGAAGGGATTTGTTATGATAGGTGGGGATTGAGATCACTGTATAACGTTAACATGCCTGTGACGCCTACCGCAGAACACCGCTTCTACAGTGCAAGGTAGTTAGTAGATCATATATTATTCAATGCGAGTTGGATGCATATTTTTAAATAATAGTGAATAACTAAGAAGCTTTTGTGCTTTTTCTTATTCCTTTTCTAAATACTTGAGGACCTCTATTTTGTATTGTACGTAGGTAATTGTTTCGACAGTTCTCTTGTTGCATTTCTTCCTATCTCTTCCGACGCCTTTTCTACCTCTTTGTTTAGTCTTTGTAATTCTTCCTCATTCGTGCTTTCCCTGTTTGTTTATCTCATCTTTTAGGTTGTTTTCTCTATTCTTGATATTAGGGTGCACCTTAATTGTGTCATGGGCTGTTTCAACGCTTGTTTCGCTAGTATAATTGTTTATTGCAGAGATTGCTCTTCAGTGCAGATTGTAGTGGTTCCTGGTAGAGTCCTAGATCCATATATAGTGTCCCAAAATGTAACAGCCTACGCAACATCCTAAAATAAATAATTATCCTATATAAGCATAGACTGTCAAACGCTTTTGTTTTTGAAATATAGGATGCTATAGTTTTTACAAATACCTACTCTTTTAATTAAAATATAAACAACAAAGTACGGCTACTTTCACGCAAATGTTGATGTATAATACTCGTATAGGGGAGAAGCATTAAGGCCATTAAGGATTATAATTTAACAAAAGTAATATCGCTCTATTTATTATTCTGTAAGTAGCATAGAAAATTCATTTAAATTAAGTAGTAAAAGATAAAATTTCAGACTTCTTACTATTAGTTTGCCTTTCGGGGGCACTGAAACTACTGGCAGTAATCTAAGATATTGTGGACTAATTAATGCAGATGCCGCTTCTTTTTCTATTACACATTCAATTCGGTTCTCTAAAACTCCATCCTTTTGCGAAGTAATAGGAGGAGTTCTGTGTTCTGGTATTATGCAACTGTTTTGAATTTCATCTGAGATATTTACTGCGTTATGAATTTCATCAGCAACAGAAGGCATAGGTCGTTGTATTGCCAAGTCTGGTTCCACTTGCGTGCTATCTATTTCTGCCTCTTGATCCTCCACGATTTCAGTATCTGCTAAATTAACAAAAGTTGTAGTTTTTGTTGGCACAACGTAGAATTCTGTAGCCTGTGGCAAATCGGAACTATTGCTTGTATGTAGAGATATTTGACTTGTACTTGGCGGAAACTGGTTGGGATCTTGAGGAAAATTTGTTACTTGAGATGGACGAAAATCTTCCTCGGTAAATATTTCAGGACAACATGGCAAAATTCCAACTGTAGAAAATTCTTTTTCTGCTTTTTGCATATTTGCCACCTTTGTATACGCTGCCTTAAATAATGATCCCACTTGATACTGCGAAATAAATTTTCCTGGATTAGATACTAACTAATTATCGCATTCTTGGCTATAGGCGGATTTAAGGGGGCCAAAGAAACATACATCAAGGGGTTGGAGACGGTGACTTGCGTGTGGTGGCAGTGATAGCGAATGAATGGAATTTTCTCGTCAATAATTAATAGCGGACAAAGAGCAATGTGATATATGACTGTCTAATACAAGTAATGCTGGTTTCTCAGGACTTGGGTTCACATCAAGCTTGAAGTGCTTTAGCCATTCCAAAAACAAATCACTATTCATAGTATTCATATAGCCTGAATCAGAAATGATTTTAAGAGTTTCAGACGGTGCATAGTTATAAAGAGCTTTACTGAATTTCTTTCTTGCAAATATCATCGTGACTGTTGTCATTTGGCCCCTTTCTCCTCTCGAAGCTTTTCCAACTGTTCTTTTCCCTATTGGTACACATACCTTTGGACATTTATTTGGTACCGCCGAAATACCCGATTCATCCATATTATAAATTTGGGAAGCTGAAAATTCCTGCTTCTCATATAAGGCATTTAAATTGGAAACAAAAACGATCTACCTGAACTTTATTAAAGCCCATCATGCGTCCTAAAGTGGGTCTCTCGGGTGTTACCAACGTAAAACCATGCCTTTGGAAAAAGGATCGTGATTTAGAGATGAAGCTTGGCAGATTCCAGTACACATGCGGAACCATAAGAAGAAAATTTAAACACTCAAACAAAAATACACTCATAAAACTCTATCAGATAATGGCGGGACCAATTCCACTCTATGGAAATGAATGTTGGACGCTGACGCAAAGTCAGAGAAAAATAATCCAAGCAACCGAAATGAAATTCGCAAGACCGACCGCAGGATACACCTGGGAGGATTAAAAAAAAACGAAGATATATTAGAAGAACTTGGAATAACAAACATTTTAGAAATAATTGACGAATATAGCAAGAATTGGTTGGACCACGTTCTTAGAATGAAAGACCACCGAATTCCTAATTCCCTATTGAATTACAGACCCATCGGGAGAAGAAACATTGGTAGACCAAGAAGAAGATGGGCAGATCAGTTCACATGAAGACGGAACAGGCCTAAAGGACCTAAACATTGAAGATGATGATGATGATGATGACGAGGAAGATGAAGGAGTACTTCATTTTCGGGAATCGAATAGTAAATCAGATGGTCGATTAGAGCTCAAAATTGAAGAGCCTTGTTCTAAAAGCCTTTCTCAAATACATACTTAAAAAAAAACGATTTCTATCCCAAATCTTTAACATCCAGTATTTCAAAAGCAAGCCCCCCACAACTGATTATTTTTGGATGCTGCATTAATCAGTGTAATTTGGGAAACTCATTTGGAAAAGCTCTGTATATTGTAGGTTTATCTTTGGGCCTGCATTTTTCTGTTCAATAAGGTCACATAATTAAGTTAATTTTAATCCAGTTTCTTATTAGTCTTCGAATGCTAATGTGTAAGTGATTGACGGCTTACACGTTGTAAATAGTTCGTGAGGAGCTTATAATAACAGAGTTTGTTACTTATGTATCAAGGGCGTAAACCACCTGTCGCTGATCCGCGGCGTAAAGATTATAGCATGAGGCGAGAAGAGGCCTGTGTTATAATACGTTAAGGGTGAGGAACAGCATGCTAACTACGCCTTAAGTACATATAAATTTTTTTGTACGAAAGAATTCCTCAAATTATTTCGCTTTAATTATTTTAATAAAATAGTTGTTCGAATGCCTTTACTCATCTTAAACACTAGAATCACCTAGAAAAAGGGTTCCTCGACCAACCACCACACTGAAGATATTTCCGAAATAAAGCTACCTAATAGAAATTTAACAGACTTTACAGCAGTTTGAAAACACAATTTCAAACATTATACCAATGGTTGACAAAATAATTATTATTAACTTAATAAATATCAGTGATAGAAAATCACTCAAATTTATTTTTTTATGTTAGACACATATCGCCAATGAAACCAGAAAACTCCACTTTTTGCTAAAATTGAGATCTTGGTAAGATCTATTAGACACAAACTATATCTACATCCCAGAAAACGCTGCAACTCCAAAACAATTTTACAGATGTAATTGGTGTAACTCTCTCCTGCGATAATATGACAGGAAAACTGTGTAACTTCACATTAACAGTAAACAGGCTTAACTTTATTTAAGTGCCTCGTACTGTAAATTTACTTTGAAACTTTATAGTGGGAATCTAGATTAACAATATTTCAGTGTTTTAGATGTAGTTTAGATTTTAATGTTTTTTCGCATTTCGTACTGTAATGTATTACTTTACGGGACTCAAAATCGTACTGTAATGGGCCACTTTACAGCATAGCAACCATTACAGCATAGCAACGTCAGGTCATTAAAATGCAATTTGATAGCTTCTCGGGCAGCATTTAAAATATCTTCTGAATGGTTTTACAAGTTATTTTCGTCACTCAAGTCCATTTCGGAATTAGATTTCCAAAAATAAATGTATTTATTTGTCTGAATTGAATTCTGTTATGTCAAAAACAGTTCCTGTCAGATCGAGAATCTGCCTACTTTTTTCAGTGTTTTTATTAATTTTATTCAGAATGTATCTCAATAAAATTAGATAACTTTTTATGTGAGAATATAAAATGCGAAAAAATAGTGTACGCGCCGCGTCCGAAAAGTGATTTAACTAGACTCGTACGGCATTTAAGTACTCGCTATCGCTCGTACTCAAACCTGTCATACTCGTCTAGTAAAAATCCACTTTTCGGCACTTGACACGTAATCTACTATTGTGTTGCATATTATATCATTAATTATTGTACTTACAAAATGGAGATACACGTTTCATGGTAATATATTTACTTAAAAATTAGGGACTACACTTTGTTCCGATTCACCGTTTTCGACCTCTCCTGTAAAATTGAGAATTTTCTGGTTTCGTCGATGATATGGTCTGATTACGACATAGGTATTATTAAATATCCTACATGAATTTGTGATACAGGAAAATCACTTATTGATCATGTTATTATCAGCAAATAAAATTAGATAGCTAAAAGGCAGGCATACGGCAAACGAACACCATTTTTCAAAAACTGGGGCTAATTTGTTAGAAAAGGATTAACGTGAAGTACTTGTTCATATCTTTGATATGACAATGTGCTTATAGGTGACACAGTGAGGGAACTTCCAAAACTTCCGGAAGAGCTCGGATTGGCAACAATACTGGTAGCCTAGATTAAAAATAAATTTTTCAAAAACCACAATAATGGTAAAGCCAAAAGACGCAGTGTCTATTATCATTAATGTTAACTCCGTAGAAATCTGAGAACAATCTATCTATTTTAGATAATTAATATCACTAAAAGAAGAGGCACAAGCCGCCGAAATCAACAGGAGTATTCAAGTATAAGTATCCTCAACACATTAAATAAAATGTCTAAATCTCCAAGGGTCTACAATCGGTACTTCTTACCTATGTTGGCATACGCTCCTAATACGTGACAAGAAAACTATTATAAAAAAATGGAAATATTACAACGAAACATGAAACATTCTGGTATTTTTGAGAACTTGAAAATTTGATGGAACCCGGGTTCGCTTAATGTAAAACTAAAAACATATATTTTGGAAGTATTCTTTAAAGGTGTATTAAGAGCAATTTTAAAGAAATTAGCAGTAATAATAAACATTAAAATCAAATCCAATTACCAAAAAACGCGAAAAAATAAACCACTACTCCGGATTGTTTGATGGGAACATTTTATAAAAATTCGCGTGGTCTTCCCGTTAAAATTAACAACAAACCAAACTATGTAACACCGAAACCAGAAGGCAGGTTGCGACTGACGCAGGTCTAGAATCTGTTTCACTTCTCCGTACAGATTTATTGGCAAGCGGGCCGTTGCCATGGAAACGGCTCGTATACAAACATACGAAAATTAACGCAGTATTCCTGTGTAAGCAAACCTGCTTCAGTTGAACGCTTGTGGTCTGCAGTATATACCACAGAGCACATATGTACTGCGGAGCCGGATAACCTGCAGGGGCTTGCTGTGTGCGACATATAGCTACTAGTAATTAGGAATGGAAGTAATTATTTCAGTCTTTTTTGGTTATAACAACTGAATTAAAGAAAATGAAAATGATTTCGGATTGTTAATAAAAAAAGGCATTTAATAAAATGTAGGTGAAGCAGCGCTTCACCTGCGTCATCAGACGGACCGCCGCTGGCCACGTTATCAGACGACACGATAATCAATGGTGTAAACTTATTACTGAATGGAGACCACGACGGGCAAGAAAAGCAGAAGCATATCGAGAGCTAGATCGCGAGACGATATAAACAAAGCTGCAAGTAACAGTGAACGAACAAAACAACGAATAGAATGCGTGTGAAAATCTGGGAGGAGGGACATATAGACAAAACTGAAGTACTAGTACTTCAACTGAAGAGATAGGGTATTTTAGAGATTGATTTTATAAATGGGGAAATACCTTCAATGAACTGGAACTAATTTTCAAAAATCAGAATATTATTAAATCATAATTCCAGTACTAGAGTTACTGTATAGATATATTAGATCCTGAATAATACGTGTCTACGTCTCTGCAGTTAAATTAATAGAACATTGGTGCATAGAACCGAAGATCTGTGGTTCGAATTCATGCGTAGATGATATTTGTCTATAAACGAATTTTTCAAAATTCATTAAAATACACTCAGGGCAAAATTGTACAAAACGTTCGACGAACGTCTGTAAAGTACTTGATATTATTAATACAATGTTCAAGTATGTTATAATATCTTAACAATATGCGCATATATGCATTCTTCTTTGAGTGGCATGCCCTTTACAGGGCGTTGCGGTCTTTTTTCATATACCTGTGGTGTGCGTGTCAAGTGGCCTGCAAACATATGGGACCTACAGCTTGCTTGCTTGCAAGGCACACTCCAGAGAAGACTTACTAGGCATAAATACCTCGGTGGCTTGCCGTAGACTTCCGAGGAAAGCGGTCAGGCGTTTCCGATAAATGTGTGACCTGTGAATCGAACCCGGGCCATCTCAGCAGTCAGATGCACGCTGAAGTAACTGAACCACGACCGTGACACATATACGCATTATATACAGATTTTTAATTATATCCAGGGTGTTACTAAAAAGAAACATTGCACACATCAATCTGGTGGAGATAGTACAGGTCCCGATAAGGATAAAATGTTTAATACATATGAAATTTTGAAACTATGAAGTAACCCTGCAAAAATTTTGTACGAAACATATTTCACTCTTAATAAGGTTTTCAATTTTTATAGTTTGCATGGATAGTCTGACGAAGACCCACATCAAATGATTCGTGAAAGCCATGAGTTGGCTGGGCATTTTAGGTGACGATTTCATTCGATCATTCTGGTTACTAAATCGATTAGCCGGTGAACTTTATCTGAGAACATATGTATAAAAATAATGATTTATGCAACAGAAGGAACAACAAGGAAGAACATTGGCAAAGAATCCGGGATGCTAGTGAATAATTAAGGAAAAAAGAAGAAGAATCTGTTCAACGGGTGCAACTTGGCTGACAAGAACAAGACGACAGTTTGGACATTTTTTGTGAGACAATTGTCAATAAATACAACTGGATTTTTAGGGTTAACAGAGAAATCTTGCCGGATTAAACCAGGTTTTTAACAACTTCAGAAATTCATATCTTAGGAACTAACTATTGACCCTTTTAGCTTATTTCGACGTGTACTATCACCTCCATAAATGGAAAAAGTTTTTTAGTAAAGTAGAATTACACGAATTAGAATTCGTTAAAGGCTACTAATACCCAGACAAGTTTGCTTTCCTCCAAATCTCAATCGAGCTTATTTCTATTCTCTATTCATTCTTAATCTAAATTTTCAAGAAAATTAATTAACCCCGGTGAACGCTTGTAATCCTAAAGTTACGTTTAAAACCCGGAAGCTTTAATTAATCAAAGAAACTATTCGTCATGCTCTTATTGTTTATATAGAAACTCTCCCGTTTAAAGACCTCTTCTCCAGCGTAATTATTTAAATACGCATCCCGAAAGTTAGTTAATATTGTTTCGTAGACTGTGGTTAAGTAGCAAACGTTGCAGATGTGAGGATAAACTTTTTATCCGAATCCTCATTCCGAGTTGTAAAGCTTAATGTACTTTTAATGTACACATTTATGAATATTTATAGGGACAAATGCATATTTCAGTATAAATGTGAGTGGATATACTTTCTGGTTTTGTATTATTTTCCACACGGCGCAGAACAAACACCAAACCTCCTATTTTGTAATTTTAGTTATGACAAGACTGAAATTAATGGTTCGCTTCCACTTCCTCTGTTAGGTGTCCCTTTAGAAAATATAAAATTTGAAAGTGAAATGAATAAGTTTACGACTACATTTATGAGCGCACTGGTAAAGTATGATTTAGACAGCTGAAACTTTTAAATTGTATTTTGCAACGAAAAAGCTAAAAAATTTCAAGCAACAAAGAGAATATTAATTATAGAGCAGAAAATATTAAGCCTTGTTAATTTAAATTAATATCTTGTTCTCAGTTAGTTATTAAAACTGGTTTTGTATAGCAAGAACGTGATATATCAAGTTCCTAAAAAAATATAAACTCCCACTATTTAATGAATTCGAAGTGAAGGCAATCGAAGTAGGAACTTTGCGAATGATTTGGCTATCTAAAAATGAAAGTTCTGCCGATATGCTCATCTTTAGTATGACATTTCAAAGCTTTTCCTTTGCACGTTACCGAAGGCCTTATAGGAAACACAAATATACCGTTATTACAATTCCCATGACTTCTCTGTAATTTCACAAAAACTGCAACCATCTCCTTTACAATACGAAATTCTTTTTATGGGTGTTGTTCTTCAATACCCTTTAATTTTTTAGATAGGTTCTCACTTGCTTAACCCTACCACGAATTCTTCGCAACAAGATTTAACGTAAAACCGATAGGATTTTATAAGACTAACCACAAACGAGTTCGACTTTCATAATTTTGCTTCATTTATTTGCATTTTAATAGTCAATAATAATGATAAGGGTTGTATGATCATCGTTATTTAACCTGTTTAAAAATTTTAAAAATAAATATAAATATGCAGCGTCATTCAAAATGATTCATCCGATTTCAGGTGGGTATATTTTCAAAGTTGACAAAAACATAGTAATTGGTGTTGCCTCAACCAAAATAAAACCTATTCAAGTTTTATCTTGCACCTTATATCTAAGTTCCTACTGTGTGCAGCTTCTGTTCGCTAAGATATAGTGTCGAGTTTGGCCCATACTCGCTTCAGCTTGTCGTTTGCTACTCACCATACAACAGTGGCAGTGCAATTTCTGAACTCAACCAGGTTGTGGGTAACGGTAGCATGTACAGATGTACACAGCATCTTCATGTACCTCAAAAGAGAAAATCCCACAGTGTAAGGTTTGAAACTTAGGAGGTTGGTTGTATAGCACCAATCTGACGGCTGGGCAACACTTTTTTGAATAAACAACAAAGGTCACACACAGAAACATCTGACTGTTTCCTTTTAATAGTTACGTATTCGAAGACTTCCGTTTTAATTTGGTATATGACATGTTAATACACGGTTGATAGGTAGAGCAATAAGCTCAATTGAAATCAGATGAATTCTTTGAAATAACCCTGTATATTCCAAACGTCACAAATTTTGTAAATTCATTTTAATTTACGGTTCCAATTTCCCAAAAAACAAATAATTAGTTACTTAGTTACTTGTCGTGTCTATGACTTCACTACTCTACATATCTGAGTTTCAACCACCGGGTGGATTTTTAACTAGCATTTGAACCCGTGACCGTTCATGTTGTAGTCGAATACCTTAACCACACGGTCAACAATCATACCGGCTTGGGCTTTCCGAGTTCATAAGTGAAACGTGATATTTCTGAGATGCTCAATCAAAAAGCTAGTGCTCCACCAATATTAAAAATCGAAATATATTTTTAATCTTGCATCACTCACTTTAGCATGCTTACGCCTGATCAAGGTTTATTAAAGTTTATGTTATAACTCAAAACTTAATATGCAAATTAAAAATCCAATAGCACCAGTAAATTCTACATAAAAAAGTGCCTTAAAAATGTTTGTATTTTTTGTTCCTATCTCTACAAACAAAAGAGTTATAACTCCGAAAAGAATTTCCGAAAAATTCAATTTTCGCTTGTAGCTCGAAAACAAAAGACGATATTAAATTCAGTTTGCATCATTAGATTTCTCTCAAAAATTTGGCCCGAGACACCTTTATTACTTTTTGCGTAGATCTAATAGTTAAGGAGATAGCCTGGAATCCCTTCGAAAACGGGCCACCCTGTACAGCGTGTAATCAATATAGTAATTCACAATGCTCTCAACCTCGAAAATATCAGCTTTACCATGGAATAAATTAATTACGTTCTGATTTATTTTAAATAAAATGTGTTAAACATTTGTTATTAGTAGATTAATATGCTAAACATGTAGAAATATAAAAGTCTTTAAAGGTATAAAATAATAGAAGTTTTGACATCTATGTTTATCCATCACGGTATTTCGGTTACCTTAGCTATCGATGGAGGACCAGAGTTTGTCTGAACAATTCCACGTCCGATAATTAACAACTGTTCTCCAGCACAACCCTTAATTTACCGCTCACAGGTGATAAATTGAAACCATGTGTTGACAATTCTAAACAATACGAATATTTAAAAAGGGCAAAATAAATACCGAAAATATTATAACAGATAACGAGTTGGAGAACTAAAAATAATAGAATTATTCGAAGCGCTCGAGTTTGTATTCAAATTAAACCTTATTCGTAATTAATCAAATAGCAGATTGAAAATATAAACGAAAACTTGCGTATAGGCGAAATAAAAAATTGATAGAACCAGTAAGACAATCATAAATGAATAAGGAAAGAGAATAACAGACAATAATTTTTCTAACGTAATTTATAAAAATAATTATAAAAGTGCCCCAAATAATAATAATATTCAGCTAGACAACAGACGTAGGCTAATAAATTTGAAATTAGATGAAAATGAGCCATTTATTCAATAACACACGAAATACCTACTGAAAATATTGTAATTAATTTCGACGAACTAAAGGGGACGTCTGAAAATAGAGGAAATGATTAATTATTTTAACGAAAATGAATCTGATGTTAAAACTTTTAGTGGTTGAACAGCGAAAAGGCCAAACAGGTGAAATTTATAAATAAATTATAAAAAAGAGATATGTCAGAGAGTTGGCTAATAGTTCATTAAATAGGTGTCTAAGAGTAGAGAAGATAAATATAAATAAATAATAATTTTTTTTTGTATAGTCAATGGTAAACGGCCATTTTACTATGTAGAAAATAGTAAAGAAAAGTGGCATTTTTCTCGTTGGCAACCTTTTCCTCATTACAACGCTTGAGTCATTAGCAACCAACACTTTATTCCAAGCAACACAGTCTGTTTGTTTACTTGTTACTATGTACGTGTTGTAGTTGCTATGTTTCCGTACAAACATAACCTTGATAAGAGATTTTATCCGCTCAAGGACAGTAGCTCACTCGGCTGCGCCTCGTGAGCTAAACTTTTCCTTTCCTGGATAACATTTTTCTTTATTCACTCACGGAACGCCGAGTGAGCTATATTCTTAAATAGTGGCGGTGTGGCCTCTTTAATTCCTGTAGAAAGGAATATTATACGTTTATGACCTACAATATCCTAAGGCGCCTTCAAGACATATTGCTCCCTCCGCCTCCCAAAGATAGGTACGCCACTGGTACCATAAATAGCGATTAAACTAAATAAATAAAAGATAATACATATTCAATCAGTTTGTACCTGTTTGTAATACGAATACGACTATGCGTATTGCCTTACACTTGCAGCAGTTGTCTATTCTTCTTACGCTGTTTTATTCGTTTATTACGAATGTTTGGTGATCTCATACCAAACATTATTGTTGGATCGGATGTCGAAGTGCTAAACGGCACGAAAAGAAGGACATTAATAATTTCATTGTTGAGCGGTCGAGTTCGAATGAGCTTTTATACTAAATCTTTTATACTAACGTTGCTTTGTTTTTGTGAATTAAAGACTTTGACACTGAAACGATCGAAGCAACTTTCCCACATGCAAACTTTTCGTGTCGTCTTTTATTGTTTACGTTGGAATAATTTCGTCCCACGAACGCGTCAAATCCTTTTTAAACGACACCAAAAATTCATCTAAAACACACAATAAACATACGGTATCTGCCTATGTTAATTACTCGTGAATGCCGTCATCAACGCGGTGCGTATGTAGACTCAACAAAACGTGTTTTTCTTATAAACTCAATTGTTACATATTTGGTTATTCAAAACACATTAAGACCGCTTAATGTTTGTTATTCTGAGGTCATCGGGTTGCTTGATGTGCCGATGTCGCAAAACGTACTAAAAAGCTTGTAACTTTGTTCAATAAGCGAGCGCATAAACATTTCCAATGTTAAAATAGCGTATTCAACGCGTAAGAAAAGTGGTTTTCTAGCTCGTGAAATTATAATTCACTCGCTAACGCTCGTGAATCAAACATTTTCCACTCGCTAGAAAACTGCCACTTTTCTTTACTTGTAGAATAATCTACTATTATTAAGAAATCAGTTGACTTATATGTGTTATTCAATAACGGATTTATAAAGAGTCGATAGTCGTTAGTCGTATCCTCCAAAGGTTGTAATGTCAAATCATTTTACCATCACTGAATCATACCCTGTCAAATCTGTTAAAATACTTAACCTATAAATGCAAATTCAACCATCTGGTGTTTTGATCTAATCTTATTATAAAGATGAAGTATGATACACGACATACACGTACAGTATTTTTCACCTAGGATTTGGGTTGTGTCGTCAGTTGGATTGTGAATTTATCAACACTGCGTTGATAAATTCACAATCCAACTATACTCTATACTTCATCTCTTTCTAAACTAGGTTTTCATTACCTAATGCGCACGAATGCGTGTCTAAAGGGCCCCTGACACGCTCGTGATTCGTTCCAATTTTACCCGTACCGTCTAATAACGCACGGGTAAAACAGAATGTGTATGCGCAATTCACGCGTGAAAAATTGAAACGAGCACGGCACGAGCAAAATCCAAAATAATTTGATTTTCACTGTGTGACGTCACACCGTTCGGGTAAAATTGAGTAAAAACCGAACGTGTATTTGTATGACCAGGTGTTCACTGTTCATGCAGACTGCAGACCAATTCTGATTGATAAGCGTATTTGTGAGGTTGCATTTAATTTATACAAGTTAAATAACTGCGAACGGACACGTTTCTTCCTTTGGAGCAATAATATAGCAATAGTAACAGCACAAATTTTTTGTTTTAGCTTCATCTTGTATTTGGTATACTAGCTGTACAACAAGCCTGTTCATTCAAAATTGTACCTTAACATCGAATAAAACAACGAACGTGTAAATGCGCCTTTCCGGTTCGAGTAAAATCGTCCGTTTCAATCCTGAGCGGGATACTGTATGTGTTGCAGATTTTACCGTAAAAACTCTGTAAATACGGTATAACTCACAATAAATTGTTAACTTTATTTAAAGCAAGAAGTTTAATTCATCAATCTCACACTCTTGAAAATATAGATGTTTATGTTCATTGGCACGAAATAAAATTCTCGAAATTCAATTTTCTCCTAAGGAAGATTTCGCAACTCCGTTGGATTTCATCTAGCATAAATTGTGTGTCTTTTCAAACTACCTTATTAACATCGCAGAATGCATATAAAAATTGCATGAAGTTTAATATTCCAAAACGTGTTTGTATAATATTTTATATACTTTAGACTTCACATTAATTTTCTAAAGCATGAAGTAAGCGTAGAAGTTTCACCCAGTAAATTCCCAGCGAAATATATATTATTATTTAAGTAGATTACTTCGCATTTTACGATTTCATACTGCGACTGGCATAGTTATGAAGGTATATCTGAATATCTTATAATAAACAAACTCTTTCTGAAAAATAAATATCAAAACTGAAGCACCGTCTTGTCGTGCATGTTTCTATTAAAACGGCAAAGTTTATTTCTTTGCCCGTGCGTATTAATAACTCAGTTTTATATGCTTAAAACGTTTCATGAGGCCAACTGTTTAGCATACCATAATAAAAGAAAAATTATTGCATCGTATGCCTGCTGCGTTCTACTACCGGAGAATTTTTCATTTTTTATAGCTCAGCCTTCGACGTTTTCTCTTATTCTGCAGGGCTTTGCATTTTTCATGGTGAATCCTGAATATATTTTTTTTGTTGGACATTTCGCTGAACTTATTTTATATAACATTACGATTTGATAAAAAATTCTAAAATAGAAACAGAATTCCTCTCATTACACGCCCGAGGCTTCTAATTTCATTTGTAAACGAGTAACAACAATCGAACCGTTCATCTAACGTTCATCCTTTCATGGCGCGAACCCTAAAACGGTGACGGAAATAAATGGGATGCTTCGTCAATAAATTGAATTTACGCAATCTGTATTACAGTTCGCTGGAGTACGTTTATTAACGCTTTTTATTCAGTGCAGAATGGGACTCGAATATAATTCAAGGAAATGTCTCTATGCTGCTACAGAATTAACCGCTTAATTATATTCCGCTTAGAAAACTGGATGTACAAAACCCGGGCGTCGCTTTATTAAAGCTTCAAAATTGAATTATACAGCTAGGGTACATAAAATCACAGCTTTAACGCTCAAGTTCCAGAGATAAAATCATCCAGCATTCACAGCCGAGCGCTCTTTGTATAATCGCATATTTTTATAGGATTTAAGCAAATTCTGTATAAATCTAAACGCTCACACATATGCTGTTTGAAATATATACATCCTAACAAAGCTTAAACAAACGGGAATCGTATCGTCTCCGCTTTATAACGTTTTATTTTTCTTAAAATAAGTTCTCTCTTCGGAACTGGATCAAAATGTCTATCTCTGTTTTGTTTTCAGATCATGTTCGTGAATTTACTTGCGGCAAATACTACTACAGAACGTTCTACTTGGACGGCAAAAGAGATTCCCTCTATGTTGGTGCTATGTAAGTATACACAGTTGTTTAGATTCGATATTGAAGTCATAAGTGTTTTTCGCCAAAACTGTCCCGATTCAGTTCAATTAACAACTTAGATTTTGAGACAGACGCAAAACACGATTTAGATTATTTAAACAACCTACTTCTTTTAATGATTCTACATAATTACTAGATGGACGTAGGTTAAATTTTAAACAACCTGCAGCGATTTTATTCTTTGCCTGTGTACTTAGTCAAAATAATCATTTTTCCTAAAATAAGTTTGTTGATTGAAATCTTTAACAATATTTGCGAGAAAATTAAAAAAATCTAAAACTAAGAACAGATCGCACCCTGACAGCAACACTGTCATAAGATATAGGCACCATGTTTTGAGATAATGCTCACCAAAGATTTCATTAAAATTGTTTTTTGAACTATAATCTTAATCAAACTGATACAAGTTTAATTTTTTTGCTAGCGTAAGATGATTCTTATAGCTACTTAATTCAATTATAAAAACTTTTTTTCTGAATAAAACCTTAGATATTTGTAGATAAGACAGTGTTTCTGCAATTTGAACGTCAATTTCTTTTATGTTTTGTTTGATGTGACAGTCTTCCTGCAAAATTGTAACTTAATTTCTGATACCTTTTATGTCAGTTATTTAGTTATCATTATGGCATGGTAAAAAATTATTAAACTAAATCCCACAAAAATAGAAAAATGCTTAGATTTCTATTTTATAAACTACTGAACCCAACAAACTACTAAACCTATCATTCTAATTATAGTTATTATCGCCTCAGACCTGCTATTGTTTTTGAATTTTATCTACGTATTGTATTTTTTTCTTCTGTCCAGGTTTCTTGTTATTTGTATTTTACAACCCAGTGATTTGTAAAAGTCATGGTACTTTTCCTTTATATGATTTTTTTCAAACAGTTTTGACAAACCATCAAGTTTTGATTGACTAATTTTTTAATGGTCCTGAATACAATTGCTTTAATTCAATTTTATCTGATGCTGCTGATAACCTGCCAGAGTGTTTACAAATACAAACTTGTTTAAAAGTAGTTGATTTTCATATACAATTTGTTCCGTTTTTTCATGAGGGGCTAACTGTAGCATTGATTTTCCACGGGAACACATAGTAACTAACAATAATATAAACAATTAACACACACAAAGTAAACAACCAAATTGTCGAACAACCACAACCACAAACTGGCACAAATTCTTATTATAATTTCACAGCAAGAGCGTCATAAGTTTCGTTATGACACTGTTGCAGCAACCAGTATATCAAAGACACGGTTTTAAATTAGCGTCAAGAGAGCCAGAAGTAACTTATGATAGTGTTTATGCGAAATCTTGTACAAAAACCTTAGGATCAAAAGAGACATATCTCGCCCCCTAGTGATTTCCTATGATAAACTAAATTGGGTCAGTGTTGCAAATTCGAGTTTTTTAGACTTATGACAATGTTGCTGCCTAGGTGCGAGATGTTTAAAAATTGTTTTTAAGGAATGTTTAGAATCATCTAATTAATTAATTAGGACAGAATGTTTCTGAATTATCAATGTCAACTAAGCATTTGTCATTTCAAACATTTTGAACTTTAAAACTAGTAAATAACTTCGTAAATTGAAGAATTTTTTAGTTTTATACGTTTAACGTGTATTTTAATGAATAATCTTTCTTAATTAAATTTATTAGGTTATTATAAACACAATATTAATTTCTTAAAATTTTAGTTCATTAAATGAATTAGGATATTCCAAGTTGCAAAGAATTATTTTGATAAGGTCCAAAACCATAGCAGAGTAAAACTACTAGAATTTCGGTTTACTGTCTCTTATTGTTACACATATATTTATTGTTATTTTTTTCCGTATGATCCAACTATGGACTACGAAAGTTAATCAAAGTAAATAATCTACCACTTAAGTTGTTGGGGCTGCTTGTGCATTCTTGAGAACTTTCGTCCTTGCCCATATCTCTTCTATTCTTTGGTTTTGTCGTTGTTTAGTTTCTTCTAATCTCTTTCGTCTTAACTCTTTCTTAAACTTAAGTTGTGGGTCTTCTTGTATCACTTTTCAGAAATCTTTTCTGTCATATATTTGTGTTTCGGGGATGTTGAAAGTTTCAAGGTCTTGTTTGAACTGTTTATAGCAAACTAATGTTGTTTACTACGGAAAACAGCGATACAGTCATAGATCTAGTAATAACAAATGACGATAATTTAAAAGTGGACGTACTTGATGCCCAATAATCACCGACCATAAAATAATTGAAGTAACTCCAGGAAAATCATTCACATGTATTAAATCTAACTTTGAAGAGATAAAAATAAATAATTATGCTAAATATTCACAACAGAACTTGGTAAATAGGTTAAATAGTTATAATTGGACCATGCAAAATCATCACGTAAACGAAATTACTGACTCTACTGTAACAAAACTTGAAAGGATAATGAACGACCTTGTTACGCGTAAAACAATTACTGCTAAATCTGCAAACCCGTGGTTTACTACAGACTTACGAAATATTTAAAGAGAAAGAGACAGACTTTACAAAATTGCTAAATTGTCAAAAGATGAAACAGATTGGGTTCTCTATAAAACCATGCGAAACTACTACAGTAACATGATTAAAACAGCTAAAAATAACTATTATGAAAATAGAATTCAGCAAAGCACCGGTAACTCCAAAAATATGTGGAAGATTATTAAAGGGTTACTGAAAAGCGAAACTACTTCACCAAAGAATATATTGTTTGATGAAGATGAAATTAGTGAACCGGACATAATATCAAATAAATTCAATGAATATTTCGTAAACAGTATTGTTGAAATTAACAACTCCATTATGCTGAACGCGGCATTTAAAGAAAGTCCAATAACAGAAGCCACCTGCAGTTTTAAGTTCAAAGAAATAAATTATAGGGATCTTAAAAGAATAATAGCTTGTATTAAAAGAAAAGGAAGTTCAGCCAAAGTAATTTCGGATGCATTGCCAATAATCGGAGATCTATTTCTACAATTAATTAATCAATCTTTAAGAACGGGAGTTTTCCCGGAAACATGGAAAATATATAAAGTTGTGCCTGTTCCAAAATTAAATTCTACGAAAAAATGAGAAGAATTTCGCCCCATTAAGGTATTGACAGTTTATGAACAAATACTAGAAGTGGCCGTTAAAGAACAACTGCAAGATTATCTAGAAACAAATGACATTTTAACTAAAAGTCAATCCGGTTTTCGAAATAAACATTCATGTGAATCTGGTGAAACAATGGCAATGGACTGATAAATTTTAATTTATAAATATTAATTATTCTAAATGGTCGAAGTTATGTTTTGAGTTAATTTTTTTTTAAGAACAGAAGTAAATTTATTTTTGAGGATAATAAAGTCTTTTATCTCAAACAATTAGCTTCTTGTTAATCGATATTTATCAAAATCCACTGCCTTTCCAGAAAATTCGTAAAAGTTACTACCTACTTGTTTTTCTTTTTTATTAAAACTTGTCTGAAACATTAGATTTAAATTTTGGGTTTAAACTTACAAAGCTTTTCCATATAAATACCGACATACCTATTTGTTCGTCAAGTTAAAACAAACCGGTGTTATCAAAATTCGTTACAGTAAATTATATTTACAGAGCAAACAGAAAGCATCTCTTTGTGGCAGCTTTTGAAGAAAAAAGCCCTTGATGTTAATTCAGATATTTAATTGTTAAAGTTTACCTTTTGCAGAACCGTCATGTAGTACTACCACTTAAAAAATTCAAAACAGTTATTTACTGTTGACTGTTGATCAAACCAAAATTTACCCATGTGCCCTAATAGTTCCGATGGTAATCGATAAATCCACATAGACACGAAACTATACTATAATGTTAATGAAAAGCGAAAACAGGACAAAATTTATCACTTGTGTAGACAAGTTGTCGTTCCAATTTGGTCGGGTTGCAAATAAGCAATCCAAAACGTCCTTACTAATTAATAGTAATAGACATCCTTGAGATTAAACAGGGTAACTCTGAAAGTGCCCACACATAAATGACTTGAGTGAGGTTGCGATTAACCATTCTGGTGATAAAACCCTCGTAGTGACAAACTGACATTTATCCTTTAGTCTGGTCACGCAACCCCCGTGGACGTCTTTTGAGACCACGCCACTAATTGCGGTAATTTTTTTAAATTTCTGCGTTCCACTTCTAATTCCTGACTTTTTGTTTGCGCTTTTTTTGATTGCGGAAAATCAGATTATGTCGGGGAAATAAGGATAAAACCTCCTTCTTTTTATTTAATGATTAAGGATTGACCTAAAAGCCTCCATTCCTGCCAACGTGCATTATTATATTGATAAAATGTTTGCCACTTAGTGTAATTACAAGTTAAACTTAATGAAGTTAAACTTTAATTAACTTAATGATTGTAGGAGAACATACTGGCGAGGTAGGAAAATTAGGAAATTTTCAGCGAAAATTCTGGCAGCGTAAACTGTTAACTCTGGAATTCAGAACTTAGCAAGTGGGATTCCAAATTTAAATAAAAGATTTAAAAGCTTCATCATAATTTTACCGGAAAATAATTAAGATGTAAAATCAAAAACGCAATTTCTGAAAACATAAACGTAACCGAGAAAAAATCTACGGGACTCAGTATTTTGTGCTCAACAAAGTAAAATTTTGATTTAATTTGATATAAAACCCCGAAATTATGTAATAACCTCGCCGCACGAAATGTAAACTTCCACCTTCTGATAAGTTTTATGGCTACAAAATAACAGAACGTAAGAAAAGCGAACAATACACGCTACTTTAACTGTTAAAGGTCCCCGAGGACGTAGGCTAATTTGCAGTTAAACTAAACAAAGGGATGTTAATTACATTGTTGATTTCGTTATATGTGGACAGAAAGAACTTTGTGTATTGCTGTTTTTAAGTTTATTTGCAGACGCGTTTAAAAAGTTAAATTATTCGTGTTTCTTTGTGTTTGTAAAGCTTAGTACTGTGCGCGAAGTTGGTTTTATGGTATGTTTTTTTACTCTACGTTGTTAGTTGTTTTAGCTTTGTTTTTTTAACTACAACCGAAACGACTAACAAAACGAATTTGGCTCCGTGACTGAGAACAGGATAAATAGAAATTCACCTTATACTGAGACTATGCATGTATAGATGTATACAGTGTGCCCACGAATGGACTTTTTTTTAATTGACAAATGTTATTTACAAAATTATTCAGTAAAATTGATGATAGAGAAGGTAGTGATAGGAGAAATCATCCATTGATAATACGCTCAAGGAGATCCATTCACGGTAGGTTGATTATATGAGGTCGTCAGTCGTCGTATTGGTGGATGATACGTGGAAAGTTGGTGAATTAATATATTGCTGTGCCCATCAAATTTCTGGTAGTAATTCGTTGCGAATCTTTTAACTTCCTCAGCAACGAATGGGATGTCTAGGTCTTCATGGATTGTTTGATTGGTTACGAACCAGGGCGCGTCAACAATTGCGCGGAGTGTTTTTAACTGGAACTGTTGCAGCGTTTTAATTCTGATCGGTTTGGCACATCCCCATAGTTGTATACCAAACGTCCAGATTGGCTTTAGCATCGTTTTGTAAAGCAGCAGTTTGTTTCGGATTGATAGCTTTGACTTTCTTCCGAGGAGGTAGTACATTTCCCGATATTTCAAGTTTAGATGTTTGCGCTTAGCTTGCATATGTTTGTTCCACGTCAGTCGTTGGTCAAGATGTAGTTCCAAGTATTGTACTTCAGTTTTTACTGATACAGGGGTATTATTAATGTTAACAGGTGGGCAAACCCTGGCTTTAGTGGTAAATGTTACTTGAGCTGATTTTGACTGGTTAATTTTTATTCGCCATTTGTGAAACCATGTGCTAAGTTTTTTGAGGTGCTGTTGGAGGTTGGCAGTTGCAGTATCCACGTTTTCAGGGGTAGACAGTATTGCAGTGTCGTCAGCGAATGTAGCAGTTACGGTATTATCAGTTTCTGGCAAGTTAGCCGTGTAGATAAGGTAAAGGAAAGGGTCCAGCACGCTACGCTGTGGGACACCGGATTTGATAGGATGATATGAGGGATAGTTCATTATCATAATTGACTGAGTAATATCATATCGGTCTGTTATTTAGGATTTAATGAGTAAATAATAGGGGCTTGTTAAGGGTGTTTTTAATTTAAAGAGCAGTTCTGCGTGCCAAACTTTCTCGAACGCTTGAGATACATCCAGGAACACAGCGGTACAATATTTCTCCTTTTCTAGTGTAGATGAAATTTCGTTTACTATTCTGTGCGTTTGATGTGTGGTTGAGTGGCCCTCTCTGAACCCGAACTGGTATTGAGGTAGGTATGTAAATATGTCTGTATTTTAGCGTAGTCTTTTAAGGAAGAGTTTCTGAAATAGTTTGCTCGTCATTGGCAAGAGGCTGATTGGTCGATATGAAGTCACACTTTCTGGATCCTTTCCGGGCTTAGGTATCATTAAAATGTATGCATACTTCCAGATAATCGGGTAATACGAGAGACTTAACATCCTGTTGTAAATCGTTGTCAGTAATACTACGGCTTTTTTGGGCAGCATCTTTAGTATTTTACCAGTTATCAAGTCATGTCCTGGCGCCTTAAATTGATTCAGTTTTTGTATCTCAAACATAACTTCAGCTGGGGAAAACGGTTTTATTGGAGGTGACATTTGGCACGGAATGTCTAGAAAAGTTTCTATTTCGTCATCGCTTTGGGTTGCCGACGTTTCGAAGGGAGTGAAAACTTCAGATAGATGCTCTACGAAGGTGGCTGCTTTCTCTAGGTTAGAACTTGCCCAGTTTCCATCTGGCATCCTAATGGGTCAAGTGGGCACTTGAGACTTATTAAGTTTCCTTGTTGCTCTCCAGATTGAGAGGTTTGTGATATAATCAGTAAAATTATCATTCTGTATCTCTCTTAGCAGTTTTCGTGTTAGACGATTATAGATAGTTTCAGCAGCAGGATTGTGTGTTCTTTGCCATTTCCCTCTGGCTCTTCTTTTTTCTGAAATCAAGTCTTTATGTCTTATGTTCATTATATTACAAACTTTGTGGTTAAGTTTTTGAAGCTCTTCTTTAATTGTGTCGGTCGGAATGGAGTGGTGGATATAACGCAACACTACTCTGTATGACCGCTCTTTTAGGCTAGTATGTATGGAGGATAATTTTTTCTGATGATATTCCGGTAAGCGTCTGGAGTGTGTGGATTGATTTTTACTGTATTGTTGGCAATAGTGTTACAGTAGAATTGCTCATTCGCAGCAACCTTAGCGATGTTATCGATCATTCCTTTGTAGTTTGTAACACCGAAAATGTATATAGGGGGAGGCGTAGGAACTTTTGCTGTATTTTCGTTTCTTTCAGTATGTTACAGGTTGAGGGAGTCTGGATTATTACCAGTTAACGGCTCGAATCTATTTTGTGTTATGGTTTGCGGCTGCATCAGCTGTACATATTCAGCTGGTTTGTTCATCCGTTTTTTTTATCGCTTGCCAGGGGTGGGAATTATCTTCGCTATCTTGTCCCATGTCATCGCTGTCGTTAGATTGGATTGTTGATGAGTCGGGAGATTAAGCTGCTGTATTTACATAAAAAGCAGAGATTGGAGGTTGCAGAGGAGGAAATGGTTGGTTATGCGGATAATAGGTAGGATTAAATTGTGTTTGAAAATTTTGCTAACTGCCATGAGGTAATTGTTAATAGAGTTGTTGCGATTGGGGCTGATTGTAGCTTAAATTAGTAGCATACCCGTAAGTGGCATTTAAGTTGCCAGTATTAATTGGGTACATATTTCTGCATCAGTTGAAAACTAAAAACAACTTTAACACAGTTAATTCAAGTACGTTTATCGGTACACTTGACCTAATGTCAGAGGAAACGCGATTGTTAGCTTCTCGAAACGCAATTCACCGCACGTCTTTACTCTTCAAGAGTCAATCGAACACCACGGATGGACTTGAAAACTTTTTTATTTCTCATCTTTAGGGAATAAGTCATCTTTATAAAAATTGTGCTTATTTTGAAAAGTCCTGGTCATAGAATGTTGGTAACGCTACACGGTATTTAAAAAGAAGGAAATGTAAAATGGTGGTGCCAAAATTGGAATGCGTGCAATTTTAGAGTAAATTAAGAATTTCTTACGTAAAAATTATTGTTAATGTCGGTAGACATTTTGATATGTTAACTTTTGTCTTCATTAAATTGGACAACGTTAAACAAAATGCATACTTTTCAATAACATTAACACAAAGCTATGGAATCGATAGTATGCTTATGGTATAAGAATTATTCCACATAAAAAAATGTGTAACAGTCTTCCTACTGTTACATATTTTTTTATCCTTATCCAACTGCTATGGAAATAACACCAATTGTATGCTCATCTGTATCTGCTACAGTTTCAGTGATTTTTCAGGTCTACATTATAATGGAAATCAGTCACACATACTTTTTGCTTTAGGTAACGCCACCGCTAAAAATCCGGTGGGTTAAGGGCAAGGGAACGTGTAGGTCATCTTGTAGGGCCACAGAATCCAATACATTTATTATGAAAATACCAAATAATTTTATTTGGGGCAACGGATAGACACTCCTCCATGGGCCCGGTGGAGGATAGGTATACATCAGGGAAACGACCCTGCTTAGACGAACATTACTTCTCTACCCTAACTATCGGGGAGGGAATCATCTAGTTGTGATGGGCAAACTACGGCAACTGGCGAATGAAAAGAAGAAGAATTATGGAAAATAAATAATCTGGATTATTTTCTTCTTCTTTCCTTCCTTTCATGTTTAGCTTAGTGACCACAGATTAATTAATTTACTTATCCACACATATTCGCCTGCTCAAAATTAACATACCACTCAGTTTTTCTGATTTATTTTTGCTATTTAAGGAATTATTTGAGTAATACAACAAATTATAAGTGCTATAGGTTAGGTTTATGAAAAAAATTGCTTAAAAAGTAGGTTGGGGGAAAAAACAAAGAAAAATGGTGTGGCACCTCCTCTAGCTGTGTTAACTGCCTAGAGAAATCAGGTGGTGCGTTAATTTTGAATAGGGGTTTATATACTTTAACCAAGAAAAACATACAAAGACCAATAGTCGTGCCAAGGGGAATGGAATTACTAATCCAACAAAAGGATGCTAGATTGAATTCATAAATGCTGGACTGGCGTCTATGAATGGGGAAGAGAACACGCGGACGCCCGCAGATGCGATATACAGACGATATCAAAAAGAGCACCGGCCTAACATGGAAAAGAAGAGCCAGGATAGGTCACAGTGGAAGGAAGTTGGGAACGTCTACATCCAAAAAGAAGGCTAGAAGAAGAAAGAAAAAACTTATTACCAATTCCATAATTTTGTGTCAATTTCATTGAATAAAGTGTGCATAATAAAGACAAAAATATTAACTTTGAGATACACCGTTAAAATTCCATATCTAAACGTCTATCGATATCAGCAATAACTTTTATCTGAGAAATTCTTAATTTACTCTTGAATAACTAGCACCTAGCCTTCTAACTATGACTAAAGGCTTTTCAAAATAAGCAAAGCTTTTTTAGAAAATTAATTTTATAACACAATTAATATCAAATTATTATGTTAATTAATGTCAAAAAGTATTGAAGTTTTTAGTGATGGAATAGTTAGGTACTACATATTTCTGCAGTGGAATCAATATTGTTCATAGTATGGGAGTTAAGTCTCGCATCGTCTCCACTCCACGGAGTAAATCTGACGCTATGTCTATAACCATGGCCATTGTAATATTCCCGCTTGTATTTTGTTTATTATAAGTATTTAATTGTATGCGTGTTAAAGTCATTTTCTGGTGAAAACCTTTGAATTTGAGTAAACTATACGTACCATTTCGAGTGAAAGTGGGGTATATTAAAATAATTGCTTGCAAAAGCTAGACAAAAGCAGAAGGGAGTGAGAACAATTCTAAAGTTGTACTCAAAATAAAAACTATTAAAGTTATCCAGAAATTTTAATGAGAGATCTCTATTTGAAAAGCAGAATTTCACATGTTAAATCTACACACATGCTTGCGTCAAACTAACGAGCAGTGTTAATGATTTTTAAATTTTAAACCGTTAAAAATGTGTCTAAAAAATTTTAAAGTATTTTTTGCCTTCTTTGCATAGACGAATTAAGTATTTTGTATATATTAGTAAAACTCAAGTTAGGACAGTACAGCAGTACAATTTTAAATTGGACTATGCATAAGTAGGCATAAAATATGGCTTAAGGCTTAAGTCATTTCATTCTTAAATGTAAATGACCGGTCACTTACTTTAAGACGCTCTTGGGAACCTTCTTTGGCACCTCTGGCGTCGTCATCTTAGCTTTGAAATCCGACGTTTATTTACAAAATGTAACACTCTTCGTTGTCCGTAAAAGTTTGTCCTGTTTTAAGTCTGGAAGGCAAATTGAACATCCTTGCATCCCTGCAATATCAGGAAATTAAGTTAAAATTAAATCAAATTCATCAATAACACATCTACAGTAATTACGTTGTTTCAAGAATACTTCCAATAAATCCACATAACATAACAGAACGCATAAACTTCAATCAAAATAATACTACCCCAAAGGTAATACGTAAACCTACAAGGCTTTACCCCTTTATATCAATCCCAAATAAATCCATTTATCAGGCATAATTAATACTAATAATAAGGAACACGCATGGAAACTGTATTAATTAATTAACTTCCACTTTGTTACAGGGATCGCGTATATCGTCTGAATCTGAGCAATATCAATCAATCTAATTGTGAGGTAAGACTTTAATATTACATAGTAATTAACTACTTTAACAACCCTCATATATCATATAAACATCTGAATATCCGAATGTGTTCCGTTACTATTATTATTATTAGAGGGAAACTGTTGCTAACTTATTATCTTCAAGCGACAGGGGATTAATTTCAGTAAACCTATGTCGATTTGTTAATTTTGCGAGCGTGAGATCCCCGTGTTCTCTCTTTGAACTTAGTTTTAACTCTTGTAAATTTGCTATTCTAACTATACTTGCGAAGAAGACCAAACTCACAAATAATTTGTAAAATTTAACGAAAAACAGAAAAATCAAGAGCACTTCACAGAACTATATAATATGTAAACCACTCACGATATTTTTGGGTTTGGCAAGTTGGCCATGATTTGTTTTCTTAAAGTTGAAGTTTTTTCTGCCCATTATTTATCGATCTAGTTCTTTGCAAACCTGTGTGGTTTTGACAGAATATTAAACAATACCGATTTATTTTTAGTTTTATTCGAAAGGGTTAATGATGGATTTTGAATAAAAAAAATAGATGATATGTCTACCAAAAATCGAAATAAAACTATTTTGCAGAAAGAAAGGAAATCAAATGAAGCTTTAGATTAAATAATTCCAAATTGTGTACAATTAAATTACATCCCTAACAATGAAACCAAGCAAATCCCAACGTAAGTGGGGATATTTTCCAAGTAACAACCTCGCAATGGGAATAACAAACGACATTTGTTAGTAACAAACCAATAGCATTAAAGACCTTAATTAGTCGAAGATACGTTAAATTTAATCCCTTTGATAATATTCTGTTACTGTAATTTCTGATTAATCTCGCAGGGAAATAAGCCAATATCAATTTGGTCGGTATTCATCTTCATAAAATGAATTCCTGCGAGCTTTGGCGGACATACCGAAGCAACCGCATGAATTTATGTAATGTGCTTAGTGGAATACCTGGGTACTAGAACTTAAACGTAATATTCCTATCCAAAACAATGCTGCTAAACATTACGGTGAAATAAAATTATGATGATGCCGGAATAATTGAGAAGGTAAACTCGAATTAAAGTCATGAAGGTTTACTATTATAGTATATTCGAGAGAATGTTTAAAAGATAAGCTTATCGGAGTTAAAATTTGCTGTGCCTATCAGGTTTGTGACAACCTACGCTAATTAAAATAGTTCATTTTGATTTTAAAAATATAGAAAGGACGTCTCATTGCAGATATAATCTGTTCACAATCCGTTTTGGTAGTATCACTTTCTCTGTGAAAAACTACGTTTTGTGTTTGAGGTTGTGTATGCTAAATTTGAAATTACGGTCTTTAATATTTTGTATTAAAGTGGACAATGCCTATGAAAGATCTTACTTATTGTCATGATCGAAATTCATTGCCAGTTAACTTTTGAATGCTGAAATGTTAAAATACCTGAATGTAATGTTTTTACATTACTACAGTGTTGCCATATTAAAAAGTTTCCTATGTTTAGGGATAGAAAGTTATTATTATTTTTTTTACCGAGAGATTAAGGCTGGTGTGATGCCGATTGGGTACAATCAAAAAATTTCGAGTAATATCTCTGCATATCGTCATCTTAGCCGCTCTGCTAGCAAACCCTATTCCTACGTTCTCGACGTACCTCCCGAGTGAAATCGAAAGTGACTGTAGGTGCCACGAAAGTGTGAAAGGCGAATTTACAGGCCCGCAAAACTGGAACTGAAGGGAGTCAAACCCTTGGCATGGACCAACTTGTCATGTTATGTAAAAGAGGTATAAGCTATTAAAACCAATTTTAAGCCATGGAATCCGAACGGAAATCCTAGAAAAAAATGACTAACAAAACTCAGAAAATATTGCCAGAGTTTAAAAAATCAATGCAGATATATTCCTTTTGTCGGAAACGAAGAAAGAGGGCAAAATATGGAAGACTTGGATGACTATAAAATCTGAAATAGCGAAAGTAGATATTTCTCTCCTCGTAAAACGTCAATTAAGGAAATATATAATACATGTATAGGGCAATTACAATGACCTTGTCACTATACGGACATGAAATAGTAATACTGATGATTCAGATGCCAAAAATTTTATATGAAGACCTGTCAGACATGCTGGACATTACAAGAGGACATCAAGAGGTAACAGAGGCAGGTGATTTGAATTTAAGAGTAGGGTCAAGAGTGGACGAATAAGTAGTCGGAATGTGTGACCAAAAAATATGAAACATTAATTGAATTGCGTAAACAATATCAACTGAGAACTACAAATACAGCGTGCACCAGTCAAACCTATGGTTTTTGAAAAAGGAAAAGCACAATGACTTTCTAATAAATCATCAATTTGTTTTGTTATAGCATTACAGTAGATTTGGAAATGCACAGAAAAAAATAATTTTTTTAAACCACCAAAAATGACATTTAAATGATGATCCTCGGTTTCAACACATTGCTCCAGACTCCGTGCGAGATTCTGCATAACGCTCAGTAAAATTTCCCGAGACACAGCGCGAATTTCCCTTTCAATTGCGATCTTCAACTGATTGATATCACGTGATTTTTCTTCATAAACTCTTTCTTTGAGGTGGCCCCACAAATAAAAGTCACAGGGTGACAAGCCTGGGGAGCGTGCTGGCCAGTCAATATCGCCGCGATTATAGATAAGTTTACCTGGGAACAGCCTCCTTAGTTCGGCCATGGACTCACGAAAAGTGTGGACTGTTGCCCCATCTTACTGGAAGGAAATTATCTGGAGAGGTATGGGACATCGACGTAATTCGGGGACGAGGAATTCGCCCAACATGGCCACATAACGTGCGGGATTGAGGGTTACAGCTCGATCATTTTCTTAAACAAAATGGCCCGATTATTCCAAACTTTCCCACTCCAGCCCAAGCCCAAGCTGTCACTCTCTCGCTATGCAACGGTTGTTGGTGTAATTCATGAGGGTTCGTTGGTGACTTGCAGTACCTACAATTTTTAGTAACTCTTAGTCTTCTCCACAGTAAATTGTGGAGAAGACGTCAGTCGTTTTATTATCAGTTACTAATAATTTTACCCCACCAAGAGTATGGACTTTAACCAAACCTAAAATTTTGTTTATTGACACTACTGTTAAGGTGGAAGTGTGCTTCATCAGAGCTGAGAGGCATGATGTCTGGGTTTTCCTCAATCATTTGCAACATGGTCTCGGCAAAAGCTGTTCTCCTCTGAAAATCTTGGGGCTACAACTCTTGCATAACCGCGATCTTGTAGGCGTGAAGTTTCAGTTCGTGTAAAACGCGTCGAACAGTAGTGTCTGACAGCCTGAGAGCTTGAGAATGCCGACGTTCCGATTGACGAGGGCTCTTCTAATTCGCATTCCTTGCTCTGTCGACATTCTGGGGAGTTCATACAGTTCGAAGAGACCATCCCTGCCTTCTTTTCAAAACAGAACCTGTAGTCTGAAAATTTTGAATCTACAGAAGTATGGTGTTGCGAGAAGGAATCCTTCCACGGGGAGGAACATTGAAACGTTGACAAAATCGCCGTTGCGTAGTTATCACGGATTCACCATTTTTAGAAAACTCCTCTACGACGAAAGCGCGGTGCAAAGGGCTCCACTGCTACACTGTAACTAAAGTTTCACAATAGAGGAACCTAACAATATCCCTTTCCCACCACTGAACCCACCCATCGCCCTTTCAAAATACGTCAGGTTTGACTGGCGCACCCTCACTTTACCCATAAAGATGTACATCTTTATACATGGAAAAGACCATCTTTTATAACAAAAGAAAATAATAAAGCTTAAGACTTAAAAAGAAAAAACACTAGTCTCTGAGTTAGTTGCATCATAAATGGCTAACAAACAAGATCAACGATACCAGGGAAAAATACGAGTACAAAGAAAAAATTCGTAACCTGGGAAGGAAAATAGCATCTTAGAAGAATATGTTTTGAGATAAAAAGTATCAATAGACAGAAAGCTTACTAGGTGGAGCTCGATCGACAGAAACCTGGAGATGTGCCAGCAAACTAAAAACTAACGTTACTAATAAAATTGATGTAGTCAGTATAAACAAGTGGTATGCCCATTCTAAAGGGCTGTTAACAGAAGATCGACGAGAATTTTTGGAAGACCGTATACTATGCGCCGTTAATAGCAAGAAAAATGTTAGACTAGTTATTGCACAACAGGTGTTGAAGTCAGATTAAAAATTTTACCATTGCCAGGTCCCGCTAATACGAGTATACACGTAGCGATAGAACTTCCTAAACATGGATGAATAAGGTTAATGGATAAATGTTGTGAACAAAAACGAATTTCAGTAGAATGAAAAGCTTCTCTTATTATTTTATTATTTAAGAAGGGCAATAGGCGATATGCAAAAAATTGGTATAGTAGATTGAGCGTAAACAGCAGTCTAAGCAGAGTATTTGGTAAAATTCTGCAGAAAAAACTTACATATAATGTAGGAGATAAAATATTAGAAAGCCAAATTGGTTTCGTACCAGATCGGTCTTGAATAGACAATTTGTTTCCACTGAAACTCTTAGAGAAAGAGATTGGAAGAGGAAAAAAGTCTATGATTTCATTCATAAGTGTAAGCTCTGGAAAACTTTAGAAGTGATGCAAACAAATCCACATAATGATAGATTTAACAAAAGAATTATATAATAACAACAAGTCACACGTTAAAGTAGGAAAACGATCAGAAACAATAGCTACAACTAAGGGGCTTAGACAAGGATGTAGCTTGCCGCCCCTTTTATTTAACATTTATCTTGAAGTGGTTTTAAATAATTGGAAAAGACATTGCACTGGTATGGGCATCCCCATTAGCGGAAATATGTTAACTGCTTCAAACTTTGCTGATGATCAGGTAGTTCTAGCATCAGATACCTTTAGCTTGCGGTTTATAATTAAACGTCTTTTCAAGGAATGTGAGAAGTGGGACATGATAGTAAACTTAACAAAAAATACTGAATACTTGTTTGTGAACTTGGAGGCCAAATTCGACGTACTTATCTGTGATGATGTTACTGTCTAACAAGTTGACAAATTCAACTACCTGGGTGGACAGAAGAAATTAAATGCGCAAATAGCAAAGTAAAAAAGTGATTGTTTATTTTGAATCCATTGTGATGGAATAGGCGAATTTCAGACTATTGACAATGAAACAAAAGTCAAGAGGCAGACTTGAACCTGAAGGAATACCAAGTGAGGAAATTAGAAATGGAACACCAGCAAGAGAACTACGATACTTTGAATAAAACCGAGAGCCGAGCATTAATATGCTTTGGTAATATTTTAAAAATGCCTGAAAATAGATGGCACAAGAAGATTGTCAGTTGGTGATCTTCAGGAAAAGAGAAGCGTGATAGACCAAAAATCCTGGAGCGAAGACGCAAGAGAGACAATGAGGGAAGGGAATCTAGAGAAAGAGCAAGCATGGAACCGAGAGAAATGGTGAGAGGGAGTGAGGATGCAGCGACTAACTGTTTGTATTATACCTGTTTAAGCGTGTATAGTACTTATTTATAACCCCAAATACCGTGAGTTTAAAAAGCCTTTACATAAGGGTTGGCCATGAGACACAAAAATAATGTCAAATAATTGCAAGATTTAGAATTTATTAACTGTCATTATCGTGTTGCTGGCATAATACTGTTGTGCAAATTTCAATAAAATTGTAAAAACAAATGTTCTAAATCTTGCAGTAGACATTACTTTTGTGTCTCATGGCCAACCCTTATCTAAAAACTTTTTGAACTCACGGTATATATTATATAAAGTTATTATCGTTGCATTTATAACCATTTTCTGAATAGTAAAGAAAGTTATTTTACATATAAGATAAAAAGCAAAAACAAAAATTTAATGAGATCAACTAACAGCAAGGAAAGGCAACAATTCTTAGATATTCCTCAACATAAATTAAGTTTGACTTCGCAGATTTCCACGGTCAGTTCTAGTGATACAAGAATATCTTCCGAGTTAGGGGAAAAAGTAACTCGTGCTAGAAGAAAAGGAAAATTCTTCGAAAGAAAGTAGAAGAAAGCAACGATTAGTCACAAGTGGAGGGGGCGGAGCCATTAGCGATGACAGACTTCCATATATCCGACAGATGATAGCCAGCGTCACGATTCAAATTGTTAGGTGTCTTTTGTTATACTCAGTTTTAAAGGGATTGTCTTGAATATGGGCTAACTCGAAATGAAGACCGCCGAGTTGGGAGTGTTGGGACACTATATTAGTACGATGAAGTAGAAAATTGATTACGTACAGTTTTTGTGTCGGGTAATAATATGAATTGGCATGAAGATATATCCGCGTATGTTCAAGATGACCAGTCGGTTTGTGAGTTTCTCCGTCTAGACAGTGGAGAGAACCGTTTTATTTAATTTACATAGTGAGCTTGATTGATGATTATTGAGATGTACTAGGAAAGAAGCAAGGTAATGTCGTCCATGGGACCAAATAATAAAAATATCATCTACATAACGGAACCATTGGGCTTTAATTGGAAGAATTCCAGGACTAATTGCTTCAAAAGATTTTACAAATATGCTCCTAACCACCGCAGAAACGGATCAGCCCATAACAGCGTCTACCACTCACTTATAAAATTGATTGAAAAAGAAGAAAAATAAAATATGTGGAACAAAAATACTTTTCACCGAGCATGGCTAAACTTGCAGGAGTGCTAGTTATCTTGAATTAATAACTGTTCGATGGTAACTACGGATTCATGGATGGGGACTCTGGTGAACAGAGAAGTAACATCAAAACTAATAAGCAAATCATTAAGGTTTACGTAGAGATTGTCAGTAGAATTTACAAAGCGACAAGAAATTCGAATATGTGAAGAAAATTTTCCCTGTACCTATATACCTTAATTATACCAGGGAAACATTCGGCCAAGTTGTAGGTAAGGAAATATATAGTAGGTATTAACAATGGAGAGAAGAGGGATCTGATGTATGTGAATTTTAGGAAGACCATACAACCTTGGTGGTTTAGATTCATGAGAGATTGCACGATGTTGAGTATCCAGAGGGAAGTCAGATGATTTGCCGTGTGATAAGCTTACATTCGATTTTGGAAGTAGGGTCACGAGGAAGGGGGTATATGGATCTTATGAATCACTTTAGTAACATATTGAGTTTTACCTAAGATGACAGTGGCATTACACATGTTAGCTGGCAATATAGAATGCTGGAATTGGATCGAAGACTTCCTTTCTTTGAGGTATTGCAAGAAGGAGATTGCTTAGGACGAAGACAAGTAATTGCTTCGAAGTGAAAGCGTGTCAACAATGATATGGCATCAACCAGAAAGACGTCCTTTTAACATAAATAACCTTTGGTGCAGTAATTTCAGAACAATTAGCTTAAATTCATTAATTTTTAAATTTTACTGTTTTATTAAATTTAGTAGTAATAATAGATGAAATTGTAATTACTTTTGATGTGTTTACATTTAAGTGAAAGCTATTCTTGTATTTATTTTTGGTATGGTAATATCAATTACTTGCAACTAGGGTCATCTGTAATACTCATTATTTATTAATTGAAAAAAGAATGGGTACTCGACTCGACGAAAACCTATATTATTCATTAGTGTAACTAGAAATGTTAATAACATCACGTGCACTAAATGACAACCGCAATTTCACGTACGATTTAAAAATAATGAGATGCTTGTTCAGATAGCGAAAAATTGCTTGAATACAGAATGTTAAATCTACATAAAGAGGATAAAGGTAAAATTTCGATTATCAATTTGCGCTTTAATAAGTAAACCCACACGCGTGTTGGGGTTCATTATTAATCATTTAAATTCCTGTTATGAGCTTTTAATTTTCATTTTGTTTGGGTTGTTTCACCAAAAACTCCAGAAATTGCATTTCTACCACAGAACAATGTTATTGTATCAGTAGAATGAAAATATTTATTTAAATTAACTAGTTTTTATTGTTTTCTGTTATAGAAAGATGTGTTGATACTGGAACCCAGCAATGTAGCCAACTGCGTTTCGAAGGGAAAATCGGAGGTAAACTCAAATATTTTATTGTTAATAAAATTAACTAAACACTAAGGCGGTTTGTTATTTTTCCTAATTCTTAATTTCTTAAATGTGTTTAGCACTTCGATTGTCGCAACCACATAAGAGTCATTCAACCGATAGGGGATGGAAGCAGAATATATTTGTGTGGCACAAATGCTCACAATCCGAAGGACTGGGTTGTACACGTACGTAATTAAAAACTTTTTGTTGTTTACTAATTATTTAAAATAAGGTATTCAAGAGGAATTAATGGTAATAACTTCTACTGTAGAGCATAAACCCCTTAGGAATCAAATTTATAATAATTGGGCTGGGAATTGAATCTAAATTCGAATTCGAATCTAAGATTTGAAACTTTCAGTAGGTACATAGTTACCTACCTATACATTAACTTAGAAAGACAAAAATACAACGTGACATACATAGGTAAGTTCCTTCTGTCGTACAGGCAACATACTTTGCAGAATTGGTAAAACTTCAAAATGACAAAGATTCAGGAGTGTTATTGCCATTGGCGTAACATCCGATTCCATTACCTACCTCTACTACTTACTAAAAAAAATCACCAAATTCACTTATCGGACATCCACATGGATACTTTATGGTAAAGAAAGACTTTGGTCAATTCGCGTTTGATTATTATCATCAAAGGGTTTCTTCAGTTAATACATTCGGCCATCCAGAAAATTTGCCTCCACCGACGCAATGCTTCCCATTGAACCTTGCAAAAACATAACTGTCTGCAATTCACCAACGCTTCATGATGTATATTTGCTATTGGGATAGCTACGTTAAATTGTACGTCCAGAAACTATCTGAATTTTGTTTATCACTGCCGAAATAGACTCAAAACCTACACATAGATGTAAATGTAAAAAAAAATTAAATTAGCGGCCACTTTGTTTGGAATATTTTTCGTTTTCACTGTGCGTATATTCAAAAACTAAGTGGTGGACTGTTTTCGTACAAAAATAAAGCAGTTTATTTTAAATATGCATAATGGGATGATATCAATTGGTATTAACATATTATTTTAAATAGAGGTTACTTTTATTTTTAACGAATTAAGATTGGTAATTATTTTTATGCAGTTTTGATATAAAATGAAAATGTAAATAGGATTAGATAATGTTGTTGTATTATAATAGTTATTTATATTTATAAAATGGTGTTCGTTTCTACAACAATAATTTTCAATCCTGTATTCAGTAGTTTAGTGGAGCTTTCTTACGAGCAAATATACATTACGAGGCAATTGGGCTCCTCAGACATTCTATCATTGGGTGGTTTAGCACGAAACAATTACATTTGTAGAGGTAAACCTCCTGGATAACCAATTGTAGGTATTAACTAAAGTTCATGATGATATTCCAACATAAAGTGAGCAACGTCTAAAGAAATCAGTTAAGAAATTTAACCACTAAAATTATTAACAATATATCAAATATTTATTTTAGTCCATATGTGTAATGCAATCGGTTGTTACGCCAAGGACAATGGCATTTATGAGTCTTTGTCATTTTAAAGTATTGCCAGAGTATGTTGCCTATACATGGATAAGAAACCAGATCACGTGGTTTGAATTTCTATTAAGTTTCACTATGTATGGCGAAATCTTGTTTGGCGTTACTAATTATTTAGGATGCAATTTTTTAATTGCTTTGTTATAATCTATATGAGATATAGTACCTACCAACTATCGACGAGTAACATGCTGAAGAAAGTGTCGTTAATATCAGGAGTATTATACCATGTAGGTTTAATTCATTTATTTGTTCTCTTTACTAAATAGATTTTGCAGTTATATTACCTATACACCTGTATATTGGATTCATTCTTCATGGTATGCTCTTAAACTGTTGAGTAGGGCGGGCCGAAAAAACTTTTTTTTCAAATTTATTAAGCGCTACCGCCGAAAACTTGTGTATTGATACAAAAAGTTTCCACAATCAAATTCAGTCGAATCGGACTATATTTAGCCGGGCCCAGGGGCCCTTAAAAGGGCAAAAAAAAATTTATACATTTTTTGATGACGCTACCGGAATTTATTTTTATTATCACCTCCTAGTAACCAAAAACAAAATTCCTTGAAAAAAAAAATCGTTTCTAGCCGGGCCCATGTACCACTTTATGAATTATAGCGTAATGGTTAAACTGAATAAGTGAATATTACCTTAAAAATAAGGTGATATTCCGTTTAACAAGAACAAAACACGTCGAGAATTGTACAAAAACAGAAAAACAACAACCACAAAAAAACGAAAACATTAAGGGTTTGTACTTTGATGGGCGTAAGGATCAAACCGATCAAACCTTAGCACTTGTCAGTGGACGCCGCGTATTGCAGCAAGAAGAGCATATATCAGTTTTACAAGAACCTGGTAATAAATATTTTGCACATGTGTCCTTGAAGCCTCCAGTCTCTGCTGTGAATATAAAAAATGGACTTATTCGTTGTTTAAATAAATACGACATAAATGTCGACAGTCTGGCTGTGATTGGATGCGACTGGACAAATGTTAACACAGGATGGAAAGGGGGTGTCATTCGACTACTATAGACACACATCAAAAGACCACTTCAGTAGAGCATATGTCTCCTTCATGCCAACGAATTACCTTTGAGACAATTACTACAAAGTTTAGATGGTAGTACTAAAGGACCGTACAGTTATTCTTGGCCCGTGTTCCCTTTTAAAAAACTGCGAAAACATGCCGGTTGTTAAGTTTGAAAGTATAAATACCACACTTCCAGAGCTATGCTCAAATGATCTAAGTACTGATCAACAGTATCTATTTCAAATGTGTTGTGATATACGTGATGGAAATTGTCCTGCCACTTTAGCTGCAAAAGATCCAGGTAAAATGTCTCACGCCAGATGCTACCACTGCTAATAGATTGTTACGTTTATATGTTGCTACTTCTAATACTTCTTCAAATCTCAATATTTTGACGCAATACATTTTAATGGTTTATGTCCCCGTCTGGTTTGAAATTAAAACAAAACTATTTATATATGATGGAGCAAAGCATTTATGGAAAGCTATCAGTGCTTCAAGAATCTTTTCCCCTGAAGTAAGAAAAATTATTGATAAGGTTTTTGCCGGCAACTGTTTTTTCGCCCACCATAAAGATATACTCTTGGCACTGCTCGTTGACTCGCGCCGATACATAAGAGAACTAGCTGTTCGAAGAATAGAAAAAGCTAGACTGCAAACTCAAGAGGTAATCCGGATTTTTAGGATTCCTTCTATTAATTTAACTGCAGAAGACTACATATATTTACTATACTGGCAAAACATTTCAATTACAGAACCATCGTTAACATTTAAATTGCCACTAAAGGAGTTAGAAGATATCATACAAGGTACAGTTGTTCCCGATTTTGGAAAATTTTCTTGCCACACACAGGCCGTTGAGCGTTGTGTGAAAATTGTAACTGAAGCCTCTTCTAATTATTATTTTATATTAATTTAACAAATAACAGTAAATTAAGCGAAGGGCTGCACAAAACTAGTAAAAATATATTAATTTTTCAAGTCAGTAATTACGTTTGGGTCCATGGGGCCGGCTAAAAAATTTAGGATTAGGTTCAGTTTTTTTTTTAGAGTAATAGGTGCCATTATGAAACTTTTTTTCACTAGCGCCGATAAAATTTTCAAAAAAAAATTTTTTGCCCCTTTAGTGGCCCATGGGCCCGGTTAAATGTTGTTCGATTTGGCCAATTTTTTTTGTGGAAACTCTGTATGTCCGTTCCCAACTTTTCCGCACTAGCGTCAACTCGATTTCCATTTTTTTTTTAAATTGATCATTTTCGGCCCACCCTACTGTTGAGGTCATATTTTTCTCTAATTTTATGAAAGTCCGAAATTCGTCCATATTGTGAAGCAACCTTCCTTTAATCTCCTGTATATAACTTTCATGTTATGTCAATCTTATTTCTCTTCTTCTTGGAGTGGTATGTCCTTTATAGGGCGTTGCTAGTCTTCTTTCAATATATCTGTAGTGTACGTGTTAAGTAACCTAAGAACACATGGGACCTACAGCTTAACGTGGACTCTGAACCACGGAAGTAGTTGCACTTCTACTCCAGGGAGGACTTACTAGCCAATCTTATTAGCGTTTTAAATTTCTTTGCTTTCCCTTTTTTTTAATTTGTTTGTTTTAAAAGATACAGTCTAATCAGAAGTGAAACCTGAAACTTCAACGAATAGTAAGCTGTCATTTAAATAAACTTAGAATTGAAATCAAAAACATGGAATCATAAACCCGAACTGGAGATTCAAGGATTAATTCTGATATCTAGGTAGATTAGAACCTTGTGAACGTGATTTAATAAATGGAAGTTTTAGTTGAAAATTCTTACCTACAATATAAAATAAAAGCTTCCAATCTCGAGTTAAAAAAAAATTTTTTTGAACCTTAAATATTCGATTCCTCTCGGATTCGGAATTCTAAGTTTAGGCATTTTCGAACTTTGATAGACTAAATATCAACAAATGTTCTAAAATCTTAAGGTAAAATTGTCACTAAAGACCCAAGATATTAAATTGACAAATTAAACACAAAACGCGAAGAGCTTAGTGACAGTAATGTTAATTTTGGAAAACAATTAGGTGTCAGAGTATCCCGTAAATTAGTAACACTTGGTATAAAAATGGTTCATATGAAGGAAGATAATTTAACTGCATAATAAATAAAAACCAAGAGGTAAGCCAAGAGTGCATGAAATTAATTTTAGCTATTGTAATGCGATGTGCATAGGATAGAGTGGCCATACTAAATGTGTAAGAATAAAAGAATTACACTTGTAAAATATACATAATAAAAATGGTAAACATCCTTTTGATACAGCTGATCTTTAAACATAGTTTCATGAAATAGGGAATTAGATATTGATCTACATTACTACTTAAAATATTCCCTTACAATTTTGTTAAACGGAAACTAAAACTTCTAATAATTTTCGAACAAAGTAAACTTTCATGTACATAGTACTTCTAAGTAGTAACTTTCTAGAAAGTATCGGTTTATAGAATAAGTAAAATATCACTTAAAATTTCTCTTTGAAGCACCTCCAGCAGATCAAAGGGGTTTATATTTACATAATGAAGAAAATTGGCTTGATATATTGGATTATAAAATTTTAATGCAGCCATTTAGCTTCAGGTGGTTACTAAGTTGGTTGCATTACCTCTTAAAAGCGCAGTTAAAACGTTAAAGCTTCTACAGAGCATTTCATCTAAAGTTTAGCTATTTTCCGTATTAGGCAGGTTTTAGTATTTAATAAGATGCCATCAAGAAAGGCTTTTGTGATAAAACTCGAAACTTTAGGGTTATTTTTAGGAGTTGTTAATATAAATTTTATATATTACAAAAGGATCTTCGCTCCATCTAAAAGACTTATTAAAGCCGTTTCGTCATCGCCAATCACCGACAACACATCAAGTATCAGGTAATTTGTCGATGCAATACAGAATCGTCGACAAGAATTTTCTTTCTTTCCTACATCCTTCGTCTGGATTTATTCCTCAATCTCAATTTCCACCTATTCACATTTTGTTCGCTACGTGAACGGTCGTATTGGACCCGAAAATGTAACTCATCACGCATTTTATACTTTGAGCTTTGCCCTATCATAATAGAGTAATCCGAAGTTTATTTTGGGGCTTCATGCTCCATTTAAAACATAAATAGAACGTTACTGGAAATAGAAAATTCGTTTATTGTACGGGCAATAATCGCATGCAGTAAAAACACAAAAGCGCTTTGGAAATCAATGCAATTCGAATACCTGCCGGTCATTACATTCTGCTATGGTCAGATACAATTAATATGCCACAGCCACCTACTATTCCTATTCTTTTTTCATTTATAATCTTTATTGCTTTTATTGGTATAGTAAAGTTTGGGCTTCTATTGATTCTCCTTATTATAGTATTTCCTGTATGCCCAATAATTGCGTGGAAAAGCTACATAGTGCAAATGCAAGCGACTTTTAAACTTTTTACTAATTCTTTACTAATTATTTCTACAAAAAAAAAAAAACCAAAACAAAGCAGTGTCTTAGATCAGTTCATATAACTATTTACAGGCAACTGTGTTATATTATGGGTTGTTACATAGAAATCTCCTTTTTAAAATGGGTTTTAAACAGGTGCGGAAGATTCTCATAACTAAGTAAATCTTGGTTTCACAATGGATTCCAAGAAAAATGGCCAATGGACACAGAGTTTCCAAACGTCCTACTGAGTTTTTTGAAAATTATCAGGAAGTTGCAGATAATATTTTAAATGTAGATACGTACAACCACTGCAAACATTATCGGATAGTTTAGAAACACAAGCACTATTGAATATAAAAAATGACGGGGAACTGTTCCTCTAACACGAAGGAATTGTTGAAGATTTAAGACAAAATTTAAAAGAATGTATTGATATAAAATGCAAATGCTTGATCTACTACGAAATAATTGCCCTAGCATGTTTATAAATTATCAAAGAGGAGACAAACAGATGAAGTTTGGTTTAATCTCTGGCTACATAAACTCACAGAATATAGAAATGTAAATAGGTCATCTTCCAGTTTACCCAAACTCCTTTGGTTCTATTAAAAGTTTGACTATGCACTTCTGTTTCCAAGAAGTTTCGCTACTTCAGTGTTTTTTTTTTATAAAATTGTACTTACCGAAACCATTTACTTACTGTAAGACGGATCCTTTCAAAGCCATGAATTTGCAAAGAAAGAATTTTGAACGTTAAACAAACCGACGCTACAATTTTTATATGTAACCAACAATTCACCTGTAAGCCAAGGCGTGCATGGCGAGCGTAAGAACTTTAAAAAATATCAAACAGATAGATACTTTATTTGAACATTAAGATTTCTACTGCTTTTAATGTAAATAAAGAGACCATTCTATTTTAACCATTATCGATGCTCGACCCCTTTTTGTTTGAAATAGCCTGTTTTAATATTTTTCGTTTTTTGAATTATGGAAAAAAGTATTTGTGATTTAATAATAAATAAAATAAAGAATTAATTGTAATATATAGGGTGTTTGGTTCACCAACGTATATTCGAAAGGGGGTGGTAGGTGAGTTGGTTTAACCATAGATACCATTATACAAAGTGTCACGGTTTCTAAGATATAGCCAACTTAGTGATTTAACTAAATTAGACATTTTTTGCTATTATAAATTTTAATTAGACACTATTGTAAGTTTTTAATTCCTTGTAACTTTTATTTTAATAGTCTTTGATATCTATTCTATCAAATAAAATCATCTCATACACCCTACATGTTATAAAAAAAATTGGGACACGACTAAAGTCCAAAACTGTATTGTTCTGATATCAAACTTTGATTTAGTAATCCATGAATAAAAAAATTACAATATAAGATATGTTCAGATATGTTTACAAACTTCCTTGATTAAATTGATTGACCTAATTAAATTGACTGATTAAATTGATTGATCCACTTAAATTGATTGTTTAAATCCGCGCAGACTCGCCCTATTTGTGCGGGACGAAGGGAGGGGGAAGGGTGTGTGAGAGAGAGAGAGAGAGATGGATGTCTCATAATTAATTTAATTGGCATTTTGATTGGCCTAATTAATTTAATTGACCTGTTAATTGACCTAATTAAAGTGTCGGCACCCTTTGATTGATCTATCAATTAAATTGATTGACCTAATTAAAAACAAAATGTGCGCGCAACTGCTGCTATTCTACTAATAGATATTTACCTACGTAGCTACGGAGATAAGCGAGTATGTAGTAAAATCCTGTTAAAAAGTTAAATATTATGATTGAGTTTCGAAAATACAATAAAAGTAGCTAGACAAGTACATGAACATAAACTGCGGCTTTGGTGGGGCTATAGGTTGAGAGTCTGCTTCGCGACCAACTCACTCAGGTTCGAATTCCGAGAATGGCTTGAAAATTTTCATAATCCATCGAAATTTGAACCTTCCTTGTTAAAAGGGCCGTAAACCGCAAAACTCGGACCCTAAATTTTTAAATATACTGTGTGTCTACAGATGGGCCTCACAGCAGAAGATCAGCATCAAAAAGTTTTGTTAAAAGTTCATATATAATATTGACAGTAACAGTAACTTTAACTTAAGCAATTTACTTTTAAATAACTGGTACTTTACTCTTGGCACCATTTCCTTATATTCTAACCACCCTGTAAGTGTTATCGACATTCTAACGACGACTAAGGACTTTTCAAAATAAGCAAAACCTTTTATAAGCAAGAACTTTTTCTCTAAATAAAAGAAATAAAGAAGTTTGTAGGTCCATCCGTGGACACACTATATTTACGTATATGAACGAATGAATAAATAAATTAATAATTAAGAACAAATAAGGAGGCTGTGACCGGAATTCACCTTAGCTAAACGTATTATTGATGTACAATAGTACAATTTAGCTACGCTTTTGGTTAGTATTTAAACATACAGATAGAAAAAGTTCGAGAACATTGAAGAATATTTTCTTTTAGTCTAAACGATTTCACATATGTGAGTTTAGCTTCTCTTCGCAAAGCAAGAGCACTTCACTTATTGATGTCACGTACAGCATCGTCGGTTATTTCATCATTTCAGAACGGAAATTTATTTGGAAATTTTCGTCTGTACTTGAGCTTCATTCTATTGCTTTTAACGCCCAGGCTGACAGACAAATGGAAAATTTTTCAATAAAATTAGTAAACTCGGTGACTTCTGGCTATACACATTATTTTTCAGACATAATTTTTATCAGTTAAATGTTTAAATTGTTTAGAAGGCAATTCTGTTACATTTCTCGGTTTTCTGATCCAATAGCTTCATACGTTATTTAACAGTACACAAAAAATGCTTATCTTGCCTGACTACTTCTTGTTTTGCCTTGTAGAATAAAACGAGAAATTAAAATATCTATTGTTTTTGCTTTGGCAAGAGTCTCATTTAGCATATTTTCGGTTATCGATTTCTTGCAAAAGTGTTGCACTCCACTTAGTAGTAGGTAATAACATTTGAATTATGTGACACGAAGGCAAGAGTGCAAGACTGCAGGAAAAGCAGATAAACCCTTCTTGTTCTTGCATTTTTCTGCTCAGTTCTAGTCTTAGCCTATTATGAAATACGCACATTTTATCACTCTCTTATATTTTGTCCATGGGCAAAGCCAGAACAAGAAAAATGTGAGATTCCCGTAAAACACTAGTTCCAATTAGGCATTACAGATGTGCGCCCGTATTGCATAAATTCCAGCTAGTTAGTAACCAATTTACTATATCGACAACAGAAGCATATTAACAACAATTACCATTTCCCATTAGAGAGCATATTCGGGCATAACTCTGTGTAGTGTTCTAACTACAAGGCAAGTCACATGTTCAGTAGTGCGTAGCATTCGCACCAATTGCGAGAGAATCAGAAATTTCCGACTGCTTTCTATTAATTCAAATTTAGAGATTATATGCTAAAGTTGTCACCGGAGGATTTGCCTTTAGAGTGGCACGTGAGGGTGGAACGTTGAAAAATGACTGTATAATGTGGAACGAAAATTGAATTTCGGATTAACGAAATAAGGAGAGTGATAACATAATCAAGTTAAACCGGTCTTTCATCTATGCCCATCATTTTAATGGTGACAATATTAACGATATCTACAAAGATGCAAATGAATGAAAGGGGGATTGCAAGAGGACTGCATGAATTTTAAATGCGATAAGGACTCCCCTCCAGGAATTAATTGTACTTTGGCTGTACTAGGGCCGATGCATTCGTTTTAATTATACCACAGAAAGCCTTCCGCATGCGAAATACCAGAAGAGACGAAGCGAATTTCTTAATACTTTTATTTAGAAAATTCACTCGATCAATAGCCCAAAATATACCTTCTGGATATATCCTAAATTATTAACGAATCCAAGGCATTCTCAGAATAGTTTCTCTAAATGGAAGACAACTTAACCTAAATTAATGTACCTATTTATCATTCATAAAGAGACAATTCTTTCAGACTTTGAAGAAACATAAGTTTGGAATAAAAAATCTACAATATTTTGCAGTGGTAAATTGGCAAATTGCATTTACGATGTGATATTTGGTCGTAATTGAAGGAGGCAGGTTGATTTTACTATTTGTTTATTTATTGTCGTGACAATAAGGAAGTAACACTAACTTACCTTCCTAGGGTAGTAAGTTATATTTATTTTGTAAATTTTTAGTGGCAGTTTATATTGACAATGAAAAAAATGTTGTGCAAAGATGAGTAGGAGTTAAATGATTATGATTTACTACCCTTCGCATAGTTTCATGCTCGATAGAGTAAATCCTACTTACCTCCCTTGGTATGTAAGTAATAATTAATTAGTTTTCAGGAAATAATAAGGTTATAGCACAAGTGATTCAGTTTTAATTTAACTCTTGCTTTCAGAAACCACACATTTTTAAAACCAATCCAACTAATGGCTGTAGCTTTTCAGGGAATAACATAAATTTTGTATCTGTGGCCCTTTTCCCCGACCATGCTGTATATATTTCTCAAAACATGAGAATGGTATGCGATGAATTAATGTTTAATTCCAGCATTTAACTGGTACTTAGCTGTTCTTTTATTGGTATTTGTATGTACTTAAATAGGCGGTTAACATGGCGAATACATTGTACCATAAAAAGAAAAAAGCTGAGTAACGTAAAAGTTGTACTGGCTACGGAGGCGAAAATCTAAATTATCACTTAATAACTGGTGAGAAAAATGTATCAAAATCCCGAGAAAAAGTTTGGATCTCTTATTAAACACAAGGGTGTCCTAACAAAAAACAAAAAAGTTATATTTAGGGATACCTCAGACATCTCGTTCGGCAATATATGTGTAAAATTTTTAACAGATAAAAAAACGTTTTGATACATACAAAAAAAGTTCAACCTACCTATTTAATTAGACTTATCTAACACTAAATTGTCGTATTGTACGAGGAAAATTAAAAAAGCAACCCTTATTAGTTTTTAGCACTCCAGCCTGCATCTATGGAAGCTCTTCTAGGACTAATCCCTCTGGATATTTATCTGAAAGGGGAAGCCTGGATAGGAGCACATAGAATGAAATTCACCGGCAATTGGCAAAGGTGAACCCATCACTAGACTGGCCACTGATTACACTAACCCAGAGTACTCTTTTGACAAACCATTCACCGTGAAATATGATCAAAATTATTGGGTTCAGAGTACCCCACCCTATCAGAAGAAAGGGTTTACAGACGGATCTCGCACAACACGGCGGCTGGTATACACGGTGTAAGACCAAAAGAGAACATAAGTGTATCTCTTGGGACCAACGCCACAGTCTTCCAAGCTGAAATCTTTACTATAACGCAATGTGTACAAATGAATGTAAGAAGTGGGTATACTCGATAACACTTAACATTCTGTCTGACAGTCAAGCAGCATTCAAAGGGCTTCAATCACCTCGAATTAATTCTAAATTAACGAGAGAATGCATGGCTCGCCTTGTAACTCTGAAAGGATCAAGGTTCAACTCATATGGATACCAGGACATACGGGTGTAAAGGACAATGAAAAAGCAGATACCCTCGGTAAAACTGCAGCACCCACCCCGTTTATAGGACCAGAACCTGTATTCGGAATACCCAAACGAAGCATCCGGACAGTGATAGAGGCGTGGACTAGGACACAATATGCCTCTCGCTGGGTTGCAACACCGGGAAAAAGACTGCGGAAGGGACTACTAACGTACTCCACTTACGACGTATGTATTTAGATTAGACAGCTGGTGGAACGTCCTACAGGCTACAGGCCACTGCTATTTAAGAAAACATCTACAAAAAATAGGTGTATACAGAGGAAACACGCTCTGCAGGCTATGTGAAGAAGAGGAGGAAAAAGCCTTGCACATAATCTTTGACTACCCTACGCTGTATCGTACGAGACAGCAAATCTTTGGAAAAATTTTCCGTGGAGCAGATCTCACACACGAGGAGTTACCTTGACTGAGAAAGACCAGGGGGTGCACAAAAGACCATAGAGTCGAAGTGCATTTACTGGGCGAGTAACCCCGCCGACAATCGACAATCGGCAGAGTCTCTAAAAGGGACATAATTTGAATCATTTATAAACTAGATAGACATAGCAATGATTATTTGTCTGACATAAAATAAATAAACCTTTAGATCTAGAAAACAATTTCTTGGAGAAAATTAAATACTTTGCTTTTCTAAAAAGATCCTTCCACTGTGGCAACGTTTCTTCCCTTATTTGGGAATCCTTACAACCACTTTATTAAAGTTTAATTATTAAATAGATGGCAACGCTCCCCTTAAAACTGTTAATATACTGGGTGATTCACGTATGACGCGTCCCTTAAAATCGTCAAATGCAACCCAACATACATGTTTCCACTGCTACTAGAAAGATTTGCAAATTAAAAAACAAAATCTGATCAAGTAGATATGTTCACAAATTAATTATTCATCAGAAGTAACAGTTAGGAATTCATAGTCTCAAGAATAATTTTATGTTCGACTGTTTCAAAAGGACGTCATTTTTGACGGTGTTTAGTGTCCAAAAAGACCCACTTTTTTGGATTAGTACCTTTTAACCTTTTAGGTAGGTAGTCATAGCAACAAAGTCATATCAAACTGTCATATTAAATTAAACGTCATTATTTTAAGTAGGAAATATCATTTCAGGGCAATCGCACATAAAATTATGTATGTAACTTGTACAAAAACGGACTTTTCGACTCGCCTTATTTATTTTCCACGCTCGCGCGCTCGCTCGGCCATAAAACGCGGCTCGTCCAAAAAAGTCCTGCATTTTGTACTTGTAACATAAATAACTATATTTGTACATGCTCCAAAAAGTAGCTATTTTACGGACTCATTTAAGTCCGTAAAATGGGTCTTTTCCGGACTCAATCCCAAAAAGTCTGGTTACTATAGTCAGATTTATTTAAGTCCGTAAAATGCTATATTTTCGACCTAGTCCCTAAAAATTGTCATAGCAACCTTCTGCGTATTACTATAGTGACATGCTAATTAAATTCCGAAGCTCACTATTTTCGAGAAATATTTGCTCTGATCACATTAGTCATACATAATAAAAGGTTTGAATCTGTTTTTGGGAGCTTTAACAAAAACATGTTGTTTGTAACACGTACCTAAATATAGTTTTTCCGACAAACGTTTAGGAATGTTACTTTCCCACACTCATTTTGCGTGCGGGAAAGTCCACTTTCCCGCACGGAGTGCCGGAAAGTGACAGCGAAAATCGCATAGCAACCATCCTTACTAGATTATTACTTTAAAAGGAAATGTCAAATTTGACAACTTGAAAACTTACAAAATGATAGTTTAGGACGATTCCTAAACGTTTGTAGGAAAAACGTTGTTCATAACACGTGCGGGAGGAGCGATTCCGAAACTCATGCAGGTACAGAAACTCGCTGCGCTCGTTTCTGTAACGTCCTGCATTCGTTTCGGAATCGCTAACTTCCCGCACTTGTTATGAAAATAACTATTTTGGGACTCATCTACTATTCCAGACTCGGCTTCGCCTCGTCCGGAAACAGCAACGATTCGTCAAAGAAAAACTTGATTTTAGGTACTTGTTACAAAAATAACTATTTGTTTTTGTTAATATTTTTCTTAATTTTCTAGTTATTTATAAAAGTTTTTAGTTGGGAATATAACCTTGACACGATATTTAATTGTGTATTGCCGATTTGAAGCAAACCACCTCTGATGATATACGTTTAATTGAGGAGTAACATAGATCAGCGTTATTTCTGAATTTGTAAGATGTGTTATTCCAGTTATTATAAGGGGTGCGTCTTAAGTGAATCACCCAGTACTATCCAATTTACATATTTTAGGTATAATAAAAAATTAAAGATTACCCTCCTCTCATTTTTTGTAAGGTTGCATTTTCGACCTAGTCACTTATGAAATATGCTATATAGGTTTGCAGATTCTATTGTCAGATCTCAGTGTATACCTATTTCTGAATTATTGTAAATATCCTAATTAATTATTGATAAATACACAAACACAACAAATACAAATTTTATTTACCAAACTGTAATTTCTATCTTGGTGTGCAACGTTTTTAAATTACAAAAACAGTTGGTATCATCTTTAAAGGTGTACGATGTGTTGTACATACGAATTCGATTAGGTGTGTCATAATTCTTGAACCACTCTGCATGTGAAAATATAAAATTATCTCAAATGTTGTTATTTAAAATGCGTTTTAAATTCAGATTAAGTAGCTTAGATCTTTCGCTAAGTTTTATTTTAATTAGTAATCGAGTCGCCATATATATATGTACTTATTTTAAGTTGCATAATTTACTTTCTATTAAAAACATACCTAATCTACAGAAAGTCTAATTCCTACAGACTTTAAAGGTCACAACAAATGTTTAAAGTATGGCGATTTGCTTATTCTAGTCTCTAGTGAATCCACAATAAATGAATGCAACAATAAACGTAATATATTAGAAAACATACCGAACTGAAAATTTCCATTTCTTCGACAGTTTAAGCTGCTCTAGATCGTTTCTAAATCACTGTTATTTAATTTAAAAAAAAAAATACCTTGGCGGCATAATTAAGCACCGATTCATCACTGTAAATAAACAAAATTGTAAAATAATCACAAAGAAGCGTCACGTACCGACATACCCGCACAAAAGAAACCATCATCTGCTGTGGGCACACATGCTGAAAAACGTCGAGGTGTGAATGTTATCGAATGCACACTTGATTAGCTGTAAAAAGTAAGTTTAAAAATCACGTTGTTCTCTTAATTCGTCTACCTTGAAACTGAATTAAAATTTGGTTTGTGTTTAATATTATGATACAAACATACAAAGGGAGATAGCTTATCAACAACTGATTATTTATTTTCGCCTGCTTTATGTGTTAAGCTCGAACATATTTGAACCCTGTAAATTTTTTTTTCTTATATTGAGGTTATCGGCATCGATTGCAGTGATCATCTTAGCCTTCTAAACTTAATACACTACTTAACCTACACAGGTATTAAGGAAATGGTTCCTTAAGCTATCAACATTTCAACAATATATTAACGGTTTACTGCAGAACTAAGGTGGAGTGCCCGAAGAATTATTTTATGTAACTAGTACTGCAAAAACTAAATTTTAACTTGATATTACACATGTTTATAGTTTTGAAAGTTATTTATTTTTAGTAACTCTAAACATTTATTACCGCAAGAAAATTTAATGTATTTTTATCAGGTTGTAGACAAATATCCATTTCCATAGTACTTATGACATGCATTCAAAATCGTATGCATTTCACAGCCTGCTTTCCTCTCATGCGAACTCTTTATGCAATTCGTTTTACATAAATGTAAAAAAGATCCCACAAGGGGTTAACACACATCCAACATACACAGCTGTAGAAATTAAATATGCTTTAAAAATAAACTACCTACACCTAGGTATATGTCAATATTGACTTTAATTTTTAATATCCGTTTTTTATTATAAGAGTAATTTGAATAATTCGAACATACGGGCAAATAAAAAAATTCCTATACGTTTTAATTTACAAAGAACATGCTGCGAAGAATATTATATTTTCTGGTATTTCTTCGGGGAGTTCTACGTGTTTCTCATTTTATTATTTGCTAGAGGAATGAATACTCGTATGTTGGCTTTCATATTGTGTTGGTAATAAAAACGAATTGTGCAAAATATTCATTTATTTATTTAGCCTCAACAGGTGAAAATCTAATAATCAGATACGTATAATACGTATTACAAGAAAATTAACTGAATAGAGCAATATAACTATAAATATAATTAATGTAACTAAGTAGAAAATGGCAAAGGGAAGACGTTCAAAGATAAACACAATTTGTAACAGAGAAACATTTCTTATGCCAGTTTTTCTGTTGTCACCTTTGATGCTATTTATTAAATTTCTTGCTTATTTTATGCTTATAATTGGACTTTTTCAGTTTCATTCTGAGAAAGTAAACTTAATTTAAATGCTTCAATGAGATCTAATAATATTATGAGACATACCAATACCTTCATTCGTTAAGTAAATTTAATAAGCGCTTATTTGAATTTGTTGTGCCAGTAAGTGCCTGCTCTATACATACTATATAATGAAATGCTTAAAAATGCAAAAATAAAAGGAATAACTTGGCTAGCTGAAGTTGACCACTCTTTTGGTATGATCGGCCCATGTCAATCTTTTTCCTTGTCTAAGCCTCCACTACATTACCATCTTGGTCCACCTATTGTCTTCCAACCTCCCCAGATGGCTCGTACTTCGTACATAGCCATTTCTACTTTAATATTTTGCCACTACGTCTTCTACCTTTCTTATTGATCTTATCCACTCATTTCTTTTCGGTCCCATCCCATAGCCCTTTGTGCTTTACTTAATGTTTCTTTCCTAGGTGCCCAGTTCTACCTAGTAAGTCAAAACATACAATACATTGTGTTTAAATAATTTTAGTTGTAATTTTTTGGCACATTTTGCTCCTGAGGACTTCTTTCCAATCACTAAATGCTGCCCAAATTAATTTGAATCTTCGGTTTATCTTTTTTTAATTTGATTTTGTTAAATTAATTCTTTGGCCTAAATATATATAGCTGTCAACTTCGTCTATAACCTTGTTGTTCAGTTTAATCTTATTGTTGTCAATATTTTAATTACTCATAATTTTCATTTTCCTGATGTTCATTTTGAGCCCCACCTCTCTTGCCTTTTATTACAAATCTGTTATCATTTCCTGTAAAGCTATTAATTTTAAATGATTCAACCTGTTTACCTTTTGCCGTTTACATTCGCTCCTCTATTATTCCAGTTAAAACTTTTAAATATATCCTCTAAACGTCTAAACATAAAATAAATAATTTAGGCAATATAATAGTATCTCCCTGTTTTATTCCTTTTTTCATTTTTATTCTGTTCATTTCTGTGTGCGCTTTAACTATTTGCGTTGCAGTTTGATATATATTTCGGTACAACTTATGTATCTATGCAGGGCCGGCCCGAGGCCACAGCGAAGCAAGCAAGTATTTTTTGATTAATTTTCATTTTTATATAATATTGGAAATTTGGGCAAGTATTTTACAAGACAAGAGCTCCTTCAAAATTGTCAAAATTCAAGTTTAATTCCGAGTGATAAGACAGGTACTGAATGATGCTGATATTGATGAAATAAAATTGTGTGCTGAGTTATTAGCTTTATCTGACATAATCACACCCGACATGCCGTCATTAACTATTCTGGAGTTCATCTTAAAAAATAATTTAGCTCCAAAGCGTTAACAATTCTCTTAATAATACCAGTATCTGTATCTAATGGTACTGGAGAAAGAAGCTTTTCTAAACTAAAAATTATTAAAAATCACTTGAGAAGCACAATTTCACAAACTCGTTTGTTGGGACTAGCCATCGTTTTCAAGTTTCCATAGAAAGCCAAATTGATGAATCTCTCAATTTTACAAATCTATTAACATATTTCGCATTAAGAAAAGCAAGAAAATATTTTCAAAAATAATGTTTCGTTCTTCAGTAATGACGTAATAAAGGTTTTTACCAAATAAATATATATTTGAAGTTTTCTTCCTTTTCTTGCCCTATTAAATTTGTTTAGGTTTGGATAATTTTTTTCTGCTTTTTTGGAGAAATTAAAAACTAGAGAAGGGCGCAAAAAAATTGCTCCAGTAGTAAAAAAAGTATGGTCTATGCGGCTGTTCTGTATGGAATTTACAATTGCGTTTAGTTCAATAGTGTCAAATGCCTTTTCAAAGTCTATAAAGGTTATTAAGTTTCTTATTACCTGCAGATGGTCATTTGTTCCGCAATTGGTCTAATTTGTTGGTTAGTCAATCGGTGAGAATTTTTGTAAAATAAAATTATTAAACCCAATATCGTTTAATAACATAGTAGCTATGGGTGTATTTTTGTACCCCTAAAAAGCACTTTTCTAGGGCTTTTAATGACGTATCACCAACAGGGCATTGCTACTTAATTTCTATTAGTTGAGATGGTTAATGGGGATGTATTACTTGTTGCATCTGTTTAGTTCCCCCTTCATGATATAGAAACGTTTTTGAATGAATTTTGATATCTACAAACACCCAGTTGATTTCAACTTTGAAATTGCTGCTCTATATATAGGGTGAGGAAAAATTAACGAAACATCACTATAACTCTTTTATTGTCGACTTTAAAAAAAAATATTTTTAACAAAAGTTGTTAGATGCTAAGTACTCCATATATCTGTGACCTTGAATTTGTCATATGTGATCACGCGTAAGTACAGGGGCGAGCACCTTTACTTTTTTAAATAGCAACTTCTAACTTTTTTACATTTCTGGAATCGGCAGATTTTCCTGCTTCTGGCAACATAAAAGTTTTAGTAGGCTGCATAAGAATTTATTTTTTTTAAATTAGGCCCAATGCATTGGAAAATGTTATTATAAATTTTAAAGATAGGTTAGGACATTGTTTAACGGTTAATGGAAAACACTTTGAACATTTATTGAATTAAGTTTTTTGTTTAACCTTTCCAAATAAAGTTCTTTTTGCATAAAACACAATTGTAAGCTTTATTGGACTTGAAATCTTGGTTAAACTTTTCCCAAAATTTTACTAATGCAACCTACTAAAATTGTTATGCTGCCAGAACCAGAAAAATCTGACGATTCAAGAAATGTAAAAAATTAGAAGTGCCATTTAAACAAGTAAAGTAGCATGCCCCTGTACTGACACGTGATGACATAAGACAAAGGCCACAGATATATGGAGTACTTACCATCTAACAACTTTTGTTAAAAATATTTTTTCTAAAAGTCGACAATAAAAGAGTTACTTTTTCCTCGTCCGTATAATGATAGATACCTACCTACCTATTAAAGATCTGACTAATGATTGATATTGTACGGTAGTGGGTTCAATTAATAAATAATATATATAAATAAATTAACTAAGTTAGCATTTAGGTGTGACTGATATAACAAAGTTTCGAATCATTACAAAGTTAGAGATAATTAAATTTGTTTACTAGTTAAAGGTGCACCTGTATAAATATGAGTCAGAGGGACAGCTGGTTGTATTGCGCAATCATAACATTGTAACACAATGTTACATTCGTTTATACTAAATTAACGTGGGTTGCGTGTGGGAACTGCATGACCTATATTCATACAATGTAAGAATGAATGGAACCCTTGTACTAACATAGGCAGATGATAAAATGTAAGAGAGAAAGAACATATCTTGGGAGTATAAATATAGGAAACCTGCCATAGGGAATTCAGTCTCCTGGTGGAGTATCACATACGATGTCTGATTAAGATCTAGACGAGAGGCTCTTACAGGATCATCTCCGGCCATAAGCCAGGGGTTGAATTAAACACCATCTTCAACGTTGTTACCAAGATGTGTGCTTCTCTAAAGATATTCACGTAAGATTAATGTTTATTATTATAACTTGATATTAATGTTTTGTACGCCGTATTAAGTCAATCAGACCTAAGACTTGTTAAATATTTAAATCCCGTTTGTCGAACAGTTGAATTGTGTTTGTACCTAAGGTTATACCAATATATCTGATGTTAGTTGATTCTGTATTTTAATATAACCTCCCGCAAAAGCCAAGCTAAACACTCGTAATGAAGTTGGCTATAAGTCTCTACCCTAACCCTCAATATTGCAGAAGCCGCTTCGTTACAATATATTGTTTATAGTTTGCAAGTTGTATTTCAGCAGTATTATTGTTAGAAACATTTTGATACCATTCAAACGATTTCCCCTTTTTAGACTACTAACAAAATCCCTAACATTTTTAACACGATTTTGTGTATTTAATTTCATTTATATAGACATTGCGAGCATTCCTAATTAAAGATCTTAATTGTTTCCCCATTTTTCTTAAACTTCAAGCTGGCTTAATGCTTCGATCACAAAGAAATCGTTCTTTTACTAAGCTGTTTTTAAATTTATTTTTCGATCAATCCAACGCAGATAGTTTTTATTTAGTTGCATTTTTCGTACAGTGTTTTCCACAATTTATCAAAATTTTCATGTACAGATACATTTTAGTCTGTAACTAAATTATTCTCCAATTTGTATCAAGAACTCATAGTTAAAAATCTAATAATAAATGAAATAATCAATTAATTTTCCAATGCCAACTTTTTTATAAATAAACGTCATAACACGATATGTGGTTAAAGTATTAAAAATTAACTTTATAATGAAATAAAAAATTTAAATTCGTACCAAGAAATTCTAGAACTACAGCTGCTGCCATCTGTAGTACTAGGTACAAGCTAAAGTTTAATAATATAGAAGGATCCAAGAAGAAACCTGCAGATTTTTTGTAACTGAGGAGGAAACTAGTTTTTCGTTTTCTTTTAAATCCTCTTTCTAATTTAGTTGCCTATTTTCAAGACATCTTGCAACATACTCAAACTATTCCTTCTTTATTTTTAACATACAAAGTAGAAAATCCATTAAAAAGACTATTTAAATAATAATTACGACTAAATTTAATTTCACACGGACATCGTTTATTTATTTATTGAGCCAGATCGAGGCTTGCGGGTGCCAAGTATCTCAACGTGTGTCGATTGTTCTTTATTAGTATTGTTATTATGTTACTTACTGTAGATTCTCCTTTGAAACTAATTTAATAGCGTATTTGCAGCGTTTACTAACTTTTAAGTTTGTTCATTTGTCATGTATCTATAATGTGTCCATTCTACATCGTATCTTTCTACTCATTATGAATATGAATAAGCATAAGCAACCACCCATACTACTTTCATACGATTTACCTGTAACCTGTTGTGTGCGTTAACTATTCAGAGCCAGTAAGGGGTTATAAGTTAAAATATATATCAACATGTAAGTATCTTATAATGAAACCTAATAAAGATGGGAGAAGCGAATACATATAAACAAGCCAAAATTTATTTATGTCAAATTAATGTTTTGGAGAAAATTTAATATTTGACTTTTTGTAGAGGATTAAGGGAACTTATACCCTTTCAGCCTAGTATTATTTCTCCCCCTAATTTCAGAATCCTCACAATCACAAGCGAGATTTTCTATACTTTATTAGAAAGTCTAATTCGTATAGACTTTAAAGGCCACAACCCTTATATTTTCTCCCTATTTTAATTAAGGAACCTTCGATCTCCCATAAATTACCAAATATTAAACAGATGAAAGCAATTTGATAAATTATAACCGGTAAATTTTGACTCCTTTCTTTGCTTTTTAATCAATTATTCTATAGAGTAGCCATTTTAAAGCGTTGAAAAGTATTAAAGTAGGCTACACATGTTACATTTTATAAACTATGTTTTCCATTTATGATACCTTAATTCGCTCTGCTGATTAATTCGTGTGTCAACTAAGTAATATCTAAGTTAAATAACTACTCTTATCTTGTTGCTTTCTTTATTCGTTTTAAATGTGCAAAAAAATGTAGATGTTTGTGAGCTGTCATGTGGGTTGCTGATAAAAACGCTTTCAGGACCGGCACTCGGCACCCAATTTCTAGCAAAAAATTGTTTATACTCGTAGTTTTCTATTTTACTTAGCGTTGAATTTATGAAGCATTTAGGCATTCTGCTGATAGATTTAACTCTAAAATTTGAAGCCCTGTGTAAAACAGTAAACTGCAATAACTGCAAAGGTTAACATGGCCGGTTAATGGAACTGTAAACCACAATCAAGTTATCGACAGAGGGAACTTTATAGCGCTTTAATGCAAAGGGATGTAGGAGGTTTTGAGGGCAGATTGCTAATGTATCGTAAACCACGAAACGAAAATTGCAGAAGACTATCATAAGTTACTCATAGTGCAACGTTAAAATAGTATTGAATTTTGGTGACACATTTTTCATCCATGTTACCAAAACGCAAGTAATAAAGGATATTCGTATTATTTCACACTTTAGATATAATTTTTGCACTGCGAACATGCTAAAAATTGGATTTAGTGGAACAAGAAGCTCATTTTGCAGTTGAAAGGAGGTAGTATTCGAACCCCATTATTATCAAAAAGTGACACCTTAAATATTAACCTAGAGTATCGAAGGTGAAACAGAACTCTCACATTTTAGAATTTCTTCAGTTTTTGGCACGATGATTTCCGAATAAAAATTTAATATAAATATGGAAGAAACTTACAAAAAGTTTTATTTTCCAGGCAAATTTGACATACTTAAACCGCAACACCTTCGTCCCTGGCATGGGAAGCGGAATAGCCAAATGCCCATATGACCCAGCCGACAATTCCACGGCCATATGGGTGGAAAAGGGTAACCCTGGAAATCTCCCAGGCCTGTATTCTGGTACAAATGCAGAATTTACCAAGGCCGATACTGTCATTTTCCGAACAGATTTATACAACCTAACCACCGGAAGAAAAGAATACAGTTTTAAAAGAACCTTGAAGTATGATTCTAAATGGCTGGATAGTAAGTATTGAATATTTGGTGTTGAGGACCCAGATCCCCTCAGTGAGAAGTTTTTGATAAGTAAACGCCTAAGCGTCATCTGGGCATTCAACTCCGGATACACCTGTCTGTTTGTAAATAGATTTACAAAAATGGATTTATTTTAGAGCCAAATTTCGTGGGTTCATTCGATATCGGCCAGTACGTCCTATTTTTCTTCAGAGAAACAGCAGTCGAATACATCAACTGCGGGAAAAGCATATACTCAAGAGTTGCCCGTGTTTGTAAGAAGGACGTTGGTGGGAAAAATATACTTTCCCAAAATTGGGCAACTTACGTTAAAGCCAGACTTAACTGCTCAATTCCTGGAGAATTTCCTTTTTACTTCAACGAAATCCGTAAGCTAATACAAAATTTATTCGTCTTTCATAACTAATACTTCTCCTTCCAGAAAGCATTTATAAAGTACCAGGAGACGATACAAAATTTTATGGAACGTTTACAACGTCTACAAATGGTCTTAAAGGTTCCGCAATTTGTACCTTCAAACTGACAGACATCGAAACGGCTTTTAATGGGAGATTTAAAGAGCAGGCTTCGTCGTTATCGGCGTGGCTTCCCGTTTTATCTAACCGTGTACCCGAACCAAGACCCGGAACTTGCGTTTATGACACGGAATCCCTTCCCGATTCAGTGCTGAATTTTATAAGGTCGCATCCCCTTATGGATTCGCCGGTGGTGCACGAAAATGAGAAACCTGTCTTCGTTAAACGGGATTTCTTATTTACGAAATTAGTTGTTGATAAGCTCTTTGTGGAAATCGAGGGAAATGCTTTGGAGTACACTGTTTTTTATGCAGGAACAGGTAGGTTCTTAGGGTTACGTACGAGTTCGATTCCTGTAGTAGTCGTAGAGCCATTTTAAGTCGAACTACAGTATTTTTCACCTAGGATTTGGGTTGTGTCGTCAGTTGGATTGTGAATTTATCAACACTGCGTTGATAAATTCACAATCCAACTATACGCTATACTTCATCTCTTTCTAAACTAGGTTTTCATTACATAATGCGCACGAATGCGTGGCTAAACAGACAGTTTTTGGACGGGGAAAGTTGACGTCAACCCAAATGCTAGATGAAAAATACTGTAGGTTAAGGTACGAATGAAAATTGAATGATTGATGAGAGTCCAAGAGAGACCCAATAACTCCAAAGCACACCAAAAGGTGTCAATGAGGCTTTGTCATTTCGGGTAAAGAAAGAACTGGTAATGTACCGCAACTATGTAAGTAATTCAATGTCTCCATTACATTCATTTACCGACATCGAATAGGCAAATTGCATATCACAGATAAACTCTGTGCAAGAAATACGGGTGGTATGTGATACGTATGTACTGAGATTAGCTTCAGTAGGAACTGATTTAATTATAATCACTTTTGTTTTTGTAACAGATGATGGTAGAGTATACAAAATAGTCCAATGGTACGACAAGAAGGGAGACTTTTCCTCAATACTTTTGGACATATTTGATGTGACCCCTTCAGAATCGATCGAGGTTATGGAGTTGTCAACTAAGCATAAAATTCTGTTCGTCGCTTCCGATAACAGGGTAAAACAAGTCGACCTTGTTATGTGCAGCAGAAGATACGACAGTTGCTTGAGGTGCGTACATGACCCATACTGTGGATGGGACAAGGAAGCTGACGTTTGTAAACCTTATGCTCCTGGGTACGCAATCTATATATTCTTCTTATGACCAAGCAAATCTAACTATCTCTGTCCACAGGTTACTCCAAGATGCTTCGAACAGTACCATAGGAATATGCGATGGAGGGGTTGTGAAGAAGAAAATGATAGCCAGATGGGGACAAAGTCTTCACTTGGGTTGTTTCTTGAAAACCCCAGCTGTTTTAGCAGCCCAAACCATCACCTGGTACCATTATTCAAAAGATAGGAAGAGGAGAAAAATTATATACAGGTAAAATTACTCCTCCGTTTACAGTTTTCCAAGAAAATTTTCAGTTGTGAGGCTTAAGTAAATGCAACGTGTTAGCTATACGGGGTGGTCCCCTGAAAACAGTCTACGCACGTTTTGGCCACTTAACATTGTCAATTTAAATGCTGACAAACTCACAAAGTACTTGTTTATTACTAACAACTTGTCGGATGAAGTGCTTTTGTTTGCAACGTTCAATTTTTTAAGCCTACTAGATCAAAATTTAAATGTAATTTTTTCTGGAGTTAATGATCAGATTTGAAAAATAAAAAGACTGTTGAAAAGAGCATCGAAAGGCCTTTAGAATTGTATAACATTTGACACCCCTTTCCATTTAAAATTTTTAGCGTGCAATTCACCCTCATCTTAGGGTTGAAGTTGTGTAAATAATACTAATCAATTCAGACCCCCTTAAAACTAAAATTGACGTGTTCGAGCATTTTTCGCAAAATTGATGTTAAGTGGCCAAAACTTGCGTTTACTGTTTTCAGTGGACCACCTTGTATTACATGCCATAGAAGCACGTTACATATGTTCCAATACTTAAGAGGAACGTTAAATTTTATACCAAACTATAAACTTGCCACAAACATAGCAAGATGGGTAGCATAGCTCTGAAGATATGTATTTAATCAAAGAACATGTAGGTCGCCAAGCGCAGTAACACAAATTGCGCCTTGATGAGTCCAAGCTATTGATACGCTGACGTCTTATGTATCATTCGTTTTAACATCCTATATTGCACTTCTGGTATTCTGCCAAAATACGTGGCGTTGATGACGTATGCGTTCTTGAGTGATTAAAGCCAGTCCAGAACCTAATTGGGGATATTTGGGTCCGAGCTGTAAATATGGAACGACTTATTTTCTCCTATAAACAACAAATAATGAGTTCGTCGGCTAAGCTAGTGTCCAAATAATGTAAAATATTTAAACCTGAAACCTCCTTCTCCTTCTTCTTCTTCTTCTTCTTCTTCTTCTTCCTCTAATGGCCGAAGCCTAGGCCGATGGGCTGTTATACACTCGTAAGTATGAGTTCTGTGAGCCAACTTAGCACCTATGCTCGGCAGGAGGCTAACCTAACCCATCGAGAGAGGTGAAGAAGACCGACCCGCAGTGTTGCGAGGTTAACGGTTATCAAAGGTGTTAGTATGACAACCGGGACCGCCGGCTTAACGTGCCCTCCGAAGCACGGAGAACCGTACGACCCTCTAAATTCCAGCGAGGATATCGCCGGTCTCAAGAATTGAACCCATGATCGATTACCAATGGTTTGCCAAATGATCTAAATCTAACCTTAATTATTTTGGCAATCCAAATTGGACCTGAACTACTCTCCACCAATTCTTGAATTGTCCTGCTTGCTTATATGCCTTGAAAACATCTGCTTTGTTTTGTAGGCCAGAAAAGTACATAGAAACGTCTGAGCATGGTTTAATAATCCTTGGTATAATCCAAGCAGACGCAGGTTATTACGACTGCCTAATGGGTTCCTCCTTGCTATGTTCTTACAACGTAACTGTGGATATTCACCGTTGCTTACCACCAACCAAAACCAACGATTACCAGAAAATTTATTTCGATTGGTGCCACGAATTCGAGAGGTATCGCTCAGCAATGCGAATGTGGGAGCGCAACCAGGCTGTAAGTAATTTTTAGGTAATTTGAAACATATTAAAAAGGTTTGTTTTAGCAATGCGTTCCAAAGCAAACCAACAGTACACAGGCTGATTATTCCAATGACATTTACCACGCGCTGGTTTGATAAGGGCATCAACTAGACTTCAACGTGAACTTCAAAAATTTTTCGGAAGTATTTAATGATTTTTGACACAGGCAAAAATTGAGAAAATCGGGAGATTACTAAAAATTTCAGTATAAAATGTATTTCCTACTTGCTCTGAATAGGCAACACACATTACATATTCTAGGTAAACAGTATGAACGTAATTTGGGACGGCTGCCTATTCAAACCGAGTAAAGGGTTATCAAATAAAATGACGAACCTGAAAGATTTAAATTGGGCAACGCAATGGCCTTTCACACTACATTTTACTTTATGACATTTCTTGTTGCCTGAAAATAATCTTCCAACAATAACGAGTATGAGTTTACTACTCAATGTGTATTTTCTACCTAGAAAGTTTCATTTTTAGCTGCAATTTATCAATCCAAAGAGAAACTCTGAAGAGATGAGCTTTACCTTTTTAAACAATTGATATGGTTTAATCGCTACTTCAGTATTTATCTCAATTTGTTATTATATTTTAATAACGTAATCATTGTTCGTGTGATGTAATGTGTGTTGCCTATTTTTAAATTTTCACGATTGTCATCAAAAAAACTATAACCTTTTATATAGGCAACTAGGACTACAATTTTGTTTGGGAGTTGCCAGCTAATACCTATTATAATCATCAGCATATTATCCAATGCAGTATTTTAAAGTTACCCGTTTTAGCCAACGAAGTCACTGATTTAAGTAACTTTTATGATTAGGATAGCCTAAACTCGTCTTTGGTAAAATGTATATGTCCATTTTAAAATTAATCCTTTCAACATTCATAGACCACGTAGTAAGTAAACTATAAAGTAAATTATTTAAATAGATCACTTTTGAAGAAAATACCAGCATATTTAAACGGAATTGAAACGAGAAAGGCGTTTCTGTGATAAGGAAAGTATTATTAATCTTGGTATTTATAAAAATGTAAACTTCATAGTAATGTTCTGTAGAACTGTGATATATTATTTTGTAAATTTGTACAAAGGTTGTATATTAACCTCAACTGCTGTGATATTCATATTAAATGATTTCCTTGCTTAATCTTAACTAGTATGCTTCACTTTCCTGCTCTAGGGCCGATTATTTCACCTGATAGGTTTAACTTACAGATATCTACCATGAAAACTATTATATTACCAAAGATTATCAACGAAGTTACACCGATTGTTACAAATTAATTAACTAATTTAGAACAAACTTAGACTTTTCCTCTTCAAATCTTAGGTACGTTATGTAAATAAAACGATTAACTTTAACATAATCAAACGTTAACTGCTAGATGTTAATGTTAATGCAAAAATCAGTGGACGTGAATAACCACAAGGTTGTCTTCGACATTGCTAATCGTTTTACTTTCCGTAGGTGTTAAAACTTGCGATGGGTTAAATGAAAATGTAAAAATGTTTTCAGATTGATTGCAAAATTGGTATATGTAAAGTGTACATATGTAAATAAATTTAATGTAAATTTATAATTATAGAAATGTAAGAAAGTAAATAAAATACATAAATATTAGCTAATTCTCTTAAATATGCACATTCCAGGGGATTACTTTTTAAAAACAAAACAGAGCCGAAATAAATAGAAGATAGTAAATTCAATCTATTTGAAAATTTTAGTAAATAAAAGTCTAACTTAATAGATAACAGGAGAAAGGTCAAATCGTAATAAATATTATTTAACATTCTGATTTCTAAAATAATTATTTATTGTTTACTATAAGCAAGCACGTTTTTAATATGGATAATGGAAGTTCACATGTACTTCATTTGCAAAACATTGGTTGTTTCCTTTTAAGTGCGTTTGCATGTACCACAACACATCCACGTAAATATGACTAACTTATAATTTAGAAAAATGAATCATGATTTTATGTTTTTTCAATTATGTTATTGTATAGTTACTTAACATATAATTTTCTTCAAGGAAAGGACTTTGTTAAATGTATGTAAATATTTTAGATTTCATGCATTATTATGGGTGAATAAACATCAAAAATTATATGACTTTTAAGTCCTAAACTTAGCTCTTGTGTTTATACACAGGATAATCTGGAGGAAGAGGCAGATGGGGTGGAGGCTGATTGATGATGAGCGGGCAGTTACAGTTCCGATTTTACTTTATTTATTTAAATATCGAAAAATGGCAAGATGTTACCGTTTATAAAAGTACATTCGATCAACTTACTAAAGAATAACGTTCATTACAGTTAGATTAACGTTTAACCCCGACTAAGTCTCGTAAACGCCTAAAACTTGAAACACACATTAATGCTTATATCACTCAGGCAATTATACGAGATAATACAGATAGCAGCGATACATGAAAGAAAAACAGGCACACATTACTACATTCAGCAATATAGGTTCGGTTAGTGTTACTTACAGGGGGGAAGGAATCCTCCTGTGAAATCCCATGTTGTATCTAGTAGAAAATCCTCGGGGATGTTGGGGGCTGATGACGATGGGTGAGTCTTCACACCTATGAACTTGAAACCGAAAAACACGCGCGCGATCCAACAATGGCAGAGCATAATCGATAATGGGAATCCATGCATGTCACTGCTCCATCCATCCTAGATAACCCCAAGCCGTAGGAAGCCCATGACACAGAACTGTAGGAGACTGACCTTCCTGGCCTCCCCGGGACACACCTCCGGACGTCACTGTCTTAGTATCTTATAGAAAATCTAAAACAAGATTTTATTAAAATATACGAAAATGACAAGGAAGTAATTGAAGATAAAGAAACAGATAGAAATATGCAAAATAAGATAAGCGGAGAAGAAAACCTTGAAGAATTCGCAGAACAATACTGTAGAGCAATAGAAAAGGCTTGCTCAAAAGCGTTCGGAACATCTAATTTAAAAGAATATGGAACGAAAGCATAACAGTACCTTGGTGGACAGAACAGTTGGCAATTATTAGAAAAAAAGACAATGCACTTCGCAGAAGATACCAAAGAACCAAAAACAACGAAGCACTTAGAGAAGATAGGAAACAGAAACACTTTAATAATAGGGCGAATTCAATTTAAAATATGCAGAATGTAGAAACAGCGATTTAAAAAATTACGCATTTTGCGTATTTTCTTTGTAAATGAAAGTTGTAGGTGCTGTCAAAATTGACAAATTTAAGAACCAAACAATGAAATAATAGCCTGTCGCAATGACAGACACCTTCAGTATTTCTATCTCTTTCGAGCGTTAACTAAATCCAATAACATACGTTGAGCACTGAATCCATAAATATTCCAAAGGTACCGCGGATCCTTTCTGAAAAAATACATTGGTGTTTCCCTATGTTGCGTCTTCGGTGAAACACAGGGTATATATAAATGTATAATTCACTGATATCAAGGTTGTTACGTAGTTATTTACTTATGTAAATGTTAGACTATACGCAATGTAAATTAAATAAAATAGAAAAGAAGACAGACTAACAACTCCTTCTAAAGTAATACCCTTTGGTGATTCCAGAGGAGTTGGTTTCCAAAGGCCACTAGATGGGTTAGCATGGCGACCACTACGTCTTTAAAAACAAGCACGCTCAACCTGCAGTATTCCATGCTCGATTGAGTAAACAACACAAGTGCACAATATTTTTTCACAAACTTAAATTATGACATAAAAATTTAAAATTAATTGTCACTAAATCAACCACTTCACTTACTTTCCTAAGGAGATTACTGTTCCTGCAACTAATAAACCAACGGTAAAACCAACCTGACTTTTTTGAAAAAATGATTCAACTCCTATGCCGTGTACAATACTTTGTCACTACAAATACAAACTTAAATACTAAACCATGACATAGTAATTTAAAATTAATTTTGATAAAGTCAACCACTTCAGTTACTTCCCTAGGGGACTACTGTTATTGCAATTACTAAACTAACGATAAAACCAACCTAACTCCTTTAAATATGATAAAATGTCCGTGGCAAAATAACTCACCAGATAGGTCGTGGAAAAAATTTTAAAAATAATTCTACAGTAAAAGTTTGGCAAATTATTAGCGCAATGCTACTGAAAAATATGTTTTTAGAAAATAGAATAAAATAGGTCTTCATTTGCACATTTTATCATAGAAATTTAAGGAACTCCTTTAAATATGATAAAATGTCCGTGGCAAAATAACTCACCAGATAGGTCGTGGAAAAAATTTTAAAAATAATTCTACAGTAAAAGTTTGGCAAATTATTAGCGCAATGCTACTGAAAAATATGTTTTTAGAAAATAGAATAAAATAGGTCTTCATTTGCACATTTTATCATAGAAATTTAAGGAACACGTATTTTTTAAAAATATTAGAGCAAAACTTCAACATTTTCAATATTTTAATCTATCACTCACAACGCCAATCATACGCAGTGCTTTATGGAAAGGACGATACGATTAGCTAAAATACGAAAAGTTTAATGTTCCTCTTTCGTCGTTTAAAACATATTGGACAAACACTTCCGTAACTATGTCTAGAGCTACAGATAATATCATTTTCGGCCCAGAAGAAGAATGCAATATTCCAGCTGAGTCTATTGGGAAATATTTTCTCGAGAAATTGAAAGGCAGACATGCTGAAGACATTGTTAATGTAAGTATTAACTAAAACAATTATATTTCTAAAATTCTGACGTTAATTAATGTTAACTTAAAAATAAACTGTAGAAAAGTGAATTATTCCCCTAAATGTTTACAGATAGACGCCGAAACTAAAAGGGCATTAACTGTCCATGAGCTTTTAGAAAAGAGTGTGAACTTAACATACGGCTTGAAAGAACTGTCTATAAATAAAGGCGATGTAATTGCGATTTTAAGTGAAAACACCACCCATTACTGCATTGCCGTTTTGGCTGGGCTTTATATGGGGGTTGCAGTGACAACCCTGAATCCTGGGTACAAATCAGGTAACCTTACAAAATCAATAATTATTTCTAAGCCACAACCATAACTAATTATAATTAACCTTGGTCAAATAGAAACGTTTTAAGGGCAATTTCTTTTTTGCAGATGAACTACGTCACGCCATACTTCTTTCTAGGCCAAAATTGGTATTTTGTTCTGGAAGAATATTAGAAACAATGGTCGCACTAAGGAACGAAGAAGGATTAGGTTTTATACAAACTATTCTTCTAATGGGTCTCAAAAATCGCAACCTACCAGAAATTCTAACGCTCGATGAACTGCTGGAAACGTCAAACGTACATTATTTGCAATATACGCCTGAAGAATTCGATTGTTCCCAACAAGTTGCTTTTATTTGCTTATCTTCAGGGACAACTGGGCTTCCTAAGGGGGTCATGCTAACTCATGAAAATTTAAGAACGCCCCTTAGTTATCTGAGGTTTGTTCGCAGAGTTAAACTTATAAATTTACAATTCTTAATTTATTTTTTCCACCATAGCAATCCTAGATATGGCAATTTAACATCAAGAGACACCAGTATTGGTATATTGCCATTTTTCCATATATTCGGTTTAGTACTCCAAATAGCGACAGTTATTACCGAGTCCAAGTTGGTAATAATGGACGCTTTTAAACCCGATGTCTTTCTCAGATTAATCCAAGAGCACAAAGTAACAAAATTGTATCTCGTACCTCCATTATTATTGTTTCTCATACGAAGTCCAGATGTACGAAACTACAACATATCAAGTCTTGAGGATATTGTATGTGGTGGTGCTCCTCTTAAAAAGGAGCAGCAAGAAGAGATTTGGCAAAGGTAGCAAATTAATTTTGGGCTTATTTAACATTTTACATTGCACGTTTGCAGATTACCAAAAATCAAAATACGTCAAGTGTACGGACTTACAGAAACATCCGGAGGTTGCGCTTTTCAAACGGACCATAGCAACGCAGGAAGCGTTGGTACACTTATTCCTAATATTCTGGCTAAAGTGAGGGTCTTGAATTCGAATCAATCTGCTGGTCCTGATACCGTAGGGGAGATATGTGTTAAAGGTTCTATGGTAATGAAGGGTTACTGTGGTGATCTGGAGGCTACGGACGCGGCCATTGTTGAGGATGGGTTTTACCGTACTGGAGATATTGGTTATTACGATAAGAATGGTTGCTTCTTCATAGTTGACAGAATAAAGGAACTAATTAAATACAAAGGTTTTCAGGTAATTTTCTCTCTTAATTTTTCTGTCCTTGCCTTCCTTTTTATTTCTCACCTTTCTCTTTTGTTCTTTTTCTTTCCTCTTCCTTAGCTTTACCTTCTTCCTTGGCCCATTATTCTTGTTCTCACGTGTCTCTTCGTTATCTGCTGGTCTTCTATATTCTAGCACTTGCTCTTCTTCTGCCTTCCTTTATGCAAATGTGCTAATTTTAATTTAACTTTAAATTTATAGGTTCCGCCAGCTGAGCTAGAAGCACTTATTAACACCCACCCTGGAGTTTATGAATCGGGCGTTATTGGAATACCAGATGAAAGAGCAGTAGAAGTACCGCTTGCTTACGTAGTTAGAACACCAAACTCAAATGTTACCGAACAAGAGATAAAAGATTACGTTGCAGGTATTTAAATGTTCGACATTCATGACATTGTAATTTCTTAATAATAACGTCTTTCAGAGAGAATATCAAACCAGAAACATCTTTATGGAGGTGTCAGGTTCATAACTGAAGTTCCTAAGAATCCTTCTGGGAAAATACTGCGAAGAAGATTGGTGGAATTGTACAGGCAGACTTAATAAGCTGCTATTTAAGTTATTCTAGTTTTGCATGAGCCTTAATTTGTCCAATTCTTTAAAATGTGTGTTTATTGTTTTTAGTATTACTGCGGTTAGTATAGTTATATGTGTTTCTAAAGTTATACCAAGGTAAATTTAATTTTGCTTGGTAATCTCTGTTAATACTCTTGCTTCAAAGAATCTGATGAAAGTCGTGATTGGCAGTAGATCAAAAACTATATAAGTACGTTAATATTTTTATGGTTTTAATGTTTTATAAACCTAGTAAAATTAGTGTATCCGTCAAATGTGATATTAATGTTAACAAGAGAAATAAAGTATTATGCTAAAAGTAAGGGAGTAGGTAATTTTTAAAAATCGTCGAGTTTTGATTAGAAATAAAATTATGTTTTCTACTTAAATAAATGTGTTTTTAAGGGTACAAATTCGCCGCCAGTAGCCTAAAATAAGCATCAACTCACATCAATCTTATTATGCTGACGAGGTAAGGCTATATTAGAATAAAGAATTAGATTCCAAGCTTCAACTTAAAATGTTATGATGATTATTAAAAAAAAAATTAATTTTAAATATGAGAACAATGCTGCGGATATAAATTATACACTATCCGTTGCTTATTTGACCAAATAGTTGACCAAGTTTCCGCTTATTGTATTAATAATGAAAATTTGCTGCCAAACGTCTTCTACGTAGTAGTATTTTAATTTTTACAAAATAACAAGCTTTTATATAACAAACCAATCTTTGAAAATCATTCTGGAATTGACAATACTTGTCTTGGTCTTAAATTAAATTAATTATTTATTTATTTAGGGATGTAGGCTTACGGAAGCCAAGGATCTTAACATGAATAGATTGATGCGGTCATTAACACTACCCTACTAGGATTTTGCAGAACCCAAGGGATGCCCACCCCTGAAAAAAATATTTATCGTGCTAGTATTGGTTTACCTTGTACCCGAATGATGGTGTGCCTTCAGAGCTCTCCAGGTTCAAAGACTTCCCTGAGTTTGAATGAAATCGAACACGAAACATTAATTTGACTTTCAATACCTTGATAATCCTCTATCGGACGGATTAAAGATACATTTATATAAAAATAGTCATATTTACTTCGACAAAACTATCGATTAACATAGTCTACTCTAATATACAAAAGATCATGAGTGCAGTATAGATACATCTAAATACTTTTTGTATTTCTTGGTTGAAACTCGCCACAACAATCGTTTGGAAAACACAAAAATACTTTATTAAATATTAATAATTTAGCTATGTCTGACTAATTTATGTCCAAAGATATTATTGGTTACGACGGAAAACTGTTTCGGGGACTGGATCTGCCCCCTTCTTCAGGCATGGATCGCCCTGAGAAGCTGAGAACGGCGGATGGCGGATTGGTCTTGGGAAAGACATGTGCGGAAAAAGTGTAACTTAAATATAAGTTAACAACAATAATATTCGGACAACTCCGTAGCTCAGTGGTTAACGAACGTACATTGCTAATTATATAATTTTTGTTTTTCACCTAAGTTGACTCAACTTGCACTTAGTTAGTATCCCGGTCTTATATCTTACACATAATGTAATTATCAAGTTATGAATCAGTTAAATTTTCTTAGTACAAGACATGGATGAAAAACTGGAGGGCAAAAGTTATACATATACAACTTTTATGTTTGCTTAATATGGATACAAGGAAAAACAGTTAAATATTTGCAAAACGAATTTGAACGTGTCAACTTTATTATTTTATATGTTTAGGTTTTTCATTAGTATTTTGAGTACACCTTCAATTCTCTTTTAACCATGTAATTACAGTTGTGGACAGAAAAAAATAGGACAGTGTTTTTTTTCTAGTTTAAAATGGCCCCTGTGTTGTAATTTGATTGCAAGTCAATGTGACAAATATCATAATTATAAAGCCAAAATCAAGTAACTAAATTTTATAGAATAAAGTTTACTTGATTTTTCGAGTTGTCCTATTTTTTTCTGTCCACAACTGTACATATATTTATTAGAGACAAACTTCACAACATAATATTTAAAAATAATCTAAGTCGCCGTTGCGTATGACGAATTTAGTAATAACCTAATAACAAAAGTTTGTTCGTCATCTTCTTTGGCGTTTTACCGCCTACATTTATTATTCCACAATCCTGATTGAGTGGATTCACTCAATCGTATTCTCTACGAAATCCTGACCTTACTTCATTAATTTCGTTTTTTTTTTGTAGGATTAAGTAGGTAAAGGTAGGATTAAAGAATCTACCAAACTCGTTTGCAAATGAAATACTAAAAATCGGGATAATAGAAAAGTGCGTATCTGTAACTCCAAATATTTTACGAAAAATTCAAATTAAATTTCTTTTTCTGGGATAGGATCAATTTAAAAATCTATCAAACTCCGTTTGCAAACAAAGAACTAAAAATCGGGATAACAGAAGTAACTCCAAATGTTTTACGACGAATTCTAATACTTATTACGTCAAAGCGCATACAGAAGTGAATAGGTATTAATTAAAGTACATCCATTTGGATAAGAAATATGCGCGATTTATGCAGGTAAAGCAATATTTTTATTGTGCAAAAATGGTACAAGATAAGAAATGTTTTTTTTTAAATTATTGTACAAAACTAAAACTTGACAAGGAAGGTAAGAAATCTGGTCTCACAAAATACCATTATAACATTAACCAAATATGCATTTTGCTATAATCCGTGTTCTAATTATAGTTGTTTTTGTAAACATACCAATGAATTCCTCTTGAAATAGACACACATATTATTAACATTAACAATATAAACGACTTGTTCAATAAACTTCCACCAAATATTTCCATATCACCAATAAATATTCCCTTATCAACTGTAGGCTCTATTAAAATGCTTAATCATGGTAATACAAGAGACACATATTGATATTACAATAATTAAGTTATTTGTTACTTGGGGATGATTATAACTTATGAGAAATGACAGGCATTTTATGTAAACGATAAGAAAAGAATCTCGTTATTGAAGTTACAGCTACAGTTAGTTTTCTTCCTTTGCCAACAATGGGTGAGAATAATACTTCGTTTGTCATTTCCGGTCCTCAAGGGTGTTATAGGGTGCCCGAGGAATCCTTTGGAAAGTATTTGTTTAACTGTTTGCGAAAAAGAGATTACGACAGCCTTATTAATGTAAGTTATTGCATATTATATACAATTTTTCTGTATTTATTAATAAAAAATTAACAAAATTCAGTGCATTTCGGGGGACGAAATTAACTATTAAGGTACGTTTTCATTTTCATTGCAAACAAGTCGGCGACAAATACACAAGCATGTTTGAGATTTGTACAGCATATTTGTTTCCGAATTGTTTATACACAATTGTATTTACGTATTCAATGTATAATCAGTCGAGAGTATGATACAAACCTTCTGTTTACATTAACAACTTGTTTTTCGTGAACCAAGATGGATTCCAGTGAAGGGTACTTATTTGTGTGTGCAGCAGCGAATTATTTAATTTTTCTTAGCAATATACCTACTAATAAAATATGCATAAAAGGGAATAAATGAAGATGGTGGAGCAGAAACTTCTTATACAAAAGAAACAGTCATGGAGCATATGAATCTATTATGAGTTAGAAACTTTGTGCGAATGACTCCAAGCGACTTTGACAGTTTGCTCAATATGGTTGCTCCTATCATTATAAAACAAAATATCAACTTCAGAGATGCAATATCTCCAGCGGAGCAACTGGCCAACAATGAAATAAATAGTAAACAAAGTTCAAATAGGGCTTCTACGACTGTGCGGACCTTCAGATATGTATGTGTTTTCCATTCGCAAGGGAAACATAAAATATGTCCTATACATCAACAAAATAGTCGCATACTTTTCAATGTCTGCAACTTGTATTGTATAAATCCGACAAATTTGTGTAATACATGTATGAGACATGTATTTTCGCGACATATCTGCAATGAAAACGTACCTTTTAATAGCATGTCAATGTCGCGACGATACCGTGCTGGAGGTAAAGAATTCTCGGCAACTCTTGTGAAATTTCTTCCACGCAGGAAGTGTGCCATCGATCGGAATAAGTGGTAATCTGAAGGTGCAAGGTCTGGTCAATAAGCTGGATGAGGTAGAATCTTTAAATCCTACTCCCTAATTTTCTGCCGAGTTTCAATAAAATTTCAGGGGTCTTGCGTTATCTTGCTGCAGAATTGCGCGCCGCCTATTTACCAATCCAGGGTAACGCCAACGTAGAGCCAAGGCCCGCTGAATTAATATTGCATATAGGGCCTTACCACTTCATTTAGCCAAGACGAAATTAGAAACAACGGTGGCGCCATTTGCGGTGAATTATACATTTTTTAATGGAGAAATGTATAGTTCACCTCAATTGGCGCCACCGCTGTTTCTAAATTGCGTCTTGGCTAAATGAAGTGGTAAGGCCTTATATGCAATATTAATTCAGCGGGCCTTGGTAGAGCATCGTGCACCCTGTCCAACTGCTGACTATAAAGGCTTGCGTCAAAGGTTCTTCCATTAGGAACCAACTCAAAGTGAACAACACCTTGAAAATTCCACCATACACATAATATGACCTTTGTCTGAAACTTTTCTCGTTTTGGGTCAGGTAACGCAGGTTATCCGATGGTAATCCATTGATTTTCTTTGTTAGGATTATTAAAATATATCCATTTCTCATCGCAAGTAACGATCCGTTTCGTCCCAACGATTTGAAAGCAGCCGATTGCAGACCTCAACTACTCGTCTTTCTGCCATTGCTGGTGTCAATTCATGTGGAACTTCTCTTGGCCTTTCCAATTTGATGTATGGTTTCTTTGAAATAATCAAGCTCTGCTGACAACTTACGAGTATTTGAAGATGGATTAACTTCAACAGCGTCTCGCAGTTCGTTGCTACTCAACAAATTAAGCCGACCAGAATCTTGTTCCCTCTTGAGGCTTGTATCTCCTTCATTAAATTTTTTGAAACAACGTTGTGCCGAGCGAATGTTCACTGCTCCCTCCCCTTCTACTTCACATATTTTTTTAACTGCGGCGGTTGCAGAAACGTTTTGTTTCCAATAATGACGCAAAATTATCAAAATTTTGTACTTTTCGTCTGCCATTATGACGTTTGTTGTAGCTTAGAAACAAAAGTAAATCGGGCAGAGATATTCGCCTACTTGACTAGTTTTTAATGGTGTATAACAATAGCACATTTAATGTTTTTCAAACGCCAGTAAAAGAGCTCTATAAAAAAACACATTTTTTTATGGGTCACCCTAATAATTAGGCCGTCAAAATATGACTAACAAACTGTGGAACAGGATAGAGCGCGCTGGGTCTACTTCGTACTACTACGTCAATGACTAAACCTTATAAAGAAAATTAATAAATAAATGTGCGACGCACCTTCAGTGTAGCAATTATATTAAAGTAGATACCAAACAACTCAAACAAGTAATATCAGGGGCATCGGCATGAAGCATAATAAAGAGATTTACCTTCAGTCAAAACCATAGGAACAATTTCTGATAATATTGACCGGCCTCAGTAGTACCGGCCCACCAGGAAAGTTCCCGGACTCCCGGCGGGCCAGTCCGCCCCTGGACTAGCTAACAGAAAATTGCAAGAACGAAAATATTTTCATGTACTTCAATGCAGTTTTACACTCTGGCAAATTTGTCTAATTAAAATTTTATTATAATCCTTCTTCCATCTGCGCGTTATCCTTTCTAAGGACGTTGGCAAGGGGATCAAAGCCACATTTCCAATAAACTGAATCTCCGAGTTGCGTGTGCGTACGGGATCTGCAAAGATTTTGAAAATGCAAGCACATATGACAAGAAATATACCAACAAACCACGATTATTATAAATTTTTAAATAATAACTTATTACTCTTTAAGATCTTATACATTCTTGATGGAGACTTGTTTTATAAATATATATTTAAGTTAATGGTTGTATTGTTTTATAAAACAACGCATAAAACATTATACTTAGAACAAGAAGCCTTGCCTCGTGAAACATAAATTGACACCAGATCTAATTTGCATATTAAAACGAGTAAACACATTTTTTATACCTGAGTATGTTTACCCATATTTGACATAATTTAATTTAAAAATAGATGCCCATTCTTTGATGTGTTGTGTAGCTTAAACCAGGTACACAAATTTCCTAGCATATTTTCATAATATTCAGATACGTATCTCTAAAACAATTGAGGTTTCACATACATAAATTGTCGTTAAGAGAATTATGATTAAAATCTGTGGCAGCGCCGGTTTAAGGCGCTGCCGGGCCCTAGGCGGCAATGGGGAGTGTGACGGACGCAACCCTTTGTAAATGAGGGGGGGGGTCTGGGGGCACCAGGGTTGTTAGATCAAAAATAAAACGAATGTGTTAGAAGTTGTGCAACAAATACGAGGGTGGAGTAAAAATGAAACAAGAAATAATTTTTTTGGCCAAAAACAATTTATTTTTCAACGTAGTCACCTTTTAGGTCGATACACTTAGTCCAACGGTTTTCCAATTTTAACTTATAGTGTAAGTCGTGTAGTGTAACTTATTACCTTATTACGGCGCGGAGTTGCCGCGATGTCGCGAAAAATTTTGTTCGATGAATTTAGGGCCCCAGTGAGCTCCCGGGCCCTAGGCGGCCGTCTAGTCCGCCTAATGGTTAAATCGGCACTGATCTGTGACAAACCATAATGTACTTGTTTCTTAAAACTATGTACCTATGTAGTTTTAGCTTTCCCGCATGTTTTCGAAATTAAATCCGTAAAATTTTAAATAAAAATACACGGCTTGGGGTTTAGGGTTCCCCATATATTGGTTGTCAATCGAACCTGGGACACCTCCATTTATTAAATTATATTTTAAGATATCAAAATGAAATTTGGTTATGTAACATACTGAAACTGTGTTATCTAACATAGAACACAAACAAGTGTATATCACTTCCGGTTTCACCGGAATTAGCTTCAACCTATATTATTATATTTGTACATTTTTGGAATCTCCACTTCATTTTGCGTATGCTAATATCAAGCTTTGAAGATTTTGATGTCAAAGTAAATTTTGCAGAAATATTTATTTATGGGTCTAGAAGGCTCTGACCCTCGTAAAATGAAAGTCAGGATTCCCTGACACTCGAAAAAAATTGTTTTCGAACTTCAAGTGTAGCAAGTTTGGCATTTTTTGTGCATTTTATTTGTTTCGATTGTTTTGAAACCCAGTACCTAGACTTAAATGTCCCTAATACAGTTTTCCTGAATGGACAGCATCATTTCAAATTGAATTTTCAGATTAGTGTTACGTTATTGGTATCAATTAAATCCTTGGAAAACGCTTTATTTTAATATCTTAGTGTTCCACCATAATGCCATTTGAAAAATACTATCAGAAAGGCTACCCTGAAAAAAAAGTAACAAAAAGTAAACAGTCACATAAATATATATAATGCCCATAATTGTACTACATATTTGTTAAAAATTGGTTCATTGATTAGAAACAAAATTAGAAAAGGGCACAAATTAACAACACATGATAGAGCACCTAACTTAAATAATGAAAATAAATAGCGATAACTTGCAAACTTTAAAGTAAAATTCTATTTATTTGTCGATACAGACCGTATAACTCGCAATTCAGCACGTGTGATTATAGAAATTTATCACTTTTATGCAGCACCACTTAAATGGATTTAAATATTTGTAAGTCCATAGATGACAGAATTTTGTAAATCTTCACGTTATGTTTAGCTATTATTTTACCATATATATAATGTTTATGACATTACAACATTTGTCGTCAAACATAAATAATATAGACAGCAAAATCTGAGCTAATTTTGTTTAAGTTTAGGTGTAATTATAATTATTTTTTTACGTAAACGACAAGAAAAGCATTTGTAAATTGATAAATATTCCTTTATTCAACACAGATTAGAAACTTGGACTAGTTTTTGTAGTTGTCTAGTTAATAATAAAGCCATCAAGAAATACTTTGAATTTCTGGTTTACATAATTTATCTACGCTAACCTAGCATGCCTCCGATTCAATCTAAATCTCTTCTTTTGATAGCATTTGTGACGATAAAATTTTTACAGCCAGAATACAGAAAGGTTCATTCAAAAGTTAAAATGAAGGAAATGCTTCTCATCCTGAACTTTGGCATTTCCTATTTACTACAGTTAACCGGGGGTCAATATAACTATCAAACACATTTGAAGATAACATGATGTCGGTATTACTGATTAAAATTAACTTTAATTTATGTTTAATATGACGATTGTTCGTTTATTTATCAGATTAGAGCTATTTGTTAACGCTGCTATTTAATATAGTTTTCATACGGAATTAACAATATTTTGCAAACACGTGTTTTATCTATTTATTTTTTTTTATGAACTTCAGGTCATCAAATCTGTTTTTATAAAAATTCCGACACCAACGATTATTCTTTAATTAGGTATTTGATTTCTTATTTATGTTTGGATGCAATGTGTACTTGCAAGCTACGAAACAAATAGAATTTACATGTACATTATTAATTATCTAAACTAAAATTATGTTTAGCCTTTTTTATTACTTTTTTACGTTTATTTAATTTATTTTATTCCTAAATACAATCCTGGAAATTCTTAGGAAATACCAGGAATGATTAATTGCTCCCTCCCCCATCCCAATTGAACTTCTTTAATTCGACATGAAAGTTTAATCTGCTCTAGAAAACTCGCAAAGATAGAAAAAGCTAATTTATAGAGATAAAGCTTTAGTTGAATATTTTAAGTGCATATTTTAATTGTTTTGTGATTATAAAATTGACGTTCCGACATTTCACTCTGCATGCCCTTCTGCGCCCTAATAATTGTAAATATATTTATATGGCCGCCTAGTTTCTCATGTCAAATTGTAGCAAAATAATAAAATACTGTGAGAATATGAAACTCAGGTAGCTGTGCGAAGTGAAGAAAATTAAACAAATCTTCCTCATTAGAGTCATTAGTGGAGTGATAACAACACATCATATCACATACGTCACTGCTACTGCATAAAACATTCAGTTTAAGTAAAAAAGAGACATTTTGCCAAACCCAGCAGCTTCCAGACTGTTTTTTGTCTATTAGTTCAACACGTGGAATAATAATTAAGTTCAGTAATTAAAAAAGCAAATAAAACAGTTAGATTTTTACGAAAACCGGGATACTGACGTTAATGCTTACTCATCAAACCGGTTGTTTTTTTTTTAACCATTAAAACCGTAAAATCTGTTGAAATACGGAATTCCTTTCTTAATCGCTACCTAAAAATGCTATTACAGATAAAGACAACCGACAAATATACATTAAACATAAAAAAATGTTATAATTAGAAGCTTGTGAAAGCTTCTTCATTTCTAAAAATCGTATTGAGCGAGTTTGTATATTAACCTTGCTATTAGATTCTGTATTTCGTAGAAATTAGCTTATTATATCATGCATCATGTATTTTGTATTTATTAAGAAATTCTTAGTATTTATGGTAGATCATGGCAAACTTCTTTGTAAAAACATGAAAAATTTATTTGGGAGCAAGTAAATAAATTTATAATTACGCCATGGAAAAATACATAAAATAGATTATTATAGCATGCTTTTAATGTGTAGTAAAAACAGCTAAAATATTCAGTTAATATGCAATTTAAAATAAAACGTTTGTATTTATAATAACGATGGGATGGAAAATATACCTTCTTATATTACAATAAACAGCGAGCATAGTCTGCAAGAAGTAATTTTCGTTAATAAAATATTCAGAAAAACAAAACAAACAATACCGAAAGGTTATTAGAAAATACACTAACAAAATCAGATACATGCAATATGCATTACATACATATGTCTGTAGCATACTTCGATGTGATTGCATATGAAGTATTTCCAAAGAATTTGACTTGCTGTTGAAAAATTTATATAAATAAAAATGATATCTCCACAGAAAGAAATGCTTCTAATTCCCATTGAAGTAATATGTTCATACATATAGATTCTTCCAACTTAATCAAAATTTTAAAAAGTGTTTGAAAGAAGTAAATCCTCAATATTTTCATATTTAAAATACGCAATATTTTATAAAAGTAAGTATGACTGCCAATTAAAACCTGAAATGTCGATTCTTTAAGACAGATTTGTATAAGTACCAAACAATAAATGCTGGGCATGTATGTAAATTATATAGAACGATCATAAAGCAACTGACAGAAAAATTCAGCTATTTCCTGCAGCATGCAAACTGTTTGTATCAAAACGTCTTCCCTTACGCTGCAACGTGGTAGCACTTAGAAACGAATTGTTATTTGTTTTTTGACATTTTGCATATTTTCCAAGTATTTTTGTTGATTTTCAACATTTTTCGAAAAAGCAGTTGACATTATTCGCCAGATAAACTTAAAACAAGTTTTTAAAACACAGTAATTTATTAAATTGAAAATTATGGAAAGAACAAATTAATATTTACTCTAATGCATGGTATTTGCCGCTCTCTGTTGTTACTCAATTTTACTGCAAGCGTGAATCGGTAGAAGAACTAGCAAAACGCAAAAACTGCAGCAGAACTTAGAAAGAACAGGGAGCTATACAGAATAACAAAGCAACTAGCAAACAAAAATTCCGTGCATGACTACCTAGTTGTCAAAAACAGAAATGGCGTTAAATTTTATGCAAAGGAAAAGCAGTTCAATAGATGACAGGAGTACTTTACCGAAATACTTAGTCCGTCAACAGAAAATAACAAAGAAGAAGAACAAGAAGAAATCCAACAGCATCAACAAGAACAAAACCTTCCAGCGGCTAGCATAAACATAGAACCACCCATCCAATTCAAAATTAGGCAATCCATGATGCAACTAAGATCTGGAAAAGCAGTAGGACCTGACAATCTACCACATGAAATTTTTAAAACATGCCCATTAATGATGACAAACATTTTGTACCCGATAATTATGGACTCATGGAACTCTGAAAACAATCCCAGACAAGTTGATAGACGGATTAATAATTAAACTGCCAAAGAAAGAGGACTTGACCGAATGTCATAACTGGAGAGGTATCACGCTCCTAAATGGCGTAAACATATTATTCGCACAAATTATATTACCAAGCATAAAAGAGCATCTGGGCCCCACCGGTGCTGGATCGAACAAATAACCACTCCACCAATCACGTAAGTGGCGATCCTCACTTTGCTTGCTTTTTGTCGACTTCAAAACAACATTCAATAGCATCTCACATGGATCAATCTGGCAAGTCCTCCAACAAAAATAATAAACCTAATAAAAGAACTATACACTGGCTGAACCTGCCGAATCTCACATAAAGACCAAGCAAGTGAAACAATACTCGTGAAGGCCGGTGTAAAACAAGGGTGCGTTCTTTCACCACTCTTGTTCAACATAGTCCTAAAGTCAGTGATGACCAAAGTATATAATGCAAAACGTGGCATATGCAAGATAGACTTTGGAACCTGGATTATACAGATGATATCTGCATGCTGGCGCATACATACCAAGACATGATTATTAAACTGGAGCTCCTGATAGAAGAAGCAGCCAAAGTGGGCCTAATACGAGTAATAAACACCAATAAAACTATACCGTTGCGTATCAACAATCAATCCAACAAGGGGCTTGTAGACTGAAACCAAGCCATAGAAGAGATCGAAAGTTTTAATACTTGGCTCATCCAAGGACGTGAAAAGCAGGAAGCAGGAGGAGCTTTTGGTATCCTCAACAAGGTATGGGACTCCCCACAATACTCCACCAACACAAAACTGCGCCTGTTCAATACCAATACGTGAAGTCCATACTACTATATGGCTGTGAGAGCTGGAAAGTAACAAAAAAGAACATCCCACAGCATCGAAGTTTTATATACTGGTCCAACACAATCAGTAATGATGAACTGTGGACCAAAACTAGGAAAGAAAAAATGGTAACGCAAATGGCGTAAATGGAACTGGGTGGACAGACATTGTTGAAACCTGTAGATAGCATCCCTAAGAAAACGCTCTAATGGAACCCGCAGGGGAGCAAAGCTAGAGGGAACAGCCTTGAAACGATCATTAATAAAAGATGCAAAACTAATAATTGATGCTTACCTGTATTACGAGGCTTTAGGACCGATTTTTTAATCTACTAAAATAAACCTCTAATGAGATATTTGGCAAATATTCGCCATGAAAGTAATAATTGTATTAACATAAGTTACCAAGGAATGTAAATAAAAAATTAGTTAGTTGGTGAAAATACCGCTTCTCAGCTTTAATATTACTAGATTATTAGCATGTTATTAGTCTGTTTTCTCCATGTTGCTCGATTATCTTGCCAACATATTATATAGAAATGTCGGAAGCTCGTACCTTTTTAAACACAAATGCGATAAAATAAATTAGAACTACAATTCGACAGATACATCTTTACAATGCTATGGCCGACAACATGAAGGTTTAAGGCCTCTTAAGTTACTTGTTTGCCCGGTCCTCTCGCACGTTAATCGTACGAGGTTATGTGTTAAGCATTACGGCTTCGACAACCGCCTGCACTTCCTACTTCACCATTGTATTTCAGTTCCTGAATAATTTCATAATGGTTTGAAGATGTATGATAAAGATTCCAGAGACATCAAAAGATATCGATTGAATACGTATCGGCTAGTTAAGGACGTTTTTAAGGACTTCTTTTAATGCTTTTGGCGCCTTTATCTTAAGTTCCTGAATTGGGGTTTATTGACAAAACTTTGTCCCATTAATACCCTCTAAATTTTGCCAATCGAATTCTCATTCACCCTGTACGTTAGTTGAACTGTATATCAATACTGTATTAACTGTCATTTATAGGTGGATGCAGTTACTGGTGAAAAAATTACAGCCGGAAAGTTTCTAGAAGACAGCGTAAGCTTTGCCACTGTTCTAAAAGATCTGTCCATAAAAAAAGGAGATGCTATTTCCATCATTAGTGAAAACACCCTTAATTATTTCGTGCCTGTCTTATCCGCTCTTTATATGGGAGTTATTGTGTGCCCATTAAATCCTGCTTATCTCACAGGTATGTAAATGTTAAACAAATGAAAGGGAATACTCTAGCTTACTGGCATTAGTGTGTGCAAAGCTATTTAGAAATTCTTAATAATAGGGAGCTTATTAAATGGTTTCGTTGTTTACATTTTGATTGATATTAGTATTATTACATACTTTAAAAAAAAATTCGGAATATTGAACCTAAGGTAATTTTTTTAATGATGTGTTAGAACGTGCCAATTTGATTAAACTTTTTACTGATATTTAGCTCTTCACTACCACTTAGTTTTTATTTATTTAATCGAATGCCGTTGGATGTAACAAAAAATAGTAAGAGACAAAAACGTTTTCTTATTGAATTTTATTTAAACAGATGTAGTTTAATTTAAATTATTGCTTCTCCAAGGCATAAATTTTATCCCTAATCTCCAGAAACAACAGAAACATTAACCCCTTGAAGTTCTGGAGCAAATTAATGGTGTTTATTTACATTCAATTTAAATAAAAAAAAACTGATCTTAAGCAGGAATTTTAAACCTACTCCAGCTTTTCAACCCAAATCTGACTTCAAAATTCCACTTTGCTTTGTAGCTATAGTTGTTAGATGTAAAAACTTTCCATATACCATGTAGATTGATGTAATCTTCTGTCATTATTTTGTAGCTGAACTAAAGCACGGATTACTTTTGTCCAAACCAAAATTAGTAATTTGCTCCGAAAAAACCATCAAAACCGTTCTCGCCGTAAAAGAAGAACTTGAATTCATCGAAACCATACTAATTATTGGTTCTGGATCTGAAAATTTCCCCCACATAAGAAATTTAAAAGATATGCTCGAAAATGTATCAGCAGATGTAGAAAACTTCACACCAGAGGAAGTAAACTGCGAAGAAGATGGCGCTTGTGTCCTTCTGTCCTCTGGAACTACAGGTCTTCCTAAAGGCGTTTTACTGACCCATCAAAATTTAAAATGCTGCGTTTATTTGAAGTACATCCGCTCACTATAACTATTTAATAATGTTCTACAATAACTATTATTTTAAGGGAACCATCGTACACCAACTTAACATCAGAAGACGTAACGCTTTTATTTTTGCCTTTCTTCCACATATTTGGATTTCTCGTCGAAGTGATTTCGATTATTTCCTGTACTAAAGTAGTATTATTGACTAAGTTCAAACCTGATGTATTTCTGCAATCTTTACAAGAATATCAAGTGACGAAGTTATTTATGGTACCACCGATAGTGTTATTCTTGGCTAAAAGTCCCTTGGTTGATAATTACGAACTGTCCAGTCTTAAGGAGATTTTTTCTGGGGCAGCTCCACTTGGAAAGGATATCCAGGTCGAAACCATTCGCAGGTTTGTAAATCGCGATTTATATACAGTCCGTCTCAATCTTAGAAAGATGTGAAGGCCATTATGGGGCATGCTTGCCTGCGTTTAGTTTGAGAATTTTCATAACATTCTTGTGGGCAAATGATGGGCAAATTTATGCGTCGTGCTTTGGTAGTTTACGGATACTGCAAGGTGTAATATTCTGTCTAAGATAAGATTGAGACGGACTATAAGTAACGCGTTGGTCAATCTAATTACGCTTATTTCTGGATGGAGTTTGCCACGAAAGATATTTTTACGATTTATAATTTCGTCAAAACTACACTTAGGTATTTATACCACCTTTACTTCTTCTTATAGACTCAAGACCGTAAAAATAAGCCAACTGTATGGTATAACAGAAACAGGAGGACCCTGCACGTTTCACACAACAAATGAAAAACCAGGATGTGTGGGCACCTTAATGCCAGAATTAAAGGCTAAAGTAATTAACACGGACACCAAAGTGGTAGTAGGTCCCTTAGAAGTTGGTGAATTGTGCTTTAAAGGTCCAATGGTTATGAAGGGTTACATCAGCAACGAGACAGCAACGAAGGAAAGCTTTGATGCTGAAGGCTTTTACCATTCCGGAGACTTGGGTTATTACGACGAGCAAAACTTTATTTACGTAGTTGAGAGAATGAAGGAACTCATCAAATATAAGGGCTTTCAAGTAATTTACCGAAAAAAATTAAATATTATGTTTAATTAATTAAGCAATTTTTAGGTCGCCCCAGCAGAACTTGAGGCTTTAATTATAACTCATCCGGGTGTTAAGGAATGCGGTGTAATTGGAATTCCTGATGAAAGAGCCGGACAGCTACCTTTTGCTTTTGTGGTTAAACAGAATGGTACTAAAATGACAGAACAAGATATAATAAACTATGTAGCAGGTATAAAAATGAATTTAACTGGCGTTTTTATGTATTAATGAACACGTTATTTGTAGAGAGGATATCCATACAGAAACATCTTCATGGAGGTGTTAAGTTTGCTAATGAAATTCCTAAGAATGCAGCTGGGAAGATACTAAGGAGAAAGTTGTTAGAAATATATGAGATGGGACTGTAATATTGTTATACAAAGTCTTCAATTTACCTTCTAACGGTGATGCCCCACCTATGGGGTGCAACTTCTATGGGAGCACAAAATGTCTAAAAAGGGAAGGTCAAAATACAAGTAAAAGGAAACACTGTTAATTGAAACAACAAAAACATACAATTATTTCTAAACCTTTTTAAACAGATAAATAAATCTAAACGGAGGGAACGCAGATAAAGACAGCGCTGTTCTAACCTTTTGCTCATTCTAAATATGCGACCAACTTCATACTATTGCCATTGGAATTACATACTTACTTTCAAAATGTTGTTTTGTTCTATGGGATCTGTTATTTATGACTGTATCAGCACTGACTGATTATCTTAATAATAATAGTTACAGTATTTAAGATGTGTTGCCTATTGAGAGTTGGTTTAGTTTAGTTTTCTTTTGCTTGAATTTTAATCAGAGTTTTATTTTTTTAAAATATATTATAGGTATTTGAAAATACTGAAAATAATAAATGTAACGCATAATTTGTATTATTTTATTTCAGCCCTACTCTTAACCAACAAAACCTTTGTTTTTTCCTTAAAAATGATTATTCATTAAGTTAGATGTTGGAAAAATACGTCGATATGAAAGAATGATGATATAGGATAACCGTTAATCTCGCAACACCTCTTTCTACAGGTAAAGTTAGCCTCCTGTCTGACATACAACTCACAGAACTCATAGTTATAAGTGCCATTGGCTTAGGCTTCGGCCATAAGAGGAAGAAGAAAAATGAAAGCTACGACACGAATGATAGCTTATGCCAAGGCACCACTGCGGTTCAAGACTTCCTGGAAGATGCTGCTTGTAATTTTTTTTTAAATGGATTGATAACGAGACGCGTACGGCGCCTAACATATAAGACTCAGCGATACCTTTGGATGTCCTCATATAGGGGCTTTTATAACGAGTGTTAGAAAAATCGTCTTATCAGAGTCACCTATGAAAAAAAATTAAGTGTCTTAGATTAATTCTTAAATATCCACTATTCATTAGAACTACTGACAGCTGCTGTCATTTAACTAATTGTGATTAAGTATATTTGAAAATTAACTTAGGTACCAATACACGACATACATTTTAATATGCACAGGCGACTCTGATAAGACGAGTTTTCTAACACCCGTTATATCAACTTTTATCAATTACAAATTTAGGTTTCGTTCAAGAATAAACCAACAAATAGTTCCCTGAGAAATTTTAGGTTATGTTAAGCATTGGCGTCATATGTCATATGATGGACTCTATAAAAACTCTTTATTTTGCCCTCTTCGAGTTTTAGCAGTGTTTTTATCTCAGAAGGCCATTATTGGTAGTATGTGACAATACTGTGATGGCCACCTGCGCGTTTATAATTTTAGTTTTCTATTTTTCAGGGATTATATTCTAATGTATTTCCTTTTGTCCAAAGCATAACGTTAATGGTGGTTTTGGGCAATAATGTGGCAAGAAAGTATTGATTTCATTTGTAAACTAATAACAGCAATATCATAAATCCTTGGACCTAAGCAGTAAAATCACCATCTCTTTACAAATTAGTTTCGCGGCCTTGTATAGAAACGACACTGACACACGCGCTTTCCAGTAAAATATCAAATTGCAAAGGAATTTACAAGAGACCATAGTATTAGGATTTTAACTCAACTATGAAATTTATTAGTTTTAGGGCAATTGTCACTCATGGGAACGTGTTGATACCAACCCACTTATGTAAACATCCGTGAGAACGTGTAATCACCACCCCGCTGCACGCGGATTTTTCAGTATAAATACGCGATCAAATATTACCACGGCATCTAGTCTTGACTATTCAGTCTATCTGTATAGTCGTCTAGAACTTCGATTAGTACGCTGATTAGTGTATCTAATTACTGTAACGTATACAGTTAATTGTATTGCACTTTGTTGCTTTGCATTAACTGGTAGAAATTAATCATCATACGTACTACACCGCTGTATAGCATTGCTTTTCCGGTTGCGTATTTTGGTCAAAGGGTTACAATAAAGTAATTCCAGTTGAGGGGTATCCCAACGAAATCCAAATTAACACCACACAACGTAAAAGTTAGCAATTTTAATATATTTATCATATCCAAAATTAGACTTTATCAAAATTAAATTAGGGTTGCCCTGTGATAGGTGCCGATCACAATAATTAATTACAACAAAATGACAATTCTGAATACTGAGATATTTCTTGGGCATATTCTCAATCAACGATAGGGTTAAACACCCATTATAAATGTACGAGGTAGAGATGGTTAACTGTAAGAAGTACATAATGACTCATCAAAATCTGACCGGCAACCAGCTGCCAGCTGATGAGCAGTGGCGTAGGCTTATTTTACTGCACGCGCGTTCGCATTTTATATGCGGGCAGCAGTTAGAATAGGTTTTACGTCCGGCGCTATTGTACATCAACCTACCCTATAATTTAAACATGGACTCGTCTAGACGAAAACTCGTTTCTGCGCATTATGTCCTTCTTAGACTTAACCATGTCTACCTAGTACTCGTACATTTAGAGTTGTGCATAGCGCATAATATACTCGTTAATTTAAGATGAGTCGTTCATAGCGCACGTACTCAATTGGAGGGATATTGCACCCTCGTCAAACTTTAAAGGCTGGTTGTTATACCACCTTTGACTCCGGCCGCTTACGATTGTTTTTAATATCGATCCCACAAAAGATCGATCTTGAATATTTGACAGACGTACTGACTTAATTTCTTGTAATCGAACCACTGCAATCAGGCCACCCTGATTACATCAAACTCATAAAACAAGAGAATAGTAATTATTCAAGCCACTGCCCATAATTTAACTTGCCTAGTTTGATGTTCATTCACTATGCTTAATTATTTACTATATTTGTAAATATCTGTACATAAATATGACTTTATAATATATGCATTAAACTAGATGGAGCATTTATAAGGTGAGCTACTCTAGATCAACGAGTCACAACAACATTAAGGGTCCTCTGACTAAATAGTCAGTTAATCTAAATAAAGGGTAATATTTTCACTTAACCAATAAAGGTTGAGAGTAAGGAAAATCTTAGTGAAAACTAGACGATCACAGTGCAGAACTATAAAGGGTAGCACACCTGGGGTACGTACAGTTACAATACTATTGTACATACATGATGTGGTGGCTATCTCTATTGCCCTCTTATTGACCTAAAGAAGCAATGAAACCTATATTACCGTCATTTCTGGCGACGAATTAACTAGTGAGCAAATTACATACATCTATTGGAGAGACGCATCGTTCTCAATGGGATTGAATTATCCTATACAAGGAAAATGTAACAATTCGTCCTTGAAGTGGACAAATGATAGAAATAAATAAAATTGCAGAACATTAACAATTTAAATAAGGAGGAAGCCCGGTTTAATAAAAAGGAAAATATAGAAAAATCAAAAGAGTAAGAATAAACAATATCCTCCATAACTCAAAAATACGTGAGTTTAGATACCAAGTGTGATGCATGTTTTAGATTTACAGCTTGAATGGGTAAGGTTAGCTTCCTAGTAGACTCACCCTGTATATGGAAACAAAGAAACTAGGCTAACAACGCCCCCAATGTATCGTTAAATGGACTAAAAGCAAGATGTGATATTGCATGGGCAACAGTAAAATATGAAACACGGAAATGAATTATAATTTTACCATCGTAGATCCTGGTAGGATTCGCAAAACCAGAACTACTCGAGGTCTTTTGCAAATATCAACAAACAATATTTTTCAACATAATACAATTATGCCAAGGAAACTAATAGCAGTTCTTAAACTTAAAAATGATTCTTTCTGAAGGTTGTACGAGAATGGGCAGGTAACTTCACTACACTGGCAAAATATGAAAGTATTAAGCAGAGGAGAAAACGTTGCTTTGGGTGACCTATTTTTAAACTCGAAGGAACAAAGAGAAATAGCTTAGACTTCTTATAACAACCAGGCCTACTTATTTGGTAAAACAAAATCAAAGTGTGGATCTGTTAGGCCATAATGCGTGGGTTAAAGCACCATCCCAAGATAATAACGCAAGAGAGTCTTCCACTTCCAGTGAGGATGGTAACATAGTTGCTGAAATACATATTTGGTTTGGTAATACTTTTTTTGTGAGCTGCTACAGGGTTTCTAATGCTCTATTGCATTATACTACAGTCTCTGTCTTTTTGGTTGTTAAAGAAGGTAATCATAGGATTGCGGTCTATCCAATCAGTTTCGTGAGCGTTACTGGAATAGCATTTTAGTCGAATACACTTCGTCATTTCACGTCAAATTGCAAATGTACAAGAAAACGTCCGACGTTCGATTTGATAAAATCGGTCATTGACCCAAGAAAACCCTAACCCTAACCCCAACCAATTCAACCCAATTCAATGGAGATGCTCAATATCATAAATGCAGAAGATGTTATAAAAGTTTACATTTTAAATGTTTTTCATACAACCATCAGCTAGAAAAATGTATTTCGTATTTTGTTAAAGATTTTAATACATTTCTGGAAAAAGTAAGATTTCATCTCCAAAATAGTTTCATTTGAATTTTGCCTTAAAAAAAGTGGTAAGATATTATGAAAGCCTAGCGTATCATATTTTACATGAGCAATACCTTTTAATAAAAATGTTCTGATTAAAGTTTTTACAAAGATAATTTAGTTGATTCTTAAAAAGAAACTATATCAAAATAACAGCGGAGTAGACTCAGATTCTGCTGCGTAACCTACTCACGCAGGTTCAAATTCTGACAGTGGCATGGAAATTTCCACGAGCAGTTGGTAATTTAAAGTCTGTTAAGTAGGACTGGATATATGACCATTATAGCAGTCGGTTATTTAAAACGAAACCCGTATCAAGTCTTTATGGATTTCCTTACGAAAAAACCTTACCTTTATAACTATGGCAGCCACAACACCTTCTAATTCAGTATCTGTTTGTTATACTGAAGGCTTAAGCCATAGAAAAGGGAAAAATGCCAACACTGCATTTTATGATAAGCATGTGGAGACACAAATCAGTTCAGTATGGTCCCATATGGTTATCCTTTTAGTTAAAGGATCTTATTTTATCTTTTCTGTTTTATTCATTAATCTAGACCACATATGGGCAATCCCCGGCCCTCTATTTCTTTAGATCCAACCCTATAAATAACACGCGAAATAGCTCATAGCAATTTTATGACACCAATAATCAGGGCTTTAGCATAGCACTTAAGGCACCTGCCAACGTAGAGCTGAAATGAAATAAGAAGTAGCAACTTGTTTTAATTCATTTAGTATTAATTTATTTAATTTAATAATTTGGTCCGGCCCTTGGCTCGGAGACACAATAATAATTTGGCCCCAGAACTAGTAAAGGTTGCCAATGCCTGTTCTAGACCTACTAAACATTAAACATTAAGCTTTTAAGCATATCTATTGACCTGCACATATGATTCTTTTACTCAGTTGTTCTAAAGTTCTTCCAAACACATACTTAGTAACAGTTTTTCATCATCCTATGAATGATAAATTCCTGAAGAAAATTACAGTAAAAAACTGATCCATAGGCTCTCTAATTTGGAAGGTTACGTAATAAGTTCAAAGCCACCCTAGATGCCGACTGAAACAGGTTCAAATCCCAACGCTAGTATGGGCATTTTCACGGTTCGTTGAGGTTTTAAGCTTGTGGTAGGACTGACAATGTGATTCCAGCAATTATTGATCCCTTGAATTTCAAAGAAACTTTGAAACTTCTAAACAAAAGCAAGTATTTCAATGATTCGACGGATCAGCAAATTGGGGGCCTTCTTGGCGATAAGCTCACACAGGTTCAAATCTAGTCGGCGGCATAGAACATATTCGTAAACCACCGTGTTATTAATCAGATCTGATCAATGTTGACTAAAACAATAATATAATTTATAAAGCCTTGAATGCCCTAATTGTTACGTTATCAGCTGTTTATTTATACAGTCCATTTGCATTCAAATGAGAACAACAGCTTTCATATTCCATAAAAATAACAAGCGTTTCCTAAGTACTTCAGTCTGTGGTTTGGTTTCTCTGGTACTGAACAATTATGTCAAGTCCTTCTTATATAATTTCCGGTCCTGAAGTGGAGTATGATACTCCAAAGATGTCTTTTGGGAAATATATGTTTAATTGCTTGAAGAAATATAAAAACAACCATGATCTTATTGTAAGTATTATTTAGTATAACCATTTAAAAATCAATTCCTTTTCTTATGTTGTAAATTCTAGGTGGATGCAATTACTAAAGAAGTGTTAACTTCAGGGCAGCTTTTGGAAGATAGCATTAAATGTACAGAAGTTTTAAAGAAGCTGTCGATAGAAAGAGGCGACACAATCGCAATTGTTAGTGAAAATTTGATAAATTATTTCGTACCTGTTTTGTCTGCTCTTTACATGGGAGTTGTATTTTGTCCCTTAAATCCTGAATACCTTACAGGTGAGGAAAACTGCAGTTTATGTCGGAAATTACGGTAAAACTCCCTAGAATTCTTTTAGATCTACCTGAATTTTCATATAACGGACAGTAACTCCTTAAGTTACCTTAAAGTACGAATTTAGTAAATTCTTCGAAATTGAAAAAAATCTTTAATTTTTATGATTTACAGTTGTAGGGAAATTTAAAGTAAATTAGGTAAAACATGTATTTAAGCATCTCGGTATGCCATGACTAACTACAAAATTACACCTGAAGATTTTTTTGTTTCAGTTTACTTGTATTGGCTTGTATTGTACTTTTTGAGAAAATTTCAATCAAGAATGCTAACTGTAAACTTAATATTATGTATGCTATTTTGTTGCCTAGATGAATTAAAACGTGTTTTTTTAACTTCAAAACCGAAGTTAGTTATATGTTCTGAAAGAACGATAAAGTATGTTCTTGCCGCGAAAGAAGGCCTGAAATTTATCAAAACGGTGCTACTCATGGGACCACAGTTGGAAAACCACCTCGATGTAAGAAATTTAGAACTGCTAATTCAAAATGTCAAAATGGATACTGACAATTACACCCCTGAAGAGGTAAACTACAAGAAAGATGTAGCTTGCATTCTTTTATCATCTGGAACTACGGGTTTACCGAAAGGTGTTATGCTAACTCATGAGAGTATGAGTGGCTGTAGTTACTTAAAGTAAGTAACAAAATCGTCATAGGCAAACCACGTAGCCGTTTTTTATTTTAGGGAACCCGCATGCACTAATCTTATGTCGAACGACACAACCCTTATGATTATGCCTTATTTCCATATGTTTGGGTTATACATTCAGTCTATAGTGATTATCACCCGTGCAAAGTGCATACTGTTGGATAAATTCAAGCCTGAGATATTTCTTCAATCAATACAGGATTATAAAATAACGAAATTATATATGGTACCCCCAATGGTTTTATTCCTTGCCAAAAGTCCACTGGTTAGTAAGTACGACTTGTCTAGCATTAAAGAAGTTTTCTGCGGAGCAGCAGCTCTTGGAGAGGATATTCAGGATGAAATCGTTGAAAGGTATAACTCTTTCCGTAAACAACCTCACAAAATCTTGAATTTAAAAATAAATAAACTGACTAACAAACTATTACTTTTTTGTCTAAACAACACAGTTATGTAAGCAATTCCTATCTTCCAGAGTCAACCTTCCCATCTCTCTCTTTCTCTCAGCCAGCTTCGTTTATCCAGTTTTGGATGTAAGCCTTTCCTTTATCTTTCCAATTGTTTCACACATCACGTATCCAGTTTTTCCCAATATTTTGGTGATATCGTCATCCAATCGCATTCTCTGTCTACCACCACACCGCCTTCACTGCCATCGTTGCCATTCTGTAATCTCCTTTGTCCACCTTAGATCCTGTTTTCTAGCGACAACATGCCCATCCCATTGCCATTTCAAGTTTATCACTTTTTTTACTATGTCATGAAGTTGTGTTTGTTGTCTTAGACATTTATTTGTTTACTTGCCTCAAGCTGTGATACTAGCTCACTCCACTGCTCTTTGGCCTACCGTCAACGCCAACATAGCCTCTTTACGTACGCTCCACGTCTTGACGGCATATGTAATGTTAGGCAGACCACACTAGTTATATACTTTTAGTTTCATGTGTTGTGGTATGACGGATTTGAAAATATTTCTTACTTTTCCAAATGCTACCAATTCTGAATGTATATGCCTCATTGGCCTGGGCATCTTTACTGAATTATATGTTCTGACTCAGCTAATTATATTCCTCTATATTTTCTAGGGTCTCGTTATGACATGTTATTGCTAAGTTGCTATTCAATGTGATGTGATGATTAAAGGCCAATCTTCCCATATGAATTATTAATAGGTATCACCTCGAATCCAACCCAAATCTTGTGAGCTCGCCCGATAATCTTAAATCCAAGCTATCTGATCAATGATGTTATGTTTCATATTCATTTTCGTGTATTTTAAGATGGACCTGAGAGTGTATCTTTGACGAGAGCATCTCCTAATCTCTGTTTCTTCACTCATTTAGGACTCTTTCTACCTACTACCTCCACTATGATGGCATCAAATCTCGTACTGTAGAAGAAACACTTCGAACGTACCTTTTCTTTCGTATCAGTGATCACGTGGTCACCGTAAAGAGGCTCACTTGTATCATCGGAATTCTCTCATTTCAGATACAATAAGTGGCCACAGGTTCGTAGCTGCTCTGGCCATTTTCTGCAGTCTCACCAATGTTAGTGCTGCAGTTGTTAACGTAACTTACACGTTACGGGAATTTTCTGCTCCCACAAGTACAATGTCAGTAGGCGTGAACCCCCAGATATCGAAGGGTAGTTTTTAGCCTCCCATAACCCGGTATATTAAGTTACTAGTCAATCGTTCAACAACGGCCCTTTCTGTGCCAGTAGATTTCATATAATCAAACGTTGGCTGATTATAAACACCTACATATCTATAGTTTGTCGTTCTGAGTCTGGATTTCCTGCAACTCTGTAAACTAATCAAATTTGCCTACTCCAAGAGAGCATGTCATTTGTACAAGCGTAGCTTGTATATTTTGGGCTTTTGGTGCCCCCAAACTACCACCTACATTGAATGGATCAGTCTCCATAGGGAAACTTGGTCGTTACAGTTGAATTGTTTCCTACATCGAATATTATACATTGTAAGCTTACAAACGAAATTTTAACTCCTATAACTATTTCTTTTTTGGCCGGTCACTATATATTCCTTGCATTTTTTTCTTTGTTGCTATTCGGTATTTTATCCGCTACACCCGTTTGGTTTATAATCTTGTGGTTTTTGTAAACACGAACTGACTATTTATTGTGAAATTTCGTTGTCATTTAAGTTATTTTAATATTTTATAATTTTTTTGTGTAGACTTAAAGTCCCCAACCTAAGACAAATGTACGGTTGCACAGAAGCAGGTGCCTGCGCCATTGCACCGATGAACCCCAAACCTAGAACCGTTGGCATTCTACTACCAAAAGTACAAGCAAAAGTGCGCAGCTTAGAAAGCGGAAAATCCGTCGGACCCTATGAAATTGGGGAGTTATGCTTTAAAGGACCGATGGTAATGAAAGGATACGTTGGTAACATACTGGAAACTAAAAATAGCTTCGACGAAGATGGTTTTCTGTATTCGGGAGATTTGGGCTATTACGACGAAGAAAACTATATCTACATTGTTGACAGAGTAAAAGAAATGATTAAATACAAGGGCTTTCAGGTTATTAAATTTCAAAATTCACTTTGAGTATATGGTTGTCAATATTGGATTTTCAGGTGGCTCCAGCAGAATTAGAAGACCTTATTTTAAATCATCCAGCAGTTAAGGATTGTGGTGTCATTGGCATAGCAGATGAAAGGGCAGGGCAGTTGCCTCTTGCATTTGTTGTTAAGCAAAGTGGAGCTGATGTGACTGAACACGAAATAATGAACTTTGTGGCAGGTCTGTTATTTATTCGGAATGGGATCTACAAGTAAGCTCATAAGAGAATAAACTGACGGTGACAAAAAATGTCAGCAGTTATATCATACATAGTGGCCCACTGAAAACAGTAAACGCAAGTTTTGGCCACTTAAAATTATCAATTTAAAAGCTGACAAACTCACTAACAACTTGTCAGATGAAGTGCTTTTGTTTGCTACGTTCAACTGTTTCAGCCTCCTAGATCAAAATTTAACTATATTTTTTTCTGGAATTGATGATCGAATTTGAAAAATAAAAAGATTGTTAAAAAGAGAATCGAAAGGCCTTTAGAACTGTGTAACGTTTGACACTCCTTTCTATTTACATTTTTTGGGGTGCAATTCACCCTCATCTTAGGGTTGAAGTTGTGTAAATAATGCTAATCAATTCAGATGTCCCCCTTCGAGCGTTTTTCGCAAAATTGATGTTAAGTGGCCAAAACTTGCGTTTACTGTTTTCAGCGGGCCACCCCGTATATCTCCTTCAGCTGGATCTGGACTTTAAATTTTTAATACAATTCATCGGGTATTTAAAGGAATTTAAGTTAGAAATTACTTTCACGGACCAAAATACGAATACAAAATCATACTTTAAAACAATGTTACTAAAATTGCTATTTAATCTGTTATCAATCTTTGAGAATATTTTTTGACAACGAGCTAACGTTAACATTAAAATATAGAAAAAGATTATAGATACTTGATATCGTCATATGTTATTCTCTTATTGGCTCACTGAAAGCTCCTAGCAGTATATTAGAAGCCTTGCGGCCGCCCATATTTAAGATTTTGCATTACAGGAAGGATATCCGTACATAAACATTTATATGGAGGTGTCAGGTTTATCGGTGAAATCCCCAAGACTGCATCTGGAAAGATATTAAGAAGAAAATTAAAAGAAATTTACGAAAATTAATACGAAAGTTAACATTTTTGGTAGAAACTAACTAAGTTAGTAATTTTAAGGTGTAACTTATTAATAATATTTAATTTAGTAGTAGTAGACTAAGATCACGTGTGATGTATTTCTGTAATCCATAAAAGATCGTAAGGTAACGAAGCTGTTTACTATTACTGCCAACTCAAAGTCCCTTTATTGATAATTATGAACTCCTCAGTCGTAACGAAATTTTCTCTGAGGCAGCTCCACTTGCAAACGATATTCAGATTTGAACCATGCGGAGGTTTTCAAAACAAACTTCAACCTTAAGAAGAATGCTTTTATGCACCATGTCTGTCTTCAATTTGAGAGTTTCTTCAATCATACCATCCTTTCTTAATAAACCTGCCTTGACAGTTTTATTATACGCAGAATATAAATTATGCCTTGATGGTCGACACTGTCTACAGATGCTGCAGGATGTAGTTTTACCTTAAAATTTTAATTTTAGTTGATAGATTTGGTAATCCTATTTAAACAGGTCTGAATGTGTAAAAATAAAACACCCGCCAATATTATGTCAATCAGACAACTGTAGTTTATAGCAGATCGTGTTTCACAAACAAATAACGTGATAAGATAGCGAAAACACAGAAATCCATGGAGAGAGCAACCCTAAAAGACATAAAGCCCAACGAATATAATGTATAGGAGCGAAAACAGAAGTGACAGATATCACAGAAAAAATAGCGAGCCTGAAATGGAAATTGGCAAGTCACAATGAAGGTTTGCAAGATGGTCGAAGTAACAATACTATTAATCGATGGAAGGCTTGGTATGGAAAACGCGACAGATGCGCTGGGTTGACGATGGTCAAAAGAGTTGATGACTTGTGATGGATGAGGAAGAGACAGGGAGCAATGGTGAAATTTGGAGAAGGCCTATGTTCAAAACTAGACTAGAGAGAGAGAGAGAGAGAGAGAGAGAGAGAGAGAGAGCAAATTAGATACAAAATGCTTTGTGAAACTCTGTGTATGTAACTTACTTTACAAATTCTGAAATATTCACATCCTAGCCAGAATCTTAGTAAATGCAAAAAAATACCAAACATTTCATTGACTTGGTAACATGGGTCTACTGAGTTTGACAAAAATCTATGGGGTGCCTTATCAGCGTTCAAATGTAAGTACCACTAGCCCTTTTCGTAGCAACGTTAGGCGATAAGAGACTTCATGCACCAGACAAAAGAGAAGATTCACGAAAATTTTTAGAGAATTATAGGTTACCATAGCAATTGATAAGACGAATTAGCATTTGTGTCTTCAAATCGCAAAACTATGACTCGTCAAACTTGTACGTTTAATTACTGGGTCTCATCCACAATAGCTGCAAATATACCATTGGAATTTTAGAACACTTTTAAGTTTCAATGTTAATTCAGACTTGAAGCCACATGCCTCACTAAAGCTTATGCCAAAAAGCTCAGAACATCACAAAGAGCCATAGAACGAAGCATGCTTGGTATTTCACTTCGGGATAAGATCAGAAGTGAAGAGATCAGACGAAGAACAAAGACCAATGATGAAACCAATGAAGTAGCAAAGATGAAGTGGCGGTGGGCTGGACACGTGGTTAGAGAAGCCAGAGACAGATGGGCGCGTAAAATCACAGAATGGAGACCAAAACAAAAACAGAAACAAAGGTGGGACACTCTCCGAAAAGATGGATAGACAATATTAGAAGCATAGCAGGTAAACGGTGGATAAACACTGCACAGGATAGAGAGAAGTCGAAGGTGCTGGGAGAGACCTACGTTCAGGAGTGGACGACTATGGATTGAAAAAGAAGAAGAAGAAGAAGAAGAAGAAGAAGAAGAAGAAGAAGAAGAAGAAGAAGAAGAAGAAGAAGAGAAGAAGAATTCGGCAGTTATAATTAATTTCTGAAAGGCTTTTCAGATTGCTCGGTTTTCCCTGAAACTGGGAAATTTTGATTTAACGTAGGGGAAACTTCAAAAGATATGGTTGTATCATTCTGCACTGTTTATTCTACGGTTGTGCTCTAATGGGCCTAAAGTTTGTTAATATGTATTTGATGATCGGTTAAAAAGTAAATTTTCAAAACTGAAAGTATTTGAGTACACTGATTTTTAAGGCTAGAGTCATGATGTGTTGCGTGACTTCCTATTTTGGATGGGTCATTTTATATAAAAACAAAACTCGAGTTTAGATTTTGGCGTAGTTGAAAATTTGAATTATTATCCTTTTTTGACCTTCGTCTGGCTCCTAACAATGCCTCTTAGAACGTTGAGTTCTTCTCCCTTATGGTTCAAATCGGAAAGTCGCTCAGTAAAATCGAAGGAATTTTTATCTTAAAAATTCTTCTTTTGGCCTTCAGCCCGTGAAAATCAGCTAACTGTGTGGTATACACCAAAAACAGGCCGTGCACCTTTCACGTAACAAATGCAAAAACCAGGATCTGTGGACACCATGGCAAAATTAAAGGCGGAATCTTTAAACGTTATTTGATTTTGTAGAAGCAAAATTGTAGATTTTATATGTATATTCGAGAAAAGCTGCTTAAAAAATGTAACGCATATCTGTTTTTTATTATACCTGCATCATAATCTTCGTATTTCAAACTAATAAGCGTGCGAAAAAGGACGATTATAACACGCCATGTTTTAAAGTTGCCTAGGTAAAAACAACGTTTTATAACAAATTTACACAACAACCAAACAAAAACTGCTAATCATCTCCATGTAACGTGATGGGATCCACACGTCACCTTGTAAAATGAATCTAAATTTTTCAATTTTTTACTCTAATAATTTTACAATGTAATGCAGTGCAGGTAGGTATAATAAAAAATAGCGTATAATACACGTGTATGAGAGCCTTTAAAGCACTTGCACCGCTAATAACACTCGGCGTTGCCTCGTGTTCTTAAACCCGCCACGCATGCTTTAAAGGCTTTCTTATACACTTGTATTATAATATACTATTTTTACAGCCGTACTTGTAGCTCACACTTATTGCATAAATATTTTTAATTTAGATGTGGACAAAATGTTTTAGGTTTGCTTTGCTATTTTTCGAAAACAAAGAAAAACCATAGGTCTCATGCCGATGCTATCTTTAGCAGTATAAAGATCTCTTCCGGGGGTAGAACACTTTTGGGTGCAACAATATTCTAGTTGGATAGTGCCGTGCTAATCACCGTAGTAGTCGCCGAGCATTGACAACTTGACCAAAAGTATCCCCAATATAGTTTTAGAATAGGCTAAACATTGACATATGCAAATACATATTGCAGGTTTTACCAAACATTACCCAAAGTTTCTTTTTATTGCCTTTGTGAGTTTAAGACTTCTGTTATTTTAAAATTTAAAATGCCATCATTAGCACCTAAAGGACCTTATCAGAAGAATTCAGCAGTAAAGACGAAACAAGACGAAGTGACAATCACTTTTGCTTTTTTATCTCTTGCAATAGAAAATGACAGTGATATCGGAGATATTTCGGACTATGAAGTAATTTTTGAACAAAATAATATACCGATTTTGTGGGCATGCATTCTGGCGCAAAGATAGAGCATTCCAATTAAAGGAAAAGATGAAACAGAAGAAGATAGAGGCAAGACGAAAGAAAATCGAAAGACTTTACCAATGCACAACATAAAGGTATGAAAGTCAGAGTTAAAAGAGAAAAGCGGGAATTGCCATGGAAGAATATTCAGTCTGAACAAGGAAGGCACAGCATGTCGATTTGAAAATAATTCCGTTTTCTGTAAACTGTTTGAGACTTTCGTTTAAAGCAGTGATAGACCATTAGATTTTTTAAATATATTTTGGTTAATAAAATTCACTGAATATATTGAATGTTCCAGGGGCGGCTTAACGGTTGAATAACCGGGCGGCAACACAGGGAGCCAGCTTGTGGAAAGCGCCAAACTTAAGTCAAAAACTCTTTTAACCCTTAACCGGCGTTGCGGAGTCCCTGGGACTCTAGCAAGTATAAATTGTTTAATAACTTTCGTATTTGTCCACCAAACGGCATGTGTTGTTCAGTAGCTTCCCATGGTAGGTGGACCTGTCACGTGCTCATTCGAAATCAGTCTGTGATCAAGGCAAGTATGTTGAAAAAAATCTTAGGGTCCGTGGGACTCCACGACGCAGTTAGTGTTATATTTGCAATTTAGCAACTATGCTCAAGAATTTAAAAAAAATAATCCTACAGATCCTAACTTTGAGGAAACTATGCAAAGATGGCTTTAGGAATGTGACACAGGTATTTTCAGAATTTTAAAGATGGTACCTGAGGCACCAGCTGATGCTCAAGACGTTTTGTCTAGAAATCAGAGGAATTATTATTCTACTTGTGACCCAAAATTAAAAAGAAAAACTGCTTATTTTTGTGTTCAATGCAGAAAACCAATTTGTTAGCAATGTTCTAAAAAAATTTTTCTTCAATGCATTGAAAATCTAGAAGAGTCCTAAATATTTTTTTTATAGGGTTTTTGAACCATTGTCAGTTTTTTTTAGTTTTATTTTAAAAATTAATGCGTTTTCATTTTTTATAGTTTAGACCTTACCAAACATGTTTTCAATAAGAAAAGTATTTATTTTTTAGTTTTGTTTTTGCAAAATAAGAATCAAAGAAACACTATTTATTTTTTAGTATTTTTGGTTTTAGATCTTTTTTGGCTTTAGTTTGTTACTCAGTTGGTTATAAATATAAAAGTTTGTTTCTTTACATGTTTTTAATTAACTATACAACGAAAAATAAGTAAGTTTTTCAATAACATTAAATGCACAGCATCTTTTTATTTTAGAGTCCCAAGGACTCCACAACGCATTGAGCGTTAAAATTTCTGGCCACGCCGGTTAAGGGTTAAGATTTTTTTAAATGTTATCGATGAGTGGGAGGAGCGCGCCAAAAAGCGATCTGTACCAGCCCATGGAACGTCCAAAGTTTCTGTTTAAACTAAAAAAATTGATCGACATGCAACATATTATACTTCCCATGCACAATCGATGCACAATCAAGTCCCTTACAGCAGCGGTTCTCAACGTGGATAAATGTGAAATAAAATGCAAATTATTTATTGAAGTTTTTAAGCTATTTCTTTCTTAACCAAGCAACATATTCAAGTACAGTAGTATCAAATATTAAGCAAATTTTTTTGTATTTCGATTGATACCACCCTCAATTCTATTAACTCATACGGGGAGCATGAATCTGCATATATACCATTTCATATGCTATTTCCCTATGTTCAGCCCTTAAGTCAAACAACCGGTATATAAATAAAAAGTGCAGTTTTCTCTTAACAACAGGGAAGGGGACCATGGATGTAAATAATTTTTCTTTGTGGGCCACGAATAAAGAAGGTTGAGAAACACTGCCAATTAGCGTATCATCTGCCTGTATGGTTTATGGCCTTGAACCTTCGAACTGGAGCAGATAAAGTATATGCAAAGAAAGTAAAAAGTGTGCGAACATAGCGATAATACATTCCTTGAAATATCAGAAGAATTATCCAACGGCTCCCTCCCGGTTACTTATTTTATGTTTATGTTACGAGAGGCTTAAGCTACCAAAAAGACATAATAACATTTAAAAAGTAACAAACTTGAGATTCGCGACTTCAAATGCTTATGGTGAAATAAATGTATATGTCCTATATTATGGTTACCGTTTTAGTTAATATAACTGATGATGTATTTAACGACTTATCTAAATTCTGTAGATAATAATTTGGTATTTCATAAACAAAAATTGAAATCTGTCTAGGTCAACATAAAGAATTATGGAATACCTTACTAAATTTAGACCATATAAAGAAGTAAGTTTTTTAAAGTAATATATTGACGTAACTATAGTTAAGTAAGCTTGTTAACTGATAATCGGCGTTTCAGCTTTTTGGTTCTTTTATGCACAGACCTTCTATTAGCGTAGTGTACATCTGAATTAAACAAGTAAGTTTTAAAACCACCGAATATTTCAAGGAGTTTGCTTGACCTGCAGAAATCATTGTCTTTAAACTCTGCCTCATTTTTTCTACAATTTTTTTTGTAGAAAAATATTTAGCAAACTTAAAGGGTTTTTTATTATCCTGCCAATGACAAACTGTTGAAAAGATTATTATTAAAAAATCAAATTCATAAACTTTCAAATTTGGGAATCAGGTTACGTCGGTTGAGAGGTTGCTTCCCGGTAGGTTGATAGAGGTTTAAATGCTGAGCTGGAGACTTGCACCAGTCCTTGAAGTAGGACTACCTTTTAATAAATATTTCAAATTAATAAACACAACGCAATCCCACAAGCTGCGTTGGGGCGGGTCTTCTCCTCAATCGGCTTGCACAGACCAAATCTCGTCGGTAGCTTTGAAAATCTTCGTAAGCCAAGTTATTCATCATGTTTGATAAAACTTGATTGCAGCAGATGTCCTATATTATGGTTACCGTTTTAGTTAATATAACTGATGATGTATTTAACGACTTATCTAAATTCTGTAGATAATAATTTGGTATTTCATAAACAAAAATTGAAATCTGTCTAGGTCAACATAAAGAATTATGGAATACCTTACTAAATTTAGACCATATAAAGAAGTAAGTTTTTTAAAGTAATATATTGACGTAACTATAGTTAAGTAAGCTTGTTAACTGATAATCGGCGTTTCAGCTTTTTGGTTCTTTTATGCACAGACCTTCTATTAGCGTAGTGTACATCTGAATTAAACAAGTAAGTTTTAAAACCACCGAATATTTCAAGGAGTTTGCTTGACCTGCAGAAATCATTGTCTTTAAACTCTGCCTCATTTTTTCTACAATTTTTTTTGTAGAAAAATATTTAGCAAACTTAAAGGGTTTTTTATTATCCTGCCAATGACAAACTGTTGAAAAGATTATTATTAAAAAATCAAATTCATAAACTTTCAAATTTGGGAATCAGGTTACGTCGGTTGAGAGGTTGCTTCCCGGTAGGTTGATAGAGGTTTAAATGCTGAGCTGGAGACTTGCACCAGTCCTTGAAGTAGGACTACCTTTTAATAAATATTTCAAATTAATAAACACAACGCAATCCCACAAGCTGCGTTGGGGCGGGTCTTCTCCTCAATCGGCTTGCACAGACCAAATCTCGTCGGTAGCTTTGAAAATCTTCGTAAGCCAAGTTATTCATCATGTTTGATAAAACTTGATTGCAGCAGATGGTGCCATAAAGCAAGTAGGTACCAAAAGAGTATTTAACCGACACAGTTCTGACAAAATAACCATTAAAACTTTCCCCTCTACTAACTTTTGCTTTATCAGTTATTTATGTAGTCTAATTACGTATTCGATAAAATTGGCAAACATTACCTAAGAAGTGCAGTCAGTGCTTTGGTTTCTCTAGGACTAAATAATTATGTCAAGTGCTTCCTTCATAATTTCCGGTCCCGAAGAGGACTATGATATTCCAAAGACGTCTTTTGGGAAATATCTATTCAATTGTCTGAAGAAACAAAACAACAATCATGAGCTTATTGTAAGTGCTAATTAGTAAATAAACATTTAAAAGGAAATAATAACTGCCTAAGATACAACAAAAACTTGAATTTGCAGCTGAAGAAGGTAAGAATTCATATTTCAAAACAAACCCCACGTGGATTATCGATTAAAATTGAAAATTAATAAATATTTTTCTTGTTTAATACCGTTTACTTTGCAATAATCTTAAAATGATAATTTTAATGAATTCCTAGTGATATGGAATGTTCAATGGTCAGTGACTGATAAAAATGTTACGTATGGTTTACGCTGCTAATTCACACAGAAAAGCTTACTTATTTTCACGGACCTCTTGATTTTAAGCACAGTTTGCGAAGTTATCTTAATTTTAACGCAAACACCAAAAAAATTGAATATAACGTTGAATTTTTTATATTTTTTAAACTTTGTCAACTTATTTTTCCGTATTCATTACGCTGCGCTGCTGAGTTTTATTGGGGTTAATAGTTCAAGCTGTTGAAATTGTAATCTTATTTAATTTGAAGATGTTAATGTGAGCCAGAACATCAATTTCTTTATTTATATATACAGATTGTCCGAAAACCAGTCTAAACATACAAAAATCAATGAGTGCAACAAGGAAGACATAAACAATATGAGTAGTACAACAAAGATAGAATACAATCATGGCTAGGTAAATTTTTAAACTAAAGATCTCTCTCTAATAACAAGCTAGCAAGCAAAAACATCCATCATAAATATTTTATTTGTCATTAAAAGCATAAAGTGAGGTTTTGATTCGTGTATTCAAAATGTGCAGTTTAAAACCACGATTTGTGCTATTTAATTGTGAAGAAGAGATGTGGTGCCATAAGAACCACTATTCGATACGGAGAAAGAATTGGAATTTATGCTTTTACGACTGATAAAATATTTATGGCAGATGTTTTTGTTTGCTTGCTTGTTATTGGAGAGAGATCTTTAGTTTGAAAATATACCTAGCCATGATTGAATTCTATCTTTGTTGTGCTATGTCTTTCTTGTTGCACTCATCAATTTTTGTATGTTTATACAGGTTTTCGGACAATCTGTATATAATAAAATTGAACATTTCCAGGTGGATGCAATTACGAAAGAAGTATTAACATCAGGAAAGCTTTTAGAAGATAGTATTAAGTTCACAGCAATCTTAAAGAAATTATCGATAGAGAAAGGCGATGTAATCGCCATTGTTTGTGAAAATACGTTAAATTATTTCATACCTGTTTTGTCTGCTCTGTACATGGGAGCTACATTTTGTCCTTTAAATCCTTCATATCTTGCAGGTGAGGATAATTGCTTTTATCGCAAATTCTGGAAAAACTTTGTGTAATTTTCACTGCTATTCAGACATTTTTAAATTTTCAGATAAAAAACAGCAACTTGGACAATTTGAATTATAAATTTTCTATATTTTCTATTTAAAGTAGATTGATTTCAAACAACAAAAATATTTTTATGTATATATAAATAGACCATGTTTTATAGTAGCAGATCTTTTGAAGATTATGTGTTGTTCTTCAATAAATATTCAAAATTGCAATTTCGTGTCTTGTATCCTGTTATCCATAAATTTAGTATTACTTATGTTTAATATGTTGTTGTTTAGATGAATTAAAACACGCATTTTCAACTTTCAAACCAAAATTAGTTATATGTTCTGAAAGAACGATAAAGTATGTCCTTGCCGCGAAAGAACAATTGAAATTTGTCGAAACGGTGCTGCTCATGGGAGCACAGTCGGAAAACCACCATGAAGTAAGAAATTTAGAACAACTAATTCAAAATGTCGAAATGGATACTGACAATTACACACCTGAAGAAGTAAACCACCAGGAAGAAGGAGCTTGCATTCTTTTATCATCTGGAACTACGGGTTTACCGAAAGGTGTTCTGCTAACTCATGACAGTATATGTTGCTGTGGTTACTTACAGTAAGCAAACGAATCATCTTTGATAAACCACGTTTCCAGTATTTTTTTATTTTAGGAAAGATGCGTACTTTAATCTAACGTCGAACGACACAACGCTTCTGGTTTTGCCTTATTTTCATATATTTGGCTTATACGTTCAGTGGATTTCGATTATCGCCTGTGCAAAGGTCGTGCTGTTGGATAAATTCAAACCCGATGCGTTTCTTCAGACCATACAAGACTACAAAATAACGAAATTATATATGGTACCCCCTCTGGTGCAGTTCCTTGCCAAAAGTCCGCTGGTTAGTAAGTACGACATGTCTAGCATTAAAGAAGTTTTATGCGGAGCTGCGCCTCTTGGAAAAGATATTCAGGATGAAACAATTGTAAGGTAAAAAGGTAAAAAGGTGCTTCTGGTTGTTGCTTCTGCTTTTAAATGCCTTAAGCTAAACAATATATGAAAAATTTCTAGATTATAGTCATCGGTAGATACATTTTAACCCAAATCCAACCCAATAACCCAAAATATTTCAAAATTGTATTAAATTTCGACAGGTTGCGAGTATTTCCTTTTGCTTTATTTATGTAATCTACAATTGGTTTTAAACGTACGTATTCCTTGTTTGAATAAAATTTAGTTATGTAATAGAAATTTTTGGTGGTCTTTATTTTCCCGTTATACTCTCCCCCCCCTCTCTCTCTTAAAGGTCGTGTACCCTTAACAGTGCATTGCCGTCTTCTTTCCATATTATGTCTGTGGTGCGCGTGTAAAGTATCCTACAGGCATAGGAAACCTGAAGCTTTACGTGGGCTCCGATCTACGAACTTCTACTCCAGAAAATACTTATTAGACAGAAATACCTCGGTGGTTTACCATTGTTTGACGAAAGCGGCATTTCAGAAGTATTTGAGGATGTGGATAATCGAACCCTGTCCAATCTTAATCTCTTGTCAGATGCAGGCTGAATCAAGTGAGCCATGAACACTCCTATCGCATCATCAGCGTATGAGCGTAGTAAATTATTTGATGATGTTCCCTACTCTGTATCCAGCATGTTTTTACGTTTTTACGTTTTTGATTATTTTATCCATGGTAATATTAAATACTATAGGGCTTAGACTGTCTCCTAGCCCTATTGAACATATCCTATCAAACGCTTTCTGTATTTGCTCAAGACGTATTCCCCGAGCATCAGTGCAGGCCTGCGTCATAAACTCCTCCCTTATTCCAAATGGGTTCATTCGGCGAATCTTTCTTTGAATTAATCTCTCTACCACCTTATGAGTTAATGGAAATTGTGTAAAGACCTCTAATTTATCTATAAGCATTGACCTGCACGCCTGAGTTAGTGGTAAAAGCATTACGTTTTAGGCACTACCCAAGTTGTCCCTACCCTTACTTATTTAACTAGTCGAAAGAGACCTCGACTTTGGCGAGCTCGAGACTTGTGCTTGGAATACCGCCTACCTTTGATGGTCTGATTTTGTCCTGCTCGGTACTTTATGTCCCCTCTAATGTTACAACAATTGTCCAATGCCCAAGGGCATTGTTCTGAGTAAGAACCCAACATACAATGGTAGACTTCTACGTTTATTGCCAGCCCTGGTGCTACTGAATGGGCCGTCATTTATCTTAAACTGAGGAAAGCCCTGTGACTCATGCTTATCTTTACTGAGGGCCCTACATCAAAAACTATACGTTTATGAGCTTATAAAAGGACTGAGCCCCTATAACCCCTTCTTATAAAGCCACCAATGTACATTTCTCCTATATTTTTACCACCACCGCATATTCCTTCCCTTGAGTTTTATTTGTTTATAATAATATACTTTTTGTACGTACTTAATGGACATTGGACATCTACTAAAAAATTTCGTTGTTATTTACTTTATTTTTGTGATTCTTAAATTCAGTAGTGTTTTTATTATTCCTTTGTGTAGGCTTAAAATCCCCAACGTAAGACAAGTATATGGCTTTACAGAAGCAGGTGGTCCTTGCACATTTACAGGAGCGAATGCCAAACCCGGAAGCGTTGGGCTTCTAATACCGAAAATACAAGCAAAAGTGCGCAGCTTGGATAGCGGAAAATCCGTTGGGCCTTATGAAATTGGCGAGTTATGTTTTAAAGGACAGATGGTAATGAAAGGCTATGTTGGTAACATACTGGAAACTGAAAATAGTTTCGACGAAGATGGTTTTCTGCATTCGGGAGATTTGGGCTATTACGACGAAGAAAACTATATGTATATCGTTGACAGGGTAAAAGAAATGATTAAGTACAAGGGCTTTCAGGTAATTAAATTTCAAAATTCACTTTGAGTATTTGGTTGTAAATTTTGGATTTTTAGGTGGCTCCAGCAGAATTGGAAGATCTTATTTTAAGTCATCCAGGAGTTAAAGAATGTGGTGTGATTGGTATAGCAGATGAAAGGGCAGGACAGTTACCTCTTGCATTTGTTGTTAAACAAAGTGGAGTTGATGTGACTGAACAGGAAATAATGGCCTTTGTTGCAGGTATGTTATTTGTACAGAATAGGAATTGCAAATGAGCTAACACTTAAAAGAATATGCCAATGTGACGATGGCAAAAAATAGTAGTTATATTAAGTAAGTTTTACCTGTAACTTAATCAGCTGGGTTTGGAATTTTTAATACTATTCATTGGGTATAACATTAATTAGTTTAAATGATTTTCAGTTCAAAATTATTTTGACAGGACAGATTAGGAATATAAAATCATATTTTAATGCATTGCTACCATTCTATTTAACATTTAATCAATTTCTGGCAATACTGGACTGCATATTCTTTACGAGTTGATAACAATATAAACCAATGTCGATGTTCAATAAGTTTCACGAATGTCAAAATAACATCCGGTGAAATCAGTTGGTTTTCTACATATTGTCCAAATATAGATAAAAAAATAAAATACAGACTTGATCTTTTCATATGTAATTCTTCAACGAGGTCACTTGAAGACCCAAAGTGTATATCTGAAGCTTTAAGGCCCTCTCTATGTCAATTTTTTCATTACAGAAAGGATATCCGTACAGAAACATTTATATGGAGGTGTAAGGTTTATCGATGAAATCCCCAAGACTGCATCTGGAAAGATATTAAGAAGAAAATTGAAGGAAATGTACGAAAATAACTTTGAAAGTTAAAATTTCTTTTATAAACTAACTGAATTAGTAATTTTTGGGACGGAACTGATTAATTTTGCTTACTTTAATAATAAGGTAGCTTTGTTATTTTTACGGTAGTAATCGTAAGGTCTGTAATAAACATTCACAGTTGTTATGTCAATTTTGATTTGGATTAACCCTCATTCAACTCACATTCAATGCATCTTATCAAATAAAGTGAAAAAATTTAATTTGCTTGGACCTTTCACAGAAAGATCATTGAAAACTGTTTTGTGATTCAGCTGATTTATTTTTCGTATTAAATAAAAGCCACACGATGTAAGCGTTAACCATGTAATAAATTAAATGGTACTGCAAAATTTGGCACAAAAAGTCAGCGCAGTTCTTCTCCCTTATGGTTCAAATCGGAAAGTTTCTCAGTAAAATCGAAGGAATTTTTCTCTTAAAAATACTTCTTCTAGCCTTTCGCAAGGGTAAGAAGTGGGAAAAGGGAGCAGTACCCGAAACGCTTGCTTTAATAAGAGAATAAGACAGTTCGCTCCAGAAATTTGTTAAGGACTTAATAGAAAATTTTGATTTTTCTATGCTACTTGAAAAAAGATCTATCCACCCAATTCCGGTCACACAATTTAATGTCTTCTTCTGCGAAAGAGTATTTACGGAAATTAGTGCTCAAGTCACTGTCTTTAGCAACACCTTTTCGTCCGGCGGATAACTCTGGATACATTCACACATCGTGGGAAACATCTCAGCGCAATTTTGTTTTAATTTTTTATTCCATAACTGTATTTTCTTAGAAAAAGTATTGACGCTTTCACTTAAATCAAATATATTTCTATTATTTCCCTGAAGTTGAAGATTAAGTGAATTAAGTTTTTCGAATATGTCTACTACGTAGGAGAGCTTTATTAGAAATAACTTGTCGTTATGACTCTCCTCGCTCGAGAATATCGCTATTTCATTTCTCACTTCGTAGACACGCTTGAACACCTTACCGCGTAACAACCATCTGGATGAAGAATAAAACTACAATGATATATGTTCAGCTCCAATATCTTCAAAAGGAGCAGCGAAAATCCTTGATTCTAGAGGTCTGGTTTTTATATAATTAACTACATAAACAGCTACTGTCAAAATCATGTTTAGCGCAGGGCTTAGCGATTTTGATGCTAAAGCTTCCCGATGAATCATGCAGTGTGTCAAGACTACTCCTGGAGATTCCTTCTTCACAAGCAACTGTAAACTGTTATATATTCCAGACATGGCTTGAGCTCCATCGGTGCAAATTCCAACACCATCCTGCCACTGCAAGTTTGCGCCGACTATAGCATCATTTGTAATTCTGGACAACTCGATAGTAGTTACTCTTCCTTCTATAGGCTTGCAAAATAGTAACTCTTCAACTATTGCAGCTCCCTGACAGAATCTGATATCACAAATCACATGGGAGTCGTTACTGCGGTCCGTTGCGTCATCAAGTTGTATGGCAAATAATTTTTCAATTAACTCAGATTCAAGCTGTTGCTGAATATCCACAGATATATCGTTAATTCTTCGGTAAATTGTATCGTTTGACAGAGAAATATTTTTAAGTTGTTTAGCATAGCTTTCACCAAACATTGTTTCTGCCATGTCTATGGCAGCTGGTAGAATGAGTTGCTCTGCAATAGTATGTGGCTTCTTGCATTTGGCTATTTTATAAGCCACTTTGTACCATTCCAATAAAGCTCTCTCATTTACTTCTATTTCCCGAAAGATCTAAATTTCTCTGCAAAAAATCCACGGCGCTTATCGATATATTCTTTGTGCAGGGTTTCTAAATGCCTCTTCAATTTATTGGGTTTCATGCTATCTGCAATCAAAATTTTGAAGCAAATAACACATTGAGGTTTTCTTCACCACCTATTTCAGTGCCGAAGTTTAAATACGCTTCGTGTGTTTGATTTTATATCAGGATTAGCACTGATGCTGGGCGTTTTTGATGAAGTTGAAGCTTCTTCGTCCTCAAGCTTACGTTTGCTTTCAATTCAAAATCTTTCCATATTTACTGTAAATACGTGTACGTAAGTATACTTTTTTTTCTTATGTGACACAGTCGCAACGACACAACTAACAACTGATGCGCTGCTTTTATAGTCGCGTATTTTCAATCAAGAAAATTCGAGACGTATCGGTATCTGCCGCGAACATTCGGGTGACAGTAAACCACGCGATAAGGCGGCGCGACTGCACCACATTGGCAGCAGTAGCCCATGTTGCCAAATCGAGTTTAAATTCCTGCGTATTGGGTTATTCTCATCTATCTTATATTACGCAGGAGGGGCGTAGAATTATCCAAGGTAGAAGGGGAGGGGGGGGGCGAGTTTATCAAAAAGGCAAAATACCAGCACGAATAACGCACAGCTTTATTTCACCATAAGGATGTATTTAACGACTTATGAAAATTCTGTAGATAGGCTTTACGCGCCAGTGATATTTTAAAATAATTTGAGATTTAAAAAAGAAACTGAAACTCGTCTAGGTCTACATAAAGAGTTATGGAATATCTTCCTAAATTTAAACCATATGAAGTAAATTTAAAATAATATATTGACATTAACCATAGTTAAGTAAGCTTGTTAGCTGATAATCGACGTTTCATTTTTTTTCTTTTATTCAATGACCTCCATTAGCGTAGCGTAATACATCTATTATAATTAAACAAGTAAGTTCATTTTTAAAATCACGAAATATTTAAGGCTATTGCTTGACCTGCAGATATCATTTCCTTTGTCGCATTTGTTCTACAATTTTTTTTTGTAAAATTTGTTTTAGCAAACTTGTAGGGTTTTTTTATTATCCTGTCAATAACAAACTGCTGAAAAGATTACTATTAACAAATTAAATTTGGAAAAAATTTCAGGTAGCCTTTTAAACAATATCTCAAATTTATAAACATAACGAAATCGGGTCTTCTCCTCAATCGGCTTGCACAGACCCAAATCTCGTCGGTAGCTTTGAAAGTCTTCATAAAGCAAGTTATTCATGTTTGATAAAACTTGATTAAAATGACGTCGTAACAAAAGAGTATTCAACCGATACGGTTCCGATAAAAATAACCCTTAGAACTTTTCCCCTCTACTAATTTTTGCATTATCAGTTATTTACCAATATAGTCTAATTACGTATTCGATAAAATGGCAAACATTTCCTAAGAACTTCAGTCAGTGCTTTGGTTTCTCTCGTACTAAATAATTATGTCAAGTGCTTCCTTCATAATTTCCGGTCCCGAAGAGGACTATGATATTCCAAAGAAGTCTTTTGGGAAATACCTATTTAATTGTTTGAAGAAACAAAACAACAATCATGAGCTTATTGTAAGTGCTAATTAGTAAATAAACATTTAAAGGTAAATAATGACTGTCTAAGATACAATAAAAACTTGAATTTGCAGCTAAAGAAGGTAAGAATTTTAAAACAAACCCCACGTGGGTTATCCATCAAAATTGAAAATTATAAAATATTTTTTCTTGTTTAATACCGTTTACTTTGAAATAATCTTAAACTGATAATTTTAATGAATTGTTAGTGATATGGAATGTTCAATGGTCAGTGACTTTGATAAAAATGTTATGTATGGTTTACGCGCTAATTCACACAGGAAAGCTAACCTAAATATCTTTACGGATCTCTTGATTTTAAGCACGGTTTGCGACGAAGTTATCTCAATTTTAACACAAACATCAAAAAAATTAAAGATAACGTTGTATTGTTTATATTTTTGCAACTTTGTCAACTTATTTTTCCGTATTTATTACGCTGCTGAGTTTCATTGGGGTTAAGAGTTCAAGCTGTTGAAATTTAAATCTTATTTAATTAGAAGATGTCAATGTTCTCCAAAACGCCAATTTCTTTATTTTTTATGCATATAATAAAATTCAACAATTTCAGGTGGATTCAATTACAAAAGAAGTATTAACCTCAGGAAAGCTTTTAGAAGATAGTATTAAGTTCACAGCAGTCTTAAAGAAATTGTCGATAGCAAAAGGCGATGTAATCGCCATTGTTTGTGAAAATACGTTAAATTATTTCGTACCTGTTTTGTCTGCTCTTTACATGGGGGCTACATTTTGTCCTTTAAATCCTTCATATCTTACAGGTAAGGATAATTATAGCTTTTATCGCAAATTGTGGAAAAACTTCGTGCTATTTAGACCTCTTTAAATTTTCAAATAAAAACACCAACTTAGACAATTCGAATTATAAATTTAGTAAATTTTCTAAAATTAAAATAATTCATTCTTTAGTCTTTTGCGGTTTAAAGGTTGGTTTGAAACAACTGAATCTACGTAGGCCATGTTTTGTAGCAACAGATCTTTTGAAGATTATGCGCTGTGCTTCAATTGGCTTATAAATCTTTAAAATTGCAATTTCGTGTCTTATTCTGGAGGAATATGAAATTGTTAACCATAAACTTAATATTACTTTATATTTATTATTTTATTGCTTAGAGGAACTAAAACACGGTTTTTTAACTTCAAAACCAAAGTTAGTTATATGTTCTGAAAGAACGATAAAGTATGTCCTTGCTGCGAAAGAAGAACTGAAATTTATCGAAACGGTGCTACTCATGGGAACACAGTCGGAAAACCACCCTGAAGTAAGAAATTTAGAACAGCTAATTCAAAATGTCGAAATGGATACCGACAATTACACACCTGAAGAAGTAAACCACCAGGAAGATGGAGCTTGCATTCTTTTATCATCTGGAACTACGGGTTTACCGAAAGGCGTTCTGCTAACCCATGACAGTATAAATTGCTGTGGTTACTTACAGTAAGCAAACGAATCTTTGACAAAGCACGTTTCTGTAATTTCTATTTTAGGAAAGATGCGTACATTAATCTAACGTCGAAGGACACAACGCTCCTTGTTTTGCCTTATTTCCATATATTTGGCCTATACGTTCAGTGGATTTCGATTATCGCCTGTGCAAAGGTCGTGTTGTTGGATAAATTCAAACCTGATGCATTTCTTCAGACCATACAAGACTACAAAATAACGAAATTGTATATGGTCCCCCCTCTGGTATTGTTCCTTGCCAAAAGTCCCCTGGTTAGTAAGTACGACCTGTCTAGCATTAAAGAAGTTTTATGCGGAGCTGCGCCTCTTGGAAAAGATATTCAGGATGAAACAATTGAAAGGTAAAAAGGTGCTTCTGGTTGTTACTTCGGCCTTTAAATGCCTTAAGTTAAACAATATATTATGAAAAATTTCTAGATTATAGTCATCTCTCATTTTAACCCAAATACAACCCAATAACCCAATATACTTAAAAATTGAATTGAATATCGTCAGGCTGCGAATATTTCCTTTTGCTTTATTTAGGTAATCTACAATTGGCTTTAAACATACGCATTCCTGGTTTGAATAAAGCGTAGTTACATAATAGAAAAATAGGCCTAAAAATAAATTTAGAAAAAACCAATATATTAACGAACAGCAATAAAAATCAAATAACTTTAGAGGGATCAACAATAAGATACACAGAGGAAGCAGTATACCTGGGAAAAGTAATATCTTTCGAGAATAAAGACAGTAAAGAAATACAGCGCAGAATTACCCAAGGATGGAAAAAATTTTGGTCTCTAAAATCTATTTTAAAGAGCAAAATGTCAACAACTATAAAAAGTAAAGTGCTTAATCAGTGCGTGATACCCACCCTAACTTATGGTGCACAGACATGGTCGCCAAACAAAAGTGATTTAAAAAAATTAAAAACAACACAAAATTCAATGATCAGAAACATATTACAAATAAAACTAAGTGATAAACAAAAAATAGTGGACCTACGAGAACGAGTGCGGTCAGAAGACATAACAATCACCTGCAAAAAATTAAAATGGAGATGGGCAGGCCATGTATCACGGATGGAAAACAGATGGACAGTCGCAGTAACTCAATGGAGGCCAATATTGCAAAAAAGACGAAGAGGTCGTCCAAAAATTAAATGGAAGGAAGATATAGAAGAGATAGGAGGGACGCATTGGATGGATTTAGCGAAGAACAGGAAAACATGGAAAATGCTAGAGGAGACCTTTGCCCGATAACGGGATTTTGTATAGGTTTATATTACATAATAGAAATTTTTGGTAATTTTATTTTCCTGTTATATCTCGCAACGAGAATTTAACAATCAGATGGGGATCAGTCCAAATATCTACAATCAATTACCCATTATTATTTAATAGCAAGTTTGTATTATTCAGCTAGTAAAAATAATTACTAGGACAGTATCCAACGATTTTAACTTGCCTTTTTCAAATTTTATCGCTTCACCGACACCATACATGCTGGAGAAAGGTCCTGTCTAGCATTGATTTTTCTACGAGTAGTTATGGTCCAAGTTAAACCGCTGACTCGAAGGAATTTCAAATCTTCCAATGTCAAGCTCACCATACGGATTTTAAATTACATTCTCGAGTATAATACAAATCTTCGGCGTAACTAGCAAATAGTTATTTTCATAACAAGTGCGGGAAGTTAGCGATTCCGAAACGAATGCAGGACGTTACAGAAACGAGCGCAGCGACGTCGACTCGACGTAAACCGCTTCGTCTGTGTTTACCCTAAGATTGTATCCTAGCCTTACTCAAGATAAAACTGACATCCCCTTAGCCATTTATCTATTTAGCTTTACCTCTGTTCTTCAATTAGAGTTGAGTGGATAAATTAGATTGATTATTTTCGAATATATTTTTTTCTCTTGCAGTTCTTGCAAAGCATCGCTTAACCCTATCAAACGCTTGTGTCTATAGTGCATATAAACACTGGCATCAGCCAAGGGTGTATTCTTACAGAGACCTTGCTGTCGCTCACTTATTCCCCTATTGCATCTTATTCTCCCAAATAATTTTGTTAATAGTTCTGGGACACTACTTAGTAGCGGTATACCTACCGACATTTGTTGAGGTTCGTTTCTATTCCACTTTTTAATGATTGATAGGTTAATATTTGTCCGCAATTAATTGAGTATAGTACTGAGACAATTATTTTTAATACTTGATTATTTATTTTACTGCATCTATAACCTCTACCTTATGGGTTAATGGGGAATTGTGCGAAGACCCTTAGTTAATCTATGGGAAATCACCTGCATGCTTGGGTTGGTGGTAAAAGTATTAAGTTTTAGACGGTACACAAGTTGTTCCAACCTTTACTAGTTTAAGTAGTCGAAAGAAACCTCTCGGTTTCGGCGAGCTCGAGACCTGTGCTTGGGAAACTAACTAACCTTTGACGGTCCGATTTTATCCTGGTCGGCACTTTCTAACCTCTCTAATCAAAAAAAAGTTGACCAATGCCCAAAGGCATCGTTCTGAGCAAGGACCTATCATAGAATCGTAGACCTCTACGTGTATTGTCAGCCCTGACGCTACCTAATGGTCCACTGACTAAAACCCTGTGAGTACTTGCTTGTTATTACTGAGGTCCCTACATCAAAAACTATACGTTTATGAGCTTATAAAGGTACCCTCTTCTTCTAAAGAAACCTTTATTTTTACTACCAGTGCATATTCCTCTTCCTAAGTCTTATTTGTTTATGATAATATACTTTTTGTAAGTAAATACTTAGTAGGCATCTACTAAGAAATTTCGTTGTTATACACTCTATTCTTGTGATCCTTTAATCGTAGTAGTGTTTTTATTATTCCTTTGTGCAGGCTGAAAATCCCCAACGTAAGACAAGTATACGGCTGTACAGAAGCAGGTGGTCCCTGCACCTTTACAGGGGCGAATGCCAAAGCCGGAAGCGTTGGGCTTCTAATACCGAAAATACAAGCAAAGGTGCGCAGCTTAGACAGCGGAGAATCCGTCGGACCTTATGAAATCGGCGAGTTATGTTTTAAAGGACCGATGGTAATGAAAGGATACGTTGGTAACATACTGGAAACTAAAAATAGCTTCGACGAAGATGGTTTTCTGTATTCGGGAGATTTGGGCTATTACGACGAAGAAAACTATATCTATATTGTTGACAGAGTAAAAGAAATGATTAAATACAAGGGCTTTCAGGTTATTAAATTTCAAAATTCACTTTGAGTATATGGTTGTAAATTTTTGATTTTCAGGTGGCTCCAGCAGAATTAGAAGATCTTATTTTAAGTTATCCAGGTATCAAAGAATGTGGTGTGATTGGTATAGCAGATGAAAGGGCAGGACAGTTGCCTCTTGCTTTTGTTGTTAAACAAAGTGGAGCTTATGTGACTGAACAGGAAATAATGGCCTTTGTTGCAGGTATGTTATTTGTACAGAATACGAACTGCAAATGAGCTCATAAAAGAATATGCTAATGTGACGATGGCAAAAAATAGTAGTTACATTAAGTTTCCCCTGTAGCTGAATCAGCTGTGCTTTGAATTTTTAATACAATTCATTGGGTATAACATTAATTAGTTTAAATGATTTTCAGTTGGAAATTATTTTGACATGACAGATTAGGAATGCAAAATCATATTTTAATGCACTACCATTCTATTTGACCATTAATCGCTTTCTGGCAATACTGGACTGCATATTCTTTAAGAGTTGATAACAATATCTAAAACAATGTCGATATTCAATGAGTTTCACGAATGTTAAAATAACACCCGGTGAAATTAATTGATTTTCTACATATTGTCCAAATATAGATGAAAAAGAAAATACAGACTTGATCTTTTCATATGTAATTCTTCAATAAACTGTAATTACCTATATCGAAAGCTTTAAGGCCCTCTCTATGTCAACTTTTTCATTACAGAAAGGATATCCGTACAGAAACATTTATATGGAGGTGTAAGGTTTATCGATGAAATCCCCAAGACTGCATCTGGAAAGATATTAAGAAGAAAATTGAAAGAAATGTACGAGAATAACTATGAAAGTTAAAATTTCTTTTATATAACTGAATTAGTAACTTTTAAGGCGGAACTGATTAATTTTGTTTACTTTAATAATAAGTTAGCTTTGTTATATTTACGGTAATAATCATAAGGTCCTTAATAAATATTCACAGTTATGATGCCAAGTTTGATTTGGATTAACCCTCATTCAACTCACATTCAATGCATCTTATCGAATAAAGTGAAAAAAAAATTTTTTCCTTGGCCTTTCACAGAACGATCATTAAAAGCTGTTTTGTGATTCAACTGATTTATTTTTCCTATAAAATAAAAGCAACAAGATGTAAGTGTTAATCGTGCAATAAATTAAATGGTATTGCAAAATTTGGTACAAAAAAAATCAGCGCTGTGTCAATTTTTAAATTTATAGGTCTAGTTTTTCTAGTAACATTGTTGCACAATTAACACGTACTATAAAACCTAATAGTTTTCGTAATAATTCAATATGCTAGAAGCCGTTTAACGTTATTTTTTATTGCTATGCTGGTGCAATTATACGTCACCAAAACTAGTTTTTTAAATTTCTGACATTTGATTATGACTTGCTATAACTTAGCAATAGAAAAACGTTAATGACAAATAAAAGCATTAAGCGTTTTAAAGGATAAGCAAATTGATAAAACTGCTAAAATACGTCGTTTTTATACTAGAAAGAGTATTTTTGGTTTCTGGTAAAAGTGGAATTAAAATCTAAAGAGGTTTTTTGCCTTTAACATATTTGGAAAAGGGCAAGGCTTCTACAGTCTGTTCCTCACTAAAAAAAAAAATGCAACCCTTCCTTTGAACGTTTTTGTTGGTTTTAAATATTTATTTAATAAATAATACATAACTTTAATTCACAAATGAATTGTTTCTTTATTGCTACACGTGTTAAAGGTATAATAAATTTAATGCATTGAGTAAAAATTTTACAAAATTTTGATAAAGAAAAATTCTTAATGTACTTACAGGTATTTATGGCGAAATTTGTATGCAAAACTGAAAATGTGAAGACAATCGCTATATTGTATAAACAAATTAAATTATTAAAGATACCAAAATAAACAACTACTTTCTTGCACCCTCTAATTGTGCCACTTCGTATTGTCGAATTGTCTCAAAGATATTGGCATTTTTAGACTGACTGAAATCGAAAGAATAAGAAAAATAAAAGCTATTGGTTTTACTAATGGCAGTGCAAACACCAAGCTTCTCTCAAGAATATAAGCAAAAGAACAGTATATTATTCTATGAGCATGTTATGATGGTAATTATTACTCAACGAGGGCGAAGCAACACGAGCGAAAGCGAGTGTCGTAATTCGCTTAATTTGCCCGAATGAGTGACGGTCATTACACGCCAGTGAATTGATAAGTAATTATCCTACCATATAAAACGCCACAATATTTCAAAACAAAATTTTAATTATTCAACATAATCGTCTCTAAGACTTACACATTTAGCAGAACGCCCATAAAGTATTTCTAAGCCCTTTAAAAAAAATTATTTGTTTTAGTCTGCAAACCACTTCTCAACGGCACATATGGCATCGTCATTTGTCAAAAATCTTCTACCGTTCAAATGTTTTTTGAGTTTTGGGAACAAGTAATAGTCTGACGGTGCTAAATCCGGAGAATAGGGTAGGTGGTCAACCAATTCAAAACCAATTTCATTAATTTTTTGTAGCGCTATCAATTGAGTTAGCAACTCAGTATAATATGCTCCCGTGGTACTTATACCCTGTTCCAAATAATCTATGAGAATTATCCCATCTTTGTCCCAGAAAACTGAAGCAAGAATCTTGCCAGCCCATTTTTGAACACGGAATTTTTCGAATCGTGGAGAACCAGAATGCTTCGACTCTTGGATTGCTCTTTAGTCTCTGGGTCATAGTGATGGACCCATGCTTCGTCCATAGTAACAAGCCGTTCCAAAAAGTTTGAGGAATCTTCTTCAAAACGTCGGCAGATTTCCTTCGCCATTTTCAATCAAACGCGCTTCTGATCAGCATTCAAGCGTCTCGGAATCTATTTGGCCGAAAACTTTCTCATACCCAAGTTGTGATGAACGATGTGAAACACACGTTCATAGGAAATGTGCAATACTTGTGCTACACGCTTGATCCCAATTCATCGATCTTCTAAAATCATATCATGGACAGAATCAATGTTTGGTCTTCCAGAGCGCTGCCCATCTTTGACATCTGATTTTTCTCTCTTAAATTCCCCAACCCAGTTTTTAATAGTGGCGTATGCAGGACACTGATCATCTAAGGTTTCTATCATATCAGCAAAAACTGGCCGAAACTCGATTTTATCAAACTCTAGCTTTTTCTCAGACATGGCGTCTCAAATATTCACAGTTTTATCACCGTTCTACTTATGGATGTCGAACTTTGACAACTTATTGATAAAACATCATAGTTGTAACCATAGCAAACATATTCAATTGTGTCTACTAGACACTTTCCATGCTAACCAGATATCAATACTCCCTCGTACTATACTTTTCCTATGATTATTTACTTTATCGATAATAAAATAAACGCGGTAGATGGTATACCCATATATGGCTACATGAAACTAACGCAACTGTGAAATAGAGAACTTTCAGATTCCCAATTGGCAGAAATCCGTGAAAAATGAGGTATGCACCATAGTGATGGGCATATGTAGTCTATGGGTTGTAGGTAAGTCGTAATTCAACAGTATGAATAATGTAAGCCATTATGAAATAGTCATAAAAAAATTATAAACTAAGGTGTTGTCGAACATCTTTCTATTTAAAGGAAGAACATGAAGTTGTTTGAAAATTTAAATGAAAAACCTAATATCACAGGTGGTGTAGCGTTATTAACATTGCTACAGATATCTATTAGGTTTTATATTACTATTTTATAAATACTGCGTTCGACAGAAACTTAAGTTACGGTTGTATAAGATGAGGGATGAAGATTCTCAACTAAGCCGAAGAAGATGCAAGTGAATGGCAGTAAACAGCTGAATAAAATATTTTGATAAGTTATTAACTGTGAATTGAATACTAATGTTAATGTTTATATCTAATAGTAAATGGATTTTTGGTTGTTGTTGATACTTATACTGTTAGCGAAGCTGTTATTAGTGTTAAAGTACTACGAATAACCGCATTATCTGAACATGTGCCCATGAGCAGCTGGGGGAGTTGCTACAATCCTGACCGAAAGCAATTAATCAGTCAGTAACTTCACACTAGTGCCCCGAAATAGCCGGGACATTTGTTTGGTACTATCTTTGTATTTTTTCCAATTCCTAGGTTGAAGGTAAATTTAAGTCAAAAGTAACACTGGCATGTTTGTAATGCATTCATTGGTCTGCTTTTACTTCGTAAGCAGGCGTTCGACAAGGAAACCACCTATTCACACCTTTTAGGTGGACGATAATAGGTTTGTTCCTGCAAGAATCACAAACGGTTTGAAATGGTTGCAAACTGTCAAACGCATGCGCCCATATAAAAGAACGTTCCTGCAGCAAAAAAATTCCAAATTGACTGATAGTTTGGTGTTTCAGCAGCTAACATAACTTTTTGCAAACAGTTTAGAAACCGTTTGTAAAATGAAAACATTAACATTTAAATTAAGTTCCGGATATTTTTGAGGCCTGTTCAGAACCACAAATTTAAGCTAGCTTTCTTCTTCTTCTTCTTCTTTCCGGCTGTTTCAGTCCATTTTTGGATGTAGGCCTCCTTTGGATCCTTCCATTTCATCCTATCTGGACCTATTATTCTCCATGTCAATCCCGTGTGTTTCTTTATATAGTCAATCCAACGGATCTGAAGTCTTCCTCTACTGTTTATGTCAAGCCATGGACGCCATTGCTGTAATATTACTTTGCACTAGTTTTCAGATTGCCTTGCGTTATGTCCCGCAGATTTCCACTTAAGAGCTGCTACTCCTTCTCGTACATGTTTTACTTTGGTCTTCGTCCTTATCCACTCATTTGTTTTCTGTCTCTTAGAATGATTCGAAGCATTTGCCTTTTGATACCGCGTAGACTGTTTATTAACCTGTCCGTGCTTCTTTTAGTTAATGTCCAAGTTTGTGCTCCGCATGTGGTAACTAGGAGTACGCACTGATCAAAACTTTGGTTTTCAGGTGCTTTGGAATCGGTCTGTTCTTAAATAAATAGCTCAGCTTACCAAAGGCTATCCATCCCAGCTTCATTCTTCTGCTGATTTCTACCTTCCTAGTTTCTGTATTGGGTTTTATGATTTGACCCAGGTACATATATGTTGACTTATTCTAGCTCATCTCAGTCAGTTTTGATTTCGAGTCTACCCTTTTTGTTTTATTTATTTGTAGGCCAACTGTTTTAGAGTTTATATTAAGGTTATTTATCATATTTGGTAGGTCATTCTAGTTTTCGGCAAGGATTACAATGTCGTCGGCATATCTGAGGTAATTGAAATTTTGCCCGTTTAGTTAGTCTACCAATAAAAATTCGTGCCGGTTGGTGTTTCAATATGGGGTGTGTGACGTATTTCCGTTGCACTTGTAGTTATGCACGACAATACCTTAGCGTCATTCCTGTTTCTTTTTATTCGTAGATCCTCTCTTTATTAGTATAGGCATTGTTTCTTCATATAGTTTTACAGTCATTGCTGTTTCTTTGAATATATCGGGTGAATCAAAATTACTAATACAGCATATGAGCGTGCTCTCGTGTCAATTTTTTGAAGCTGATATTTTATTTTTGCAGTTGTTTGTGTCTCATTTGCTTATTTGAGTTGCTTTCTTTCTATATCACATTTCACACGATTTAATCTCTTCTTTTGGAATGACTAAGCCATCACCTTATCGCGATTCTATTGTCAAGCCGCACCGCAAGGGTCTTACGGCATGCGAAATCCAGGAGACTCTACAGGTCCCACGCGACCTTCTGTATACCACAATTCGAAGGTTCAAGGAACTGGGAAGCAGCACCGATCGACCTGGAAAGGGTTCGCTCCATTGCTACAACATTGAACATCAAGAAGGTGCGTGAACGCTTCAGAAGAAATCCGGCCCAATCGGAAGTGTGGGCATCCAACTCACGTTGATGCAACAAATTGTCAAGAAATATTTGAAACTGAAGCCGTACAAGGTGGAAAAAGCTCACACGTTTGACGGAGGCGATGAAACCCAGGAGGACGCTGATCCCAGGGATGGTGCAACAAAAATTCCTTCCTTTATTTCATTCAACGAATTGCCTCCCATTCAGCCGATTTAAATCCCATGAATTATTCCATTTGGCCAATCCTGGAAAGCAAGGTTTGCTCATAGTCACACAAAACTGTTGTTTCACTCAAGATAACACTTCCTGCGTGACACTCTCAACGTGTTCCCCAAGCACCTTCGTACCTGTGTCCAAGCTGATGGATGACATTTAAAATTATAATATTCTGTTGTGCTTATTATTGTTCAATAAACGTTATTTTTATGGTTCGCATTAATATTCCATCTCTTTCCATTTCTACGGGCTCTTTTACTTGTATTCGTAATTTTGGTTCACCCTGTATTATGAATCTGTGGGCAACTGACTATTCCAAAGTGCTTCTTCTACGGTACTTACATGTTTCTAATGTATCAAAGACTTAGTCGTGGTCTATGAAAGCACGATATAGCGGAATATGGTATTTCGTAGCCTTTTCTAGAAGTATTGATAGTAGCTGGTCGCAAGTGGTACGGCATTTTCTAAACCCGGCCTAGCCTGTTTATGGGGTTGGTATATTTCTAATTTATTATTGATTATTTTTGTGCGAGATCAAGGTAATAGTTTCTATGTAGTAGCTTCTGGTATGTCGGTTTTTGAGTCAAATAATTTTGAATAGAATTTGTTTAAGAATGTTGGATCTATTCCGTATTTCGTTACTGTGTTGGTCATTTATTGAAATTATTGGTTTTTCCCATGGGCGTAGTACTTTCATATTTTTATTTCTTTCCATCACTTCAGTAATTTTCTTTTCTCTCTTCTTAAGTTGGTCCGTAATGCATTTCCGGATTAATTTTTTTTACTCGACATATTCTAGGGATGTTTCTTTTCATTCTTGTAGACTTAAAATGAAATAACAACAACATCTCACGTGATCGGCGCATAGCGTGAATTTCAGTCGGACTATTCCATTTCCAAGTTTCTGGGGGAAGATGCATCATTGGTGGCCGTTAGTACAGTGCGATTCTTAGTTACCGGTGGATTTTTAAATTGTGCTTTGATCTGTATTTTTATATTTTTATTATCAGTGGTTCAGCGTTTCTGCAAAAAAAACTGTTCTTTTCAGAATAAATCTGCTAAGAGTTGATCGTGTTCAAGGTAGGTTTTACAGAAATTATTAGGTTTTTATTTCATAATATAACTTTCAATGTCTTGTTACGCCACTGGCGAACTTTTACTGCGCATACAAACATCAGATGATGTGTTGTTCTTACTTTAATATATCTCTACTTCTACGTTTATGCGTCAACCTTAAATTTATTGTGATCTTTTCGTGTTTTGTTTTCTTCTTGGTTAATAAAGAATGAGCAGCTTGAATTATTTGTGTAAGAACGGCATTTATATTATCATCTATACTCTTGTCGTGACATATGGTGTTTGCTTTTAATCTTTGTAGTAGTTCTTTCTTGTATTTCCCTTTATTTTCTGTCAGCAATTATTGGTTAAGTAATATTCTCTTTGATCTTATCCATTTTACTCTTTCAAGTTCAAGCTAGATTTGGTGAACTTAATTTAGTAAGTGCGTTTTTTCGAGAAAGAAACATATTTTAAGCATTACGTCATTAGTGAATGACAAAGGATTAAATCGCTATTATTCTACTACACGACATCATTCAAACAATTTTTTTCTAAAACACTAACTGAGCAAAGAAAGAAATCGCTTGTTTTTGTATTTGTTTGCATGTTTACAATCTACTCTTACAGATTGAGTAATAAGTAAATTTGATGTGAGCGTGTATACTAATTTTGGTCAGGTGGTGGAACTAAGTGTTGTGGCCATTTACGCTTCAATCTTCTTGGAACTGCTGGCTGGTTTGCGAGCTGCTCTATAAAGTCGTTGTCATGCCCTGCTATGTTACTTGTGTGCTCTTGCAAGTCTCTGAACTTCGGCAGGTATGTACGGGATCTTCAGATCTGAGCGGAGAGTCTCGTTGCTTATATACCACGGCGCATCGGTCTTCATGCGAAGAATCTTGGACTGGAACGTCTGGAGAATTTTGGTGTAGTATGCCTTTTCGTAGCCCCAAAGCTGAATCCTGTAGGTCCATATGGGATTCAAGCTTGTTTCGTAGAGGAGTAGCTTGTTTGATAAAGATAGCTGCGATCGCGCTCTAATTAGCCAGTACATTTGTTTGGTTTTCAAATCTAGCTGTTTCCTCTTAGTTTGATATATGTGCTCCAAGTAAATTTTGCATCAAGTTGCAACCCATTTTTCATTGTTGACCGTTGTTCTCCATTTGTTGGTCCAATCTTGCAGTAGATCTAGATGGTATTGTAGATATTTTGCTGCTACTTCAGGTGCTTCATTGGCTGATAAGATGGCTACATCATACGTAAACGTGTCAATTAAGGTGTTCTCTGTGGTTGACAAGTCATAGGAGTAAATTATTCAGTTATAGCAGCGGTCCCAGAACACTACTTTGCGGAACTTAATTTGGTGGTAATCCGAAACTACATTGTTTGTTGCTACTTGAAAGGGCCTCTCAGCTGGGTATGATTTTAGCACTAGATAGGTCTGACTCGGGAAATGTAATTTGATCTTGAAAAACGAACCCTTATGCCAAACTTTATCGAAGGCTTGCTTAATGTCTTCGAATGCAGCTGCACTCAATTTTTTGGATTCAAGACCATCCATTATTTGGTTGATAATCCGATGGCTTTGGTGAATTGTAGAGCGAAAACCGAACTGATAAGGCAGAATTATCTGATTGAGATTTACAGTTTCTTTTATTCTTTTGAGCACGAGTCTTTCAAATATTTTTGACATTAGGGGTAGTAAGCTTATGGCTCTATAGGAGGATGGTTGGTTGGGTGGTTTACCAGGCTTTGCAATCATAATGATCCGAACATACTTCCGTAGTATCAGAAGGTAGGTTAATCGAATGCTGTTGTATATGGTGGTTAGCAGAACTAATGCCTTTCTTGGAAGATGTTGCAGTATTTCTCCTACGATCAGATCATAGCCAGGGGCTTTTCTGGTGTTTCTGAGTTTAATTTGCTGGCAAATTTCAGAAGGTGAAAAGGACTATCTTGACAGTGAAAGCTGGCATGTAAATCGTAAAGTGAAATTTTAAAATAAAATGAAGTACTGCCCCTTGAATTACAAATGTTAGAAAAAAGCTGACGTAAAACCCGTTTTACGTATTTTTCAAAACTATCTAAAGATTGATCTTAACAGAAATTTGTACATTCACTCGTTACATTGCCAGTAATTCAGTCCTTTTCTAAAATAAAGAAAGCTACAAAAAGTGAGAACTACTAAGATACTAAGGTACTCCTAATTATGTTACGAAGGGAACTCCAATGTTTGAAAATATTCAAAACTGGACTAACGTGATTTCAAATTTAATTTTCCTTTCATTTTTATTTGTTTATTGGGCTAAATCTTGGCTTGTGAGTCTCAAGCATCTCAAAGCGTGATTATTTAACACTACACAACAAAAACTTTTCTGGCTGCAAAGGACATCCACCTCTGTTAGAGGAGTCTTAATCATGTCACACATGGTTCGGAGATTAAAGTTACTGTTTATCCCGTAATTCGAAAGATTTCTTGGCATTAAAAATCTCATCCACCCACAACGGGATTCTAATTCGAGACCCTTAGTTTACTAGGCAAGCATGCTACCGCTCTACAGTATCCAGGCTGAATATTTATTAACTTATTTCCTTCAAAACTTCATCATGCCTTAAATATTCGAATAAAAGCAGACGCCACTTTTACTATTTTTCTCATGGTCGCTTTTAAAAACTATCAAAATAAATATCTTCAGGGATGAGGCGTAGGTTTATGCTATTCGTTTATGGAACTTTTTAGTGTTTCTCACACATCTTGCTAATTTTAGATGAAACAAAATCTAATGACCGTGAAATGCAGACATGCATAAATTTTTATTTGCATTGAATTGCTTATCTTCAGACTGACAAAAACTTTTGCTAATAAAATTATTTATTTTTTACTTACTCACAGTGGCGGCTCGTGGGTCAAAAAATAGGTGAAGTGCTATTGTGGTAAATTAAAAAAAAAACTTTTTATTTGGACTTACCTAATTTTTTTTACCCCAAGTCAATCCTTCTGTCTTTTAGGGTAGCAAATTTATTGGTAATATCTTCGTAAAATGGTTGGTTTTTAATTAACCCTAGTAAAAGTTCTTTTTGAATTGAAATATTCGCCAAAGAGAAGAGTCTATCGTGAGATATCGTATTCCTTAGGTATGTTTTTATCCGTTTAAGGAAAAGAAAAAGTTCTTTCAACTCATGCACTTGTCGATGAAATGGTTAGTATACCTAAGGCAAAACAGCTTATAAGCTTCAGTAAAAATTTCTTTATTCTCATTGAGATTTTTGAGTAATTCTTGTAGTTGGCATACAGAAGATGTAATTCGTTTGTTGGGCGCTGATTTCTAGGAAATAATTTTCCATAAAATTGGCTTAAACTTTCAAAAGCTTTAGAGGGAACACGTGAATAATATTGTTCAAATTTTGTTGTATCAGCCAGAGACACAAATTGTAACTTATCACAATCTTGAAACCTTACATCCATTTCCATTACCATGTGATTCAGCACTTGTAAGATTAGCATATATTATTCACGCTTAGAAATGTCGATTTGCACCATTCCGTTTGCCTTTTCGAAAACTAATTAAAAAAATTAATCATTTCTTTTGTCTTTGAATATTTCATGTTCAAAAACACACACTTATTGCAAAATAAACACACAAACAACAAACAGCAAAACAAGACAGCAGTTTCAATTATTTGAAATCAGTGATAACCAACACGCGACACGATGTGGATGTAGTAAAGTGGTTCGTCGATACAAAACTAAACACTTCACTCTAGCGATACAACATGATTTAACAAACCGCGCGCAGGTGGTGATGACGTATGCGTTACCATGGCAACGAGCAGAGTTAAAGCCAGTCAATTCCAACTCTTCCCTTCAGGCGCGTTCGTTTCATTCGAATGCGGTGTAGACAGGGACAAAATAGGCTAGTGGCCAGTGGCGTATATTATGGTAAATATTATGCATTTATATTAAAAGAAATCCTCTCAATACGTAGTGTTGAAGTGCCGATAAATAAAAAATAATTTGAACATAAAATAATTTGGATGAACAAATTTTAGGTGAAGAGGCACTTCACCTGGCGAGCCGCCACTGCTTACTCAACAATTAAGATATTCTAATTTCTTTACCTTATACCAAATTAAGATTAACCAAGATAACCAACGATTTACGTTATAGTCTTGGAATTTTCACTTGAGTCATACTATTTTAATTAGAAACCAGATAAATGCAGTATTTTTAAAATGCGATTTGTGCGAATTCGTTGGTGTAAAAAAGGGTAAAATATGCCTTGTTAGTTAAGATCATATTGAACTAATATTGTAAGGCAGATAAGTGCATTTGCAAAACTTGAACAAAACTTATATTAAGCTGATGAAGCTTGTGCTTCATATTTGGCAACGAACCTTCAAAATCTGAGCATATAACAGGCTATTCAATTGTCAAAGAATTGCATACCAACATAGTACCTAAATTAAAATCATGACCTACTGTTTAAGACAACCACCAGTGCCTTATATAAATAAAATTGCATTCTGATAAGTTAATGCTCACATAACAAATCTTTATTGTAAACACCCTGAAATTCTGAAAGCATTAAAAATTGAAATGCAAATTATGGTTACTTTTTGATTCAATTAGTGGTACTAATTATGTCATTGCGAAGAACAACCAAATAACTCAGCGGTTACGCAAAAAAAAACTCGGTATATCTTAAACCACCACACCAAGAACCTAATCACTTTGCTATCGCTCTCCTCTTGAATAGGTGGTTAGAATTAAAATTCGTTTCAGTTTATAACACCATGTGTGGAAGTGCTTTGCATATTATTTCTGGTCCCAAGGTGGATTTCGATATACCGAATGTTTCTTTGGGGAAAATTATTTTCGATGGTTTAAGGAAGAAAAAACAAGGCGATGTTCTTAATGTAAGTATGAATATTTTTTGTCATTTCTAAAATTTTATTTAAGAAAATCTGGTACATTTGGGAAGACTATATAACAAATGAAGGGTTTTGAGCTTACGAAAGAGTTTTCTGGATTTTTAATATTTTTTAGGGGCTTTTTGACTTTGTTTAAAGTAATGGAAGCAGATTTAATTTTTTTTCATGCATTATTTATAAAATTACCTAAGTACCATTCGCATAGTTTTCTCAAATTTGATTAAAAAGACAAATTTTAACCACCTTTTCTTGGAACTAAATAGTTAGATTTAATGGGATTTTTATGTTAATTAGCGCCACTAATTTATTAATTATAATAGGAAATGGCACGTGTAATCTTATCAAAATTTTAAAAGTCAAAAAATGTCTAAGAATGCTGTAAAATAAATATTAACAAAAAGTTCTTCCTTTTGAGTTACTAATAGTAGTTCTGTTAGTAATAATGTAGATTTAATTAATCTCATATTAGGAACGATCTGTCCACTAAATTGTCCAAGCAGCTTGTGTTGCCAAGGCATCCATTTTTTTTATAAATAAAACGATTGAACTGGTTATTGAACAACTTTTTTGTTCATCGATAAATTTGGTAGCGATTGTGAAATCCATAAGTTATTAGAAATTAATATTAATAGCAAATCAGATAATTGTTTTATTCGCAGTTCGTTAGCCTCCAAATTCTGGCCGTAAATTGCATTAACTAATTCGTTATTTTCTGATTCTGACTCGTCGATGGGATTAGTATAATAAAAAATAGTTGAAAGTAACAGCCAATTTCCTTCAAAAAATTTGACCAAATGGGAATTGGCAGTAGACTGAGAAGATTCTACCAATTCTGGCAAATATTTTATCTCACTTTAATTAAATGCAGAAAATCTGGAAATTAATGCCCTTCTTTTTATTTTATTTATATTTGATTCCACTAAAATTAAAATAATATAAATTAACCGCCAGAGCTTAATATGTCAAATTCAATCTAACCAACTTTTGGAAATAATTCCAAGGTGCTGACAGAAAAAGGGGTCACAATTATTTTTAAGAATTACTTTATGAGGTCCACGTGTAGACCTAGTTTTCTTTTACTAAAGTGGGAGCCGTAAATTAAGCAATTAATCAAACAGGGATTAAGGCAAATGCTTTATGTTATTTATAATTATAGTCTTAAACTAACAAACTGACGTAATTGCTTAAATTTACAAACGAAAGTTCCATTTGAATTTATACGAAATTAGTTTAGAGCGTCCTCCAAAAATATTTTGTTTATTATTTAAATGCGTTTATTGCCGACTTGAATTTTATTGAGATGATCAGGTGCTTAATTAGCAAGTTCGTTGATATATTGCTGTGTATTTATTTACAACTAGTAATTAGCGTAGCTAAAGTTATTTCTTAGGCGAAGTACTAAAATTTGCATTTTTATTAAATTATTAATTTATTGCCAGTATTTTACGCACCAATTTTTGAAGGCCGACTAAATTAATAATATTTTTTTGATTAAATTTTTTTTTCAAATAATTCTAAAGGTTTGGCTGTACCGCCAGTGAAAATATTATTGAATTAGCTGGGTAATGCAAACATAACTTTCTTAACGCTGAAACTTGCTCATCAAAGAAATTTTTTCGAAGCCTAAGCTTTTAGATTTGGTACCGTTTAAGTCTCTTTCATTTGCAGATTTAAGAGTAATTTTATTAAATTGGTTAAACCATTTTAACATTGAAATTCAATAAAAGGGAGGGGACCAACCACTAAAACACGGAACCCCTTCGAATTTTACTTAATAATTCTGATATTAACTGAAATTCATCAAAGTATCAAAGCCTTGTTTTTAAGTACAGAAAAGAACAGTTATCACTGTTATCAGATACCAAACCAACACTTTAGATTTAATTGAAAAAATTAGCTTATAGGCATGAAGAGGAATCGAAGTTGATGCTCAGGACCAACAAACTCTTCCAAAAGCTAAAACACAAAATTTCCAAAAAAGTTAAACAAAATGACCGGCTTCCTAAAGCACTAAGCAAACATCCCTGAGAATGTTATCAGTTAAATCCTAAGTGTATTCACTTATCATCATTCTGCATTATCTTAAAAGTTCAGAGCTTTATGGTCTAACGAACTCTCACCAAATCAAATAAATGTATGTTTACTGAGCTTTAATTTTGTATTTGCAGGTTGATGCAATTACTGGCGATACCTTGACGTGTGGAAAATTACTGGAAGAAAGTATCAAATTAACCACGGTTTTTAGAAATCTAGGGCTAGAAAAGGACGATGCTATTGCTATCATTAGTGAAAATACCATTAATTATTTTGTACCAGTGCTGGCAGCCTGGTATTTGGGAATTATTGTAAATCCTTTAAATCCCGACTACAAAGAAGGTGAATATGTCTGTTATTTTTTATTTATTTGTTGTAATGGATGAGATCGAGGCTTGCGGCTGTCAAGTATCTCAACATAATTTACTTAAAAACCTATTTCTTTTTTCACTTTTTCCATCATGCCTTCGGTTAGTGTCTTACTATTTAACCCCTTCAGTCATGTCAATTATCTGCTATTTTCTGTATTTGTTCAACGGTGACGCCTTCTTTCTTTATGACCTAAATGCCTTTTAAACCGTAATGAATTGCAAAAACTTTTTTAAACATATATTTTTTAGATTACATAAACACGCTATCATCAAAACATAAATGTTTTCATCAAGAAGGTGTCTGTTTTACTATCGATTTTTTTTCGTCTGTTTATCTCCATCTTTTCTATTTACAGTTATTATGTTCTGTATAGTTTTATTTAATTAGTTTTTAGATCATTAGTACTGCGAATAACCTGTGAATGTTTCTATCCTTCGGCTTAATTCATATTAATATGCTTGGTTGGTTTCGTTGGATGCTACTGATTTTTCTTTAACTCTTTGGATTATTCTTCTCCTTCTGCCTATTTTCGTTTTTTCCTTGTCTTTTGTTAGTGCGGTTTATGTTTGTACCATTTTAGATTTTTTCTGTTGGACATTGAATTTGTAAATGATTTTTGTTGAATTTTTAGATCCTAATTTGTAGTTTTTCTTATAGAACCATTTCATCTCTTAGTTTCTTTTCCTTCCATGTTTCTATCTATCGCTTAGTCTATTTTCGAAACATTTCTTTTTTGTCCTATATTTAAATCATGTATTACTTATGTATTTTTCTTTATCGTTAATCTCAAAATAAATGATTTTCCTTCAATTACATTTTTCGTCACTGCTTGTATGTTTTCAAATTATTTTTTCGTCTGTTATTAGTTAGTCACATTTAATGTGTGCCTGCTTTCCTCTTTTCTTTGCTGTTAGTAGCTACCGGTTCAGTAATTTCCTTTGTTCTGCGTATATGTTGGTGTTTTGCATATCTTCTTTATTGGTTGATATACAATTTAGTTTGCATCAGCATATTTGTAGTGTAACCAACTGGTATTAATCAGCCCCTTCTTTATTGCTTTTTTTTTAAATTTTTTATGAAAGTCTTAAATCAAATTTTGATAACTTTCAGCTGAATTAAAACATTGCCTGATGATTTCCAAACCAAAACTGGTTCTTTGCTCCAAAAAGGCATTAAACAGCCTTCTTCAAGTGAAAGAAGAAATGAAATTCATAGAAACAGTGCTACTTATCAATACCGAAGCCAATGAGCGATTTAAATACAAGACTTTGGAGCAATTAACACAAGATATTTCACCAGATGTATCAAATTTTAAACCGGAACATTTGGAACCCTCCGAACAAGGTGCCTTAATATTATTATCATCAGGCACCACTGGTATGCCCAAAGGAGTTCTCTTAACCCATGGTAATTTGAGACAAGCTTTAGGCTACTTCAGGTAAATTACGTACAATCACGAAAAACACCCAAAATGTTATATTTTTAATATTTTAGCCACCCCAAGTATGGAAAAGCAAGCTCTGGCGATACCACACTCATAGTTCTGCCCTTCTTTCACATGTTTGGCTTATCAGTGCAGTTGCTAACGATGGGCATCCAGATGAAATCAGTAGTAATGAATAAATTTAAACCGGATGTTTTTTTGAAAACAATTCAGGATTACAAAGTTACGAAATTGTTCATCGTGCCACCCCTTTTGCTTTTCCTTGCCAAAAGTCCCTTGGTTAACAATTACGATTTGTCTACGCTCGATGATATTCTCGTTGGTGGGGCTGCTACTGGCAAAGAGGTGCAAAATCAAGCCATAAGCAGGTGAGTAAAATAACCAAAATAACCATTTGAAATATTTTTGAGATTAATGTTTTCTACCGCTTTTTAGCGAAAACTCGATTTAAAATATCGACTGCAATCACAAAATTCGAAATTTGACGTAATTTTTGATACATACACCTAGAGCTTGTATAATAGTTTGAAAATTTGAGGCTTCAGCTAAGCACAAAATATGAAATGATTTGTCGTTTCAGACACAAAAAGTTGTATTTCAACCTAAAACCTTAATAATTGTTTTCCATATGTGCCTCTCAGGACTATTATATCTGAAACACTTCTTGGCCACACAGACATTTTATTATACATTGCTCCTGAGATACGTAACACAGCCAATGTTTAGAAAATATACAACTCTTGATGACCCCTCAAGCTATATTATGCGTAAATCTATATAAAATTATTGCAGGCTTGGTAAAGTCACAATACGTCAAGCATACGGATTAACGGAAACTTGCGGCCCTTGCGCAATTCAAACCATTGATAACGAGAAGGCTGGAAGCGTAGGTGACCTAATACCATCAATTCAGGCAAAAATATGGGACCTCAACACTAAACAAAACCTTGGTCCTTTAAAAATTGGCGAACTGTGCTTCAAAGGGCCAATGCTGATGAAGGGGTATGCTGCAAACAGAAGTGCTACTCAACAGTCCATCGATGAGGAAGGCTTTTATCATTCAGGTGATCTGGGTTTTTATGATACCGATGGGTTGATTTACATCACTGACAGGATGAGTGAAGTCATTAAATGCAAGGGATTTCAGGTATTTCGCAAAGTCCTCTTAAGTTACTTACCTAAAGTGTTTGGTTTGATGTAGATTTCCCCCGCGGAGTTGGAAGCAATTATTTTAACGCATCCTTTCGTACGAGAAAGTGGTGTTATTGGTATTCCCGATGAAAGATGTGGACAAGTTCCATTAGCTTTTGTCGTGGCTGAAAATGGGACAAGTGTTACTGAAAACGATATAATAGAATTTGTGGCAGGTAAATATTTTTAAACAAATGATGATGCTTTACAACGCAATTGTTCGAAATTTTAGAAAGGATTTCGGTCCAAAAAAGTTTACGCGGAGGTGTCAAGTTTGTCGATGAAATTCCAAAAACACCATCAGGGAAGATTATTCGTCGAAAATTGGTGGAGCTGGTTGAAGCATGATATCTAATCTTGTAGTTTATAAATATAGCTTATGCGTATTCAAACTAGCTTAGTTATAATTATAAATATTTTGACTGAGAAATGTATTTATTAATATTTAAAAACTCCAGGTTTTCGCTATTACTACTAAATAACATTAATCAGCAGTATACGACTATAGTTTTGGGGTTATTGCTGATTCAAGAGGTGCAAATTCAGCTGTTCGCTAAGAAAAAGACAATAAACACGACGAACGTTTTTAAGCGAAAATCGTTGTTGGGCATTTTAATTGCTGTAAATCACAAACGATGCTTATTTCTATCATTATCCTTATATTCAATGTTCAACATCTGAAGATATTGTCATGGTTTAATAAACAGTTTTATGCACGATCGCATTATAATTTGACAATTATGTCTGAATTTTTTTGACGTAGACGTCTCTTTATAGCCCGTGGGCGTCTTTATAGCCCACCGGGCTATAATGAAACGTCAAAAATTGATTAACAGTTTAACAGTCTTATAAAGAATTTTTTTAAATTAAAATCAAAGTGTGCTCTCTTTATTAGAACTCTATTTAGGGCAATTTGTAATAACAACACAGTTAACATAATTAGTTATGTGAATATTCCTAAGCGCAACTGCTACAATCATTTGATAGTAGTCAGTAAAAAAAATTATTGAGCAACTAACTACTCGATGTGGGTAGAAAATTAATTTATTCCTTTTATTTCAGTTTTAAAATCTTTGATCGGGCATAAAATTATGCATGTACTACTGACGTAACTTGCTTTTATGCCCTTGGTACATAAATAACTATTAAAATTCTAAGGTATTTAAAAACTTTCAATACTTCTTGAGTATCGATAATTAGAAAATCCACGTGGAAAAATCAATAAATAGATATTCAGTAACCACCAACAGTTCTTATAAATTGAAAAGAGTACTTATCTTAATAACTTATTTTACTATTTTTTTAGACAATAATTTTATTCAATATAATACCAATATTTTCAACGTTTGTATAATGTGTATCTCTCTGCTTTTAAACCCTGTTAGTTATGTTTTGCCTACCGCTTACACTTTTAATTTTTCTTCTTTGGCTACGAGCCTTTGTCACCTCAATCTTATAACTATAAAATTGTGTACTTAGTAGGAAATATTTATGTTGTTGTTGCTAATAAACGTTTACACGAATAAATTATTTGGATGTTTTTGTCCCTACTCTTTAAAGATCGAAACAAGTTAAGATTAGTGATGCAAATAATAAATGGAAGTTGAAACTCGCATACGACTTTCATCTATTTATTATAACGACCTCAAGGTGTACTCATTTTTTCGTCTTGTCTACATTAAACGTTAACTTGCTTTACATCTTAAGTGGAATTTTAATTTTTATCATTCATCCTTCATCCCACAACCGCTTGCATCAAACTGTTGGACATAGACCTCCTCTAATTTCTTCCACATTTCTACATTCTAGGCGGTGTTTATCCAATTTACTGCTATTCTCCTCACGTCGTCACTCCATCCAGTGGGTGGTCTACCTCTACTTCTTTTGTCTTCCCTAGGCCTCCATTCTCTTGGTCTCTTTGTCTATCTATTATCTTATCTGTAGCCCGCGCTGCGAGACATGCCCACCTCCATTTAGTTTTAGCAACTCGTTCTATGATATCGGTCACTTTTGTTCTTTGTCGTACGGTGGTGACATTCTGTCTCTTCTGGTTATACCCAGCATAGCCTTCTCCATTCTTCTCTGTGCCACCCTTAGCCTATTTGCTGAGCTTTTGGTTAGTGTCAACGTCTCACTACCGTATGTAATTACACTGCTCCTATACTTTCCTTTAAGACAGATCAGTAATTCTCCTTCAAGTGCATGTAGTAGTTTGCCGGAGATGATTTAAACGTTCCCCGTCGATGTTTATGCCCTTTGCCCATGAGACAATTTTGGAGGCGTATTCCAAAACCGTTGTAGGAAGTTTGGGCGACAACGTACCTCCTTGTCGGATTCCTCGGTCTATTGGGAACTTATTGGTTATATCGTGGAGCCTTACACATGCAGTTGCTTTGTTATATGCGTGTTATATTATGCTGATATATCTGTAATCTATTCTACATTGTTCCAAAGATGTTATTATCGCATATAACTCTACGGTGTCTAAGGCTTTCTGGAAGTCGATAAATACCAATACAATGGGTTTGATATACTCCACTGTGTTTTCTACGAGGACTTTGATCGTATCTAAATGGTCATTTGTGCCATATTCTCTTCTAAAACTCGCCTGCTCTCGGATCAGATAGAAATCAAGTTTTTGTTCGAGGAGTTCTGTTAATAAGATTTTCATAAACAAGTTATAGAGATGAGATAGCAAGTTTACTGGTTTATAATACTCTAAGTTTGTTACATCGCCTTTCTTGTGGATGAAGATTGTTATTGTATTATTCCATCTACTTCGAGTTGTAGAGCTCTCCAAACATAAGTTGAAAAGGGAGACTAACGATTTTAATAATTCTTCGCCTACCATTTTGACATCTTCTATGACGATTTGATCTTCTCCAGGTACTTTTCTTTTACATATCCTTGAGAGCACTTCTTACCTTTTCCATTGTTATGTCTGGTAGATCTTCTGAGCCCTCATTCATTACTTTTCATCTTATCTGCGATACTTCGTAATCAGGTTCTACGTGTCGGCTTCTGTATAATTCTCTATATAATTTTTCTGTTATTTCCAATCTATATATTGCTTCAAACCCTTTGGCTTACCCTAATTTAAAAATTTCGCTTTTCCCTTGAACTAATTTCCTGGGGAGTACTTCCATATTTAAATTATCTTCGATTGCCTGACGTATATTAGTTGTGTTGTACCATCTTAAGTCTTTCCGCATCTCTTTTGAAATCTCTCTGTTTAAGTTTCTCAACCATTGTGGGTCACGATTTTCTTCCTGGATTTTATTTCTCCTTTGTTTCATTAATTCTTTAGTACAATTGCTTAAGTTCCTTTGCTTCAATTACTGCTTCGGAGATGGTGTCGTTCAGGTTTTGGGCGTCATTAACACTTTGTACTTTGCAGCGTTTTCCGGTGTAATCCTTGCAGCTGTTTTCTTCCTACACGGTGATTACTTCCTGCGCAGGGTCCATTCAGCACCGTAACATCCGTAATATTTCGTTTTCGTCTTGTTATGATCAAATCTATGTCATTTTGTATCTTTCCATCTGGGATTACGTAGGTCTATCTTCTATGGGGTTTCCTTTTAAAGAAGCTGTTCATTTAGTATAAGCTGTGGTGATGCAGGAAGTCATGCATTATTTGTCCTCTTTCATTTTTTCCGTCCGATCCAAATTTCCCAATTGAGGTTTCTGATTCCTCGGCTTGTTTGCTGACCTTCGCGTTGAAATCGCCTAGAAGAAAGGTATAATGACAATGAGATTCTATTAGCGTTATTTCAATGTCCTTGTAAAATCTTCCTATCTCTTCTTCTGTGTGGTCGGACGTACCGTACACTTGGATTATTTGTATTTCATAGTGTTTATTTAATGAAAGTATACTCACTATTTTCTTAGCATGTCTCTTATTGATAAGAATTCCAACTCCTCCTACGGAGTTGTTAAGTTCACCGTTGTAATATAATACATGATCTGAATTAAGTGTCAGTAGTTTGCCTCTCCGTCTTCTTATTTCGCAGAGACCCTCCTGATATTTTTTAACTCTTCTTCAAGTTCCAGTAACTAAGTTACTTCCCATTTGAGGATAACGATCTTATGTTGTATGTTAGGATTTTGAATGTTTTAGTGTGTAGTTTGTATCTGTGGTTGTTTCTATATGTCAATTTTCTGTCCACCATGAGACTGACTGAATGATTTTCAGTGCAAGATTCTAGACCATGCCCTACTTGCCTGGGGGTACTATTGTTTTGAATCTTCATCATATTTGCCAGAGATTTTTGGCAATTAAAATGAAGCGTTTGCCATGCGTGTTGGCGAGTGGTGTAGAATGCAGAATGAATAAAGCAGGGGTTGATGTGATTCAGGTTGGGACAGGAGGAATAAAGAGCTCACGTCGGCAGAGTCGTCAGATCCCTGAAGTAGGTCTATCCTCCATCGGAAACATGGAGGAGTACCCACCCGTTAGCGCAATTTTTATCATTAATTCAAAGCAATTAAAACTTTTGCCTCGTACATAACAAAAGCACCTATAAAATCCAAATGGTAATTAGAATGGAGTATTTGATTTGCAAGATTTCATAGATGGCTGGAAACTAGCAGAGGAACAGTTCTGGAATAGAAGATTTTTCAAAGATGACTTAGAAAGGGTAAAACCGGAAACTACAAAAATATATTATGCAAGAACAAGAAAACTGAATAGCCAAACGTTTTCTGCACATAGTGTTATTTCTGTAAAAATAAAGAACTCAGCAGAGTTAATACCATTTAAGGTAACAACTTCTTTTAGTTTATCCAAATACGAAAAACAAAAATAGACAATGAATTAAATAGTTTGTTTAAGGATAAATTCTTTCCGTATTCACTCACTCCTTTGAGGATATACCTATTTCTAAACAATCTGAATGAATTTAAAAAAGTCAGTGCCTTAAAAAGATGCTTACATAAAGATTTTAACTGTAAAGGTCGAACGTTAGCATGTGCAGTATAGACAGAAGTCAGTGGTTCGAATCTGCAAGGAAACTACTCGTATTCTTTAATATACAAATTCTTCGAAATTATAAACATGCTTCACTTTTTAGCTGGTTTTAGACAGCCTGTTATTTAACTCTCACTTAGACAAATTTCAGAAAATGAAGATGAAGGTACAATGTGATTTTTTAAAAACTCAATTGCAGCAGGCCGTATTCTGACGTAATACGGACAGTTGCCTGCTGCAATTGAGTTTTTAAAAAATCACATTGTATATTTAGAAGAACTATTAACAATTTAATCAATCCAACTTTTTCAATGCTAACATAAATATAAACATTTATTTATTTTGGTTTACTCTAAGTAGCTATTTTTTCACCTATAAATAATAAATAAACTAAAATTTATTATTATTTATTATTTCGGACAGATATTCCCCAAGTTTAGTAGTAACTTCACAGCAACATGATTATTTAATTTTAGTTAATTATAGCTTACGAATATTTAAAGAAACAAATAAAATTGTGCATCTAATGATCTAATAAAATCAAAACAAAAAGAATTCTTTATCGATGGAAAATTTCCATGCGGCCTGAGAAAGGTCTTTGAACGGAACCTTTCCCAACGGAATGCGTTTCGCTGATTGTCAGGTGAATTATTTAATATAAATTTGTTTGGACGCATACTTTTCTATGCTATTTTTCAATAAATATAAAGATGTAGAAAACGGATTTCTTCAGAAAATAATTAAAATAGGTTTATTACATTTCACTTTGCTGTAGACGTTAAGGCTAGAAAAGCAAAAATTATTCTACAAAGGCAAATTAACCTGATTTGCAAAATAAATAAATATTTTGAAGTTCTATTAAAATAATTATAGAGTTCTAATATTATGACTTTGTATACAGTTAAATGCCGGTTTCCTTATTTGTCACCGTAAAATCTTGTCGTTTGAAGACTCACTACATGTTTATTGCAGTTTAAAGAGATACATCTGGTATGTCGTAATTATTATTTCTTTTTTATTAATTGAGTACTTAAATGCATAATGTCTTTTTTGGTGCAGATAAGTTATTATTATTATGTTCACATTTTATTTTTTTTATCACTTTTTGGTAAATCGAACAAAGAAATGAAAAGTTTCTAAACATATAATTTGTAACCAACCGAAATACAACAGGAAATTTAATATAAAAACAATAAAGGTTTAAAATTAACTTAACAAAAATAAACCAGTTGGTCGCCTCCAGATTCAAAGAAATATACCTAGTAGATATTCTTATTCAATGCTAGTAGTAAACACTTTACTCTTTACGTTATATAGGCTTAATGTTCACATTTTTTAAATAGTTTAATATAAATTGGGAAAAAAAATTATCGAAGTAATTTATTCACATAAATTACCTCATATTCATCCGCCAATAAACAATTTCAATTATGTATTAATTAAGATTAATAATATGTATTTGTTTGTCAGAGTTTTTACGTGCTTAGAATCCAAGGACGCTCTCAGATATAAGTACCGTAAAATGGGGTCAATAGAAACAGTTTTCAACTTTGAACGTAAATATCCATCAGTATTATGAGACATATGTAATTGAAACTTACCTAGGTTGATGGGTCTTGCAGTTCTCTAAGCCTATCTTATGTTTTTTCCTTTAATCCTTAACATCAAATTTAAAAAATTAAAAACATGCTGTTTGTGAATAGAGTGAATAGAAACAGTTGTTGTTTTCCATGCTTGCTTCTATTCGACACCTTGCTGGGTCATTTTATTGTCATAGTATTGTTTAAGGATGAATAGAAACACCAGTTTGAGCCATTAAGAAATTTAGTTTTGCAATTACAATTGTCTAAATGAGGAAAAATTACAAAAAAAAAAACTCTGAAAAAAAACATAAAATGAGAAAGAATTAATGAGTTAAAGATTCTCCAGTTAATACAGAGTAAACCCACTAAGATCGTCAGCAAAACTGATCTTGTCTCTTGAACGAGAGGAAGACTTAAGCCCGCCACAGATGCAGAGGTTAGCGTGTGCAGTTTTGAATGTACATTCAAACCCGTGTAAAAAGAATATACTCTTTATTTTCACATACACGTAGCGACTTGTCAGTAGTTTTATTCTAAAGAGTTGTTGCAAAATGTCAGCTGTGTTATCAGAATATGAATCATGTTTAGTGGCAGTAGCGTCCGCTTGCATGCATTATTAAGAATTCCGTCGATTTTATTTTCCATAAACAATGATTGTCTCTATAAATGTCGATGAAGGAACTCATAAAATCACGGGAGTAGTCGAGTAAATCCGACATAATTCGAAATTTATTGTATATGTTGTCAATACACCACCAACAAAATAATAAGTACCGACGGCACTGAATAAAAACGTGTCCATTGTGTTATCTTGCACCACACACGCAAAGTTTTCCCCGTGCATTCAAAACTGTACGGGGAAAAATTCAGGCAACGCCAGGTTTTTTGCGACGGGTATATTGGAATGCGCATTCTAAATAAGTCTACAGGTTTCTACCACACACCATCGGTTTTGAATGCACGGTTTCAACCGTACACGCAAGTCTTGAGGCAAGTCTCTGCATCTGTGGCGGGCTTTAGAGGCGTCAATAGGTGGCATCAGGTTTTTGATGACATCTTCTCTATTTAAAAAAACTCTCTTCATCAGTTGCTGTAAATGTATCAGTGTTAGGAGAGCTTTTGTAAAAAACAGCCAACATAACCGCCGCGTCGTCTTGAAGCTCAATTACTTTGGCAATCTACATTCTGTATACCTTTTTCGTTTTTCCATAAACTTTAACGACTGAAAAATCACCAGGTAGAAGACAACTGTCGGTTTCTTGAAAGTCGCTTACAACATAATTAAGCTCTTCGAAACTGGTAGACAAAATGATATCTGGTTCACTATCTGGAATGGAGTAGCCTGAGTCTTCTTCTGTTGATGATTGATGGGCAGATTTTTTACTTGTCTTTTGTGTCTTTTAGTTTTTGTTTTTTTACTTGTAAATTTATGTTGCTCTGGATCATCTGCCTCCTCTGCCTCCTCTACATCCAAAGCCTGTGTGAGGTATGTTGGGTTTTTGAGTTTCCTGGCAAAAAATTAAAATGGAAATTAATCTCAGCACATTGTTCTAGATGACATCCAGTGGTAAGTGGCTGGCGAATTGTCTCTAATCACGTACTTTTTTCCATCTAAATGTCTCAAAAATGGAAGGGCTACAGACTCAACCCAATCTGAAAATCAGAAGTTGTCGAATCAACCACTCTTAGTTCGATTGTATCTAGAGCCATCACTAGGTCCATCAGGGCCTCCCTCTCGCCAACTTTCATACAGTTGTAGTGATTTGTATACGACATAAGAGGGCAAACATCACCGAGGTCGAGGCTTTGGTAGAGTTAATTACTCTCTCAGAATACTTACATCCTCGTCTAGTAGTAGCTTTGGCTCTACACGGGTCATCACACAGATTAGTTTCGTCGTAATTAACAATATGTGATGGAGGAACTTCTTTAAATTCTGAGTCTAGCCTGGGTGCAGGGTAGGATTGCGAAGACCTTAGTCTGGAAAGCGGTAACAAACTTGCCTAGTGCGACAGACAACCTCATTCTAGGTTGATCTCCATAAATGCCAGCACCGGAGCCTGCATCTGTTTTCGATCCATCTATGAACTACAGTAGATCATACGAATTTACCAATTTGGTATTTGGATCTTAGGTTAGAATATCTACTACACTAGCATTCAAATCTCAAACATGAATTCGAATTTCGAATCCCAAATCTGGATGCAAATCATGATTTTCTATCCCAGATTTAAGTGTCCAATTCTGAATTCAGGTTACAAATATAGTTCGAATCTCGAATGCGAATTAAACTGCACAATGTGATCTACTTTCAAAATTTGAATTTCGGGTACAAACTCGATTTTCGTATTTCAAATTAGGTCTCCGATAAACCTTCTTCAAATTGATAGAAGAATTTTCTGCCTGTGCGTAAATTGACTCTCAAATTCTGTTGCGGTAGCTAGGTACCCCATACCCACACGATGAGGAAAGTTAAGCATCGTTGACTCCGGTCAGTGCTGGGATGGGTGGGCCCAATTGCTCCGTTAATGCGGCACCTCTCCCCCAATAGGACAGGTCACTATGCGAGAGTAAACCAAAAAGTGAGAAGATTTGAAAAAAATACAAAAGTAGGGAGGGAGGCCTTTGCCCTGTAACTATAGGGATGTGTGGATTAATAATGACAATAAAAAAATACGTAAATATGGAATTAAAATCGAAAATACGAATTTTCAAACTAAAACTGAAGATTTATGGATTAAATATGATATCTGGATTCTAATATTAAACATGGCTTAATGAATCGAATTTTGAATTCACAGTCGAGGATTCGAATCTGAAATCTGAATTTGGTGATTCGAATTACGAGTTTTAAATTTGGAGATTTAAATTTCCCCTAAGATCTGTGATTTAAATTTTAGACATCGAATTTTGATTCTCGCTTGTGTGAACTCTTCCTAATAATAACCACAAGCCCCTAAACGCATCCAAACAACGGAAACAAAATTTTCCAGGCATAACCCAAACTGGTTTCGTTGCTTGTTATATTTACTAAAATTCAACGACTGATTCCAAAATTGGCCTTGGTATATAAGAAGATTCAAGGTTAAAAATAAATTATTTTTCAGTCGTATCCGTGTACCCTAGAAGAAAGGGCTTTGGCTTTATTTAGTGTTGAGTGGAATTTTACAAAAAGTGCAATGTATGCAGGTGATCCTTATATATTAACTGGACCTGTTGGTGTTTATGATATACCAAACGAGTCTGTGGGAAAGATTATTTTTGATTGTTTAAGAAAGGAAGATCCTGGTAAAGTAATTAACGTAAGTAGACCTGATACGCTATGTTTGAAACGGAAAAAATATTAAATATAAATAGAAAAATCAATAAATAAATAGTCTAAAGAATAAAGCAGTAAATAAATAAACAGAATTACAAAACCAAAATTATAGTTTTCATTAATAATAATTCCCGAGTTTTAGAAATTTCTTAAAATGTAAACTGAAGGGCCTCAGTTTAAATTTTCTGTTTTTAAATCTTTAGAAGTGGACTTGGTAAATTACATTTATCGTCCAATATTTGTTCATAATTTGAGGGATGTGGGATAATTTTACCATTTATTTATTGGTTGTCATAGCAGCAGGGGAGTAATAACTACTTAGAAGACCAAGCGTACCTACTAGTAATTGTTGCTTCTGTTTCTAGTACTTTTATTAATTAATATCAAATTATTACATCAAAAAGTATTTAAATGTTTAATGATAGTTTAAATCTACAGTTGGAAAAAATTCCTACGAATCAAGGAAGCTAAGCGTATTACTGCAAACCCTAGCAAGCCTCGGGTTGCAATCTTTAAATTCTAGCCGCATACCTTGTTATGAATAACTATAAAATAAACTATAATGTTATTGTTAAGGCGTTAAATTAATAGCATGAAAAGTGTGACTGGGTTATTCCAGACGCTCAAATCTTTTAGATAAACTTTAGCAACTTTTCCTTAAAAGTGCATTCAGCTCTTCTACTAAATACTAAACCACAAAACTAAAATGAAAAGATTTAAAAAATCCTTCTCAGACTGGTGAAGACAAGACTAATATTTCAACTAAACCTGTAATTCCGATTCCACTCTCGATTTACATAAGCTGATTTTAATACAGGTGTTTAACAATATAAAAATAACTGAAGAATAATAAATAATTAATAATAATCAAACTTAAAAAACATACTAAACCCTGAGCAATAAAAATTGTACCACAAAAAAAATTATAGTCATCTAAAAAATTCCTAATGATAGTAATAATAATAATTAAATAATCTTTAATAGTATATTATAGACCAAGGTAGAGAAGACATTTTTCTCAGCCGAGCAGTATTATTTCCCGACATGCGAAGCATGGAGGGAAATTAGTTGCGAGGCTGAGAAAAATCTTCTCTACCGTGGTTTATATACTATTTTTTTCACTACTAGCACCTTTATTCCTTTTAATTAATCATTTTTACATAAATAAAAGATAAAATGACAGATGCGTATATTTATTTCTAAATATCCACAAAAATCAAATAGCCTTGCTTGAAAACGAGGGGAGAGGTTAATTTCAATTGACATTTGGGTAAAATATATTTAAAATAGGCACCTGAGCGCAGAGCAATTGTTTCTATTATTAACCAGTAGTCAATAATAAAAAATTATTGACCACTAGGATAGAAAATCATCTTCTGGGCTCGAAAATAAGGTCAATAATGACATCTTCTAATACTAGTAGTGAAAAAAATAGTTTACGCATTTCCATAAAGTTCTATCGGTACCAGTAAGATAAAGTGCTATTAATTAATAATGACGTTAATTATAGCCTTAAACCTTGATTTTAACGCTGTATACAATTACCTACATAACACATTAAACGAGAATAAAATAATCGATGGGCTACAATGAATCACCAAGCAGTCCTATAATTTAAAGTCCAACATTTTTTCCTTTAATATAAAAAAGCGAAAGAAACAAACCTTGTAAGCTTACTGAAGGAATCCCCAATACTTTAAAATAGTTCTACATTTTTCTAGCAATAAAATAACACAAAGTATGTGTTATACAACTATTACTATATTAATTAAATGTGGTTGTTGCTATGTCAGTCTAAATAGTTGGTTGTTTACTATTATCTAAAAACATTCTTAATTTCGCTTAGTTGAAAGATTTCTTCTAATTATTTTCTTTTAAGGTTGATGCAAATACCGGCGATGTTTTAACGTATGGAAAACTCCTCGAAAATAGTATAAAGTTAACAAAGATATTTAAAAAACTGCTGTTAACAGAAGAAAATATCATTACTTTAATAACTGAGAATAGCATTCATTACATTTCCCCAATTTTAGCAGCATTTTATTTGGGAATTGCAGTGAATCCACTAAATCCAGATTACAAACAAGGTGAGTTGTTCAATGGTTATGCAACACACTCAACGTACAAATATGTCATTATGCTTCTATTAAATAGCAGCAATACTGCTCTTTGTTGTCCGAATTGGTTGGTTCTAGCAAAACTTTTGCAAATGATTATTTTAGCTAGGGTTACGTTTATGCAAAATAAAAGTTCTTTAGTGAAGCAAATAAAAAATGAGATACATTTTTAAAGATATCTTGAAATGTTAACTTTTGTGAACTAAACAAAAACTTCAGTAAAATAATACGACTCTAAGCTAGCTAGTTTCAATTAGTTTTATTCAGTCGAAAATCAAATTAAAGGGAAGCATTTTCCTAACATCTAATATCGACTTACGTATGCTTAATCTGATATATGACTTAATTTTAGGCGAACTTAAACATGCCTTAAGTATATCTAAACCAAAACTAATAATCTGCATGGACAAACTGATCGAAAGAGTCTTTGAAGCTACAAAGGAACTTAAATTAACAACTACCATTTTATTTATGGGTTCCCAAACAACAGATGCTTATAATATAAAAAGGATAGAAGATCTACTAAAAGTAACTCCAGATAACGAAAATTTTACACCTGAAGAGTTTGATGCTGCTAGCCAATGTGCACTTGTGGCAATGACATCAGGAACTACAGGCTTACCTAAAGGAGCATTCATAAGCCACCAGAATTTAATACCAGCTTTAAAATGTTTTATGTGTGTATTATCAATGCCAAGTGTTTTTGAATAAGAATAAACCATGGAAAAATTATTATGGAAGTATTGTATTAGTGGTTTTTCAAATATCATTGTCACTTGACGATTAGAAAGCATGGCCTTCTCTTGTCCAAAAACATCTGGAAAGGTTTATACTAGCAAAGATTTTCTCTTACATATCGAATAGGTATTTACATTTTAAATTTAGAATCAGGCTAGCGTCGCGCTAGTCTTTGGCTTGAATCTCCCGTTATTAGGCAGGATTTTCCTGCAGTCTGAATAACGATATCGAGTCCCGGCGATTATTCGTCGTTGGGCACCAAACTAACGACGCTCTCCTCCGAATATAGTCCTAACAATGTTCTACATGTAAAGGTGGGAGCCTCGACACCGAAAGCTATAAGGAATTACAGATAATACAAACATATTAAATGGAAAATCACATTGTCAAACAAATCAGATATTAATCATGCATTAAAGATAAAATGGTAGCTAGTTAGATAAATAGTTAAAGAAAAAGGGAGATAGATAACCAAAAAATCAAGCTTACCGACAGACACAAAGTAGGTAACTAAAGGTAGGCAAGTAGACGACAAAAAGGCAGACAGCAAAAAAGGGAGACAGACAAACAGGCAATCAAGTAGATATACAAATTCACAGACATCAGATAAACACATAAATAGGTAGTTAGAAAGGTAGGCAAGTAACGAATAGAAAGACAAACAAACAGGCATATAAACAGACAAGCAAAGTAGGCAGAAAATCAGGCAGGTAGGTAGACATGAAAATAGCAGAAATACAATCAGAACAGGCAGACATCGGCATGAGCAGGTAGTTGACAGACAGATGAACTCTAGCTATCATTAAGTAGGTCAACAAAAAAATACAAACAAACAAGCAGGCAATGAGGTAGATGCCTGAGCCGATAGACAAATAAGCAGATAATAGATAAAAACACACCTACATAGGTAATTGGGGAGGCGGGCAGGTAGACAACAAAAAGTAAAACAAATACGAGACATGCTCCAGAAGCAAGTTCCGATGAATCATAAATATGGCAACAATATTGTTTTTTTTTATTCTCAAAATATTTAATTTTATTAATTAATATGCAATTTGGCCTACTTTTCAACATAATCGTCTTGTAAATTCAAAAATTTCTACTAACATGGCACCAATTTTTCTTTCATAGATATCTTGCCTAAATGACTTGGGCCAATCTTGTACCGCTGTTTTAAGTGTATATTAAATCGATGACCCATCAAAAATATTTTCCTGTGAAGAAAATAATAACACGGTTTAAATTTCAATTAAATTTAAATCTCTGCAATAGCTGTCGGCACGGTCTTCTTATCATTCCGTCATTCATGTTGCTTTCCCCGTATGACTTATGAAGATGTTTATGAATTTCTGCCAGCGGAACGTTTTTTGCATTCAAAAACCTATACACCATCTATAAGTAACAACTAGGCAGATTTTGAATCACTCATTTTAAACCAACCTGACTGGAACTGATACAATGTTATTCTTTTGTCGTGTCGCGTCCCTTAAGTTACGTAAAACTTACGGGAATTTATTTTTGGGTTTGCTCCATAAATAAGCAAACAATTAGTAGCCCAAGCAAACAGACAGGCAGGCAGAAGAAACACAGTAGACAGGGAGATAGGTGGACAGGCAACAAAAGCATTTAAGAGAAATATAAACGGATAGGTGACCAAATAGATAAGTAAACGGACAAATAGATAATCTAAGTGCTAGGTAGATGCAAACAAAAAAAATGAAACAAACAAAAAGATAAACAAATTGAAAGACAGGAAGATGCAAACAGAGAATCAGAAAGATAGTCAAGTTAACAGACAAATAAGCTGGTAGATACGACAGCAGGCTTGAAGAAAACAGAAAAACGAAACAGACATATAATTAGGCAGATAGTGAATTAAATATGCGATCAAACAAAGGATTTACAAACACATTAGATACATGGGCAGGAAGATATATAGGTAGCGAAACAAAAAAACAGACTAACAAGCAAGTAATCGTTCAAATGGCTAAGGGCATATCCAAATAGACAGATTAGAAGCTGGGTATAGAGGGAAGGAGGTAGAAGACATCAATACAAATAAACATGTAGGCAATTAAGATAACCAAGCAGATAGACAGACAAAAGACAAACAAGCAGACAGGGTAGCAATCAGATAAACAGCAAATGGATAAAATGACATGGATGGAAGAAGAGAAAGAATAGTACCTACTTGTTATTAGCATGTTGACTTAATTGAAATCTTCTCCAAAAATATTATACTTACTTCGTTTACCTACTTAGTTTTTAATTCTTTCTACCTTTTGGTGTAAGGAATTTCGTTGCCTGGTACTGTTTTCCAAACTTTCCTCCATGACTTTCCATCCTTCGTCATTTGTCTTACGTCTTCTTATTTGATTTACTTTCTTTATAATCGTTATTTTGTTTAATTCTCCTACCTGCTTGCTTTACTTTTGTTGTTTATATTCTTTGGTATACTTCTACTACCATTCTATCTTGTTTTATTCTAAGGAGATGTCCCAGCCATATCATCTGGCTTTGTCGAATGTTTATTTCTGTGGTGATTATTTATACCAGTTCCGGAAACGATTACTGTCCTATCCTATTTCTTTTTATTTGTTCTTGTATCTTTCTTGAAAATCTCATTTCGTTGCTGTTTGGCCTGCTTTCTTGTCTGTTATTTAATACCCAGGACTAGGATGAGATGAGTAGAAGATTGTTGGTTTCACTACTTTTTTGATTATTTCGATTTTTGTCTTAGTCGATCGTTCGAAAGGTCACACTATACGGGGTGTATCAGAAATAAGTACATTAAATTTTTTTTGTTGTGGAACTCGCCAAGAACTACAACATTTCTTATTATTTTTTTTAAATCTCACATTTATTTTGTATTTTGCCCCCCTTAAAATAACGGGTTGTTTAGGTATTTTCATAAGTAATACCACAAGTTACTAGAATATTACCGGCACTTTTTGCTGTCATGATCACGACTGCTTGTTGCGACGAAAACAACAAGCAAGAGTGATCATGACGGCAAAAATTGCCTGTAAAATTCTAGTCGCGAATGGTATTCGGCATGACAATTCCTCGAATTATAATGAAATTACTGAAATACCTGTCACTCAAAAAATTTTGACAGACGTCGTCTCTAAGCAACGCCGCTAGCAGTGAAATTGCCAGTGTAATTCGATTGTGATTGGTTCAATTCATCAAAATACTGTGATTTAATTGGATGACAGATTATGAGTGAAATTGTCACTTACAATACCACAAGTGGTCAAATTTATGTTTTGTTGTAACATCACAAATGTTCCTTGTGCTTGCATATGAATATCACGAGTGCGCAGGAACACGAGTGATTTTACAGCAAAAGTAATCTACTTAACTTTGACCACGAATGGAATTTGAGGAACTACTTATTGAACGAAAAAAAAATCATTTCCATCGAATCATTTTTCATAAATTAGTCCGGATTCAAGTTTGTTTACATGAAAATTGTCCTCTGTGGGATATAACTAGCAATAAACTGTTTTCAAAAATTGTCGCTTCATATCACTAGTGAAAATTGTCGATACAATTCGTTTTGATTGGCTCAAAAACGGAAAATAATCTTGCATTAATTTTGATTGGCCGATTTTTGACAGACGATATATGTGTTGAATAGGCAAAATAATGAAATACTGCTAAGCTTAATTTTTAAGTAAGTTGATTTACTATGGTAACCAAACTTAAGTTTTGTGCAGGACATGATTTTCATTGGGCGGGTAATGAAATTTGTGACAAATCTTTAACTAATTTTATCACAAAATCTAAAAAGTATACAAAATAAATTATTAAGATTATTCTTTCTGATACACCCTGTATATGCGATTTTTGAACAGCATTGAAGTACGAGGTTTTTGTAATTAAAAGCATATAATTCTCAAATGGCTGTTTCAGACACCCAAATTATGGTAACATACAACCCAACGACGTAACAGTAACGGTTTTGCCATTATTCCACATGTTTGGCTTAGTAATCCACATGTCCGCGATTATGAATTCGATGAAATCCATCGTGATGAACAAATTCAAACCGGAGTTATTCCTACAGTGCATCCAAGAACACAAAGTTACGAAATTATTTGCAGTGCCCCCTCTCGTTCAGTTTCTCGTCACAAGTTCAATGGTAAATGGATATGATATCTCGACTCTTAAAGACATTATAGTCGGAGGTGCACCAACTTATAAAACTGTATTAACTGAAGGTAAAAAAAGGTAGAATGGTACTAGAACTAATTAAAATCTCGTTAGTTACTATAATTTTTTTCAGGCTCAGTAAAGTTAAAATACGTCAGTCGTATGGATTAACCGAAGCAAGCGGATCTATAACCATACAGCTTCCAAGTAATAACAAAACGAATAGTATAGGTGTTCTTCTGCCGGGTGTAATAGCTAAAGTATGGAATCCTGAGACTAACGAAGCCGTTGGTCCTTTAAATGTCGGAGAAATTTGTTTTAAAGGATTAATGCTTACGAATGGATACATCGGAGACGAAACTGTAAATAAGGATTGTATTGACGAATATGGGTTTTACCATACGGGAGATTTGGGATTTTATGATAAGGAAAATAATTTTCATATTGTCGATCGAATAAAGGAAGTAATTAAATACAAAGGATGGCAGGTAAATAAATATAATATAAATAAATATATTTAAAAAAATGTGTCTTGGTAATGACGTTCCAGGTTCCGCCAGCTGAACTAGAAGCTTTGATTTTAACACATCCTTCAGTAAAGGACTGCGGAGTTATTGGAATTTCTGATGAGAAAGCCGGACAGTTACCACTTGCTTTTATTGTTGTTCGGGATGGTGTAGATGTTAGTAAACAAGAGATTATTAATTATGTTGCAGGTGAACTCTACCAACTGCAAGTGTACCTTAAAAATCTCAAAGTTAATGTTTCAGAAAGGATTTCCATTCAAAAACAGCTACATGGGGGTGTCATTTTTACAAACGAAATACCGAAAAGTTCTTCGGGAAAGATCCTGAGACGGCAGTTAATTGAAATTTATAAGACTTTACACTAACGAAGACCTATTAATATAATTGCACTGTTTTCCAATAAAAATGGGTTGGTTGACGATAGAAAATGAGTTGCCTTTTTATGTCGAAATTCACTTGCAGTAGAATCTGACCTGAGATCACAATGTCCAAGGTGTATCAAATTCTTCTGTAGTTTACGGGTAGAAATTTAAATCGGAATTTGAAATTCTGAATGGCAAAAATTCGAAGATCAAGGACAGTAATCTAACTACAAGCTACGGATCAACGTCTTACTAAGCACTACTATAAAAATTTGGGCATAAGCATGGTTCTAAACTATGTTTCTTGTATAATAAACACACTTCTAGAAATTCTTCAATGAATTTCATTTACATTTATGAAAAAGGGTTTTCTTTAACTGTAAAAAAATTTCTTCTGAAACTTTATGTGCAAAATGTCCCACTATGATCTAGACTACCTTATTTTACCTTGTACTATTAATGATATACTGTAAAACTATTTCACATTAGTTGCTATTAGCAACTTAAAGAAAATGTGTGTACCTGGTCCGCGAAATATGTTTAGCGCCCTCTGGATCTTCTTGGTCAAAGCACTAGCTAGAGGCTATTTAAATACATAGAAAATAATGGAAACTTACACCAACCTTACATACAAAGTATGGTTTGTTTATTTAAATATTTAAAACAAGCGAGCATATTTATACGTTGTACTATTTTAACATTTTTAGTGGCAAACAACGGGAACTTACACGGACCTCAGATATAATATATAGTTTACTTAGCTTAATATTCAAGATAAAAAAATGTATCACATTCGAAAAATGTTAAGGCAATGAATTTAAATAATATCCACACCCAACAGGGATTCATACTGAATTCGTCTATAAAATATAGTTCTCCTACTTTGATACTTAAGGCAAAATAGTTATCGTTGGCCGGATAATGTTATGTTAAAAGTACCCCTAGACTTACTGCTAATTTATTGTCTCTGATCGCCTTCTGTTATTATTTTTAAATTTATTCAATGCAATGGTAACTGAGGTTATTCTCAAAATATCTTGCGTGATTTTTTAATTCTATAGGTATATATCTTAGGTTATACTTATGAGAGTTAGTAACAGGCCATCGCCATTGGCGTAGGCTTGGACCATAAGAAGAAGAAGAAAAAGAACAAAGAAACCTTGTGTTACATAGTAACAAGATACACAAAGATAACCAACTTGAAGTACTTTCAGAGTATTAAATAAAAAGTAATACCTACTAGTTAAAATAAGTATCTCCCTCTCTCCAAGTACCTTTCTCAACAAGTATCTTAATCACCGGTTCTACTAGTCGTGCTACAGAGAATTTCAGATCTTCTGATAACCAGGATATGTAATATGTATGCTATTAAAATGCACTGTACAAAGTAGGTAACATATATAAACTATTAAACTATTTGCAAAAGTGTTGAAGGCTTACCAAGGAGCTCGTTTGTATTGTAGACTATGGAAAAATTGCTTGATAGGCACAACAGGGATGGTTCAGTGACAAACTTCACAAACTTACTAGAAAGGCGGAGAAACCTCTGAAAAAGAAAACAAATTGTTTTAGTATCCTGTTGGACATTCACTTCCATTTCAGCAATTCTTAGAGATCGTGAGTTGGAGGGAACATGCTGCAGGAAAATAGACTGCACATGCTTGGAGAAAGAATGGCATATTGCTCACTGCTAGATAAGACCTTGACGCTTCAGGATGCCCGCAGAGAGAATTTCTCAGAAAAGCCATCTTTATGTCGTAATCTGCTTTTGATAATTAAATGAAATCTGCACGAATGATTCTTATGAATACCAAACGATTCCTTATGATATTTTATAGTTTCATTCAAAATTTCATATAATTGTTCCTCTAATAAATGTTAAAATCTCACTTCGAAGTGGAAACTGCTAAGGCAGGATGTCGTAATCTGCTGAAGATAATTAAATGAAATATTTTTCTTTCTGTGCCTTATGCTTTCTAAGGACGTTGGCAAGGGGGTCAAAGCCACATTTTTAAACGACTTGACATCGTGAACTTTGTTATATCACCCTTATACTAGGGAAATGTGTTCTCTGTAGTGGTTTTCCGTTGCCTTCTGCAGAGTTTGTGGGCATGTATTAAGTGTATACTTGTATAGTCTGTTGTTACTATCTGAAGTCGACCACTCCGCAGACGCAATCGTTACTTGTGACCAAACGATTAAATTGCTTCACTCGGTCAAATATCGACCCCAAACAGTGGGAAATTCTTTGTAAAAATACTTGCCACTGCGTGAAATTCGAACCCAAGACTCCTACCTAGGAGCCCAGCGCTCTTACACTGCGCCAACGAGCTTTATGAAATGAAATCTGAGGTATCTAAATAACAGGAATGATTCGCATGAATACCAAATGATTTGCTATGCTATTCTATGGACTCACTAAAAGTTTGGAGGCAATTCGTTGGCAAATAATACTAAAATTTAATTTTGAGTTTATAACCATTCATAAACGGCAGCCATGCTTATACGAGGTGGCTTACACAGCAATCCTCTGAAATTAATTTAACCAAATTGAGGTGACGCACGAATATTTAGTATCTATACTAAACAGTTTTATGTTTATATTTTTTCATATCCATATTAAAAATGTTAAGACAATTGTTGCTGGTATAATGTTAAAAACTGACTTCGCGTATTTCTAAATACATAATTTAGGATGGGCGTGCTCCACGTGAATGTCCGTGTATTTTACAGAATATTTATTCAGTTCTACCTGCATGACAGCGTTTATTTTTCCTTAGGAAACTAGCTACATCAAATTTACTACCTGAAAATTCCTTAAGTATATTAACGGATTAAAAGCATACTAGTATTTGATATGCCCTATAATAAAAAAAGTTGACATGACAGTGTAATTTGTATGTATTATTCTACAGTGTTAATGTGTTGTTCATTGGAATTTCTAATTTGTTTCAAATACTTCCTGCTTATGTTTAAAATTCTACAACGAAAGTACATAACAGATAAAAAACCAATTTAAATTTGTATGCAGTACATTTGATTTATTATTTACTGGTAGATCAGAAAATTTTCAATCACATTTTCACAGTCTGTGAAACATCTACCTTTTATATTTAGCGAAATTACACAGAAAAGTGCAATGAATGTAAACGATCCTTATATTTTAACCGGACCTACTGGCGTTTACGATATACCAAATGAGTCGGCCGGAAAATTTATCTTTGATCGTATAAAAAAAATAGATCCCGCAAAAATTGTTACTGTAAGTATTTTTATTCTGTTACATGCCTAGTAAATATTGCATTTATATGTATGTGTATATCTGTAACCTCCTATACCTTTCGGTGTCGAGGCTCTACGCGTGCAATGCACAACCCGGCCAGTTTCTTCGGGTTACGAAGTTGGTGCGCCGTTTATACCTACATACCGAACCATGTGTATGTATGTGTAAGACCTTGTTATTCTACCTCCTAGGCCCATATTGCATTTGTATCAAAAGTAAATCACAGAAAGTGGATTATAATTCTCGACCATTGACGGTCCACGGTGTGTAATATACAATCACTAATACTTGTATAAATACGATTGATTTAGATTAACATTTATTTAGGGTCTGAATGAATTAATATACTATTAATAGATTAACAGAAGAGATTTATTGTTAAAATAATTAATCCTTATTATTTTACTTTACTGTTAAGATTATGTTTGAAATGACGTCTTCTTTTTGTTTTACTGAGTCTGAAAGTTTGGTCTGATTATTTTTTTCAGGTTGATGCTAGTAGTGGCAATATTTTAACTTATGGAGAACTTTTAACGAACAGTATGAAACTAGCGGAAGTTTTTAAATCTATGCATTTAGTGAAAGAAGATAACATCGCTTTAATAGCCGAAAACAGCATTGATTATATTATTCCAGTTCTCGCAGCGTTTTATTCGGGTATTGCATTGAGACCACTAAATCCGGGTTATAAACAAGGTGAGGTACTCTATATTTAGGCAACACATTTAATACATAGATAAAAGATATTTACGATACAAGTGGGATATGACTTGTTTGATTACACAACTCGGTTATCGCCTCGTTGCGTAAATTTCAAACGCGTATCTTAATAATGCATTATCACATGTACATGTGTTGTACAATATTTTATCTACGCCCGCACACAATCTAAAAAACGTTTTTAACAAGTCGAAAATTAATTCAAATACTTAGTAGTTGTAAAAATGGACGAGTCCATGACGACCATAGTTTAAAAACAGTATCGTAATTAAGTCCATTATCGCACGCAAAATGAGTGCGTTAATGGACATATACCTCCCGGGCGTAGATAAACAAAAATAAAACTCCACAATTTTATAGAACTGTTGCTTTACGTAGGGGCGTTCTCAGTTTTGGTTATTCTTTAGTAAGGTTTTATGTTTTTTTTTAATAACAACGTATAATCTTCTTATTAATTCTTATTGTGCTAAATATATATTTTTTTACGTAAACTGTCAGGTTTGAGAAAAACCAGAATAAAATACGAAACTACCAATTGTTTTATCAATTTTATTCATTTAAAAAGCAACTTAAAAAAGCGAATTTTCGAAATATAGACAAATAACCTACGCAGTAGTCGATGTTCATCGTTGGTATAGCAATACATATAGCGTATCTTAATTAATCGTAGTCTCTGGCGATAAAAATAAGTCGAATTGGGATGATTTGCCTCTATACAAAGAACACCATCAGCATCATCACATGGAGCAGATTCCTGTGGATTAATCCTACAATATGCCAAGCCCACCCCATGCCAATAAGGTGTGAATTGGTTTTTTTGCGATAAGGGGGGGGGGTTGGGAGCACTGTATAACGTTAACATGTCTGTGGCGCCCGCCGCTCGACACCGCCTCTACAGTGCAAGGTAGTTAATAAGCCACATATCCAATGGGAGTTGGATATATGACTGAGATGATTAAGCATGTTTTATCATTTTATGCTGACAATATTTCTAGTACTACAACTAATTTCCTAGGTTTATTATATGAAACGCCTCAGAGTAGACAGGCCTGCCATGTTGCATATTACTACTTTATGCTAGTTTAGTCCAATCGTTATTATTATCATTATTTAAATTATTATTTTCATTATACTTCACAGGTATATTCCTTGGTTCCTTATTTTTATTGTTATTGTTCTTCTGCATTAATCTTCCAAATGCCTTCTTCATCTACTTCAATTTCCTCGTTATCTGATTCTTCTCTTGAGTCGTATATGCGGTTTATTTCCTTCTTTATCGTAATTAATTTTGTTTCTTGCCCATTCTTTTCAAGTTTGTTGTGGTATGCCCGATTGCTATATATCTTGTTTCGTGTTGTTTTCCAAGTGTAGTAAAGCTTTCCCACTTTCATTATATCTGTTGTTAGACTATATCCTGCTTTAATTAGTGATCTTCTTGCCTTAACATGTGTGCCCAATATTTTAGTCGTGCTGCTGCTAATTTTTTAGGTTTTGTTTCCTCTCTAGTACTTCATGTGCGGTTGGCCATTCGTCCTGCATTCGTTTCGGAATCGCTAACTTCCCGCACTTGTTATGAAAATAACTATTCCCATTTCATTATATCAAATGCCTTTAAAATGCTTTAAATCGATAAAGGCTAGTTTTATATGTTTGTCTTTTCGTATCATCTCTTTGATGATTAGGCGAAGTATGAGGATAGTATCTCTTGTTCCAGTATGTTTTCGAAAATCGAATTGATTTTCTGTTCTCTTCTATGTTTAGGATTTTCCTATATTATTTTTTACGTTTCCCCGTTACCTCTTACTTAGTTACAGTAACGTGTCGGGACATTTCCTTGCCAGTGCTTCCTGTCTTAGGTTATAGGTTATACCGCTTTCACTTAGTCGTCAGAGACTCCTTAGTGGAAATAGGGTGCACCGGGGAAATGTAAGGCTGGATTTTGTGTCTTAGAGGCTATAAGTTCCGCTTATCCACCCCTTACACTCCTGTCTACGACTATTTGACTAATATTTCGTATTTATTGTGAGGTTATTTTTCAGTTAGTTTAATTATGGTGGTGAAAATTATGAAAAATGGGATGTGATCTTGATTCGTATAGAAAAAGGAAACAATGTGTTTCTGCTTTAAGCTCCAGTTCAAATATTTCAAATATAACCAATAATTTGATTTTGACATTAGCAAACGGCATATACCTGAAAACAAAATTAAAAGAGATATGACATTACAAACCAAAGTCTATTGCGAATGAGTTTTCATTTGAACGCCCTTTACATTTAAATGTTATGCGGGTTGTCGGGAATACACGAGCATAACTCGGGTCTGTTCAGAAACTTTTGCAACATGAGGCGATCTATATGTATACTTAATCTGAAAATTACATTTAGGAGAACTTTCACGTGCCCTGTCTATTTCTAAACCACAATTAGTCATCTGTACTGAAAAAGTGTTCGAAATGGTCCTTGAAACGACAAATGACCTTAAGATAATTACCACCATTTTGCTTATGGGCCCACAAACCACAACTACTTATAATACAAAAAGAATGGAAGATTTAATAAAAGTAGCACCAAACAATGAAAATTTTACACCTGAAGAATTTGACGCTGTTAGCCAATGCGCTCTCATTGTCACGACGTCGGGAACTACCGGCTTCCCAAAAGCAGCATTCGTAACTCACCAGAATTTAATACCATCTTTAATAGGTTACGCGTGAGTATAAGTCAAGCCTTTCTGTTACATACTCAGCATATTATATTTTTTATCGTATCATTGATTATAAAGACAACTTTATATTACACTTTTATTAATAATTATATACAGGGTGTCTCTAAACCTACTGCCATAAATTTACCAGCCGATTCCTGACGCAAAAATAAGTCGAAAATGTCTATAAAACTTTTGTCCTAAACAGCTCCATGTGGAAGCTACAAGTCTTTGAAAATGGTGTTGAAAAAACGGAAAACAATTGCATTTTAAAAACGGTTTGAGATAAAAAATTGAAATTTTGCAGGCGGTCTAACCTATTGAAGGTATATACTTCCTACTACATTTTTTTGTAAATTAACCAGGGACGGCTCGAATGGGGGTTATCGCATTTTTCTTGTAACCCGTTTTTCTTAACCTTTTGTTTTTTTCCATTTTAGTTTACAGATTTGTATTCCCTGCTGCCTAATTAACAAAACAGGTACTCTTGTTTCAACTCGCCTGGACTAACCGTTTCCTATAAAATTCAGGTTTTCTGTTTGTCTGAGTGTAAAATGCAGTGATTGTGATTTTAAATTCAAATCAATAAAAAGCATGTGATAGAATAGTAGGAAGTTTATACTTTCAATAGGTTAGACCGCCTGCAAAATTTCGATTTTTTTATCTCAAATCGTTTTTAAAATGCAATTGTTTTCCGTTTTTTCAACACAATTTTCAAAGACTTGTAGCTTCCACATGAAGCGGTTTAGGACAAAAGTTTTATAGACATTTTCGACTTATTTTTGGGTCAGGAATCGGCTGGTAAATTTATGGCAGTAGGTTTAGAGACACCCTGTATAACATAATAGCATAGCAACTCCGGCTTCATAATTCGTTAGTTACATAATATAAACAAACTGTTGCCAATGATACGATAAAGCTTGAAATATAACTCGAATATTATGCGATTTAAACCGACTCCGACGTTGCGTAGTTGACTCGGCTACCGCCTCGTCACCTAGCAACGTCCTCGTCTATTATAAATCGCATAATATTCTTGTTATATTAATAGCTATAAAGTCATTAGTCGGCATTCTCCCTTCATATTTAAATTTAACATCATGTTTAATTACCATGGCAATATTGTGTATCTCTGTTATTCAGATAAAAACAATAAATAATGCTATATATTTTATGTTTACGTTAAACACGACCAACGCAGTGATGAGAAGCAGCACTATGCTGATTCTCCGCCGTTTAGAAATAGTTGCTGTTTGTAATAAAGGTTATTATTATTATTATTATTATTATTGTTAGAGACAACGTTAAACATGAGGTGAGAATACGGCCGATTTTGGTGAATTGGTAATATCATTTGGACCTGATAAACAAAAAATGAAAGAATAAATAGAATTTTATCATGCTGCTAAATTAAATTAACAACAACAGTAACAAGAGAGAAAGACGGGGTCATTAGAAGATTAAAAGAGTGGAAGGGAGGGACAGAGAAAACGAGAAAGAGAATGCTCCTTAACGATATTTCGACTTGCACTGGGGTCTTTCCAAGGGTTATGTTTCATATTTTTATTAATTGAACAGCGTTAGTGGGGGATAGAGAAAAAGAAAAAGATAGAGCGTGAAATATAGGTAAATATAGAGAGAGCGAAACAGGGTGAATGCTGAATACCGATGTTTTGACTTGCATTTGGAAACTTCCCTAAGTTTTCTAATTTAATTTAGACGATTAATTACCACATCAATCCCTTAAATATTTAAACAACCCGTTTATATATTTTTCAAACACAAAAATGCACTATCTAACTATTCTTTGGATCAAATACTGGGACCTATTACTGGAAAGATAACACAATTTCCTTTAATTTTACATCATGCAGTAAACTAAGTAATTACAAAACGGGAAAATTGTTAAACTTCTGGAAACTGTGTACTCATACTAATTAATTACTGTTTCAGTCACCCAAACTATGGTAACGTACAACCCAATGACATAACAGTAACAGTTTTACCACTGTTTCACATGTATGGCTTAGTAACCTATATTGCTGGTATTATTAATTCGATGAAATCCATTATTATGAGCAAATTCAAGCCGGAATTATTTCTACAATGCATTCAAGAATATAAAGTGACAAAATTATACGCAGTACCCCCTCTCCTTCAGTTTCTCGTCAAAAGTTCTTTGGTGGAGGAGTATGACATCTCGACTCTTAAAGACATTATAGTGGCAGGTGCATCCATGCACGAAACGTTGTTAGCTGAAGCTAGGAAAAAGTAAAATGACACAAAAATCCAGCAAACTTTTCGTTCAGCAAGTTACCATGGTATTTTTCCAGACTAACTGGAGTCGAAATACGGTTATCATATGGACTAACCGAAGCAAGCGGATCGATAACTATGCAACGTCCAAATAACACCAAGCCTGAGGGTAATGGTGTTTTTCTACCTGGTGTAATAGCTAAAGTATGGAATTCCGACACCAATGTATCAGTGGGTCCTTTAAAAGTTGGAGAAGTATGTTTTAAAGGTCCGATGCTCATGAAAGAATATATCGGAAACGAAACTGCGACCAATGACTGCATACAAGAAGATGGGTTTTATCATACGGGAGATTTGGGATTTTACGACAAAGAAAAGCATTTGTATATTATTGATAGAATAAAGGATATAATCAAGTACAAAGGATGGCAGGTGGATATGGAATATTAAATAAATTTCAGAATGCTCCGTGAAAATTTGCGTTTCAGGTTCCACCAGCCGAACTGGAAGCTTTGATTTTAACACATCCTTCAGTAAAGGACTGTGGAGTTATTGGAATTCCTGATGAAAAATCCGGGCAACTACCACTCGCTTTCGTGGTTACTGAGGAAAATACAAATGCTGATAAGCAGGAAATTATCGATTACGTTGCAGGTAGATAAATTAGAAACTTTAATAGCTAAATCATGTAGGTATTAATTAACTCTAAAAGCAAAACATGAATGTTTCAGAAAGGATTTCCGTTCAAAAACAATTACATGGAGGTGTCGTCTTTACAAATAAAATACCAAAAAGTCCTTCGGGAAAAATTCTGAGAAGACAGTTAATTGACCTTTATAAAGATTTGCATTAACGGATTGTTATTCAATAAAATAAAGGGTTGTGGTTAATCGAAAATATGTTAGGTTATATGATTTGCAAACACCATGTTTCAAACCTCAAAACATCAAAATGTGCTGATTTTAACAAGTTGAGCCTGAAAGTTCTAAAACAGCCAACATACATTACATCTCAAAATCACTATGTTTTTAAATTATTACCTATAAATTGTAGGGAAGTTTAAGCTTATCATAGTTACTTAAGACAATATAATAATAATTAAATTTAACCGTTAAGTGGTTAAATGATTTTTGCACCAGAACAATGTGCATTTATTTTGATGGCACATTCACGTAGTATCGACATGGTTCCTGAAGCTACAGTTGTATTCGTACATTTAACAGTTTCATTTAGCTATTCCAGATGTAAATTTACATTATCTAGCGTTTGTGAACTGCAGACATTATATCATTAAACGAAGCGTTGTATTTTCATAGGCAAACCTTCTAGAAGTGTATTGACTAATTATCCCTTCAATCATATTCAAACACGAATAAATCAAAGTTCTAAGAAATCAGCTACGAAGTTATCATAACTTGTAATTTTTTTTTGATTAAGCTTATTGGCGTCGGTTGCTACGATCAGTAGCCTTCTATAGTTAATCCTACTTAACCTGCACGGATTCCAATGGCAACCACGTTCCAGACTGAGGTATGTTCATGGTCAGATCTGAACCCGAGACCTCTCAATCGTAAAGCCAAAACATTTTTAAAATGTTAAAATTTATAGAGTCTGACTTATAGAATATTATTAAAACCTGCTTCGTATATTAATTTTTTAGTCCAGAGAATGGTACCAGATGCTACGTGCATAGCAATGACATTTGTGAGTTTTTGTGATTTCAAAATATTGCCAACTGTGCAGAGTGGCGTTAATTTCTAGTTACACCGGCTGTAGTAAGATAGTAAACTGACTAACATTTGAACTGGTACTCTTATAAGAACATACAGGGAATTTTTCTTTTTAGTATACATATCCCCTATGTATACTTTTATAATAAACGCAAATAGGCAACCCACTATACACTATAAACGTCACGTCACGTGGTGCGCAAATAAAAAATAAATCAAAATTAGTGGAATATCAACATAATTTTAATTCAACGATTATTTTAAAACATAAAATATCAACAATACAAAACAGAAAGGAAAATAAAAACAGCAACAGTTAAAGACTAATTTTTTGACATTAACTTAATTTGATGATTTTTGCCACAGCATGCTAAATTTTTAACGTTTATAGTGTATAGTGCGTTGCCTATTTGCGTTTATTATAAAAGTATACATAGGGTATATGTATACTAAAAAGAAAATTTCCCTGTATAAAAGTACTTAATCGGTACTTTTTGAGTAACGTCGTCTTGCATAATTGGGAAACACGTTAGGATACAGAAGTAAAAGAATAAAGTTTAATTAACGAATTGTAAATGTTTTAATAAAAAAAAATAATGAAATCTCCATCTTCATATTAAACAAAGCGTTTGTTCTGGAACGAAATGCTAGCTGCTGGGATATTTTTATCCCTACTTCTAAAACGAAGCTGCTGGTGTTGTTTCGAACCACTCCTCGCAATCTTATCAACTCAGGTAAACCATACGTTCTCTATGGGTCTATGAGATTAAAATTCAGAGAGTTTATTGATCAATCCATGGGCATGAAATTATTCTTTTCAAAAATACATTAATCTTCCTGTTCCTATGATGGGGTCGTTCTATCACCAACGAACACAAAACCAACCTCTATTTAATTGGCAAATGGCAATACTATAGACTCCAAATACATCATTAAAACACCTAACACGATTCATTATAGCATTTCCAAGTATAACCAATTTAATACAAGTGTTAGAAATACCTTTCCTAACCTTGATGGTACGTCATATAGTTTTCAGTACAACGTTTCGCTCCATTTCTTTACATTCTTACTCTTCCGTCTGCTATGTAGATAAACTCTTGCCTCGTTATTAAATCAACAACGACTCGAGTCTTCAGTATTCTAATTTTCATGTTGGTACATCCAGTCGAACCCTCCTCTTTTGTGAGCTTTAGTTAACAATCGACATTGTCTAGAAGAGCTGGACTTGCCTGGTAGGGTCTTCTAATTATCTGGGTGGACGCTTAAGTACTATCTGTTACATTCAATAGCCGATTTTGGGAAACTCTTGCAGTTGAAATCGATTCCTTCAGCACCGAAGCATAACAAAACTGTTGTACAGCAATTTTACCCGATACCGTACCTACGTCGGACAGATCCAGTATCATTAAATAGCATTCAAACTCGTCTGACCACAGTGTGGCTCACATTGAAACGGGCAAAGACAATTCTTAGTTATTCACAAATTATAAGCATTCTCACAACTGGTTTCGACTAGTCAGTACTTAGATGCCTTAGTGGCATCCCTAAAAAGCTGTCAACAGCTGATGTCATATAAAAAATCAGATGAAATACATAAGCTTACTAACACAGACCACAAATTAATTGAAGAACTTAAAGGTAAGAACAATATGAAGGGTACACTTAGATTTACCGTAGAATTTTAAAAAATAAAAGAGCTGTAGAGGGAGTCGGCATCATATCAATAAAAATTTAAAAACAACATAGAAGACAGTCGCTATATATACGGAAGAATACTGCCTATATGAGTGCAGAATAACAAATACTACATTTACTTGCTGTATACAACCCGAAACAATGTAAACCAAGAGCTGAAAGAAAACAATTTTATAATCTAAACTATTCCTACAAACTACTTTATGATTAAAATGGGAGACTCCGTATTTGCAACAACATCATTTCAGTAGTCAAGCTGTCACGTGCTTATCCTGCACTACGACATTTAAAAGGGTGATGATAAAGTCCCTAGGCGCGCGGCTAACAAACAGTGGAAATGGCGGAGTTCAAAACGCTACATTCTTTTAAAATAGGGGTAGTCTTAATCCGGTTGAAAATTGGGCGCCACCACGGGGTCAGCGAAAGATGGTTAAGAAGAACGTATCGTAGATGGTCCCTCGAGAGCTCGGGGAGGGGGGGATTGGGCGTGACTGCACCCTACTGTTGGAGGTACTTACCCTTGCTTACTGAAATAAAAGACAGCTACTGCTGGTGGTTAGGCTCACAATGCTGTACACAAATATTAAACAAAACACAATACACAATAAACACAAATAAAAGGCAAGACTGAATTGGCAATGAATTTTAATGAAAGTAAAATTATTATTCAAGACATAATGACACAAAAGGGGTTTATAAATTCAATTTTAATTTACGTGAAGCGAGACGATTAAGGGATGTCACATTTACTTGAGTTAAAGCAAGAAAAATAACTAATAGCTAGACTCCCTTAGCCGTGGTTAAAGAACGATGATAACAAAACTTAAGGTAGTTGGAGCCTGAAGTAAAATCCACAAGATTTTAATAATCGTTGGTGTACAGCTAGATTAAGTATTGCTCGATGTAAATCCAAAATTTCAGCCAACTTGACCATTTCCGATCGGCGTTATTGTACTCCAAATTTGGAAGATTTAACATGGCGAGTATAGGGAAACTCAAGAAATCATCTACATAATTGCCTCTAGAATCGCGAAAACCCATAAGCTTTTGACTAAAAACTAGGGGGAATATAAACGAAGGTCTGGGAAAAAACTAGTTAAAAAAAAACATGCATGACCATCTGGTTTCAAAGATACCGGGTGTTTGACTTAAGAAGCGAACATAGGGAAATAGCATGGAAAATCGTACATATGCAGATTCCTGCTCCCCGTTTGAGTTGATAGGATTGATAGTGGTATCAATCGAAAGACAAAAAAATTACGCTTAATTTGATAGCACTCTACTTAAATTTGTTGCTTATTTAAGAAAGAAATAGCTTAAAAACTGCAATAAATAATTTGCATTTTATTCACAAAAAGCAGATCAAATTTGAAGTTTCTTTATGTCAAAATAAATTTTATTTTCTGTCAGTTATAAATTCACGTATCTACTTAATCACGATGAATAGTAATGATGATCATTTGAATGAGGAAAGGGTATTTGTTGTTAAACATTTTATACTGGCATCAGTTTTCACACAGTTCGTGATTTGCAAACCATCAGCTGTTGCGATACCTAGCAGAATCAATAGATGGCATTGCTCTCATGATACAACCAAGGCCCGCTGAATTAATATTACATATAAGGCCTGCCCACTTCATTTAGCCAAGACGCAATTAGCAAGGACGCAGGCGCCATTTGACGTGAACTATACATTTGTTCTACCAACATAGATTGCAACAAAAAATTCAAGACAACCAGGTATCTGATGATTGACACGACGTTGAAGAAAGTTGGCTAAAATAAAGAACAAGCATCATAAATATGCAGTATTGGGAACACAAACAACGAATAGAATACCAAAACAACAGAACCCGTACATGGTTTTTCAAAGCAGTCAGGAAGTCAAAGACAAGTCTATCTAAACTATAGATCTTGTGCAACGGCAGAAGCATACTGCAGGCTATAAAAGATTGTAAACCGAAACAAAATTATGAATAAAACTTACGTTACAATCCATGGAAAATGATTTCCATGGACTGCAAAAGCGAATGGAAGAATGGATTGAATATCTTACAGAAATGTTTAAAGAAAATGAAAACAATACAACTCAGCAGAGCCGGAGCCAGAGCACCGGAAATAATGGAAAAAATGTAACTATAGCAACGACGGGCGTGTAAAAACATTCAAAAATCGGAAATTCTTCGGTCCCGACAGAATTCCTAATTTACGACGGAAGTCAACTAACCGAACAGTTACAAAAACTTATGTAGAAAATCATAACTTATCAGATCACAGAATACCCGATAGTTGGAGGACAAGTATCAAGATATTGATGTTAAAACTCGGGAAATTATAGGAGGAGGAAAAATCATTAGAATAGTATAAGCCTGTTTTCTGCAGTTTTATTGACTTATAACAGGCCTTCGATAGTATAAAAGGTAGACGATTTTTGAAGGTATTCCAGGCTATCTCCTTAACTATGGCATCTACGCAAAAAGTAATAAAGGTGTTTCGGGCCAAATTTTTAAGATAATAAACAATAATAAGATGAACAAACATTTTACAGGGATTTATTTGTCAATTGTATGGCATTCCTAGATGTTCTGATGTAAACTTAGATTATTGATATTCCAAGATAAATTTGTAAAAAAAATTAATGAGAAGTCAATTTTTATACAATATTAAAAGTTTTTATTCCTGTCAAATACCACCTTTTTGGGAATCCTTAAGACAAAATATATTAAGAACCATTTACATCACATCTATGTGGCAACATGCAACAGACGAATTTGATGTAGAACAATTATGTGGTTGGATTCGTAAAGACGATGGAATAGAACCGCGTTGGTTTTAACGACATTCTAGCCTATTGTCGGTAGATGAGATTGTTCATAATTCATAACAATAATAAAGATAATGTCGATGAAAATTTAGAACTCTCTGATGCAGATACTGACGATGAAAAAGACTTAGAAATTTTGTCACGTGGTTTTGCAATTCTGTGTTAGTTGGGAAGTTTAGAGTCATTTTAAATTTATGGTAAATTCTTTAATACGGTCCTGTCCTTCATAATTTTAATTTCGTGCTTTGTTATGTTATTTTTGCTACAGTTAATTTCATTTTAGTCTGAAGGGCATCCAAGGTTACGCCAACTCAGTGCGTTTTGTTTAAAGTTCTACGAAATCTTCAAACTCACCCCCAATATTTTGTCGTTTTAGAAATGTTCCTTTGTTCAAAATTTCAAGGTGACCCAATTCACGCGTACTCCATCAAGGCATGATTTCATCTTATTTCAGATATTGCAGCTCCTCGTGATACGATGCGGGGAATCCCTGTACGTTAGGCCACGTCAGCTGACTTGTTTCGGCGTCCTTTCGAGTCCTCTTCCGCTCTCTACTTTAGTACGTGGCAAGTCTTCGATCATACGGACGTCTTTGGATTAAGACGGGGCGTGCAAATTTTCTCGTTTGGGTATTTAAATTTCACCGGGAAGGCTCCCCACTTTCGTAATTCTCGGGGAGAACTTGTTACGGCATGAGTCCGGATAATCCCAGGGGATGCCATATACTCCCGGAAAAACATAGCTATGTGTGGAAGTTGTGAAAAGTGTCGTTCACGCATTTTCCGCATTTGAGCGATTAAGAAAACCCACAGCCGTTGGATTATTTCTTCGTTCTTTTGCACCCGTCCTGGAAGAAGGAACATGATAGCTCTTCCCAGTCTCACCACCGCCACGTTACTCCCTGACGAACATCTTGTCAGGTAATTTTACCTTCTTTTATTTTACGCTGCACCTGCTTTTGCCGTTCATGCTTCAACCTCTACGATTGCCGCTTGCTGGCAGGCCGTCATCAATATCAAATTTGTTTTAGAATTTAATAAGTACCGCCTCTTCTTTTAGCTTTGTATTTCGTTTGCAACTTAGTAAGCCGATTTCGCGGTCAATCTGTTTGATCCAGTGGCATTGTTAAAGACTTTGTGAATCGCCTTTTGGCGGCTTTGAGATTCACATTGTAAAGTTTGAGGGCCCTGGCAAATCAGATTTAACTAGTTTGTTTCAGCAATTTTGTATTCAAGTAAAGGCTTTTGCGTTCAGGTTACAGTTTTAAGTCAAGTGAAGTTAATATTTGTATTATGTTGCATGTGTAAAAATTTCAACGGTGCCTGTTGAATTGTTAGTTTAAGATTTGTTGTTTTCTGCTTTCCTTATATTGTTTTGTTTGGGATTAAGGGGATAAGTTTGTAAATGTTTTACAGTATCCAACGTAAATGTAGTACCCTCAATTCTATCGTCCCGTAACGTAAGTGTAGTTTTATTATTTGTTTTTAACGTAACATATTTTTGATTGTCTCTTGTGTAATTTCTTCGTATTCATGTTTGCCCTTTTGATTCAGTAAATATTTCATTGTCAATTTAGTTTGGTCTTGTTATTTGTGTTTAGTGCTCCCCGTTAATATTTTGTGTATTAGTGTTTTGGTAAGGATTTATGTATAAAGTGTTAGCCTGCCTACAAGTTAAGAATGCCAGTGAAGTAAGTTATTTTCAGTTAAGCAAGGTAAGTTACATCTTGCAGTATGTCAGCAGCAACCCCCTATGGAAATCTTATGTGGTGGGTTTCCTTCTTTTAGATCTTTGGGTGACTTTAATACCACAGTGGCGCTCAACAATTTTCATCCCTATTACGACTACCCTTATCTGAAGGGTTTTACCGTTTCGAACGGACCATCTCCACTGTTTTAGCTAGCCGCGCGCTTAAGGGACTTTACCATCCCTCTATAATGTCGTAGTGCAGAATAAGCACGTGACAATTTTTATAATTGCTAAATATTACAATGTTCAATAATATACTGTTAATTATCTGCTGATCATTGTAAATATCTATTATACTTTTTATTTATATGTAAAATTAAAACTAAAGAAAATATTTGGCATTTCATTAACTATTCTATATCTTTCTGAGAGAGCCCTATACTTATTTTACATCTACATAATATTTTCGCACCATCATTTAGTCTTTCTAGAGTTCCGTAATCAAACCAGGTTTGTAAAAATATCTGTAAAAACACACATGCCATGAATTTTTTTTACAGATGTCAAGTACCGTTAGTTCAAAAAGTTTTTACATAAGGGTTGGCCATGCCACACAAAAGTAATGTCTACTGCAAGATTTAGAACCTTTGTTTTTACAATTTTATTGAAATTTGCACAACAGTATTATGACAGTTAATAAATTGTAAATCTTGCAATTGACATTATTTTTGTGTCTCATGGCCAACCCTTATGTAAAGACTTTTTGAACTCACTGTATAAAGTAGTACAATAATTGTAGACATGGAGTCATTAACAACAGAACAACGCATTTTAATCATCCAAACTTGCTACGAAAACGGGCGTTCTGTAAAAGTTACATTTCGCAAAATTCTTGATCATTTCGGTGTGTTTAATCATCCTACAGAGCCCGGAATTCGCAAAATTCTGAAGCGCTTTGAAGAAACTGGTTCGGTGGCATAGATAGATTCAACTTTCATTTTCAATAAAAATTTCCAATATTTGTTCACGATATGTGTGCTTTCTTTCATAAAAAAAAAACAAACCACAAATGCCCCACCCAGATATTGCTGACGATACATGTAAACTTTCAAAACGAGGTGGCCTAGTGTTAAATAAAACATGGCTACCCTTGAAATTTAGTTAAATGAATGAATTTTTTTATAAATTTGATCCAAGTGTTAATTGACGTAAGTAATTAATAACAAAGAAAATGTTTTTTACATGGCTGCATTTTATTTATTTTTTTTTCCTTGTATTGAGGGCCTGATATATTTTTACGTTTGTATTAATTTATCTTGTGTTTCATTGTGTAAGATGTAAGATAACTAAAAAAACAATTCCAAAATTTTAAAATTAAAATTAAAACCAGTGTTAGGTGGCCTAGGTGTATCTGCTATTTCATATTCATGAATTATTTTTTTAGTTGCTATTTCTTGTGTCTTATAACGTAATACCTCTTGCAATTGCCTCCTCTTCTAATTTATTTGTAAGCCAAATCCACAGAAAATTGCTTAGCTGAGAATTTAAATTTATTAGGCATCTTTAAGATAACAGAATTAGAATAAAAGTAGTAGACATAATGAAGTAATCTACAATTATTATGCAGAGTACCTATGTGAGGGGAATTTTTAATTTGTTTGAAACACAAGTTTTCTTTAATAATTGATAAAACTAATTTAAATAATTGCGTAATAAGTAGTTTTTTGTTGTTAGCACGTCAGAATTATTTTTAACTACTTATATCTTTGTAGTCTAGTATTTGAAACCCCGAGGATCTTGTCTTATACAGAAAAGCGCAATGAGTGCAGGTGATCCTTATATTTTAACTGGACCTGTTGGAGTTTACGATATACCAAATGAGTCGGTTGGAAAAATCATTTTCGATTGTTTACAAAAGGAAGATTCCACAAAAATTGTTAATGTAAGTATTTTTGCTACTACTTGCATAGTAAACGTGCCACTGGCAAACGTAGATCAGAAAACTGGAGCTTGTTCTGACTTTTAACTTTTGTTTTAATGGTTGGCGTGGTTTCAAAAAACAGGTTATGTAAGTGAACTTACGTACCCTTAGCTTAGGGTGACCAGACGTCCCGGTTTTCCGGGATTGTGCCGGTTTTCACTAAGTAATCCCGGTGTCCCGAAAACATTCCTCGGAACACTTATAACTATGTCCCGGTTTTAAAATTACAATACGGATTTTGTAATTAATTAGAATCAGCCGGGGTAGAAAAAGTGGTATTTCTTTCCAAAAGTGCTAGTATTTTGACCAATATTCAAAATTTCTCAATCTTTGTCAATATTTGTTCGTCATATTATAATGGCAATAAAGAATATTTTCTCTGGTGAATGTTCAATTGACGGAAGAAAGGAACAAGATGGAAATATAATAAATTGTTGAAAGCCATTCTACAAATGTTTAAAAGTACTATATAGATTGTCTTGAATTCTATGAATTAATTTCAACAAATAAATAACTGCTGAGAAAAATTAAGGCAATTGAGAATATCAGAATCTTTATTTATTTATTTTTTTTTGTTTAAAATAAATTCGTTATTTGGGTTCCTTTTTATTGATTGCAAAATAAAATGTTCCTTTTAAGCAAACATCAACAATTAATTTTTGTTATTTTTGGATAAAAGTGTCCCGGTTTGCACCCTACAGCTAGCAAGCAAACTTTTGCGACCTGCTAAAAATTTTAGGGGTTAAAAGAAAAACAATTTAAAATCTTTTGTTCGTCTAAATTTATTGATAATATTAAGAAACATCTAAATATGCGAAGATGTAAACCTTGTTTCTTCTCTTTTTTTTCTTTTCTACTTACAATACAATTTAATAATTTCGATCAGCCTTAAGTTAAAATAGTTTATAATTTAGTAATTTCGATCAGCCCCGAGTTAAAATTATTCTGTTGTTTTAAAATGAACTTTAGACGAGGTCTATTATAATACTGCTAGGTACTAGTTTTAGAAACATGTTACAAGTTAAATACGAAGGTTATCCAGAATCTAATACCCGTTTTGCTTTTAAACAAAAATTATTCAACCAGTTAACAATATACAGGGTGAGTCATAATGGGCGGAACAAATTTAACCAGTATGTAGGAGAGACGTTTTTAAGTAAAAAAGTTCCTATAAACCTTTGTAATGTAACATACCACAAAATTTGGCGTCTATACCCAGAAAAATGTGCTTTTTTAAATGGTATTATCAAAAGAGGGTGTTGCTTTTTAAAAAAACTGATGATGAAGTCATAACTCGAAGAGGGATGACGTAATAAAAAATATACGTATACTAAAAAATGGGCATTTAAAAAGGAAAATCGACGTGTCCGAGCATTATTTTCCAACTTGCCCAATAAAGATTTTATCGAAAAGTTCGACCGTTGCCGTGCTCGTGAATGGTTGTGTGTATGTGCTCCGCTAGACGAGCCCGATAGCCCTCCTGCTGCACTCAAATCAGGTTAAAACATTCGACAGAATATTTTGTTATATTTAATATCCAAATAAGACATTATAAGAACCGTTTAAACACATTTTCCACGGCTAGCCTTGGCTACGCCAGGCACATTATCAACTTATGGTCTATATTAAAAATCCTACACTTATTTACAAAGGAAGCCAAACTTCAGAAGATATTACAATGGCTGAAGATAACACAGACATACCTGATAAATCACCCAAACGTCCTATATCGTCTCCGCTATTAGAAAACCAAAACAAGAAATATTCATTCGACAACAACGAACTTCTAAGTAAAAATAAATATTATCTGCCAAAACACGCTGACCCTGCTAACGATAAACCAGAATTAACAAACCCAACAGTTACACCTAGAAAAATCCCACCGATCTTCTTGCAAAATGCAAATAACTACCAAGCTGTAATTACAGATATTAAAACCATAGTTAAAAAAGAATTTACAACAACTAATCAAGGTGCTCAGCTGCGAATTAATCTCACTGATGCAGACGACTATCGCCTGCTAACCAAATATTATGACGACAACAAAGACACAATCGAATATTACACATTTCGTAACCCAGATAGCACAAAATTCTCGGTAATAATGAGGAATGTACCAATATCGGTAACAACACAAGAAATTTTAGATGAGCTATCTCTCAAGCAATTCCCAGTACTTCACGTGACCAGACTGTTAAAGAATAAACAACCAATACCCATTTGCGCAATAGAACTCACCAAAACGGACAAAGCCAAAGAAATTTTTCAACTCACTAAACTAAATCACTGCATAATTAAAATTGAACCTAGACACACCAGCAAAGAAACTCCTCAATGCACCAACTGCCAGCGCCTAGGACATACCAAAAACTATTGTCATCTTCCAGCACGCTGTGTCAAATGCACTGGTTTGCATCACTACTCTCAATGCACTAAACAACGAACAGAAAAACCACAATGCATAAACTGCCAAAGTCAACACCCCGCTAATTATAGAGGGTGCAGTTATTATATTAACTCAAATAAGAAAACCATAACTACCTCACGCACAAACACAGCACAAAACCCAAAGATATATAACTTCGTAACTCCTGGAACTACATACGCCCATGTCGCAACCGAACAACCATCTTCCAATTCTCAACATCCCACACCAAAAACCTCACAACCTTCCTCCTTCTCTGACCTAATCCAAGCAATTTGGAATATGCTAACCCCATTCCACGAGCAAATTAAAACGCTCATATTCTCACTTATCCCCACTTTTTTCAATGGACCATAATCAACCAAATATTTTATCAAATCTCACCATCGTTAACTATAATGCCGATGGTTTATCAAAACAAAGAGCAGTAATTATAGCTTTTCTTGAGAGACATAAAGTCGACGTATTAATTGTAACCGAAACACATCTTGCAAAAGATGAACAGCTCAAAATACCACAGTATAACATATACCGTCAAGACCGAGAGACTCACTTCGCATCAGGAGGTGTCGCTATAATTATCAAACGCTCCTTATCTGCCCATCTTTGCGAAATTCAAGGAATAACTAACCTAGAAACAGTAGCCATCCAGCTAGAGCTCCACAATAACAGAAAGGTTAATATTATCGCAGTATATAAACAACCTAATCGACGACTATTGGAGGCAGATATAGCCGCACTCTTCCGTAACAACTCCCCCACACTAGCGATCGGCGATTTCAACTCAAAAAACACCATATGGGGATGCCAGAAGAGCAATCCAAGCGGAAATAAACTATACACCTATATATCAAATCACGCCGTTCAAATATCTGCTCCTACTGAACCAACCCACTACCCATATCGACGAGATCACCGCCCAGATATACTCGATATCTGCCTACTTAAAGACTTCCCATTCCCAATATCACATAAGGTCTTAACGGAATTAGAATCAGATCATCTTCCAATTGTAATTACCTTCGACAGAACTCCCACGCCCAAACACCTATTTCCCCGACTAATCATGGGTTTCGTCGATTGGAAACAAGTTCAACAAGCATTAAACACATCAATAGTATGCCCAACTCATATCGAATCAACAAATGAAATAGACGCCGCAATAGGAACATTAAATTCAGCAATAATAAATGCTATATCCCAAGCCACTACCACACACACTAAACGCAAAGCCGACCACTTAACTCCACCCACATACATCTTGACACTAATCAACAATAAAAATCGACTTAGGCGCATATGGTCAAGAACTAGAGACCCTCTTATTAAACAGCAACTGAATCGCGCAACTCGGAAAGTTAAGCTTGCGTTAGAAACCCACCGAATCAACAGCTACAAACAGTACATCTCTGAACTTCAACCCCGAGATCCTTCAATGTGGCAAGCCACAAAACGAATACTGAAACAACAACCACTGACCCCCACCATACACACCAACAACCAAGTATACGCAACGGACTCTGAAAAATCTGCTATCTTCGCCGACCATCTAGAAAGCACATTTACCACCGGGATCCCAGAAGGCAACGAAGATTTGGCACGAGAAATAACTACGGAATTAAACACTAATTTTCCTAAACCGGAACTGATTGACCCAACTACTCCAGCAGAATTGGCATTGCACATCAACAAACTTCAAGTCAAAAAATCCCCAGGACATGATCTTATACCGAATATCGTTATAAAACACTTTCCCAAAAAAGCGATTACCTATATTACAATCCTATTCAACGCTTGCCTGAGGATAGGATATTTCCCAGACACTTGGAAACCTGCACATATTTTACTTTTTCCAAAACCTGGCAAAAACCACAAAAATCCAGTAAACTATCGACCAATAAGCCTTCTGCCAACACTTTCAAAACTATTCGAGAAAATTATACACGCTCGTCTCACCAAATTTCTAACTAAACAAAAAATACTTCCAACTTTCCAATACGGCTTTCGCAAGAAACACTCAACCGTACATCAGCTATCTCGCTTGTCAGAACTAATAGAAAACGGATTTGAGCAAAAACAGCATACAGTGGCTGTATTCCTAGATGTTGCCCAAGCATTCGACCGAGTTTGGCACGATGGGCTACTATATAAAATGCTTAAATGCAAAGTACCTGAATACTTATTATGTATCATCAAGTCTTTTCTCACAAACCGCTCATTTGCGATCAGAATAAATTCCACCTTATCGGTAAACAAGACTGCCACAGCCGGAGTCCCACAGGGATCAATACTAGGCCCAACATTATTCAACATATTTGTCCACGATCTACCCGATCCCCCGAATGCAACGGCTATAATGTATGCTGACGACACAGCCTTACTCTCTCAACACACCGACATCCTTCAAGCTACTCAACAACTACAAGATAGCGTTAATGTGATCACCGAGTGATTCAATAAATGGTGCATAAAGCTCAATGTAACCAAAACAGAGGCAAAAATATTCACTTTACGTCGACCTAATACCCCACCGAACATCTTATTAGAAAACCAAATGATAGAGTGGAACCCTGCAGATAGCGCGATCAAATACCTCGGCGTTTATCTCGACAAAAAACTCTCATGGGCCATACACATCAACAAAAAGCTAAATCAGAGCTATACCAGACTAGCAATGCTGTATCCCATCCTTAATAGAAAGTCCCCACTGAAACAAGAATGCGGAATACTGTTATACCAATCCATACTTAGACCAATACTCACGTACGCCTGTCAAGTGTGGGGGGCAACATCAAAAACACACCTGAGAAAACTCCAAACATTCCAAAATAAGGTAATTCGCATACTCTTCAATGCCCCATGGTTTATGCGCAACGCAAAACTTCATCGAGAAGCAAACATCCCCACCATCGAGGAATAGGACTCTCTCCATAAAATATTTCCACAACATCTCCCAATGTGATGGTGCTAGAAACTTCCACACAGGCAACAGACATGTCCATACAAGATTGAAACGTAAACTCCCACAAGACATTTATTTAAGCAGTGAAAGTGAATAACATTCAATAAACACATAGCACAACAGTGAAGTGTCTCATAAATACTTAAGTGTTAGTGCGGAAAGTATTTCAATAGAGACTATATTCACAATGTACATAACTATTTAACAAAAAAGCCATGTATAGCGATAACTCGCTGATCTGGCTGAACCAATTAAAAAAAAAAAAAAAAGATTTTATCGAATTTATTCCAACCTTTACGTGCTCACTGTATTTATTTTTATACATTCATTTATTTTTGTACATAGTCACCACCCAAGACTAAACATTTTTCTTAGCGTGAGACTAGCTTCTGTATTCCGATGTCGTAAAACCCTTCCACCTGTTCGCGCAACCACTTATTCATTGTTTTCATACGCTTGCCGCCCAAGAAGTGCTTAAGATTTTTAAACAGTTGAAAATCACTTGGTACTAAATCCGGACTATACGCCGGGTAATCCATATTCTCCCATCTGAAACGCCGAAGCAATTCTTGAGTCTTCACAGTAACATACGGGCGAGAATTGTCATGCAAAAGCACAATACCCTTGGCCAACAGTCCTCGAAGTTTATTTTAACTGGCACGTCTCAATCGTTTGAGCTTGGGAGGTTGGTTTTTCCAGAAATTTCCATCCTTGTGTATGACTTCATAAAATATGCTTTTTGGCATCCATACAACAAAGTAACATTTACTTTTATTAGAAATGTTTAAATGGCCTTGTATCTGGTGCATGTAATTGTCATTAATTTTTAACTGAAGGCCATCACTGCTATCAATCGTCAAAAATTTTATAATGTTATTTTCAGTTGCTTCTTTTGGTGTTGACATTCCTGACCTATAATGGCATTTTACTTCAATAATCAAATCCATCAGGATATTTTGGGTCTACAAAAAGGCCATAACTTGTTACTTCCAATACAGAAATTTCTTGAAATTGGGCAATTGCTCTGCTTACGTTTTGTATGACGTACTGAGTTGCCAAAGATCAAAAAAATTCTTTATATAAAAGAGCCTTAACTGTATTCGCCGTGGAAGTGGTATTCTTTAGTTTTGCAACTTTACCAAAATTTGATGCAGTTAACCTTTTCACCCATAAGGAATTATTTCTTTGTCCTACAGTTAATTTTTGTATCTCTAATGCGTCTTTATTTTTCAATAGCTCACGGAATTTTGTTTCTTTTTCTAAATACGTCGCAGTGTCCATATCTTCAACATCGGCATTTTCTCCGTAATCACCATCATCATCTACAGTATAGAATAACTTTTTTGGTCTCGTTCCTTGAATTTTGGCACGTATTTTTGTGGTTCAAATTTCGATTTCTTTTTTCGCAATATGATTTTGTATACTTTCCTGGACTACATGTAGCTCATAATTTCTGTACTTTATAATTTAATCCTCCGCTATTGTTAAAAGAAGTAACTGCAGCTCCACATCTTGCTGTAGAAGATCCTCGTTGGGAATAGTTTATTCTTTTTCCTGGTACTTATTTTGTAACAATGGAGTTAAACGTTTCAACAATATTAGTGTCAACATCTTCTACCAAGCTGTTAGCGTGCATGGCTACCCTATTATTAACCGCATAAACAATATCTTCATGAACTGGACTTAACGTAAATTCGGGGTATATGTTTTCTTAATTTTCATTTTAACCATTACAAAAATAATTTTCACAATCAGAGTGTTTACCAAAAATATGTTTATAGCCATTTAAGATGTCGGATTTGAGTAAGGAGATTTTTTCTTTTGTAGGAATTGTTTGATTTTTCCTGGACTCGACTGCTTTAGTCACGCCATAACAAAAACGTCGCTGTCTTTTTAATAAGTGTGATTTGATCAATGGAGGCACTTTTGGTTTCTAAGCTGCTTCTTTTATTTTATTTCCTAGATTTCTGAGGATGTGGTTTTTGGACTCTTCTGAATTACAAATTGTGGTGCATAAGGAGCAGCATCCCTAATTTCTCGTAGAACGCTGCTATCGCCGTCTCCAATTAGTTTTCCATAAATTAAATCATGCACCTCAATAAATTTTTTGAACCCAACTACAATAATTATTCCAGCTTCCATAGCAGTTGTAGATGCATCCCAATTTTTGAAACAGTTGTGCTCAATTGCCTTTTGCAGTTTTTTTCTTGCTGGCATATTCGGTAATATTTACTTTTTATGCCGAGATACAAAATTTTTTTAGTTTTCCAACCAATAATAGCGCCTACACCCGACAAGGCGTTGTAGTTCGATTTGTAAGATCGCTTAGACCATGCGCCATCAGCAGCAACAGTAATTATGGGTACCCCATTTTCATCAAGTTCGCCAGCTTCTTTTCTTCTTTTCCTGCTTCTATCATTTCATTCCATGCTAAGGTCGTTATGCCAGCATAATACTGTTTCCTGATGTTTGAAAAATGTCCGACTTGAGATTGACGGGAGATTTAAGTGATTTGCTCCAAACACGCGTAACTCTCACCGGTGCATACAATTCCTAAATGAAACAAAATTTTAATTAACGAATAACAAGAAGACATCGAAATTATGTGGTAATCCAGCCATATTTGACGATGTTGAAGAAATTATAATATTGATTACAGCAAACGTTGGCGACCAAAATCTAATGTAGATATTAATTACCTGACACTGCAGCTGTTGTAACATCAAGCTGATTTTTAGCTGGATCTTCCGTGGATACAGTATCTACTTTTACACATTTTGCGCTTAGTAGTAAAAATACTGCGACAACAAAATCTATTTTCGCTAATAATTTCCACAACCAAAATCATTGTGTTTAAAAGATTGGAGAGATTTCAGTAGGTAGGTACTGGATATCTACTATTCTTCGTCCAGTAAAATCAAACGATTCTTGCGGTTCTTCTACTTCTATGACCAGCTCTGACAATTCATGAGAAAACTCTTCGGATACTTCGAGAAGGGGTGGTAACTTTTCATTGTCAACAGAAGTAGTATCCACACTATTTTCGCTGACAACTTCACTAATAGAACCATCACTAACACCATGACTTGAATATTTTGAATCACTAAATACACCAACTCTTTTTTTACGTTCTACAAGACGCGCCCGTTTTCGTTTTTTTCTTAGGACTTTTTTGTTTGGACAAATATGCACCACGTTTGCTTCCCTTTTTTTTTAAATTGAAATGTAACAACACAAATTATGAACAATAAAGACTGAACGAAAATTGCCAATGAAATTAGGAATCACAACTTGCGATTTTATATTACTTAGTAGGTACACAATAGTATATTACATACCGAGGTGGAGAGCAGTTCATTACTGTCGAGAGATAATTATAGTTAACCGAGACGCGAAGAGGCGAGGTTCACTATATCTCGAGACAGTAATGAAACTTTTCACCAAGGTTCGTACCTTATTTTATTTTCAACCATACATATGAATCATTTTTCTATTTGGGTTCTTTAATGACTACTTTATGAAACTCGTTTGGGTGTTATAAAGTAACACTTTAAAGAATCCGGCAATCAAACAATCAAGGCAAAACAAAATGTCAAAAGGGGCGGAGCTTTACTGGTGGGTGTATAGGGTATAGTAACTTCTATTTTTTTTAAATAACGAAATTTGTATTTCTTGACGTTAAATAACCAAAATAGAAAAAATATTATAAAATACACGTTTCATAAGACATTTACGCGCACTTGTCCATTAGAAAACTCGCCGCTGCGCGGCTCGTTTTCTAAACATGGACGCGTGCTCTAAAATCGTGTCTTATGAAACTAGTTTTTTAAATTACTATTATAATAATAATTCATACTTTGAACAAACAAGCTGTCACTTAATGATAATTGATCACTTGATCAGCTGATCACTTTCCACCCGGGTGGAAAGTAACAGTCAGTAAAGGCCAATCTTCCAACTTACAAAACAGTTAGTAATAACGTCATTAGATATATGATTGAAAATAAACAATTTAGTTTATTTAAGTAACGTGTGTCCAAAATCTTTCGTTAGCAAGTTTATTTATTATTTTACTTAAATGCCATATTCAAGTGTAGACTTGTATTTAAGAATTAGGAACTGCACGCTTTTAATTACAATATCTACTTGATAACATGATAACGAAAAATTTGGGACACATGTTAGTTATGCAACTTTAGATACGTCAACTAGAAAGTCGCTATATTTAAATGCCAGCCTTAAACGAGCAACAAATTCAAGTAAAGTAGTATCGTTGATTGATTCCTCAATCAACGGTAGTATCAAATTAAGCGGATTTTTTTGTCTTTCGATTGATACCACTATCAATCCTATCAACTCAAACGGGGAGCAGGAATCTACATATACAGGGTGTCCACAAACTCACTTCACAAAAGAAAACTGCAAATTCTAGAGCTCATTTTATGTCGATTTGACGTAAATCACCTTATCCAAAAATGCTTGCTAAGGGAGCTAGAGCTCTTTAAATATGGCGCCCTTATATCTTCCCTTAAAACTTATTTGACAACTAACAAAACCTGTTTGAAATACCAGTCATTTGACGTTCATGCAATTGTTATTATGTTTATTGTTCATAGCCATCTTTCATAATTTAGAAATGAATTTGTTAGTCAATGGAAACGTATGCATTGACACATGAAAAGTTCAAATCGATTTTTTTCGAAAACGGTGTGTCATAGCGACTTCAGATAAGAGCATCATTTTTTTTTATAAAAAATCGAAATTTGTTAAATGTTATGTCAAAATGGCGAAAGACAAAGAAGTTATGAATAAAAATGTCCAATACCCCTTCCAAACGAGCCGCTTATGACTACAATTAAAAAATCGTATTTATGCCATGAGATTGAGCATATTCCACGAAATATATGTACAGAATGTTATCACTTAAAAGGAAACCGTTTTGAAGATATTTGAATTAAACCGATGTAAGGGCGCCATCTTCAAAGGGCTCTAGAGCTCCCTTAGCAAGCATTTTTGGATAAGGTGATTTACGTCAAATCGACATAAAATGAGCTCTAGAATTTGCAGTTTTCTTTTGTGAAGTGAGTTTGTGGACACCCTGTATAGGATTTCCAATGCTATTTCCCTATGTTCGCCCCTTAAGTCAAACACCCGGTATAATTTCATACAAACACGAAACCGATTAAAATAAAAAAGGGTATAGGACAGGGCGATACTCTATCGCCAAAATTATTTACGGTTTGTTTAGACGATGTTTTCAAACAACCTCAGTGGCAAGAAGATTAAATAATGTCAGGTACGCGGACGATATAAGATCTGGTTACAGAAATCCGCGAACAACTACAGACTATGTTAAAAGCTTCCTTTAAAATCAGATTGAACATGAATTTAGTGTTATATGAACTTTACAACAAAAAATAGGTTTTAGAGGTTAAGAGTTGGAAGAAGTGGGCAGTTATGTATATTTGGGACATGCAATAACCCTAGGCAAAGAAAACCAAACAAAAAAAATGTATAGAAGAAGAAGTTTGACATGAGCTGCGTTGGAAAGTTGAGAGACATTAAAAAACAAGAATATACCTATGCATCTCCGATCTCGTATATTCGATCAATGCGTCTTTCCTGTCTTGACATAGGTACATATTGAAATGATATTTTTAGTTTAATTATATAAATAAATATTTTTTTTTTATTTTGATTTTGAAATGTACAATTTAAAATTATATAAGTATAATTTTAATAAAATGTAAATAATGAATAGGTTAAAATGTTAATGTTGTTGTATGATTTTAAAAAAAATGTACAAATATTAGAGTTAAGTGAATTTTGTTAAATTAACGTTTTAATTGATAGAGGTTTTATTATATTTTAAAAAAATAATAAATAGTAGGTAAAATAAAAAATATCCAGGGAGATGAGAATGTTTAAAAAAACTAAAAGGTTGAAAAATACAGTTTTTGAAGTGAAGATTCTTTTTTCAAAAATTCTAATTTTGATAAAGAATTATAGTTTAAATAAAAAAAAAAATTAATAAAACCTTTATCAAATGTATTAAAGAAGATGTTTAATAATATAAATATAAAATATATGGAAAAATATTTATAATTTTGAAAAAATATATTAATTAAATACAATTATTGAAGTTGGAAGTTTCTTTAATGGATAAAAATTGAGTGTGGGATAATATTGATAGGAGTAAACGAGTTTGCAGCGATTGTGGAGATCGATAAGAAGTTGGGATAATATTGATAGGAGTAAAACGAGTTTGTAGCTGTTGTGGATATCGATAAGAAAGTGGGATTACAGGATTGTTAGTGTGATGTTTAAATAAAAGTGATTAAAAAGGTATTTATTAAATAACAAATTTTGGTATTTAATGACAATTTAATTAGATAATAATTTTGTGTGTTAATTTATCAAAAGATTTGCATTATTTTTTTAATTTTTTATTTGGTTTTCGTTAGATTGTAATGAGACGATCCCTTTAACGTCCTTTGATGAGAGTTCTTATAAAATAATAAATTGTAAAATACAGGCTGAGCTAACCGGAGCAATATGTGTTAAATGTGCTAGTTTTTCAAAAATAATTAATTTCAAAGAGGTAGCATCTGATATCATTACAAATGTCGAACCCAACGTGGGGCGATATCATCACAATATATTATGTTTGGGCACAGACGTGGACTCTTACAAAAAAGTCAATGAATATACTGAGAAGAGATTGGTATGTAGACATAGGAGATGGGTTAATTTGTTTTTAGATAATATAAAAACAGAAAAAAAGTTTTATTTGCCAAATAGAAGTAGTTCAATTTTACAAACACACCGATGGTTTCATATCAATCTTCTAAAATTTGTGGCACTAATACAATCCGTTTATGGCTAAAAAAAAGTACAGATAAAGAGAGATAGAGGGGAAAGATTCCTGTAAAACACTAAAACACCAGACGAAAAGATGTGAGCATTGTAGAAAGCATCATGAGAGTGAGACACTCCATTCTTGACAATAGTGCAATAGTGACCAAGCTTGTCTCAACAGGTAGAATTTTCACATGTACATAAGTGTACATACAGTTTTGCGAAAAAACTTGCAATTATTCCTGTATAAAGAACAAGTACGATAACTGTAAGACACACATAAAATTATAAGAATTTAACAGCAGCTTGACTGTCGTTAAATTGTCATTGATTGTAAGATTACCAAGCAAGCAGAATTGATTAATAATTTTTCTAAATCCGTTAAACTAGATTTTCTGTACTTATATTATGTATTATTGGTATAATAACAAAGCATAAATAATAATAACTTCAATTAACAAAGTTATTAAATTAGAATGACAAAGCGTAGTTAATTTTCAACAGCAAAGTGATCCAAGAGAGAGTTGAAGGATAAATAGGTAATTATGGCTTGGGTGGCCGTAATGAAAGAGGAGACCGTCTGATACATACATACTTCTTTGCCTGCTGCCAACTCAAATCATTTTCTTCCAGTACGCCAGCTACTTTACTATTCCCGGTTTTTCTCGGACGCCCCCTCTTCCTAGCCTTATCGTTTCCCATTTTCCATATCTTCTTTACTATCCTCTCGTCACCCATTCTAACCATATGACCGAACCACCGAAGCTGATTTTACCGTCTGATACAATTAGGCTAAAGTGAAGGCATGATTATTGTACACAAGAAGTCAAAATCAAATAGACTTTCTACTAATATCGCAGAAATCTAGAAATGAGATCACTCCAGCTAAAACATACCCAAGAGCGGATATGGGCTCAAGGCTAAATAAAATTAAAAAAGTAAGTCAGCTAAAAGATGATGGTGGGGAGCTCGTTACTGATGTTAAGGACAAACTAAAAAGATCGACCAAATATGTAAAAGGACTGTTTAACAGTCCGGGTTGGAATCTTCTGTCTTAACAACAACACGGTTCTGTTAATACTGACAGTGACCGTGGAAGTCTTCGAATTCAAAAAGACTGTTTAAAAACGAAAATAGAATAGGCAAATTAGCAGAAAAACATACAGAATTTAAAGAAGAGACGAGGTTGGAAATAATAAAGGAATAATTTGGGTACGCTCTACGAAAATCAAAAAATGGAAAAGCAAAGACGAAGAAACATTAGACACTCTCTTAGACTTGTTCAACACCATATACGTAAATGAAGTAAATATCTAAGCAATGGCTTGTTTCCACTTTCATGCCTGTTCCATACCATATTCCCAAGCAGTTGTATAATAAAACTCTTCCTCAGAATAATACACAATCGAATCTTCAGAAAATTAGATGAAGAAATAAGTGATACCAAATGGGGTTTAGACAAATAAGAATTTTGACAATGCGATTTAAAAACTATATCAAATGTTTACTGGAATCAGAAAGGTACAATAAAATCGAATGCCACAGTCACCTGAAGAAAGTTAAAGATGTCGAGGTTGGCAACAAAGATGTATTCAATTTAACCTGTACCATGAAGCCATCTACCACGAAGCATCATCAGAGTCAATGGAGGGTATAGTCAACGATGAAATATTGAACAACGTACAATATTCAGATAATACAGTCATCATTGTAAGTAGTGCAGCAGTAGAAAGCGCATCACATTATAAATATCTAGAAACATGAATACAAGATAATTGCGAGTAAACAAAAGAAATCGGATGTCGTATTGAAACTGCCAAGAATGTCTTTAATCAGAAAGCGTCCCTCCTTTTTATTTTCCACTCCCTTATATGACGTGGAGTCGTAGACCTTGAAGCAGTACAATTTAAGAATATCGAAACTTTCGAGATGTGATGTTATAGAATGGGCATACCATGGACAGAATATCGAATGCTAAAGTTTTGAGACGATCGAATAAATTCATAATTTGTTCTAAGACCTTTTGATAAAACCGGCGCCATATTTACTGGCCTAAGATCTTTTCTTTCCTTAAGGAAGTTAAATCTTGGAATTTTTCGGCCACAATCAATCTTTAAATTATACTTTCCTCTTTTTATTTTACCTTTAAAATTTAACCTAAAATTTAGTTGGAAGATTCATTCTTACCTTTTTTAGATTGATGCAGATACCGGTAATACCTTAACTTATGGAGAACTTCTGGCAAACAGTATAAAATTAGCGGAAATTTTTAAAACTTTTCATTTAACGAAAGGGGATACCATTGCCCTCATAGCCGAAAATAGCATTGACTATATTATTCCAGTTATAGCAGCGTTTTATTTGGGAATTGCAGTGAATACTCTAAATCCAGATTACAAAAAAGGTGAGTAATAATTAGCTAGAATTAGGTTTTTGTCGAATGCTTTTATAAACCTTTTATATTATGTAACAAATGATACAATTTAAAGACATCCTCAGTGACCCGTAGAACAAAAAGTGGTGTTTTATCTTAGTTCAAAAAATGTTGACAAAATACAAAACAATTAATAATCACATAAACTGAGGTATCCTAATTTTAAAGAGTTGCCATTTTTATTCCATAGGTCACTGAGGTTGGCTTTAAATTGGATGTCTTGATGTAATATAAAATTTAAAATTTATTTTTAGGAGAAGTTATACACGCGTTGAGTATTTCCAAAGCAAAATTAGTAATCTGCACCGAAATAGTGATAGGAACGGTCCTTGAAGCAAAAAATGATCTTAAGTTAACAATTACTATTTTGCTTAAGGGTCCACAAACGACAAAGCCTTATAATATAAAAAGAATCGAAGATTTATTAGAAGTAACTTCAGATAATGAAAGTTTTACACCTGAAGAGTTTGATGCCGTTAACCAATGTGCTCTCATTTCTATGTCATCAGGAACTACAGGCCTACCAAAAGGAGTGTTCATAAGTCACCAGAATTTAATACCATCCTTAATAGGCTACGCGTGCGTATCTAACAATATTCTTTGATACATGGTAAACATTACTATCTTTTAAATGAAATGGTTCACAATTGGGCCTAATACATAAAAATTTATAATATATACAGAGCGATTGAGTGCCGCTATTACTTATTATTGATTAGACATTCAATTAATTATGCTCTGCCATAGTGCATTGCACCTTCTTCTCAGATGTAGGTAAACAAAATGACATCAAGGATGGTCTAAGCTAGTAAAGGGTTCGAATGCATTCTAACGGTATTACATACAAAAACAGACAGTAGTATTTATATACTAATTACAACGTTTAATTTAGAAAAACTTTTATAAGAACACTTTTACCCATTGCCACAAGGTCAGAGATTTCGGCAGTCTTCATCTATGATTTTTCACTGAAAGCCAGTTTTCCAGAAACTGGCGTACCAAGCGTTTGAAAATTTTTTTCTCAGATGCAGACGGTCGGCTGAGTCTTTGTGTTTGCTAGTTTTACCACAAATTTGATTTAACTCAGTCTCTTTTTTTAGTTTTTTTCTTGGTTTAAATTCATCTTAAATGACTTACCACTACCTTCAACCAAATTTCAAATTTAATAGACGAAAACAAATAAATAAGATATATCAGCGGGCAATATTTAAAATAATTAGAAATTTTTATAAGAAATGTTGTAGTTACCTACTATCTGTTACCGTAAGAAGGAGTTCGCTTCAAAAAATCCTATCTTTCCGTGTATAATTCTTTCCAATTTCTTCTATCTTGTACTTTTCTTCTGGCTTCATTTCTGATTGACCCTCCTCTACTATCTTAGTAGTCCCAGTTTTTTTGTCTTCTTTTGTCCCGTTTCGCTCTATTACTTGCCTCACATAGTCTTCATAGTAATCTCAAGTTGTTCATGCATTGTAAGTGGCTCTGCCAGTTTTTTTCTATACAGGGTGTTAATACTAAGTCGTTACACCCGAACATGGCAGATAGAACTCAGTAAAACAAACAACTTTTCTTAATTCCAATTTTTGATTTGGTGCCCCGGTTCGTAGTTATTGGAGTTCTTTCGTTTTACGAAAAATCGTCATAACTCCCTTATTTTAAGGACTATTTAAAAAAAACAAAAATTTTCAAAATTAGCTTTCGACTCTCTAAAACATTTGCATTTACGAGCATTTTTTATTTTTTCAAATAACAAAATGGCGATCGATCAAAAATTTCAAAACGAGATTTTTTGATAACCACTCCATCAATTTTTGAAAATAAAACATTTATAAAATTACTTGAATTACAGATAAATATTAACAAACGTAAAAAACCATTTAAAACGAGTTCGCCTCGTCGCTACAAGCCTTTGACTCGTCCCCAAAAAAACCGCTTCTGAGTGAACGAGTGAACCGATCACACATTCGCCTCGCCGCTCGCCTTGCGATTCGATTCACCATTCGTGCGAATGTGTAGATGCGCTATGAGGGAATAGAACAGGTTAGCGCCATACGAATGACCACAACGGAGCAGCATGTGGATGTGGATATGCGGCCGACGCGCATACAACGTGACTAGACCAGAATGATGCGACAAAGATTGCAGAATGGCTATCGTAACATAATCCGTTTCCGCAAATCGACAGTTTGCTCTCCATCAACAGTGCGTTGTATCCACTGATGTGATTTTCGATGAAGCGATGATTCCACCTTTTTCGCAAGAACGATTCTTGGCGAGCGATACCAACAAAAGCAATTTCATTTCCATGTTAATTACGAAGTTTGAAGAACAAAATTACACAGTCAAGCAGGCAGTAGAAGATGCGGATGTTCTTATCACTCAGACAGCCATCGACATGTCGTCGTCGTGTAGGTACATGTGTTTTCGTTGTCGGAGAAAATATAGATTTGTTGGTTCTTTTAACTGCAAAGGCGAGAAATCATGCAAATATATTTTTTCTGAAACCGACAAGGGGAAAAGTTGCGGAAACGCTTTATTCGACGCGGAGCCTGAAATATAAGGAAACTGTTGCAAAGAACATTTTGTTCTTACATGCAATCAGTGGTTGTGACACCACCTCTGCTCTCTTTAACCAAGGAAAATTGAAGTACCTCAGTCTCCTGGATAAAAACGACGCATTGCTTGACACTATAGCAATCTTCCAGGACCTGGAAGCAGATACGGATGCTGTCGCTGCAGCTGGTGAAGCGCTCTTATTGCCGCTGTACAACGGATTGTCTGCAAAGGACACATTGGATTCCCTTCGCTATAAAAATTTTGTGAAGTGTGTGTCCAAGAACAAATTTAATCTCGCGTACCTGCCACCCACAAGAGATGCCGCAAGGCAGCATTGTCTGCGAGCGTACCCCCAAATCACGATGTGGTGTAGCAGTGAAAAAGATCCTGAGCAATATGGCTGGCAGAAAACGAGGTATGGGCTCGATGCTGTTTGCGCAACGTCAGAAGCAGCTGCCGACACCATTTTAAAATAGATATCCTGTAAATGTAAAAAAGACTGTGCAGGAGCATGTGGATGTCGGAAAACGGGCTTAAAGTGCTTGGTGCTGTGTTTCTATTGTAATGGAACAGCATGCGAAAACATTAACAATTTAATAGCGGATTCCGACCCGGTAACTCGAAAAAGTATTAGTCTGACAAAAACAATGAATATAAGTAATTTTGTAGCAAATTTTATTCTCTCCACATTTTAATAAAAAACTTTTTCTCTAAAACCTACAAGAATGGAGTTATATGCTAAAAACTGCCTTAAAGCCGCCATTTCTCAAGATGGCGGCGCGAGCGGCGGTCCCTCGAGGTCGCAAACTTAGCGTCATACTTAGGGCCTCCAAGTCTACACTCCTGCCAAATTTCAAAACTCCTCAACCTTTTGCACCAAAAAAGTACCTAATGACTGGACTATTTATTATTATATGATTTATGTTTGTTGTCTCGCGTGCCTCCCATAATTTTTACGGCACGCTATCGTAGGCTTTAGTTATGTCGATAAATATCATATGTACATCCCGGTTTATTGTTCTTTTTTTCTCTATTAGTTGTGTTATACAGAACACATCGTCTGTTGTTGATCGCCCTGCTGGGAATTCAGCTTGTTCGTCGCTGTCGAACGGTTTGTAGGTACTCTTCATCAATTAGTTGCGTTAAAATTCTTGCGTAGATTCTGCATCACCAACAAGTTAAGCAGTACCTCATATACATGATGTGATAACACGGCAATTATATTTTAGTAATAACAAGAGACGCAAATTCCGCGAAACAAATTTAACAAATTTATGGGCCACACGCTTATGTTTCATGTTGCTCTTCAGTTTTCCAATTTCATATTCTTATCCTTTGCCCTTTTCATTTCCAATTTTTCTTCAACCTGTTGTCAACCATTTCCTTGTTTTGTTTGTCCTGTGGGTCACCATTTTTATTTTCTGTTCTAGTTTCTAGCTTCTATCATTTCTTTATACAATGTTCCTTCTCAAATCAACTTCTGGAGGCCAATTCTTATACTTCTTGATTTTTATCTACGTTCTTTTGCCTTTTATATTTTCTTCTTTGTATAATCACTACCTATAAATAAAAATGTTTTTTTTTAAATTTCATCGTGTTTTGCACTAGTTTCGGTTTGTTCTGATTTTCCTCGCTTTTTATTAAACATGTCTTCTCTACTAGTCTGTAAGACTCGTTTACCTGTACTGCTATCCCTCGATTTTGTTTCATAAAATTGGTTATAGCTTCCTTGAGTACCACATGAATATTTGTATTTGTCGTTATTCTTTTAACAATTATGTTGTTTCTCCTTTTCTCTTCCTTGGTTTTTTTAAAGTCTTCTTTTGGTACTTGGAAGTCGTTTTCTATTGTTTAATTGTTTCATTTTATTTCATTCTTATTTCACGGCTTTCCACTTTCAACATCTTAATTTCTTTCCTAGCTGCCTTTTGTTTATTACATAATTGTTCAATGTCATTTAATGTAGCAATTTAGCTAACTTGTCCCTATTTTGAAGTAAACTAAGAAACTTGCCCATCCATTTTTATTTATAAAATAATTTTTGCAACTAAACAATGATTATTTCAGACATCCAAGCTATGGTAACATCCAAACCAACGAGGTAACAATAATGCTTTTACCTTTGTTTCACATGTATGGCTTTGTAACCCATATGTGTGCGATTATGAATTCGGTGAAATCAATCGTTATGAACAGTTTCAAGCCAGAGTTATTTCTGCGAAGCATCGAAGAGCATAAAGTTACGAAATTATCCACAGTGCCTGCTGTCCTTCAGTTTCTCGTCAAAAGTTCTTTGGTAGACAAATTTGACATCTCGACTCTTAAAGATATTATTATCGCAGGCGCACCAATGCACAAGACATCGTTAGCGGAAGCTAGGGCAAAGTAAAATCTCACAAAAATTTACTAAACTTTCAACAAAAGGTTATCCAAATTTTTTCAGACTTATTGGAGCTAAAATTCGACCAATGTTTGGGTTAACCGAAGCAAGCGGATCGTTAACCATGCAACCACCAAATAATATCAAGGACGATGGTATAGGCGTTCTTTTGCCTGGTGTAATAGTTAAAATATATAATCGTGACACTAACGAATCCGTTGGCCCATTAAAAGTTGGAGAAATATGTTTTAAAGGTCCAATGCTCATGAAAGAATATATCGGTGACGAAACAGCGACCAAGCACTGCATACACGAAGATGGTTTTTTTCACACAGGAGATATGGGATACTACGATGAGGATAAGTATTTTTATATTGTTGATAGGATAAAGGATGTAATCAAGTACAAGGGATGGCAGGTAAACGCGGAATATTAAATAAATTTTAGAGATGTTTCCTATGAATTTGAGTCGCAGGTTCCCCCAGCAGAACTCGAAACTTTGATTTTAACTCATCCTTCAGTAAAGGATTGTGGAGTTGTTGGAATTCCCGATGAGAAAGCTGGAGAACTACCGGTTGCATTCGTTGTTGTTTGGGATGGTACGTATGTTAATGAACAGGAAATTATTGATTATGTTGCAGGTGAGTAGACTGTGATCAGTCCGTGTAATTTCAAAAGCAAAATATGAACTTTCAGAAAGGATTTCCGTCCAAAAACAGCTACATGGAGGTGTCGTGTTTACAAATGAGATAAAAAGGGGTCCTTTGGGAAAGGTTCTGAGACGACAACTAATTGAAATTTATAAAACTTCACACTGAAAATTTTTATATAATTGTAATATTCTGTATTACAAAAAGGGTTGGTAGTAAATAAAAAACAAATTTTTCATTTAACGAAATAAATGTAAAATAAATTAAAACTCTTAACACTGTTAAAGCCTGCAAAATCCTCTTAGCTAACGCATTTTAAACTTTCAGAAGTATTGATTCTGTATCTGAATTATAGAGCTAATGGAGCAATCACTTGATTCACTGCTTCTGGCTCTGACATGTTGGATTACTCCTTATACACACTCCCCGCATGGGAGAAAAAAAGTCGCACTTATAGAATAAAATGCACGATCGCCCAGTATTTTCACGAATGTAGACAAACCGTAAAAATTCCATGTGTAAATAAATCCTCTTGCATTCTTTCCGTTTTTAGCCAGTTTAAGCATAAGCGTACATAGCACGTGATCACTTCATCAGTTCAGCAATTCCACTGTAAGTAAATTTCATTGAGAAAGTATTGATTTTAAATTTTAATTAAGATTCAAATACAAAGAAACACGTTTATTTAACTATGACTTCGACCGCGAAGGTCTTCGTAAACATTTCGAAATCTTACGTATTTGACCTTCAACCATTTTACTACGTTGCGTTGTGGTGAAAGGCTTTGGTAATTTTCCCTACGCATTAGTTTTTATATTTTCCACCATCATTTTCTATCCTCTACACATTTCTTAAGATATTTCCACTGCATTCCTCTTCGTGGCGCTGCTTGTCGTACTTCTTCACCCCGTAATTTTCTTGGTCTTCCTCTTTCTCTACTGATCACTGCTCTTGCTTCGTAAATTATCTTTATTACTCGGTTCGCCGACATCTTTTAGTTATCATTGTCCTACTGTTTATTCTATTGATTCAACTTTTAAGTTCTTCCGGTGTTTTTATTTTCATTTCTTATGCGGTTTATTCGTGCTTTTCTCCCCGTTTTTCTTTATTAGTCTGCTGTCTGCAGCTCTTTCTATGTGATCATTCCACTCTTTGCGCCTTTTTTTCACAAATTTTGCAACATCGGTAACATTACACTGTTCCCTGATAACTTGATTTCCTATTTTGTCTAGTTTCGCTTTTCCTGCAATGGCCCTGAGTGTGTTCATTTCTGCGGTTTGTAATAGTTGTTTCGTTCTTTTTGTGTCGGCTCGGGTTTCGGCTTCACAAGTTAGTGTTGATCTGACTATTGTTTTATATATTTTCACCTTGCTGTCAATTGATAGGTATTTGTTCCTCCAGGTTATGTCTCTCAGGTAGCCTGATATTCTGGCCCCATTCTATTTCCCCCAATTTCCAATTTTCAGCGTATGGGATCTTTAGTAACTGTCATAGTCTTCGTTTCTGTAATTGACACAGTCATGCTATAGTTTTTAGAGGTTGTGACCAATCGAAATTTTTAACATTAGCAGTATCTATTGCCAAACCTTGCCTATTGCCCACACTAGTTGCCTATTGAACTCCTTCCACTAGAAGTGTGGATTTCCACCCGGAGACTGATTTTCCTGCTGTATTTTGTTGTTACGTGGTAGAGTCATTCGGGTTAAGTGTGCGCACTTTAGACTTCTAAACCCTATTAAATAAAAATAGTTAAGTATATGAAAACAATTTCAACATTTTTAGATAGAGCATTTATTATTCTTTGAACATCGACTTTAACAAAAAAAGTAAATTCCCTAAATTTCTCATAAACTAAGAATAAAACAGTTTTGTCGGCATGCGTTCACTTGACCCGTATTGCGGGTAACTGTGCGCACCCGTATGGGGCAAGTGAACGCATACGCAGCAAGTGTGCGCATACGCAAACTTAGAGTCATTCGGGTTAACTGTGCGCACTTTAGACTTCTAAACCCTATTAAATAAAAAGTATATGAAAACAATTTCAATATTTTTAGATAGAGCATTTATTATTCTTTGAACATCGACTTTAACAAAAAAAAAGTAAATTCCCTAAATTTCTCATAAACTAAGAATAAAATAGTTTTGTCGGCTTGCGTTCACTTGACCCGTATTGCGGGTAACTGTGCGCACCCATATGGGGCAAGTAAACGCATACGGGGCATATGTGCTATGCGCACACTTACCCGCGCACACTTGCCCCCCGGGACCAAATTTGAAAACAAAAATCGCGAATCCGATACTGACGATTATAACCTTAAGCTTTCTACTGATATTCATTCTGAGATTGGCTCTGACAGCATGAAAAAATACTCACCGTTTGCAAATAAAAAACCTGGGTATGACACACTTTTCCGCGATGTTAAAATCTATTAATTGATATCACAAATTCTGTTGTATTGTAATTAGTTATGGAGCAAGCGACAAGTGACACAGTGACATGTCTGAAATAAGTCTAAAGCTGGGGTCGCTGATTTTTCGGAAAAAACGTTTGGCCGCCCTTGCCACATTTCCAAAATACAGCCCGTGCGCACACTTACCCGCTGCGCTCGGTTACCCCGAATGACTCTATGGGTTGCTAATCCCATCACCACAACCCTCTTCTTTGATCATACGGGTTTGAGACCGTCAACAGCGGAGGTTCTTGTTATTTCAAACCCTTCCTTTATCTGCCGTCCTACTTTTTCCATATTTCTTATTTCCATTCCTATACTTGGGCTTCTTCATTCGTTTCTTCGTGTAATAGGTTGTAAAAATATTACCTCCACCTTTTCATTTTTTAAATATATTTCCTCTTCCATCTCAGAATGTTCTTAAGTATTACTCCTTTCCCTTATTTCGTCTGCTTAACTGTCCTGTATACGTTGTTTTGATGTTTTTCCGTTTCTTACTTCCCTTTTGATACTTTATCTTTTGTTAACTTCTTTGCCTTCTTTGTAGCCTTGATGTGCAGTTAAGTATGTCGTTGTTAGATATGTTTTCCACTCGACTTTCTTCTTTTATGTCTTAGTTCTACAAAGGTTATGTTAACAATTCCACATTCCACAAGTATGTTCTACAGCTGTAAATTTCGAGGTAAATCATTTACTTCCACAGTTTTTTCTCCTTTCTTCATATTTTGATCTAGTAGTGTTTGAAAATTGTCTTTGGGCTTATCCTCCTCTGATTTATAGCTTCTTATTGTTTTATTAGCAGGTGTTCTATTTAATTTTTCTTCAAGCATGCCCATTTTAAGCAGCTAATGGTCGCTTCCTCTTTCTACTTGCCTATTTACTTTACTTGCATATTTAACTAATTTCTGTTTCTTTTTAACAAAAGATAATCAAAAATTGATTTTTCGCTCTTCTAAATTTCTGAATGTCTTTATATGCAAATTGTGTGCTTTTATACTCATTTCCTTTCACAAGTTTAGGATTCTTTCACCATTAAATTATAATTCTGCAAATATTCCTACTACTTCTTCCATTCCATTATTACTGTTTCCCATTCTTCCGTTCAAGTCTCACATTATAATTATGTTGTTTTTGTTTCATGCATTTATTTCTGTAATTCTCCGAAGAGAGTGCTTTTCTTCTACTGGATCATCCGATTTTATTACTATAAAGCCACCTATTTTTTCCTGTTTAATACCTAATGTCATTAACCTTTCATTGATAAATTTTTCATTTTTATTTCTTTAATTATCATACGTACGCCTGCTTGTTCTATCGTCTTTCTTCCGACCAGTTAATCCAGTAACCTCTTAACATTCTTGTCAGGCATTAATTTTTTCTATCTATTGAATTGAATGAATAGTGAATAGTTCTATCTTCAGAATTCGATTTTACTGGATTCTCTATTTATTTTCCCTGTCCATTTACTTTCCATTTGTGCCAGAGGGGTTAGTACTAATTACATAAATAAATTCGACGGATATCCTTTTGGCAGTAAGATTGTTATCTTTATTGTAAGAAAAGCTTGGTGTAACTTACTTCAGCGTCTACGGTTCGGTGATCAAGATAATCAGTTAGCAATTTCCACGACGAATGCGTTAAGAAATTTACTACTCGATTATTATTATTTTTTAGAACTAATGCTCTTTTATAAATTGCTTATCCTGCATTGGCAGTACACTTTGCATGTTAATATAAATAATTTAAAGAAATTCAATCTTAAATCTACACTGCGGTGACATCTAAAAATTCTTAATATTAAAAAAAATATTCCACTAATAATTCTACTGAAAAATGGAAAATTTAATATTAATTGTAAATTCTAGAACTTTCTAAACTGAACTGTTTATCAAAACAAACCTAAAACGACCAGCTACGTCAAATTAACTAAACCAATATCCGCAAGGTACTTTGAAAGAAACAAATCGGAATTTATTATAAATAATAAAATATAATCCTACTACTGAGATACGACAAAGTTCAGAGTGTTTTCTTACATAAATGTTTATCGATGATAAAGAACGCTCGTTGAGTTTCTGCAGATAAACAATGGTTTAATTCTTTATAAGCTAGGCATTCAGAACGCCGCAGGCCATACAGCGGTTTTTTTTGTGTGTTAGTGATTAAATAAGACTTGAACAAAATGAGCGAAGAATCTAATATTCTGCATGGCCCTAAACCTTACATGCCTTTGGAGGAAGGTACTGCTGGAGAACAGTTATACAATGCGTTACTACGCCACGTGCATTTGTCTAAAGCTATGGTAAGTATTACTTTAGGCAACAACATGATTTGCATTTATTATATCGTCTTGGAATTTCTTTTTAAGTTTTGGTGAATTGGCATTTTAAATTAAAACAGCGGGCTTTGCCCAAAAATGTTTTATATGGTTTCCTGGTATCTTCAAATAAAACTATTCAGTGATTAGGATTTATTTTTGTTTATTTATTTATTGGTCCAAATTTGGGCTTAGTGTTTTGGTATTGCAGGTTCTCAGCATGTTAAATTTATTTAAAAAATCAAATTATTAAGAATTCGCTGTTTAAATTTATGATAAGTTGTTAGTTGGGTTGAAAGTTACATAATAACAACCAAAATCCCTTGCTATATAATTTAATTTGCTTTCTTATAATAAATACTCTTGGTTAAGTTTGTGTTTTATGAACAATTACGTCCTTTCCTTGAAGTTTAACTGTGACAACTTCTTTAAATGCCATATTTCTTCAGAGAAGTCCACAAACAATTTCAGCAATAAAATACAATAATTTCGGTCCAAATTATACTACGTATTTTAGAAAATCCATCACAAAAGCTGATACAAATTGTGTTTATCGGTATAAAGTGGATTGCAACGCAGATGTAAACGTATTTATTAGTAAGATAAAAACTGGTGTAGCACCGGTTTGAATAAATCCTTTTGTATATTTTTAAACAAAATTAGACACCGTAATAAATGTGGTAATATCTTGAACGTACCAACGCACTTTAGACATGCCAGTAAATAAATTTTATCTCATATTTACGTTCATATTAGATATGGCAGTGACTTTGCAAAATTAAGATTTTAATTTAAATTTGTCGTTCATTTTCTTAAATCATGCTCTGAGCTTACAGTTATTAATCTAATTGAATAGATAAATTCGTTAAAATTAGTTGACAAAGATTACGTAAAATCAAAATTACTTAATTCAATGTCATAAACTTAATCTGCACAATATTTATTTATCTAGCAAGCGAGGTAAGTGGAATGTATTAATTTAGAAAATTTAGTCAAACAAGGAAGATTGCAGTCAAAGAAGCTTCAGTTGGATTAAATCACAGCTTGAGTAAGGTGTACCACGGCTTAAGCCAATCTAAATTAAGTTACTTTCCTAGGGAGGTGAACTCATGCTTACGTATAAATAACAAAATATCAGAAATATCTCTATCAAAAATGTATCGATACATAAAACACATCGACATATCAATCTTTTCATAAATAAAAGAATGTTAAAATATCGATATATAAACTGCATTAAAATTATATGATTTTTCGTTAAATTAATCACTTCGCTAGCAATATGATGAATATGAATTCTCACTACATCTAGGCCTACACGATATTTAAAAAATCAAACAGCATTATACTGCTCTTTGGTTTAACTATCCCTTGTTTTGGGGTTATACAAATGACATGTTATTTAATCTTAGCATAATTAAAATACCGAATTAACTCAATATTAATTCATTTCTGCAAAAAGACGAACGTTTCACATATTTTTAATTTCTAACTTTGCACGTCGTTCCTCTAATTTAGATTTATCCATTTTTGAATACATCGAGTTTGGCGCTTTTTGTCATTTATTAATTCTAAAGCCAAAATAATTGGGAAGAATTCTGAAAAATTTATTCCTGTGGAGGTAATATTTTTCTGTATAAAGAATTTTTTTGTATACTCAATGGTAAACGGCCATTTTACTATGTAGAAAATAGTAAAGAAAAGTGGCATTTTTCTCGTTAGCAACCTTTTCCTCATTACAGCGCTTGAGTCATTAGCAACCAACACTTTATTCCTAGCAACACAGTCTGTTTGTTTACTTGTTACTATGTACGTGTTGTAGTTGCTATGTTTCAGTACAAACATAACCTTGATAAATTTAACAAATTTGTCTAGAAAATTCGAACTTTTAGTACTTACACAAAAAAATACCGTATTCAACGCGTAAGAAAAGTGGTTTTCTAGCTCGTGAAATTGTAATTCACTCGCTAACGCTCGTGAATCAGACATTTTCCACTCGCTAGAAAACTGCCACTTTTCTTTACTTGTAGAATAATCTACTATTTATAATCGATTCAATATATTTCCTGGAGTGAATCCTTAATAATTTGACTTCTAAAATAAATTCATGACAAAATTGAAGAAGCCCCAATTTACCAATTATGGGCAGACAAAGCTACAATAAAAGAATACCTAGTAAACCTGTCAACTTACTTGTTGAAATACGTATGTGAATTAATGATTGAAGAACAGTGAAGATCTACGATGTTTCAGTAAAATTTCCTATTCGGGCCATTTTATCTCGTAACTCCTTACTCATCCTAAATAGGCAACCCATACTTCTTTCGCTAGTTTGTTTTCCCAATTCAGTACATAAGGGGTTACTAAACTGGACAGCCGATATTTCAATTTTTGCAAAATACTTAGCAGAAATTAAAAACTAATATTAACACAAATGTCTTCCGACTTTCAAACGATGTAGATTTTTTAGAAAGCTCTGTAACAAGAAGCAATAAAAACTTAAAATAAAATTTCAGATAAATGCACACACCGAGGAGCGAATCTCTTACAAAACGCTATTGGAAACTACTTGTCGCTTAGCTCAAAGCTTAGAAAGATGGGGACTCACCAGAAATGATGTAATATCAGTTTGTAGTGAAAATAATCTACAATTCTTTTACCCCGTAATTGCGGCTTTATATGTAGGAATAATAACAGCACCTCTAAATGAAAATTATAGCGAAGGTAAATAAATGCATCTTCTTTGCAGAATTATTCATATAATTTTTGATGTAAATGGCCTTGCCATTTATTACTCTCTTTCCTCTTCTGTTTCTTTCTCTTGTTCTTTTTGTTCCTCTTCCCGTTTTTCTTCTTTCTTCTTATCGCCATCTACTGATGTGTTTACTTTATACTTTCTTTCTACTTTTCCACTTTCTTTTTCTTGTCCTGCTTCTCTTTCTTCTCCTTCCCTATTTTCCAATTTCCTCCCCTTCCTTATTCTGTTCAATTCCATTCCGATTATATTCATTTTACTTCTACTTCTCCTTCTTTCTTCTTCTACATCTTCCCATATACCTGCTCATTCAGCTTAAACCTTTTCTCCTCCTTTCCGTCCTTTCTTGTTCGTTCATCTCTTATTCTGTGTTACATTTCAGCAATATTTCATCCAACCTTTTAGTACACCTAATATGCGGTAGATCTAAATTCTGTTTTTTTACATAAACTAAACATTACGTATAGTTGGTAAATCTTGGATTACATTGGACTCGTCAAAAGGATGAAAAGATTCCGGTAAACGTTGGTTCAAAAACGCATTGCTCAGGGATTCTGCCTCATTTAATTCTTCTTCTTCTTCCAAACATGTTAACATCCACTGCTGGATGAAGACCTCCTCCATACACTTCCATTTATTTCGGTCTTCGTCCATTTCACATTGTCTCTGGCCATGTGGCCCGCCCATCGCCACTTTAATCGTGCTCCTCTGCCAACGACATCCTCTACCTTAGTTTTTCTTCGGATTTCCTCATTGCGGTTCCGGTCTCGAAGGCTGATGCATAGTATCGCTCGTTGGCAGACTCTGAGTTTGTTTCAAAAAGAAATGAAGGGGCATGAAAGCAGAAAGCTTATTTTTGTTTACAGAAGTTGTTGAAAATGTCCACCATTAACTTACAAAAAATCGTAGCACATATGATTAGACGTTTGGGTGTTTATTTTACGAGTGTCATGAAGAATGCGTTTATAAATCAACTTTTATCGAAACGTTTTCATCTTTTCGACAAGCCCAATCCAATCCCTGATTTTGACCAAATGTTTCAGGACTACCTTGTGTATAACATTCTCCTTTTCTTCATCGCCTTCTTCTTTTTTTCTTCTTCTGCCATTTCCTTTTCCTTCTCCCGCATCTTCTGCTTCTGCCTCTTCTACTTCTTTTTCTTCTTCTCTTCCGACAAAAACCTATAAATTTCCTTTCAAAAATGAAAAAGCTTGTCTAAAATTCTAACCGCAGGTCTCTTAAAAAGCATCTAAATTTTAGGAGAATTGCGTCATGCTTTAAGCATATCGAAACCACGGATTGTATTTTGCTCAAAAAGATCCATCCCTAAAATTCAGAAAATAGCAAAGAAGTTTTCTATCATTCAAAAACTCATCGTGTTGGATTCTAATGATGACATAGGAAACGCTACATCTCTTCGGAACTTTATATCAAACCATTCAGATCCAAACTTAGATGTAAGAAAGTTCAAACCTGCTAGTTTTAATCGGGATGAGCAAGTTGCTCTCATAATGTGTTCTTCGGGTACAACGGGAATACCTAAAGGTGTTATGTTGACCCACAAGAATATCATCGTTAGATTTGCGCATGTTAAGTATGTATTAACAAAATCTTCAGCATTTGTTATTTATTTATACATTTTAATTCCACAGAGATCCTATGTTTGGAAATCAGAGAATACCAGACACGCCAGTTTTGTCATTCATGCCCTTCTTCCACGGTTTTGGTATGGTTACTAATTTGGGATTTTTCAACGTCGGTCTGCGCATAGTCATGATGCAAAGATTTGAACCAGAACTGTTCCTGAGGACGATACAGAAGTATAAAATTGAAAGCATCCTCGTCGTTCCACCGTTGCTAATATTTTTAGCCAAAAGCCCACTTGTTGATAAGTATGACTTATCTAGCTTAACGGAAATAGGTTGCGGTGCTGCCCCTTTGGCTAAAGATGTTGCAGAAGCTGTTACGAAAAGGTAAAAAAATGTAACCCAAATGGTTATAGTCTTAGTCTTAATTAAAAAAACATACTTTTTTAAGGTTTGTTGTAGCGAAATATCCATAAGAAAGTATAAAACAGTTAAGGCATAATCATAACGCTTAAAACTTTTGGCAAAATAAGGTAATTTTCAAATTTCGTGGCTCATTAGAACTGAAATATATTTACTTTTTCCTTTAATAAAATAGGCCCACATTCAGTAGAAGACATTTAATTATTGTATTTTGGTTTTCTGTGTCTTAGTAAACTGACATTTTATTTTCGAAGGCATACAAAACCAAGCAAGCAACGACATAAACTAACAAATAACTAATACGTTTTCAAAGGTTAAACCTGAAAGGAATCCGACAAGGATATGGATTAACCGAAGCAACCCTCGCCGTGGTGTTAACACCAGAAGACGACTACAGACCAGGCTCGTGTGGAAAGGTTGTACCTTTCGTTTCAGCTAAAGTGATAGATCCAGAAACTAAGAAAACTTTAGGCCTAAATCAAACAGGAGAGTTGTGCTTCAAAGGAGATATGATAATGAAAGGTTACGCAGGGAACATCAAAGCTACAAATGAAACCATTGATGAAGCTGGTTGGTTACATTCTGGTGATATAGGGTATTACGATGACCATGGCCATTTCTACGTGGTGGATCGCCTTAAGGAACTGATTAAATATAAAGGGTTTCAGGTTAGTTAGAAACAGAGTTTCTTTTGGTTCGACTTATTCCTGACTTATCTAATGAAATATCAGTCGCTTCGAATTTGAATTTTACCGTGACTGGGTTTTGAACTTGTGGCTCAATGATTGTAAACTAAATGTCTCATCCACTAAACTAAGGGTAGGTAAGTCAAAACAGATTACAGCAACAGCTTAAAGTAAGCAGTGCGATTTAACCACAAGCTTAACTAAATTGGCTTAAATTACGACTTAGGTGTAGTTTTGGTCGAATTAAGGGCCGCTAGATCAGTATAGGCTTAAGTTAAACCTTAACTAAAGTGAGCTCTAACTGAGGTTTAAGCTAAGCCCCGTTTTACTTAAGTTCTGCTTTAAGCTTTAGCTTAAGCCTCCCCCGAAATGCCAATCTTTAATCGTAGTCTAAGCAGACTTAAACTAAACTTTTGCTTACACCGAGGTTAGCTGTTATAGCCAATATAAGCTGATTTAGGCAAAGCTTTTGTTTAAATCAGATACCGAACCTTGAGGTCAGTATATATACAGGTTTACTGAGCAGTTTAGCATTACTTAGATTTAAAATTAGGGCTTAAGTATAGACAATATAGGTTTGTATCCTAATTAATAAACTCATACTGAACTTAAATCCTAGATTAAAATGGCTTAAATCAAGCTTCCGCTTAAACCTAGATTGAAATACTAATCCTGAGAAACCCAAAGAAAATTTATTACGTTAATTATATTTATGACAGGTGCCACCAGCCGAATTAGAAGCTTTACTACTAACACACCCCAGCATAAAAGACGTTGGTATTGCTGGTATTCCCGATGATGTCGCTGGTGAACTACCAGGTGCTTTGGTTGTTCTGCAACCCAACAAAGAGCTCACAGAAAAAGAAGTCTATGATTTCGTTGCCAGTAAGTACTCAAACGTCAATTGTGCACTTGAAACTTTAAAATTAAATTTATTCATTTCAATTCAGAAGTAATTTCAAATTAAGGCAATTAAAAATTAAAAATAATTCACACAACCAGTAGTTAATTTATTATTCTTTCAGGTCAGGTATCCTCACCTAAGCATTTACGTGGTGGAGTACGATTTGTAGACCAAATACCCAAAAGTGCTACTGGGAAGATAATCAGGAGAGAAGTATCACGTTTGCTTATAAAATCGAAGTCTAAATTGTAAATTGCACTTGTGTTTTATAAACCTTTAATTCCTACATAAGTTTTAGTTATGTTAAGATAGGTAATAATTAATAGTAACAGCAGAAATCGTCTGGATTAACAAATAGAAACATGTCCATTCGGCATTTTATTATTTAGCAAAGGTTAATTTGTTATGGAGTACATGCAGTAGTAAATAACAATAATAAATCTGCATCCCTTTTGAATGTTGGGATTTTAAATTCCTTTGTATTCAAAGCTGATATCTAAAAGTAAAATGCAGAAGATCATGAATTCAAATCTATCAATTAGAGATATGCAGCATCGACTAACTTAAATGATAGAGAAGTTGGGACGGACTCAATAACTACTTTGGGATTTTCGGCGTTTCTTCGTAGGTTCATGTGTTAATAAAACTTCTAATTTAGTATAGAATTGTAAATGAGTTTTATGATTTTCTAAAGATGGCCTGCTGCAGTTTATTATTAAACAATAAGCTCTGACGAAGAGAATAAAATACACAACAATTTAGTTTTCTCTTTTACAGAGTTATTATAAATGATTGCAGTCGAAGCAGGCGCTGCCCGTGGTAATGAAATTTTGCCGCTTTATACAAACATAATTATAGTGCAGGGATTTTTATTTTCCAAGTGAACTGTCAATTGTCACTCGTATGTCATTTACTGCATTTACTGTGTTTTTGAATAATTGCATTTTGTGTTAGTTTGCCTGTTGATTTCGCCCTTCCTTAAAAGTCTACGTGAATAAAATCAGTCCTAATTAAGACTACGGCTGATTCCAGGGTGTTAATACGTACTTAAGTGTAATTAAAGGCAGTCATAGAAATTTTAATAAACAAAAAGCAATATTTTAGGTGTAAATTTGCATAATGGCGTACTCTTTAGAACAGAACACCTTTATTATTAAATCTTACTATAGAAACGGTGCATTAAATGAAGACGGACAATGCATACATTCTGTTCAAGCATGGAAAAATGCATAGGATCTCGTTGCGTTGCCAGGCATAGATATTGAAGAGGAATCTTTAATGGCTCATATTCGGAGAGTGGCGCTATGTTTACAGCAAAATGGAGAGCACTTTCAACATCTATTATAAATAAACATAAATAATCATTATTAAATAAGTTTTGGATCATCTTTGTGTGTGCTTTTTAATACCTAATATGAATACATTATTAAATATGCATTAACAATGAGTTCATTAATCAGAGTCCAGTGTAGATATGTCTCGTGTTTGTATCGATCATTCTTTAAGTGCAAATTATGGTTAGAAAATTTTTATTTCGCTTAAAAATGATTTTAACTTTTACATAAATATTGACTCGTTATGCAACCAATTTATCACTTGTGTGTGGAACAGTGCATATCCAATATAATTTGAATCATTATTTTTGTGAAGCAGAAACAAGGAATTTTATATTTAAATTTACGGCCTACTTCGACTACAATCATTTATAATAGCTTTGCCATAAACTATGCAGAACTGATTTCTATCTTTAGCATCTTCGGAAATAGCAAATCGTCTACGTACGCCAGCCCTCGCCTTAAGTCGAAGATATTAAGTTAATCATATCTCGTATCTCCAAAGGTCAAATAAAAATTGCACAAATAAATAAAAATGTAACGCATATCCTTGAATTATAGATCAAAGATCGTCTTGATTATTATTTTGTACATTTTAAACAATCATTGTTTATTTCTAACGTTATCTCTGTTTGTTACTACATTTGTTGATATAAACTCACGGTAGTCTGAGCATTTATCAAGTGCATTACGTAACTGGCACTGATAAAAAGAGTAATGAACCGTTAGTTTTTATAAATTTAAAAAAAGCCCCAAAATGTAGCCAACTTGTGGTTCCATGCCTCATACAGTAGGTAGCTAAGATTGTCCTTGCTAGATTCTTCTTGCAGAAGCCCGTATGTTATCAGATGTTGATTAATTTAATAAAAAGTTTCACCTTCTTTTTTTTCTTTTTTAAATGATATTCTGTTTAGTTTACCAAATACGTATCTCGTTCAAGGCCAATATTTCAGCATTCAGCAAATTTAAACTTATACTAAATTACTCATCCCAAGTGAAAATGTTTCAGTAAAGTTCTAATTCGATTCGACTTGTTTAATTACAATTTCGCTGATGGGTTGAGCTTAAAAATAAATTTTAGCATACTAACGGAAAATCAATCATTAACTCTTTTAAGCAGAAATCTCGCCATTTGATAGCATACTACGTAACGAGGGTCGTAAGTTCAATTTTTAAGCCTGAGAATACAGTTTGAAGCACCAAGGTGATATTGAGGTTTTGTAAGCATTTGAAGCTATAACGGCGTTTATAGAATTAGAAACTGAAATACAAATACAATTTTCTCAAATATCTGTACAGAAAGAGATAATAAATTGTGACTTAGTCCCATTAATTAACAATTTACGAAACGTAAACATAAGGTTAAATGCATAAGACGAATAAATTCCACGAATTAAACACAAAAAGTCTCCAAAGATGTATATTACTGAACCACTAAACCACATTTGGCCCCTAAAAGATTAATTGCACACTTTTATTATCGAAGATGTAACACTTTTGCATAAAATACTTTGAAAACGATGTTTTCTACACTCGCTGTTTCTAAAATGATGTAGCAACTAATTATCATAAGTAGACAAATACATTACATCCTACAATTTATTCCGAGATAAACAAGTCAGAACTTATCATAAAGATAAACCACCATATTTTAACTTTAAAAATTCAGTAATCAAAGTAACTTCGAAGAAAACGTTTACTATGACCTCAAGTCTATTAAATATGCTTGAAGCAAAGGGCATTATGCATGGTTCAAAACCTTTATATCCGTTGGAAGGAGGTACAGCTGGACAGAAAATTTACCGGTCGTTGATGAGGCATTCTGATTTACCTGAAGCAGTGGTAAGTTTAGTAAATTTCGAAGTAGTCAAAATTATAGCAAACGTGTGGTCTTAGTTGTAAATACAGTGTTTGTGAAAACCTTAAGGACTAGCACACGTAAAAAAGAAATACAAATACAGAAATCTGTCGAGCACTTCAGCTAAAAACGTTATTTTTATTATTACTGTAATTCCATACAGTGGATTTTAGCTAAATTTGAGTTTTGGAATTATTAGAAAAACACCAACCGCACTTAATACCTTCCTTTACGTCATAATAAGTTTATAAACAAAACGTAATCTTAGATAAAATTTTAATGTTAAAAGTCGAAAATATTACAAAAGACTCAAAGTTCGTTGGTTCAAATCCCTACGGAGGTGATATTTTCCTGTATACAAAATTTGTTAGAATACATTAAAGGTATCTCCGGAAAGGAATTAATTCCTAGAAATTAAATTTAAAAAAAAATTGTTGGTTTATTTTGATTATTTATTGGGCGAAACCAGGCTTGCGGTTCCCAAGGCACAGTACGTAGCGACTGCTGGAGTCAGTGGCATTACCCTACTAGAATTTTGATGAACCCAAGGGACTTCCTGTGGAAATATCGCATTGGTATAGGACCTACTGTTGTATCTCATACCTTAGAGAGGCAGGAGGTTTCAGATTGGGAACAAACCCAAGGCTCTTGGTTTACAAGGGTACCTTGCTAATTATCTGCACCACCGAGGCCGATATTGTCATTTAAATCTCTAATTCATCTCTAACACTTACTATTGTTAACGGATATAGAGAAGGCCGTCACTGGGCCACTTTCTACTGCGTCAGTATACTACTAATATATTGTCATCAAGACATTTACTAAATGTCTATTTAGCCAGCTTGTATATTAACAGAAAAATCAATAAAAACAAATACTTGCTGATTTTTAATCATTGTCAAGAATATGGTTGTTAGAAACCTACACTGTGGTCCTAGTATGCCCTCTGAAGAGATATGGCTCTGTAGTAGCTCTGTATCGTACAATAAGTATATTGTTTTTACGTGTAATAAACAACTTGTTAAAGCAAACTTTATTAATAAAACAAACGCCAAACAATGCGTACAGTCAACTTAACACCTTGCTAACAGCTTGTGCGTTCATATTCTAGTCTTACCATTCTGTTAAAAAGTACTCTATAAAACGCAAATAGGCAACCAGCCATACTTTTTAATAATTATTTTTCAACGGTAATAGTCATATCAGGTTCTATTACTGTCCCTGATATACCTGCCAATCAGTTCTTCCAACATTCTAGAAATGCATGATCTAAGGCATATTGATCTATTGGATTTAGTTTCTAAGACGTTGACATTATCCGGTTTCAAAATAAGCGCTACTTGGATTTGCCTCTAGTTAGTTGCCATGTATCTTAGGGCTATACTACATCCCAGGATTGTACAAAACGAGATCTGCACCCTTTCATTACAAAGTTAGAAAGATGCCATCTTCTCCCGGCTTTGCAGGTATTTATAGCCCATTTGTTAAGTTTTATTTTCTATATAGAATTCAGTTCAACCCTTATTAGAAGCGTGTGTAAGCTCGCTTTGATAAAACTGTTTCTACTTAGCAGTAATTGGCATTCTAATTCTGAAAACTATATTAATAGCAGTTCAATAAGGGTTTTCCTCTATCTTGGTAAATAGATTAGTAGCATCTTTTGCAAACTTCGCAGTCACGTGCGTTATCGACCCCTTGCCGTACTCTCTCCGAAAGATACTTTAGACCTTCCTCATTTCGGCATTGTGTCTGGTTAGGGCCTTCCGATAAGAGCTTCAGTTTCCTGTTAGCTCGCTTGATTGATGAGTCTTTTAGTTGTTAGGATCTTGTTCTACCGTTCTATCAGGTAACTTTTCTGAAGTCTCTCTTTATCATTGCAGTACCACAGAAATCGAATGCTTCAATTGCTGTGTTAATGATGTTTGCTATCATTTAAAATTTTGATATGTATGTGTCCTGAATTGGATAGACATTCTTCCACACCCCAGCCTCTTTGAGTATGAGTTTCAATCCTTGGGTTTCTATACCTGGGTAGTAACATCAGGCCTATTGATTGAATTCTAGGTATCTATAATAGTCCAACAAGCTCATTTCATCAGATATGTGCCACTTTATGACCTGCTTGGTAATTAAAGTAAAAGGTTAACGGCCATCTGGGGATATAAAAAAGTAATACATAAAAATAAGTGGAAAACGGAGGGTAAATGTAGATATATAATTAGTATTAACTTTTCAGATAGACGCTCATACCAAAGAAACTCTTTCCTTTAGAACTATACTCGAAACGACTTGTCGTTTGGCACAAAGTCTTCAAAGATGGGGAATCACCCAAAATGATGTTATATCCATTTGTAGTGAAAACAACTTGTATTTTGTGTATCCTGTTATAGCTGCTTTATACCTCGGTGTAATAACAGCACCTTTAAATGAAAATTACACGGAAAGTAAGTCGAAATCTTTAAAAATGTTTGTAATTTTAAATGTATGCAAATTTTTAGGAGAACTTTTCAACGCCCTGAATATATCCAGACCACAAATAGTATTTTGCTCAAAAAGGAGCCTACCAAAAATTTTAGAACTAAAAAAGAAGTTTTCATTCATTCGCAAAATAATAATACTGGATTCAAGCAAAGACCTCGACGAAATAGAATGCCTGGCTAACTTTATTTCTTGCTACTCCTATTCCAAGTTGAAACCAGAAGATTTCGAACCAACCATATTTAATTCCAAAGAACAAGTCGCCCTTATTATGTGTTCATCAGGAACGACAGGTTTACCAAAAGGCGTAATGTTAACACATAAAAACCTAATGATAAGGTTTGCACATGCAAGGTAATTAAATTAACAGAGACTGCTTGTTATTCAATTTAAATTGGATTAATTAGGGAACCCCATACTGCCACACAAACTGAACCAAGGTCGACGGTTTTGACATTTATGCCCTTATTTCACGCCTTTGGTCTCCTTACGACGTTAGGATACTTTACGCTAGGCCTTCGAACCATTCTACTGCAACGTTTCGAACCGGAATTATTTTTGAAATCCATTCAAAAGTACCAAGTTAAAAGCACCATGCTCGTTCCACCTTTATTGGTGTTCCTTGCCAAAAGTCCTTTAGTTGATAAGTTCGACGTATCAAGTCTCAAGGAAATTGCCTGCGGTGCTGCTCCTTTAGGAAAAGAAACTGAAGAAGCAGTTTTAAAACGGTACAATTTAAATATTTCAGATATGTCCAGGATTAACGTCTTTTTAAATCCAGGTTAAACTTAAAAGGAATAAGGCAAGGTTACGGATTAACAGAAGCGACTTTAGCTCTTACGTTTACACATCCGACTGAAATGAAATCGGGGTCATCAGGGAAGGTAGTGCCTTATGTTTCAGCAAAAGTGGTCGATCCTGATACTCAGAAAACATTGGGACCAAACCAAAGAGGAGAGCTGTGTTTTAAGAGTGAATTAGTGATGAAAGGGTATGCTGGGGATTTAAATGCAACTAAAAACGTATTCGATGAAGATGGATGGCTTCATTCAGGCGATATTGGGTATTACGATGAGGAGGGATTCTTTTATGTTGTGGATCGAGTTAAAGAACTTATTAAATATAAAGGATTTCAGGTAAGTTTTCCTATTTTTGGATAAATCTGAATGTATGGTATTCCTAAATAGAGTTTGGTCGCAGAAATTTCAATACTTGAAAGAATTAATCGTGGCCACTTTCAATGCAAAAAGACCGCGAATGAGTTATAATTCCGTAAACTTAGCAAAATTTGAGATTCTAATATGTAATTTAGGTTCCGCCAGCCGAATTAGAAGGTCTGCTGTTACAACATCCAAGTATTAGGGATGCAGCTGTTGTTGGTCTTCCTGACGAAGAAGCCGGTGAGCTTCCTTTTGCATTTGTGGCCCTTCAGCCAGGGAAACAACTTACTGAAGAAGAAGTCGCAAATTTCGTTGCAGGTACACACGTACAGTCGGCTTACAACTTAACCTTTTGAATCCTCCTCTATCGATCATTTTCAATCATGTTTCGTTAGATATTTTTTTCCTAAACTATTTGCTGAAAATGATTGCAGAAGGATTACAGCGTAAATTGTTAACTTACAAAAATACAAAAGGTGATGTTAATAAACGGATAAACAAACAAAGGTGAATTTTGCAGGTCAAGTTTCTTCAGCCAAACGTTTACGAGGAGGAGTACGATTTGTGGATGAAGTACCTAAAAGTCCAACTGGAAAAATTCTACGGAAAGATCTACGGCAACTTCTTAGAAAACAAAAATCAAAATTGTAATATGTTAAAAAATATTTTTTAGATTTTATAAATTGTAAATAAAGAAAATGTATGTAGGCTTGTGATTTAAATGACCAGTAGGTATTTAATAACACTATATACGTATTTCAACAATATTGAGGTAGGTTTTCAGTTAAATCATTTTGAACTAATTGAAATAGGTGAATTTCTCTGGATGGTTAATTAAATTTGAAGAACTCTAGGAGGTTTACTTCACATTGCATTACTAAAGGAAATCGATCTTCTTCACCCCTTTCGATGGGCGAGGTTAGACTCCTGCCCAGGATACGTTTGAAGAGGGCTCATAATACTCATACTTATGAGTTATTAATAGGCCATTGGCCTAGGCTTCGCCCATAAGAGGAATACGAAAAAGAAGAGCCCCTTTTCTAAGTTTTATTGGGGGCGAACGTATAATTTCCGAAATACGTATTTGGTTTTATTTATTATCATTTACTGCTGCTACGTAATTAACATACAATCGTCAACAAACCACGTACACGTTCAGACACTAAAGTTTTGCAAAACAATTTACATTAAAGTCGCTTTTACTAACAATCACATATGATTGGACTTCTCTTTGTTTCTAAAAGATGCAAAGAATCCTCAGGCTAATTCGCCATTTTCTAAGGTGCTAGAAAAGGATCAAGAAGTGCTCTGAAGAAGCGACTATCACTTAACGGCGAATAAAAAATTAACTGGTTAGTTCCTGTCTTTCACATCAACAACCTTCTATAAACTTTAATCAGTCTAGCATTAAACTACTCAAAGCTGTTCTTAAACGTGTTGAAATAATGCAGCGTATTTGCACTCCGTCCCGAACCTATCGGATAGTTCTCAGACGGTCTTATATCTATAAAACTTTGATAAAAACAACTTAAGTAAATTACAACATAACAAAAATAAACTAAAGATCAAAGCTTATCTTGATACTTACGTAATATACAACTATTGTTTACTTCTAACGCTATCTCTCTCTGTCGGTAAGTTCATTCGTATACTCGTGCTCATCGAGCTAGTGCATTGCGTAAATGACATCGGTGAAAGTGCAGTGAAGGTGTTGAACTTCTACAGATTTTCCCAAAATAAAAGAAATCGTGATGGATGAAAAATATATTATACATGGACCTAAACGTTTAAAACCTCTAACTAAGGACTCTGTTGGGCAACAATTGTACAATTGTTTGAAAGAAAATATTAACTTGCCTATAGCATTTGTAAGTACTGCAAGGGTTTATTATGATAGTAATACAGATTTCACTTTTAGCATCATTTTAATAAAAATCGGAAGGAAATAGAAAGGTTTGATTTTTAAAACCAACTGAATATATTCTCACGTTTAAAAAGTTGTCTCTAACCAATCGTGTTTAAAGTAAACATAATTACATACAATTTTTTATGTGCAGGATAGAGATGTACAACGTTGTTATGATAAGTAAACTTGATTAAGTTTAAACGTGAAGCGAGAATTCAAAGCATTATCTTTTAGAAAATAGTTAAAAAATTAAAGGTAGGATTTACATAATGTTCGTGGTCCGTTGTCACAGACGTGAAATTTGTTCGCTCTCAATGTTTACTCAGGTTATCATATAATAAATACTAATTGCATACTTAATATACGTATATAAAACTAAGTTAGCAACCGTTTGTACTCAGAAAATGGATATAAATTAACAAGAGATCTAAATTAAAAGCGCATCTTTACGAATTTGGAATTGAAACCAAAGGACTAAAAAAGTGTTATTTAACAGTTTGCTCGCTAAACTCAAACAGAATAATACCTATAGCGCTAATTAGTAATAATTCATTAGTGAAAAGTACTTCAGCTTCAGAGACAACAGTAGCCAATAATAACAGTGAACTCGTTTCGTATAAAGCTTTAATGAATGACTTATATTGAGGCTTGCTTACATTTTGTTTTTTTTTTCTGAATTAGCACGGCCCACTTCGGTACATAAAAATGTAATTAAATTGTTACTTTTGTGAAAAGTATTTAATATCTCTAAAACTACGAGATTTAGGTATAGAACATCTAATAAAAAATTAAAGAGGATAAAAGAAGCTATCGATTTGCGAAATAAAACAGTGGTGGTTCCATTTGAAAAAAATGAGGTATGTCACTTTGAAGTTTGGAAAGTTTGGCATTTTCTTTTGTAACACCTTGTATCAACTCAATCCCATTTTCTCAGATCAAAATGTTGCTCTTTAACCGGACTACAAATATTGCTAAAATTTATCCCTCTACTTCAAAAATCAAAGTCGCTTATGATTTTTTAAAGTGAAGTCTGTTTATGAAAGATTTTTCGGAAAAAAATAAGTTGGCAACACTGGCACAAAATACAAAAGTGGATAGACAGTTATGTAGAGGTTAAAAAATGACATCGGAAGACTCGAAAAGTTACAGGGTGTTGCATTTAAAAAATATACGTTTTTATTATAGCGCAAAAGTGGGACACACGGTATTGTTGAAAATAACTTCGCGACGTAGACCTCTCCAAATCAATAATTTTATGTTATAAAATTTTTTTTCTACCTCTCACGGTAAGGGCGCTAAGAAAGCCCGACGCACTGTTGCAGGACCCTGTTTCCAAATATTGATATGATATCTTTAGACAATCTCTTAAGACAGTGAGTTCTAATTAAAATATGGGATAATGTACATAAATAAACACCTTTTTTTATTTTATTTTTTTTAAATAATGTAAAAATTATGTCAAAATGTTAGTTGTTAATTTTAAATAATGTAAATTTAGTGTTAAAATAGTAATAGTTGTTAATTTAAAATAATATTGTATATAAGTTGAATAGGATATCTGGATAAGTAATTTTAAAAAAATATTTTTTGTTGTAAGTAAATTATGGGGTGTTAGTTTAAATGAAATTGTATAACCAGGGAGAAGTTAAAAAAATAAAAAAACAGAAGAAGGTGGATATAAATTATAGAAAATTAAGTTTTAAAAATCAAAGCCAAAAAAGTAATTTATTTTCACATAAATGTAATTTTTAAAACGAAATAAACTATAAATTGATAAATGGTTAATGGAAGATTGTTATTATTAAATAAAAATGAAAATTAAAATTGTAAAATATTTGATAATTATGAAATAAAATATTTATTTGGAAAAACATTTATAAATTTGGATTTTAAAAAGAAGTTGGGTGAGGCGTTAATGAAAATTGGAATTGAGTTGTTGTTCGGATGGATTTAGTGAGAAGGTGGTGAATTTTAGATACGAACCGGGAGGTGTGTTGTTCGGTTGGATTGTTAAAAGGTAGTGAATTTATTAATATTTAAAAAAGAAAACTGTTTGTTTAGTTGTTAGAATTTATTATTGTTATTTGTTAAAGTTGTTCAAAATTTAAAAGGTGTTAATTTTTTATTTTTTAAAAATCACTTTATGTATTTTTAAATTTTAAAATACATAAATGCGATCCCTTTAACGACCTGGATTAAGAGATTTTCTAAAATTGACTTAAATTTTAATATAGACTGAGCTAGTTAAAATTTTCAAAAATTGTATGCAATACTTTTAATGATGTAGGAGCATAACAATATATACAGATTTTACGAAAACCCATGTAAACATACAAAAATTAATGAGTGCAACAAGAAAGACATAAACAATATGGGTAGCACAACAAAGATAGAATGCAGTCATGGCTACGTAAATTTTTAAACTAAAGATCTCTCTCCAATAACGAGCAAGCAAGCAAAAACATCTGTCATAAATATTTTATCTGTCATTAAAAGCATAAAGTGAGGTTAAATTGCTGATCGTTTTAATTTGTGTATTCAAAGTGTGCAGTTTAAAACCACGATATGCTATTCAATTGTGAAGAAGAGATGTGATGCCATAAGAATAAAATATTTGTGACAGATGTTTTGCTTGCTTGCTTGTTATTGAAGAGAGATGTTTAGTTTAAAAATTTACCTAGCCATGATTGCATTCTATCTTTGTTGTGCTACCCATATTGTTTATGTCTTCCTTGTTCCACTCATTAATTTTTGTATGTTTAGACTGGTTTTCGGACAATCTGTATAAATATACAATGTGATTTTTTTAAAAACTCAATTGCAGCAGGCCGTATTCTGTCTTAATAACCTTAGAATTGTCTGTATTCACATTGTACTGTCGAGCAGACGATTATCTTTATTATTATTTTAGTTAATTCTAAATGTCTAACAGTAGATATTGGAGTCCCACAAAGCTTCATATTAGAGCCTATACTTTTTCTGCTATGTAGTATTCATTGGCTCGACACTGTAACTTCTGATGCTTTGTTTACATTTTATGCTGATGATACGTCGATGATTATACAAGACAAATCGGATAGTAATTTACAAAATAAGTTGTTTTAATAGAAATTCTATCTACCTAAATTTCGAAAAAACGGCATTCCGCCGATTTCATAAGCAACAGAAAAGTTGTGATGTCCTTAATATTACCATCAATAATAATGTAATTTCAAATGAACAGTATATCCACATTTTGGGAATACATATAAATGAATTTTTAAACTGGAAATTCCATTGTCAACATCTAATAGCTAAAATTAATTCGTATACGTTACTTTCACGCAGTTCTTAATAAAAAGCAGTTGATTATATTTTATCATGCTTACATAGAATCAAGAATTAGTTATGGAATTTGTTTCTGGATACTCCACTTTATCATCTGAAGTGTTTATCGCACAGAAACGTATTATTAGATGTATAAGTAGAAGGAGTAGTAGTACCCACAGTTGTGTCGATATTTTTAAAAATGTAATATGCTTACGCTCCCTAGTTTATTCATATTTGAGTTATGTGTTTATGTATATGTACAGTAATAAGTAACCTTTCATACGCAACATGGATGTCCATACAATTAATACTCGTTCAAAAGAAAGTTTCCATGTTCCTTCTGCAAAATATGCATTAACATTTAAATCTCCTAAGTGTTTAGGATAGAAAGCGTTCAATTTATTATCTTATAGTATTAAACAATTTCAGACTTTAAAAAGTTAAAAAGCAGCTTAAGAAATATCTTGTATCCCAATGTCTATACCCCGTTAATAACTACATGTGATGGAACTGTGATAACCAATGTTTGTATTTTGCCTGAAAACTCGAAGCATGAATATTTTTTGAAAAGAATAAGTAATTAGACATTTAACTCCGCACTCTTTCGATAATTCGATACTTTATCAAATTAACAATACATGCTGAGTTAACAATTAGAATAAGAGTTACCGAAACACCCCATCATAATACATTTTGTTTTACAGGTAGACGCTGTAACAGATCAAAGGATTTCTGTCAAAACGCTTTTGGAAAAAAGTTGCCGTCTGGCTGCAAGCCTAAAAAGGTTCGGTTTCACCAAAAATGACGTCATTGCCGTATGTAGTGAAAATAATCTGGAATTTATTGTACCAGTATTATCCGCCTTGTATTTAGGAATAACTGTAACCACGTTTAATCCTCAATATACCACCAGTAAGTAAGAGGTTTACATGTCGTTCATTTATTTGGACATGATTTCAGTTTGTTATTTTACCAATAAGAGACCAGCTGTAACTGTAGTAATTGTTCAAGTACATGATAAATAGACGGTACCTTATGCTTGGTTGCCGAATATTACTTCACTAATGTTACTTTGTGAAAAAGATCAGTTATAAAACAAAACACAACAAATTTTGGTAAAATTTGTTCAAATTGTAAACCATAGCCCTAAAATTATTGTTGCTACGGCAGATTTATACCAGAGAGTCTTGTTCAAAGCAGTTAAATTGTCTCTCTAGCATAACCTACTGCCGTCTAAGAAAATAGTAAATGACTTCTTCTTCCTTGATAAGCCTGTTTCTGCCTTTTGGGCATAAGCCTCCCTTAAACCTTTCCAAGTTTCTCTATTCTGGGCTACTTGTATTCAGTTGAGCCCAAGCGCTCTTTTACAATCATCACTCCATCCCATCTGAGGCCGTCATACACCTCTCTTATTCTCCTCGCCAGTTGAAAAGCTTGCTGGACTAATTTTCTACATTTCGGGCTACATGTCCGCTCCAGTTACATTTGAGTTGAGCAGCTCTCTTCACAATGTCTTGCATTTTCGTTGTTGACCTGATCCATTCATTTGTTCTTCGACCTTTTAGAAATATTTCTAGAAGTTTCCTTTCGATTGTCCTTTGGTTTATTTGGTTTATTAAGTGCACGCAGAATTGATTTAGTGAATATCCATATAATATAACTGGGAGGATACACTGATGGTACAACTGAACTTTTAAGGAAAGAGGTATATCCATCTCCATAAGGTCTCTTAGTTTTCCGTATGCACTCCAAGTTAGTCGTTTCGTCGTTCGTCGATCTAATTCCTGACTTCCTTTTCCCAGCGTAGTTGTTTGGCCTAATATTGCTTACCCTTTCAATTTAGTTGTTTTCGACTGTAATTTGTTGTTCTGTATCTATTTCGTTTGTCATATACTTGGTCTTCTGATAATTTAAGTTTAAGCCTACCCTCTTTGTTGCTTGTTCTATGTCGTTTATTAGGCTTATTAATTCAGGTTTCGATTTTGCAAAGGTCACGATGTTGTCGGCGACTTTAGGTGGTGTAATCTTTTGCTGTTGAAATTAATTTCGTGATTGTTACAGCGTCTTCCAATATTAATGTGAGTAGCTTTGGCGACATCGTATCCCCTTAGCGATAATCAATTCTTGCTTTTTCAAGGGCTTGTTCTAAGGCCCATATCTCTATCGTACGGAACGCATTCTATAGTCGAGAAAGGCTAACCAAATGGGTATTTAGTATTTTGTTGTTTTCTCTGTTAAAATCTTGACAGACTGTAAATGTCCTATGACACTGTAACCTTTCCTAAACGCAGCCTGGTAGAAATCGAGATTTGCTGTTGAGAGGAACTTATACATTTGTGAACGGAAGGTGTAGTGGTCCAAGTTCTCAGTAGCTCCCCTTTCATGAATGAGAACGACCAAGGAATTTTTCCAGGCCACAGATAAATCCTCTTAATGTAGGCATTTATTGTAAAGCTTGCTTAACCATCTAATAAACGGGTTTCCACCATTTTTCAATATTTCTACCAGAACTCCATCTTCACTCGCTGTTTTGCCATTTTTCATCTGTCGTAATGTTTCATAGATTTCATCAGTATCTATTAGTAGAATTTCTTCTGAATTTACGTTGACCATTTTTCTTCGTTTAGTTTCTTCGCTTAAGTCGCATGGCTGTTCCATTCGGTTCCGCTATTTTTAGTATTTCTTGAAATGAAAACAACAAAAATAAAATATTTTAAAGGCGATAATAGGAAGAACAACAAAAATGTAGAAGAAGAATGTAATAATTTAAGAGATTTATCAACAAAACTGCCTAATAAAAACAGCAGGGTACTTAAAGCTGTTGGGGACAAGATAACCCAGTAGGCCTAAAACAAATCGGCAGGAAGCTTAAAGGAGCCCTCAGATTAATCTTCTTAAACCATGTGAAGAAAAGCAAACCAGAGGCAGTACAATAAGCACACTCCTTCATACCAAGCAGGCGGAACTGCAACAAATACCTACAGTTTTCCGCACTAAAATTCGTATTTGATTTCAGCTTGAAATCACGTTTTCAACAAGAGTTTTCTGTTTGAACATGAATCGCAGGGGATTATCAGATCGAACCTTACCTCTAGCCACCTCCATTAACAGATACCACGTACCTCCACCCCACCCAGTCATTTCTACTTTTCTAAGTTAATATCATCCATCTAACTAACTAGTTTGCTTTCCAAATTCTACTGTACCTTGTTCGACTTGTTCAATTATTTTTGGTCTTCCTCTAAAAAGAATTTGCTTGCGCTGCAGTTGACCAACTTGCTTTTGACTTTTGTTTGTTTCCTAATTCTATTACTGATATTATGGTAATTATATTAAGTTCCTCTACGCCTCCCCTTTTGGTATACGTTTTGTTTGTAGTTTCTGAGAGAATTTACGTTGGTATATTGATGAGAAAATAATGTAATAGATTTCGTTTTTTGTAACTTTGTTTTAACTAGGAATCCCCTACTTACTCTGAATAAGTACCACACATTGAAGATCTTAGATAAATCTTTTGGTAGCAATATACAAGTGGTCGCCTATTGAGAGTAATTAAGTAAGTAATATAAAATGGGCACCCTGTATATGCATTGCATTTGTGAAATTCAAGTATTCAGAGCCTTAATAGCTGTTAAGCTTATTTAGCAAAATGTTTCGTTCAACATAGAAGAAAGGTTGCTGTCTGTTGAAAAACGAAATCGTTTGATGTTTAACAATAAAATATATACATCTTACAGCTTGAGATCTAAATAAAAATGATGTAATTTACAGAAGATTGTTGTTTATAATAATATATAAGAAAAGCTAATTTTAATACAGTTCCAATATTTATCGTTTTACTTTCCGTGCAGGGGAAATTCTTCATGGAGCAAATATTTCAAAACCGATAGCCGTATTTTGCTCAGAAATGACCGTCGACACCATACTAGAAGTCAAAAAGGAAATGAAAACCATACGAAAAATTATAGTACTGGAAACGGAAGAAAAACACCAAGACTGGGAATCCCTTCAAGATTTTATATCCAGCAACTCAAGTCCAAACTTTGACATAATGGAATTTAAACCGGTTACTGTGAATACAATCGAACATGTAGTTTTCATCCTGTACTCATCAGGAACTACAGGTTTACCAAAGGGAGTAATGATAACCAATAACAACATGAATGCAGTATTATCACTTATAGAGTATTTAATTTCTAAGTTCAAGTCGAATTTTAATGATCATAATTTTAATTTCAGTGATAACAGATATTACGTAAAAGTTAAACCTGGTACTGACCCTGGTTTAGGAATAATGCCCTTTTTCCATGCGTATGGTCTGAGTGTAATTCTAACAGGTTTAATCGTTGGAAGACCTACAGTGGTATTCAAATATTTCGATCCTGAATTATTTTTAAAATCAGTACAGGATTATAAAATTACTACCCTGTTTATTGCTCCACCTTTAGCTAACTTTTTAGCTAAAAGTCCATTAGTTGATAAATATGATTTGTCAAGCGTGAAGGTGTTAGCTTGTGGTGCAGCTCCTCTCAGTCAAAATATTGAAAATATATTACACAAAAGGTAATAAAATTGTTTTCAGAAAACGGATTACAATAGCTAACCTTTTCCAAATAGAAGGAAATAAATATGTATTTTAGAACTATACCGATATTTATGAAATCTAAGTTAAAAAGGTGCTTTTTTGTCCACAGATTCAAACTTGAAAGATTTCGACAAGCATATGGTATGACGGAAACAACCCTAGGTGTAACAGCGTTTTCAGTTAACGAACATAGAACCGGTTCTTGTGGAACAATTTTACCAGGAGTTGCGGCAAAAGTCGTTGACCAAATTACAGGAAAAACATTAGGACCTCAGCAAGTTGGAGAATTTCATTTCAAGGGTGATATAATTATGAAAGGGTATGCTGGAAATCTTGATGCTACCAGAAATACAATTGATGCAAATGGTTGGCTTGCAACTGGTGATGTGGGTTACTACGATGAGGACGGATTCTTTTATATTGTGGATCGTTTGAAAGAACTTATAAAGTACAAGGGTTTTCAGGTAAGTGAGTCGAATTAATTGCCTAAACTAAAATGGTGTGTCGATTCTGAAAATGACCTTTATTGCAGAACATTCGGTTAATTTTTCCAAACGAACCTCACTGACCTATTTATAATCCTTTAACATCACATGTTATACCCTCCGGAAATTATTTTCTATTTGTTAACCCACATTTTAGAATTTTTGACTTTAGTAAATCTTTCGTTAATGGCTTTGAAAGATGTTATTTATAATTCTATCTGTTATAATCCTTAGAAATAAATTAATTTAACTGATTTTGTCACTAATGCAGATTTTTTCAGGTTCCTCCTGCAGAATTAGAAGCAGTATTACTAACACACCCGAAAATTGAAGATGCTGGTGTGGTGGGTTTACCAGATGAAATAGCAGGAGAACTTCCTTTGGCATTTGTAGTTACAAAGTCTGACCAAAAGCTTACAGAACAGGAAGTTATAGATTTTGTTGCAAGTAGGTCTATTTCTCAATAATTTTATCAACAAGACAAAACTATACCTTGTCATTGAATTTTAGAACAAGTTTCACCCCAAAAACGACTTCATGGTGGTGTTAGATTTGTAACAGAGATACCAAAGAACCCAAGCGGAAAAATTCTAAGGAAAGAATTACGAAAACTGCTTCAAACTCATAAGTCGAAACTTTAGTTTATTATTAATTATCTATAAATAGTGTTAGTCTGCATGGATATATTCATCGTCGAAAATGTTGAATGTAATTGCAAGAGAAAACATGGGTTTTCACTTCAGAAGGCTGTATTTCTTTGTATATATTTTTTAAGAATAAAAACAATATTTTAAATAAGGATCTCGGGTCAGTCCCAGGTATCAGCGCTAGGCTTTGTTAAAAACAATGCATGACTATCCAAAGACACGCCCATCTGGGCACGAACAGGATATAAGCAAGTAGTATTGCAAATAAATCGAAACAATATTCTGACTGGGAAAAGTTCCTATCTGTATGATTGTTTTGGAAAACAAAACGCAAAACTGTTTTACACAGTACTTCTTTAATTTATGCAAATTATACTAGCATGTTCATCAATAAAATGTAATACCCCTAACGCAAGTTCATGATTTCAAATGATAACCATATCAGTATTTAATGATACCAGATATGTATATCGACAATTAAACTAACGTCCTCTTTGAAGAGCTTTCAAATCAATGTAACTAGAACGGACAAGTCTCTGAAGACTTCTCGTTGAATTAACATTGACCGAAACGTTACCCCTGAGGGTATCCTTTACAATGCATTGGCAAAATAAATCACTTCCTCTCCCAAGTTCGACGAAGCACAATTATCCTTTCGACCAGCTACTTATACTTCAAAAATAATAAGTGAGAGTAGAATCAACTGACCAGTGAGGGAACAATAAAGATGTCCCCCTCCATTATAATAAGATATTACCTAATGTAAGATGGGTCTTTCATCAATCTGAAGCTATTCTGAAAAAGAGAAAAAGGATGACTCGAAAAGCGGATTCTGGCTAAAGCTAGGTTAAACTTGCCGGTGCATCTTCAGAAAACAGTAACGTTCAACATCTTTAAACCCTGAAAGCTAGAATAGCAACCTCTTGTTTACGTAAACTTTCACAGAATTACGAAAGCAAATGAAACTGTCAAATTCTCTAATAGATTCGAGTAGCTTGTTGCACAGTTTTAAGAAAAGTATAAACATAGATTTTGCAACTTGGGAGACTCTACAGGGTGGCATAACTGCTTATGTATTAGCTCTCTTGTATCTTATTTATTAATATCGCCATAAGTAACAAAACTGTAAGATTTTCGAACATACCAATTTAAGAATATAAACAATATACACAGTCAGTATCTCGTGCTGTAGCGAATATGGGCAGGAGTTGCTATTATAAGATTAAAATAAAATGCAGAAATTGTTCTTTGCTGACTGACCACACAGATTAGTTACATCAATCGAGTCATTTGAAATTGTAGCCTTTCCTTGTCTTTGAAAAATAGCAATAGTGAGCTCAATTCCAAAACAATTGTTCAGAATTTAGACCTATAACATGTTCTCTACCGTTGAAAATATTTTATAGCAAATAGCCAAGGAACGGTAGTTATAAAATTCCTTAGAGTGAAGTAAAATATTAATTAATAGTCAATCTGGTTTCTGTAAAAGTCATTCTTGTGAAACTTAGTTAAATTTGGTATTATCAACTTACTTTCGTATAGGTACACAACACACGGGTACAGCTGGTAGCATAGTGAGGATGGACTGGATGTCTCTCAGATATCTTGTACGCTCACTCTTCGAGGTGGTAGTTCGGGATCATGAAGATTGGAAAAATCCCAAACAGGATATGCCCCCTGAAAAACGGTTCCGAGACTGAGACTGATGCCAGATCAGAACTTTATACCGAAAGACCAAAAGAGAGGCTGATCTTCTCACTGGATAAGCACGCCACCGTATTTCAAACGGAAATATACACGATACTACAGTGTGCTCGGGAAAACAAAAGGCAGGCTTATAAACATAAGCGGATCTATATTGTAATGTCGGACAGCCAGGCGGCTCTTAAGGTTCTATCGAGAAGTAATATTTCTTCCAGACTGGTATGGGAGTACCTGGAAGAACTCATGAGCATGACATGACAGAAAAAAACGTTGTGAAAATTTTCTGGATATCAAGTCAAAGAAAACCGATGAATTAGCAAGGCAGGGATCAACTGTCACTTATCTTGATCCAAAAAGAGCCTTACAAATTTCAAGAATTATCATCTGAGGTTACGTAAGTGCCTCGATTAGCACTAAATATGAAAGATACTGGACTAACAGACGAGAATAAAACCGCAGTCAAGTTTTCATAAACAGGCTTTCCAGAAATCAAACTGCGGAACTAGTACTTCTTATAGGTAGGGCGACTGTTAAGGAACACCTGTGGAAGAGCGAAAAATACAATGCAGACCTCATTTGCAGACTCTGCAATAAGAAAACCTGAACAGCAACGCACATTTTGTGTGTCTGCGTCGTTGGCAAAAAAAGACAGTATACTTACATTCGGGCAGTCTTCTATGAAACCGAAGGACCTTACTGCTCTCCCGGCGAATGACCTACCTATGGGTGTGATCTAATAATTAGGGTATGCACAACATGCGTTTTAGGCTGCAGGTCTCCAGAATCGATAGAGAGGTGGGCGGTGAAAAAAAAAACGTTTAAGCTTGTTGATCAGATAAAATACCTTCAATTATATTACTTAGCAGTATTTATATTTCTAAAAATATTACCCAATAGTGTGGTTGTATCATCCTGAGCATGTGAATAATCATTAAAAAATTTATTATAACCGTAACTCTCAAAAAGCCGTCACGCTTTTGAAATTTGGCGTAAATTAGGTATAATACGGCCCTGTTGTCCGAAGTTTAAACTCGCCTGAAGCTGCAGAATTTGCAAAAATAATGCTAGTTCGGCATATTCTTGCTGCTGCGGAATATTTTAGAGAAATCCCAAATGGGATGACCAAATATGGTGATGCAATATTCTGTGCAGTGAACTTCGTCATTGCTAATTCGGGAAAGCACCGATCCGATCACGAGGTACCATATAAGGTTTCACCCCGCGCGCGGAAGTCGCATTTGGGCGTCTCTTTCTAACATCTTTCGCTTACTGACAAAATAGCAAGGAAAATTAGAGTTTAGCCAACTATGACATCCAGCGGTTGTAAAAATTATGGTTCCGGCTTTGGCAGTGAAATCCCGTGCTCGTCGGCCTCTCATTATTTTATTGTCTTCACACCTGCTTCCGGAAAAAGAACTCCATCCGTTTTCTACGCCGACCGCTGATATCTCTCCCTGGGGAGGCCGACCATTACTTCCATTGGGCTACCCTCAACAAGCCCTATTTCCCAGGTAACCGAATTTAAGGCTGCCATTTTACTTGCCAGTTGTGAGTACACCAACTCAACCCGATTTCAGTACCGTATTTTATGAATTACTCGTAGACAGGCATCAGTTAATTTTGTTGGAAATTCAAGTACTTCAAGCATCCTTTCTTTCGTTTAATTTGTTCGACGAAGTGTTTAAGTCTTCAACCATTGCGTATAACTTCTGCTTTAGTATTCATAATTCAGAAACAGTGCAAACTACCGCGATAATTGACCAGTTTATGTTGCATGTGTAAAATTATTTCTAATCAGATTTTTAGCTATTAATAATTATCTTTGCGTAACTTGAGTAAATGTGGCATCCCTCAATCCCCTTTCACGTAATTTAAGATAAAACTTATATGTAGATCCATTTTGTGTCATATTTTGAATATTACTTGCATTCATTAAATTTTATTGATATTACATTCTCGTCTTTTATTTGTGTTTGTGTTTATTTTGTAATAATTGTGTATAGCTTGTGAGCCTATCTACCAGTAGCAGTCTTTTATTTCAGTAAGTCAGGGTAAGTACATCCAGCAGTAGGGTGCAGCCACCCCCAACTCCTTCGAGTCCAGTAGGCCGCGTGCCACAGGACTTGGACGTCCCCTATAGGTTGTCGTAGTGCGGAATTAGCACGTGACAACGTTTAAGAGAATATAAAAATTTTCCTAAGTCTTTCATAAAGTACATACAATAAGCACAGTTTGAAAAACATTTTCAGCCTAGTTTATTTTATTTAAAAGTTTTTCAGTGAAAACTAAGTCTTTTATAAGTTTAGATACTTCACCTCCTGGTTTGTTAGACCTACAACAACTTCCACTGAAATATAATTATTAACTTTTAATTCAGTCAGTTTCTCTGCTGTGGGCCAAATCCCTATCAAAACTCAATACATCAATGACTTGGGAATGTTTAATAGATAACAAAAATACATTTAGCATACCTATCACAACTTACTTCGAAGGCTACGTACTCGTATGTTGAAATACAAAATACGGAACTTTATTTTTGAATCATTTTCTAAGTATCCAATGGAGAAGCTTTAATAGGCTTAATATTAACACCGATTGTCTTACGGTAATTTTGATAATTTATAGGGAATTTTAAGGGAACTTCAGTAGGACAGTGTTTTAATGAGATTATTATATCTTCGTCTGTAGACTGTGGATTCACCTTAGATACACAGAGATAGGGTTTCCTCTTTGTTTCAAGTTGAAGGTATGAAAACTTTGTTACTACTGGCACATGTTTAATTATTACACTAACTAACCTCTAACTTCAAACTATATTTAGAAACATTTTAACTATTTATCTAGTATCTAGTGAGAAATTTGCTCATTTCAATGGTTAGTTAAACCTACTTACGTAACTACAAATTTATAAAATCATTTGCATTAAAATATACAATTTAAACCTCTTCTTACATCTACTAACACGTAACAGAAGTCGTATTGACCTTTGTTACAAAAAATTTAGGATTTTTTAACACTCCAGAAAATTAACAAAAATTTACCTCAAAGTAAAATTGTCGTTTAATAACAGAGAATAGAAAATAAATTCGTATTCACTGACGTCATCATCTTACAGTAAACCTAATCTGATTCCAAAATATTTGGGTACTCGTACCTTTTATCTAATATAAAAATAACTCAACATTAATCGTAACACAAATCCTTAAAAATCAAAGCTCGTCTTGATTATCACATATTATGTTTTATCAAATCATTGTTTAATTTTAACGCTATCTCCAGCTGTTATTAAATTCATTAGTAGGTATAAATGCACCAGAGTGTTTGCCCATTGAGCAAGCGGATTGCGTAAATGAAACTGATAAAGGTACTGTTTCAAATGAAAATAAATTGTAATGGATGAAGAATATATTGTACACGGCCCTCAACGTTTAAAACCTCTAACCAAAGACTCTGTTGGGCAACAACTATACGATGGTTTGAAAGAAAATATTGAAATGCCTACAGCATTTGTAAGTATTACAAGGGTTTAGTTATTATACTCTCAGTTTAGATTTCACTTGTAGTATATTTTTAATAAAACTCGGCAGTTTACTTTTTAAAACTAATTAAATTTATTAGCCGAAGTTTTCAATTCTGTCTCTAACTAAACTGGTATTTAAAATAAACATAAAACGTTACAGCTTTATATAATTTCATACGTGTAAAACAGAGATGCACAATGTTGCAGTGTTAATTAAAATACTGCTAAATTTAAACATGAAGAGCGAATATGAATCAGTCTTTTAGAAAATAGCGTTTGGGTTTACATAATAAAGCGAGTCAGAAAATACAAATTAGTTATTTGCTTTGCTGCCTAAAATGAGATAACAATACTATCAAATGTATTAATCAAAGTACTTGAACTCGTAGATTTATTTTCTACTACTTCAAAAAAATATTACCTTACTCACTTGTTAAATAAACAACTATTATCTGTTAGGCTTTTGTTGTTTGTTACTTGAAGGCTTGATTACATACGTTTAACTACTGACGACAAAATACTTAAACATCAAGGTGATTTTCCTTTATATGACGAATGCGTTTTACTTTTAGCTTATTTAGTACGCTTCCTAGGGTTAACTCCCATTGGTGTACTACCACGTGCAAAAGTAATGACACGCCTAAGATTTGTTATTGTTTGATAAACAGCCTTGCAGCAGTCGATGAGTAACTTGGGCATAACCATAAGACCTTGTAGGTAGGATTAACAAGTTAGAACACAGAATAAACTCTTAACAGAAGCGACAAGTTGATGTTAATGTTGCCAGCACAAGGCGGAGCTACGTCGGTTCAGCAAGTAACTTAGCGTATGGTTTTCAATTTTAATCGTTAATTTCTGCTTTCTGGGGGTGCAAGTGCTGCTAACTTCAGGCACAGCTCCAGGTGATGTTTGAGTACTAATGGAAATTGCTAAAACAAATAAACTTACAGAAGCTGACATTATAAAAATTGATACTAATTTATTATATACTAATTATTTTTGCATTTTGGCGTTGAACACCAATTACCGCCTTTTTTGCCATTCATTTCCGCGTATTTATGTTTTATTGAAACAATATTTTGAATAAATAACACCCGAACTCTTTGGCGCTGCACTTAAATATACAGCAAAATAGGAAATTTTACTTGCTAGTGGGCGTGTTCGAGTTCACCCCCACTCCCCTTACTTTGACCTCCCCACACTCTGCATTTTGTCGCTTCTGTTAAGAGTTTATTCTGTGGTTAGAATAAGAAACTTACTCAACGACTGCTGCAAGGCTGTTTATCAAACAATAACAAATCTTAGGCATGTCATTACTTTTGCACGTGATAGTACATTCCGTTGAAATTTTTCTTTCCGATACTGAGATATACAACGTTAAGCAAGGACCCGCTTGGCCAGAACTGGGTGACTGCTCTGCGGCTTGGTGTGTCCGGCCCCCTTAACACTGTAAATGTATAAGAGGGTAAAAGAGATAGAAAGAAGTAATTAAATTAATTGAGGCAGCGACCTTGCACTCTTATTTGTATATCGCATCTAAACAATTAGCAAAAATGTCAAATTGTGTAAGTAATTATTACTATACAATTCATCGGAAAATAGGCCAATCATATAGCTCATTTTTTCTTAGTTACGCTGTATAACATCGGTTATTTGCTTTGCTAAGTTGTGTTTCGTGAAGCACAATTCTTGGCGTATTTCGGTCGCAAACAAATGATTCATAATTATGTAATCATATCATCCATGGATATAAATAAACAAGTAATATTTTTGACATTTCGTAAAAATTTTGTAATAAATAATTTTCTCATCTTCAATAAATAATTTGTTTAATATAGTTGGTTGATTCGTTGTATAGTCTTAACATAACATACAACTCGAGCTCCGAAAATCATCTGAATATACAGTTTGCGGACTCGATGTGTTACCTGAAAACACAACTCCACCTACGGTGTTGTTGTGTTTCCTAGGCAACACATCTCGTCCTATCAACTGTATATTCACTATACTATTCGATTATTTTCGAACCTCTTGTTGTATAACTACTGATAATCAACAGTAAGTCCCATGTTACGTTAGATGAAGGTTCCAACACGGAGTGGGAGCTCTCTCGATCAGGAAACACATTGACTGAACATTAAAAATGGTTATACTTTTATTTTGTTTTGAAACCAGAAGTCCGACTGTTCACCCTTTCTCGAAAGAATTATTATCCTAAGTGGTTTTAAACCACACCTTCGATAAATCAGTATTTTATGAAATAAAAAATACGTACAAATTTCAGAACGGTAAAAAGAGTTCCTGAATTCTTTCCAATATTCTGAGTACCCTTAAATAACATTTTGTTTTACAGGTGGACCCCGTAACGGATAAAATGATTTCTTTCAAAGTGCTTTTAAAACAAAGTTGCCGTCTAGCTGAAAGCTTGAAAACCTTCGGTTTTACTCAAAATGACGTCATTGCCGTATGTAGTGAAAATAGTATGGATTTTATTACATCAGTATTGGCTGCCCTGTATTTAGGAATGACTGTAACCACATTTAATCCTCAATATACTACCAGTAAGTAATACGTTTATGTACCGTTTACTTGTTATTTGGACAGCAGTTGGCTATGATTTATAGTTATTACATTACAATGACAATGAAAAGTAGACAATCTAAAACTATGATGTTTGTACGAGTTATGTAGGTGTATGCCATTTGAGCTTCATTACCATGAAACAATTCACATTCTGGTCAAACTTGTTCAAGTCGCAAAAATGCTGGTTAGGCCGTAATACATAATTTTAAAATTATTATTAATAATACAGATTAATATCAGAAAGTCTTTGTTTACAGCAATAAAACTGTCTCTCTAACGTAACTTACAACGTCTAATAAAACGTCTAAAAAAGTATTAAATATATAATAAATAATCGCTATATCAGCAGAGGGCATCTTCAGATACTACAAAAACAAAACAGAAATTCTATAATAATAATAATAATCTTAATTGTTCTTCTTCTTCCTCTTATGGCCGAAGCCTAGGCCGATGGCCTGTATTAATTCATGAGTATGAGTTCCGTGAGCACGTATGTTGAGCAAAAGGCTAACCTTACCTATCGAAAGAAGATCGACCAACAGTGTTGAGAGGTTAACAGTTATAAAAGGTGAAAGGTATTTGTATGGTAACTGGGACTGTCGACTTAACGTATCCTCCGAAGCACGGAGAAGGGTACGACGACTTCCAAAGTCCGGCATCAAACCTGAGGGGCCTATTATGACCGAAACCTTTTACACGTGGCTGTCCGCTCCACCTAGGTCAAAATGAATACTATCATGAATAAAAAAAATACAAGACTATGAAAAAAAAGGAAAATACTAAAGTACATAAGTATATAAAACGATTATTTATTATTCGCCCCTTACTGGCTCTGAAAAGGCAACACATTCTACTCATCACAGATAAACCCCAAGGAATACTGATGGTTGCCCATTCAGAATACTTAGCAACTTTTATGCTCAATTTTTGTGCACTTCAAGCTTTAGGTTCTTCAATAGTTGGAAGCTTATTTAAAAAAACATGGCGATTAAGCAAACCCCAAAACTAAATTTACTAGAAAATGTTGACAATATAGAGGAATTTATTATTATTGTTCGCATGGGGTGTAGTTCATTCATTCAGCTAATCGGCTTATTATGAGGATACCTATTAATTGAAGGTGCCTTCTGAGCTGACAGTGTCCTATTATTAGCTCAACCACCTTGCCACGGTGGACTCTAGTTTCAGGCGGAAATGTGGTGGTGGGAGGCGTGACGTCAGGAGTCCTATGCGCGCAATGCTGCAGTTTATTGCAATAATATCTGTTTTGACTAGACAATTTGAAGTTTTTTAAATCGACTGTGCGAAAACTGAAGCCAGTATAAAATGTTTTAGCAATAAATACCCTCTCCTCATTAAAATATTCAACATTACTATTCATAGTAATTAGGTAAATACGTGAATTGATAAGTGTCAGAAAATAAAATTTATTTTGGCATAAAGAAACTTCAAATTTGATCATGGCTGGTCTGCTTTTTGTGAATAAAATGCAAATTATTTATTGCAGTTTTTAATCTATTTCTTTCTTAAACAAGCAACAAATTCAAGTAAGGTAGTATCAAATTAAGCGCATTCTTTTTGTCTTTCGATTGATACCACTATCAATCCTATCAACTCAAACGGCAAACAGGAATCTGCATATATACACCCGGTATAGTCCTCCTGACGTCACGGGTCCGACGCTGGAGTGGGGGCTACATTCTCGCCTGGAACTAGAGACCGCCGCGACCTTGCTCATTTTTTATCTGCTTAGAATCAGTAGTGCTCCTCCTATTAGTCTTTGTCCTTCCCTCCAATGTCTGCAGTGTACTTCTCGTAATCGCTCCTTTGCCAACTCCTTTGCGGTCACATATTATGCCAACCCGCATGTTAGTTCAGGTGCGATTACGGGCTTCTGCTCCCTATTTTGCAAAATAATCTGCTTTTTCATTCTCTTCCACATTTTTGTATCCTGGCGCCCATTTCAGAGTTATTTTGTTCTACTCTGCCATTACAACCAGTGCTTCAAGACATTAGAGAACTACTTCAGATTTGATCTCAATTGCTGCCATAGCACTTTAATACATCTTGTCTATCCGAAAATATGTATATTTGTCGATAATCATAGCCTTTTTGTACCACAATATTTGCACAGGTAGTAAAAACAATTACATCCGCTTGGAATATTGTAGCAAATCTCCAGGTGGATGGTAAAGCGTTCCCCAGTATTTGCTTGATAAATTTCAGCTTTAGAATTTTTAAACGTTTTGTATCCATCCGTATACCAGATGGAGGCCAACTGATTCTGCACCTCCTGTCCTTTTTCTTCTCTCCTTTGCTTAAGCATATCAACCCTCAAAGGTTTTCTGAAGTCAAACAGAGTGCTGATTCTATCAAAGTATATATTTATTTAACTCAGCATACCTATTTTGTAGTTTCAAAGATTCTCCAGGTATCCACAAATATTCAATTTATAAGCCGCTAGATGTGCCTGTGATTTCAATACTAATGGTAGCGGAGGTAAGTCTAACAGTGCCAATCTCTTAAACTTTGAAAGTTTATTAGTAGCGTTCCTGGTCATTGTATTATGCCACCATACCAGAGCCGCATAGGTTTAAGTATAGAAAAAAGGTAGACGTTTATTGAAAAACATTACTTTACGAATTAACATCTTGATATGTTTTATATAAAAGTTTAATGATTAACAGCAAACAAGCATGCAAATGGAATGGTGTAATACACAAATAATTCTTATATCTATGCAATATTTATCATCTTACTTTCTGTTCAGGGGAAATTCTTCATGGTGCGAAAATTTCAAAACCGGCAGCAATATTTTGCTCAGAAATGACAGTCGACACCATACTAGAAGTCACAAAAGAACTGAAAACCATACGAAAGATCATAGTAATGGAAACGAACGAAAAACACGAAGATTGGGAATCCCTTCAAGATTTTATTTTCAATTACTCTAGTCCAGACCTTGATATAACGAAATTTAAACCCATCCCTTTGAACACAATTGAACATGTGGCTTTCATCTTATACTCATCAGGAACTACAGGTTTACCAAAGGGGGTAATGTTGACCCATAACAACATTACTGCAACTTTATCACTTATACAGTATTACATTTCAAAGTTGAAGCCGAAGCTTAATGATTAAAATGTTTAATTTTAGCGATGATAGATATTTTGTGAGAATTGCACCAGGTACTGACATTGGTTTAGGATTGATGCCCTTTTTTCACGCTTACGGTCTTTATGTAGTCCTCATTGGTCTACTTATTGGAAGATCTACGGTGATATTAAGAGGTTTCGATCCCGAAGTATTTTTAAAAACCATACAGGATTATAAAATTGATACCCTGTTTATTGCTCCACCTTTAGCTAACTTTTTAGCTAAAAGTCCATTAGTTGATAAATATGACTTGTCAAATGTGGCAGTAATAGTTTGTGGGGCAGCTCCTCTCAGTAAAAATACTGAAAATATGCTACGCGAAAGGTAATAAAAAATCTTAATGGAAAAAAGTAAATTAGCAAATAACCTTTCCTAAACAACCCAAACAAACATTTTAAAACCGTACTGGTGTTTTTTAGATTTTGTTTAAATAACTATTTTTTGTACTCAGATTCAAACTTGAAAGATTCAGACAAGGATACGGAATGACGGAAACAACCCTAGGTGTAACAGCGTTTCCAGCTAATGAGAACAGGACCGGTTCTTGTGGAAAAATTTTAACAGAAGTTTCGGCAAAGGTTATTGGCCAAACTACGGGAAAAACGTTGGGGCCTGGGCAAATTGGAGAATTTTGCTTCAAGGGTGATATAATTATGAAAGGCTATGCTGGCAATCCCGATGCTACCAGAAATGCAATTGATGCAAATGGTTGGCTTGCAACCGGTGATGTGGGATACTACGATCAGGATGGATTTTTCTATATTGTAGATCGTTTGAAAGATCTTATTAAATATAAAGGTTTTCAGGTATGTGAATCAAATTAAGTGCAAAAACTATAACATTGAATTCTGAAATTGATTTTTAGTACAGAAAATTTCCTTAGTTTTCCTAAATGATCCTCCTTAACTTTTTTATGTCCCTTCATCATCGCACGTTAGGCCCTCAAAAAATTATTATTTGTTTGTGAGGCCATGTCTGAGAATTTAGTAAACCTTTTGTTAACTGCATGTCTGTTAATGGCGTTGAAAAATGTTATCTATCACCCTTAGAAATCAATTAGTTCTACTGATTTTATTACAAATGGAGTATTTTGAAGGTCCCTCCTGCAGAATTAGAAGCACTATTACTAACTCACCCAAAAATTGAAGATGCTGGGGTGGTGGGTTTACCAGACGAAGTAGCGGGAGAACTTCCTTTGGCATTTGTGGTTGAAAAGTCTAACCAAAAGCTTACAGAACAGGAAGTTATAGATTTTGTTGCAAGTAGGTCTCCTTATTATTAAATAAAAGAAAGGTATATCATGCCATTAAATTTTAGAACAAGTTTCACTCCAAAAGCACCTTCATGGCGGTGTTAGATTTGTAACAGAGATACCAAAGAACCCAAGCGGAAAAATTCTAAGGAAAGAATTACGAAAGCTACTTCAGACTCATAAGTCAAAACTTTAGTTTATTATTAATTATTTATAAATAATTTTAATCAAAATAAATCCAAACAATAGTTTAACTGGGAAAAATTTCTATCTGCTTGACTGTCTTAGAAAACAAAAAGCAAAGCTGAATTATGTTTTAAATAATAGTTTTTTTAATTATTATAGATTATATTAGCATGTTAAGCAATTAAATGTAAAACTGCAACGTAAGCTTATAATTTTAAATGATCAGCATGTCAGAATTTAATGATACCAAGTAGTACATTGGAAATTAAGCTAACGTCCTCTTTCAAAGGCCTTGGAATTAAAGTAATTAAAACACGCAAGTCACCGAAGACTTCTCGCTGAATTAACATTGACCGAATCGTTAATTTTGAGGATATGCCTTACATTACATTGTCAAAATAAATCACTTCCTCTCCCAATTCCACTAAGCATTATACCTTAGTTCTCGAAATAGTTATTTGGTTTTATTAAATACTGTTGCAGTTTTGACATCAGTGTTTTTAATAATTAAAACACAACTATCCTTTCGACAATCTGTATATACATTCCTCAAAGATAATAACTAAGGGCAGGTAGGATGAACTGATGAGTGAGAACATCCAATATATCAACAAATAACCACATTGTATAGAAGAGCCTGTTTCTATAAAATTCACTCTTAACCCATTAAGTGGCAAAATTATATAACAACTAGAAATGCATTTTCTTATAGGATCTGTTATTATTTGGTATAGAGAAGTAAGAAAAGTAAAAACAAATTTCCAAAATGTTCCAAACGTTTGAAATTCGGTAGTAAACCTTTTTACCAGTGATCCTTATGCACAAAATATGTCTTACAGTTTCTCTGGTATACCTGTATTACCGCTAAACAAAAACAAACTTTATAGGTACAATTTGTGGTTTATTGTGTTGAAATATGTTTACATTGAGTGAAACGGTATAAAGCATTCAATACATAATGCTACACGACATTCAGTACACTGAACATTGCTTCTTTTTTGAACATTTCTTTTTGTACATTGAGCACAACGCCTTGACTTACGAGTCTCCATCTTGACGCACCTCACAACGCCTCGAAGACGTTTTAGAGGACATGTGCCCAACGTTTTCGAACTGCTTCCGTTTAGTAGGTGATCCTGCTTCTTTTCTTACGGAAAAATGCTTTATTAGCTGATCAGCCAACACTGATCTAAATTGTAAGTGTTCCATTGCCTTCTTTCTTGGATTATCGCGCTTCATTGTCTGCAGGTACAAAATGTAAGCGTTGACGATACTGGCATCTACGAAATAATAGAACAATTTTATCCCCCACCTACGGCTTTTCCAAGATATATCGTAGGTGGCCAATCACTGATCAAAACGATCAACACCGCCCATGTTTACATTATAGTCCTCGATAGATTTAGAACATATGACTGCTTCTTTATTGCCCTGTTTATTAGTTCTTAGAACTTTTCCAGTCTGCCCAGCATTGTGGAAATTGCTGCGTACTGCGACCGATTTCGTACCCCGATCTTTTCATTTGGCCACAGTTATTTCCCCACAAACAGCAAAATCATGCTGTCCCATACTTAGTTTCTTATCTTCAATAAGAATCGCCTTAGAGAAGTGCTTTCTATAATCTAAGTAAGTTTTAAATGGCGGTTGGACGGGGTTTTGTTTCCTCTATACAATTTCGGATTTGGTTACAACAAGATATAACGCATATCCGTATCCCGCCCTCACTCGTGAAATTTGCCATGCGTTATATCTTGTTGTAACTGGGTCTGGGGCTGCATAAGGCGAGGAAACAAGGACCCGTTCAGCCGCCATTTAAGACTTACTTAGACTATATTATGCCTTACCGTCCCACAGCCAAATAATCCTCTGTCCGCAAGTTCCTTCATCAATGTAACTGTGGTAAAAAAATTATCAAAATACAGGCAAAATCCCTTGTCCTGCAATGCTTCCGAAGGTTGGAATACTACCCTTTCCCCTAATGTGTGCTTTTTGGACGCCTCTTCCTTGCCTTGGTATACTTGGAGACCAAATAGATACCCAGTTTCAGAGCAAGCTAATGCCCAAATTTTAAAGCCTCTCTTTATGGGTTTCATTAGTAAATATTGTTTTAGTGATGACCTACCTTTGAATGCCACCATACTTTCGTCAATGGCCACATTTCGTCCAGGAATAAACGACTTTCCAAAGGCTTCGCCCAAATGTAATAGTAATAACATAGGCCGCACTATGTACAACTTACTTGTTGTCGCATTTTAGTATTGTCATTTCAAATGAAGACATCTCAGTAATTTTAACAATCGCTTTACAGGAAATATTTTGGAAATCCTTTCATTTTTGAAATTTACATTCGTAGACCATTAGAGCTTCACTCCTGGCAACGAATTAAAACCCATAATTATTAAAATCCCTAAGAAAGCTTGCAACTCCTCTACTGTGATGTCTAATCGTATGCCTCTTTGAGTTGCATACAAATTGCTCTGCTCCATTATGTGGATTAGAAACGTTTCACTGATATATTCAAAGAGATATTCCTGAGGCTCTTCACCATTGATCTATAAGTACAAACGGCCTCTATAAGACATCCAAAATGTAAATTAAAAATAAAATTAGCTGAATAGTTGGATCCATATTTTCTGAAAATTAAAAATCTAAATATCTTCTGGGCGCAAGAGGAATTTTCGTCCAGTTCTCGGTCGTTCTCGCTGTCACTTTTGCTATCATCGGAGAGTTCTTACGGTGGTGCAACTGGTGTATAAGTTTCATCCCTAATGAAATCGTTGGAAGAATAACCATCTTTTGATTCCAGCGAAGTTACAGAAGCACTGGAAGAAATTGGCGGTTGGTCCAGTTTTAATCTTTTTGCACAAGAACCGGAATGGGCAGATAACGTCGGTGTCGAATTTATCGATCGCCTAGATGATTTCGACGTAGACGTTTCCAACATATCAAAATCATCATCAGCATCGGTATCGCCACCAACATCAGAATTTTCAGCTTGAGTTTCTGACATTTCGATCATCTGTGTCAGTTCCTGGTCAGAAAGAGGTCTCTTAAATACAAGTTGTCCTGGAAACTCATCTGTAACAATATTTTGAAAATAGTATTAGAAATTATTCTCTAATTATTTACAATTCAAATGAGGTATTTTTTATAAACAGCAAACGTTAGAAAACAAATACCATAATATAATACATAATATAATTTTAATCATTATTAGAACTTCATAATTTTGAAAATCGTTTTGAAAGAAACGCGCAAAAATTAAAGAAAATACTGCAAATATAAGTTGTACATAAAGGTAGCAAATTATAGCTGACCGAAGCAAGCAAGAGATCTGGTGAGGCGTGGCGAGCGCTGCAATCGTTTTCAGCGTACATTCAGGTTAAAAAGGATTTCGGCGGCAGTTCTAACTATATAAGTAAATAAGATCGTAGAGTTAAAATAAATGATTGATAATTTGATAAAATATGGAATGATGTATTGTAAAACGAATTATTATGATTGTAAAACGAATTATTATGAAATAGAAATTCAGCTGTCAAGTGTGTCAAGTACGATACAAATTTGACAACTCGTAATTTTGATTGTGGATGTACCGAACTAAGTATTCTTGCGTGATTGGTTGAATATCTTGCCGCTTAAAATATTTTAAATAAAATTCTTGTAGTTCGCATATTTTCCGACTCTCATGTTTGTTTCGGCGCACTGTAGTTACTACTATGACGAAAATAAAAAATAAAACGAGTGTAAGAACAAAAGCCGTAGTCATGAATGTAAGTAAAATCCCCATTAGTCACCAGTGAAAGCATGATTGACATATTTTTAGAATAATCTTAGAATATGTCAATCAACGGTGTAAGTAAAATTCCCATTAGTTGTCAGTGCAAGTATAATACTTATCCATTAGTCCTAGAACTGCAGTTACATTTTTATTTGTGGTAATCCTTCTAGAATCGAAGTACTAAAACAACCAAGCAATAAATATTTCATTTACTGAACAAAGAATTTTTAAACTTTGCATTGCACAATGGAAACTTCATGCGCTTCTCGATAACAATGCATATATCACAATAATTTACTGTATGTTAACCAATTATTCCAATTAAATCAAGCAGGTATAATATTGTATAAAACTACTTACCTTAAAAAAACACAAATTAAAACAAAATACACACAAACAAAATAAAAAGCCACGACGCCCTACTAAAATTCTAGAAAATGTTTGTCCTTAAAGTGCAGTGGTTGAAATTTCAACCATCTAAACCTTTTTTCTTATATTTTCGACAAAACACGGAGAACGGAAGTACAATTCCTCACAAACCTTTAGAGTCGTTATCTAATGACATACAATGTTGTTAAAGGTGAATATACACGCACAATATACACAAATTTGACCCTTAAACGCAGTGGTAGGAAATCCTACCAGCGATACTTAAAGGGTTTTAAAGATAAAAGTTTTTAGTGTCCCCAAGATCTTCCATTCATAAGTTTAATTTTATTTATTCGAGATGCATATATAAAAAAATATACAAATGAAGAAATAATTGGAGGCTATAACATTGAATGTTTGTTTATTGAAGGAATTTATAAAAAGGGGAAGATGATTACTCTATCAATTGGAATGTAAATAATGAATAAGTTGTCTAACTTATATGTTTTGTAGAATTGGACGAGTGTTTATACAGACTAAAAGCATATGGAATGATTTATGACTTATTCCATGGTCTACTATAATGAATAAATAATGGTTTTAGATAAACAAATGGTTTGTTACAGCTATTTCTTCCAAGATAATACATTTTCTTGAGTAAAAAAATTTACTAAACAAATTGTTAGATCTGGTGAATTTCACTTAGATATGTTCAATAAACATTGTTCTATTAGTATAGAGCAATATTAGAACAAATTAGAGATTTGTAGAACAAATTAACTAAAGTTTAGAATTTCAATTATAGTTTCGTCGAATTTTTTCCTATTATATGATAGGTGCAAGAAATCAACGATTTGCTTCTTTTTCTTCTTCTTCTTCTTCTTCTGTGTCGTATGAATGTTGTGACCTTCAAATTCTCTGTGCAGTCAATGTTCGCCACAGCTACCTATCCCTTGCTTTTATCATTGCTTCAGGAACTGTGAGGTTTGTCATTGCGGTTACTTGGTCGATGAATCTGTTTGGGGGTCTCTCGCGCCTTCTCTTGCCGTCGACCTTGCCCTCTATCACCAATTTTTTCATTCCGTCCTTTCTGACCACATTCCCAAGGAATTTGGGTGTATGTCTTTGTATGATTGGTAGAAGTCTATCATTAGTGTTGATGTTAAGTTCCCGTAGCATTGATACGTTAGTTCGGTGAGCAGTGTATGGGATTCTCATCATTTTTCTGTATCAGATCATTTCAAAGCCCTGCAGCGTTCAAGGTCCAGGTTTCAGATCCGTAGGTAGCTATCGAAAACATTAATGACCTAACTATTCTAAGCTTCGTGTTCTTAGTTATCCCGTGGTTCTTCCAGATTTTAATCTGTTTTTCCAGTGATGTTTTTGCCATTCTTATTTGTCGTCTAATTTTCTCTTCACTCCCACCGTTGTTGCAAATCACTGCTACGAGATAAACTCGTATAACCTCATTTTTGATTGGAAGATCGTTAATGAGCTATGTTCTGTCGATTATCATTAGAGCGCACATGGATTTGTTTAACTTGAGATCAAGTTCAGCGCTGGTGTCTTCGATTCTTCTCAAGAGTTCAGCCATTTCCTCTTCTGAGCTTGTCATGATGGTGGTGTCGTCTGCATATCTCAGGTTCGAGATCAATCTTGCTCCTATTGGCACTCCTCCAACCCAGTTTTCTGTGGCTTTACAGATGATCCATTCTCCATAGATGTTGAACAGAATGGGTGAGAGGATACAGCCCTTTCTATGCTTTGAACTTTTGTGATAGCAGGCTTTAAAATTTTACGTAACCTAGAATAATAATATAGTGTTTTAATAAGATGGATTAGATGTTCTGGTACAGCCATTTCTCTTAGAATGTTCCATAGATGGTCCCAACGTATAGTGTCAAAAGCTTTTGTGTAGTCCAAAAAGCAAAACAGTGCTGGTACATTATACTCGATTATTTGTCTTATATTTAATAACTGATTTCTGGTGCCACAGCCCACTATTAAAACCTGCCTGTTCTTCTGCAATCTATGGCAGGAGGAAAGGTTTTATTCTCTCCTGAAATATATGCAAGAGCACTTTGCTCGCATGGGAGATCAGAGCAATAGTTCTGTAGTTTTAACATTTGTCACAGCAGCCTTTCTTGTGGAAAAGTACAGAGTGATCCAAATTGATTAAAGACAGCTTGAATTTCCCGCCACATTAAATTATTGTCACGTTGGCAACACGAATTTATCATCATTTACTTTTCAGTGGCTTCTCATAAGGGAGTATTACAAAATTACCTTATAACAAAATCTTCCAACAAACTGTACCTAGTTCTGAAAAGACCTGTTTTGTAAAATAAGAAAACAAGCGAAGTCAAGCAAAACCTCAAGAAAATCTGGAAGAAAGAGGCAAAGCACAATGATGTAAACAGGACAGTAACGAGTCGACACTGTACTTTGACACAACATATTTCAATACTGCCAGGTTAACAACGTGAAAAATGCTAAAACCTGCGGCGGGAAATTCAACCTGTCTTCAATCAATTTGGATCACGCTGTACAAGTACATAAATTGATTGAGACCACTCCTGTGGCCAGTGTCCTGTTGTCCAAATCATGTTGCTGAATGATTCCGATACCTATCTAGTACCTTCAGCATTTCTGCTACTACACGTCTGCTCCTGCCGACTTGTTGTTTTTCAATTTTTGTATGGCAGCTTTTATTTCTGTTCTATTTATAGCCGACTCTTCGTTTGGTGGATAAAAATTTCGACTTTGACACCCTGTATCTACCTAAGTATTAACTTTTGGAGTAAGGTAATTTTAGGTAAATCGTAATATTTTGGCCTCACGAATCTACTGTTGGTCTGTGACCCATTACTTATGAACGATCCTGTATATAAATTAAGTAACCTCTAATTTAAAACAATATCTGGAAACATCTTTATTAATTACCTAGTATCTAAAGTGAAGTTCCCGCTTATTTGTTTATTCACTAGCCAGCTAAGTCTATTGGCGTAAATACAAATTTATAAAATAATTTCCATTAAAATCTATAGTTTATGTCTTACTAATTGTTGAATTTTTTTGTTAAGAAACGGTAGAAAAGCAACACGAAGCTATCTGAAGATGAAATTATCGCTCAACAACAGAAAATAGAAAATAAATTCGTTTTCACTTTTATAACCAGCTTTGCCTATTAAACTATGCGACGCCGATTTCTAGCTCGGGAGTAATACCTCATCATCATACACTAACTCTTATCCAATTCCAAAATGTTTAGAAGCTCGTAATTTTCACCTAAGATAAAAATAACTCTACATTAGGCGCAACAAAAAATCCTCAAAGATCAAAGCTCACCTTGATTGTTACATAGTAAGTTTTAACAAATCGTTGTTACTTTTAACGCTATCTCTAGCTGTCATTAAATTCATTAGAATAAATTCGCCACAGTGTTTGCATGTCGAGCAAGTGGATTACGTAACTGAAGCTGGTAAAAGTAGGTACTGTGAGTAGATTTTCAAACGAAAAGAAACCGTGATGGATGAAGAATATGTTATACATGGTCCTCCACGTTTGAAACATCTAACTAAAGACTCTGTTGGACAACTGCTTTACGATGCTGTGAAAGAAAATATTAACTTGCCTATAGCATTTGTAAGTATTACAAGGGTTTGTTATGAGTTATGATATTCATTTAGAATGAAATTTATTAGCATATGTTTTAAGTTCAGATTCAGAGCTGCCTCTAACTAAATTCTCTTTTAAAGTATAAAGCATAAAACGATATAGCTTTATACCGTTTTAAATGTGTAGTGTAAAGACGTGCAATCTTGCCATTGTAATTAAAGATGACTAAATTTAATCGTAAAGTGAGAATGCAAACCACTGCCTTTTAGGAAATAATTTTAGGAAACTAGGATTTGGTTTGGTTAGTTAATAAAGCGACAGTTAAGTTACCAAATACATTTTAATTATTTATTTTGCCACTTAGAACTTAACGGTATATATCGAATATAATAATCAAAATAAGAATGCCTTTTTTAAACACGCAGACTTACTTTATGCTCGTTCAAAAAGTATTACTTTACTCACTTGTTACATTAACAACTATAATCTGTTGGGCTACCGTTGTTTGTTATTTTAAGGTTTATCGCCTGATAGCCCACCTTTAACTTCTGACAGTAAAACACTCATAAATCTAGGTGTTTTTCTTTTAGGTGATGAATGTGTTTTATTTTTAGTATACTGAGTATGCTTACTACGAAGGAATTAGTTGTAGTACTTCCACTGGCATGAATTCCGCGGGATTTCTCTCAGATGTTATTTTTAAAGTTTAAAATTATTAGTAAAATATTAGATATCTATTAGTAATAATCCCTTACTGCTGTACTAAAGTTAATACTTATTTTCCTTGAATGCAAAACTGTCTAATGCTAAGTAACGGACAAATTACGCATTGTAACAGATTTACAATATTACTAATTATGGCCTTGATGTTGCACTCTCATTTACATGTGTATCTTTAAATAATTAGAAGAAAAGGACCAATTATGTAACTAATATAACCGTAGATACGTTAGACAAAGATTTTAACAGAATAGGAAAACCTTTTCGAACAGATAAACTATTAATTAAACATTTTAAATGGAATTCCTCCTACAAGAAATGAATATAACAACAGATATAGAAGAGGCATTTAAAGTGAGGAAACAGAAAGCGAAGGTGATTCGAACAAAAAATAAGATACTGGAACAAAAAAGTAAACTGAGAAACAACGAAGTATATACAGGGTTACCATAAAAGAATGCCAGTATTTTAAACATATTTATTTTATTGAAATAGCTACAAAAGAATAATAACAAAATAAGTGATTAATAGCTTAAGGTCTATAGTTTTCACTGTGGATTTGTTAGTTCAACATGGCCCCCATGTGTAGCTCGACATACGTCCAACCTGTAAGCCAATTCTTGCCATGCGTTCTGCAATATTTCGCGATTAATTGATTCTATGTCAATTCTGATTTTATTGCGTAGATCTGAGGTTTGGAGGCGTAGACGCCGTCTTTGACATATTCCCACATAAGAGAATAAATACCGGCACTCTTTTATGGTAACCCTGTATAGATTGCGATCTAACCATGGAAGAACAAATAATACAAGCAGTAATATGGAAGATAGGCAAGGAAGAAAAAGGGAAAGGCAAGAAAACTAAAATAGAATACAGAAAAATAAAAATCAACGGCACAAAATATAAATGGTCGGACGCCAGACCAGTTTGAAAAAAGTGTCAGATATGAATCCAAAAAACTAAGTGCATATCTAAAGGACGGAAACACTAAGATAAACCAGCAATGAAAAGGACTACGAATATAATAAACAAAACAAGCCCAATTATATAGAAAAACGACAACATCAATACAATAAAGGAAGCAGAAAGAGATATTCTGTATAGGAACATGGAACATACAAACCATAAATGGGAAGGAAGAGAAGCTGTTAAATGAATTCAACAAAATGAAATCATTGCCATTCTAAAATGGGTCTTAGACTATCATAAAATAAATAGCGTTTTCTTCGGGAAAAAAACAGTTTTTTGAAAGTGTGAAAACATCCCGTTTTGGACAACCACTTGGATAAAATGGGGTGTCCATAGGAAACTATGTAAAATTGAGTACCATCACAAAATTTTTGTTTATTTGAATAAAAAAAACTATAATGTGACTACAAGTTAAACATAAAAAATAAAAAATCAAATAATATAATCCTCCTCGTACTTAGTATTAGTAGATGACTGAATTAAGCACAAATATCACAAATAAATGTGTCATCTTCCTCTTCAGCTTCTGATCATGCTTCATGCGCCCATCCGTGGCAGCCACTGCACTGAATCCAACCCTCTTTAGCTTTTGAGTGCAAATATAGTACATTACAAAACATGCAAGGCTCATCGGTATCCTATTCTTCGTGAGATGCCGACAGAACTGGTTCTTGAAGTTTTATTTTCTTTGCTTTCCGACCTTTAGGTTTTATCACAAGCATAGATTTCATAGGTAGGTATCTTAAAGAAATGTTTCTTTGGTTTGCCCTTTTTTTCGTCCCTTTGCTGTTCATCAACTTCTAATTTTAATTTGTACGGGGATGAAGTAAGTATTGCAGTTTTACCTCTTATCATCTTTCTTCTTCTTGGGGAGGAAGCGTTATTATTTTTGGCAAAATAACAAAAACTGAGACACATGGCTGAGGCTCCGCACTTGGCGTTGTACGACATGCAGATGTTTGTGGTAGGGAGTCCACAGTTGGAGTTGTATTTGTTCCAACCTCCAACGTTTCTTGCTGTAAAGGTATGTCATTAACTGATCTTTCCGTGGTTTAGGAAGGTGCATACAGATGGCTAGGGAATATATCTCTGTTAAAAGGATATATCCCGGATTTTTGAAACCCCTTGATTACGGTTTGCATAGTAGCTGCTCTTGTAAAAGCGGCGTTAAACAGTTTTCCTATCTTATAAATTGTCACACAGCGTCCAGGGTGACCTATCGGTAATTTTCTGACTCCTGTTCGTAGAAGGCACTCAGTGGTGCCATGAAAGACCCATCGAGTGGCAGCAGCCGATGTGTTGTATGCGGAGGAAAGCACAACTAACAGGGGACGTGCTTTTTCCGTGCAAGATTACTAAGGTCTAAGCTTTTTGCATGGGATTTGTGGCCATCTAGAATTAACAGCGCCGGCTTTTAAGGTGTGGGATGAGAAAATTCAAAGAATCTTCTAAATAAAAACAATGAAGGTATCCTTGTTAATCCAGCTCGTAGAATTACCGTGCTCGCCGCTACGCGACTCGCGCGCAGCTTTCCTACGCGCATCTAATAAACTTCTTACAACTCTCGTTATGTAATATACTATTACAAGGACATTAACAAAGTTAACTGTGGTAACAGTAATAAACTATAGACATTCTACTTACCAGCGAATTGATAAATTTTGGAGTCGAATATTCAAGTACGTGAGATTCATTTTGCCAACAACTGTTAACTGTAACAGCTGCCATAAGAAGAGGGGGGGGGAAGAGGGGGTTAATTAGTAATCATTTTAAAAATAATTGTTAGATTTTATAATGAAATCTGATTATCGAGTATTTGAGTATTTTTCAATTCATGCGTAGTTTCAGAAGTTCACTCAAAGGATCCACCTATATTTTATTTGTATTTATAATTCATGAAGTAGTGCAATTCCATTTTGCACATTTAATTGTGACGTTTAATTTTGCAAGAGATACGTAATTTTTAGTTAGTAAATAATTAATTAATATTTCGTATTTCAACACACACACTTATTATTAATGCTTACCCTGAGATTTTACACAATACTACATTACACTTTAGCACAATATTTATTCAGTTTATTTTCCAATGAGTTCAAAGTTGATTCAAAGAACACTACATATTTTATTGGCTATCCCAACGTGGTGCTTTTTAATGTCATAGAGAAGTACACTATATATTTTTATTGGCGGCCCAACGTGGGACTTCAACATTCACTACAATATAATATTGATATGGTATTTGATTTGGCTGCTTTGATTAGAGATTGTGTTATTTGTAATTTGTTAACGAAAGTTATTTTTTCCAACAATTATTAATGCAGATTTTATTATAAAAATTGTAACATAAATTTCAAGTAGATAGATTAAATTTAAGTTATTAATTTAAATAAGTTATTGTTATAATCATTGTTGGAGAATAATAATTAGCTAAATTGAGTAGTCATAGAAATGTAAAATTAGTTACCGTAGAAACTCTGTAAATATTGTTGTTATAGTGAAAAACATTTTATATAAAATATCTTGGACACAGGAAAAACAATTTGATAAATAAGAGATATTTTTGCATTATAAAAGGGGCACGAACCAAACAGGTTTGCTCGTCCCAAAGTGGTAAATATCAACCGATTATTTAACTTGAAATAGTGCTAACGATCATTAGAATTATTTATTGAGTCGAAAGAAAGTGAATTTGAAGCAGAAGCAATTTAAAACTGAATTTGAAGCAGAAGCAATTCAAAATTGGATTTGAAGCAGAGGCAAATTGGATTTTGGTGGTACAATAGAAATTATTGGAAAAGAAGAGAACTGGAAACAAAACTAGGAACTGGTGTAGATAGTGAGTGCAAAACCATAGTTATAAGATAGGTTTGAGCAGGGTTGATAGGGTGAAAAACTAAATAAAAAATCTGCATTAAAAATTGGAGTGAAATTTTATTTTTTGTTAAATTTAATTATAAATACGACGCACCTTCATAACGACCCGTGAGGTGAGATCTCAGGAATTCAATTAAATTAAAAGAGCAGAGTATTTTTAAAAATTGTCAATCCAACGCGAGGCGTTTTAACATATTTAGTTGCCTAAACGAGGATCAATACAATATATGTATACCAGCACTGACATATGGTTCAGAGAATTGGACCCTGAATAAACAACAGAGAAGGAGACTACAGAGCTGCGAAATGAAGACACTTAGAAGAGTAGCACGATTAACACTACTAGACAAAGTGAGAAATGAGGAGATAAGAGGAAGGCTAGAAGTAAAATCAGTGAAACAGAAATTAAAGGCAAACGCATTACGTGGGTTTGGACGTATGGTTAGAATGCCAGCGTGCAAGATAGCGAAAAAAGCATGAAAAATGGGAAAGACAAAGAAACGAGGACAACCGCGACAAGAATGGGACGATGAAATAGGAAGACACCTGAAGCATATGGGAGTGTGCTGCAACAGCGCAGAAGAAATAGCAAGGAAACAATGGAAGCGAAAACGTAGCAAGAAAACTAAACCTCAACACTGACTTACAGTCGGTAGAAAAGGATCGCTTATGTATGTTATGTATGTACCTATGTTAAAATGTTATTAGACTATAATTTTGTTCTCAAACCGCAAATCCCCAGTGTTTACCCTTTTCCTAATGAATTTTTGACCTTTATGGTTTTAAACCACACCTTCCATAAATCACTAATTTATGAAATCAAAGATACGCACTAGTGTAAGAGTGGAAACAAGGATTTTTAATTCTTTCCAATATTCTGAATATGTACTCTTAAACAACGTTCTGTTTTACAGGTGGATGCTGTAACGGATAAAAGGGTTTCTTTCAAAATGCTTTTAAAACAAAGCTGCCGCCTGGCTGCAAGCCTACGAACATTTGGTTTCACCCAAAATGATGTCATTGCCGTATGTAGTGAAAACAGTTTGGATTTTTTCAAACCAGTATTGGCTGCCCTATATTTAGGAATAACCATAACCATGTTTAATCCTCGATATACTACCAGTAAGTAATACATTTATACAGCGTTTACTCCTTATTTAGACAGCACTAGGCTTGGATATTATATTTGTAATGAAAAATAGAGAATAGACAATCTAAAACTGTGATATTTGTGCAAGTTGTGTAGGAGTACATGATTTGAGTTTTTATTAAGAATTCTGGTTAAATTTATTCAAATCTCAATAATGTTGGTTAGGCCGTAATACACAACCTTAAAATTATTATTAGTAAGGCAGATTAATTTTGCCTACACTAATAAAACTGTCTCTCTAACATGGCTTACAACCATCTCACAAACTGAATATATTAGAAACAATTACATGATCAGATTTGACCACAATAAGCAGAAATTCTATAAAATGTCTGTCTTTCAAATTCACCGTAAAATAAACCCCATATAAGCAGAAATTCTATAAAATGGCTGTCTTTCAAATTCACCGTAAAATAAAACACATAGTGCTATCGGTGCTTAACTATTACCAGTTCGATCATTTGGTCAAAATTACTATGAATATAATGATACAAAAAACGCTTATGCTTATGAATGCTTGGAAAGAAACAATCAGATGGATGTAATTTACACTGACTTCAAGAAAGCATTCGATAAGGTAAATCATGATTTGCTATTAAAAAAGCTTTATCAATATGGTTTGTCAAAAAATTTGTTAAGATTTTTTGCCTCTTATTTATGCAGCCGAAAACTTACCGTGAAATTTAATGGAAACACATCAGGCAAATTTGAAGCAAATTCTGGAGTACCGCAAGGCTCGATTTTGGGACCTTTATTATTCTTGATTTTTATAAATGATCTACCGTCTCAGATGAGTTATTGTCAGTCTTTGCTTTTTGCGGATGATCAAAAATTATTTAGGCCTATAAATAATATTAATGATTGCTTAAATCTTCAAAAGGATCTTGATAAAATCTATCAGTGGAGTTGTTTGAATAAACTACCTTTAAATATAAGTAAGTGCAGTGTGTTATCTTTCTCGCGTAAGAAAAACAAACTCTTATTTGGTTATGAAATTAGCGGGGTAAGTTTAGAACGTACAACTACAATAAAGGATTTAGGAGTAACTTATGATGACAAATTAAACTTCACTAAACACATAAATACTGCAGTGGCTGGGGCTTACAAAACCTTGGGGTTCATTATGCGACAATCAATAAATTTCAAAAATATAAGTTCAATGAAACTTCTTTATTTTACATTAGTTGGACCAAAGCTTGAATGTACAGTTTGGCATCCATACACTTTTAATTTAATAAAAGCAATTGAAAAAGTTCAGAATAGGTTTTTAAGATTTCTCTATGTTACAAAATTTGGTACCTACCCGAACTATAACAGTGTCAGATCGGTTGGACTAAGAAAAGAATTCGAAATCCAAAGCTTAGTAAACAGGAGAGATATAATTTTAATGCAGTTGGCTTTTATTATTATAAATTATAGATTAAGAGACAATTACCTCTTAACTTTAATGCAATTTAAAATTCCTCGTGTAACTGCCAGAAGGGCACCTTTCTTCCACATACCTATGATCACATATGCTTACAACAGGCCATTTATGATAACGTTTAGACTGATCAACGAAATTGGCAACCTATTGGATATAGACTTTACGTTGAAACTAAATGTTTTCTCAAAACAACTAATGAAATATTACAAATGGGATTAGATATATACAAGCAGTGCTTCTTATACCTCAACAGTATTTTTGTTTTTTTTGTTTTTGTTTTTTTGTTTTTGCTTTAGATTTATTATGTATTGTTTGGAAAATGACCATTAGTGATGGAATTGTTTAATTCAATGTTACTAACTACGTAATTAGGGCTTTGCCCTGTGTAGTCTAAATAAATAAATAAATAAATAAATAAATAAATAAATAAATAAATAAATAAATAAATAAAAATTATGACTGCATAACCTCATACAGGCTCTGAATAGGCAACGCGCTCTACATGTCCCATACTAATCATAAGGAAATAATACTTTAATAATGCTAAGAGTGAGTTTTAGTTAAAATATTTTTCATTTTTAAGTATTTTGAGTGGCCTGACTTAAAAACAGCCAAGAAAGGATCTTCCAGTATTGCTTCTAGCTAAGAAAACTTCAAAAGTATTTGCAAATACCGATTTTTAATCTCTTAAACCTCTTTGTAAACATTGAAAGTGATGAACGGAGTCGGTGAATATTGGGTTGCCTATCTTTAATAGGTTTTTAAAAAATTATAAGCAATTTTTTTTAAGTCAAATAAAGATTACGCCAAAATTATACAGATTTGTAAAAGGGTCGATACATTCATAGGAAGATAATATTGAAACCCACCCCGCGACATGCAAAAATCAATACATTGTTGATGGATGTCTTGTGTACATCCCTTTTTGTAAGTTTTACATAATAGGTTATAATTTAATTACTATACATATTACAATTGGCCGTTCTGCGTTGTTGCGTATGAAGGAAAGGTCTAAAAATTTTAATTCATATCCGTCCTTCTTCTCAACTGTCATTATTTAACCGTGCCGTTATTTTAAAATTACACAATTTTCAGCGCGTAAAAATGCTACTAAAACCCACCCTTAAGGGGTTAGAAATAAAATTGGTAGCTAAAATTAAATATTAAATTTTGGTGAACCTCAAGTTTTCAACTCCTCAATAACCGCAAGCTTACTTAAAAATTAATATTACGATTAAACAAACCCCAAAACGAAATTTAGTAGAAAATGTTGGGAATATAGAAGATAGATCAAGTTTGTTGAAAAGCAACATAGCAATCGTTTTCCACATTTAACTTATTTAAATCAATACTTTACCACTGTAATAAATAATTTTAGGGTATTTTCACCACCTTACAGATGTGCAAAACTTTTTACAAATGGGTAATGATTAATAGCAATCAAATGAAATGGTGTAATCCTGTAATCCACCAGTAATTCCCAGTTCTATGCTATATTTATTATTTTACTTTTATTGCAGGGGAAATTCTTCATGGTGCAAATATTTCAAACCCGACAGCGATATTTTGCTCAAAAATGACCGTCGACACCATACTAGAAGTCAAAAACGAAATCAAAACACTACGAAAAATCATAGTAATGGAAACTTATGACCAACATGAAGATTGGGAATCCCTTCAAGATTTTATTTTCAATTACTCTCTACTAGACCTCGATATAAGGAAATTTAAACCGGTCGCTGTGAACACAATCGAACATGTAGCTTTCATCTTGTACTCATCGGGAACTACAGGTTTACCAAAGGGAGTAATGTTGACCCATAGCAACATAACTGCAATTTTAACACTTATTGGGTATGACATTTCAAAGCTTAAACCGAAGTTTATTGATCAGAATGTTTAATTTTAGCGATGATAGATATTTTGTGAGAGTTGTACCTGGTACTGACACTGGTTTAGGTTTGATGCCCTTTTTTCACACTTACGGTCTATATGTGGTCCTAGTAGGCCTACTTGTTGGAAGAACTACGGTGATAGTAAAAAGTTTCGATCCCGAAGTATTTTTAAAAACTATACAGGATTATAAAATTAATACCTTGTCTATTGCTCCACCTTTAGCTAACTTTCTAGCTAAAAGTCCATTAATTGATAAATATGACTTGTCGAGTGTGGCAGCAATAACTTGTGGGGCAGCTCCTCTCAGTAAAAATACTGAAAATACGCTACGTAAAAGGTAAGAAAAAATCTTCATGGAAAAAAGTAGATTTGTAAATAACCTTTCCCAAACAACCCAAACAAATATTTTAAAATCGTACTGGTCGTTATTAAATTTAGTCTAAAAGGGTATTTTTTGTACTCAGATTCAAACTTGAAAGATTCAGACAAGCATACGGAATGACGGAAACAACCGTAGGTGTAACAGCGTTTCCAGTTAACGAGAATAGGGTCGGTTCGTGTGGAAAAGTTTTACCAGGAATTTCGGCAAAGGTTGTAGACCAAAGCACGGGGAAAACGTTGGGGCCCAGACAAATTGGAGAATTTTACTTCAAGGGTGATGTAATTATGAAAGGATACGCTGGCAATCTCGATGCTACCAAAAACGTAATTGATGCAAATGGTTGGCTTGCAACCGGTGATGTGGGATACTATGATGGGGATGGTTTCTTTTATATTGTGGATCGCTTGAAAGAACTTATAAAATATAAAGGTTTTCAGGTAAATTAGTTGAAATAAGTACAGTGCCGAAAATTTTACCAAACGAACCTTCCACACCTCTACAATGATCTTTCGCCATTATTTATTATTTATTATATTACGCCCTGGAAATTATTCTCTATTTGTGGTAAGCTCACATCGTACAATTGCTGCCTTTAGCAAACATTTTGTTAACTGCATATCTGTTAATAGCTTTGATAGATTTTCTCTGTAATTCTTAGAAATAAATTAATTATATTGCGTATGCCACTAATGGAGTGTATTACAGGTTCCTCCTGCAGAATTGGAGGCAGTATTACTAACACATCCAAAAATTGAAGATGCTGGTGTAGTGGGTTTACCAGACGAAGTAGCAGGAGAACTTCCTTTGGCATTTGTGGTTAAAAAGTCTGATCAAGAACTTACGGCCCAGGAAGTTATAAATTTTCTTGCAAGTAGGTATCTTTATTAGTTATTTTAATCAACAATAGTCAATAGTATACATCGTTTTTAAATTTTAGAACAAGTTTCACCTCAAAAACAACTTCGTGGTGGTGTCAGATTTGTAACAGAAATACCGAAAAATCCAAGTGGAAAAATTCTAAGGAAAGAATTGCGAAAATTGCTTCAGACTCATAAATCAAAACTTTAGTTTATTATTAATTATTTATAAATAATGTTAGTCAACAAAAATATATTGGTCGTGGAAAATGTTTAATGTAATTATAAAAGAAAACATAGGTTTGCACTTAGACACTGCTTTTCTTGACATACATTTTTTAAGAATAAAATTAAAATTTTAAACGTGGACCTCTGGCCGATTGCTTTATTGAAAAAAATGCACAACTATCCAATGGCGTTCTCGTCTGGGTACAAAAAAATCGAAACTTTAATTAAACTGGTAAAAATGTATTGTAAAACCTTCAACGTAAGCTTACAACTTCAAATAATAACCACTTCAGCATTTAGTAAAACCAAAGACCAATTTCCGCAATTAAACAAACTAGCGTCCTCTTTGGATGACTTTGAAATCAAGGTAATTAGAATGCGCAAGATCCAAAGAGCATTATAGTTTGATTACCGAAATACTTATTTGGTTTTATTAAATATTGTTGTAGTTTTTAACACAATAATTATCCTTTCGACAGACTTCAAAGATTACAACTAAGAGTACGATGAACTGACCAATAAACGAAAAACATCAAATATATCAACAAATAACCACATTTTAGTGAAAAATAGAGATGGTTCCTTCCAAGCATCTAATTCCAAAATTCGCTTTCCATAATGAAGTAACAAATGTGGGATGGGCTCGTCACCAATTTCAAGCTCTTCTGAAGAAAAACGACTCAAAAAGTGGATTCTAGCTAAAGCTAAATTAGAATTATCGATGCATCCATATGTAGTTAAAGATGAAAAAATTTTTGAAGGGTGCTTCAGAGAAGTTGACTAAGACCTCTAGGATATACAGCATGCGTGCGCATGAGCGGATAGCATAGTTGGTTGCCTACATACAGGGAATTTTTCTTTTTAGTATACATATCCCGTATGTATACTTTTATAATAAACGCAAATAGGCAACCCACTATACACTATAAACGTCACGTCACGTGGTGCGTAAAGGTTATGTTTCATGTTTGTAAATAAAAAATAAATCAAAATTAGTGGAATATCAACATAATTTTAATTCAACGATTATTCTAAAACATAAAATATCAACAATACAAAACAGAAAGGAAAATATAAACAGCAACAGTTAAAGACTAATTTTTTGACATTAACTTAATTTGATGATTTTTGCCACAGCATGCTAATTTTTTAACGTTTATAGTGTATAGTGGGTTGCCTATTTGCGTTTATTATAAAAGTATACATAGGGTATATGTATACTAAAAAGAAAATTTCCCTGTATAGGGTAAAACAATGCGTTTGACACGTTTTTTTTTTAATGTATACATAGGCGATATGTATACTAAAAAGAAAAATCCCCTGTATAAGTTTTGTATGTATTCCACCCACGTTTTACAGAGATCCTGACGGTTTGTCACAATTTGGTTATTCTTGTGATTTTTGAGATATTAATTTTCTAAAGTGTATTGGTTATCGCTCTTAACTTTTTATGAAAGTGGAGCATCATGTTTTGCGTGTGGTTCTTCAGCTTCCCTACATTGTTCTAATATCCATGCATTTTTTGCATTTTTAATTTTACGGCGAATATGCTGGTGGATTTTCTTATATTCTCGTGTTTTTCCTTTGCCAGTCTCCTTTCATCATGTTGAGAATTTCGATAGTCATCCATTCTTTTTTCGCTTGTGTCTTTTTGTATCCCAGTACTTCTTCGGTGGCTGTTTGTATATTGCTTTTGATATTGTTTCACTGTTCTTCTGAATGTTTGTTCGTGATGCGTCTTCCTAGTTCCTTCTGTAACTTTTCACGTTTCTCTCTGTCGTTGAGCGCGGTAATATGTATTTGCTGGAGTTCTGTGGGTAATCAACTTTCCCTTAAATTTAAATGTTCCTATTAGAGAATTATGGTACGACCAAATGTCAGCTCCAGGATATGCTGCTACTCTTTTGATGTTATTCTGAACTCTTATTTATTAAAAAGTTGTCAATTTGATTGTGAACTATTTAGTGGTAGTTTATAGAATGTGTTTTTGAGGACAAAGTCTTCTTCTAAGCAGAATTGTATCGCTCATTTCTATTTCCAAGTCCAAAACTTCCCATCACTCCGTCCATTGCTCCGTATCCAACCTTCGCGTTGAAGTCACCAAGTATCATGTTAATTTCATGTTTTTTAACTGTTCTTAATACTTCTCGCAATTGTTTGTAAAACTGTGTGGCTTATCGACGGTGAGGCATATAAATATTATATGGATTATATTTATATCTATCGGTACTCCAGCTAGTTGCAGTAATATGATTCTTTTAGAGTAGGCTATAACGTTTTTGACATAAAAGCGTCAGTTTCATCAGCTTCCGAATAATAGAACGTTGGCCCGTTATACTAACACGATCCATTATTGGGCTATCTTTTTTCGTTGATTCCCAATGTCCATTTCTAATCTTTCCGTTTCCTTGGCTACATTTGCAAGTTTCCCTGCAGCGTAGAGAGTACGCAAGTTCCAAGTTTCAATTTTGTTCCTTATCTTTATTATGTCAAGCTGGGAGATTCTTCACACCTCTTGGTGATTTAACACTTGCCCGGGACTGAAAGCAATCCTTTTAGATTTTCCTCTCATAATAAATTTTTGTGATTGTCCTGGAGAATTAAATTCTGTCCTGTGGTCGTCGTAAGTTTCCGTTACTTTCGAAGATGGTACTATGAGGGATGACATTTCTTTCATCCTCGATGTAGGGATATTCCGCTCATGCTCGGTCATCAAAGACTCGTTTGTTTCTAACATAGTTCACCTCTGACATTTGGACAGGAAAGACTATGAGATACGCTTCACTGTTGCATTAGAACTCCAACGATTAATTAATATTCCACATTATTACTTAAAACTGAGTTATTAAAACTACACAACGAAATTTGACAACCCGTCACATTTCCAGATATTTGGCAAACAGCGATAGTATGTGCAAACTATTAGATAGAATAGCGAATAATGGTCGTGTGCATCACTTTCAATCAAACAAACATTCCTCAACTTTGACCAAAATGCCTTCAGAAAGGGTAGATCTATACTAGATTGCGTAAAGAAATTATACATTGTGATTAAAAACGCTTTTATTGAGAAAGAAAAGTATCTTTTGGATATTTCTAAGAGGTTGCTGGATATTTAACAGGCATGAATAATTCGGTGCGGTATTCAATCGTTAGTTTACCTTGGAGAATCCTAGCTGGTTTAATCAGTGTTTCTTTTAAGAGTTCAAGTTGTCTTTTTAATGCTTCTTGTTCCTTCTTATAATTTCTAGAATTCAGGATAACAGGTGTTGTAGTATGCTAATACTTCTTGTAATTGGAGTCACTGCAGACACTTGAGCTTTTAAGGTTTGCATATTAGTTACTACTTCTCCGGAAGGAATTTGAACTGGACGGAATCGTCTTGGAAATTTTACTACATTTCAAGGCGTTGCTGTAGGTTCTGTAGAGGAGCGTGAGCGCCTACAAGAAACACTAACATCTTTTTCGCCTTCTATTACATGGTCTATGTTATCCTTAGTAGAGTCTGAGGCGAATTTTAGCATTTGTAAAGGAATCAAAAGTTGGATATTTAGAGGACGTATCACCTGATTCTCGTTTGTTCAAGTTGTAGGCCTCTCTCTCTCTCTCTCTGTCAGTCTCAGTTGGTCGTATACTAGGAAAATGTGTTCCCTGCAGTGGTTTCCCGTTGCCTTCTGCAGATTTTGTGACCATATATTAAGTGTATAATACGACATGTATCTTGTTACTATCTGCAGTCGACCGCTCCACAGACAGAATCGTTAATTATAACCCAACGATTAAATGGCCAACCTCGCACAATATGGTACCTATTCTTTGTAAAAATCCTTAAAATTGCGTAAGACTCGAACCCAAAGCTCCTAGTTAGGAGCCTAGCGCTCTTATCACTGCGCTAATGAGCTTCTGAAGTTGTAGGTAGTTGACTTTCCAAATTTAACATACTTGAGGCAAAAATATCTGCAGTGTGGTGTGGGCTAAGATAAAACCAATATCTTGCGGACATCCATATACTGAACTGGAAATTATGGCACTTTAGTATAAGAAGCGTAGCATAAGATTTTTAGTTCAAAATGGATCACTATACTAAGAAAAACGCTTACGTAATTAATATAAATTATAACACTAAAAACGTATATACACGCGTTTATAACCCCTTCACAAGATTTAGAAATCCAAAGAATTTAATTTATTGAATCTTGACAGTGGAGGGAAAACTTTGTATGTTGTGTGTTATTATAGGTTGTGGAATAATTAATCATTGAATAATATAACTATTGTCGTCAATAAAACTAAAGGCACCAACAAGGCCTGCGAATTTTGACATCCTCTTTAGTATGGATAAATTAATATTTATTGCCATTACAAAGACTCAAACAAATATGCTTTATTACTATTCTGACTTCGCATATTAATGCCCAGATCAGTTGTAACACCCTACTTTAGGGGATGTGCCTTGAGTAGCTCGTTGAGAGTCCAGGGGAGTTTGTCGCAGCTGTAATAATTACAACACAAGAGGTTGGGTAAATAAGTATTATGTAAATCAAAAGGTTATTCCTGGTACAAACAAAATAAACGGTAATGTATTTTAACTAAATATAATTCACAAAATAAAAAAAGGTAATACTTTAATAACTAAAAATTCGTTCCGCAAAGTACGGTGCTGATTCTTAGGCGGCCGGTCTCGGTCACCTTGTAGTAGTGATGGGTAGTGATTTCAATCACGTAATTTTGGTACGTTATTTTGTAGTCACGTTCCGGAACGTTTTTGGTACACCGGAACGAAGTGATTTATTAGTACAGCATAAATTTATCAGTAACGACAGCTGCAACATCAAGGACCGAACACTTAAAATGGAACTACTCGCGCTGTCTATATCGTACCGCGTTCCGCGGTGGTTCCGAGTACCATATATTATCATGTGCCGATGTCTGCACGCCACGGCTATGGGCGACGGCTTTCGACTCGCTGCAGTAGGCAATTGTTTTCATTCGTCATAAAACAAGAAATTTGACTCGTTCCGCAATCACGTGATTCTGGAACGATCACGGTAGGAACGTTCCGCAAAAATCACCGTTTTTTACATAACTACCTTGTAGACGGGATATCAGCCAGCTCGTCCTGCTGTTGCCCTCAGTACAACTCGGACTGCGGTGAGCGGTTGTTGTTCCTTTACTAGAATATATAAACGGTTAAATTACCCTTATTCTATTGCCTGGTGGTTGCCGGGATATTGAGTGTCGGGTTATTATATAATTCGGCGGTCCATAGTACGAGATTCTATTTACTGGTATCGGCGGCGACGTCTTCCTCGACTGGGAACGTGTAGGTTCGGTCGGACCCGTCGTCTACGTGCGGGGATGGTGAGAATGGGTAATTAACGTCGAGCGGGAGGGATCGGTAATTAACGTCGACCAACACTGGCCGACGGGTGGAATCGGTAATTAACGTCGACCAACACTTGGCAACGGTCGGGCTCGGGGTTCTGGGTTGGACAGCGGGTCAGAGGATTCTGAATCAAGTCTCCGACTGGGGCTCTGCTTTTATACTTTTCCTTGGTCGCTCGTCTCTGTCTGCCCTTATGCGAAGGAAAAGGTTCTAGGGTCACGTAGAATAATTCATTTCATCTTTTTCGGAATTATTAATTTCCTTTCCATATTGTAGTAATTCATTTCAATAAACTGAAAACAGTTTTTATACTTATTTTATTAATTCGTACAACATTCGTACGTAGGTATTTAATGTGACAAGTAAAGAATAAAAGAGAAAACATTTGCCAGTACGTGACATCGGATTGGCCGCGACTGAAGATGCACATCATGAAAGTTCATTATGCGTTCGATACCATCTTTACGTGTTAGTTACGGCAGTCGTTTTGTAAACATCGACTTTTGCAACTGTTTAGAATTTGTAAAACGTCAACTTTAGAGGCGACTGTGCAAAAAAGTGTTTAATACTTTGCTTGCTACAAGCTACAATTAAAGAATATACTGTTTTAACACAATACAAAAGCCGTCTGAAGACATTTCTTATTTAAAAAAAAAATGAAAACTGTTTTGGAAAAACCTATAAATGGTGATTGTTCAGTTACATGTGACAACATTGCCTAATATGATGTCATAATTCATCAATGACGTATACCCAAAGTCTCACTGAATAACCTTTAGTGATGTAAAATACCTGGAACTCCACATTGACAAACGATTAACAGGGAAAACTCATATCACTAAAAAGCGGAAACAAATGGACCTAAAAATGAAGCAGATGTATTGGCTCATTGGAAAAAAATCCATACTATCCTTAGAGAACAAGCTGCTGATATATAAGGTTATTATCAGGCCAATATGGACCTACGGATGCCAGCTTTGGGGCTGCGCAAGTCGATCCAGTGTCGAAATCATTCAACAGTTCCAATCTAAAACTATCCGCAATATGGCAGCAGCACCCTGGTATGTGACAAACCGTACACTACACGTAGACCTTGACATCCCCTACGAAAAAGACCTAATCAATGAGTATACCATCAAACAACACTGGAACATCACCCAAACGAAAGCCTGGCACCACTGACAGCAAACCCACAAAATCGACGCCTTCAGAAGAAATGGCCAAAAGACTTAACCATCTAAGGAAGGGATGACCCCAATGGGAGTCTACCTATCAAATCCAATTATCACATACTATTAGCTCATAGAATGTATTAATATTCTGATTGCTGATTAAATAAAATAAAATTTAAAAAAAAAATAAAAAGAAAAAAAATTATTGTGATGTAAATCACCTGTGAATTATTGTATATTCCTGATTGCCTCGGTTTTGTCTCGGAATACACATTTGCAAAATTGCATAAAAATCTATAGGTTAAACCTCTTACTTTAGCTAACTCGATGAAAGTATCGCGCAACACCAGGAAATACAAAATAAATTCGTTTTCAGTTATATCAACCACCTTTTGTAACCAGTTCCACCTTATCAAAATATGCGACACCTATTTCTAGCTCGGAAGTAATGTCACACTAACCCTAATTTAATTCCAAAATGTTTAAGTACTTGTACCTTTTATCTAATACAAAAATAACTCGACATTAAGCGTAACTAAATCCTTAAATTAAAGACCAAAGCACGTCTTGTTCCTTACCTTTATCGCTATCTTTAACTATTAAATTCATTAACATAAATCAACCACAGTGTTTGCATGTCGAGCAAGTGGATTACGTAACTGAAGCTGATAAACGTAGGTACTGTGAGTAGATTTTCAAACGAAAAGAAACCGTGATGGATGAAGAATATGTTATACATGGTCCTCAACGTTTGAAACCTCTAACTAAAGACTCTGTTGGACAACTGCTTTACGATGCTTTGAAAGAAAATATTAAATTGCCTACAGCATTTGTAAGTATTATAAGGGTTTGTTATGATGATTTAGATATCGCTTTTACTTACTTTTAATAAAAATTTGCAATTTAATTGTTAAAACTAATTAAATTTATTGGCTTATGTTTTCAATTCACATTCAAAGCTCTCTCTAACTAAATTCGCCTTTAAAGTAAACATAAAACAATATAGCTTTATACAGTTTTAAATGTGTAGTACAAAGATGCTCAATCTTGCCATTGTAATTAAACACTACTAAATTTAAACGTGAAGCGAGAATACAAACCACGGGCTTTGAGAAATTAGGGTTCAGTTGATTTAGAACTTATATAGCAGTATAATCAGTTGGGCTATCGTTGTTTGTTATTAAATTTTAATTAGATTTATCGCCTGATTTCACACGTTTAACTTCTGACAGTAAAACACCTATAAATCAAGGATTTTCTATTAGTTATATGATTAATGTGTTTTATTTTTAGTTTACAGAGTATGCTTACTACGAAAGAATTAGTTGTGGTACTTCCACCAGCCAGTATGAATTCCGCTGGATTCCTATCAGATATTATTTTTTAATGTTTATAATTATTAATAAAGTATTATTAGTAATAATCTATTACTACTGTGGTAACAAATTTACAATGTTACTAATTCTGGCCTTGTTGTTGCACTCTCGTTTGCATATGGTATCTAAATTATTAGGTAATAAGAAAATGCCAAATTATGTTGCTAATAACAATCCACACAATAATTCCGTTTCAGTCCAGTTATGAATGTGTAAATAAAACCTTAATACAGAGGAATAATTTTGAATATAACAGTAGATCCAGCAGGGGGATGAAACCCTCTGGAACTGACAAAATATTAATTGAACATTTAAAACGTTAGGTTGTGATTCGGTTCTCAAATCGGAAAGCCCCAGTGTGCACTCCTTTTCTGTTATGGTTCTAAACCACACCTCAGTATTTTATATAAAAATACGTACTGAAGGAAGATTGGAAACAAGGATTTTTTAATTCTGACTACTCTTAAATAACTTTCTGTTTTACAGGTAGATGCTGTAACGGATAAAAGGATTTCTTTCAAAATGCTTTTAAAACAAAGCTGCCGTCTGGCTGAAAGCCTAAAGACATTTGGTTTCACCCAAAATGATGTCATTGCCGTATGTAGTGAAAACAGTTTGGATTTTTTAAAACCAGTATTGGCTGCCCTATATTTAGGAATGACTATAACCACGTTTAATCCTCGATATACTACCAGTAAGTAATAGATTTATACACTGTTTACTCGTTATTTGGGCAGCAGCTGGTTAGGGTATTTGTGTATTATATTGGTAATGAAAAGTAAACAAATTAAAACTGCGATATTTGTACAAATTGTTTAGTAGTACGTGATTTGAGTTTTATTATGAACTGTTGCTTAGCTTCATTACAAAAAATAATAATTATTAATCATAAAAGGGGGGAAGTCAGGTAGCTCAGTTGTAAGAGGGCTAGGCTTGCATGTTGCAAGTCCCGGGTTCAAATCCCTAAGCTGTTGGAGATTTCTTCTCAGGACTCTAAGATCGGTACTAGGCCTGGTGATACCATTCACAGTTGGGGTTAATTAACTGTGTTCTACTTGGAAGACTTGCCTATGAGATAAGAGTAACTTACTCGTAAGCTTACTTAAAAACATAATAATTACGATTAAGCACACCTCAAGCCCTAACTTATTAGAAAATTTTTACAGTACAGAGGATAAATAGTCGTTTTTTGAAAAATAACATAGCAATTGCCTTCTATATTTAAATCAATACTTGACGAATTATTTTTTTTTTTTTTAGTATTTGTACATTTTTATAACTTTATAGATGTGCAAAACCTGAAATGTTTTTTATAAATGTCTAATGATTAACAGCAAACAAGCATACAAATGGAATGGAGTAATTCACAATTAATTCTTATTTCTATGCAATATTTATTGCTTTACGTTCTGTGCAGGGGAAATTCTTCATGGTGCAAATATTTCAAAACCGGCAATAATATTTTGCTCACAAATGACCGTCGACACCATACTGCAAGTCAAAAACGAAATGAAAACACTACGAAAAATCATAGTAATGGAAACAGACGAAAAACACGAAGATTGGGAATCCCTTCAAGATTTTATTTTCAATTACTCAAGTTCAGACCTTGATATAAGTAAATTTAAACCAGTCGCTGTGAACACAATCGAACATGTAGCTTTCATCTTATACTCATCTGGAACTACAGGTTTACCAAAGGGGGTAATGTTGACCCATAACAACATAACTGCAATTTTAACACTTGTAAAGTATTACATTTCAAAACTGAAACCGAAGTTTATTGTTCATAATGTTTAATTTTAGCGATAATAGGTATTTTATGAGAACTGCACAAGGTACTGACACTGGTTTGGGATTAATGCCCCTTTTTCACGCTTATGGTCTGTATGTAGTTCTAATAGGCCTAATTATTGGAAGATCTACGGTAATGTTAAGAGATTTCGATCCCAAAGTATTTTTAAAAACCATACAGGATCATAAAATTAACGTCCTGTTTATTGCTCCACCGTTAGCTAACTTTTTAGCTAAGAGTCCATTAGTTGATAAATATGACTTGTCGAGTATAGAAGTAATAACTTGTGGGGCAGCTCCTCTCAGTAAAGCTACCGAAAATATGTTACGTAAAAGGTAATAAGAAAACTTATAGGGAAAAGGAAGATTCAAACAGATATTTTAAAACCGTACTGATCTCTATTAAAACTAGTCTAAAAAGGTTTTTTTGTCCATAGATTCAAACTTAAGATATTCAAACAATCTTACGGAATGACGGAAACAACCTTAAGTGTAACAGCGTTTCAAATTAACGAGAAACGGGCCGGTTCTTGTGGAAAACTTTTAACAGGGGTTTCAGCAAAGGTTGTTAACCAAAGTACAGGAAAAACGTTGGGGTCTGGGCAAATTGGGGAATTTTACTTCAAAGGTGATGTAATTATGAAAGGGTATGCTGGCAATGTTGAAGCTACCAGAGACGTACTTGATGCAAATGGTTGGCTTGCAACCGGTGATGTGGGATACTACGATAAGGATGGCTTTCTTTATATTGTGGATCGCTTGAAAGAACTTATAAAGTATAAAGGTTTTCAGGTAAATAAGTTGAGTTGATTGTAGGATATTCGTGAATTCTGAAGATGATATCATATGGTATTCCCCCTGAAAATTATTCTGTCTATAGGAAGCCCACGTAGTACAATTGCTGACTTTAGCAAACCTTTCGTTAAAAGTATACCTGTTAATAGCTTTCAAAGATTTGTTTTCTAATTCTACCTGTTATCATTCGTACAATTAACATTTGTCATTAATCGAATATTCTACAGGTTCCTCCTGCAGAATTAGAAGCAGTACTATTAACACATCCTAAAATTGAAGATGCTGGTGTGATAGGTTTACCAAATGAAGTAGCAGGAGAACTTCCTTTGGCATTTGTGGTTAAGAAGTCTGATCAAGAACTTACGGAACAGGAAGTTGTACATTTTGTTGCAAGTAGGTTTATTTATTAGTAACTTTTTCCAAAACAGGCAAAAAGTTATTGTCATTAAATTTTAGAACAAGTTTCACCTGAAAAGCAGCTTCGTGGTGGTGTTAAGTTTGTAACAGAAATACCAAAGAATCCAAGTGGTAAAATTCTAAGGAAAGAATTACGAAAACTACTTCAGATTCCAAAATCCAAACTTTAATTTATTATTAATTTATTATTAATTAATTATAAATACTAATAATCGGCATGAAAATATTCTGTAACTATAAGCAAAAAATAAAGCTTTACACTTCAGACTGTTATATTTCTTAATGTACCTTTAAGAATAAAGATGAAATTTTAAGTGAGAATATCGGACCGATGCCAAGTTTCAACTTATAAGCTTTATTGAAAATAATGTATAACTACCCATAGACTTGTTTATCCAGGCCCGAATAGTATATAGGCAAGTAGCATTCTAAGTCTAAGTAAGTTTCCTTACGGAGCAGTTTGCAAGTTAGATTGTACAAGGTGGCGCAAAAAGAACGCATGGATTTCAAAAGAGCGCAACGTTCTTAATTTTCAATTTATAAAAAAAATTATTACCACGAAAATAGTCTGTGATATATCTAGTTTTTATTGGTATACAAGATTATTTAATTGTGAAAGATTATGTCAGGAAGATGACGTCCTTTTTGCTGGACACACATATGGAGATTCTCCTCAAAGTTCAGCATTGCTCTCATCAACATTTTTTCTTGGGGCACAGCTGCGATTTCTTCACGAATGGCAAGTTTTAATTCGTCTAGCGTACGAGGTTTTCGAACATAGACTTTCGATTTGAGGTAACCCCACAAAAAGAAGTCGCACACCGAGAAATCCGGTGACGGTGGTGGCCAAGGAACGTCACCAAAATGCGAGTACGTAGTTGGGAAACATTTGTCTGCTGATACTAGACTCTCTGAACCACGTGGCAGGCGAAGTGGGAAAGCCGCCGACCTCTGCCCTCCAAAGTACTACGCATTCCAAAAACATACGTTCTTTTTGCGTCATCCTACAAGATCCAGCTAGTAAGGTGTACCTACAGCTCAGTGCCATAAGCACACCACAGCACTAGTAGTTGTGCCTTAACCATTAATTCCTATGATTGTACATGAAGACGATAATTCAGTGAAACCGACACATTTGAAAACATCATTGGTGATGTAACCATTAGGGTATCTGCCAAACTGGTTTGGATTTTTCTCGAAAAAGAAATTGAAGATTTCCAAACATCGTCGAAGACAGACCTCGCTTAAAGGCAACCCACACAAAAATTTATTTTTTAACGACTGACGACGATTGCAGAATTGTAATCGAAAGCTATCGTAATTAAAACACTTGCTCTTTTATTAAGTGTTTTATTATTTATTATACATAAGATGGAGAAAGTCCAAGAAAGAAGAACGAATAACGTTGACCCATCTACAAAGACATAGAGAATATCCACAGCAACAAGCTAAACTAATTCTAATGGATTTGTACCCCAAACTACTCTACCTCTCAACCAGACAGGATTTCAAATCTCTCAAATTCGTATTAAGTGGTATTCGTCAAACCATTGTGAATAACTAAGTTACTCAAACCCTTGCGGCCCGAGAATTTTTATTGCAGTAGGCCAAATATAGGTCAGGAACAAACCAAGCTTCCTAACTACAGAAACCTCAAAACGACTTCACAGTCCTAAAATCTATTTTTAATTTATACCTTTAGTTATCTGACGATTCATAATAAAAAGATACCATTGCACAATGTCACCTCTACCAAACAATTCGACAATTCACAAATGCTAAGGCGGCCATCATTAGGACAACTACACAAAAACAGATCAAAACCCAGCACAGTAAATAAATTTTGGCGAAATTCACGCAGTTAGCTGCCGTTATTATCTCACTCCATGGGTGGGTGTAAATTGTGGTAACCCACAGTCAAAGGGACCAATGGTCACAAACATCTCTATGGACCTTCCTTACAAGAGCAGTGGTCAGTTACATACAAGCATTCTTGGTGCCTACAACCAGATTATCACACCAACCAACAGAATAACCAATATGAACAAAAGACGAGACATAATCGGTACCAACAAAAAACAAGACACCACAATCAACAACATCATCATGCTAACTCAAACGCATTGGCAGACACTTCAACACAACCCACAACTGCTGAAATTATTAGAAAAATGAAACTTCCACCCTAATCAAAGTTTCACAGACCCTCACGTAATACAAATAGTCTTATAGCGCCAACAGCCAATCTGTCTTACGCACAGGATATTTTGAGTTTCTTAAAACCAGTAATGGGTAGAAAGTAAAATACCAGGTGCACCAAGAATAACAAGTCCAAACATTGTTTGTAAACCCATCAAGGCAACAATCAGAAGAGTAGGAGGAAAAGGGACAATTTTAGGACTTAAACATATCCGTTACCACACAGCACAAACCTATCCCCAGACGGTCTTTCTCAACTGATCAAATTCTAACAAGAGTTCTGTCAGGTCTTATCAGCCCCGACTAGTTTTCCAACTAGTAAAAATCCTAACAGCCTTTTCAATTTACGTGTGGAGTATCTTAAGCACCTTCAAAACCAACTATGAACAGGAAGGAAATTTCCAGGGTACAATATGGTTGAACTAAAAATAACAGTTCCAACCAGAATAGTATGGCAGACATTTCTAAATTGACGTAAGCAACAACAATTTAACTGTTACCACGCACCTCAAAGCTACCCATAGATGATCTTCCTTAATTACTTATATTCTTCTAATTTATATTTCTCCCAAGTCCCATCAGTCCTGACCAAAGCTTCCTGTTCCTTCAACAATAAGACCAGCGGACCAGATTTCAATAGCTCTTCTGTGTTGAATATCTAATGATTTAAGCCTCTTGAAAACCAGGCATGGGTGGGGACCCAAATATCAGGAAAATGAAATGATGAAACCCAAAATAATAATTCCAAACGCCGTGGAACAACTCAACAACAGGCATTTTGAAACGCACCCAAACAGCAACAAGAAGAACACATTATAAAGAAATAATTCTGATGGAAAACATGCCCCCAAAGTTAGATTAAGCAAAAAGGATATCTTCAGTTAATTATATCGAAGAAGTCTTTCGTTGAGAATGTCTGCAAGTACGTAATTGGATTTTGATACATTTTGGTAGTTTTAAAGCAGTTCTCATTGTTCCAAATAAGATACAATTAATGGTTATTAGGAAACATACCAAAAAAACCTTTTGCAGTAGATTTGACCTTCTTGGGCTTAGTATTTTGATAACGCTACTGACAAAAAGTAAAAAGCAGATCTTGGCCTACATAACAGCTTTCATGGTTGAACGTGTAAAATACATATCATGATAAACACATTTTTTCCTTGAAATTAGCCATTTGTTTATGACGTACGAAAATCGATAATTCAGATAATTTTTAAAAAACTTCTCGTTATCTGAACGACGTTCACACGTTATAAATATGCATATTCTTAACTACTATTTAAGGAAAATTGATTATTTAATGTTTATTTGACGTATAAATGCCATGTAAAACCTTCAGCCTATATATCTTCAGCACGTAAACAATTTTACATGAAGTAGATTAGCTATACCACACGGTATTAATATTAATTTATTCAGTTTTAAACTAAATTAATCAATTATCACTACCTTGTTTACAGAGAACAATCCATTAGTCCAATTCCTTGAACTGTTCAATTTCAAAGATTGTAGTTATTGTAAACTTTCAGTTTATAAAGGGCGGTGGATTTACTTGCATAAAACGTGTGTAAGTTTTAATAATGGATGAACAATATATCATGCATGGTCCTAAGCCTTTGATACCGATACCAAATGAATCGGTAGGAAAGCAGTTATACGATAGTATATTGAAAAATATCAATTTACCTGTGGCATTTGTGAGTATAATTTTAATTCTAAATTAACTGAGGGTTTTCATCTCATCCTTAATTGTTTTCGAAAACATTCCAAAAATATCAGAAATAAGACAGTTTCAAGCAAAAAAATTATACAGTGTGAGTGACAAATCATGAATCATTCTTATTAATAGACAACAGAAAAATTTAAAAAGCATATTACTATAATTTTTACGGTTGGTAATAATTATGTATAAGAAAAAACAATTGAACATTTGCAAAACCTACAAATGCATTTTCACTTTATTATTTTTACTTCTTTATATTTAATGTAACACAATCTGAAATTTATAAAGAAGACAAAGCTAAAATATTTTAAACGTAATCGAAGTAACCACTGCATTTAATAAATTGCACAGTAATAACAGTTTCATCTCGTCCCATCCAGTCTCTCTGGACATAGGCCTCCTCTACTGCTTTCCAATGTTATCTCCGTTGTGATGTAGCTATCCAACTAGGGGCTGTCCTTTTCAAAACATCAATCCAGCGGCTCGGGGGTCTGCCTCAGCTTCGTTTATTTTTTTAGTGACGCCGTGGAATGCCACTTAACTATTAGCTTCCTCCATATGTTGTCTTGAAGCGAGCGACGTGTCCAGGCCACCTCCACTTCAGCTCCATGATACGCTCTACATGCTTTTCAGTTCTTAGGGATCCTGTCCCGTCTTGTGATATTTAGCATGGCTCTCTCCATTGCAAGTTGCACGACTTTCAGCTTTTGTGTTGTCCTTTCGGTGAGAGTCAGGGTTTCAACACCGTAACTGGTCGCTGGTGCCACACACTGCCCACATACTCTCCGTTTTAAACAGAGTTTGCCAAAGACAGAGCCCCAGGCCTACTCGTCTTTGGATTTTGCCGGTTTAGTTGTCGCTACCCATTCTGATTTCGTGTCCCAACTACTTGTAATCGTAGACGTGATCTATGGTTTGTCCCAAGCAGTGGTTGGAAGTAATCATTACTGTAATTAAATTACTTTTTTCGGTAATGGTAATTTAATGCATTCCTTTTTTCTCTAAGTAATTAGTAATGGGAATGCATGACTTTTTGACTGAGTAATGTAATGAAAAAATGCATTACTGTTGTCATTACATACTTTTGTATTTAACAGAAGACTGAAGGAATAGCCATGAGATCAAAAATTTTTAAAGAAGCAATTTTCGGAAAGTTGGTGCTTACAAGTCTATTTATTTATATATTGTTGTTGACACATGGAATTCACTCGAATAATCGGGAATCGCTGACGAAGCGGTGATGTCATTCCGTCATTCGCATATCTCGTTACAGTATTTTGAAAGAAGCAGTGCTAAGAATGTTACTGTCATTAAAATTCATTTATTTTATTTTATCTTCAGTTTAATTCAGGTTTTAATTCAGTACAAGCATTTTATCACTCTTCAGGTGATGTGGCTATAATACCACAGCGTTATATGGCGACAAAGTAATGCCTAAAGTAATGCATTACTTTTTTCGATAATCAATAATGGTAATGAATTACTTTCTACAGAAAGTAATTAGCAATTATGCACTACTTTTTTGACTGAGTAATTAGTAATTGTAATGCATTCCTTTTTAAAAGTAATGTTCCAATCACTGGTCCCAAGATACTGATTCTCCCACCTGGCACAAGGTTGGTCATGAGCTTGGTCTGGTCCATGTTTATTTCCAAACCGGTTCTCTCTATAGCCTCTTTTAACTCCCCAGCTATCAGTATTATATCATCTGCAAATCTTAGATGATTTAGATCCCTCCATTTAGGTTAATTCCGACATTATCCCAGTTTAAACATTTAAACGCATATTCTAGAGAGACCGTGAATAATTGTTTGGAAAATAAACAGTAACCCCTTGCCGGATTCACCTTTCGATTCTGATTGTTTTAGTTATTCCGTGACTGTATCATTGTTATGTTGCATAAATTTGGCATATCTGTAATCAATTCTGCACTATTTTAAAGCTGTTAATATTGCTGGAAGTTCCACGGCGTCGAATGCCTTTCTAAAGTCGATAAATATTAATATCAAAGGTTTTCTGTACTCAATGACTGTTTCAATTATTATTTTCATGAACAGCTTGTACAGATGAAAGCGGGGGGAGATCAGTCTATAATTCGCGATGTCTCCTTTTTATGGATAAAGATCATAATAGCATTGTACCAAGCTTAAAGAGTGGTGGTATTATGCAAACACAATACATGTTGAATAGCTGGAATATTTTCCCCAATAATATACTTTCTCCTATTTTTATAGCCTCTATCACCACCTCAGCTTCGCCGAGAGCTTTACCGTTTTTCATTTCCCTTAGGCTTATCCTAATTTTTGCCGATGTTATGTCTGGCACTTCTTTGGAGCCCTGGTTTATCACTTGCAATTCATTTCCCACTTGTTTGCTTCTGTATAGCGCCTTAAGGAATTCTTGTTTATTTGTAATGTCGCAATCTATTTTCATAAGCTTTAAAATTTCCTTCCGCCCCGCTGAACATTTCTATTTTTGTTTTGCAAAATGGTCTCTTTGATAGTTTCAGTGTTAAATTTTCTTACATCTTTCCTAATTTCTTTTGGTCCGGTTTTATTTAGTTGTTTAAGTTCGTCTGAGTTTGTATTGATATTTATTCTCGTTTGTTTTCTCTCAGCTATGAGATTCTTTGTTTTTTGACTAATTTTTTTGTCCCCTTTGTTTCTTTTATGTGTTTAGTGTTTTAATATCTCTTTTATATACAGTACTTGCACCCAATATGGTTAAAGGTTCAAATTCCTTGGTGTTTTCAGGAGTATCTTTCGTGATCTCTCTTTTGTAAAATTTATTTTTACGTCTGCTCTCACAGGTCTGTGATCGCTTACCTACTATCGAGATGGAATTAATAACGGTAACGCCTTTGACTACATTATTTTTGTCAATGATTATAAAAACTATTTCATTCTTTGACCTTCCGTCAGAGCTTCCCCACGTCCAACGTCTCTGCGGTTTTTTCTTAAAGAAGCCATTTATGATGTACAGATTATGTTGTTAAAGGAAATCTACTAACATCTGGTTTGGGTCGTTTCTATCGTGAAAACCAAATTCACCTATTGAAGGCTTCGCCTTTTTTCGTATCAACTTTGGCATTATTACGTTTTTCCAAAAACTGAAAAAATTCCCAGATTATATTTTGTTTATAAGACACGTCTTAGTAAGCTAGTTTATTTAAAAACATTCAATTAGCACGTGTGAGGAGCCTGCGAAAATCTTCGCCATTTATTTAGTTCTATGCTTACTTTTCCTTTGTACTAAATATTTTACAATAGTCTTAAATTAGAATACTACTTACAGGTAGATGCAGTAACCAGTGAAAGCATTTCCAACAAGGTGCTTTTGGAAAAAAGCTGTAGACTCGCTGAAAGTCTACGAAAATATGGTATTAAACAAAACGACGTCGTGGCAATTTGTAGTGAAAATAGCTTGGAATTTTTCTTTCCAGTGATAGCCGCTATGTATTTAGGCGTAATAATAACGACTTTAAATAATCACTATACTGCTAGTAAGTTAAAATGTAGAGTTAATCAAGCTTTAATTAAGTTAGTTAAACTGTAATGCATTCACGACCTTTGTGGACCAAAGTAGGCCATGATAGCGAGACAGTTTCATTGGTGTGAACAAGACTTTTGCTGGTATAAATCTGACTCGCCAGTAAAAGTAGCCGTGAATTAAATTGAAGGTTGCCAGTTGTATGCAATTCATTGCTATACTTTATTTATTTTAAAACTCCCCCAAGGCGTGACGGTTGTATCGCGGTGATCTGCTAGTTCAATTCCAGGAGGAGGGTTGGTAATCGCATGCCGTAAAAAGCCTTATTACGAAAGCTAGGCAGCAGTCTCAGGTGAATGGACGGACTAAGCGGAATCGACTCCAGCAACGGAAAAAGGATTTGTAAATAAGATCATTAAACGTATTAAGATTAAACAAACCTGGTAGAAGAAATTTCCAAATACAAAATAGAAATAACAGCTTTACAAAAGTAAGATGGTCGGGAAAAGGCGTTCAAGATGAAAACGGGCTTCCTACTGAATATCACTTATTAGAGAATTAATAAATTTTGAAGCAGTTAACAAAAGCTTTGTAATATAACCCTTGTTTATGATTATGCCCCCACAGAAGAGGCAGAAGACAAAGATAAAAATAAGCTCTACGATAAATCAGAAGAAATGGTTGGTGAATGCAACAACGAAGATATGAAGATCAATCATATTTGGCAATTTTAATGTCAAGGTAGGGAAAGAGGTTTTTTTGAACTCCACGATTGATAAATATGAATTACATGAAGAAACAAATGATAATGGCTTACGAATGGTGAACCTTACGATCACCAATAAGTTGGAGAAACCTTCTTCCCACACAAAAGCATACATAAAGGTACCTGGAGATCTCTTGGTGGAACTACGACAAACCAGATTCATCATTGATCATATCTTGATTGATGCAAGATATGCTACCAGCCTATTAGACATGAGAAGGTGCCTCTGATAATTTCCCAGTTTATGGTAAAATACGACCCTGAATATCAATCCCAGTACCAAAAATTTTTAGAATTAAACTACACGAAAAGAACGAAACATCAGTGAAAGGAGTAGACATAGAAAGCGAATGGAACTCCATAAAACAAATATTCATGGAAGCCGCAGAAACCATAATAGCAAAACAAAGAATCAGAAGTGCCGGCTTAATGAATAATGTAAAGAGGTAACTTAAAAAAAAGACAACAAACCAGGACTGAAATGCTGAGAACCGGAACCAGAAGCTGATGAGAAGAGGAAAGTCAGCAAACTGTGCAGAAAAAAGAAAAGACAGTATTTACAGGAAAAGATATAGCAAATAAAAGAATACCATAGAGACAAGCAAACTCAAAGTATGTACAGTTGTGGACAGAAAAAAATAGGACAGTGTTTTTTTTCTAGTTTAAAATGGCCCCTGTGTTGTAATTTGATTGCAAGTCAATGTGACAAATTAATGTCATAATTATAATAAAAGCCAAAATCAAGTTACTAAATTTTATAAGATAAAGTTTACTTGATTTTTCGACTTGTCCTATTTTTTTCTGTCCACAACTGTACAAAACAGTCAATGAGATTGAAATGGTTTTCAACCTAGAGAATCTCGATTAAAGGTTTGTGGAGCGCGGGCGCATTGTAAATTCGTTGTGTCTATTACACCTGCTACAGGTCACATATGCTTATTTTTAATTACCCGTGGTCTGTACTAGTAATTATTTATTTCTTCTATTAAGTTTACCTAAAACATCCCAACCTCGGACTGGCAATTAAACAGAATAATCACCATGTACTCACCAACTAACAGTAACTCCCGCAGCTACAGAGGTTCCACTGTAGAACACCCAGAATTAAACCAACTAAATGCTCCTTCCACCTACTCAAAAGTTGTTAAAACTTTTCCAGTATTCAAATACCCAAGAAAAGAATATACACACAAAAGGAATACATATATCGGAAACTTAATATAGCTATAACAGCTATGCAAATATAAATTTACCAGGATCATCTTCAATATTAAAAAGCTAACATAAAAGAAACACACATTGATACCAATAACCATTTACTAAAAGACCCAATTGATGTAGTTGAGAACAACACAACTACTGCACTCCCTATTGCAGGGTTAAGATAAAACAAGTTTTTGTCAGATTGTCCTAGCCCTATCATCAGTACAAGAAGATCAATATCTTCCCCAACTATTACTACGATTTCGAACTCCTGAGCCTTTGCAATGGCAGTTGTAACGATTGAAACATCAGCATCCTGTTCTACCTGTTTTACTTGCATGTCACACTGTTGAAACTTCCTTTTAAGCAGTTCTATTAAACGAGACTTGTTATTGTCGTTCACCAAAAACTTGTCCTGAGCAACTTGCATGATTATGTTTGCGTCACAGATAACCTCAACATCAACATCAGAACTCTAAGTGCCACTATTTGCAGCACCTGATGGATATCCATCAAACACAACTGCAACCTGTAATCCATAGTGTTTTCTCAAGTAAGAAGAATAACTGTTAGCAATTCTAGCAAAGGAAGCATTTCGAAGCCAAATAACTTAGTGTAGGAAATACCCTCCATCAACAACAACAAACTTATTCTTCCCAACCAATTTCTGGTTCTGAATTGGGGTAAAAGCACTATATAACGAAGATTTTGTTCCCTTCCGCAGCCGTTCTTCTGAGAACATTGACGTAGGGTAGGGTGAGAGTTCGTATGTGAAAAACAGCTGTAAGACTTCTTCAGATTGCTTAGCAAAACACAATCTCTGAAACAACGTTAGTCGTAGTCGTAGCGCTGTGTATGTGTAGGTACTTATTATTTTAAGGTTTTCGAAACGCTTTTTAATTTGGACTTTGGTTTTACCGGAGATCGCCTCAGACATTTCCTAAAGTTAATTTTATTTTCTTTCTGTAATTTAACATTTAACCTTGATTTATTGAGATTAAAACTGCTCAGAAAACTTGATTCTATATTTCTCTAATTTAAAAACATTCGGCAACGTAGTATTCTCGACTTAACCTAGAATTAAATATCTGACAAACAGAAGAGGTTGTTCAAATCCGGCTAAATTAAATATAAATATTAAGGCTTTCCCAGTTTATTTAGCCAAGACGCAATTAGAAACAATGATGGCACCATCTGTGGTGAATTTACAAGGTTTACTATAAGAACTGAAGAGAAAAATGTAAATTTTGCAAGCATAGTTAGAAAACACGTTTTTTATTTTAATGTACATATTTACGGTATTTTTCATCTAGCATTTGGGTTGTGACATCAACTTGCCACGCCCAATGTAGTAGGTAATGAAAACCTAGTTTAGAAGGAGATAAAGTATAGTAGGATTGGGAATTTATAAACAGCGCGTTGACGTCAGAACCCAAATCTTAGGTGAAAAATGCTGTAGTTAGAAAATATTTAAATAAATGTACGACAAATTCCTAGACAACCAAATTATATTAAAATTGACAAAATCTACCACAGATGGCGCCATCGTTGTTTCTAAATGCGTCTTGGCTAAATAAACTGGGGAGGCTTTAATATTTATATTTAATTTAGGTGGCCTTGGTTCAAATTGCAACCAAACTGATTGACAACATAATAAACTGAAATAATGGCCTACTGCAGTCTATAAAAGTGATGAATGCTGTAGAGCTGTATTTTTAAAATTGCGAGCCGTATTTTTTAAGCAAAACTTAAATAGAAACATTATGAAACTGAAAGTGTTCTAATACTTTAGGCGAAATTTGTCACTGTGCAAATATTTCAAAACCTTCGCTGATATTTTGTTCTAAAAACACCTTAAAAGTTGTATTGGAAGCTAAGAAACAACTGCCATTTATCCAGAAAGTAGTCGTAATGAACACTACAGCTACAGAAGAAGACGATCAGTGTGTAACGCTAGAGGATTTCATTGCAACTAATTCAAATGCACAAACTGGCGTAACTAAATTTAAACTGACCACTGTTGATCCGATCGAACATGTGGCTTTCATTTTGTACTCGTCAGGAACAACAGGCTTATCGAAAGGGGTGATGCTAACTCACAACAACATTAACGCAACTATAGCACCTTCAAAGTAAATCAATCGCTAAGTTCTTATATTTTAACTTCTCTAACTTTCATAAATCGCGTAAATGTATCTACAATATTTAATTTTGTGTCTAACTACAGAGATCCACGATACTGCGAACAGCAAGATCCTAAAACTGCATCCAATTTGGGCCTACTGCCTTTTTATCACGTTTATGGACTTGCCACAGCCTTTTACAGTTTGATGGCAGGCATACGAATTGTGATCCTAACAAAATTTGAACCAGACGTTTTTTTAAAAACCATACAGGATTATAAAATTTCAGTAATACGGGGGGTTCCGTCCTTGGCTAATTTTTTAGCCAAAAGTCCTTTGGTTAATAAATATGATTTGTCGAGTTTGAAACAGTTTTCTTGTGGAGCGGCACCCGTGACTAGAGATATTGAAGAGACAATACGTAAAAGGTAAGTTCATTAGTAGAGTTGTGAATTATATGCAAAAAAAGGAAAGAAAATATGCAAAGGGTGTTCATATACCGGGTGTCAATGCAACCTGGGACAGCCATATTTTTTTAATTATATTTTAAGATATCAAAATGAAACGGTATATGTGACATAGAACTGTTCCTTCCTATTTAAACGGAATTAACCTCAACTTTGTGTATGTTTGTATAAAGTTTGAAACAATTTCAAAACTAAGTAAATTTTTACAAATCATTTTATTTATTAATCCCGTCCGGAATGCTATGACTTACGTAAAATGAAAGTCAAGGCGTCCCAACACTAAAACAAATTGTCATAAAACTTCAACTGCAACAATTATGCCACTTGTTTTCTGCATTTCATTTATTTCAATTGTTTTGAAACCCCGTGCCTAGATTTAAATGTGCAAAATGCCGTTTTTCCGAATTACATACCGACTAGATAGATACAACTAGGTTAACTTAACCCTTCTTGAATGAATCCTGCAATTGTTACATTATTACACTGAAGGCTTCTTCTTGATCGTGTTGCTTGCATCCAAAAATTGTGATAATATGATGTAATTTTATACTTGTAGTATTTTTTGTCGCCATTTTTCTCCGATTTTAGCTGTGCATACGCAAGCATTCGAGGCTTGTTTAGCCTACATACTTCGTAGTTTGAAAGCTTAGATAAAGGAGAAAAAACGAAGAGGAACAAACATTTGAAGAAGAAATGACGATAGAAATAACAAGATAAAATTACGAATATATTAAAACAAATTAAGAACCAAAAGAGCCCTGGATCTGACAATATAATTAACGAGTTGTTGATATATGGGATCAATAATTACATAAAGAAATGGACACTCTATTTAGAAACATACTGAATCAAAATATATAATACCAAAGCAGTGGAAGTACAACTATCCCCATATTTAAGAAAAGCCAGAAAAAATTGCTGGAAAATTATGGCAGAATAACTCTTCTAAACACCACCCTAAAGATATTCACGAAACTTGTACTGGAAATAATGGAAAAAGATATTAAAATAGGGGAAGAACAATAAAGGTTTAGGAAAAGTGGTATATTTATTTTAAAACAAATTGTCACGTGCTTATTCTGCACTACGACATTTAGATAGCGATGTCAAAATCGGCGGCACGCGGCTAGACTAGCAGTAAATAAGGGGCGGTTCGAATCACTTAGAAAGATCGTAAACGGTAGAAAGGGTGCCACTGTGATAAGTGATAATTTAGTCACCCTAAGGTCTAAAAGAAGAAAACCCACCACAGAAGATTCCCTTAGGGCTCGGACAAAGGGGTTGTAGCTGCATCCTGCTGCAAGATGTAACTTACCTTGCTTAACTGAAAATTAGTTACTTACTGGAACTCTTAAAACTTGTAGGCAGGCTAACACTTTACACGTAAATCTTTTACCAAAACACTAATACACAAATAAGGTCGGGAAGCACTGAACACAATAACAAGACCAAACTAAATTGAGAATGAAATATTTAATGAATCAAAGGACAAGAAAATGAATACAAAAAAATTACACGAGAGGGGCTGACAATCAAAATATGTTATGTTAAAAACAAATAATAAAACTACACTTACGTTACGGGACGATAGAATTGAGGGTACTACATTTACGTTAGGTTGGGCAAATCGTTTACAAACTCAGCCCGTCAATTCCCCGGGCGAAATACAGGATCAACAAAACTTAAATTAACAATTCAATAAGCACCGTAAAGTTTTACACGCATGCAACAAAACACGAAATGGTATCTTAAACTTAACTTACAACTGAAACTACATTTTGAACACGAAAGTCTTTGCTCAAACACAAAACCAACGAAACAACTAGTCAACTGATTTGCCGGCGGCCCTCAACCTTTACAACGTGAACATAAAATCCGCCGAAAGGCGATTCACAAAGCCTTCTTACAATACCGCCGGACAAACATATAGACCAGCTACTTTAAAAATACAAGTTGCAAACAAAACACAAAGATAAAACAAAAGGCGGTACTTATTAGACTCTAAATTCAACTGACCAACATATAAGAGGCCTGCCAGCAAGCGGCAAACATAAGGGGTTGAACTAGCATTGAAACGCAAACGACGAAAGCAGACGCAGCAAAAGGAGAGTAGATTTTACCTGGCGAGATGTTCGTACTTGATCAGCAGGGAGTACGCGACGAACGTTGAATGGTGGCGATCGGCAACAAAGAAGAGGGTGTCCTTTTGCGGGAAGGCGGGTACAAAACACACGACGAAAAGATTCCTTAGGCTATGGGCTTTCTTAATCCCTCAAATGAGGAAATTGAGTCAACGGCACTTTCAATTACCACTAACTTTTCACAACTTTCACGCAAGACTATGTTTCTACGAGATTATATGGCATTCCCTGGGATTATGCGGATTTATACCCAAACGAAAAATAATGAACTTACACACCCGTCTTAAACCGGAGCAGCCAAAGCCGTCCGATATGGTTGAAGAGTTGCCACGTACTGCAGAGGGGTGTGAAACATACGGACGACGCTATGCCATGTCACTTGAACTAGGTCACCTTGAGATTTTTAACAAAGGAAACTTTTACAAAGATGAAACATACTGAAATGACTTGAAGATTTCGTAGAACTACCATGAAAACGCGCTGACTGGTAAAATGAAATTAAATTGTAGCAAAAATAACATAATTAACACGGGATTAAAATTAAAAGGGACAGGACCGTACAAAAGTATCTTACCAAAAATTAAAAATAACGTAAACTTCCCATAATAACACGGAATTGCAAAACCACGTGACAAAATAACAGAAAGGTCATTGGAATTCAACAAGCTAGTGTATAGGTATGTAAGTGGATATGACTAAGGCATTCCATAGCGTACCTACGTATTACAGACATTATCGAAATAATGAAGGAAAATGAAGTAAATCAGAGGATAATCGAACTGGTATACGAAATTAATGAAGATTGCAAATGGCAATCAGAGTGGTGCACGAGATAAGTCATAAAATCAATGACAGAATAAGACAAGGGGATTCACTTAACCCATTCCATTTCAGTATGATTATGGATACAATAATAGATCATTTTCCCAGAAATGCAGGATACAAAATGAGAAACGCTTGTTTCCACACTGCATGTTACTCGCACAACGCTGTACTCATCGCCGACTCAGAGGATAATCTACAAAGGCCACTACATGGTTTCAGCCAGAAAGTTAAACGCCTCAACATGTATATCAACACCGAAATAACACTATGCATGGTAACCGCCTAAGAACCTATAAAGTGTATGGGAAAATTATAGAGCAGGTCATGAAATTTAATTATTTGGTATCCGAAATAATAAGTGACGGCCACCTACAACAAACTAAAAATATATAAGACAGCTATTAAACCGATCATGACATACGCCGTAATGAAAATAATAAGAATCATACATGGTAAGACACTTCACGACAGAAGCGAAGAACTAAGAGGAATGAGTAACATACAGGATATAGCCTGATTGATACAACGTAGAAGAAAACACTGGAACAAACACATTAAAAGAATGGAAGACCGCAGACTAATAAAGACTGCAAAGATCAACAGACCAACAGAAAAAAAAACCTAAGGGAAACGAACAAAACGATGACGAGGATGGTGGGTATCAACATCTGAAGAGGCTTAGAAGGAAATTACAGGCAATTGGCCTACCTATATGGGAAACCATATAATGTATATAAAAGAAGAAGAAGGATGCAATCGTCGTATTTGAAACTTGATCAATACATCGTGTGGGTGACCACCCTCTAGGTATATTCCCTTTTGCTTTCCTCTGCACGAGCAGCTTCTCGAAAGAATTTTTTATATTGCTTTTCTCAGTCTTTTAGTGATGTTCACTTCTTTCAAATTGCTTCGTTAGTGCGTTTTTCGGTCCATGTAATCCTGTACATACGTCTTCACTCTTCACACGAACATTTCGAAGGCGCCAATTCATTTCATATCGGCGACTCTTAGTATTCAGTACTCAGCTGCGTACATTTCGACTATTCTTCTTCTTATTTCGGCTTCGAAGCTATCGGTGTTGAAATGTTTACGCCCAAGAATAGGCACCGGGTGTTCAAGATCCTTGCGAGGGCACAGCTAAATAATATCGATAGTGAAGCAAAACAGTTTTTTTGGAAACATTTTAACAAGCAAATTAGTAAACCTTAACAATGCAAAAGTATCTGCTTCAGTTATCAAATTTTATTATTTGCTTTATAGGGGTACTGCTCCCATAAACATTTCATTATGGGGGCATGGGCCCCGGTGCCCCCATGGAGTCGGCGCATATAAGTCTTTCGCACTTTCTCAAGTGCAGTGGTTTCCAAAGTATGGGTAGCAACCCCCTGGGGTTCGCGTTAAAGAACTGGGGGGTCGCGAGAGGATTTCCAAATTAAAAGGAAACCCCTTATTAAGACATATTATATTCCCGTATTCCGTATTATTGCATTCTTTTGGTCCAAAACTGATCTGGGTTCTGGGAAAAAGTCTAGTTTCAACATTCCATCGCTTGATATTTTTGCTGGAATCTCACCATGTTGAAACGAATTGTTTAAAAACAGATTCAGTATCCATTTGCAATTGTTGTAGCTGTTTTGGGTCTCTCTAGGGAAATAGTCACAGAGCTGTTGCTTGAAATTATGCAAAAGCACTTGCATGTCTGCAAAAATGTGCTGAGAATTTATCATAACATCTTTTTTCCAACCGAAGTCGGCCATAAATCAAGCTTTTTTTATAAACCCGTGGCTGTTATTATATTAACATCGCCGCTTTGAAAACCCTATTCACAATATTTAAGCGTACAAAAATACGAGTATCAACAAGGAAAGCCTGCTTAAGAAGCCAAAGAGAATTGGAAAATAGGTTCTAATATTCCGATTTCCCACCTTGCAAGTACATCAAAAGTTTTGCTTTTAACTGGTAAACTCTTTTCTTTACTTTACCCCTCGAAAGTCATCTTACTTCTTAGATCAGATAATGAAGACTTACAAATAAAGAATCCGTGTCTTCACAAATTTTTGTAAAAATGCGAGTCTGCAACGCTTTTCCTTTGATTGAATTTACAACAATCCGTTTCAGAAGGTAAGCATGAGCTCACTAGCGAAAATATAGGAGTCAGCGTTATACATACATAGAATATCTACACATATATCAGAAGATGTGGAACAGCGGCATTTTGTCAGAAGATTGGTTAAAATCTATATACATACGTACCAATCCATAGAAAGGGACTAAAAGATATATGCGACAATTATTGTAAAATAGCACTGCAGTAAAATCATTTTTAAATTTTATTACAAAGAATAAAATCGTATCTACTCCCACAAATACCAAAGGATAAGCCGAATTTGTTCCAGGACGAGGCACGCGAGAACAAAGTTCGAATATAACTCAGATAACCGAAAAAATATGTATATGTTTTATAGATTATAGCAAGGCGTTTGACTGTGTTAAATGGAAAACTATGTGGAAAATTCTATTGGAAATGGAAACGCCGGTACATTTGATTAATCTTATCAGAAATCTTTAATAAAACAACAGTGCCCAAGTAAAAGTTAATGAAGATCGAATACTCGGCTCCTTTCGCGTGACTAAAGGCATCAGGAAAGGTTGTATTTTAAGTCCGATCTTCGATGAACTAGGAAGTCCGAAATCGACTGAGGCTTATCTTGGCTCAGAACTAGCCTTCGAAATTTCAAGAAGTGCCATCTGAGGTTACGTAAGTAACTGGATTGGTACTCAACATGAGAAATACGGGATTGATAAACCAGAATCTTATTCATAAACAGACCTTGCAAGAATCGAACTACGGACCTACTTCTTATGGGTAAGGTACAATTCTGGACCGTCACCAACTACCCAAAGGACATGCGACTGTTAAGGAACACCTATGGAAGATCGAAAAACACAATGGAGACCTTACTTGTTGACTCTGCAATAAGGAAACAGAAACAGCAACACATATTTCGTGCATCAGTTATGCGTTGGGACAGTCCACTATGGAACCGAAGGACTTTGCTACACACCCCGTGAAGCAGCTACCTCTTTTGATACAGGGAACAAAAACCACTGAAAGAATGAGTGAAAATCAAACTCGCTAATCTTTTTCATCTTCATGTATGCATCTGAAAGCTGGAGAAGAATGTTCAAAATACCTTGAACTTCGAGGACAACCAATGTCTCATTACTAGAAAGACTTAATAGTAGGAAGAAACTAAACAGTATATATTATCAAGAATAACTCTGTATTTCGGACACATTGTTAAAAGAGGCGGTTTGGAAAATCTCACAATACAGGGACGGATTAAATGACTAAGAGGGAGAAGTAGATTTCCTAAAGATTTATTGATCAAATGTCAAAGACACTAGGAGCTCCTTTGGGTGAATGCATTAGAATTGCTGAAAATAACTAGATCCAGGTGGAGACAAGTAACTGGCTCGAGTGAACGACTATATTCTTCTTGGCCGTTAAATTATATGGAAAGATATTTTGTTTGATCGGCCTTCACGGAACGAATTGCTTTCAAAAAAATGAAGCAAACTGTCCACAAAGGTCCCAATCACGGTATGTCATTGTGGATTGACCGACACTTAGGGATAGTTTCTCTACCGCATCCGCTTTCCTCCATCTTTTTCAAATTTACTATGGAAAAAACTATTAAAAAGATTACAGAAAAAAATAATAAATTAGAACTTACCAGAAGATAAAATTAACCCCTAAATACACTGTTGCATGACATTTATAACTCTTTGCCTTTTTTTTGCTCCTTCTCTCGCTCTTTAATATCTTGGCTAATTTTATCCTTCTCTTTCTTCTGATCTTATATGTCATTCCCGTTTCCTTTTCTCAAGTTACAAAACTTTCGAGTAGGTACTTAGATATTTGCTGGCATTTCTACTACAACTCTAGGTCTTTCTAATATTTTTCCTTCTTTTTCCCGCCCCTTTCCTATGGTATATAGAACTTCTCCTTATTCTTTGATTTGCCCTTAACTAACTAAACGCACTAAAAACACCAAGAAGTGTGAGACACCGAATCAGTTAAACAAGGGACTGTTGCTGTTAGGCACGAGGTATATACAGGAGGATTCCTTTGGAAAATTTATTTTATATAGCTTAGGGTTAGTGCCAACTACGGCTTAAGTCGATTCATGTTAAGCCCAGCTGTAATTCAAGTTTATCTCTATCTGTTTTAGATTAAAACTGAAATGGTTTCGTCAGGGCTATGGAATGACAGAAACAACTTTAACTGTTGTAGCCTTATCTGTAAATGTAAACAAATCTGGTTCCTGTGGTAAACTCTTGCCGCGTATGTCAGCAAAGGTTGTTGATCCAGCTACTGGTAAAACATTGGGACCACACCAACTTGGAGAATTCCATTTCAAAGGTTGTCTGATTATGAAAGGGTACGCACAAAATCCTGAAGCTACCAAAAAAGTTATCGATAAGAATGGATGGTTAGCTACTGGAGATATGGGTTACTACGATGAGGAAGGCTATTTTTATATTGTTGATCGCTTGAAGGAGCTTATCAAATATAAAGGTTTTCAGGTGAACTATTTAAACGAATATCATGTGGTTAGAGTACCAACAAAATATTGTAGGTACCACCGGTGGAACTGGAAAATATCCTTTTGTCACATCCAAAAATAATGGACGCTGGTGTGGTTGGTTTACCAAATGAAATTGCGGGAGAGCTTCCTACGGCGTTTGTAGTTACGGAACCTTATGCAGAACTTACAGAAAGGGAAATTGTGGATTTTGTAGCAGGTGAGATTACATTTGTTTTTAAACAAATATAGACTAGTTTTGAAAAATTTCAGGACGAATATCACCACAAAAACGACTCTATGGTGGGGTTCGATTCGTAAATGCAATACCTAAAACTTCAAATGGTAAAATATTGAGAAGAGCTTTACGAGAACTACTTCTAACTGAGAAATTCAATTGTTAATTTAAAAATGTTTAATTGTCACTGACCTTCTTAACAGATTTATAAAAGGACCAAACTGAAAAGGATCAAACCAATACTAATACAGTTTCCCATTTCAGCTTACCATCAATTTAAGAAATAGTAGTTAACAACAGTATAATTTTCAATAGAACACATCAATTATTTTGTAATATGCAATATTAAAACAAGAGATTAATAAAATAAATAAAAACAAAGTGCACACAGAAATAATTATATTTTATCCATCATTTACCTATCGACAGAAATGACTACACATAAAATTACAATGATTTAAGTTAATTCACACGTAAATAGATTATCTAATTTGTGCGTGTTTCTGGGGGAGATATTCCCACTTAACATGTAATTCGAATTTTACTGCAATACATGATATACCCATTAAACGACTAAATAATTCACCTAATTAAATTTACTGTATTTGTTACGTCTTCATAAATATTGATATATTCTAAAAATATAATGAATATTCTGCTTAGTTTGATATGTGCCATTTTTTAAAGGCACAAAACAGAAATTAACAGTAATTCTTAATGAGAACTAATCGTGTAAGTTAAAGCACATTTACATATAACGATAGAATACTTACTGTCCAGCAGTAATTATTCTTTTACTAAGTGCACCAGGCACCATTATTACGTCTAATAAATAATTTTAACATAAATTACACTGACTTACAATATTTTTTTTAACCTCAAGGCCTTATTATTAAGCAAAATTGATCGGTTATCCGTAATGAGGAACAAACGTTCTGCCAAGTTTTAGATAAACAACAATCTGTTGTCATATCGGTATCACATCTTTTTGGTTAAATCTAGCATGCAATATTACATATTAATTAATCCTATGATATAACGTGAGATCAATAAAAAAAAGAAATGTGGCAAGCTTTGGCCACAGTTGGCAATACTACAGTCAAGCACACCCTAGAAACTAACCTATCAGGCTTGTCACAATTAATGTCTTGCTCAAAGCCTACTTCCATTTTTTTAATTGATCCCGCGGTATTAATTAACGCTACCACATCTTATAATTTCTGAAATACTTTAAACATTTAAATTTACGGGATGACAGAATAAACTTACACTAAGTATTTGTGCGTGTTTTATCGCTCTTATCTTTTGTTAAATATACTTTTGAGGATTAAATTTAGGTGCTTGTTTTTGCAGATTCTTTACTTCAAAATACTGTACAAATTTTTAATAATGCTAATATCATACGCATTGATTTCTTTAACAATTTTGTTTGAATTACGATAAGAGCGCAACTTGATCATGAAAAGCATTTCTAAAATTGGTCCAGATACGATGATTTATTCCCTTAATTTTTAATTTAGAAAATACAGATTTTTGTATGTGAGCTTTTCTTGACCTAAACGCAAACTCGCTACTTAAATTAAACAGATGAACGAAAACATGAATATGTTACTACGTATTTAATTTTAAGTCCCTACCTACTACATCTAATATTTAAGGACAGTTTTGCTATAGTCCCATTTTTGAATCAATGCAGTTGCGTCACTATTATTTAATAACGTAGGTAAGTCGTAGTGTTTCGTGTTTGACAACGTACAAATTCAGGTATTTTGCTTATCAATAATTGGTATTTATTATGATCAAAAATAAGGGCTAAAAATCTGCTTTACTACTACTAAGGCATCGGTTTGTATGGCATCAGTAGCATCCATTCAAAAATCAGTCTATACAGAAACAGTCCCCCTTTTTGATTTTATATCGTTTTCAAAATAACGTACTCCTTTATTATCTACACAAACATCTATGAATACTAAGAAAAGGTGTAAAATTACACATTAATCACAAATAAAAACGTGCACTTCCATCAAAATACTTTTTACATACAAAAATTATTAATGTTCTTATATGGATGTCGTTTAAATCTTACAGAAATACATATACCGTGTTACCTTTAAGGGCTTTGTATGTACTACAGAGCCCGTATATTTTCTTTAATGCAACACCTAATAATTTATGGAGTGACTTCTCAAATATACCTATAATCATTTAATTGTACATCGACGCTTATATTAACAGTTAGTTAATATCCGTTAAAGATTCGTATCAGTTAATTTAATTCACGCATAAACCCTGTTTTACTTATTAATAATATATGATATTAATACTTTAATTTTAATCACTATACGACTTGTTACTATAAATATATTTTAAAACATATAAAAGCTGCTAGTTTTTCCTCCTTTATGTTTGGAATTGACTGTTGAAATCAAGTGATCATTCTAGCTAGTTAATTTTTAATATCAGCTAGAATGAACATTTTTTAAAAATGCAGCCACGAAGAAGGCTTGAATGTATGTACCCTTGATTATGAAGTGAGCCATTTACCTCATTTATCAAGGGTTATAATATTTTTGCTTTTAATATTCTCAAATTGTTTGCTTTCGCATAAAATAAAACTTTAAACAAGCATAGGGACTTAGCTTCAATTCTAGCATACTTGACCAGACATTCATTTTAATATCAAGTTTAAAAATCAGTTTAATGTTTAATTTACAAAAACTAACTGAAGACAATTATTAGTCGTTGATAATTATAATTACGTACCTAACTGCATTTTTACTTTATTGTAACCATGTTAGCAGCTTTTATATACTACACATTTCTAGATAAAACTACTTGGGTTCAAAGGGTTGTGCCAACATTGCGTGTGCTAAAAATCACAGTACAAAGGGCTTTTCATTTTAAAATGAGGCCACACTTAAAAATAAATCCACACACATTTTACTTCAAATAAAATAATAAAAGGTATTTCGAATTTACATAATTTTACTCCTTTTTGTTAATTTATAAAACTATAACAGATATTTCAACATTAAAGAAACGTATTTTTAACAGTAAAGAAAATGTCGTGCATATAGGGTTCCAGGAAATACTAAAGCAATCGTTGGACATGTAAGAATAATAACATAGGTAAAGCTCGTGGTTAAAAAGAACTATTCTGCTTATTTTGGTCGTATCATTATTTATAGTTCATTCAATACTTTTTAGACGGTTGTAAGCCATATTAAAATCCCGAGTTGTTGTATCCAGGTACCCCCCCCCCGCCCAGTCCAGTACGATCAGGAGAGTTAAGTTTCGTTGGTTCCGGTTAATACTGGAATGGGTGGCCCGATTATTCCGTTTATAATAATTATGTTATTATATTTTGTGGTAAATTGTTATAGGGCGTGCGTGTTCAATGCACACCTGTTATTTACCCGAAGTTTTGTAAATAAATAAATAAACGCGGACCTCTCTCCCACGAGGACCGGTCACTATGGGAGAGTAGACCAAAAACCCCTCCCTGAGGGAGACCATGTCCAACAGTGGACGCAGAAGGTCCACCTTTATTACCACCCTGTAGGAGCTTATAGAAAACCAAATTTATCATATGTATATTAGTGCCAAAAAAATAAAGTCAAAGCATGTAAGGCGCCAACGCCGATAGTGGCCACTATTTGGTAATTGTAAAAATAAAGATAGAACAATATTAAAAACAGAAAAAGGCAAGCTACAAAAAAGAAAAAAATATTTAAATGAAGAAGAGATTAAAAAACCATATGGACAACATGACACTAGTAGATAGCCAAGGAAACACAAAAAAACTGGAATAAAATTTAAAAAAAACATCATAATAGAAGCAGCAAACAAAACGATGCCATATAAAAATAAAGGAATGAATTATTACAAATGGTAGATGATGAGTGCGAAAGAGCAGCTAAAAAGAAAAACAGTTTAAGGCTTCAATGGTTGAAGACAAATTCTAAGGCTAACAAGCAAGCATACAGAACTGCAATAAATAGGACTTATGCAAATGAAAAAAAGAAGAGTGGGGAATAAAAGAATATAGGAAATTGAAAAGGATAACCAGAAAAATAATATAAGAATTATGTACCAAACAATTAGAGGAATGAAGTATAAGGTGGAAATAAAAGTCAGAGGTTATAGAAATAAGGAAGGGAGAATCACGTATGAAGAAAAAATCGTAAGAATATGGCAAGAATATTTTCATGAAGAACGTTGGAAGAATTTCAAGAGGCAGTAAACAGAACAAAAAACAAATAACGCAGCAAGACCGATAGTCTAGCCTCAGGGCTTTTGAAGTATGGAGGAAGTAAGTTACATGAACAAGTACACCTTCTAATACAAGAGAAATGAAAACAAGAAAAGATGCCTAAAGAGTGTAAGAAGGGACTAATTATACCGATCTTAACAAAGAAAATGGTATGAACTATAGAAAGGGAACAATGTTAAATACGACATACAAAACCATCGCAAGCATCCTCAATACAAGGGTAAAAATATAAATATGTAGAACAAATCGTTGTCGACTATCAACAAGGATTTAGGCCTGGATAATCAACAATTAACGCAATGCACATACCTATAATAGAGCAAATAAAGAAAAAGGCAAAAGAATACGACCCGGCTATAAATATGATACTAATAGATTTTGAAGGTGCATTTGACTTAATAAATGGAAGAAGCATGGTAAAAAGATTAAAAGAACTAGGATTACCACAAAAACTCATAAGACTAGTCCAGATGACCTTAGAGGAGACAGAAAAGGTGGTCAAAGTAAAGAACTAGTAAATTTTGGATACACAAAGGACTAAAGCAAGGTGGCCCACTATCATCAACAATCTTCAATCTGGTGTTGGAAAATATCATAATCCCTCTCTCTACGTAGCTTCAGGCATTCCAATATTTTATGTATATGTAAGCCTCCTCCATATCTCTCCACTAATTTCTGTTTCTCGCTGTTTACATCCACCCTAGGCCTGCCACTTTATTTATATCGTCCATCGTTTTTGGGGTCTTCCTCTTCCTCTTTTCCCACCTCATGGTCTCCATTTATTAATCATTTGATTCCATCTGTTATTTGATAGTCTCTCATTATGTCCGGCCCATTTCCACTTAAGTCGGGCCATTCGTTCTACAGCGTCTGTGAACTTTGTTTTCGATCTGATGTATTCGTTCCTCTTTCGATCTTTTAGAGTTATCCCAAGCATTGCTCGTTCCATTGAATGTTGGGTTGTTCTTACCTTTTCTACATTATTTTACAAAATGTAACTTACACGTCCGAAAGCTGCCCATGCCATTCTTACTCTTCTGTTCACTTCCACAGTCTGATTTTCTTTGGTTACCTAATCTTATTTCTTTTCCTACGTATATTTATGTAACTTTGTACCTGCTCTACTACATCATTTCCTAATATTATTTCTCTGCTTACTTCTGTATTGGTCATAACTTTCGTTTTCTTCATATTAAATAATTTGTAGTCCTATTTCTTTTGACTTTTCATTTTCATTGTTTGTAGGTCTTCAAAATTACCGGTTATTAATATTATATCATCCGCGTATCTGAGATTATTTAACCGTTCTCTATTTATGTTCATTCCTTTTTGTTCCCAGTCTAGTTTCTTGAAAAACATCTTCCAGCACTAATGTAAAGAGCTTCGGCGATATAACGTCCCCTTGTCTGACTCCCCTTATTGGTATTGAGTTTGTGTTTTCATACATTCTGATAGTGGAAGTCATTTTTTCATATACGCTGTGTAGTAATTGGCTATATCTATAGTCAATTCTGCAGTTTTGTAATAATTTTCTACTGCCCATATTTCCACACTATCAAAAGCCTTTTCATAGTCTATTAGTACGAGATACAGTGGGAGGTCATACTCGGTGGCTTTTTCAATTAATATTTTTATTGAATGTAGATGGTCGCAGGTGCCGAAATTGGATTTGAATCCCGCCTGTTCTTTTGGTTGGTAACCGTCTAGCTTGTTAGTTAATCGCTTCGTTATAATCCTGTGAGAGTAGCTTTATTGGTCGGTAGTTTTCAAGTCTTGTATTGTCTCCTTTTTTAAACAGTAGTACTACTGTCGCGTCATCCCATTCTTCGGGAATTTTTCCCTCCTGTAAACATTTATTCATAAGGGTTTTTAGTATTTCTATTATTTCATCCCCTCCTTGTTTAAGCATTTCTGACATTATATTATCTTTCCCAGGAGCTTTGTTATTTTTTAGATCTTTCAGTGCATTTGTTATTTCGCTTTCATCTATTTCAGGCATGTCTTCAGAGTTAACGTTTACTACTCTTTGTTTTAGTTCATTTTTGATCTCAGGTGTGGGAGGTGATCTTGTACTATATAGATTTTTGTAAAATTCTTCAGCAGTTTTTATTATTTCATCTCTATTTTTAACTTCTTGATTTTGTGCATTCTTTAAAGCAATATCATAATAAAAACAAATATAAACGGAAAATTTTCCAACAATGAAACTCAGTCAGTTGATCTGTTCCTCATACGGGAAGGTTATAAAGGGTGAGTTAGGGTTCTATCCATACCCTTCCTGGGAAACATCGGATTACCTACTCAGTCGGTAGCATACGCAGATGATTTGACAGTAATAACAACAACAACCGGATAGTTGCAGAGGAAGGCGTTAAGCATAGCAAAAGAGGCAGAAAAGTACGGTTTAAAAATTAACGAATATTAAATGAAACTGGGTAAGGCAGCAGCAACAGAAGAGAATATCTAGAAAGTAGGAAATTATGCATTTGAGATTGTAAAATCCTACCTGAGGACATTAGCAACAGCCAAGCAAGGATAAAGGAAGAACTGCAAAAATCAACTAAGGTGTTTATTACGTGAATAAAAGCCCCTTAAAGTGCTAATAAATAATAAAGGCAACCAGAGTCATAATATTTAGAAAGAATACTCGGACCAGTTAGAACTGACGAAACGGGATAAAGAATAAAAAGGAACAGCGAAATAGAGGAAGTAAAAAAGGTGGAGATGTAGTACGTTTTGTAAAGGCCCAAAGACTGAAATAGTTAGGTCACATAATGAGAGGCCAGAAAATCGACATGATAACATTAACATCGGAATGGATACCACACAATACAATAAAGCAAGGTTTAAGTTATGAAATACGTAAAAGTGCTAAGAACAAATTGGAGGGCAGTATGTATGGAGCATGTAGGTATTTAGAAAACTTAACTGGGATAATTACGGCATAAACATATCCCGCAGAAAACTAACAAATCTAAGATTCGCCGTAGTCTCGTTCGCGGAGAACTATAAAATCCTTGAAAGAATGTAGGCCTAGAGACGAACATTAATAAAACACATATACTAACTAACAGCAAACACGAACAAATAACCATAGCTGGAAAAACACTGAAATATACAGAAGAATCCCCCTATCTAGGACAAATCATATCATTTACAAACAAACAGGATAAAGAAATACACCGCACAATTAGCTACAGATAGAAAAAATTCTGGTCCCTAAAGGAAATATTCAAAGGCGATTTTCAACTTAACCTAAAGGACATCTTTAACAAACCAGTAATTCGAGTACTAATATATGGGGCTCAAACTTGGTCCACAACGTCAACCAACCTGAATCAACTGTCAGTAGTCCCGCGCAAAATGGAACGAAGTATTTTAAATATAACATTAAAAGATAAAATAAGAATACAAACAATGAAGGAAAAATTAAAAATCCTAGAAAGTGCACAACAGACAAGAAGGTTAAAGTGGAATTGGGGGGGGCCACATAGCTCGGATGGACAACAACAGATGGGCCAAACTATCAACTGAGTGGGTACCATTTAACAAAAAAAGGGGGGGAGGAGGCCTTTTCTCTTTAACCCTTAACCGGTGTCGTCCGGTCACCATGACTGCAGCGAATTTTGATTATTGTTTATTTTCCCCAATTTTCGAGATATGACCTACAGCGTGTCAGTACCATCAATCTACTCCTTCCTGGACATAATACCTTAAGCAGAGGGTAAAACATCCCTTGGTTTTGTCTTAAAAAATATTTGAAAACCGTGAGCGCTCACTGTGACCGCACGACGGTGTTAGTGTAACTTTTTGGTTTATAGTAACATACGTTCGCGTCAATGGTTAATCACAACCTGGACAGTCCAAAATGGCAAAAATTGAAGAAAGGGTAAATATTTTTGATCTTCGAAGAAAAGTGCTTAAAAAGGTGCTTAGGGTGTGAAAATAATTTTATTGATGAAACTGACGCTATTAAAGAAATTCATGAAATTTCAACCTGACCTAATAGAAAAAAAGCATAAGACAGGTTACACATGTCCTTCCATCTTCTAAAATTAAGAGGAAGACCTTCAATCTTTATTTTCTATGCAACAAAACTATAGGTATGTTTAGAGTGCAGTGCAAAATTGTGTTCAAATTGCACGCAAAACTTGTTACCCTTCAGACCTTGTGATTTTTGTTGTTTATTATAATTTTTAATGTATTAGCTTTGGAAATTTACTGTTAGAATGTATATAGTTTTTTGTTTTTGGAAATAAATTATTATTTTATCTACAGCTGGCCGAAGCAAACAAGAGAGCTGATGAGGCGTGGCGAGCGCTGCAGTCGTTTTCAGCGTACATTCAGGTTAAAAAGGATTTCGGCGGCAGTTCTAACTATATAAGAAAATGAGATCGTGGAGTTAAAATAAATGATTGATAATTTGATAAAATATGGAATGACGTATTGTAAAACGAATTATTATGATTGTAAAACGAATTATTATGAAATAGAAATGCAGCTGTCAAATTTGACAACTCGTAATTTTGATTGTAGATGTACCGAACTAAACATTCTTGCGTGATTGGTTGAATATCTTGCCACTTAAAATATTGGGCGCATTCAGGGACGTTCAGCTGCTTAGCTAAGCGGTAATTTAGTCAGCTTATGCTAAATGACAGCAAACGGTATTTCCCTGAATGAAACGTCTGATAGTAAGCTGCTTTGACAGTTTGTTATTTGTTTTGTAAGGTTAGGTGTTACTTTCACTATTATGTAATTAATAAAAAATTAAAGAAATTATGGCTAATGATCTTCAAATTATGGACTATGTGTACTAGCTCACCCTAATTAATATGTTTTTATTCACATTATTAAGTTTGTGTGCTTGCCGCTCCTTATTTTGACACCGCTGACAAAGTCAGCTAACAAATTATACGCTGAGCGAATTTCTCAGCGGCTTACTGCAAGCTTTTTCACAGCGTGTCTGTTCAGGGACTTTGCTAACTCAGCGCATCAGCCGCTGAGCGTCCCTGAATGCGCCCATTGTTTGCTTCGGCGCGCTGTAACTACAGCATAAATGCGCGTAAATTTAAAAATTATTTTTTTGTTATTAAATGCTTTTATTTGTTAGATTTTTATTTTTTTCCTATTTGCTATACAACCGATTTGATTATATAAGCCATTAGAAACGATAACACCCAGGAAGTTTGTTAAATAATAAGAACAAAACAGAAGCAGTCACTGTGACCGGTTAAGGGTTAAAGGGCTTCAATCGGCTATTTAGATCTAGATTTAGATGTAAAAATAGAAAGGAATTGTACAGAAATACCGAGACCAAATCAGATCAGAGGACATAACGAAAAGGGCATACAGGGCTGATTCACCTCAGATGTGGATCGAAACCTTCAGGAGAAGGGGCTATAATCAACAGGATTGAAAAACCTGAAGAAGTATTAAATTAGAAATTATACTGCACATAATTAGTTAACATAATTAGCGCCAGTCGCTAATAGTTAAAATGGTAAGGCACTCGGCTACAATGCAATCGTTCTCAAGCTCAAACTCAAGTCAGAAACTGAGTTTCTGAAAATAATTAGAAATCAAAACACATTTAAGATAGATGGTTATTGAAAGCACAATGCCTACCACATCATCTGTCTCATATGTTTAAAATGAGTAGACTTTCCATACTATCAGCCTACCTCGCCTATTACAATACGAAACAAAATGATAAATAGGCCAAATACATTTGTGAAAACCAAAAATTCTTATGTAAAACAAAAACCTTGCGCCATTTGGCAAAACCTAAATTATTTTTAATTAATATTTTATATATTATTTATATTAATTATGTTTCCTGAAAACCTGAAGAAGTAAAAATTAATCTAAAAATACAGAACGAAACGAAAACAAATTTAAAACTAACAATAAAATTTATAGTATTTTATTGAAAAAATTACATAACGACAAAAAATTTAATAACAATCGAACATTTAATATAATAGGAAGCTGAAGATATTAAACAAATCACACTTATTTAACAACAAAATTAATTAAATCATAATTTAATCTAATGCTAATTATTAAAAAAACTAATAAAAACAAAGTTTGGAAAATTTGTATTAATAATAATTAGCATAACGCAAATTTGTCAGCAGTTTTATAGGCATTAAAACCCTTTGACCTCAAATTATTTAAATTTAAAATATCTCACGGTTACGAAAATATATCATATATTCGTTTCCTACCATCCATCTACGGTATTTTTTTAAATTTTTGTACTTTTATATTATCTTTTTACATCTTAAAAGTAGTTAAAATAGATGGTTGCCTTTTCACGGTTTTAGTGGGAATGTAAATACGATTTTCAGAATGAGACACTATCGCCTCATTTAAATGTAAAACAATTGTTAACGTACCATAATAAAAAAAAGCAAAAAGAAATAAAAACTGTATATTATTTACACTGTTTTTGTATAAAAAAATCTAAATACTGGAAACAATTAATAGCCTCTTTATAACTATGTAAGTACAAATAAGACTAATTAAACAATTAAAGCTACAATTAATAAAAACAAAATACCAACTGTATAAGCATTACAGATTACAAACGATAAAAAAAAATACCTTGGAGTGTCGTCAGATTAACAAATGGGAATCTAAAATATTCACTGAGAGACTAGAACTATCACCCGAAAATTGATTGACATGTTTTACTCAGTCGAAGCTTTAACCAAAATTAATCATAGGATTCGATGATACAACACTCAAGCATCTTTTTGAAATTTTTTAATATTATTAAGTAATTTTATAAACTTTTCTCATATGTTAAATATTAGAACTAATATGCGCAGTACTAAAAGCGGTAAAAACAACCGCCTTCTCAAAAATTAATGTGTCTTCTTACTCGGTAAATAAAAATATAAACTAACTTATTAGGCTACTACACAACACAGATTTTGCATTGCTGGAGAATATACTTTTGTAATTTCCATTTAATAAAAAGAAATTAAAACTATCACTGGGCTTAAGAGCGAACCCAAATCTGAGGTAGGTACTGTCGGGCCGCTATAAGATGGCGAGAACTCGAGATGCGCTGTAACTGTCGAATTGTGACGTCAGCTCTCCTTACCATTGGCGTAACTATTCACAGCGCGATGGGGTACAAATACCAATATGTAATTAGTACTAACAAAACATAATGAATAATTTTGTGACTGGAATTTTTGATAAATTTAGAAAGTTGGCGCAAACAGTCAATAACCAAATAATACTTAGAAATTTGTTGCAATTGCGGCACTCATTAATTACCTACGCCACTGCATTACTTTCAATACTGAAGCATGACCTTGAAATCGCACGAAATAATGTGTTCGGTATGCGCCGGGACTCGCCAAGTTATAGCGGCCCAACAGTACATGGAAATTTCCACATTATCATCGGTATTTCAACCCATGTGAACCTATTGTGAAGCAGTGATACTATCTCAGTTAGGGAATGGTTCATTTCTAACAAAATGAAAAATGGAAATTATGAAGACAGAACAATTAAAGCGGGACGGTTTTAAAAGTGGGTACTGTACCGACTAAATCGGGACAAATTGTCAGTTTATATTAAGGATTCAACTAATCCCTTTTACTATTAACATAAAGTTATTGAAAGTTGTGCTAGGCGATGCGAACGCGCAAGTTGTAACGAAGGAATTTATAGGCCAACCACTGGCGGCCAAAGTAAGCATCAAAAATCAAATGAAAACGGCAAATTGTTGATAGATTTAGCAAAGAGCAAGGATATGAGAATTACGAGCACATACTTTGAAAGAAAAAGCATTTGTAAAGGCACGTTAATGACTCCTGATAAAAAGATGGTCAATCAAATTGACAACTCTGTAGCTCAATGATTAACAAACGTGCTTAGCAATCCAAAAAGCGATTACTGACTAAGGTTCGAATTCGAGTGCCGGCAAGAAACCTACATCCGGAAAAAATATATGTATTTCCCTTGTCAAGGCGATACATGCTTGAAGACGAGGGCAGATCCAGTCCCCGAAACGTCGCATTCCATCAATGCAACAGAGTGTGCGAAAAGCCCAATTAACACCTCTAACAAATTGACCGTGTATTCGTTAGTGGACAGCAAAGGGAAAATATATTGTATATAACAAACGTTAGAAGCTGCAGAACTTTGAACCTTGGCCTTGCGCCGTTAATTGAGTTCCGAGAAAAATAAATTGTTACTATGTTTATGGCTTTCTATTATCGTTTGATAAGTTTTTCGTAACAACCCAAACGAAACCTTAGCACCACTAACAGCAAACCCAAAAAATCGACGCCTTCAGAAGAAATGGCCAAAACACTTAACCATCTTAGGAAGGGATGACTCCAATGACCTATCAAGTCCAATTATCACATACTATTAGCTCATAGAATGTATTTATATTCTGATTGCTGATTAAATAAAATAAAATTTTAAAAAAATAAAAAGAAAAAAAATTTATTGTGATGTAGGTAAATCACCTGTGAATTATTGTATATTCCTGATTGCTTCGGTTTTGTCTCGGAATACACATTTGCAAAATTGCATAAAAATCTATAGGTTAAACCTCTTACTTTAGCTAACTCAACGAAAGTTGAATTTTCTTTTGTTAAAAAAGGGTTTTTCAAAAACAATAGAAGAGCAGCAAGAAGCTATTTGAAGGTGAAAATATCGCGCAACACCAGGAAATACAAAATAAATTCGTTTTCAGTTATATCAACCACCTTTTGTAACCAGTTCCACCTTATCAAAATATGCGACACCGATTTCTAGCTCGGAAGTAATGTCACACTAACCCTAATTTAATTCCAAAATGTTTAAGTACTTGTACCTTTTATCTAATACAAAAATAACTCGACATTAAGCGTAACTAAATCCTTAAATTAAAGACCAAAGCACGTCTTGATGCTTACCTTTATCGCTATCTTTAACTATTAAATTCATTAACATAAATCAACCACAGTATTTGCATGTTGAGCAAGTGGATTACGTAACTGAAGCTGATAAAAGTAGACCTGTGAGTAGATTTTCAAACGAAAAGAAACCGTGATGGATGAAGAATATGTTATACATGGTCCACAACGTTTGAAACCTCTAACTAAAGACTCTGTTGGACAACTGCTTTACGATGCTTTGAAAGAAAATATTAAATTGCCTACAGCATTTGTAAGTATTATAAGGGTTTGTTATGATGATTTAGATTTCGCTTTTTCTTACTTTTAATAAACATCTGCAATTTAATTTTTAAAACTAATTAAATTTATTGGCTTATGTTTTCAATTCACATTCAAAGCTCTCTCTAACTAAATTCGCCTTTAAAGTAAACATAAAACAATATAGCTTTATACAGTTTTAAATGTGTAGTAGAAAGATGCACAATCTTGCCAATTAAACACGACTAAATTTAAACGTGAAGCTAGAATACAAACCACTCGCGAAATTAGGGTTCAGTTGATTTAGAACTTATATAGCAGTGTAATATCTGTTGGGCTATCGTTGTTTGTTATTTTAATTAGGTTTATCGCCTGATTTCACACGTTTAACTTCTGACAGTAAAACACCTATAAATCAAGGAGATTTTCTTTTAGTTATATGATTAATGTGTATTATTTTTAGTTTACTGAGTATGTTTACTACGAAAGAATTAGTTGTGGTACTTCCACCAGTATGAATTCCGCTGGATTCCTCTCAGATATTATTTTTGAATGTTTATAATTATTAATAAAGTATTATTAGTAATAATCTATTACTACTGTGGTAACAAATTTACAATATTACTAATTCTGGTCTTGTTGTTGCACTCTCGTTTGCATTTGGTATCTAAATTATTAGGTAATAAGAAAATGCCAAATTATGTTGCTAATAACAATCCACACAATAATTCCGTTTCAGTCCAGTTATGAATGTGTAAATAAAACCTTAATACTGAGGAATAATTTTGAATATAACAGTAGATCCAACAGGGGGATGAAACCCTCTGGAACTGACAAAATATTAATTGAACATTTAAAACGTTAGGTTGTGATTCTGTTCTCAAATCGGAAAGCCCCAGTGTGCACTCCTCTCCGGTTGTGGTTCTAAACCACACCTCAGTATTTTATATAAAAATACGTACTGAATGAAAATTGGAAACAAGGATTTTTTATTCTGAATACTCTTAAATAACATTCTGTTTTACAGGTGGATGCTGTAACGGATAAAAGGATTTCTTTCAAAATGTTTTTAAACCAAAGTTGCCGTCTGGCTGAAAGCTTAAAGACATTTGGTTTCACCCAAAATGATGTCATTGCCGTATGTAGTGAAAACAGTTTGGATTTTTTAAAACCAGTATTGGCTGCTCTATATTTAGGAATGACTATAACCATGTTTAATCCTCGCTATACTACCAGTAAGTAATAGATTTATACACTGTTTACTCGTTATTTTGGCAGCAGTTGGCTAGGGCATTTGTGTATTATATTGGTAATGAAAAGTAGACAAATTAAAACTGCGATATTTGTACAAATTGTTTAGGAGTACGTGATTTGAGTTTTATTATGAACTGTTGCTTAGCTTCATTACAAAAAATAATAATTATTGATCATAAAAGGCGGGAAGTCAGGTAGCTCAGTTGTAAGAGGGCTAGGCTTGCATGTTGCAAGTCCCCGGTTCGAATACCTAAGCTGATGGAGATTTCTTCTCAGGCCTCTAAGATCGGTACTGGGCCTGGTGATACCATTCACAGTTGGGGTTAATTAACTGTGTTCTACTTGGAAGACTTGTCGATGAGATAAGAGTAACTTACTCGTCAGCTTACTTAAAAACATAATAATTACGATGAAGCACACCTCAAGCCCTAACTTATTAGAAAATTTTTACAGTACAGAGGATAAATAGTCGTTTTTTGAAAAATAACATAGCAATTGCCTTCCATATTTAAATCAATACTTGACGAATTATTTTTTTTTTTTAGTTTTTGTACATTTTTTAACTTTATAGATGTGCAAAACCTAAAATGTTTTTTTATAAATGTTTAATGATTAACAGCAAACAAGCATGCAAATGGAATGGAGTAATTCACAAAAATTAATTCTTATTTCTATGCAATATTTATTGCTTTACGTTCTGTGCAGGGGAAATTCTTCATGGTGCAAATATTTCAAAACCGGCAGCAATATTTTGCTCACAAATGACCGTCGACACCATACTGCAAGTCAAAAAGGAAATGAAAACACTACGAAAAATCATAGTAATGGAAACGGATGAAAAACACGAAGATTGGGAATCCCTTCAAGATTTTATTTTCAATTACTCAAGTTCAGACCTTGATATAAGTAAATTTAAACCAGTCGCTGTGAACACAATCGAACATGTAGCTTTCATCTTGTACTCATCTGGAACTACAGGTTTACCAAAGGGGGTAATGTTGACCCATAACAACATAACTGCAATTTTAACACTTATAAAGTATTACATTTCAAAACTGAAACCTAAGTTTATTGTTCATAATGTTTAATTTTAGCGATAATAGGTATTTTATGAGAACTGCACCAGGTACTGACACTGGTTTGGGATTAATGCCCCTTTTTCACGCTTATGGTCTGTATGTAGTCCTAATAGGCCTAATTATTGGAAGATCTACGGTAATGTTAAGAGGTTTCGATCCCAAAGTATTTTTAAAAACCATACAGGATCATAAAATTAACCTCATGTTTATTGCTCCACCGTTAGCTAACTTTTTAGCTAAGAGTCCATTAGTTGATAAATATGACTTGTCGAGTATAGAAGTAATAACTTGTGGGGCAGCTCCTCTCAGTAAAGGTACCGAAAATATGTTACGTAAAAGGTAATAAGAAAACTTATAGGGAAAATGAAGATTCAAACAGATATTTTAAAACTGTACTGATCTCTATTAAAACTAGTCTAAAAAGGTTTTTTTGTCCATAGATTCAAACTTAAGATATTCAAACAATCTTACGGAATGACGGAAACAACCTTAAATGTAACAGCGTTTCAAATTAACGAGAAACGGGCCGGTTCTTGTGGAAAACTTTTAGCAGGTGTTTCAGCAAAGGTTGTTAACCAAAGTACAGGAAAAACGTTGAGGTCTGGGCAAATTGGAGAATTTTACTTCAAAGGTGATGTAATTATGAAAGGGTATGCTGGCAATGTCGAAGCTACCAAAGACGCACTTGATGCAAATGGTTGGCTTGCAACCGGTGATGTGGGATACTACGATAAGGATGGCTTTTTTTATATTGTGGATCGCTTGAAAGAACTTATAAAGTATAAAGGTTTTCAGGTAAATAAGTTGAGTTGATTGTAGGATATTCGTGAATTCTGAAGATGATCTCATATGGTATTCCCCCTGAAAATTATTCTGTTTATAGGAAGCCCACATAGTACAATTGCTGACTTTAGCAAACCTTTCGTTAAAAGTATACCTGTTAATAGCTTTCAAAGATTTGTTTTCTAATTCTACCTGTTTTCATTCGTACAATTAACATTTGTCATTAATCGAATATTCTACAGGTTCCTCCTGCAGAATTAGAAGCAGTACTATTAACACATCCTAAAATTGAAGATGCTGGTGTGATAGGTTTACCAAATGAGGTAGCAGGAGAACTTCCTTTGGCATTTGTGGTTAAGAAGTCTGATCAAGAACTTACGGAACAGGAAGTTGTACATTTTGTTGCAAGTAGGCTTATTTATTAGTAACTTTATCCAAAACAGGCAAAAGTTATTGTCATTAAATTTTAGAACAAGTTTCACCTGAAAAGCAGCTTCGTGGTGGTGTTAAGTTTGTAACAGAAATACCAAAGAATCCAAGTGGTAAAATTCTAAGGAAAGAATTACGAAAACTACCTACTTCAGATTCCATAACCCAAACTTTAATTTATTATTAATTTATTAGTAATTAATTATAAATACTAATAATCGGCATGAAAATATTCTGTAACTATAAGCAAAAAATAAAGCTTTACACTTATATATCTCTTAATGTACCTTTAAGAATAAAAATGAAATTTTAAGTGAGAATATCGGACCGATGCCAAGTCTCAACTTATAAGCTTTATTGAAAATAGACATAGACTTATTTATCCAGGCCCGAATAGTATATATAGGCAAGTAGCATTCTAAGTCTAAGTAAGTTTCCTTAAGGAGCCGTTTGCAAGTTAGATTGTACAAGGTGGCGCAAAAAGAACGCATGGATTTCAGAAGAGCGCAACCTTCTTAATTTTCAATATAAAAAAAATTATTACCACGAAAATAGTCTGTGATATATTTAAGATTATGTCAGGCAGATGACGTCCATCTTGCTGGACACACATATGGAGATTCTCCTCAAAGTTCAGCATTGCTCTCATCAAAATTTTTTCTTGGGGCACAGCTGCGATTTCTTCACGAATGGCAAGTTTTAATTCGTCTAGCGTACGAGGTTTTGAACCATAGACTTTCGATTTGAGGTAACCCCACAAAATAAAGTCGCACACCGAGAAATCCGGTGGCGGTGGTGGCCAAGGAACGTCACCAAAATGCGAGTACGTGGTTGGGAAACATTTGTCTGCTGAAACTAGACTCTCTGAACCACGTGGCAGGCGAAGTGGGGAAGCCGCCGACCTCTGCCCTCCAAAGTACTACGCATTCGAAAAACATACGTTCTTTTTGCACCATCTTACAAGATCCAGCTAGTAAGGTGTACCTACAGCTCAGTGCCATAAGCACACAACAGCACTAGTAGTTGTGCCTTAACCATTAATTCCTATGATTGTACATGAAGACGATAATTCAGTGAAACCGACACATTTGAAAACATCATTGGTGATATAACCATTAGGGTATCTGCCAAACTGGTTTGGATTTTTCTCGAAAAAGAAATTGAAGATTTCCAAACATCGTCGAAGACAGACCTCGCTTAAAGGCAACCCACACAAAAATTTATTTTTTAACGACTGACGACGATTGCAGAATTATAATCGAAAGCTATCGTAATTAAAACACTTGCTCTTTTATTAAGTGTTTTATTATTTATTATACATAAGATGGAGAAAGTCCAAGAAAGAAGAACGAATAACGTTGACCCATCTACAAAGACATAGAGAATATCCACAGCAACAAGCTAAACTAATTCTAATGGATTTGTACCCCAAACTACTCTACCTCTCAACCAGACAGGATTTCAAATCTCTCAAATTCGTATTAAGTGGTATTCGTCAAACCATTGTGAATAACTAAGTTACTCAAACCCTTGCGGCCCGAGAATTTTTATTGCAGTAGGCCAAATATAGGTCAGGAACAAACCAAGCTTCCTAACTACAGAAACCTCAAAACGACTTCACAGTCCTAAAATCTATTTTTAATTTATACCTTTAGTTATCTGACGATTCATAATAAAAAGATACCATTGCACAATGTCATCTCTACCAAACAATTCGACAATTCACAAATGCTAAGGCGGCCATCATTAGGACAACTACACAAAAACAGATCAAAACCCAGCACAGTAAATAAATTTTGGCGAAATTCACGCAATCAGCTGCCGTTATTATCTCACTCCATGGGTGGGTGTAAATTGTGGTAACCCACAGTCAAAGCGGCCAATGGTCACAAACATCTCTATGGACCTTCCTTACAAGAGCAGTGGACAGTTACGTACAAGCATTGTTGGTGCCTACAACCAGATTATCACACCAACCAACATAATAACCAATATGAACAAAAGACGAGACATAATCGGTACCAAAAAAAAACAGGACACCACAATCAACAACATCATCATGCTAACTCAAACGCCTTGCCAGACACTTCAACACAACCCAAAACTGCTCAAATTCTTAGAAAAATGAAACTTCCACCCTAATCAAAGTTTCACAGATTCTCACGTAATACAAATAGTCTTATACCGCCAACAGCCAATCTGTCTTACGCACAGGATATTTTGAGTTTCTTAAGACCAGTAATGGGTAGAAAGAATAACAAGTCCAAACATTGTTTGTAAACCCATCAAGGCAACAATCAGAAGAGTAGGAGAAAAACGAACAATTTGTTAGTATACAGGAGGATTCCTTTGGAAAATTTATTTTATATAGCTTAGCGTTAGTGCCAACTACGGCTTAAGTCGATTCATGTTAAGCCCAGCTGTAATTCAAGTTTAACTCTATCTGTTTTAGATTAAAACTGAAATGGTTTCGTCAGGGCTATGGAATGAAAGAAACAACTTTAACTGTTGTAGCCTTATCTGTAAATGTAAACAAATCTGGTTCCTGTGGTAAACTCTTGCCGCGTATGTCAGCAAAGGTTGTCGATCCAGCTACTGGGAAAACATTGGGACCACACCAACCTGGAGAATTCCATTTCAAAGGTTGTCTGATTATGAAAGGGTACGCACAAAATCGTGAAGCTACCAAAAAAGTTATCGATAAGAATGGATGGTTAGCTACTGGAGATATGGGTTACTACGATGAGGAAGGCTATTTTTATATTGTTGATCGCTTGAAGGAGCTTATCAAATATAAAGGTTTTCAGGTGACCTATTTAAACGAATATCATGTGGTTAGAGTACCAACAAAACATTGTAGGTACCACCGGTGGAACTGGAAAATATCCTTTTGTCACATCCAAAAATAATGGACGCTGGTGTGGTTGGTTTACCAAATGAAATTGCGGGAGAGCTTCCTACGGCGTTTGTAGTTACAGAACCTTATGCAGAACTTACAGAAAGGGAAGTTGTGGATTTTGTAGCAGGTGAGATTACATTTGTTTTTAAACAAATATAGTCTAGTTTTGAAAACTTTCAGGACGAATATCACCACAAAAACGACTATATGGTGGGGTTCGCTTCGTAAATGCTATACCTAAAACTTCAAATGGTAAAATATTGAGAAGAGCTTTACGAGAACTACTTCTAACTGAGAAATTCAATTGTTAATTTAAAAATGTTTAATTGTCACTGACCTTCTTAACAGATTTATAAAAGGATCAAACTGAAACGGATCAAACCAAAACTAATACAGTTTCCCATTTCAGCTTACCATCAATTTAAGAAATAGTAGTTAACAACAGTATAATTTTCAATAGAACACATCAATTATTTTGTAATATGCAATATTAAAACAAGAGATTAATAAAATAAATAAAAACAAAGTGCACACAGAAATAATTATATTTTATCCATCATTTACCTATCGACAGAAATGACTACACATAAAATTACAATGATTTAAGTTAATTCACACGTAAATAGATTATCTAATTTGTGCGTGTTTCTGGGGGAGATATTCCCACTTAACATGTAATTCGAATTTTACTGCAATACATGATATACCCATTAAACGACTAAATAATTCACCTAATTAAATTTACTGTATTTGTTACGTCTTCATAAATATTGATATATTCTAAAAATATAATGAATATTCTGCTTAGTTTGATATGTGCCATTTTTTAAAGGCACAAAACAGAAATTAACAGTAATTCTTAATGAGAACTAATCCTGTAAGTTAAAGCACATTTACATATAACGATAGAATACTTACTGTCCAGCAGTAATTATTCGTTTTACTAAGTGCACCAGGCACCATTATTACGTCTAATAAATAATTTTAACATAAATTACACTGACTTACAATATTTTTTTTAACCTCAAGGCCTTATTATTAAGCAAAATTGATCGGTTATCCGTAATGAGGAACAAATGTTCTGCCAAGTTTTAGATAAACAACAATCTGTTGTCATATCGGTATCACATCTTTTTGGTTAAATCTAGCATGCAATATTACATATTAATTAATCCTATGATATAACGTGAGATCAATAAAAAAAAGAAATGTGGCAAGCTTTGGCCACAGTTGGCAATACGACAGTCAAGCACACCCTAGAAACTAACCTATCAGGCTTGCCACAATTAATGTCTTGCTCAAAGCCTGCTTCCATTTTTTTAATTGATCCCGCGGTATTAATTAACGCTACCACATCTTATAATTTCTGAAATACTTTAAACATTTAAATTTACGGGATGACAGAATAAACTTACACTAAGTATTTGTGCGTGTTTTATCGCTCTTATCTTTTGTTAAATATACTTTTGAGGATTAAATTTAGGTGCTTGTTTTTGCAGATTCTTTACTTCAAAATACTGTACAAATTTTTAATAATGCTAATATCATACGCATTGATTTCTTTAACAATTTTGTTTGAATTACGATAAGAGCGCAACTTGATCATGAAAAGCATTTCTAAAATTGGTCCAGATACGATGATTTATTCCCTTAATTTTTAATTTAGAAAATACAGATTTTTGTATGTGAGCTTTTCTTGACCTAAACGCAAACTGGCTACTTAAATTAAACAGATGAACGAAAACATGAATATCTTACTACGTATTTAATTTTAAGTCCCTACCTACTACATCTAATATTTAAGGACAGTTTTGCTATAGTCTCATTTTTGAATCAATGCAGTTGCGTCACTATTATTTAATAACGTCATATTTCACTTAGGTAAGTCGTAGTGTTTCGTGTTTGATAACGTACAAATTGAGGTATTTTGCTTGTCAATAATTGGCATTTATTATGATAAAAAATAAGGGTTAAAAATCTGCTTTACTACTACTAAGGCATCGGTTTCTATGGCATCAGTAGCATCCATTCAAAAATCAGTCTATACAGAAACAGTCCCCCTTTTTGATTTTATATCGTTTTCAAAATAACGTACTCCTTTATTATCCAGCGTACTTAGATCTACACAAACACCTATGAATTCTAAGAAAAGGTGTGAAATTACACATTAATCACAAATAAAAACGTGCACTTCCATCAAAATACTTTTTACATACAAAAATTATTAATGTTCTTATATGGATGTCGTTTAAATCTTACAGAAATACATATACCGTGTTACCTTTGAGGGCTTTGTATGTACTACAGAGCCCGTATATTTTCTTTAATGCAACACCTAATAATTTATGGAGTGACTTCTCAAATATACCTATAATCATTTAATTGTACATCGACGCTTATATTAACAGTTAGTTAATATCCGTTAAAGATTCGTATCAGTTAATTTAATTCACGCATAAACCCTGTTTTACTTATTAATAATATATGATATTAATACTTTAATTTTAATCACTATGCGACTTGTTACTATAAATATACTTTAAAATATATAAAAGCTGCTAGTTTTTCCTCCTTTATGTTTGGAATTGACTGTTGAAATCAAGTGATCATTCTAGCTAGTTAATTTTTAATATCAGCTAGAATGAACATTTTTTAAAAATGCAGCCACGAAGAAGGCTTGAATGTATGTACCCTTGATTATGAAGTGAGCCATTTACCTCATTTATCAAGGGTTATAATATTTTTGCTTTTAATATTCTCAAATTGTTTGCTTTCGCATAAAATAAAACTTTAAACAAGCATAGGGACTTAGCTTCAATTCTAGCATACTTGACCAGATATTCATTTTAATATTAAGTTTAAAAATCAGTTTAATGTTTAATTTACAAAAACTAACTGAAGACAATTATTAGTCGTTGATAATTATAATTACGTACCTAACTGCATTTTTACTTTATTGTAACCATGTTAGCAGCTTTTATATACTACACAATTCTAGATAAAACTACTTGGGTTCAAAGGGTTGTGCCAACATTGCGTGTGCTAAAAATCACAGTACAAAGGGGGTTTCATTTTAAAATGAGGCCACACTTAAAAATAAATCCACACACATTTTACTTCAAATAAAATAATAAAAGGTATTTCGAATTTACATAATCTTACTCCGTTTGTTAATTTATAAAACTATAACAGATATTTCAACATTAAAGAAACGTATTTTTAACAGTAAAGAAAATGTAGATTTGTTGTTTACTGATTATCTTGGTTTAGAGGTGTGGAAGTAGTCATTTTCAGTAAGTTTTTTTAAATAATAAATTTATTATTTAAGTTTATATGTTGTTTAATATTCATACGTTTCGGAAATAATTCCTTTATCAATGAGTGACATTTTAAAAATTATACAGGCAGTACATCTAAAATATTATACAGTTTTATTAAATTAGAAATAAGCGAAGGAATACATACTTACTTAAAATCATTTGGTTTTAATGAAACATTATAGTAAATATACAAAGATTTGTACTTTTCTTGTTAATAAACTTCAATTTTTGATTTAAAATCATTTGGAATTAGTGAACCATTAAAGTAGGTACATATTATAAAGAATTTCCCTTTCTTGTTAATAAACTTCAATTTTTGATTTAAAATCATTTGGATTTAATGAACCATTATAGTACAGATTACAAAGATTTTTCTTTTCTTGTTAATAAGACTTCAATTATTGACTTGTACGTTTGGTGTTTGTACGTGAAGTGTGTTATTTTATGAAAGTATTGAGATATCTGTATAGCTGGTATGTGTGGATAGTAAATGTTTTTGAAAAGTATAAAGTAAAAGGCAAAACTTTTTAAATTAAGTTTATTTGAGATATGGGTTATTCCAGTAAATTATAGTAGATTGTGTTTAGGTTATCTATATCTGTTTTGTAGTTAATTGCGTTTTTATTTTTCTTAATTTCAATACTTTCTGTTAAAATTCGTTTATTTAAATTTGATTCATGTTTAAGGATTATTGGTTTATTTATATTGAAATTATGTAAGAATTGATAAGCATGGTTTGCATAAGCTGTATTGGGTTTATTTGGATTTTTTATTTTTGATTGAATTGATTGTTGGTGTTGTTTGATTCTTGTTTTTAAGTATTGTTTTGTTTGGCCTATATATGTAGCTTTACAATTGTTGCAGTTTAATTGGTAAACAAGATTACTTTGGTTATTAATTATTAAGGGAAATTCTTTATAATATGTACCTACTTTAATGGTTCACTAATTCCAAATGATTTTAAATCAAAAATTGAAGTTTATTAACAAGAAAAGTACAAATCTTTGTATATTTACTATAATGTTTCATTAAAACCAAATGATTTTAAGTAAGTATGTATTCCTTCGCTTATTTCTAATTTAATAAAACTGTATAATATTTTAGATGTACTGCCTGTATAATTTTTAAAATGTCACTCATTGATAAAGGAATTATTTCCGAAACGTATGAATATTAAACAACATATAAACTTAAATAATAAATTTATTATTTAAAAAAACTTACTGAAAATGACTACTTCCACACCTCTAAAAAAAGTAAAGAAAATGTCGTGCATTTAGGGTTCCAGGAAATACTAAAGCAATCGTTGGACATGTAAGAATAATAACGTAGGTAAAGCTCGTGGTTAAAGAGAACTTTCTGCTTATTTTGGTCGTATCATTATTTATAGTTCATTCAATACTTTTTAGACGGTTGTAAGCCATATCAAGGTCCCGAGTTGTTGTATCCAGGTACACCCCCCCCCCCCCCCAGTCCACTACGATCAGGAGAGTTAAGTTTCGTTGGTTCCGGTTAGTACTGGAATGTGTGGTTATTTACCCGAAGTTTTGTAAATAAATCATCTATCACCTAATAGATAGCCAAGGAAACACAAAAGAACTGGAATAAAATTTAAAAAAACATCATAATAGAAGCAGCAAACAAAACGATGCCATATAAAAATAAAGGAATGAATTATTACAAATGGTAGATGATGAGTGCGAAAGAGCAGCTAAAAAGAAAAACAGTTTAAGGCTTCAATGGTTGAAGACAAATTCTAAGGCTAACAAGCAAGCATACAGAACTGCAATAAATAGGGCTAACTACATATGCAAATGAAAAAAAGAAGAGTGGGGAATAAAAGAATAGAGGAAATTGAAAAGGATAACCAGAAAAATAATATGAGAATTATGTACCAAACAATTAGAGTAATGAAGTATAAGGTGGAAATAAAAGTCAGAGGTTATAGAAATAAGGAAGGGAGAATCACGTATGAAGAAAAAATCGTAAGAATATGGCAAGAATATTTTCATGAAGAACGTTGGAAGAATTTCAAGAGACAGTAACTAGAACAAAAAACAAATAACGCAGCAAGAGCGATAGTCTAGCCTCAAGGCTTCTGAAGTATGGAGGAAGTAAGTTACATGAACAAATACACCTTCTAATACAAGAGAAATGGAAACAAGAAAAGATGCCTAAAGAGTGTAAGAGGGGACTAATTATACAGATCTTAACAAAAAAAATTGTAAGAACTATAGAAAGGGAACAATGTTAAATACAACATACAAAACCTTTGCAAGCATCCTCCATACAAGGATAAAAATATAAATATGTAGAACAAATCGTTGTCGACTATCAACAAAGATTTAGGTCTGGACAATCAACAATGAACGCAATGCACATACCTAATAGAGCAAATAAAGGAAAAAGCAAAAGAATACGACCTGGCTATAAATATGATACTAATAGATTTTGAAGGTGCATTTGACTTAATAAATAGAAGAAGCAGGGTAAAAAGATTAAAAGAACTAGGATTTCCACAAAAGCTCATAAGACTAGTCCAGATGACCTTATAGGAGACAGAAAAGTTGGTCAAAGTAAAGAACTAGTAAATTTTGGATACACAAAGGGCTAAAGCAAGGTGGCCCACTATCATCAACAATCTTCAATCTGGTGTTGGAAAATATCATAATCCCTCTCTCTACGTAGCTTCAGGCATTCCAATATTATATGTATATGTAAGCCTCCTCCATATCTCTCTACTAATTTCTGTTTCTCGCTGTTTACATCCATCCTAGGCCTGCCACTTTCTTTATATCGTCCATCGTTTTTGGGGTCTTCCTCTTCCTCTTTTCCCACCCCATGGTCTCCATTTATTAATCATTTGATTCCATCTGTTATTTGATAGTCTCTCATTATGTCCGGCCCATTTCCACTTAAGTCGGGCCATTCGTTCTACAGCGTCTGTGAACTTTGTTTTCGATCTGATGTATTCGTTCCTCTTTCGATCTTTTAGAGTTATCCCAAGCATTGCTCGTTCCATTGAATGTTGGGTTGTTCTTACCTTTTCTACATAATTTTTCAAAATGTAACTTACACGTCCGAAAGCTGCCCATGCCATTCTTACTCTTCTGTTCACTTCCACAGTCTGATTTTCTTTGGTTACCTAATCTTATTTCTTTTCCTACGTATATTTATGTAACTTTGTACCTGCTCTACTACATCATTTCCTAATATTATTTCTCTGCTTACTTCTGTATTGGTCATAACTTTCGTTTTCTTCATATTAAATAATTTGTAGTCCTATTTCTTTTGACTTTTCATTTTCATTGTTTGTAGGTCTTCAAAATTATCAGTTATTAATATTATATCATCCGCGTATCTGAGATTATTTAACCGTTCTCTATTTGTTCATTCCTTTTTGTTCCCAGTCTAGTTTCTTGAAAAACATCTTCCAGCACTAATGTAAAGAGCTTCGGCGATATAACGTCCCCTTGTCTGACTCCCCTTATTGGTATTGAGTTTGTGTCTTCATACATTCTGATAGTGGAAGTCATTTTTTCATATACGCTGTGTAGTAATTGGCTATATCTATAGTCAATTCTGCAGTTTTGTAATAATTTTCTACTGCCCATATTTCCACACTATCAAAAGCCTTTTCATAGTCTATTAGTACGAGATACAGTGGGAGGTCATACTCGGTGGCTTTTTCAATTAATATTTTTATTGAATGTAGATGGTCGCAGGTGCCGAAATTGGATTTGAATCCCGCCTGTTCTTTTGGTTGGTAACCGTCTAGCTTGTTAGTTAATCGCTTCGTTATAATCCTGTGAGAGTAGCTTTATTGGTCGGTAGTTTTCAAGTCTTGTATTGTCTCCTTTTTTAAACAGTAGTACTACTGTCGCGTCATCCCATTCTTCGGGAATTTTTCCCTCTTGTAAACATTTATTCATAAGGGTTTTTAGTATTTCTATTATTTCATCCCCTCCTTGTTTAAGCATTTCTTATATTATATTATCTTTCCCCGGGGCTTTGTTATTTTTTAGATCTTTCGGTGAATTTGTTATTTCGCTTTCATCTATTTCAGGCATGTCTTCAGAGTTAACGTTTACTACTCTTTGTTTTAGTTCATTTTTGATCTCAGGTGTGGGAGGTGATCTTGTACTATATAGGTTTTTGTAAAATTCTTCAGCTGTTTTTATTATTTCATCTCTATTTTTAACTTCTTGATTTTCTGCATTCTTTAAAGCAATAGCATAATAAAAACAAATATAAACGGAAAATTTTCCAACAATGAAACTCAGTCAGTTGATCTGTTCCTCAGACGGGAAGGTTATAAAGGGTGAGTTAGGGTTCTATCCATACCCTTCCTGGGAAACATCGGATTACCTACTCAGTCGGTAGCATACGCAGATGATTTGACAGTAATAACAACAACAACCGGATAGTTGCAGAGGAAGGCGTTAAGCATAGCAAAAGAGGCAGAAAAGTACGGTTTAAAAATTAACGAATATTAAATGAAACTGGGTAAGGCAGCAGCAACAGAAGAGAATATCTAGAAAGTAGGAAATTATGCATTTGAGATTGTAAAATCCTACCTGAGGACATTAGCAACAGCCAAGCAAGGATAAAGGAAGAACTGCAAAAATCAACTAAGGTTTATTACGTGAATAAAAGCCCCTTAAAGTGCTAATAAATAATAAAGGCAACCAGAGTCACAATATTTAGAAAGAATACTCGGGCCAGTTAGAACTGACGAAACGGGATAAAGAATAAAAACGAACAGCGAAATAGAGGAAGTAAAAAAGGTGGAGATGTAGTACGTTTTGTAAAGGCCCAAAGACTGAAATGGTTAGGTCACATAATGAGAGACCAGAAAATCGACATGATAAGATTAACATCGGAATTGATACCACACAATACAATAAAACAAGGTTTAAGTTATGAGAGACGTAAAAGTGCTAAGAACAAATTGGAGGGCAGTATGTATGGAGCATGTAGGTATTTAGAAAACTTAACTGGGATAATTACGGCATAAACATATCCGGCAGAAAACTAACAAATCTAAGATTCGCCGATGATGTAGTCTCGTTCGCGGATAACTATAAAATCCTTGAAAGAATGTAGGCCTGGAGACGAACTTTAATAAAACACATATACTAACTAACAGCAAACACGAACATATAACCATAGCTGGAAAAACACTGAAATATACAGAAGAATCCCCCTATCTAGGACAAATCATATCATTTACAAACAAACAGGATAAAGAAATACACCGCAGAATTAGTTACAGATGGAAAAAATTCTGGTCCCTAAAGGAAATATTCAAAGGCGATTTTCAACTTAACCTAAAGATGGACATCTTTAACAAACCAGTAATTCGAGCACTAATATATGGGGCTCAAACTTGGTCCACAACGTCAACCAACCTGAATCAACTGTCAGTAGTCCCGCGCAAAATGGAACGAAGTATTTTAAATATAACATTAAAAGATAAAATAAGAATACAAACAATGAAGGAAAAATTAAAAATCCTAGAAGTGCACAACAGACAACAAGGTTAAAGTGGAACTGGGCGGGCCACATTAGTCGGATGGACAACAACAGATGGGCCAAACTATCAACTGAGTGGGTACCATTTAACAAAAAGGGGGGGGCGGTCTTTGCTCTTTAACCCTTAACCGGTGTCCTCCGGTCACCATGACCGCAGCGAATTTTGATTATTGTTTATTTTCCCCAATCTTCGAGATATGACCTACAGCGTCTCAGTACCATCAATCTACTCCTTCCTGGATATAATACCTTAAGCAGAGGGTAAAGCATCGCTTGGTTTTGTCTTGAAAAATATTTGAAACCCGTGAGCGCTCACTGTGACCGCACGACGGTGTTAGTGTAACTATTTGGTTTATAGTAGCATACGTTCGCGTTAATGGTTAATCAACCTGGACAGTCCAAAATGGCAAAAATTGAAGAAAGGGTAAATATTTTTGATCTTTGAAGAAAAGTGCTTAAAAAGGTGCTTAGGGTGTGAAAATAATTTTATTGATGAAACTGACGCTATTAAAGAAATTCATGAAATTTCAACCTGACCTAACAGAAAAAAAGCATAAGACGGGTTACAATGTCCTTCCATCTTCTAAAATTAAGAGGAAGACCTTCAATCTTTATTTTCTATGCAACAAAACTATATGTTTAGAGTGCAGTGCAAAATTGTGTTCAAATTGCACGCAAAACTTGTAACCTTTCAGACCTTGTGATTTTTGTTGTTATAAATTTTGTTGTTTATTATAATTATCAATGTATTAGCTTCGGAAATTTACTGTTAGAATGTATATAGTTTTTTGTTTTTGGAAATAAATTATTATTTTATCTACAGCTAACCGAAGCAAACAAGAGAGCTGATGAGGCGTGGCGAGCGCTGCAGTCGTTTTCAGCGTACATTCAGGTTAAAAAGGATTTCGGCGGCAGTTCTAACTATATACGAAAATAAGATCGTGGAGTTAAAATAAATGATTGATAATTTGATAAAATATGGAATGATGTATTGTAAAACGAATTATTATGATTGTAAAACGAATTATTATGAAATAGAAATGCAGCTGTCAAATTTGACAACTCGTAATATTGATTGTGGATGTACCGAACTTATTAAACATTCTTGGGTGATTGGTTGAATATCTTGCCACTTAAAATATTGTTTGCTTCGGCGCGCTGTAACTACAGCATAAATGCGCGTAAATTTAAAAATTATTTTTTTGTTATTAAATGCTCTTATTTGTTAGATTTTTATTTTTTTCCTATTTGCTATACAACCGATTTGATTATATAAGCCATTAGAAACGATAACACCCAGGAAGTTTGTTAAATAATAAGAACAAAACAGAAGCAGTCACTGTGACCGGTTAAGGGATAAAGGGCTTCAATCGGCTATTTAGATCTAGATTTAGATGTAAAAATAGAAAGGAATTGTACAGAAATACCGAGACCAAATCAGATCAGAGGACATAACGAAAAGGGCATACAGGGCTAATTCACCTCAGATATGGATCGAAACCTTCAGGAGAAGGGGCTATAATCAACAGGATTGAAAAACCTGAAGAAGTATTAAATTAGAAATTATACTGCACATAATTAGTTAACATAATTAGCGCCAGTCGCTAATAGTTAAAATGGTAAGGCACTCGCCTACAATGCAATCGTTCTCAAGCTCAAACTCAAGTCAGAAACTGAGTTTCTGAAAATAATAGAAATCAAAACACATTTAAGATAGATGGTTATTGAAAGCACAATGCCTACCACGTCATCTGTCTCATATGTTTAAAATGAGTAGATTTTCCATACTGTCAGCCTATCTCGCCTATTACAATACGAAACAAAATGATAAGTAGGCCAAATACATTTGTGAAAACCAAAAATTCTTATGTAAAACAAAATCCTTGCGCCATTTGGCAAAACCTAATTTATTTTTAATTAATATTTTATATATTATTTATATTAATTATGTTTCCTGAAAACCTGAAGAAGTAAAAATTAATCGAAAAATACAGAACGAAACGAAAACAAATTTAAAACTAACAATAAAATGTATAGTATTTTATTGAAAAAATTACATAACGACAAAAAATTTAATAACAATCGAACATTTAATATAATAGGAAGCTGAAGATATTAAATAAATCACACTTATTTAACAACAAAATTAATTAAATCATAATTTAATCTAATGCTAATTATTAAAAAAACTAATAAAAACAAAGCTTGGAAAATTTGTATTAATAATAATTAGCATAACGCAAATTTGTCAGTAGTTTTATAGGCATTAAAACCCTTTGACCTCAAATTATTTAAATTTACAATATCTCACGGTTACGAAAATATATCATACTATATTCGTTTCCTACCATCCATCTACGGTATTTTTTTAAATTTTTGTACTTTTATATTATCTTTTTACATCTTAAAAGTAGTTAAAATAGATGGTTGCCTTTTCACGGTTTCAGTGGGAATGTACCTAAATACGGTTTTCAGAATGAGACACTATCGCCTCATTTAAATGTAAAATAATTGTTAACGTAATAATAAAAAAAAAGCAAAAAGAAATAAAAACTGTATATTATTTACACTGTTTTTGTATAAAAAAATCTAAATACTGGAAACAATTAATAGCCTCTTTATAACTATGTAAGTACAAATAAGACTAATTAAACAATTAAAGCTACAATTAATAAAAACAAAATACCAACTGTATAAGCATTACAGATTACAAACGATAAAAAAAATACCTTGGAGTGTCGTCAGATTAACAAATGGGAACCTAAAATATTCACTGAGAGACTAGAACTATCACTCGAAAATTGATTGACATGTTTTACTCAGTCGAAGCTTTAACCAAAATTAATCATAGGATTCGATGATACAACATTCAAGCATCTTTTTGAATTTTTTTAATATTATTAAAAGTGATTTTATAAACTTCTCTCATATGTTAAATATTAGAACTAATATGCGCAGTTCTAAAAGCGGTAAAAACAACCGCCTTCTCAAAAATTAATGTGTCTTCTTACTCGGTAAATAAAAATATAAAATAACTTATTAGGCTACTACACAACACAGAGTTTGCATTGCTGTAGAATATACTTTTGTAATTTCCATTTAATAAATAAAAATTAAAACTATCACTGGGCTTAAGAGCGAACCCAAATAAAGAGGTAGGTACTGTCGGACCGCTATAAGATGGCGAGATGCGCTGTAAATGTCGAATTGTGACGTCAGCTCTCGTCACCATTGGTGTAACTATTCGCAGCGCGATGGGGTACAAATACCAATATGTAATTAGTACTAACAAAACATAATGAATAATTTTGTGACTGGAATTTTTGATAAATTTAGAAAGTTGGGGCAAACAGTCAATAACCAAATTATACTTAGAAATTTGTTGCAATTGCGGCACTCATTAATTGCCTATGCCACTGCATTACCTTCAATACTGAAGCATGACCTTGAAATCGCACGAAGTAAATATTCGGTATGAGTGTTCTGTGTTCGGTATGCGCCGGGACTCGCCAACTTATAGCGGCCCAACAGTACATGGAAATTTCCACATTATCATCGGTATTTCAACCCATGTGAACCTATTGTGAAGCAGTGATACTATCTCAGTTAGGGAATGGTTCATTTCTAACAAAAGGAAAAATGGAAATTATGAAGATAGAACAATTAAAGCGGGACAGTTTTAAAAGTGGGTACTGTACCGACTAAATCGGGACAAATTGTGAGTTTATATTAAGCATTCAACTAATCCCTTTTACTATTAACTAAAGTTATTGAAAGCTGTGCTAGGCGATGCGAACGCGCAAGTTGTATCGAAGGAATTTATAGGCCAACCACCGGCGGCCAAAGTAAGCATCAAAAATCAAATGAAAACGGCAAATTGTTGATAGATTTAGCAAAGAGCAAGGATATGAGAATTACGAGCACATACTTTGAAAGGAAAAGCATTTGTAAAGGCACGTTAATGACTCCTGATAAAAAGATGGTCAACCAAATTGACAACTCCGTAGCTCAATGATTAACAAACGTGCTTAGCAATCCAAAAAGCGATTACCGACTAAGGTTCGAATTCGAGTGCCGGCAAGAAACCTACATCCGGGAAAAATATATGTATTTCCCTTCTCAAGGCGATACATGCTTGAAGACGGGGGCAGATCCAGTCCCCGAAACGTTGCATTCCATCAATGCAACAAAGTGCCCAATTAACACCTCTAACAAATTGACCATGTATAAGTTAGTGGACAGCAAAAAGAAAAGATATTGTATATAACAAACGTTAGAAGCTGCAGAGGCACTGACATAGATTCAGACCATTTGATGGTAGGCATTAAAATAAAACAATAAACGATGCCAACGAGCACAGGGAAAAAAATAGACAGAAAAGGGTAAAAACTACGTGTTTGGTAAGGGACGAACAGCAAAGACAAATTTATGAAAAAGTATTAGAAGAAAATTTGATACGGAACGAACAAGAAATGGAGATAGATAAAACGTAAAAACAAAGAAACTGATTTCATAAAAGGGGTATCCCTATCGGTATATGCGTCCGTTAAAAACTGCACGAAACCACCGTTTCCCGCTAAACAGACCACACTATTTTGACAGAAATGGTTGAATATAGGAAATGCCATCAAGGAAGCCGGGGGAGAGAGCAGTCCAAGAAAAATACAAATTACAAAGAGCAAAGTGGAAAGCTGTGTGCAGACGAAAAAAGAGAGAATACAAGGAAAGAATGCTGCAAGAAATCGAGAAAAATTTTAAGAATAAGGAGATAAGAAATTTTTACCAAGCAGTTAAAGATAAAAGTATGTACTTCCAAAACGAGAATGGCAAATGGATAAGCAACCCACATAAAATAGTTGAAGATTGGGCTAAATACTTTAAAACTTCTAAACGGAAGGGAGGAGGAACCGCAACGTCCACAGGTAGGAATGGAGCGAACAGCAACGAACCAAGAAGACCAACTTATAGAAGACCCCAGCAAAAACAGGCGACGGCGGAATATAGGCGGAACTAGTCAAGTATAGAGGAACCAAAATACAAGAAGAGATCCACCATTTGTTGAGGATGGTATGGGAAGCTGAAATAATGCCTAAGCAGTGGTTGCAAACTCTCATTTGCTCCATTTTTAAAAAACGTACAAAGATGGCTTTTGAAAACTACAGAAGTATAGCCTTATTGGGAGTGGCATACAAAATACTGACAACATGTATTAAAAAATAGGTTAAATACAGATTTAGAGAATATAATTGGTGAATATCAGTGTAGCTTCCGCAAGGCACGTTCAGTTACAGACCAGTTATGTGTTTTAAGAGAACTGCAAACTGCACAAGCTACATACATACGTTCAGTTTATCGATTTTCGCCAATTATATGATACAATGAGTCGGGAAAAACTAATAATCGACATGAAAGATTTGGGAATTAACACAAAACTAGTCAAACTGGTAGAAATGACTTTGAAGCGGACAGAATGCAAAGAATTGGAACTTTTTCTGGTTGGGAAAGGCTTAGATAGAAAGACCCACTGTCACTGATGCCATTTAAGATTGTGTTAGAGGAAATAATGCCTAGCATTTGCGGATGACGTCATGACATCACTCTGATTTCAAGAAGCAAGGAGCTGAAAAGAATAACAATAAGGCCTGCAAGAAATACGGGCTAAGGATAAATGATGATAAATCCAAACACATGATGTGGGACGACAGTGACTTTAAGATGGGTACATTTCTAGAGGTGGAAGTGAGCAAAAATAAAGTGTTAAATTTAAAGAAGTGGATAAATTTCGCTACCTAGGAACAATAGAAGAAGTGAGGGCATGGATAATAGAAGGTAACAAAGCGGTGTATGCACTAAATAATATGTATACTGAAAGACAAACAAATATCATGTACCTACTTTAAAGATTCGAGTGTAGAAGTCAGTTATACAACCAACAGTGACTTACGGGAGTGAGAAATGGGCTTTGGGAAGGGAAAAGAAAGAGTGTTAGGCATGGCAAAGGAGGGTGCTACGGAAAATATTTGAGGGGAAGAAAGTTAACGGGAGGTGCTAAAAGTGCTCTAATGAAGAAGTACGACAGATGTTCAATCAACCCGAACTAGTGAAAGTCATAAGGGCAAACCGTGTAAGGTTGATGGGTCATGTGCTACGGATGGGTAGAAAAAGATTACCAAGAAATATTCTAAGCTGTGCCATAGGCGGCAAGAGAAGAAGGGGAAGAACGAGGTCAAGATGGAAGGTAGAGGTGCAGGAAGAACTTCATCAACTGGATAGGAAATTGAGAGAAAAGACCCCAGAGAGGAAAGAGTGGAAGAAACTCACCCTGTAAGGCCCCTAGCGCTCTAATATATAACATAAAGTCATAAATTTAGTTCTATAATAAATCATTAATGCTTAATTACATAGAACTTAAAATCTTATTTATACCGGGTCAAATTTTTACTATGGAGTTCGTTCGACATCTCAAATCTCTGCAAAGGTGAAATTTTTCTGCATTCATATTCTTCGAAAATCATTTAGATTCACTAAAATAATCCTCTCAAATGTCTCATTATTTATCTTAATTCTTCCACTTTTAAACCAAGTGGCAAAGTGTAAAAAATACGTAAATGGAAATGGGCTGGCCATATGCTAAGTTTAGAAGACGACAGATGGACAAAGAAGGCTACAACTTGGAACTCAGGAGGGCAAAGAGCAGTAGGTCGACCAGTGAAAAGATGGAGAGAAGAAATAGAAGATGTGGCAGGACCAGGATGGACAGAAAAAGCTCAGCAGCGAGACAAATGGAGGAGAATGGGGGAAGCCTTTGCCCGGTAGCGGGATGACATAGACAATTACAAAAATCCTCTCAAATAAATTAATTAATGTTTGCAATTAAAATTTTCTTGTCACAAAGCGCCATCTATTAAAAGCTTAATTAAATATACAGTTCTCTGTATTAATTATACATCGCTCTCAACAGAACACTGCTCAAAAACAAAAAGTTTAGTAAGAAGATCAACATCTACAACACTTTGATTAGGCCAGCGATGGAAACTACAACATTAAACAAGACAGGAGAAGATGACTTAAGAATATTAGAACGGAAAATTATGCGCACAATGCTGGGTCCTAATATCACAAGAGAAGGAGAAAGAAGAGCAAAAACAAATCAGGAAATCAGTGATTGAAATGGATAGGTCACATAATGAGAAGATCCCCGAAAAAACTAATTAGAAGAAGTTTGGAATTCACTACAACCGAGAGGCAGAGGCAGCCCCAAGAAAAGATGGTTAGATGAAATTGAGGAAGATATAAGAATGAAAATAACAGACTGGAAGGTCTGGACAGAAGTAACTGAAAAGGCCAAAACACATCACGAACTGTAATTAGGACAAGGAAGAGGAGTAATCCACCTCAAAAAATGGATTAGAACTCTGCTGAGAGTCGCCATAATTCCCAGGGATTGAAAGGCAGCTGAATGAATGAATGGTCAACTTATAACAAGAAAACCACCTTACAAAAATTATGAAGGCAGAGTAGGCAACTTATGAATAGAACAGCAATAAAAGCCTACTAGCATTGAATCCAAAAAAATTTTATTATTAGAGTATCGAAAAAACTTTTCTGGGGATCGGTTCTGCATATCGAATTTGAGGTAAGTCACGTGACCACTGGTATGGCGCAAATTTAAAAAAATCACTATGAAGTCACAAAAAGTGGGGTTAAATGACAAAATATCGAAATAAATTATTAGAAAAAGTTGCTTAGAATTTAATTATAAGGCCAAATGCAAAATTTCAAGTATTTATTTAAAAAAGTTGAAAATCACAATTTTTCGCAATTATTTTTTCTTAATTCACAAATAACCAATTTTTTTTTTAAGTAGCCTGATTGAAGTAAAACCTATGTACTTGAATAACAGTGGAAGAACTTTCTCGTTTTTTCCATAATTGACAGGAATAAATCTAAACAACAGGTTTCCGCTAAGACGCTCACTGTTGCAATGGTTTGTATCTAACAGCCGTATAAAAATTTTACAAATATTTTTATGTTAGAGCACTTGGAAAAGATCAATTTTTTCGCTAATAATTATGTAAGTTTGATCGCTAACCGTGAATATATCTCCCTGAAATATTATAGAAAGAAAAGGAAAAAGAAAATTACATCAAGAAGGTGGTTTTTAGTTTATTGGCTATTTTATTCTTCTATATTTTATAAATTGATGATCTTTGACCAGAACCAAAAAAATTTAGCTTTTCTAAGTGTTCTGTCCTAAATATTTTCTTAAAAACCCTATACAGTTGTTAGATACAAACCATTGCAACAGCGAGCGTCCTAGGGAAAACCTGTTTTTTAGATTTATTCCTGTCAATTGTGGAAAAAACGAGAAAGTTCTTCCATTGGTAATCCATATACATAGGTTCCACTTCAAACAAGTTATTTAAAAGGAAAAAATTGGGTATTTGTAAATTAATAAAAAAAATTTTACAAAAAATTGCTATTTTCAATTTTTTTAAATAAATACTTGAAATTTTGCATTTGGTCCTAAAATTAAATTGTAAGCAACTTTTTCTAATAATTTTCTTCGATATTTTGTCATTTAACCCCACTTTTTGCGACTACATAGTGATTTTTTAAAATTTGCCGCCATACCAGTGGTCACGTGACATACCTCAAATTCGATTTTTAGGTTATCGGACATGCAGAACCCATCCGCCATAATAGTATATTGCGTCATAAGGGAAGATATAGGCATATTTCATCCCGAAGATTTCTGCTGCACGAGCGAACGTAGTGAGCGAGGGCAGCAAAAGCCGAGGGATGAAATATGCCGTTAGATTCCCGTAGGGCACAAGTTATTTTTCCGCATCCATGAGAAGTTCGTATTAAATAAAAATAGTTATAATATAATACGTACGTACGTTTTTGACATATAACCTCAAATTACACATGTCCAATTTTCGTATTAAAAATAACTTCTATAATGAATTTATCTAAAAAATAATCGTATTTGCTTGAATTTTAAAAAATAATTACACTTATCAATCACTTAAATGAAGATTTTTGTATAATCAAATAATAATTTTGATTCTAAATTCTATCGGTAGATGTCACGTCGATAGCATGCACGGTAAAAACCCGCAAATGTTCATATCGTCCCGCTTTTTCATATTTACCCGCCATCCGCCATTGTTAACCTCAAATGAGATAAATAATTTGTCAATTACATACCATGGATACGGAAAAAGTTTTTTCGACACTCTAATAATAAAAATTTTCCCTATACAGCGCCACCAAGCAAACAAATCCATCGGAAAATATGCCAACTAATTTTAAAAATTCGTGGCGGTTTAAGCCAATACCTACAACTCCTGCCGGCGTTGTACCTTCCGTGTCAAAAGTGAAAGTAGCTAACAAATTGACAGTTATCGCGTGTTTGTGTTTCTTAATTTTCTCTGCTTTCGTTCCTCTTTATAAAAAAAATCAGTCTTTTTTAAGATTATTTTTGTTCGACTTATTCCTAATAAGGTAGGCATATATTTTATAGATAATTTAAAGTATTTTTAAAATGAAACTTTCGCATAACCTCAAAATATATTTTTTACCTATTAGGTATTTGCTATTTATGTATTTATTTATAGAATCCATTTCTTCTAATCGCTTTTATCGCTATGGCAAGTAAAGGGAAAAAACTGTTTATTCCGAAGCCAGAAATATAGTAGACAAAATTTATCTAAAATAAAAATAAAATTTCCTTATTTATTTCCTTCTTAAATCTAATTCTGGTACTTGTCTACTAAATTTTCTTTTAACAGTTTTAACAAATTTATATAAGAACGTAGGTACATAATAAAAATTAATAAACTTGCAAATACACAATGTTACACGTTTAAATTTACCGCCAAAGTACTATTGACACTGAGTGTACCTCTAAAATACAGCGACACCACACCACGCCAACTTGACAGACTTGTTTGATTGGTGGCGCTGTATGTTGCTAACTTTTTGTCGGTCACTGTAGAATTATAAAACAACTGGATAACCAAAGTTTCATCCACGAATACCCAACCATCAAAAACAATACACCGAAGAACAACAGTTAAAAAGATGGCATAGACATTTCAATGACATACCAGACCAGGGGTGCTCAAACGGTCGAAGTTTTCAAGTCGATCGCGTAAATAATTTAATGCACACTTACGTTACGAAGTGCCTAGAACACACGGCAACTTTCGACTCCAAACTTATAGCTATTATAATATCTATGTATATGTGATTCGTCTATTTAATTAATAAATGCCTACCATTTATAAACTTTGTATTTTTCCCCAACCTAGTGGATCGCTTGCCGCCTAATACTTTTACGGTACATCGCCGATAGTATAAGTCTGAGCATCCCTGTACTAGACACACAAAGAGAAACCCCAGATATACATATCTTTTGGCCCAATATAATCAGCAACACAGCATTATTTATTAACAGAGGAAGACAAGATAAGACATCCAAAAAAAGCATCACAGTGGATAGGGTATACACTGAGAACCCCCCCCCCTAGATAGTATCGCACAGAAAGCACCGGACTGGAACCTCCAAGGCAGCAGGCCCAGAGGACGACCCAGAATGACGTGGAGGCATTCAACATTAAAAGAAGCACAAGAGGCGTTTCCTTGAAAGAAATTAAAGCATTAGCCACCAACCGGGCCAGATAGAAACAGTTTGTGGAAGCCCTATGCTCTCAAGAGGGGCGACAGGAGCATATAATATAATTATAACAAGAATATTATCACAAAATACAGGAGCAGTAACTTTGATAACTTGCATAACCCATATAGCTTCCTGTATCACCTTTTTGGAAAATTAGACCCATACAATTAGCCCAAGTTAACACAGTGAAGTAATATGTAGATTTTAAAAGGTTATTTATAGGGATTTGTTCATTTAAGAACTGCAAAATATTACTTAAACAAGACTTGCAACACTAGCACAATCAAAAACTGACAACTTAATCACAATTAACACGAACGTCGAATGCCATCCCGATGAGAACATGTTTAAAAAACTGTCAAGGTACTAAGTTGTAATGCTTGATACAAATCTCTATTTGGGTTCACCCTACATATCTGTCATGAAATGTCCGATATAAATATTTTCTAGTAACATCCAATAATAAAATAACAATGAAGTAAATCATACAACAAAAGCGAATACTAACAAATATAAAATCAATAAGTTAAATAAAAGTATAATACTAGTAATTAAAATTAAATTAGAAAGTTACTAGGCAAGCACTTTGCTTATACAGTTAGTAAAATAAAATATACATTCAGGTAAACTATCAGCTTAAAGAAGAGAATCACGTACTTCTTGCGGTACTTTTGACACATAAAAAGCATGGCTAATCCCTCTAGCGGTTGCAAGTACACCACGTGCATTCACATGTTGTACATTTTTGTGATATTCGTACGAGTTGCCGTGCATATCGGTTAACTTACCACCAAGAGCAGTTAAGACTGCTTCGGGTGCGCACGTATCCCATTTTTTACAACCTTTACTTGCAAATACGTACGCGTGAGCTTTTCCTTCCATTAATAGTAACACCTACGTAAAATTACACAATAATTACTTCACGCAATCAAGCGTCAATATAGTTAACGTACCTTATGACCTGCGCCACCCACTCTAAGGACTTCATCGGGATTAAGTGCATCGAGCGCTCTTTGTACGAGTTCATTGGAATGTGATCTTGTTGTAGTAACTACTAATCGACCGGGCGGAGGATCTTGGGGTGTAAATCCACCAATGCCGAGACCCACTAAACCCCATAAAGTACGACCTAACGGTTCGCCATTTCCCGACGTGTAATTGTAATATGGTTGATGAATAACTCCACCCACTGCTTTACCTTTAACTGCTATGCCTACTAAAACTGTGACATGCTCCAATAAACCCTAAAATAAATAATATTCTAAATTTTAAACGAATCCACAAATAACTACAGCCCAAAGCCAGCAGTCTTTAATGCTAAGGAAAAAGAAAATTAACAAAACAAACGCATAACTCATTAAGAGCATAAGATTTTAGTCAAAAACTTTGCTTCAATGCAATGTTAATTTTTATAAAACTAGACTTACTAATCGGTTAATGAAAGAAGTTAAGTTCCATAATTTAAATTCACTGTCATTCTGGATTATAGGAAGAAGTGAATGAAGACGACTAATGAGGTTATAAAGCCCCCTTCGAATTGTATAAATCTGTATAAATATCTTTACTTTCTTATACTACTTAGAGAGAGAAAATCAATTTTTATTAAAACTAACCTGCGTATATTCCGAAGTACCATCCAAAGGATCAACCCAAACTACAATATCATCGTTTGTAACTTGTAAATATTCAGGCGGACATTCCATTGCTAAGATAGATTGATCGCAGTCTGTAACTACCCAATCACTAGGCACCTGCAGAAGAAACTTATTCAAAATTCTGAGTATGTTATTAACAGGTGGTAATCCTTATTATAGGGCGTCATTGGATTTTTAATGTAAATTGGCAGTTACAGTCTGATTATTGTAAAAAAAATGGGCATGCATAAGTGCCTATGTTGAATTAGCTCGTATGCTCAGCTTGGATGATAACTGGTTATCTACCGACTATATCTAACAATAACCTTAATACCTATTCATCGATACTTACTGTTATGCAATAGCTTATGTAATTAACTTACTACATTTTACTATCAGCTAAGTACCTACCCTAACACTATCAGAAAGTTTTAAAAAATCTTTATAGTAAAAACCAAAAAACCAATTGAAAGATGTAAGCATTACCTCACAATTACTTGGTCCTTCTTCACCAATAATGGCAAGATTTGGATATTGCTGACTTAACGATGCCATAATACATCTTTGTCCTGATCTATCAGCTTCAGTTTGTAAATCGTTTTTTCCCTAGAAAGTAAGCAAAAATTGTTGTCGAGCAAAGACCTTCAATATAATAAAAAGAATAAAATATAAGTACCTTTTCTACAATTCCAAGTTCACCTCTGCTCATTACATCTCTAATAATTTTACCAGCACGAGTAGCTGCCGTTACAGATGATGCTATGAGTCGTAAAACCAAAGGGGCATTTTGAGCCATGGCACTGTACGTTAATACCGTCTGGAATAAATAGCTTAACTAAAATGAAAGTAAAACACCAACTTTACAAGTAATTTTCTGAATATTATAAAAAATTAACTAACTGTTCAAAAGTATTATAAATTTATGCATCAATGAATTTCAATTAATTTTTTTAAGTGTTTAACCTTCAGTTTAAAAAACAGTGCGTGAGGAATTAAATTACACTTACTTTTCAGACTTTAAGAGTAACACTTTGAAATGTCTGTAATACTAAGAAAAAGCGTTCAATTCCAGGGATGTATTTTAAATTAAAACACTTTAAAAACTCAGCTTTTCTAAAAATCAGTAAAATCAGCTGTCATACTGCAGTTTCGCCAATCGGATCACATGATCGAAATGATAGCTAAATTGACTTTTTTTTATACAGACCCTCAGTCCTACTTTCCCGTGTATATCTAACGTCCACTATCACCTTTTAAAAGGAGACATTTGCAAAACTGCTCACCTTCGTGTTGGTGACACCCATCAAAACAACAAAGAGGGTACATTGTATTGAGTCAAATGCGACTGACGTGTTAATGCCGTGTAACGGTAACTATCGCTAGTGGGATAGAGAAGCGCTTCCTCATTGGCTGGGATGATACGCTGTTCGACACTACAGTGTTCTGTTCTTGTCTTTGACCATAGTCAGAATTTGTCGTGATGCGAATGAGGTGCCCGGACAGAATATTTTATGTACGATGGCATTCGAGAAATATATAAAATTTGGCGGCTGTACACTTTCGTCCAAGTGCTCTCGCCGAGTCTCTCGAGCGAGAGGCCTATGCCGGAGTGAGACCATGTACACTCTCGTGACTCTCGATCTCGTCTTTCCTTTTTCAAGTCAGGAACAGGAAAACTCGGATATTTCGCTAATGTGAACAAACGCTTAATGTATTTGTTTTTTATCTTTGTGGTACCTATGACTTGGCTCGCACAATATAGGTTCCATTTGATACATTTCCAAAAAATTTAATTCGTTCTCTTTGTTCCACATTGCTTATTAATATACACGTCCAATCACAAAGTCGATGCAAAACTGAGAGTGAGATGCGCAAGAGTGTACAGCGACGCACTCGCAAACGACGCGAGACCCTTTGACTCGGGAGCAAAAATCGACACGGGACGGAGAGTCAGCGAGAAGCGCCGAGACACACCGAGGGCATGCAAACGTTTCCCTGTACACACTCGCTCTCGGCCTGTCTCGGGGTGTCTCGTCGAGAGTGTACAGCCGCCATCTTAGAGACAGGTTTAGGAAATACCTTCGTATTTTTCAACCGTTTAATCTATTTTATCGAAATTAGTTTTAATTTAAAGATAAAAATACATTGAAGGCCGCGATAAAGCCTAATTTTATATTTTTACATTATAGCAACTTTTATAATAATTGTTATAAGTTATAATGTTATAAACAACCCTTCGTTGAGTTGTAAGAATACCACATTGTATCTATATAATTGAAATTATATTTGAGCTCGTAGCGCCCTATGACAAAGCTTTGGGTAAAAATATACGTGATCGTTTTATTTTATAAACTGAAAGGAGTTTGTTGTGATTTATATTAGCAGACGGTGTCAATAATAAAAGTAAAGACGCGCTTCATCTATAAAAAGCGGGCATTCTTTTAAATTTTTGCTGGTGTACTATAACTCGATCATACATTTTTACTGGAATATTTTAGCTGTATAAGTACATGAAACAGTATTGCTTAGTAAGGCATGAAAATAAAACATTATGTACCATATGGGAAATTAAAATTCTTATTTGTTTATTCATCTTTTTTTATTATAGCAAAAAATCGAACATAATTTTTAGACATATATTGGTTTAAAAAATGACACGTAAAACTGTACAATATAGACTTAATTACTATTTAATCATTAAATTACATTGCGAATAAATAACCAAATATTTTTCAATATTTTCCTTGTTAAATTGTGTCTGCAGTCATTAAACATGTGTTTGTACATAGAAAATGTAGGCTCAACTTCGCACGAGATTATAGGTGCGTATTTGAAATGATATATAAATTAGGGATCTACGTTAAAAAGAGCTTCACTAAAATCGGCACCACTCAAAACCTGTTAATTGCGTTTAATTTTGTAAACCATTCATTTTTCTTTATAACGAAGTTCAAAATTTCATTTATTTTTTTGCCAAAGGGGCCAATAAATACCACTGCTGATTTTGTTTTTTAACGTCTCAACTATCTGAATACTTTCTCCTAAAGCTACCGTACAATGTACAATTAGGGAAAAATATTTTTAAATTACGTATCTGCAAATTTTATCATGTACAGTGCAGAAGACTTTATCGGTTGGCAGGGGCGGACTGGGCCGCCGGGAGTCCGGGAACTTTCCCGGTGGGCCGGTAGTACTGAGGCCGGTTAATATTATCAGAAATTGTTCTTACGGTTTTGACGGCAGGTAAATCGTTTACTTACACCCGGTGACATCAAAGCCCTGCTGTTCGCCGTATTTATTTATTATTGTTTCCCTAATTATCTCTTTATTGTGTTTCATGCCGATGCCGCTGATATTACCTATTTGTTTGATATCTATACTTTAATACAATAATTATTGCTACATTGAAGGTGACCCGTGCATTTATTTATTAGTTTCCTTTATAAGGTTTAGTCATTGACCTAGTATTACAAAGTAGACCCAGCGCCCTCCATAGTTTGTTAGTCATATTTTGACCAAGGCCAGCTAAATTAAATATTACATATTAATAGTTCACCTCAAATGGCGCCATCGTCCTTTCTAAATTGCGTCTTGGCTAAATAAAGTGGGCAGGGCCTAATACAGTATTTTTCACCTAGGATTTGGGTTGTGACGTCAACGCGCTGTCAATAAATTCACAATACAACTATACTTCATCTCTTTCTAAACTAAGTTTTCATTACCTACTGCGCACGAACACGTGTCTACCCATGCAGTTTTTGGGTGGAGCAAGTTGACGTCACAACCCAAATGCTAGGTGAACAATACTGTATGTAATATTTAATTTAGCTGGGCTTGATTTTGACAGCCTAATTATTATTATAATATTTTAGGATGGCCCATAACAAATGCCGTTTTTTATAGAGCTCTTTTACTCGCATTTGAAAAACATTAAATGATGTGCTATTGTTATACCTACACCATTAGAAACTAGTCAAGTAGGCGAATATCTCTGCCCGATTTACTTTTGTTATTCTTTTGTTTCTAAGCTACAACAAACGCCATAATGGCAGACGAAAAGTACGAAATTTTGATAAGTTTGCGTCACTATTGGATTGGAAACAAAACGTTTCTGCAACCGCCGCAGTTAAAAAAATATGTGAAGTGGAAGGAGAGGGAGTAGTAAACATTCGCTCGGCACAACGTTGGTTCAAAAATTTAATGAAGGAGATACAAGTCTCAAGAGGAAACAAGGTTCTGGTCGGCTTAATTTGTTGAGTAACAACGAACTGCGAGACGCTGTTGAATTAATCCATCTACAAGTACTCGTAAGTTATCAGCAGAACTTGGGTATTTCAAAGAAACCATACGGAGTCATTTACATCAAATTGGAAAGGCCAATAGACGCTGCAGAAAAGTTCCACATGAATTGGCACCAGCAATGGTAGAAAGTCGAGTTGAGGTCTGCAATCGGCTGCTTTCAAATCCTTGGGACGAACGTTTTTTAAACGGATCGTTACTTGCGACGAGAAATGGGTATATTTTAATAATCTTAACAAAGAAAATCAATGGATTACCATCGCACAACCTGCGTTACCTGTCCCAAAACGAGAAAGGTTTCAGACAAAGGTCAAGTTATGGGTATGGTGGAATTTTCAAGGCGTTATTCACTTTGAGTTGGTTCCTGATGGAAGAACCATTGACGCCAACCTTTATAGTCAGAAGTTGGACAGGATGCATGATGCTCTACGTCGGTGTTACCCTGGATTGGTAAATAGGAGGGGCGCAATTCTACAGCAAGATAACGCCAGACCCCATACTGCTATTTGCTATTGAAACTTGGTTGAAAATTAGGGAGTTGGATTTAGAGCTTCTACATCATCCAGGTTATAGTCCAGACCTTGCCCCTTCAGATTACCACTAATTCCGATCGATGGCACACTTCCTGCGTGGAAGAAATTTCACAAGAGTTGAAGAAGTCTATACTTTAGTGAATAAGAGTGGATGTTTGTTGTTTTATTATTAAATAAAATTTCAACAAAAAAACGACATTTTTGATGGGCCACCCTAATAAAAGTGAGAGGAGGCCGGTCACTACCAAATTTCCCGGGCCGGCTAAATTTGCCAGTCCGCCACTGTCGGTTGGAACTCTATCAGGCAAATAATTAATTAACGAATCATGAACAAACCTAGCTACTTACATTGTTAGGTTTTTCCAATGAACTGTAGCTATACTAAGTGGTTTTTCTAACTCTTTGACGCTAATAAGAAATCCATTTTCGGGTTTGTTGGTATTTAAAACCCCTACAACTAAATGAGCAATGTAGCGTCTTTTGTGGTGATAGAGCTAACAATAGGCGTTAAGCGTTCTAAAAAAAAAAGCGCATTTTACTGTTTACTTTCTATTATGCTGCTTCGGGGAACGTCTCTGTGGGATGTTTCACAGACATTGAATTTCCGAAACCTTGTTAGTAAACATTTAGACTATTTTAAATAATTCCCAAAAACTCGAAAACATTTACATAAGGTAAGAAGATATTGATGTAACTACTTTTAATTTTTGTAATTATTACTATTATTAAGAAGCTGTAACATAGTTTGTAATAGCATAATTTAGTTAGTTAATTTATCTATTAAAACATTTATATAATTTACTAAATTAAAAATATGATTCAGTACCTATTCAATATTTGTTTCCAGACATAAATACCTAATCAATATCATTTGTACATAAAAACTGTTTACTTTTATCTTATACTATTTTCAAATTCGCGCCGTTTTTGTTTGGCGACATCTATACACAATTTAGTGAAGGCCCGCCAAGACCGCCATATTGGTTGTAAAACTTGCGCTATGAATTTCAAAGGCGCCGACAGCAGCTGTCCTTACTGATTGTTTTCTATACTGTGATAGAGCGCTACGAGCTCAAATTTAAGTTCAATCGTCTACAATGCGGTATTCTTACAACTCAATATAGGGTTGCTTGTAACAAATATAAAAGTTGCTATAATGTAAAAATGTAAAATTAGGCTTCGTAGCGCACTTCCGCGTACTTTTACATTTAAATTAAAACTAATTGCATTAAAATATATCAAACGGTTTAAAAATAGGAACGAATTTCCTGAACCTCTGTTTTTAAAGTCTCGAATATCCCCAAACAGTTTATTGGCATATTCTCAGCTACTTCGAATTTAATCTCTTAATTATGACGAACAAGCTGCTTCTAGATATTTGTTTGAGGGTTTAAAACGGCTGTATTGAAAAATTCGATTTAGTTGCGAATATAAAAAATGATTTGTATGACTAATACATCAGACCAATACCGGCAGTGTGAATGAAACGTGCATTAAATTTTAAGAAAAATGTTTTTAAACATGAATTATTCTCGTATTTTAGTAAAATTACGAACTAATGTTATAGCAAATAAATCTGGTAGGTGTTATTGTGATAGTACAAAAGTAAACGAAGTAGAAGTGCCCTTTTCTAATGGGTAGGTATGTGTGTGAAAAACTAGTGAGGTTATATCTACTGATTTTTTATTTGTAGCCGAAAATTAAAGTTATCTACTGGAAAATATGCAAAATTAGCTGATGGTTGTTCTGTGGGAACATTAGGAGATACATCGGTAATGGTTACGGCTGTCGCAAAAACCAAACCATCGCCTGGTAATTTTATACCTTTGGTCGTTGATTATCGACAAAAATCAGCGGCTGCTGGTAGAATACCCACAAATTTTTTAAGAAGGGAATTAGGGGCCACCGAGCGTGAAGTATTAACATCTAGGCTTATAGATCGTAGTTTAAGACCGTTATTTAAAGAGAATTTTAATTACGATACGCAAATCATTTGTAATATGTTGGCAGTTGATAGCGTTAACAATCCCGACGTGATTTCGATAAATGCGGCATCAGCTGCGCTTGCTCTAAGTGACATTCCTTGGAATGGTCCTGTAGGTGCCGTGCGTGTAGGTTTTATAGACAATGAACTTATAATCAATCCAACCAGGAAAGAACTACAAATGTCAAGCTTAAATCTAGTTGTAACAGCTGCCAAACAAAATTTAGTGGTTATGTTGGAAGCTAATGCAAATAACATTCTGCAACAAGATTTTTTAAAAGCTATAAAAGCCGGTGTAAAAGAAGCACAGTTAGTTGTTAACAGCATAGAAAAATTACAAAAGATAGCTGGTAAACCAAAACGTGAATTAGATAAACCTCCGGAGTTAGCAGAAGAAGTAAAAGAGGCAATGCAATCATTAACGAAAATGCGTGTACGTGAAATTTTTAAGGATTATTCGCACGATAAGTTAAGTCGAGACAATGCCATAAGTAGTGTTAGAACAGACGTTGCTGAAAAAATTCGTACCGATTTCCCTGGTGCTGATCACAATTTAACTTCGGATTATTTTAACAAAATCACGAAACAAATTTTCCGTGATTTAGTTTTCGAAGAGGAAAAACGCTGTGATGGTCGTGAGTTTGACCAACTGCGAGATATTACGTGTCAGGTTGATTTATACAAACCGTTACACGGAAGCGCCTTGTTTCAGCGAGGCCAGACGCAAGTGTTTTGTACTATTACGTTAGATTCGCATGAAAGTGCCCTTAAGCTCGATCCGATTGCAATGTTAACCAGGTAATTTTGGGTTGATTTAACTGGTTTGGATTTAATATTAGTTGTTGTTTTAATTTAGTGGTGTAAAAGAGAAGAATTTTTTCCTGCATTATGAATTTCCACCATTTGCAACTAAAGAGACTGGAAGGGTCGGTCCATTGGGTCGTAGAGAAATGGGCCACGGTGCTTTAGCTGAAAAAGGATTATATCCGACTGTTCCTCATGATTTTCCATTTACTATTCGTTTAACGTCGGAGGTATTAGAATCGAATGGTAAGTAATTAAATTAAAATGGCTTTGGGAATAATTTATCGACTTCGATAACTAACAGGTTCGAGCTCAATGGCGAGCGTGTGTGGAGGAAGCTTAGCTTTAATGGACGCAGGAGTTCCTGTTGCAGCTGCAGCTGCTGGTGTGGCCATCGGTCTTATTTCCAGATGTACCAATGACGATACTAAACACATTGAAGATTATAAATTATTAACAGATATTTTGGTAAGCTCTTTGTGAAAATTTGAACATTCACATTTTAAAAAACCTGATAAATAGGGAATAGAAGATTACATGGGCGACATGGATTTCAAATTAGCAGGAACAAAAAAAGGTATTACGGCATTACAGGCCGATATTAAACTGCCAGGATTGCCTTTAAAACTTATTATGGAAGCCATACAGAAAGCAACGGAAGCTAAAACGAAAATACTTGATATTATGCATCAATGCATAGATAAGCCTAGGTAAATTTTTATTAATCATTACTAATAGGTTTGATTACTCAAATCTAAACAATTAATAAGTCGTTGCCCTTCTAAGAAGTAACTTGTTATAGGATTAATAGAAAAGAAAATTGGCCAGTTGTGGAAAAACTGGAAGTCGAAGCACATAAAAGGTCCAGATTATTTGGCGTAGGAGGTATTAATTTAAAGAAATTGCTGTATGAAACCGGTGTTCATGTAAGTTTGTTGTGTGATGAATATTTGTCATACATTAAATCTAAATCCTCATTAATCCTTACAGTAATTAAAGAGTTATGTGTGTTGCAGAGTAATATATTAGTTGTATTAAAAACAAGAATATTTTTATAGGTATCGCAGGTAGACGATACAACATTTTCAGTATTTGCTCCCAGTCAGCAAGCAATGGATGAAGCTCAAGAAATTATAACAAAATTATTAAACACTGAACGTACGCCCGAATTAGAGTTCGGAGGAATTTACGCTGCCACTATTGTAGAACTTAGAGATACCGGTGTAATGGTTACACTCTATCCTACCATGCCACCTGCCTTGTTACATAATTCGCAGTTAGATCAACGAAAGGTATGTTGCTTAAAATAAAAAATTAAACAAGCAGCTCGTGGTGAAATATCCACAAAAATGTATTAGAAATTCAGAAAACTAATCAAATATTTTATACTCTTTAATATATAGGTAGCACATCCATCTGCATTAGGAGTCGAAGTAGGTCAACAAATGCAAGTAAAATATTTTGGAAGGGATCCTGTTTCTGGTTTAATGAGACTGTCTAGGAAGGTTTTACAAGCACCTGCTAGATAGTACCGAAGCTCTTAATATACTTTATTTACTTTTGATACATAGATTAAGTTAAAATAATGATTGTATACATTTCTATTATTTTGGTATTTTTTAATTGCTGTGTTATTACATAAGTTTAAAAAAAGTCAATACATTTTACTACTACAAAAAGTTAATCAATAATTGTTTTGTTTAATATCATTGCAAGTACTTTTAACATGCGTTAATTGCAGTGATTATTTAGAGCTGAGTTGTACGGGTCAAAGGGAATGGTAGTGCGGAGTGTGAACAGCGATAAAAAAAAACCTTGTAAATCGAGAATTATCATGTGATGTATGTCACAGTGAATCAAATGTCTATGAACGCAAGGTGGTAAAGTGTAATTAAAGTGAATTATTGCAAGCATTATAATAGAAAACTGAAAAGATAGTGTAAATAAATAACCGACAAGTCTATACCATTTCAACTTCAAATTTCAAATTGAGAATCAACACATTCAAATTGAGACAGAACAATATGAAATCGATTAAACACAATAAAATTGAGAATAAACACAATCGAATCGAGGATAAACATATTCAACTTGAGAATAATCAATTTCAAATTGATTAAACGCATTGAAATCAAAACAGACTCTTTCAGATTGAAAATAAACACATCAAAATTGGACTTAAATAACTTCAAATTGGGAAATACCAACTGCAAAATAAAATTTATCAATATTAATGTCAAAAAGTATATCAATAATTGTTATAAATGAAACTACTGGTAAAGGCAGAGTTGGGCATTTTGTTACGCGAGTAAATGATTAATATACAGGGTGTCCACAAACTCGCTTCACAAAAGAAAACTGCAAATTCTAGAGCTCATTTTATGTCGATTTGATGTAAATCACCTTATCCAAAAATGCTTGCTAAGGGAGCTAGAGCTCTTTAAAGATGGCGCCCTTACATCGGTTTAATTCAAATATCTTCAAAACGGTTTCCTTTTAAGTGATAACATTCTGTACATTTATTTCGTGGAATATGCTCAATCGTATGGCATAAATACGATTTTTTAATTGTAGTCATAAGCGGCTTATTTGGGAGGGGTATTGGACATTTTTATTCATAACTATTTTGTCTTTGAAAATTTCGGCATTTTGACATAACATTTAACAAATTTCGATTTTTTTATAAAAAAAATGATGCTCTTATCTGAAGTCGCTATATGACGCACCGTTTTCGAAAAAAATCGATTTGAACTTTTCATGTTCAAAGAGCTCTAGCTCCCTTAGCAAGCATTTTTGGATAAGGTGATTTCTGTCAAATCGACATAAAATGAGCTCTAGAATTTGCAGTTTTCTTTTGTGAAGTGAGTTTGTTGACACACTGTATTCATTAGTCCTGATTGAGAGTGATGAATGATATTCATTAATCGTTACTCTTGGTTACTTGGGAGTAAATTACTCATCATTCATTACTCGAGTATTACTATAGAAAATTATCAATTCTCACATCTCACGGCTTAGAGAATGGATAATGCAATACAGGGAAATTTTCTTTTTAGTATACATATACCCTATGTATACTATTATAATAAACGCAATATATAGGCAACCCAATATACACTATAAACGTCACGTCACGTGGTGCGTAAAGGTTATGTCTCATGTTTGTAAATAAAAAATAAATCAAAATTAGTTGAATATCAAAATAATTTTAATTCAACGATTATTCTAAAGCATAAAATATCAACAATGCAAAACAGAAAGGAAAATAAAAACAGCAACAGTTAAAGACTAATTTTTTGAAATTAACTTAATTTGATGATTTAAAAAATTAGCATGCTGTGGCAAAAATCATCAAAGTAAGTTAATGTCAAAAAATTAGTCTTTAACTGTTGCTGTTTTTATTTTCCTTTCTGTTTTGTATTGTTGATATTTTATGTTTTAGAATAATCGTTGAATTAAAATTATGTTGATATTCCACTAATTTTGATTTATTTTTTATTTACAAACATGAAACATAACCTTTACGCACCACGTGACGTGACGTTTATAGTGTATAGTGGGTTGCCTATTTGCGTTTATTATAAAAGTATACATAGGGGATATGTATACTAAAAAGAAAAATTCCCTGTATGTATAATGTAGCAGTTTTCTTAGAATTGTAAAATTAGTAAAGTTAAATTATGATTTGAAATGACGTTGCATCTTTTATAAAAATTTGATTCACTGAGGATTTTGTGTGAAAGAGTGTACGTGCATAAGTACATTATATCCTTCAATGCTGAATTCATAATTTTGCTTCAACTTTCACAAAGAACGTTGAGGACGTTGACTACTACTACAAATGAATCGTTCCCTACCTAGACACTATTGTCGTTCGTTTAGCTATAAATAAACCAACATCTTGACAGAGATCATTAATCTCCGTCGAGATGTTGTTGCATAAATGGTTTGATAAAAATCACTGTAAATGATATTTGTTCTAAATTTGGTATCGATTTGGAAAACGATCGCCGCAATAGATGTTTTTGGAACATTCAATTAGATAAAAAGGTCGTTATAAGCGGAGATTTATTGGCCTGGCTTCTGGCTTTCAAATGAAAAATATTATCTGAAAAAAATTGCTGGGACTCATATTAAATACGGTGATATTGAAAACGAATGCGATCTCATTAAAAAATATTATGTTTTGGATGCAGTAGATTTTGAGGGATTTATGATGCAAATGCGTATTCCAAATGTGGTAGAACTACGAGAATTATTCTCACGGTGAAGGGCATTCAGACTCAGAAATTTTGTCCGGAAAGTTGACGGAGAAATTTAAACGAACCAATTAGGAGGTGTGTAGAATTTGAATCGTAAGAAGCGGTAAATTCTACACACCTCCTGATTGGTTTGTTTAAATTTCTCCGTCAACTTTCCGGACAAAATTTCTGAGTCTGAATGCACAATATGGTGTTCCTATTCCCACTATTTTCCATATAAAACTTTTGTACTGCATCGTCTGACAGTTCCTGTACTAGTTTAGATATTTGCCGCTAGATGGCGGCACATAATTTGATATTTTCATAATCATAACCTATTATAAAGCAACGTATTTTTATAAATTTTGCACTTTTCACAGAAGATACACAAGAACACATAAATATAATATAAACGCTGCAGCTTTAAAAACAAATCGATTTTTTCTTTAAATCAAATATTTCTTCACAAAAGGTTTGCTGCAATGCTGCAAACATAAGCATTTTCATAAATTGTTCTCCTAAATGTTTTTCTGGACATTTTTGAAAATCAGGTAAAAAGCACGGGCGAAGCATAATACTTTGTGTTCCCAAGAGTTGCGATAACATTCAAAATTAAATATTTTGGAAGTTCTTGGTGTAAACATTCAACTGTCATTAGCGCTATCTTACAGCAATTGTTGAAACTAGTACGCGACTTGTCAAAGAATACAGTTCACAAACAATCAAAGGAGTGGAGACACCATATCTTAATAACATCACCATTCTCACTAATGAAAATGATTGTTGTCAAATATTGCGAGTACCTACGAAAAATATTTCGAACGTCACGTCATTCAGCGGAACTATTACTCCAACAAAATACTCAATTGTTGGGTTCTGTAAACGATTTGAAATTTTTGGTGTGAAATTTCGAATGAGTAATGATTGATGAATAATGAGTAAGAGTAATATTCACGTTTCACGTACTACGAGTAATGAGTAAAGAGTAAAAAAAAGTGTCATAAGTGATGATTAACGAGTGACGATTAATTTTTTAATCATGATTATTTCATGAGTAATGTATTACTCGAATAATGCCCAACTCTGAAGGTAGGTATACGTATTATATCTACTATAAACTCTTTTTATTTAATACGAACTTCTCATGGATGCGGAAAAATAACTTGTGCCGTACGGAAATCTAACGGCATATTTCATCCCTCGGCTTTTGCTGCCCTCGCTCACTACGTTCGCTTGTGCAGCAGAAATCTTCGGGATGCCTATATTTTCCCTTATGACGCAATATACTATTACTTCATATAAAAATTTTTTTTCACTACTAGTATTAGAAGATGTCATTATTGACCTTTTTTTCGAGCCCAGAAGATGAATTTCTCTCCTAGTGGTCAATAATTTTTTATTATTGACTACTGGTTAATAATAAAAACAATTGCTATGCATTCAGGTGCCCATTTTAAATATGTTTTACCCAAATGTCAATTGAAATTAACCTCTCCCCTTGTTTTCGAGCAAGGCTATTTGATTTTTGTGGATATTTAGAAATAAATATACGCATCTGTCATTTTATTTTTTATTTATGTAAAAATGATTAATTAAAAGGAATAAAGGTGCTAGTAGTGAAAAAAATAGTATATAAACCACGGTAGAGAAGACTTTTCTCAGCCTCACAACTTATTTCCCTCCATGCTTCGCATGTCGGGAAATAATACTGCTCGACTGAGAAAAATGTCTTCTCTACCTTGGTCTATAATATACTATTACCGACCTTGGTCAAAGATCAAACCTATTATTATTGGTTTGTAAGGCAGTCACACTGACTTGTTAGAATTATTAAATGACATTTCTGATACAAATGGGTGAATATTATGTTTTTGCATAAATTTCTTCACGTAACACGTAGGCAACAGTTTATTTTACTGACGTAGCAAGCTGAATTAATATTACTAAATATGTAGTTATAGCTCCAGTTACCTAAAAATGCAATTTATTAAAATGTAACGCATGATCTGCAAGAAAATGTCACCTTACATGGTTCTAAATTATGAAACAAATTTGTAGTCCAGAGAAATTAGACAAAATAAAAGCCCATCTCCGGAAAAATTCCCGGAAAGCTGAATTTTGGTATGGACCTTGATATTGTGGTTCTAAACAAAATGTCAAAAGTCCCCATCGATCCGAGTGCCGCTAACAATTCCACGCGTGGTCAAATGTCAGTCAACATGTTTTTTCGTGAATATCTCGTTAACGGTCACTTTTACGGAAAAAGTATTTATTATCAAATTTGTAACTTAGGAAATGTTCTACAAAAAAGCTGTAACGACTTTTATCATAGAAGTCACTCTTTTGGAGATAATGCGATCTACAGAGTTTTAACATTTATTTTTCTTGCGAAACGTGCACTCCTTTCCACACCACCGTCGAGGTAGAGTACAAGGTGCGTTTTTTTTACGCGGTGTCACCGGTAAGCCTAATCCACGTTTTTTTGTTTGAAAAATGTTGATTTTAGAAAAAATTATGAATTTTTTTAATTAATAAATTTTTTGGTTAAAGCAGGAAATTATTAATCTTAATAATTAATATTATTCTTCAGAGTCTATTTCAATTTGCATGATTTTCTCTTCATCATCATCATCTTCTTCTTTTTCTTCTTCTTCTATTTCTTCTTTTTTTCCTTCTTCTGCTGTTTCCTGTATTTCCATAGATTCAGCCAGAAAACACGATGGATCTACATCTTCAGGGGGATCGCAATTACCGACGTCCTTTATATCGGGTACTACATTTAAGCAAGATTGCCCTTGGAAATTCCCACATACTCCTGAACAATATAAACCAACTTTTCTGCAGCCACAGTTTAAGCTACAGCCATTCGTGCAATTACAGAAAATAGTATTCAACAGTATGTCTGGAGCAGGTGGAAGCAGAGTATGAATTGGCTCTAAAGCGTTATCCTTTAATGTCCATCCCCAGTCTTCAGGGGTAAACTCGTTGCCTAGCCATATTTGAACATGACTACCACTATTTACAATATGTTAAATCAATTTTGATGTGGGCCGCAGTAGTCCCCACATCAGCAATAAAAATTAATAAAAATATTGAGTAAGCACATCCGTTGCCAAACAAGGATCGCTTGAGGGGTGCACACTGTTCGTTACAACTTTATAAATCGCATTTTCTCCATAATGGTTACTCCTATGAATAAAAATCATTGTATCTTTTTTGTAGGAAACTTTCTAAGTTACAAATTTGATAATAACTATTTTTTCTATAAAAGTGACCGTTAACGAGATATTCACGAAAAACCATGTTGAGTGACATTTGACCACGCGTGAAACTTTTAGCGGCACTCGGATCGATGGGGACTTTTGACATTTTGTTTAGAACCACAATATCAAGGTCCATACCAAAATTCAGCTTTCCGGGAATTTTTCCGAAGCGCAATGTCTAATTTCACTGGACTATTGGATCACATTTGTATTATGTTATAGGCTTTTGCGCATTAATAGTATATTATACACGACGCTATAATGAATGGTATTATTACCGAGGATAATGTTTGCAACACGAGCGAGCGGGTTTTGCAATTATCCGAGGTAATAATAGCCGTTATAGCGTGTCGTATACTATACCTATTTTGTCCACGAACACAAATACGAAGAATTTTTAATTAAAATTTATCCACGACTTGTCAATAATCTGTCAATTAGGATTAGAAACATAACCTATTTCTTTCATTATTCTCCGTAGACAATGATGTTACCATGACACCGTGCATAATGATTTCAGTGTATAATGGATAGCATTATGTCTGACTAAACACATGAATAATTGACAGATTATTGACTAGTCGTGGATAACCATCTTTTTTATATTTCTTTACTACATCAGTAAACATATGCAAGCAGTAAAATGTAAGTGCACACTGCACAAGCAGCACAATTTTACCTCACAGCCCGCAGGTGTAGATATAGTCCAGTCAATAGGTAGTTTTACCTTGCAAAAGGTCGGGGAAAGTTTATACTTGGCAATTTTGTTCATTTTGGGGCCTTAATGAAATCCTGAAATTTGTAAACACGAAGAGTTGCCGCCGGCGCCGCCATCTTGAAAATTGAATTAGTCCCAAAAAGTCGGCCAATAACGTGCAATCGGTTTTGCCGTATCTATACAAACAACAAAGTTACCCATACATGTACGTCGAATTTTGGACACTCTGTACAGGAAGGCTTGAAAACATGTGCTACCTGAGTGAGGGATCAAAATTTGGCGGAATGTTTCCTGGAACGCCTGGAATACACAGTTTAGTGTGTCTGTAGTTTACAGTCGTGTCGCATCTTCGATGGTTCGATCATGGCTACCCCGATTTCCTCTGTCATAACTTGTAAACCATTGACCTGAGAAAAATTTGTTTTATACAAAAGTTGTAGAAAATTTTATTCTTTACAACTTTCTATTTAACTATTTTTACTGTTAAATGCAGCGGAAACGAGATATTTTTAAAGAATCCGTTTTTGCCGCCATTTTCCAAGATGGCGGCGCTGGCGGCAACTTTTCGTGTTTACAAATTTTAAGATTTCATTAAGGCCCCAAAATGAACAAAATTGCCACGTATAAACTTTTCCCGGCCTTCTGCAAGGCAAGCCATTTTTTTATCTCTATTGACTGGACTAATAACAAATTTGGTATAACTAGAATAAAATATGTTTTCGCACAAATTTGATACTCAACATCTTTCAAAGTTGTGTATTACAGGATCACAAAGTTTAGTTAACAAAATTAGAACTTTGTAAGGTGACTATAAAGCCTCATCTACATTACTCGTACTTGTGCTCGGGACTTTGAGACTTGAAAATCAACTGTCCATATTACTTGCTTAGCTCTTGGCTCATAGAATTCCATGGCGAAAGGAGCACGCGTATATTATAAAATTTATTTTCCATCAATAAGGCTCGCAACCCTTCACAGGCTCTTCTTTGATATATCCACAACGGGCGGAGCCCTGCAAGTCACCGACTCGATCAGCTTATCCTACTTGACATGTTACTCGCCATCCATCCACATATAGACGAGTAACAAGCACAAGTACGAGCATGAACAGATGAACACGAGTAATGTGGACATCGCTAAAAACTTACAGAACTGATTAAGGAAAGGTCTATGACCGTTAGTCCACTAGCATTAAATTCGAATTTACGATGTAATAACGTTATAGAAAAATCGGCTAGCTGAAAAAATACAAGCTAATATACATAATTCGTACTAATTAATACACCAGAATTATGAGAAATAATCACAGCTGGCTTACCTGTGAACGGTATTGCTCCTTAATATCCGACACATTAAGTAATCTACATACTAAATTGTTTGTTTTCTGTGCCTGAAATTATTTCATTGATAGTTAGTAAAATTAATGCTATATTTTGCAGCTAAAAATTGATACACAATTACAAATAAAACAGTCAGGTCACTGGCACTCTGCTTAAATCAAACAAATTCATATAATGTCAAATTAAAAATATAAATCAACCAGTAATGATTCATAGGTGGTATTTAAAGAGCACAAAGTAAGACCATCAAAGAGAATTTTTCAAATAGTATGATAAAGACTTTTAATAACGATGTTTCTCTACAGAAGTTAGAGGCAGTAAATGATAGAACTGAGTCTAAATTGTTGCAATTCCTTACTGGTTCTGAATAGGCAACCAATATTACAGAGCACAGATCAAATCTAATGGAGGCGGTATGGGTGGTTACCTGGTTACCTATTCAGAATGAGTAAAGGGTTACGAAATAGATTCATGATTACTTTAACAGAATCGATTCTCATTCAATATCATAATAACAAAAAACTATCAGGAATTTTTGGGAAACACGATTTTATATTTTGCAGAGGCCAGAAAAATTATATGGTTTTTTAAATATATGCAAATTATTTTGTATATACTAACCTCAAGTATACAGGCATGACAAGGGTGTGCAAGAAGGACTAATCGCCCAAAATGTATAAAACACCAAGCTATCATCATCGATATGAATTCAAAATTTTTTCTGACTCCCATTAATTCCATTATAAGCCAGTAAGGTGATTCGATAAGATGCCACAGTATTCCAATTAAAGTAACCTAAAATGCTTTTATTTCTTAGGTCCTACATTAATTAAAAATTATTCTAAGGTCTTATGCATTAGGCACTGTAGGTTTCTCAAAAAACTTTGAGAAATTGAAGTTTCATTTATCAATAACATTCCTATATTTAAACATTCTCGAACGAATTCATTTGAAAGAAAATTAGTTTTGAAAATATGTATATTACCCCACGCAAGTACAGCGTACAGCAAAGAGCTCAGAATCTTACACTGCCAAATCAGCCACCTCTATGAATTCTGGGGAACGGAAATATTCGGAAGTAAAGACTAGATATAATACCAGACAAAATGAAAGGAAGAAATAAAGAATATTTTGCAAGGAAAAACTAAGGAGCTTGGAATATACAAGATATGCGTACTAAACAGAAGAAGGTCCTCACGGAAATTGAGAAATCGAAGACCGACATAGTAATTTTAAGTGAAACTAGAAAGAGACGAAAAATATTAGCATATTTGGAGTGGAGTAAGCAAAAAACGTAAATGGCGAGCGACTAATTGCTGATGACCTGGTCCTCATAGCCGATCGACTGGATGATGTCATCAAAATGTTAAAAGATCTGAACGAAGTGTCAAAGGAAGTAGGACTCAAAATAAATTACTCCAAAACCCAAATAATGACAAGTCTCGTGCTCGGCGAGGGCATATACATAGATGGTATCAGAGTGGAGGAAACTACATCTTTCAAATACCTTGGACATGAGATTTCCATCGGCAAAGACAATCAAATCCACAAAATCCTTCGAAGAATGGGACTTACATGGTCTGCCTACGGGAATTTCAAATATGTGTTTAAGACAGACCTGCCAATTTGTCTGAAGAAAAACCAGTGTGTCCTCCCAGTCCTTACCTACGGCGCGGAAACTCTAACACTGACTAAACAGACAACTAAGAAAATACGTTTATACAACTAGCGATGGAACGATCAATGCTAGAAATCTTTATCAGGGATCACATACCCAACACAGAAATACGCAGAAGAACCAGAGTTATAGATGCCGTGGAAAGAATAGCTGTACTAAAATGGAACTGTGTGGGACACATTGCAAGAACTGCCTACCACAGATGGACAAGAAGAATTCTTGAGTGGAAGCCTAGATCGGAAGCTTTCAGGAATAGAGAACGTCCCCCACCAACTGGATGCAGACAGCACAAGACCGAACACAGTGGAAGCTGTTAAGGTAGGCTTACGTCCAGCAGTAGACTTCGATAAGCTGAATGATAAAGCAAAAAGCGGAGAATTCGCGCTAATAACGAAAAATTGGAAGAATTGGTAGAACGAAGGAATTATAAGGACAGATATGGAAATTTATGGCCAACCAACAGCCATTATAGGTGTATACGCTATGAATGACAATGCTACCAACGAGATGAAAAATTGCTTCTTCGAGTCCATTATAGACCTGCTGACAATGCACATGGTGGTAGACTACCTTACATATTACACGAAGATAAATAAAAAAGTAGCATAATAACAGTACACAGATATGATGGTTGTAAAAAAAGGAAACTTCAAAACAGATCTGTGAAGCAATATAATTAGTAGAAGTATAATGACGTTCTACTAAAACAGGATAGAACATAAATTAGACATAAATAAAGCCGGAACAAATGTACGAGTATTTGAAGAAAACACTAGTTGACGCACCGAAAGAGACTCTTGGTGTTCTAAATAGAAAATCAAAATATATAGAAAAGTTCTTAAAAGACCCAGAAGACATGATTTAAGGAAAATACACATAGTCAAGGCAAAATACAAACAATTCCATCAAAACAATGGATGGAACATTCTTCCAACCTGCTCCTGAACAAAGAAAACAATATGTAAATTGAGAAGAACGAGAAGAAAACGTAGACATTAATGCCGAAATAACAGAAGAAAATATTAGGAAACCACTTCATAAAGGCAAGAACAACACAGCACTAGGACCAGGAAACCTAAGAATGGAACTTCTTAAATATGGAGAGGATGAAGTTATAAAATATGTACATACCAAAATATTCAACAAAATAGAAACGGGTGGAGATATACCAGAATGGAAAAAATGAAGAAAAGAGACAAGAAGTCACGCTTTAATTATTTAGAGAGGAATGGGCGTTATCCCAGCTGTGACGAAACTATTTTCCAGTGTAATAAAAGCTAAAAAAACGCGGTCGTGGCTCAACATGCGCCTGGCCACTGAGATGGCCCGGGTTCGATTTCCAGGGTAAACAACCGAGGTATCTCTGTCTAGTAAGTCTTCTGTGGAGTAGAAGTGCAAGCACTTCCTTGGTTTGGAGCCCACATTAAGCTGTTGTAGGTTCCCTATGTTTGTAGTACTTGATATACCTATTTCAGACATATGGAGAGAAGACGGGCACTTAGAGAAGAAGAAGAATAAACAGTAAAATAGAAGAGGAAGGAATATACCTACTTATACAACTAAGTTAGGAACAAAGCGGTTTTACAATGATGAGCTTCTGTTTAGATAACATTAACATTGTGAGACAGATAATATAAAAAAAAATAGAGGCAAACAGATAGTTACACGACCATTATAGATCTAGAGAATGCATATGATAATGTACCCAGATGTATATTTGATTAAAAGTCGAGCGATGAGAAGAGCAAACGCAAGGAAAAAGTGGATACAAATAATTAACAAATTATATCACAATGCAAAGGCACAGATAAAAATAGGCAATGAATTAACATCCCCAATAAAAGAAACAAAAGGTCTTAAACAGGTCTGCGGTATAATACCATTACTTTTTAATATATTCACACATCTACCGAAAAAGCCGTGGACACATGGTCTAAAAAATGATGCAACGCTGCACTCCCTTCTTTTCGCTGACGATCAAATAGTGATCGCTCAAGATGAAGAAGATATTGTGAAAATTGAATGCAGAGTTTGAAAAGTGGGGACTGAAAGAAAACTACGTGTATTGGAAGAGAGGCCCGAAGTATTAGAATAGACGACGAAGATATTAAACTACTGAAGGTCTGACGTTCTGTCATTGAGCTACCTTAGCCTTTTAATTACAAATGAAATTATTAAATTCTATGGTCAAATTTGAAGCACATTAGGTGGAACTAATCATATGACTATGACCATATCAATTGAAGCATTACAGTAGCTAGTACATACAGTGAAAAATAATACTTACAGCACAAGTAATACCAAAGAGACAATTTAAGTATTTGACAGCATCAGTTATCTTTATGTAAGCTTCCATCAGTTTAAAAATTGGACTATAATTTACTTTTAGATCTGTAATGCATTTTGAATATTAAACATAGTACAGTATAGTATGGTATTCTTACTATTATTCCTTAATACACTCTGCTTCTTCAAACTGAAAAGATTAAGGTTTTCTAAACGTGATGTATTCGATTCCTTAGAACCTTCAATAAAACCTCTCTTTAGCAGCTTTTTAAATGCATCTTCTTCTAAATGTTTGTTTAGACCTTTGGTCCTTCTTAAAACAGCTCGCACAAAAAACCAATACAGATATTGATCTGCGATCATTATAAAGTAAGCGACGTATAAAGGTGTGTATGATTTGAAGATGAAAATTTTTCGGCTTTTTGCTCCAGCGGTGTTGAAATAGACAAGATTATCTAATGTTAAAACAACAAACGATGTTCCTAATAAGGTGCACATCACTAATATGGATTTGTTTTTAAACGATGACACGTCGACTGCTGGAATTATTGCGTCTACCTAAAATATGGCCGTTTTTATTACATATTTATAAGCAGAAAGAAACAGATTAGTTAGTGTTTAGTAAGAATTGTTTTTTATGACCATATACCCACCATACATATCCACATAGTATATGTACAGGGTGGACCACTTTTGATGGTTTTAGATGGGATGCAGAAATTAGAAAAATAAGAAATAAACAGATAAGTAAAGAACTCAAAGCAAGAGTCGGTTATAGGTAGTTCACAATAGACGGAGAAGAATATGTTTGGGATGACAAAGAGAGAGGAGTGGTAGTAAAACAAACAAAAACTAAATGAACTAATTAAGACGGACACAGCAAGCGATAAGGATACTAATATAAATAAATGCAACAATAAAATTAATTGAGCTACGAATTTAGACAGACGTCTTTGGTACGTGGAACATAAGAGGGTTAAATGGAAAGGAGATGTAACTAGCGCAAGAATTTGAGAAAACAAAATTACAATTTATAACATTGACTGAAAATATGAAAAAAGGCAAAGGCCAACTAATGATTGAAGACCACCTGCTAATTTATAGTGGAGTTCCCGAAGATGGGAGAGCAATGGCTGGGGTGGCATGCATCATTGAGAAAGAATATATAAAATAATTGAGCAATTGGGAAGCAATGTCGGAGAGACTTTATGTTATGACAGTACAATTTAAGGGAATAAGTAAAGCATTCGCTATTATAATAGTTTATGGACCACGGGAAAAAGAAGGAAAAGAAAACAAAGATGACTTCTGGGACGAACTGCAAGTCACGCTCAATAACAGTAAAGAGGCCACCTACTTAATTGGGGTCTTCAATGCAAGAGTGGGAAATAAAACCAAAGGGTGTAACGGGGTTATTGGTGTTCACGGCGAAGAAACAAAAAGTGACAATCGACAAAGATTGATCGATTTGAAAATTATGAATACCTTCCTTGACTCTAAATGAATAGCCCAAAAACACAAGAGAAGAACCTAACAAAGGTGAGAGATCGATCATAGACTACGTAATTACCGAAAAGGAAAATTTTACAAAGATACGAATGTAAGAGTCAGGAGAGGCGTAGAGATTGGAAGTGACCACTATCTCCTAGTAGCGAAAGGGAAACCATATGGAGAACAGAAGAAGAATGCAGAAATAAAGGAGAAAAGTGCTGAAAGGATAAGGACTTTAAGAAAATATAAACTCAAAGACCCGGAAGTCAGTACAGAATATAAAATGAAAATTTACAAGGAAATCAAAAATAGTAGAAGAACGCTAGAAACCTACGATGTAGAAGAATTATGGGCATCCTTTAAAGAAATAATCATTAAACTAGCAACTGAAGTATGCGGCACAAGCTGCAGAAGTAATAGTCGAAAACACACATCCTGGTGGAACGAGCACATTAAAGAAAATAAAAGATTATGGAAATATTATATGAGCGGTAAAACAACAGAGCAGTTCAAGCAAAAATGACAGCATGGAAGAAATTTGGACACCGAATGGAATCAAATAACAAGAACAATCAAAAATTATTTTGCAAGGTCCTAAAAACATTGAAGAAGGGAAAACAACCCCCCTCTAAAGCAAATTAAAGGTAAAAACGGAGAAATACTTAACGAAGAAAGAGATATTATAGCAAGGCGGGAAGAATACTTTGAAGAGCTCCCTAAAGAGAAACCAACAGTACAAATATGAGAGGACAAGCACAGACACGAAACAGAAGATGACATAGTAGGAACAACTACAGAAGAGCTACAAGAAGCCGTTAGAAGATTAAAAGAGGGAAAAGCAGAAGGTCCTGACAAGATATCACCAGAATTGCTAAAACACATGGTAGAAGCGGGATTGGACTTGTTACTCCGAGCTTTCAACTTAGTGCTTAGGCACAGGACCATTCCTGAAGATAGGAAGACTGTTATCATCGTACCCATATATGAAAAGAGGGACAGTAAAAACTGCGACAATTATAGAGGCATCTTACTACTTGGCGTCTCTATTAAACTTTTTGAAAGAATTCTAGAAAATAAATAAAGGACCCTAGAGCGGATTCAGGCCGGGCTACAGCAGGTTACAGAAAATATGATACAATAAAGCAGCATATGCAAATATGCTTCATAGATCTATCGAAATATTTCGATAAAGTACCAAGAAACAAGATCTGGGAAAGTTTAGATAAACGGGGAGTGCCGGACTATTTAATCAAGACGATAAAAGGAATGTACGCGGAAACCAAGAACTATGTAAGAACAGGGAACGCAGAATTTAATCAATTCACGACAGCAGAAGGTGTCAGACAGGTAGGAGTACAGAGCCCGCTGCTATTTTTGATACTAATGGACGACATTCTACAAGACTGTACTACGAAACATGAATATAAACACAGATAAGACAAAAATCATGGTAATCTCCAGAGACCAAAAACAAGCTTCAATAAGATTAGACAACTAGGTGGTGGAACAAGTCGACTGTTTTCAGTACCTCGGCTCAAATGTTGAGGAAACAGGGAAATATGAATCAGACATAAATAGTAGGATATGTAAGGCAGGATAGGTGTCCAAGCGTTAAAAAGAGGATTTATCAACAAGAAGGAAGCCTCTAAGAAGACCAAACTAACAGTGCACAAGATGATTTACGCACCCATTTTAACCTATGGCTGCGAATCGTGGGTGCTCGCCGAAAGACAGAAAAAGAGACTGCAGGCCGCGAAAATGAAATTCCCTAGGAGAATTGAAGGGTGTAACTGTGGTGACTTCTCTAGTTGTATTTTTCAACTGGGGTTAATTATTTACTTTAAATATAAAACTAGACAAACCACACTTTGTATCTGAGGTTTGTATGAGTCCCAATTACTCGCTATTTAAATTATCGAAAATGGTGGAAGGGAAGATAAACTTCTCTCCTGTGTAGTGAAAATTCTTTCGTCTTTTATACTTAAATTGACAAAAGAATGTAAATTTTTTCGTTTCTTAGAAGACAGGAGATAATAGCTCGTGTTCACACCTCACGTTTAAATTTAAAGTCAGGTTTAATTACCACGGCAATATAATGTCTCCCTTTTGAACACATTACACATTTACATTTACTTCAAACATCCCCTACTTGAAGACGCTTTTTAGAATATATCTTATAGGTTTTTTGCAAGGGGACACAATGCACCATTCTTAGATTTATGTTGTATTTGTAAAAAAAACAGCCTCTTCCCAAAAGCATTTTTAATTAAAAAGAAACAAACAAAGTTACTTACATCATTTAAAGTCTGAATGAATTTCCTAAACGTCGAAAATTTGAATGGAGCCAAAAAAATTCCACAGAAAACAACAAGAATTACAGTGGTTACATCAACGAATGTTACAAACACATCAGAGTTTGTTCTAACTCTAATCGATTTATTCTTTTCAGAGGATACGTCTCTCATAAATCCTTCGTAAGTTAAATAAACTATAACAAAATGTGTTAATATTTATTTAACTTAAATTAATAATTTCCTGTAGATGTTGTGTTACTAATGTTATTATTATTATTTTTTAATATTTAAAGTTGCAAAGTAAATTATTCTCCAAAAGCAAAATTTATTGAATTAAAAAAAATTATTAATACCGTCGAAGTGTGCACCTAATTCACTCACTTGTAATCATTCCAAAAGCGTAGCTGTAAATTAAATACAATAAAGAAGGCTTGTACCATATCTGATTTCCATTTCTGTATATTTTTATAGGTAAGAGTCCAAACAACCTAGTAACCGTTATGGTAGGCATACAGATTTCATATACTTCCTCCGATATTGCTACCTTTTGGTTCCAGGACATTTTCATCTTTTTCCAAAAAGCTTTCATGTTTGTCATGCTTTTTAATTAAACTGTTTGCTTTTTGATTCAACTTCCTAATATTAAAACATTAAATAAACTGTATTTAAAATACTTGTAAATAAACATTAGGCAGGTGTGAAAAATAGTATATTTACTCATCTTCTAAAATATTCAAAAGGTATTAATCCCAAGGGTCCTATCAGTGGACAATTTTTTACGCTTTAATAATCTACATATCTGAAATATATTCTAATGGTTTTGTGATGTGAAATGTCTCATTTATTTACTAGAGCATGTAACGATTTACTTATTGCTATTATTAACTTTCCGTCTACAATTTATTAGTTTGTTATAACTGTTGTATAGGCGAAAGAAATGATTGAGGAGCACGACTGCTGAACTTCTGTACATAAAACAGACTCACAGTGGCGAATACATTTTACCAACATCACATAAGGAGGTCATATACTTGGAAACACGCTGATATGGAACATCGTAATCAAATTAATTCCGTTCTTATAACTCTAAGTGGAAAACGTTATTCAAGTAGGTAGGTACTCGAAGACCTATCCTGAGTTGACCTATAAGAGTTATTTTTCACGAATTGTCACAGGCGAGACTTGGGTGTTCTATTAGGATCCTCCCACGAAGCAGGAGTCGATGCAAAGATGTATAAGGGCTGTCCAACTCCAAAAAGGCGAAAACTCAGTCGTCTTCTGGAAATTTGATGGCGACCATTTTCTGGGACTGCGAGGGAATGTTGCTTATTGAATATATGGAAAAAGGGTCCACAATTAATGGAGAAGTTTACGGAAGGATGATTCAAAACCTGAGAGAAAAGCGTCCGAATTCATGAAAACCAAAACTTTGCTGTTGCATGACAACTACAGGGTCCACTAGGCTCGCACAGTTCTAGCCATTATGGATTCACTGAGTTACAACATCCATCCTATAGCCCTGATTTAGCGTCCTGCGACTTCTTTTTGTTCAAACATCTGTAGGAAGACCTCAGCGGCCGAAAAATTTCCTCAGATAATGAGTTGAAAGCTGCTGTTGCGTCATTTTTTGAGGTGCAAACAAAATATTTTTTATTTATGGAATGAAACAACTCGAGGAACGCTGGACTAAGCGTATTAGTTTAGACAGTAATTATGTAGAAAATTAAATTTTTTTAAAGCTCTGCGAGTTGTGCTTCGTAGCTAGGTAGATATAACTTTAAAAAACACTCGCGCATAACAGGTGACCAAAACTTAGAAGTGTTAATTGTACATTTAAATTGACTGACTTATATTTAAAAATTGCTTAGATGTGATTTAATTTAAGATATACCCTTGATCAACCCCCTGTCCAGGATTAAAAGGCTTTTAGAACGCCCGTTATTTCGTTAATATCGACTCCTCCAACTAAGCTACGATTATCAGTGCCGTATCTAGGCAATTTTGCGCCCTGGGCAAACTTGATTCCTTGCGCCCACCGTCGCCCCGGATCTTAATTATTTCTTATCCAAAAATTTTATTAATAAGGATTGTAGGATTATCTGAAAAAACATGTACGAAAGAGTCTGAATTTGCGCCCCCTCTGAGTTTGCACCCTGGGGAGGTGCCCCTATGGCCCTGCCCTAGATACGGCACTGACGATTATAACACAGCCAGATAGATGCTTGCTGGTGGTTTTGTACTGCCCCTTGAGATTATGCAGCACACACTTCGTTTTAATAGTATCCTATATCTTAGTGCTATATGTAAACTGGAATAAGTGTGGTGCCTAACCGAAAGGTGTAGGTTACTAAGTACAACACATCTATTATAGCTGGAGATGCAGCTTGGACACATTTGAATTTTAACTGTAATACAAACTAAATTAAAATTAATACAGTTTACATCTTTGTCAAATATTACATAAATAATCTTATTTTCCCTTAAATTAATTTGAAACGCAAAATGAGCACAATCTCATAGATAAATTATTTGATTGCGCCCACTAAACTAAACAAAATAGACGTTAAAATATATTCTTAAACCGTTTATTACGTAGTATAGCTGTAACACATACAATTTTTGTATTACTTTAAAAGTTAAAACAGGTATTAAGTACTCATTCTATAATCTCCTTAAGTAAATTTATAACTTCTCCGAATTTGCAAACTGAAGCAATATTACCAAATATGTAGTAACAACGCCCAGTAACTAAAACAAAGTATTTTTAAAACAGAAATTCCTAGTGTAAAATTTTGCATTACATACTGACGAGAGTAGGGAACGATTTATGGTTGTTAATCCACTTGCTGTAAATTCGATTTTACGATAAAAAAGGGTAATTGAAAAATTTCTTAGCTGAAAATTATAGCAATTATGGATAAGAATTTTTTTTTACATTTTTACACTTGAAAATCGTAATTACAATTACTTTAGAGTTTTATACATACATCTGATTTAATCTCCTCGTTGATATCTAATGAGAAAAACAGATTACAAACTAGCTGCTTGGTTTTTTGAACCTGAAATGTGCCATAATAATTATTTGTATATCTATGCTGCGAAATGACTGTTTAGTAACTGAGGGATTCATTTGCTTCCGAAAGGGTAATTACAGAAACTTTATATTTATACAAAATCATAATATATATTAGAGATTTTTAGTAATTACCAAAATGTTTACCAATTACCAACTTTGTTTTCATGGTGGATTTAATAAACAACTGCTTAGTAGATAGACACAACCACTCTCTTTCAAACGCCACAAGAATTTTTTTTCAAAATGCAAATTATTCCAGAAAAACTGGAAATAATGTTCTAGAAAAATCGGTTTAAATGACCCATTTACGCTACACTAGACTAGGCAACACAAACAGCACAGTCACAACGGCTTTAAATCCGAACTTTCCACAAACTTGACAAGGAGATTACAATTTAAATACACAGAAACTCGTAGTTTTGTTTGTGCCATATCTTTTACAGCCATACCACAAATAACTATGTAAATATGCAAATTTTCAAATATGAATCTTACGCAATTCTTGACCTCTAACCTCAACTCGTTTTTGACGTTCTGCTAAACGCGCCTTCTTATGACTTTTTGATTTTTTAAGTAGTTATGCAACTTTAGATACGTCAAATAGAAATTGACTGTACATGTAAATGCCAGCCTTAATAATAAAATACATAGTAATACTTGATTTGAGGTTAAAAGGTTGTACTACAGTTAGGGACAGGGCTTTGTTACAGGTGTCTCAATTTATAGGACTGACAAAGCGTAGAAAAAGTTGCAGTTTCAGTTTGTTATAAATTATTTGTGTATGCCATTTGAAACCGAAAGTTGCTAGCTTCAAATGTCGTTTATATTCATTGAATAAAGTCTGATGATTTATTGCTCTACTGCGTTTTTCATGCCCACAATTTCGATCAATAACTTGTAAAAATATATTCACCTCAAGCTGACAACTATAGCAAGGTTGTGTAAGAAACAACAACCGAACAACATGAACGGAGCACCATATTGCCATCACCGATATATACAGTGGATCCTTTCTGACATTGTGCAGTTCTAAAATCAGCAAATAAGGTGTTTCTATAAGATGCCATAATATACCTACAACAGTTGCCTAAAGAGACAAAGGTAACAATATACTAAACATAAAAACTCACAATGTTAATCAGACCATAAATTTCGTTTAGCATATCTGCAGCATCGCAAAGGGTTATGTAAATCTTTGATAAGTTGTATATGTAGCTTCCTGATTTTTTCTTGTCTGAAATACATTTTTATGTTGTTAGTAGTTAGTACGTTGAAATACATTAAAAATTAAAATTTGACAAATTAAATTCACTCAAATATCAGGGAAGGTTAAGAAACAAAATTAAAGTACAATACTTAACCATTAATTGTTTTAGTGCACATTTTTATGTTTTTATGATTTCCACTTATAGCGTTAATAATATAATTTTTATCATCCGGATGAAGCTCGATTGTATTTCCGGAAACAACATAAAAGGTATTATTAGAATTCTTAGCGACCATTTCTTTAGTTTTATTCAATAAGTTATTAACAACCAATTCCGTGTTCAATCGTTTTAACCTTAGGAAAATCGAATGGCCCCAAAACCAAAATTGGTACTGATTCATTAGAAGAACGTAGTATGACAAGTAAAATGGGAAGTAACGCTTCAAAATGATACTTTTGTCACTATGTTCATTGCCGACTCTGTAGTAGTACATTAAACAATCTGCCACCGAAATAAATGAAGTTATAAACACTCCCACAATTATTACTAATATTGATGTATTTTTGGTTGATTTCGTATCACTTTCAGAAATTACTGAATCCACCTGGATATAAAATATAACGTGAGACAAGTTAACTTTGGATTTGTGAAACTTTACCTGATTCAAACATTCGATAAATTTAAAAATGTCGGGGGTGCGTAAAATATTTGCAAGAACTCCGAAAATAATTACCAGTTGCAAAACTGAAATGTCACAAAAAGCCACGTACATATCTGTTTGCGTTTTTACTTTTACTGAAGTTGATTTGTCGCACATGATGTCTTCCAAAACTCCTCGGTAAGACATAATAGCTGCAAAGAATGGTAGACAAAATTTAGAAGCTGTAATTTTTGTTGATATTTCTAACAGAGTTGGATTGGGTGAAGATTTTCCAAAAAAGGGGCAGCAATCTTTCTTATAACTAATTAAAAATTTGCGATCTAAGGAAAAATAATTGTATAAAAATTCAAGATCTGAACCAGCATTCTTGAATTGGAGAATTGGTCTTCCACGTCTTTTCTTGACATACATATTTTAATTAACTCTTTGTATGACGTATCCCATTTTGAGGAGGTCACACCATACAAGACTTTTTGATTTTATTTGTCATGACAATCACATTTATAATCCTTGATAGTTCTGTTTCAGTTCCAATAAATGATCTGAGTAATTCGTATATTTGCTATGTTCTCCTTTTTATCGGTGCCTTTAGATGCCCAGCACTTTCAATAATTTTTCATTCGACCCAGCCTAAGCTAATATACAAAGTTTCCAGATAGGTAATGCAATTTTACTTTATTCTTGCTATATTTACTATATGTATCGGTATTCCATTCGACCATTTCTAACTATCCTTGGCGACTAGTATTATTAACCTTAGATCTACCAACTACGTGGCTTACCGTCTTTCAAGAGTTAGCATTCGGTTTTTACGTTGCCAAGCAAATAATTGTTTTGTTTGCCTTTGAATACCGTTATCTTGCTTCTTTATTAGTATGTTTCTCCTTGATCCAATTCTCTTATTCATCCCGTTGGCCACCTATGCATACCTCTGCTCTGATGCCCTCTTTCTACGTAGGTGCATCATCACCAACAATAATAACCACACCAACAGCTAGAAATAAAGCAATCATCGTCCATTCGAAAATTGCCGAGTACAAGACGTTTTGTTATCGTTTATTAGAACGGATCGGATGTAACATTTTTGGATTCAACCGTTGTACATGGCTCGTCCATCTTGGGCCATGTACAGAGGAACCAAAGTCGCCCATACTAGATGTCTTCAAATAGCTGGTCAACCGAAATCTTTGGAGCTCGCTTGGAAATCCTATAGGGGTTCCATTTACCAGCTGGAGGTACGAGATAAGCCCGAGTATGTATTTCATACAACGGTAAGGAGGCAAGGAGGATTTCCAGGTGAAGGTCGTAGGGTTCCCTTTGGTGGCACAAAATTCACTACCTTTTCTTTTAAGACATTTTAGACGAATATCGTGAATCTATTGAAGATATCCGCTCCAATTAATTCCTCTTGTTATGGTTCTGTTCAAATTCTTGATCGATGTTCTTGAATCGGTCTGCCATCTCTTTCCTTGGCATGTATTTTTTAATTAATTAGGTCTCTGTATGACGGATTCTCTTTTGAGGACACCTTTATCTTTTTGTTGGTTCCAACAATTTTACATTCATTCCAGCGTATGTTAAAATACAACGTTTCTAGATAGGTAATACATCTCACTTTTAATTTTCGTCTTGCCATACTTACTATAGGTAGGCAGACCTTAGGTCCTAGTGCGCTAGGTCTTCCAATACTGGCTTACTGTCTTTCAAGTCTTATGCTGCCATGCAACATTTTGTTATTCACCTGTGTTTCTTGCTCCTTTCTGAGTATGTCTAATTCCTCTTGCTATGGTTCTGTTCAAATTCTAGGTTGTAGAAGAAACAATTCTAACATTGGTAACTCTTTTCCTCTCTATTGTTGCGCAGTTCATATAGATATATGCAGAGATATTTGCTATTGTTTACAGCAGTGGCACTTGTTTTCCTCCGACAGATCAAACAACCTTTTGTGTTGGTAGTAGTTAGATAAGCTAATGGTGCAATCCACTTTACCTCCAACTGGTTGTTCTCATGTTGAAAAAGTTTAAGTTGCCCTAGTTATAGCAGACCTATTGCTAGTCTCCCCACATTTAGCCATATCTCTTTTCTACCACTACATCTAATCCTTCGTATTTCAAGTGAGATCCTGGGCGAAATTTTTCTCGGTTCTGTAAGATAATGGAGTTTTCTCATTGATACCATCGTATATGGTATATGCTGTGGCGATGCTGTAAGCAATAGGCACTGCATACTGTCTATAGAAAGCGACTGTTTCAAGACTGCCCTTGTAAGAAACCAGTAAAGACCTGTGGTTCAAGCTTCATTTGGATTTGGAGACTACATCTTCTTCGTTTTCTAACCTCGTTAACTTTCGGAACAACCAACATCCTTTTGCCTCACTATATTACTAGAAATTATTGGTAGTAGACTGATGGGTCTATGGGATTTTGTTTCATTAAGAGGTTTGCCAGACTTAAGTATTAAAATTATTTGTGCATTCTTCTACTGGATCGGGAAAAATATTGTACGTAATTAAAAATGCGCCCTGTAATTAAATCGTAGCTGGACGCATTTTATTGTACAAGTTTATTGGTATCAATTCTCGGACTTCACCGAGAGAGATGGGTCTTATTGGAGTGGTGTATAGAGATGTCTTCATCTAATTGTCCCTCTGGTGATACTCGTTGGAAGACTTCTTCCAGAAATTTCGCGATTGTTTTTGATTTTTTGTGGTCATTACGTGCCCACGAACCATTTCCTTTTTTTAGAACGAATTTTGCCTTTGAGCATAACGCCTAGCAACCTCCGAGAGCATTGGTTTATCAGGTGATTCTCAGAAACAATTCTACGAATAGCATTTCTGTTGAGCTGAGCTGTCTTTCCCCAGTTTAATCCTTAACCCAACACTCATGTTCATATATGTATTTTATTGTTAAAGATGTCCAGTTAATAAGAGTAAGTGGTACTCTGTTGTATGCTTTTCCAAAATATATAAACGAAAGGCGGGGAACACTTTCTTACTTTCTGTATTTCTTTTGTACTGTCCTAGTAAGGTAGCTTTAGCTTTTTTCTTTTCCAACAATTTCAGTTAGTTTCATATATCCTTTTTTTCATAAATTCTAAATGTTTTCGGATATATTAGCTGCTAACCATTATCTGAGTTTGGTGCCAATTATGTTTTCAACCCCGTGCATGGCTGCCGGAGAGGATATTCTATTATGTAAAATAACCTAAAAATCTTTGGATTCTTACGAAATTGAAGCCTTTAAAATGTTTTCTGAAGTATTTACAACCAGTTTTCACATGGCAAAGAAAGCCTTGGACTATCTCGTTGTTTTTATATGTTGTTTTTTATATGTGTTCTCCAGCTCCGTGTTTGTGAATGTTCGACTAATTTTAAGGCAATGTTCTGCCTCGCCTCTGTCTTTCCACGTTTCCTGATGATTCCACCAATATATTCCTGCGATATTTCTATTATATAAACGCTCTTCGTTCATACTCTTTCATTAGTGTAATATGCTTTTGGTGTTAATTTTTTCGGTTTTTCTGTTGTGTTAAATTCCTTTTACCATTTCTTTACCGTTCTTTCCCTTGTTGGTTTTAGTAGAATTCTTTACTTGTTGCTCTCTTTATATAATCGTTTGCCTGAATTTCTGTTGCTTTGTCTTTCTGTAAATTTTTAAAGCCTTTTCCTTTGATTTGCTGTTAAGCGAATTTATATCACCACCTTTTTGGTCTTTTTTGCCAAGACTATTCCATGGATGGTTACTGCCTGTTGAGTTGGATTCCAAATATGATTTAGTAGTTTAAATCAACTTACTGCCAATTCTCACTAAGACCTGAAATAGCATTTAACGCCAATGTTTGAAGCTTCATCTCCCAAACTGGATTACACTTTATTGTCGGTTCTACTTTCTTGTTTGTTAATTTCTTTCCCGTGAATCCAGTCACTTAGTAGGAGATAGGAGATATGCTAGATTATCATGGAAAAATTAATCTGTATTTATGATATTATTCAAATGAAAAATTCATCATATTTACTATCTTTGAATTTATAAATAAAATTTCTTTTGGTTATTTATAAAATTTAAACAATTTTCAAAGAAAAGCAGATTTCCTAAATTTTCCCGAAATTTTATATTTGCTTTACTGACCCAGTCCACCTCTGTTTCTTTACGCTGTTGCTTACTTACGTATAATCATCCCTAAAAAGAGGCTGTAAACAATGTATAAGCGCGACCTTCTTAAATATAACTTATTTCCTTCTCTGTACACTTTCAGAGGAAAAGTTCCAAAAATTCGGCACGCTATCATAGTCGGTCCAGAGGTTTCGTAAATTTGCTCTGAAATAGGAACCTCCGCTTCCCAAAACATTTCGGAAGCTACTAGATTCGTGTTTATCTTCCGTGTTATATGGCAAATGTATTTTTCTTTAAATGTGTTTGCATAATACACTCAATAACCGTAGTTCCATTAGCTTTACTTACAGTGGTGGGGGATTTGGGTGGTTTTAAATAATTCAATTTAAATTGATTATTAATGGAAACATTCCCAAGTCCCTTAAATCTGTGTCACCTTGCTATTTCACTGCGCTACTGGGTATTTGTTATGATAAATGGTTATTACAGTAATTTTAGATTATTGATTTTTTGAGAAGTATGCTGTCATATAGTGTTTATGAAATGTGTAAGGTAGGTAATCGAATTTCTATTGTATGTGTGTATACAATACATATTATATGCAGTACGTATTTGCTTAATAAAATCCAAACATGTTTTGATGAGGTGAAAGGTTTGTTGTGCTTTAGGTAATATTAAACATTCTATAAATATGAGATTGTTAAATATTTTATGTTCTTAAGACTTGTTGATCTTTTCTTTCATTTTTTCATTTTACCAGTTCGTGTTTTTGGTATTTTACTGCTTAGTTGAAGTTTTTTTTTTAGTGGTTTTTAAAGTATTTTAAGCTAGAAAGAAATTTTCTGAAATCATAAATCATTATTTTCGAATAAACTACCTTTTCTTCTCTTTCTAACTTCTATACATACATAAGCTCCAATCGCTTCTTCGCCCTCTAGCGTTTTGTTTACCCAGCTATTTTTCTCAGTACGCTCATTTCTATAACTTTCATCTGGTGTTCACTTTTTGATGTTTGTGGTTTTGTTTCTGTTGCGTATGTTAGTATCGGTCTTATTGTGCTTTAATATACATCCTATCCGGAAATTTGTTCGAGAGAAATTTGTTCGACGGTAATTTGTTCGAGGTCATTTGTTCGAACGGTAATTTGTTCGAACGGTAATTTGTTCGAACGGAAAAATATTCGATAGGGAATTTGTTCGAACGGAAATTTTTTCGAATCGAACATTTCCTAGTGGGTGTTCGAAAAATATTATCTTTAACAATTTTGAATATTTATCTAAAGAAAATAGATTTACCATCGCGTAAACAATTCTTAAGTTAGTTATGTGCAAGGAAAGTGATTAGTATTTCATTAGCGATAATTATCTAAAGAAAATAGATTTATCATCGCGTAAACAATTCTTAAGTTAGTTATGTGCAAGAAAAGTGGTTAGTATTTCATTAGCGATCCCTGGTTTAAATGATTACTTTACTTAACTCAAAATAATCTTTTAAGACGCTGCTTGGAATGTAACTAACCATAATTAGGGTGAGGATCATTATTATAATAATCCGATCCCCATTATCTCAAGGTTACCATTGTGATTCCCTGAAAAATAAAAGTACTGATATTACCCCACTCCATTCAGCCACCATATAAACATTTGCTCAAGTGTTTCTAAATCATTCTAGTTTTTCTGTTTGATCACGTTGTGTATCTTCTCTTTCGAATATTTTTCCTTTAGAACATTTTTCCATTCAAACAAATTACTGTTCGAACAAATTACCGTTCGAACAAGTTACCGTTCGAACAAATTACCTCGAACAAATTACCGTCGAACAAATTTCTTTCGAACAAATTTCCGGGATTCAATATGTTATTTCATCTGTTTGTTCTAATTTCTGTTGTCAATTTTAGGCTTGTGTTCAATAAATTTGTTTCTCCATAATTTCCTTTTGTCTATACTGTAGGTACGCCGTATGTTTTTCCTTAGATGGTGGTTTTACTTCGCTGCAGAATGATGGTGTCTTCCGACTGCTTTGTTCCCAAAACTTCTTATGCTGCATTAGCTACGTTACTTTCTATTTTCGTCCATACTTCGGCTATCTAGTAATTCATTTTGTTTTTTTATATTTTTCTTACCAAACTTATTTTACATATATAAGTATATAACAATTTAGTCATATCGTTATGTAGGGGTTCTTTTTTGTTCTTAATTTTCCCAAGCTAGGCTGTGGTCAATGCCTATACCAGCGGATATAATATAATAACCTATGTTATTTAAATGGGAAAAAGCAGGCTCCTTGGGGCACCCCTTAACGACGGAATTGAGAGGTCTGGTAAATCTTAAAATTACTTTTTATCTTTTTAGAATCGATTTGGGGGGTGACCCGGTCAAAATTTGTTTCAACCATAATTAAGGGCCACCCTAATGATACATGTATTAATTGATTTGTCAAATTTTACGTTTACTTTAAAAATGAAAGTGTTGCAATAATGGTTTTTTAGAATAAGCTAGAAAAGTAGGTCAAAGCAAATTTAAGTGTAACGGGTGCGTATCGGGAAGCCGTTTATTTAAATCATGGTTTGTTTTTTGCATTTTTTAAAAATGTTAAACTAGTTTTTTGAATTCCTGGCCTTTGCAAACATCTTACATTGTATAAAATACATAGATTTAATACTCTACCAGGTATACAGCCGGTAATTAACGATTATCGACGAATAAAAAAAATCTGCTTCTTATCTTATCCAGTTTGTTAACAGTCTGCCTCTGTTCGTTTTCTCCGACGGGATCCATTGCACTACTTTCTTTGGCCACACTTTCCTGACATTCTTTCAACGAGCTCATACTACCTTAATGTCCGGTTTCCCAAGTTTCTTGTATTTGATGACTTATGTACATTTCTTCCCAAATTCTGCATATCGTTCTTCTCATAAAGTCTAATTTATTCTACTGTTCCAATTTTATTTCCGATTGTTTCTGTAAGCACCCATGGTTCTCCTCCATATACGATAATACTCTCACAGCGCTGTTAAATATCTGTTGTTCGATTCCGTTCATTAGTTGCTGTTTTTTCAGCATCTTCTATATTACTATTCCAGTATCTGATGTTATCTCTCCTAGATATTTAACATTTGTGGTGTGGTGGATTTCTACATTATCTACGTTAATACTATTATTTTCTAGTCCCATATATTTTCTCTTATCAAAATAAATTTTAAGCTCATGTATTTGACATTCTTTTTTTAATTTTCTTGTAATGTGTACTAGATCCTTTTTACTGTCAGCAAATATGAGCATGTTGTCAGTAAATAGTTTAATACATCGTTTTTATTCTATTTCCCTTATTTGCACACTTTTTGAGCCAGTTTCCTAAACTCTTGTCTAAGTATACAATTATACAGGAGGGGCGATAAAGTACTGTTTCAATCCTTTTGTTACTGAAATTTTCTGAGCGATCTATTTTACAAATTTTATTTTACAGTAATTGTGTATAATTGTTTCGCCATAATTCTGTATTTTGCTTCTATGTGCACTCGTCTCATTGTTCGCCATATTTTGTTCCTACAGACATTATCATATGCTTGTTCGAGGTCTATGAATAATATAAATGTGTTTCCATCTTTTTGTATTTGTGTTTCTCCATTATTTGTCTCAAACAAAATATCTTATCCAGGCAGGACTACTTTGTACTTCATTCAAGTCGTTCAATTTTCTCTCTATATTTTTCAATCAATTGAAATAACTTAGCCAATGTTAAATTTAATTTGGTCCCGCAGATATGTTATTTTTTGTTTCTCTTAGTGCTTCTTCTATTTCTGTTAGACTTATTTCAATCTGCATATTATTATATTAGAATATCATTCTCTTGCTGTATGTGCTCATCTCTTGTTGCTTGCAGGAATTGTTCATAATGGTTCTTCCACTCTGTTGGCGGTATCATTGATATATGTGACTTTTGTTTGTTATTGTCCCGGATACTTTAGTTTTCCAGCCTTCTCTTCAGTTTGCATCTATCGAGATCACAGTTGCTGTGGATGTTACATTTTATGGATTCTAAACATCTTGTATTCTTTTTGAAGCTTTTTTAATTAGAATCTACTCCCTTTTAAAGGATGCAAATTAAAGATCAATGACATGAAAATAATAAAAGTATATAATTTCACATATAACTTAAATTCCACAGCAACCACGATTAAAGGACTTTTTGATCATACTATGTATATTTATGTATATTTACACGTATTTTCCCAGAATTCATTTACCTCTTGTCTTGTTTATACTTTCGTTTTACCGTTTGTCTTCTTATATTCTTCTTTGACTGTATTGTTTCTATTTGATAGTCATTTTTTGTACGTCTTTTTCTTCTCATTGATGGAATCCTTTGGTTCTTCACTAATAGGAAGATCTTATCGTATCAGTTTCTTTCATACTCCTAATACGTCTTGGGCCGTTGTGTGAATGAGTTGTGTTCATATGTTTTCTATATTTAAGTGTAGTTGGTTATCCTTTGAAACAATTTCTTCACTCTCTCTTGTTGTCATAATTCCACCTTGTAAGCTGGCACTTTACCTTTTTGTAACTCTTCATTGGCTATCTCATTATACGAGCCCAACGTCAATGAAATTCGTACAGCTTTATCTTTCGTTACACCTACACCTTTAGAATGCTAAAAAGCGACTCTTTACAACGATAGTCTGAAAAATTTATATTCAGCATAAAAGTTTGATTTGTTGCTTAAAAATAGGTATTCTTATTTTGCTGAATTTTAATAATTGATAGGAATAAAATTAAAATCAAATCTAGACATACAGTTCAATGAAATTCGTACACCTATTATCCGAGTTCACTCAAATTCGTACACTTTTAGGGATCTAATTTAGTATTCATCTAATTGCTAGGTTTTTAATTGTTAGCGTGTTTGTTTACAACATATACGAGCCCTAAATGAATGCAATCATAGTTTTACAAGTTTTTTTACCTTAAACATATAATAAGTAATTTGTTAAGAAAGAGCTACTCAAACAAATTTAATAAAAACGGATTTGCAACATATGAACTGAATTTATTGACTTTTGATTTACATGAAACTAAACATACTTGTTGAGGTTTTTATTAAAAATTTGGTGGCCAAACAGAATATCAAATGTTGAATTATGGAGAAGATGTTAATACCGAAATTTGAAGGAGATTCAGATAGTTGCGGCATGCTCCGAGGAAAGTCATGGATACTCCAAGTCATATTGCGTTGGAGTGGAACCCACAAGGTGGAAGAGCCAGAGGATACCCTCGTATTACATGGAAAATGGCAGTAAAAGAAGAATGTGGGAAACCATCAGACGGTTACGTGTAATTGCCCAAGACAAGAGTGGAAACGATTCGTAAACCGTTTGCAGTAAAATGTTATATATAAATAAGTAAATAACCCCACAGTAAAATGTTTATTATATTTTTGTAAATAACCCTATATCCCCAAAGGGGAATAATGGGATTTAATGATAATATGTAATAATAAACATACTAGATGTTTCATAGTTAGGAAACCCCCATTATTTACAGTATCTATGTACCTATGTACATCTTTAGGTAGTATTGCGTGGCATCGCCTTTATTTGCAATTACTGTTCTTAGACGCTTGTTTATGCTTCCTATTCGTTCTTGGCCCGGCTGTGCAATGACAGAATTCCAGATTTTGGTTATTTTTCCTTTAAGAAGAGTTTTCGTACTAGGACGACCTTTACGTAGAACCCTTTTGATAATTCCCCAAAGGTTTTCAATGAGGTTCATATCGGGACTAGATGACGGCCAGTCCAAAACATTAATGCTGTGATTTTATAGCCACTGCAACTTGCCCCATCTCGTTGAAAAATAATGTCTTTATCAGTATATAGCTTTTTCATGGACGGTAGAACATGATTCTTAAGAATACTTTGATATTTCGCGGCATTAACAACACCGTCTCAAAAATGAAGGGTTCCCACAACATTGGCACTTACGTAACCCCCATACCATTATTCCATCAGTAAATTTAATTGTTTTCAGGGTGAAAGACTTCAAATTTATTGTGAATAACTCTACCGCGGTAAATACGTAGCAACTGGATGAATACTAGACCAGATTCCTAAGTGTACGAATTTGAGTGAACTCGAAAATTAGATGTACGAATTTCATTGAACCGTATGTCTAGATTTAATTTTAATTTTATTGGTACTAGCTATTAAAATTCAGCAAAATAAGAATACCTATTTTTAAGATAAGAAATCGAAATTCTACAGTAAATATAAATGTTTTAAAATATTCTTGTAAAAAGCCGCTTTTTAGCATTTTATAGGCATAGGTTTAGCGAAAAATACAGGTGTACGAATTTCATTGACGTTGGGCTCGTATATTCCTTTTCTGTATCTATTGTACCTAAATTTTCCCATTATTAAATGAAAAATAAGTCAAAATCTTTGAATTATTACGAAAGGCGTTACGTAAAAATTTTGGCGATGGGAACTCCATTAGAAAGGTGTTTTAGATTTTGAAAAAAATGTTTGAAATTTGGAATTCGTTTTTATTTATTTTTGACTTCCATGGTTATTACTAGATATACGGTTATAATTTGGGGTTAAATTTATTTATGCAATTCAGTTACGAAATGTCAACATTTCGACATTGATTTTAGTTGTGAAAAGTGGTTCATTTTGTAACTAGTTACAAAATATGCTCCCATTTTGTAACTAGTTACAAAAAGATGATTTGAGTTGCGAAAAGTGTTTCATTTTGTAACTAGTTACAAAATATGCTCCCATTTTATCACTCCCATTTTATCACGATGACCCAACTCCTTTTTTAAGAAGATGTGGCATTTACATTTTGTTATCTGAATTGGATAAAATCTTGTATGAAACACGTTGCAAAACATGTCTTTTTATCACCAGGCGTGTTGTTCATCTCGGCTTCGCCTCGACGAACAATTTCACGCCTGGTGATAAAAAGTCCATCATTTTGCGACTCGTTGCATAAATAGCTATTAAATAAGTCAACGCCCGTTTGTAAAAAATGGCTTTAAAGTTGGAAATTTTCAAAAAATCACGTACAACTTAATATTTTACTTTCTGAAAAAATATCGAATTCCCAATACAATAAAGGCTTAAATCAATTGCTATTCCTTGGAATTTTAAGTTCTGTTCACATTTGAGATCGATGGTAGTGATTCATTAAGTGACTGAAAAAATGTACCTTAATAAAAATAAATTAGAAGAAAAATGCAAATTTGTTTGTGTAAACTCGTTTATTAGTAAACCTAAATGTAGCTTATAGGTATTCGAATTATAATAAATTTTTTTATGAATTTTAGAGTTCTACAGCATTTCATTATTTATTATACAGGCTGAATCCTAAATGGCGGATACTACAAGGTGGCGCAAAATCAAGTCCCTGATTTGTTTTTTGTATAACAGTAAAGTTAATTAAAAAACACTCATTTTGTGAACCATAAATATTTATTTGAACTTTGAAATGTTGTTATGCTACACACTAAAAATAGTATCAACCAAATGACTACCGCTAGCATTAATGCAAGAGTGAGCTCTTTTTAGAGCATTTTTCATTACGTTCTCCAACATTTACGGTGGTATGTTGGTGATTTCTTCCCGTATGTTGGCTTTTAATTCTTCTAGATTTTCAGAATTATTCACAAAAACCCGATCTTTGAGATAGCCCCATAAAAAGAAGTCGGGCACCGTTAAATCGGGTGATCTTGGCGGATACACCACATCGCCGTTTTTGGAGATAAGATAATTGACGAATTGTTTACGTAAAAATTTTTTACAATTTCTGCGCGTTCTTGAGGCGTATATCGATTCATAATGGATTTTCTAAGAGTCTACTTTTCAACTGACAAAGAAAATCTGACATGTCAACTAAAAGCAAAATTATAGAGGTTTCTCATAGGGGACTTGATTTTGCACCACCTTGTATTTGCACCATGCGATTCTGCGTTAAAAACCGGACAAAAAATTGTTTTAGGCCAACACGTGAAGTTTTTGAAGAATTATTAATTAAAGTTTTGTAAACTTAGCAAAACTGTGTGTTCAGTCATATTACGTCACCTGCGATATCACCAAATGCAACCCACTTGATTTGAAATAATTGTATTGTACATCGTTGCAACATTTAGGAAAAGCGCGAGCACTGCAAAAATTCCTAACTTCGGATGGAAATTCTAAGTAAACCAAGGGTATGTTGAGTACAATTACAGATTAGTTATTTCTTTTGTTGATTAAACTACAGCTAAAAATCATTATTTCATAAAAATATCACACGACAAGCAAACCAGAATACGACCTAAGGCTGCCACTAACTCCTCATCCAAGAACATTAAATTGGTATAGACCTTTATTGCTTTGTTTTTGATGCAAAATCTGCATCTTTTTTTATTGAATTATAATAAACTAATAGTTCTGATATTGTAAAAGTATTACAAGATAGGTAGTGATCGTGCCCAGTATCTGAAACAAACAAACACTTAACTCACTTTCTTTAGAAAATTGTCGTTATTGTTTAGTGAGAGGATTTATGAAAAGCTCATTCGTATTTGCGGAAAATGTGAACGTAATTTCTGTTAGCATGATAAAACTTCGTCGAGATTAGTAGCTGATATAATAATTGCATTAGGTTGAAAAGATTCAGATATAGAATTTCAAACCAGAATAGATTCGAATTTCCAACATTCTACCATTAAAATTTGTTTTCATCTAATGCTTCAGACTATTGAAGGTCCGAAAGTTTCAGTTTTATAACAAATTTCTTTATATTTAATTGTTTAATAATTTAGAAACTATTAAATCGCCTTCTAAGAAATTAAACGAAAAATGTAGAATGACAGGACAACATTTCACTAAATTAACGAATAAATTAATAATAAACTGCTTACGCCTGTAACAAGAGTACGATTGATTGCCACCAATCCTCCAGCACTAAATTCTAATTTTCCCTGAAGGAGTGTAGTTGCAAAAATTTCTAACTGAAAGTGAAGAATACCACAAATAATTAATAATTTTTTTTGTAATGTAAGAGAGAAAGATAAACATAACAAACAACAGAAAATCCTTACCTCGCACTTTTGATCATCACTGACTACGTTGGAGCCCAACAACTTGCAGACGTAATTTTTCATTTTTTGTACCTAAAATAATTTATGTAATTAACATTTAGGTTTTTTCAAATCTGAATTTTTGAATACTGCTTGTCAGTTTCTCAGTTCTCGTTTAACTTGATCACTTTTATGATTAAAAAATACCTTAGGTACTTTTGCGTAGTTTAAAAATTATTAGATTAAAAATAAGGCAATGCTGTTATACAGGGTGTATCTGAATTCAGGGCTAATAAAGGATGCCAACCGTAACAACTTTTCTTAGATAATATATTGAGATCCTATTTGATAATATAAAGACTAATGATTTGAGTTAAATGCATTAATTTTATTTGTTGAGGTGAGGCTTGATTTGTTGCGTATGTTAATTTTGTATGCAGATTTAATTTAAGTAAATGTGTAAAAATAAGAACATAGCTTGAGAGGATAATGTAATTAGATGTTAAAATGTACATTGCTATACAGGGTGTATCAGAAATAAGTACATTACATTTTTTCAGTTCAGAACTCGTCAAGAACTACAACACTTTTTATTATTTTTTTTTAAATCTCACATGTCATTTATTTTGCATTTTTACCACTCTTAAAATAACGAGTTGTTTATGTATTTTTAAAATAATTAAATACCGCTAAGCTTAATTTTTAAGTAAGTTGATTTACTATGGTAACCAAAATTGTAACTTTTCTGTTGTATCAAATTGAGTTTTGTCCATTGGTGGGTAATGAAATTTGTGATACATAAATCCTTAATTAATTTTATCACAAAATCTAAAAACGATACAAAAAAAGTTATTAAGAAATGTTGTAGTTTTTGACGAGTTCTATTACTGAGGGAATTTAATGTACTTATTTCTGATACACCCTGTATAATAATTGTTGTATTATGTCACACGTGATGAACGCCATCGGTCACTAGATGTGCTACGTTTATTTATTGTGCCCATAGAGGTGCAACGTACTGGGATCTAAACGGCCCATCTGCACTGAGAAGATTTATTAGTTATTCCATTTGTAATTTTTTTAACCTTTGTATCAGTCCTAATTTCTTATTCCGGTACTAAGTACTCACCTCATAAGTACACGAATTACATGGTTCAACAAGCATTAATAATCTTCCCAAGTGAAAAACGCACCATCCTGCGTTTATTAACACATAATCCACGTCCTTTCGAGATCCTGTCAACTCCGACAAGGCATGAAACGGAGACTCGATTAGGTGCCATAATATGCCTACTATTGTAATCTAAAATAAGCAAGCATGTAATAGCAAACACAAATAGATAATAAATTACATAGTCGAAAACAGGTAACTAATGAATGGTTCGTCTACTGAGTAATAAACAGGTTGCAGTAAAACTTAGGAAAAATTAATGGGAATGATGTTTTCCGTGAGTCCAGGTTATTTGTATTTATTTTTTCATCGCAGCCATTTAACTCGACGTGGATTTCATTAGCTTCTGGAAGAGTTATTATTTGTAACATAAATAAATCTTGATGTACATAACTACCGTTCCGAATATTAAGATTGCAAATGGAAAATTAATCTTTGAAAATGGTTTAATATATGGAAAGTGATACGAGTAGTACGTATACTTTATTTGGATAGCACAATGGTGCCCTAATTTGTTTTGACCAACAAGTAAAAACTCTTTTTTAAATAGTTTTAATAATTTTAAAAACCTGTATATTATTATATTCCTGCTGCAAATTTTACTTTAAATTATTATACAGGGTGTAAATTAAATACACGGCCAAACCTCAGGGGACGATTCTTTGACTAATGTCCATTTAAACGTATGTTTCAAACGCCTTCGTCCTCAAGATAGAACGTGTCATTCAAAAAATTTGAATAATTGAATATGCTTTGAAAACGAGGTATGATAAGATCTTTGTAGCGATGTGTTGAAGTTGAACGTGGACATTTCCAACACGAAATTATAGGCTACTAGTCGTATTATGTAGCGACCGTGGTTCAATTGGTTCGGCGTGCGACTGACCATTGGACTTAGAATGCCCCGAGTTCGATTCCCAGGGCCGCACATACACCGAAAACCCCCGACCGCTACCCTCGGAAAGCAATGGCAAACTACCGAGGTGTTTCCGCCTAGTAAGTCTTTTCTGGAGTAGAAGTGCAAGCACTGCCGCCATTCGAAGCCCACGTAAAACTGTAGGTTCCCTATGCCTGTAGGGCGCTTTACACGCACACCACAGGCATATGGAGATGGAGAGACACCGGCAACGACCTATCATGATATGACTATAAATAGAAGATATCATTTTCCTAAAAGTGGGGAATTATTCACAGATATTGTACTTAGTACAACGTGTAACAGAACAATACAAAAACCTTGGGTCAGCGATGTATTTTCTAATACTTCAACATAAATTATGAAAAGTGTTTCAATCATGCCAATAAAACTAAGATATCGCTGACCTACACTAATACAAAAATGTTTCAAATAATTTGCAAGTTAAAATTAATTAATTAATATTATAAACATACCGCATTTGTCGCCCCCATCAACTGATTCAAAAAATCGACAGCATCACAGAGATGAATAAAGGCGGATGCTAACTTTAAAAAATTAAATTCATGTGGTACGGTAGCTTGGTTAATTATTTTACCTGAAATTCAAACATAAACTTCTTGTAAAAGGTAGGGATTGACATTTTTATCATTGCGTAACTAACTGATTAAAATTATATGCAAAAATACTAACCCTTAATTTTTGGAAAGGTTTTGGGTGTTTGTTGATTTTTATAACTAAGCGTATCAATAATGTATCCAATTTGTTTATTCATGAGGCTAATCTCTGACAAACCTCTAAACTCGACTTTCTCGTGAAGAACTTTTTCATTTTTTCCATTTTTTAAACCCACTTTCAAATTCTTATTTACTTCTCTAAGTCTTCTTAAAATACCATATGCGTTATAAGTAAACTTATATTGCGTAACCATCATAACTATGTAGGCAATACGAAAGGAAAGGTAACGCGTGATAATAGCACCTTTGCTAATTCGATCACCTTCGTTCTTTAGGTATATCAACAGATCTGATACCATCATAAAAACGGTGGCGATAAAGATCACAACCATCAGCAATATTGATGCGTTTCTTACTGGTTTTTCGTTTTGGCGAATTATTATTGAATCGACCTAAAAGCATTTATACTACAGAAGAATATTTTACCAAGGTTAGATGTAACAATTCACAGTGACACTGGCTCCCGTCCAGTAAGATCAGTCATGTTTCTTCTACGTGTCACGGCTGCACACTTTTTATTACAGTTGTGGTAGAATAGTTTAACATTTCTCTGTCAAAGCAAGAATGCGAATACGTTGCACAAATAAGCGCTTCGATTCATTGCGAACACGTAGTTTACTTTATTTTTTAAATCTTTAAACTTATTAAACAAACCCTGATTTATTCAAACCCTATTATGAGCTATACCTAAGAGATTTATGGCAAAACCTTTATTTTAAAAAATAAAATAGACGTAGCCGATGAAACTTATACGACCCAGCCGTGTAAGCGCATGGTCTTCTTCTTCTCACAGTATGAATTTGCGCGCCCTTACTTGACACCTACTTCAAATCTGCTTTGATATACCATGAGATCCAAAAAAAGATGCTTCTGAGTAGGCCTTGACTAGCATTCTAGAACCAGTGTAGCCAATCGTGTTGTACTAGTCAAGGCCTGCTCAGAATAATTTTTTTTTCGATCTCATGGTAGAAAGAACACGTTACAAATTTGCCTTTTTATCTTTGAAGTCCTTTCTCACGATGTTGCTTGACATCTTTTGCAGACCTTCACAGCATACTATTTATATTTATTATACCACTGGCATTAGGTTTAACTAACGAAAAGCCCATTCATGGTGTGCTATGATATAAGGGTGTTACATATTTGCTTTTATCATCAGGAAGTATAAAAGATACTCCAAACAAAAATCCTATTGTTTAACGTAAATTGTTTGTATATCATCAGCGAGTATTAAAAGACGTCACAATTGGTTTCAAGGTTAGTTTGAAAACTTAATAAGAAATGACTTACTTCCAGTAGACACCGAATGAATTTGAAGTATTTAAAAACGGTAAACGTCTGTACAAATATCCCATAAAATACAACTAGTAACACCACGGTTATATCGCAGAACATAACATATACTTCTGTTGTAGACCTTATTCTTACAGATTTTTGTTTTTCTTCAAATGTGTCTTCTAACAATCCTTTATAAGTCGTAACAACTACAAAAAAAATGGATTTTTAAATTATCGTTATCTTAATTAAATTTTTTAAATCACTCACTTAATATAGCACCTAAAACAAAGCTGTACAGAGTAAATAGCGGAGATAGTTTAAAACACAACTGAGATTCCTTTTTAGAAATAGTCAAAGGAAAAAGTCCAAAAAATCTCGTAATATATATGGTTGGCTTAGCAGCTTCGTACATTTTGTTAGTAAGAGGAACACTTTCGTCCCAAACCATTTTGCTATGCATACTTTCAAGTTGTTTATCTACAACTGAACTTTTTTGCAGGTTGTTTTCGTTGGATGTAAACCACAGGTGGGTAAATAGTCATTGTCATTTGCTGTGCTATTAATAATAATCCAGATTCGATCTTCTAACGATATCGATTCTTCAATAACACGTTGGACAAATATCTATTTTCTTATTCACATATCAAACCTAAATGTGTTTTAAAGGGTAGGTTAGCGTCAGAATTTAAATTTTAAATTATCGAGTACTTGAAAAGTCTTGATTATTTTTATTATTATTATTTAGGTTAAATTTTTGCCAACTTTAATTATATAAACTTAAAGATATTTCCTTAAAGGAGGGAATCCTTAATTCCAATTTCTAACATAAAATGAAGCTAAAGATTCTGCCTCGTTAGTTTGACAATAACTTAGCCATAGCTTTCGGTTAACTTATTGCCAAAGAAAGAAGCAAAACTTTAGCTGAATATTTTGGAATAAATAAAGTCATCAGAAAGAAAATAAGATAGATAATATGATTACAGATTATATTATCTTACATGCGCTGAGTTATCTTATATTAGTATTATAGGATATTATGCGATTAAAGAGGAGAAGTTCGATGGCGTGGCGGTAAGAGCGCTGAGCTAGGAGTCAAGGGTTTAAATGGAATATTATGATCGAGCTTTCTTAAAATACGGCAATCTTTTGATTCAATAATGGACTGTACTAAAAACAACTGACGATACAAGCAAATACAGGAGGTAAAGAATTCTATTCATATATCTCTCTGTAATCAGCATCTCTCGTTCACATGTGAACATATGCCTCCCCATTTTCCTCTATCCTGTGTTTCAGTCGTCCATCTCTTCCCAGCAATCTTCATTACATCATCATATTATCGTGTTAGAAGGCTCCCAACACTTCCCTTCCCCATTCTCGGTTTCCATTCCGTACCCTCCCTCGTCCACCTTTCTGTTTCCATTCGTACTACGTATTACAACTGTCTCAGATATATCTTTCATTTTCGTTTTACATCTGACCCATTAAATAGAGCTTGTAACATAATAGTTATTTATGTTACAAGTACAAAATGTAGGACTTTTTTGGACGAGCCGCATTTTATGGCCGAGCGAGCGCGCGAGCGAGGCAAATAAATAAGGCGAGTCTAAAAGTCCGTTTTTGTACGAGTGACATACATAATTTTATGTTCGGCTGCCCTGAAATGATATTTCTTAAAATGATGACGTTTAATTTAATATGACAGTTTGATATGACTTTGTTACTGTGACTACCTACCTATAAAGTTAAAAGGTACTAGTCCAATAAAGTGGGTCTTTATGGACACTAAACACTGTCAAAAATGACGTCTTTTTGAACAGTGGAACATAAATAATTATTTTGGAATCTCTATTTATTTTACGTCTGTTAATATCAAGTAATTCCGGCGAAACTGAAAGTGACAAAAAATGCAGTTTCAAGAGTACATTGCATACCTTAAAATTTTTTAAAAAAGTAGGGGTGCCCCACATGTCACTGAGACCCTGTATTAACAAGAGAGTAAAATTATAAGTAAGAAATCATCTTTTTAAAGCGGTTTATACGTGGTAATTATAAATGATTGATAATGCCGCTTTCAAGTAATTTTATATTTGCCACATACTAAAAATTTCGTAACAGACTAAATGTTTTTTAAACTGTCTAGTAGTACAGCTGTAATATTAAAAATTTCTGTATTATCTAAACAGTTAAAGCAAGAGTATTATAGATTTATTTTACAATGTGTCTTAAGTAAATTTAAAACCTCTCCGCATTTGCAAACTGAAGCAATATTACCAAATACGTAGTAATAGCACCCAGTATCTAAAAAATGCCTTTATAAAAACTAATTCACACTGTAACATTATTAAATTTATTACGTACTGAAGAGAGCAGGGAACGATCTATGGTTGTTAATCCACTTGCTGTAAATTCGATTTTACGATAAAAAAGGGTAATTGAAAAATCTCTCAGCTGAAATTTAAAATATTTTAGATAATGATACTTCTTAATACCGGGTGTCTTAAAATAAAATACATTTAGTGTGCTGTGAAGAATACGGTCTAAAGCTTAATACATCAAAAACTAAACATATGATAATAAGTAAGAACAAATTACCGCAGAATAACGGCATCCAAATAAATGGGGAACAGCTGGAAAAAGTAGAAAAAGCAACATACCTGGGATGCAGCATAAACGAAGATTGGGACCCCTCCATAGAGGTAAAAAGACGCATTGAATATGCCCGATCTGTATTTTTACGTATGAAGAAAACCCTTTGCAGTCATAATATAAATTTGTCCCTTCGAATCCGGATGGCTAGAGCATACGTTTTCTCAGTGTTGTATTATGGAGCAGAGTGCTGGACATTAACGGAAATATTACTCAAGCGGCTAAAAGCTTTTGAGATGTGGGTTTACCGGAGACTGCTCAGAATTGCTTGGACAGATAGAATCACGAATGAAGAAGTATTAAGAAGAACCAATAAAGAAATGGAGGTCGTTAAAACTGTGAAGAGAAGGAAGTTGGAATATTTCGGTCACATTATGAGACATCGAGAAAAATATGATATATTACATCTAATAATACAAGGGAAGATAGACAGCAGAAGAGGTCCAGGTAGACGAAGAACCTCATGGTTAAAAAACTTGAGACAGTGGTACGGACAATCCACAGTACAGCTTTTCAGAGCTGCAATTGACAAAATAAAAATCGCAAACATGGTAGCCAACATGATCGCCAACGATCGATAACGGTCAAGGCACTTGAAGAAGAAGAAACAATGTAGTGACACATAAAAGTTTACATGCAAACAAATTTATTTTTAAGACAGCCGGTATTTACATACTTAAAAATTAAAAGTATATTGAGGCGTTTTATACGTACCTCTGCTTTAATCTGCTCGTTGATATCTAATGAGAAGAATAGGTTACAAACTAACTGTTTGGTTTTTTGGACCTGAAATATGCCATCATAATTAATTACATACCTAAACTGTTTAGTGATTAAAGGGAATAATTTGTTTCTGAGAACATAATGAATGGAAAACTTGATCGGTATACAAAAAAAAAGAGTAAACTCTTTAAAAGTTCTTGCTGGTTACTAATTTTACGATATCCACAGACACAAATCGAAGGATTAAGTGTTAGTATGTTGTATAATCTGAAGACGCAGGTTACAAAGCATCGGCACCTGATTGTTTATTAAACCATGGCAGTTGCAGTTTCTTATAAATCAACTGTTTATGTCACCTAAGTCGAAATTCAGCAAATTTAAAAGTTGTTCATGTTAATTGTATATGTCTAAAGATTTATTGATTGCTTTGCCGTTTTCATGCCTACTTTTGTATAGATAACTTATAAAAAGGTATTTACCTCAAGTTAATAGAAAAAAGAAAACGGATCAGGATGCAAATGATAAAACATAATACACTAGAATTGCAAATACAATATAAAATAGCGAGTAAAGATGCACAAAGGAGGAAGGGTGGCCTACACATTAATGCTGGATGAAACTGTAGCGGTTCGGGTGGCAGGAGGGTGTCCACAGGGGGGAGTTCTCTTTCCCCTGCTATGAAATCTTGTCATGGACAAACTCCTACAAGAGCTCAGCATCATAGGGTTTTCTCCCTTAGAATACGCTGACGATCTCGTTATAGCAGTAGAAGGGAGATTTTGCAACACAGTCAGGGAGCGTATGCTACCTGAATGTTATATCTAGGTGGACTGAAAGGGAAGGCCTTAAATTTAGTCCCGAAAAATCCACCATAATACCTTTTACAAGAAGAAAAAACCTAGAGGGCCTGAGACCTCTATTTCTTTGTGGCAAAGAAGCCGTTCTGTCGGGGGAGGTAAAGTATCTGGAAATCGTACTGGATTCCAAACTAACCTGGAACCAACATATTGACAAAATTATCAGAAAAGCGGAAACTACGCTAGCGATAGTTAGACGAACGTAGGATAAATTTTGGGGTCTTAAACCAGAGTGGTCAGACCAGCCATTATGTACGCGGCCTTGGTGTGGTGGCCTAAGGTCAAGCAAGAATCCACCAAACTAAGACTAAGATAAAAAGGCTTGCTTGTCTTGAATAACAGGGGCAATGAGAACGACGCCCATTGCTGCTATGGAGACTCTTCTAGACCTTCCTCCTCTACATATAGTAATACAGGGGAGGCAAGATTGGGAATCCATAGATTACAAAGTTCACTGCACAATCCTCGCTTAGGTACAGAATACACTAGTATAGTTGGTAGCATACAGGGCCCTCTAGTTGAAATGAGAGAGGACTAGATGGCTCCAAAATACTGTGTAGGCTCGGTCCAAAGAGGACATTCCTCCTGCATGTCTAATATGGTACACGGACGGTTCCAAGACTGAGACGGGTGTGGGTTCAGGACTCGATGGCGAAAAACCAAAACTGAGGCCCAGCTTTTCATTGGGTAAACATGCCTCCATCTTTAAAGCGGAAATATACGCTATGTTACAATCTGCGCGGGAAAACAATCGGAAGGTTTATAAACATAATCCAATATACATAATGTCAGACAGCCAGGCGGCTTTGAAGGCTCTCTCGAGTAGCAAGACTTCTTCCAGACTGGTATGGGAACACCTAGAGTAACTCGATGACTTGGTAGAACAGAACGTCGTGAGACTGTTCTGAGTACCAGGTCATTGTGAAATAGACGGTAATGAGAAAGCCGACGAATTAGCAAGGCAGGGATCGACTGAGGCTTACCTTCACCCAGAACTGAACTTAGAAATTTCAAGAAGTGCCATTCGAGGATATGTAACTGGATGGATTGGCACTCAATACGCAAGATACTGGACCAACAGGTCAGGACAAAACCATAGCAAGACATTTATAAACAGACCTAGCAAGAAGCGAGCTGTTGAACTACTTCTCATAGGTAGGGCACAACTCAGGATGGTCACAGGTCTACTAACAGTACATGCAACTGTTAAGGAACACCTGTGGAAGATCAGTAAATACAATGGAGACCTTACTTGTAGACTCGGCAATAAGGAAGCAGAGAGAGCAATACACATTTTATATGATGGTGATGGGCTGGTAAGAAACGGACAACACATATTCTGGAAGCCTATTATGGAACCGAAGAAGTTCATTAGACACCCGGTGAAGGAGCTTTATCTCTTAATACAAGGAACAAAGATCACCGAATGGGTGGGACCTACAAAACGGGGTAAGCACAATACGCCTTTCAGGTTGCAGTGCTTTCCGGAGTCATAGATAGACGGGCCCTGATACCTCTTAAAAAAAGGATCATATGGAGTTGGAGGTGAAAATTACCTTAGAAAACACAAGAAATAAGGTAAAAAATTTATCAAAACCATTCAAAAGTACAGGAGGTTTAAAACAGGCTGATCCGCTTTCGACTATTTTGTTTAATATAGTGCTAGAAAACATCTGCCGAAAAAGTGGTATTAATACAGACAAACAAGTTATTAGAAATTCATATAAGTGTCTAGCATATTGTTGTAATTTTGTCAAAAACTAAACAAGAATTAAAAAGTCTTGTAACCAAATTTCAAAGAACTGCTGCAGCTACTGGATTAGAAATAAATCAAGACAAATCAACCTACATGAATTTGGGAAACTGTAGACAAAAAGAGAATCAAACCCTCACAATTAACATTGAAACAGAAAACCTAGTTTTCAAAATAAACGATAGTGTGATATACTTAGGGCAAGAAATAAGTAACAATGGCAGCAAGAGCGAAGAAGAATTACAGCAGGTGCGAAATGAATGGGAGCTTCAAGAGGTGTATTACAGGATAAGAAATCGCCTAGATCACTGAAAATAAGACTATACAAAACAACAATAAGACTAGTAGTAACATTTGTAAGCGAGATATGGGTAATCAGAGAAAAAATTAAAAAAATATTGCAAATATGGGAGAGAAGTGTTTTAAAGATTTGCGGAGGTGTCAGAGAGAACAATATATGGAGAAGAATAACAAATCAAGAGGTCAAAAATCTTTATAAGAAAGACAACATTTTAACACATTATATACAAAAAAAAAGGATTACGATGGCTAGGACACTTGGCAAGGTTGAAACAGGAAAGGAAGACCTAAACTAACTTGTATGGACAATATAGAAGAGGATATAAGACAACACAATTTGTGCAAGTGGAAGCATTTAGCTTAGGATAGAAGACGTTGGAAAGCAAGGCTAGAAGCAATAGGCACTAGGCCTGGAATGCTGATATATATTTACCTCAAGCCGGCAACCATAACACGGTTGGGCGAGAAACAACAATCGCGCAATATGTATGGAACACCATATCGTCATCAATGAAATATATAGCGGATCCTTTCTGACACTGTTCAGTTCTAAAATCAGCAAATACGGCGTTTCTATAAGATGCCATAATATACCTACAATAGTTACCTAAACAAACAAAGCTATTAACACACAAAACATAAAAACTCACAACGTTAATGAGACCATAAACTCCGTTTACTATATCTGAAGCATCACAAAGAGTTACGTAAATCTTTGATAAGTCGTATATGTAGCTTCCCGATTTTTTTTTGTCTGCAATCAATTTTTATGTTGAAAATACTGTTAGTAGTAAAATAAAACAGAATCTGTTACAGAATTGACAAAATTTGCATTTTGTGCCTTAAAATAGATTAAAACTACAATATTATGGCAAATTAAAAAAACAAAAAATTCAGATAAAGGAAAAAGTAAAATATAAAAATGAAATTTAGGAAAAGACCAAAGAAGGCTAAGAAAACAAACGCAAGTACAATACTTAACTATCACTTGTTTTAGTCCATAGTTTTATATTTTTATGATTTCCATTTATTGCGTTAATAAAATAATTTTTATCCTCCGGATGAAGCTCGATGGAATTTCCAGAAACAACATAAAAGTTATTAGAATTCTTAGCGACTTTCTCTTTACTTTTATTCAATATGTTATCAACCACCAATTGTGTGTTCAATCGTTTTAACCTACGAACAATCGCATGGCCGTAAAACCAAAATTGGTACTGATTCATTAGAAGGAAGTAGTATGATAAGTAGAAAGGAAAGTAACGCTTGAGAATGTAACTTTTGTCACTATTTGCGTCACCAACTTTGTAGTACAATAAAGTATCTGCCACCGAGATAAATGAAATTATAAACATCGTCACAAATATTACCACTATTGATGTGTTTCTGATTGATTTCGTATCAGTTGCGGAAATTGTCGAATCCACCTGGATATAAAATGTAACATTACTCGTAGTTGAAACAACTTCGAAGAATTCGTGAAACTACCTTATTCAGTAATTCGATAAATTTAAAAATATCATTAGTGCGTAATATATTTGTAAGAACTCCGAAAATAATTACAAGTTGCAAAACTGTTATGTCACAAAAAGCGACATACATATCCGTAGGTGTTTTTATTTTTACTGAAGTGGATTTATCGCTCATGATGTCCTCTAAAACCCCTCGATAAGACATTACAGCTGCAAAGAATGGTGGACCAAATTTAGATGCTGCCCTTTTTGTTCACGTTTTTTGGTATTTTTAATATAGCTGGACTGGATGTAGGTTTTTCAAAAAATAAAAAGACACCAATATTTTACAATTAAAAAGTTATGATCCAAAGAAAAACAATTAATGTAAACTGAGAGCATAAAAGTCATGATTCGGACCCATATTCTTGGATAGGTCTTCCACGTCTTTTTGAATCGTGCATTTTTTAACAACTCTGTTTCTTCCTTTTTGAACATCTATGACCACCATACAGGTGTTGCTGATTTCATTTTCCACCTTTCTGTCTCAGTTTGTCGAAGTAGTTCCCACAAACTATTTGAGCATTTTCCTTTCTGTTATGTTGAACTCCTTTTCATCAGTTCATATTACAGCCCAGTAATTTTTGGATTCATTTTCGGGTGTTTGATACAACCTTAAGTTTAAGCATTTCCATTCCTGCTTGCCCTGAATGTATTTTATTCTAAACCCTAAGTCTGCCAAATCTGTGCCTTATTCAGTTTACAGAATTAGCATTGGTTTTTCGTGTCTTGCTATACAAAATTTTTCTTATTAACTGCTTCTCTTCTGAGGATGTATCCCCACCATCCAAGTCTAGTCTCATTGATGTTGTTGACCACGCTGTTCACTTCCAATTCTTTCATGCTAGGAATAATTGTTTTAGGACGGTACCTCATTGAGTACAATGGTTCACCAAAAAATTGACGTGTCTTTTAAGGACTAAGTCTATACACTGCAGTGGTTCACTTTCGTTTACGATCAACATTTCCAAACTTATCGTAAACTACTGCACCATCGATCCCAATCCATGTCTAAAAAGCAGAAGCTTATCAGAAAATTCAAAAGAAGAACTCTTAATCCCGAGCTTGTTCCGTACACCACTAAGTATAAACCTCTAGATGCATGTGCAATAACTACCAACATACTATCATTTATTGTACTATCGCCCCTTTCCGATCTCATTATCTTCTTGTAGTTCACTCAGTCATCTCAGATACATGGCAAAATGTAAAGGTCATTCTGTCAGCTAAAAAGGAGATGAATTTAAATTATTAGGGGCAGTCAAATGAAAATGGGCCAGACGCCAAAAAGACCCAGAGATGCAGCCTTTTTTTCCTCCGTTAGTTGATGTGGAACCCACTGCGTGGAAATTTTTAGGCACTGCAGATGGTTTGTGGTAATGGCGTGTATGGAACCACGACTTACTCGCCAAAAGACGAATCTTTTCCACTATTATCCGTCGGTTATCCCCGATAAGACCGTCCACGCAGACTTATTAACCGGGCCAAAAGAACCGGTGAGTAGGAGGAGTAAAAGGTCTACAGACAACTATATTTATGCAATAAGGAATGTCAAAAAAGCATCGTGGAGGAGGTTTTGTGAAGGGGTAGAGAAAACTCCAGAATGCGCTAGATTGCAAAAAGCTATGTTAAAAGAAAAGCAAACCAGCATTGGATGCCTTAAAAAGGACCAAGGAAGCTACACTATTACCGGGGAAGAGACTATGCTTCTGCTTCAAACACGTTTTCCGGGAAATGTAGGGATTCCTGAGGATAACAGGCTGTATCAGCCAAAACCTCTACCGTATGTACGATGCGCAAATGGGGGAGATTTGAAGACAGCCAGAAATATAATAAACCGAACAAGGCTAAAATAGGCAATTATCCCTTTTAAACCTGGTAAGTCTGCAGGAATTGATGGGATATTTCCTGCTTTACTTCAACAAACCTTCGAGGAATTACCCTCGATACTTTGTGTGTTGTTTAGAGCTAGCTTGGCCATAGGGCCTGTACCGAATGGGTGGAAACAGGCTAGAGTCTTAGTCATACCGAAACCAGGACGAGAAACTTACGACCTGGCGAAATCATACAGGCCTGTAAGCCTAACATTCTTTCTCCTTAAAACAACGGAGAAGATGGTAGATAGACACATAAGGGACGATTTACTAACGGTTAATCCGTTACACCGAAACCAATATGCTTATCAAAAGGCAAAATCGTGTGAAGTGACAGTACATGAATGAACATGCAAGTTACAAAAGGTGCTACACAATCGAGAGATCGCAATGGGTTCCTTTTTAGACATAAAAGGTGCTTTTGATAACAGCTCTTACGAATCAATCAAAAATGCAGTAAGCAAGCATGGAGCCAATCTAACAGTTACTAGGTGGATTGAATCCATGCTAAAAGACAGGAAGATCGTTACATTTTTGCAACAGTAAGCAGGAAGGTGACAGCAACCAAGGACTGTCCACAAGGTGGGGTACTTTCTCCTCTGATGTGGAACCTGGTGGTTGACGGTTCCTGAGGGAACTGGAGGTAAAGGGATCTTACGCGCAGGGGTATGCGGATGATATTACTATCCTTATAAATTGGAAGTACGGAAACATTGTATCCAGTTTGATGCAGCAAACCATAAATACTGTGGCAAGATGGTGTGGAAAGGAGAGACGCACAGTAAATCACTGTTGTAGCTTTCACCCGAAAAAGGAACCTTCAAGAAGTGAAATGGTCGACAATAAGGGGATACTCGGGCTTTATGGGCTTGTAGAAGAACAATAGGCAAAACATGGGGACTGAAACCAAGAATGGTTCTGTGGGTGTACACCAGAGTTGTGATACCCATAATCATCTATGCGGTTCTGGTATGGTAGCACAGAACAAAATTCAGGGCGACTGCAAATAAATTGGCGAAAGTGCAGAGACTGGTGTGTCTATCGAATACAGCAGCAATGACAACTACGCCCACTACATCCTTGAGATAATCCTAGATCTGCCTCCTCTTCCCTTCGAGGTAGAGAAGCAAGCACTTCTAGGGGCTTATACAGCTAACCAAAATGAAAGGGTGAGGGAATACTTATTGACTTCTGTTTTCACATATATTTTCTCAGTGTGTTCATAATAATGACGATTAGAAAAGGACTTAATCCTGCTGCTTAGTGCTCGCAGCGATGCAGTGCCTCCCTGCTACTCCTTCACCAGGAATTACGAGGTTCAAAGATGGATCGAAAACAGATGCAGGCTTCGGTGCTGGCATTTATTACGACCAACCTAGAATAAGATTGTCTTTCGTAGTAGGCAAACTTCCTACCGTTTTCCGGACTCCGGTCTTTGTTATCTTAGTCTGCGCCCAGCTAAACCGCCGGCAGCACTCTTTACGGAGCGTGGATATTTGCATCTGATGGGCCTTTCCGAGAACTCAAGCTGTAGATTCTGCAACAAAGCTCTCTTCTTCTCCTTTTGGGATGCCCCGAACTATTTCTACTGACGCATCGCCTATTTGGTACCGGTCTTCTAGAGCCCGATGATATACGGGGCGTCTCTATGGACAAGATCATAGCTTTTGGGCTAGGTACCTGTCTGTACGAAGACATTCCTTAATTTGCACCGGAATTAATGCTTTTCGGGTATGCTAGCTTTGAACCTTTTTCTAAGTTAGTTCCCAGATCTGTTTCCAGCCCATTTCATAGTATGATTGCGGAATCAAATTCTTCCTTCAGTAAAATTCTTCGATTAAAACAAATCGTTCATTTTTATGCAATTATGTATTAAGCAGAAATACGAAGGAAATGGCCTTCAACTATAACCTATTATTCATATTAATAGTCATCCAGCAACGGCGATATAGATTTATACCTTTTGACTTTTTCATAAGCCATTTTCTGTAATGTACTTGCTTATTTGTGAACGTTTGATTAATTTCAAAGAAATGTTTCACTTTCACTTGATGTTGATTTTGTCTGTCCTCGCCACAAGTCATTATTTAGTTAAGGTGTTTTTCCATATTACCCCATTATTTATATTTTTCTGTTTACGTCACTATACTTTGCACTGATTTTCGTGTATATCTTTTTGTTATATTTATATTGCATCTTCTCATATGTTAACTTTCTCATACTATTTTCTTACTGCTCTACCCCTAGCTTCAGAAGCTCCTTTCCGCCTTTTTACCTAATTTTTCTAGTAGCTCACTACATTAGTACCCTTACTTCTTGGCTTCATTTTTAGTTTTTCTCAAGACCCTTGCGTAGGTGGCTCCACACATAAACCGACCGCAGTTTTTCATAAATATTTGAAATAGTATTCAATGCCAATTATTTGAAACTTTGCTTTTTATTCTTCTGCAAGACTGGATTATATTTTATTCCCTCTCTTTGGCTCTCCCCTGTGAATATTAAGTCTCTTGGCGTACCAAATTTTCTTGGAAATTTATGAAAGATTTTACTAAAACATACCAAAACTACTTTTCATACAAAAGTAGGATTCCTAAATTTCCCTAAACTGTACTTTTTACCTTCGGGATCCAGTCCATCTCTGTTTCTTTACAACATTGCTTACTTACGTACGAGTATCCCTAAAAAGAGGCTGTAAACAATGTATAAGCTCGATCTTCTTAAATATAACTTCTTTCCTTCGCTGTAAACTCTCACAGGAAAAATTCCAAAAATTCGGCACACTATCATAGTCGGTCCAGAAATTTCGTAAATTTGCTCTGAAATAGGAACCTTCGCTTCCCAAAACATTTTGGAAACTATAGGATTTGCGTGTTTATCTTTAGCGTTAAGTGACAAATGTATTGTTCATTAAATGTTTTTTTCATAGTGCACACAAACATCACAGTTCCATTAGCTTTGCATACAGTGGTGGAGGTTTTGGGTGGGTTTAAATTAGGAATTAAAAGTAATTTAGATTTAAGATTTTTAAATAAATTTCAGGAAAAATTTTGCTGTGTATTTTTGAAGCATGGCAGCTGTTCTGAATATTAGTTACTTATTATTTTTAAATAATTTTTGTAAGCCATTAATTTCAAAGCACTTTCTTTATCTGTTATCTTAGAAGCATAGCTTTGAAAATTCTTTTGAGATGCCTCACGTTATTTTAATAATTTTTAAGTTCCGGACCATTTGACTTAAACTATAAATTTCCTAGGTTTCCACTCCGTTACTACAGTAATTTTAGATTTAACTGTACTTTATTTTTCAATTACTATTATTGGGAATATTTCGAAGTCCGTTAAATATGCGGCACATTTCACTGCGCTACTGGCTGTTTGTTATGATAAATGGTTATTATAGCAATCTTAGATTATTGATTTTCTGATAAATTTGCTGGTATATAGACTGCTTATGAAATGTGCATGGTAATAGGATTTATATTGTATGCAATTTGTCCAGATATGTAAGGTGCCAATTACGATAATAGGCTGTTACATATTTGTACAATAAATCCCAAACATTTTTTTATGGGATGAAAGATTTGTTGTGCCTCAAGAAATATTAAAAGTGTTATAAATAAGTTTTTAAGATGTTTTTAATTTTTTCGCTTCATAATTCGCATTTTTTTGCTGGGTATTTTACTGCTTAATTGGAGTTTTTGAAATAATTTTTTTATGCGCGCTTTTGCTGATTATTTTCTAATCTATGAAGTTAAAAATGGATTACTCGAACAGAAGGTAATTGTTCTTTAGCCGTCAGTGTAACTTGTCTATTTGTGTCGTAACCGATGTCAAATATATTTATTAGAAAGTAATGCACTCCACATAAAATGGCACTATTCCAGAAACAGTGCACGTGTGGACAGTGATATGTTTGCTGCAAAATACCTGGAGTAGCCAATTCTACTCCATACGACAATCCAACGAATGATCAGGAAGTTTGAGGAAACTGGAATAATTGTAAGTGCTATACTAACATGCAAACAGATGAAAGAAATAACAGAAACGGCAACAAATCATGTTGCAGCTACAGTCACCGAAAACCAAAATATTAGTACCTGGCAGGTAGCTAAACAGTTTGGCATACATCATTCGACTGTACAGAAAATTATATAAAAAACAACATAAGTTTCATTCCTACAAAGCCCAGTGTTATTAGGAATTACCCCCAGGGGGTGATAATAAAAGATTTTTATTCTGCTGCAGGCTGATGGAAAGGATAAATGAAGACAGGGAGTTCTTGAAAAATATTTGCTTCACGGACGAATGTTCATTTACGCTAAACAATGTACCATACAGACAAAATTGAAGGATCTGGGCTACTCAAAATCCTCATACATGTTTAGAAACGGGAATGCCAATGCCGTAATGAAGAAATGAAGCAACTCAAGAAAATCATGAGATTTGGTTCCAAATGGATGGTTGACCTGCACATAACCGTCACCTTGAATACGAATTTTTAAATAACAGTTGCAACAGCAAAATATAGGCCGAGGATATGGAATTGATTGGCCTGCTCGAAGCCCCGACCTTTCTCAAAACAATTTCTTTTTATGTGGAGATATAAAATCAAAGATTTGTTACTGATTGGAAATGACTGCGCTAAAATTATTTCCTATCAATTGGCGAATGTGAAACGAGAGTTTTATGATAGCTTAGGCTATTGTTTAAGAGCACACAGTGGTTCGTTTAAACATTTGTTATAAATAACTTTCAGTTATACTTGTCAAAATTGTTTCCTTCCTATCGAGTTTGTTTCAAGAAACAATACTTCTTCCGGCTGAATATTTTGAATAACATTTATTTTCTTTCCCGTTAATCAAAATGGCATGAATGGATCCAGTATTTATTTCCCCACAAAAAACTTTTTCGCACTTTTGTTTGAAAATAATTACGGAAGCAGATACTTACTTGTACATATTAAAATTGCACCACTGAAATTCCTATGATTCGTGAAGCAGTTTATCACCCTGTATAATTTTATTATCGCAGGAGGTCATGAATAAACAAATAAATACTGTATTACTCACTTGTACTAATTTACTTTTATAATATCAATCTGGATTTCATACATATCGTATTTTTTATTACTGTTATTACATTATTATTTATTATTCTTTATGGATATTGTAGCATAGCCCAATCATGTTTAGAAGTTAAATAAAATAAGTTAATTACATTTAGATAGAATTATTTAATCAACTACGTCACGTGGGGTTTGCTTTGCTTTGCGAGAGGTTTTATATTGAAAGTCAAATTCAACTAAAATAACCTATATATTGTTGTGATATCTCACACATTTAAACATTTATATAACATTCATTTACACACATATACAATTTAACACATTGTGCGGACCCTAGATTCAAACAGCGCGCCACCGCGATGTACCCCGGATGCTGCAAGAAAGTTGCAGAGGCGCAAGCGAGGCATCTCCGGTCGGCGGCGTTATATAAGGGATGAAACCCGACACTCGTCCTCTCTCTGCTCTCCGATCTCGACGTCCGCACAAGTTTTCGAAACGCGATACTTATTGTTATACTTAGTTTATATATTGTTGTGGTTATAAATAAAAGCCGAAAACCGATCGAAGTGTTATTTATATTGCAGTTAATATCTGTACTTATTCTATTTATTGTGGCAAGCGCCCACAACATAAAACATACCACGATAACACTTTACGATTTACAAGTTATATGAAATATAAATATAAGCATTATTAATCTAATTTTCAATATAAATCAGTTTTAAAGTAATTTTTATAAACATGCATAGTTAAATGAAGCACTGTAAAATTATTGGTTGCATGATACAGATAAAAGTATGAATCCGAGGTTTGTCGTTCGAAGGACGTAGATTGGATAAGTATGTCTGTGGTTTCATTATTCCAGTTTTGTGGGTTATTGAATTGAGTATGTTGGTTCCATGTTAGTGGTTAATTTCAATTCCAGGGTAGAAAATCAGAAAAATTATAAATTATTTGATAATTTTAAATAAAATGTAAATAAGTTGATAGGTTATGTGAGATACAATTTTAGTTTGAAAGTTTTTAATATAAAAAAGTTTGTTAACAAGATTAAAGTAGTATCAAACGTTGGCATTGATCAGAAGTTTTAAGTTTATGATAAATTTGAAAGTTGAGAGACAACTTTTAACAAGAAAATAGAATCTAAAAATAATCGATAATGTCAGGATTTTAAATTCGATTTTATGATTAAACTAATTACAAGCTTCACTTTATAACAATTCTCTATCGAGAAAGCTTAAAATCAGATTAAGTCATAGTCTAATACTGTCCCGATTCATCCTTGCAACGTTCTGTATTGACGATCGAAACGTATCTAATAAAATTAAAATGGTGTAAAGTAGTTATTTACCGTTTATTTATGGCGTTAGAAGACGTCAAGAGACATATTTCTCATCAGAATAAAAACAAAATAGCTCAATATGGAAAATCGCTAGGCTGGCGCTCTGAGTAGCTAACAGTAATTCTATTTCTGTTTGTTGTATGGAAAATAATGAAAAATATTATTCTTAGCTGTGATTGAGCATAAAAGTCTATATTCAAACTTATACTTTTATTTTCTATGACTTATGGATGACATATATTTCCTGTTTCCTTGATTGTATCTTTAGTGTTTTAAAATTTCTTTATCGTTAACAAGTTTAACTAACGTAGATGATCGTTTTATTAAAAAGTCTCGAGAAAACATGACTTTTTTTAAAAATAATATTAAGATAAATCAAAGGTAGATGTTAATAACTAACACATTTTTCAAGTTAAAAAGTCTTGAAGTTAGGGAAAGCTTGAAGAAACTGAAAAAGAAAATATAGTTATTTCTATGTCAACTCGAAGCTATCGATTTTTATTTAATGGAAAATTAAGTTCAACAATAAGTTTAATGCTCATTTTTCACTCACGAATTTCCGACTTAATTATTTAATAGAGAATGCCTATTTTATCGCGTTTTCTTAATTTTACCATGTCAAATAGAAAATTTGCTAAAGCAGCTTTTCAGTTAAAATATAATCTTACAAAAATGAAAAACATTTGATTATTGATAACTTGAAAGATTATACTCTTAGTTTGTTAGATCTGCATAATGACGTAGAAATTATAACAACCGTATGTTACGTATCAATAATCGTAATGTCTTTCTAAATATCCCAGGTTATAAATTCAATTATGGAAATTACTGTCTACAAAAAATATTTTCAAATTATGACTTTTTTTAATCCTAAAAACTTTGGGCCAGCTACAAAAGTGTACAACCTACTGGTCTAGGACGCAACAGCAAACACAAAAACTAACTAATTAATAATCCAACACCCAGTATGTAATTGCCTATTCTAAGATATGTGAGTCCACGCATAAAAAAAAAATGCATGTTGTTTAAAACAAATGTAACCATAAATATATTTATTATTCATTTATATTTTAAACCTAAACAATTCACAATATGTATTTACGAGTATCTACAGCAGAAGAAACACTTAACAAACACTTAAATTAGTTTTGATACTGAAGCAGAATTACCAAATACGTTGTTACGGCACTAAGCAACTAAAAAAACAGAAAACTCAGCTCTGCAACTTGACTGCATCATAATTGGTTACTAACTTACAGCTGTAACTAAAGAACGATCTATGGTTGTTAGTCCTCCTGCGCTAAATTCTAACTTGCAGTGACCGAGAATCGTTGCGAAAACTTCCAACTGCAAATGAGAATAAGTTATATATTTTTTTTACCATTTGTTTATCGCTTGTCTCAACAAAAGGGCAGGAAGTGTGAATTACCCTAGGGAAGTAATAACTGCTTTGTAACCCAAGTATAGCTAACTTATTTTTGTTTACAATTTATTTATATATTTATATGAAATTAATATGCTAAAATTATTTTGTGTTACTCACTTGTAAACGTCATTTTACAAAGCTATCTATTCATTTTGAAAGTTAATCTTTACAAGCTACTAACTTGTAAAATAAACAGCTGATTTAACACGTTAGTTACGTTGAAACAAACGATATGTGTTGTCTTCCAAAGCAAGTAACAAATAAAATATTATACAATACACGCCAGGTAACAGTTTTTACTGGCTCAAAGAGGTAACAGGCTCGCCTGACGGCTCGCCAGTTATATCCTCTTATCGCCAGTAAAAACCATTTTACCTGGCTTGTAATGTAAAATACTATAAATTTCCAAAAGTAATTTATATTGACAGACAAACAAATATTTCCAAAATTTAATTTCTCTCTGTACATACACAAAGCAGTGTGTTAAGCTGGACATTTATCGTCCTTGTTTTGCCGACAAATATTTGCTTTATGTGCTACTTTAGCTGAGCTTAAAAAAATGCAACATACCTGGTTTTGAAACTCCAGATTGTTCGCTGAACATAGTAATTTGCAAATTAACTTTTTGGTTTTGTCAACCTGAAACATTACATTATAAATGATATTATTTCTGTAACGGTAAACGGTGGTTTAAACCTTTAACAATTAGTTTTACCTAATTTATAAACAAATATTTAAATACCAACCTCAATTCTGCAGGAATAAGATGGCTCAACTAAAATTAATAATCGAAACAGATGAAACAAGCACCATGCTATCATCATCGCTATGTACCATAAATCCTTTCTAGGGCCGTTTATTTCTGTGAGTAAATGAAATGGGGTTTCGATGAAATGACATAGTATGTCTATTATTGTTACCTAAAAATTGTATTATACGGCAAACTTGTTGATAGATACCACAAACTATAAAATTTACTAGTAAATTATTTATTACAAATTTTCATATAAACAGAAAAGGTCGTCTTCACTGCTGATTTTCTAAACTGCATTCATTAAGTAATATGTGATTATACTGCCGTACTAAAACCAAAAGCGGTAACTGGCATTGTTTGAAAGTCGAATAATAAACAGTTTTCTGAACTTTTTGCTGGTCACTGTATTGATCTATATTTGTAGTGATAGCTAAGAATATTTTGGCCAGATACCGCCGTAAAATTCTAATAACAGCATAGAACAAGTATTACCTGCTCTGTGGTAACAGATACATTTTATGCCGTTGTTTCGCATAACAAACATACACGTATCAATTTTTTCAAAAATGCGGTTTACCTATTTTGGGCTTAGCAGTATATTTAACGGATTGATTTAGTGGACTGATTTTACCATTGTTCGTTGGTTAATATCGTGGTAGGATAGTAAGCGTGATTTACCTCCCTAGGGTAGAATAATAATAAGGGTAATTTGACTACCAGTTCAATTGAACGACATACCCATCACTACTAAATGGGAATCTTCGCAATTTATGTTTGAACAGATAGTTATCTTTAATATTGTAAACTTAAGTTTATAATTATTAAATTGATCTTACATGATTCATACTTGGCTATCTTACATAGTTGCTGTTTAAGTTGTTATTAACAAAACGTTTTCCGGATTGGGACCGTCTCATTGTTGCCACAGAATAACTCAACGTTTCGCCCACTTTTTTTAAGGGGCTTCTTCAGGCAGAAAGGGAGCACTAAAAGAGCACGGCAACTCAACGTGTCAACCATGCCAGAGGCGAAACTCTTTTAGCAACCGGCAGAAGAGTAACGGTAACTCAACTTGTTAACCAAGCCAGAGGCGAAACCCTTCTGAAGAGAAACAAAACAGACAGCGAATTTATACCGGCTGTATCCGGCCAAGCGTCTCGGACTGTGACGACGATTGGTCAGGGGTGGAGGGCGCGGAACCAGTAATGATACCGGACTTCCACATACCGGATAGATAATAATGAGTGTCACGATTCAAGTTATTAGGGGTCTTGATGATTTCAATGGCCTCACGGATTTTCCTGTTGAAAAAATAAGGGGCACTGGCAATGATCGAAAATTTTTCAAACAATATTTTATGCCCGGTGTCGTGATGATGTTCAGCAACAGCTGAATGTGAAAGAATACCTGATTTCAAGCAACGTTTGTGTTCACAGATACGTGTGCGCACTGAGCGACCAGTTTCTCTAAAGTACACTAAACCACAGGAACAGGGGACGCTATAGATGCTTCTTGAGGACAAGTGTTGAGGCTTATCTTTTACTGAAGGGAGCATCTGTGACTTTTGGAGAGGGTTTGAAGATGGTTTTTGAGAATCCTACCTATGCGATCGGTAACTTGGCGAATGTAGGGTAAGAAAGCAGTAGCCCGGGGTGTACAGGTATTTTGAGGATTTTTAGGATTTGCGGGGTGTAATTGTTTTTGGATGACTTTTCTAACATCACTTTTGTTATACCCATTCTCGACGAGATTTTCTTGGATATAGGCTAACTCGACATGAAGACTATCGGGTTGGGACACTGTGATAACACGATGAACGAAGGAATTGATTACGGAGAGCTTTTGTGTCGGATGATGATATGAGTTGGCGTGAAGATACCTATCCGTGTGTGTGGGTTTGCGATTAACAGAGTGTGCAAGATGATCACTCGGTTTACGGGTAACCAGGACGTCGAGAAAAGGTAGAGAACCATTCGATTCTATTTCCATTGTGAACTTGATATCAGGGTGCTGACTATTGAGATTTTCTAGAAAGGAAGCAAGGTTATGTCCTCCATGGGGCCAGGTAATAAAAGTGTCATTTACATAACGGAACCAGACCTTGGATTTTAAGTCAACTGATTCCAGGGCTATTGTGTGCAACCACCGGCGAAAGGGGAGACCTCATAGCAGTGCCTGTTACTTGCTTATAGAATCGGTTGTTTAACAGAAAATATGTGGAGGAAAGGCACTTTTCAACGAGAATGGCTAAACTTGAAGGTTTGCCATCTTGAACTAGTAACTGTTCGATGATAGCTACTGAGTCAGGAATGGGGACTTTTGTGAAGAGAGACGTAACGTCAAAACTGACTGTTTAAGTTGCTGTTTAAACTGAATATTTTTGCAAATAAAAATTTGAACTTAGAGAAAATGCAGCTCCGAATTCAACATACTACAATTTATCCTTCTTACGAGATCCCAAATTCAAGCCTCAATTCAATATTATTGGCAGTTAGAAGGTCGATGAAGATTGGAAGCTGGGGCCCATATTTTATATTCAAATCCTGCTTTGTTGGAATGATTTGGATTGGATTCAAATGGCTGGTACTACTAACTGACAGAGGCAAATCATCACTGAAAGGGCCTCAGGCTAATCATATCTTTTTTAATTCAAAATGATATTTTCCGTATGAAATTATTAAGGAGCGAAGATCAAAAAATATACAGGCTGTTTCCCAAAATACGCGGAAAAAATTTATTGGCATGTTCCTTAGCTTATTTTAAGACGAAAAGTTGCAATCAACATGTGTCCTTAAGTTCTTCATTTTCGAGATACGGCATGATTAAATTTACAGAAAAAAATTTCAAAACCCGTTGGAATATTAAGGTCACATTTGGTGTGCACAACTGCTATGCCAAGGGCGTCCGCGAAAATCATTTTCGTAGCGTTAAATGTATAAAATGATACGCTGCAGTATTTTTATTAGATTTTGATAGGTTTTTTATTTCTTCATGAATTACAAAAGACGTTCAAAACGTTGTATCTGGATATTTAAACAGTAGCTACTTTTCCAAAACGTTTTTTTTGCATTTTAGCAAATAAACATGCGCCTTACTATCCATAGTCGTCCTAAACCGAAAAACTTTTTGCTCACACGGTACTAAACAACTAAAAATAGTATAAAATAAGTCATACCGCATTCGTAACACCCATGAAATTATTTAGGCAATCCACCGAGTTACATAGCTTCACGTAAGTAGCTGTGAGTATCCTAATTCGATTACCAAATGCCAGTGATTTTTTATCTGAAAATGTTTAATGTTCCGCTTTTATAAGCTAAAAAACACAAATGTGAATTATACAGAAACCACAAGCGTGTGAAGCAAAATATTATACAGCTTGCTTCCTAAGTACATAGAGAAAATGCAAGAGGTGATCCCTGGATGAAAACTAAGGATACTTTTTATATACATTTGTATTCTAAAATGCCCCCTTGAACAGTTACGCGTTTGCAAAGATGGAGAAAAAACGTATTAGTTTTTTCTGAAATTTAGACAAAGATATAGAATAAAAATCAGTGTTACTTTTTCTACGAATAGGCCGATTCCTTAAGAATAGTTTCTTAATGCATCTGTATTCTTGTAAGGGGATGAAGTTTACAACCCCTGTTTAATTCTTTATTAAAACTTTTTAACAAAATTTATATATGTATTTAAAAATGAGCATCGAAAAATTTTATTTAGAAATCTTTCTTCTTTGTATGTATTTTTTCCGCAAGATTCATAGTATTCGAGAAAAAATGAAGTAAAATGTAATGGGTGCTTCAGTTTTTTTGAGAAAAATCCTATCAAATCTGAATAATAATAGCGTACAAAGGCGGTCTACACACTTTCCCCACGTACTCAGGAAACATCCGGTGTAATATACATTGAGGGTGCATTCGTGTATTTGGAAAATTTTCGTATATCAAGAAGTTAAAAGAGCAGTTTAAATTAAAACATGTTTAACAGTTCTACAAGATTTTTTTGTGAAAATAGTGCCTAAATCAGAAAGTGTAACTTGTTTTTAAATAATCTTTGTTTCATTTCTCACTAATACAGTGTATTAGTTATTTATACTGGATGATTCACATAAGACACACTCCTTAACAAATGGAATAGGCAACCCAACTTATATTAGGAATTTATAAATAACGTTGATCCTATGTTAACCCTCAAATACGAGTATATAGATATAATCTGAGGTGGCTTACTTCGGAATGAAACTTAAACGTCATGTCAAGATTACATTCCAAACTGAAAACTTCCATAACTTGCAACTAGGAAATTAAGAAAAATATTATCAATAACAAAGATAAATTTCTATTATTTGTTAGTACAAAAAATACACAAAAGGAACACAACAGAATGGAAAAAACGCAAAAAAATAACAATTTTGCATACAATTTAATGAAATAGTAATTTGTAATACAAGTGTTGAAAGCTTGCGTTTGCCACACGAATGTGAAGTTTGCAGCACGAACGCTAGTGAGTGCTGCAGTCACATGAGTGTGGCAAATACAAGCTTTCAACACATGTATTACACACTATTTTTTCTACAACCACAAAAAATTTAAATATTTCTGCAAAATCAAATCTGACATTCATCAAATGTCATTTATGACATTTTGATTTGCGTGCGGAAAGTAAACAAATTAGCGTGTGGAAAGTTTACTTTCCGCACGCAAATCAAAATTTGAGTGTGGAAAGTTTACTTTCCGCACGCAAATCCAGATTAATCCAGATTTGCGTGCGGAAAGTAAACTTTCCGCACGCTAATTTTCACTTGTTCGGCAAACACTCATTTTCAATACTCGTATCTATGGAGACGAAGTCTGAAAATCCCACTTTCCATGGTGGTTGTAGAAAATAGTTATTTGCGCTCCAAGTTATGGTAAGTGAACTTTTTTATCCGAGGTGGTAATTTGTGGACCGAAGCGCAGCTGAGGTCCATAAAGCCACCGAGGATAAAAAAGAAACTTACCTACGCGTTGCGCATTACGTTTTTCTCACTACCACAAAATAAAATTCATTAATAATTTAACAAAAATTGTGACGTTTATATTTATGACAGTTTAACGGCGCTGTTGCTATGGTACAAACAAACACATAAACGCAATTTCTGTTTTCAGTAACGAAAAGAATGAAATCAAACATTTTGTAAATACACCTTCATTTAACATTCAACGTTGTTCCAATTGTAAAATTAGTTTTAATATTAATAAATAAGCACGTATTCTCCATTATAACTATTTATTTTTTTTATATCCGTTATGGTGTAGCGTTACGGGGTACCATGCGCGGAAAATGACCTGGCGCGGTAAATCGTCTTTTTTGCCCTTAGATACAGTCTGTTTTTGTTCAACTAAATGTTTTAGTTTCCATTATTGTCGACTTTTTGACAATGAAATGTCAATTTACCAAGGTGGTAGTGAGAAAAGGTTATTTTCAGAATTGGAAATTTTTAACCGTCACTTTTAACAAATTAATAAATAATAAGTATTTCTGAACATTTCTATTAGATCAAATTATATTATATTATTATTTTAAAGGGCGCCCCTTATATGAATCGCTCAGTATAGTAACCACTTACTTGTTTTGAATAAACAACATTTATTATAGGTCACAGGTAAATCTTATGGAAGCAATATGTGTGATTACTTATTCAGAATGAGTAAGGGGTTACCTTGTATAAGTATGTAATGCAAATTAGTTACGTTTGAGTTTTACTCACATTACACACTTCTTATTAATTTATAGACGCTGACAGCTTGGCTTATTAGAATAAATATATTTAAACAGGTTTTAGAGCTCAAGTACTTCAACTTCAATTTAGCCACGACTCAGATTTGAACCTACGTTGTCTTAGTTGCAAAGTAGACGCTTTTTTATTCACAAAGTCACCAAGAGACATGTTTTACATTTAAAAATCTAATACTTACAGTTCAATTTAGGCAAAACATTTAAAGAGAGCTTATTAGTCCCAAATACATCAGAAATCACCCTAATACTTTGATTAATTTCACATGAATTTTTCAAATTAATTTCATTCTTATCTTTCAACATTTTATTAGCAGTTTCATCTTCACTAATCTCTGTGATCAATTCTTGATTGAGCCTTCTCAATCTGTTGAGAATAGAATGACCCAAATGCCAGAATCCATATTGACTTGTCATCATCACACAGTACGAAATGTAAACCGGTAGATAACGTTTAAGCACGTTTTTGCTGCACCATTTTTCGTTAATTCGATAATACATTAATATATCGGCGATTGAAATGCAACTCGTTGCTGTTAAAACTGCTATTATCATAAATATTGATGTTCTTCTTACTGATCGTAAGTCGGTAATGGGAATCACCAAATCTACCTAAAAAATAAACGTTAAAAATTGTGGGTTTGAACTATGGGAACAATTCATTTTAATAAACGGCGCACCAACTTCTTTATGCATTGCACCCGTAGAGCCCTATACATTAACGCACCAGCCTCGAAACCGAAAGGTATAAGATGTTACAGACAATACACACATACAAAAGTAATAGTATTATGAATTCTATAAAATTAAGGCTCATCTATTCATTAAAAGACTTAGTCCGATTGGTGTTTAACGTTAACGCAAAATAATCGGACACTTTGAATCCGTTCAGAACCGCATGATTAAAAACAATAAAGTACGAAGGTGGTCTACTGGATTAGGCAACTACTTCGCAACTAAAGGGGCACAGGTTCGAATCTCAGTCGAAGGGACATTCTTTAATGCGGGCAGACTCAGCTATGAAATATATTAGGTTACGCTAGATGGTCAATTACCTTAGCAACTAATATCATAAGATATAAAACAAAAAGAATTACCTCGTTAAGGTATCTCAAATAATCGAAAAAATGAGCTGATGCATAACCACTAACAACAGTAGCGAAAAAGACAGCCAACTGAGGACCTGTAGCATCACAAAATACAACGTACATATCAGTGTTCGACTTAATTTTAACCGATTCTTGTCTATCACCCAGAATGTCTTTTAAAATTCCACGAATGGAGACAATTGCTAAAATAATTTGAATCGTAAATTTTAAGTACAATATTTTCTCTACCTTTACTTACGTAAAAGTATACCAATGGCAATACTGTAACACATGTAAAGTGGCGACCACACCAAATATGTTTGTTTGTCCTTATTATTCACACTTACTGGAAAAACACCAAAAAGGCGGCCAATATGAATGGCTGGTCCAGAAGTTTGGTATATTTGTTCTGAAATAGGAACGGATGCTTTCCAGAGCATTTTAAAATGATTTATTCTTGTATGAGGTTTTTAAAGGCCCGGGAAATAATTGAAACTACGGAAATGCGACTTACTGATTTAAAATCGCCTTTCTTTCAGTGTTTTTTGTTTTATGTTACTTGCAGTAGAAACGTGGATTATAGATTACCGATAGTAACTAAAAAACAAAGGTTTTCAGATGTATAGTTTCTTCAATGTTAACTCGCTACAATAACATTTTTATTTGGCACGTGCTTTTGTTGGTTAGACGTACGTTTTACGTATGTATTGGAGTTGAATAACAAAATTAATAATAAAGGACATACTTTGATCAATAATTTGGAAAATATTTTTTTGGGCATCAAAAATATTTATGTTGAGAATGAGATTCATATTTTATAGACACATATTTTTTGACATGCATAAATAATTATTTTTAGAAAGTGGAAGTAATATGTTCAGTAGAGAAAATTTAAATAATAGTAAATTATTTAATTTTACTTGAATAACCATACGAAAATTTCAATTTGTAGAAAAATGATACCACCGCGGGGAATCGAACCACCGACCTTAGGTTAAACGCACCAACGCTCTCACCTTTGAGCTACGGCGCCAATTGGTTTCAATTGTTAATGTAGAAAATTGACGCTGCCCCGAGGAACAGCCGCCGTAGCTCAAAGGTGAGAGCGTTGGTGCGTTTAACCTAAGGTCGGTGGTTCGATTCCCCGCGGTGGTATCATTTTTCTACAAATTGAAATTTTCGTATGGTTATTCAAGTAAAATTAAATAATTTACTATTATTTAAAAATTTTCTCTACTGAACATATTACTTCCACTTTCTAAATTCAAAAATTATTCAGTAAACAACCAAAAATAACATAAATAATTATGTTCTATAAAACCAATTTTTCAGATTTTGTATTGAATATGAATATTTTTCTGGCAATAATGTATAAGGACAAGCAAGTTTTACATAAGCATAGGTTCCGTTCAAAGGAGGGAAATCCCTTGGATTCGGAAAAATTCTAGACAGGTACGAATGGCCATAGTAGTAGAATTGGTTTGGAAATTCCTGACACCCGGAAACCTAGATGTTGTCCAATAAATAAACAAACAAATTGAGTTTCAAATAATTACTGTGAAAATCGTAGGACACTAATTAACGACCAATAGAAACGTAATATTGAGCATAGTTATCATGGCAACGTTCAAATTTCTCGGAAATTTTTTGTTGATAGCTAGACCAACCTAGTTGAAATTATAAAGTGGAAATTTTTATGTCAAATGTGACAGCTGACGTACAAGTTGCGGTGGTTAAGTTTCTAAAATTTAAATATTTACTGAATTATTATTGCTTTTACTGGCGATGTCGATACGATTTTCTTACCGAATCTACACTCGAGCATTAATTTATGTCCGGGAAATTTTTAGTAGTGCATTTCAACAACGTAATCGGTCCGAGCGGAACGCGAACGCGAGATAGAAGACTTATAGAGATCAAAGGGGAAATCATTAACAGAGATGAATATTCTAGCAGGGGATAGGAAAGCGTGGAAGAACTGGGTGAAAGGAGGACTGGACCTACAATTCGACGCCTGAAAGGGCAGCAGGAATCGTGAAAGAAGAAGAAGACTTAACTATGCATTAACAATGAGTTCATTAATCAGAGTCTAGTGTAGATATGTCTCAGATTTGTATCAATCATTCAAGTGAAAATTATGGTACGAAAATTTTTATTTCACTTAAAAATGATTTTAACTTTTTTATACAGGGTGATTCAAATTCGACCCTCACCATGGGGATCTCCCTTATGAGCAGAGTTAGAGGGAATGTTTAAATTCGGCAAAGTTGCTATTTTTTGTTCTCTTTAAGAATCCGTCGGCAAAATTGACTTGCGACAATTGACAATCGAAATATTTTGAAAAATCGAAAAAAGTGGGATTCAATTTTTTGCTTATGGCGCTCTTATTTGAATTTATAATTAAAAACTAAAAACACATTTTCATAGCCATTTTTTCTCCTCTATCTGATGGTCTGGTTATAATTTTATTAGCACGTTTCGTCTCTTGCAGGCCATCATCAACTCTCTTATTTCTTATGGGGGCCATTTTGTTTTTTTACAAATTCAGATGCTCACTTTTTCTCTGATTACAACGATATATGATATGTAGGGAAAATATTCTAAATTTAGTGCTTAATTCTCAAAAAAAGCGTATGTAACTTAAAATCATGTCTGCCATGCATTGTTTAAAAACAATGGAGCATCTAGTTAGGTCGCTTTTTATGCATTAATGAAAACTGCAGATTATTTGAACATTTATTGTAATCAATTGTTTTTATTTTTAATATGTATTAAATTTTCCAATTTTGTTCTCATTAATCCGGTATTTTCGTTAGATTAGGTTCATGACGAGCTTCATTATTATAATATTATGATATTTTGATATCACTGGCAGTAACAATTACACAAGTAAACAAAAGCGAGCTAACTAGATGCTCCATTGTTTTTAAACAATGCATGGCAGACATGATTTTAAGTTACATACGCTTTTTTTGAGAATTAAGCATTAAATTTAGAATATTTTCCCTACATGTCATATATCGTTGTAATCAGAGAAAAAGTGATCATCTGAATTTGTAAAAAAACAAAATGGCCCCCATAAGAAATAAGAGAGTTGATGATGGCCTGCAAGAGACGAAACGTGCTAATAAAATTATAACCAGACCATCAGATAGAGGAGAAAAAATGGCTATGAAAATGTGTTTTTAGTTTTTAATTATAAATTCAAATAAGAGCGCCATAAGCAAAAAACTGAATCCCACTTTTTTCGATTTTTCAAAATATTTCGATTGTCAATTGTCGCAAGTCAATTTTGCCGGCGGATTCTTAAAGAGAACAAAAAATAGCAACTTTGCCGAATTTAAACATTCCCTCTAACTCTGCTCATAAGGGAGATCCCCATGGTGAGGGTCGAATTTGAATCACCCTGTATAAATATTGACTCATTATGCAACCAATTTAACACTTGTGTGTAGAACAGTCCATATTCAATATAATTTGAATCATTATTTGTGTAGAGGAGAAACAAGAAATTTTACATTTAGATTTTCGGCCTACTTCCACTACAATCATTTATAACAACCCAATAGAAAAGAGGCGTAGTAACTGCTAATCCTTTAGATGACAATTCAGATTTAAGGCTAGACTAGTTGTTATACCTGTAATGTCATTTTATGCTAAGCCAAAATGTTTTTACGAAGTATTCTTCGAGGAATTTTTTAAATTTCAATACAAGATATATTTTACGTAACAAAAATAAACTACGATATTTAACTCAAGAATTTAAACAAATGAAATTAAACAATTTTATTGTAAAATGCTTTGTGGGTTATCTGTATTTAGAAGTCAGGGCTGGGGCTAATGTGAGACCTTGAAAACCCTTAATTCTATATTTCTATTTACTCATTCGGCCACTGATTCATTTCTTTATTTGGTCCATTAATTAAATTATGGCTATTATTTATACAAATACACATTTCTCGAAAAAGATAAAAAAGCAAAAACAACTTTAAACGTACTACAAACATCATATTTATTATAAACATGTACTACAACACATGTTAACACAACAATAACAATAAATAGTTAATCAATGCTTAGTTGTTTTCATTCTGTGTAATAACAGCAGTGTTTATTTTTGTGTTTACATTTTCGGATTCCGCTACTTGAACCAATACTATTAAGTAAGTGGTTACTGCACTAAATATCTACAAATAGTATTATTAATAGTACTATTGAAATTCATTGTTAATTAAAATATGATCATACGGGTCTTGGGATAGCGGTTGTTGTGAAATTTATTTACTTTTATTATTTTTATGTCTGGCATTTACTTGACATCTTGTAACATCAAGTAAGCAGATTTCCAAAATATCTTTTGTGATTTTTGGTTTAAATTTCGATTGAATTTTGTTTAGTTATTAAAATATTGTTTTTCTTTGCTTTCATTCCAATTCTGACACGAATAAAAGAAGTAAATGATTTCAGAGATGACTTTTAACTTCCACAGCAACTGCGATCCAAGGACTTATTTATATATTTAGTTTTTGATACTCACAGTAGCGACCAGGACTCGATCTAAACTTATTAATCCATCGGCTGTAAATTCAAATTTTCGGTGGTTAAGTATTGTAGTAAATTTACGTAACTGAAAAAAATGAACTTACATTAACCTTCGTACACATACCTGGACTCTCTTATTTTGAATGTAAACAGAATATGTCCATTCCAGTGACTACAAACCAATTTTGGTATTGATCTTTTTAATTTTTTTCTGAGCTTACCGTTTACTTGCGGCACGTGGTTTATTGAGAAAAGTTGTTCTATTTAATATGCCCTACCTACCCTTAAATATAATGGCAATACTTTTGAATCACCCTGAATATTGAAATGCCCAAAATGACTTAAGTCGTCAAGAGTTTTTTTTTAATACAGGTACACCTGAAATATACTAACCTGAAATTTCAGTCCTTCGTTAATATTTGTATAAGATAGCATTTTTAAAACAAGACTCTTTGTTTTCTTTACCTGAAACGGAAAAATAGTAAAGACAAAGGCGAATCTTTCGAATCGCCCAAAATCCTTAACATTTTATAAATGAATCCCTTAATTTATTAATGGTTGGACCTTGAATAGACAAAACTAGAAAAGCATGTTATTTAAAGTTAAATAATGTGTATTTATGCGGAAGGAAATATAGACCTTTAATGTGTTTCCATCTTCAAAAATAACAAGCTTTCATTTTAGTATAATTACGAATTCATCTGTTGTAATGTAAGAATTCACAACCCATGACATAATAAATGTAATTGTTTATGAATGTTGAAGAAACTTTTGAATATTACGGCGACATAACGTCGATATTTAACAAAAGTTTTGTAAAAAATTTAAATTGATTCTTACAATTGCTTGGAGTTAAGTCACTTTATAGTTCAGAGCATTCAAATGTAAAATCAATGGAATATGCTCAAAATTCCTGGAGTTGTTATTACTCAAAGGTTAATTCTAGATGAATCCCATTGGTTTTAATTCTGCACTAATAAAATCGACTAACTTTCAACTAAGTATTTGGATGGCTGCCCTATTTTATCATAATTAGATGTATCTTTCAAATGTTTGCTATGAAAGCAACTGTATTAATAATGATAACCAAAGAACTTAACAAGAAGTTACAACAACTTAAGAACTGAAAAAGCCTATCCTAACAATAAGTCATTTTTTTTTTAATTCTAACATTTATAACATCATAGGCAATATAGGACTAATTTTATAGAAATTTATAGTTTAACAAGAAACTAATTAATATGTAATATGAAATATGTAAATTTCTAAGTTCTTAGTAAAAAAGAATATTAAAAGTAATTTCACGCCGCACCTTACCTGAAGTAAACAAACATAACAAGGTTGTGCAATAAGCATTAATCGGCCATAATGAATGAAACACCAAGCTGCCTGCATAATCACAAAAGTTATATCTTTGTTATCTCTATATACTCCCATAATCAGAAAATAAGGTGTCAGAATGAGATGAAACAATATACCAACCAGTGTTACCTAAAACGCATAATGTTTACAAATGCAATATAAAAGTAAACCAATTTCTAACAAAGTAAATAACCTAAATAGTTTGACAAATTTTAGCTTTTACATTTCAGTTATCATTTGTAGTTTATTTCACGATATCACAACTACGGCCTGTTTAGTAGTCAGTTTCTTGTGTGCTCCGCATGGCGCCATTACCGCCTGAAACCGTTTAATACGGGATATGATGATTAACGTAAATTTCAATTTAATTGACGGCCAATAACAGAGATTTGCATGCTTACTGTCATGTTTTATCTTTTTAGAGATACCATCCAATTTGTGTATTTCAGTTTATTGTTATCTTTGTTTGTTATTGTAATATTATTATTTATTGAGTTACTTAAGACTACTTTTGTTTAACTACTAGCAGCTGCTAATTATTACTTTAAATTTGATAACTGTAAGGAATGTTTTATTTCTATCAGCATATGTTCCAATAAGTTCCAGTAAGTTTTAAATGGCGGTTGAACGGGTTTTTGTTGCCCCGTCCTATGCAGTTTCAGATTTAGTTACAGGAAACAAAAACCCGTTCAACCGCTATTTAAAACTTACTTAGACTGTATTAAAACTGCTCGATGCTTTTTGCAGGACCCATATTTCCCTTAATGCTATTTATATTTGAATGAAAATAGTAACATTCCTTGAATTTACTTAAATGCACTGATATTAATTTTATATTTGACAATACGCTGATAGCTCGCAACTGTTTAGTTAAGTTTCAAACCAGGAAGGTATTGAGCGTTTAACAGAGCACAAGGTCACAATGTTATTTTTTAAAGCTCAACAGGCCGTATAACGACGTTTGTCCTCAAAATTTAGCAATCCGTGATCACAATATCCTTACCGCAGTATTTATACCAAGCAGTTCATTCAAAAGCTGAACAGTATCACACATCCTTGAATATACGGTAATCAGCTTCAAAATCATTGTATTTTCGGTGGTTATCTCTATAAAAGAAAAAATATGTGTTACAAATATGAGTAATTTATGAATTCAGAATTTCTTATTACATTATTCATTCTAACGGTATTTAGAAAAACATAAAATCGTTTTAAAGTAATTTTGTGTTTTTTTTGGTATGAAATATAATTCAAGAATTCAGATTAAAAAACTAGTAGTCTTATACGTAGTAGCTGTTCTAAGAGAGGGCTATACCCACACCTCTTCTATAAGTTTGTGCATATTAAATTTAGAAGGATTGAAAGGAAATTAATATCTTATGTAGCTATAATAATGTAATAAAGTGGATTATATTAAAGAATAATGCAAAACATCGCCATAAGAAATGTATCTAATAAATTGGCATTTGGGTGTGACTGATATGCCAAGTTGAGTAATCCTTACATTGTAGCAATGATGAACTGATAACTAAGGATGCACCTGCAGATAGGTATGCGTCATTTGAACATCTGGTCATGTCGCGAAATCATTACAATGTGCTACAATGTTGCAGAGTACTTCATATTTAATAAAGACCACCTGCAACAAATCACGTGATCCATTCGTGGCAAACCATGACTCATGATGTTTATACAAAGTAAGAAGTAATGCAAAATGTAATTAGCTTTGGCAGATGTTGATAATATTAGGGTAGAAGAGGCGCAACTTTGAGTAAAAGTATGATTGGATTTCATGCAGAAAGCAGCTCCCTGTGGGAGTCTCACTACGATGTCTGGGAGGAGGAAGATTAAGACCTAGATGAGGGACTCTCACAGGACCAACCCCTGCAGTAACCCAAGGGTTGGATTAAATGTTAATGCCGACGTTATTGCCAAGATGTGTGCCTTTCTAAAGATGTTCATGTAAGATTAGTGTTTATTATTATTAGAATAAATTGATGCTATTGTTTTGTGCGCCGTATTGGGTTGTTCAGACCTAATTCATGTTATGTATTTGGATTCCCGTTTGTCGAACTATCGAATTGTGTTTGTAAATAATGCTTTACCAATATATCTGATGTTAATCCGTTCCATGATTTAATATAACCCTTCGCAACCGCCAAGCAGAACACTCGTAATGAAGTTAGGCTCAAAGTCTCTACCATCGTAATCAATATAAAGACATAGGCGGTCTTAACCCACTATGTTGCCAAAAGCCACTTCGTTACAATAATAGACTAGTATTCTAAACAATAAATAAAAGATCTATAATTCAAAATTTTTTAACATTAGTCCTCTCCGGGTCCGTGAAATTAGCGGGATATTTTTTGCCGTTAACAGTTTGTTTGCAAGACAACCCCCTTACGAGATAAACGCACCCTCTTATGCGCTGCTGACTTCACGTCATTTGTGAAAGCGTAAACGAAATCACTAGGGTTAATAATTAGTGCTGCATTTCTGATAATTTGTGCTGGTGGCATTTTATTTGCCAAAGCACCCTCTTAGGTAATACCAACACCCCTTATTTGTTTGCTATACTAACCTCGTGCTATTTTAGAAACCACGTATAAAACCGTTTATTATAATGTTTTGTGTTAAATTTGTGCAAGTTCGTGGCGCTGACACTTGATCTGCCTGCCCCTTCACTCATGTTCATTTGTATCAGTTTGGTCTATCAAACCACTACTAACTTAATAATTCCCTCCCTGTGTGCTGTGTATTTTCATGATATAATGCGTATTTAAAATAATGCAAAACGCAATGGTAAGAATATCTGGGATGCAGAAAGGTTTCTAGTACTGGACATCAGTCTTTGTTTCTGTTTTTTATTCTTTCCCTGATCGATTTCAGTATTAAAAGAAATTCCAGGGTTTAATAAAATGATAAAAACAAAATGAAGGAATCTGTTTATGGAGATAGTGCATGGTGAAAAATAGTACTGATAAAGGTTATGAACGTCAAAATTGCTCCAGTTATTTTGTGGGCTACTCTGTAGCAGTTTACCAGATTGCCTGGCGTTTGAATGAAAATTAGACACTCCTCTCCACAAAGCATGCAAGATGAAATGATTGTTCGTTCCTGCGATGGCTTTAGCAAAGTAGAACCACAGGTAGAACTGAGAGAAGTCCGAAACTTGTCTCACCAGCACAAAGAAGCCTTTGATGATGATCAAAAATTCCAGACCTATACGACAACATCCGTGGGCGAAGCGCGAACAAGTTCAGGAGATTATTACCCACATGGGGAAGGAAACAAGGGATCGTTGAAACGACGAACAGCCATGGGCATCACCTGTGGTCCTGATTAGAAAAGGGACGGTTCAATGTGATTCTGCGTAAATTACTGACAGCTAAATGGACGATTTGGTGTGTGCTTTCAAAAATGACGTGAAGTTAGCAGCGCGTAAGGGGGTGCGTTTTGGTTTATATCGTAAGGGGATTGTCTGGCAAAAAACTATTAAAGGCACAAAAGAGCACAAACGAAGCACATATCATTAGCACAAACGGTGATCCGACAAAAAAACTGTTAACGGCACAAAACAGCACGAAAGATAGCATTTACAAATTATTTGTGCTTTTAATGTCCTGCCAACTTCATGGACCCGTCCTCTCTTCAAAGAATTTCTGGAACAGCCACTGCTTTTCGTTTAAGTTTAAAATAAATATTTTAAGCCTTAAAAAGAACAAATGAAGTGCACTATCTAGAAAATCAGTGAGCAAAGATAGAATACAAACCTCTATATTTTACCAACAAACTATTAAGTTCGTTAGGCATTAAATTGGAATTTTTGCTTCTCACTTTCACTAGCAACGGATTTACAGAATTATTAACTACGAATTTAGGAGCATGTTTAAAAGATTCTTGTTCTAAATATTCGTTGAGTAACTTCATTCTTCTGTATATACAGTAAACCAAGTGCCAGTATAAATAATGATACGCAAACATAATATGATACAGGAAATAAAACGGCGTATAGCATTTGAATATAAAATATTTGCCGGATCTTTCTCCGGCTGTTTCAAGGTACATAATGAAATCGATCAGAAGACTGCTGAAAATAACTGATAGGATTATAGACATCATGATTATTGATAAGCGTCTTGCTTGTTTTACATCTTGTGGTGGAATTATTGCGTCCACCTAAAACAATTTATGTATGAAAAAACCATAAGTGTAGCTCGTTTTCTAATAATATGCGACGAATAAAGTAATATCCTAATATCCTAAACTTAAAGTGTACCATGTTTGCGAAAGCGTCAGTGTGAATCCTCCAGCATCGTTGAATGCGACCATCACAATCAAGGTTTAAGGTTAGGTTATACAATTTGCAGTGACGCTGATTTATTTTTCGCATTTTACTTCGAAATTGTAGGCCGCTAAATGGACAATCCACAATAAATATTTTAATCACTACCTTTGTGTGAAACGTACAAAATTAAAAGCATAATTAATTTTATTTTGATGGTTGCGTTCAACGATGCCGGATGATGTATAATTTTCAATTTACTTTAAGAAATTCTAAAGAAAAAGAAAAACATATTTTTACCTCGTAGAAACATCTAACAAATTGTAAAAAAGTTCCATACTTGAAAGGGGCGACAAAAATTCCAAAAACAACAATCAAAGTCACCGCTAATATATCGGAACCTGTAATAAATACATCAGCTTCTGCTCTCATTCGGATCGATGTACTTCTATCGCGGAACGCATCGTCCAAATAACCCTTCCAACTTAAAATTACTGAAAATTATAACGTTTAAACTTAACCAACAATTATTACAGCCTTTTCTGATTTACAAAAAATTATTCCTAAAGCAAAACTATAAATTGCTGCACGTGGTGACCAGTTTAAATACAGACGGACTCCATGTTTTTGAACAGCCAGCGGAAATAATCCGAAAAATCGACAAACATTCATGGCTGGCCCTGATGTTTGGTTTATTTCTTCTGTTATTGGGATTTTCTCACCCCAAAGCATTTTTTAAAAGTTTAAATTAAAGCCTTACTGTAACTTTTTTTTATGAACATTTATCAGAATTGTTTTTGTGTACCTAACATTTTCATTTAAGTTTGCGTTTACTTTTAGTAGAGGTTATTTTTTAAAGCTTTTAGGTTATGAAATTTTAATAAATTATCTTTGTTTACTTACACGTTTAATTACAGTAACCGAAAATAATTTAAATTCCACTCACTTTTAAGTACAGCGTTATAAACTGTTATTGTCGTAATTAAAATGATTGTTTTTTAAAGTTCGTCATTCTCTAAAATCCTCTTTCGAGAGTCATTAATCAAAAAAACGACGTAAACGTGAAAAATAAAATAAAGGTTATATGTAAACACATTATTTAAAAACTTCACACTTGGGAAATTAAGTGCTTTTCTAATAATTTTTAGGGTTTTTGTTTTGGCACACTTTATGTTTATAGTCTGGTATTCATTATAAAAACACTTCTTACGAATGCCTATTAACTAAATAATATTTAATGATTTTGAAAATAAGTGTTTGCCGAACAAGTAAAATTTGCGTGCGGAAAGTAACTTTTCCGCACGCAAATCTGATTTGCTTTCAACACTTGTATTACAATATACTATTTCAGAGATGCCTGAATGAAAATCACTAAACTGAACATGATGACGCTTCGTTTTTTATCGAATCGTATTTGTGCTTCTGTGTACAAAAAACTACTTATCGGTTTAAAAGGGTTGATACGACACCTTATTACCTCTAATATTATACTAATAAATCATCTTTCTTTTTACACATTTATAACCCTTAACGTATCTTTTTCATTACGTTTTTCATGAAAATCCGATTTTTCATTTTTGAAGATCGTCAATAAAATTTATAGCAAAAAAGCGGCGCTGCTAATCATTTGTTTTGACATTTGTATATTTGAGCTTAAAAGTATGAAGATTTAAAAATTCTTCTGGCAACTTTCCACGCAGGGAACAATAACGAACTTAGAGAGTTGGTTCTGTCATTAAAAATGTACAATTTTATTTGGTAATAATACTTTATTAGCAAGCAAAATATAATAACTATAATAATCGGGCAAAGCACTTTATTACAGAAAGCTGTCAGCGGTGCACTTCCACGTTTAGTTTATCATATCATTTGGTTAGTGGTTCCACAGATAACTGACACATTTATTGACGTTGGAAGCTTTTTAACTTGAATGACTAGCTTATAGAGAGTCAGTTTGGTATCTTCGTTTTATTGTTCTTCAACCTTTATTTATCAATTGTTGGTTTCCTCTTTTCCTTTCCCTTACTTTTTGTTTTGTACCTGTCTATACTAATATCTTTTGGGCACTCCTCTGGTGTCGTCCACCTTCTTACTGGTACTCTCCCGATCCCTCTGTCTAGGTCACCAGTCTATCACCCTTCTGGTTTATTTTTCACCTCGCTTGCTCATAATGTGTCCAGTCCAAGGCCATTTGTTTGTGATGTCTTTCACACCTATCCATAAATATAAATATTTTGAGGTAATTATATCCGAGGAAGAAAACAGCGAGACAGAAATAGACTAAAGAAAGTAAGTAGCAACAGCTGAACTCTGTATTATGGTTGAAGGAAATAGGAAATCAGACAAAACAAACGATGTATAAAACAATATTAGAAAGTATAATTGTTCAAATTTCAGAATTTACCTCCCCATTCAATAAAGCAGTTCCATTTGTTCAATAAATAAACCTCGATGATAGTCAACAGATAACAAAGCTTTTAGGGTTAGCATTTTTGCTACTGGAGAGTAGATTTCTTCCTCCAATGAGTTGGATATCCAAGAGCTACCAATCTTGTTCTATATTGACCATCTGGCTTGACCCTATAAACCCAACTTGTATAATCTTTGCATCGTCAGGAACCTTTTCAGTATTAATTAGTGACCAAGTTTCATTTTCAATTGAGGATTTGAATTCCTTATCCCCAATGAACTTTTTCATTTCACCTAACAGCTTCATCATAGGGGCCTGGAATAACAACATTTGAAAAATTTCTACCTATGAAATAATCAGCATGCCAGTTTGGCTTTGTAATAATACGTTTTGATCTAACATTTGATAATTCTTCATTTTCATCCTCATTTTTAGTTTCTTCATTTTTCTCTCATTTAGCCAATCTACTTCTCTATTCGACTCTTCGGATTCGTCATCAGAAATACTAAACTGCTCGCTATTTTCAATGAATTTAACATGTAAGATATCCCATGTCATCATAACCTAATAAAATACCTTTCACTGATATAACAATTTAGATCCTCTATTGTACTTCTGGTAATCTCACAAAAGCGCTACTTCAATACATTTTAAGATTTTGAAACATCTGGTCTCCTTCAGGAAATAGTTGTTTTGCATTTGTTATTGGCAACTAACCAATTATTAATGTATGCTGCAGCTTTAACACATTCAAGCCAGAATTATTTTCTAAATTATCTTCTGTTAATAAGCATCTTGCTCTATCCATAAGAGTGCGACTTAATTTCTCTGCAACACCGTTTTCAAATCTAATAATCTTTGTCAGTAGCCGTAAGGTTTTTGGACTTGACTTGTAGATATAATCTAATTTCTCAATCATAGCTTTCACAGTCGTTTAATAAAGGATTAAGGATTAATTCTACTCGAAAATTTGACATACTTTTTATATTTCTTACTTTTAGGCCTTTCTTTTTCCAATCCTTTTTCTTTTGTTCTTCAGTAGGCATGGGTTCGGTTAAAACTGGTTTCAAACCCCTACTTTCTAAAAATTTCCAAATTTGTTCCATTCATTTCCATTAAACACGGGCAATCTAAATTCTCTCTTATCGTGTTCTGGCATTTTTGAATTGGCTTTTATGATACGTAGAATCGCGAATTATTTATTTTGTTTTCTTTACTTTGTACATACATGTGTCTTACCAACACCTTTTTTATTAATAGAAAAAATACAAACATTCTCCTAAAAGAATTAGAAAAATAACATTTTTATTTCAACAATAATGACACAGGGAGTGAGCTGTTAGAAATCATGGAAAAAAATAAAACGAGAATAACTGCGGTGGAGATGAATTTCCTGCCGCACTTCAAGAATGAATATGTTAGGAACTACGAAATCCAAAGGAAAGTGAAAATGCAGGACACAATAATAGAAGGAATTGATGGTACGGCCACGTAAGAAAAGTAACTCCGGAGAGATGGCCTGCAAGAATATGGGAATAGACACCAACAAACAGAAAAAGAAGAAGAGAGCTGCCTTTTAAAACATAGATAGGAAGCATAATGAAAGTCATGATAAAGAGACAGTTAAAGGAGTCAGACTGGGAGGACGGAGCGCTATGGCGAAATAGGCTGCAGGACACGACATAAAAGCTGTAAAGAAACTCGCTATGATGATGATGATGATAATGCATTCTACATTTTTTTTTGTTATTCAACTTTATTCTCGACATTTCATGTTCATGGTGTTTGTTGTTTGGTATTTCCTAAGTAGTGCACTTTAATTCTTTTAGTAGACGTTGCGGTTTCCATACCCTAACTTATTAAGGGCGTAACATACTTGTTAAAAACCTGTAACCTTCCTTTTTTTTTCTAAATTTTTTTGAACACAAGATATGTAGCAGTGTATCAGATGCTCTCCACCTAATATGATTCGTCTTAGTATCTCAATTTCCTGGTTTTAACATTTTAACATTGCATTGTGTCCTAGGATATATCCCGTCCACAGTCTTCAGTCTATCGATTGGTTTGTCGCAGCAATTCTCCACTACATCCCTTCATAATTTCTGTTTCTTATACCTTCAGTGAAGGCGAGGTCTTTCTTTGCCTTTTTCTGTATACTGTACCTACAATCATTGTCTTCAGTAATCCTTCGAATGCGACCCACAGCTTGTTTTGTTTCTTTAACTAGTTATGTGATTCCATAAGTTTATTTTTGCTTTATGCGTTCTAATACTTCGGCATGCGATGCAATTAGTGTCCAAGAAATTTTTAATGCTCTTCTATAACATCTTATTTCAAAGGATCCTCTTATCCTTTTGTTCGTTTTCGAAATGGTTTATGTTTCACACTATATATGTGCCTAATAAAGTTTTTCTTTAATTGTATCGATGTGCCATTTAGTCGTCAATAGATTTTTTGTCAAAGAAGATTTTTTTCACTAGGTTTACTCCATTCTTTACTTCTTTATACCTCCTAGATATGGGAATCATCTAATATTCTTTGATTCCACCATCACTTTGATTTCATTTTTTCTTATTTTTTATATTGTAGCTGTTTTGATATATATGACTAGTCTTTTAAAGCCTCCAAAAGTTCTTCTTTGGTTTCTCCATGTATCGAAATTCCAGTTCTTTTTAATTATCCGAATCTATTAATGGCTTGGTGAATATATGCATATACTAAATAGTGCTAGGCTATATCCTTGTCTGACTCCTTGTTTGATTTGTGCTTCTTCATTTTCTCCATTATAATCGACTATTGCTGATCAAACTAACCGAAAGCACACGATCGCTTCCTTCGTAAGGCAAAGGCAAAACCACGAGGTATTCTGCCTAATAGGTTTGCAAAAGTTCTTCTTTGTTTTCTCCATGTATCGAAATTCCAGTTCCTTTTAATTATCCGAATCGATTAATGGCTTGGTGGATATATGCATATGCTAAATAGTGACAGGCTATATCGTTATCTAACTCCATGTCTGATTTGTGCTTCTCCATTATAATCGACTATTGCTGATCAAACTAACCAAAAGCACATGACCGCTTCCCTCGGAAGGTAAACGCAAACCACGAGGTATTCTGCCTAGTAGGTTTATACTGCAGTAGAAGTGCAAGCACTTCCGTGGTTCAGAGTCCACATAAAGCTGTAGGCCTCCTAAGTCTGTACGCTACTTGACACGCACCCTACAGATACATGCAGAGAAGACAGCTGGGTCCTGTAAAGGGCACAGCACTTCAAGAATAATTGCGGATTGATTTTTGTAGATGTTGCATGTAATTTGTATGTCTTGTCTTGTTCTCTTGTATTCCTATTTCTTTTAATATGTCGAACATTTTTTAGTGCAATACTCTGTTCAAGGCATTTTCACCATGAATGCAAACTATATACAGGTCCTTACCCTTCCCAATAATCTTTTCTGTTAACGTTTTTATACCAGAATTACGTCTAAAACCAAATTGGTCTTCTGTTAAGTCTGCTTCTATTGTTCGGTCTGTACGTCTGTATATCATCTTTGTTAAGAATTTTATTGCATGTGATATTAAACTGTTGCTCTGTGTTCTGCCATTTGTACATCATATTCTTTATTGGAATTGTCACTATCTGTGTTTTTCTAAAATTTATTAGAATATATCCTGTCTTACATATGACTTACATTAGATAGACGATTTTGTTTAATGTATTTTGGTCTAAACTTTTTATTATTTCACTTGAAATAAAAATTCATAACTTGTGCTTTATTGTTCTTCAGAATTTAATTTATTTCCCCCCGTTTATTTTTAACCCCGTGGCATTAATTAAGCTTTGGAAATGTTTTAACTTTTCTATATGCTATATCCAAATTTTCTTCGTGGAAGAATCGTATCTATTACATCTTTTGTTCTTCTGGTTTTTGTTATGAATTTTTTTCACCTGTGGCGCTGTAGGTATGGTTTAATCTTTGGAAAGTCATTTTTCGATGTCATTCTCTGGCTTTATTTTGCTATTTATTTCTTTCTATTTTCGTTAGCAGAGTTATAACTGTGTCCTTTTCTTTTAATCTGCCAGTGATCTATGTTATAATCATAACAACTTATGATTTATGCAGCGATGGTAATTAAAAACTGATTATTAAAAAATGCTAAATTTCTAAGTTCGATAACTATTGTTGTGATGTCCACATTGGGATATAATATTATACTGATTGATTAATCAGCTCAATAAATGTCTATTAGTAACAAGAAACTTACAAGAATGCAACTGTATATTGTAACGTTTTCAAAACGTTTATTTAAGACTTCGGTCCGTGGTGTGAATGATTTATTAACAAATTTAAGCAACGTAATAATTAAGATAAAACCACAACTTAAACACTGAAACACAACACTAATATTAATCCGAAACACTAACTAATTTATTTATACAGTTTATTTATATTCACGTGCGCACTTGTATTAACGCGCACTTGATCGCGACTTGCTGGTAGGCTTTGGTAGACTGGTCGCTCACCCAGCGAAAGGTGCCTTATATAACGTTGTGGCATCTGGAACCCAATCTGGAATGATCGAGACGATGACGTAATCGAACAGTCTCGAGACTATGACGCAATCGTCGAATAGTCTGTCTGCAGATGATGCATACGAGCGAAATGATTCGCGCTCCCGCCGACGCGTTACAATAAATGTATAAACTCGTTTATGCACGATCGCATTATAATGTGTCAATTATGTCTGAATTTGTTTGACATAAACGTCTATTTATAGCCCGTGGGCGTCTTTATAGGCCGCCGGTCTATAATGAAACGTCAAAAATTGATAAACAGTTTAACAGTCTTATAAAGAATTTTTTTAAATTAAAATCGAATGTATGCTCTTTATTAGAACTCTATATTTAGGGTAATTTGTATTAACAACACAGTTAACACAATTATTTATGTGAATATTCCTAGGCGTAAATGCTTCAACCATTTGACAGTTGTCAGTAAAAAATTAAAATAATTGAGCAACTAACTACTCGATGTGGGTAGAAAATTAATTTATTCCTTTTATTTCAGTTTTAAAATCTTCGGTCGTGCATAAAATTATGTATGTACCATTGGCGTAACTTGCTTTTATGGCCTTCGACGTGTCTTTAGCCCTCGACTAGCGTCTCGGGCTCAAAATCACGTTCACGTCTCAAGCCATAAAAGCATCTTTACGCCCTTGGTACATAAATAACTATTATTATTCAGCATAAAATGGTGCTAGTGATACGAACCAATGGAACTTTAAAAAATTTCGTGGAAACTTGTTTTTCAAGGTCCTCCTATGGATTTCAAGTTTTTTCGGCAATTTATTATTTATTATATAATATACATTAATTCTACATTTACATTTCTTCACATGAAATGCTAATAAATTATTTACTCTGATATTGAAGAAGTATTACAAGATATGTAGTGATAGTGCCCAGTATCTGAAACAAACAAACACTTTAACTTACTTCCTTTATCTAATCTATGTAAAAAAGCACATAAATCTGTATAATACTGCCGATCATCAATACATAACCAGATCGAAAAACAATATTGTTGTGGAGTATCACAGGGTAAACAGCAGCAGAAACGGGGTCAATTATTATGCTCCGAAATTTTTTAACTTCTTACCAGAGCCGATAAGAAATTTAGACATAAAAAGTTTTAGTGTCACTGTAAAAGAGTTTTTGGTTGTAAACGCCTTTTATTCTATTCATGAATATCTTAAATACGACAAATTTGAAAGTTTAAGCTGTATACATTAATAATGTAAAATTTTCTGTTTTAAGCATATTATTGTAGCTATTACTGACGAGTGTAAACCGATTAGGTATCCACACACAATAAACTTTACTTTATTGCTGATACTTGTTTAGTGAGAGGAGTTATTAGAAGCACATCGATCCCTATTTGTGGAAAACGTGAACGTAAATTCCTAATAAAGCTCTACAAAATTAACTGATGTAACAAGTATATAACTATAAGAACTTAAAAAGGACTTAAAAATATTTATAAACAAAATTTTCCCCTGGAAATTCCGACATTCAATTCGAAATTTGAATTTAATTTTTAATTTTATATTTGAATTTTAGATCCAAATCTTTCAAATCGTGTCTAAAATTTCTAACTCAAATTTTACAGGCCTCTGGTCAATACGTTCACCTAATTAGTACAGCAAATATATGGAACTGAAAGTTTCAATTTTATAACAAATTTCTTTATGTTTCACAATTTAGATATTATTAAACTGCCTTTTAAGAAAAATTACAGGAAAAACTATTAAACAACAACTTATTAATAAGTTAATAATTAATTACTTACACCAGTCACAAGAGAACGATTGATTGCCGACAGTCCTCCAGCACTAAACTCCAATTTTCCTTGAAGAAGCGTAGTTGCAAAAATTTCCAACTGAAAGCGAATACCATAAATAAATAGTCTTTTTTGTGTAAAGTACAAGAGAGAAAGAGAGAGAGAGAGAGAGAGAGAGAGAGAGAGAGAGAGAGAGAGAGAGAGAGAGAGAGAGAGAGAGAGAGGGGGGGATAGACACAACAAACAACAAAAAGTCTTACCTCGTATTTCTGATCATCGCTAACCACGTTGGAGCACAATAATTTGCAAACGAAATTTTGCATTTTTTGTACCTGAAATAATTTGTATAATTAGCGTTTATGTACAGTTGTGGACAGAAAAAAATAGGACAACTCGAAAAATCAAGTAAACTTTATTCTATAAAATTTAGTTACTTGATTTTGGCTTTATAATTATGATATTTGTCACATTGACTTGCAATCAAATTACAACACAGGGGCCATTTTAAACTAGAAAAAAAACACTGTCCTATTTTTTTCTGTCCACAACTGTACGTAGTTTTCCTAAATCGAATTTTAAAAATTTGTTCGCTGCTTTCTTATTCTTCCCGTTTGATTTAATCAGTTTTATGATTACAAAACACCCAGAAGCTTAGTTAAAAAATTATTAGTCTGATAACAAACGATGCTATTATCTAAATTTTTTATACATGCCCCATTGAGAGCAGACCGGAAACGCCCTGTAAAGGGCAATCCACTTCGGGAAGAAGTTATAGTATAATATTGCGATGACATTGGCGGTATGATTTTAATCTGAATGTTGAGTTGAATACAAATTTTTTTATTAATCGTTAGATGATTTTTATGTTAATGCAGATTTAGCTTTATTATTAAAATGTACATAATTTATAAATTTATTGTTAAGAAATGTAGCTAGTTATAGGGCTGGGCAGTGAAGAAAAGCCAGTATTTGCAGTTGTCTGGTAACAAAAAGGAGTTATCTTATTGGCATAAAATTATATGAGAACCGGGGTTACAAGAAAATAAATGGGAAGTGAATAATAAATAAAGATAAGTTGGAAGCAAATAAATTGTTTCTTCAAGAAAAATGAGGAATTAATTTAAAATTCCCATAAATTTTGTGAATGACAATTAAATAATTGTTAAATAAGCTATTTTCGTTGAGGAAAACGAATAATTGATAATACTGGGAATTCTTCAAAATAAGAAGAATGTAATGTTTATTGTTTAAGGTGATTAGATAAAAGGATATGTCGAGTCGACAGTCGACTCGACTGCGACTCGACACAAATCGCCCCGTCTGTTTTTAGCCTTAGAATAAACCAAATACTTATATCAGTTGGTAGATTAACAGCGGAAAATCTGCGTTGAAAATTTACCCAAGTACAGCTTAGACCTGTAAGGCGCTTAGCTGCATATTGCCAAAATTTAACATTTGATAACGTTTTGCCTGGGATTGTTTTAAAGCGCTAAAAATGCTGGATTTTGGTGGACCTAGATAATTCTATTATACCAAGAATCGTGATAGCTGCCCTCGAGCATGACATAAGTTTTCTTCTTTAAGGTGACGACTTGTGTAAACCTCTGGCGTGGTTATTTAAAGTTTCTGGCTCCCCCAGATCACCCCACATGTTTATAGCTCGAATTCGGAATCGTAGCATAAGTTGTTAGTAAATACTTGTTTAAATATAATGTAGGCGAAAAATTTTTAACGTGGTTTAAACGAACAACAATTTTTGTGATTGTGGTATTCGAGGTATTTAGACATTAGCATGTATTTATTGTACTTATAGTGATGTAATGCACCGGGGCCTAAAATTTTTCGGGGACCCATCTGCACTGAAAACATTTATTATACGAGTATACTATACTATGTACTCACCTCATAGGTACATGAATTGCATGGTTCAACAAGCATTGACAATCTTCCCAAGTGAAAAACGCACCATCCTGCATTTATTAACACAGAATGCACGTCCTTTCGGGATCCTGCTAATTCTGACAAAGCGTGAAACGGAGACTCGATTAGGTGCCATAATATGCCTACTATTGTAATCTAAAAGAAACAAGCATTTAATTGAAAATACATGAGGACAATAAATAACATAGTCGAAAACACGTTAGGTGTCGTAACTAATGGATGTTTAGTGTAGTGGTAGATTATTAACTGAGTAATAAACACGTTGTAGTAGAACTTAGGAAAAATTAATGGGAATGATGTTTTCCATGAGTTCAAGTTATTAATATCTATTATATTGTGGCAGTTATTTACCTCGACGTGAATTTATTTCGCTTCTAGACTAGTTCTTGCTTGAAATACATAAATAGAACTTGACGTATACATATCCCGTAACTTCAGTTTGTAACATTGAAATTACACACTGAAAACAAATTTTTGTAGACGGTTTAATACAGTCAAATTAATATGTGTATCGCTTAAAGTCGCGTAATCTAAACATAAAACGAAGCAGCTCGACACCGTTTTCAATGTGTAAGAAAGAGGCACATAACATTGAGATAACAAAACAACCTCTTAGAAACTATGAGTTGCAAAATATGAATTTTTCAGATGTAAATTGTTTTTGATGAACAGAAAATATTATATGTATTGTTTATTGTTGTTTGTCATTAAACAAATTCTTAGTTGGTTATCAACTTTGCACAAAACTTCGTAAAAGCTACTAACAAGGGACTGTGTATTACGAAAGATATGGAAATAATATTTTAAATTATATCAAGACTTAAAAAACAACCGAAAACAACCTAAAACTCGACGCTTAAAGAACATGTAATTTACTAAGCTCAATGTAACTAATGATTTGAGTATAAATAGAGATAATAAACGTACCGCATTTGTAGCCCCCATCAATTGATTCAAAAAATCGACAGCATCACAGAGGTGAATGAAGGCGGATGCTAACTTCAAAAAATTAAAATTTTGTGGTACAATAGCTTGGTTACTTATTTTAGCTGAAATTCAAATATAAACTGTAGCTCACTTTTGAGCAAATAGCTCATTCAAATTGCATGCAAAATGAATAATTCTAATACTAACCTTTGATTTTTGTGAAAGTTTTAGGTATTTGTTGATTTTTGTTACTGAGCGTATCAATAATGTATCCAATTTGATTATTCAGAAGGCTAATCTCCGACGGACTTCTAAAGCCGGATTTATCTTGAAGAACCTCTTCGCTAGTTCCCCTTTTTAAATTCGCTTCCAAATGCTTATTCAGTCCTCTAAGTCTTCTTAAAATACCATAGGCGTTATAAGTGAACTTATATTGCGTTACCATCATAATTATGTAGGCGATATAAAAGGAAAGGTAACGCGCGATAATAGCGCTTCTACTAATTCGATCACTTTCGTTCTTTAGGTATATCAACTGATCTGATACCAGCATAAAAACGCTGACGATAAAGATTACAACCATCATTAATATTGACGCGTTCCTTACTGGTTTTACGTTTTGAAGAGGTATTATTAGATCGACCTAAAAGTATTTTTACTATAGGAGAGTACTTTCTCAAGAAAGGATGTGACGATTTGACAGGGTTTGTAAATGAGCTGTAACGAAGAACGGAACTGAAAATTATATCAGCCTAGCATTTAATGCTCCTTACCGTGCTAGCTACTAAATACTTATTAGATATAATTTACTGAAACCTACTCAAATATTATCCTCGAGCTTTGCTAACTATCAAATATGGCTCCCGTCTATTGAAATCAGCCACGTTGCTTCCATGCATTACGACTGCACGCTTTTCATTACAGTGATGGTGCAATACTTTAACAAACTATTCTGGAAAATTCCAGTACGGTTTCGGACAGAGCGAGGATACCAATGCATTGTACAAAAACATGCTTCGATTTATTGTTGAGTTCTTAAACAGACCCGGTTTATTCAAATATGATTATGAGCTACGTGCATAAGAGATTTGTGGCAAATTCCCTATTTAAATAAAATACTTAAAATAAGTAAACAAAATAATATAAGAAAATACAAACGAAGTCGACGAAACTTATACAGCCCATCCGCGTAAGCGCATGGTCTTCTTTCAGTGCCATTCGAAGTTTCTTCTCACAGACACCTACCCCAAATCATTTTTCTAAATATTATTTATGTTTATTATATTTGGAACTAAATTTAAGTTAACCATAAAGACCCATTACACGGATTTGATATAGGAAGAACACGTTACAAATTTGCCTTTTTGTCTTTAAACTAAATATCACCAGGAAGAATAAAAGACACACCAAATAAAAACCTATTGCTTAATGTGGGTAGGTATATGTTTACATTTCCAATCTTAGAACTCCTTGTATATTGTTAGCGAATATTAAAAGATGTCACGATTAGTTTCAAGGTCAATTGAATGCATAATAAGAAATGACTTACTTCGAGTAAGCATCTAATGAATTTGAAGTATTTAAAAACGGTAAATGTCTGTACAAATATCCCATAAAACACAACCAGTAACACTAAGGTTACATCGCAGGATACAACATACAGTTCAGTTGTGGACCTAATCCTTACAGATTTTTGTTTTTCTGCAAATGTATCATCTAACAATCCCGAATAAGTCGTAATCACTACAAAAATTGAGTTATTTTAATAATAACTAAAATTTATGTTCTTAAGTACTCACCTACTACAGCACCTAAGATAAAGCTGTACAGAGTAAATAGCGGAGATAGTTTAAAACACAACTGAGATTGTTTTTTAGAAACACTCAAGGGAAAAATTCCAAAAAATCGCGTAAAATATATGGACGGTTTAGCAGCTTCGTACATTTTTTCCGTAAGTGGAACACTTTTGTCCCAAAACATTTTTCTATGCGTACTTTCGAGTTGTTTATCTGCAATTGAACTGTCTTGTTGGTTGTTTTCGTTAGATATAACCACAGGTGGGTAAATATTCATTGGCATTTGATGTGTTATTAATAATAATTTAGATTTGAGCTTTTAACGCAGTAACAGTATCGATCCTTCAATAGCGTGTTGACCGAATTTTTATTTTCTTAATCACATATCGAACCTAAAGGTGTTCTAAAGGTAGCTTTATTTGTTATATTTGGTGAAGAGGCTTAATACGTTTTTTTTTTCAAAAAGAGCTGTAATTTGTGTTTTCAAAATGATTGGTAAAAAGATTGATGACACTGGAAATAATGGTTAAATAAATATATTTACAAAGTACAATAATTTTTGATTTTGCTTACTTATACATATTTAAGTATATAACTTTTATCGAGATTTTGTAAAAAAAAATTGTATATTATATACCAAGGTAGAGAAGTCTAGTATTATAGCCAGAGGGCCTAGATTAGATCCCGAGGCGCCTAACGCCGCGGGATATAAGGCCCGAAGGCTATAAGAGACTTCTCTATCGTGGTTTATACATAGTTTTTTTCACGACAAATAATGTACTTGAGGAATTAGCAGTTGCCTAATTAAATATTATATTAGATTAGCGAATATTTGAAAAGTTTTCACTACTCTAATAACAAAGATAGATATAAGTAGCTTAATACTTATGAGTGTAATATCTCAGCTATCTCTGGAGTGGTCTAGGATGTAATGCACTCGAGTACAGCGCGAACTGTCTCGGGGTCAAACCCGAATTGGATGCTCGGCAGGTGGCCTATCCAGTCACTGAAAACAATTGGGAACCGAAACACAGGGTGGATTAAGGAAGGTAGGCGGTTGTCGAAAGCATGATGCTTACCATATCAACCCGTTCTAGGAATGCAAGTGCCGATACCTTTACCTTCAACATGTCGTCCATAAAACCGTAACTAAAGAAACTGTATGTAACTAAGTTTACCTCATAACTTACGGACAAACGAAGAAACACAAGCTAAACTACAGTAGAATGTATCGAACTAAATACAATTTGAAAAAAGAATCAATAGAAATAATAAGTTATATACATATCGGGCGATTAAGAATACTTATACCAACTTTAATACAAAAAACAAAGAAATCAAACAAGAAAAGGCACATAACTGAATATAAATCTTTGCTCTTTAGTTTGCACATCCGATAAACAGCCCAAATGTATCAAGTGATCCAATTTAGAATCATCCCCAGATGGCTATGGGATCGAAACTCATGTATTAGCTAGACTCAGGAAATGTCATGTTGACAAGATACAAAACAAATAATACACAACCTAAAAATTTTCAATTACTGCATTTATACTGTTTGATGACGCCAACATATGTACTTCTAGGCATCACTTGAAAGATTCCTAGTAAATCAAGTTCGACATTTTTAATTCAATAAGCTTCTGTCAAACTTTCTCAGCTTTAGACACTTTTATTTGGCGTACTTGTCAAAACAAACGGATTTAACGTTTCCTGAATCTGACCTGACCCAGTAGAGTCCCACCGGAAGGCAAAATCTCCAAAGAAATTAGTAGAAATATTAACTATAGCAATCGTAAGGTGCCATTTGAAGAGTCGTATCCAAAGCGAAAAGCCTTGGAAGATGGTAAAATACACTTTGAACATCATTGACCTTTACATCTTCTTTCAGATCCTTATAAGCTTGCCTTGAAGATTGACCACCGACTTTGATTTATATCAACCATTCGACCATCTATAAGACAGTTTCATAGAGGGTACAACACGATTGAGGGGATGCAAAACTTAAGAATTCTACTCAAAAAAGCTTTTGACACAAAATATTTATGAACCAATGTTTAAAGGAAGGATTGACTTGAGATACAAGAATAAAGACCTAAGAGACATAGTATGCCTGTGGAACTAGGAACAGGATATAGTGGCCCTATCTCTCTGAAACTGTTTACACTTGTGTGCTAGAAAATATTTTTAAATAATTGAGCTAGGAATGGAAGGATTTTAATATTAATGACTTCTTTTTAATACAGTTAATCAGCTCAACACCTTACAGTGTTATACATGAATGGGTTGTAGTTACTCAATTTATTGAATTGTCTTTGGAGATGCAAGTTTCCTCAACACTAGGTGCACGTTTGTACCAATGTTAACGGTTCACACACTATATTAGGGTTATAATTTTTCGTTCACTCACTGCTGCTATCGTCCGATGTTAAGTCGTGGGGTAATTTTCCCTTCAATCGAGTATGTATGTTGTTTTGGCCCAGTTCTTAAAGGACAGCATTGTTGTTTATGTTACTTAAGTCATTCACAAATTTTTTTGTGAGTCGTTTGATGAACTGCAGTAGGTTGTCTACGCCAAGTACTCTGTGTATTTGTGTGTTACGGATAAACCAACGAGCGTTAATTGAAATTCTTAGGATTTTATTCTGGAAGACTTGTAGCTTTCTTAAGTTTGTTCTCGAGTTTGTGCTCCATACAGAGCACGCGTAAGTAACAATCGGCCTAAGAATTGTTTTATAGATTAGGACTGTGCATTCGTTGCGTTGAGGTGTATTCCGGTTGATCATGCGATAAAGTAAGTTAAGTCTGTTGTACCCTAGGTTGATCTTGTTGTTCACATGGATGCTCCAAGTTAGCCTGGTATCTAGGTACTCACGAAGATATTTAATGGCCTCTTCTTTAGGATTCCATGGGATGATTTTTCCATTAATGCGGATATTCTGATGATCCGCGATGCGTTTTAGGGTAAAAACCTTGGTTCTACACTTCGCAGGATTTAGTGAAATACACCACTTGTTGTACCACTTATTTAATGAATTAATAACTGCTTGAAGATGATTGATGGCTATGTGCAGATCTTCGTCTTGGGTAAGTATCGCAGTATCGTTGTCAAATGATGCCAGATGGCTTTGTAGGGGGTTAGGCAAGTCATGTATAAAGATGTTAAATAATATGGGTTCAATAACACTTCCTTGGGGCACTCCTGCATGTGCGTGCTTTATAGATAAAACAGTACTGTTAATCCCAACTGCTATGGATCTGTTCTCCAGAAATGAGAAGATGATAGTGGTCAAGTAATGAGGAAGTGGCAATTAATGACTGATATCGCATTATGTGTCAAGTGTCTGGCCAATAATAAACATCCAATAGACAATAGAATCAAACAACATCTTTTATTTTTATAATCACCAATAACTTTAATACAATTTGAAAATGACCAATTAACTTTTCTATACCACTAAAAAATTAATCTAAATTTTCATTCTTAAAATGGTCTAAAACTGCAGGGACGATTTCTTTATCATATGAATTTTCTTCGCGCGCAGGTTTAGCAACAAAAAGTAATCGCTAGGGGCTAGATTGGAGCGATACGGTAAGTGGTCTTCCACTTATCTTATTCATACCAAGATTGTCGTGTAAAATTCGAAGCACTGTGATTTTTGACCAGACGAGTTTGATGAAACGAATTATGGAGTGTAAATTTAGAAGGGCATTGGGCAGTCTACAAAGGCGGTGGATAAACGACCCGAAAAGGAGATTAGGAAGGCAATTGCAATAGGTAGGCTTAAACAGAACGGAATGAAAAAAACAAGGTAGCGTGTATTTGGAAATAAACGGTAAAGTGCTGCTAAAGAATTTACCTAATACAACTTAATTTAGACGTTTGACTATGGTTTCGGCATCTTATGTTGTCACTAAAATTTGAATTATGCCATTTAGCCAATCCTAGAGTATAAACACAAATCATTTTGTTGCAAGACGAAGCTTTAGTAATGCTGCACTAAATTACATGGTTGCCAGTATTTTACGAAATAAAACAGGTTTGTGAATAGAAGCAATTTAAATCACTAAATTGTTGAAATCGGTAGAGCCAAAAGCGCATATAACAGTAAAAATTGTTAATAACCGATAACACTAAGGAAAACTAAAACCTTAAATTAATTAAGTTTTACTAACAAGGTAGATTTATTGAAATATTTTTTACACCAACGACTGTGTCATGATACTATGGCCCAGCACGATCAAATTACATTTTCTCACTACCACCTTGGTAAATTGACATTTCATTGTCAAAAAGTCGACAATAATGGAAACTAAAACATTTAGTTGAACAAAAACAGACTGTATCTAAGGGCAAAAAAGACGATTTACCGCGCCAGGTCACTTTCCGCGCATGGTACCCCATAACGCTACACCATAACGGATATAAAAAAAATAAATAGTTATAATGGAGAATACGTGCTTATTTATTAATATTAAAACTAATTTTACAATTGGAACAACGTTGAATGTTAAATGAAGGTGTATTTACAAAATGTTTGATTTCATTCTTTTCGTTACTGAAAACAGAAATTGCGTTTATGTGTTTGTTTGTACCATAGCAACAGCGCCGTTAAACTGTCATAAATATAAACGTCACAATTTTTGTTAAATTATTAATGAATTTTATTTTGTGGTAGTGAGAAAAACGTAATGCGCAACGCGTAGGTAAGTTTCTTTTTTATCCTCGGTGGCTTTATGGACCTCAGCTGCGCTTCGGTCCACAAATTACCACCTCGGATAAAAAAGTTCACTTACCATAACTTGGAGCGCAAATAACTATTATTTCCATATTAAAGTGTCTTGAATGTCACTTGATTAAAGCACTAATATTAGTAGAGTTTTCCGCATTGCTATTAAAAAAATAAATTTAAGAATTAACTAACCCCGTTTGTTGTGCTTTCACTATGTGTTTTTCCTATCAGGCACTACCAGAAAAGAAAATTATATAGAACTTGTGTATAATTAATCATTATCTATTTGTTCTTCTTAATATTTCCTATTCGACAAATAAATCGATTTTGTAACGCCGTGTGTGGTTGTTTGATTTTGATGATATTGTCACGGTCGTGGTTCAGTTGGTTTAGCGTGCGGCTGACCACTGGGATTAACTAGCTCGGGTTCGATTCCCAGGGTCACACATACACCGAAAACACCTAACCGAGTTATTCTGCCCAGTAAGTCTTCTCTGCAAGCACTTCCGTAGTTTGGAGCCAACGTAAAGCTGAAGGTCCTATACGTATGTATGTTTGTAGACCACTTGACACGCACACCGCACACCATAGGCATATGGGGAGAAGACCGCAACGCCCTGTAAAGGATACGCCACAAAGAGGAAGATTGGTTGATTATATCAGAATGTAGTGCTGTATTAACAAATTTCTAGGTCAACCCCTAGGAATGAAAGTCTTTAAACTTTGAATTCCCCAGAACATGATCTTTTAATATTATAAACTCTTACACTGCTTATTTTAGAAGTCGCGTTTAATGTTTCAATGATTGGAATGCATCTAAAAGAATTAAATATAATTAAAAACAGTTTATAAGAATAAAGTATTAACAAAACGTCTTCCGGACTGGGACTGTGTCATTGTTGAAACAGAAGAACTCAACGTTTCGCCCACTTTTTTATAAGGGCTTCTTCGGGAGGAAAATGGAGCACTAAAAGAACACGGTAACGCGACTTATCAACCAAGCCAAAGGAGAAACCTTTCTGAAGGTAAACAAAAAAGGTAGCGACTTTATACCGGCTTTAACCGACCAAGCGTATCGGACTGTGATGACGATTGGTCAGGGGTGGAGGGAGCGGAACCATTAATGATAGCGAACTTCCATATATCGGATAGGGGCATTGGCATTGGCAATGATCGAAGATTTTTCAAACAATATTTTATGGCCAGTGTTGTGATGCCTGACGACGATTATAATTTAGTTATTATACAATTAATTGATAATTTTTAATTATAATTTTTTTAGTTTAACACCAACTAATATTTAAGCGCTTGCGAGTTCATTCTGCGACGTGAGATAAATAAAATCTGCTCTTTAAATGCATTAAAAAGTATATTTTTTTATAAAAATCTTAAATACTAAATACAATTTTCCATCTACAGAAACTAAATGACTAAATATATAACCTACTTACCTACTAATTAAATAAATATGTATTTTACTATACAAACTATTAGATCTATTTATTATAAGTTTAGCTATCTAGGCATAGATTAAATTAATTATTAGTTTACGTTTCACACTTCTTAGTTATACCAGAACTTGAAAACTGAAGCAAAATCACCAAATATGTTGTGATAGCACTCATGATCTAAAACAAACGCGGAGATTACTCTTACTCATACACAGATTAACAAACGTGTACTACTGTAATGTAGACTGGGAATGCCCTGTAACGAGCACGCCACTTCGAGAAGTACTATTGTATAAATATATAGGGTGTACCCGAATTCAACCCACAAATTTTGGAGCTGTTCCAAAATGCCAGGGATAAAAATGTATAAACATATCCTACTTCGGAAACTAAATGTACTAGAGTGGTTAAAAGACGCCCCAAAAGATGCATGGAACGTGTCAGTTATAGTTATACCATATGAACAAAAATTATTTAGATAAAGGGTGGCTTTGGAATTCTGAACGTACCTTGCATGTTTGATTCATCGTCAGCAGTTGAAATTATATAGATTATGTAAGCTAATCAGCTTGTCAAATAAAACTTAGTTATTAAACTACGGATTTATTTTCAATTTATTACATTAGATGTTGAAAATGGCCACCATTCTCATGCAAACATAAATTTACACGCCTTTTCATGTTTTCAAATGCGTTTCGAGAATACCATGCCGAATAAAAATTCAAATCGAAACTGACATTTAATTGACATGTAGAACCAATAACAAGCTGAACCTATCAAAGACAGTGATTTTGTTCACCATGGCCATCCCTTATCTAAATAATTTTTGTTCATATGGTAGTTGTAGAGGAATTTTAAGTTATTATCAAAATGACTGTTGTTTGGTTCAATGTAGCAGTTGAAGTGGTTGCTTACGCATTTTCAAGTAACTTCTTTTGATATTCCTATTTAGGTTCACGTTTCTCTACAAAATTTACGCCCTTTGACACCTTCTATTACTTCCGAACATTTGTTGGAGGAATTCAGATATTTGATAACTGTACTGCTAAAAAGATGTAAAATATACAGTGGATGGTTACAGAATTGGAAATTTTGTTCAAGGCAAAGAATAATACAAACTAATACCTTAAATGAAAGAGTGGTTTCCTAATAATGATATTATTTTGATGCAAGACGAAGCCCCTTGCCACACTGCTAAAAACAACTAAAGACAACTGCATAAAACCATGCCTAGGCCTATTGCCGCAGTTATTGCCTCTAAAGGCAGTTGTACTACATACAGGGTGATTCAAAAGGTATGGTCCAAACTTAAGAGTGTGATTGGTGATGTTAAAATAAGCAAAAAATGTTAATAAACCCATGTCTTATTTCCAACTGTTATCTAGTTACTGAGGTTTTCTTTGTTTCTATCTGTATTCTGTAAAATCACGTTATCTAGGAAATAAGTAAAACAATTTAATTTCTTATGGCAGAAGACGTTTCAAGCTTGAACTGGCGTAGTTTTCAATAAATGTGGAAATTATGGGGCCATTTTCTGTTCGCGATTATGCAGAAATGCATTTTGTGTATGGTTATTGCAGCGAAAGTGACCGTGCAGCAGTGGTAAACTATGGGAGAAGGTATCCTCACCGGAAACAGCCTGACCACCCAATAACCGCTTTCCACAGCGCTGGCGCTGGGTTGGAAAAGGCAGTCCAGTACTATGGCCGGCTCGTTCGCCTGACATTACTCCACTAGATTTTTACTTGTGCGGTGAATTAAAAGAAAAAGTTTATGCATCGTAAATTCAGGTCTGGGGCCATTTAGTTAATAGAATAAATGAAGCTGTTGAAGATATTCGAAGACATCCTCAACAGTTGAGGAATGTTCGAGATTCCCTGCGTCGGCGTTGCCAACCTTGTATACAAGTACAAAGTGGACATTTTAAACATTTGTTGTGATACTTTTTAATTTTTCTTGTAATTGTATACGTTCTTTATTAATAATAAATTATCGTAAATGTTGTTATAACTAGAAAACAATTGCGAATCGGACATGAGTTTATTGGCATTTTTTGCTCATTTTAATATCACCAATCACACCCTTAAGTTTGGACCATACCTTTTGAATCACCCTGTATACTATAGTGTTCAGATTATTATCTAAATGTTAAAATAATTATTTAATCACTATATACCAGTTCTGGGATATTTAATTTAATATTGTAATAAAGGCAAATGTACAAAATATTAAGTAAAGTTTAAAATGAATTCAAATTTATTAAATTCATTTACGTATAGTTGATGTGACGTCATTCAAGCAGGTTATTCACTAGATAAGTCGCGCGCGTGGCGTCAAGGTTGCATCCTTTAAGGCTCGTGTGTGAGGGTAAATTGAACGATAAAACCTGACACCAAATACGTGCTTTTGTATGAATTCCACAAGCGTGAGAAATACGGACAGTAGCATGCTTGCAGACATTTCACACGCTCATGTTAAGAGAAGGGAATCAATTTTCCGTATATAACTGTGGCCAAATTAGATAAAGCAATGGTCTGTATCCGGTCATCACAGAAGCAGTTACTACTAGAAAATTAATCCCCTTTACGATGCCGTACTAGTGAATACATGTAAGGTTTATTTTATTTATTAATTTTAAAACTTGTGAAATTTTGTGTGAATCATCTAAGTTCTTTTTAAGGACTTAGCTGTTTCAATTGTTAGTTGAACACTTGGAAATTATTCAAGTAAATTAAGTAAATCCGTTTCACGGACTTGGTCGTTTGAATGTAATTCTGGACTTGTAAAATGTTTGTGTTAAATTATTTAAAGTCATCTTAGGGACTTAGTCATTTAAACTAATATTTCATATTAGTTTACTTTGATTTAAACTTAGAATAAGTTATATTTGTTCACGTCGAATCAGGACTTGTAATAATTTGCATCAGCTTATTTGGACTCTGGACTAAGAGTACATTGTGTCACTCAGAACTTGTAGTAATTCATATAATTTGACGTTAATTCAGGACTTAGACCAATTCATATATTATCTTGTAAAAACTAAAGCACGTACATAAAATAAACGAATGTTAGTTGATTGAGACTTCTTATTAAAATTTATTAAAGCTACCCGAATTATTATCGTTAATTATTTGTATTAACTATTAACAGAACCCCCAAAAAGCCCTACGCCACAATATTATAATTCATTTACTGTTATAAATTAAAATGTTCCTAATTCAATAACCACGTATTGTTCATGTAATTAATTGTTCTTCAGAATTATCGAATCGGGTTCCATTTTTCTTTTGTTTAGTGAGTGATTAAATTAATAAATATTCTACACAGTACAGGTTTGCATTTTAGCTTGTACTTACAGAAGTAATAAACGAGCGATTAATGGTAGCCAAACCACTGGCTGTGAATTCAAATTTACGATGAAGTAATACCAGTGCAAAATCCTGAAGCTGAAATTAAAGCGGGTTTAACTAAACATCCCAATGATTTACAGAAGAGTTTTACCTGTGCTCTTGTTTGAAAGTCTATATGGGGTGACGATATTAAGTTGCAAACCAGCTCTTTCGTTTCTTGAGTCTAATAATATAAAAATTTAGGTTAGATTCAGGATAATTTTAAGACTACATATGTAAGAAGAACAAATTATGCAAACTACAAAACACAAAAAAAATATCATAATAATTTCGTTGGGCTAATAAACAAGTAGCCTTTTCTTGTTTTGTTAGTAAATACTCGTATTTAGTCAGACTTGGTTTCCTTTCCACAAATATTTGTATTTGCATTTACGAATTCAAATTTCTTTACTTACAAAAAGTAGTCACTATCAAATGCAGATATTTTGTGACTTGTACTTTTCCATTATTTGAAAACTGTTAACTGTTCAAGGAAGGCTATGCTATTAAAATATTAAATATATGAAATAGTATTTGGTATAACTGAAAGACGCAAGTGGCAAAGCGTCTGCACCTGACTGTACGTTGCAATATTTGGAACTTAAAGTCTTACCTCGATTAAACAATAATGACAAGGTTGTGCAAGAAACATTAATCGACAGATGTGTATTATGCACCATGTAATCATCATCAGGATAAATCTGAGGCTTCTGTTGCCTCCTGCTATTCCAAGAATCAAAGCATAATTTGTTATTATTAAATGCCATAATATTCCTAAGATAATTACCTACAATGAAAACACCATTTAAAAGTATATCGCCAAGCTATGAAGTGAAAAGGGCTAGCCATTTTAGAATCAAAATTCCAACATAGGTCTAACAGAAGCTTAGCTTAATTTTACTTAAACAGGTCAACGTGGACTCTACTTATGTCGTAATTTAAACCACCTAAGCTTCTGCTTAAACCTGTAATGATGCACCACCCTTTGATAAAAGCTGATTTTCCCTATTCTAAATGTTTTCTAATTTTAGTTTATTACCGTTATATAATTCCAAAATAAGGAAACAAATATACAATACTTACTGTGCAGTTAACACCATATAATCGATTTAAATATTGGACAGCATCACAAAGCTTCCCATACACTATCATTAATTTCATAATGCTGTTTTGGTTTAAGTTTGTATCTGTAAAATTAACTATATTAAGTTCAATAATTGTTTTAATACTCGATAATGTTATTGGTTTTTCGAAATATATTTTTTGGAAATGATACAATACGCAAGAGAAGGAGGATAGAAATTTGAAAGTGCTATAAATATTAACGAAGGAGAATGAGTAAGAAAAAGAGAACAAGGAGGAAGTGAAGCAGCTCCAACAGAAGAAGAAATCCTATGTAGTGTTGGTATTCATTTTCATTCCTATTAGATAGATATCGTAAATACGCTCGAGGTTTTCCTTCGACTAGTTCTTTTACCTCATCACAGAACCATGGAGTTTTATTCTTTCTAGCATTAACGTTTAGTTTCTTTAGTTACTCCGCTATGGCCAGTCCCAAGCCCAGATGAGAAAGGAGGAGGGTTCATGGATGCGGTTAGCTACCTATCCACGGTAAAACTAAACAAACTCAAAGTACCAAGAAGTGAGCTGCCCTACTCGAATAAGGGATAGAAGAATAATTAAATTTAATGTGCTAATTAAACTAATAATGATGATCAGGATGTTCCTAAAAGGCACCGAAGCTACAGTAAACGTACAGAAGCATCTGTCGGAAAAATTCAGGATTAACGAAGGATTGAAGCAGGGCGGCCCTCTTTCAACTATGTTGTTCAATTTGGTATTGGGATGGGTAATAAGACGGTTACACATAAATGAAAGTGGTACAATTCTAAACAGAATGGTCCAGATTCTGGCTTACGTGGACGGCATTGGAATAACAAAATCCGAATATATATGATAACGTTAAGAAGTAAATCGATATAATAACCCCTTAAAGTCAATCAATGTACTTCCGAATAAGCAACATAGTTACTAGATATACCATAGTGCAATATTAACAGAAACAAATAAAATTACAGACGATGTAGTTGCAAGGTTGGCAGCAGCGAATAGATATTACTATGCATTTTGACATGTATTTAAGTCTAAAGATATTTTCATTAATTCAAAGCTAACTACCATATAAAACCATTTTAAAAACCGACAGCAACATACGGAGTATGTATTGAATACGCAGAGAGCTTTAAGAGACATTTTTGGTCGGATTTTTTTTATGAACTGTATTAATCAGCAATCAGAATCCTTTTACGTTCTATAGGTTAATATGATAGCATAGGACCTAAACGTTACAAGTCCTTTTAGCAGGACATGAACTCTTTCAGTGAGGAGCCCAGTTGTTTATCTTCTAAGGTCGGTTGGCCAACATCCTTTTAATTTTCTGATCTTTTGTTGTTGTAATAGTGGTGCCATTAGTGCATTACTGTGAGATTCTAGTCTGGCATGATGCTTGTTACTGCGTTCTTGACGAGCATCTTTCACAAATGGGATGCCAAGGTCATCGTAAAGCGTTTGGTTAGACATAAACCAAAGAGCATTGGTCATTGCTCGAAGACTCTTGGACTGGCATCTTTGGAGGATTGCTATATTGGACTTGCTTGTGTAACCCCATAGTTTGATGCCATAAGTCCATATGGGTTTGATAACTGCCTTGTAGATCAGGATTTTACTTTCAAGGCACAGGGCTGATAAATAAAAATGGTGGATGAAGAAGGAGATATAACTATAAACTAAGGGAGAGGTACAGTGCACTGAGTACTGTGAGTGAGATTAAGAGTTACAAGGTGGGTTAGCTGGATCAGGTACAAAGAATGTAAGAAACAAGGAGTGTGAAAAGAATCCTAAGAGGAAACTTCGAAGGAGAGAGGCGTAGGCCATGCTTGTTGAATATGGCCGAAAAAGACCTGGAAGTAGCAGTGGTTAGCAATTTGAGGATATTAGCAACAAACCGGAAGCAGTGAAAACGTGCCAGCGAAAAGTAAAGTCAATGCAAGATCAGGCGTAGATCTAACTCATCTGCTCTGGCTCCATCAAAAGGTGGGAAGCTCAGAGGACACGCCATGGCTCTTAAGGAGTTGTAAAAGTAGTAGCCAAGGTATAGAAATGAATTTATGTATGGTAAACTAATGGAAATGTGCGAGGAATACTTCGAAAACTAAAAACTCTATAAACGAGGAGAATTTACATAAAACTTGTACCCTTTTCCTTGATTTGCTGATTACGATTAATTCCCTCAGCAACTCTATCAGTTATTTGTTTTTCCAACCGTGCTTGTAGTTGTCCAGGTATTAAACAAAATATTCTCTGCGAAGAATTGAAGTTTCTTAAGCGATCATTCAGTAACTTTAATCTTCTGAGAATGCAGTACACCAGATGCCAGAACAAACACTGACTAAGCAACATCGCGTGGTAACAAACGTAAAACGGGGTGTAACATTTGAAAACGAAAAATTTCGTATGTTTTCCTTCGGTTTGTCCAAAATACAAGAACGTATCGTCCACTAATATTACAAATATGCTTATCAAAACCGAAGAGAGGACGAATGCTGATAAGTTTCTTGAGAATTTTATGTTTCTTGGGGGAATTATGGCATCAACCTAAAAATTACTTTTTATTAACATACCTTAGAAATCGGAGGAAAAAGTTAAAAAGGCAATGTCAGTTGGGAATTTCTTCTTTGTTTGTTTCATTATGACTGGAACAATTACAACGAGGTGTATCATGGTTTCTGTAGTACGTATATGCAATAAATGCTTTTCCCATAATTTATGAAAGTAGAGAAATATAGGTAAGCAAAAGTAAAGTAAATGTTAACATTTTAGAATATTAAAATTCATTAATACGATGTTTGGTACCTACTAAGAGAGGAGACCCTCTGCAATAACTAATACTGGGCGTTCAAAAATTTAAACCTCACTTCAGGGGGGTGTGGTGGGTTCATTGAAGCAGGCTAGAGTTTGTTCCTTCAAATGGACTAGATTATCTTATTTTATATGAACGTTTAGGTTCGTGTAACAAAAGTGAAAACCAACCATGCCACTTTTGCCAAGTGGACAAAAGTCTAGGAAAAACTGACCTGTTAAGACACCAAGCACACCCCTGCCTCTCCCAGTCGAATGCTATACATGTTCTTTAACATAAGTTTACCTCATTAAAACAATTAATATATTTGCAGAATGTTGAGTATTTAAAGGGTGTGATGAACACCCCAACGAAAAGTACTAGCAGTACCAAAGTCACGTCGAAAAATGTGGTTAAAAAATCTTGTTTTGTTTTAAGTCTGATTGATCTGTCCGTTCCTATAAGTATGTCTGCTATAAATCCATCATATGTCAGATACACTAAAAATTAAGTTTCTTTTAGAAATTTGAATATACAGTATGTCCCGTTTCAAAACGCATTTTCTTGGAGGAGAAAGCAAATCAAACGTGTTCTGAAGTTTTTTGGAACTTAATGCGTGAATAGACAGTATTTAACATTTGTAGCGATATATAAATGAATAAAGCACGAATGAAAGCAACACAAGAATATATTGCAATAGTTACACTCACTAATTTAAATTGAAGTTATCGCAACTGCTTGTTTCTGTATAAATATGTGTACAAAATTAGACGTTTTTTAAACAAATCATACTTAAGAATAATTAATTGATTATTTTGTGTTATTGTTCGGAAAAAAATTTCACCACGTTTCAATTGTTTTTCTCACTAAAATTTTAAAACATTTTGAAACAGGACACGCGGTGTACAAAATTAATATCTAAAAAGTATTTACCTGTAATTACCCCAAACATAAAACTGAAGAGCGCATAGGTCCTGGACCATCTCAAAAATAATTGCGAACCTTTCTTTTCCACTTTTATCGGGAACATGCCAAAATAACGGGCGAAAAGCATAGCAGGCCCGGATGTCTGATGTATTTGATGTGATATAGGAATGACTGTTTTCCAAAACATTTTTAGAGAAAGCAACTTCAAGATTTTATGTATAACTTTTCGACAAATAGTACAAAGTAATAATAGTATCATTATTTTTGATGAAGTTTTTGAGACACCCTAATTATCTCTTCGTGCTTTTATAAAAATCAAAATTATGTATAAACAAGACATTAACCGCAGAACAAAGATTTATTATTTTTATTCGTGTAATATGATATAATGTGTTTATATAAATAGACTAACATAGATTGATGACTACTTTATATGTTATTATAATAAAAACATTCATCTGGAAAGCCAGTGTCAAAACAAGGAGTGATAAATGAATAACTTTTCGGAATTAATTTATGAAAGGTCTTGAATTAATTCTCTTATATTATACGTCATTCAAGGGAATGTGTTATTTAAGTGTTTGTTTCTTTATTATTGATTTGTTGATAAATAACGTATAGTACGAAATGACCGCCACAATTTTTTTTTGACTGTCGTTTTTGATTACTGTTTTATCCATATTTAGCGTAACATGCATTCAATAAAGTTTTATCTCTAACAGTCTCTAACTTTCCAAAATGTATGTCAGAATGAATCCTTTTGCTTTGTTGAACCATTATATTGACAATTTCAAGTTATGCTAAGCTTTTGCAGATAGATTTTTCACCTTAAGCGTCGATAGTTTGTGTTGAAAATATGTGGGTAATTAATGGTATGTAAATTACCAAACTTGTAAGTAAATCATAGCAAATAAACATATTCACGCGAAATTATCATGAAATAACTTCGGCTTGTCCTTATTATGACAGCTGCATTTCATGGCATAGGGAATTCACGACGATATACGTTTCTGACAGCGTGGCCTAGTAAATGATATTAGAGACTTTATAGTATGGTACTAAAGGTTTTTGAAGTTTCATAGCTTGAAATCCCGCCAGTTTGCTTATCAGCCCCTACCATCCAGTTTTGGATGTAGGTCTTCCTTAAAATTTTCTATTTTTCACGGTCTTTTGTGCTTCTTTGCATCTTTGCCATATTAAACCAGCTATTGTTTCTAGATTGTCCGCCCATCGTGTTTGAAGACATGCTCTCCTTCTTTTCCCAGTCCATGATCTCCAGTATTGAATTTCTCTATTCCATCTCATTGTATATCTTGCCCAACTCCATTTCAAAGACGTTGCATATTGTACGTACAACATCTGATACTTTTGTTTTATGGCAAACACTAACTTTTATAACTCGGTATGTTAGTCTAATGTTCAACATTTGGCTCCCGTATGCCTTTGGGTCTTGTTTAGTTTATCGATGATGCATTTTGTCAATGTTTAAATTTGCGCCTTGCTCCATACAGACAGGTTGCACGCATTGACTATAAGCTTGTCGTTTTAGATATAGTAGATTTCTTTTTTGTTGCTTATCGAATGTTGACCACTGTAATATCATTTGTTTATTTGTTGGGCGAAATTTAGAAATTTTGGTGCCAGCGATTTCCAAACACTAGGGCTACAAATATCGTACCAAACATCGTACTGGTATAGGTCCTACGGTTTTACGTTGTATTCGAAGGTCTACATATTTTTCCACATTAAAAATCTCACCGACACGGACCGGGAATCGAACCCGAGATCTCTGGTTTACAAGGCAAGTATGCTAACCTTGACGCCGTCCAGACCAGCACACCCTAATCTTATTCGTCTTTCTGTTTTGGTGATCAAGTTTTGTTTATCTGTGGCTGGGCTGACTAATTGACGTAGATATATAGGGTGGTCAATAAGTAATGGGGCAGAAGCCAACAATAGATAGACCCGTAGGGTCAAAATATGACGATTTACCTAGGATTACCTTAGTCTAAAAGTTTTCAAAATATTAATAAATACATCGAGGAAACCAACTTTTATTTTAATGTATTTAAGCAACTCTTAAGAAACGGATACGCGAACGTTGTAAAAGAAGTTAAGTCAGTTTAAGCAAAATTAACGTTCTTTTAGGAACTATATAAAAGTCGAGGGCGAACTAAGTTAGTTTCATCGATATTTTTAAGGATATTTTCTAAGCTTTTGAAATTTCGGAAGAAAATTGAAATAAAAATGTTGAGTTTGACACCTAGCATCTCCTTTAATAGTAAAAATTTTGTCTAAGATAATCAATCTTAAGTAATACGTTGACCCCACGAACCTACCTAATACTGTTGGTCTGTGTCCAGGGATCACCCTGCATACGATGTGCCTATTTTAAATCGTGACCCCTTACTGGCTCTGAATATGCAACCCATATTATATTACATGTATAGTGTATACCTGTAATGTAACATGGGTTGCATATTCAGAGCCAATAAGGGGCCACGATTTAAAATGGGCACACAGTATATTCCTATTATTTCGCCTTCTACAGGGTGGTTCAATGTCATTAAATTAAATGGGTATATGCTGACCTTACTAGAAGTACATTACAGCAAAAATTTAAAGCTTATCGCGATTTTTTTTAATTTTAAATTTTGTTACTCATTTTTGGGAACTACTGGCTAATATGTAGGTATTTAAAAAGCCTGCGATAGAAATTGGACCCTGAAAAAATAAATGAAACAGTACACAATTATGTAATTTACAGGTTTCACTTTCCTCTCCAATTTTTTCAGGCTTAAGACTGACAGTAAACAATTAGTGCCATGTTTAAAAAGTGATATTAGAAAAAAATCGTTGTTAATAAAGAGAAACTGGACTTACAGAAAATGTTTCTCCAACAACCACACACAAACACACATAACACAAACAAAAACTGTCTTTCAGAGCCGCTGCAGCATTTTGATGAGCTTTCCCGTAGATTAAAATAATTAATTAATTCTGGCATACTGTTAGGATGACCTTCCATTAAAGCGTTCGAACAGTGCACTTTTAAAGCCATGAATGAATTGACAAAGCTACGTCACCTCACACCTGGGCTTTTATCAGTACGGACAAGAAAGACGATTGATACATTTAAATTTTAAATGTAAACAGAACTGACCTATTCCACTATTCCAGTGAAACCAAAACAATTTTTGTATTGATCTTTCTAACTTCTTTCCGCAGTTACCGTTTACTTGCGACACATGGTTTATTGAGACAAGTTCTTCTATTTGATATGCTCTACCCTCCCTTAAAATTAATGACAATACTTTTGAATCACCCCCATGTATTATGGTGTTCCCATTTTTTCTTTCCATTGGTTTGTCTTCCTTTTGTTTATTTTCAGTCCTACTTTCTCCGATTGCATCTTAATCAACTACATACTGAAGTTATTGACCCTCTTTCCAATTATATTAACGCCTTTTTGGTCGCACTGCAATTCTTTAAATATATCTTCCAATGTCGCTATAAATAATTTAGAGCTCTGTGTTACCCTGTCTTAGGACTCTTCCTATCGATATTGGTATGGAATTTTCATGCATTTGTACTGCATCTCAGAATATTCATAGACTGATTTCAATAAGTTTGCGTATATGTGATCTACTCTGTTATGTCTTTTTAAAATCTATAAAATCTAAGCACAATGGTATATTATGCTCGGTCGATTTTCCTATTAAAGTCCATAAAATAAGTAGGTGATTGTATCATATTTAGAATCCGACTTGTTCAACAGATTGATAGAATTCTTATTTGTTATCTTATTATCTTATTCTGTCAACAACGATCTTACTTAATAATTTATACAATAGAGAAAGAAGTGAAGGGGAAAATAATTTTCCAATTTTTTCTTGTTTCCATTTCTATACAGCAATACTGCTACAACTTTTTTCCAGTTTTTTTGAATTCTTCTTTCAGGAAGGCATTTGTTTAATATTGATAGTATTATTACTTCTGCTTCATTTATATCAGAGATTTCTTCTGAACCTACGTTTATTACTTTTATTTTCGATGACAGGGAAGCGCAGTGGTAGAGCGTCAGACGTTACATTAATCCTTGGTTCGAATCTCCTTGATGGGCCGGCTTTTCCAGCAATCTGGAGGTCGGTATCGAGTTCTAGTGACCTTTCGCCGTTGGGACGCTGTCCTCCGAATACAGGCCTGAGAGGTAAAGCAACAAGGTTCTACATGTAGACATGGTGCGGTGCAGTATGTAGGTATTAAACGGCGCACCAACTACGTTACTCGCAGAGACAAGCCGAATTGTGTATCGTACCCGTAAAAGCCGCATATACTAACTCACCAACCTCGACACCCAAAGGTAAAAGAGATAAGAGGTACAGATACAGATATTTTTGTTTTCAGTTCAGTCCTCATGTGTTCGTACTATTTGAGCTGTTTTTTTTTTTCAACTTCGTTTATTAGTGATGTTTCTACTTGCATTATTTGTTTAATTCTATCATTTCTGACATGGTCTAATAAGTAATTGCACAACATCTTCTCCAGTACATCATTTCAGCGGAAGTGATCCTTTTGGACATGTTTTGGGTTATTGTCCATACCTCCACTCCATAGATGATACAACTTTCCACTAGTGTTTTAAATAAATGTGCTTTTAGGTGGTTAATAAGGGTTTAAGGCAAGGCTGCTGCATCTCTCCTACGCTGTTTAAAGTGTAGCATTAAGAGAATGGAACCGGAAATGTTGTCAAATGGGAATAACAATTATCAATAGATATATCCATAGCCTTTTGTTCGCTGATGACCAAGTCATACTGGCAGAGGATGAAGACGACATAAATAAGATGGTTAGAGATCAATAGGGACAAAACAAAATACATGGTAATTAGGAAACAAGGAAAAGGTTTAGAAACTGGTGCAGGAATAATTAAAGCCACCAATGAATCTAAATGCTTAGGAGTCACGTTAACATCAGACAGTAGAGATGAACGAGACATACAAAACAAAATTCAAAGGGGAAAGGTTATAACAAAACAGCTACATTCTGTACTGTAGAATAACACATTTACTAATAATGTTCTTTTTACTTCAGCATATTCTGTTGTGTTATGCTTTCTTTGTTTTAATAACCGTGTTGTTTTGTCGCGCCATTTGATATTATTTTTACTCTTAATTTTTGTAAATTTGTATTACTCTCAAGAATTGATCCTTTTAAAACATGGTTAATTTGGTTCTGTTGTACTCAACAGACTTTAAACGGATAATAAATAATTCTGTAATTTTTCATTTTACAAAACTTGGCACTTAATATTTAATTTCCACTTTAAATCAATCACATTTTTCAATTTACTTTGTTGAGAAAATTCTTGATAATAAAGAAGCCTCTCTTCGGTGTGCTGAAAAGCAAAAGTTGCCTTGTAAATCAAATGTCGCTAGTTCGATTGAATTTACGCAAGAATGTGCAAAAATCGGTCCTCTTCCGGATACTAGGTAAACTAGTAGGTCTCTTACCACAATACAATGTTTTGGGATGATAGGGCCGGAAGTCAATTTCGTTTGACAAAATATTTAATAGGGTAGTAATTATTAACTGACCGTAGCAATCGACGCACGTTAAGATCCTTGGAACGCATAAGCCTGGATTTCGCTCAATAAATAGACAATCAAACAAGTAAGTAACATTTATAAAAAAAAGATATTAGTATGCTTACAACTACACCTGGTGAAGAGTAAAGTCAATAAGAGATTAACTGATGTAACTTAAAGATAAAATATTATAGCTCTCTAACTCCTCAAAAAGTGCAAATGGATTATACTTAAACTAGTTAATAGTAAGATGTTTTTGACTCAGAAAAGTAACGCCTTACGCCAACTCTCTGGCTAACTTTGAATTAGTAAACTGAAGTAAAATCACAAGATATGTTGTGATTGCACCAAGAATCTAAAATAAACAAATCATCAAGGTAATTAATAAATTAATTGGTGAATTAACACGTCCTTAAAACTCACAGATGTAATTAGCGAACGGTCGATAGTGGCCAAACCACAGGCTGTAAATTCAAATTTGCGATGTAGTAATACCAATGCGAAATCCTCCAACTAAAATTAACAGCATAAATACTGGTTCATTAAATTTGGCTTTAGTTTGGACGGTTTTTTATACCTTTGCTTTGAACGACTGGTTTAGATTATCTAGCGATATTAGGTTGCACACTAAGTTTTTGGTTTCTTGTACCTAAAAAGATTTTTTTAAGAAAATAAATAAAAGATCTGGGCCGATCGGTGGTGTAGTAGCTTGAAAGCTTGCTTCGCGAGCGGCTGACACAAATTCAAATCCCGACGGCCGAGCCGTCGGTAGTTGAATCCTGTCAGTCAGGAAAGCGCAAAAAAATTTAACAATTAAATACTTACGTCAGTTAAACAGTAATGGCAAGGTTGAGCAAGTAACATCAAACGGCCAATGTGCACCAAAGCCCAAGTAACCATTGTAGAAATAAACTGAACATTTCGATTGACTTCTGAAATGCCCAGAATTAGCCAATAATCCGTTATTATCAGATCCCATAAAATGCCTACGATTATTACCTGAAATAATATTGTGACTGGAAAAGAGTAACACGCGAGAATAAATTACAATATTTTATATAAATATGATAATATTTTATTTATTATTTTCCTCCATTTCTGAAGGATTTCTAAATTTATGCTATTCTAAACAAACTTTTTTTTATAAACTTACGGAATTTCGATTTGGATTTGATCCTGCAACTAACATAAACAACACTGAAAAACACATTTAACGATTACTTACAGTGCAACTTATCCCAAATAAATTATTTAGGAGTTCTACTGCATCACATAACTTGCCATATACAACCGTCAGTTGCGTAATACATCTGTAATCTTTAATTCTATCTAAAATTTTAAATATTAATATTTAATTGTTTTAATGTTTCATTATTCATTTGGGTAATAATAAAGCACAGGATTATAACACTTAAAATGTATGTGAGTTTTGAATTTTTCTACGAATGCAATCCTAAAAAACTCAAATCCCTTTTCGATACTTAAATATCTGAATTTGGCTGTATTTGTAATGGTGAATCCAGATTTTGATTTATTGTTTATCGTTTATCGTTTATTGATTATTGCTTATTGCTTATTGCTTAATGCTTACTGCTGATCGTCTATCATTTATCGTTTATTGTTTATTATTTATTAACTTGTGTAGTAAAACAAAACATCGGATTCGAAAATTTCCAGTTCAGTTTTTCCACGTTTGAGATTCGAATTCGTAAAATCAAAGCTCAAATCCAATTTTGAAACGTACAGTTTTGAATCCGCCAGAATGTTTGAATGCGTGTATGATTTTTACTCTCTCTAAACTTTCAAAGATTAGATTTGTTTACTACATTTATTTATTATTAGCCGGTGTATTAATTAGCAACAGGACTATGAGGATTCAAAAATAATCAAATATCGAATTTGATTGCAACTAGGATTTAAATTTCTAAGATTCTAAGTTTTGAATCCGGATTTGGTTTTCTAATTTTTGAGTTTATAATCACCCGAGACTCTGGAATTTTGTTTGAATTTAAATTCTGTAACCAACCTTAAGAAGAATTCGAATTTCTTTTACATCAATTAAAATTACGAAAGACTCACCACTGAGCTTGTTGTGACTTAAGACCGTATTCCCAGCGGCTTCACTAGTTTTAAATTTTTCGAATCCTAGATTCACATGAACTGTAATTAACTTATTCGTAGATATTGTTTGCAGGGATTTGAAATCCTTGAAATACATATTTAACGTCTTTAATCTTCTGTGAATGCAATAAACGAGATGCCAGTATAAACACTGGCTTAGCAGCATCACGTGATAACAAACGTAAAACGGTATATAACACGTAAGCGTAGGGTGTTTCTCTTCGTTTTTGTTTATGTTTAAGAGCGCATCGTTTACTGTGATTATAAATATGGTTATCAAAACCGAAGCAAAGACAAACATTGATAATTTTCTTGAATGTTTTATGTTCGTTGGAGGAATTATGGCATCTATCTGAAACAGTTTGGTTTTATTAGCTATATCAATTAAGTTTATATTGCTTGTGGAAACATTTATATTCACGGCGATCATTTAAATTTTCAAGGAAACAAAAGTATTAATGTATGTATGCATAATCAGTAACCTTTTATACGACGACTTCCAGATACAGGGTAATCCTTCCCATCGGAAGTTTCAAATCCATTTCTACTGCGCCACCCTGGCTTCGCAGAATAGTATTAACTTCATATTTAAATCTCATATTTACATATTTAGATTTAGATTTTGCCACGGAGTGGTGATTTACCTAATTCATAGAGACCTTCCCAGATCTATTTTGGTCCTCCATATAATTATAGGTCTCTATCGAGCTCCAACCTCTTTCGGAGACCCATTAGTTTTGTCATTGATCCCTTGTTGTAGTTTTCTGCCTAGGCTTTCCTTCATCCAATTGTGTGAATCGTATTCTTGCTAGTTCTCCAACTGACATGGCGCATAGACTGCGGTTTCTTCTTCTTCCTGGCAGAACCTGCACTGGTTTTCTTCTGTCAATTCGGTTGTGCTCATGTATTTTCTGAGCCAACAATATCCTGTAAATAATCTTACCACTACTCTTACCGAGTTGCCGTTTCGATTTATATCCATCGTAAATAAAGGGGATAGTCTTTTAGAAACCCTTTCGCATTTCTTTTTTTTGCCATCTCTGCCGAGACTTCTTTTTTATCCACAACTGGATGATAGCCTTGATGGTGGACCTAGTAATGCACAATAGTGCTCTGGTCCCTACATCAATATTGACGAATCCTACTTACCCCAATGCCCTTTGTGCCGTGGAGCCCATACAATGGTAATTTGATTGTGACTATCTACTTCGATGGGGGCATGGAGGCAGTCCCAAACCAACCACGATTTGACTTGGTACGAGCTGATAGCGTTTATTGTAGCCTAGCTGTCAAAATATATGGCTATTCCGTGGTTATTGTCCTTACGCTTTATTAATTCGGTAGCATATTCTTGTATAGCTACTACCTCCGCTTAGAATAATAGTGGAATGTGGAATGTCTTTAATCCCATATAGTCCGGCTCCAATCTCTAAATCAGACTTTGAGCAGTCCGATCAACGATCAATGCCCACTTGCAGTATTTCTGACCATCGTGCCACTATCCCATATGTTATCATTGGATTTACTAACTGAGACATATTGTAGGTGTGAGTTCCAGGTTAACCTACGATCTAAAATTTCTTCAAAGTTAATAATCTTTCCAGAAGTGAGTCTACTAAAATAACAGCATTAGGACGCCTCCCTGTGGGCAGCCCCTGCCCCACCTCTATTGTAACCTCATCTAGAGAGAATATGTAACAATACCGTTCGCTAGGTTACCCTTTGTTCCACGGGCAGTTGATGGAAGCTACTCCTCTACTTTATATAGCATAAATTATTGATATAATTCAGGTGTTATAAAGTGCTTCTTCAATATCCGATAAAATAGCCGTAGTTCCCTATTTGTCATCCCTTGACTTTGAGAGTAACCTTCTATGGGTCTATTTTATTGGGCATACTAACGTTCATGGAATGGTTTAATCTTCAGGAAAACTGTCTCTAATGTATCTATGTTCTATTTTCTCTAGGGTCTTTAGAAAAAGTATAATGGTTTAATCTTCAGGAAAACTGTCTCTAATGTATCTATGTGCTATTTTCTTTAGGGTCTTTAGAAAAAGTATAATAAGCTTATAAATTTGTACGATCTGGGCATATGGTCTGCTATTTTATCCACCTTGGACAAGTCTATAACCTGCACCCTTCGCCATACATCTGAAAAGAAAGCCCAGGCAATACATACTCAGTAGATCTTACAGAGGTATCGTAAGAGTACCTCTTTCACCTGCTGTAATACCACTGGATAAACCTAATCCTCTCCTGGTGATTTGAATGGATGGAATCCCCCTACGGCCTATCTGATTCTATTAGAACTCGCAATATCTTTGGCAAGCTGGAAATCTCTTAAAGTGGGACTTTTGGCGTTCTAATGGGCTTGTTTTACTCTCATGGTGCTGACAGGATGCGAGAGCCTGGAATGTGCGCCTCCCGAAACAGCTCCATGTTCTCTTTAGTGTTTTACTATGGGTTCTATCTGGTCATTTTAGGTGGCCCCCTTTTTGGAATATGCTTTGGCTGTCACTCTATAGCTTCAGTGGTCGCAGTAACTTCACCATAAAACCTTCTCCATGAACTTCTTTTTTCCCTCCGGTTTTCTGTATTCTACTAGATGAGCTTTGCTCTGCGTTTGTCCTAGCTATGATTGATTTTGTCCTTATTCAATAGCTTTCTCACTGTATGTTTAAATGACATGTTAAACGTCCACTAAAATCAAATAAAGCTATACCGTTTTATGTTTACTTTAGTTACTCAGGGTTAATTTTAAATTTCAGATAATATTTGCACCATCCCATCAGAGCCACCCTTGTTTTGACTAAAAATTAAATGATCGCACGTTAGGTAGTAAATAAAAAATACCTTATTCAAACAGTCAACGTATTTGCAAAAAGTAGAAAATTTTAACGAAGTTACAAAAACCCCAACAACCATAGCCGACAAAATTAGAGTAATGTCAAAAAATGTCGTGAAAAGATCTGTCTTTGTTTTAATCCTAATTGAATCTTGTGAGTCCAGATTTAAGTCAGCAATTAGCCCATCGTAAGTAAAATATACTAAAAAGTACAACTGTGCTTAGCATGCGCAAAGGACAATAAATTTTAGGATTTTACCCAGACATGCACCGAAAAGAAAACTACAAAAAGCATATAAAGGTGACCATTTTAACCGATATTCCGACCCTCTTTTTTCTATCTTAACTGGAAACATTCCAAAGCAACGAGCAGACTGCATAGCTAGTCCAGACGTTTCGTACATTTGTTGTGATATGACAACGTTTATTTTGCAAAACATTTGTTTCAAAAAATTTTGACCATTTGATATACTAATAGCAAAGGGTTGAATTTGTTAGGTTAATTTAAATTCTCTGAAATTTAATGTCAGCTTGTGATCTAACATTTTTATTTAAAACGTGGGGGAAACTAATAAGTCATTAGTTGAAACAATGTCTATTCTTCTGGGAATTAATATGTAAACTTTTTTTAGTAGAATGGAACAAAGATAGATTTTCTTACTAACATTAAAAATATTCTTTGTTTATGTTTCAGAGAATTATAAATTTTCCTCGTCTAATGAATAACTAATTGTAATGGTGAAATGCTTCATTTAAATTGAGGTTCTTGCATCGAGTAAATTAAGTATTTTTATTTTATTTTGACAAGTATCGATTGCTAGATGTCGATGCGAAGAAAATAGGCGTCCTTGGTACTTTATTTATGTATTGCCAGAGGATGAAGTTTTGACTATTTCAGGAAAGAAAATTATTCTCTATAATGTAAAATGATGGTTGTGATCTACTCCTAGCAAGCTTAGGAGCTTTTAAAAACAAAAAAATATTCTGCGTTCCATAAATCATCTCGGTTTATTAAGTGATTCTGAAACAGTGAAATGTTTTATTTCGTTTGGTGCCCTTCTGTTAATAACATTATTTTTATTCTAGCTAAAAATGGCGGATACGACCTTTTCTGCATTCCTACAGCAAGGTTTTGATGCGCTTTCCTCAAGCTTATGCATAATGCCAGAGGCCAGCCTGGCCTTAGGATACATACTATTAAGTTGAAGGAAGGTCAGGGTTGTATTAATACCAAAGCCAGGGCGCGAAAGCCAAACCTCAGCCAAATCTTACCGACCCATAAGTCTTACATAGTTTTTACTGAAAACGTTGGAAAAATTAGTTGACAGGCATACCCTGGTTGCTTTTCCGCTGCACCGGAACCAGTTTTATTATCATTCAACTAAATCCTGCGAATTGGCGGTTACGAACTAACCAAAAAAGCAGAGAGAGAGAGAGAGAGAGAGAGAGAGAGAGAGAGAGAGAGAGAGAGAGAGAGAGAGCAATAAACTCGAAGGAAATTGTACTTGGAGTCTTTTTAGACATTGAGGAGACATTGGATAAGACCTCTTATGAATCGATAAATCGAGCTGCAGAGATGCGTGGGCTACATCCGATGATCTGTCAGTGAATAAGAACCATGCCAAGTAGTAGAACAATAACTACTAGTCTGAACGAAATAACCATGAGGGTATGCGCAGATTTCTTTATTAATATTTATGTAACTATTGATATATTTTTAGCAGGTGTGAAATTAACTTTCTCAGTTTATATTCGAAGACTCTCATAAAAATATAGTAAAAGGCCAGAGCACTGTTATTTAGCACTGGAATAACCTTATTTAAAAACGGTATCCGTAACTTTTGAGCTGAAGAGTATGCTGATAATGTCACCATACTAATCAGTGGGAAGTTTCAGGGAACATTATCTGCAAGGATGCAAGTTGCCGTGAAGACCACTGAAAGATGAATGAGAAATCTACCCTAATGGTCTCTACAGGAAAGACTTAACGGTGTTTGGACAAAACATACGGATGTATAAAACGCTCAAATACCTGGGAGTCACTCTTGACACTAAATTGACCTACAGACCACCGTTTAGGGTTAGGGTTGTTCTTTTATTGTTATACTGGCCAGTCTGTCATCGTGCATCCTGCTCATATGTTCCTTCTACATATAAATAATATTATTCTAACAAGTATCGATAGCTACGAGTTTATTTGTTTCTATATTAGACGAGATCTAAGCCTGCGGGTGCCAAGGGCCTCAACGCGCGATGACCGCTACTTCTATTCGTACTACGAAAACTATGAATTGATAGAAAGGAAAAAGACTTTTCCTGCAGTGTTCTCAAGTAATTAAATTGTACATTCAGATAAAATATTTAAATGTTCTTTATAACTATTATCATATTCTTATTATAATTTGATGTATCTTAATTCAAATCCTTTAAACTCATGAATTATTTACTTTTCTTCCAAGACGCCCTTTTTTGATTTTCCCATAAAATCGTAATAGAGATCCAAGAGAACTTCAAATAACCAGTTACAAAATAATTAAAGTTTTTAAATAATTTATTAATACAAAATAATACAAGTTCCTAAAAAATTACAATTATATCGCTATCGCTTGATACATTAAATATTAATGAAACGTGTACAAAACTAGTCAAGAATATAAATATAAAGAATTATTATTTTGTAACAGTGTGGTTTAATAAGATGTTAGTCCGTATTATGACCTTAAAACTTATGTTTCATAGCCGTGAAATGTCGCGAATCTTTGTTCTATACGTTAAAATTACATAAAACTACATCGTTTTATATTTAATAATTAATTAATACGCCTCTTCTGCCGAGAACCAGCGTAGAGAATTCATTTTCTACTACATCTCGTTGATAAGTTGCTTCGCGCGTTCCATTGCTTTTCTCCATATCCATCCATTTTTTCTTAGTAGTTCTGTAACTGATGTATTCCATTCTGTCCCTGGTCTTCGCCTGCTTCTTCTTCCAAAGGTCTTAGCTTCCCATACCGTCTTAATTTGCCTGTTTGCCGGTAATCTACATAAGTGCCACACCACCGTAGCACTGATTTTTCTACGCACTTTTGAACACTTTTAGCTTTTAACTGGTCCCTGATGAAGTAATTCCTCTTCCTATCTAATCTTGTGTATCCTGCAACGCGTTACAAATACTTCATCTCTACTGGCTGCAATTTATTAATCCTTTGTTCATTGACTGTCCAAGGGCATATTATATATACTGCTTTATAATACTGATAGTTTAGTCTTCTTTGTTATTTCTTTCTTATTTATAAAGTAATAAAGGAATGGTAAACTTTGGACGTGACTGATAATCTGCTGTTAATTTCGTGTTAGTCTTTCCCAGTTTTATTAAAAACAACTCCTAAGTATTTAATCTCTTCTACTTGTTCTAAGCTAATTCCCTTAGCAATCGCATTTGTATTTATATTCGTTTTTGTGACCACTAACACTTTACTCTTGTTTGCATTCAGCCTCATACTCCTATTTTCAAGTTCTTGTATGCAGATGTTTAGATTATGCTGTAATTTTTCTTTGGTGTCAGAAATCAGTGCTATGTCGTTAGCAAATACATATTCACTAATTGTTATGCGTTTCATTTTATAGTAACCCACTTCCATCTTAATAGTCTTCTTGCTGCATTCCTTTATAATGTCGTCCATGGAAAAAAGTAAAGGGCTGACGAATTAAGCGTTCTTACTACATTATGGTAATATTTAATATAATCACTATGTATAATTCCGTAAAAAGTACTTTTATGACGAAAACCTCATACGAACGAATCAGTTTCCAAAACGTTAGACCAAAAAATACCTGTTGTATTTGGTAAAAATATATCAGCCGTACTGGAATCAGAAAACTGAAGCAAAATTACCAAATACGTCGTAACAGCTCCAAAAATCTGAAAGTAGTACAATGTTAATTAATCAAAGTACAAATTGTGAAAACGTACAGACGTAACCAGCGAACGATTCAATGTTACCAAACCACTTGCTGTGAATTGAAATTTGCGATGAAGTAAAAGCCTGGAGAAGTCTTTTAACTACAATTAGCAAAATAAACAAGAGTTAACCACTAGGATACCCCTCTTTTGATTTACAACTTTAGCTGTTATTGTGAGACAGGCTGGCTATCTTGAAATGTAGCACAATAAAACCATGTTGTTACCACGTACGATGTGAATCGGCAAATCCCTTCTAAAATGTTTTGTTTTATGATACCTCTTGTCGGTTTTGTTTGTTTCAAATTGAACAACAAATTTGATTGCTTTGGCAATTTGAAATAAAGTTATATTTTATGTTTCCTATTGGAAACTCGTTTTGGACTGGTGCTGCATCAAAATAATCGTTTGCCTGTCATCAACTGCAAAGAATCAGCGCACTCATTAAAACAGGATTCGAAAACAAATATTACACCACCGCAATCTTCCTAGATGTCGTCCAAGCCTTTGACGAGGTTTGGGCAGAAGGTCTCAAAAAAAAAACTTCTAGATCGTGACATACCCATTATCTCCTAGCCATCACCTTCTCCTTCTTAGAAAAACGAACATTCGCCGACAAAATCAACGCTGCAATCTCTGAAACAAAAGACATACCAGCGGGAGTCCCTCAAGGCAGTGTCCTGGGTCCACTCCTCGTTAATATGTACACTACCGACATCCCAAAAAAAAACCGCGTAAATAGCAATGTATGCCTACGACACTGGCTATTGTAACACAAAGTACAATCAATTGCGAAATGCAATGGACAAGTTCCGCAAGCGACTCAAAATTTAGAATATCAAAAGAAATCTCTCCAAATGCCAATGCAAGATCCTTACCCTAAGAAGAATAGCCTATCCACCCTCTATTAATATCAATAGAACTGTGGTACCTTGGAACCCCAGGGACTCCGCCATCAAATATCTAGGAGTACATATAGACACGAGACTGAATTGGAATTTCCACATTAACCAAAAGTTAACACAATTCCACAACAGACTACGACAACTTTATCCACTTATCAATCGAAAAACCCCGCTCCGACCTGAATGCACTATTCTCCTATACAAAAGCCTACTACGACCTCTAGCACTCTACGCCTCTCCAGTCTGCAGTAATACAACAAAATCAAAGATCTTGAAACTCCAAAGACTTCGAAATAAGGTTCTGCGAATTGCATCAAATGCCCCATGGTTCGTCAGCAACACTCAACTGCATCACGAGCTGGAGTATCACCAATCCAAGACTACCTTATCACGAGCACCAAAAACTTCTTTGCAAATATCAACAAATGCGAAGGAGCGACATACTACAATTTTAGCCAGCGTAACATTCATAAAAGACTAAAGAGAAAGCTTCCATAAGATATAATTTTTGACGAAGAAGACAACTAAGATCACATACTCAGACTTTCAGATGCGCTAATACCAGCCTCCATCAGATATAGACATGTTAAGTAAATATGTTAACATATACGTTAAAACACAGATATTGTTAACGTTTTATGTAGTCATTGTTAACCTACTTTTTGGGTAACCGGCCTGCCTCACTTCTGATAGCAAAGTAAATATGTGATTAGTAAATCTAGTTAAGGGTACAAATCTGCGGAAGTGAGATTGTTTGTTCTGACAATGATGGTACTTACCTTGTTTCTTAACTGATTGTCCAGATTATTATTTGATATCAAGTTACAAACTAAATTTTTTGTTGTTTGAATCTACGATATTTAATGTTCATTAATAATTGACCGAACTGATTTACGAAAATTTTACCTCTGTCAAACATTTGTAACAAGGTTGGGTAAGCATTATAAGTCTACCTATGTTAACCAAGTCCCACATAATCGAAACAAATATGTTAAGGTAGCTTTTTGTTCTCTGTACAACTTCAAAAACGAGCTCATAATTTGTTATTATTAAATCCCATAATGTATCTAAAATAATTATCTGAAATAAAGAAAAACGGTTAGTGCCTTTTTAAATTTATAATTTGCCGTCCTCAATGTCGGACCTACAGGACTTCTCTTGGCATTAGCAAAGACTTTATTTTGTATCCAAATATTCTTTCTGCGTTAAGGATTTCACCAGAGCAGGCCGCGAACGAACCCCAGGTTTATAAGGTAACCTTGCTAAGTCTTCTGAAGTTTAAAGGAAGAAGCAAAGATGTTTTTAGAAAGGTAGCAAAGGTTCTAATACAGTTATCCTAATTTTTTAAATTTTGACATTTGTGTTTTAAAAATAATTGATGGTTTATTTATTGGGCGAAAATTTTTATTTTAACCATAACCGTTACTCACCATACAGGTCATACCATATAATTTATTTAAATGTTCTGTTGCATCACATAAATTTTCATAAACCACCATCAACTTCTTCATCCATTCATAATCTATACCACTGACTGTAGTAACTGGTGAAAAAATAAAATACAGCCAACATACTTATTCAGTATGCTACGTACCTTCATCTTCCTTCTTTCTATGAAAATGTATAACTTCAGTCACATTATCGGTCTTTCGTATTCCTGGACGAAGTTGTTCATGGAAAATATGAAAAATCCCTCGAGCAGGTTTAATATTTCTAAGGTGTTCATTTAGGAGTCTTATTCGTTTAAAAATGCAATACACCAGATGCCAAAATACGCACTGACTTAGCGGCATTACGAGATAACAGACATAGAAAGCACCATAACATTTGCTAACGCTGAAGACATCATGTCTGCCTTCAGATAATTCCGAATACATAAAGATATCACCTATTATTACTACAAATATACAAATCATTGTCGATGAAAAAATTAGTATCGATAAGTTTCTTGAATATTTGCTTTTTACAGGTGGTAGTATTGTATCGACCTAAAATTATTAGCATGACTACAGTACGCAAAGAAGACCAACAAAATATTACTCGAGACTTGACGACGACGAAAATAGTGGTAATTCTAGATACGTTTATTATGCATTATGTTTATTAAATTAAATGTTAATGTTTTTATGTTGGTTATGCTCTGTCCTTTTTATATAACTTACTTATTTACTTAATTTCTCTTCTCCCAGATATACCTTTCGGTGTTGGGATTTTGAACCATTTTTGTATGCTATTGTATCTCTTGTAGATAACTTGATTTGTTCAAAGGTCTTTTCTATTTTCATGGCTGCTCCTCTAATGTTGCCTTTTTAAGTACTTCTCGGTCTTTTTCTTTCACATTTCGTTCCAAATTTCTTTTTTGAGTATCTGGTGTCGGTGGTTCTAATGAGCTAGCCATACCATTGGAGCTGTCTTATTTCAACTGTTTCTACTTGTGGTTGTAGTTCTCCCCGAATACTGCTGTTTCTGACTATGTATCTTCTTGTTTTACCAACCTCTTTTTGAGATATTTCATTTCCGATATTGCTATCTGTGATCCGTGCTTATTCCGTTTTGTCGAAGAATACATACAGGGAATTTTTCTTTTTACTACACATATCCCCTGTGTATGGTTTTAAAAACAAAAACGTGTCAAAAGTCCTATATGTAGGCAACCAACTATGCACTAAACTTTAAATTTTAACTTTTTAAGAAAAAAATAGCATGCTGTGGCAAAAATAATTAAATTAACTTAATGTCAAAAAAAAAAAAAATTAGTCTTTAACTGTTGCCGTTTTTATTTTCATTTCTGTTTTGTGTTTTTGATATTTTATGTTTGAAAATAATCGTAGAATTAAAATTATTTTGATATTCTGCTAATTTTGATTTATTTACAAACATAACCTTTACACGCCACAAAAAATAAAAACTAATATCCCTAAATTCACAGCCAGAGTGACGTTTAGTGTATAGTTGGTTGCCTACATGTAGGAATTTTGACACGTTTTTTCTTTAAACCATATATAGGGAATATACAGTGAGCACGTAAAGGTTGGAAGAAATTCGATAAAATCTTTTTTGGGCAAGTAAGAAAATAATGCTCGGACACGTCGGTTTTATTTTTTTGATGCGCATTTTTTTGTATGCGTATATTTTTTATTACGTCATCCCTGCTCGAGTTATGACGTCATCATCAGTTTTTTTAAATGGCAACACCCTCTTTTGATAATACCATTTGAAAGAACACATTTTTATAGGTATAGACGCCAAATTTTGTGGTATGTTACATAACAATATTTTCGAAAAAAGTTTTAGAATTCATAACAATGTAATGAAATAACAATAGAATAAATAATAAATACAACTAAAACCCAATAAATTGAATGTTCAAATTGCATGTCCTTCACCTCTTGACAATATCCATCTATTGGCGAAAACGGTGTTTAGATAATGACGCCCAATCCGTGAATAATATAGTGGCGCGCCTTCTTGTTGGTACCATATTGGTTCATCCGGCATTTGGGGATTTTGATTATTTGGATATAGTGCTATAAGTGCAGGAATTTTCTGTTTTTGTAGCAAATTCAAATATTTTACAGCATTTAATGCGCCGCCAATAACAAATTGTGCAACAATTGTGGTACTAATTTCTCAAAAATATTGTTATGTAACATACCGTAAACTTTGGCGTCCATAAGCAAAAAAATGTGCTCTTTTAAATGGTACTATCAAAAGAGGGTGTTGCCATTTAAAAAAACAGATGATGACGTCATAACTCGAAGAGGGGTGGCGTAATAAAAAATATACGCATACCAAAAAATGCGCATCAAAAAAATAAAATCGACGTGTCGGAGCATTATTTTCTTACTTGCCCAATAAAGATTTTATCGAATTTGTTCCAACCTTTACGTGATCACTGTATATACTAAAAAGAAAAATTCCCTGTATATGGTTTTATGCAGGTGCATTTTTGCTCTCGTACCTACTTAGTTTCTTTTTCCCGATCAACGTGTTATTTATTTGGTGGTAGACTCTGTTTGCTCTATTTATTATATTTCAGCGCGTATTTTCCCATCTGTACTGATTATTACTCGTATGTATTATAATAAATTGTTGGGCGTTTGGTAGCTGCTTTCCATCTATTTGTATCAATATATCTTCAGAATATCCGTAAGAAGGTTTTAAATTTTTGTAAAAATGCTTGCGAATTTTTTAAGAAATTGTTACAATAGGTAAATCTTCGAATGGTTTACAGTAATCATCATTTATTTAGGTTCGTTTAAAAAATATTGGACATTTCTGCACGTTGCCTTTGATTTGTCTGCGAAGTCTTCTAAGACTTCTACAGCCATAGTCATGATTGAATGAGCGATTCTCGGGTTGGAACCATCACTTCGTTCAGGTAGAAGAATTTAAGGTTTCGCCCACTGTTGTGAGGATGGAATCTTATCAGTAGCATGATAACCTAATGGGTCAAGCTAGCTCTTCTTTGAGTAGTAAATACAGACACCACAGGTGATACAACAAGTATTACGGAAACTTTTAAATCTCCATGTAGATCTCTTCGGCACTCCAGGATGACTAATCGTTATTCAATAGGATCATTTTAACGCAGGCCCAAACAACATTTAAACTTTTCACTTCTATACGTCTTCTTCCAAAAACTACTTAAAGCACAAAATAGTGGTAAAACTTGCAGGAGGATCTTCACTATTGTCCAAAGGTCTAATGGTTCTGTAGCACCTAGGAAAATTTCTTTGGAGGATATCCTCAGTTGAGTTGAGCCTTCATTACGTACAATCCCTAAAGATATTACAGATTTTGCACGGTTTGAAACAACCAAGTGTCTTCATTTAGTCTCCGCATTGCAACAATACTAAAAAATTGCTTTAGAACTCTCTAAGACCAACATTTTATCAGCTGATGAGGCTAATGCAATTGTCGTTCGTTTTGAAGCAATATGTTTCTAAGGTAAATAAACTACTCCAAAAAGATGTCTACCCTTGTAATTATACTTCAAAAATTGAATGTGAGGTCTCTTCGCTCACCGACCACAAGGTGTTCAACGCCTTTTAATTTTTCTAAACTATTTAGCTTGTGGAGTCTTAATAAAGTGCACAAACAGAGTACAAAACTCTATCTTATTGTCAACACAATAGATCCTTCCACGTAAAATTTGCTAAATATTTTATTAGCGTCCTTAAGGAACCTTATTCTCAACTTCTGCTACTTTGTAACATTGTAGGCAATCTCATTGTAGGTATCAGCTTGATATGATTTATGTTTTTACCAAGGTTCATATGAGGGGCGTTAACGTCAAATCGAAAAGCAAAAGACGAAATCCTTGTGCAACCTATTAGTCTTGCTGGTAAGTAATAAGTGTAATGGCGTAGGCCAAGCGAAGGACTTGTTAAGTAAAATGGTGTTAATACAAACATAGAAATTTCTTTTTGAATAAAAGGAGTTAAATAAATTGGCATTTGCAGAAGGCTTCAATACGGTTGAGACTCATAGTCGCAGTAAAATAATAATTTGAATGGTGCAAACGTTTAACCCCTATCATTCATATGAAGTTTCATTACAAGACGCATAAATTCATGGCAGTAGCGATTTTTACAAAAATAGCATTTTGGATGTTTTCCGGTTCTGGGCGACAAAAAATTATAAACAATCATACAAATGACTAGAGAATTCTTTTCTCTATCGAAATGCAATCAAAGCTTAGCTCTAAAATAATTAAAGCAGACAATAATTGCACTTGCAGAAATTAGCATTGAAATCCCTATAGTGCGTTGGCCAAGTCATCACCCTGTATATGATTCAGTATCATTAAGCAATTGCCTACCTCCACCTACTTTCTCTAGGGACTGTCCTAGGATCCTTGTATCTTTTCAGGCAATAGATTTGAGGTCTCCTGACTGGTAGCCCAAAGTCTGGCTCAATGTGTATGTAGTGGGCTAAAGAATAGTATCAAAACTACCTTCAAATCCCCTTCAAAGATTTCGGAGATACTTTCTTCAACAAAAGACAAGCCTGTATCATCAAGAAGTAAAGTAATCGTTGTTCGTGCTGTTTGGTGTTTCTCTTTTCACATTTAGCTGTTGCTGAACGTCATCATGAGATTGATTGCAACAGTTTGTTTTAAAAATGATTCAAATTTTCGAAGCCAAATCCAAATCACTAAAATGCCTTACAACATGATTATCTTTTTGACATATGAAAGTCTGTCTTCACGATTAGCCCCAATTGGTTTTTTACCCCTCATAATTGATAGAAAATAATCAGTATAAATACGCTGTTCTGTTTTCTTTCGTAAAAAGAACATCATCTCTTGTGTAGTTGACTCTTTAAGTTGCCATGCCTTTCTTCTTATGCTTCGAAATTTCGCTTCTGGCTTGGTTATTACTTACATTAAATTATCGTTCACTTTTGGTCTTCTTGATAAAGACCGAAAGTCGCTCATTGAATCACTATCGCAGATTCTTAAGTACCCTAAACTTTGTTGAATTGGCTCAAAATATCTGTCTCAGACTGTTCCTAACATATTAATCATTACCACATAATTTCAAATTTTAATATACTTCTATCAATACTTTTGGAAACCGTTAACCCCATAAACCTACAAGTTGATCTCTTCCTTCAATAGGAAGACTTAGTCTCTTGTCTAGCATACGTGCAAATAATGTTCAAAAGTCATCTACCTCGTACAGAGAAAAATAGTAAAATAGCAAATAATCAACTGTGCTTCGAACCATGGCTTAAGTCGGCGATTTTGGTTATCATACCAATATGTTTGGTAGATAACTAGTTAGTACTACTTAATAATAGATTGTGAACTTAGGCTTTGGCCATAGAGGAAGAAATAAAGAAAGTAAAGTACTCTATTATTTCGCATACCAACATTTATCTGTTTCAAGAAAAAACTCTACGGTACTTCTTGGGTATGCACTGTGCAGTCAACATACTAAAGATACTAACTTGAACAAAGAACTTGCCCAATGAGCAAACCTAGAATCTTCCTTTTTTCTATTTCTATTTCATTCTGTTTTGTTACTTTTTTAAGGTTTCTAAACGTTGCTGTCGTCGTCAAATCCTCAAACTATGTAGTATTGTATAACAGGTAAAAGCGAAACAAAGAAAAATAATCACCTACCTGTATACTTACAAAAAAACTCAAAAGAATTCACCGACTAACTTAGTTGTTTGCGAGGGCCGTAGATCGCCGAGGATTGCCTTATCAAAGTTAAAACTCAGAAAGTGAATACTAATAAAAAAATGAAAAAATTGGGCGCCAGAAAACTTTTCAGTTTTCAAAAAAATATAGAAATACAGATAAGTAATTTTAATAAATTCAAAGTATTTAACAATAGACAAAATAAAAGCCAAAAATATTCAATCAAACATACAAAACAATTCGCTTAGGTTACTTTCAAAATAAATAAACTGAACCAAAAACTAAATATCAACGTTAGTTGAATTCAATAAGGATAATACATGAATGAAAAAAAAAACGATCAAGGTGGATAAATAAAAAATAAAAAAATAAATAAGCGCTTACCTTTATTACCTGAGTGAAAACAAGTCTAATAAAAAAATGAACGATCAAAAATATATAGCAATAGCCTTGTTTAAACTCAAGCTTATTACCTTGAAAAAAACACGCAAATTCGATATGTTAATAAAATAAAATGGAAAAACCAACCTAAAGCGTTACAGTATATTACAACAAAAATATAAATTTATTTCGTGAAGCGAAAAAGGATTAATATGAAATAATTAATGCAAGTTCAATTAGCTGAAGGCGTTAAAATTCAAAATTCAATTGTACAAATATTTAAGTAAAGCAAAGTTAAAAATTAAGAAATTTAATAAATGGAATAAAACCAGGTAAATTCGACGACACTTAACAATTCAATAAACACAGACCTTGAATCCTCCAAGCGATCGAGTTGCGAATAATCAGCAATGATAAATAATTTTTCAATACTACCGCATCCTTCAACTCCATAAATAATGCAGCCGCAAAAAGGCAATAACCAAAAGAGCCGGAGTACGGTAAAGTAATGGAAAATAAAACCAAACGAAAAGAAAGAAAAGAAGCTGTAATAAAGTCGCCATTAACACGTGCGTTCAATGATAAGGCAAAAATCTCCACTTACCACCACAATCTTGGTGCTTCTAAAAAATAATTTCACAAAGTGAAACAAAACCGAAAATCTCGGAAGTTATAATTACGAAAATTCTATTAGAATTAAATAGGTAACTTCGGGATAAATTTCACCAAACTCAACTGCCTCGGCAGACAACCCAAACGGAAAAAGCCAAGATTTTTAGAACCAATGCGTATCACCCAACGCGCATGACCCTCTCTCCCAAATCAGAAAACCTACTCAAAACCAAAAAGTCACTAACTACGTTATCTTTTACCAGTGAATATATAATAAATAGAGGTTCAATAAATGCATTCACCGTAAATAAGCAATTGAAAGGAGCAAAATAATATAACGGAAAATGAACCGTTACACTCCCCCCAACCAAGACGACGAAAGTAGAAACCATCGATCAGAGGAGAAAACTCACCAGAGATAGAACTGGAGAAAAATAAGGTCCGGAGAAAATGAGGAACATGAAAGGAGAACAAAGGACTAAAAAAATAAAATAAAGAAGAGAAAAAAACACAGTACTGACCCAACCATTGCTCATCTAAAAAATGACAAAACAAATGCCAGTTGACCCCTCGCTGCATGGATAAAAACTGCTGCGCCGGTGGGCCAACCGACCACCCTAACACAACTAGTGTTAGCTCCACTAATGAACAAAAAAAATAGATGAGCAACAGCATGGCAGCACCGAGAAAAAACAATAAAAAAATGGGATAAAACGGCACAAAACAACCACAGAAGAAGGAGAGGGTAGGAGGGTTGGTTTCGTGTGGTTGACTAAAAAGACAACAGAAAATTTCAAAATGGAATCAAGCCGAAAAAAAATGAAACTTCTACCACCTTGAGCCACCCGGCACTGGTTCCCGAAAGAATACATCAGTGAACGTAGGTAACTTTCAGCGAGTAGCAGTAAAAATCTTAAACCCACCACCACACTAGGCCAAGGTAAAGCAAACTAGTCCAGGACCGACTAGCCCACTGAAACTACCGCCACCGTGACCAACGGTAGGAAAACGAAGTCAAAAATTGCAAAAAAACATATAAAATACACGAACACAATAACACAAGGGCAACCTGAAGGTAAAACCCTAGAGAGCGCCTTTTGTATGGGGAAATGGAAAAGACACCCCCGTGGCCTGCCGGCATCCCCAACCAACCACCCAAAAATGCTAGCGAAGGAAAAGGAAAGGATGGAGGACAAAAGACTAAAAACAAAGGTACAAGGAAGACGATTCTGTTAACCAAAAACATGGATAAAAGGTCTTCAGGGAGAAGTAAATGACACAAACACACGCAGGAAAAAATATTCAATCAAAGACACGAAAGTGCCTGACCACTCTAACAACGGATGAGTTCGTTGAATTTACAGAAAATCCGCCACTCAAATAAACTTCCCAAAATAAATCCATAATCAGTGGAAGTAGCACCAACAAATCGGTAAATAAGAATAGGTTCGCATTAAAAATAAGAAATGTGTTAATGCACCCTAAACAAAAATAAACCAAAATGGTTATAAATAAAGGAGTAAAATAAATGCTTTTCGACCCCTAACACTAAAAATAACCTAATCAAGGTCAATATCAAAATATAGATAGTTAGAGCGAACAAACACCATAAAGAAATCCTTAGGGTCAATGACCGAACATATCTACCAGCTCAACCAACAACAATCACACTGCATTCACCCACATTCACACTAAATTTATTCTTCAAATTCTTCTTCCCCAAAGCAGGGTTTGAGGTCCTTAATATGCCAAACACCTACACGTTTATTATCAGGGACCGTCGCAAGTTGATAAGTTAAAGGTCCTATTACTTTAATAACTTTACATTTGACATACTTAGGAGCTAACTTTTGGTTAAAATGACGTGAAGCATCTGACAAAACGTAGTTACGTTTCCAAACTAAATCATTAAGATGAAATCTTAAAGGTCGTTTACGAAGGTTATAGGATTTAGAATTTCTTTGGTAGGCGTTGTTAAGGCGTCTACGAACGTCTTGATACAATTCGGACAACTGATTAACATCGGCGACTAAGTCTTCGCGGTTGTCAAGAGTCAGTTCTTCCTCTTTAAAATTCTTTAGACGACCATAATAATCTCCCGAAACCGGAACGGTTCGACCAAAGTTAAGAAAAGAAGGAGTAAAACCTATAACTTCGTGAATAGCATTACGTAAAGCATGAGCTACTTTATAAAGATTAACATCCCAAGTGCGATGATTGTCATTTACATATGAACGGAGAGCAGTACCAATTACTCTATTGACTCTTTCCACAAAATTAACCTGTGGATGGTAAGAAGCATTATACCAAACCTGTTGAACTTGGTAACTATTCATAAGTTTTTTAAAGTCAGAACTAATGAATTGTGGACCGTTATCGACCATACACACTTGAGGAACCCCAAAAATAAGAAAAACTTCGTTCTCAATGAAGTTGACAACCGATTTAGCGGTAGCTTGACGCAGTGCTTTCACTAAAACAAACTTAGTGAGCCAATCACACACAACGATGATGCTAGTATGACCATTTTTAGAACGAGGAAAAGGACCCATAATGTCTATGGACAAACATTGGAAAGGATATAGAATTTTCTTTTCTTTTCCCATAAAACCAGGTCTAGCAAGCTGAGAAGCTTTACTAGCCGCACAAATATCGCAATGACGGACATAACGAACAACATCGGCATGCATTTTGGGCCAATAATATTGCTCGCAAAGTTTATGAAAGGTTTTATAAACACCCAAATGAGCGGAGGTAGGCTCATCATGAAAAATTTTGAAAAGTTCTCTACGTCTTGATTTAGGGACTACCTGCTTCCATTCAATCAAATTACTGGTAATATTATGTCGATTAGGAGTATATTTATACAAGCTATGGCCTTCAATTCTCCAGCCGGGATAACTATCAGGATTATTCTGGACATTGTCAATCATCTTCAGGTACCAAGGATCTAAATCAACTTCAGCAAGTTCTAAAGCGGATACTATGACAGGAGCTCGTGATAAAGCGTCGGGAACAACGTTGTGTTTGCCCGGTCGATGTTTAATATCAAAAGAGTATTGTGAAAGTCTAACACTCCACCTAGCAAGACGACCAGTGGGCTCACGCATATTAGTTAACCACAATAAAGAATAGTGGTCGGTAAAAACTGTAAAATGAGTTCCCTCAATATATGCTCTAAATTTTTCTACACCGAAGATAACTGCTAAACACTCTCTTTCAGTCACAGAGTAATTACGTTCAGAAGAATTTAAAGTACGTGAAGCGTATGCAATGACCTTTTCATCATCTCCTTCACCTTGCGTAAGAATACAACCTAACCCGTAACTCGAAGCGTCACACTGAATATTAAAGGGTTTAGTGAAGTCAGGGCTACAAAGAATAGGAGCTGAAGTTAATCGTAATTTGATTTCACGGAAAGAAGTTTCAGCCTCCTCCGTCCAGGTAATCTTTTGTTTTTTAACACGTCCTTTAATAAGGTCTGAAATGGGAGCAGAAAGAGTAGCGAAATTGGGTACGAAACGCCTATACCAAGAAGCTAAGCCAAGGAAACGTTTAACCTCGGTTACAGTAGAAGGTCTGGGATAATTCGAAATAGCTTGGACCTTCTTAGGGTCTGTATGCAATCCATGTTTGTCAACGATGAAACCTAAATAAGTCAAACTAGGTCTGCAAAATTCACACTTATCAATGTTAACAGTTAAATTGGCATTCTTCAACCGGTCGTAAACTTCTTTTAACATGCTTAAATGTTCCTGAAAAGTACTCGAAACAATGATAATGTCGTCTAAATAAACAAAGATGTTATCACCAAGCAAGGGACCGAAAATAGAATCCATCAAACGCTGCTGCGTAGCGGGAGCGTTGGCAACACCAAAAGGCATAACATTATACTCGAACAAACCCCTACGAGGAACAACGAAAGCAGTCTTTTCGCGTGAATCAGGATGGAGAGGAATCTGATAAAAAGCTTGCTTCAAATCAATTGACGTAAGAAATCGCGCATCTCTTAATTTATCTAAAATACTTGATAAGAAAGGAATAGGATAAGCATCTTTCTTTGTCACAGAATTCAGTTTCCTTCCATCAAAACACAGACGAAAAGATTCACCATCTTTCTTTTTAACCAGAACCATGGGCGAACTCCAAGGAGATTTAGAAGGACGTATAATACCATTCTCTAACATCTTATCTAATTCGGCATTAGCATGAACTTGCATAGCAGGAGAAAGTGGATAATAACGTTGTTTAATGGGATCTGCATCACCAGTATCAATAATATGACAAACTCTATCAGTTCGACCTAACTCGGGACCTGAAATTTCAGTGAAATTTTGAATGATTTCATCCAATAATAATTTCTGTTGTGGACTCAAATCGTCAGTACTACAAATAGCTTGTAATGCGGAAACCTCAGACACCGAAAATTGGTTAGAAACAAAGTCGGTTTTAACTCCAAAAGAGTAGCAAAAATCCATCCCTAAAATAAGAGTAGACGGAATAGTACCACAAACAACGGCGTCAAGAGTTTTAGAAACCCCGTCAACAGAAATAGGAAGTGATACAGTACCCAACATAGTCTGCGAATTACCATCAGCAGTGGTTAAGGAAAGAGGTAAATTACTTTTATTAATTTTAAGATCGTGTTTTCGAATTAGGTAAAAACCATTCTTACCAATCAAAGTCTGGTTGGCTCCAGAATCGAAGAGAGCTTGAACAGGTTCGCCGTTAATAAAAACCGAAACATAGGGCCTGTTATCGTCTGGACGTTTAGCAAAAATAGCTGAAGTCTCAGGAGAGGAAAGACAAAAATTACGTACCACGTTCAACCAAGATGGCCATAATTCGAGTTCAGCCTTCAATAATTCTACAGAAGGGATGGATCGGCTGCAACATCCAATCCCTAAGCCTCGTTTTTTGGATGACACCTTAAACATTTGGCAAAATAAACCCCAGGGTTACCACAGACGTAACAAAAGATAGTCTCGGATTGAGAGCAGGTGTGAAAAGTATGCCCCGTACCCTGACAGTTCCAACATTTAGTATTAGACCTAGCTCGATTCGCTACTTTCTTAAAAACTTTAGAAGTAGAAGCAGGTTTAGAAGTGAAAACTTCGGCACTAACAACATTTGGAGGCTTCTTCTTGGGTTGGTAAGCTAAATCAGGTTCGAGGGGTAAAGAATAATCAAGGTTAGGATTTCTATACCTAGCATTTTGAAGTTTAACTTCCTCTAACCGTTTACACAAAACAAGAAGTTGATCAACGTCTCTAATTTCAGTTAACGAAAGTTGAGTAGCATAAAAAGGTTGTAAGTTACGTAAAATATGTTTAAGTTTTATTGACTCAGAAGGCTTCTCTACTAAACGGTCGAAAAGGTTTAAAAGCACGGCTACAAACAAACTTGGTTTTTCGTCGGAACCTTGCTTACGTCGTTTAATCTCTTCCCACAATGCTTCGTCGAAATCATTAGGCAAAAAGTCAAAACGTAACTTGTCAATTAATTCGGACCATGAAGTAACACGATTCCTAACAGCTCGGAACCAAACGAGACCTTGACCAGAGAATAGATCTACCGCACTGGCAAACAATTGATCAAAAGAAACATTGCGAGCGACTCTAAGTTCTTCGACTCGTTGTAAAAAAGCGTTGATTCCAATAACACTGGCGTCACCGGTAAAAGTTAAACCCCACTTACAAACAGGAACTGACTTAGTAAAAGAAGGTAAACTAGCAGTCGTGATAGAATTCGAAGTAGCTCTAGAGAGTTGTAAACGATCAAGTTGACGACGTAATTCATCAATTGGATCTTCAATTGGACCACCACCCGAAGATACAGGAGCTCTTGGACGAGATAAATCAACTACCTGAACGTCAGAAAAAGAGACCCGCGGGCGCTGACTCGTGGAGTTAGCTAACGGTAAAACTTCTTCAATATTGGATTCGGGTTGTTCAACCTCGGATTCATCTTCAGGGATTTCATCGTCGTCAACGGTTTTCCTAACTAAGTCCAGTAAGTCCAAACAAAGACTAACCTTATCGGCGTGAAGGGATTCTAGGTCACTTTCGGGTTTCAAACGATTCAACCTAGCAAATAAATGGGACAACCGAGCGTCAAGTCTCACACATTCAGAAGAAGTAGGTTTTTTAAGAAAAACATTATTGATCTGGGAGGACAGCTCACTCAATTTCGTTCCACAAACATCCAACTCACCAGGAACATCGTACTGAATAGAAGGGTAACTGTTTATTAAGGAGGTATCTAATTTCTCCAGGGCTAACTTAGCACGTAAAGCCTTGCGCTTTTGGTCAACGGACATGAATTCGGGATCTATCCCTCGGAAGATTAGTTCATAAGAGAGTTCATCGCCCCTCAAAGCATTAACGTTGAAACTCATGGTGGCGAATTAATAAAATGACAAAGTGTCCGAACAAAGGTGTCGAAAAAAATGATAAAATGATAAGGGGAGAAAACCAGTAGCAATCTCGAAAGCCCCACGTTGGGCGCCAATTTAGTATAACAGGTAAAAGCGAAACAAAGAAAAATAATCACCTACCTGTATACTTACAAAAAAACTCAAAAGAATTCACCGACTAACTTAGTTGTTTGCGAGGGCCGTAGATCGCCGAGGATTGCCTTATCAAAGTTAAAACTCAGAAAGTGAATACTAATAAAAAAATGAAAAAATTGGGCGCCAGAAAACTTTTCAGTTTTCAAAAAAATATAGAAATACAGATAAGTAATTTTAATAAATTCAAAGTATTTAACAATAGACAAAATAAAAGCCAAAAATATTCAATCAAACATACAAAACAATTCGCTTAGGTTACTTTCAAAATAAATAAACTGAACCAAAAACTAAATATCAACGTTAGTTGAATTCAATAAGGATAATACATGAATGAAAAAAAAAACGATCAAGGTGGATAAATAAAAAATAAAAAAATAAATAAGCGCTTACCTTTATTACCTGAGTGAAAACAAGTCTAATAAAAAAATGAACGATCAAAAATATATAGCAATAGCCTTGTTTAAACTCAAGCTTATTACCTTGAAAAAAACACGCAAATTCGATATGTTAATAAAATAAAATGGAAAAACCAACCTAAAGCGTTACAGTATATTACAACAAAAATATAAATTTATTTCGTGAAGCGAAAAAGGATTAATATGAAATAATTAATGCAAGTTCAATTAGCTGAAGGCGTTAAAATTCAAAATTCAATTGTACAAATATTTAAGTAAAGCAAAGTTAAAAATTAAGAAATTTAATAAATGGAATAAAACCAGGTAAATTCGACGACACTTAACAATTCAATAAACACCGACCTTGAATCCTCCAAGCGATCGAGTTGCGAATAATCAGCAATGATAAATAATTTTTCAATACTACCGCATCCTTCAACTCCATAAATAATGCAGCCGCAAAAAGGCAATAACCAAAAGAGCCGGAGTACGGTAAAGTAATGGAAAATAAAACCAAACGAAAAGAAAGAAAAGAAGCTGTAATAAAGTCGCCATTAACACGTGCGTTCAATGATAAGGCAAAAATCTCCACTTACCACCACAATCTTGGTGCTTCTAAAAAATAATTTCACAAAGTGAAACAAAACCGAAAATCTCGGAAGTTATAATTACGAAAATTCTATTAGAATTAAATAGGTAACTTCGGGATAAATTTCACCAAACTCAACTGCCTCGGCAGACAACCCAAACGGAAAAAGCCAAGATTTTTAGAACCAATGCGTATCACCCAACGCGCATGACCCTCTCTCCCAAATCAGAAAACCTACTCAAAACCAAAAAGTCACTAACTACGTTATCTTTTACCAGTGAATATATAATAAATAGAGGTTCAATAAATGCATTCACCGTAAATAAGCAATTGAAAGGAGCAAAATAATATAACGGAAAATGAACCGTTACAATTGTTCCTCACTTACCTCCTTAAAGCATTTAACATACGCAAAAAACGTCGAAAACTTCAGAGGCGTAATCAAAATACCCAATGAAAACGTTATGGTTATTAGAGTTACATCAACAGACGTAGTAATAAAACCAGTTTCCGAATTGGCCCTAATCGAATTTTCTCTTTCTTGGAAAGCATCTTGGATTAGTCCATGCAATGTTAAACAAACTGAAACACAATAAATAAGTAGTACTAAACTAACTTAGTTACGCAATTATTATTGTATTGCTATTACTTAAAGTAATGCCAAACGTAAAACTGCAAAGTGTGTAAAAAGGCGACCATTTTAAAAATAACTGCGACCCTTCCTTTTCTAATTTTATGGGAAACATTCCGCAACAACGAGTTAACCGTATAATAAATCCGGAAGTTTCATACATTTCTTGTGTCATTGAAATAGACCTTTTTTGAAACATTGTTTTTTCAAAAATTATCTTGGACAATTTCAAATTTAGTAGTTTTTGAAAACTTAAATTAAGGAATAGAAGTTTTTGTTTTCATACAATAACAAACAGGTAAAGTTCTTACTTAACCCAGTAATTTTTAGCTTTTAACGTAATGAAATGTATTAATATCGTGGCGATACAAGCGTAAATTGTGTGTTACGTCTTTTGGGAATAATTCTGTTTCTGACGCTTTAAAACATATAATTTGGGGGAGAAAATAATATTCAGAAAATGGTTTTAATGTCATAATGTGCTCGCATATATTTTGATATTAATTACTTTCAGAATCAGAACCAAGTCAAAACAAGCCAAACATCCCATTAATAATCCATTAATACCACTTCCATAGGTTGTTATTAAATTGAAATTAATTGTTGAAACTTATTTTGAAATGACAATATTCACCATATTGATTTTTTGACCACGCTATGCTATGGTAGGGGATAATTTCATCGATATATGATTTACATTAAAATTCCTTATGTCAATTTGTCTTGTTGATATACAGAGTCACCGTTAAAGTCCGCATCATATGGGACATTTTTTTTATTATTTAGTTTATGCAAATTTAGATTTTATGAACAACTTTTGCTTTGAAAATAATGCAAAATAACGTTGACGATCTTTTTTATCGATCGGCTATACCTGTCAAATTCGAAATATTTTCAAAAAAATTACAAAAAGGTAGGTTATTTTTCAAAATTTCGAAAAATGTTAAATGCAAAAGTTGTTTCTTTTTCAGTTTTCTACCCATCTACCATTTGGACAACGATGATATTTTTTTTAAATTACTGTTTCATAATTTTAGAAAAACTGTCAAACATTTTGTTTTCTTAATTTCCATTAAATTTAATTCTTTTATTTCCATAGCATACTTCTTAGCTCAAGAGCAACTTGATTAATGATTAATTTAAGTATTATTCCAGAAAAACATTTAATTAAATTAATTTAACAAGAACTGGAGCCCTATTAATTGGCAAATGAATTTGAGAATTTTGGTTTGTGGCATTTTTAAACTGAAATGCCCTTTTGTACTGTGATAAAAATGAATAAAGCGAATTTTGCTGTAAAATGTTGAAACTAGAGCAACTTTGCATCAAGTATGACATAATTCTATTAGCATATTTGGAATTTTTTTGAGAAAATCCAATTAGAAACATTTTTAAACAGAAAAAAAGCTCTTTGGAAGAATACGTGTACCTGGGGAACTGAGAACGGGGGGGGGTCAGCGACTGACCCCAGTGTTTTTTTAAGTCCCAGTTGTAGTTGTATTACATGAAAATGTAGGCAATAGTGAATACAGAGGTTGAAATAAGTTAAATAAAGTGTATTTTAGTTTCTAATATTTATTTTTACACGCAAGATATTATACAGAGTGATTACATTTGATGCGTGTCATGGTTGTCGTCTGTTGTTTTTGGGCGGTATTTTTTGGGTAAATAGACTTTTGGCAATGAGTGCAGGCTTTCATGTATTTATTTCCCGCCTAAATTAGACAAAATGTAATACCATCTGACTGCAACGCCGCCGTACAATATTAACTTGAAGCGCCTTTCCGCGAATTTTATTTTTTTACGCCGATATATAGAAATTAATCTTAATCAATTATATATCGCCATATTCAGAGTGATTCAGGGATAAAAGTCAGAAATTTTGAGATAAAAATATTAAAAATTACACGAGAACGAGCAAACTAAGTAACCTGGGGTCAGCGGCTGACCCCCCCCCCCCTTCTCAGTGCGACTGTTTTAACGGTGACGCTGACTTCGTTTTTGTTTATTATTTTTTGTAGTTGAAAAATGAAACTTACGGGGCTGAATAGAGAGGAAAACTGTGATTTCTAGGGCCACAAAATAATTTAGTAACACTTCCGATTTCAGGGAAATTAGCTCAGCTTCCGATTTTCTAACAGAATACCCTATAAACTTGGAATCTAACTTAAATACCTACCTACCTAACTTTTCAGATTTTTTTAAAAACGTAAAAAAATCTAAGTTCTATTTTTCAATCAAGATTATGTAACGTGCCACCTATAATTAACGCATTTTTTATTATCTGTAACTAAATTTCACAACATTAAGTCGAGTACAGGTGCACGTTAAGCGGAATTTTACGCTGAGTGATATCGACCCGCCTGCATGCCTACGTGACCGTCTAACCTTATTTATATAAGCGAAGCCACATCGAGCAGAGAAAAGAGAATCCACCGACCCACGGTCCGATTCTACTACCTTCTCCTAAACCGTCGGCAAGGATTTGTCGACGACACCAACCCAGTAAGTCGTGATAGACCAGCCTGCAGTTCCCCACGTCAGCCCGAGCAGGGAACACGTGTCCGACCAAACCCTCACATTCTCCCGCAACCCCGAAACTTCCCCTAAAACGCCGTCAACCTAAAATGACTTCCCCACGGGAACCGCTTTGGAAAACGACGCTAAGATTAGGGGTTTCACTTACTTGCCGTTACAAATCTCAAGTCACTCACCATCCCGTAACTACCAGGACGTTAGGACCACGCACTCTGACCCGCCGAGATATTTAATACTTGTCATTTTCACTTTTGTGTACTTTAACAGAGACATCACAAGCCGCCGCCATTTGCCCACTACCGCCTCCCTCCCAGCAGAGTTGAGACAGACCTGCGCCAAGACGCGCGCAGCTGCAAAACCGCGAGTGAAACTAACGACACCCCCAGGAAAGAATTCGCACAAGAATTGTTTGAACAATATTTATTTTGTGAACTTATACATATTTTATTTACATTTTAAGTTACTTTGTATTGTCTACTGGAATTACTTACTTATTATACGGATTTACCTCTGTGTTATTCATTCGAGCTGCGACACAACCTGGCCCAACCGAGCTACCCAGGGCCACTATAACGGAGAATTATTCCGTAGCTGCCCGAGTGTCAGCGAGGAGATTGCGTCAGGGTTCCATGTCGACTGATAGCTCTGCGTACCGTAAACCCGGAAGACCAAGGTACTTCGAGAGTGCCACGACTCCCTAGCAGCGGGACACGTGGGAACCAATGAAATCCTGGACAAAGTTCGGCAACCTGCAAGTTGGAAAGTAGCAGAGGTAATTATGCTGCCTAAACCAGGCAAGCCTCCAAACGATGTAAAATCTTACAAGCCTAATTCATTGCTACCAATTATCTCAAAACTATTCGAGAAATTACTTCTTAAGAGACTTAAACTAATAATAAAAAACAGTAATTTAATTCCCGATCACCAATTTGGCTTCCGGCAGAAACATTCGACCATAGATCAGGTGCATCGCATCACTGACGTCATAGAACGTGCTCTTGAAAAGAAACAAGTCTGTTCAACAGTCTTTATAGATGTGGCTCAGGCATTTGACTAAGTGTGGCATGAGGGTCTAATCCATAAATTAAACAAAATGATCCCAAAACAACACGTAAAAATCCTAACGTCCTATACTATATCAGACAGACTCTTCAGGGAAGTGTTCTGGGGCCAATCCTGTACCTATTATACACAAGTGATATACCTTCCACAAACAATATAAAAATTACCACCTTTGCAGATGATACTGCTTTGATAGCAATTGATAACACTGTCGATCAATCTACAGCCAAGCTACAAAATGCTTGTGACAGGATTGTCAATTGGACCAGAAATTGGAAAATGAAACTAAATGAACTTAAATCGATCCATGTAAATTTTACTAACAGAAAATTGACAGATCCACCGACTCTCAACATCAATAATACTGTAGTCCCTTATGAAAACAATGCGAAATATCTTGGCATGACCCTAGATGCCAAATTAAGATGGAAGGAGCACGTCAAAAAGAAAAAGATCGAGTTCAGTTTAAAATACAGGCAATTACTATTGGCTACTGGGCAGGAATTCACGGCTGTCAATACACAATAAGATCTTCTTCTACAACCAAATCTTCAAACCTATTTGGCTGTATGGTATTCAGCTCTGGGGCTGTACAAAAGAGAGTAATATAAACTCCGTCCAAATCTTCCAAAACAAAGTATTGCGGGGCATTGAAAATGCCCCAAGGTATGTACGTAACTATGATATCCATAGGGATCTTGCTGTTCCTTTCGTCAAAGAAGAAATCAAGAGGTTAGCTGGTATGCACGAAACCAGGCTTCATCACCATGTCAACCCAGACGTTATACAACTCCTTGATAATCAAAACCTGCTTCGCAGACTGCAGAGGACCAAGCCATTCGAATTAGTGTAGTAGTGCTTGTGTTCAAAGCAGAGCAAAGTGCGGGTGTGCTGGGGTACTTGTGGAATTTAAAACTCAATGTAAAACTCTATTAGAAATAAGATTAGGAAGTCAATCGACAAACTTAAGTATGAACATTTGTAGTTTTTAAAATACATCAACGTAAAATTAATGGTTGGTCTATCAGACCAGTTTTAATAATAGTAATATACAATAAAGGTGTATTTTAATTAAAAAAATAAATAAACAAATAAATAGCTTTTATGTAATCTTGGGCTGTATGAGTAACCTACTCACAACAAGTTAAAATTTCAGTACATACATTATATCTTAGTTTGATGTTATGCTTTAAAACGCATGGGGTAGTTTTATTCGGGCATCCTGTATATATAGTTTTAATTTCAACTCCAAAAAATAATAAGAAAAAATGGTGTGTAGTGAACCTGCTTTCGTTTAGATCCTGTATAAGGTTCTTAATAAAATCAGCATTTCAGAATTTTGTCAGAATTCTTGATTTATTTTATTAAAAAGTTCAGTTTTTTGTTTATGTTCCTTAAATTGATAATGTTTTATATTTCAGACTAAATTGACCGTATGACCACATTTGAAATTAATTCAAAAATGATGGTTCAAAACTGTTAGCTGCAAATAAAGCTTGTGGATATATGGCGCCATCTACAAAATGTGAAACACAAGAAAACTTTGCTCGGCTAACATCAGACAAGAAAAACACAATACTGTACAGGCGCCTTGTAGTCACGAACTTCCTTAGTTTGAATTGAACTTTTGAACCGAAAGATGTCACGACAACCATAGCTATTCAGTCAATATATTACAGAAAGAAATTTCACAACAGTTTTGAAATCATTTTCATCAATACGTTTCCAAAAACTCTTCTCTTAAATAATTTCTCAATTGTTGTTTAATTATTTTTCGTAAAAAAAAATTCACACTTCAGGGAGTAACAACACCCTAGTCTTTGAAAAGGAAAACTGATTTTAAAAAAACTTGATCATATTTCTAATACAAAAAAATTCTTACTGCAGATTGCCTTTTCAGCAGCGCACCTGTCTTGATATTTTTAAGAGTTCTGGGCAGAGTTAAATTCGAGTGTGACGACTAAAAGCTTTCCTACAATAGGATTAATGATAATTTCAATTGAAACATTTTTAACTTAAAGGGACCGACAATTACGATCATACAGCCATTCGACACAGTTAGGATTCGAACCTTACCAGATTTCTATTTAAAATCAAACCACATCTTTTTGAAGTCGTAATTTGAGTTTACAATTCAGAATTCGATTCTAATGTGTAGTTTTAAATCATTCAAGTTTCGAATCTTCATCCAAATCCGGTTTTAGGATCTCAAATAAAATCAGATTTTGAAAGTTACGTACTACGTTTGTACTGAGGTTTCCAATTCTAATCTTTACATTTACTTACTCACTTACTTTTCGAAATCCTTTTAAAATCTAATTTAAACTCATTCCAGCCTCGAATTTTCTTTCAAGTCCGTTTTTACGATATTAGGTAAGTTTGGATTGAGGTTTCCATTTCTAATTTTTACATCAATTGCTTTTCAAAACCCTTATAAAATCTAATCTAAACGCATTCCAGTTTGTATTCTTCATTCAAATGCCTATTTCACAATCTCAATAAAAATCAGATTTTTAAAGTGTCTTAAGTTTGAATTGAAGCTTGTGCAGTTCTAATTTTTACACTAATTGTTTATCGAAGCCCTTCTAAAATGTCATCTAAGTTCCTTCCAGTTTCGAATTTCCATTCAAATTCGATTTTATAATTTCAATTGAAATCAGATTTTGATTATTACGTAAGTTTGGATTGATGTTTCCATTTTTAATCTTTACTTAAATTGCTTTTCGAATATCGTCTAAACTCATTACAGTTTCGAATCTCTATTCAAATACCTTTCTACAATCTCAATCAAAATCCAATTTTGAATATTACGTCAGTTTGGAGTAAGGTTTCCATTTCTTATCTTTATACCTACTTCAATTGCTTTTCAAAGTTCTTCTAAAGTTTAATCTAAACCCATTCCATTTTCGAATATCCATTCGAATCCGGTTTTACGATTTCGACCGAAATCCAATTTCGAATATTATAAGTTTGGATGGAGGTTAAAATTCTAATCTGTACATTAATTGCTTTTCGGAGCTCTTCTAAAATCTAATCCAAATTTATTCCAATTGCGAATCCTAAGTGAAATCAAAATTTTGAAATTAAATTTGGATTGCAGCTTCCAACTTTGACTTCAGAATGAATTTTGAATTATGAGTGCGATTCGATTTGTGTTAAAACTGAGTATTAAACCAGCATAAAAATGCAGCTCACACTAACATTTCGAATTCAAACCAGCATTTTGGATTAAAATTCAAAAGCCTAGTCTTAAGTATAGTTCAGATTTTGCTCGTATAATCTGCTTTTGTGCGATCATTTTGCGTATATACATATTCATTTTTATTAATAGAAAATGAAAATTTTAATATTAAATCAGAGTTTGGAACAATAAGCCTGAAAGAGTGAATTCGAAGTTTGAATTGACGTCTTTCTAAAAACCAGAAATCAAAAATTTGTAATTTCAATTACAACATAAAAGCGAATTTTGGAAAGATCCGAGGATTCAAATTGGAATTTTAGGATCGATTTTTTAAATCCGTTTTCAAAATTAAGAATTTTGTTTCTAAAATTTAAATTCCGAATCCTAATTTCTTGTAATTTGTAAAATCGAATTTTATAACTTCCAACTTTAACATTTTATTTAATTCTGATCTTGTCTTTAATATTTACCTAGGATTTAAAATATCACTTCAAACGAACATTATAAGCTAATTTAGAAAGCAGCACAGCGTATCACCTTAAAATTTGCAAACAGCATTAACTGCATTGCGAACTGGCGAACTCATTCCAAGAATTACAAAATGTAACAACTACAACAGGTGTAAAGGATGAGAACTAAAATTAGATCTGCGCATAATTACTACGTTATATAAATAAACATGATTAAAGAAACCAGACAAAACATTGACATGGACGGTCTCAATGTTTTTAAAATAACTTTAAATATGCTATTTGCTTCCAAGTTATGATGACGCAAATAACTTTGTTTCGTAACTGACCAATTATTGTAATTAATAAAATTTATGTCTATTTTATTTGTTTATCTCGAGAATGTATTGTAGGCCTTTTTATTATTTTACATGTTTATCGACGATTTTTTTCTGTTAGTTGTTTCTTCTTATATTAAAAAAAATGCTAAGCTGCGAATATCAATTTAATTGTTTGGATTCGTCCTTATTGTACAAACGTTCGAGCTAGACTGTATGAAGTACATTTCTAAATTGCCGAAGTGTCTCTAGTGGTGGCTCAGTACTATTCAACGAAGAGACCATCAGTTCGAATCCCAGCCACCTTCGAAGTTTTAATCCCAGGCGAATCACAGCAGTCAAAAGAAAAATAAAAGGTCAAAAGGTGTAAAAAGTTAAAAACTGTAATTTTATGCATGGAAGTGTTTGGCGTGAACATAATGTCAAGTTAGGTAGATAATCGATTTTCGTAGAGATGTAATTATAGTGGCAATTTACCGACTTCAGTTAACATTTGACAGGACTGATGGAAGTCAGGGATAGGTAAATCCGTTGGAATATGATCGACACTAATGAACTTCGCACGTGCGCATGCAACTTTAGTTAAATTTTAATTGAATTTCTGATAAGAAACTACCGCCATGAAAACAAGTAAAATGGAAAAGTTTTTGAAGCTTTAACGTTAATTAAAGTTATACATTATTGAAGTGCAATTATGGGCAAGGTGAAGGGACAAGATTTAAATATTTTTTGAATTATTTTATAATAAATTTTGTATGCGCAGCAACGAAAATAATATATTAATTATGAAGAGACAATATTAATTTAATAAGATGCCATGGATTGTTATTTTGTGTTTGAATTTCAGTTCGTGCAAAAATGATCCCGTTCAATAGTAAGTGTGGTGTTTATTAAATACATATACAGGGTGTATCAGAAATAAGTACCTACATTAATTTTTTTTAGTGGTGGAACTCGTCAAGAGCTACAATATTTCTGATTCATATTTACCCCCCCCCCCCTCCTAAAATAACGAGTTGTTTCGTATTTTCATAATAATTAAATACTGCTATAGTAATTTTTCTACTCCTACTATTGAAAGTTGATCTTTCCACATGATTTTTAATGCTGAAAGCAATTGTTTGTCGAAACTGTGCGACAAAATCCAAAAGTGTGTTGCAAAGTACTTTGCACGACACTTTCAAAATGGCGCCGGTTAACTGTATGGTTTGTTTATATTTGTGATATGTTTATTTTCATAGCAACGGACTTATTTCCATAGTGACCATAGTTTTCATGAGCATACTTAATATTCCACAAAAATTATAAAATTTGTTTTAAAATATTAAATAGTGAATTAAATGTCTTTCTTCTGTAGGAGTAGAAAAAATAGTGTGTAATAACACTTGTTGAAAGTGTTTTGCAAAACTCAAATGAATGCAGCCTTCGACTTCGTCTCAGGCTGCAACCTTCATTTTCGTTTTGCAAAACTGTACTTTCAACACTTGTTATACAAATTACTATTGTAATACAAGTGTTGAAAGCTTGCGTTTGCCACACGAATGTAAAGTTTGCAGCACGAACGATAGTGAGTGCTGCAGTCACATGAGAGTGGCAAATACAAGCTTTTAACACATGTATTACACACTATTTTTTCTACAATCACATTTCCATAAAAAAATTTAAATATTTCTGCAAAATCAAATCTGACATTCATCAAATGTCATTATGACATTTTGATGTCGGTGCGGCAAAATTATACTTTGCCGCACCGAAAATCATGCATGTGCGTGCGGAAAGTAAATTTTCCGCACGCTAATTTCACTTGTTCGGCAAACACTCATTTTCAATACTCGTATCTATGGAGACGAAGTCTGAAAATCCCACTTTCCATGGTGGTTGTAGAAAAAGCTTAATTTTTAAGTAAGTTGATTTACTATGGTAACCAAAAAAGTTTTGTGTCGGACATGATTTCCATTGGCGGGTATATTAAGAAATGTTGTAGTTCTTGACGAGTTCTATTACTGAGTAAATTTAATGTACTTATTTCTGATACACCCTGTACACTTACTTCAATCGTGTTTTAAACATAGGAAATCACAGCAACATAATGGTTACTTTCACGAGAGTTTTGACTTTTTTGTTCTTGTCTTGGTCTTGTCCAAAATGCAGGACAAGTGTGGAGCAAGACATCCATCATCCATCCATTCAGATTGTCAGTCTATTGACTGGTTTGCCGCAGCTCTCCATTCGATTCGATTACTGGCTTTCCTGTTCATTTCGTTATAGTTGTTACTGTCTGTATCTGCCATAATTTGTTTGATATAAGTACAAACGTATTTTAGCTTGGGGAGTTCAGACGATTTTTTCCCTTCTATCCTGCCTCTCAATTTCGTAGTATGTGTCCCACTAATATGGGAATCTCTTCTTTTCGCAATCTGCTTCCAGAGTTGTCTTCCTACATCAATTCTTCGAAGTAGTTCTTCGTTGGATACTCTGTCTGTCCAACTTATTTTTAAGGTTCTTCTACAGCGCCATGTTTCAGACTCTCCAGCTAGTCCATGTTTGATAGACATAAAGTACAATGCTCCATATGTTCATATATACGTACTAATAAGCTGTTTTTTTCTTTCAAGAGTTAGGCTGCTGGTTCTTTCGTGCTTCATCCCTCTTTTGTGATCAGGCTTCCGAGTTACGAGAATTCGTCCACTTCTTTTATTATTTCTCTGCGGATTCTTACATCGCCCATTCTTTGCTCGTCTCTTCCGCATACCTTTGTTTTTTGTTTAGTTATTTCTATTTTGTATTTTTCTTGTAATATTCTGCCCATCTCCTAATTCCTGCTTCTCTCTAATATGTAAATTCGTGTATCGCTTTTTGTATATACATACGAGTATTAAATAACATTGGCGACAGGGCGCATCCCTGACTGACGCCTTTCTTTATTCTGGCTTCGCTTATTTCATTGTTATATTTTATGATAGCTGTTTGATCTCTATATAGCTTGTAGATTATTCTTATTTCATACGAGGTCTGTCTAATAAATACGAGAACAGAGCTACTAGGATGGCGATGTTTAGCCACGCCGACTGGCTGCACTGTTGGTAGAATGATGGTGTCCTTTGGTTTCGTATCTAGCTTTACCATAATTAGGCGTTCGTTAAATAGCGCATAATGTTTTAAAAGTTTTTATTTAATATAATGAAGAAATCCATAGTATATAAAACAAGGTAATTCAAGACAACGCAAGAAACTGGTTTGCAAGAAAAATGTAAGAACTACAAGATCTTCGAATTTTCCTGCAGTCTTGGGTTGTACAATTTAAATTTCATTCTAATGAAATATTATTGCCCGCAATTAAACAAATTATAAGTCGTTATTGTAGCTTTTGTCCTAAATCCTAAATGTGTGAAAATATAATAGGGCGTTTGTTTCATTTAAAAAATTGTAAGTTGAGGTTACTTTCAGTAAAACAGGAAGTCTTGAATTGCTCTGTAGTTCAAAGAATCACATGTTTGCTCTATATTTACTGCAATAAATTTTATTTATCAACTTCAAGAAATAACAAAGAAAAAACGAGAGAACCTGTTTTGGTTTACACCCTATATATGCAAAAACTTTTCAAGCAGTTTACAAGATGAAAGGGTTTCGCAATAAAAGAAAAAAAAAATGAAAACAAAATCTCAACGATTATCAAACAATACACGAAATAAACAAGGCAAGTGTTAGGTAGAGACTAAATTCTTTAATGTGTTTATTTACACTTCGTATTATCAATTAATGAAACTGAGATTTAGAAGTTCCCAATGCCCTAGTTTACTATTGCCCAAACGAAAGCCATAACTTATCCCAAGGGTTGACCTAAGCATTAAAAAAAACACATGCAGACTTAATACACATACGAAGGTAACGGAGAGGGGTTGGCGATTAATACAGTATCAGGGGTGGCGGCACACTCGACGGTAGAATTGCGTTTTGCAGTGATATAACAATAATTAAAGTGGTACCTCTGACTTAGCTTAGAAGAACGATCATTTACAAAGAGGCACTGGCAAAGAGGCTCACGTGAAATTGCCCATGGTCCTAGCGACCTGTGTGGTCCCAGTCAGATTTTGCGATAGGGGTATGAGAGTTGTCTGGACAGACTCACAATTAAGATGTTGCTGAGAGTGCGAATGAGGCCCTATTGATTCTGTGACATTAACTACACCCGTTGCTGTGGACTCCGAGGTTAGGAAGAAGAGGAGAAGCTCTGAGGTAGCTCCGGAAAATATAGTAGTTGGTGAACGAGGGCTAGCCCATGAAGAAGATGATGGACACCCAAAGAAGTAGTAGTAGGTGCAAACCTGCGTACAGTGTGAGTACATCTTAAAATGATGAGTTTTGCAGAGCAGTAATTTATTGTTATCTTTGTTTTATGGCTATGGCACCACTGGAGCTGCAAGAGTCTCGCACACACTGCACTGTTTGTGTCCCTCGCTTTCTGTCCAACCCCTTACGTAAGACGAGAGGTTAGCAGTGAGTTTAAACAACCGACTAACATAACTAACTAATAGACAAACTTATACCTAACAAATGACTCAAAAATGACAACAATCCCCCTTTATTTTGCTTTATTTTTACTTACCTAACACAAGAATACCCTGAAACTGTAAAAATATTGATCAAAGAACGAATCCTAATAAAAAAAGGGCATGTTTTTATTAAATAGGCAAGAAACACCTTTGCCGAATTCCTTTTATCAACCTAACAATTCTAATTAAAAATACAATTTAAATTTCCAATAAAATTATAATTTCTAAAAAAGGAATTTTGTGTAAACCAAACCTAAATTTTAAATAAATTTCTACGTAAAATTTTAGAAAGTTGTAAGTTGCAGCATTGTTTATTTTTTAAAATAAGGCTTTGCTCTTTAAATACAAAAATTAAATTAAAATTTAGGTCAGAAAAATAATTATCTTAATTCATACTGAAAGTGATTTCTGTAATTGATTTGTATAAAATTATTCACTGATCCACCCAAATGTTATAAAAAAAAATGCTTTAACTACATCGTATTATTGCATACAAAGAATTAAAATTAAAACTACATTTTCATTTAACTTTAAATACTGTATCAATTCTGTATATAATTAATAATAGTTTTAGATTTTATTTTTTATAGCTTGCGTAAGACTTGTTTTTGACAGTTTTGCCGTATTTTAATGTGTAGGCCGGACGTGTAATGTTTATTAAATAATAACGGGAAACCATGTGTTAATTCGTAATGTGTTTTTAATACTTTTCGCAAGTTCGTCATTAGAGTTAAATATATAATTATACGAAGTCACTCACGGTGACAACCTTTACAGGTCTTCTATTCTTCATCAAGTTGGTTATGTATTATTCTTAACTATTTAATGCGAATTTAATTATTTTTGATGTTAAACGTGTAGTTTTAATTCGAAGTAAATTAACAAATATATGACGTAAATGAACGTTTATCTTATAATCTGATTCATATGTCTGGCTAATTGTATTTGGCAGGGATAAATCCTAGTGGCAATATACATAGTCGAATCGATTCTCGACTATGTAAAGAATCAATTTGGTAAAAATAAGATTTCGATTCTATCATCACATTTCGATCCTAAGATTGATAACCGAAAATCGATTCTGTGAATCGGAAATCAAAATTTGCTTCTAGAATTCAGAAATAAAATTTGATCCTTAGACTCTAGCATCGGAAGTCAATTCGTTGAATGAAGGGTAACATTCCGATTCTTAAAAACGGGAGTCTGATTTCAATTGCTATAACTATTATAACCAACAATCATTTTGCTGGTCTGTAATCGGAGGGTCGACATTTAGAACAGAATAATTTATTTGCGGTTTAAAAAAGTAAAATTTAGAAACTTTAGAACCTTTAGAAACTGAAATAATATTGAAAATTTTTGCAATAACATTGTGATTGTCCTATTGTACGCAGATAAATCCACCTAATAAGCGTTTCACAGAAAAATTAACTTATTTAGAAAAAGAATGTAGTTCCTATTCAGCAGAAAGTTCCACGCATACCAAATTATACTTAAAGTTGAAATTAGTAACATATTATAAACTTGTCATGGTAAGTACTTAAGAATTACACAATGCTTCGCTAAAAGAAAATGATGAAAACACATCTTGTTTCATTCAGGTCCACAATCGTGTCCAACCAACTTTTTGCTCTAAACGATCATTCAATTTCAGTAAGAACAGGGTAACTTCTGGCGATACAAATACATATCTTCATAAGAAAAATAATCAATTTTATAAAGAAATGTCGAAGTAGGCGAATTTCTATAAATTTAAGAATCCTTAAAAGTTTTTTTTTTATTTTCATTTTTTATTTACTTTAAAGAGCCATTAAGAAATAATTTGAATTTACACTGTTTAAACAGTTTTATTTGTGGAAGTTCTGCCGATAGATTTGTTTAGGGTTGGTTTTAGAAAATAGAAGTTGATCTTCTTGTATAGTTATAAACAATTGTAGTACTAAGAATTTTAGAAATTAGTAGTAAATAATTTACAAACTTGTCCATATATCTTAATATTCTAACATCACTTTGTTTTGGTTATTCTAGTGACAGAACATCTTCCGGGTTGGGACTGTGTCATTGTTGAGACCTTTCTGAAGGCGTTCGCCTCTGGCGTGGTTGACACGTTGAGTTACTGTGCTTTTTTAGTGCCCCCATTTTCCTCCTGATGAAGCCCCTTAAAATAGTGGGCGAAACGTTGAGTTCTTCTGTCTCAACAATGACACGGTCCCAACCCGGAAGACGTTTTGTTAACAATTAACACTGACACTGACCGTGGAAGCCTTCGAATTTCATTATTATTTTATACCATGAGATCGAAAAAAAGATGATTCTGAGCAGGCCTTGACTAGTACAACACGATTGGCAAGACTGATTTCAAAATGTGGCAGTAAGTTAGAGGTTAATAAATGTCAAATAAATTAAAACACAAAACAGTATTTATTTAGGGAACAAACTGAAAACTAAGATGAATACATGTTAGAGTAGGTGTTCAAAATGTGATCCTTCACTAGTATTACAACGATAAACTTAAATAATTCTGGAAACAAGATTGCAAAACTGACTTACATTTGAAATGTCACTGTCACATTATAATTCATAGGCATTCTAGAACCAGTGTAGCCAATCGTGTTGTACTAGTCAAGGCCTGCTCAGAATCATCTTTTTTTCGATCTCATGGTATTAGAAATCTTTTTTATTACGTGAAATTAATGTTTATAAAATTATCTTTTGAAGACAGTATTTCTAGTACCTACCTTTGTCTTTGTCCTTTTTTAGGCAATGTAATTTTTTCGTAATTGGAATTTTTTTTAATTTCCTGCACTAACACTGCTAGAATTTATTATAGTGAACCAAACAAAGAATAATGGAATAAAGGGAATCCTTCTTTTTCAAATCGCAAGTTTACAACGTTACTAAATAAAATTTGTATTTAATAATAATTAATAATAATTATGATGATCTCAATGCACAACGCAAATTTAAGTACTGTATTTCTGAATAATGTTAAAGGATTTTCCAAGAATGCTTCTCTTGGTACTGAAAGATTAAAATCACACTTGGGGGATGAACGGATAGATAATATTTATGCTTGACATTTAGGATTTTCCTAATCTATTATAAATTTTATTCCTATATCTCACTACTAAGTTTATAATTTTTTAGTATCGACATGTGATCTATATTTGAATAGTGAACGTCAAGGACACTGAAAAGCCACTAACATAAAAATTTGGGCAACTAAGTTACCATCCTAAGTATAAAACTTTCTTGACAAAATTTATTGGAGTCTCTAAAGATATTCAAGGTAAACAAGATGTCGACATGGAGGATTAAGGCCTCCTAGTCGCTTTTCATACCTCGGTTGGTTTGCACGCTATATGTGCAGGGTGGTGTGATAAGCACGTCTTTAATAACCGCCCCCACTCTACCATTGTGTTTCGGTTCCCAATTATTTTCAGTGGCCGTCCGCGCTGTAGTCAAACGCCTTAACCACTCGGCCACTCTGGTGATTCTGTAAAATTCTCTTCTCCAAATTACAAAAGTAAAGCTGGCTTAGACAGATCTCCTAAAGAAAACTCTGCATCAAATCACCAGAGGATGATTTGATAAGCAGAAAGTCTCTTTCTCTGGTGAAGAGAATATCTTCAGAGACTAACTCCAACCAATTTTGTCAAGGAAGTTACCGAAATACGTATTTGTTTATACTAATTTTTATTTTGGTGGTTTTTCAGGGTATTTTACACAGTCCATGGACTTCGTTCCTTGGATTACGATATACATTTTATTGTAAACCCTCTTCATTAATCATTGAATGCAACCATTGCAGTGATTGCAATAACATTTTGAGGCTATGAAGGTTTCATGAATGCTGGTTTATTTTTGAAGTATGTATTATCTGTAACCTCTTATAACTTTCGATGTCGAGGCTGATGCGTTAACGTATGAGACTCTACGCGTGCAATGCACAACCCGGCCCATCTCTGCGGGTTACAGGTTACAGGTTGGTGCGCTGTTTATACCTACATACTGCACCATGTTATTTTTGCAGTTTCAGATTTAAATTTTTAATCTACGGCACGGGATTCTGTTGCATGAATCATTTACTTTTAATAACAAGCTACTGATATAATGAACTTATTATACGAGTACAATACGTGTAACCATTTTATCTACGTTAAGTTAATATTAAAGAGATATCCTTCGAGAAATATTCTTAGGCAATAAATAATTTTGTTTGTAATAAGCTTGTAGAAATCAATAGTTGTTAGTAGGTAAATACCAATAAGGCGCCTTTTAAAACAATTCTTCGTGTATTAGGCGAAATCTAGGCTTGTTGAGGGCTAGGAATCTCAACACGCATCGACTAAGTATCATGGTCGTATAACACTGCCTGATTTTGTTGAACTCAAGGAACTTTCATACCTCAAGGGATCTACTCGTATTGTCCCATTATTTATTATCAGAAGATTTAATTTTAAACTTCCGCTTTAGAGACAAAGTATCAAAATTTATAACAATACAGTCTCATGCTGTTCTGTTGTAATTGTATTTTTAATAATTGATTATCTAAAATATTCCTAACATTAGTTTTTGCAACAATACTAAATTAAATATAATGACGACTGCCAAATAAGGCTAATAACACCAAATTTTTTATTTAATAATTTTATAAGGCTTTGTCCTTGTAGTATAATAACATCAATTTTATTAGATTTCAGTAATAATTGAGCCTTTGCATTTTCAAAAATCTCCTGAAAATATAGCTACGTTTATTTTTATTTGTTAGGATTAACGTACATTAAGTATTTACATGAGCCAATAAAAAAATAATCTGAAAGCTTTTAAATAATGTAAGTTTAATTCAAACGTTTTAATTAAAATTTCCCTAAATAAAATATTCCGCTTAAGCTTCAATCATCAGTGTTATTTACGCATAAAACAGTATTAAAGCATTAACTAGATTTAAAAGTTAATTTGAATAAATTACATGTTACTAATGGTATGTTATTTTTACAGGTTTTGACTACTGACAGTACTGATGTATCAGAATTCGCTTTGTCGCCGTGTTTTGCCAGTTGTGTGCGTTTTCACATTTTTTGCACTATCAAAAATAATTTTTTTTATGTAAGAAGAAATTTAACGTAACATTTTGGCGTTAAATGCTATTAAACATGGATAAAACGTTGGATGACTTACTGCAGAGTGATTCAAAAATACTTTTTGTTAGTTATAACGGGAACTACAGATCATGTGATGTACTGGGACTATCCGCAGGAATTTTGGGATGTGCAAAGGGCTTTTCCACTGCCGCGGGGAAACTATTGCAACTGTACCAAACGTGAGTGGTTTTGTTTCTCTTTAACCCTTACATTAAAGCAACCTATTTTGCAACTTACTGAATGTTGCGTTAATTAAAATGGTCGAAATAACTTGAATGTAATGTAATTTTATTTTCGTTAGTTATTTTTTGTATCATTTAACGCCAAAATGTTACGTTAAATTTCTTCTTACATAAAAAAAATTATTTTTGATACACAAATAAACTTTATATTTTTGATATACCTAATAAAGAAATCTGATATACTATCTCAGAAGCTGGGCAACCTTAGACTAAGGTATGTTTGGATAAATAATGTCATCTTTTTAACTTTAAGTTCACATTGTGCTTCATTTACCAACATCCTGTAGTAAGAAATGGAAAACTACCTCTACACGTAACCCCTCGAATTAAGACTTTGAAGGTTTTTTTCTTTTACTGTTATTGATATTATTGGGATTGAAATTTTAAAAGCTAAGGAAGTTATTTTTGCACATAAACGAGCTGTGACGCCATCGTTTATTTTCCTCGATATTGTTAGCTTGGTACGTATTTTCTTTTTATTGATTGTTGTATTTGTGTCGCCAATATCAAATTTTAGTATGCCTTTTAAAATTTTTTTTCGTACTCCTCGGCTATATTCTTCATTTTCTTTATATTCTTCTATTTCCTTTCTTTTATTCTTCTTTCCTTTATTTTTCTTCTTCTTTTAATCCGTCTCTTTAACCTTTTTCGTTTTCTCCTCCTCTAGTGATGTTACACTTATGGCTTTTCATTATTTACAGTTTATTATAATATTAACGTCTGGCAGAATATATTGTATATCCAAATTAACGACCTTAATCAGACTAAAAACACCAATGATGAGTGTCTATAATTGTGTTTATTAAACAACAACGTTTAGATCTTGGTTTTAGATCATCTGCAGGTTACAAGTTACTAAAATACAATAATTTGCAAAGATAGTAAAGTGATCGAATTTTATTATTAACATTATTAGAAAAATTATAATATACAGAATATTACCTGTGGTAGGGTTATAATTCATAATAGTAGACTGCAAAATTCTGGTTTGATAGATTAAAATGTAAAGAACAAGTTCACATTAACTCAAAGACAAAAAATATCATAAATTACTTAGCTCATCAAGGTAGACAAAAATTAAAAATTTAGTATTGAAACATACTTTTGAAGAATATTAACAAACTGAACCACAGTACGATGAAAACCAAAAAGAATTTAATTTACAGTTTATATTTCTTGAAATATTCCCTGTATTCTCTACTGGTAATTTTGTTTCTTAGAGTATACCATACATTTTTATCATAAAAACATAATAAAAAAAGATGTGTGATGGACCAAGCTTTTCACTTTCTTTAAATTACTTTTATGAAATATGTGTTGTGTTACTTATTTTAGTAGTATCAAATTAGCCAGTTCTTTTGCTTTTCATATAAACCTAGAAAGAAACCCAATGGAACTAACAGCAATTGGGAGGAAATCTTGAAACAACTTTAATTAATTAATTAATTAAAATTAGTAAGAGTAATATTTTTGTTAAAATTAAACCCATTTAATTAATGTATGTTACCGTAACAATAATAAGCCTAGGAACATAACCCTAAATTTGTAGAATTTGTTGCTTACCCAAAGTTTCCTATTTGTGAATTTTGAACAACAAACTATTCTTTTTTAAGGTAATTTTTTAAGTGGCGTGGTTATGCCTAATGAAAGGAACAACGAGTGTGTTATATTCTCAATTTCAAAGTGTCTAATGTTATGTTACACAAAGGAAAGTATATCTTTTGTGTCAATTTTAATTTCATAATTTTGTTGAAGAAATACTTTGGGTTGCGAATGATATTCTAATTTTTCATCTCCCAACCATGCACAAGGAAAGTTTTAAGAATTTGTAAGTTTTATATACAAATACAAATGACCAATCTTTTATATTTTATACTTCTATTCTGGTTTTATTATCAAAAGTCCAAAATCTTTGTTATAACATACTTTCAGAAAATATATAATATTCAGAGAATAAATAATATAAAAAAAATTATAATCCGAGCATAAAAATTCCGTTTCGTCTTCTGAGAACAATCATCGAACGCGTATCTGTTTTAATAAATCCTAGTGGTGAGTGATGAATTTGGGTAGCCTTGTACATAAATTAAGCTTTTAGATAAATTCATTAATAATACATCAGAACTAGTAACAAACCATTATCGCATCAAATGTCTATTTACACTGATAAGAAACTTTTTTTTTATCAACGAACGAACATTTCGAAGCGAATTTCGTATCTAGAAATAATATCGTTCAATAAACACAAATTCGACTCGCATAATAATTTACTCACTGCACGCAACCGGGTATATTTTTATGATTGTTTCAGAAATTAAAATAAGAGGCAGGTTATATTTACTTGAGCGAAGTTCCGGTAATTCCGGAGTTTTCACCATCGCAATTAAGCGATTTCTATTGTACGAGTGTTTTTCTGGGCCGCAGACTTGCGTCATTGCGTTAGTCGTAACTCGGCCTTCCGAATTAAAACCAAGTACGAAACTATTTAAATTGAAATGCACGGCTATTACCGCAGTGGCAGATGATTCACGGATACGAAATTCGTAGGCGCGTCGTCGTCTAGTTGACACTTCGCCGATTGTCGTAACGCATTGGAATAATAATAATAATTCGGAGGAGCCCACCGCTTGTCCTTGCTTTACTATATTTTTATTTTAAAATCTGACTACGATAGGTTGCAGGAATAGAATGTAATATTGTTGTTATAATGAGAGCTCAATACTAGAATCTTGGAGCGTGCGCGACGTCAGCTGGGGGTTTGGCCGTCGTCGTCGTCGCCGTCGCCGTCAGTTTCTCCCCGACGCTTGCGGTGTTCGTGTGGTATGTAGATCTCGAGAGCGTCTTTTCGCGACTCGGTGATCGTCATGGGGGAGGGGCGTAACAATACCATCGCCTGTGAGGATGGGTTAATGCTGCCTTGTTGGGAGCCTCTGGTAAACCTTTCTATAGCAGACAGAATAGGCCGAGGAATCATTTATGCGTTGGCGTTGATGTATCTCTTTATAGGAGTTTCTATTATTTCGGACCGTTTTATGGCCGCCATAGAAGTGATTACTTCTCAGGAGCGCGAGGTATCCATGAGGAAGCCTAACGGCGAGAGGCACATAGTTGTGGTGCGCGTGTGGAACGAAACTGTCGCTAATCTTACCCTTATGGCACTTGGGTCCAGCGCACCCGAAATTTTACTATCGGTAATCGAAGTATGGGGGAAAGGTTTCAAAGCTGGCGATTTGGGACCCGGCACCATCGTTGGATCGGCCGCTTACAATTTGTTCGTCATAATTGCCATATGCGTCGTTGTCATCCCCAACGGGGAAGTGCGGAAAATAAAACATCTACGTGTGTTCTTCGTGACGGCCGCCTGGTCAGTTTTCGCTTACGTATGGTTATACATTATCCTCTCCGTTATTTCTCCCGGCGAAGTGGAAGTATGGGAAGCGGTGCTTACCTTTATGTTCTTCCCGACTACCGTCTTAACGGCCTACGCAGCTGACCGTAGAATGTACAAGTACATCCGTAAAAGTTACAGGATGAACGTTCGAGGAGTTATTGTACAAGCGGAGGGCGTCGATTCTCTCGAAATGGGACAAACTGAATTAGAACTCGACGATATTCACGAGGACGCTAAACAGGAGTACGTGACAACTTTGAGAGACTTACGACGACAGCACCCCAATTGCGACCTCGATTCTCTCGAGAGAATGGCTCACGAGTTATTGTTAAACCGGGGTCCCAAATCACGCGCATTCTACCGTATTCAAGCCACCCGTAAACTGATGGGTAGCGGAGACTTGTTAAGACGTATCTCCGAAAGGGCACAAAGCGATTTGAGTGAAGTCAAAGCAGAAATCCGTAGAGAATCAGGTACCGCGGAATTCAACCCTTCCGGCAGCCGTGTCTTTTTTGATCCTAGCAAATATACCGTCTTGGAAAGTTGCGGACGCTTTGATATTCGCGTTGCACGAACCGGAGATGTAGATGCTCCCCTTTCCGTGCAATATTGCACGGAAGACGGAACTGCTACTTCCGGCAGCGACTACATACCTGCTAAAGGAACTTTGCACTTCGGTCCCGGAGAAAAAGAAAAACGTATAATCCTAGAGGTGATAGATGACGACGTTTTCGAAGCCGACGAACATTTTTACGTGCGCCTAAGCTCAGCTCAACCTCCTGGTTCCCTTATGTCACCGACGTTGGCGACGGTCATTATTCTCGACGATGACCACGGCGGGGTATTTAAGATTGCCGCTCGTGACCACGAGCTTGTGGAAAGCGTGGGAAGTTATGAGCTGAAAGTGATTCGGTGTTCCGGAGCACGTGGACGTGTTATTATTCCCTATTGGACCGAGGATGGAACTGCGAAAGCTGGCAAGGAATACGAACCCATCGAAGGACATCTCATCTTTGAAAACAACGAGTCAGAGTAAGTCAAAACATTGACTTTTTTCGTAGCGACGCTTAATTTTAAGTAGCAAGTCGATAATCAGACACTAATTGACAGCTTTATACGTAACTGAATTAATAGCCCGACAGCTGCCGTTACTTCCGATTTCAAATCGATACTGTTGCATGATTAGATAGGTCACAGAATAATCCATAAAAACCCACCTCAATAATTAATCGCCACGGAGAAGGGAGTAGTTGAGCGTGCTCGCATAGTATTTGTAGGTTATTTTACTGGTACATGCGAACAACGGATTTTCTTACAATTCAAGTGAAATAAAATAAAATAACTACAAAAAGAACTTTCAGAGGCGACAATGGGAAAGCTATTATCCGCAAATTTTTGCAATCGATTGTTTCTACTTGCACCGAATCGTAGATCGTTTTGTGCAGTTTTTTTAGCAGATCTTTGACGGATCTGGGCTAATATTCATTTCAGCAGACTAAACCTAATCTCAAACAAAGTTCAAATATTACAAATTGCCTTTTATTTAGTACAGACCACGTACAAACTGATCGATTCCAATTGTTCAGTAAATACATCAACCGGGAGGTAATAACATCTGAAAAACCACAATGTTTAATAATCAAGTAGGTATTTCACCAATAAATTTAGTATCTTCAGAGAAACATTTCTTGATAAAGTTGTTTGGAACCATACTTTGAATATATCATTTTCACCAAATTACCAACTTGGCTGAGGTAGAACTCCTAAAGATGCTCTACGCCACATTATCAAAAGAAGTTAATTTCCTAAGGCTAACTTTATCACTAAGTGTCTACTGAGGAGTGTAATTTATTGAAAACCGAAATACGTATTTGGCAATTAAATATTTTAAGGTTTCAAAGTTTATATTAAATCACATTAAATCAACCACTAAGTCCATTCAGATTTAAACATTTATTGAGAACTGTTTGCTCTGAAAGTATTTCTTATAATTTATTAATTATTCCAACATTCAGTTTATACAATATCAAACGCACAGGTTCATTAATTGCATGTCCTAGATTAACAGAAAAATGACGATTTCTTCAAAATGTTAATGTTAAAACGAATTGCGTCCTGTTGGTGAGTTTCGGATTAAGCAATGTACGTGCCTCGTACAATTCTAAGAACTTATAATAGATAATACAGTGTGCATTTGTAATATTTAGTATTCTTCCTTTTTCTTCGAAGAATGAGCATTAATACACTACACCATGGTTCCATGGTGATTGGCCTTAACGTAAGGTTGATGCTGATTTTGTTCTAGGCAGTCGTACATCAAGTCTATTGCTGTTTGACGTGAGTAAGTCAAGGTGTTCCTTGTACAGGGCAGTTACACTGCTGAATCTTAAACCCGTCAGTTTGCATCAGTGTTTTTACTAATATTGATCAAAAAATAATGACATCAGATATGAAACTGCAGGGTTATGCTTTTTAATCATTAATTTCAAACTAATGTAGCGAGATAGCATTTCTGAATAAGTGAGCCCTTACTAAGGGTATTGGTTTACACTTTCATATCTAGATTTGCTTTTTGTATTTTCTGATTATATCTTAGGCTTACGCAAGAACAGAGGTGCACACAAGTATATAATTCATAAAAATCCCAATTACATGACATACATAACTAAACCTAGATAATTTTATTAGTTGATTAATTAAACTAATAATTAGAATTAAAAATTTGTCGCAATTTTATGACTGCTCCTTTTGAAACGTACGATGATTCACTCGCCCATTTATCACATACATCTTTCAGTAAACCTACGTCAGTCGTTGCATCAGAATTCCAACGCCATAATTACATGAAAAGGTTAAATAATTCCGTATGATACCTTTAATATATCAACATTCTCGGTGAATGACCGAAATATCATAATCGCAAATGCGTTGTTATTCATTTCTGCTTGTACTCACTTTAAAGTGTTGAAAGCAAAAAGTTGAAACCTCATTTTAAATTAATCTGTTGATTTTTAATTTATTATTGAAAAATATCATAAACTTTTCTGGCATTTTTAAACTTGACTGAAAAGATCTGTAAATAGAACGATAGTTCTCTTTTCCGTAATGTAAATAATTGTGTTGTGTGTATTTGATTTCATTTAAAATGGATCCAAATTTTGTCCAGAACGATGGCATATGTAAAATAATTTTAAGAAATATTTCTTACACCAAATTGGCTTCCACGCCTTTCGTAGATTGTTTATTATAGCTTATTCAGCTGAAGAAAATTTTCTGATTGTTTTAAGTTTATGAGATATGATAATCGTTTGAAAATCCTTTGTTTTTAATTTTATTCCACATTTCAGCAATATCATATATTTACGTTCGTCTGACCTCGTGTAGAAACTTCGGTTTATAAAATATAAATCCTTATCGGAAACGTCCGAATTTTCACTGTCATATTAAAAAATTATTAGTTCTGCTATTAAGGAAATAATGCTTGCGTTTTAAATTTTAATAAGATCAATGTAGGCTAAGGTGGGCATTTTCCTGTTTAAAGTTTCTTGGTTATACTTTTATACGCCGATACAACGGACTTAAATTTAGGTTTTTATTAAATTTGCTAATCTTTACAATTTTAATTTTTGTGGGGCTCATTTTAGAATCTTGTTTGCTTCCTTTATTTGAGCCGAAGTAGCGAAGATATTTTCGATTTATATTTTCAGGGAGCTTTTGTACGTATTAATTAACCTTCGTCATGTGTTTGTTCAAAATGTTAAGTAAAATTCTTGCTTTTTAAAATGTTGACTTGAGTTTTTAATACATCACTTTTCCTTAAAAATTTTTTAATATTCGCATATACTATTTATACATATATCCTCACGGTGAGCTAAAAATATTGACTGAATAGAAAGCTTAATAAATATTAATAAAAATAGTATTCTCATCGAATTCAAGTTTTAAGCAACTTTCAATATTTATGTCGTTGTAGCATTTGCAAAAGGTTTTGAAACCATTCTTTGCCTCTTAATGTCCTTCTAACGTGTTCGTATCTCCTCGTTTCTCAATAGGCTCTTTTGCAACGGAGAGCACTTCATTCTTTGTTAATCCCTTACCACGGACACCATTTGCTTTAATAAAGGGGATTAACTTACCCTTGTTCCTATTTTTATTTTGTTGAATTTCCATTTTCCCTTATTTTTCGTAGTTATTTTACTACATTTAAGCATTTGTTAAATCTTCGTAAGCAATGGAGTTTTCAACAGTAATTTATTTATAATGAATTTGCGATTTTTTAAGCCTGCAATAGGTCATATTATTGTAAATTTGGTTTGTTAACGGAGCTACTGTAGATTGCGACGCGATTCATTTGGCAACAAGGTATTTATATTATGAAATTTAATTAAAAATTAAATATAGAATAATTATGTGATCGTTTTCTACATTTAGTAACAGTAATAATTTCGTGCAACACTGAATGAGTTCTCTGTTTCCACCTGTCCCAAAAAGTGCTTGTGAAGAGAACAATTTTAAAGACTTTTATAGAATTCCTTCACAGAGAGTTCTGCTAAATTAAGATTATTTATCACAAGAATTTAGAACACATTGAAAATTGCCAAAGAATCCATTACGTATTTACGATTAAAGATTTATTTATTCTAAGTAAATTACCGAAAGGCTTGTACCGATTGCCTTTGCACTTTATCAAAATTCTACATTTTAAAATTCCAACATCAGAGCGTTTTGAGGTTGGAAATTTGTTGTTTCGACAAATAATCTTTGTGTCCTTAATCACATCAAAAATGTGTTAACAATTAAACTTGAACTTGAAGCAAAAAACGGAAATGCTTTACTTGAACTTCATTGTGGTTCTTCGTTTAACGCAATTTTTCTTAATATTGAAACTAAAGTGACCTGCCACCTCGCTTTATTTTACGTAACAAAAGTCGCTTCGTATTTGAAAAATCCGTCCAACACTGAGATTCGAACATGTGTCCCCTTAATTACAAATCAGAAGCTTAAACAATTAGGTTACTAAGAAACCTTGATATAATTATTTTATAAATTAAATTTCTTTGATTTATTAACATTATAATTAAATAAATTGTAATAAAATAAGATGGAAATAGATAACAAACTGCAAATAAAAGTAATTAATAAAAACGAAACTTAATAACTACGAGTAGAGATGAACAAAATTGTAAAAATATTATTTAACCAAGAATTCGTTTTTTCCGTTCTTCTTCAAAAGAACTTGAAATCGCTGTGTATTTTACAAAAATAGATTAGTTTATCTTTGCCTGTATTCAAGTAGAGTAAATAATTTCTATTAATGAAAAATTTAAAATGGAAAATATTTTTATAGTTTTTACACTTCATCATCATTGTCTCAATCCCGTTGACAGGCAAAAGCCTCCCCATCTTCTTCCGTTCCTTTTTGTCCGTTGCTGGTTTCCACCAATGTTCACAAGCTTCTTCCATTAATTTATGTTTCCATTTGATGTTTGAACGACATCTCCTTTTACTTCCTTGTCTTGGTTTCCATTTAGTAACTATGCGTGTCCATCTATTTTTTGGAAACCTTGTGACATGGCCGGCGCATCTTCATTTGAGTTCCTTGATTTTTTCATTACATCTTCTTATTTCCTCCAATCAAACTCTATCCTGTACTTTAATGTTTAACATAAATCTCTTCATTCTCGATTGTGTAACTTTAAGTTCTTTTTTCAATCTTTTATTTAATGTTTGGATTGTTGTTTAGATAAATTGGAATTTTCCATCTAAGGCAGATATTTATTTCCAAGCCCAGTGACTTCTGCATGCTAAATTTATTCTTCGTTGAATTTCCCTTTCTATTCTTCTATTGAAAGAAATAAGCTGACCTACATAAATTGCCTCTTCTGTATTTTTCACCATTTCTCCTTCATTTCTTTTGTTGCTAGTTCTTCTGTTAGACATTGTGGTTGTTTTACTAAAATTCATTTCCATATATGTAATTCACTTGCGGTGTTTAATTCTTTTAACATTTCTTCTAAATATTTCTTACTAGTTGCCAAGAGTATCACTTCATCTGCAGATCTGAATTTGTTAAGCATTCTATTATGTATGTGACTTTCTTTGTTTTCGCAATTCAATTATTGGAATATTTCTTCTAAAACTACCGTGGGGAGGTTTGGAGAGATTGCATCTCCTTGTCTAACTCCCCTATCCCTTTCTAAACTAATTTTTGCTGGAGATCGTTCATATATGTTTTGTATTATTCGTATATACTGGTGAGGAACGCCTTGGCTTTTCAATGCTTCTAACATTGGTTTATGCTCCACAGTGCCCCTTTTTTAAATCTATCAATGCTAAATGTAGCGGCAAGTTATTTTCATTGCATTTCATTGCTGAAAAAGTGTTTGCTCCACTTGTTTACTATTTCTTCTATAATTTGTGCAAAAAGCTTATATAGGTTGGATACGAGGCCTCTCTTCTGCTTTACCTTTCTTTAGCAATAGTATTATTTTTTAATTTTTCCATTATTGTGGGATATCTGCACTAAATAGAATTCTATTAAATATCTCTTTTATTAGTGTTAATATTTCATCAGGCAGGTTTCCAATAATTTCATTGCTTATATTATCTCCACCGAGTGTTTTGTTATACTTCATTTTGTATCTTGCTCTTATAATCGTTGCCCTAGTTTTATTATTACTATAAAAGTAACACAAAAAATTTAAATTTTATGTATAAAAGTATCATTGCCGTAATCGTAGGTTTATGTTCAAAATGTAAGTTTCCTCAGTCAAATTTATTTTTTTTCGGTATGATGTTTAGAAGTAAACAGAAATAAAATTATTTCTTTTACAAAAGTGCCGAAAGTGCACCTAATTATCTTTACCTGCCTTCGCTGGGCTGAAACAGCACGATTGACGTCAAGAGCCGAAATCGCACGGGTCAAAACTGCACGATACCTACATATAATACAGGGTACTTAAGGGTAGGAGACTAACCAAAACATGCTTCGCAGATTGACTTATTTGACATAAACTTACACAATTTGGAAAGCAACATTTTTTGGGGCCTTTGGGTTAGAAATAGATTTTTTAATTTTAAGACAGAAGTAACATATCTCTTTGAAACTTGGCAAATTAATGCTTTGAAGGTAGGTTAAGAATATGAGACAGTTTGGTGATGTCAGGTTAATTACAAGTGTCGTCATCGTCAACAGAAGTTCCTTTTAAAAGAACAAATCACGAAAAATAACGATTATCTAAGTAACAAACTTACATAAAGGCTTGAGAATGTTTCATACCCTGAAGATAACAATTCTATACATTTTCGTATAAAATTTATATGCTAAAATGTTGAGAAAATTATAAGACAAAATACTAAATTTGGCTACTAAATGTGCAAATTATAGTAATATAGTTCAAGAATTGCAGAATTTGATATACGAATTCAAAAAGCTTTAACACTGTTAAATGAGACTGCTTAAAACGTTTATTTTTTGATAGAGAACTGTAAGAGGAATTAATGTTAATTATATTTTCAACTTCAAAGAAGAACAAGTTAAATGCGAAGCAAATTTTTGATAGCCTCAATTATTATTATTATTATTATTATTAGCCTGTACAAATCCCTATATAGGGCAAGGGCCTCCCCTTTTCTCTTATTCTCTGTACCTTCTCAAATCTACTCACTTATTAGTGAGGGTGTTTTGGTCTGCTCTCCCGTAGTGACTGGTTCTTCTGGGAGAGAGGTGCCGCGTTATTAAACGGAGCAGTCGGGTCACCCATCCCCGCACTGATCCGAGACAACGCTGCTTAACTCTCGTAATCGTGCGGGAATGGAGTACCTAGCTAGCTATCGCAACTCGGGGCCTAACCTCAATAATAGGTTACAAAAATGCCAAAGTGTGCGAATTTTAATTCAATTAAAGAAACTTTGGGATTTCTTAAGAGAGAAATTTAGAAAATTTTTGTGTAATACTTACACCTAGTATATACATATTATGTATAAGTATTTTTGTTTTTAAAATTGTAACTTAAAATTGGATTAAAAATTAATTTCATTTTACTTTAAACGAATCAGTTGACATTTTACTGAAATTCTATTTACCAGAAAATCGTGTTTTTTAAATGATCAAAGTTACAAAATGCCGACCAGGCTGTATCAAAAAATCAGATTTTGTTGAATGCCTTAAACTTTAGAAAGCCACCAGAAAATGCCAGAAAAATTCTGAAAACTGCCTGAGCTTTCTCGAAACCCAACTCAAGTTTGATTTATGTGGTCTCAGAATCCTCAAACTGTTTCACCATCAACATTTTCAGGACCCTTTCAGTCACAGCTCCTAAGAATGCGGCTGCCTTTGGACTACAGCCTTAACAAACAAAAGGATGCCTAAACCTTCCAAGATTGCCTGAGCGGCCAACTTCCAAGTTAACACGCTAATACTTTCATTGTTTACAATCGTAGAAAATATGAAAATAAAACCAAAGCTATTATTACACTAATTACAAATTTAATAAAAAATTCGGCCTTATGTTCATGTCTGTTATCAAAAGACAAACAAATAACATGCAAAAATGAAACTCTCAACTTTTAATGATTTGATACAACCCCACCAAAACTCAGTAGCAAAAAGCGTTAATAAAATACTTACATTTTAATGAAGCTAATTAGGAGCCGTTCAAAATAATATCATCAAATTATATTTAAAAAAAGAACTTGCAAAAGGTACTTGCTTTGAGCCGCTGGCTAATTAGCTGAAAATATCGGCTACATTAAGCTGGAAAAGTTAAAAAGGGGACGAGGCCACACGACAGGAAAGTTGCTCGTGCTGTGAAATATTCGAATACATGAACTCGGTGTTGTAATTTTTCACTAGTTATGGGGGAGTTGTATTTTAATGGTGACTTCCAAAATGAAGTGCAGGTTCTTGTAAAAAAAAGTATAAAGGCGGTTTTGAATATAGGTACCTACTTTCGTTAAGGATTTCACTTTCTATATAAATTTAAAGAAAAGTGAAATTTATTTATGGTATTTTCGTTAAAATGTGGTATTAAATGTCTGTATTATTATTTCAGTCGTTGCTTGAGTTGTACGTTTTTTAATTATCAGACGGGTTTATGATTTTTCCAAGGACGTTCCCGTCAACGGAATATACCCAAACACCATTTCATTCGGAAAGAACTTTCAGTCACGAACGACCTTTCTTCATACCGTAAAACCGTAAAATTAAGAAACGTTCTATGCATAAATCAAACAACCATTCAAAAATTAACCAAATGAAAATTGCCAGAAATAATATGACAGCGGACTTGGAAGTTCAGAAAGAAAAGGCGGTTGTACAGTTGTACTTAAGGTGCATTCAGACTCAGAAATTTTGTCCGGAAAGTTGACGGAGAAATTTAAACGAACCAATCAGGAGGTGTGTAGAATTTGAATCGTAAGAAGCGGTAAATTCTACACGCCTCCTGATTGGTTCGTTTAAATTTCTCCGTCAACTTTCCGGACAAAATTTCTGAGTCTGAATGCACCTTTAGTATGTTTAGACATAGTTACATTCAATAAATCAATCTTATTGTTGAACACCCTTTTCTAATCATAAGCATGTGCTTTAAAAGATAATTAAATAACAAAGAAAAACAACACAATCAAGCTTTCATCATAACTGATTTATTTATTTTACACAACAAATAACCACTAAATTTCCTCCAGTTAACTAGCTTTATGAAGTTGACACCCGCACATTAATTAACTACAAAGGCAAAAGCGCTCGTATATGAAGTATGAAGTACACCGAAGTACTCGTCTTGTTTGAGTAGATGTACAATTACCCGAAAATGTCTGATACAGTTCACTGAATAGCGAAGATGATACAGAGTTTCTCTAACTACGTAATTTATCGTTTTCTTAGACGAACAACATTTAAACACGAAAACTTAAATCTGAAATTCAGATTAATGCGCTGTTTCCCCGAAAATCAAACTAAATTAAATATACGGAAAGTAAATAAATAGTGGTCTCGTGGTAAAAATTACACGTTTCTAATGATTAATAGTCCTGAATTTCTATTGAATATTTTAACGTCTGTGTTATGTAGGAATAATGAAAATTAATTTTATGCATTTAAACCGCAAATTCACTAAAGAGAACTTGCTTATCCTCTTATCCTAGGTATTTCAGTGATTAAATAATGGTGCAGATTGCATCTTGGGATATGCACGGATATCTTTTAACTATCAGGTTGCAGGATTTAACCGATTACATGTCTCGGCAATATAATAGAATTTATGAATATTTTATCATTATCTATATCCACTGTTTGATGATAAATTAAGAGTTAAATAAAAGAATATCGCATAGAAATGATCCAGAAAGGAAAATTGGAAGCAAAGAGCAAATGCAATGAGTAGAGGAACCGATGTAAGAATTTATTACGGAGGAACAAGAGGGGGTGCTGACAAGTGGTAATAAACAAAATTCAATAAAACTATGAAAACAAAGAAATTAAAAACTGTACTTAGGAGTGAAGGAGCAGAGAGAGGCGATAAAAACCAAGAAATATAATCTGTAAAATCAAGGAAGGGAAATAGAAAACTGAAAAGAATATTTCAATGAAAGACTCAATAGTAACCTTTGTATGGAAGAAGAAAACGATCAGGCAGAGTCAGCGAAATGTAACGTACCGAATGAGAATCCTGCAAGTCTAGAAGAAGTTAAAGAACCAAAAGAGTAATAAATTCCCGGAAGTAATGAAATAACAGCTGAATTGTTTAAATATGGAGGAGATTAGTTAAGCCACCAAAGGCATGAGCTACTAACCATAATTTAGGAGCAAGAGCAATTACTAAACAGTAGACAGAGGCAGAACTACAACCGACATTCAAGAAAGGCAATAGAAGATATTATGAGGACCACAGAGATTACGTAAAAAATATTGTCAACCTGTATCAAAAATAAACTAACCGAAAGCATAGAGAATATTGTGGAGGAGTTTCATAGTGAATTTAGGAAAGGAGGGGAAGTTATGGATTAAATCTTTACATTAAGGGAAATCCAAGCTGAAAGTTATGAGAAGCAACAACCAATGACTGCAATGCTTGTTGATTTAAAAAAAACTGCGATATAGTTTAACGGGCTGAATCGTTCAAAGCATTGGCAGAACTTGGGGCAAGCCGAAAGTTAGTAAGTTTGGTAAAAATGTCTTACAATACACAGAAAACAGGCTTAGAGTTAATAGCAAGTTATCCAGCAAGTTGGGGTTGAGGCAAGGCGATCCACTTTCGACAATACTTTTTAACTTTGTATTAGAGAAAAATGAAAGAGATGCACAAATTAACAGGATAAGTCTTTTGCTTATGGTGTCATCGTCTCCTGCCGAAAGTTGGCGAACATCAACTCTAGATACCACTGCCCGAAAGGGAGATGTTCTACTCTTTCGAAACCATTTTTGGAGATTCTCTAACCATGGTATCAGTCGTCTTCCCACACTTTGTATCTTACCCTGCAGAACCACCTGTAATGTCCAGTACTTTTGGCACATGGCCCAAGTATTCTACTTTATGAATTTTGATAGAAGTAATAATTTCTGGTTATTTACCAACTTTTTGTAGAACTGCTTCGTCGGTTATTCTATCAACACACGATATTTTAAGCATCCCTCGATACAACTACATTTCACATGCTTGATGGCTGCTTGGGGCCACAAAACAACGGGTGTAATATCTCTATCGCTTTCGCTATCTTAACAATAAGTAGAATGGAAATGCAAAGACAAGCCCAGCTACTACAGCTATTAGTAAGAAGTGACGGTCTACAAATAAGCGAAGCAGAAACAAAATATATGACGTGGATTGAGCAGGATTTCCAAAGGAGTAGGAGCCTGACAGTACAAACAATGAAGAAAGTTTTTGAGAGAATCGGGTTTATAAGAAGAAAAACAAGCGAGGTTGTTGGCAGGGAATCGTTTTGTACAGGGGTTAAATCCGCTATTAAAATTTGAAATGTATGAAGAGGACTCAAGTTAAAGTTTTATAAAATAGGCATTTTACCAATACTGTCACATCCTGCACTGAAGTTTGAACACTGAGAAAGATTGAACAAAAGGCATTAGAAATATGGGAAAGGAAAATATTAATGAAGATATTTCGAAGAAGGGGAATGAATAGTGGATGAGAAAGACGCAAAAACCAGGAATTAAAAAAATATCACAGGAACAGTTAATGTCCAAACAGTAAAGATGGCTGCGACACTTACTCAGAACGACACAAGGAAGACTACCCAAAAAACGTTAATCAGCAACATAGCAGACAAAAGAGGAGAGGAAAACCAAGAGAGATGTGGAAGAACAAAGTAGAAGAGGATATAAGAAGGGCAAGCATAACTGGGTGGAAGACAATGAACAAGAAGAAGAGGAAGGAAGCTATAAACTAAGCTATGGGCCTACTAGGCTCGCAGAGATGTATATTATGTATATCTATAACAAAATCAATGTTTTATTTGTAGATACTTCATAATTTTCGAACACATAGGACAATGGGACTTCGCAGTATTGCTTAGTTTTGTACTCATATTTAGCAGATCATATTTTAACTAGATCTTTTGTCTTCGTCAGAGTTTGATATGCAATTCTCACGAGAATTAATGTTAAGTTTTCATTCCACTTCCATCATTTCATGAAGATAATCTATCTGTGAATTATTTCGCGTTTGTCTCACAGTCAGTTTCCGACAGCGAAATGATAAAAGGAGGAGTGTTTTCAAACAAAAAATTTCTGAAATGTTTTCGCCTCGGTTTTCGCAGTAATTACAAACATTTTCTCAAACATTTCGACAGAAACCTAGGTCATAAATTCTGGGCACAATCTTTAAATAGTGGCCACGATTTGATATGCTTATTATAGCAAGTCTTACAATGCCATTTCAGTTGTATTGACAGTGGACTAATTTAAGAAAGCTTCATACTCATTCCTTCTCAAAATCGATTACGTGTTTTGTTCTCGTCTGATTGAAAAGGTTTAATTAATTCCCATAACCCCCCCCCCCTCTTTTTAAAATTTCGGGTGGACTTTTACAATAAGTTTAACCAGCCATTTCTGTATTTCACCCTTACCGAAAAATATGGGAAGTTTGTCCAAATGCGCCGAATGATACGGAGCATTATCCACCACAACCATACATTCTTTTTGCAGTTTAGCCAAAGTGGGAATAAACTGGTTAACCAACCAATTTTGAAAAGATTGTCTATCCATTGTAGATTTATCATTCATCCAAAAACACTCCCCAATATCCAGCATGTAGAATGGCCACTTGCTGTCATTTTTGAATTTAGCTGTAGAAAAGGCACTGTAAAGATTTTCTAAGCAACTTAATTTTACCTGAAACATGTTTTTGTTCACAGTGAATTTTATACCCATTTATGTATTTATAACTAGAGACCGGATCTAGCAAAAATTTAGTAAAATCATTTCAGTAGAGCGGCACACTTAAGTAGTAAGTTAAAACAACTTTTAAAACAGAGTTGTTTACTATTACCGCTATCTAGAAATTATAGTAGTGTTTCATAATGCATCTAAAAGAATGGCACAGTTCAAATATGTTTACAATAGGCGTAGCCAAGTTCTCGTTTGTTATTGAAGAAACGTAACCGTGCAGGTGCGGGTAACGGCAGAATTTAATAAATAATAAAAAGAAAGTTGAAAATCGTAGGACACTGATTAAAGACCAATAGAAACGTTAATATCGGGCATGGTTTATAACAGGTAAAAGCGAAACAAAGAAAAATAATCACCTACCTGTATACTTACAAAAAACTCAAAAGAATTCGCCGACTAACTTAGTTGTTTGCGAGGGCCGTAGATCGCCGAGGATTGCCTTATCAAAGTTAAAACTCATAAAGTGAATACTAATAAAAAATGAAAAAAATTGGGCGCCAGAAAACTTTTCAGTTTTCAAAAAAATATAGAAATACCAATAAGTAATTTTAATAAATTCAAAATATTTAACAATAGACAAATTAAATGGAAAACGTAAAGGCTAAAAATATGCAACCAAACATACAAAACAAATCGCTTAGGTTAATTTCAAAGGAACCAAAAAAAAACTAAATATCAACGTTAGTTGAATTAAAGAAAGATATACATGAATGATAAAAAAAACGATCAAGGTGGATAAATAATAAAATAAATAAGCGCTTACCTTTATTACCTGAGTGAAAACAAGTCTAATAAAAATGAACGATCAAAAAATGTATAGCAATAGCCTTGTTTAAACTCAAGCTTATTACCTTGAAAAAAACACGCAAATTCGTTATGCTAATAAAATAAAATGGAAAAACCAACCTAAAGCGTTACATTATATTACAATCAAAAATATAAATTTATTTCGTGAAGCAAAAAAAAGAATTAATATGAAATAATTAGTACCTATTAATGCAAGTTAAATTCGCTGAAGGCGTTAAAATTCAATTGTATATATATTTTAATAAAGCAAAATTAACAATCACCTCGAAGGTAACACACAAGTTTAATGATAAGAAATTTAATAAATGGACTAAAACCAGGTAAATTCGACGACACTTTACAATTCAATAAACACCGACCTTGAATCCTCCAAGCGATCGAGTGGCGAATAACCAGCAATGATAAATAATTTTTCAATACTACCGCATCCTTCAACTCCATAAATAATGCAGCCGCAAAAAGGCAATAACCAAAAGAGCCGGAGTACGGTAAAGTAATGGAAAATAAAACCAAACGAAAAGAAAGAAGCTGTAACAAAGTCGCCATTAACACGTGCGTTCAATGATAAGACAAAAATCTCCACTTACCACCAGATCTTGGTGCTTCTAAAAAATAATTTCACAACGTGAAACAAAACCGAAAATCTCGGAAGTTATAATTACGAAAATTCTATTAGAATTAAATAGGTAACTTCGGGATAAATTTCACCAAACTCAACTGCCTCGGCAGACAACCCAAACGGAAAAAGCCAAGATTTTTAGAACCAACGCCGATCACCCAACGCGCATGACCCTCTCTCCCAAATCAGAAAACCTACTCAAAACCAAAAAGTCACTAACTACGTTATCTTTTACCAGTGAATATATAATAAATAGAGGTTCAATAAATGCATTCACCGTAAATAAGCAATTGAAAGGAGCAAAATAATATAACGGAAAATGAACCGTTACACTCCCCCCAACCAAGACGACGAAAGTAGAAACCATCGATCAGAGGAGAAAACTCACCAGAGATGGAACTGGAGAAAAATAAGGTCCGGAGAAAATGAGGAACATGAAAGGAGAACAAAGGACTAAAAACAAAGGTACAAGGAAGACGATTCTGTTAACCAAAACATGGATAAAAAGTCTTCAGGGAGAAGTAAATGACACAAACACACGCAGGAAAAATATTCAATCAAAGACACGAAAGTGCCTGACCACTCTAACAACGGATGAGTTCGTTGAATTTACAGAAAATCCGCCACTCAAATAAACTTCCCAAAATAAATCCATAATCAGTGGAAGTAGCACCAACAAATCGGTAAATAAGAATAGGTTCGCATTAAAAATAAGGAATGTGTTAATGCACCCTAAACAAAAATAAACCAAAATGGTTATAAATAAAGGAGTAAAATAAATGCTTTTCGACCCCTAACACTAAAAATAACCTAATCAAGGTCAATATCAAAATATAGATAGTTAGAGCGAACAAACACCATAAAGAAATCCTTAGGGTCAATGACCGAACATATCTACCAGCTCAACCAACTACAATCACACTGCATTCACCCACATTCACACTAAATTTATTCTTCAAATTCTTCTTCCCCAAAGCAGGGTTTGAGGTCCTTAATATGCCAAACACCTACAAGTTTATTATCAGGGACCGTCGCAAGTTGATAAGTTAAAGGTCCTATTACTTTAATAACTTTACATTTGACATACTTAGGAGCTAACTTTTGGTTAAAATGACGCGCAGCATCTGACAAAACGTAGTTACGTTTCCAAACTAAATCATTAAGATGAAATCTTAAAGGTAGTTTACGAAGGTTATAGGATTTAGAATTTCTTTGGTAGGCGTTGTTAAGGCGTCTACGAACGTCTTGATACAATTCGGACAACTGATTAACATCAGCGACTAAGTCTTCGCGGGTGTCAAGAGTCAGTTCTTCCTCTTTAAAATTCTTTAGACGACCATAATAATCTCCCGAAACCGGAACGGTTCGACCAAAGTTAAGAAAAGAAGGAGTAAAACCTATAACTTCGTGAATAGCATTACGTAAAGCATGAGCTACCTTATAAAGATTAACATCCCAAGTGCGATGATTGTCATTTACATATGAACGGAGAGCAGTACCAATTACTCTATTGACTCTTTCCACAAAATTAACCTGTGGATGGTAAGAAGCATTATACCAAACCTGTTGAACTTTGTAATTATTCATAAGTTTTTTAAAGTCAGAACTAATGAATTGTGGACCGTTATCGACCATACACACTTGAGGAACCCCAAAAATAAGAAAAACTTCGTTCTCAATGAAGTTGACAACCGATTTAGCGGTAGCTTGACGCACTGCTTTCACTAAAACAAACTTAGTGAGCCAATCACACACAACGATGATGCTAGTATGACCGTTTTTAGAACGAGGAAAAGGACCCATAATGTCTATGGACAAACATTGGAAAGGATATAGAATTTTCTTTTCCTTTCCCATAAAACCAGGTCTAGCAAGCTGAGAAGCTTTACTAGCCGCACAAATATCGCAATGACGGACATAACGAACAACATCGGCATGCATTTTGGGCCAATAATATTGCTCACAAAGTTTATGAAACGTTTTATAAACACCCAAATGAGCGGAGGTAGGCTCATCATGAAAAATTTTGAAAAGTTCTCTACGTCTTGATTTAGGGACTACCTGCTTCCATTCAATCAAATTACTGGTAATATTATGTCGATTAGAAGTATATTTATACAAGCTATGGCCTTCAATTCTCCAGCCGGGATAACTATCAGGATTATTCTGGACATTGTCAATCATCTTCAGGTACCAAGGATCTAAATCAACTTCAGCAAGTTCTAAAGCGGATACTATGACAGGAGCTCGTGATAAAGCGTCGGGAACAACGTTGTGTTTGCCCGGTCGATGTTTAATATCAAAAGAGTATTGTGAAAGTCTAACACTCCACCTAGCAAGACGACCAGTGGGTTCACGCATATTAGTTAACCACAATAAAGAATAGTGGTCGGTAAAAACTGTAAAATGAGTTCCCTCAATATATGCTCTAAATTTTTCTACACCGAAGATAACTGCCAAACACTCTCTTTCAGTCACAGAGTAATTACGTTCAGAAGAATTTAAAGTACGTGAAGCGTATGCAATGACCTTTTCAGCATTTCCTTCACCCTGCGTAAGAATACAACCTAACCCGTAACTCGAAGCGTCACACTGAATATTAAAGGGTTTAGTGAAGTCAGGGCTACAAAGAATAGGAGCTGAAGTTAATCGTAATTTGATTTCACGGAAAGAAGTTTCAGCCTCCTCCGTCCAGGTAATCTTTTGTTTTTTAACACGTCCTTTAATAAGGTCTGAAATAGGAGCAGAAAGAGTAGCGAAATTGGGTACGAAACGCCTATACCAAGAAGCTAAGCCAAGGAAACGTTTAACCTCGGTTACAGTAGAAGGTCTGGGATAATTCGAAATAGCTTGGACCTTCTTAGGGTCTGTATGCAATCCATGTTTGTCAACGATGAAACCTAAGTAAGTCAAACTAGATCGGCAAAATTCACACTTATCAATGTTAACAGTTAAATTGGCATTCTTCAACCGGTCGTAAACTTCTTTTAACATGCTTAAATGTTCCTGAAAAGTACTCGAAACAATGATAATGTCGTCTAAATAAACAAAGATGTTATCACCAAGCAAGGGACCGAAAATAGAATCCATCAAACGCTGCTGCGTAGCGGGAGCGTTGGCAACACCAAAAGGCATAACATTATACTCGAACAAACCCCTACGAGGAACAACGAAAGCAGTCTTTTCGCGTGAATCAGGATGGAGAGGAATCTGATAAAAAGCTTGCTTCAAATCAATTGACGTAAGAAATCGCGCATCTCTTAATTTATCTAAAATACTTGATAAGAAAGGAATAGGATAAGCATCTTTCTTTGTCACAGAATTCAGTTTCCTTCCATCAAAACACAGGCGAAAAGATTCACCATCTTTCTTTTTAACCAGAACCATGGGCGAACTCCAAGGAGATTTAGAAGGACGTATAATACCATTCTCTAACATCTTATCTAATTCGGCATTAGCATGAACTTGCATAGCAGGAGAAAGTGGATAATAACGTTGTTTAATGGGATCTGCATCACCAGTATCAATAATATGACAAACTCTATCAGTTCGACCTAACTCGGGACCTGAAATTGCAGTGAAATTTTGAATGATTTCATCCAATAATAATTTCTGTTGCGGACTCAAATCGTCAGTACTACAAATAGCTTGTAATGCGGAAACCTCAGACACCGAAAATTGGTTAGAAACAAAGTCGGTTTTAACTCCAAAAGAGTAGCAAAAATCCATCCCTAAAATAAGAGTAGACGGAATAGTACCACAAACAACGGCGTCAAGAGTTTTAGAAACCCCGTCAACAGAAATAGGAAGTGATACAGTACCCAACATAGTCTGCGAATTACCATCAGCAGTGGTTAAGGAAAGAGGTAAATTACTTTTATTAATTTTAAGATCGTGTTTTCGAATTAGGTAAAAACCATTCTTACCAATCAAAGTCTGGTTGGCTCCAGAATCGAAGAGAGCTTGAACAGGTTCGCCGTTAATAAAAACCGAAACATAGGGCCTGTTATCGTCTGGACGTTTAGCAAAAATAGCTGAAGTCTCAGGAGAGGAAACACAAAAATTACGTACCACGTTCAACCAAGATGGCCATAATTCGAGTTCAGCCTTCAATAATTCTACAGAAGGGATGGATCGGCTGCAACATCCAATCCCTAAGCCTCGTTTTTTGGATGACACCTTAAACATTTGGCAAAATAAACCCCAGGGTTACCACAGACGTAACAAAAGATAGTCTTGGATTGAGAGCAGGTGTGAAAAGTATGTCCCGTACCCTGACAGTTCCAACATTTAGTATTAGACCTGGCTCGATTCGCTACTTTCTTAAAAGCTTTGGAAGTAGAAGCAGGTTTAGAAGTGAAAACTTCGGCACTAACAACATTTGGATGCTTCTTCTTGGGTTGGTAAGCTAAATCAGGTTCGAGAGGTAAAGAAGAATCAAGGTTAGGATTTCTATACCTAGCATTTTGAAGTTTAACTTCCTCTAACCGTTTACACAAAACAAGAAGTTGATCAACGTCTCTAATTTCAGTTAACGAAAGTTGAGTAGCATAAAAAGGTTGTAAATTACGTAAAATATGTTTAAGTTTTAATGACTCAGAAGGCTTCTCTACTAAACGGTCGAAAAGGTTTAAAAGTACGGCTACAAACAAACTTGGTTTTTCGTCGGAACCTTGCTTACGTCTTTTAATCTCTTCCCACAATGCTTCGTCGAAATCATTTGGCAAAAAGTCAAAATGTAACTTGTCAATTAATTCGGACCATGAAGTAACACGATTCCTAACAGCTCGGAACCAAACAAGACCTTGACCAGAGAATAGATCTACCGCACTGGCAAACAATTGATCAAAAGAAACATTGCGAGCGACTCTAAGTTCTTCGACTCGTTGTAAAAAAGCGTTGACTCCAATAACACTGGCGTCACCGGTAAAAGTTAAACCCCACTTACAAACAGGAACTGACTTAGTAAAAGAAGGTAAACTAGCAGTCTTGGTAGAATTCGAAGTAGCTCTAGAGAGTTGTAAACGATCAAGTTGACGACGTAATTCATCAATTGGATCTTCAATTGGACCACCACCCGAAGATACAAGAGCTCTTGGACGAGATAAATCAACTACCTGAACGTCAGAAAAAGAGACCCGCGGGCGCTGACTCGTGGAGTTAGCTAACGGTAAAACTTCTTCAATATTGGACTCGGGTTGTTCAACCTCGGATTCATCTTCAGGGATTTCATCGTCGTCAACAGTTTTCCTAACTAAATCCATTAAGTCCAAACAAAGACTAACCTTATCGGCGTGAAGGGATTCTAAGTCACTTTCGGGTTTCAAACGATTCAACCTAGCAAATAAATGGGACAACCGAGCGTCAAGTCTCACACATTCAGAAAAAGTAGGTTTTTTAATAAAAACATTATTGATCTGGGAGGACAGCTCACTCAATTTCGTTCCACAAACATCCAACTCACCAGGAACATCGTACTGAATAGGAGGGTAACTGTTTATTAAGGAGGTATCTAATTTCTCCAGGGCTAACTTAGCACGTAAAGCCTTGCGCTTTTGGTCAACGGACATGAATTCGGGATCTATCCCTCGGAAGATTAGTTCATAAGAGAGTTCATCGCCCCTCAAAGCATTAACGTTGAAACTCATGGTGGCGAATTAATAAAATTACAAAGTGTCCGAACAAAGGTGTCGAAAAAAAATGATAAAATGATAAGGGGAGAAAACCAGTAGCAATCTCGAAAGCCCCACGTTGCTGCGTCAATTTAGTATAACAGGTAAAAGCGAAACAAAGAAAAATAATCACCTACCTGTATACTTACAAAAAACTCAAAAGAATTCGCCGACTAACTTAGTTGTTTGCGAGGGCCGTAGATCGCCGAGGATTGCCTTATCAAAGTTAAAACTCATAAAGTGAATACTAATAAAAAATGAAAAAAATTGGGCGCCAGAAAACTTTTCAGTTTTCAAAAAAATATAGAAATACCAATAAGTAATTTTAATAAATTCAAAATATTTAACAATAGACAAATTAAATGGAAAACGTAAAGGCTAAAAATATGCAACCAAACATACAAAACAAATCGCTTAGGTTAATTTCAAAGGAACCAAAAAAAAACTAAATATCAACGTTAGTTGAATTAAAGAAAGATATACATGAATGATAAAAAAAACGATCAAGGTGGATAAATAATAAAATAAATAAGCGCTTACCTTTATTACCTGAGTGAAAACAAGTCTAATAAAAATGAACGATCAAAAAATGTATAGCAATAGCCTTGTTTAAACTCAAGCTTATTACCTTGAAAAAAACACGCAAATTCGTTATGCTAATAAAATAAAATGGAAAAACCAACCTAAAGCGTTACATTATATTACAATCAAAAATATAAATTTATTTCGTGAAGCAAAAAAAAGAATTAATATGAAATAATTAGTACCTATTAATGCAAGTTAAATTCGCTGAAGGCGTTAAAATTCAATTGTATATATATTTTAATAAAGCAAAATTAACAATCACCTCGAAGGTAACACACAAGTTTAATGATAAGAAATTTAATAAATGGAAAATAAAACCAAACGAAAAGAAAGAAGCTGTAACAAAGTCGCCATTAACACGTGCGTTCAATGATAAGACAAAAATCTCCACTTACCACCAGATCTTGGTGCTTCTAAAAAATAATTTCACAACGTGAAACAAAACCGAAAATCTCGGAAGTTATAATTACGAAAATTCTATTAGAATTAAATAGGTAACTTCGGGATAAATTTCACCAAACTCAACTGCCTCGGCAGACAACCCAAACGGAAAAAGCCAAGATTTTTAGAACCAACGCCGATCACCCAACGCGCATGACCCTCTCTCCCAAATCAGAAAACCTACTCAAAACCAAAAAGTCACTAACTACGTTATCTTTTACCAGTGAATATATAATAAATAGAGGTTCAATAAATGCATTCACCGTAAATAAGCAATTGAAAGGAGCAAAATAATATAACGGAAAATGAACCGTTACAGGTTACCACGGCCACGCCCATATTTCCCGGAAAATTTTTGTTTGATTGGTAGACCAACCTAGGCAAACTTAAGAAGTGGAAATTTTTATGTCAAATGTGACAGCTGTCGTACAAGTTGCTATGGTTACGTTTCTAAAATTTAAATATGTACTGAATTATTAATGGCGATGTCAGTACGATTTTCTTACCGAATCTACACTCGAGCATTAATTCATGTCCGGGAGATTTTTAGTAGTGCATTTCAACAACCTAATCGGCCCTCGCGATCCGCTCGTACCGATTAATACGTTGTTGAAATGCACACCTAAAAATTTCCGGAAAGAACTAATGCTCTTGTGAGATTATAAGTGAAAAGAACTTACTTAAGTTATATAGTTACTACTTATTAGTTATTATCTCATTGTTAATATATTAAGAATTTTGTTGGAATTACAGACCTTATTTATAAATATTTAGTACGTTTATGGATTTAGCTAAATTTACCTATTTGGATAACTCATCACTTAAAAATTTCACCTAAAATCCGGTCTCTATTTATAACCTAACCTAACCTAATCCAAAACTGTATAAGATAATTTTCCTCTTCCCCATACATCACCCAAATTGTGATCTCTTTAAAAAAAGTTTATCAGAAAATAGAAAAAAATGTAATTCCTTTTATACATGCTTTAATAAAGGCTTGCCCACATGCCCACCTCTACTTTAGGAAATACGCTATTTTTCATAGTTTAAAAACGTGCCCTAAACATTTTTACATATTAAAATCGTAATAATGTCTTGCTGCTGGAAATGTGGATTTAAAGTTTTCTAATGTAAAACTCGAACCTACTATGAGTATTTTTTCAATTTTTTCCGTAGCAACCATATTTACATTGTTTGTCAACAAACGTCACTTGCACATAAAATTCAGTTTTGTTATTTATTCATTATATAATCTAATTGTATACCACTCGAGCAGTCGCAAATAATCAAATACTTTGCCTCCTTGCTCGACGTATTGTCGCAAAACACCACTCGTCGCTAACGCGACTCGTGGTGTTTCTTGACAATACGTCTCGTAACTCGTCAAAGTATTTTCGATTATTTTCTATGCTCTCGTGATATAAATAGTGATTATTTATAAGTAAAAAAACATGCCGAAAGTATTATACAAATTAATTAAGCTTCGATAAAATTTACTCATGAATATTCAGTATCGAGGGTGGTACTGAAATAATCAAAATAAAGGAGTGAATTGGGCTCGTCTTAAGGATAAAAAGGTTTCTGTAAATGTTGATATAAAAATGTATCCCTTAAAGGTTATGAATCATTTAGTTATTAATACATATACAGTACACCAAAATCGTAGGCCATGAAGGCAAAAAAAACTATATTTTTATTCACAGAAGAAGCGAATATCAACCGATAACTCAAACACAAGCTTTCATACGTTTAACCATTAACTGTCTCACAAGCTCAAAGGATTTCTTAGCTGTTTATTTTCCAAACTTCATGGTTAAATTTATAAGTCCCGAGGTATCCGTTTTTGAACCAACCTTTTTTATTTTTTGAAAAATACGATCCACATTTTGACTATTTCAGGATCACTACTTGTAATAAAGTAAGCCTTGTTATGAAAATAGTTTGTTTGGTGTTAATAAGCGTTTAACCTTTCTCATTAAGCCACAAGACATTTGAATTAAGATCATCCATACATTATAATTTTTGAATTATGGTTCACGATCAGGAATTCCTAGCTGTTAATGTTCTGTTTAGTATTTCGCAACAAATATTTCATTTTTAATGTTTTTTAACATTATAAGAATTGGTTTCGTGCAACATAAAATCTAAATTTTCAGAAAGGTAAATGTTATACGGGTGGTCCATAAGTAATGGTTCACAGACCAACAGTAGATTCCTGAGGCCAAAATACTACGATTTACCTAAAATTACCTTAGTCCAAAAGTTAATATTGAAGGAGATACAGGGTGTCAAAGTCGAAATTTTAATTTTGATTTTCTTCTGTAATTTCTAAAGTTTTCGTAATATTCATATGAAAATTGGTGAAACTACCTTTTTTAGGACAGGAAATAATAATCCATTCTCAATTTTAATGCAGCTCTTAAAATATCGTTATTTTTGCTACACCTAATACCATAAAAATACTTCAACTTTTTTGTACTTAAAGTTAGGGCAGATCTAATAGAAAAAAAGCAATTGCCTCGTTTTTTGTATACAAAAAAGGCATATTATTTCAATGTCTCTAAACTTAACCGTTTCCAAGATATTTGCGATTACACATAAAAATTAGAAATTTTTTAATGACAAATATCCTACTAATTCACTATTGCTCTGTGTCCTATTACTTGTTTTTGACAAGAATATGTAAATTTTTTGTTTTATATGTAAGCCTACTGCGTTACAGACTGCTTAAGAAGTGAATAAGGCGCTGCATCGCTTACTTCAATAGCAAATATCTTGGAAACAATTAACTTTAGAGACATTGAAATAGTATACCTTTTTTGTATAAACAAGATGAGTCAATTGCTTTTTGCAATTAGATCTGCCCTAAATTTAAGTACAAAAAAGTTGAAGTATTTTTAAGGTATTCGGTGTAACAAAAATAACGTTATTTTAAGAGCTGCATTAAAATTGAGAATGGATTATTATTTCCCATCCTAAAAAAGGTAGTTTCACCAATTTTGATATGAATATTACAAAAACTTTAGAAATTACAGAAGAAAATTAAAATAAAAATTTCGATTTTGACACCCTGTATCTCCCTAAATATTAACTTTTGGACTAAGGTAATTTTAGGTAAATCGTAATATTTTGGCCTCGGGAATCTACTGTTGGTATGTGAACCATTACTTATGGTCCACCCTGTATACAGGGTGTATTTGAAGTGACCGTATTCCTTTTAGGAGGTGTTAGTATAGGTCATTTGTAATCGATTTGGCCCTATAATGTATTATCCAAAGCCTACTGGTTTTCGAGATATTTTAATTTTTGTGTTTTTCCAGAAATGCACCATATTTTAGTACTAATATTGAAAACAAAACAAATTAGTAGCAATTATTGCCAATATTTCGATTGTTATCGTTAGTTTAGATTCTGTTGTTAACTGTAAATCAGAAATTATGTTAGTTAGTTTGATAAGAAAGAATTGCCAGAGCTTAAATCCACAGTTACTGGAAGAGAAATCAAAGAACTCGAAGATTTATCCTAATTTATTCCAAAAATTTGATAATACATTAAACGTGCAAATTATTTGAAAAACTTCTCTATTTTATTACCTTTCAAATGAGGTATAGTTTTTTAAGAAATACCGCATAGTTCCAAAGTTATCGTAAAAACATTAAACGCGAGTGTTGCGAATTCATATTCTACTATTTTAAAAGTAAGCCAATAAATTAAACTTGGCAAGTAAATTAAACACGATTAAAAAAAATATTTTATTAATAGGTTTTTACAAATTATTTTCAAATTGAGCACCTCTATTAGGTATTTCTAGGGCATATCACCAAATCAAATTGGTTTTCTTGTTTTACTTTTATGTTAATTTTTACAATAATTGTTTTGACAAGAAATAAACCTTGTTAAAGTGCTTCAACAAGTTTATGAATTTTTGAATGTGAAAATGGCGTTTTCAAATAGAGAATATGCCAATATTATTTTTATTTACGGATTTTGCCACGGAAATGCTGCAGAAGCGCAACGGGAATATCAGCGTCGTTTTCCAAATAGTCGCGTTCCGCATGTATCCGTGTTTTCCACTACCTTCCGACGAATCTCAGAAACGGGTAGTGTTGTACGTGTTGCACATGAAGCTGCAGGTGCAAGAGTTAATGTTAATGTAGAGGAAGAAATCTTGAATAGTTTTCACGAAGATCCTTCACGCAGTACAAGAGAGGTAACTCGTCACTTGGGTGTGTCACATTCAAAAGTTTGGTCAGTTCTTCATAAATCAGGACACCACCCATATCATTACACTACAGTCTAAGGACTAGAACATGGGGATCTGGGACGAAGGATTGAATTCTGTAGGTACATTTTAAATAAAAATACCCAAGACAGAACTTTTTTATCGAGAATTTGGTGGACAAAATTTAATCGTGAAGGTGTTACAAATTTACATAACTTACATCATTGGGCAGAAGAAAATCCCCATTTAACCAGGGACACAAGCTTTCAGAGAAAATTTAGCGTTAACGTTTGGATGGGAATTATTTGAAATAATTTATTAGGGCCTCATTTTTTACCTGATAACCTGAATGGTGCAGCATACGAAGAGCTTCTTCTTAACAATTTATTTGAAATGCTAGACGACGTACCCCTTGCTAACCGACGCTCAATGATATTTCAGCACGACGGTGTCCCGCGCACTACTCTCTACGTTTGCGGGAGTTGTTAAATCAGTGGTTTCCAAATCGTTGGATTGGAAGGAGCGGACCAATATCGTGGCCCGCAAGGAGCCCTGATCTAACACCTCTTGATTTTTATGTTTGGGGACATTTTAAATCAATAGTTTACGCGGTGCAAATAAATACAAGGGAGCAGCTAGTAAACAAAATCCAAGAAGCTGCAGTTGTTATTATACAAAATAATATCACCAACAAACCGACCAAGAGTGAGTTAAAAAAACGAGCTCGAGCCTGCATCAGAAACAGAGGTGCTCAATTTGGAAATAATTTGTAAAAACCTATTAATAAAATATTTTTTTAAATCGTGTTTAATTTACTTGCCAAGTTTAATTTATTGGCTTACTTTAAAAATAGTAGGTAGAATATGAATTCGCAACACTCGCGTTTAATGTTTCTACGATATCTTTGGAACTATGAGGTATTCCTTAAAAAACTATACCTCATTTGAAAGATAATAAAATAGAGAAGTTTTTCAAATAATTTGCACGTTTAATGTGTTATCAAATTTTTGGAATAAATTAGGATAGATCTTCGAGTTCTTTGATTTCTCTTCCAGTAACTGTGGATTTAAGCTCTGGCAATTCTTTCTTATCAAACTAACTAACATAATTTCTGATTTACAGTTAACAACAGAATCTAAACTAACGATAACAATCGAAACATTGGCAATAATTGCTACTAATTTGTTTTGTTTTCAATATTAGTACTAAAATATGGTGCATTTCTGGAAAAACACAAAAATTAAAATATCTCGAAAACCAGTAGGCTTTGGATAATACATTATAGGGTCAAATCGATTACAAATGACCTATACTAACACCTCCTAAAAGGAATACGGTCACTTCAAATACACCCTGTATAATTGTTTAACATAAATTTATATGCTGTTATTTCATATCAAAAGGATTTTTATTATAACTAAATATTTTGGCTCTATTATTATAATATCTATACTAATACTTCTTTATCCTACAGGTAAAATAAGTTTGAAATTGAAATTAAGGCGGTATTCCGTTTGTTGCATCCGGACGGTATTAATTTTATTATAAATACATTAGTTGTGCAACTAAAGCCAGTAAAGTCCACATAATGGTCGGTTTTATGGCTTTTAGATCTGTCAGGATAACACATCACTAATATAATTATTGTCCTTTTGTGGATTCATAAAAGCTATTCAGGACATATCGTACATTACCTATCATTTACTAAATTGATTTTTAATTGATTTCATATGTAAGATAAAACCAATATTTAACTCGAAATGCTGCTTACTGATTAATGATATAAAAAATACCCCGACTGGTTTTTAAATTTTTAGTTAAGGCTTTGCCATGAAGATTAAAGGCATATATCTCAGTTCATGCCGCAACTATAGCAGATGTCAAAATGACAATTGAGGGAGACTAATTGGTTTCCGTTCTGTTTCTATACACAATCAATTAATTGTAGTATATGAACTTTAACAGACTTTCGTTAGTTTTCATAACAAGACGTTATTAAAAAAAATATTCTATAAACTATAGAAACGTACGCTCAGCTAATAAACTATATTAGTTGACTTGGCCATGATCATCATTAAAAAGTAGCAATTTGACTTTTAAAAACAAATGACAAGCCTTAAGACCAAAAACAGCAGTTGTATTATAGATTTTATTTTCAACCATATATGTAAAGACGTTATTACTAACTGTTTTGTAAGTTGGAAAATTGGCCTTTACTGACTGTTACTTTCCAGCTGCTCACTTTCCACTCGGCCACGCCCACTGTCATTAAATGACAGCTTGTTTGTTCAAAATATTAATTATTATTATAAATGATCCATATTAATTTATATGTATGGTTGAAAATAAAATAGTATACAAACCTAGTCTCGAGATATAATAAACCTCGACGCCTCGCGTCTCGGTTAACTATAATTATCTATATCTATATCTCTCGACAACGTCGACAGTAATGAACTACTTTCCACCTCGCCATGTAATATACTATTAAAGCAGGCATCTTCCATGGCCATCTCTTTTGTTAAAACAACGTCTTCCGGGTTGGGAACGTGTCATTGTAGAAACAGAAGAACTTTTCGCTCGCTTTTTTAAGGGGCGAAACTCTAAGGGAATGGTAACTTAACTTGTAAATCAAGTCAGATGCGAAATCCTTTTTGAAGAAAAACAGAAAAGCTAGCGTCTTTATACGGGCTATAAACGGTCAAGCGTATCGGACGAAGACGACGATTGGATAGAAGTGGAGGGGGCGAATCCAGTAACGAAGACAGACTTCCATATGTCTGATAGGTAATAACTAGTGTCACGATTCAAGTTATTGCCGGTCTTGATGATTTCAATGGCCTCATGGATTTTCGTGTTGAAAAAGAGGCATTGGTAATGATCGAAGGTTTTTGAAACCTCTTAAAAACGCGGACGAAGCGTTGAGGTCTTCTGTCTCAACAATCACACGCTCCCAACCCGGAGGACGTTCTTTTAATACTGACGTTGACCGTGGAAGTCTTTGAATTCATCTCTCCTGTCTTATGAAGTTATTATTTCAACATACCTCTGTTACGAATTGCAATATAAATATAAGTATACCTCCTTCAAATTTATGTAAACACCCAGAGAATATAAGAACAATAAATTTATTCAAAATACAAACAGAAATATCTAATTCTCTAAGGAAATCAAAAAGGACGAAATGGTCGCACGTGTAGAGCGTAATGGAGAAAAATGAAAATGGAAAAATTTTTGGGATCCTCGTTGATTTGATATTCAAATTTAGTGATTCTGGAAGTGTCACCGATGTTGTGAATTTGATCATAAACTTGTGCACTGCAAAAAAGATGAGGAGACCCTTCCGAGGCATCAAAAAAGTCTCATTTGAAATTCTGCCCTTGCTGAATTTTACGAGAAGTTAAAGACGAATCGTTGTTTTTCAAATCGTAACCTTAAGATACTAAATTTAAATCTGATATTACTGAAACGAAAGGCATCCTTTCATTATAATGAATAATAAATCTGGAAATGTTCAGTAGTAAAACCATTTTATTTCGTATGAAGCCGGAGATATACGTCGCTTTGAAATGTTACATTATTTGTAGTAGTTTAATTTTACTTTTTTAATTTTTAGCAATTATTAGAGAATGCCCAGGTAAACAAAACAAGAAATGCCAAGAAACTCACAATCTTATGTATAGTCTTGAAGACTCTATTAATTCGAAGATAAAATATTCTCCACAGTGTAACCTAAGCAACAAAACGTTAGCGTCCCTGGTGAAAGCCAGAAGGGTTAACATTTCGCCGAAGTAAAACAAGACCTAATTATGAAAGTCGTTATCCTTATGTTAACGAGTGAACATTAGCCTTATCAGGTTTGCCATAAAGGCAACCCGGGGCTTGTATGCAAATTCTTAGGGACGAAACAACTTAATTTTGGGGGAAATTTTCTTTAAATATGCCGTTTTACGTATGAAATATTCGAAGGGTTGATGGCCGTTAGATTTTAGGGACAAAAGATTATCCTTCTCTTGTACTACTTTGGGATACCTTTAAAACTGCATTCACCAAATACGGACAGTTAGACTACTTAAAAAACACCGAAATTTTTCAGGGCTTCTCCGAAACTACCTTAAAGATTCCCGAACTGACTCAGACTGTCCCCTTAAAAATACTACAAACTTGTTCAAAAGTCGTCCATTCATTACAACTTCTGATATTTTACATTGTATTAATAAATTCTTTAATGAAATAAGTAACAATAGAAATGACGGACATAAGTAATAATAGCAATTGTTTACATACCAAGGGAGGTAAGGGAGGATGAGTAAGTTAATCAATTCCCATGGGATGTAAGTGTAATATTTTTTTTTCACTGGGTATAGGCATAGATAAATTAACCAAGATCTCTGACCTACGGTTACGTTTTTACGCTACGTTCAGGAGCTCGTTCTAAGATGTCGCCTCAGTAGCACGAATTACCGTTGTTAGACACGCGTTACGTCGTCAGTTCTAGAGAAACGAGTGAAACACCACTTCCCAAGTCATTTCTTTTACCAATTCAGCCATTTTGAGACTTTATTTACCGTACCTAAGCGGATTAAATAACGCATTCTTAAAATTCTTTCTTTATGTTCTTACGTTACTGAGCTTAAGCCTTTGTATTGTTTAATATTATCTTCTACAGTAAATATTGCTTCAATTCAAATTCTTAAAAAAAAAAATGAACTGTAAAGTTGAGTTAAAAATTTTTGTAATAAAAATTGAGTTTATTTAAACAAATATTCCGAATATTTTATTATATACCGTATTGTAGTTTTGAAGCTATTCTTTCTTAAACAAGTAACAAATTCAAGTAAAGTAGTATCAAATTAAGTGCATTCTTTTTGTCTTTCGATTGATACCACAATCAATCCTATCCACTCAAACGGGGAGCAGGAATCTGCATATACAGCGTCACCGTTAAAGTCCGCATCATATGTGACATTTTTTTATTATTTAGTTTACGCAAATTTAGATTTCATGAACAGTTTTTGCTTTGAAAATAATGCAAAATGACGTTAACGATTTTTTTTTATCGATCGCTTATACCTGTCAAATTCGATATATTTTCAAAAAAATTACAAAAAGTTCGGTTATTTTTCAAAATTTCGAAAAATGTTAAGTACAAAAGTTGTTTCTTTTTCAGTTTTCTACCGACCTACCAAATTTGAACAAATTTGCACAACCTTGATATTTTTCACGTTTTTCTAACAATATTTTGGCTCATTCGAATTTATTAAAATCCGAAAAGACCCGTAAAGATGTAATACACTCATCTGCCAAAGGGATTTTTTTCTGTTTAAAAATGTTTCTAACTGGATTTTTTCAAAAAATATTCCAAATATGCTAATAGAATTATGTCATACTTGATGCAAAGTTGCTCTAGTTTCAACATTTCACAGCAAAATTTGCTTTATTCATTTTTATCACAGTAGAAAAGGTCATTTCAGTTCAAAAATGCCATAAACCGAAATTCTCAAATCTATTTGCCAAGTAATAGACCTCCAGTTCTTGCTAAATTAATTTAATTAAATGTTTTTCTGGACTAATACTTAAAAATTAATCATGAATCAAGTTGCCCTTGAGCTAAGAAGTATGCTATGGAAAGAAAAGAATTAAATGTCATGGAAATTAAGAAAACAAAATGTTTGACAGTTTCTGTAAAATTATGAAATAGTGATTTTTATCAATACATATTTTTAAAATATCAAGGTTGTCCAAATTTGTTCAAATTTGGTAGGAGGGTAGAAAACTGAAAAAAAAACAACTTTTACATTTAACATTTATAGAAATTTTGAAAAATAACAGAACTTTTTGTAATTTTTTTGAAAATATGTCGAATTTGACAGGTATAGGCGATCGATAAGAAAAAAATCGTCCACGCGGTATTTTCAAAGCAAAAACTGTTCATGAAATCTAAATTTACGTAAACTAAATAATAAAAAAAATGTCCCATATGATGCGGACGCTGCGGTGACGCTGTATACGATTTCCCATGCTATTTCCCTATGTTCGCCCCAAGTCAAACACACGGTATACGGAAACAACTACCTTTTTTTCATGTGTGCCTAACGTTAAGGTTTATATTAATATCTAAAGCTAACTTATAAAAATAGCTTTAACATTCATTTCATTCAGCAAATTTTATTAATTCTAGATGTAGCAGAAATTGAAAAAACGTTTCAGTTTCCGAAACTAATCAATATGAAACGAGTAATTTCTTATCATATTCCGAAAATTTGGCTTACTCAACGCGCAATTGTTTATTTCTTACTTCCAACGTTCTAAATTTGAATTTTGTATTTTGAATTATTTTATTTAAAAAAAAACTCTTCGCGAAAATTAAAGAGAACGGTTGTAAATATGAACACAAGAATACATTTGGGGGGATTTTTTCGTGTAAATATGTATTTTTTCTTGCACTTTGTCACAGTTTTCCGTTTAAAAAGGCAAAATTTGTCTACTAGATTACCATAAGAACAGTACTTAGTTGTAAAATTATTATTAATTAACTCATATTAATAAGAGATGATTTCCAAAATCAAAGAGTTTCTTTCAATTATTTATAAAATACATTTTTTTCCTCAGTTTTAAATCACATAATGAAAAAAATTCGTATTAATATATGATAGTACGGACTTTTTGAAAAATGACATGAAAATTAAAAGCATTCAAAAAGACGATAGTGTTTAAACGTATTTTAAAGCCATATCCTTTTATTATTACAAAAATTTAAATACGTATTTTCACTTCCCAACGAAACACAAAACTAAAATATGATAAAATACGAACTCCCTTTAAGTTTCTTGTTAAATCTGTGTGAAGGCATAGGTAAAAGATCCCTTTAATCTATGGTGAAGGTCAGTTGTCTAATCTGCTGACGTCACAAGAATTTTACAAATGACCAAACAAATAACATGCAGCTTGCTGTTTTGGGTTACTGTAACAATACTGGTTATATAAAGAAAATTTCATGCAGTGCCATCTTTAACCGTGCTCCAAAAGTATTCATACTGAAACCTAACGCACATTGACATCAGAGATCTTGGTTAATTTATCTATGGTATAGGTATTGCCGTTAAAATTTTTAATGGCTTTTGAAATGATAGTTTGGCGTTAATCGTCACTAAATTAATTTATCAAAGACATACAGTTACACATGCTTGACTTTCGAAGTAGTTGTTACATCTTAACCTTTCAGTAGTCCGGTGAAAAGTTGTTAGTTGTATTTATAACCAGAACATTGTAAACACGATATTATTACATAATCCAAACAGATGGTCTTATTACTTATTACAAATAACACACTTATAGCTTGTTTTCCTATTCGTTTTCGTTGAAAAATTCGACATCTTCTTTTTGATGGGAAGGTCCATCTGGCTGTTCTTCCTGCTCAACTTCACCACGTAGTCGTTTCGGTAATCTAACTTTTTTTTACCTGTCAAGCTTGAAATCATGATAGGTTGTAAAGATAATTCCTTTAGAAACTCGCGGCGTCTTGTTGTATAGTTGTTTCTATTATTTATGTATATCATTTCTGCATGTATTCCAGCGGTGTTCAGTATTACAAAAAATATTGTTAAGGGGCCAGTGTCTACTGTGTCTAGAAACATTGTATGAAGCAACTTATCCATATCCACCGTATCAACGCCTCCTTTAGTACAGTTATGTATGTATGTATTATCTGTAACCTCTTATACATTTCGGTGTCGAGGCTGGTGCGTTAACGTATGAAGCTCTACGAGTGAAATGCACAACCCGGCCAGTCTCTGCGGGTTACGAAGTTGTTTTACCTACATACTGCACCATGTGTAGGGTGTAATGTGTATCTATGTGTAAGACCTGGTTACTCTACCTCCTAGACCCTGTATTTGGAGGAGAGAAGAAGACAAAATGTTATTATCTCGGGTTGCTTCTCAACTCTAGTCGCTTCATCTATGTTATCATCGTGATGTAATGACGAAATTAGGAACATATTCTTGTTCTTTTTGGGAACATAAGACCTTGATAAGACAGAAGCGTTATATCACTTTGAAAGCCAAAGACTTCAGATTTTAGTGGCCTGTCTTTTACTGCTAAAGATTTCAGGGATTTCCCTCTTATTCTTCTTCATAGTTGCTACTGCTGTAAGCTTGTGTTTCGAAAGTGAACGAGTGACAAGTCTATACGACGTAAACCAGTTATCAAATTCATTTTCGTCTAGCGATAGTTCAATATCATCAATGCCCTTCCACAATTCCAATAGTTTGAGTTGATCCCTTTCGTAGTCACCTGTTATTCAGTCCAAATTTATAAAAATAGGCAAACTAAACAACAACAATCACCAAACTGCGTGGAACTGTACTTCAAAAAGACTGCAGCGTCATTCGTCTGGTGGGGTCTGACAAACCCCTAACGATATTTTAAACAAATTTGCTAGAAGGAAACTACTTTAGCAGTTTATTTATTAACGCAATTAAGGCAGCTACTCAAAATGGAGTATGTGGGACTATTATTTACAGAAATATTAAGAAAATAGTTAGACTGAGGTATCTCAGGCCCCCACCACACTAACGGAAGGTTAAGAGAGGTAAATCATACTTACTTGTAAGAATTTTAATAATTTTTGAAATAATAATTTAGCAATGATTGTTACTAAATTAATTTATCAGAAACATAAACAATAGTCAGGTCACTCATCCTTGGGCTTCGAAGTAGTTGTTATGTCCCAAGGTTCACATTTATTTACATTACTGTTTTGTAGAGCCTCCTCTAATAATTTTAATAATTTTTGTCATAATAATTTGGCAATAATTGTCACTAAATTAATTTATTGAAAATATAAACAATAGTTGCTTATGCACTTGAGATTTGAAGTAATTGTAACATCCCTAGAGCGGTAAATGTATGAAAACAATTGATAAAACAATATATGTACCTCCTTCAAATATTACCAGATATGTTTAAAGTTATCTAATCAGTAAAAAAAAATCTCAAAGCCTTTGTTACAAAATGTATTAAAGGATATATTGAATATGCACGTACAAAGAAAACATTGGCTGCGAAATTCATAAAGCGGGCAGACTCTACCCCAGCAACAAATATGTATTTAATTTTGGCTGAGTATATAAATTTAAATAAGGAGGGTTGTTTGTCTTTTGCAAAATTGATTAATGAGGTTTACTTTTATTGAACTTTCGTGATTAGTTAAATATTGTGTAGGGAAGTACGGCATTGAACTTCGAGCTTGTCGGTATCAGAAGTGCTCTGAAAACTTCTAGCCTTTTATAAAACTTGTATTCTCATAATATATTTTTAGATAACTAGTTAAGGAAGTGAATTTCCTTGCAGGATGACAAAGGTTTTTAAAGAAACGCTCTTAAAGTTTGTTCGAATTTGTTTGTTGTTGTTTGAAACGATTCAGCTTCTGTAATACTTTTTTAAATCGCTGCGTACGTAGCAGAAATTGGACGTATTAAGAATAGTCTTATCGTAATAATTACCCTTCATTTAGAAAATAAAATATAAGATGGAGCTGCCGCAAGACGTGAAAATTTCCTGAATTATTCATTAAAATATAATTCGTTCCACAAACTTTCTTTCATTACGTTGGGTCAACTAAAAATTTGGCTTATTATTTAACCTTGTTGTCTTTCCGGAAACTGATATCCAATTAAACGATAACTATACCTACTATTGTTTCTTATCACTGCCACAAATTCCGCAATTTGGTTTTATAATTTGTGCTTTGGTTTAGAGTTGCGAGTGGGATGTAATTTCCTGGCCAGCATTTTCATAAATTCTAAATTTATGCTATACGAGTATACTCACTCTAAGCATTAACAATAATTTGCTTATCAACATTTAAGTCTTATTTAAATCTTATTAAATTAGGTTTTCTACGCTACGTGAATATTTATTTTTTTATGGATTCCCTCCTTGGTGATATGTTTCTGCGTGAAGATTTCTTTCCTTCTTTAAAATATATACGTTATTTTGTTATTTCATATTTCTGTAAAGTAATAGTTTTAATGACGAAAACCGATAATACTTGGAGAGAAGAAAGAATTACAGAGTGAAAGAGTGGACTTGTTATATTATATCTGTGCAGTCCCAAGTCTGTAATTAGAAACCGATGCTCGCTATATTTAGACTCAATGTCAAGTAAATATGCCTTCATCGTTAAAAGTTCAGACTAAGAGAATATAATACATATCATGTTACTTAATGCTACTTTACACCATACCGCTGTCTTTAACTAGGTATTGTTAGGCATATGATAGAAGGCTGTATTGGTCTTATATTTCGGCACAGTTCAAGTTTCACAGCTTAAATTCTTTGTATAATAATTAAACTCAATTTTTTGTTATTTTGCCAAATTTATAAAATAATCGATGATAATATATGCTGCTATAACAGCTCAGTTCTATGTTGTGATTTATAGTATATTAAGCTATTAAGGGCTTACAAAGTTAGTCGACTCTTTAATTCTTTAAATTTGTTAATTTTATACTTTTACATTATTTTTTATGGCGGTGATAGCCAATAAAAAAGCTGACTGAATACGTCTAAATCGTGTACTTTTGGTTTCAGGAAGATACCAATACTTATATCCTAAAAAAGGTTAACAAACATACTTCTACTGAAACTTCTGAAAATTGGAAAAATATACCGATTATGAAGGTCGAAATTTCGGAAGCTTAGTTCACGCTGGAGTCTTGTATTTCTAAGTGCGAATAAATTTTTTAATTAATCTCACAGAATTCTATCATTCCTCCTGAATCAATTTTCAAATATGAGATTCGATTATACATATCCCCGAACCTATTACTACATATACAGGGTATATGTATAATAGAAAACTATTAGAGGTTGTAACACACCCCCATCTCTAGCACAGAATACCGCGCCCATCTCTACACCATCAACCCTCGCTAGCAGCTTTACCCGCCCTCGCCGGAGGGCGCTACCACATACCGCTCACGCATAAACTTATAACCAGTAAGGATATTAAGCGTCTGTACCATTTCAACAGTAACTTCAAGAAGAGTTCAGTTCGAGCTCGAGTGGAGTTCAAGCAGCTACCAGCAACTCGACACTACTAACCCTACGCTTCTTCTTCGAGAACATAGGCGCTCAGTATACATGTTTAGTATTAAGTACTGGTAATCATTAAGCTGTACAATTATTAGTGTTATCAATAAAGGACATTTCTGCTGACCACGAGTTAGTTATTACAAGACGTTTAAGGTCCTTGTAACATTGGCGCCCAAACCTGTGGCCGAATTTTCACGTAAGTTCGGGAAAGAAGAATTTAGTGGATTCCAGGACATCATCGCTGTAGCGAAGTGTTCAGCAATACAGGAAGTATCCAGTGGACATCATCGCTGTAGCGAAGTGTTCAGCAATACAGGAAGTATCCAGTGGACATCATCGCCGTAGCGAAGTGTTCAGCAATACAGGAAGTATCCAGTGGACATCATCGCCGTAGCGAAGTGTTCAGCAATACAGGAAGTATCCAGTGGACATCATCGCCGCGTAGAGAAGTGTTCAGCAATACAGGAAGTATCCAGTGGACATCATCGGCGTAGCGAAGTGTTCAGCAATACAGGAAGTATCCAGTGGACATCATCGCCGTAGCGAAGTGTTCAGCAATACAGGACGTATTCAGTGGACATCATCGCCGTAGCGAAGTGTTCAGCAATACAGGAAGTATCCAGAGGACATCATCGCCGTAGCGAAGTGTTCAGCAATACAGGAAGTATCCAGGACATCATCGCCGCGTAGCGAAGTGTTCAGCAAGACAGCAAAGTACCGTCGAAATAGTGCATTTCCGTGGCTAGTTAGTGTAAACGTGTTTTAGTAGTTCCGCGAGTGCAAAGGATTCGAACTAACTATCATCACGTCGCCGATCACGAGATCCGTCGCCGGAAACGTTGCTATGGTTGAGTGTCAAGACTCAAACCTCCGTGAGGTCGAAGGACATTCGCTATCCTCGGAACACCGGGAGCAACTTGCCGGTTTACTTCATCGGTTCACCGACTGCTTCGCGCTATGGGGAGAACCTACTCCGTACGGGGAACACAAGATCGAGACGGGACCACACTCGCCTATTGCCAGCCCTCCGTATAGGCTCCCTCCGGTGAAACAAGAGTATCTAAACCAAAAACTCAAGGAGATGGAATCTCAGGGCATCATAGAGGAATGTGAGTCCGCCTGGGCTGCGCCCGTTGTCCTCGTGCCAAAAACCAATGGTATCTATCATACCTCAGCCCTTACCCGCTACATAGGGGAACTAAGCAACGTTCCTACCCCAGTACGACCTCTTAGGAAACGAGGAAGGCTCCGTAAGAAAACCCACTAGTTGCTGGATCCTACGTCGAGGCGCCTATCGCATCCAGAGGGGGAGTCTGTAACACACCCCCATCTCTAGCACAGAATACCGCGCCCATCTCTACACCATCAACCCTCGCTAGCAGCTTTACCCGCCCTCGCCGGAGGGCGCTACCACATACCGCTCACGCATAAACTTATAACCAGTAAGGATATTAAGCGTCTGTACCATTTCAACATTCAATTCAATTCAGTTCAGTTCGAGTTCGAGCTCAAGCAGCTACCAGCAACTTGACACTACTAGCCCTACGCTTCTTCTTCGAGAACATAGGCGCTCAGTATACATGTTTAGTATAAAGTACTGGTAATAATTAAGCTGTACCATTTTTAGTGTATCAATAAAGGACATTTCTGTTGACCACGAGTTAGTTATTACAAGACGTTTAAGGTCCTTGTAACAAGGTATAATTTTGTTTAAATAAGAAAAGAATTTACTCATGGTGAGTGCAACTTAATACCGCTTTTATTTTTGGTATACCTATTCCTCAAGGTGCACCAATAAAATAGTGGGATTTAGTTTGTTTTTATTTGTGAAAATTTAGCAAGCCTCAGGTTATATTCAAAAAATAAAAGCTACACTAAACTTTACCTCTGATAAGCAGTTTTTTTTTCTATATTTAAACCAATTTGTATCTTTGCCGACATACATCCTATCATAAGTTTCAGTACCACCAGAGAACTAAGTAGAAAGCCTTCTGAGGTTCACGTATCGCGACTAGCGCTTGAGTCGGACGGTTGCTTAAATATCAATAGTAGCTTATTCTAGTGGCTGTCTTGTTATTTGCTTCTTTATTTATTATTAACGAAATTACTAAGTATTTCAAGTCTTATCATTATAAATATAAAACAAACTTTGGAACTTTACTAGTCCAGTTTTGTGTCTACTTAATCTTATTAATTTAAATTTTGAATTTAAAGCTTATTGTATGTCGACTCAAAGAGTCTAACATTATAGCTTTGTATAAACGGATTATAAATATGAGTCCTTAATGAAGCTCTAATCTGAAAATAAATTCATACATACAAAATATAGCAGCTTCAGGTTTGGATTCCAAAATAAAGGTTAAAATAATTTGTTTTAGGGGCAAATTCCTGAAGAAACGAATAACTTTTGAGATTTTAGGATTTTAGTTCTGTTTTATTTCGAATATTTTCTTGAATTCTGAAGCGTTGAACGTCGAATTTAAACCTTAATTTTGAATTTGAATCTAAATGTTGAGTTCAAAATTTAACTCTCTATCTAAATTTTAGGATTTGAGTTCTGTTATATTTCAACCATTTTCTTCAATTCTGAAGCTTTGAATGTAGAATTTGAACTTTAATTTTGAATTTACAAATTTGCAAGTTTGTATTAAAATTCTTAACAACCTCCCATACGACTACATTTGCTTTTATTAATATTTTAACGTTCATTTATTAATTTTGAGTTTATTATTCGCATTTTGAGAATCCTTAAAAATACTTTTTAAATTTGTCTTTAAAGGCACTTTACGTAAATTAATGCCTACAAAAATAAAAAGTACATACCTATTTTTCGACCTAATCCTCAGATCATTCTCTAATATTTATTCTAGGCTCTCGGATTCTTAGAAAGCAACAAATGTAATCTCTTCGTAATAGCAAAACAGATTTTAAATGGAAAAATGCATTGCAATATATCTCCTAGAACTAAAGAAGAACTGGAAATGGCAATGGTTAATCTCACAAGAAAATATACAAACGGCAGCTTGGGAAGCTACTGATACAATACGATTGTTCGCGAGACGCAAAACCAAAAATTGCAAAAAGAGCTAAAAATGGCAAAATCTCCTCAAGACAAAGCTAGGCTAAACAAAACCGCCAAATAGTTACAACAGCTACTGCATGCATAAAAAAAAATAATGCAAATCTTCAGGTATATCTGGAGGGTTTAACTTTAAAACTGTGGCAACATATTGCTCACTGTGGAAGGCGATCAAAAAAGTTTAAACAAGCACAACCTCATATAACACCAAACATTCAAAATTGGGAAATTGGGAAAATACAACAAAGAAAAAGCAAACACTTTTGCTGAACATCTTAAGAAGCAAGCTGAAGTTCTTAAGTTTCTTGCAGGCAAAGTGCTAAGGTTAATCACCATCCTATTTAATGACGTAAAGGGGCTTGAACGCTTTGCGCTGCAATGGAATGTGGCACGAATTATTATGATACAGCAATCAAGAAAAAATCCAAGGTAGGTCACTCCATATAGCTTGCTACCAATAACGTCAAAACTTTTCAGAAATTTATTTTTTGGCAAACGATAATTCACAGAAAACTAATCCCGAACCATCAGTTTGGTTTCAACAAATGCATCTCCACAATAGAACAAGTCCATAGAGTATCAACTTTGTATCTGCTATAGGCAATTGTTCTACTAACAATGGAAATAAAGACTATGGCACCGTTTGCGGACTATACGGCGGTTATGGCATCTCATAAAAACCCAATTAGTGCTTCTGAAGTTTTACAAATCAATAGCATGTGATGTTTACGCTAAGAAGTGAATTTCTAAATAACACATCCAATCAAATTTAATTTCCAGTAATACAAATTGAAATACATAAAATTAACTGGCATTTTAAAAAATATTCTGATTCATACGTTTAGTTAGGTTTAGCACATCGTCTTCGGTTAGTTTTGTTTCATTTCCGTTTGAAAATCTTGACATTCTGAACCGAACAACTTATCTTATATTCAACTACTGACTTGAATTCCGTAGCACCTTTTTTGCCGATTTCCCATAAGGACACTGGGACAAATCTGGTCAAAATAGCATAACAAACTTAATGCTTTTATTAATATATATTTCGCTATTGACTGGCTGTCACGTGCTAATTCCGCACTACGACAACTTATAGGGGACGTCGAAGTCATGTGGCTCGCGGCTAACAAGCAATAGAAGAAGGGGGGTTCAAAACGCTAAACCCTTCAAATAGGGGGGTCGTAATCAGGAGAGAAATGGGCGCCACTGCGGAAATCACCCAAGATGGTCTCGAGGGACGTACCGCAGATGGTTCCTTCTGGGCTCGAAAGGGGGTTGGGGTGGCTCAGATGGAAGCGATAAAAGGCTTCGAATCCCAGGGAGAGACAGCAGCAGTCGGCAACGAAAGGAGATGGAGTCCTTTTCCGGAAGCAGGTACGAAGACAACGGGATGTCCTTGACTGGTAAGTTATTGATGCGAAACGAAACTGTGTGAGTAGTTCACCAAACATCAAACTTAAACGGAACTTTCGCACAGAACTCATATTTCCCCGATGCGATAAGACAGTCTCTGGGATAATCCGACAATATGTCGTAAGGTAGTTTTACCAAAACTAAACGAGAACGAAGGTTGACAAACGGGATTTACTACCAAAGCAGGGACGAAAACTTGCACGACCGATGGTGTTGAAAGCTGGCTAAAGTCTGATTTGTCTTTCTACTTTTCCGTAAAGCGAAGGATGTTAGAAGAAGATAGACAAACACTCCTATTGCACGCGGGGGAAACCTTGAATGACGTTACTCTAGCGTTATCTCGTGATCGACGGGTGCTTCCCCGGATTCCCAACAAAGAAACACTGAACAAAATATTACATCTTCCTGTTTGATCTTATATTTGGGATTTCTCCGAAATATTCCGCAGCAAAGAGAATATGCCGATTTAGCATTATTTTTGCAAATTCTGCAACCTCAGGCGAGTTTAAACTTCGAACAACAGGGCCGTATTAAACTTAATTCGCGCAAAATTACAAAAGCCGTGACATGGCTGATGTACGACTTTGATTTTTTGTCATATTTAGAGATAGCCTGCCATACGAGATATTTTCGACACTGTTTCAGTGCACATATTCTTGCCTACATTCACCATCTTTGTTGCTACATCGAACTCTGGACCTAAAATTTGTTAGAATTTTCCGATGGCATAGGTTTCATCTTCCATCATTGTGCAACGAAGAAGGAAGAAACCTACCTGATCTAATTTTTCCTACTCCTTCTTGGATTTTACACCTTCCAAAAATATTTTGCACCTTATACGTCTTAAACCTGATGGTTTATAGCGTTGTATTCCATTGACGTTTCTCTCCTTAAATCTGTGGTGTGCGTGTCAAGTAGCCTACATACATAGAAAACCTACAACTTTAAGTGGGCTTCGAACCACAGAAGTGCTTGCACTTCTACTCCAGAGAAAAACTACTAGACTTGTGGTTTACCATTGCTTTCCAAGGATAGCAGTCGGTATTTTCAGTGTATATGTGACCCTGGGAATCGAACCCGGACCAGTCTTAATTTCAGTGATCAGGCGCACGCTGAACCAACAGCGCCCCGATCGCGACGATTTCACTTTATAAATCAATAACCAAGCCAGTTTGAAAGTAAGGAATGCAGCTGTGAGGCTCTGCATCCAATTCTAACATTTGATCTACAAGAAACATTCCAAAATAAAATTCTCAGGTCGTTCCGTTCGTGCCTGTGAAATCATCGGAAGTGACCTAGGCGTTCCACTAGTGAAAGAAGAAAGAAGTGCTTTTATTAGTGCTAAATAGAGTAATCGGATCAGTGTGTATCTAAGTCCGTTAGTAATAACGTTGTTCAGTGCTCAGCCAGTCTCAGACTGAAAAGGTTTAGGACGAAGAGCCTAAAAGCTAGATTTACGTAGTTATTAAGGGCTTACTGTTTGATACATAATTCCTCAGTTGAGGCTCGATATACGATTAAGGATTGAAACAAGTGGATAACCTACAAAGTATTTTTAAGCTAATGACAAAATTTGTCTTCACAGTAAGATATTTCCTAATCTTCTAAATATTTCTAAATTTAAATAAATAAATATTACAAAAATATCATAACCAAGCATATACAAAATAATATACAACCAAAATTAAAACTGAAATTTTCAATAATTACGCAAAATTGTGTCACTTGTTTGCAAAATTAATAAGTAGATTTTATTAACTTATCATTATAATTCTATCAATGCCAATATAAAAGTTTTCACGCTTTTAAAGGCTTTAAATTTAAGCTCCCAAAGATTCAGTGTTTTTTTTTCAATCTTATATACTTGTTAAAAAAATTAATAATACAAGAAACAATAATATTATAATATAATGTAATATTATTAGGTTATCACCAGTTCACGTTCAGCATGCCCTGTGTCATATTCGAAAATTAGAACATTTTCGTTTTTCTGGCAAAAGAAATTATCAATTAACTGCAGAAAGAAAAGCTCAAAGAAGGAAAACCTAAGGGATGGAACGAACGCGCAAAACAAAAAATAATCTTGTGGAAAAAAGAAGCAAACATTGTTTTATGGCATCGTCATTCTGCAGTAATTAATTTAAAGAAACAGAAAGAAGCTCAGGCAATATGGAATATGATCGTCGGTATCAACGGAAATTAATAATCAGAATGCCCACAAAACCCGCAAAACGTTTACTTTTTCTTATAAAACTTCTTCCTTTCATTAAAATATTTAAAAGACTTCTTTTTAACTGCTTAATATTTTTGTAGGCATGATGTAAAGATTTTCGAATATTTACGAGTTATTCAAATTTAACATCATGTTTAATTACCGTGGCAATATTGTGTGCTTCTTTTCCACACACTAAAGCCAGTGTAACGCTGTATCATTTTACTGTTACTTTAAAGTGAGAATACCAACAGATGTCTTTTTTTATTTGGAAGAAATATCCAGTCAGACTGACCTAAAGCAGTGTTTGAAAACTGAACTTTATTTTCATTGTGATTCAAAGAACTTACAGTCACAGAAAAGCTTCGATTCCATTCCATCCATGGTCAAAAACAACCTTGCTACTATGTGATTAATAAAAATTTCACCTTTAGTAGGGCATGCTTTCTAAACAGTAAGTCATTGTGTATCCTTCCGATTTACTGAACGCTACTGTAAGAATGATAGCTGAGGTCCTTGTCGCAGAGTTGGCTTATTTTTCAGGTTTCACTTGGAAGTTTATGTTATTGAGTTTCAATATGATCATCAAAAGTAAACTACCCTCCATGGCGAAAATACGATAATATAGCCTCAAAATATCTTTACGGCGGTTGCATTCAACGATGTAAGAGAGGTAGAATTTCATTGTAACGGAATGTTATTTTTCCAAAACCAAGCGACAAAGTAAAACCTAATACACCAAGTAATTATGTTTAAGGTTCGAATTCCCAAGACGCGGGATTTCTCCGGAAAACTATTATCTTATTACTTATTACTTTCGCCGCGTTTTCAATTAATTGTAAAGACTACGATAAGTTTCCCAAAGTCAAACATCGATAGTAAACCGAACAAACGGCTGAGAAATGACGGATCGGTGAAAATTCCCCTTAGGACGTATCTTTGTTGCGGTGTGATGTTCCTAAAACCACCGACCCTATCTTTGAAATGTCATTCACTGATGAGTTTCGCTGTCGTTCGATTCGAAGCTAATAATGGGGTTATAGGATATTAACGAACAAGAGTTAAATAAAAGCTTTTTGTGCTTTGGTTCGTCCAAAATCGATTGTGCGAGATCAATCCTTGAACTAACTATTAAAAGCGTGTTTTTGGTTCGAACTGTATTAGGGAGATTTATTAGCTTTCATAATGAAATTTATTGATTTGCTTTTAGATTCGAGTAACGTTTATTTCCAATAAATCGAAGTAACCGTACTTAATGTCAGGTTCATAGTACATTCGTTAATTTTAATTCAAACAAAGTGCTGTGTGCACTAACTAATTATGGATAATTTAGAAATACGATTTGTAGGTACGTAAATTGATTATTTACACTAGCAACTTGGGAGTTTAATATTTGTCTATTGAAATTCGATTTTAAGGTAATTATTTTAGATGGCCATGTACCTAACAGGAATGTGATAGAAAATAATGACACAAAACACAATAGTATGCAGTATATATCACAGATAATTATAAAAACTGAAATGATATTGGCTGTTTTTGTTGGTGCAATGAATTAATAGAGTTCTGTATTAATGGAGAAACGAAATGTAACCTTTTAAGTAGACTATTGCTATTTTAGACAGAGTTCCGTGCCTCGTAGATTTACTGTTATCTCGAACGAGCCTTGCAGTTCGCCAATTTGTTGATATGCTGTTATCAAAAATTGAGACTCTCATAGCAAGCTATTTGCCTGGGACGCTGTTAGTCTGACACGGCCATGATGATTCCTTAATAGAGTTAGTTAAATCCGGGGGACCTTAGGGGAGGTCAGAGAGGCCTGTCTCCTGTTGCTTTGTGCCATGGGCTTGTTGGGTTTTATGTTATCCAAAACAACTAATATTACAACATATCAAAAAGCGTTATGTATCCACTATTCCAAATACTCCATTTTACATTTTTCAATATGTCTATTTTATTTCTCTCAATTCTGAACTTCTTATATCTCACCCTCCCATCTTTTGGTCATCTTTTGGCCAAGCCTTTATTCTCCCTGTTTGGCATAGATTTTCGTTCAGTTTCCATATACTTCCTTGAAAATGCGGTCTGCATAATTCTATTTCAATTGTATATTGGCAATTCCAAGATCTACCTAATTAGTCTTTGAAGCTTTTCATTTTCGTACACATAACAGGTTTGTGCTATTTTAAGATTTCTTTATAAATCCCCCATTCGACTTTGTTTGACTATCGTAGATAAATTTTGACTGACTACTACGCAACCCTTCGACTTCAAATTTTATTATTCATTTATTTATTGATCAAAACCTTGTAATACCATTAGGTCTCAAGGTGTACAATTGAAATATAAAATTAAAATAAAATCGTTTACAAATTAACATTAATTGTATATTCACCTATTCTTTCTTGGTCTTTGATATCTTCTTCTTCCCTCCAGTTCGTTTTCTGTTCCTTTAGGTTCTTCGCTACAGCGTTATCCCATGTTTTTACAGGTGTACCCCTTAGTCTTTTCTGCATTGTTCTTGTTTCCCATATTACTTTTGTTTGTTGGTTTTCTTTCATCCTTGTCATGTGTCCAAACTACCTAAGTTGATTTTTTTTATAGTTGTTAATAGTGGTTCTACTTTTAGTTGTCTCTTCACATCTATGTTTCTGACTCTATCCATTTTCGTAATTCCCATTACAGCTCTAAGATACTTCATTTCAACTGCTTGAAGTTTGCTACACATTCTTTTGGTTAGAACCCAACTTTCACTACCGTATATTAGCATAGGTCTAAATACCGTTTTATATACTGTTATTAAATTTTATTAAACAACTAGAAATACATCCAGCCCAGAATGGTTCCTCCATTTGTTGGTTTTGCAGTTCTCTTTTCTATAGTGTTTTGCCCTAAATAAATAATCTCCACAGCTCATATTTTCCTTTACTTTTGTGCTCCGTTTGACTCAGTTAGTTAGTATACAGTGTGTCCCCGGATTGAGTTCACTATAGGTATAATCGACAAAAAATTTGAGAATTTCATTTTCATGTTTTGGGATTCCGCCCTGCTTGACCTGAAAAGAGTTTTAAACAGATTTTTAGTTTTTTAAAAATTAAGACGGCCATGAAAAATACGAAAAAACTATTTTCCATTCAGGTAAAGTGCATTTTTGGTCAATAATATGGCAAAATGTTATTGAGAAAAGTTGTTCAGAATATGAAATTATGGCTTTGTGCAAAATTTCAAAAAGATCAGCAAAAAAAAACGTATGTTTCTAACATGGTATTTTATAAGAAAAAAAAATTAAATAACAATTAACAATTACTCTATTTGACTTCCTACAAGGTTTTGAATTTAATCTAAGATAATGACAATCAATTGTTTGCTTTACTACGACGCGATTTTTCGTTCATTAACACAAAAAGCGGATTTAATGAAAGTGAGCTGATCCTTTTGAAATTTTGTACAGAGCCATAATTTCATATCCTCTACAACTTTTTTCCATAAGATTTTGTCATATTATTGACCGAAACGGCACTTTACCTGAATAGAAAATAGATTTTCACATTTTTCATGGCTGTCTTAATTTTCAAAAAACTAAAAATCTGCTTAAAATTCTTTTCAGACTAAGCAGAGCGGAATCCCAAAACATGAAAATGAAATTCTAAAATTTTTTGTCGATTACACCTATAGTGAATTCAATCCGGGGACACACTGTATGTGTCTGTGCATAATTTATTTGTTCGGCTACCCTTTTACGTACTTATTTCATTAATCACATTCGCTTTCCTTTCGACGTTCTCTGCTATTGTTACCACCAACAAAGCTAAAGCGCAGATTTTTGATTCCTTATATTTATATTAATGCCTTATTTACTCCAACTGGCCCTTCTGATTATTAGGCAAAGAGCTCTATTGTACTCCTTTTTGCTGTAAGTGTTCTGTATGTTCGAGTGCATTCTGTGACTGAATAGTAGTGGCGGGAAAAACGTCCCTGTCCCTTTCTGTAGCTACTAACTATTTATTTCCCTTCCATTTTATATAAGCCTAAAGATTAATCATTATTTTAACTTAATCTTAAAATAGCTCCAATGACAATTACAAATGGCCACTGCTCTTTGTCGCTATATACACATTTTCTTTCTCAAAATGGGTCGAAAATTAGTGCATTTATTAAAATGTCCGCGTTTAAGTGCAGATAGGTGTAGCTTAAAATATAAATGTAAAGATCGGGCTTCAAAAAAAGGTGCAGAATGTTAGTGCCTTTCCAGGCAGTAAATAACGAAGCTGGCGAATTTCTTCAGCAGCTAAACCCCACAAATTGATTAAACAACGAAAAAGTCAATACCTAACTACAGAAATAGAAAATGACATAAAGCTACAAGTTAGTGAGCCTATCAATAGACATTAGTGGGCGACCAATTATTTTACGTTAATTATTTCTTTAAATCCCTAAAGGACTTAAAGCACAAGGGATTTGGCTGTTCTTTCTTTGATATGGACATTTTCAGTGAAAAACGAAGAAGATTTATGTCGATGTTTATTTTGAATTGTGCCGTTTGTAATAAAATTCATACACTTAAACTGAAAATCTTGAAAATACGGGAACGAACATTAATTATCTGCGGTTTCCGGTTGATGTCTATAGGTTTAGCATATTCTCAATTAAAAGAATTTGTTTTAACACGGACATGCCTACTCCATCAAGTACTACTTACGTAATATACCATGAAAAAGTTTCCGAATCTATGACCAGCTGCCACCGAGGCAATGAAAAACGCTGCTAAAAAAAAGAAACAAATAGCGAAGGATCTGGTAGGAAGCTTCAAAAGATGAAGGTACTTATATTCAGGCTTTCACCGTTGCTACGACACAAGAAATCAGTTAGGTACAATGTTCTAACATCGAAGATCTAAGATCTAACCTAAAGTCTAGCACCTGTAATTATCAAAGCAAGTCATACATTTTCATTTCCATCGTTTATCAAAGGTTTCTGTTGGCCTTTACAACACCGCAGTGTTTTAGTATACCCCTAACCTCAAAATTAAGGACCTTTCAAATCTTCAGATCGATGTTGCCAAATTTCCAAAACCTTTCTCTTGTAGCTTGTAGCCGATTAGCCCCTGACTAAGAACATTGTCACCTTTCACAGTGAGAATGTTACAAGCTGCTCCTATCATGTTACACACTAATTAGAACTCCCACGCAATAAATATTCAATAATTAATTACTTTTGCCCACCAGTTTTAAAAGTCACTAAACTCTCGAAAAAAGGAAGAGCATGATTAACCCTAATATACAGAATGTACCTAAACTGTGTAGCCACACTGAAACTATATATTCTTCAGATCTTCAGGCGAAAATATGATAATTTAACCCAACTTTCCTATACAGGAGGCTAATTTTGTGTTACGCAGTGTTACGACATTAACGATTATCAAATGTGTCGGTTGGTATGATAACTAGGATCACCGGCTTAACGTGCCCTCCGAAGCACGGAGAAGCATATGACCTTCTATAAATTTCGGGGTGATATCTCCAGTCTCGGGAATCGATCCCGAGATGCCTACGTGAGAGACTTTTACACATGACTATCCGCCACTCTAATACTTCAGTGACTTTATTAAAGAAGGGTTTCGCCTTTGGCTTGGTTGGCAAGTTGAGTTACCATCTTACCATGCCTTTCTTCTTCTTGCTGAAAGAGTTTCCTTCTGGCGTAGTTAACAGGTTTATTTACCGTGCCATCTTTTCCTTAAGAAAGTGTGCGAAACGTTGAATTCTTCTATCTCAACAATGACACGGTCCCAACCCAGAGGACGTTCTTTTAACACTGACACTGCATCTAGTTATCCGTTAGCCAATTTGGACTTATGTTTATCTGACTTTTTTATTTTGTCCCCTACTAATACCAGTGTTTTTTTTTACATCCTGTATAAATGCACATATGTATAGTAGAGATTTAATTGATCTAAGTCAAATAACCTAAAAACATGAAACCAAATTAAATACTGTATCTTCATTTATTTCAGGGAAATATTATCGAGCAATAAGTATTCTCCTCGTGTAAAATACATAGCAAGAAAACTAACTTAGGTTAATAATAAACCAGTGCAGCTTTAATCTAAATTTTAACGACCCACAATATGTGTAGGTACTTAAAATTCTTATCTCAGTAATTTAATATTCTAGCCCCATAACCACGACTTTTATATGCTTAAAATACGCAAGCTTAAATTTCTTCCACTTTACCTTATAACTATAAGAGATTAGATTTAAAGTTTTAATGTGAAAGTTGCAATTTTCTTGAGTGTTGAGATTTTTTACGTTCTGTTTGCACAAGAAAATTGGCATTCTAAAATTAACAAATTAAAACTTTGAAAGTTAATAAGTTAACAAGTTAAGCAATATTCAAAAACAAGCACAACAAACACATTTTTGCTGACTGTGGTGGTGTAAAGGAGCCTTATAAACCAAAATTATCAGATTCGATCCAGGCCAAGTTCAGATGAGATACTCGATTCGGAAAAACTTGAAACTTTTGAATATGAACCTCAGAACCTCGATAAATAAATAAACAAATACTACTTATATAAAAATAAAAATAAACTTATCTATCCTTAGCAAACTCCCTTTCCTTTTTACAAAACTATATTTTAATTGAAAACATACCCTGGCAAATATTTTGAAAATTGTTACTGTAGAAATAGTAGCAACAAAACCGCTTCTTAACTAAAATGTCAAACCTTGTGTCTGTGTAAATAAACTTATTTATAAACTAGAAATCTATAAATACCAAGAAACAATCCATTTTACTTCTATATTTATACCTGGAATAGGATTAAAATATAATATCGAAATAACAAAGTTCAGAGACGTTCACTAATTGAATATAATTTTCTAAATATATACCTTCTATTAAAACAGGAAACATTCCATTGAAATAAATACGAAAAGACACGCGAGATTAATTTATCATCAAACGATCTGAAAAGTTTTACGCCCTACTACAGAAAACTAAACTTTGAGATGGTAATTTGCAGGTCAATATTACGTAATTTAGTCAGTTTAAACCAATTAAAGCCAGTAATGAAAACTGAAAACTGTTAATTAATTTATTTTACTTTAGTAGAGCTTAATTAAATTGTTTGTATACCTTTGTTATTTATTTTAAAATTAAAACAAAGTATAAAACCTTTGTTATTTATTTTCAAATCAAATCAAAGTATAAAACATACATAATTAGCATTGATGTTTGTCGACTCTGAATTAATTTCAATTATTTGCAATCGAAGCTGCCATATTTAGTGATCAACGTTTCAGATCTGAAATCTGGCTTAAATCCAGAGCTCAGAATTAAATTTCTTACTTATAAAAGTTTCAAAAAGTCATATATATAAAAAAGCATTTCTTTAAATTAGAGGTAGAACGTTTGAATCTTGTATTCAGATTAATATGCAAGCGTATAACAATATTCAGTATAAGAGGTTAAGTAAGAGTAAATAGATTGGCAATAAAACAAAAAGAAACATGTAAGCATAGTAAAAAATATTTTTAAAACATTTTTATTAATTATGAAAATTCTATGTATATAGAGAAAAATATTACCTGCATAAGGATTTGAACCACTAACCTTCCCTTTACGCCCTCCACCATCTGAGCTGCACAGTCAAATCACAATGTGGTACTAGAAATTTTCTAAATTAATTCAAATCCGTTAAAATACTTCCCGAATGAAAAGCCATTAAAAATGTAATCTCTGAAATATCAGAGAAACATACAGTGTGTCTCACTTTAGACGGCACCACCCCAGTATTTTTTTTACATATTATCGATTAAAGAATTTTCTTTTTTCTGGTTCTACCCCTCACTAAATTGTACTTTTAGGGTATGTTACTTTCCCTTCAAGGTAAAATGCTAGTCTACTAGGATTTAAAATAAACAGCAAAATTGAAGAAGTCGCATTAGGGATTTTTTTTATCAAAAAATCTTGTTAATAAAAGTTGTTCAGAATCGTTCAAATAAGCTAAATCCGAAATTTCATTAAAAACAAAAAATTTTACAAATCCAAAAAAGTCTAGAAAATTCGAATAATAATCTCACAAGTTTGCCATGATTTTTTATTTTATTCTTTTAATTCAATACAATAACAAAAAACGATGTTAAACGATACTAAATTACTACTGCCGTTATTACTTAATCTATGAATAAATAAATTAACAGAATTTTGCCAAAACGGCTTCCTTTTCGCGTTGCCAATTTTGAACATTGAAGGCTTCGCACGAGTTGAGGAATCATCTGGTGGCCTTTTCACTATAAGAATTTCGCCTTATTATTGTCCAAGGAATAAAGTTACGGAGAGCTTGCACGCGAATTTTTACACACCCTGTATAATTTTAGATAAACTCAAAGTAGCTGTGCCAAGGATTGTGGTCGTGGTTCAGCGTGCATCTGACCACTGAGATTAAGACTGGCCGGGTTCGATTCCCAGGGCCACACATACACCGAGAAAACACCCAACTGCTTCCCTCGAAAACAATGACAAACCACCAAAGCAGAAATGCGAGCACTTCCATGGTTCTGAGCCCATTTAAAGCTGTAGATCCCCTATGTATGTAGTTTATTATAGTTATTTTTAAAAATAACAAAGTTATAGGCCTGGGGAGTCATGTCTGAGACACACTGTATAAAGCGCGGGGCTGTCCAAAGCGCGGGGCCGGGTTCCGGGGAACGTGCTGAACCCGCCTCGCGCAGGCGATGCGTTTTTGTTTATTATTTCATAATAACTTATTATTTTATATTTGTTTTATACTTTTATAGTATGTTTGTATACCTATTAATTACTAAAATTAAAATTAATAATGTATACCTAGCATTAGCCTTACTTACAATATTTTAGTGTGCCGTCAAACTTAAAAATATTTAAAAGTGTTCCGCGAGAAAAAAAAGATTGAGAAACACTGCCTCTAAGGGTTAGCTCTAACCCAATAAATAATCAAATAACAAACAAGAACAACAATAATTATTATAAAAATAAAAAAAAATGCCTTTCCTAGTTTTGATCAGAGTTGCTTTTCAAATTTGACATTAATAAATCCTACACTTTGTTTACCTATTCGCTTTTATTACTGCACAGCTTTTGTTGAGTGTTGTGAATAAAATCATTTTCAAAAGCCCAAGCAATTATAACGCGAAAATAACCGGAGTGCTAATTACGTGAACCGATAAACAGATCACATAACCAGATTGCGCTTAATTATACGAGTGAGTATAGCTACATATATCTAACATCAAACACCAACAGCTCGAGGTATTCCAGGCCACAAAACGTTGATGAATTCGAGCATGCCAACCAATATTTTACAGAATCGTACGACGAATTATTCTCAAGCTTTTCGAACCTTTTTTTCGATATAGCACGGAAACGAAAAGAAAAACATGCACTGTTATAACATCACAATAAACCTAATCATATTACAACATGAAAAGGGATCTCAAACACGACGGGGTATTCAGTAAGTTTTATAGGGAAGTAAAATGAAGGCACGAAGATTAAAGGAGCAACTTTATTAATTTTTAGGGGCTCGAGAGCATCTTTTCTATAAAAGAACTTTTGTACTGGGCACCGAAATGTAACAAAGTGGATATAAAAGGAAAAGGGAAAGGATAATCCAATATTCTGTAAAACTTTTTAGATTGAAATATTAAGTAATAAGTTTACATTTTGTTCGTTTGTAATAATGTAAGGGGATGGTAACCATTTTTTTTTTAATATTTATATTAATGCGTGGTATTTATACTTATAAAAACCCATTGGATTGACTAGTGCGTCCTCGGGAAGAAGCAGAGGGCCCTTTCGGATTATCGTTGTTTAATACTCTCAGCATATATAAAGGCTAAAGTAAATGCCGGACTAACAACCTCCCAGGTAAAAATTCGGCTATTAGAGCCTTCGCCTTAGCATAACAAATGTGTTGAATGTGAATCTATGACACCTCAAGCTCTTTATAAAGCAAATAAATCTAAAATACAAAATTAATTAATGCGCAATTTCACTATAAGTTTATAAAAATACGTAAGGACTGCTCCCTTATGCAAAGCTTAAAAATCTATTAGAAAGTCGATCAACACTCACTTCTCCAGATTTTAGCAATCCTAGCTAAAGCGTATCTGAGGCAAAAAAATCCATAAGAACATATCTGCGAAAGTAAAACCTAGTAATTATTGTATCAACAAAAATAGAGTTACTACAGTAATTTAATAAAAAACGTTACTTTTAGAACGATCGAAATGGCTTGTAAACTATTACAAGCCGCGATTAAAACACATCACTGCCCAGGGTGTCTGAAAATACACGGCAATCCATTATTTCCTGAAGTTATAAATATTTTTAGAACTCTGAGGGTCACGATAAATGTTGGGTTTTAAGATAGAAAGGTTTAAAGCGAACAGTCTCGAACAACAAGTAAATTTTTTATCTGTACGGTTTTACGGCTTCGTAAATTCTAATTCTTCAAACGTAACTTCGAAAGTAGTTTCGGTAGATAAACAAATTCCAACCAAACTTTAAGGTTACTGAAAGGCCTGAAGGGATTAGTTTATTCGTTTTTCTGTTGTTTTTTAATTAACCTTTTCAAATCGAAACCAAACTGCTTAATTAGAGAATTTATAGATTCTTGGTTAACCTCGAGTAAAATTTATGCAACTTTGTAAGTTTTATTGGTTAGAAAGAAGCTTGAGTTTCGCTGGATTTTAGTTTAAAGGTTGGAATATTCTAAAAATTTCCGGCCAGTAATGTTGCAAGTCGATAAGTGTTGCTGTCTTATTTCTTATAATTTCTCATAGTTAGATATTTTCGCCTCTGATTCTTTTGCAGCCTGTATTTATTTTATCTTCTTATATTAACAAGTCGCTTATTTTAAGAAGTCAACAGCAAAACAAAAATGTAAACGCTTACGAAAAATGTTCACAACTAAAATAAACCGAAACGCTAATTAAGTGCTGATGCTATTCTAAATAACCCAGAAAACAAATTGTGAAATAGATAAACGATTAAGAAATACAGGATGTAGTTTTAGTTTGTGCTTTATTTCGAAAATAAATACAAAGCTGATTTTTAAATAATTTTATTATTTCTACATGCCATATTCTTTTAAACTCGTTTATTAGAAAAGTATAGCGTATAAGTGCACTCCTCTCTGCATTTTAAATGAGGCAAACCTTTTTCTTTAATACAACGAGCTAAGTGAAATATTGAAATTGATTGCAGCGCGAGGTATGCGAGGGGGCTACGGGGTCCATCTTACTCGAATTATTTTTATAAAGGCGTATTTATTATATATTATTATATATTTATTATATATTATTGAATTGTGGGGAAACTCTGCGGAATCTGATATAATCTTTAAAACACAAAAGCGGGCCATAAGAATAATGTATAATATGAATAAACGTGACTCTTGTAAACAAAAATTCATTGAGGCCAAGATTTTAACAATGACTAACTTATACATTTTGAAAGTCACGCAACACATTTACAGGAACTTGCACTCCTTAAATAAACATCAAGATTTACATCACTATAACACACGGAATAAAACAAACATCGTTCTGCCAAAATTTAAATACACACATAGCCAAAATGGTCCTCTATACAGTGGCATAAAATTATTTCAAAAACTTCCATCTCCCATTACAGAAGCTCCAACGCTAAACAACTTCACCTCAAAACTCAAAAAAATGTTACTTACTATGCCTTGTTATAATTTGCAAGAATTCCTTACAGTCGTCAGCAATATAAATTAACATGTATTGACTAAGAAAGCGAATGCGTTTCCCATACGCCCGAAATCGGGCTCAGGCATGCACATGATGTCCATATTTATGTTGGTTTATTTGTATTTGTACCTGATGTACACATGTATGTATATGCTTGTTCTTTTGGGAAATAAATTTATTATTATTATTATTATTATTATATTTACAAAAGCACATTCGATCAACTTACCAAGTTAGATTAATGCCTAGCCTCGATCAGGTCTCGTAAACACCCAAAGCTTAATACAAACATTACTGCTCACATCATCCAGATTATATAACACAGATAGCAGCGATACATGAAGACAAAACATGCACACATTACTACATTTAGCAGTATAGGTTCGAATAGTGTTACATACAGGGGGGAGGGAGTCCCCGTGTGTAATCCCACGTTGCATCTAATAGAAAAACCGTCGGGGATGTTGGGAAGTGGCGAGTGTTCGGTACCGTCAGCTAGTTGTAAATCTGAAAGCAGGCTGAGATGTGCCACAAGCCAACTATGGTAGAACATAGCCAACCAATGAGAGATCCACCCATGATGATGTTCCGTCCATCCTAGATGACCAGTAGGTCTAAGTAGCCCAACAAAGAATATGCGGAGGCGGCCATATCTGACCATCCCGAGGGGCATAGCCCGGGCGTCACTGCCATAGGTAGGCCGAGGATCTTTATAACTACGCCTAGTTATCAAATTCCCAAGCAGATAACCGGTTATATTCGGATTCCAGAGCCTCATGCTCTGATGAAAAATATGCCCCAACAAACATCGGAGCTTGTCCAACACAAGAATAACAATAATATCATCTTTACGTTACTAGTTACATAGAAATACATCTCCAACCAATGCACCACTATTTCACATTAAACACAAATACACTTGGTCCTTTCATTATCACATCTGTAAGCTAACGCGTCCCGCGATCGACTACCCCTCAGACTCTAAAGATCGGAACTCTCAACTAATTGCCCTACTTTTAAAAACCTTAACTGGGGTACGTTTTGAAATATATGTCGTTTCAGAAGAAACGGTACAATATGATATGCATTAAAATGAGATAACAAAACGTCTTCCGAATTGGGACCATGTCATTGTTGAAACAGCCGAACTCAATGTTTGGCCACTTTTTTACCAACTAACAACTTGAATCGCGACACTGGTTTTCATTTATCATTTATCAGACAAATGAAAGTCTGCCATGCTACTGGCTCTGCCTCCTCCACTTCTGACTAATCGTCGTCTTCCTCCTATACGCTTCACCGGTTACAGCCGGTATAAAGTCACTAACTCGCCTCTGGCTTGGTTGACAAGTAGAGTTATCGTGCTTTTTTAGTACTCCCCGTTCCTCCTGATGAAGCCTCTTAAAAATACACCGTTTCAGGGCGCTTTTGTCATCGCATTTTTCTGTCTAAGCACTTTTCATCTTAAATATAATAAAGTGTTTAAAGAATCTGAATTCATACCAATCGAGGTATAAGACCGTCGCCCTTTATGCACTGCTGTAGTTTACTTACTTGCTTATTCTCCTTGTTATGTTATTAACATGTTTTACTGCAATAGTTAAGCCTGCTCTTCAGATGTCAAGGTCCATGAATCTTTCTACATTTTTTGTGGTTTTCCTCTGGTTGTTGTTCCGCCAGGGATATTATTTTTGCATACTTTCGCAATTCTGTCGGTATACATTCTTTGAACGCGGACATATTTCATTTTCTTCTTCTTTTTCTATTCTTATTTGTTGATTGTTTACTCAGTCAATCAATCTTCTGTTCTTCTCCCTGTTATATACCTCACTCAGTATTTTCATTTCGTTTGTCCTTATAATTTGATTTGTTTTTGTATATCTGCTCTCGTTTCAATATGTTACGCTAGTATTGCTCACTTCCTCTGGCGATTTGGTGAAGAGGTTTCCTTCAGAAGTTCTGTTTCAGTGAACTTTACTTTTGTAATGTGATGAAGAGATTATCTTCAGAAACTGACTTCAACCACCTTTATCTAAAAAGCTTAAGACCAAGGATGGAGGACCGGCAACCGTGAATTCGGGGTGTTCTTCCCCTAGATTGATTGCTTGCCACAGTTGCTTGTTTGGTTATTCCACCTTCGTGTTATTGAACTAAAAGCCGTTGGCCGGTTTTCACCTGTAACCCCAGGCGAGAACCCTCACAGGGTGCTATCATAAGGGCCAGATGAACCCTGTTTTTTAACGAGGTGTTACTCCTTGATCCTTCTTCCTTTCACATCCTGGCTTGGGCAGACAACGGCCGAGTTAGGCAATAAATAAATTAGTTTAAAACAAAGAAAGGAAAAGCAAAAGAAAAATTAAAACTGCATAAAATGCATTTTTCGGCAAATAAATAACCAGTATTGGTATTGAACCTCTTGAACCTTTACGTGTCGAGACTGGATTACGTGATTGGTGCGCCGTTATCCTTTGTTGTTTTTTAGTAATGGGCCAAAAATCATTGGCCATTTAAAACCATCGAAGAGAAGCTCGTTGGCGCACTGAGCTCCTAGCTGTGAGTTTTGGGTTCGAATCTCACGCAGTGGTAAGGATTTTTACAAAGCCACTGGAGATAGATATTTGAGCAAGTGAAGCCATTCAATCGTTTGGTTACAATTAACGATTCAGTCTGCGGAGTGGTCGACTTTAGATAGTAATAAAACACATACACTATACATATATGGTCAAACTCTACAGAAGGCAGCAACGAGAAACCACTGCGGAGAACACATTTCCCTGGCGTAAGGGGGATATAATAAAATTCACCAAGCCAACTCGTTTAAAAATGTTACTTTGATCCTCATCGCCGACGTCCTGAAAAGGATGTGGCATTAAGAAGAAGAAGAAGAAAACCATCGAAAATGGTCCACCCTGTAGATTTTACTGTTTTAAATATTAAACTTAAATAAGGCCAGCATCCACCAAAATTCAATAAATTAACATTGAAATGTAGTTATAATGCTTCCATTCAGTAATGCAAGAGCATTTACAAGGAATTGTCTTTCTCGAAAGCCTGGCCTGCTAGAGATTAAGTTTTTGTTGATCGCAAGATACATCTTGTCAGTTCTTGAGTTTAATCAACTGAAAACCCCGGGGATGTTTCTATTTGTTTCAAGTTTCAAGCCAATTACTTATCGGGAAATCCGACAATTGTCAGTTTGTAAAGAACGGAAATAAAATAAATCGGCCATATATTTTCAACCCGTCCGTGTAAAGCCTAACTGAAAACGCGGCAAAAAATGTATAAGGGTAGTTTTCTAAATGTCAAGAAACTCATAAAATATTTACTACTGTAATATTTTCCCGCTGGTGGATTTAAATGCGAACCGTTTTTCTGTATAAACTCAGCAATACATCTGACTAATCCCGAAACATATCTTCTGCTACATCTATCGAAATACCACCAGCGTGCTTCGCATTTCATGCTTGTTCAATTTCGTCTCATATTCGAAACTGAAAAAAGCCCGAAGGTAGCAGATGTTTCTTTATAAACAAGGAAATGCTTCGGCTTGTTGGGATGAATAATTTGAGTGAAGACTTTTCGAACTTGTGTTTTCAAATTTTAAATGGCGGTTAACATACAGGAATATTACTTTATTTATAAATAAGTTAACGGTTGAATCACTCTGGTATTTGCATGATGATTTACTGAGATGATCGTAAAAGTCCCATAAATTGAAAGAATTGGCATTTCGGAATACTTTAAGAAAACCCTTGAAATATTTCGAAATGTTTTCGTTCTTGCAATCCTACAGCTCAATCGGTTTACCGTTAGCAATTAATTAACAGATTTCGCCATTAATTGTAATTTTCTTGTTAGCTTTTACTAGTCACAAGTGATCTGTCTGAATCAATTCATCTCGTGACAGCTTGTTTCGGACCAAACGATTGTGGTCGTTTCTAAATTACTAAAGTAGCATTTAATTAAATCGTCTTAACGGACGGCATGAATTATTGTTTATGGCAGTAAACTAATGTTAACTTCGTCAAGTATGATCCACACCTCCGCGGATGTATTAACAGGCAACTGTTCATAAATTATGAGTTGGAAAGTAGACTAAATATTCATGTTTCTTAGTGGTTGCAGGTTTTGATACTTTGCTGAAACTTCATATCCTATTATTATTATTAATTACGTTTTCAAAGGCACTAGTTAGTACTAGATGTGAAATTTTGAGATGATCGCATGGTAGAATTTTATACATTGTTATTAATATTGTGATCGTCGTAAAGACGTAGAAAACGTATATAAATTCTTCATTTATGTAAAGTTCTGTTTCTTTTATAATTCTGTTAATTTATTTATTTATTAATATCAACAATCTTAATTTTTTTAAAAGTTGTTTAACTCTTTATGGTATTATCGTAAAAAAGTGCTATTTTAAATGATTGAAACCAATTTGAATTTGACGCCATACTAATTTACTGTTATCTGTTATGTTGGCAATATACAATAATACAATTCGTTTGACGTGCTCTATCAGTGGGGTCTTGAATATGGAAGGTTAATAATATATTACTAATTTTGGTTATTATTTATTTTTATATTGTATCAGAAGACAAAATAAACAAAATACGAAAATCTTCACTAAAATTAGCGAGTTGCGCCTGTTATTTAACAACTGCGGCGCCAAATTCAAATTGTCCTCTATGATTAAAAATCAAGCTGTATATTATCTATCGCACAGCACCTTTTATTGCAATTGGAGGTTAAATGTTTAGGAAAAGATACTGCATCCTTTCAAACGCCTGTTTTGATTTGATTAATTTATTGATATTTGAAAACTATATAACAAAAGTAATGAAACAGTTTGAACTTTTGAAGGTATCATTAGAGGGAGTTTGAAGCAATTAGAAACATTCTGAAGTTGAAGCAATCCGAGGGGGGGACATTCCAAGACCATATATGGAAGTTTAGGACAGTTTAAGGAAATAAACGATAGTCTGTGGCAATTCTCCGTTTTTTTGAAGCAGTATGTTCGATATTTCACAAAAGCAATCATGTCCAAGCAAGTTTTCTTTCAATCTGTTAATAACTACTAATAGGGCCATACAATTGATGGTAATATGGCATGTGCACCTTATAAGATACTAGTTAAGATGTTGTTATTTAATTTATTACATTAAAGCGTGTTGTGACTTAAAATCTCAAATTCTTCTATATGGTAACTCTAGCGAGGTTGTGATTTTTAATCTTTTAACTAGTTTATTCAACGCTGTCCAAGAGACTTAATGCTACTGGATTTTGGCACTACAGAACCACTTGACCGACTGACAGCACTTCAAGATCACTGTAGATGTTTGTTAGTTACAAAGAATGGGGCATCGGTTAATGTACGAAGTGTCTTTCATTGGAACTTCTCGATAATGACAATGTTGGAATTTAGTGCTGTTCCCCAAAGCTCCATCCCGCAAGACTAACACGGTTTGGAGATTACGTTGTACAGTAACAGTTTATTATGGAGTGATAGTTGTGACTTTCTCCCTAAGAGCCTATAGTAGTTTTGGAATATTGTCCCAAGTTGCTTTCTTTTGTTCCATATATGTGCCTTCCAAGTGAGCCTTTGGTCAAGTTGCATGCCTAAATATTTTAAGTAGTTGTTGGTATTATTTTATCATTCAACGTTACTTGTGGCGATACCCCTAGACATTTTGTGAATACTATGTGGTTAGATTTTGCCTCCTTGATTTTGTTGCGCCATTTTGTGCCCCTTGTTCTACTTCATTTAAGTTACGTTGCCATGATGGAACATTTAAATATTTTTGGCAAGAACGGCTGTGTTGTCTGCGAATGTAGAGGTAGTTACGTTTACGTTGGATGGTAGGTATGCCCCTGAAACGTAAGTATAAAATCGGCCTAAGAATAATCCTTGGGGAACTCCTCATTTTATTGGGTTAATTTCATTTGGAAACTAAAAGCAGCAAGGTCATAAATTCACGGAAAGAAGTGAAATCACAAAGTCCCTTTAGAAATTAGTTTCGCCGCCTAGTAGGGAACCAAACCGACACGCGCTTTACAGTAAAATATCAAATTACATAAGAATTTAAAAGAGACCCTAATATTAGAATTTTAACTCAACTATGAAATTTATTAGTTTTCTGGACAAGTACCAAATGCAAAACCGTGAGAACATTTATTTTCCACCCCTTCTGTATCGGATTTTTAGTATAAATCTTAACATTGGATCCAGTCTTCACTATTCAGTTACGCTGTATAGTGGTCTGGAATTTCAATAGTACGCTGATCGAGTTATCTACCTATCTACTTACTGTAAAGTATACAGTTAGTTGTATTTCACTTTGTTGCTTTGCATTGACTGGTAGAAATCCTTCATATTACGTACACCGAGGCAAAGCATTGCTTTTCGACGGTAGGCGTTTTCGCCATAGGATTACATTAAACAGGTATCTTAGCATAGTTATGTCCTTGTGTGACAATTCTTTCATTATCTGCGCCGTGATTAGATCAAATCCAGGTGATTGTTTCGGATTTAAATCATTTTCAATAATATTTTTAACTTCGTTATTTGTTCTCTAGACTGTTGTGTCGTTTGAAGGAATTTATGAATATGTTAATCTTCCCTTTCATCTGATGTTGGCAACGGTTGGTTGGGACACTTTTTTCAGATTCCGCAAATGTTTCTGCATTTTCCTTGCCTGTTCTAGTCCAACTTCTATTTCGTTTCCTGATAAGTGGTATTTATTTTAGTTTTTTGTTGCCTTCCACAAGGCGTAATCTGAGTCCATGGTTGGTGTTAGATTTTCTAAATACTCTTGTTCTCGAGTTTCGCTAAATATTCTTTTAACTATCTCGCCGATCGGTTGTAGTTTGCTTTATCTGTAGGGTGCCTAGTATTTTGCCATATCTTTCGCAGGCGTCTTTTTTTCTATTATTTTACTACGGATATTGTATGGGCAGTTGATTTTGTTTTGCTTTTGTATTGTGGTCAATGTTGCTTCCCAAGCAGCTTCTTGGATCAGGGTTGTAAAATTTTGTAGTTGTAGTTCCAAGTCATTGCCTATATTTAAATGAAGGTTTATTTTCTCAACAATTATTTCTCTGAAAATTATTAAAAAAATTTTTTCTTCGATGGAATCTTAACTAGAAGTGACTAATTTTGAAAATTTAGTGTAATAAATAATTTTTGAATAAAAGAGTTTCAAAATTTCCATTTCAAAATGTTAATTATTCAATCAGTCAGATGCAAGAATATAATATACAAATATATAGACATATGTATATTTTCAACTGAAAAAACCAATACCTTTATAAGAATATCTAAACACGCACAAGAAATCGACCTCTTGTATCACAGGTAGAGGAATTCAAGGTCAAACTCCAGATGTTTCACCATGATTTTCGTAGTGAACGCGTGTGTTTTGAGGTTATTAATCTGTTAAAGGAAGTTCTTGGTTTGTATTGAAAATAATTGGATTATATTTGCTTTTAACTTTGTTTATGCATTTTGAAGAATCGAATTATTATTCTTATTATTATGTTACATTTATATTACATTATTACAGTTATGAGGATACATTTACATGCTGTAAAATCATATTTTTTTGTAATTGTGATCATTACAGCAAACTCGCTTGCGTTGCATATAAGTTAAAAAATGTTTCCCGTTTAATAAATAATTACTCAATCTTAACTAAATTTTGTTTGCTTATTTGAGACATATTTATTTAACGATTCTAAAAATTTTAGCCCTTTAAGTGTAACACTTTTAATTCTACAGTACTTTTTTCAATGGATTTTCCGCGCGTCAAGCTCGTCGTTTCAAATTTGGAATTCAATTCTTGCATCCGAATGATTGAACAATTAACGTTTTTCAATGGAAATTTTGAAACTTTTTAATTCAAAAATTAATTTTTAGACTAAATTTTCAAAATTAGTCACTTAGTTAAAATTTCATCGAAAAAAAATTGTCAATTTTTTTTTAAAGTTACCTACTTAAAAAATATAAATAATTGATAGCGGCAGCTGGAATGTTTCTGATTTTGAATAATTTAGTATAACAAACATTTAAAAAAAAATCATCAAAATCGGTTCTGTTTTTGCGGGTTTAGAGTTTTGACGATTTTTCCGCTTTATTGGCTCGACTATATATTCAGTTACCAGTAGCCTCGTTTTAAATATGCGGGTAATGATAAGGTCAAGGACTAATTTATTAAAGGAAAGTGTCATGCAATTATGTATAGTGCTGTATGTACTATGAACTTTGAGATTTCTTTGCATTGATGTTAATTAGAACGCTACATAGGCTTTATGGTCGTTGAACTGAAATTTAATACACATTTAAACCAACACTTTTGAGTGTTAGAACATTAACACCCTTAACTACAAATGTCTAACGTTTATTTATGTTACATTTTCAAAAATTGCTTAGTATTAAGAGAATTAATTTGGAATTTAGAATTGCTTAAAATATATAGAATAGGTAGGTAGTTATTTCCAGTTTTAATTTCGGTCTATTTTCATTATATTCCTCTTTTAGGGCTTCTTTTTGTTCTGTGGTTTATTTACTGCTTTTATTGCTTCCAGTTTTTTTTTCCTTTTTGCTAGGAGGCATTTCCTTCTTATATCAGCAATGGTTTCATTCCACCAATATGCTCCCATTTTCTTTTTACTCTTCCCTTTTTGTCTGAGAGTCGAGTCGAGTCAGAGAGTCGATCTCAAAATTGGCATGCACAATGCACAATCTTCAATGAAAAAAGAATAATTATTGAATGATAAAAACTGTTACAAACAAACAGTGGGAAACTAGGGAAATGAAGAAAAAATACTTCTACCTTTTATAAAAAACAGCAATAATGCAAACTGAAGTATCAGCAACATTTAAACTTCAGAATTAACAATAAACACTTCAGAGTGTTTACGAATATGACAGCCGATATAATTGCATAAAATAAGCCTATAAATGTATTAACATGAAATTGGGAATTTATGGTTATTAACCAAACTTTTTCTGTGATAGATTAGAATACATCTGGTAACAAACAATCGCTCTATGCAAACAGAAAAATTTAAATATCTTGAATTTTTAGTTTTTTCTAAGCTCGATTTGGCTCAGCGCGGTTACCGAGCTTCGAGCATTTACGAGCTTTGAACCTTTACCGAGGAACACGAGGAAGGATAAGATATGAGTATTCTCAACCAAGTTCTTAAATTTAATTGAATATTCAGCATTTATCGAACTATACCGAGTTTCGAAATTTGATTGAACTTCGAGCCTGTAACGAGCTCCGAGCTTTAGCAATTTACAAAAACGCTCGGGCCAACTCGGTTCAATAAATCTTAGGCTGGATCTCGCTCAAGCTGAGCCAAGTTCAAGCTTCGAGGTTTCGTTTCCACCTCTAACTTAAATGACAAATAATATGTTCAAATTTCAAAGTTCACAGTCTTATGTCAGACATATAACTTAGAAGAATAAAGTCAACGTCAAAGATAAATGTTTTAACAAATCAAAAATAAAAATTTATAGCCATTATGCTAGATTTTTTCTCGTCCTGTATGTAAATTCAGTTGTTATTATTAAAAGACTTGATTTGTTGTTATTAAAAAACTTACTTTAGCAGGCAACTGTATTTATAACCAGTTCCTTTTATCCCAATTATGTTGTATTGTTTTACACAAGTAATGTACAGTTCATAGTGGTAGGTACTATTTGATTTCTCCATTTGTTCAAATTGGGAACAATCGCGGCCCCAGTATTGCCCTCCTGAGGAACACCACACCTCGTATATCATCATAAATCATAACAGTTGCTTTAAAGTAACAGGTGTTCCATTTTGATTGTTTACAACGTGCTAAGTTATACTGTGTATTTTACAATATTTGCACAGTCTGTCAAGTATTTCAAAAACAGTTGGACAGTTTACATAAAGGTGGCTGCGAAATCTGTTAAGCTCGAGCGCTACTTTTCAAAAAATTATGCTTAAATTGTTAAACTCAAGATGTTACCAACATCATAAAATTTGAAAAAGTCTGAAGTATTTATTCATTGAATAAATAACGCAGAAATAGGTCTCACTTTTGCAAGAATTAAATACCTTAAAAAAACCTTAATCGAAATTGTTACTCATAGTATAGCAGATGTCTTATAAAGAAAAAATCATTGTACCACCATATAAGCAAAAAATTTAGATCAAATATTGCATTCAAAAAATGTACACACTAAGGATTTCAAGGTTGTCACTGTGCGTGTGGAAATACAGGAAATCTAAGCAAACGAACGCTCCCTGAATGTCTGATTGTTGTATTAATATTTATAAGTTTATCTTTTATTCCTCCCTTCAAAAACCAAGGTCGTTATTTTTCCTTTACTTTTTTTGAATTGAAATATAACACAGTTAGAATCTTCACAAATCCATTGATACATTAAAAGTATTTCTTCAGAGTAGGCTTCTAAAATAGTCAACTGAGCTTGCAGGATTTAACTACTTTTGTGGTAAAAATTACTTAATTGTCTACGTAACTGTAAATAAATGAATGAACGAATAAATAATTAAAATAATTGCGTACGAGTTAATTAAGGAGTAGTAATTTAGTTTTAGGCTTCATCATTCGGGCGTACAATTAATGTTAAAAATATCACTCAGTTAAATTATTCAAAATGTTTACGAAATGCAAAGCTGGAAAAAATTGATTTTATTTCACGAATTTAAAAAAAAAACACGAAACGTTACTAAAAATAAACACTAAACTCGTGTAGGACGTGCGACACAGAATTTTTACGTTAAGGATACGAGAATGCGAACGTCTTCCTGAATTATGTCAGCATAGTTTCACGAATATTTTGGTGCGTCATAGTGATTTTACGTAACAGATTTTATTTTCATTTTGTAATCGTTGATAGATAGTTTATGGGCGGGTTGCACAAACAGTTTCCTCAGTTATTAATTCGTTAAAATTAATAAAATCAAATCAAAATTCGAATTCATGTGACAAATAAAACATTAATAAACAAAAAACAATGTTCTTTATCAACTTTGATCATTAATTTAACAAGAATTTTGTATAACCCATCCTAAATCGATGAAGTATGAACGTGGGTTTACCAAGGATAATTATTTAAAATTACTTTGTTTAATTAATAAATTGTCGGTTTATAGATATTATGTGCATTTAAGGATTTAGAAATAAATAATTTGGCAAGGGTTTATATAGTTTGCTAATAAAACGTATGTTAAACCTGCTTCGGCATGAAAATGGAAAAAGTAAATTCGCAAACAGTTTTCGTAATGGCCTTTGTACGTATACCTACATTTATATTTTTGACTATTTTCGAACTGTGGAAAAAGCCGCGACATGCTTCATCCTTCCTTAAAATAAACAGCAGTGTGTTAATTAAATCCGCTGGTCAATACACAAAATTTAATTTGGTGTGTTTTTTTGATTCAATGTTCTTTTTGCATTTAAAGACAGATTTATGTGATTGAGGCACTAAAAAATTTAATTTGTGATACTTATATCAAGCCCAAAATTTAAATCGTCGCTCAGGCCGAAAATGCAATACATAATTATTATCTCCGGTGATATTATGTACTCGTATAATAATTTATGTCAAATATTACGAATTTTTCTAACCGCAGTCAACCAACGTGTTAACACATCATACTCATAAATATACTAAAGCAACATAGAAATTTCCACAGCAGGCAAAAAATTAACGTAAATTAGATAAAAAGTTTACTGCTGGAGAACATGTCAAGCGGAGAAATTAATTTTTAATTTTGCTTGTGTAGTACAACGACCATTAATTCATCTTCAGTGTAGAAAGCCCGACAGGCTGGACGTATTAATTCATATCCTAATTTGAATCCAATTAGTCAATTAATAGCTAGTTAGTGAGTTCGTCAGTCGTCAGTGTATGACCCTTCAGAGAATAACACGCTGGTTGGTTTGTTGCTAATGAGGAAATGATATGCTGCGTTTTCCGAATTCATTTAACTTTTTACGCTTTTTTTTTCTGGTGATTGTGAATTAATGTTGCAATCGGTACGTTCTATAATGTATGTATTTTATTTATACGTTATTTGCTTCACATTTGTGATTTATTAAATATTTAATTTCTAATGTGTTTTTAAATTTTTCGACCATTAGTTATTTTGGCTGTGGAGCCATTCGTTTTCCACCCTTTCCTTTCCTTTCGGTGGGCGTTAAATCGCTGTTTATTTTCTAATGTGTTAAAAAATATCTTTGGCGATCGCTGAACTACTTGACCAGTCGAAATTGTGGTCCCTAAACCCGTGCAAAATCCTCGCTTTACTAGATTTTTACATGTAACGTGGAAATACATATTAACGCTCCAACTGAAGATGAACCACAAAAGAATATAGTAACAAAATATGATGGAAATATATCTATAGAAAAAACAAAAGTAGGTACAGTTAAAGATGCAATCAAAACTAAAACATTATGTGACAGACCTTTAAAGCAAGTTGCTCATTTCAGCTATCTTAGGTGCGATGTTACTTAGGGATACAGGTACAAGATCAACGTATGTAGGTATATTGTAACGAAGCGCTTTTTGCATTATTGATGGTTAAGGTCTCTGGTATAACTTAGTTACAAACATTATTTAACTGTTCAACAAACGTGATCCAAATATTTAACAAGTCTTAGGTCTGATTGACTTAACCCGATGTACAAAAACATTAGCATTAAGTTATAATAATAAACACTAACTTACATGAACATCTTTAAGAAGCACACATCTTGGTAACAATCGTTGGAAAGTATATGTAAACCAACCCTTGGCTTATGGCCAGGGTTGGTCCTGTAAGGGCCTCTCGTCTAGATCTTAATCAAACATCGTAGTGAGACTCGATCAGGAGACTGAATTCCTTATGGCAGGTTTCCTATATTTATACTTCCAAGATGTGCTCTTTCTCTCTTACATTTAAAATCTGCCTATGTTAGTACAAGGGTTCCATTCATTCTTACATTGTATGAATATATAGGTCAGTTAGTATAAACTAATGCAACATTGTATTACCTCGTTATGATTTCGCAATACAACCAGCTGTCCCTCTGACTCATATTCATGCAAGTGCATCTATAACTAGTAAACAAATTTAATGTTCCTTACTTTGTAATGATTGCGAAACTTGTTATATCAGACCACACCTAAATACCAACTTAGTTAATTCATTTCTTATGGTGATTGCTTTATATTTATTAATTAACCCACTACCTTACAATATCAGTCAGTATTTTGAACAATTACAAACTCGTTTCGAAAGAAAACTAGAGTAGACGTACAAAGGCGTTGGTATAAACTGTCTAACTTTCAATACATTTCGACTCAAAGAAACGAACATCCGAAGAAAGGACTACCTAGGGAAAATTAGAAAAATACTCATTAGAATAGATTAACTCGGTTACTCTTTACCTTCCTATATAATTGTCAAAATGCTTACTACTACAACATCACGAAACTTGAACAAGAAAACCGCACCATTCGGAAGGCAGTAAAAATTAAAAAAGGAAAGCTTTACCGTTTATATCGCCAATTCAAAGAACTAATGTCGCCTGATAAAGACCTGGTACCTAGGGAAAAACTGATAACTTTAGGGAAAATGTATTTTATGAACCAGTCGTGGCAGATGAAACTGTAGAGGCTTTTCTAGACATTGCGTGTAAAGGAAACTATTTCGCTATCAGAAATGCAGTCTGAGCTAATGTAATTAAGTAAGCATGAAGTACTTAAGATTTGGTAACTGGGTCGAAGATACTCTGAAAACAGCAGCTATAGTGTCATTAACAATCATTCGTGGAAGGTCATGGAAGGCCGGTCTTTGGCCAATGGTAAATGCAATGGGCCCCTAACTAAATGGATTGCGTATTGGTGTTAAGCTAACAATACTAAAAATTATACAACAATTAAAGAAAATACTCAGTGCTTTAGTAGTCATTAGTTGCAGGGAAAATCATCGAAGTTATTACAATATATTCTATAGGCATAACAAATCAACTGGTCTAGCAATTAACTAATGCTCATCCACCTATAGACAGACCGAATAGAATCGTACCCTGCGACCTGTGAATAACCTAATGTAATAGAACTGCTATGGGAATATTACTCATGCGTGATTTCTTTTAACAGTGTCTACAGTAAGTTATCACAATTAATTAGCATTACATATTAATTACTACACATGGAACACAAAGAAAATATGCTATTAATTAAAACAATTACTGAATATAGCATTTTAAAGTTATGTTATTAAGATGTTGACGAACTTAACTTAGTGAATGCATTTCATCTCAAAAAATCGTTAAAATGGTTACAAGTCGCCTATAAATGAAAATGAGCCATTTCAATCATTAATGTTTGGTATGAAGCTTAAGAAACAAATTAACTTAAGACAACTTAAACCTAACCCCAAAATGATGGTTGCATTCAGCGATGCGGAAGGGTTTATCGTAACATAAGTTTTTGAAAACATGGCCTACTAAGGATTAAAAATTTTAGATCGCATCGTATCATGCTCTGCTGATTAAAGCAGCTTTTGGAAGGTTTTTGTGTAAAAAGAGCTTCCATTAATTACTACAAACTACCTAGCTTTAAAGGTGGTACATTTTTGGTTAAAAAGTTAAATAGGTACAAAGATTTACTTAGTGATATTCTTATTTTTCTTCTATAGCTATTTAATATAAATTCTATTTCATTCTAAATTTAAACAATTATTTAAGTAGCATAATTAACAGAGTTCGTCGATCTTCTTACTAAACTATTTAAAGCTGGAAGCAACAAAATAATTAAAAAAATTTGTGAGTTTAGTGCAACGCAAACACCTTTAATATTTACGTATTTTTTTAGCAAACCTTTAGAGGCAAATGATAATTAAAACTTTTACAAAACAACGAATTAATTAAAAAATAAGTTCGTTCATTAATAACTTCCTCCTTTATTGCTTTGTCCTTTGCCAGGCTTCATTTTTGTAAAGAATAAATCCATAAGCAATTTTCAAGGAATTTTTACCACGGTCAAACCACGGTTAAATGTCAGTTCAAAGCTTCACTAATATAAAAAAAAGAAACTGATTTTATTTTGATGTAACCCAAAAATCAGAAAGTTCAAAATTATTTTTTCAAAGGAATGAAGATTTTTAAAGAAATTTTTTCAAAGAAATTCTATGGTACAGAATCGAATGTTTTCAATTTTATGTTGCTTATTTTTATATATTGGAGTGGTTAAGGCGTTCGACTACGACGCGGATGGTCTCGGGATCAAACCCGAGTCGAATGCTCGGCGGCTGGCCTACCCAGTCATTGAAAATACTTGGGAACCGAAACATAGTAGTGGAGTAGGGAAGGTAGACGGTTTTAGAAGGCGTGGTGCTTGCCACATTACCCCGTACGCATAGCGTACGAGACAACTGAGGTATGAAAGCGACATAGGAGGCCTTAAGCCTCCATGTTGTCGGCCATTCTCCCTCGCGGAGTGTAAGTGCCGTTACCTTTATTTTTAAATGCTTGTAAACCAATACAAGTTTATATAAAGTGCATATTTACGCATACTAAGGCACACTTTAATTTATTTATATCTCAAATATGCAATTATTAGGTATCAACCTTTTAAAAAACATGCGCTTTCAATACAGTTCATTTGTATTGTGTGCGAACACTCTATTTTCAATTGCTAATTTAAGTGTACATTTTTATGCCCTAATCAGAAAATTTATTTACTGTAGAACTACCACAGTTAAATATTTGTTTAAAGTGAATTTATCAGTGTTTTTTTGTTGTTTGATATTTTGAAAACCCCATTTGGAAAATGTAATTTTCCGTCAATTTTTTCCATTCCATTCCTAACACATAAAATTTATACTTTCTGCAAACTTGAAACTTTCAGTGCTAGAAGGGGACCTTTTCTAGTTTTGCTGGATTGATAATATAATTTTATGGAATGATCGATACATAATCCCAAAAACCCATTAAGACAACTGTAAACCTCAGATCTCGTTAAAGAATACGACCGCTTGGGTGACTGCACTTCTTTTCCCATCTGAAGCCAGTCTCGTGCTGAGTTTTAGGAAGCTGTAAACAGATTTTTTGCCCACATAAAGTCATCAAAGTTACGAGCCATATTGCTTGACATAAAATTCTCCAGAGGCTTTTACTAAATTAGGTCTCGTTATCTAAGTTTAATCAAATTAAACTTTTCGTTGTTTTTGGTAAAATTAATTTTTTAAGTATAATTTAAAATATTAAAACATTTTCATGCGCACATGTTTGAACAGTCATTAATTTTGTTCGTGTGAAGTTATTTTTTTATGGTGGCAGTTAAAGATAAGACCGCCCAAGTTTAATGTCATTTGATTACAATCACTTCTTGGTAGGTTGTTATAAGAATGACGTGTTAAACAACGTAAGTGATTTTCGTAGATAATTTTTTTTGTGCAGATGGTTTCCAATAAAGCTGTCAGTTAAGTTACAAATTGGATGCCATGCATAGTGACATATTGAAATAACGTGCGAGCTGACAAATGACACATTTAAATAGTCGAGCAATCATTTTTGCATTTATTAAGGGGGCGAAGCTTATTTTTGGACTGGGAATTTGATTAGATTTTGGACAGTTCTGATAATTTATAAAATGTGAAAGTGATAAGCAACGTCAGTTAATTTTGTAATGTTTTTTTCATTGCCTTAAGCATATGCATTTAAATATACAGTTAAAAATAAAATTTCCGCATAACAGACACGTTTCCCAAGCTACATATTTTACAAATATGTACATACAGGGTGGGTATAATCATATGTGATCCCGGTAGCCATGGAATTAGCTGCATAGAAATTATGATTAGCACTATATTTTAATATAGCAATGGCAGTTGAATTCCTCAATTTTATTAAGCGGTGATAATTTCAAAGGTAATGTGATCACGGATATTTGTACCCACCCGGTATTGTTATATGAATACCCTTCTTTTAATTATTTGGATTACCAATGTAATGAAATATTCAAATTATCTCAATAATAATTTACGAATATTAACCACAGTTAAGGTTCATTTACAATCATTTACCTCGGTTAGCTCAGTGTAGGGTCGTTCGAAGGATTCTTCTACCTTTTTAGATCTTTTGATTATATAATTTGACCAATAATGACAAAATTTATAATTATGCAGATTTATTTATAAACATTTCCCTAAATTCCCTGACTTGTTATTTCTAAATTGTTATTTTATAAATTTAATATAATTCCAGTATTCAATTTTAAACATAAACAATCTTCAATCTGACTCCCACATCCAACCAAAAGCAAGATGAACTTCAATGTAACAGCATTTATCAGGATTATTTTCCATAAACCACCAATATTCAATATTAATATTACTTCCAATAACTCACAAATGAAATATTTTATTTCATAATTTCCTTTTTAAGGAAAATTATTGCTTCTTTTCAACAGAAAATTATGAATTATGTATGTGTATTACTTATTTTTGTTTTTTACTCTCACTACCGCCTCCTTGGCTCCTTTTCATTTTTCTTCATTTTGCAAACTTCTCATTTTCTGGTAACAAATCTTAACTAATTACATTCTTTCATAATTATTGTATGTTGCTAGCTAAATTATTTTCATAGTTACAATTCATAACATCCTTAACAATTAAACTGTTTTAACCCTGTCTATCTAGATTCTTTTATATTGCCAATTCTTTTAATGAAAACTGCATGCATAATTCATTTAACATTTAACAATAAAATGATTAACATTAACTGCAACTAATTAATAAAATAGATAATGATATTTTTTTAATAATATCCTCTTATAGATGATATCTCAATATGTATGTACATATGTATACCTATCGGTGTCGAGACTGGTGTGTTAACTTATGATAATAACAAAAATCAGACTTAATAGGATATGTTTTTTCCTTAACCAAAAAAAAAAACAATGAAGCTGAAATCCTTAAAAGTTCTTAAGCTTTGATAAAAACTATTATTTTATACATTGGTATAGAAGTTAAATACGCCATATACGATATAAGGGTGAATATGCTTAGAATAAGCGTGTAACGGTTTTAAAACGTTTGTTTAAAACTTCGGTTCGTGGTGCGAATTATTTATTAACAAATTTAAACAGTCTAACAGTTAACACGAAACAACAACTTAAACGCTAAAAACACAACACTAAAATTAACCCGTAACACCAATTCATTTATTTACACAGTTTGTTTTTTATGTTTATAACTATTCACGTACATTTATATTAACTTCACCGACGCACGTATTCGCGACCGTTTTGTAGGCTGGATTAGACTAAAGTTCGCTAAGAGAATGCGCCTTGTATATACGCAAGCTTCTAATCCAGAAAATGCTACACCGATGTGGAACGATAAGTCATGGAACAATCTAGAACAGCTGACGCATCAGCGCGAAATGATTCACGTTCCACCTGGCAGCTGGTGTATCTCGTTACATGCGGTACACAACGCGGAATACAATTTAATTTGAATTCTAGAGAATTCGTCTGTGTATGAAGCATTTATGTGTTTAGCAGATCGACGTACGCCATACTGTGTAGACAATTTTGTTGGTATAAATCTGTCATGTCACTAAAAGCAAAGAGTATAAATATATTATTATATATTCTTTGTTAAAAGTATCATTACATTAATTTTAAGGTTATGGTTCACGACGGAACTGGAGTTACAAGTTTTACCAAATTCGTTCACAGGGACGGATTGGGCCACCGGGAAATCGGGATTTTCCCGAGAGGCCGGTAGGACCTGAGGCCGCTTAGCCGGTCTCATAAAAAAAATTGTAACTAAGTTAGTAAATAGAAACAAACGAATCGGCCGACTTGATATCGATGAACGTGTCAAGCGGCTTGCGATAGCAATAAAGTCGAATTTATGACCGGCCCGAAATATGATATGAATGAAACACTGAGGCTGCCGCCAATGCCCTTGACTTCCGAAAGCCAAAAATGCTTTACAAACTGGATCTGAGTTCTTAGATTTCTTCCGACAATGTGTTCTTATGTCGTGTCCCTTAATCCCTTGCTTTGAAACAAAAAGTGCAGATATTTGCATTTTTGAGTTTTGGTTACAGTCACGGTGATTACTACAGCCTCACCTACAGTGTTTTTTAAGGGGATTTTTCGGGAGTTATTTTTCTTTTCGTCCTGAGTGTTTCTGTTGATTGTATTGTGTACCGTTATATACAATTTTGATTAGCTACCCTATACATGATATAAGGTAAGTTTAGGTGATATTTATTATATATTTTAACGTTCGTCTTTTTACGGTATTTTGCGGCAAAATTTATAAGTAAAATAAAAGGCAGGTGCTGAAAATAATATAGATAAAAAATTATATAAAACTACATCGTGCTTTAAATATTCCCTTGTGCTATAATCTATTGTATCATGACCTTAATACATAAATAACTATTAAGGTTACCCCTCAATTACTAAAATGACTTGTTGTTTTCTCAAACTGAGAATAACATAAAGTCGGGAATGACTAGTTTTAAAATGAAGGCACTGTATCTGAGGTTTAACTTACCAGACCCATACCTGAAACTTTTTTCAGTTTCACTAATTTCAAAAATGAACCAAATAAAGAGAAAATTTAAAGGAGGGGCCGAGAAACGTACCAATTCAAAATTGAAAATTGTATTAAATCGTTTGAGAAATAGGCTTTCTCAAGATAATTTGGAAAAATTTTTGCTAATGACCGTTGAAAAAGACATCCTTTTTAACATTAAAAATTCTCAAATAGGTAATAGATTCAATAGCGGGAAAAAGCAAATTGTTACAAAATATGTTATTATATTAGGTAACTAAATATGGATAGGTGTTGTATAATATGTATATATTTTTTCATTATAGAACATTTAACTTTTTTATTAATATTACCTAGAAATTGTATTAAATTTTTTTTATACGTTTTTTCATATTTTTAAGTCCAATCTTTTTTTTTTTTTTTTTTTTTTTTTTTTTTTTTTTTTTTTTTTTAATATCTCCAATATTCGTACAATCTACCCAGTTAGGTGGGTAATGAGTACATGGTGTGTTTTAAGTATTACAATGTCTATGTATATTGACATGATGAGAGATATTCCAGTGAATACTCTCTTAATAACATAAAACTACTTCAATGGTAGTTACTTAATAGGGCAAAATTAGATAGCTTATGTAAACCTAGTAGATAAATCTGATGTTTTAAATCTTTTCAGTCTTCTGTTTCCTTCTTCAAACAATACGGTCGTCAGTTCATTGGGATGATTTTGAATTCTATCACTATATTTTACGCTTAGCTTCGTGATCACTTCCCGCACTCCTTGAATATTTAGATCTTTGTGTAACACTACATTTGGCACATACCACGGCGCGTTCACTAAAGCACGCAGCACTTTGTTCTGGAAACGTTGCAGAATTTCTATATTAGAACTGCTGGCTGCCCCCCATAGCGGGATTCCATATGTCCATATGGGTTTGAGTATCATCTTATAGATTAGGAGTTTACTTTCCAGTTTTAATGGTGAATGTCTGCCGAGTAACCAATACATCTGCCGAAACTTTAGTCCTAATTGTTTGCGCTTGGTGAAAATATGCTTGCGCCAAGTCAGTCTCCTATCTAGATGTATACCTAAGTATTTAGTGTCATTCTCTTGCGGTATCAGAATTCCATTCATCGTTACTGCTGGACAGGTTTCTCGTTTCATGGTGAATGTAACGTGTACTGACTTAGACTCGTTTATCTTAAGTTTCCATCGTCTGAACCATTTTTGGAGTTTATTTAGATGAATTTGTAGGTTGCGGGAGGCACTTTCTGGATTGATGTGGGATGCCAGAATAGCAGTATCGTCGGCATAAGTGGCCATTTCTGTCATTCTGTTTGTCGGAATGTCTGACGTATATATAAGGTATAGTACTGGTCCTAAAATGCTTCCTTGAGGTACACCTGAGTGTATTGAGTATAATTTAGTGTGTACTTCTTGATGTTTGACATAAAAGTGTCTGTCTGTTAGGTAGGAGCTTAGGATGAGGTATATATTGTGTGGTAGATATCGCTTGATTTTGTAACGCAACCCCCTATGCCAGACCTTATCAAATGCCTGGGTAAGGTCCAGAAATACCGCTGAACAATAACGTTTTCCTTCCAAGTCTCGGTTAATTTTGCTGACTACTCTGTGAACTTGTTCTGTAGTGCTATGCATGCGTCTGAACCCGAACTGGTGATTCGGTATTACATTGTGTTCATCCAGTAGTGGTTGCATTCGCTTCAGGAGGAGTTTCTCGAATGCCTTGGAGAGTACTGGTAGTAGACTTATCGGTCTGTAAGAAGTGACGTCTGTAGGGTCTTTTCCTGGTTTATTGATCATAACGATCTGTGCAACCTTCCATTGACAGGGGAAATATTCCACTCGCAGAATGGCATTAAATATGTAAGTTATAAGCGTGACACATTTTTCGGAGACCTCTTGCAGAATTTTTCCTGTTATTAAATCAAAGCCCGGGGCTTTTTTTGGATGTATTTCCTTTTTTAGTATAGTTTCAACTTCGAGCGTAGAGAAGGATTTTAGAGGTAATGTAAGTTGGTTCGGAGCTTCTAGGATATTTCGCATTTCAAGTTCTTCTTCAGGCATTGACTTGTCAGGATATGGTTTGAATACACTAGCAAGGTGTTCTGCAAATGCTGTGGCCTTTTGATTTGGAGTTCTTGCCCATCCATTGTTTGCTGTTTGTATAGGCGGTATTGCAGGTAGTGGTCGTTTTAACTTCTTGGTAGCCTTCCACAGTGAATAGTCCGTTTCTTTAGTTGCAGTAAGTCCTTGTAAATACTCTTGTAGTGTGTCGTTTTTTAGTTGTTGCAACAATGTTTTTAGTTGACGAGCTAGTCTGTTGAATGTTCGCTTATCTTCTGGGGATTTGGTTAATTGCCATCGCTTTCTAGCTTTTCGTTTTACATCAATCATCTGTCTTACATTCTTAGGACAATTTTCTTGAGGTTTATTTATTGCCTGTTCAGGTGTTGAATGCCATGCAGAAGTTTGGATTATTTTTGTTAATTCTTCAACTGCTGATTCTATATCTACTTTGTTTTTAAGTGGTATGTCTAGTCTGATTGATTGATCTAGCCTTTCTCTGAAGAGGTTCCAGTCAGTGTGCTTATTATGTAGAGATGGTTCTTTCCGTTTCTCAATGATTTTTGCGTACATAGATACTATGATGGGTGTGTGATCGGATGTAAGATCAAAACATGATGTTGTAGTAAACATTCGGGTGTTTACCCCCTTAGTTACACAAAAGTCTAATAGGTCCGGTATCTTATTGGGATCGGACGGCCAGTATGTAGGCTCACCAGTCGATAAAAACCCTAGGTTGTTACGTTGCATAGCAGACAACAACTGTCTGCCTTTAGGTGTTGTGGTTCGAGAGCCCCACCAGACATTTTTTGAATTGTAGTCTCCTCCTGCGACGAATGTATTACCTAAGGTATTAAAGAAATTTTCATAATCCTGTTGTTTGTTAGTATATTTTGGAGGAAAGTAAACTGCTGAAAGTGTTAGGTGTCTTAGGTCGTCCTGAACAGTAATACTGGTAGCTTGTATGTTTTCTTGTACGAATGCTGGTCTTTCATAGTGTTTTATATTTTGCCTAACAAGTACTGCAGTGCCTCCATGCGCTGTGTCATCTGGGTGATTGGTATGATACGTTAGATAATTACGGAGTTTGAAATGACTTCTGTGGGTGAAGTGTGTTTCTGAGATTAACATTACATCTATATTATTATTGAGTAGAAATAGACTAAGTTCATGTGCATGTTGGCACAATCCATTGGCGTTCCATATTCCAATTTTTAGTGTTTGTGCCATTATGTAGATCTAGTAATAAATGCTGTCAGGAGATTTAATAGTGTACTCATCTGTTCCATGAGTTTCTTCATCATGTCTTTTAATTCTGTCAAGTCATTAGTTGGTTGTGTCTGCAAAGGTATGTTTTGATGTTGTATGTCTGGGGTTGCGTGTAATTGTTGTGTGCTATAGTTTGTTGCTCGCGCGTATGTTATTCCTGGTTGCAGCGTTCTTGGAGTGATGATTCTCTGTCTAAGTGTCGGAAATACTTTTTGTTGTAACTGTTTATGGACAGCACATCCACGGTAATTAGCCGGGTGGTTTTCATTGCAATTTACACAAGTAACTTTGTCATCTTTTGTTTTTCTGATGCAATCTCTGGTATGATGATTTCCCGTACATTTGACACATCGCGGTGAGTTGTTACAATAGTTTTTTGTGTGTCCGTACCTCTGACACTTTATACATTGTGGGATTTCCCTCTTTGCGTGGGGTGCTTCAAATTGTACACAGGAATTTAAAAGTAGTTTTATGCTATAGATGTCTTTATTATTATCTTTTGGTTTTAGATCAATAAAAAACATTGGTAATGGTATATTCGTTTTTCTTTGTTTTACATTCCATATATTGGTGACTTCGTGTCCTTTTTCGGTTATACTTCTTTTTATTTCGGCTAGATCAGTTGTATGGTGCATATTTTTTAGGACAGCCCGAAAAGCTTTATCCTGCTTAGGTTTATATGTATGGAATTCAGTTTTCTTTTCCATTAGAGCTTTGATAATGGTGGTGTATGTTTGTCCATCCAGAGGTTGTATTTTGACTTGATCATTGTTTAATGTTTTTGTGGTATATTTTTCTTTTACTGTATCTTCTAGTAGTTTAATTAGTGGATTTATATTTTTGACGCCCGAGATAAATATGGGCGGCGGTTTTGGCTCTTTCTTTTCGTTACTATGCTGATCATTAGGATTGGAGTCCCCGTTATCAAGTACATCAAACATATTGCTAGTTGTTACAGGCTTGCCAAGCCAGTAGTCATGTTTCTCTCCCTGTTCGGTGATTTCAGCGTCTATGCTTCTATTTCGTTTCCTTGGTTGGACAGTTGTCCATTCTGACTCCATCGGTTGCGTTAATGGTGGGTATGATTGCTGATAGTTGTGATTCCGGATTGGTGGTTGTGAGAAATGTTGTTGTTGGCTGCCAAACTCTACATTCTGTTGGGGTACGTGTTGGGAGATTATTGGCTGTGATAGGGGGGTATATTCTGGTGCGTATACGTATGATGTGGTAGGATGTGTGCTTATATTATAAGGCACAGGATGTGTATAGTTTTGTGCGTAATTCATGATTACGCCTGTATTAAATGTAATTCATGAATATTAATGTTTGCAAATAGTTCATTCGATGTACACAAATATTCACAAAATCCTTAATATTAAAATATTAATACTGTTTATCGTTACTCACGTTCACTTGCTATCTTACGGGTCAGCGCGCTTACGGCACAACCTTTCCGTTCGACACTCAATTGACGACAAGTCCAATCTTAATGTTTCAATATGGGAGACAATACTGTTTGTTGTTTAATAAAAGTACAAACCTTATACTTCGTGTTTTTTATTTTTTTGTAATAGAAGGCCGGTTTGCTCGTAAATTTCCCGGGCCGCTCAAATGAGCCAGTCCGTCACTATCGTTCATGTTGTATTTGTTACTTTGAATATTATTTAAGCAAATAGTTATTTTACGTTTGTTTAATTTTGTAGTATATAGTAATTAAAAGTCCTTAGGTACAACGTAAAGAAAACCAAATATTATATTTAATTCACTAACATAAATGTATATGTTATTCAATGCTAAAAGTATTTTTATCACAATTAAATATTAAAAATCATGTATTTGTTTACAAAACTTTAATTTGACTAGAGACTTGTTGAGGCATTTTAATTGCTAAAGTTAATTATATTTCCCGCTGGTAGTTTTACGTTAATTTATTTCAATCAGAATTACCCAAAAAACCTGATTATATGTTTCGCACGAGCAATTCTACCGAGAACATTTGGCAACATTGGTTTTTCAACATAACTTAAAATTAAATATCTGACCAACCACAGGCTATTCAAACTGAATTAATTTCAATGCCAACACAATAAATTGAAATGATGCCTTATTTTGGACTACAAAGGTTGTGAATGCAGTATACTAAAAATTATCGTTGTGCTTTTAAGCGAAAGATCTACCGGGTGCCTCAACGATCTAGAATTTTTCGATAGCGTCTTTATTGCCATAGGTGCATCAAAGGTACAAGAAAAAGAAATTCGCGTTTTTCAATAATCCTGTATTACAAAAAACTTCTCCCCAAAAGCAAGATTATGAGAATGATATATAACAGGAACCAGAAATGAAAAAGGCAGCATGCTATTTAATTTCCTGTGTGGACAAAAACGTTATGCGAACATTTTTTTCCGAAAAACAAGAAAATAGAAAGTGGACTTGGAAGAGCCCTGACGAAAGAGCAGATAGACTTTATTACAACAAATTGAAAGTCATGCGTGAAAGACATCTCAGTATTAAAAAGAAAGGACAAACATGTTAGAGAAAGAAAAGACCTAAAACATCCTAAGGGAAACGATAATAAAAAAAAGTCTTTAACACAAACTGAAACAGTCCCTGACTTTTCAATAAACGCCATTGCACCACGAAAATTATGTAAAAGAGACATGCCAGAATCAATTCAAGTATTATATTGATTAACACGTAGAGAAATTAGAAAGGACATAAAGCAATATATCTAGGCTGAGATAATAATTAGCTATAGAGGAAAACAAACCGGAAGGAAATAACTAAAACAGCGCCACTACTATCACGAGCTATACTAGTCCAAAATTCCAGACCCGTCATGTTCTGAGGAATACCAACAAAGACCAGATATCGTAATGAACATCGACTCAGAGGATAATTATGCTTCATAACTATTGAAGAAGTAGAAAAAGCTATCTCATGAAAAAAGGAAAGTCGCCTGGCGAAGTCAGAATTTTACCAGAAATGTTGAAATCCTGCTATTATACCAGATGCAAAAACTTAGCAATACCTTCGCTCTCTATTAACTGGTACCATACCTGGTGGCTGAATAATGTAACAATATATTAATACACAAGAAAGGTGACATCGAAAATATCTACGTCTGTCAACCAATAAATTTGTTGTCTTTTATTTACAAATTGGATACATCAGTCGAAAGAGCAAGCTGGTTCGGTTGGGATTTAGCACAAATGATGATCTAAAGATATTTAAGGCAGCCATTGAAAAGTGCAATGAATATAAGAAATCTCTCGCACTGGTTCTATTTATAAATTTTGAGAAAACCTTTGACTATGTAGAGCTATGAAGTTTGATTGCTGCCTTAAAAGATTCCAGAGATACACACAAATAATCAACCACATTTATAAGAAAACCACTGCAGCCATTTAAATATACACAATGTCTGAAAAAATCAAAATGAACCGAAGAATCGGAAAATAAGACACAATCTCTCGAAACCTGTTTATGTTGATATTTCAGAACGTCTTCCAAGAATCAAACTAAGTAGCAGGTTAAGGAACTGAGTTCAGATTGAAAACATAGTATTGATTTCTGAGGACATACATAAATGAGCTGACCCAAATATTAGAAGATTTAAAGGTAAAGTACGCTAAAGTTGGATTGAAGATGAATATGAACAAGATAAGAATCATGGAGTGGCATAGGTAGCGTATGATAGGCTCAAACATCTATTGGACGGTGATGTTCCATTGTACACCAAAGATAGAGCATTAGATCAATGTGTTCTCCTTGTTTTCACATGATGGTACAGAACGTTTACAAAAAGAACTACAACGAAATTCAGAACTCCCCAAAGATCAATGAAAAGGAGCACGCTAGGAACAAAACTCGCAGAAAAAAGAGAAACAAGTGGATATGCTATTGAAAGGATAGCGAGCCTTAAGTAGTAGTGGGCAAGACACCTTGCACATACAAACGACGACAGGTGGACGACATAAAAAAGATCGCCAGCAGACAATGCATGTAGAAGGCTGAAGTTAGGGGAGACCTATGTTGAAGAATGGACAAATCAAGGCTAAGATGATGATGATGATGATGACGGTATAGAATTCTTCCAAAGTGCAGCTATTTTCTCAGAAACAAATGAATAACTATTGGACTATTAATAATCGATCTTCATAATTTTATATCGTTATAATCAACATTGACGAGAGAATCCAAATATCTAAAAATGTATACAGGGTGGTTTTTAAGTAATGGTTCACAGCGCTGGACTCAAAATACAGCGATTTACCTGGCATGCCCAAAAGTTAATATTAAAAGAGATACAGGGTGTCGAAGTCAAAATTGTGTTAAACATTATTCATGTACAAATAAAATGTTACACTTCAATAGCAAATATTTCGGTAACAGTTTCGGAAGCTTTAGCGACATTTAAACAGTATGCCTTTTTGCACAACAGAAATAAGTCAATGTTTTTTTTTCAATGGAATCTCCCATAACTTTAAGTATAATTAAATATTGGGTGTAGAAAAAGTAAAGTTGTTTTCGGAGCTACATTAAAATCAAAGACGGTTTATTGTTTTCCATCCCATAAAATAAAAGTTTGTTTTTCCAATTTTCTTGGGAATATTTAGGAAGCCTTTAAAATTTCAGAAAAGAACTACAATTAAAAGTTTAATATTTACTCTTGGACCAAGGCAATTCTAAGCAAGTCGTAATATTTTAACCACAAATATGCTGTTGGTTTGTGTCGCGTTACTTATTAACACCCCTATATATACAGGGTAGGCGGATAGGCTCTCTAACACGCTGTTTCGGGATACTCCCTGAGTACGAGAAAAATAATAAAAGAATTTTTTAGGCATTATTTCCACTTAACAACACATTTTTATTAAACACCCTGTATATCAGCAAGCAATTCTAAAATATGCAGAACATCGATTCCTACAAATTTTCTTCAGAAAGGTTTGATGTAATTCTGGCAATAAACACACTGTTGAAAAATCTTAGATCGTTGACGTACTCAGTATGTAAATGTTCGTATTTTTTCCACGGTTTAAACAATTAATCAAATTATTTTGATCTTCTTTAATAAAAGCTTGTGCTCTACGTGTTGGGTGTTGGTGAAATTTTGAATTACATATTCATATCATTGTTCTGTCAGAACTGACACTGCAAACCCGTAGGTTATTGTCGTGTAAATCATGATTCTTGAAATTTATGGTAGTTTAATTGCTTCCACATCTTGCACATAATTCATATACCATCTGTTCTACAGCCGCTTGCGGGTTTAATAAAAACCTTAAGAATTTCTTCATCGTTTAATCTCATCATAAAAAAGTGAAAAATATTTCATTAAAAGGAAATTCTAAATATACGATGTTAACCCAAAAATTCTTCATTATTATATTTACATCCCTACATTGTAGATATAATTGCTAAAAAGACACCTTTAAGACGAAATAAAATAAAAACGTAGCATTTGTATAAGTACTTTTGTAACAGAATTCTATTCGAAAGACAAGATTTATGAATGAGGTCATGTGAGATAGTACCTCACGTCTACTGGGGAATTTAAAAAGAAGGTTTAAAGCAAAAGGTTTAACATGCAAACTCTTACAATCACGAAACATGCAATGTAACGGTTGGTGTGATTTTTAAGATTTAAAGATTTTTACTCTTCGGAGATTTCTCGACCCATTTCAACTGTGTTCTCTTTTCTTGTCGTTGCTCTTCGTTCGACTGATTTTTAAAAATTTATTTTCTATAACTCATACCTGTTCATAGTCGCTACATGAATTTCTGTTTTTTTATACTTCCATTTATTGCTTTCTACTTGATTCTATCATCAATAATACGGCTGCATGACATAATAATGAGAAATAAGGCTCGTCATTTACTTTTCAGTTTCCTTTTTTTGTAGTGGTTTTGCTACTTATTTTAACTTATTCCGTATTCAGTTGGAATGGCAAAGGAAATGAAACTGTTTAGAATAAATTAATTCGCTTCCAAATTATATAAAAATTAAATGTTTATCACTGATGTAAAGAAAAATGTCTCTATTATGTCTTATATGAAATAATCTACATAACTGAAAGATTTTTTGATGACACGTTAGATATGCTGCCATAAATTTAGGAACATCAGAAAGATATAAACTAGAAATCGTTTATAACGATGACGAAAGGCTTTGAAAATATGTCGTTACATCAGGAGGTCGGTATTTTCGAAGAATAGTAAAAATTCAAATTTTTTTAATTTTTTTTTACAAATATTTATATATTTATTGAAATACAGAAACATTGAATATAGACATAGACTTATTGTAAACCAATACAAAAACTAATCACATAAAAGGTCATGTCAACTGTACCGTGATGTAAGTAAGTTACATAATCAAACTGATAATAAAGTCGATATGCTGCACTTTAATGAGATGATTAAAACCTAAAGGGATATTTACAAAACAATTAATCAATGATTCTCAGTCAACTTAATATGGCCAACCCAATTCTTTGATCAAGGAATGGCATTTGAAAAGTATTAGTAAGTAATCCATTAGAAGTACCTCGTACGAGATATATAGCGTGAGCTTTGAACCAGAGATGTTTTAAGGATCTTCTTTGGACGCTTTCCATCTCATTTTTGTAACATTCATAATACGGTAACCATATGAGAGAAAAATATTTAAGTTGACTCCGGACTAGGGTAAAATATAATTCAAAGTATTTGTATTCGCAAATTTATTACAGTTGGTTAGTATAAACCGAAGTATTTTTAATTTACAGAAGAAGCTATGTTTGATATATGTTTGCAAAATTATATCCAGATCTTTTGTTTCATTATTAAGAACTAATGACTGACGGTTAATAGTATAATTATGTAATATTATTTTTTTCGAATACATCATTAGTTTGCTAAGCTTACTTATATGTGGCAGTATGATCGTAACCAATTGTAGAAGTACTCAGTTGCGTCCTGCTAGACTTCACAACAGAAAAGAAAAGAGTTGAAAACAAAATATCCATTTTAACAGGAAGAATTAAATATTTATCATATCATATCATATGTTGCCTTCCGTATATTTAAAAGCTCAGAATGTGAATATTTTCCCAAGTACACTATTTAATATACTACGTAACTTAGTTTAAGCGATGGTTTTTCCGACTCCTAATAAATTTATCTTCAAGTTATGTTTTTTAATATCTTTTAATATAGTAAAATTGTTTTCATAGAAAGTATTTAGCAAATACTTCATTACTTGTACATGTACTATCACGTGCAAAAGTAATGACACGCCTAAGATTTGTTATTGTATGATAAACAGCCTTGCAACAGTCGATGAGTAACTTGGGCATAACCATAACACCTTGTAGGTAGGATTCACAAGTTAGAATAAGAAAGTTACTCATCGACTGCTGCAAGGCTGTTTATCATACAATAACAATTATTTTAGGCGTGCCATTACTTTTGCACGTGATAGTAGGTACATACTGCAAGTTTTAAGTATATGGGCATTTAAACGCTTTAGGTGTTGCTATCCAAAGTTTAAACCATAAAAGTAATTTATCAAGCCAGTTGTGCATACTTTCTGTACATTCAGGATATTAAAATCAAAAATATGGGAGTGCCACCACCTCGTTCGACGCTGTTTACATAATATCAGCATAAACGTTATTTCAAAATTCCATCGGTTTCCTGAATGGCGGCGATAAATATCCTTAACTGATAGTCGATACACACGTGAGAATAATAACTTCACCATCGCCTTGTTCGATTTGCATGGCCATTGAGCAGTGTTACGTACGATTACAGTAATAAAACTCGTAGTGCCGGCATATACCGGACGTAATATCCTAAAGGATCTATAGAAATAGCTTCGCAGGTTTAAAGCGTAAAACAGGAAGCTCGGTTAATTTAGCTACCGTGACAGTCTTCCACTAAGTTCATTAGTTTAAGTGGATAAAATGAAAAAAAATACGACGGTTTACATGGTAGCATAAAATGCACTCTGCCATTATTTAATTTAAAGTAAACGTAATTTATCACGTTGCGTGATGAAAAGCATCAAGAAGAACGGCTCCGTTCTGAAATATTTGTTTTACGAAAGAATGAATTAAGGATCTTTATCATCTTAATATTTAATGCGAAGCCTTTTGAGGTTGTTTTGTGAACCAAGGTAAGATTAGAGTTTCACAATGCTTTTTAAATGATGTTGCTTTATTTACACCAAAGAACAAATACGAAACATCAATCGTATTAATTTTAGGCCGCAGAATTTTAAAGCTTACGCCGGCGGTTTTGGTATTAACTTAGATTTTCTGTTGTATAAACAAACCCTTTGAAATATTTCCTTTGAAAACTTATATTTACTGCGATATAAATGCCTAGCTTGTTTTTAGGTAACAATATCGTTTGCATAATGGCTTCCTTGCATTCCATTTGAAAACACCTGTAATACGAGAGAAATTTATGGAAAGTTCCGCACAAACTTTTAATAAAATACTCATGTAAAAATGTTGAAAATATCACCAATTAAACTAATACCAATAGTTTGCCCATTTTATAAAACAAAAGATGTTTCATTTTACATTTTTTGAACCTACAGATCGACGATTCGCAGTTAAACTCCTAAATGCCTAAAGTAGTGAATATTGGGTGGTTCTAGGATGGCCCTTCCTCATCACTTCAGTATGCGAAGCCATCAAATATATCCATATTTGTATCGTATTTATGTAGTTTATATTGGCCTCTCATTGTATGTATCTTTTATATTAATGCCAATAAATAGGGGCGTTCAAAGAAATTTCTAGACGACTGAACCCACGTTCCATCGTTATTGAATGTTCAACGATAGTTTGGATGTATGAAAACTTTCTTTCCTCTTGAATTTTCACCGGTAAACGTATCGAAGTTTGTACATGGAAAAATATACCTCCATTGGGAATTTACGGCTATATGCTATGAATGAAAATCACTAAATAGATGATATTCTGATATCTACAAAGGAGGTCATTAATTAAGCTTTTGCCCCTCTATAAAGTTTTAGATACTAAAACAATTAATAAAAAGTAATAAATCCTTGAAAATGCAAGAATGGACCCCCGCCCCTCACGCCTTTAAACTTCAGCAAAACATCTTGCCATCTTGAAATTAAGTTCCTGGTCACCTTTTGAGGGATTTATTTGTTGTCCTTTTTCCTGTAAAAGTTCCAATAGTTGTGCTTGGTCGTTAATGACGTTAATGTATTACATGTTTGACGCAAGATATCATTTACATAGCTTTTCGCCGTCAAAAAAAAAAACTCTTATTATTACCATCAATCCAGTACGTTCGTTTAAAATTAGGCCCGCCCGTACCATAACTTATCCACCACCAAAGCATAACGTTTCGTGATCCTGTCTTCTTCACACCCTCACACACCAATCTCAGTGATTCAATCAAAATTGATTCATCCAAAAAGAGAACTCGCTCCAATGAGCTAAATTCTAATCTACATTAACGGGCAAAAATTCTACAGGCTGCTCTTTGACCAGCGCCTCATTTTTGAGCGCTGGTGGCTTTTCTTGAGCTTACAAGGGCTTCATGAAGCTTATCGCATACTGTTTGATGTCCATCCTCATATCAATAGTAGCAATCAGGCAGTTCAGTAGCTTATGGACAATAAACTTGTTGTAGAAGAGATGATTAATGTCCAATTAAATAAATTTTCTTTTTTACATCAAATTTATTTATTTAAAATTGCAGACGTTTCGGGGGATATTCCTCCCTTCTTCAGTGCGTTGTTAATACATTTTAAAATTGGTGTAGAGATAAAATACAGGTATGATAATTTATACTTAAATACTAAGCAAAATATAAAGGATATAATAAATTTAATTAAAAACGATCCAGATTTCCTCTTCTTAGATTCTGGGGATGATTTGATTAGGAGTAATCGACAAGATTAGTTGTAAACTTGTTGTAGAAGAGATGATTAATGTCCAATTAAATAAATTTTCTTTTTTACATCAAATTTATTTATTTAAAATTGCAGACGTTTCGGGGGATATTCCTCCCTTCTTCAGTGCGTTGTTAATACATTTTAAAATTGGTGTAGAGATAAAATACAGGTATGATAATTTATACTTAAATACTAAGCAAAATATAAAGGATATAATAAATTTAATTAAAAACGATCCAGATTTCCTCTTCTTAGATTCTGATTACTTTGATAAAATTCATTATTTGTCAATTTCGTTTCAGGTAAAGTACTGTTTCCATTCACAGTACGCCAATATTTTACTAAGAAAAGTTGTTCAGAATAAAAAGTTATGGAGTTATGCAAATTTTCAGAATGATCGACCTACTTTGATAAAATCCAGTATTGGTCAGTTTTATCAAAGTAGGCCGATCATTCTGAAAATTTGCATAGCTCCATAACTTTTTATTCTGAACAACTTTTCTTAGTAAAATATTGGCATACTGTGAATGGAAACAGTACTTTACCTGAAACGAAATTGACAAATAATGAATTTTATCAAAGTAGGCCGATCGTTCTGAAAATTTGTCCACCGCCATAACTTTTCATTCTGAACAACTTTTCTTAGTAACACTTTGGCGTACTGTGAACGGAAAAGGTACTTTACCCGAAACGAAAAGAGTTATTGCTCAACTGTAAAGGCCTACTTGATTTTAAAAAATTGAAAGTAAACTAAAAATAAGTTTCAGACCAAGCAGGGCGTAATCCCAAAATATGAAATTCCAATTCGAAAATTTTTGGTCAATCATACCTATTGTAAACTCAATCCGGGGACATACTGTATAGTTTTTGGATGACAATACTTCATGCATTAACACTTGTTGTCAGTTTTTCTTTTCATTTTCCAAGTTTATCAGTTTCTGACTTATCATTACCAGCTGAGAACACAATTGACAAGATATCATTTGGATATCAGCATTTTCGGTGCTGCCTGTAGGTGACTCAAAATTTAAATTTCATTTTTGGTAGAACCCTTCCTGCAGTAATTCTTTCTGAAGCACTACATTAGCGTCTCTTTATGTTAACTGCATTGTCTTATCAACTTTGAAGATGCCCAGGCCTGGTTCTTTATCTAGAACGATTTCATGTATACCATATACCTGAATTTCTGTTTGTTTCGTTCCACTCGTTCAAATGGGTATTCATTCTGGTAATAATTCATGAAGCTCGAAGAACAGACGTATTATTTTATCATGCGTCATCTATTGGTAAATTTCAGTGTGTCATCCTGTCCATAAGGTCGAAACATTTTCTACTTTTATTTATTTTCAGTATAAGAACGAATAGCCAAATGTAAAAGATCTCGGTCTCTCATGTAGGCATCTTGGGTTCGAATTTATAGCTCATACTCTTTTCCGTGCTTCGGCGTGCATGTTAAGCCGGAGGTCCAGGTTAGCATACTTTGCAAACCGTTAACCTCGCAACGCTGCGGGTCGATCTTCTTTACCTGTTTCGACGGGTAAGGTTAGCTTCCCGCCCGACATACGTGCAAAGAATTAATTAATAACCGGCCATTGGCCTAGGCTTCGGCCACAAGAGGAAGAAGAAGAAGAAGATTTACTTTCAGTCAGTATGATTCTATGCTGACCTTCACTTTTACCATTTGATCTATAGAAGGTATATCTAGGACCTTCAGTGCAGCTGTTCGAGTAGTGTCCATCTCCTCCAGTATTCCTAGAGAAAAAAATCTCTTACATCTTCCCTAATCAGTCTTTGTTTTCAGCAGTTTTTCTGTTTTTATGTACATAAAATCAATGCACAATGCGTAGTTGCCTACTTCAAGCAGTTTTCAGGGATATCTTTTTTGACGTCTCTGAAGTCGTTGCGCGATTTAAGGTTAATTAATTTATTTACAAAGCTCCATGGGCCGGCAATACGTCAGAGTGGGAGCGCACCTAGTACGGCAATATATAAAGTTAAGCAAAGACTGCTTGGTCAGAACTTGAAGGGGTGACCACTCTGCGACTCGGTGCGTTCGGCCTCCTCGACACTGTAAAGGTATAAGAGGGTAAAAAGAAAAGAAAGAAAGAAAAGTTTCATGAGACCCTTTGTCGACTTCGGTGTCAATGCGACATTTGGTTCGACAAAGAGCCTTGCCAGGGGTAGAATCTTTTGAATTTAGTAAAATTCTAGACTAAAAAGAAAAATATATTCCCTGCGTAGTGGAATAAAAGCGAATTATTTAATGTGAACAACATCAAAGAGAATTCATTAGAAATAGGCTACATTTTAAAGCAATATTTTTATCTCTAGAATTATTTACATAATGTTTAAATTCTGAAAAACCCTCGAGTTTCTGACATGAAAACATATCTGTCAAGTTTTATTTAAAATTGTATGTTTAACATTTAAATTGCCACTGCACAAATGTCGTATTTTATTACACTTGCATTAATATTTATTTTACTAAGTTTCTCTGTATTTATTTTAATAAAAGTTCACTTCAACACTTCAAATTTTATTTACGTCTCACATTTATCACTTTATGAAATCGCTGAAAGCAAGGTAATTAAAATAAATAATAATACACCTAAAACGTTAGTTTAAAAGAAATTTGTGCTTGAACTGGTTCTAAATCGCTTTTAAAGAGGCACTAAAGCTTTTGTAAATATCAGGCTTGTAAAAGTAGATTTTATTCCGATAAAACTTTTATGCCGCCGAAATTAACCAAACTGCAAATTGGATCGTACGGATTTTGAAGATAACGATGCCGGATCATTTTGTGAGCTTTAATACGCATCCGACGCATCGTGAAATAAATTATGAGGTTTTACTAGGGTTTATTTTAGTAAAATGGGAAACATTACGGTGAAGTATAACTGTCACATTTTTTGTGTAAATAAAAAGAAGAAAAGGTTTTCTTTTCGATAAATTTTAATAAAAGTCGACCGAAATTGCTTTCAAATAAATAACTTCTGCTTGACCTTTTGAAAAATGTAAACAGTATTATAAATTTTGATCAACTTAGCGTAGTAAACAAAGTTCGAAAAAACTAAAGAAGAAAATAAAAAAGGTTGTATTTATTTCGAAAATAATAAGGATATAATAGGAAGCTGTTGTAAGGAACTGCTGTTGCAGTCATCTTTATTTAGACCAATTTCTGTGTAAATTTCTAATATGTATAAAAGCACTTTAATGCTCTAAAAATAGTTAACCGAATAAAATTTGAAAAATTTACTTCTTCTTTTGAGGAAATACTTATAAATGAACTATTAAAGGTTAGGAATTGGTTTGACAGAATAAAACACTGATGTCAAATCAACTTTATTGCACTATTATCAAGATTGCTATTGAATGAATTGTTATCAATCCTTAGAAATATTTGATAACATACTCTTTGGGAATTGACAGCTTAACTACTGTATATTGATGGCAAGTTTTATTTCCCCCAAAATTAATTGATTTTGCATGACTTACCATAATTAAAATGAAGATTAAACGAACACTCAAATATTGGCAAACTTTTGAGGAAACACAATTTCAGATAAGATATACATAGTGAAACCGAAGATGGGAAGCTAGAGTTATGATATTGCATCAGTGGAGAGGAAAAACAGGACGTTTTGGTTTAAACTAGTTGATATATTTTAATTCGAGTTTAACGGAAGCATACCTACCATTACAAATCTTTTACAATGTCTACTACAAATGGTTTTTCATTTGAACGCTCCCTAAAATAAATCACTGATTTAGTAAACGTTTCAAAAATAAAGCCAAAAAGTTTCTTTATGAAGTTGTACTGCTTTTCGTGCTGCTATTAATTAAATTTCTAAGCTTTTTCATTCATAATCATTCTGTTAGTGCTGTTAACTGATTCCGGGTCTAGAATCCGTCTAAACAACCGATTCTAGGGTTGCAGGGTTGCTATATACAGGGTGTTAATTAATGACATGCAGATATTTCAGGGGGTGCTAGTACTCGGCAAAATAGGAAAAAAATGTTAATATGCATATGATCAAAAACGCGCCATATTCGATATACAGGGTGGCGAAGTTTCAATTTTTTTTTTATATTTTACCTTCCGGAACTTTTTTTGGAGCACCCTGTATAAATTTTTATATCATAATTGAATTCCCTGTTCTTTTCTCCAGCTTTGAGGTTTTTTTCATTATTCCCGTATCTAGCACCGTTTCGGAGTTATTCGAAAAAATAGCGATCAATACAAACCAAGTGTAGTCGAAATAAAGTTGTTTTTTTTGTTTTGTTTTTAATACCCTGTATACTGCAAGCGATGATTTTGACATTTTATTGTAGAGATTCTAAAAGATAGTAGCTGTACTAAATATCAAATAATTATCTCAAAATATACGGGAGAAAAACGCAAAATTCAGACTTCGCCACCCTGTATATCGAAAATGGCGTGTTTTTGATCATGTGTATATTAACATTTTTTTTTTCTTATTTTGCCGAGTACTATCACCCCCTGAAATATCCGCATGGCATTAATTAACACCCTGTATAATCATTTAAAATCTCAAAACCATTGATTTAATTTAGATTAGAGATTCTAGTAATAAGTACTACACGTTTATTAGTTTTGTGTTTTAGAAATCCACTTTTAATAATTATAGACTTTAAGCATTGAGGTTTTAAGAGAAGATTTACTTTCAAGAATTGAAAATTATGTACCAGTGTTAAGCAGAATAATATTTTTCTTCTATAAAGTTTCAAAAAATGATTACTTACAACATCCTACTTTTTCTGTTGTTAATCTACTTTTCAACTTAAATGAATAGTTACAAAATAATTTTTTATATTTTTTTCTAAAGGGAGTAAAATTTAAAATTAAGATTTGGACATTTTTGGACTGCAAGCACAAGTATTATTCATTCGTTTAATTTTCAGTGTCAAAAGAAGCATTCTTGGAACATCTTTCAAGAATATGTAGCAATGCTATACTTAAATTTAAAGCATAGTGATGACTGCCCTTTTTAATAGTTTTGAATGGTTAATCCGGTCATTAGAGAAACCTATTTGTGCATATAAAAGCAAATTTTTGTTAGTAACGTTGTAAACTGTAATTTATAAAAGAAACCATCTCTGTCTATCCTCTTTTCTTTTTTGTGTGTTATATAATATGTGTCATAAATTTTAGCAGCTTTAGCATTTGAAATTTTACTAAATGCCAATTAAAAACTATTCTATAATAAATTTCGTTGCCTAAAAAATAGAGAGGGAAGTACTACTAGAAATACTACTTTTAAATCTTAGCCCAAGTTTGGAGGTATATAGGAAATATAATTTTCAGAACAATAAATCCATTATTTAAAAGGATTCCCAATATGAAGTGATTTATACTTTACAATCACCAAAACGAAGTGATGTCAATTATTAAGAAATATGGACAAGTTTCAAACAGTTTTGTAGCTTGAATTGGAAGATTTTCGCGGTCAGTGTCAGTGTTAAAAGAACGTTTTCCGAGCTGGAACCGTGTCATTATTGAGAACTCAACGTTTCGACCACTTTCTTAGGGGGCTACATCAGGAACAAAATAGAAGAAGGGTTTCGCCTCTGGCTTGGTTTACAAGTTGAGTTACTGTGCCTTTCTTCCTCTTATTATTAAGCTTCAACTTAATTAATATTATATTTAATTTGGTACACTAAAAAAGTTAGTGTGCATTATACCTGGATTTGAGAAGGCGTGGTCAAATTAGCGCGACTTTGAAATTTGTTTGTTTACCGAATTTAAGTTAAAGTGAATTTGGAATGTAATTTGCTCTAACTTAACGCAACTTTTCCGCAGGAGATTCGAAATAATTTGAAGCACTGCAATAATGTATATCCCGAATAATAAAGGGAATACATTTGTATATAAATAAAACTCACATCACGAATTAAACTACGAAAAACTGAGGTTACAACTACGGCAAAAGCACGTGTTATACCACAGTCAGACTGTGGTTATACTTCGAATGCCAACGTTAACACCACTGCGCAGTATGCCAGGAGTTCATAATCTCTCTTGACACGAAACTTGCGCCAGTGATATGACTGATTTATTTTAGAGTTATAGAGTTATAGAGTGTAATGTGTATGTATATGTAAACTATGCCTGTATTTGAAGGAGAGCGTCGTTAATTAGGTGCCCAACGACGAATGGTCACCAGGGCGATTCGAACCAAGGACTGACCCAACGCTAGTCTGACGCTCTACCGCTGCGCCATTCTGGCTATGGGTGTATAAAAAAAAAACGATTAAGTGTTCTTCTTTTATTGTATCTCCTAATAGAGCCATTATTAGGGCAATTGTTAAATAGAGTAAATTAATAGTAAAGCGTATTAAATTACGTATCTAAACGTATAAAATTAAAAATGTATGAATGTAAGGATATTAAAACGGTCTAATTACTTAATTAGAAAGATAAAATAATGAGCAACGATTAAAACACAACTTAAAAATATAAGAAAATCCATAGTATAATAACCGACGAAAACTGAAACATAAAAATAGGAAGAGCAATATGTATAGAATAGAGTGCTATCAATTGAACTGGAATGAAACAATGCAAATGCAATTTATATGATTGATAACTTAAAACAATTTTAAAATTAAATCTCAAAATTAAACATAAGACTTACAATCTGCATTCAAAATTCATATGATCAAATCTTAAACAGGAAAATTCATATTTTGGATTGGGGACCTCAGATATTGTTAAGCAATTCAAATTCTTATAATAATTCTTATTTGTTATTCTAATCAATTGTTCTTTCTGTTTCAGGTAAGTTGAAAGCGAATTGTCTGCCCTTCAATGGCTATCTATTTGGTAAGATTTAATACCTACATGTAGAACTGTTATAGAAATATAGCTTACCCAAACCGGAATATTTTTATAATGGATTCGGAACCTATTGTTTAGAATTACAATAATTTCTGACGTTCACACCTAAAGTGAATTCAAACTTTATAGCTTTTTAAGAAAATTGAAGCATGTTTAATGGATTGACGATCCTTCTAAACCAGGGGTTCCCAAAGTTTTGCCTAGGTGGGCCAAATTGTAAATTCCAAAATATTTGGCGGGCCAAACAAAAGTGTTATGGAAAAATACGTTTAAATCGATAAAAAGACACAGAGGAAAGATTTATACTAATTTTATAACATAATCAGTCTTTACTTACGACAATAATTACTTTTTATTGCAAACTGTTTATTAATACATTTCAAAAATAATTAAACAAAAATAACTAAATAATTTCAAATATAAAAAGAAAAAAATAATAAATTCATCAATCTGAAGTGTGTGACGCAGCAGTTTTTGTTTTCTTTTAATAATAGGGCGGCCGTTAAGACAATAAAATATAATATATTCAATCTATAATTATAATAACAAGATACAATGTGATTTTTTAAAAACTCAATTGCAGCAGGCCGAATTCTGTCTTAATAACCTTAGAACTGTCTGTATTAAGTCAGAATACGGCCTGCTGCAATTGAGTTTTTAAAAAATCACATTGTATATTACATATAAAATTTGGTATTTTTTTAACTGAACAGTTTTTAATTATAATATGATAACATTTATTTATTTTTTTTGTAAAAATGTAAATTGCAAATTATCTCTATGAATTCAAGATCGCGGATGATATGACATCGCGGGCCGCATTTCTAGGGTTTGCGGGCCGCATTTGGCCCGCGGGCCGCACTTTGGGAACCCCTGTTCTAAACTATAGTGCTCCAAGATTTTAATTTATTAAGTTGTTATTTAGTCCAGTCAACGAACGCTCAATAGGGGGGTGTAGAATGCATGGAGGGTGTCACAATTTTTGACTTCAGGGCTTTGTTTGGAGTCGTTAGGAGGTAAACATACTAAAAGTCCCCGGACATAGGTGGTGAGCGGGGTGCAGGGGGGGACCGAGAAGATCCCTTTTTTAGGTTTTTTGCTTGTATCTTGAATAAGGTGCGTCTTAGCGAAAAAGTTATTATATACAAAATCAAAGGTGTCAAAATTTCCCACATTTTTGGTTGGTAAAGTTTTTTTATATCTCCAACCGTTTATGCGATATCCGCTATCAAAAATCGCTAATTTTCGAAAAAAAAATATAAAAAGTATATACCATTTTGAAGGAAATTTAATCCTGTACAACTTCTTTTGTGGGAATTTTTCTGTAAACCGAAGAGATGAGGTGCTAGAGAGAAAAGTTTAACGAAAAACGGGAGGCAAAATATTTTCTTGCGAATATTTGATAATATTTAACGATTTTTGATAGCGGATTTCTCATAAACGGTTGGAGATAGAAAAAAACTTAAACAAGCAAAAATGTAGGAAATTTTATCAGCTTTGATTTTGTATATAATGACTTTTTTGCTAAGATGCACCATCTTCTAGATATAACCAAAAAAACAAAACAAGAGACCTTCTCAGTCCCCCCCTGCACTCCGCTCACCACCTATGTCCGGGGACTTTTAGTATGTTTACCTCCTAACGACTCCAAACAAAGCCCTGAAGTCAAAAATTGTGACACCCTCCATGCATTCTACAATCCCTTTATTGACTGGACTAATTAGATTTATTTGAATTTGGTTGTTTCGCACGTTATACGAGGTGGTGTGCTAAGCACTACACATTTAACAACTGCCTGCCTTCCCTACTCCACCACTGTGTTTCGGCCCCCAATTATTTTCAGTGTCTTGGCAGGACATCCACCGAGCATCCACTCGGCCACTTTGGCCATGCTTATTTTAGTCAAAATAAATTTAAAAACCTTTGCAACCAAACAATTCTAATTTTATAATATATGCTTTTTACTGAGTGCAATTAGAACATTAATTTCTTAAAAGTAATCTGCTGATGTTCTCTGATTTTATTTTACTTGCTAAATAAGCATTATTTTGTGAGTTTTGACCTTTTTGGAACCTGCTTTTAACAACTTTCTAATTTATTTATTTATTTTATTCATTTTATTATCCAACAGGTAAGTTTACCCAAATATAGGGTATAATGCGATTTATGAAATACCATGTGTTTCACTGAAGACGCAACATAGGGAAACACCAATGTATTTTTTTAGAAAGGATCCTCGATACCTTTGGAATATGTATGGATTCAGTGCTCAACGTATGTTATTGGATTTAGTTAACGCTAGAAAGAGATAGAAATATCATGTCATCATTGCAACACGCTATTATTTCATTGCTTAGTTTTTAAATTTGTCAATTTTGACAGCACCTACAACTTTCATTTACAATGAAAATACTCAAAATGCGTAATTTTTTAAATCGTTGTTTCTGCATTTTGCATACCATATATAAACTGAATTCGCCTTATTACAACAGCACATGTAAAGAAAGCATAAGTAAATTCTATGAAAATGTGAGATTGTGTTTGCAATATTTCAGATTACAAGCAAATTATGTTCATAATTGTCGAGTTTATATCACTTAAAACATGGAATAGTATTGAATCCTGTCAAAAGAAAGGAAATGATCCTCAGTGAGGTACCAAGTGAACTTAAAATGTAATGAAAATATGAATTTGTCTAGTCAGTTGTACTAAAATCTCTGTCAGAAGTTATTAATGCAACTTACAAATCTTAATGGTGCATGCAGATAGGTGTAAAATTGGTTACATAGAGAAAAATGTATAATTTGGTAAAGTACAGGATTGTTGTACAAGTATTATGGCATTATAAATAAATCTTTTAAATTATATTGCTTTAGTATAATAATAATAATGATAATGAATCTATAGTTGTGCTTCATTGTATTGTAGATGTACCGGGTGATCATCGGAATTTATAATTAGAGGAGGCTGTGGTTGGTGCTATTTTATGTTGTGTGGTTGGACACACTGAGAAATTAATAATAAATTGACAATTGTTATATTTGAGGTTATGCTCATGCTTTATACGATCTTTGATGATATAGTAAACACTATTTTGCTGAAACGCAAAAATAAAATAAGTTTGAAGAAAAAATTGAAATTACTTTCAGTGAGAAAAATTTTATGTTGAATATCAAAGATTTTTAAAAAATTCCGTTGATCACCCGGTAGATTCTTTAGTAACTGAAAAGTTTAACAATTTGACGTTTTGCCGCTGTCAAAATTGACAAATTTAAAAACCATACAATGAAATAATTGCGTGCCGCGATAACAGATGCCGGCGCTATTTCTGTCTTATTCTAGCATCAAATAAACTCAATTACGTAGATTGTGTGCTAAATTCGTACATATTCCGCAGGTAACCTGGATCTTTTCTAAAAAAATACATAGATGTTCCCTATGTTGCGTCTTCAGTGAAACACATGGTAAGTATAATAACTATATAGGTATGTTGAACCATCGTTATTTTGGTCAAAATAAATTTGAAAGCCCTTCTGTTATTATTGTATTTGTTCTACAGGTAGATAATTACCCAATTACAGAACAAAAGTAAATATTAAGTAATAAAAAATTAGCACATGTCTACAAGGAAATTTAACAATTTTCTGAGGAGATTTTGTATTATTTTTATTAAAATAAACTTAAAAACTTAAACTTTAATAGCCGAGTTAGAAGATCTTCAGTTTAACATAACAGTGAGCATTAATTTCTTAAAATAATTTGCTGATTTTTTGCTTTTATTTTGTTGTCCAGGAGTGGTTAATTTTGTGAGTTTTGGCCGTTTTTGAACTTGATGGTGAGTTCCATTTTCACGGTTTTCTAGATATTCATATTCAGAATTTTTTCGAGATTGCAAAACAGGGTGTTCCATTTAAAAATCAAAAGTTACTTCTGACGAAACCGGAAGTGTTTCTAAATTTATGGTTTCAGAAACCGCATTTTTCCTGTATATTCAGGTCTCTAAGTTTCAACTCTAATAAATAATAAGAAAAACGTGTATACCCTGTATACGATATTTTCAAAGATTAATACGAATTCCTTCAAAATACTTTCCCAAAGGCTATTATTTCCATATTTGCTTAAAATTAAACATTTGTTAAACATACATATTAAATCTAACGAAATTTGCTCTTAACACTGCGTAAACTTAGTTAAAAGTTAAATTCAATTTTCATTTCGTTTTGTATAGATTTGTGAATAATTCATTACAAAACAAACTCGACTCGTACGCTTTCAAAACTGCTATGCAAACTGTTACTAATTAGGATGATTAAAAAGGCCTTTCATTTTCCTAATTAGAAGAGTATTTATATCCAGCATAAAAAAAGAACAAATAAAACAAACAAAGTTTTCATGTAACTAGAGAGCTGAAAGTTGCACCTTTTTTTGTAGCACTGCAGCTAATAAAAAACTAACGACGAACTCCTCAACTACATGAAAAATGAAACTTTAATCTGGGCTTCTATAAATAAATAGGTTAACATGCTTTGTTATTTATTCAGATATTATTGACTACGAGATATGTAGGTTGCTAATAAAGCAATTGAAAATATTCTTGCCATCGATACAGGATAATTGCTTAAATAGGGTTTGTGAAGATTTTTTTGGTTATTCTGTAAAGAACTGCATAGTTTTACTTTATTTTCATTTGTAAATGTTTCGATATTTAACCCTTTAACTCTAAAATTTGTGATTTTCTTTCAATAGAAGTGCCCCACAAATTCAAAATATCAAACATTTAAAGCTATTTACGATTCGTATTTGAAATCTCAGTTATAGTCCGTCCGCAAATGATGCGAAGTTGTAAATCAAAATTAAAAGAAATAGTAACTTTAAGTTTTCATGGAAACGGCAGAATTTACGATTTTAAGTAGCAAATGACAATAGAAAACCCTTGTACCTTGTACCTTCCGCTAACTGGCTTACTTATACCAAAAATTAACACCGACGCCTATGAGTTCCCGCTGCCAGTTTAATTTATTACTTCGCATCATTTGCGGACGGCCTATAGGTAACGAAACAACTTACAAATTAGAACCTTGAAAACCCCTGAAAACCAGGAAAAGGTCATAAAAAGGGAATTAATTTGTCATGCTTAGTGGAAGATCTCTTTAGCAAGATTGGATAAAATGAGCTTCTAAATACATCCTGGTCGTCAAATTACAACAGTAAAGTTGGCTGAGACAGAACTCCGGCAACTCTTCATTAAATTATAGGAAGTTACCTGAACTTATAACTTGCTTATATACTATTCGTGCCTCAATGGGCTTGTCTTTGAGAAATCATGCATTGTGATTAACAGAATGTATAAGTCGCAATTTGATATCGGTCCGAGGTCCTTATTCAGGATGTCGTTTCTGCTCTCTATAATTTATCTGCTTTAAGTTTTAAGTCACAAGCTTTAATTCTATGCCCTTTTTCAAAAATATGTTGGGCTACATTCGACTTTTCACTCCTATTCAAACTGAAATGAGCCATGGACTTTTTGAATATGATACGAAAAGAACACTTTGTTTACGAATTATATTGGAAATATGTAGTTTACTAAATTTCCAAATCCTTCGTAGTCTCAAATGCTGATTGGTGGTTTTCAGAGTTTTTCAGAATTCCACTTTTTTCCTCATATCCTTTTACAATTACAAATTAATGACAATATAATTAAGATGCGAAGATTTTCATTTTCTAAGAAATTAAACTCGGAATTGATTCTTGATAAAGTATTATACTTCTCAAGAATTCGATTATCCAATTTCTAAGAAAATTAATATCAATTATCCTTGACCGAAGTTATAAAAACTCTTTCAACTTACTTACGTATTAATTTTATTTTCCTACAAAACATGTAAAGTGTGTGGTATCTGTTTAAATTATTAATCAGGCATCACTTACCCACTGACTTAGTAATCCAAGTTTACGTTTCTCGTAATTTACCTGTCTCTTTCTCACCTATCACATCGGATATTAACATCTCTAAATTATTAATTAGAGATGTATGCGCTACGTGACATTTATCGTAATGCACGTAACAGGTGTCACGTTTCTGACGGGGGTTACTAATTAATCCAGTTAATATTTAATTAAATCCATTTCAACTACTCATTGCACCTTTTAATGAATATCATTTAACAATGTCACGGTTGATTTACTGGATGACCTAAATTGACGTTGGGTATTTCTTTAATACTCCGTATTATTCTGTTTTACATTGTAGGTTAATTTTTAAACAATTCATTTGAAATTTAAGAGGAATTGCATGCGCGTAATTTTTGATGAACCTTTTGGTTTGTGTTTTCAGTTTGATCACTTGCCAAAGCTAAATGGCGAATTAGGGTAAAAACTTTTTAATTATACGACCCACGTTCTTCACTTCAAAACTGATTAAAAATTCACTACTAAAACTCAGTGTTGAGACGTACCTAGGTAAATGTACCTAGGTACAAGTACCTAGGTACTTCTCTTGTACCTTCGTATACTAAAAGGTCCATATTTTTAGAATTACCTTTACCTATACCTAGGTATTTTTTAGAGTTACCTTGTACCTAAAAAACATAAAAACTGAAGGTACAACGTAAATTCTATTTTCTCTGTAAAACTACGTAAAAAAATTTAAACAATAATTGTGGATATAAAGAGAATATCAATATATTCATATTAGAGTTCGAATTTTATTGGCGTCATTTGGGTATTTTGTGTAGCGTATTTAACGGTAAAGTGAAAGAGAATGATGATGCCATTAATATTATCAAAATATAGTGAAGTATTTTGAAGATAAGTCAAAAAATTTAAAATCCCTATTTAATTATGAAATCATTTTAAGAATTTTTAAATAATAAATAATACAATCATACTCTCATCAGCTCCTATTGAAAGACTGTTTAGTACAGGAGGACAAATTTAATTTTAACTTCCAAACGAAATAGGCTTTATGATGAGGCTCTTGAAACTCTATTGTTCTTCAAGAAAAATAAATAATATAAATGATGTATATGATGTAGGTATGTTTAAGAAAAAATTTTATTTTATTTAAAAAGTGGTACCTAGTATTTTTTATATTTAAATTTTAACAATCGATCAAAAATATTAGTTGTGCGGTTGTACCTAAACCTGTACCTACAATATTTAGGTACATTTTTATGGTAACTGAATTTTTACCTAGGTATTTTTGTAAAAGTATACCTGTACCTGTAACTAGGTAATTTTTTCTCTGTGTACCTGTACCTTTACCTAGGTACCAAAAAAGAAGTACCTGTTACAACACTGCTAAAACTTAAACAGTAAAATGCATCAAAAAATATACATTTCTCTCTCTGCTGTAGATATTTCAACTTTTTAACTCAAAACTGAATATTTTGGGTGACAAAATATTTGTTTCTAAGTAATGCTAAAAAACCTACGAATATTTACATCAAAATTTAAAAATTGAGATAATAATTTTAGTTCACTTTTATCTTCTTCTTTGACTTATTTTAGGACTATTTGTCCTGTTAAGCAATAACTTTTTTTTTCACATGCTATCTGGCCATCTTTTCTTCGGATAACCTACTCCTCTTCTCGTATTCGGTTTGTTGACCCTTGCCCTCTTCACCAGCCCTGTTTCGTCCATTCTGGATACGTGCTCGTTCCACGGTCTTCTTCTTTCTATAATCCATTCATTTACGTCTGTTACCTTGCATGTTTATCTTATATTGGTGTTTGGCAGTCTATCGTGCCTTGTTCTCCCTAATATCTTTCTTACATAGTATGTTCATTTCTATTATTCGTTTTTTTCTTTGGTAGTCGTTTTGGCATGGCTTCTGTTGCGTAACTTAGTATAGGTCTTATTGTGCTTTTGTACATTTAATTCCTCTCCAAATGAGGTCACTTGGTACTCTATTTCTTTATCTGCCTTGGTGTTGCTAATGAGATAATCTATTTGCATCTTAATAGTTCAAGGGAGATTGAAATTGATTTGGTTTCCCCTGCTGCTATTTGCATGTTGTATTGAAGGCAAGTTTTGTTGAATTTAAACAGTAATCTCTGTAAATCTTCCTCGTTATCCGCTATTAGTATTACGTCGTCTGGCTAGCATATGATATTGAACATACTTCTGCCCATGTATATCCTTTCATTCCCTTTACTTCTTTGATTATTTTATCCATAATTAGGTTAAACAATGTGGGCCTGAAAGAATTTCCTTGTCTGACTCCTTTGCCTGTCGAGATAATCTGATAATTCCCCATTGAACCTTACTCTCATCTCAGTTCCTATGTAGGTTTCTTTTATTAGCTTATAAATTGATTAGGTTAGTTTTTTTAAATCTATAAGGCACATGTATCGTATGCTGGTTTCCAAAACTCAATCGCTTTTTCCTTTATGTGTTGTATTATAAATAATGCATCAGTACATGGTCTTCTATTTCTAAATCGTACATCCGTGTTGTTCTTCTTCTAAACTGATATATTCCGTTCGTTTATGTTGAAAAGTTTCCGTCGTGATATCAATAGTACTATTCAATAAGTTAATTCCCCCATTTGGTGTTTTGTTTTTGAAGAACGATATTGCTTTCCATTCCGATGGCATCACAGCTGTTATTATGATTAGGTAATTTGTTATTGATGTTATTTTCGCCGGCTGCCTTCCTATTTTTTAAATTTAGAATTGTTTCTTTTACTCCTTCCTTTGAAGTCTTGGTCCAGTATTATTGGTGTTTCTGTGTCTTCCAGCTTTTGCCTGTTAAATAGACAAGTTAGGTATGTAGTCCATTTCGTTATTGTTATTTTTTTGTGTTTGAAAGTATTCCTTTATTTCTTTCCTTTGATTTCTGATAGTTCTCCAAATCTGTTTCTGCGTACCAAATATGTCGTGTTCAAAAGATTTCTTTCCCCTTAATTTGCTTGCGCTTCGCTTCGGATTTGTTTATAGTGTAACGTTTTGAAAAGGGTTATTTAAAACTTCGGTCCGTGGTGTGAATTATTTATTAACAAATTTAAACAATGTGACGATTAACACGAAATAACAACTTAAACATTAAAAAAACATAACACTAATATTAAACCGAAACACTAACTAATTTATTTAATTATATTCCCGCGCTTATATTATTCACGCACATTTATATTAATCTTGATTGCGACAATAGCTTTTGGTAGGCTGCCGTTGTAGACTTTGGTAGACTATCGCTTGCTAAGGGAACGCGCCTATTTATACCAATGCGGGCTTTGGATCCAGTAAGTTCGGCGCTCATCTCGATCACTAGCGGTAGCCCCAGAAACTTCTATTGGCGGATGACGCATACGATCTCGCACGTATTCTCCGCGACTGTTGCGTCTCGTTACAATAGTTTCGGTAAGCTTCTCCTGTTTTTTAGCTGCTGTATTCTAAGTATGCCTTCCTCTTCCGTAATGCTATTTCATTTATTTCGTCTGGATACTAAGGGGTTCTTTTTATAGGGCATTAGTATATATTTCTAACTATATTGCTTTGTCCTAATGCCTCCATTGCGATGTCTGTAATATTTTTTATTATATTCCAAGCTGTCTCTATATCATCCTCTTCTTCTATTTTATTCTGTGCTATTTTTCCTTTTCGAACAGGCTTCTTATACGTTCATGATTTAACAAATTAGATAAGCAATGAAGCAATGAACAGTGTCGGAATTGGACGGTGAAATGATGATGACCAGCGCGAGAAATCTTAGCAGAATTACAGAAACACAAATAGATGTATGTGTGATACAAGAAACCAAGAAGAAAATCAGAGGGATGTTCTAGCATGGTGACTACGTAATGATAATTCTAGTTAATTTACATAATATTTTATATTAACTAAACAAAGTAAAATTTTAACGGTTGGGCCATATTAACTGGGAGGGGGGATTATAGGTTGAGTATAGGTTATTTAGTTTCAATATGGCCATGTTAGGAAGACGCTTTCGATGTACTATCACGTGTAAAAGTAATGACACTCCTAAGATTCGTTACTTTACTCTACTTAAATCAGCTTAGAGATTTAAATTGACTGTAGAGCTTAAAGATTTACAGGCCAATCATACTAAATTGCAGGTTCTTGGCCTTAATGTTATTTTATCTGTATTTGAAGTATTTCCTTAAAGTTTTTATATTCTAAGTAAACGTCAAGATATTTTTCATTCTTGGGGAGGTGTTCGTTAAAGTTTTGAGTTTTCCTTACGTTTATATCAGAGATTTTACTGACACCGCAGACATTCGATTTCCTCTAGCTTCGAATGAAATATACAATTTTCGCTTCATCAAAAATATAAAAAAGTTTTGAAAACTGTTCGAAGTCACGTTTTTACATTTTAGATTTGTTTTAATACAACTGAATATTATTTGGGTTACTTGCTTGATGTGGATATTATAAATTTAACTGCTTCTAAATGATTATCAAAATTAACAGCAATTTTCATATGATTTCCATGAAATATCATCTTAACCGCTTTTATAAACTGTATCCTGAATATTAAATAGTTTTCAATTTTTCTACATTTTTTAAATGCCGCGTATTTTTAAAGTATCCATAAGCTAAAATTACTCATTGCTCTTTATTTTTTTAAAATTCGTAGCCGAGGCGTATTCAGTAAAAAAAGTTTCTGGATTATTCAAATTTTGTGTGTTTCTTAATCTTATGGGTTTTACATTAGTGACTGAAAGTGCTTTTCACATGAAATAAATTAATAGCGTTTGGATATATTATTGCTGTAGGAGGCTTGAAAAAACTTTTTAAAGAATTTCCAGATATTGCTAACGGTTTAACCCTTAACCGGTCAAGCTATTTTACTAACAGTACCGGACAAGGTGTGTCTGTTTCTATTTTATACGACATCGTATTTCTACACAGATAGATTAATCGATTTTGTACACTTTTCCGTTTATTTAACGGAATTGAATTGATTTAAATTGTCAGGCACGATTTGTTACTATGTAATAAAAGTACCAAAATTGTCTAAAGTGCCCATTGTTATGCACGTGTTTGTTGCTTAACCGCATTAACAGGCGTGCAGCCGCAATGTCTTAAAAGACATTTTGTAAAGGCGATAATTTTTAAGCTTTAATTTTCAATCCAAATTTGCACTTCGAATTTTAAGAACGAAATGGATTTTCCAATGTTAAATCTGGACATTATTTTTGTATCTTCAGTCTGAAATTGATATTCAGTTTGGTTTAATTTAAAATTTTATATTTAATCTACCATTTAGATCCAGTATTCGATACGAATCCGCAGTTTAATCAATTTTGCATATTAAATTTAGCCCAAAATTGTGAAAAAATTCAAAATTTCCCAACAAAAACAGTCAGATAAACAAGAATTAAATTCGGATTATTGCTTTCGAGCGGATTATTTTACAGTGACTTGAAATCGTAATCCGAATTTCCTGTAGATGTTTCTGGTTTCTGTTAATCATTAAAGATTCAAATCTACAAACACAGATCTAAACATCGATTTCAGAAGGGTGGATTAGAATTTTGGCCTAGGAATTGAATATTCACAATTCGAGTTCAAACTTTAAGATTGAATCGCAAGTTCTGATAAAAATTTGACTTAGCGAGTCATGTTATAAATCCGAATTCGAAGATGCAGACTGCAAATCCAGATTTAAACGCTAGAATTGCCCAATGTAAATTTCGTTAGATTCAGGGTTGGATTTATTGACGATTGAGTTTGTAAACTTGTAACCAGTAACCATAACTTGAATGTCAAAAAAGACATTTCCGTTAGTTTACCGTTTGAACTTCAAATCTAAAACTTAGGGTGATGAATCCAAAGAGCGGATTCGAAACTATATTCAGAAACTGACATAAAATAAGTATGAGGTTTAATCTCAAGTTGGAAGTCGAAAATTGCATCTCGGATTTGACTGTTCGAAAATTCAAATAGGAGATGTGGATTTAAATATTCGAATTTTGCTGATTCATATTTTTCAGTTTCAAAATTGAAACTGAGCTTTACGCTTAATTTTCGAAGTTTGAAATTAAAAATGTCAGTCGTTGCCAAATTTAGGATTGAATTTCAAGTTCTTCCACGAAAATTTGATTTTAATCAGTGTGTTTTAAATCTAAAATCATCAATTCTGCGGATTATTTATTAGAATTTTCCAGATTCAAATTTTGTCAGATCCAGGATTGGATTTATTATTATTTTTAAAGCTTGAGTTTGTAGGTCCGAGCCATAATTTGAATTAAAAAAAAAGAGATTGCTTTCAGTTTATTGCCCAAAATTCAAAACTAAAGCACAAGATCAACGTACTAGGCACACTGCAGTAACAAATGACATTCTGTAACATGTGCCTGACAGGCACAACTGACCGGTTGTGTAACAAAAAAGTATAATATTTTTTTTAACGGATCTAAAGAGAAAAAATGTATCAACAAAAGCAAAAACGTACGTAATATACACTAGTGAAGGATAAATAAAATACCCAAGGCCCAATCATTTTTCCGCGAAAAAATAGAGCAACATGTGCCTGACAGGCACAACTGACCGGTTGTGTAACAAAAAAGTTTAATATTTTTTTTAAAGGATGTAAAGAGAAAAAATTTATCAACAAAAGCAAAAACATACGTAATATACACTAGTGAAGGATAAATAAAATACCCAAGGCCCAATAATTTTTCTGCGACGAAATAGATACGAAAAACCATCAGGATGTGCACACCTTGACCGGTTAAGGGTTAAAGAAAACACTCGACATTTTTTCATGAAAAAGGCAGCAACAGAATTGTTACAAAACCTACAAATGAAGTTGTTGCAGCAGCAATAACAGAAAATTAGTCAACCACTTTTGTTCCTCATACTAAGCAAATGTTTCCAGGGGCATACGGCATGTTACGTAAAGGTACGAACATCCAGGGACTAATTACAGTTTATAATCTAGCACTCATATTCGAAATTTAAATGAATTAAAAACCTCAATTACCTACTCAAAAATTTGGTGAAATAAGTAATTGTCTCTTGTTGTAGTGTATTAAAGCAGGCAGTGGATATTTGCACACTTTTTTATGGTGTTGTTAATATAATTTGTCGAGTTAAATGTAATTAATTAATAAAACTTTTAATTCATTGTTTCAGCCTACATTAGATTAATTCAATAGATAGGTAACTTTTCAATTTAAATTATAGGTAGTCATTTAGAAAGGACATACAGATTTCAACTTATGGGTTTATTATTGAACACCCGATATGAACCGTATTAAAATTCCTGTTAGCAAAACTGTCATTTTTATTTTAAAGTAATAAACGTCACGGTTTTATAAAACACAACTGAAGCATTCACCCTTGGGAATGCTGAAACGGAAGGGTTTCATTTCCCCTGGCGGAAATGATCACTCCAAAACCTTAATTGGTTCTTGTATAGATAAAGAGTCTCTTTGTTTTACAATGTATGGTGAAGAAAATTGGGTTTAATTTCAGTATTCATCAAGTGGCGTACGTACTAGTTACTCATTAATTTGCGATTTATTAGTTGATTAGATTGGAAGAATTCTTAATTAGTCAATGACACCAGCTAAGCCTACGGTTAATTTGGATTATGTTAAATTAGTTTTTTCAATTAAAACATTTTTTGTGTTTTTTTTAACTGTTTAATCTTTAAAGAAATTTGAGAAATTACACGTTAGATGTGCTAAACTTTAAGAATGATATAAAAAAAAAATTGAAGGGAATGAAGAACTTCCATTAGAAATATAAACCAATTAACGCAAAAGTACGCCTTCCGCGGTTAGATAAACTAATTAAATTGATTTTTGAGATATGACGTAGCAAATGTAATAATATAAACCACAAACCTGCAGCTAGAAAATCTTAAATCATAAATCAAGGAGATTTATTACAGAAAATCTGTTATTCTAAACTCAAGTAAGAATAATTACTTACACAATCAAAAATTTAATGCGAAAGCATCAAAGTCATTCCCGAGAAGGCTACAACTTCAGAAATTTCCTGGATGAGTGTTTTAATTTTCTTGTTCTTAAAACAAAAGACGTAGGCGTTATGAAATTTAAAAGCTTTTTAGAATTCCAGACATACGCATTTCCCGATGGTGTTGAAATTTTCACAGACGTTAGCTGTTGCTAACTTAGTTTTCCTTGTTAACGGCCCTATAAATAACTTTACAGCAAACTGGACTTTTTTTACAGTTTACAGTCTATGCGTTGTAGTAACAGATGCATTGATTACGAACATAAAAGTCATGTAAATTACCCTCGGCAAGATTTACTTTTGTCGTTAACTACAAATGAGAGAGAACTGGGTCCATTATTGGCCTTGCTGACTTATAATGCACGCTGTATTTCACGTGCATCGCCTACTTTTAAAAATAAACTGCGCTATTAAAGAAATACATTAGTAATACACAAACATACAACGTACCGCCAGGTGGTGTTCCGTATTCTTGGTAACGTTTTGATGGTTGAATTTTAGGAAAATCGTTATTTCTTAAGGCTCTTGGTTGTCCTAAATGTCCAAACTGAAGCTGAAGCTATTATAATATATGCAATTAAATGAATTTTAAGTAAACGACATGTACAAGAGGCATAGTTATTTTAAAATTTATCGTAACCTTCATCAAAATAAAATTTGGTGAAAGAAAACTACTTCCAAAAAGTTAAAAATAGAGATTTTGATGATACAACTGTAGAATGTACTTTTAGCACCGATGAGGTAAACATTCGATTTCTTGAAGCAGAAACCGTTTGTTTGTCGAATCCGAATAAAAACTTTTAAAATAGGGGAATTCGTTATAGTTAAGGTCAGGATCTACGAGTGGGAGAAATGCATTTAGCAGAATTGGTAAGGTAAAGATAGAAAGCTGGTCGGTACTTATATGTAATTGTATACATGATCAGTAGCTGAGATTGTTGGTAGGTGTAGTTATTGTTGTTGGTGTTGACAAGCATTGAGGCTTGTATTTTGTGTGAGCAAAAAGCCTTTTATTGTTTATTAGACTATTAGAGCATCATACTCTGGGCTCATTTAGCCGGCTACGTGCCTGGGAACTTGGTAATTTGACATGGTTACCAAGAGCCTTTGACCTGACTGCAATTATGCAGTACAGTGACACCCGGTTGCACATACGAAGGCCACTCAAGTTAAACCGGGAATTTCATGATAGTAGGAAATAAAATTAAATAGAAAACGATAACAATTTTTATTTCTCGACATAATTACCTTGCATCGAAATTCCTTTAGCATTAAAGGATTTAGTGGTAGGTTTAAGTTATTTAAAGGTAGCTTCCTGAAGTAAATGGTTTGTTGCATTTCTGTTAACCGAGGTGAAAATCACTCGGGGCAAGGTCAGAACTACGCGGAGCTGAGAATGACTTTCTATCGTATAATACTTTAAATTTTTTTCTTGGATACCTTGAGCAGTAGATGCCAAGATGGCGCAGTGGTAGCGCGTCGGGCTAGCGTCGCGCTAGTCCCCGGTTCGAATCTCCTGATGGGCAGGCAGGATTTTTCTGCAGTCTGGCGGTCAGTATCGAATCCTGGTGACGAGTCGTCGTTGGGCACCAAATTAGCGACGCTCTCCTTAGAATACAAGCCTAAGAGGTAGAGTAACAAGGTCTTACATTACACACACTTACACTTTTCACATGGTGCAGTAGGAAGGTATTATACGGCGCAACAATCACGTAACTCACAGAGTCGGGGCGGATTGTGCATTGTACCCATAGAACCTCATACATTAACGCACCAGCCTCGACACTGAAAGGTATAAGAGGTTACAGACTGCTACAAAAACTTATCAAAATGATAATAAAAAGCCTTTTTTTAAAACATTAACAATTTATTTTTGTCGGACTCAATTCGGCGCAAGGCCAGGATTCCAATTAATTACAAAAAAACCATAATTAAAGATTGATTAGAACATGAATTAAGACTTGTCAAATTACCTAAAGAATTTAAATTAATGTACTTAAAAATACAATGTTAAAGAATACAATATTAAAGTTAAATATAAAAAAAATATTATCAATTCATTCATGAATTAGCAAAATATTAAATAATGAAAATTTATAAAAGATAAATCCAAAACTAATTCATGATCAAATTGAAATACCATGACAAAAATGCACACTTTATCTAAGCAATGAATATTACAAAAACGAACAGGTGTACACACACCTGTGCGATATATAAATTTGAATCAAAAAGTAAAATTTTATTAATTACAAAATAATAGAAAAAACACTTATCTCAGGCTTCAGATGATTAGAAATTTAGAAAATCTGGAATTTCAGCAACACTTGATTCCAAACGGTGAAATATGGTTCAACAGATAACACAGCAGAACGCATGGGAAAATGGCGTCCCTCCACGTGCAAGCGAAAATTACCAAAAGAATTAATTCCCAGCGGAAATTAAATTAATCCAAGCAGGAAAATACCCACAGCTCCTCCAGAAGGAAAATAATGTCAATTAACACCATTAAAATTTAAAGAGGTGTAAATTGAAGCTGAAAATTCCAAGTGAAATCAAAAAAATGAAGATTAAGCAAAAATTAATAAAAAATTATCTTACCACCAATTAGTGCGAAACGAACTGTTAACAAGCATAACAACTATAAATCCCAATATTGGATACTTTAAAAAATGACGGTCATTATAAATGAACGTACTAAAATGATGAAATTTTTAAGTAACTTAGACGTTTGTTCACATTGAAGTTCTAACGCCAAAAAGAAAGAACATCTGACCACACCCGACAATGAAATACTGCGCAGGTCAAACATAAACAACTCAGATAGCGCTTATGCAATTACAGTTGCATAAAACTAGGCGAAGATTTTACTCAAAAATGAAAATAATTTTAGTAATGGTAATTTGAATAACACAAAATAGAATATGAAAATAATAGACTCGGAAAACCCGAAAGAATTACTTTTAAACGATAATAAAGACAAACTATTGCCCTAAATAACCAGGCATCGCTTAAAGATGGAAATTTAAGCGCCGGCACAATGGAAATAAGGAAATCAAAAGCAGTCAGAACCCCGAATGAAAGAAAATCTTGCAAAATAAGAAAAGGGAGAATAATGAAAGGAATTAATCAAATAAAATGGGAATGACAACACAGAAGAAGGAATAAGAAGGATACTGGATAACCAGATAAAGGATCGTAAGATTGTCTTGTGAATAAACAGAAAATTTCTAAGAAAATACCAAAAAAATGAGGATATAATCACGACTAAGAAACCAGGCATCGTTCCCTAAAGAATGTCAACATGCAATATAATTTAGAAGCAGTGATTATAAAAATAAATCTTACTCACCATCTTACTACCTTAAGGAAAGGCAATTGATTCAGGAACAATCAATCCCTAAAACTACTTAAAAATGACATAAGCAGGATGATAAATTAGCAAAAATAGCAAAGTTTTAAATGTAGGGTAACAACCACAATAATATGAGAGGAAACCTCTTTTACAAAAAAAACATAATATATAGCTTATCAATCAACCATGAATATCGATTGACAAGAAAAAACGAGACAATTTGACACGTACAGCTGGAAAATTGTAACAAGACAATAGATACATACATAATACATACCTTGAACAGTATATGGACCTGTGTTATCTTGAAGAGACATCATCTATTTGGTTATCTAACACGCAAATGTTTGTGAATATAATATCATGAATGCTACCTTAGCCTGGCCCTATTTCTTAATTAAGTCTGCAAGAAATTATGCGTCTATCCGCTTGAAATTTTTTGAGATCAGTAGCATAGGTGTTAGCGGGATTCTAGAGTAATTAGTGCATTAATGCAGGTTAAGGCATGTAAATTATTTTGCAGGAGTTTAAGGAAATCTAGTACAGTTTAAATTCTTTGTTTTTCTGACCTTCTGCAAATGTCTTGTAAAGCTGAAAGCTCGTTATAGACTTCAAACTCGGTAACACCTCAAAACAGGTGAAGGCTTGAAGTTCGGTAAATGCTCGACATTCAATTAAATTCAAGAAATTAATCGAGTGCACACTCCTATCTTATCTTTCTTCTTGCTTCTCGGTAAAGCCTTAAAGCTGAGTAAAGGTTCTAAACTAGATAAAAACTCCAAGCTCGGGAAAAGCTTGATGCTCGGTAAAAGCTCGGCAACCGAACCAAGCCCAAAATATTTGACATATTCTCCGAGGCGAGCCGAGCATATTTCGAATTTTCTCCGAGCCAAGCCGAGCTTGGAAAAAACTAAAATTCTCCCCTAATCTCTACCTCATAGACGATAACTGATAGAAGGCATTGTCATATGGTTTCTTCCTCAGATGATGGGTTTCCTTATACGGTAGTATGTTTTTTATTAGATTGATAGACAGTAATCGAATTCGTTTAAAAAGGCATCCTTAGACAATTGTAAAAGTCTGTAGGGCATTCTGAGGCAGCAGTATTTTGATTTATAAAATTCAGCGGCGACTCATTTTTATTCGTATTTTGTCACTATTCAACCTCAAAGGAAAGATGGCGAGCTAAGCGTTCTATCCAGTGTGAAATGAATGATCTGCTAACGCTATAAAATAGACTGGAAAATAAATAGTCCAAAAGTAAATATATCTCAGAATCAAAAGTCTTGTAGTCCTTGATATGTAAATAATTTGTTACAATAATATTTAAGAAAAATGCTAATTAAAGAAACCAGAATTGGACGCCAACACGAAAATACCTTAACTATTAGAAATAAGTAAGTACAACCGCATGTATTTAAGAATAAATAAACGTAATGAAATACTCGTTATGCATGTAACTTGCATATCGTATTCTCTGTTTTGTTTATCTTAGACCATTATGTTTCTTGGAAAACATACTCTTAAAACTCTATTAAATTATCTCACAAACTAAATAATTAGGGAGACGAAAATGAAATTGTTATCACGTAGAGATACGAGTACTAATTTAATGTTGTGGGTTTATTATACAGCTACGCGTAACATGGACCGTGTTTACTAATCTAAATTAAGGTGTTACAACTCGAATGACACGAATTTAAAGTTAATTTAGGTACTTTCTCTCGCGCGCTTAAGAGTCCTAGAAAGCGAAATCCCCAGCTTTTCATTGTGAAAATGAGGACGGACTGGGTTAACAAAGAACTTAAGTTGATTTCCAGGCGTTTTCGCCAGAGGGAAGGTTAGAAGAATTAACGAAGTTGCCCTGTTTAAGGTTACATTGCTTTTTCCACAAAGGAAGTGCTAAAACTTTTGTTATAAGAATTCGTGCCTTTCTTGTGTTACTAAATAGGACTTCTTAGGATTAAATCAGAAGTTTTCTCGATCTGCTGAATCTTTCTTTATTAAAATTGCATATTTTACTCTGAAAATGCTTAAGTTATTTATGGGAATATACGATTATGATTCCCAAACAATTTATCTCAATTTTTGGGCGTCAAAATAAGACATTTGAGACATGAGGTTACCTCGTTGAAGTAAACCTCAACAGCAGGTTTCATTTATTATTTGTTTCGGAAATATCTTGACGTCTATGAAGAATTGCTGCACATTCATTTCTTAAAATTGGAACAAGCTGCAGATATTGAGTTAGATGCCAACAGTAAATGGAATTGAACTAATTCGACCACGACTGTTCGACTCCAGACTTTGTGTCTCCACGCTGTTCGACCCCGATGACTCATTCATCTTGATTTATCCTTCGGAAATATTCATCCCCGGCCGTTTTCAGCCAAATGTTTTTAATGGAAAATCCCTTTTTTAAATCGCTCCTTTACATTTTGAGTGCGTGAGCATGCATAAATCGAGGGTTACTTGTGAATTTGAAACACTCCCGTTTAAAATATTCCACGTTTTGCTTTGTTGTAAAAGTAATTACCCAACCAAATCAACGTCTGTAAAACACGTATGATTAACAAGTTTTATTATTAGAAGTAGCCGCTCGTTATATTAAACGGGCCATAAACGCTACGGAGCGATGAGACTTTTACTTAGAATTTCCCAGATTTACGCACAAATATATCAGATTTCTTGTGATTTGACGTTAACAGCCTATTTAAACAGAATGTACTCGTAGTGAAACATAACAGAGAACGTAAATGTTTAAAATATGACTAATAGATTCAAACTTCAAAGTTCTGTACGCACATGCTTCCCACTGTTTTCGTCAAATGCGTAAACTAGTGTGTATATGGATTTATAAACATCGTTTTAACTACTACATGTTCAACGAATTGTTCTGCACTAAAAGTCAATATTTATGCAAAATTTTACTCGATCCTTACGTCTGTTTAATGTTATCGGTGCATTTAAATGAATGACGGTAGTGTAAACTATATAAATCTTACTGCTATTAATGCAATCGTAAATAATAAAATGCCTAAATTCATCTTATGAATATACATAGTACAGTAATAATACGAGTATACTACAGATACATTAAATGTAGAAGACAGAGTTCTAAATAATATACTCGTATTATAGATTTTTAATGGTGTTTTTAAATACTGAAAAAAATAGATGTACCTAGTTAATTTTAAAATAAGCACCACATTAGATATATTTTACGATTAATCGTAGGCAAAGTATTATATTAAATCGAGGCTTGAAGCTTATGAGGGCTAAACTTGAGTAATTTTTTAATCAGAAACGCAAAATGAATAATATACCTACTTTAGAATTTTAACAGAATATCTTCCGAGTTGGGACCGTGTCATTGTTGAGACAGCAGAGCTCAACGTTTCGCCAACTTTTTTAAGGGGCTTCATCAGGAGGAAAAGGGAGCACTATAATTCAACGTGTCAACCACGTCAGAGGCGAAACTCTTTTACCAAGAGGAAGAATGGTACGATAATTCAACTTGTCAACCAAGCCAGATGCGAAACCCTTCTCTTTTAGTGCTCCCTTTTCTCCTGATTAAACCACTTAAAAAGTGGGCGAAACGTTGAGTACTTCTGTCTCTACAATGACACGGTCCCAACCCCTGTTAAAACTGATACTGGCCATGGAACTCTTCGAATTCATAATAATACTTCAGAATACCATGTAAAGACAAGGTGTATTCTATAAGCTACGTCGAATTACCAGACCACCAGGTCCATAACGGTTATCAGAACGTTAAAATCCTAGTAACAATATAGCAATATGTTCACGAGCCACCAAATTTTATACAAAACAACAATATACTACAATCATACAATCATCGATACTCTGCGTATCAATAACAACATATAATCCACGAAAAACGAGACTAGGGAATAAGTACGACTTTTATAGCACATATTTAGTAGTTGTGCCAACAGCAGCTCGTATCTCAGTAGCTCAGTATCATTACAAAATTAACACCTCCGTGATATTTCGTTGCAAAATTATCCCGGTACAAAATTCAAGAATAACTAAAGTATCATGGAAGTGCCGAATCCTTAACCTTAACCTTTAACGAGTTGCAGTAATTTTTTACAAGGTTCTCGTTTGTAAATGCCGTTCCACGAAAGAGTATCCTGAAGAGATACTGTCTTCTGCTGTGTAATGCTGAACAACCGAAGATTATGTGCGAGGCTGTCTCCTCTTCTTCATCACATAATCTACAAGTATATTCTGTATATTCCCATTTTATAAAGGTGTTTTTTCAGATGGCAGTGACCTGTTACAACTTCCACTAGGTGTCTTATCTGAATTTGTCCTAAATGGAGTATATCAGTCCTTAAGTTTAATTTTCTCGAAGGCTTCCTTATTAGTTCCTTCCCTAGTCTCTGCCCTTGGGTTGCAACTCAGCGAAAAACATGTTGTTTCTTCGACCATACCTCTATTGCTATTTGCATGTTACGTTTGGATATACCAAGTACAGGTTCTGGTCCTGTAAAATGGAATCGATGCACTGAATTTTTTGAGGACGTCTGCTTTTTCGTTTCTTCCATTCCTGAATGTTCTGGCACCGATACGAGTTCAACTTTCATAATATAGGATTGCCAGTTGAGATAAGCATTCCCTCGTTAGTTTGGAGCCAGAATACTAATGCATTGTTGAGTGTATCTGCATTTTATATTCTCGTATATGCATTGCATTAACGCAAAGATTTCAGCTTTACAAACTGTGGAATTAGTACCCAAAGATATGTTTTGGGCTGGTTGTAGCCAATCATTGTGATCATATCTTACAGTAAATGATTTATCAAAGGAATATCCAGGGAGAGTATAGTCAGGAACCATATTTAAGATGGGATCTCCTTTAACTTTTTAAATGTGTATTCATTTGTGTCTACACCGTTCGTTGTAGGTACATGTACCATAGAGCGGTGAATTTCATTTTATGTGCCCCAATCGAAGCTTCGCCCTTTAGATATATATTTAGGGGATCATATTTAGAAATGCTTCCATAGATGCTGTAGGAGTACTTCTCATGACTCCACAAATGCACAATGCTAGTCTCTGTACCCTACTTAATTTTGTAATGGCTATTTTTTTTTCCAATTTTGTCCACTACACTAGGAACGTGGATATAACAACCGTAGTATAATACCACTGAACCATTTTCTGTTTTACTCCCCATGTTTTCTTAACCATTCGCCTATCCGCAATAATGGTTACTTTTGCTTTGTTTGTAATGTTGTCCAGATGCTTCCTAAACCACTTGGATATTTCACCGAAAACAGCAAGGTTGTGAAATGGTACCACCTCTTTCTTAGGGATATTCGCAGCGTTTTTCCAGAGTTTATCGTGGAGTTTTCCCTTTCACACTATGTTTGAGTTGTGTCTAATGTCCCTTGCATTATATCCACAATCATATTCGGGTACTTCCATTGATTATGATAACTATGCCATCTGCATAATCTTGAGCATATACTACTTCATCATTGAGCTATTTTATGGGATAATTTACCACCAAGTTCCACATAGAACATTCTCTGGTGGCAGATAGTTCAGCTTGAACCTAACGACCCTTCAACATAGTATGTATATGTATACTAATTTATTTCAGATATTCCATGTCTTAGCAGTACAGCAGTTATTGATTTCGACAAGGTACTGGCAAAAACTCCTATATCCCAGAAAGCTGCCACTTACAGCATCACACAGGTAGTGTTATTCAAAAATTTTCGATCATCGCCTAACAACTTGAATCGTGAGACTGGTTATTATTTGTCAGACATATGGAAGTCTACCATCGCTACTGACTCCGTCCCATTCACTTTAGACCAATCGTCGTCTTCGTCCGATACGCTTCACTGGTTACAGCCGGTATAAAGTCGCTGCCTTTTCTGTTTTTCGTCAGAATGGTTTGGCCTCTGATTTGGTTTGCAAGTTGAGTTGCCGTTCCCTTGTTCCTCTTGCTAATAGAGGTTCGCCCCTGGCATGGTTTACACGTTGAGTTACCGTGCTGTTTTACTCCCCCCATTTTTCCCTCATGAAGCCCTTAAAAAAGTGGGCGAAAGTTTGAGTTCTTCTGTCTCAACAATGACACAGTCCTAACCCGGAAGACGTTCTTTTAACACTAGCACTGACCGTGGAGGTCTTCGAATTTATTATTACTGTGTTACTGAATCCTAGATAATTTTGATATAGTGCTTTTAGGATTTCTATGTATTGTATTGATACTTGATACTTGATACTTACTTCCACTTGACTATCTTAACTTTGTTACTCAGAGGGTAGGTGGCTATTTAATACTCTTTCAATTTATGTATATCTTAGGTAGTCTAGTCTTTCCTTTTATTTGTTTGTGTTATAACAATTTAGTTGGTGAACTCTTAGGATTTATTAAATTTATCCATAGAGTTAAATGACAAATACGAACAGTACCGTAGCTAGAGTGTGAGAAAGTAGTAGTTGACGGTCGTTTGCTACAAAAATGTTTCAATATAATATTAATTGTTTCCTAATACCTCTTAGCGAAAGATTTTTTTATAAAGTTTTTGAGCATTTTTCTTTCGAAAGAATGGAAAAGGGGAAAGTGGGTTATTTCTTTACTACAGATGCTAGCTATGGCACTTAGTACAACCTAGGAATCAGTAATAACGAAACCAAAAGATCTCAGTGCCTGAAGGGTCTCTATATGCTTCAGCTCCTAAACTTTAATCTATACCGTCTAATGAATAATCCCGCCCGGGTCCAAAAAAAGGCGAGTGTACTTTATTTATACCGAAGTAATCTGGGCAAGCTAAACCAAAAGGGAAACCGAGTTCTTAAGTTTAGTAAATTACATAAATCGATGAAACACGTCGGTCTGATGGATGAAGCTTTCAAGGAACATTATACCTCAAATCACGCAGCAAAGTACATAACATATTTCAAGCCGTCTTTTAACATTAACAATATCTGATTACCTACTCCAAGTAGTGAGATACATTTTTCAAACAAATTTTAAGGTATCTAAGCGTAACTGATGAGTTTCAAATTTAATTTAAGCTATAATTGTATCCAAATTTTCTAACTTGTTGCTAATATTGATTCTTTTGTTTCAGGTAAGTTGAAAGTCTTTCGTGCTTTTCGTCCTGCAACTAATGGCTTCGTATTGGTAAGAAAACCTTTCAAGTTTTCATTTAAATTTAGAAAAAATGAGGTATCTACAAAACAAAACAGTAATGAAGATTTAAACTTCGAAAACTATGCTGCCTGTGTTGTGTGATCAACAAAACTTCACTTTGAGTAGGCCATACCTGGTGATATAGTTGGGACGTGGGGCATTTCCCCCAGACCCAGGAAAGTTAAGTACGTTACTTTTTAAGGTGCTTACAAGAACTCCATGATAATGTCAGTCTTTGTCCCTACATTTTTTAAATGAAATATGCTACAGTAGCGTTTGAAGCTTATCAATTTTGGGCGGAGGAATAGGGGCGTAAACTACCTAATTTCACACAGGTGCCAGGAAGTCTAGCTCTTTACTTAATTTTTCAAAATTTAAATATCCAGGAATTTGTTTGCATATTGTAGTTTTACAACCATAAAAATTACGAAGTTACTACTTTACTCTGATCAAAATTACTCATAAAACTCGATTTATTTTTACCACCTAGTTCATTACACGTAACAGTAGAACACTTGTGTGCGAATACATGCCCGGTTGAACATCAAAGCCTCTTGATGAGTGAAGTGATAGGCATTAATCTAGGATCACTAGTTATAACCAGTAGGGTTAAGACGTTAAACGCTTTCGAATTACTGGATTTAATAGGATATTTCCGATTGCTGAAGGTTTTCTTTCATTGTTTGGGCTTAATCTACGAAGCCTTGGTATCTCATTGTCTCATCTCGTATCTGGAATTCAGCTAACCCTTGGATTATTGTTTCTTTTTAAATGTGAGAAATCAAATAAAAATGCTTATCCAGAAGACTGAATTCTTACAAATCTAATCTCCTAAATAAAATTTTCGACATAAATATTAATAAATAATCCATGTACAGAGCAATCAAAGGGTGTTACGAATACGCTCATCACATATTTAAATATTAAGATTCCTGTTGTTATAATGCCACAATAAGGAAGAACCTATAAGTACATCATATAAGTACATTTTTGATCGCCAAACCTTAAAAGCCTACTTTTTGATCAGCCTATATGTTAACTGTGCTGTTGACGGAGAAAACTTCAAACTAATAATTCGTCAAGGGGTACAATAATACCTAACTAGATAAGATCATGTTCTTGTAGCTAATTTCTTTGTCACATTTTGTATGATTAACCATCAGGCATTTCTCTCTTTCTATTGGTTTTGTTTCTGTTTTCTTTACCCCCCCCCCCCCCTAACTCCGACATGCGCGAAAAATGATTTTTTAGCAACCGAGGGCGCTCAACCCATTTTTCGGCCGAGACCTATACACTATTTTTTTCAAAAGTATCAATAGCACCGGACGCAAAAAACTTTAGCGGATGTCGTCAATGGTAACGTCCCATAAAGTAATGCTTTAAATTGGAATTTTGGGTATCCAATCGCGTACATAAGTCACCTGTTTTTGGCAGTGTTGAAAATTTGTAGTTTATGTTCAAATACCTTTTCTAAACTTACCTTTTCCTAAGAACTGTAGGGTCATTTATGATGGAAATGTATTTTCACACAACTTTTGGACCAAAAGCAAATCTAATCAAAGGTTATGTGAATCTATGTATAGGTGTTGGAAATCCAAAGCTTTGAACTTTAATAAAAATATCATTTTACAACTGATTGATTATCTTCGTCCATTATGGAAAACATTAATCTCTAGCACATTATAGGTACATATCACGATATCACCTACATTTGTATGTAATAATAAGCCATTGGTAAAGACTTTGGACCAAGAGGATTAAAAAAATAAAACAAAGAGATATTGAAAGTGCAGATTAGGGATTGAGAATTGTAAATTCCGAAATAGGACAAGGACATGGCTATAGTATGTAACGGCGAAGAACACAAAAAAGAAATGTTTTGTGATAAGATATCAAACATCCACATATCAAGTGAAGAGATGACTTCGTTCAGACTGTTAAAGATTATCTGGTTCGTAAGACCAAATGTTGAGGATTGTGTAGTTTGAACGCTGGTTCGTTGTAGTATTATCTGCAGGACCGGCTATGTGAGATGCTGGGTTAGAGCTCATATAAGACGCCGACAACATACAAATAAATGCACGTAATTTAAATTAAATAACGTATATTGAAACTTTAACTGTGTGCAATGAAGTACAATGTAATAAATTAAAGACAAACAGAAATATGTAAAACACGTGGGCCGGCACTAACTGGGCTTACTTACTGCTTGCGTGTTGCTTCTTCGGTAGTTGATGTAAGACATATTTCGCCAAGCGGATCTACAGGGTGGCTTAGTAAGATATGCGGTGGCGTAGCCAACCTTGGTAACGTAAGGGACGTAAGGGTAGCCAACTTACTAGGGTAAAAATACCCAATTGCTTTAACACAGGCAAAAGACCGAAAATAAATACAAACACCTACAGAAAAAAGAATTTGCAATCTCGATAGACGAATATAAATTAGAAGAAGATAGAGAAGAAAAAGAAATAGGGGAAGGATAAGACTTTTGCCCAGCATACATCTTAAATTTGCAAATAATAACAGGATATTGACTTGTGTTCAAGAATGCTGGGTACTTCTTCAAAACCGATCTTGATGAAATTGCTCAGCCTTTATCGTCAGCAAAAAAAAACACAGCTGCCTGTAAGAGCGAATTTGAATGCTTGACTATAGTCTCGTTCAAGCTTGCCGATATTATTAGCTTTAGCAACTTAATTAAATTTGTAAAATGTTAGTACCTACACATATATCTAATTAAACGGGAAACCAAATATCTAAGCTACACCAATTCAACCAAATAAGCAAGCAAGATAAGTAAATAAAATGTTTTAGAGGTGGGTGATTATCATTCTTCTTTTTTCGTAAGTTATCTCTATGTCTTAGGGTGTACTGCTATCGCTCAATATTTCTGAACTCTATTTATTCTCCTCCTGTCTCCTGCTATTTTCTTTATCGTTTCTTCCTGTTGCCTGGGTCTTTCTAGTTCTGTTGCCCCAAGGGTTTTTCTATAAATTTCTCGATAATCTTTGGTTCTTTATTCTTGACATGTGGAAATGCCATGCAAGTTTCTTGCTTCTATGTTCTGTTAAAACGGTTCTTCTCATAGGCGCCGTTTCGTGGGGTGCATGGTACTTATGCACCCGACAAAACAATTTGTTGGGTGCAAAGATATGTAATTGCACCCCACCGGACAAAGTCATCTAGCCGGTGTAAAATGCTTTAAGCCAACATGTACACAGTACAGGGTCCAAACTACAGAATCAAAGCGCCGCTCTGCCAGGAGCATTTTCCACCCCACCCTACGTTAGTCATTACTCATTACTTACTCATATTTTGTTAGTTTGGAGTTAGTTACCGTTTTTTTCCGTTTCTCAGTAAAAATGATTTTAATTTTATGCGTTATTTTTTATGTTTTCCGGAGCTTAAATTAGATAATCAGTGGCAAAAATATAGTTAATTGGGAGCGTTAAAACTGTGTATTTAAACTCAAATTTTTCAAAAATTTTCGGGGGAAGACCCCCCCCCCCCCGGTAAGTGTAAACTTATAATGAAAATTTGCACCCAACAAAATTTTCAAAATCCGGCGCCTATGGTTCTTCTTCTTCTTTGTCTACCGCTTGTACGCTAAGGTGTCGGGTCATGTGTCCACTTCCGAAACTCCCTCTTACCCCGTACCAGTTGTTTTGCCTTTGTCGTATTCCTTCGTCTTTTCTCTGCCTCTTTCTCTTCTTATTTCCAGTACTTCTCTCGGTATCCTCTCTTCTGCTATGCATGATGCGTGTCCGTACCATTTCAGGTATCTCCTTCGGCTTTAGGTTTAATTCCTCTCTTTTTGTTGTTTCTGACACTGTTTCTTTTTATCGTTTCCACCACACGTCGTAGATATTTCATTTTGGTGGCATCACTTTGCTCTTATACTTAGATTGGAGTGATCAGTTTTCTACCCCATATGTCAGTGTTGATAAGTAGACTGACATGTAGTTACAAGTGCAATTTTTGTTTTGTTGAACTCTGTTTTATTGATTAGTGTTGTGTTTATCTTTATCTGGTAGTATACCCTTGATGCTTTGGATACTCTATTCCTTATTTCCCTCTCTATGATCACATCTTGGCCCTAAGTATGCATAGCTTTTCTACTCATCTAATGGTTATATTTGCATTACCTTCCTCTACTGTACTCTTGCCTACTTTGCTTTCATTTAGTTGCACTTATTGTCATTCCTGTTTCGGTTGTTCACTGCTTGTTGTAGTTTATTTGTATTGTCTGTTATGTGTACAATGTTGCCTGCGAATACCTGATTTTGAATGTTCACCGCTCTCATATTCCAGTACCCCACTTTTGTGTTCAGTCTGTTGTCCTTGCTACCTTGTATTATTTTGTTCATCACCATTATGAAGAGCAATGGGCTAAGTGAGTCAGTTCACTTGTTTACTACTTGTTTCCGTTATGAAGCTTTCAGACTTGTGCCTTTATGTTCTGACTATTCCAACTGTTTTGTTATATAGTCATCTTGTGGTTTTCTTTAAATTGTTAGGTACACCTGCTTTTTCTAGTGCTTCCAATATGCTCCTTCTTGGTACTGTATCAAATGCTGCTTGTAGGTCTGTGAATTCTAAGTAAAGTGTTTTCCCCTCTGCCGGTTTTCTTTGTATTACTGTTCTTAACGAGAAGATCTGGTCTTACATTTCTCCATTTCTCCTATACTTTGCCCCTCACTTAAACTCTTGTCAGTCATCCAGAAATTTCTCTTATTGTTTTTGTAATTCCCTAAATGTTGTTCTATCTTTCTCCCGAATTCCTCCCATGTTTCCTTTTTTGTTATTAAACCGCCTTTTTGGCTTCGTTTCTTTTTACGATATAATTATGTCTTCTTCTCTTTTTGTTTGCAGGTACCTTTTCCACGCTACTGTCTTTGCCTTGATTTTTCTTTTCACATTATCATTTATTCCTTAATTTTGTTCGCTTCAATTTGGCCACGGCTTGGTACTGAAAGCACAATTCCATGATATTCGTCAATGTATGAATGAAGAACTCACTGAATTCTTGGGAATGCTTTCCCAAGCGACTGGTTAATACCTGCCATACTATCGTCAAAAAAGGTTTTAAGCTGTTCCTACAGCAATTTCTCACTTTATATGAATTAATACCAACAGATAACAATAGGCGGATTGTATTGCCCGTGGTTCCAACAAACAACGATGAATTGCTAAGTTTAACGTTTTTTTTTTCTGGTGAGGCTTGGTTCTCCTTTTCATTATACCGGGTGGTGCATTGTCTCACGCACCATAGGGATTTCAATGGTAAATTTTTTGCTTCCCCAATTATTTCAGAGCAAAAGTTCAAATATGTTTTTTGTAGAGAAAAAAATACCCAATCCAATGATGCTATTTTGCAGTTTTCAAGTTTTCCGTAACAGAAAAACTGTGGAAATTAATTCTTGCACTTTGATAAATATCACTGATGCCTTGGAATTACTGAAACAGTCTGGCTTGTCAGTTAGTTACACTTGTTAAAATTGTCACATAAAATAATTTTCTTTTCCGTTAAGTTTGTTTTAAAAAGTAATTTCCCTTCCTGTTGAATTTGTTGAATAATGGTTATTTGTTTACCAAGGCCAAAAAGTTACATTTTAACCCCCACAGTTCTTCTGTTACACGAAACTCGAAAATTGTGTAGAATAGCATCATTCGATACAGTATTTTTTTCTCTACAAAAAAACTTAAATATACATTTGGTCTAAAATAATTAGGGAAGCAAATATTTACATATTAAAAAATTACGATTGAAATCCCTATGGTGAGTGAGGTAACGCACCATCCGGTATATTTAGTCATATTTCGAAAACGTATTATCTACCGTATATTCTTCCATGAAACTGTTACTGCTGAGAAGTACCGGAATATTATAACTGAATTTATTAATCTACTTTCTGAAGAAGAGCTGCAACAAGGTTATTTCTAGCAAAATGGCTCACCTACCACCTACCCACACAGCTTAACAAACCATTTTCGTGAATTTTTTGACTGCTAAATTCAAAATTTCCAGCTGACTCGCCAGACTATCTTAGATTACATTTTTCTTAGTCTTTTAGAAACATTTCTACGTTTGTTGCGAACAAATAATTATACATAAGTAGATAAGTACATTACGAAGTGTATGCGTTTGCTTTAATTTTTTGAAAGCTCCATACATAGAATAATACAAAGCTAACTGAAAATAAAGTATAATTACTGGTAAACTTTGCATAAATATTTTATACCTTACAAAACGTGACTGACTCAATTTTTATCTTTATTAAGATATGATACACTCACCGGCCCTCTTGAAATATAGCTCGACTCACATCTTTTAGTTTCGTGTAAAACTTTTTACAGAAAGAAACCTTGTAAGAAATTTTCCACGGTTTACGTGCAGCTTTAAAAATAAAATATGAATATTATAGGTTTTCAACTGTATGAAGTTGAAATGCACTTGTATGGTGTAACATGAATGTCAAACCGTTAAACAGTCTCCGCTAATTTTCCCTTCGTCGATTAAATAATTTTAAAATGCCAGTTTGTTAGCCAATAACCTCATTTATCAACACAATCTATATAAAAATTTTATGAGACATGTTAAACTCTTCTAAGAGTCAGCTTCGCGTTGATGGATAAAAACCCGATCGATGTGTTTGCCAATTTACCCGACAGCTCGGTTACAGTCACGGAAACAACTAAAACAAACAAATTATAAAAATTCTACGGGAATTACACTTAAACCAAACAAACTGAGCTAAAACCCCGCAAATTTAAAGAACGAAAATAAACCCAAGTGCGCTGTTTATGTGCGTGCAAGTGCAACCTAATTGGTATTTCACCAATAACCGGTACGTTCGGTGTAAATATTATATTTGATATTCACTTTAATGGTGGTCAACAATTGATTCCAATCTTTTACTTTAACATTCTAATAATCGTAAATGTACCGTTATTGCTTTAACTAGAGAATTTTCGTAGATACATAAAAACCTTTTATCTCTTTAATTCCTATTTAAAAAAGTTATGTAAACAATATAAATATGAAGACATGTCTCTAGATTTTTCACTCCTTATTTGGGGATAGTTGGTCATGATTTCAGTTGGTAATGAATGTTGTTCTTGTTTTAACGGGAGAACTTTCTTATAATTATGAAAGTGAAAACGTAAAGATATCGGCACTAACGCCCCGCCAGGGAACAGGGCCGGCAACATGAAAGGTTAAGGCCTTCTAAGTCGCTTTCATACTTCGTTTGTTTCGTACGCTATACGTACGAGGTGGTAAGCACAATGCCTTCCCCATTCCACTACTGTGTTTCGGTCTCCAATTATTTTTAGTGACTGGGTAGGCCACCCGCCGAGCATCCAACTCTGGTTTGACCCCGAGACCGTTCGCACTGTAGTCGAATACATCAACCACTCGGCCACTTCGGCGATTATAAAAGTAAGGACCGATTAGTTTTTGTGATCCAGATAAAAGTATATGGAAAATTTCTGTTAAAAAGTATGTTGTATATATACGTCTAAAAGACATTTATACACCGGTTACTCCTTCTTGGGCAATAGGTGGCCATGATTTCGGTCTGTTGTGTTGTTAATGAAACCTCATTAATCTTCAGTGGTTATTCCTCCTATTTTTGATTACATACACGGTGCCTTGTAGCCAAATGTTGCACGATTAATTAAAGTTAAAAAAAAAAGTTTCAGATAAAATTTGCTTTGATCAAGAAAAGCTTCTTAAATTACAATCTTAATATGTTAATTCAGTATTATTTTTTGCCGATAGAAACAGATTGACATAACCTAGGCCCTGTTTGTTTACGGGCGCTGTGTTCGAATTGGATTGCTCAGTAATTAATGATAAGAGGCTGAAAATAATTATTTATTGCAAAAAGAACAAAAACTATGTATGTAGATAATCGTAAATGGATAAATAGATAATGGTAAAAATAAGGCATCGCGGCGTGCCAGCGGTGGTAACGGAGAAGACGGCGGCAACGGTGAAGGCAGCGGCACGGCGTCGGAGAGTGGTGGGCCAAGCGATTTGCTAACGGTGGCGGCATCAGGCGACGTGGATGACGGTGGGGCTACAGCAGTGGCGAACGTCGTTAGAGGGCTGAGAACAGGCAGCAACCGGTGATGTGAGCGGCGACGAGAAGTTCCTTGAAGTGGCTGGGAACGGACAGCGACCGGCGATGGCGAGCGGTTCCAAAGGAAAATTGAGGCGGTTGAGAACGAGCTGCTTCCGGCGACGTAAGCGTCAGCGGCGGTTCCAGCAGAGTGCCCTGGTGGCTGGTGCAGCGATGTCGATCCAAGACGTTGATTTCGATAAAACGTGCAAGACGTCGATCTTGATCAAATGTATCAAGACGTTGATCCAATCAAGCATACCAAGACGTTGATGCTGAGATGGATTTATAGCCCGAAAAATTCTATTCTGCTCTCCTATTGACTGGTGAGTGGCGATAGAAGTGGTGAAATCTGACAAAATCCCTGTGTTTTCATTTTTCGGAAATAATCGTTGCAAATGTAATTTAAGATGTGTTTAGTGCTGGCGCCACGGCGCGTCCCTTGATACCAAACTCAACGTAGTTGTATTACGCAGGAACGGGTTTATCACGCGCCCCGCGGATTAATACCCGCGAGATTTCCCATAGTGGTAATTTATAACGGAAACAGTCGACTTGAAGTGGAGTTTAATGTGAAAACGTAGCATCTTTTTACTAGTTTTAGATAACGGTAATTGCTTATTGCAATTAGAAAGCTTTTTCGGAGTAATTGCCGTTATTCCTTGGAAACTTAATTAGTTCGGCTGAACGAAGGGATGAAATTTAATACACCGCCATGTGTGGCTAATCGAGGCAGTACGTGGATTAGCGTGTGGCCCACGGCAATTGGGCGGGACGGAATTATTTTTGGTAAAGCGGGCCGTTTGTATAACGAACTTGGGAATTAAGAAATTTGAAAAGTAATAACTAAGAATTGATACGTACCCTTTTGTCGTCAGATTAAGAGAGAATTTATATCTAAGGGTTGTTTTTTTCTTCTCGGAAAGTTCATTATAAAGTGAAACCGTTGACCGTTTTTTTTTTGCTTGAGAATGGCTTTTCTCTTTGCGGCGCTTATGCCGACAAGTCGAGGGCATGATTATTGTAGAACATGTTAATTAGATTTGCATATGGGTTCTAACGGTTTGTTTATTTTCTTTTTCGGCAAGTCGAGGGTATATGTTATATCGAAGATGGTGTTAAGATTTATGTCAATTCACACCAACGAAACCGTGCCCTAAACGTGCTCTACTGCAGCCTGAAAAGAGTCTGAATGCACTGTAACTTAAAATAATTTTTTTGTACATGCTCCCAAAAGTAGCTATTTTACGGACTCATTTAAGTCCGTAAAATGAGTACCTATTTTCCGGACTCAATCCCAAAAAGTCTGGTTACTATAGTGACACTCGTTTAAGTCCGTAAAATGCTATATTTTCGGCCTAGTCCCTAAAAGTTGTCATAGCAACCTTTTGCGTACTACTATAGTGACATGTGCTCTGATCACATTAATCATACATAATAAAATGTTTAAATCTGTTTTTGGGAGCTTTAACAAGAAAATGTTGTTTGTAACACGTACCTAAATCGTTTTTTAGGCACTTGTTACAAAAATAGATATTGTAGGTTTTAGGTCATGTTCAATAAAACAAATCCTATAAGTACATAATTCCGGCTTTATATTCTTCCTTTTAATATAAATATTTTGAATGAATGAATGAATGTTTAAGGCTTCGATCATTTAGTTTAAATCCTTATTGAGGTGCTATTTTGCAGTTCAGATGTTCCAAAAGTTAATTTCAATTCATTCAAACCTAAAATGTGAAACACAAAAATATACAAAATCTTTCGGCTGCCGATATGTTAAGCTGCTTCATCAAGCGATATGCGTGTACGTGTATAATACTACTTGATGGGGGCACGCTGATTTTATCGTTTGTTTATTGATTATCGTGTCAGTAGTAGTAATTATAAAATAATTTTTAATAATTAACGTCTAATTATTATCCCAAGCATTATTGAAGCCTCTGAGAACAGTTCTGAGGGCAATTTAAGCAGCACACCATGAGCACGGAATATTGAAGATCGAGCATAACAAAAACCTGCAACCATTTCGCCTACTTCCCTTGTTGTGTAACTGATTATTCCTCGCGCTTTAATTATTCAAGTTGTTCTTTTAGAGCTTGTAACAGAAGAATGTAGCACAGATAAATAAATTTGCAAGAAAATCGTTGAATCTGTTAAAAATTATATTATACGCGAGAAGTTTTGTTTCATTACTAAACGTATTGGCACATAATGTCTTATTATTTAGGCACTTGACCTAACTGGCAAACAGAAAATTGGCACCGTTTCATTCACTTTGATTATAGAAGCATGAATTTATAATATTTAAATCTTTGCTCTTTATACGCTACTCTCTGCAAATGAATTAGTTTATAATAGTGTAGTGCAAGTCCGCTGAAATGTTTATTGCATTTTAACTTTTTCATTTACTTAAAAGAGCAACTAATTGGACGTTGTGTTGTAAATGGTGGAGCCGCTGAGATCTTTAATTTTTAATCACCTTTGCTCTTAATACTGAGTGGTTATTTAAAATTAGTTTTTTGCTGTTTTTTGATATTGGTTTATAGGTTCTGCTATCTTAGTAATTTTGTTCACGAAAGTGAAATAGACTGGAATGGTTGTTTTCCCTTAGGAGCAATATCTCTATCTTGAACTTTCTGGGCAATAATTTATATTGGTTGTGTCGTGTTGTGTCTCCACTTTTTGATTTTATTTGAGGTTTGTTACTGTTCACTTTTATAACACTTTAATAAATGTTGTGCGTATAATTGTATATTGACTAACTACAAAATTGAAGATAATTAAATTTATTTCGCCGGAGTTTTCCTATTTCTGCAATAGGGAGTCACAAATTTAATTCTATTCCTTCTTTTACCGTGTTTTAAGCAAAGAGTTTTTTGTCAAAAAATGTTGGATTAGGTATTCTTTATTTAATAAAAATTCTATCTGGAAAGCTAATTTATTCAAGCGGAGTGTTTCTTTAACATTTATCTTCTGACACCAGAGCTTTATTCCTCTTTTCTTCTACTTACTATTTTAAACTTATGAATTATTTCATTTATAGTGTTGACGATTTAATTATTAACCAGGTATTTATTTACCTTTTAAAGAAACAGGACCAACCTTATTAAATTGGTCTTATTTAATTTAAGAATGAATAAACCTTTAAAACTATAAGACCATTGAGAACGTTGAGTGGTGTTAATTTCGAAACTTAGTATCGGTTGAGACTGTAATTCAAAATATTGTTTGTATTTATAAAATACAAATATTTTAAGAGAAGTCACAGTCTTGCCGTCTCAAAACCTATAGCTTTGCGGGTAAGGAGATAAAGGGGCCAGATAACTCAGTGTAATATAACTTGTTCTTTAATATAATTGATAAATTCACATCAATAAAGTTATCTAGCAAAATCGAATGAACAATTAATGAATGTTAACACCTTTAATGCCTAGCCAAGCAGCATGCGGTATCAAATTTGCTGCTACTGCGCTTCTCAGCACAAATCATATTACATGATACATGATGCCGGACGTGCTTAGTAGCTTATACCGTAGCAAGAAAACAATGGTGTTATAAGCGTATTGACCTTTTATGGCTCGATACCTATTAATTTAACAAACAGTGAATTAACTTTCAGTATTACAGTTTGTAGCAGCGTAAATTAAATCAGATAGAATTCTACTTAACTTTGCCTAACAATACTATGCCCCGTTTCCGCTTCCGCTTCCGCTACTTTCCTCTCTTTCTGTCTTGCGACTGGTTTGTCTTATACTAGGGATATGTATTCTCAGTGGCTTCCAGTTGCCTTCTGCAGAGTTTCTGAACAGAACATGTATTAAGTGTAAAATGTGTGTGTTTTGCTATAATCTGCAATCAACCACTCTATAGACAGAATCGTTAATTCTAACCAAGTGATTAAATGGCTTCACTAGCTTAACCACCGACCTCGCACAGTTGGGAATTCTTTGTAAAAATCCTTAAATAAAGACAGTATTGTGGTTTTCTAGCAATACACAACACCTAAACAAAACCCAAAACGGCATTTTAAGCGGCACGCTTTGGAGGTTCTTTTCCTTTTTGAAGTATCATAAAACGTCGTAGTCTACTTAAATTTAGTCACACTCAGAAAATCCGAAAAATGTTTCTAATTAACTGACGGTTACGTAACTCTGTTATTTTATTTAAAAGATGTTAAGTGTAAGAATAATTTAAGGAATTTTTTTTGTACGGTGTAATGGATGAGTAATAATGAGTGTGACGAAAGTAGGTTTCTAAAAGTAGATTTTATTTATAAAACGACGTTTAACTAGCTATAAATTTAAAGTCTTACGCATGAGATTGATCTTGATTTGATGATATCAACTAACGATGCGTATTTTTTGTAGATTAGTTAAGAAAATAAATTCGTGCTGCTAAATTTAACGTTTCATACTTTTTCAAAGGAAAAGACGCTGCTCCAAAGACAAATTCAAGTTTGAACAAATAGTTGCTGTCTTAAATGTTCGTTATGTGATAACTGATGAGAAGATTTTAGAAAATAGTTAAAATTCTGATTCGTAGGATTTTTTGGCCCCTTTTTCAGCTGTGTGTGTTTATTATTAACTCCTGTCTGGTACTTTTGAGATAGCACAATTGAAGCATATGCTTCTGTTTAATTAATAATAAATTTAATGAAATAAAGCCAATGTGAACTTATGTATGCAAATATTAACCTAGAAACTTAGGCGTCTCTACTTTAACTGCCAAATTAGGGGTAAGATTCTTTCATTATTAACAAGACACCTTTTACATATTTTACACTGCCCTATTTCGTTATCAGTTATATGACAAGGTATAATTCGTTTCAATAATTTGAAACTATGTTAAATTGTCACTTCCGTATTTAATTAAATTTGTGTCGGGAGCATTTACAAAATTTCATATAGGTACACAGAAATGTGGCTAGTTTATTAAATTAACCAAACGCGTATGGCATGTGATTGTTACAATTATTTTAATTTCAAGTATTGAAATAATCATTTTAATACCTACAATGTTAGTAAAATTTATAACAGTGTTCCATATTATCTAAAATCTTGCAGCAGGTATATAATATTTTAGTAGGTAGGCATTTAGAGCTAAAAAGCGGCAGCGTTAATGATTTTTTACAATTATGTTTCTCATAAAATCTAATTAATATTTACAATGTTTAAAATTGTTTGTTGAGGATCATGTGTTAACTAAACCTAAATTTCTTCTTTCTGTCTTCAAAGCAAAATTAATAGATATATTTAGTCATTAGATTAATTATAAATTTAGTTTTACATTGATTTATACGGGGTGTAATAAAAAAGTCATACATTTGGCCATAGTTTCGGGAGATGAAAATAAGTCGATTCAAGGCAACTTACCCATGTACAAAAATACATCTCAAAAAAGTTACGGACTTCGGCTTTGTAAAGTGAAAACTTAAGTTAAGCGGTTTGAGATTTTTTCATAAACGGTTGTACAAAATTTTATTATTTTAGGGATAACATTTTAAGAAAAAACTATGAAAAAAGTTGCACCCTTTAAAGTTTTTTTTCCGGGAAGGGAGAGGTGACCCCTTTAATCACTTCATGTTTTTATCCCTTAAAAAATTTTTCGGCAAATAACCTATATTTTCACATTTTCCTACCATAGGTTATTTAAAAATGCAGCCGTTTTGAATATGATGTTAAGAATCCGATAGCATATGATGTTTTATGAGAAAAATAGTTTATTTCATAAAAATAATTAGTGAGCAAGATTATGAAGACTGCTGAAAACTTTAGACAAAGACCATTAATCTTCCACCGTATTCGGTTTTCTTTATTAAAGCGTTGAAAACTGACTGTGTATGAGAAGCAGGAGGCAATTTCGAATTCTTACTAAATTGAATTTTCTTACATTTGTTGCTTGTTATTATTGTTACGTAAATAATATATGGTTATTAGGGCATCCATTAAATTGGATTAATTTTAATTAGGAAGAATTATTAAGACACAAAACAGTATCAACTTGTAAGGGCAGACTTTTCAGTATTTTTCTGAACCTTATTATTCTTCTTGCACTTTTGAATAAGGGCAAATTGCTTTAAATCGACTATGGCCCCAGAAACTATGGTTAGATTTATGACCAAGCCTTTTGTTACACCCTGTACATCAAATAATAGTTTAGGGTTGGCTGAAAAACAACTATTTAGTTGAACGTCGGTTCCTCGGCATTTTAATGTGAATTTGTTTACTTAGATATTACTTTTGTATACATCGTTGGGGTAGCTGACACCTCGAGTTACACGCTCGACGAGTGGCCTATCTAGCCCCTAAAAATAATAGGGAACCGAAACACAGTGGTGGAACAGGGAAGTGTAAGTGTCGATACCTTTTCCATGTACTGTTGCATTCAATTATATTATTTTGTTTTAGTCGTTTTAAAAAATTATTTATTATTATTGCGATTATTTTAATATACTTATAAATTATATAATAATTATATAAATATAGAATTCCAGGTATTATTCGGATATTTGAACAAAGAAACTGACTTTTGTAAAATTTCCACGTAATGATTTGAAGAATAACCGATTACTTAATCAATATTCGTAACTTATGAAGGTAAAAAACATAATAATATGCATTTAAATATTCCTAAAAGATTACCCTCAAGTTTTTGTTTTGTTTTAAATTATTAAAAGATATAATTTGAAGTTTTTGTAATTTTAAATCAGGTAAAGTTTGGATGAAGCTTACCATTTGTTCTTGTGTTCTGAAAAGAAATGTTGCTACTCCTTAATCGAATTTCAATTATACAGAGTGTACTAAAAGTCACGCCTCATATATGGGAATGAGTTCAGAAGGTCAAAACAGGATGAAAATGAAGGTTGACAAAATTATGTTTGAGTCTTGTAAAGAGTGATAATCAAATTAATGTTGTTGCATGTCCATCTAAAAATTCTGTCACCAACAATTGCTTGGGTTAGTAGCCCAAGAAAAAATGCTAAAATATTGAATATTGGCATTAATTCGATTTTTCTTATAGTTAGTTATAGTTAATTTTTCAGGGAATTTTTATTCATATCAAATATAATAGAAGAAAGGGACCAGTAGCTACTGCAGCGAGTGAGAAATTCTCTTTTTGAAAGTGCCAACTTGTGCATTAAAATCTTTGAACGAACACCTTAGTAAATTAATATGTTTGTTATAGCAATCGTATTGTTACGAGAATAGTTAAAACTTGTAACTACATATAATTCTTCAAACAAGGCTCCAACGTAATTTTGCCATTCTTCATTTTCGCCTTGGATTTTATGCTCAAATTTCTTTCCTCAGAGATGGGTCGAGATTTTTGATACACCTTATATATAGGCCTATAAGTGTCAGAATTTTGTATTGCTGGAAGACGTTCTTATTTAAAATACCAAGAATTGAACTTAGTGTATGTTTTTGTAGAAGGGAATAGTTTTGCGCCATAACTGATCTACTCCAAAAACAAATGCTAAAAGTCAGATAACTTATTACATATTTTGTATTAGAAAGAATTCTCCTTTCAAGGGCTAAATAAGTAAATAAAGGGTGTTAATTTTTTAATTACAAATATACAGTGCGTTTTCCAAGCAAGATACCTAACTATCTAAATATGTGTCTATGTTATTTACTTCAAAATTTAAAGAAACGACCTTTGTCTCGTACTGAAACGCATCATTTTAGTTTTATTCCACTTAAGTACATGTTGCTTTATGCAAACCTTTACTTAGATTACTCAAGGCAGATTGACATTTGTTTTCCTGCTTTGTATTGGAATTGCCAAAATTTTTGTCATAAAAACCTCAAAATTCCTTTTTTGGCAAAGGTTTGAAATATTTTAACAGTGTTTCATACGAAATGAAACACTAGGAACAACAACCCTTTTAATATAAAATTAATGTGAACCAATTAAATATACTAAATAAAGTACTGATTATTATAGAAGATTAACTATCATCTAAGTATTGCCCACGTATTTTAGTTATCTGAAATATAATAAAGCATTGTCACAATATCATTAATATATGTATAATATGAATAAAATGGGGCCAAATATTGAGCCTTGGGGCACCTCTAAATACCACTTACTGTATAGATTGAAAATTTACAATTTGTATAACGAAATTTAATATCGACATATTGATGAATCATTGAATCTTGCAACATAGTTTAATGCATTATTCCTCATTCCATAAATTTGTAATTTCCTTAATAAAATGTCTCGTGCTGAGATCAGAGAAGATTCAAAGGGGCATTCTGCTGTATCGATAGATCAAAGAAGTTTTGCATAACACAGATGGTAGAATAATCTGATCGAAACCCATTTCCGCTACGTAACAGAATGAAAGTCTTGTTAGAGAAGCTTGCAAAAGTTCGAAGGAACAATATTCAAATTTAAAAAGTTTTAAAAGAAAACAAGACATCGAGATTGATCAATAGTTTTACACAACATGTTCATAGTTATTGATTTTAAAGCGGGTACGACTTTACAGACCGGGTTCTGAAGGAAAGTAAGTAGGCAAAATATGAGGACCGCATTCTGTCAAGGAATATGAGTTTTGGAGGTCTCAACTTTCATTTTTTTGATGTTGCCATGTAATTTAATGGTTCAATATTTTTTACATTGTAACCCCTCAGTAAGGAAGACAGAGTATACCAAAAGCTGTAAAGTGTTATAATGATAATTTTTATGATATAAATAGTTTTTGGGGGTGAAAGATTGTAAAAATAGGTTACTAAATAAAACAACAAGAAAAATTAAGTAAAAAAAAAACAGATATTGTTGATAAAAAACTGATGTAACATAGAAATTTAGTTATATGTAATTATACATTTTTGCCATCGCTATTAACATATTTGTATAAAGAAAACAATTTACACCAGATTTTTGTACAATTGCAAGACATTGTATGACAATTACAATTACATTTGCAAGGATTAATTAGAGATCCCGGCGGAGGTGTGTTTGTCATTTGATTAGGGTACAAGTTTGATTCTCGTAATTCATAGCGAAATTGAACAAAATCAAAGGCTCAATTAGCGGTTCTGAAGAAATTTTCCACGAATATGGTTGTGCTAAAGCCCTCAAGCAATGTAAGTATAAAGCATCAGATGTACATAATGACTTTTTGTAAATTTAAGTCAAAGCCAATATTTTGAGAAATCAGTTTATATCGAAGCATCCTCTGTCATTTTTTGCTTATTAAATAGGTAGGGGAAAACTTTATCTACGCCTTGAAATTTTTCAAAATCCTAAAATTAATTTCCAAAGGTTGCAAGTACGTTGTGAACAAAATCGAGCGATGCAGCTTTTAAACATTGTTCTTTACTGCCCTGTCGGCTAATGTCGCAGCCGGTTAAGGCATGCAATGCTGGCAAAATATTAGAGATATTTTCTCCAAGGGATTGTGCAGCTAAGTGACATCTTAGAACATGTTTTTTTTATGCGATCCATCGAACCATACACCTTGACAACCAATATTGGCAAGCTTCTGCCAAAAATGAATCCCTAGAATAAAAACGTCTGTATCGGCGCTCATAATTATTATCTCAGCACATTGCATTTTCATGAATAGATTGAACTTGAGTTATAGGTTTAGGTGTCTCAGATTTGTTGAATCAAGTTAACGGACACGTTCAACCACTTCAGTCAATGGTACGTTGCCCATGAACATCATGGAAGATTTCGACGTATTAGTCCGATATGAAAACAATACTTTTCCCCCGTACTTATCAATTAAGAGTGATTTGACAACTCGATTTTCTATTACTGCATCCTCTATTTCAGTAAGTTCAGCCAACCGTTTAACCAAGTAAGATAATTCAAATTAGCATTTTGAAAACTTATCTTTTATTTCATCTATCAGTTTTAAAAATCATTGTGTAGTATTTCTTCGTGTATTTTACTTGAAGGTCGACCTGATTTGTTTGTAGACATTCTCAGTAGGTAATCGTATATATTCACGGTAACAATTTTTATGGTACGTAAATTCCCTAACGAACAAATCCTGAGGTGTTTCACAAACACTTATTTCTGTAAAAACGTTATCTTTTTTTGTGCACAATATTAACAATTTGTTGTGCTGCAGAAAATTCGGACCACATATAAAGCTGTTTATTTTTATGTTTTGTTACTTGACCACATATCAAACATTTTAATTTTTCTGTAGTTTCTCTAGAAATCCTTACGAATCCTGACAAATATTATCAATAATTATCACTGTCTAAAACATTTGCTTCTGAAGTAGAAGCAGCAGTTTGTTCTAATTCATTAAATAAAGCTATTTCTCGGCGTCTTATTTTTTTCTCACTGACATAGCTCGTCATACAATTTTTGTGCCTGAATATGTGATCTACTAACTGCCTTGCACTGTAGAAGCGGTGTCTAGCGGCTAGCGTCACAGCCATGTTAACGTCATACAGTGTTCCCTGTTGGCATGGGGTGGGCCTGGCGTAATCCAGGATTGATCCACGAGGATCTGCTCCATGTCAATTGATGATGATGATGATGATGATGATGACGAAAAACATTGTGTTGTGGAGTCTGGCTTATACAGCTTCTCAAACTTCTCACTGAATTCATCTTTTCGTCTACCTGCAGCTTTTTTTATAGTAACGAACGATTGTTGTTTGGTTCTTTTACTAAATCACCTGATGAATCACACAGTAACTCGTTCGATCTCTTCCTCTTCAAACTAGTAATATGTAATGACATTTTTTACTCTTTTCAGTAAAAGAAAACACAGAAACAATATAGATATTAATTTTATTTTGTAATTTCAAAACATGGTCTCTCTTACGACGTTTTCTTAGTCACTGATGCTCCGGTACAATCTAGCAACAGCGTATGCATTTACACAATGGAGTATATACGGGGCAATAGGGTGAGAGGAAAGAAAGGAACCAAAACAGCTGCCAGCAACATGCACTTTTATGTTCCTTAAGGGTCTCAGGTATACGTATTAGTCAACATTTCTCGGTTATCATATTTTGCATACTCAAATACCTTCAGCGCCTGCTCTGTTATGAATTTTCAGAAGTTTGTGAAATTATCGTGTTTCAAAAGATAAATTAGCTCCGAACATTAACGCAATAAACACAATAACCTTATTTAAAATGTTTGTAGGAATATCATAAAAACCTGACGACACTTTATTTTTCAGTTTATTTTGTTCTTGATGTAGGTACAAATTTAGTCAGAGAAAAGATTTAAAAGCAATGCATTGTCTAATATCGTATTGATTAGAAATAAACTCACAAAACCATGTTAAGGAATTAATTGTACGACAGCTATTCGAACATTGTTGAAGAAATAGCTACATCCAGAGGATTTTCTATATTTCCAGTCCCGTTTTGTATGGCAACATTTTCATGGCCTTCAGCTTTACAGATTTTTATTAGCAATTTCAGAAATGATACGCTTGGCCCGCCCTTTTTATTGATGATTTACGACGACAATTTTGATTTTTTAGTGGTTTTAGTTAAAAGAAATGCTTTTGTAATTTCCTTTTTTCCTTACTTACATATCTATTTATCCAACCTTTAGAAAAATTATTAGAAACATATTTTCTTATCAAGGAACAGCGCAAATTAAAAATATGATCAAAAGTGTCGTGAAAATTACTAAATGGTTCGAAATGCATATTATCGATTCTATAATATAAACTACCAAATTGACCTTCATTTATGCCATTTTGTGATCATTTCGCGAATCACTGCTAAAGTTGCCTACAAAACATCTGAAAGTTTCAGAAACTTTGAAACAACAATATTAAAGTAGCCTCCTGCGGCATGTGATCCTTAAAAAATTTACTGTTCACAGTTTTAAAAGCATGTTTGTAAGAAGTAGTCAAAGCCTGAATTGATGTTCTATTATTTTAACTATAGAGATTATGAAATTACCATAACTTTTTAAAAGTCTACACAAAATAATAACAAATTTGAATTCAAAAAGCAGCGAGGTTTACTTAATTCAGTTTAAATTTCAGTATTTGACTCTTGAATGAGCAATAATCTTTGTTTTACACTGAAACGGCATTTCACAGTGAAATCGATTGAATGTCTGCAATTTGTTGTTGCACTGAAATTTTGAACTCCTCAGTAGTAATAGGATTACCTGTAAAAGCTTGTTTTTGAAATCAAAGTACCTGCCAGATTGAGATCAAGTGAACGTGCTGGCCAGGTGTTAGTAGAATGTCTGCTCGTGTTAAGATTGCCAAACCTGCATTGAATAAGACCGATTCGAATTCACAAAACCAAAACTATCTTCAAACACAGTAATTGAACCATTTGAAAATTTAATAAGTATGTGAGAAAATGGCTCTTGAAAGCTATTTATTTTGTGTAATGAAATCTAACAAATGTGATCGACGAACAAACTCCGATGTTTTAAAAAATCACATGTGTTTTCCTTATACTCAGTCTTGGATTTTTAAAAGAGTTGTGTGAATTTGAAAATATTAACTTTCTGTTGAATTACAGCTTTTACAAGAACGCTGTGGAAGATTAAGGTTTTAACAGTTTAATTTTTATATTTCTTGCAGATATTTTACTTGGTCAACTTTGATCACTCTTATGAAAGAATATTTTTCATGAAAATGTGCTTTTCTACAATATACTTCTCGATTTTATAATTTTGTTGTTCTAAATGCAACGAAAATAAACCTTCAAAATTCAAGCTTCAGTTTGACCCAACCCAGAATAATTAATTATTCCTATCAAACTTTATATTACGTTAACCTACCTAAATTATTAATTAAAATGTTCTTTATCCTCGTAACTCAACGGTTGTATAAAAACCTCCGGGAGTAACCCTTTTTGTTGAAATTTTGTTACGTTGTTTTAAGCTTTAGGGTTGATTCCTGCAAAGTTGAACCCTGCATGAGATTTACACCATCATAACATCGTAATTAATACTGCGAATTGTATTTTTTAAAATAAAAAGTAAACTTGTTAATCAATGATGTGTACCGAAACGTAAACAAAGTAGAAACCTAGGAAAAAGGTTTTACAATTATCCACCGCAGTCGGAACCTGGAGTTAAAATCCTTTTGAAAAAGCTCACCAGTTAATTATTTAATTTATACTATCGGCCACTACGTTAAATTACACCTTAACCTAAGTGAATGAAGCTTATTCATGGCTTAACCTCGCTTAATATCAAACTTGATTGCAGCTATAGAACCAATTTTGACGTTAGATTTCGAATTATTACACATTCAAGATTGCAAAGCATAATTACACAACCTGTGCCATTATTATGGTCGGAATAGATTGGAGTTATTATACGTTTATGGAATAAATTACACGTCCTACATCTAATTCCCAACTCGGCTCAGTACTCATATGTCAAGGTTCTTCTGCGTGGGTGGTAGATAAATGCTATGATTTCCTGAAACCATAAAATGAAATCAGCCGAAGATGGATATTACGGGAGGTTGTGCTGGTATTTATAGAAGGTTAACCTTTTTAGGTAGAAAAATTGGGGAGCAGTAGAATATGTGTGACCTCAAAGGGGATTATTTATATGCTAATCGTATGCTTGCTGATACTTTTACATGTATAAACAAAGTGCCTATTGTTATTCGTGTAACTTTATTAATTAGTTTGAATAGTACTACTTGATTTTGACGACAAACGTCCTTATACGATCTGTTCAGATGCCAGTTTTAGGCTTGCTTTTTATGGCGCCACCCACCACCAGAAATTGTTTTATATTGGATATGACAGATTGCTGTAAATTTACTTACATAAATAATTAACGATAAACGAAATTTACCTGTTTGTTGTCAAAACTTATCTTTTTACTTTGAAATTTGTTGCAGTTATACAGGGTGATCGTATAACATTGACCTTGCCGCTCTATTGTAATGACTTGCTCAATTACGGTTTGCCGCTTCATAGTTCAGTTTTTAAGTTGGCAGCGCCGCTGCCTTGAAAATGCAGTCAAACATAAACAAATTAGCATAACCTCAAAATTAACAATAAAGGAAATTTATTTACATACCCATTTGAAATAATTAAAACATTAATTTAATGCTTTATTAATTTTTGTTCGGAAATAAGATTCAACCATAAATCTTTCCTGCTGCTTAGAAATTGGCATTTTGTAGAAAGTTAACCTAACAAAAATTGGAATATATTTATCGCTGTAAATTGGAATTACATGCAAAACTTACGAGTCAAGGATATTCCTGGAACTGGTAGTCGTGAAAACGACTGTTTTGTAAAGAGTAAGAGGCTTCAAAATGCAAAAACGGCGAAAATAAACTAACACAACCAACTCGAAATGACAACCAACTAACCACAAAATTTTACTACTAATCCAGAACAAGTGTAGAGCGGCAAAACGCCATTTTTTCAGAATTCAGCACCTCCACGCTATAAAGCGGCAAGGTCAATGATTTACGATCAGTCTGTATCTGTTTATTGTTATATTAATATTCAACAAGTTAATGGTGGCAGTTTTACTACTGGCAGTTATTAACTGTTATTTTAAATTAAGAATATCTTCTAAGAAATGCTTCTAATTCATTAAGATTATTCCAAGAATTTTCTTCAGACCTTAACTTAAGAAAGAAATGGCTTGAAAATTTCATTCTTAAATTGTTTGTAATACGAATTAATATGTTTCTTTTAATACATATTCTATTGCTATTTGAATGCAAATAATAATATACCGTGAATTTATGCTTAAACTGGTTAAGTTTCAAACCAGGAAGGTAAAATGAGCACCACAAGATCATAATGATATTTTGTAAAACTCAACCGTATCAAGCAGACTATGGTATAAAATATACAAATTTATCGATTGGTGGTATCTACTGGGTGTCTTAAAATGAAGTACATCTAATGTGCCGCTCTCGCGGAATGCAAGTTATGCAAGTAGACGGAAGAATAACATAACCTGATCGAAAATATGCCTGAGCAATAAAAATGTTCTCTTGCACAGTGTACATTTTGTGTTGTATTAACAAATTTACTTAAAACTATTTGAAGTGAATCAGTTTTGAATTTTATAATTAACTAATGACAGCAATATCAATAACAATGTAGTAGTACATAAAAGTTTACATACAAACAAATTTCAAAGGTAACTAGATGTAATTATTTTTAAGACACCCGGTATAATCCATTCAGAGCTGTTTAGCTCATAGTAGGCCATGATTTTAAGTGATTAAGTTGGTGTTGCATATTTTATTTGAGAATCCAACAAACTCTTATCTTTTTTTTGTATTTATTTATAAAATACAATTTGTCAGTTAAAGTGACATCAAGTAATTTTGTTGAACGAACAGAGTTTTGAGAGAGGGGTCATTCTTTAACGACCCTCGAGTGTTTACTTCATTTCTATGGTAATACACAGCCTATAGATTTATGTATACTGGTTAATATGATATCGATGTATTATTAAAATCTAAAGGGTAAGTTAAGCGGGTTTATTCTTTTGAGTCGTTTAACTTGGTCACTATTGTCTAAGAGATTGACTGCCAACGAATTGGGATGCACTTCTAGTTTATGTAGATGGTTTTCACTGAACTTTACAATTTCTACCATGACTGTGGGCACTTTTTAGATTGTTACGGATTTCATCATTAGGGACGTAGTATGGTGCGTTGATTATTAAACGTAACACTTTCGATTGGTATCTCTCCAGGATATCGATATTGGATTTGGCGGCAGTTCCCTATAGCTGAATCCCATATGTCCAAATGGGTTTCGGTACTATTTTATATATGTATGCGCCATGTGAAACCTTTATCCAGGTGAACGCCTGGAAACTCTTATCTGATCAGATGTAAGAAAGTTGTCAGAAAGAACCCTATTTCCAACTATGACAGCTACAGCTCTCAGAAGCAAACAATGTCCCTGAAGGGGCGTGTCCTGGTGGCTCTACATTTGCAAAGTACACTCTGGGCAAAAAGTATCTTGGAAGTAAATTTAAATGTTTTATGGATAATACATACCGTTTTTTCAACAACCACTAAAAAAGAGTCTTGAAAAAGACTATTTATATATAAAGACTAACTAACAACAAAAATCTAAAACCCAAAAATAACCTGCCAATGCAAAATACGTCTGACAAATTGACGCGACCTCGGCATGTCGGTGTTACTTTTGCTTGAGAAGGTACGCTCTGGGAATTCTTGGATTGGACGAACGTTTCACCGCTACAAATTTTTAAATTTAATTCATATATTTTCCGGATACATTGTTTTCTTGTACGCTGTAGGATATATCTAGCATCAATACTGTAATAAAATTTACAACTGCCAACCCTAGTTCTGTTGCTTAACCTTTAATACTCACTTTACCACTAATGTGGGTCTTTTTACCGTTTTTTATTGTTAAGTACATTTGTCTATCCAGTAACTTACTGCCTAGTTAGACCAGGCATTAGAACTCCAACAGAAAGAATGTAACCATAGCAAAAAATCTTTCCTCGCCTATCGCCCTCTGTAAATCAACGTGCCGATTTCCTATTTTTTACCACCAAATTCATGATTTTTTATGAGATTCCTCACAGAAAACTGTATATTTTCACATGGTGCAAGCTGTATCTTCCGGCCTGGAAAAGCAATTTTTGCAGCAATTGCCATGGCAACTCTGCTTTCCTAGGTTGTGTATTGTTTTCCTTTCCCTAACACGTTTATGTTATGTTATGTACTTAACCCGATTCAATGCAAACTTTTTGACATTTAAGGGGTCTGAGTTATGTAGCACATCATGAACATGTAGAACGAGGCACTTTACTTTCTCCATCTAAAAAAAAACCTTAAAGTATGTTGAAGATCTAAAGTAATGTAAAAACACAGTGCATTAAGTGAAAATGAAATATTTTACTACTACATGATTAAAGTTTAAAAAATTCTTGGCTACGTATATCCTGCAGACAAATTATGAGTTACCAACTACAAACCATTGCAGTTGTTGCTAGATAAAAATGATTAACCACCAATGTTTAATAAACTGAGTAAACTGCTTTCGATGGTTTTAAACGACAACAACACTTCTTCAATGTCGGAGATAGACAAAAACCGATATCAGGCTCCAAGATTCTTCTTTGTTGCTGACTCGAGTTCCTAAAAATAGAACTTTAATATCTTTTATTGGTTATACAAAATTCAACATTTGGCCAGTTGGAAAACTTGAAATAACTTGGTTGTTTTTGAAGAAACCAAAAACGGGAGAAACATCCTCGGGACAATGTTTTATATAGAATACGGTAGTCAATTCAGACGTCTTCTACAGAGATCGTTCCATGTTCCAGGTGACCTAACGAAGAAAACGTTTTATTTTTCATTATAGTCTCTTGCTCGCTCAACACACTTATTTCAACAGTACTCCAAATTAGCAAAGCCTTCATTGTAGGTCGATGAATCCAAGTCCTCGAAATAGCTATTTACAGCAGCGACTATCTCGGAATTGGGCGAAAATCTCTTACCGCCAAGCCATTTTTTATGTTTGGAAATAGATGATAATCGCTGGGATCAAAATCTGAGAATAGGGCGAATGAGGCACTAATTCAAATTCCAATTCATGAATTTTGGCCGTGGCGATCGCAGACTTGTCGGCAGGTGCGTTATCCTGATAGAAAAGCACCTTCTTCGTTGACAAATGAGGCAGTTTCTCTTTAATTTTGTCGCTCAATTGTTGCAACAAATTGACATAATACTTGCCATTTATTGTTTTCCCCTTTTCTAAGTAGTCGACGAAGATAATTCCATGATAAATCCGTTTTTGCCTTCTTCGGTGGCGTAGAACTTTTGTGTGTCCATTATTTAGACTGCTCTTTGATTTCGGGAGTGTAATGGTGGACCCAAGTTTCATCGACGGTTATGAAACGGTGCCAAAAGTCCCTCGTATTGCGGCAAAAACGTGCCAAAAGGGCCGGTGTGAGCAACTGCGGCACTCAACACGCCGAGTATTTTTTCATTTCCAATTCTCCAGTTAAAATTCTGTGCACAGTGTCATTTCAGATACCCACTATGTCTGCTATCTCGCGCACTTTTACTCGACGGTCATCTAATAATATCAGGTTTTAAACGTTATTAAGTTTAGAAAACTATCGTGTTGCTTGTATTTTTCAAAAATGTACTTTTTATAGGAGTTCAATGCAGTAACCCATTTAAAACCATATACTCTGTATATACGGGTTCTGTTCAAAAAGTAACCAAAGTTTACTTTTCTAATTTGTTTGGGCTTACCCATGTATTATTCGTCCTCGTCACCCTTGCAGTATTTTCCTCCTCAGCTGATACACTTCGCCCAGCGGTGTTTTCATTTCTCAAAGCAGTCCTCATAAGCCGATTTTGGAATGTTTTTCAGAGCCTCTACCGAATTCGTTTTAATTTTCTCAAATGTGTCGAAACGTCTGCCTTTCAATACTGACTTCAATTTGGGGAACAAAATCAGCAGGGACTAGGTTAGAGGAGTAGAAAGGCTCAGGAAGAACAGCCATTTGATTTTTCGCACAAAATTCCCGAATTGACAAGGTTGAATGGGTAGAGGCATGTTGGAGCAGTCATGAGGTTTTACACCAAAGTTTGGGCCTCTCATTTCGCAATCTCTCTCACACGTTTCAAAACTTTAGTGTAATAATGGATATTAATCGTTTAACCTTGAAGTAAAAATTCGTAACACACGACTCCTTGAAAATCAAAGAAAAACCGTCATCATCACTTTGACATTTGAGCAAACCTGCTAGGCTTTTTTCGGACGTGAAGAATGTTTGCCAACCCACTGTGATGATTGCGTTTTTGTTTCAACATTGCACTCATAAAGATACGTTTCGTCATCTGTAATGTACTTATTAAAAAAGTCTCATTATTGTTGGTTTGTTCCAGCAGTTCTTGGAACGCTTCCACTCAATGGTTCTTTTGCTCTTGAGTCATCAAGACAGGAACAAATTCTACGGTGGCATGACCCAGTTGAAATGCCACATTCCTCTACTAATTACCGCACCGTTAACCGTCGATTTAAAGGCACCAAAACGTTGATTTTTTCAACATCAGTATCTCAGCGCTCGTTTAAAATGGGACCTCAGATGTTCGCCGTGTACAATTTAATTCAAAATAGAAAAGCAAGGAATTTGCATGTCGAAAAGTGCCCTCATAAATTACCCACTTGAATGTCGATGGTGTTTAAACACACCATTAAATTTACTAATTTATATGGGAGCCTTAGAAGCTTAACATATTTCAAAGGCAATGCTAAATCATTAACTACGGCATTTGCTTAAGATCAATAGGTTATTACAGTTGCAAGAAGTTTCGCACAAAGGGACAGTAACAATAATTACTAATTACAAAGACAACTCTGAATATAATTCAGTGTAATTTCAATTAACTGTGGAACATGTACAGACGCAGAGGGCATAATATCTCTCCTTTGTTAAATCAACCACTAAATATATTAGTGAGTAAATCATCTTGAATTATAAGTGATTTAAACACGATGTTGCGTAAGTATTAATATAAATCTGCCATAGTGGTTTCGGTGCTTTAATTTGTACTGAATTACGGTGTAACGCTCACGCACACAACCCCGTTGACGATTGTAAACTGTTGTAAATTTAGTTTTAATCTCGACTTGTCGCTAACTTTACTTTTAATACCGCCTTGTTTAATGATAATATCTTCGTGAAGAAAGTACAATCCCTTGTTATGTAGGGGGCTTCTCATGTAACTATTTATATAGCTGAATAGGAGCTTGAGATTATAAAGGCTTACTTGGTTGTGATTTAAAAGACTTTGGTTCTACTTATTAAACCAACTTGTTAATTATACGGCGTAAAGAAACTTACGGCCGATCTTTTAATCTTCTGGTAACTTTAAGTTCCAGATATCTTTCTTCACAACCTTTGCTAATGCAATAAATCAGTAATTGTGCTGTAGCAAATTTATCAGGAGATCAAAGAACAGGTTTTAATCTTTTTTCTTAATTTTTGAAGACTTAAATTGTCACTCGTCCGCTTTCACTGAGGTATTATGACAATTAATTGCATAAAGAAAAACAAAACAATGCAGAGGCAAGTGTGAAACAGGAGCATTACGAATTAGTAAAAGTCGTCCTCCACGATGGAGTAGGATGAAGCAAAATTACCTTATAAATCAAAGGTCTCAGGTTTGATCCTGATCAAGGTCAAGTGAAATTTTTAATATAACTTTTAATCTTTTTGGACACAAGGCAAGACAGTAGATCCCGGACCAAATGCTTGACAATGTTTCGTCCAGTCGTAGAAGTCCCTTGGTATCCATTATTTAGCCTGTTAACTGAAACTATAAATTCTTACGATATTTTACCACACAGTTTTAAAATGGAGTGAAGTAAAAGGGCTAGATCTAAGGCGTTCAACAAATAATGACTCGCCTCACCTCCAAAATTCAAATGACAATAATAACTTTTTCCTAGACAATATTTGTATTCCTGACGGGCGCAATTTAACATTTATGGAATCATTGGTACCTACAGAATTAAATCATTTAATTTGCCTTTTGTTGACATTCAGGTAGCTGCTAAGATAATTAGTGAAATAAAAAGTAATCCTGGGGTTTCGATGATTTAAATATTAGAAGGCTAAAATAACTGAAATTTCAAGTACCGTAGAATACAAAGACTTAAACCTGTAGACCTGTAATATTAAAAAATTTCAAAACGATTGTTAACCTTCAGCTGAAACTTCATCTTACTAAATTCAATACTATTCCTAAATGCCAGTTCGGATTCAGAGCCGGCTACAGCTTGTCGCTGCTTTTGAAAATTTGCGTGAATTAAGTATAATACGGCCCTGCTGTTCGAAGTTTAAACTCACCTACAGTTACAGAATTTGCAAAAATAATGCCAAATCGGCATATCGCTTTACGAAAAGTAAGAAGGCAGAGCAGACGAGCAGAGGATAAATAAGCTTTCAAATCAGTCGGTTGTGCAAGTTTTCGTTCCGGCTTAGGTCGTGAGTTACCGAAAAGGCTCTCGTTCTCGTTTAGTTTTGGGAAACTATCTTACGATATATCTGTCGCATTATCACAGATAGTGCTTTACAGTTTCGAAAAAATATAGTTCTGTGTGAATGTTAATGTTATGTGAAGTACTGTTTTCACACGGTTTCGTTTTGGATCAAAAAAACCTACAGTCCTAGGAACTCCCTTTTATTTTCGCACCCGTTCCCGGGAAAGTACATCACCCCCTTTCTTTGCCGATTGCCGCTACTTCTCCCTGGGACTGTAAGCTACCATCGCTTCCATTTGGGCCACCCTTAACCGAGCCCTTTTCCCAAGTAACAATATTTTAGGCTGCCCCTTTTACTTTCCGGTTGTGGTTGTACCAGCTCAACCCTAATTCAGCACCGTATATTGCGGTTCACTCGTGGACTGGCACCAGATAATTATTGTCTAATCACCCTTTTCATATAACCTAAGATGAACTTATAAATCCCCTTTTGTGTCATATTTTAAATGTTTCTTACAGTCTTTAAATTTCAATGTTAATTCGTTACTGTCTTTTTATTTTGTGTCTGTTTTAAATATTTGTGTATAGGTTTGTAAGCCTGACTACCAGTACCAGTGTTTTCTTACAGTAAGTATAGGGTAAGTACATCCAGCAGTAGGGTGATTTCCGCAGTGGAGCCCATTTTCCTCTCGATTAGGACCCCCCTATTTGAAGGGTTTGGCGTTTCGAACCCCCCTCTTCGACTGCTTGTTAGCCGCGAGCCACCGCCATAAGTTGTCTTAGCGCGGAATTAGCACGTGACAAGCTCGGCTGCTCTGTTAAATATTACTGACAATTTTTACTGCCATTATATAACAATAAGGTAACAGTTTTGGTCCCCTTGCACTTTAGTAAAGCGTTCGGCACAATAAACCATGACATTCTCTTTACTATTCTCAATTCTATTAACCTTTCTCCATCTTGTGCTTAATTGAAAGTTACTTGAAACAATGTGTACCGGTGAATAGTGAACTTTCTGACTATAAAAGGATTATCAGGGGTATACCTGATCACCATATACAGGGCGTTAGGTAATGCTACTGCCAAAATGTAGGGGTGGGTTTGTAACGATAAAAGGAATAAAAAATTCTTATACCATTTTTTTTTCAATTGCATTTTTTTCCTTTAATTATTGTGTGGTTGTTAATAAAGCTTTATTGTTACTATTATTTATCCGTAAAAATTTTATTCCTGTATCTTTAGCCCTTTGTTTTTGTTTTTCTCGAGAAAAGAAATTAAAATTAAAGCGTGTTTTTTCTTAGAAACTATGCATATTAGGAAATAATTATATAATACTTTTTTGCTCCATTTGTCACTATAAAGCTATTCCCAAAGTTTGACAGAAGCATTATCTAACACCCTGTATACAACTACTGTTTTGTGTAATACTAGTTCTTGCAATTTGCTTATGTGTGCGGATAACACACGGTTCTATCATAGCTTTCAAGGTTTACCAGCAAGCGCTAGCGTATTATGTAAATGGTAATTTACGGTTGCTTCGATTACGCATCAACGTTCCTTAACAGTTAATCCAACCAAATCTGTGGTTCTATTATTTGGCACCAAAAAAACTTTATCAAAATTGGAAAATAAAACAATCCTAAAAAATAATAACGCAGCAATATCAGTTGGTGCTGAGGATAGGAACCTGGGACTAATCATGGGTAATAGTTTTACGCACAATATAAAAATTTCTAATTACATAAAAAAAGCTTACATTACCATGAAACTTATCTATCCACACAGATCTTATCTGTTGCCTAAAATTAACACCGTGCTTTGTGAAACTTTAGTGCTATAATTTTTTCTGGCTGATAGCCTGTTAGTAACTCATAACAACGAGTTCTGTTAGCCCTCTTAGCACGTGTGCTGGGTAGGAGGCTAACCTTTACCCATTCAATAAGGGGAAGAAGATTGATCCGCAGTGATGCCGGCTTAACGTGCCCTCCAAAGCATGAAGGAGCGTAAGGCGTACATCGCAGGTCTCAGGAATCGAACCTGAGATGTCTGGCGTCAGAGTCTGAGGCCTTTTACACGCACCTTTCTGTTTCTCTAATTATTGGTTTATTAGGCATTTGTTCTAGCATAGCAAACTTTGTGAATTTATCGGGATGCAGTGGAAGAACAAACTGCTGTTGAACTGCTTCTCTTTTTGTGTTTATATTCAGTATGGAAAGAAATACATTATTATTGTTAGTACCGTAGCAGTTGGCACTCACAGGCTTAGATTTTATATTTACTTCCTTATATCTTGACGTCTTCACTACCATCCTGTTCGATTTTTCATTTGAATCCAATCCAATCGTATGGTCTTTAATACATTTATATGCCGTTATTTCACGTCTTTCCTGATCTTCCACGCTTTTTTATCACTTCTTTCCACTTCCCATATCAGTCCATCCTATCCAAACCATTCAACCTGTTGATTTGAAGTTTCTAAAGTATATTTTATCCCTTTTCTTATTATTCCCCTTAGTATTTTGCTCATTTTTGCTCCTTTTATATTCCTTATTATTTCATTTCACATGCTCCTATTTTGATTTTTATACTACAGTATTTTTCACCTAGTATTTGGGTTGTGACGTCAACGCGCTGCTTTTAAATTCACAGTCCAACTATACTTCGTCTCTTTCTAAACTAGGTTTTCATTACCTACTGCACACGAACGCGTGTCTACCCATACAGTTTTTGGGAGGGGCAAGTTGACGTCACAACCGAAATGCTAGATGAAAAATACTGTAGCTATGTATTAATACGGTACTAGAACTAGAATGATTTGGTTATTTTAGATACCTTCCGTTTATTGAAAAATGTTTTGCACAGGGCTCTGCACAAAGACGCCGATCTAATTTGTTATTTCCCAAGGTACTACAGTTGTTTGGTATCTGTTATGTTTTCTCCTTGTGTACTTGGTGAAAGCTTGTATGTACCTTTGCAATAACCATTATGTTCGTCTTTCTCAAATTTATCTTTAAGTTATTATGGAGTTACCGTCAGCTTCCATTTCTCGATTCTTCCTTGTAGATCAGTGCTGTTAGCAATCCAATAGTTCTTTAATAAATTGTAGTTTTCTATATCCGAAGTGCACACCGTCTATCTGCTGATTTACCTTTCTTACTAGTTTGTCCATTATTATTAATACAAATAAGAATTCCCTTGAACTACACTCCTTGTAGTAGTAAATTTCTTGATCATGTCGCCTCCTATTCCTACCGTGTTTTCCGTTTTATACTATAGACTGAGTTACTTTTATTATATTATCGTTAATTCCACTTTCCGCCCGGCATTCTTCTCCAGGCCTTCTTCCTTCTTATAATATCAAAAGCTTTTCCTAAGTTGATTGCTCAGCAATATGGCTTTTTATATGCCTTTTCAACTTATTATTTTTGTCGAACAAGAAAAATTTAATTCTGCGTAGAGCTTTCTGTACAAGAACCACCGTGTGATTCATGTATTTTTTATTTTTGGCCCTGTGGCTATAGACAATACACAGCAGTGATAGTCCTTAGTAATTATTACAATTCGTATTCCTTGCTCTGTCTTGGGACTATCATCACCTGTGCAATGCCTTCGTTTCTTTTTCTTCCCCAATGAATCAGTTGTAGTCGTATATCACCAATACCTATCCTAGAGTCTTTCTACTGTTAAGTTTCTTGACTGCTTCCTTCTTCTTGTGCCTTCTCTGCTTGTATATTTTGATTATTCCCCACTTATTTTCTGTCTCACCTCCTAGCAAGTTCTTAAAGTACTCCTTCCACCTTTACATATGTTATTTTCTTCAGAGATTGTTTTTCCTTGGCAGTCTTTTATATTTCGTAATAGATTTTCCATGTCTACTCTTCTTAGTCCCTTTATATTACTATATAACATATTGACATTCTTTCCCATTTTCACTAAGAGTTTAATATTTTCCCTTCGTTTTCTATCAAGCGATCTACTATAAACACATCCTCAGTGACACATGGAATTCAAATCAGTTCGTAACTAAAAACGACTAATAAAAATTAAGGCAGTTAGGAACATATGTGATTATTACTTGTTTTGTAATTTTTAACATTTGCTGAACTAAGTTAGAACACAATTTTTAATTACATGGGTCACTGGAGATGACTCTAAATTAGATCACTTAATAAATATATTCTTGGAATTTGTACCCAGTCCCCAGATATTTTTCTCGTCCAATAAATAAATAAAAATTATTGCCCGATTTTAATTATTTGGTTATCTGCTTGTTAAAACAGAAAATAACTTTCATGTTGTTGCAAGTTTAATGTACTAAAGGCAAGTACCTGGTCTATAGTTCTGTATAGATGTTACAAGCACTTAGATTCAATAAAATATGCAGCACCAAAATTATCCTTCCTAATAACTACAAGCTTACATTAGGTAGCTTCAGCTGTGTAGGCTGTAGGGGATACACCTAAAAGAAAAGGAAAATGTAAAAACAGCAATTTAAAGAGTTTAAAAATTATATCTGGGTATGTTTCGTAGTTAAATGTTAAAACAATCAATAATAACAAAAATTAATACTCTTTTGCACATAGAATTTTTTGAAATAAATTCACAACGCCCAAATACCTTTCTCAAACCCCATCCTTCGACTAAAGTTCAAGTTTTTTTTTTAAATATCTATCATCTACCTAAATTAATTAAAGTTACTTTTAAAGCTTCGCTCAACTAAAGAATTAAAACGCCAACCGACGATTCAAATAACCGAATGTAAAACATATGGGACCTTTGAACACGCTATTTGTATATTCAACCATTAAAACTGTTTTCTGCTAATGAACAAACGTGCATAAAAAATTAAACAGTTTAGCAATTCATTATTAAAATCGAAAGGTCTTTAGAGCGTTTGATCTCGACACGAGTTCTGGCATGAAAACGTTATTGGTTTTGCTTCGTGTTTGTATTTTCGATGAAAATGCGTCTAGAAAGCGTTCTTATCTTACAAGAGCATAGCGAGCTTTTTACAAATCGACAACAAACTGCCAAGTCAAGGGTTGAACTGATCAATTACTTTCCGTCGCTTTTAGTTCTTGCTTTGCAGTTCCGCGTGCAGTTCTCAAAAGAAGTCATCACATGCTATGCGCTTTCTTTCAAACATTCCAAAATACTTTTTTATTTGGTGGCAGACTATTTATAAAACTAAAATTTTTTAGTAAGATTTTTTACTGTGCATTTTGTCATTTTGTGTTAAGTAACTGGGAAAGGAAGATCATAAATTGAGTTATTCCTTTCTAACAATTTCCTTCAATTACTAATTTATTTTAAGCACAAATAATGTTTTGGAGTAAATAAATTTGGTGTCTGTCGCATGAAATGACTTTGCAAGGTCTTTTTGGGCAAGTTAAATAAGTGTCATTAAATTTTATTGTACGGTTAAACTTACCTTATTTAATTAAAGGAAATGGTCCTTCCACAACAAAGGGTGTTTCGCACAGGACTAATTGCTAATTAACAAAAAGGCCCTGTCTTCGCCTTGTGCGGTTAAACAAAAACGACGGTCCGTATAAGATTAAGACTGGTCGCCTTACTAAGTTTAAGGACACTGCTCGCACTTCTTATTTCGTTGCTGTAAAGGGCCATTAATTAATTCTTTTTTAAGTGTAATTAGTGTTTATTGCTACTTTAAGTACATTAAGAAATTTAGTTTCATTTGTGTTACTGACAATATCGATTACGTATGCATGGCATTCAATGATATCCATTAATTTTTAATAAAATTGCTATTAAATTTAAGGTATTTGTATCGAATGTAAACTCGCAACCATCGTTAAAAAAATAAAATTCGACCTGCAATGTGCGTTTTGGTCATTCAAAGTGCGCTAAGTGCTGACATATAAATTAATTATGCAAAAACACAGTATGAAAGGCTAATTAAACAACTGGCCACGTTCGTACAAGCCTGGGTCATGTAAATTTGTCGGATCCGTTTGGTATTTCTAAAATTACAGTGGTTTCTGTAACCTACGTGATCTAGTACGAATAAATGGTTGTTTAATAAAGCGCTTGATGTAACAAATAACTCTTATAAATAAAGATACCATGCTGTGTAGTCAATTACGTTTTACGTTTCACCTTACTATTTATTAAAAACGCCAGTGTTGCCGTGTTATAAATTTTTGAAATTTCAGAATCGTCTTGAAATCATCAAAAATTCAAAAGCTGATTTTTCAGAATTTATTAAAAACATCGACGAATATGTTTATAATATTTCATTTGCTTCGATTTTTATGAAAATTGTTAATTTTGAATGATGGTATTTCCCCAACACCTGCCCGAAATTATATTCTTGATGTCAGAATTCCCCAAAATCTTCGAAGTTTATGCAGCAAAATTTAGTTTTTAGTATAAATAAAAGTTCATTTGCTAATTTTAATTAGCCGTATTTAGTAGAACAATATTTAATTTTCACTCAGTTTTTATTTAAGAAGTGATAAACAATTGCCTGAAATTGTCACGTGATTTTGCAATCCCATGTTATTTTACAATTTTTGAGTCATTTTAAATTATTGTTAAGATTTTTCAGTGCGGTCCTGCCCTCTAAGTTTGATTCCGTGTCAATTATTTTATTTCTGCTACAATTAAATTTGTTTAGTCTGGAGGACATGGAAGGAAATCCTTAAAGTCGTTTCGGTGTGTTTCATGTTTGTAAAAGGTTCCTTTGTTCAAAATCACAAGGTGGCCCAATTCATGCGTATTTCATCAAGACATGATGTCATGTTGGTTCAGTCATTGCAGCGTCTCGTTATACGGTGCGGGGAAATCCCCCCTGTACATTGGGCCGCGTCAGCCGTTCTTTGCATCCTTTCGATTCTTCTTCCTTTCCCCTCTTTAGTGCGTGACAACATCTCGATCTTATCGCACGTCTTTTAAGACGTAGTGCGAGTTTATCGTATCCAGCTGGGGTCCTTATATAAACCGGAAAGAACTCTATTATCAGTAACCCTCGGGGAGGATTACAATTTACGACTTGGTCGGGTTTATCAATAGAGTGTCATTAAAATTCCGGAAAGAGATAATTCTGTGTGAGAAGTTTTCGTGATAGTTGTCAAGTGCCGTTCTACACAGTTTCCTCGTATGAGGGATTCAGAAAACCGTAGCCTAAGGATTATTTTCCGTCGTTTTGCACCGGTCTTGGAAGAAGGAACATATATCTCTTCCAGTCACGTCTGGCACGTCACTCCCTGTGTCGAGCAACTAAGATCAACTCGCCAAGTAAAAACTATTCTCCTATATGCTGCTCCTGCTTTCTTCGTTTGTGTTTTAACGTCAGTTCAATTTCTACGATTGCCTCTTGCCGACAGTTTTGAAGTTAATAAGTACCGCCCCTTTGTATTTAATATTTTGTGTTTGTAAAGTAATAGCCGATATCTAGTTTATCTGTTTTGCCCAGTGGTATGTGGTGCAAGCGGATCTAATGTTCACATTGCAAAATTGAGGGCGCCTAGCAAATCAGTTAACTAATTTGTAGCAATTTTGGTGTTCAAGTAACGTTCATCTGTGTTTGTAAAGTAAAGACTTTTGTCTTCAGATTGTAGGCAAGTTTAAGATATTATTTTTTGTTAGATTGCATCTGTGTAAAATTATTGGTGCTTATTGAATTTGTTAATGTACTATTATTTGTGTTTTCCTTCCTATCTTTGTTTGGAATTGAGGGATTTAGCTTGTCCTCCTTCCCGTAAAGTAAGTCTCGTATTTATAATTTGTTTTAACGTAATATTTTTGATTGTCTTTTGTGTAGTTTCTTGTATTCGTGTTTGCTTTTGATTAATTAAACATTTAGTATTCAATTCAGTTTGGTCTTGTTATTATATTCAGTGCTTCCCGATCACCTATTGTGTTTTAGTGTTTTGTTTAAGATTTACGTGTAAAGTGTTAGCCTGTCTACAAGTTCAAGCATTGCAGTTAAGTAAAGTTTATTTCAGTTTAGCAAGGTAAGTCATATCTTGTAACAGAAAGCAGATACGACGACCCCTTTCTCCGAGCCCTTGAGAATCTTCTATGATGGGTTTCCTCCCTTTAGATCTTTGGGTGACTTAATTATCATAGTGGCGCTCAACAATTTCCATCCCTTTGACGAACCCTTAATTCAAGGGTTTTAACGTTTCGAACCACCCTTCTCCACTGGTTAGTCCAACCGCGCCCCAAAGGGGTAACATCATCCCCAATTAAATGTCGTAGTGCAGTTTTGACACGTGAGAAAGTACTTCTCGTGCCATGATTTTCTATGACTCTGGCATGAACTTAACAATCAAAAAAATTTAGTAACTCTGTTTTTAACTGTTAAGTGCAAAGAGGACTCGCAAAACTGCAGCCACATCAGGGCAGAGAAAAAGTTTGTTTATTGATTATCATAACAGTAGGAAAGTGAGTGTGAATTTAGCTTCTTTGCAGAAGTAAATGAAGCCATTAGTTTAATGTCCGATTCTTAATATTATCATAACAAAAATTATTTAAATCTGTAGAACAATTTATACTGGCAATAGAAAGCCTAAATGAATTCGAAGATTTCCACAGTCAGGGTCAGTGTTAAAAGAACGTCTTCCGAGTCGGGACCGTATCATTTTTGAGAAATAAGAACTCAACGTTTCGCCTACTTTCTTACGGGGCTTCATCAGGCGGAAAAAGGGGAAAAAGGGCCTTCAGAAGGTTTATCGTACTCTTCTTCCCCTTGCTAAAAAACTTTCGCCGCTGGCGTGGTTCACATGTTAAGTTACTGTGCACGATTAGTGCCCCCTTTTTCGTCCTGATGTAGCCCCTTCAGAAAGTTGGGACAACGTTGAGTTCATCTCAACAATGCCATGGTCCCAATCTGGAAGCGTTGTTTTAACAATAAAAAGACTGATATGCAACTGCGCAAATAAATATCATATAACTCTCTTGCCCGCTTTAAGGCATTAAGGCGCTAAGACATTCGGCTACTAGAGTCGACTGTCTAACGGGTGGCCTACCCAATCACTAAAAGTAAATGGAAACCGTAACTTAATGGTGAAGCAGGGAAGGTAGGGTTGTCGAAGGCATGGTACCATATAAAATCGTATGCATAGTGTGTTAGACAACAAGGGATGAAAGCGATTTAGAAGGCTGATGGTCATACTCCCTCGTGTAAGTACCGATACTCCCCTTGGTGCGCAAATAATTATTAGTGAATAAGATCCGCCTGCATCTAGAATTCATTACTGAATTTATACTTGGTTCACTGAAAGACAAATGAAGAACTGAACATCCTGTGGAGCCGCTTTTTCTGGAAAGTGTCAGTTCAATCCCAAAATTGGCAAAGAAGATATCCTGTCAGGAACTAGAAATTGGGTTTATCTAATTATTGTTAGAATTTTATATCACTTGCTTGTAAGAAAACTGGTAAATAGATGTATAGTACATTTGAAACTTCCGTTAGATTGATATATATTTATCTTAGAGGGTTAAAGAGGTAACCTTCATGATTAAAAATGGAGAACTGTCAACTAAGACCATGCAGTAGTTCCCCTTAAAATCGAAAACATTAACCGAAGACAAGCAAAAACCCACCTGTCTTAGGTATTTAATAAACTGCATAGCGGCTGTAGAAATGCCAAAACTAAATAAAAAATTAAACTGACCACAGATTCCCAAAACAAATACAGCTACTGGAGCAGTCTAATGAATAATGCAGAAGTTCAAAGACAACTTTTTTAATTTTTGGAAATTTCGTCTTCTTTTTTTTCCCGCTTACACCCTTACAGTGTCGAAGAGACCGAACACACCTAGTCGCAGAGGGGTCATCCATTCAAGTTCTGACCAAGCAGGCCTTTGTTTAGCTTTCTATATTGCATTATTACGTGCGCTCCCACTCTACCGTACTGCCGTTTGGAAAATGATTTCAACGATTGAATAAAATAAATATCTACTCACTACCAGAAACCAACAACAGATTGCGTGTAGTGGCCACGCATGCAATACTACAACCTAACACGTTACGTTTCATTCTTTGTTTTGTATCTGTTCAAACAGATATGTGAGTAGGAAAATTTTCAATTGCTGTGTTCGTTTAAATTTTACCAAAATACGATCAAAGAAGGGGGAAGTGGACGCCGCTTTTCGACAATGGGTGATTTAAGAAAAAGTATGAATTCAAGAATTCAGAAAAACAGGCGATTCACAACCTTGCTCCTGGCAATTTTTACTTGTTTCTCATAAGAGATTTTTAGACCATCAAAGTCTATGGAATAGTTAGGAAACAAAAGACCTACATGAATTACTGAACGGCTTGGAGTTGAGTTTCTTCGACGAAGAATTACAAAAATTAGTATGACAATATTATAACAAAGGCGAATGTAAAAATGTTAAGCGAAGTTTGAAATGCATTCAATTTATTCAATTCACTCGCACGCGCGGTTAATTTGACGGCAGTTATTAAGGTTACCGGACTAACAAGCCACGTGTATGCTCATTTTACAGAATGTTATAAGAATGCGAGATAAAGCACGTATATGAAGTGCAATGAAACTTGACACCTCACACGTGCTTCGATGCAATTCTGGACTTCCAACGCACATAAGATAAGACTGAATATTGGAAGAAGGGGTGCAATTTTCTGTATAAATGCCAAGCGAAAATACATTAGAGGTATGGTTTATATCCAGCCATCAAAGAAGCAGTATGTACGACAGAAGTGACACCCTTCAAGACGATGTTCCGGTAAATACATGTAAGATTGTTTTACGTTAACTTAAACTGTAATTCAGGACTTCTAAACTATTTGTGTAAATTATTTAAATTCGTTTTATGAACGTAACCGTTTTAAATGCTTAGCATAATTTTGTATAACTTTACTTTGAATTGAAACTTATAATAATTTATGTCACTTCACTTTCAATTGGAACTTAGAGTAATTTATAACAGTTTACTTTGAATCAGCACTTGTAATAATTTGTATCAATTCACTGTGAATTGGGACTTTATATTATTTTGTAAAACTAAGGCACAGATATGAAATACATGATGTTAGTTAAATTTGACGCTGAATAAAAACCTCTCGTAAAAAGCCATTCAATATTCAAGTGGCGACGTTGGTCAAATACTCTACCTGAATTATTAAAGTAGCTTATTTATATTAATTCCCAACATTAACGGCAAAACGGCTTCGCCACAATGTAATGGATACCTCAGTAAATATGACTATTAATATAGAAAATAAACCTAATATCTGTAATACTGTGCCTAAAATAAATCGAAAAATCTTTCTTCGTACGTTTTTCTACATCTATCCGGTTTTTACTATCTGGATGCAGCTCGTATATTTCAGTTACTTAAAGGAAAATATGATCAGCCACTCGAAGTCATCGAGTCGAATACTCAAGAAGTGTCTGAAAGCGATGACTCACAGAAATGTTCTAGCTATATGCCATTCACTATGTAGTTCAAGGGTAGTATGATGTGATGTTACGATAAAATAAACAATAAGCACTTTAAATAAATTCTAAGATAGACGCGTAATTATGTAAACAATTATTATTTAACGATTATTCGGTGTTCGTTTAAAAATAACGGTATTTATGGTATACAAAAAGCACTGAGCATTTTGTAAGGTTGAATACAAATTAAACCAGTCAAGTTGCAAATGTTGTACTATTTAAGTAAAAGAGGAGGTTTGGGAATATTATTGGAATGCATGGATAGCTATCACAGTGCGAGAACAGGCGTGGTCGCGTGGAGATTGTGCGAGAACGTTACCGAACTGATTAATTTTACTGAATGGCCACCTTGTTCTGCTGATGTTGCTGTGCCCGATTTTTTCTGTTGGGGATTTTACAATATCGAGTATATAAATATAAACTAGAAACTTCAGAAGGGTTAGGGATAATCACAGGAAATGAAATTCGCTATTTCTACCTAGAAGTAATGCGCTCTCCGTTTGCAAATTTCATCTGCCGTTTGGAAGAGTGCATTGCTGAGAATGTGAAAGATTTCAAACATAGGTACTGCGTTTAGACATTAAGTTCTCCAACTGTTAAATTTACGATTATGAGCATACAATTCGTCTCAGTTAAATAATTAAAACGTTATTTCATATTAAAGATGTTCAGTATTTTTTGCCGAACCCTGTATTTAAATAGTTCTCCATTTGTTTAAATAAAATAAGTTGTGCTAAATATTAAATTACTTAAATTATTTTGTCATTTTGTCATATTTAGTCCACAATTAAATACGTTTTAAACATTTTGCAGTATGTTTCTGTGAACAGTATACTGAACAGCTCCTTTACATTCTAAATTCACCATCACCATCTTAGCTGAGGTGCTTAACATTTATAGATTGTTATGATTAGATTGATATTTACAGAACAAAGCAATAAAGTAAACAAATAGTAATGGGGTTCGCATGTTTACAACTATTGCTAACTCCCAACCACAAAAACACATTTAAATCTCTACAAATTTCTGCAAAAATTACATTTGTAAAATAAACAAACCGTACGAATTTAATATTAAATGCCCTTCTTTTCAGAACCTGTTTTCCAATCACGAACAATCAATAAAAAACGGAAAACTTTCAAATAAAATTCATCGGCTCGTACTTTCAAATTCAAATGAAGCTATGCAATAACCGGCGAAGTTCTGACGAAAAAGATATGAGGAAAGTAAAAACAAAGGTTCTCAATAGAGTACGAATTGGTGGAGGGTTGTATAAGGTCTTTAAGGGCGCAGAGGAATGTTGAACGAATACAAAAGAAATTGAAGAGGGTGGAACTTCACTTCTGAACAAAATAAATCTCGATGAATTAACACTTGAAACGGGAACTTTTGTGGGTTTTGTTGTTGTAGATCGTGCTTTTTTATTGCTGACGAGTTAAGATGTATGTTTTGCGTGTGCGTGTGGTTCTTCTATGTTATTTATTAGTAGCAGAAAGCTTAACGAGTTGTTGATAGTGCGTTGAACAGTTACAGGGTGTATCCAAAAATTTCTTATTCCTTTTTTCTGTTACCGGTTCTTTGAAAAATTTCACAAAAAAGTAAATTTACAGCACATTTGAATTGGTTATTTATTGCTTCGGTAATCTTAATACGTCTTTCTTCTGTTTGGTGTTGTACCTATTTCTCATAAATTCGAAGACTTCCACGGTCAGTGTTAGTGTTAACAAAACGACTTCCGGGTTGAAACCGTGTCATGTTTGAGACAAAAGTACTCAACGTTTCACCCACTTTCTTAATGGACTTCTTCAGGAGGGGGGGGGGGGCACTAAAAGAGCACGGTAACTCAACGTGTCAACCACACCAGAGACGAAACTCTTGTAGCAAGAGAAAGAAGGTAACGGTAACTCAACTTGTCAACCAAGCCAGAGGCGAAACCCTTCTGAGGAAAAACAGAAAATACAGTGAATTCACTGTTAATACCTATTTCTCTCCCGTCTCGTTTCTTCTCAGTTATTCTCTCTCCTTTTTTACCCACCCACTTTATTTCGGCTATCCCTGCCTCTGTCTCACACTTTCACTCTTACTTTTACTTTTCTCTATTTCATTCGTTTTCGTTACGTCCTTCACTCTTTCTGGCTGGCTTCCTTTCCCTATTTGTTTTTCTACCCTTGTCACGTGTTTTTGTAATTCAACGTTATTTTAGGATTTTTCAGTCATTTTAAATTATTATTAAGATTTTTTAGTACGGCCCTGTTCCTTATTTTAAATTTCGTATCGATTATTTCATATTTGCTACAGTTTGATTTCATTATGTCTGGAGGACATTAAGGTTAACTTATTTTGGCACGTTCTTCATTATAATTCTCAGAAGTTTTCAAAGTCGCATTCGAAATTGCATCGTCGTGAAACATTTCCTTTGTTCAAATCCTAAGGTGACCTAAATTTTACGCGTATGATTGGCGACGCTGACATCATCTTTTTCCAGTTAATGCAGCTAATCTAGATATACTTTTCCGGGAATTCCCCGAGACGCGGGCTGTGTCAATTGAGCGTTCTACTCCCCTCTGCCTTCTTAGTGCCTGCAGTGCGTGAAAGATTACCAGCCAGCCTGGACGCCTTCTTCTGAGGCGCGGTGCCGTAATTGTCGTAGTTCGGGGTAGGTTCTTACAATGAACCAGGAAGGCTTCCACTACCGGTGATTTTCTCGTGGAGAAATCACAATTATCGACGTCGTTCGGATCCACTAAGGAATGCCAATATAATCCTGGAGTGAAATAGAATCGTGTGTGAGGAAGTTTAAGTGACGGTGTCGTCGTGCCGCCTACACGTTTCCTCCTTGTGAGGGATTAGGAAAACCTACCACCTTTAAGGATTACTCCTCGTCTTGTTCCTGCACCCGTCTTCGAAGAAAAAGCTCGTCCAGTTTCACGTCACTCCTTGGCTTATCGTCAATCGTCAAGTATCATGTCGCCAGGTAAAACCGTTTCCCCACTATGCTGCTCATCCTGTTTTCTTCGTTTTGTTTTAATGTTCTTAACGTCTATTTGACTTGCACGATTGCCTCTTGCTCGCAGGCCCTTTTGTTAATGTTCTTCGTTTCGAGTTGAAAGTAAATAAGTACCGCCTTTTTGTATTTGAATTGATTTTGTGTTTCAACGTGCAACTTTTAAAGTAATAGCCGATATCTAGTTTATCTGTTTTGTCCAGTGGTAAGTGGTGCAGGCATTTGTGAACCTCGCCTTGGGCGGATTCATGGTCACATAGCAATTTGTGGGCCCTGGCAACTCCGTTAACTAGTATTCAGTATTTTTGGTGTTTAAGTAACGTAACGATTTCATTTGTGTTTATAAAGTAAAGACCTTAAGTAACGTAACGATTTCATTTGTGTTTATAAAGTAAAGACCTTAAGTAACGTAACGATTTCATTTGTGTTTATAAAGTAAAGACCTTTAGTGATTAGTTTAAGCTTTATGTCAAGTTTAGAATATCGTCTGTGTATTATGTTGCATGTGAAATTATTGGTGCTTATTGTTAATTTGTTTTATGTATTATTTGTGTCTTCCTATTCTTTGTTTGGAATTAAGGGACTTAGCTTGTGGATATTTTTGCAGTAAGTAACGTAAATACAGTTCCCTCAATTCTCCTTTCCCGTAAAGTAAGTCTCGTATTTATGAATTGTTTTAATGTAACGTAATAATTTTCGATTGTCTTTTGCGTAATGTTTGATTGTTCATTTTTGTGTCTTTAAGTCATTAAATATTTTATTGTCAATTCAGTTTGGTGTTGTCATTTGTGTACAGTGCTTCCCGTTTATTTCAGAGTATTTTGTGTTCAATGTTTGTTTTATGATTTACGTGTATAAAGTGTTAGCCTGCCTACAAGATTTAGAGTTTTGCAGTAAAGTAATTTCAGTCAAGCAAGGTGAGTCACATCTTGCGCAGGAAGCAGCTATTCGACAACCCCTTTTATCCGAGCCCTTGGAAACCTCCCATGATGGGTTTCCTTCTTTTAGATCTCTGGGTGACTTTAGTCATGGTGGCGCCCTATCTACCGTTTACGACCATCCCCTTTTGAAGGGTTAATAGGTGTTTTGAGTACTATTTTTAGCGAAACGAACCACCCATCTTCACTGCAGTCTAGCCGAGTGCATTCCGGATTTGACATCCCCAATTCAATGTCGTAGTGTGCGTTTGGCACGTGACACCCTGTTACTTTCTCACATTTCCTTTCTTTTACTTTTCCTTTCAGAAATAAAGTTCGCTGGTTTTCAAGCTTTCTTAACTAAATTGAAATGTGGTGGCAATATTTCCAACAAAAAGAATAAAAGTAAAACGCTGCAATTAAATTCAGGGAATTGGTTTGACTTTAACAAAAGAATATAAGCTGAACGTAAAACTAGCCAAAGAGTTGATGATCGCAATAATTAGCCATTCGTCTAATAATGGATTCGAAGACCTCCACGGTCACTTTTTTAAGGGGCTTCTTCAGAAGGGAAAGGGGAGTCACCATGCTCTTTTAGTGCTCCCCTTTTCCTCCTGAAGAAGCCTTTTAAGAAACTGGGCGAAACGTTGAGTTCACTCGTCTAATAACCAATTGACTGTAATGCGAGCACAGACAGAATCGTTTCAAGCTAATTTACAAACTAATTGTCTTGTATTTATTTACACACACAGCTACATATTTCATAAAACGTCAAAGATTCGATTCTCACCCTGTCTATTGCTGTATTAGCTGCAGACTTCTCTTATATTTTCTATGATTTTCTAGAAGCTTCCATTCGACAATTCTAGCACGTCGCCTCTCATGTGAGTCAGGAGCAGACCTGTCTCGCTAATTCCAATCGAATCTAAAAAACTACTTTTTATGAATGACTCGTGTCAATAACAGTTTTATGACTAAGTCTTACTACTAGTGCACGAAATTAGCATTAAGCATGGCAGTGTCATAAAGTTTGGCCATGTTGAAGAGAATTCTTAAGTTTATAAGGGCTAAAACGCAATTTTCTGGACAAAAACTGATGGCAACAGTTTTCTGGGATGCTGAAGGGGTTTTTCTTATTGAATATATGCCGAGGGGGTCTACCATAAATACAGAGGCCTATGTAAACACAATTCAGAATTTAAAAGCTGCTCTGGCGAAAAAGATAAACCTTGTTGCTGCATGACAATTGTCGGGTTCACAAGGCAAACAGAGTTCAATAGGTATACAATGACTGTGGGTTCACAGAATTAAGGCATCCAGCTTATAGCCTCGTTAAACTTCTTTCTACTCAAAAACTTCAAAAAGCATCTCAGGGAAAAGCCTTTTGCATCTGATAAAGTACTCAAAGAAGCTGTTGAACGATATTTTGCAAAGTTGCCAAAGGAACTTTTTTCTGGGGGTATGGGACATTTGGAAAAAAGATGGAATAAGTCTTGAAAGGAGTTACGTAGAAAAATAAAGGGTTGTTAATATGAGATGTATTTTGTTTCATGGCTAGGTAGATAACTTAAAAAAACGCCCTCGTAAATGTTCGATGTTCCATTTAAATTTGTGATTATTCTTGTATGCGATTTTGTTATTCAAAACAAGCTGCACTCATTTAAAACCTCTTTAGAACATCCACCATGTAAAATATTACATCTTTTGCTCTTACTTTTAATTTTGCCCTTAAATTCCACTAAATCAACCAGCAGTACGGCAGAGTGCGAGTGCACGTAATACTGAAATATAGAAATTTAAGCAGAGGCCTGTTTGGTCAGAACTTGAATGGGTGATCATTCTGCGGCTCGGTGTGTCCCACCACTGTAAGGGTATAAGAGAGTAAAAGAGACAAAAATCCCCTAAATTAGAATCTCGAACCCGCATGCGCAATAGTGGCCCATTTTATAGATCCAGGTTTTATCCAATTAAATAATTTTTTTCCTCATCAGATTCCAAATAATTCCAACATAAAACAAACATAAAACAAAAATAAGAAAAATAAGAAAATTAGAAACAGCGTAAAGGCAGGCAAAACTGCACGAACAGAAAACGTAACACAATCAGAACAAGCTGCAAATGTAGGTAAAAGCACTGCTCTGTGATAAAAGTAAAATTGCATACGAGGTAGTAAAGAATATTCAAACAAGATTGCACATATTCCTGCAGAGAGGCAACTTTTAACATCGGTAGACAAGCAGTTATAAGGATGGTCTGAGTACTTTATTGTAATGAATATCCAAAACAATGCTATTAGATATGAATACTCAGGAAAGGGACACTCTAGAACTTCAGATGGATGTTTCACCTTCTATAAGACAAGAACTGGAAGAAGCAATTAAGCAGCTGAAACCAGGTAAAGCACCATTAATGCACAAGATTACAATAGATATTTTAAAAGTACTTGAAAGAAGCAATAACAATGAAAATCCCAAAAGAGGGAGACCTAAAGAACTGTTCCAATCGGAAAGGGGGATAAGCCTATTAAGCGCCACTAGTTATTAGAAGTAGTAGTAGTATTTTACAAAATAATTTTTAATCGTGTCATAAAAGTTGTAGACAAAGACATATATAATATTTATATATGCAGCGAACAAGCAAATTTTAGGGCCAACCACTCCCCCTGCATAGATAATATTGATATCTTAAGGATAATAATAGACAAAGTGGTAAAATACTAGTCCTCTTTGTGCCTGCTTTTTATTGACTTTGAAAGAGCTTTTGACTCTGTAAGTAGACTATTTATCTGATCAACCCTCGGGAAAAAGGGAGCATATACAAACAACTAGTCCTGCATATTACGTAGGGGAGATTAACTTTCTTTCGGAGACAGGTGTTGGTCGAGAATGCATTCTATCACCATTCTTGTTTCTTATTGTGATGGATGAAGTAATTGGCAACATATGTAAAGACAAAAGAAGGTGTATACGGTGGAATCTAACTGATACATTGGAAAGCTTAGAATAATTATGCTGATGACATGTGCCTGTTAGCAAAATTCAATTCTTTACAAAGCAAGCAGAGCGGTCTAAAAATTAATTTAAAGAAAACTAAAATTAGGACTATTAACCTTAAAGATCAAAGTATGCATTATAATGGCAAAATCGTAGAAAAAGTTAACAGTTTCACATATCTTGGGAGTGTCGTCACAAGTGAAGGTAGCTCAGTTCAGGAAATCAAATGCCGAATAACAAAATCTAGAAGTGTGTTCACTAACACTAAGTAATATTTGGGAAGCATCTAACCTAAATTTGAAGACAACAGTAAAATCAATTCTGCTTTATGGTTTGTCAGTCCTGAAGTGTGACAAATGAAACTGAAACAAAGTTGGAGACCTTCGTTAATAGATGCCTTAGACACATATTACGTATACAGTGGGCAGATAAAACTACAAATCAAGAATTATAGACGAGAATAGAATAGGAAAACATAAACATTGAAATACGAAGACGCAAAAATGGATGGTTAGGCTGTAGAGTGAGAAAAACAAAAGAAGAAACCTGCAGAGTTGTCTTGGAATGGAATCCCTGGGAAAAAGAAAGCGGGGAAAACCAAAGTTAACGTGGAAGCGCACACTAGAGGTAGAGGCGAACATGACAACATACCAGAAATGAGAAATGAGGAATATCGCAGCAGACAGAGTAGGATGGAAGAAATTTACCAGAACCTTTTGTCCCCCAAGGCATTAATGGGAAAATTATTATTATTATTATTGTAGTAAATTGAAATCATTGCCTACTTTGGTGCACAAACGTAGTTCACGTCTTACAGACTGCATTCATAATATTTTTAGACTGTAGTAGGCCATGTTAAGAAGACTAGTGTAAACAGTACGTTGGAATAAACCTAGCTTAGTAGTAAAAACCACACTGAAGTAATTTAAAAGTTAGAATATACAACAAAACCAACGTTGTCTGTTGTATACTTTATTTTGTTGTTTGTTTCTTTGTTTGTTTTTTTATTGGGCGAGATTTAGACTTGCGGATACCAACTCAACACCCATCGATTGCTAGGGTCATTTCACTAAGCAATTAGAATTTTGTCCAACATAAGGGACTTTTATGGCTATTACAGGTCATATTTAACAACTGGGTATGCCCTGCCCTACATAACTTAATATTCGACATCCGACAAAATTTAAGCTGCTGTCGATTTTCAAATAAATTGAATTACGTCTACTAAAATTAAAATTAATTAAAATTATTGCATAACGTGACCTGAAAATCGTGCATCCATTATATGTACAAATTAAAATTCAAGCAATCAAAACGAAAATTACAATTAAATTAAATCTTCAAACGTTCAGAAAACTCATTAAAATCCTTCACCCTGCTGAAGGTTTTATTCTTTAATATCTGTACATCACTCTTGTTTACCGTAAAATATTAAGACATTCCGTCCCGATCTCTAAGACCTAATAGCTTAAAGTGCAAGATAAATTGAAAAACTGAGCATAAAAATAATGAATGAAATTTAAGAATATAAAAAAGGCTTCCTTTATATTCTAAAAGTAATTATTCTCAATAAGCATGGAAGTTATTAAAATATGATGAGAAAGTTTTTTTATGAATTGTGCGTTTAAAATCAAACGCTATAATTGCGAAAGTTATACCAAAAGGGGCTTTATATTCGAACTGCCTAATAAAAAAAAGCAGTTTTGGTCGAAATATGAATACTTCGCAGCTTTAACGCTCCCGTTTGGGCAAACATTAAATTGCTGGGTATAATAATAGGGCATTATTTGCATTTCCTTTATTATATAATTTTTTATTGCTGAACCTGTTTTGTTGAATAAGAAATCGTCGGAAATTAGATTAAAATTACAATGCACTCTAATTTCCAACAGCATTTCGATAAAAGATACAAAATTCTTAGCAATAAGAAAATTAAACGTGTCTCCAATAAAAATTAAAGGCGAGGAGATAAATATTTGCTGATGGTCTGTTTATGTGCGACAAAATACAGCTTTAAACTTTTTAATTAATCCCCGACCTTTTGACATTTTCACCTAATTAGGCTGTAACCTCATCTTTTACACTTATAAAGAGCAGTAACGTAAGGGGATGCTTTAGCTCGGCTAAAATTAAATTCAGAATATCTCTGGGAATTAATTTACTTCAAAAAAGAATTTAAACTTAACGTGAAACATAAAATTATGGTAATGACTGATTATTTAAATAATAACAAATACAAATCAACTAATTTAAAACAGAAAACTAAAACAATTGCCAAGGATTTATTTGACCAAACATTAATTTTACTTTGGCAAGTTATTTTACGTATTTTGTGGCTACGTAAAAACTCGCCGGTTTTTTAGAAACTTCTACACGTTCGTCCTAGCAAGGTTACCTCCTGCATGAGTCATGAACAGGTGTTCTCGCAAGTTCCAGTAACTTGCACATCACTTGTAATGGGTAACTCCCCCACGGTCAACGTTATTTATCCTACTCATACTTTAAAAGCAAGGTAGTTATAGCAACATGTTTTAAATGTATATTTAAGTTTTAATGCATACAGGATGCATGTTTCTTTCACATTCAATTGACTGCTATGCATAATAATTTTTGAGATAAAACTGAATGCCTCTTTTTCTTCTTCTTTCGGCGGTGCAAAGTAGCAGCACTCAGGCCCTAGGCCCATTGTTTATCCGCCGCAAGGGATGCTTTCGCACAGACTGGCATCTAGCCCAAAGTCCAAAATTTTGTCCATATAGGCGCTCCGTGTGTCATCAGGCTCTAGAAGACCGGAGCAATGCAAAAGGAGATGAAGAGAGTGTCGCGTGCTTATTCTGCACTACGACATTTAATAGGGGACGTTGTTGTCCCTAGGCGCGCGGATAGCGAACAGTGGAGAAGGGGGGTTCGAAACGCTAAACCCTTCAAATAAGGGGTGGTGATAATCGGGATAAAAATCACCCAAGATGTTGATGATGAACGTACCGCAGATTGTTCCTCTGGGCTCAAAGGGGGTTTATAAATTCAATCTTAGGTTATGTGAAAAGGTAACTAAGAGAGGCCACATTTATTTAGCTTAAGGCAAATATCATTGACAACTAGGTTCCCTTAATCGCAATCAAAAGGATGGTGGTGATAACAAACTTAAGCTACAAATTCCATTACAAATGATTACACACGTGCAACATGAAATACATAATTGTCACGGCAATTCGCGATGTGTCTAAATTATTAACACTGAAACGAAAGGTAACACACATTAGGTGAAGACTTAACACTTGTTGAACAAATTAGACGAAAGAAAGTATGCTTGAAGTACTTGAATGATTGACAGTAAATTTAACTTAGGCCTTTCCGCGGGTATATCACCAAAACTAATAAAACAAACTAGCCAACAAGTTTGCCAACGGTCCTCAACCTTTGAAATGTGAATATAAAAGCCGCCTAAAGGCGATTCACAAAGCCTTACACATTACCGCCGGACAAACAGATTGACCAGAAATGGGCCACTAAAATACACAAGCAGGTGCAGCGTAAAGGAAAGTAGATTACCTGGCGAGATGTTCGTACTTGATCGGAAGGCCAGGGATTACGTGACGGACGTGAGACTGGGAAGAGCTATGATGATGGTGGCCCAAATGGAAGCAATGCGATGGTCGGCCTCGAACCCCATGAGAAAAAGTAGCGATCAGCAAAGAAGGAGTTGGTGTCATTTTTTCCGGAAGGCGGGTGCAAAACAAACGAAGAGAATATTCCTAAGGCTGTGGCTTCTCTTAATCCCATTCAAGGAAACTGTGTGATGACGATACTTTAACTCTCACTAAACGACTAAACCTCCACACAAAACTATGTCTTTTCGGAATTATATGGCACCCTCTGGTATGATCCGTCTAATGTCGTAATTTAGTTTTCCACGAAAGCGAAGCGAAGCACAATGTGAGATGAACTAAGAGTGGGTCAGGCCTCAAATTGTTTGCTAAATGCTCGCCTTAGTTAGGCCGAAGGCAAGTTCAGGGCCTAAAAAGGGTTCGAAGATGTCCTCTATGACCAGGCGGTCGGCCTCCTCAATGCTTGGAATCTTACTGTGACCGGGCACCCAGATTGGTCGAACACAGTTGATTGAGCAGAGCCTTTCCAGTGCCCATCGACATTCCGTGACCAGTTTTGATTTGGTTTTTACAGAGCTCAAGGTTTTGAAGTGCTACTTGACTGTCGATGGATATAGGTATAGATATACCTGTTTTGATAGCCTCTGGCTAGGTTTTCCTAGGCGCAAACTAAGATTGCAAAGACCATAGCCTTGATAATTTTTGTCTGTTTACCTGACTGCTGAGCTTTCTTCTACTTCTGTCCTTTCACTGGACTCCACTTAATGGTTCTAGTAAAATAAGTCAGCGCAGGCAGGCGCTTTTTGTAAGTGCCAATCTCCTCTTTCGCAAATTCTAAAACAGTTCTCATGGGTGACCTGATACTTTTATATTTCGACACACAGTAATCATTCGGAAGTAATGCGGCATTTTTTCTAAATTAAAAACAAATAAAATTTGACGGAAAAATGTAGGAAATCAATAGAAAAGTTTACTTTTTCTAGAAATTCTCTCGGAATGTAATAAAAAGGAACTAAACACCTTGCAGCATCTGTCTTTATTCGAAACTATGCGATTTATAATCTAAAATATATTTTGCAGAAACATTTAAAAGTAAAATAAATAAATTACAATAATTAACAATTACTTATTAAGTAGACAGCAGCAGGAAACATTATTTTATCAGTACAAAATTTGGCTTCAACATTGTAACAAACATAAAAGATCGCTTTATTAGTCGATAACAAAGTCTTTGTGACATAATTATGTATCAAACATATATTTACTCCTCTGAAGCAAAAACGCACCCAACTTCCTGCAACAAACATAGACTTTTAGAATAAATTGATAATAAAGTGCACTTCCTGCATTTTACAAGAGTATCATTACATCCAAGCGAAACCGTTAAATTGAGCTTATTTAAGCGACGCCAATGTGCTTCGAGCTGAGGGTTTGGTGGATGAAATTTTAATGAACCACGTGAAGAGCAGCTCTTAAATGTTAAAGTGCATTTTACGTTGCTTCAAGTGAAACATTCGACCACAATTGCAGTAACTGTTTAAATGTAATTGTGTGAAACTTTTCTCGTTTCCCATTAGGAAAATCTAATTTTAAAAAGGTTTAAAGAATCATATTAGGTTGTTGGAATTCATTTGAGATGACTAAATCTAAATGATATATCCCTATAGTTGAAATTTACTGTTAAAACAAGGGCAATATTTTGTATTTGTTGTTTTTATTGAGTTTTCGGCTTCACGTTTCAAATATGAAATAACGCCGTTGCCGAAAATAACGAAACGGAAATTTTTACTTCAATTTTTTTAATTTCAAATATTAAGAATTTTTTTAAAATTGTTGCGTTAAAATCTGATTATACGATTACTGAATTTTCACGAATTTACTTCCCATTTTTGCAGAACCGGCTTAAAAGCTGGGCGAACCGAGCGGCCACTAAGGGCTTCAAATTTTAGTGAAAATTATTTTGAAATTTTTATAACTGTTATCAAAGAGGAAGAGCGCCAAACAGCGGATCTGTACCATGTAAGGCTAAATTCTTTAACCATTTCATTTTTGTAATTATTTGAGTTTATTTTCTAGTCATTCGTTTTTTAATCAATAGAGCGCATTGAATTCGATTATCATTTTTCGGAAAGAATTGCTAAGGCATTTCTGTCCACACTCAGTCGTCTGATAAATTTGTAGCAGGCATGTTCGTTAAGTGCTCTCTCTGTAAAGATGATTCTAAAAGCAGATTTATTTAATAGCAAATTGGTATCTTTGTTTCTTTAAACATATTATATTGGTGTTAATTATCATTTTGTGCTAGAGAAAAGGATATAAACGACAATTTACATTAAAGCCGCCCAATATCTTAGGTTGGTGAGTTCACTATTGTTTATTAGACAGATATCTTACGTTTAATTTTTGTTTTAGGCTTTCATTCAGTTTTTTTTATTCCTAATTTTGATTGATTTGATTTGTGGGTTTATTTCGTGCCTATTTCAATCCTTGTCTTTCGTCCTAAAAGTATGGCAAATTGTATCGCGTGCTTATCAGTTTGGATGCAGGCGTTTTAAATGGAAATTTTTTATCGGCGTTGTAAGAAAATTATCACTACTTACATACTGGAAATAGTTTGGAGATTGGGTATTTAGGACATCGAAGTGAATTGCTGTCAAACACCTATCAGTCCTCTCCAAACCACATGCCAACATAAGGTCAGAGAATTTATATATATATTTTTCATTGTTCAACTCGACACCTGTTTTATTCGCCTGCGTAAGAATTTATAAATGATATTTAAAGTACAAATTAAATAGGTACTATTTGTATATATTATTTGTATTATAATTTTTGTATCACTGACGAAAATGAAGTAGTTGATTTGTAGGTATATATTGACGGATATTAGGGAAGTTTATTTTCAAATTTATTTAACCTTTAGGTGATCATTTAATCGGAGTGCTTCGCAAGTTGCGGTTAGCTTATATTGATTAATGTGTACATAATTACATTGTATATAAACTATATATTGGGATAAGAGCTCATACCCTGATAGTTGATTTAAAAATATAAAGTTCGAGTTAGGGAAGTTTATATTGAAAACGAATTGAGGTATATAAATAATACAAAGTAAGTTTTATAAAAAGGAACTTGCGTCGTCCCTATCCGTGCTGTAATAGTATATTGTTTCATTAGTACAAGAAATGCATGATAAGACAGATCTTACGCGTCCCGAAAACGCACTTTTTGTGCGAATGAAACATACTATTTTTTCTCCAACTACTCATAAATTCGGTAATTTTTTTTTATTGTACCGTTAACCTCTTATACCTTTCGGTGTTGAGGCTGGTGCGTTAGCTTATGTAGTCTTACACGTGAAATGCACAATCCGGCTCCCATGTGAGTCACGTGATTAGTGCTCCGTTTTTTGCCTACATATAGCACCATGTGTATAGTGTATGTGTGTGTACGTATAGAACCTTGTTACTCTACCTCGTGGGCTCGTAGGTCGGTATTCGGAGGAGAGCGTCGTTAATTAGTTGCCCAATGACGGATGGTCACCAGGGCTCGATACCGAATACGGGAAATCTTGCATCCAGCGAGATTCGAACCGGAGACTAGCGCAACGCTAGCCTGACGCTCATAAATTCGGTAATATGACTTATTATTTAGAATGAAATATTTTTGAGAACTGTCATTGCGGAATAGTTATTTTCATAACAAGTGCGGGAAGTTAGCGATTCCGAAACGAATGCAGGACGTTACAGAAACGAGTGCAGCGAGTTTCTGTACCTGCATGAGTTTCGGAATCGCTAACTTCCCGCACGTGTTATGAACAACGTGTTTTCTACAAACGTTTAGGAATCGTCCTAAACTATCATTTTGTAAGTTTTCAAGTTGTCAAATTTGACATTTCCTTTTAAAGTAATAATCTAGTAAGGATGGTTGCTATGCGATTTTCTGATTTTTCAGGAATCGCTGTCACTTTCCGGCACTCCGTGCGGGAAAGTTACTTTCCCGCACGCAAAATGAGTGTGGGAAAGTAACATTCCTAAACGTTTGTCGGAAAATAAACAATCACTATACGGAGAAAATAAACAACAACGACGACGATTGCCGAATGTTGACGAAGCGTTTATTTTTTATTTAAAATTTACCTTTCAAAACCCTATCTTGCGTCCATTTTTGTACTAGTACAAAAATGAATCGAAAAATAAAAACTTCCGAACTCATGCCATAAAACTTAACTTTACACACTTATTACATAAATAACTATTTCTTTTATTTATTATTTTGTACGTTTAGTAAAATTACGTTTTCTGCCTCAACCCGTCATTATTATTTGTTTTTGTTTATAACATCATTTGTTAAATTTATATAATTTACTTAAGTACTTTGTACATATTTGCGATGCATTATATTATTTTGTAAATATTTTATTGTACCCTTCTGATTGTGCGCATTCGACCCTTGCGCCCAGACTATTACATAACCCACGCCCATTGAGTGAAGTTGGAAGAATAATTTGTCACCTACCATCCCCAAATTCGATCTTTATTTAATTTAAAGAAAACCCCGTGACAACCACCCCTCATTACATTTTTGTTTCTTTTATAAGCTTTAATGTCTCTCATTTTTCTATTGTTCCCAGGTTCTTTATTTATGTTTCTTTATCTCTTGCCCTTTCAGCACTTCTGCTTCCTTTATTTATTCCTCATTCTGTTTTTCTTCTTCTTATTGCGCACTCTTTCTTGTTTTTATCATTTCGTGCCAAAGTAGTTAATCCACAAAAATTATCATTTTTCTTGCCATTTTTACCTCTTCATCATAATATCTTTGTCTCTTTGCATCTACTTCTCTCTATTTTACGTTTATCTTTATTTTTTGATATTTTTTATATTTGCTTTCTTTACCGCCGCCCTTTTTGCTTTAATATTGTTCGGTTGCTTTTGTTTTCGAAAATAATTATTTCAAGAAGAAACAGTAACTAAAAGCCTCTCATAATTTGGTGGAAGATATGCTCTTCCGGAGTTCTCTTTCAGCAAATTTTGAAAAAGTTTTCGCTCTGGAGGTGGAAACATAATTGCCAAAATATGTGTTTGGTTTTAATGCCCTTCTGCAGTTTTCCAGGGCTCTTCAACATTCTATTAAAATTATTCTCTTCATTACTAACCTGCCTACTCCTCTCTTTTTATTATATTACCTGTTTTTCTCTCGCTTTCATTTTCTCTCTTTCTTCTTCCTTTATTCCGTTCAGCTTCTTCTTTTGTATTTTTCTTCTTTGTTTCAGCTGCATCTTTTCTGTTTGTCTCTCTTGTTCTATTTGTTCTTTTCTATTTTGCTTTCTTATTCAACTTTTTTATGTTACTGCTTCTTTGGAGGACAACTATTTTAGAAAACAATGAAATTTACAACAGATATCAATTATCTTCAATCATTTACTCTTTGTCCCTCGTGCTTCGCCTTCTCTCTCTCACTCACCTCTCTTTCGAAAATTGTTACTATATCTTTCCTTCTTTCGCTATCAATTGTCTTCCAGTCTCTTTTTCTTCTTACTTTCCTGTTAAAAATTAAATTCGTTGATTTTCAAGCAAATTTTTTCTTAATTTACCAACGATGTGATGTGGTAGCAGTGTTTTCTTAAAATGAAATGAAATGAATGTCGAATAAAGTGGGAAGGCTAAAGTTAAATTTAGAATATTTCAAGGATTTACCTTATACAAGCAAAGAAGTAAAATTAATTAAAGGTTTGATTATCACCTCCTCCTCCTCTTAGGTGCCGTCTCGGTTGAAGTTGAGGACTGTTATGGCAGTCTGTGTGGGTCCACTCTCTTGTGTTCTTTAGTCATGATTTTTTCTTTCTTCCTATACCTCTTCGATTTTTCCTTCCAATATTATTTGAAGTTGTCTCCAAGGTTTAATGGTAGCAAGTGCGGGCGTGTACTAACTCTTGCTAGTACCTCTTCATTAGGTGTCCTACTTGTCCAACTTATCCGTAGCATCCGGTGGTGCATCCACATTTCGAATGCATTCAATTTTTTGATGCTGGCTTATTTAATCGTCCATGTTTCGCATCCGTATAAAAGTAGAGGCCATTTCAGGGTTCTCAATCTTAACGCAGTTGATAGTTTAGGGTGACAATATCTTACGAATGTTCATTAAACCTAATCTTGCAATTTTTATCCTCCTCCTGATTTCTTTGGATGGTCTAATTGACTGTTTACCTCCCTGACCAGATGAAGGGCGATACCGCCATATTTACGTTAGCTATAAATTGTCGACAATAGCTGCTGAAGACCATAGTTTTTGTTTTGGAAGTATTAATTATCAAACCCATCTCGAAGTTCTCCTCTGTTAAAGTGGCCATTAATATTTTTAGATGTTCTTCTGATTCCACTAGCACCGCGGCATATCTTATATTGTTGATCACAGTTTCATTTAGCTTGGCACCTTCGGGGTGGTCTTGTAAAGATGTTATGATTATAGATTCGCCATAGACATTAAGACGCATCCCTGGCGGACTCTTCTTTCTATATCTATACGGTTTGTATTACCATTCTCAGTATGAGCGCAAGCTACGTGGTTCCAGTATAGGTTACGTCGTGTCCGCCAATTCAATTTTGTTTAGGACTTCAATTAGTTTCTTATGTTTTAATATGGTCGAAGGCCTTTTTGTAGTTTACAAAACATACGTATTACTTTCTCTGAACTTCTAGTTGTCTTTCGGATATCAGAGTTAATCCCAAAATTGCTTTCCTAGTACCTGTTCCTTTTATAAACCCGTACTGTGATCAACGTCAGTATGCTTTACACTTGTTGTAGATATGGTTGAAGATTATTCACATAAAGATTTTAGCTGCGTAACTCATTAGAAATATGTAGATGTGAACCAGTTTTGTGGCATTATACCGCTTTCCTATACGGTGTTAAAGAAACATTGTGATAAAGTGACGTTCTAGCATGTATTCTGTTATGCATTGCCACGCACATTGATATGACGTGCTACCTAAGGTCATTACTCATTACACGTGCAAGATGCACGTGGGTGACCGTGAGACTGAAACCTGATACTGAGCAGCTGTGTAAATGTTGAATCGGCATTCTTTGAAATGTACAGATTAGCACCTTTATGGTTCAAGGAGAATGCACGTAGCATCAGCACAAAAGGTGACTACTAACTCTTATATTAGGAATTGCTCAGCAAGAGTTCACATGCTTAGTGTGATCGTCGCAGAACAATCATGTCCTTAAGACGTCAGGTCCTTCGTACTAGTGCTGTTTTCTACGATTTGTATCTAAGACTATTTTTCTGTATTTAATTTCAATGTAATTCAATTGATAGTAAGACTTTCCAATAGTTTGGATTTAACCCTTTGTTTCATTTATTAACTTTGGCGTTTGTACGTACTCTCTAAAATTGTCCAAGTATTTACTTTTAACTTTAACTTTAAATAATACTTTGTAAAACCAAATCAAAGTTCGGATAATACATATTAATTATGTTAGTTGAAGAAGTCTTTCCTAATAAAACCTCTCGCAGTAAACTCCCACGTGACGTAGTTGGTTCAACATACCACCCCGGCGGCACTTAAGAATAATCAGAAATTCTATTAAATTCAACTAACTTATTTTTACTATCTTTCAACATTACTGTTGGTGGTAACCACTACGTTACAATATGTTAATTTCTTATGGCGTTTTCGGTAAGATGTTTGAAGTCTTCGGCTGTTGTTAAGTCTTCTCCAGGAACCTTGTTTCTCTTTGATGGCACGTATGACTTGTTCTTTCAGTATAGGCAATTTATAACCTTTTTATATTTTTGGGAGGTCTTATGATCTGTCGCCACCCAAAAGTTCTATCAAGTATCTTTCACTAATTTCTTTTTGTTTTTCAGCGTTCAGTTCTGTTTCATTATTTTCATTTGCTACTAGAGTCACATGCTTAGATTTTCAAAGGCCAGCAACTTCTTCACAAATGACAAGTTGAGTTGTTTGTACATCTCATTTCTTTGTTTTCGATCTACTTTACCTATATTGTGTTCTGCTGCTTCAAGAATTGTGGCCTTAAAGTTGTCCCACGTATGTTGTACATTGTCTTCCATTAGGTACCTTGTTTTGTACGGAATTTGTTGCCCTGTTGTTCATACAACTTTTGCTTGTAATCAGCTCTTGCCCACGTGATTTTATTACTCGGTTTTGCTCTCTGAATCTGTTTGAGTTTTATTCTGATGTTGTAACTACTAGATTGTAATTTGAGTTTATCTCACAACCTGGTACGTGGTGATCACAATTTTTAGCAAAGTCAGTTTATCTAATAACTAATTAACTATTTTATCTGTAACAAGAACACACACAAAAGCATTTATAAGTACCTAATTAAATTTAAAACGGTTGTTTAATATTTATTTCGCACACATACTTCAAAGATTTAGTTCTGCTTCTGACTGTTCCACTATTAGTTACAGACGCACCTTATACATCCGCCGGTTTTCTAGAAGCTGGCATTCTACAATTCCAACAAGGCCAGCTCTCGCATAAATCTCTTGAAAGTTCCAGTCACTTCCAAAATATTTCAGTTGGTTATTCTGTTGAATCCTTCCGAATTAAAAATAAATCATCCCACTTTCAGTTGTCTATTTATCCTCACCCCATCTATTTCTCGCTCTTCCTTTTACTTTCTTACTTTCACTTTCGGTTACTCTTGCTTTCCAAAATTAAACTCGTTGACTTTGAAATAGATTTCTTTTTAATTAAGTTTACCGACAATGTGCATAGTAGCAGTGATTGCATAAAAGAATGAATACATTTGACGCCTAAAGAGATTTCTAAACAACGCTTTCCTTTCACCTTTGTTTTGCATTTAAGCTTTGAACATATTTTCAACGCCTTTGTTGGCTCATTTAACACTACCCGTACTATATTTTCTGCCGTGCCTTTTCATGGACGATTACTTAAACCCACCGCCATTTTTTCAGATGTTTTAGTATTTGTTTCAACGTTTTTTTTTAAATATTTGTTAGTTTGCTAAGAAACGGAAAATTGTAAAAATTAGGTATTAGCTTTTAAACCCCCTTGATTTCATGTGCTTAAAAACAATGAAGAAAGTAATTTATACTTGCCAGCCAGGGGAATGCGAGTGATAATTCATCAAGTCCAATTAATATCTCGAGTTTTACTGGGAAATACCATTAGCTTGACGGTTGGGCCCCCTTTTCTCACTTTTCTTCTTGTGTTAACGATGTTTAAGAATACCCAGATATGTCTTTTTATTACCTCTATGCATGTCATTAATTTAAATCTCTTTATTTCACTGTTGTAACAGTTATCCCATAACAGTTATATTTTATATTCTATAAAAGTTATAACATTCATTTTTGGTGGTTATTAAATTGCTTTAATGGCGAAGAAATCAAAAACTGCGTACTGTTCACTTTGAGCTATTAAAAAAGGCATCTGCTTCACTTTTCCGTTCAATAAATCATAAACAATTTTATCTGGGTGCAAGATTATTAGTGAAACCAATTAAATTAGTTTCATAGTGGTCGTTTCCAATTAAGGAAAGTTAACTGTTTATAAACTATAAAGAGTTTATTTGTTTTATAAATTACATTTCTAAGAATTTGCGACTATTTTTTATATAGTTCGTTAAATATTGGTTTTTAGCTTAAAATATAGATTTTGACAGATTCGCATTAGCAATATCTGTACTTACCTCTGGGTTTCTAGTAATTTGTTTTAACTAAGAGTAATCTCATTATTCATTAATATGCAATGGTAGTTCGTTTAATTAAAACTTTAAAACAACTGGAGTTAGTAGAAAATGTAGTGCGCCATCCATATAATTATTTTATAAATAATGTTAAATGTTAAAAGAATTAACTGGGTTTCAAAGTGTGCTTAGTTACAGAGAAAATAAATTACAGTTAATAGAATGGGATAACTTTATAAATTGAGTTTGTCTATTACTCCTAATTTAATTCGAATTTTTGTAATACAAAGGGTAAGCTGCATTAAATATAAGCTTTGAATTCGCAATGAAGATAGACATAAAAAACTTAATCTTGAAAGAAAATTAAAATATGATTAAATAATAATGAAATATTACAATTATTATTAAGATTGTTTTCATTCAAAACCATGCATGTTTGCAGTACCGAACTTCATAAAAGGACATTTAGTATTAGTACCTACATTTGGGACTGAAATTTTCAGCCTTAAATTTGAAATTCGATTTTTTATTCTTTTAGTGCTACTTGTAACGATATTCTTCGGTATTTGACGGAATTCTAAATCTTAACTCTGTATGACATGCATTCTTGCTAGACGTACAACCTTTAGTCTTAGAATTCTGATTTACAGCTCTAAATTCGAGATTAGATCCTGAATTTTGATTACAAGTTCTGATGTTTTGATGTTTGCTCATCTATTCTTGAAACAAATCTACTCCTTCAGGTTTGATGTTCAAATCTTGAGATTAGAATTTGGGATGACAATCCAATAAGGAGTGAAATCCAAATCAATTGAGCAAGATTTCGATTTGAGATTCAAAATTTTTCACTTCAACCTGACTGAACAGTCGAAACGTGAAGCTACATTTAGGGATTAAAAATGGTGTCTTAAAAATATAAATATTCAAATACATATTTCAAATGTTGAAAATGAGTGTTTATTACTTTTTTTGTTTTGTAACAGTAACTTTTTCAAGGTCCTCACTCTATCTTCATTTCCAATCAAATTTGTCCTGCGAAAGCTTTTTTTTTTATTTTTTGTTTTATTTTCTGTATAAAAATATAAACGTTAAAACTAATTAAATTAAATATCGGATTTTAAGATAAATAACTGGCCACCTGGGACAAATTCTATTGTCTATGTGTCCCATTACTTATGGAGCACCCTGTATAAAATTAATAAATTTATTATTGAAAAATGAGCGTCAACTTTTAACCTATAAAGGTTGTAATGTTTTATATTTACGACCTTTTAAAAAAAATCATTCAAATCGGAGTAGTTTTGACCGGTTCCGAGATAACGCCCTACTTTTGCCTAACGTTACTCCACTAAATGTAGAAAATAAAAAAGAACACCGTAAAAAATACAATAAATATAGAATAGTAGACAAAAATTCAGATGATGTAATAAATGGGCCGTGTAGCATACAAAAAAAGAAATATGAAAAATCAATTCTTATCTTAAAATAGGTTTTGCTCACACAAAGGTTCGGAAGTCTTCTTAAGTATAACATCAAAAGTAAATCGAATTGATACAAATCATCGGAAATGAAAGAAATAAACTGCTGTAGAAATTGATTCCCAGGCTTACAAATATATCTCTTGCTGGCCTACTGGTTTAATGTCCGCTTTGCAGGCAAGAGGACACAGGTTCAAATTTCAACTGTGACTGGATTTAAAAAAAATTACAGCACCAATGTAGGATAAATAATGAATAAGCCTAACACTCGATCACCGAGATAATAAATAAAACATGAGATAAATAGAACCAATTAGAATGCCACCAGGAAATTACAAAATACTTAAATTATGACTAACATAAAGTCAAAGTATCGAAGTTTCATTATTTAGTTTGTCGTGCAAGATCTCTTGATTGATTTACATTTTAGAATAGGTATAAATAATTAAACACCCCTTAAATTGTATCTGCAAAGGAATTAACCAACGATTGATGTTCCCTCATCATTCGTTTTATAGACGGCGGTGTTCGTTTGAACCGCCGTCCACATAAAAAACTGTTTGTCCCATCCCTCGCTTAATCCTGCGAAAATTCCACTAACCCTTCTGCAGGGCCCTGACTAATTAATTTTAACGCCAAAAGTTTGCGCTAATTCAATTTTTAGATCATACATGTTGCTTCATGGTACATCAAATGTAATGATGTTGGTAAAATCGTTAGTAACCGGATTATAACAGACGTGTTTTAAATGAATTTAATACTTACAGAGAATTTGCATACTTAACAAGTATTTTTTTAATATTTAATTTTTGTACAGAACAAAGTCGCTTTAGCACAAACGTAGTAACGTTCTACATTTTTAAAATTTGGTTAATCTAGGATCTAGGCTAATGAAAACATCAACTAATTATCGGTTACCGTCAGTGTTTCCTATATGTAATTAAAACTTAATTTAAACTTTGGATAAACTATACATAGTTAAAGAATCATTTAAATTTTTAAATTATTCAAGCAGCGTAATGCTCTTGTATCCCATTAGTCGAGTCAATGAAGGTTTTTACTTCTAAACCCACTAAAACAGAGCCGATTTTGATGATTTGTTATATTAAATTATTCAAAATCAGAAACATTTCAGCTGGCGCTATCAAGTATTTATATTGCTTAAACAATAAAAAAAAAAAAATTATTAATAATTTTTTTCTTCGATGGAATTTTAACTAGAACTGGCTAATTTTGAAAATTTAGTATAATAAATAATTTTTGACTAAAAAAGTTTCAAAAATTCCATTTAAAAATGTTAATTATTCGATCAGCCCGATACAAGAAGATAATATACAAATATATAGACATATGTATATTTTCAACTGAAAAAAATCAATACTTTTATAAGAATATCTAAACACGCACAAGAAATCGACCTTTTGTATCACAGCTAGATGAATTCAAGGTCAAGCTCCACATGTTTCACCATGATTTTCGGAGTGAACGCATGTGTTTTGAGGTTATTAATCTGTTAAAAGAAGTTTTTAACATTAAATATTGAAAATATTAGTGAAAATTGTTGAAGAGAACTTAATTATTGATTAAAATTTAGGAAAAAGTGCAAAGAGACAAGTAAAAACACGATGGAAAAAGTAATTATATGTCATTTATTCTTGGTTTGTATTGAAAATAATTGGATTATATTTGCTTTTAAGTTTGTTTATGCATTTTGAAGAATCGAATTGTTATTCTTACTATTATGTTACATTTATATTACATTATTACAGTTATTATGATACATTTATATGCTGTAAAATCATATTTTTTTGTAATTTTGATCATTTCAGCAAAATCGCTTGCGTTGCATATATGTTAAAAAATGTTTCCCGTTTAATAAATAATTACTCAATCTTAACTAAATTTTGTTTGCTTATTTGGGACGTATTGATTTAACGATTCTAAAAATTTTAGCCTTTTAAGTGTAATATTTTTAATTCTACGGTACTTTTTTCACTGAATTTTCCGCGCGTCATGCTCGTCGTTAAGATTATTTGCTAAAACAATTTGTGTTAAATTATTCTTCGAATGCAATGAAATCTTTTTAAATTATTAGAAACATATTTCCTGTCTTACAGCTATTTACCTTTGAATTTGAATATTTAAAATCATACGTGTTAAAAACATTTTCCAACATTCTTTTATATGTTACAGGAACAGCAAAAATATACTGTAGACTCTACAGTTAATTGTTGTTGCATTTGCAAAGAACAAGAGAGTGCAGATACACAAATTATACAAAGTTTTTTCAAAAATTTCAAATTTGGAATTCAATTCTTGCATCCGAATGATTGAATAATTAACATTTTTCAATGGAAATTTTGAAACTTTTTAATTCAAAAATTATTTTTTAAACTAAATTTTCAAAATTAGTCACTTATACTTTGTTAAAATCTCATAGAAAAAAAAATTGTCAATTTTTTTTTTTTAATTGTTTAAACAATATAAATAATTGATAGCACCAGCTGGAATGTTTCTGATTTTGAATAATTTAGTATAACAAACATTTAAAAAAAAAATACATCAAAATCGGTTCTGTTTTTGCGGGTTTAGAAGTTTTGACGATTTTTCCGCTTTATTGATTCGACTACATTATTAAATTCTTCTCATGTCATCATGTGCAGATGTTGGATAAGATCCATATGAGTGCATATTCTAACGGAAGTGGTTCATTATTATCTTTAGCTGCATCTATATTAACAGTTGACGTAAATTAATCAGTCTGTTACATATTTTCCGCTTTTCCGAGAATTATATTTTTATCGTTTTGTAAAATACTTATTGATGCAAATAACGGGTGATGAAAAGACTGAAATTTAATTGATCACCCGATATAACAAGGAAAGTACCGGGTGATCAACGGAATTCATAATTAGAGGAGGCTGTGTTTGGTGCTATTTTATGCTGTGTGGTTGGACACACTGAGAAATAAACAATAAATTGGCACTTAAAATTTTTAATTTCATGCTGCAAGCCTGTGTTGCCGACTTTATGGCAAATTAATATCACAGCCTGCTGTAATTATAAATTCCATTGATCACCCGGTAGATGAGATTAACTCTGTTGTAAATCGCTAAACTTCGTATATTTATATTTTTTCATCGTCGCCTTATACCGGTTTAATTGAGACACTTTTTGATGTTAATTTGACAATAATTTTCAATTAATTAAACAAAACTAGAGATGCAAAAAATATCCAGTTCTATTCGGTAGGCGTAAGATTTGGCTGTTTTACCGAATATTCGGTTGTGCTGAATATCCCTGACGAATATTCGGCACAACCGAATAATTTGGCGGAACTTTTATTTAAATCATTTTATTCATGAGTACTTAATATTTGGTATACTTTAATTTTGAATATCATCGTTTTATGTTTAATCCTACTATGTAGTAATAACAAAAAATGTGTCATGCCATTTATCAACATTGTCATATGATGTGCATAAATAACACCGTAGAAAACATATTTGTTTTTTCATGTATCGAATCGTGGCTCCGGTAAATAGCATCTAGGGTTAGGGTTGGGTTATTAAGTTAATAATTATCATTGCTAATTAATATTTGTAGCAAAAGAGGAGCGGATAGCCACGTGTTTAAGACATCGGTCCTTCACGTAGGCCTTTATCCTCCTAGTTGACATCTTCCAGCGCTACCATAAAAGATTTTGGTGACCCTATGCCTCCTTCACTTACTCCTCTCTTTACTGATATAGGCTGTGTTTCTTCGTATACCGTTATGTTTTCTTGGTAGATATTATGCATTTTATACTTGTGTATCTGTGGCTAACTCGAGAATTTCAAGGTGCTTCTTCTACGGCCCATGTTTCTAATGTATCAAAGGCTTTCTCGTAGTCTATAAAGGTAAGATATAGCAGAAGATGGTATTCCATAGCCTTTTCCAGAGGTATCTTAATGGCCACAAGTGCTAAAGCCTTTTCTAAACCGGGCCTAGCCTGTTCATGGGATTGATATATTTTTAATTTATTATTAATTCTTTTAGCGATTATTTTTGTAAATAATTTATATATTTTCAAGAGCAAGGTAATAAGGTGGTAGCTTAAGAGATTGTCTGTCTTCTTTTTTATGAATTAAAATTGTTATCGCATCTTTCCAACTTGCAGGTATGTCCTCTTCGACCAAGCATTTGTTAAGCAGTATTTTTAGAACTTCAATCACATTTGGTCCTCCCTCTTCTTATAATTCTTTAAGTATATTATCTTTCCTCGGAGACTTGTCGTTTTTCATTTCTTTTAATGGGGTTGATATTTCTTCTTCTGTTGTATCAGGTACGTCTTCCGGGATGACATTGGTTATTTGTTGTCTCAATTTCTGTGTAGGAGCTTGCGGCTTTTGATTCAAATAATTTTACATAGAATTTTTCTATTTGTTTGAGGATGTTAGCTCTACTCAGTATTTCGTTTCTGTGTTCGTCATTTATTAAAATTATTTGTATTTCCCAAAGCGAAAGTTTCATGAAATTGTGTGGTATTATTTAGAATTCCATTGTTATACCAAAAAAGTACCTAATCCCCGAAAGAATGTATTTCCTTTTGTTTCAAGCATAATGCGTTAGGGTTGTTCTTGGGAAATTATGTGGCAAGAAAGTATTAACTTCATTTGGAAACCAAAAACAGCGACTACATCAATTTTCGGACGCAACGGATCGGAACACGCGTGTGGGCCCGGCTTTCTAGTAAAGTTTCAAATTTCAAAAGAAATTGAAATAAAACCACTATATTAGAATTTAGAATTTTAATATTAGAGAATTAGGTAACTATGAAATTTATTAGTTTTGAACAAGAGTCAGCTATATACTTGTAGGAAGGTTTGGTATCAACCCTATCCGTACCACGGATTATCACTATAAATACACAACAAAATCTTATCACAGGATCCAATCTTGACTATTCAGTCTGCCCTGTATAGTGATCTGGAATGTATTAATTAGTACACTAATTCGTGTATCTAATTACTATACGATATACAGTGAGCTGTATTGCACTTTGCTGTTCTTCATCTTACGCACACCGCTGGAAAGCATATACCTACTCGTTATTTGAGGGCCACAGTGCTCGCTCAGTTTAGAGTCGTACATAGCACACATACTCTTTAGAGTGCAATAGCACCCTCAGCCACAGTTTAAAGGTTGGTTATTATACCACCTTTGGCTCCGGCAACTGAAGATTTATTTTATTATCAATCTGGCTCAAAATCGGTTTTGTATCGATCCACCGCATTCAGGTCATCCCCATTACAAAATCGAAAATAAAATGGCAATAATTATTCAAAGCGTCTACCCATATTTGACTTGCCTAGTTTAGTGTTCGTTCACTATGTGTAATTACTGTATTTAAATTTGCAAATGTCTATAAATATAACTTTATAATATATGTACCAAACTTGACAGAGTATTTATTTCTTGTATTAGCTACTCTAGATCAACGAAATCACAACAATATTAAGGGTGGTATGACCAAATAGTCAGTTATTTAAATAAAGGATAAGATTTTCACTTGACCAATAAGGGTTGAGGGTAAATTAAAATTGAATGAAAACTAGACGATCACAGTGAAACACTGTAAGGGGTAGCACACCTGGGGTTACAGGTTGTGTACGATAATTCCATTGTGGATGGTCTCTTGGAGATAACCCGCTATTTCCTAAACTCATTCGGCATGTATTATTACAATATTGGGCCCATTATATTTTTAATAAAATTTCAAAGATACGGAGCGAAGAATAGAATAAAATTTTATTCACCATCCAAACAATTGATCCCGTTCCACTCAGCGGGAAGGTATAAAAATTTTCAGATAACCTTACAATAACGTGGAGCACCTGGTCGCCCACGCTTAAAAAGATTTAACGTTCTGTTGAAAATTAGACGCTTCAAATATGAAAATTAATTTCTTTTGGAGCGTTGGTAACCGTTGTAAATCTCATAAAGCAATTCGAACAACTGGGTCAGATAATACGTGCGAGCGCCAGTATAAAACTTCATAAAATCAAGGGAATTTATACAACGTCGACCAACGCTCATTTTAAAACAGGCCTTCCTGTATTATCAGGAAGTCGATACCTTCTAACAGCATAAACATGTTTACCTGTTATACCCCAGTTAGCAAATTTGTCAAAATGACTACGCACGTAAGGGAATTAAGTGAATTTTGTTTTCTGATGATAATTCCACTACTATATAAAAAACGACATTTAAAAACGCCAAAATCGCAGTTTGCTATCGATAAAATAGGAAGGAAGGCAAAATGCAAATGGATAAATTGGATATTTTTTTATTTACCTTCTCCATGGTAACGCATTGTTTTCAATATTTTTGATATGTCAAATAAATAAATTTATTTTAAATTCTCAGTTTATTACTTGAAGAAGAAATGAATTCTCGATTTGGACATATTTCTAAAGACAAAATATTAAGTGAAATAGAAAATACAGTTCCGACAAACACCAGGAAAAGCAAAAATTCTATTTGGAATCAATTTACAGATTTTTGTAAGGAATGAAATTTTAATTTAAATTCTGCACAACCGGTCGAAAACGTGGAAATTTTTTTATTGAGTTGGGCTTTTAATAATATGAAAAAAAGAAACGGAGAGGAATACAAAGAGTTAGTTACAAAATTTGGCGCCAAATTCAAATATAGTGATTCCAAATAATAATGGTAATGTCAATGTTTGTGATACGTTTATCGTTCCTTTTTATGTTTCAAATAATTACGAAGACTGATTTGCAGTGAAAAACGGCCAATTTCGTAATTTAATTTGTAAAATCGATTTATTTTCCAAAATAAATGTAAAATTAGAATATGATTATTAATAGTAATATTAAAAAATAATAATAATGATGTATGAAATGCGTAAAGTATAAATAAACACATTTTCATAACAATAAATGTTCATTTGTATGATTTCCATGTGCTAAAAAAATAAAAATGTAAATTATTTGATTACAACAATGCAAAACCTTTCTCTTCTCCACACTGAATTCTTACAAAACGAAGTATAACAAATAATGACGTTCAAATGCTATCTACTCGTGGAATTATCTTGACAAATACCACTCGATGTTTGATTTTTAGCACGGAATATTTTTTTATTTATAAATATTCACACTTGGTTTCTTGATGGCAATTTGTTTCAAAGATTTGTCCTGTCAAAATCACTCGAGCTACGCTCTCGTGATTTTGCCGTACAAATCTTTCAACAAATTGCCAAGCAACCAAGTGTTCATATAAATAAAAAAATATCCGGCCAAATCAAACCTCTAGTGGTATTACTATCGATTATTTTAAAAATTCATGGGTTTTCTGATAACGCTTTAAACCGATTCCGTTTTGTGGAAGTTCAAAATTTACAATAACATATGCAATAATGCCCCAATATTTATTCCTAAAAGGATTTTCTAAATATTTCAGGAATTTACTTAGGCATTATTAAATTTATTGAAATATTTTAGTATTACTGAAGTTCCCCAGAAAAAGGCAAAATTGAACCTGTTGTTGAATGTTTCTCCAACCAGGACAAATCCTAGATTTATGCTAATAAGCATAACATAAACTAAATCGTCTTCCCACGATTTGGCAGGATAATATTATCTGGTTTACAATAACCCACGTGCACAACAAAAACACAAACTTAAAATCACAAGGCAACGGAGTAAAGATCTTCGAGGTATAATTGTACGGAGGTTATGAAGACACAATTTATTGACATGTCGTGACACAATAAGCTTTGCATTCGTTCCAGATTTACACGTTTTACAACACTAAATGTTGGAAAGGATCATATTTTGTGTGCATTTTTCAACGCTCGCTCGTTAAATTTGTGCAATTCTGTATGAATCACTTCGCTAACATATTTAAATTTTCCTTTGTAACAAGATTTAGAAAATACATAAATTCCGTTCATAACTATACAGGAAAAAATAAATAATTTTGACTTTGGTGGCCTAGTGTATTAGTGTCTACTTCGTAACAAAGGTGCTTGTTAAACAAGTCGAACGGTCAGTAGCCTCGGCAATAGTGAGCGTAATTTTTAACAAAAATCTCATTTAAAAATCACCCTAAAGAAGCAAGACTGATTTTACAATTATTAAGAAATGAAGTGCTGAATAGTGCTTTCGAATTTAGAATATGTGCTGATAGTTGTGTATAAAATTTATTAAGGTTTTCCTGGATTCTAGACTGTGTTCTGTTATAAATTTTCTGAATGTTCCAATTCTTGGCATCTGAGTAATTGTGTGTGAACAGCAACCTTTTGTTAAATTTAGATGTTTGTTTCGGTTCTCACTTCAGTAAATGTACTTACTATTTATTTTGACTTTATTTTTATTTTAAATAGTCAATCGATTTTATTATGGAAGACTGTTGTTGATTGGGTAAATTATTTTAGATTTTCCTTCAATATTTTTATTTAACTCGCCGCAACAGAAGTCTTGTCGCAAAAAATTAAAACATAATTCCAAAATAATACTGTTTTTAAATTAAAAAATCTTTATTCGGTTTAAATCCACGAATAATTTCTTTCTTGTGAAGTTTAGTTAAACATCATTCTTTTACAAAAATGTTTTCGAAAGGAAAAAGAAATTACAATAAAATGAATTTCTCCTGCTTTTTCTTAGATATATCTGAGTTTTTCCAAAATAGTTTTATCGAGAATAATTTCTTCGATACATTAAACAGTCCTTAATTTTCAAGTTTCCAAAAAGGTTTGATATTTTTTCTATTCCAATTTTTAAAATAACACTACTCAATAAAACTTTTATTCTGACTTAATCCTATATGAGTTTGGAAACAGTAAAACATTAAAAAAAAACTATTCCTTCTATGTTAAATTCAAAAGCTCTATATTGTCGGAAGGATGTGTTCAATGTAATTCAAAATTTTAGTATTGAATTAAAATCTAATTTTAGAAATACGGAAGCAAATCATAAAAATGTTTTTGTAGAAGTTTTTTATAGTTTATCAAAATACATTTTAGATAAATTTAGGTTTTTTTCATAAATCTATTTAAATAACGTATGAATTAAATTTGATATTCGAATTACAAAGCAATACATGCACTAATTGTCGCCGGAGTGGCCGAATTGTTAAGGCATTCGACTACAGTGTGGGCGGTCTCGGGGTCAAACCCGTATTGCATGCTCGGCAGGTGGCCTACCAAGTCAGTGAAAATAATTAGGAACCGAAACACAATCATGGAGTAGGGAAGGTAGGCGGTTGTCGAAGGCTTGGTGCTTACCACATCAACCTGTACGTACAGCGTGCGAGACAACCGAGTTAGGAAGCCTTAACCCCCCATCTTTACTTTTTTGAACATTATTTGTTTAGAGTCTTTTTTCTAGGTATTAACGTTGTTTTTTTTTGTTTCAGGTAAGTTAGATTCCATTCTTATTTCTTGGAAGTTCCAAATTGATATTGACGGTAAGATACTTAACTTATTAAAAAAACAAAAACTAGTTTTTAGATTAAATAAATACTAGATTTCTTTGTAAATCAATTATTTTGTGTTTAACTTTAATTCTGTTTTTTACTCTGTTCGCGTAACTAACGGACGGATTAAAGCTGCTCGTCTTACTTGCGTCTAGGAATTTTCTCTTTTATTGTAAAATCGAAGTCTGCGAAGGCTACTTTTTTACAGTTGTAATAAATAATAATTAATAACGTTTAAAAGCATTTTAAACAGTTATTGATGGACGCTTTTATTTATCTACTAATTCTTCGCAGATTAAAAGGGTTTGCTTAATTAATCGAATTTAATTGAATTGAATAATTAAACGTCCAACAATAACTAATTTGCTATTTGCATACAATACGCTTTAAAAACTCAAACGAATGCTGAAACTCGTTATTTACGTATATTTATGATTTTTCTTCTTATAATACGAAGGAATGGAGAGTCCTAGAATGGGTCTAGGTTCTTAATAAGCTTTGTTCTATTTTTTACTACGAATAAAAAAAGGGAGGAAGTAGCATAACACCAACAGTATGCAATTTAGATGGTGTATCAATATGGCGGATTTTAGAAGCTCATTGGCTGAAAACACTGAATATGTCAACTGTCACAGACAAAAACGGAAACAAACAGTTAGTCTACCAATAAAAATTCGTGCCGGTTGGTGTTTCAATATGGCGTGTGTGACGTATTTCCGTTGCACTTGTAGTTATACACCATAATACCTTAGTGTCCTTCCTGTTTCTTTTTATTCGTAGATTTTTTAGACAATTTTCTATAGCCTGACTTTTAAAAAATAATAGCTGGTAGTAGGGTACTGTTGATTATATAATGGTTTATATTTCCCTAACGTTATTTATGCAGAAATGCTATGGATAATATTTCTAACGAACTTAGTACCTACATTCTATTCCTAATTTTAGGTTACCTACTTAAACATTTTGCTGAATATTATATGCTTAACAAAGAGCCGTATAAAGTTAATTAGCAGGAGATAAACTGACTTTTCTTATTTCTAGACGTATACAAATTCGTTACTCCCAAAAATAAAGAAAAACAACTCAATTTAGACTGAAAGACGAAGAGTAAGTTATTCTGCATTATTTCCAACCTTCAAATTGAAATACTACCTTTGTTAAAATTTATTTCAGTAAATATCTTGAATATGCTTGCAAGTATTGCTTTCGACTTTGATCGATTTTAATACTGCCTAAACTAAACTTTTTTGGACAAACTAGGGCCCTCACCTTTTGCAACTTCATAGTGATTTTTTTAAATTTGCCGCCATACGAGTGGTCACGCGACATACATCATATTCAATTTTTAGGTTATCGGACATGCAAAACCGATCCCCCAGTAAAGTTTTTTCGATACTCTAATAATAAATATGTTGCGAACTTTTAGCCGGTCACTGTATAATTATATGAAATTTCCAATTTACACTTACTATGTAAGAGGATTGGAAAAAGCTCAAATTTGGCTTTTATTCAGATCTGTAATTTTGAAGCTTCTGCTATACACAAAAAAATAAATATTTGCATGAAAAGCTATTCATACGATGCTGTCTTGCTATTGATTAAAGTGGATTTTAAACTACGCAGTTCCTATATTGATCTTCTTTAACGTTGACTTTCTGGAATAATATTCATTTGAACTAGGACTGCAAACATTCGAAAAGGCCTAAGATTTGAATCCCGAATATGAGAAAAATCGAAACAAACCTTAAGATTCGAACTCAGCAGTCGAATATTCGAATTCCTATATCAGATTCGAATCCTCGATTATAAATTATACATCTAATTATTCATCAAGCCGTGTTCAATATTTGAATCCGAATGTCTGATTTAAATCTCAAGTCTTAAGTTTGGATATACGTATTTTGGATTTCCAATTAATATTTTTATATGTACATCAATCAGCCTACTATTTATCAATAATTATAAAATTTAATATTCAAATTTAGAATTTTCAACGTAAGTTTTGTTAAGTTTTATTTTCAAATTTTAGTTATGCATAAAGGCGGTCGTGGCTCAGTTGGTTCAGCGTGCGTCTGACCACTGAGATGGCCCGGGTTCGATTCCCAGGGTCACATATACACCGAAAATAGCCGGCCGCTTCTCTCGGAAGGCAATGGCAAACCACCGAGGTGTATTCTGCCCAGTAAAGTAAGTCCTCTATGGAGTAGAAGTGCAAGCACTTCCGTGGTTCGGAGTAGAGCTGTTGAAATTTAAAGTTTTTATCCGGTTATCCGGTTATGAGAATTTATCCGGTTATCCGATTTTATCCGATTTCGAATAACCGGATATTTTTATTCGTAGATAATTTTTATCCGCGGATAATGGTTATCCGTGTATAATTTTTTTCCGATATTTTTTATCTGCGGTTAACACGGATATTTTTTTATCCGCGGTTAATTTATGTCTGAAGATAAAACGGATATTTTTTATCCGCGGATAATTTTCATCTACGGATAACACGGATATTTTCTATCTGCGACAAAATATAAAAAAAAGGTTTTATATAAATTTTATTTATTAAAAAACAACAGACACCCTTTGGTACAAAAAAATATAAAATCTTAAAACTATGAACACCTTAAAATTAGAGAAATAGAAAATTAAACTGAAAGATATTGATTTTTTAAATTTAAATTTACAAAAATTAGTTTCTTCAGTATTAATAGAATCAATAGAATGCAGAGTTGCAGACAGCTAAATCTAAGTTGGTTAGTTGTTTTGTTATTTAATAATGTCATGAAAATATCTAGAATAAAAAATTATCCGCTGATAGTTGTTTATCCGGCGGATAAATAATATCCGCTTATCAGCGGATAAATGTTTATTCGACGGATAAATTGATATCCGTTTATCTTACGGATAATATAATATTCGTTTATCCGAGGATAAAATATTATCCGGTTAACCGCTTTCGGATTATTCTAACAATAAAATATCCGGATAAATCTTGAAAAAATATCCGGTTATTCGGATTATCCGTTAGAATCAACAGCCTTAGTTCGGAGCCCACGTTAAGCTGTAGGTCCCCTGTGTCTGTAGGCTACTTGACACGCACACCACAGGCATATGGAGAGAGAATCGCCCTGTAAAGGATATGTCATTCTAAGAAGAAGACGTTATGCATAAACACCACTATTGAATTTACTTAAAAGTTAGTTTGGCAAATTGATAAATTTACGTGTAAAAAGGTAACATTCTTGTAGTGACGGCAAATCGAAGACTAAATTTGTATCTACTTAAAATTCTAATTTTGAAACCAGATCTGCCATTGGTAACTTCAATTTCCATTCGAATTTCGAATTGTAAATTCTAATCTAAGTTTAATATTGGGAATTCAAACTCAGGTTTGCAATTCGCAATTTGAAATTCGATGGCAAGCCAACTTCATCACAGCACATATTCGAATCTGAGAATTTTCTTTAAGTTTTATAGTAATATAATAGTTCTATTTTACTATATCGTAAATTTATTTTTACATGAAACATACGGATAGCAGCTTCTATAAATATTCTTAGCTTAAAGTTATTTTGAAAAATGTCCGATACTAGGTTAAGATCAAATATCAACTGTTCCAAGTCTCGAGTACAACAAATTAAGTGATGTTAGGTCGAGCGACTTAGCAGGCCACTCAATTTCCCCACCGTTTCCTATCATCTGAGATGGAAATATACGATTTAAGAAAATTCAAACGTTTCCAGCGATGTGGGCGAGAGCGCCGCCATGCTGAAACCATACTTGTTCAAGATCAATATTTAAGATTGTAAGTGCAGGTAATAAATTTAAATAATATTCTGTGCTAATATGTTCATCAATAAAAACTTGTGCAATAATATAAGTACCTATCACACCCTCCCATACACTAACCGAATTGTGGTCATTTTGTTCTAGTACCATTATTTCTCTACTCAAATACCTACAATTTAGGGAATTGACTTCGCCATGTAAATAAAACGTTTCCTCATCCTTAAATAGAATATTTTGTAGCAAATTTTAATTATAACTGATTTTTTCAACAAGTTACTTGCCCTGTCATCCACAATCAATTCTTGGTGAATTTGAAGGAGTAGGATTTAAAGTGCTCTTTTTTAATAAATTCATAAGCTGTGCTTTGGCTAACACCAGCAACTTATCTTATAGCTTTTGTGGACTACCTGTTATTATGAACCAATGTAATGGTATTTTCCGTCCTCACGCGTTTAAACAGTAGTTGGTCTATTCTTCTTGTGACGTTATGCAACCACTGTTTTTGCGATTGGAGACAATTCTTCTTAGTACAGTCGAAGCACTTGGTGCTCGCCGATCAGAAAATGATGCTCGAAATAGTTATAATACATGTTGTTTTCATGGTACCACTTAATTATCTGTGCTTTTTCTTCAGTTAGATGTATTTTTCATGCGTATTAATGTGACTAATAAATAATTAACATGTTGTATTTTAAAATAAACGTGTTTATAGAAAAGTTGATTTGATCTTTGTAACTCAATCAAAACCTAATAACTCGCATTTGTCAAATTAACCCCTTCTTCGTATTTTCTTTATCCTTTTCCATTTGGCGGGTTTCGGATGTTACTTTGTAGTTAACTAAGTATCTAAGCATTCCTTCGACTCCTTTTGGTTCTTGGCCATTGCTCTTATTTGCTCAATTGTTTTTCCTATTTTCTTTCCTATTTCTCCTATCATATTTTGCTTGGTCTTCCTCTTTTATTTTTTGTCGTTGGCTGCCTCTGTTATCTTTCATATCAGTCTTCCACCATCATACTTATAAAGTGACTGTACCATTTAATTTATTTCCTTTATTGGTACTTCATCTATACTAGAATGATGGCAAATACAAAATTTAAGCTAAAAATTCAATTTACAAAAGATTACACACAGCAATACGTAAAAATGCCACGGCAACTCGCAAAGTTTCTAAATTGATATCACGCAAACAAAACATAACACACTAGTTGAAGACTTAACACTTGTTGAACAAATTTGGCGATAGAAAAGACGCTAGAAGTACTTGAAGTATTGACAATAAATTTAACTAATGCCTCACAAGTAAGCACAAAAATGAATAAACTAAACTAGTTAACTGCTTGCCAGTGGCCCTCAAACTTTACCATGTGAATGTTAAATCCGCCCAAGGCGTTTCACAAAGCCTTCAACAATACCACTGGACAACCAGATCAACCAAGAGTCGGTTACCAAGTTAAAGCTTGAATCTGATGTTGAACAAAAACGGCAAAAGCAGATGCAGCGAGAAGAAGGTAAAATTACCTGACAAGATGTTGGTCAGGGAGTAACGTGACGGACGTGGGACTGGGGACAGCTATGATGTTATTTCTTCCAAGACGGATGCAAAACGACGAAGAATAATCCAAAGGCTATGGGTTTTCTGAATCCCTCAACTGAGGAAATTACGTGGAACGGTACTTCAACAACTATCACCAAAACTTGTCACACAAAACTATCTCTTTCCGGAAGTATATGACACTCTTTTGACAAATCCGACCAAGTCGTAAATTGTAACTCTCCAAGAGAGTTACCAATAATAGAAGCCTTTCGGGTGTAATTTAAGGACCCAAGCTGGAAACGATAAACTCGCACCACGTCTTAATAGACGTCCAACATGATCGAGCTGTTGTCACGTACTGCGGAGGGGAGTGCAGAAGATTCGAAAGGACGCCACAGGTCAGCTGACACAGCGTGGCATGCAGGGAGATTCCCCTAACTGTATCACGAGGTGCTACTTCCAACGGAACAGGATGACATAATGCATCGCCGAAATACGCGTGAATTTGGGCACCTTTCTTTTTAACAAAGTGAACTTTTACAAAGAGCAAACATACTGAAATGACTTGAAGATTTCGTAAAACTGCAATGAAAACGCTCTGAGTTGGCGTAACCTTGGATGCCCTTCAGACTAAAACGGAATTAACTGTAGCAAAAAATAACAAATTAAAATTAAGAAGGACTAAAGAATTTACCAAAAATTTAAAATGACTCTAAACTTCCCAAATAACACGGAATTGCAAAGCCACGTGACAATGGTTCCTCCTGAGCACCCAAGATTCGCTTCCGTACAGTAACACGTACCTATTGATAAAACTGTATTATACACTTATTTTTAAATTTTGACTTATACTTCTCATTTATAATTTCTCTGTCGATTTTTCTGTCGCTTGTTAGAATGCGCCCAAGATAATTATATTTTTGTACCGACTGTAGTTCTTGCCCTCGACAGTTTGATATCCTCGGTAGTTCTTTCCTCTCTTTTATTGACTGTTGTGAATTTAGTTTTGGTTATATTTACTTCCAATCGCTGGAGTCTCGGATGCTCGGCGAATGGCCTACCCAATCACTGAAAATTGTCGAAGGCACGGTGCTTACTGCATCTCGCCGTACGAGAAAACCGGGTATGACAGGTACTTAGGAAGCCGTAACCCTTCATGTTACCGGCCATACTCCCTCGCGGAGTGCAAGTGCCGATACCTTTATCTTATATTTATTTCAATGTGTAGTTTCTCAACCTCTTCTTCATTTCTGCTATTGTATCCGCTACTAGGGCTAAGTCATCAGCGTACGTTAAAGTTTCTATTGTTATTGGCAGTAAATTCCAGGATCCTAGGTTGAAACTGTTTCGTATTTTTCCTTTATATTTTTGATCAATCTGTCAATGACTGTAATGAGCACCATGTGGCTGTTTAACCCCTTTTGCCACTTCAAATTCCTTAAATCTCTTTCCGATTATTTCTACTTTGTCTCTGACACTGACATACTAATTATACTTCTAATCACTGAATTGTTTTTTTAAATACTCTTAATTATTCTAAATAAATCCATACCTATATAATTTCTTAATCAAATTGTATACAAACTAAAAATTTCTATGAAAACTGCTGTGCATATGTGTTACTTTAAAATACATTCACGGTATAGTTTAGAGGTTTTCTTCTTACGTTTGTAAAAGGATTAACCAGGGCCAACCTGCAGTGGTCGAAGTGGGAGGGGGGGGGATGCGGGGGGATGGCATCCCCCCTAGTTTGTTAAAAAAATTAAACCGTACCCCTACATTGAAAAGAAAATTAAACCATCACTCTACTTTGAAAAAAAAAATTAAGAGATCCCAGTGCTAAACTACGGGGCTTCATCCTTCAAATATTTAGTAGGTAGCCGGTATGTAAGTAACTAGTGTTCAATTCTTCAAAAATTATGATTCATTGTTTGGGTTTGGGCACCGCGCGGCTCCCGTGAATTTTATTTATTTATTTTAAAATACCCACAGACAAAACAGCTATCCATTACTGATAAAGACACTCTCATCAATCTGCGTGCAGCGTGCATTAAAAACTAAAAAAATTGGAGTATGTGGAATCAAGTATTAGATTCTTAATTAACCAAATTAAAACTCAGGTTTATTTTTTGTCTTTGTAGTATCGCCATTTTATTTTCCTAAAGTGATAAACTATCTCACACACATAAATATGGGGGGGGGGCACTAAATATTGCAAAATCTAGCATCCCCCTTGTAATGTTTTCCCACTTCGGCCACTGCCAGCCTGCTTAAATATACTAAACAATGTACTAACTAGTATAAAGTATACTGAAGTACAACAGGCCTCGTTTGAAGGGGTTATTTCAGTTACTGAATTGCATTGTTGTAATGTAAATCTGCATCTAATACTTTCAACCTTTTATTAATGCTTTAAGAATTTTACACCCTTAATTGGGTTTTTACACCTTTCGGAATTATAAATTAGTAGTAGCATGTTGTGCCAAAATTACGTCTAAAATATGTTTTTGTAATTTGTTAAACGTTTTCAGTAAAAAAGCTAGCAAATTAAAATAGACAGAAAACTCAGTTGAAATATTGAACAAATAACATTTTAATATCGAAAGGAGTGCATCAGAATTCAGAAATTGCAATTATTAGTAATACAGTGGATGACAATGAAGGATGAGGCATCACACATGCATGCTATGCATTCGCTTAGTTCAGGGAACTTAACGTGGCAGTTTGATTAATGCTGCGGTATAATACGTACAGACGGCTGAATAATTTCAGGACAGGGAGTCATGAATCTAAATATTTACCTTGAGATCATAACTTATAACAACCTGTTATATTCGTGTTGTAGTTGCACCTTCACTTATGCTTGCAACACAATTTACTAAGGAATCTTAGGCAAACAGAAAAGATGTAACAAAAGCATTCAAGTTAATATAATATAATATAATTTAATATGATATATAAAGAAAAGAGAAAAATCTTTGAATAAAAAGGCTGTTTTTATATTGTTTCTCTTTATCGCAAGCAATCAGCGTTTCAGGATTTCAGGCGGAGATCTGTAAAGTCTAAGTTTCTTCCACGATTACCTCGTTTTTGTATAAAAAATAATTAAAGCGCCACAAAATTTAAATTGAAAATTAAAGTGTGCACTTCTTACTTTTTTTTTACTACCAACCTTTAATTGCAGTCCTGAAATACCCACCAACCACCACCACCAGAAGCAACGACGATGATATTAATTACAAACTCAGGTGGCTAGATGAACTTTATTAGTCTATAATTCACTGCAGCCGAGCTGCACTCAGTAGAAGTGAGTTATGACTTAGCACAGGCAACAAATTACCCTCAAGATCATTTTGATTCTACCTTCCTTGCAATTTTTAAATATTCCCCTTTAAAACCTATTCGATCTTTCACGTTCGTGATTCTCGTACATCCTGAATCATCGTACGTGAGCTGAAATACAAAGTAACTGTAAACTTGGCTGAATATTAAGGATGACGTAAACCTGAAGAAACTGATGTTTTCTGTTATACGGACGTAAATATTTTTTGACTTTCATTTTTTTTACTGTTTGCTTTTATGACATTATTTTGTTGCCAAGATTTATGTGCAATGAAAAATGTATGAAAAGATTCACTGACATATTTTAATTCTGGAAAATTATTCTGCGAACTTATTACTTTGTTTTATTACCAGGGGGTGGTGTTAGGGGTGAGAGTTTTCAGGAAAATACTTTAGAAAAGTGAAAATTGGTATTTAATGCAGTTATTTCGATATGTTATTAGTGTTCTTTGGACACTCGAAATTTGGAAACCCACAAAACACCAGAAAGAATAGGTACCTGGGTACCTCGACTAATTAGAGAAAGCAGAAATAATTCTTCAGGCTACAAACTTTGAAACAAAGCAGCGAAACTAACATAAACAAAAAAGATAACGACGAAAATAGAAAGCCGAAGCAGGAAGTGTAAAACATAAAACTTTACCAAAGAAAGCCCACGGTAATAAAAGTTTCCACAGTTAAAACCAAACCGAAAAGCCCCTTTATCATTGATTTATTTCCTGCTCATAAATTCAAAGCATAAAAATTTAAAGGCCCCGTAAAGAAATCCTTTCGTTCAAATATTTATTCAGCAACGAGGTATCCATTACACCTCTTGAAGTATTTGCTTTAAATTATTCCTGGAAGCCAAACCAACAACTAAAAGTCAAAGTTTGTGCTAAGATATTGCAACGGTTTCCTCTAACGCGAAACGCTTTACTTCCGAGACTCCAACACTCCAAGTAACAAGTAACATATCTATGTAGAAAGTTAACAAATGTTACCAACCGGCTTGTACGGAATAACCGTTTTCTTCTTGTTTGGTGGTTTTGGAACTTTGGCTGATTTTATTTATTTTGCGTTGGTTTATTTAATAACAGTTTGACGATGTTATAGGGAAATCAAGAAATGTTGGTGCATTTTTTGTTTATTCCAATTAAATATTTAGGGGTCTGGTGAAATGTTATCTGCTGTTAAAACAAGTTTGAAGTTTCTCATCTTGCCAAAGCCTTAAAGGTCAAAGATCCAATCAAGTTACATTAAAATTCTTTTTCGTCCGATTGCAAAGGACTCTCGAGAAATTTAAGAAAATTTTGGCTTTCGAATTGTTCGCAGTTCCAATTTAACATCAAGGATCACTTAAGGAATCCAAGCAACCAGCTTAGGACCAAGGAGAATGGAGATATTAAAAGTTTATGAAACTGAATATATCCGCAGTAATTCATAATATACATGGGAAAAACAAATTTTTGGCATTCGAGTCGTATGATAAGTGGCTTATTTCAGAATCAACAAGGCTGAAAAATCATGCATACCTCAACTTATAAGGCATTTGTAGATCAAAAGCCATTGTGTTGGCATTAATTTGGTTAAAATTTGAGCCTGTTTTCTTTTTTGCCCAGATGTTTAATTCTCGGTCATGTGATAGATACTGTGTTGCCAAATGTTCTTGTTCGAATTGGTCTTGTTGATACAAACGTAAAATCAAGTTTTCCAAGTAACTTTAGTTTAAATAAATCAACGTCAAATTATCAACAGGAATAGTTATTTATTATACAAGACGATAAAATTGTATTAGATCTTCGAGGGCGTATTTTAGCGTCGAGACGCCAGTCGAGACACTAATTACGCTCTAGAAGATAATTAAATTTTATCGTCGTGTATAATACTCTATTTTTTCTATAGCAGTTATTTTAAAGGAAAAAAATTATAAAATAAATTTTATTTGACATTTATTTGACATTGACGTTTAAAAAATTACAAATCGAGTCAAAATGTCATTAGTATGGGCGTTTTAGGGTTAAAAACAAAAATAAAGTACTTTATTCAATTTTGACGTTTTAAACTGACGTTTATTTGTTTATGGCCTGCCCATAAAAGTTGATGTTTTATAAACAATCGTTTAAAATTTTTATTCCGCTAGCGATTTAAAATTTTTATTCCGCTAGCGCTTTAAAAATGTCAAATCCCTTTAAAAATGTCAAATAAATGTCAAAATTGAATAAACAGTTGTATTACACTTGCGGATTAAAATTAATTTATTAACTCGCGGTATCAACGCGCTTGCGGCTACCGCCGCTCGCGCGGTTGAACGTACCGCTCGTTAAACATTAATTTAATCCGCATGTATAATAAATAACTATTATCTACCCTTACTGTTAAAATAGTACTTTATCTACCCTTGCTGTTAAAGTGCTACTTTATCTAATCAAATTAATAGATAAAGTAGCACTTTAACAGCTGCTATAGAAAAAATGTAATTAATTCCAGGGATTAAAGCACCCCGACAAATCTCTGATAAAATAAAATCCAAATTCAAAAGTATTCTAAAACTTTAAAATAATAAATGTAGCATCAGCAACTAGCAACTCTGATTCTGTGGTTGTCTTGTGAACCGTAATCTTATAATTTAGTTTAGGGTTTTAGTAAAACTACAGATTTATATCAGGAAGAGTCTTATTCACACCCAAAGAACTGTTTTTCTAACACCATCAATTTATTTATTATAGTCATGACTGCCCGATAGTATATTAAAGATGTTGACTTAAACATTGTAAAGGTGTTTTCAACACCAAAATATCTAAATCCTTTTGGAAGTTTTTTTTGTTTTTAAGAATAACAACATTCTGATTGAGGACCTCGGGCCGATATGCCTTGTTGAACACTTCCCATTTTGGCTCGATATAAGCAACTAGCACTATAAGTTTAGGTAACGTCTTCTGATAATTTTCTGAAGAGCATGCCTTTTGGCATTCTGTTTAAACGAACTTTACGTAACTTTTCCCAATTTTTAAGTTACAGTCTTCAATGATGTGCTCCCTTTCACAAATATTTTGGGCTACACTTTCAATTTTGTTGAATCTGATATGCGTCTATTTCCCTTCGAACGTATTGCCAAACATACATTTTATTTGACTAATCATTTTGAATTGCAGTAGTCAAAATATGGCAATAGAAAGGTTAGTGTTTACAATTAAAATTCTTGGGAAAAGTTCTCAGTTTTTTAGAAAAAAATACATATTTTTATGTGATTTGGGCCAACTCTCCTACATTACATCTTCTAAACTATGGGCTTTCAAACTTCTTTTCTTGTAATCTGGCTTGTATAATATGCTCTTAATTTTTGTAACGACCTTTTTGCCTTTAATTTATGGTAAAGAGGGTATTTATACACTCCTCGGGGTACCATGGCGGGTAACATGGAAGGTTATGGTTCTAAGTCGCTTTCATACCCGATTATCTCACCAGCTATACATATGAGATGATGTGGTAAGCACCACACCTTCAGTAATCGCCTATCTTCCCTACTCCACTGTGTTTCAGTTTCCAATTATTTACAGTGACTGGGTAGGCTACCCGCTGAACACTCGGCTCGAATTTTAACCACTCCGCCACTTTTAATGGATTTTAACAAATTATGAAAGTTTTGTCCACAGAAAATATATTTTGCGAAAAAGAACTAGCTAATATTACATAATAATAGAAAGCTATATTTATGCTATTTATGTTGAAGATCCAATTTTAAGGACACATTTCTTTTAGAACTGTGCTAATTGGTTTGTTTGAACTCTTTCATTTAATTGTACCAAAAATACTTCGGTTGTATTTCTGTAGGTACATGTAAAAATTCGAGGTTAAGAAAATAATTAGTCACAGTAATAAACTACATTTTCCTGAAACTATGAATGAAAAGCAGCGCCGCGATATGCATTCCTTTGTCTAAAATTTACTACACGAATCACGTTCAGGCTTGGAAATTTCAGAAAGTGGTGTACCCATTGGGGGCGAGATACTAATTAATCCAGCCTTAGTTTAAACGGATTTCGGATGTATTCTCACAGATACAAACATAACGTTCCTGTTAAATTTGTATGAGAAAGCGTTGCCTTTAGCTTCAAAGTCAGGAATTTTGTAATTTTTAATACAGAAGATACTGTTTAATAAAGATTTCGTAAATTTGTGATCGCTTCATGGTCTTAAATTAAAACGTTTTATGCTGTTGGAGTTTTTTGCAAAATTTCGTAAAATCCTTTATAGCCGGGGAAAATAATTTTTGCTTTAAAGTTTGATTTGGAAACGTTATTGTACTCTTGCAAAAACTCTATGAATGTTAAATAATCCTATACCTGGTGATTCATATTGGAAATTCATATCCAATGTGGTCAAAATAGAGATAAAATGGACTACATTTCTCTAATGAAGAAACGAAACCGTTTCATGAAAATATTTTACAGTTTTTTGTTGAAAATAATTTAAAATAAATGCTTTGAACATTTTAAAAATAAAATTCTACGCTGAGAATTTGTTTAAAAGATGTGAACTAAATACATTTTTATTCCTTTGCCAACTGGGAGCTTTCTACAGCGGACGTTAAAACTTTACCGTGGCTCTCCAGCCGTAATAAATTTCATAAATATAAAATTTATATCTGTTCGGAGACGTTTTATTCCCAAAGTGAAGATTTGATATATTAAAACAACATCACATTCATAAGTAGTTTACGCTATAACTACCTGCGAGTTTGTAAGCTTTCAAATTAAATTTAACATTCTAGTCTGGCGTCTAAAATTCTTGGCCCGCATTTTCTAAGCGCAAGTATTAAAATAGCTAAATATCTAAAATAGAATATTCATAGCTAGTACTTTGAACGCCGCCAGGAATATTCCTACTACGCATGACAATATTGATGCCAAGGCCATACTGCCTATTGTCTGCTACATTCACACAATTTCTGAAATGATATCTTGCAAGACCATTAATTTTTATGACAATTTCCACAAAACCGCGACCAGGATCCGGTCCTTAATTTTCAACAAACTAAATAAAAGTTTCCTGCAGTACTCATAAACTTTAGAAAGTCTGCATTTTCCTTTTGTAACGTGAATTGCGAACAGAAACAAGTACTTACTTTCGGGGACAATAACGACGAAATTAAACACGAAATACGAAATTCGTTGTTAATTCACACGGGACGTTCGTTGCAATAAAAAGGAAAAACAGCAAGGCAAGCGTCCAACTGCAGCGGTGCACTTAATTCCATTTGTAGGAAAGTTCTACCTTCCCTAAGGACTTAAAAAGTAGAGTTTTAAATACCCGCATTAAACTGCTTTAACCTTTTTTGTGTTTTTTTAAATTTTATTATAGGATTACTACTGATTTTAAATTAGTCTAATTTGCTGCTTAATGCCTTTCTTATAAGGTTTGATTTCGACAACCTTTGGCTTAAGTTGTGACATAACTGGTAAACATCCAGATTTTCTAAATGTGATTCACACTGTGCCAAAACAAAAACAGAAGCTAAATTAAAGTTTATCAGTAGGTACATTTTTAGCAATATTCAGACGGACTTTTGCGTTTGTTTGGTCCTGTACCTATATTACCGAACTGATGGAGTTATTACGTGTTGTTTGTTGTCGATGCTTAGCTAGATTGTTTGTATACAAAGGGAATACAAAAAGATTAATATATTTACCAGTGGAAGCCAATCATAAAAATTGAATTGTGTAAACGAAGCATACGAACAATTTGGCTGAACATGAACAGCACGTAATCATTCCACTGGTTCGGTAATCCAGGTAAGCAAACTAATTGAAGCATGGTTCAATACACAAAACCATATCACTTAGAAGGCAATGTTTTCAATCAAGTGAAATTTACATCATTAGAGAAGCTTTGACAATAGAAGATTTGAAGAACTGCATAACTTGAAAGTCGAGACCACTTAGAAAACAAACTCCATGTGACACTACCAAAAACGTTGCGACGATAAATCGACTTAATTGGGGCAATCGTCGGATAACCTGTAAGAAAATAAATTGTCAGAAGAAATTAGCAGAAGTATAGGCAAAAAAAGTTAGTGCAAGGTGGGTTTCCCGGCTCCTAACTGTATAGCAAAAAGAAGCCCATTAGGTGGTACTTACGCTTACTAGACGAGACATGGTCCACCATTACACTCCCCAGTCAAAAAGAGCTATCATAAAGTAGAAACACATTTCACCAACTTCAAAGAAAGCAAAAGTATGTCATCGGCAGGAAAGATTACGAGTAGCTCTTTTTGAGGTTTAGGGTGTGTCTGGATTTTATCACAAACCTAAGAACCATAAATTATTTAAAGCCAAGAAACCATTTTAAAAGAAGAAAATAAAAAGACCGCGTGTGTTTTCTTCATGGTAACGCACGCCCTCAGACAGCCCCATTAGCGTTGGAAAACTGGGAAGTTCTACCCCATCCTCCATATAGCCCCGATTTGTTCCAATCGGGTTTTCAATTGTTAAGCCTACTGAAGGTAGTAGTCGTGGCTCAGATGGCCCGGATTCGATTCTCAGGGCCACACTTACACCGAAAACACCCATTCGTTTCCTTCGGAAGGCAATGGCAAGCCACCGAAGTATTCTGCATAGTAAGTCTTCTCTGGAGTAGAAGTGCAGGCACTTCCGTGGTTTGGAGCCCGCGTAAAGTTGTAGGTCCTCTATGTCAGTAGGCCACTTCACATGCACACCACAGGCATATGGAGAGAAGACGACAACGCCCTGTAAAGAAGAAGACCACAGAAAAGGTTTTTAAGTGACCATAGACTAAAAGACAATGATGAAATCATTACAATTGTACAAAACTAAATACATACGCAATCAAACAATTTCTTTCAAAATGACCGATGTAAGCTAAGCTATGTGGGTGCAAGTATATTGCAGTAGAGGGAGACTTCGTTGAATAACAGTATATTTCATGATTTTGTTCAATTGATAGTAAAGATGCAAGCTCCTCATAAATTTGATATATGAGACTTGCGAGGTGAGGCATTCCAGCAACAAATTTCTTATTTGTTGCTGTGGTTTCAGTTATCATCCTCTAACTGTTCATTCAAACTTAATTTTCCTGCTACGTTTGGTCTACTTGCCGGTTCAATAGCTTATCCATTCTTTTTTGTCTTTGTAGACTTAGGTGGTACATTGTTAGTAGTCTTTGGAACAGGACAGTGACACCGCATATGTACTGGTGTCTCGTCGTTAGTATTCAATTTCTACATCCCCATAACTATTGGATATGAGTTTGGTTATTTATTTCTAGATGAGCATTTTATTGTCAGTTATTATTTAATTAGAAATTTTGGTCCAACAACCACTACATTCAAATTTAGCTATTTACACTTTGCCTTCACGTACTTTTGCTACGTAAGTCTCTAATCGAGGTGCAAACCAAATGTTTAATTTTAGTTTATACGGGCATATATGCTATTGCTAGTGCCTTGTAAACGCATGTTACGTTTAGGTAAAAAGCGCTTGGGTTGCTTTCGTATGTTACACTTTTGTTCTCTACCTCGCCATTTTTGAAGAAAGTCTAGGTAGAACTGTTGTTGTTGCGGTGATATTCTGGAATCTTTTCCGACATCATTTGTATGACTATCATGTTATTGCCTATTAATAGTAAGCTCATGTTATAAATAGAGTATAAAATAATATCCTGCAAATTTGTTACATGTACGTCCGGGAAGCACTGGGTTAAAGAGGCTGGTATCACATTTAGGTTGGCAATAACTGCCGTCGTAGTATGATTTCAATATCAGATATTATAGAGTGTCGACTTTGTTGTGTATAACAGCTCATCGTGCCACTTTGTCTAATTCCTACGCTACATCAAGAAAGGCTTATTATATTCTAAGGATGTGTTGTATCGTCAAATTTTAACAATGAAAACAAAATTACAGATATGGTACACGGCCCAACCAACAGCTTAGTGCCTTCTCTACTATTCTACTACTAATATTACTAATCATAATATTGTGGCGAAGTGTCTGTTTGGTTTATTGTTGGGAATAAGTTACTTTAATAATTTAGGTAGAGTCTTTGACCAACGTCGCCACTTGAATATTGCTTGGCTTTTTACGAGAGGTTATCATTCAAAGTCATTCATGTATTTCATATCTGTGCTTTAGTTTTACAAAATAATATAAATGGTCCTAAGTCCCAATTCAGAATGAAGTCATACAAAATTATTCTAAGTTCAAATCGACACAATTTACTCCAGTCCCGAGTCAATATAAATCCTTTAACAATTATTAAGAAATAAGTTTCAATTACCTACACTTAAAACGTCCATAAAACGAATTTAAATAATTTACACAAATATTTTACAAGTTCTAAATTAGAGTTAGATAAGTTAAAATATAAAACAATCTTACATGTATTTACTGGAACATCATCTTGAAGGGTGTAAATTTACCGTAGGTACTGATTGTTTGATGGCTGGATATAAACCATGTCTCTAATGTATTTTCGTTTAGCTTTTATACAGAAAATTGAACCCTTTTCTCAATATGAGCGTGAGAAATGTCTACTTGTTATCTTACAAGAATGCTGCTGTCAGCATTTCGCACGCCTGGGAAATTACATAGAAGCATGTATTAGGTGTCAAGTTTCAGTACATTGCACTTCATATACATGCCTTACCATGCATTCTTATAAGATGTAATTCGATACGTCCCACGTGTATCTCGTTAGAATAATTACCTCTTATAAACTGATGTCATCCACGCTTAGATTTTATAATTTTAGTAGTTTTACATTCGCCTTTGTTAAAATATTTCAAACAATTTCGAGAAAACTGGGACAAGAACCCACCTCGTTGACTGGTTTCCTCGGTTTACAGGTGCTTCGAAAAGCACGTTAAGCTAGCTATCCCGATTTTCATAATTTGGCATCCGTTAAACCCACATTGCTGTGATTAATCTTATTCTTAGCCTCTCATCGAAAGGTAAAGTTAGCCTTTTGTCTAACATGCTTTCCAACAAGACTCACAAATCCTATAATGGGAGGGAGTAAATTAACAAGTCATTTTGGCCCAGGTATTGGCCAAAGAGAAAGACAAAGTGGTAAGATGGTTATGTGGGCAAATTTTTAAATTAACGAATAATATTATGATCAGTGAAAATTGTTGTTACAAGAATAATATTGCTTTAATCTCGTTGTCTTTGTTTATAGTAAGTCGAAGACTGTAAAAGTTTCGGAAAGATATTTGTCAAATACTTTGGGCTTTATCCATGTCCAAACTGTTCAAATGTCCATCCGGTTTAAAGATGTGCGGAGTAAGTATTTCGTGTCTTTTATGTTTCTTTGATGTTTTCAAGAATGGTTATTATTAGAGGGTAGTAGTATGCAATATTCGAATGCTGTATTCCTGAATTTTCTAAAACTTTATGGTAATTCCGTGTCCTCCTATTTATTATAGGAAGTTTATCATCAGTATTAAGTGATTTTTTCCATCAATTGTTGACTCTTCGTTTCTTTTACTGTTAATGTTCGGGAAGTTTACCATTAAGGCATAGTTTTGTTCGTTGTCTGAGTGAATCTTGAAAATGCTGAGGCTAAAGCAGTTTGCAACATTCATAAAATCGGGATGTTCTAAACCAAGAACAAAATTAAGGAAAATTGGGGTAGATTGTTTCAGTTTTCTGTCTTCTTGAAGTAGTCTAACCGAACAACATTTACATAAGTCGAGGCAATAGTGGAGGCCTTTCGATGTTTTGCAAACAAAATACGATCTTTTGTCTGTTAGATTTAACCATTATAAACCGCTGTACATGATGAGACACAATGGGAATTCTTATTCTTGGTTTAAGATAGATGTGGAGTGCTTTGAAGTTTCTTGCAGTAACATTCTGAAAAACCATCATTTAATTCATTACAATGTGTTGTTCTTTATCCTTATACTAAACGTTTATTTAATTTTTTGAAACAGAAATCTAAAAAGGGCCCGTTTTGAGATTAAAAGGTAATCTCGGATTTCATTCTATAAAGGTCTAAATCGGTTTCAGTGCCAGTATAACTCGCACGATAAGATTGTGAGGCAATGTGGTAAGCATCGCACCTTAGAAAACCTTCCCTACCGCACCACCTTGTTACAATTTCCGGTTATTTTCAGTGAGTGAGTTTGGGTTCGGGTTTGAACCCAAGACCGTTCGTCCGCGTTGTAATTAAGGGTCATAAGCATACAGAACCGAATTTAATAGCTCTTTACTTATCTAAATAAACAATACTTACCTTTAACAATTATTTTGATATGCTGCAAAAGAAACATTAAATATAACTTGCTCATATTAACAGGAACTTTTTGTCATTGACTGATGTTTAAACTATTAAAAATTGTTTCTGGCCATTTTCACGAAGCACAGCCTTGGTGCTTCAGTTTGAGTTTAATTTCATTTTAAGCAAACTGAGGAGAAACTGCAAAGTTGTTTAACACAAATTATATTTAATCTAATTTTCCGTTAAACGCTTTCCTGCCAAAAAAATATGAAATTTCAGGAAAATTAATGGAGTGTAATGGAAACCGAGTTGATAGAACGCTGTTTACATAATCGACATGTAATTTTCCAGAAATTTATTATTACACCAAACAGAAATTCAGTTTTGGTCTATTGGGATTTTGAAAAAATTATCTTGGTTGGTTTGTTAGAAATGCGTTTTTAAAAGACGTTGGTTAAAATCTAAATCGAATGCATTGGCAAGGTTTGAACGGTTTCTCTTGTGCCAGGTCTATACGTTATAATTTTTAAACGACAAAATAGAAACTGATTATTGATATTCGTATAAAAATATCACGTGCATTCATTTCACAACCGGTGAGTAAATTTAACAAATAAATGTAGCGTAAAATTTTAGGATGTTCTAAAGTTTAATTACTTTTGGAAACGAAGAAAGCGAGAATCGCCTTTCCTCCTGTTTATTTCCTTTTCATATGATGATAGATTTCTTCTCTTTAGTTGTAAATTTAGAGAAAAATATTACACGAATTTGTAACTAAGGAACACTAGCCACCACTATGCTTAAAAGTTTAAACTTTGTTTCAAACATAATTTACCTAAAAAAAATAGTTTCGACAAAAAATAAAACTAATATTTTGTCGTCACCGTATCTGCTTGTGTCACATCATACTCAGCAAACGTAATAAATGATGCTTATAAATAATAACGACATTTACATAAAGCTTCCATAAGTTTTCATTGTAATTTCAGCCTATTATTCGACCTGAATTTAAATTTGTCATTTTCAGTTTTCGTTGTAATTTATTGATAGAAATAAATTCGCGACTTGAATTATTAAAGGGATACTTCTTGTTCCTTTTGATTCTGATACTGAATAAGTACAGTATAAAGATGCTTTGTTTTAAATTCGAAAATTAAATTGTTATTTAAAGCACCATAGAGTATAGAATCCATAGAGATTTAGTCTTATGGAACATAGCACAACACGTAAAGTATTTTAAAGTAAATGTCGCTTGAGTAGTTGAGGTGCTCTAAGAAATGAATGGGATTTTCTGTAAGACTTCTAACTTTAGTTATTTTGAAGTGAAAAAATGTCCAGACTTGCTTGGTATTGTACTTACTCAGTACTACAGACCGATACACGCAAACGTCGCCTCTCTCTATATTGCTTACTCTTTGATAATATTAAGGGCTTATCTTAACACAAAGCTGAGATATAATCAAACAAACTCAAATGATGTCAGATCAAAAAATAAAAGACGAAGACCTTTACTGAAACAAAACAATGTAACAAGTAAACTGAAAATTTCTGGAACATTTTTGAAAAAGGGCTAAACTCCCTGTCAAGCAATCAAAAACATTAGTTAACTTTTGAGAAGTCTAGAGCTGCTTTCTTAATTTTTATCTTTTCCAATTACAGATGTCTTGAATTTCAGGAATTTCTCATGGAACAGCTGAAAAATCTAAATAACTGAACAAGCTAATTTAGTTCAGTCCTCCTGTCAAGTTTGAACCCACAACATGAAAACATCCAATTTATATAAAATCTGTACTTTAAAAATTCAGTATTATTTGCTGAAACACCGTTTTGTTGAAATTTTCTGTTTCTAGTGTACGGCACAGTAAAATAAATTCCCCCAAACTTTACAAATATAAACCTCGTGTACATTCTTGAAAGCAATACAAACAAAAAGTATCTTTATTTATTAGCGACGCTCACTTGGTAGCTACTAAAAATATATTACTATCCCAGCTTTATAAATAGGAATTTTATTTTTGCCCTCATTAATAGGTATATATTAAGTGACATAAACAAATGCGTAATCTATTTTTAAACGAATACTTTCTGGCTCGCTGGTATTTTTGTACACCTTATTTTATAACTGCTACTGATCTAAAAATATTTTTTAAATGGTTAATTATTACGAAGTGTTAAAGCAACGCAATGGTTTAGAAAATAAAGGATGTAGAATGAGAGTTTTGGGTGGATTTGAGCGAAAAGAAAAGGAAAGAAAATGGTACAAACATTGTCTAATATTTAGATAACTTCTATTTTTTACTACTCGACCACTCACTCTAAAGTTCTTGGCCACTCGATACACGTGAGGTGAATACATAATATTTTTATTATATATTTACTAGAATATTATAGTTACCAAAAAAATCTAAATTCGTATACTTTTATCAGATAAAAATAGCGAAGAATTTCCCTGGGCTTACAAAAGATTAATTTAATTAATTTAATCGTAGTGTCATGAATTGGTTATTGTAAACTTCATACCTGATATTAACTTGGTAGTACAATGACAGTTTGACTCTTTTAAGATATTGTGACGAACCTGTTTTGGCTTTTATTGTTCGGAATTAATATTAATAAGTTACTTTAATAATTTAGGTAGAGTCTATAGCCAACGTCGCCACTTGAATATTGCTTGGCCTTTTACGAGGGGTTTTCATTCAGTGTCGAATTCAACTAACATTCGTGTGTTTCATATCTGTGCTTTAGTTTTACAAAATAATATAAATTGTTTTAAGTCCATAATTAAAGTCAATTTATAGAAATTATTACAAGTCTAGCTTGAAAGTAAGTCCCAATTAATACAAATTATTCTTAGTCCAAATTACATTTAAAACGACTAAGTCCATAAAATGAATTTAAGTAATTTACACAAATAGTTTACAAGTTCTGAATTACAGTTTTTAAGTTTAACATAAAACAATCTTACGTCTTACATCCTGAAGGGTTTCACTTTTGTCGTACATGCTGCTACGTTGATGGCTGAATATAAATCATGTCTTTAGAGTGATTTCGCTTAGCTTTTATACAGAAAATGGACCCCTTCTCTCAATATTCTGTATCTTATCTCATGCACGTGGAAAGTGCATATCTGCATTGAAGCACGCACAAGGTGTTAGGTTTCACCCTTCATTTTACTTCCATGCGCATTTGAAAGATACAGCTTGCCGGTGAATGCCCTGATCGAGTGACGTCATATCAACGCGTGTACTAGTGAATTGAATAACTTGGATGCAATTCAAACTTCGCTTAACATTCTCACATTTGTCTTTGTTACAATATTACGTGTATAATTCTTCAGGTTAAGAGATGCTTCAATGCTTTTAAACTTGGCAATCGCTAGTCCTTAGAATTTGTTCAAACAACAAGTCTGATTCTCTGTAGTTGTTCTTCTTTGCCTTTTTTATTGAATCTCTGAAACCAATGCCCTGTTTTTCGACCTTTCTCTGATGTATTTATTGGGCAAGAAGTTAATCTTCCACCGAGGGAATGGGAAGTAGCATATAGCAAGAGCTGCTTGGCCAAGAATGCGGGAAGTAAAATTTCCTTCTCATTTTTACATTTATCTTTATGCTCTTTCCTTTATTTTTAAAATAAAAACAGTAAAATTAATATTTTTTATGAGAGACTGAAATTTCGTTTTGCTCAAATTCCAAAATTCTTCATAAAATAATACAATTCAATTGCGATCAGTTTAAGAGTCTAACTTTTAACAATCTTAGATTTCTTCTCACATGAAAGACGTGCAAGATATGGAAAATCCACAAGAAATGTTGAAACTGACACTCTAATAATCGAATAACGGGGCCAGCTTGAAAATGGAAGAAGTGTTTAATATTCGAAAACTGAGCATTTAAGTTTTAAAATATTAGAATTTGCAAAATTTTAAAATCCTGGATTTTCAAATATACCTAACCAGAAGTTCGTAATCTTAAAGTATTTCAGTATATAGCCGAAAAGTCCCGATTAAGTCTGCTTAAATTGTAACTTATTTGTAATACACGTCGACTTAAGCCGTAGTTTCAATTGGCTTTTTCTGAAACATTGGTCACAATATCGAACCATTGCATCCCAACTTATATATTTGAGCAATTTTTAAATGTTAAATTCAATTCCTAGTTCACACACAAAATATTCATCTTTAATTTCTAATTCCAGTATTAAAACTGGTGATTCTAAAATTGAATATTAAAATTTTTAATATTAGGTTTGAATTAGCACAATTGCGTAAATAATGAAACTCTATCCGATTCAAATTTCAAGAGAACGTTTGAATTGGTAGTGGAACTGATACTTCACGGATTTGACACGCACAACTAAGTTTTAAACGAAAAATTATATGCTGGTAGCCGATTTCAAATGTCAGTCCACAAGGCGGGGATCCGGATTCGAGGTTTAAAATTTTAAATTCTATTTTGAAAGCAGCCAAAGAAGAAAAGACTAAATCTAAATGATGCTTGTATTTTCAAAGCGGATTGGATATTCAAAATATCAAAAGCTTAGTTTACCGGCATAAAGTATTGCATAATTGTTGTGTGAGTCGACTTAAGCCATTAACGTTCGCTAAAATCTAATTCCGATCGTTAGGGTGCAAATCTGTATATTCCAAATTTACTTCTTAAACTTACAGTTCAAACAGTAAGTTATTTATTTCAGTACGAGTCAGTAGGTCGTTATTTAATGCCGAAATTCGGCCTTTTTTAATAATAAAACTTTCGAATCCCAATCCGTATAGTTGAGCTTTACCTTCTAAACTTTATAGTACAATTGGTACAATTGGATTTAAGTAGAAGCTCAGCATAAGGTGGTTAATTGCAATCCGAGTCTTAAACGGTTATTTAATCCAAGTTAAGCCAGCTTTTTGCCCAAACTTGCACTAAAATATTAATCTTTAGAATTCCAATATGTAGATTCCAGCTTTGATTCGATATTGAAACAGATTTAAGTAGAAGCTTGGCTTAAGTCAGCTTAAATTGTTGGAATACAAGTCGATTCCACGCATAATTTATTCCAGTTAAAGCCAGATTTGCCCGGGAAATCAGATTTAACTAGCTTAATCCGGCCCATATATTAGGGCTCAATTGTAACACGAGTCGACTTAAAATGAGTAATTAATGTACGCAGGCTTTCGCTCAAACCGGTACTAAACATTGACCTGTATTAGGGTCCTAATCCGTCTATACTAAATTTTTGTTTAATAAATTTAATCAAAAGCCTAATTTAATCCGATTTAATATTCTTGGTTAATTGTAACCAGAATCAACTTAAACCGTTATTTCATGCAACTTAAGCCAGGGTTTATTTAAACCTTCAAACTACTAAAATAGTGCCGTTTAGAATCCCAATCTCTAGATTCCAGCTTTGTTTTCCAGATTTTTAATTACAACAGATTTATGCAGAAACTTAACTTAAAACAAACTACCTAAATTATGGTCTCAAACGGATATACATAATTCGTCTTAAGCCGGGTTTTTGCTCAAACTTGTACTGAAATAATGATCTTTATAGATTTCATCTTTGTGTTCCAAATTTTAGATTCAAACAGATTTAAGTAAAGAATTAACTTAAGTAAGCTTAACTTGTGGTTTAATTAGGATACCTAACATATTTTAATCCAGTTAAAGCCAGATTTACGTTCAAAAGTTTTGACTCGCACAGACTTAATTCGGCTCAAATTACGCCTAAATTGTTCCACAAACCAACTTAAACCACCAGTATTTAATCTAGTTTAAGGCAAGCTTTCACTGAAACCTGTACCAAAAATCGACCTTTGGAATCCCAATCTGTCTATACCAAATTTGTGATTCAAACAAATTTAAACAAAAGATTAGTTTAACTCGGCTGAAAGTTTATGTGTTAATTGTAGCCCGAATCGACTTGAGCCGTTATTTAATTCAACTTAAGCTTATATGCGACTTTTAGAATAGATTTCAATTTTCAGTTTCATGTGTAGAAGTTTGACGTTTTCTCGGGGACCTGCCTCCGTAGCTCAATAGTGAGAGCATTGGTGCGTTTAACCTTATGTCGGTGGTTCGATTCCCCGCGGTGGTATCATTTTTCTACAATTTGAAACTTTCTGTATCTAATTTTCTTGGGAGGGTAATCTTCCTAATAGTTTCTAATATTTATGTATTTATGTATTTAAACATTCTTGATGGGGATTTTTCCATCTAAAAGGAAGTCTGTGCTGTCGTAATTAGTCATTGTGAATTCGCTTCGAATTTAGCGGCTCTTTGAATTTATATGCGACTTTTAGAATAGATTTCAATTTTCAGTTTCATGTGTAGAAGTTTGACGCTTTCTCGGGGACCTGCCTCCGTAGCTCAATGGTGAGAGCATTGGTGCGTTCAACCTTATGTCGGTGGTTCGATTCCCCGCGGTGGTATCATTTTTCTACAATTTGAAACTTTCTGTATTTAAGCTAGGGTGTTACTTAAATTTTTAAACCATTAAAATATTGATTTTTGAAATTCTAATCTCCAGACTCTAGCTTTATTTTCCAGATTTGATAGAAACTCATTTAAGCAGAAGCTTAGTTAGTCATGACTTAACTATAGTACAAGTCGACTCCAGGCATTATTTAATCCAATTTAAGCCAGTCTTTTGTTCAAATTTTTGAAATCCCAACTTGCTAATTAAAGATTCATGTTCAAAATCATTGATTCAAACCAATTTGTATGTATACTCACAATTGTATCCTTAAACTTATGATTCAAACAGAAACTTTACTTATTTATTTCAGTACGAGTCAAAGTAGGTACATCATTATTTAATTTAGTTTAAGGCAGGCTTTTTTATTACTAAAACATAAACCTTTGGAATCCCAATCCCTATAGCCGACCTTAACCCTTTAAATTTTATAATATAGCTAGATTTAAGCAGAAGCTTAGCATAAGCTGGTCAATTGTAGCTCCAGTCTTAAATGAATAGTTAATCCAACTACAGCCAGGTTTTTGCTCAAACTTATACTAAATTATTGATCTTTAAATCTGTAAATTCCAGTTTTGTTTTCCGAATTTTAAATTCAAGCATATTTAAGTAAAAGCTGAGCTTAAGTCAGCTTAAATTGTGATTTAATTAGATTACCAGTCAAGCCAAGCATAATTTAATCCAGTTAAAGCCAGATTTGCCTTCATAATTTTTGACTTGAACAGATTTAATTAGCAGAATCCCGCTCGAGTTATGGCTCAGTTATATCACGAGTCGACATAAACGAGTATTTAATGTAGTTTAACGCAGGCTTTCGCTCAAACCTGTCCAAATCGAACATTAAGGTCTATGCCAAATTTGCTTTCCAAATTTTTGATTCAAACAAATTTAAGCAAATGATAAATTAAGCCCAGCTTAAAATTATAGATAAGTTAATTGTAGCCCGAAGCGACTTAAGCTGTTATTTAATCCAACTTAAACTTTATACCATTAAAATGATTTTTGGAATCCTCATCTCCAGATCCTAGTTTTATTTTCTAGATTTTACGCAAATCCATTTAAGCAGAAACTTAGCTTAAGTCAACTTAAATTGTGGCTCAATAATTATAGTACACGCCGTCCCCAGGCAATATTTAACCCAATTTCTTTTGTTCAAACCTTTACGAAAATATCAACTTTTAGAATCCCAATCTGCAGCTTAAAGATTAATGTTCAAAATTTTTGATTCAAACAGATTTAACCAGAGGTTCAGTTTAAACCAACTCAATATTTTAAAAATAAAAAAATTAAAATCAATATTTTTTGTGTGAGAAACTGGAAATTATTCGTTCTAAAATGTTCTTCTAAAATGTTCATAAAAGTTCAAAATTCGACCAGAATTAAAAATGCAATACAGTTACGACCAATTTAAGATCAGAGTTTCACTTTGAGGAGAATATTATATTTCTGTAAAGTTTCCTACGAAAAACTTATAAATTTCAAGAATTCTGCATAGTACGAGTACTTAGCCTGGAACGTCAGAAAAATGTATATTTTCGCTCGCTAATTTAATAAAGTGAAATATGTTATGTACTTCCAAGTAAATATCTGTTTCAAAGAGAACCTCGCCCATCCAATTAAATAAATACAAAACGATAAAGAAAACTCCAAAAGAACCATGGCATTATGTTTTCAACAACATCCGTGGTTTAAAGGAATTTCCGTTTATTTAATTTAGTTTGTGTAGAAATATCTAAATACATATCTGTTGCTTTTCTACATTTTATTGTTTTTGAAATTACTTCATAAAAGTTTTTGCTAAGTTTGAACGTTTAACTAACAGTATAAAAGCGGTGGTTTAATGAAATTTTATTAAGTACGTACTTGAAGAAGTTCGCCTAAATTTGTTTACGAACTTAGTTAAACCCCATTTAAAATTGAAGATTATTTAAACCAATTTAACTTTGTTTAATTAACTATGTGCAGGATTTAAACGAAAAGGATTTATTTTAAGAGAATTCGTTCCTCGGGTTTAGCAAATGCAGGCTTAGAAAATAAATCGGAATGTATCGAACGTCTTTTTCCTTTTTTTAAATTAATCTTTGGCTTTGTTTATTGAAAGTCGAAAATCATTGGTATTCTAAACCTAAACTAATGATTAACTTAAGTATATCCATTTTTAAATCAAGAGTCGAAAGGTCTAGAGTTAATAGTAGGTAATCAGTAGAAATCGGTCCTCTTCCTGAAAACTAAAGCCAACTCAAATTCCTTCCAATATAATTTATGAAATCCTGTGAATGGTTTGATAATTTTTCTCTTTTTATTCAAAGTAATGCTTTTAAAAAGAATACTCGATTGGTTGGTTGGTATTCTCTCTTTTGTGCGATTCCTTAATCAACTATGGGTCTATTTTTCAGCACTCAAGATGGACTGAAATTTTAAGCATCCCAAACAAGATTTGCATTGCGAACCTTTATTTAATATCCCGAATCAGAATCATATTTTCTACTTACATAGAGTCCAAACCATAAGTCGCAAGCATTAATTATTTCTGTCCGAAATCGCTACATCTCTTTTTGTTTTAAAAATCACTTTCTGTTTAGAAGTTGAAGATGAGCTTCAGATGTTAATCAGGTATTTGTAAAACAAAGCCGGTATTCGAAAAGTCAATCTTTTTTGGTATAGGTTTGAGCAAAATCCTGGTTAGATAGGATAACCTAACAGTTTGAAATAAAAATTTGGAAAAAAATTTCAATAATACGAACTCCTTAATATCTACTTAGTTAAGCCTATCGAACGTAGGCTTGACCTCTTCTTCTTCCTCTTATGGCCGAAACCTAGGTCAATGGTTTATTATTAACTCATAACTGTGAATTCTATGAGCCCTCTTTGTACGTGTGCTGGGCAAGAAACTAACCTAACTCATCGAGAGAAGCGAAGAAGATCCATCCGCAGTGTTGCAAGGTTACCAATGGTTATCAAGGGTGTTGGACTGATAACCGGGACCGCCGGCTTAACCTGCCATCGAAGCATGGATAAGCGTACGACCTGTAAAATTCTGGCGGGGATATCACCGGTGTCGAGAATTGAATCCGAGATGTCTGCATGAGAGGCCGAAGCCTTTTACTCGTGGCTATCCGCTCCTCATGGCTTGACTTAAACCAGTTTAAGTAATGGTTTAAGTCCACTTGTATTATAAAACTTAAATATATTAAGCTTTTGCTTAAATATGTTTGAGCCAATAATTTGTAAAGAAAAGCTAGAATCTATGTATCTAAAAGTCAATACTTTAATAAAGTTGTTAGCCAAACTCTAACTTAAATCTACTGTACTGCAATTAACTATAATTATTTAAGTCGACTTCGGCTAGATCTCTATTTAAAACTGTTCAAGTCAAAAATTAGGAAAGCAAAACTAGTAGGTATATAGAAACTGGGATTGCAACAGCCGATATTTTAGAATAGGTTTAAGTATAAGTCACGGCTTTAATCGGATTAACTAAACGGCTTAAGTCAATTTAGAACACAGTTAAGTAGTCTTGAGCTAGAAGTTTGCTGACAACTGTGTGAATCAAATTTGGATAGTAAAGCTAAAAGATTCAAATTGGAATTCGAAGACCGATTTGAGTACACATTCGAGCCAACGCCTGGATTACTTAAGTAGACTAATGTTACAACTAAGCCATATTTTAAGTTGACTTAAGCTCAGTTGCTGTTTGCATTTGTTTGATTCGGAGATTTAGATAGAAGATCTGCAGTGTATAAATAAGATTCTAAAAATGGTTAATGTGGTACAGGTTTGCAAAATCTTAGGCTTAAACCAGATTAACTGAGGTTTAAAGCCAACGTTTTCATCGTTTGGAGCTAAACCTCCGCCTAAATCTGAATAAAAAGTGTGAAAAGCCATCTGAAGTATCTAAATTGGCATATTCTACAAGTCGATATTTTAGTACAGTTTGAATAAGAGTATGGCTCAATCTGGATCAAACCTGGGATTCTAAAAGTCAATCTTTTTTAGTACAGGTGTGAGGAAAATCCTGGTTAAATTTGATAACCTAACAGCTTAAGTTGAGCCGTGCTACAATTAAGCCATATGCATATAGGGCGTTCTATTTATAAATAACGAAGTTAGTATCTACTCTCGATATAACCGGAATCAATCTATAATATGCCAAAACCCTATTTCGCAAATTTTCATTTATGTACTATAAATTTTTCTTAAGAAACGTTTAATCTACGGTCATCGTGACATACCCTGTATAAATTGGTATTCTACAAGTCGATATTTTAGTGCAGTTTGAATAAGAGTATGGCTTACTTTGGATCAAATCTTGAGTTAATTTTTTGCTTAAATTTGTTTGAATCAGTAATTTGAAAAGCAATTTCGGCGTATACAAACTGGAATTTTAAAAGTCAAGACGGGTGTGAGCCTAAGCCGGATTAAATAATAGGCTAAGTATTAGTCGATCTTCTAAAATTGGCTAATTTAGTACAGGTTTTTGCTAAATCCAGATTAAATAACATTTAAAGTTGAGTCTTACAACAATTTAGTCAAAGTTTAAGACCACCTTCGCCTAAATCTGCTTGAATATAACATTTGGAAATCAACTGCAGTATACAAATTAGTATTTCAAAAGTCGATATTGGTACCGTTTGAACATTGCTTAATCTGGATCAAATGGCAACTTAAGTCCACTCGTGCTAAAGCCATAATTTAAGCAGGTTTAAGCTACATTTTTGTTTAAATTAGTATAAATCAATAATTTTGAAAGTAAATTCGGGGTATACAAATTGGGATTATAAAAATCGGTATTGTAGTACAGGTTTGAGCCAAAGCCTGGCTTAAATTAGATTAGATAATAGCGTACGTTGACTTGAGTTAAAATCAATCTTTAACTTATGTCATATAAACTAAGCTTCTGCTTAAATTTCTGCTGAAACACCGACCACCTTAAGATCAAATTTTCTATTTCAAATCTCGAATTTAATTTGAAAATTTAAGTACATATTGTTTAGACTTACTTTTACAGACTTAAATCCTTTCTAAAATAGAATTAAAACTTCAAATTTGAATCTCTTTCCTCAGTCCGCAGCACGAATTTTAAATTCAAATCATCCACTAGGATTTGATTTTTCATTATGAAACTTTTTAATATATCTCGAATTCAAACTATCAGCAAGCTTTGAAATCCAAATATAAATCAATTGCCTTTGAGCTCGTTACTTATGAACTTTGAGTCTAATAATTCGAACCTAAAATCAAGAAACATCGAATTTGAAAATAATCACTATTAATAATCGAATTGGATCTAACATTTAGAAACAGATCGAATGTATAAGTTGTTTTAACAAAAGTCAGCTTAAACTACGCTTGAACTATAATTAAGCTACTTCTATAATTTAAGCCGACTTAAGGTGGCGCCTCCGCTTGCATCTGTACTGGAATGAATTTTGCTGTTTTTAAGCTCGAGTCTGGTTTGAGTATCTAGGATTCTAATATTTTGAAACTTGAAGCCCGAATAATAAACACTTTTTCTACACCTACTTAATTATATTGTAATTATTAGCATTTTCTTCGTGAAAAATAGTACCTATAATTCACTTCAGTGAATTATAGATTCATAATTCACTGTTTTGCGGCCAATCACAAATACAAATCTAAAAATCAATATTTCCCTAATCCAATGATATTTTAAATCGCCTGCGGCTGACAATCGACTCGCGTTATACACCCAAGTGTCATATTGTTTGTTTACGTTTTTCCATTAAAGTTATCAAATTTGAGTCTAATCTATTTGTTTAACAGGTGTAGAAAAAGCATTGTATTACATTCGCGATTATGGCCATTATTCGAACAGATGATTTGAGCCACTCGCCTGCGGCTCGTGGGCTCAAACGTCATCTTCGTGAATAATGGCTGTCATAATCGCTCATATAATAATATACTATTTCTCTTAAACAGCACCAGATTTCTTGTAGATTTTTCATCCTTCGCACGTCATTCTCATGACCGGAAATCTGAAGTTGTTGCCCAATGAAATAATCAAACAATAAATAAATTAATATCGTTGAACAAGCTTTATACAAGTAATAATTCAGATGGTAAATAATATCCCTTGCAATTAATTTCCATAAATTATTAACTATTAATTCATTAAACCCAGAAAAACTTTTGGAGCACTCAAAACAACCCCATTATTTCGGTTTATTTGCACTTAAAGCATCGACAAACTATTGGAGTATCTTTATTTACGAAAATTATTTCCAATCCTCCTACCAGCCTAATCACATGTATCATGTTCACTAATGAACGGTTTCTAAACCAATGCATTCTAAATTTACTTTCAGTCACGTTCCTTCAAATAAAGTCAGCATTACTAAGGCTAGCCCCCCGTGTATTGATCCTTATAAAATATGAATATCAATCGTAAACAAATTTAGGCACACAAAGGCCTTTATCCTTCAGTTCCTTTCCGCATTTTTATTCTTTAAAGTATTTTATTACGCCGGCAAAGGGAAATTTTGACATCAAATTTATTTATGTTTTACTCCGTCAAAAAGGAAGACGTATTCGGGGCTGTTTTAATTTAAAAACTCGGGCAAGAAGAACTACCGTTGTTAAAGGACGTGTGAAATTGTTAAAATGAGAAGTGCTGATGCGGGCTTAACTGATACAAATAGAATGTCGGTATTAAATAAGGATTCGGTCAAAAGCGATGAAATTAAATTAGTTTTGTGGTTTGAATTTTGTCGAATTTCCCCGGGCAGGTTTAACGCTTTTGTTTACAATCACACACAGAAAACCTGAAATGTGAATTATTTATAATGAAACGTTAATTTATTTTTGCCAGTGTTTTGATGTAAACGAGAACCTTTGATTTTTCAGACTACCTTTTCAAGCTTCTATGCTGTGTTTAATTCCTATTTGAGTTTAATTAATACCTAAAATTCGGTCTCTTGTATTTTTATTTTCCAGGTCAACTGATATCATTCTACACAAAGGTGTTACTTCTTTGCGTTAATCGCTATACTGACATAAAGGGGGCTAATATTCCTAGTCATTGAGTTGTTTATCATTGGATGAAAGAAGGTAATTGACATGGAGGACATCCCCGTCGATCAATCCTGGATTACACCAGGCCCACCCCATGCCAATAAGGTGTGAAAGAATTTTTATGATAGGTGGGGATTGGAAGCACTTTATAACATTAACATACCTGTGACGCCTGCTGCAGAACACCGCTTCTATAGTGCAAGGTAGTTAGTAGATCACATATTCAATGGGAGTTGAGTATATGATCGAATGTACATTTTTTAAATAAAAAAAATATTGATTCGATTTGTAACCAAAGTAAATGTATTACCAAATCATTCAAAATACAGAAATTCCTAATTACTTATGGCTAGGAATCTTTAGAAACTAAATCGGATTTTATTTTAACTTAAGCCATCTGTAAGTAATATTCGCCATTATAGTAAAATACGTTACATAAATAGATGTAGCGATTGCCAATCCATTAGACAACAAATCAAAGGCGTTGTGTTTATTTTAGTTAATTATTACGAAAACCCAAGGGAGTTTCTTACTATTTCTGCTCCCAATACATGCAGGTATAAGTTCTTAATGAAGTTAATAGGCAGTTCTTATTTATAGGTAAAATTAACTTAAGTATCAATGGCACTCCCTTACTGTTTCTTTTTTTTTTTCTTAATGCGTAGTTAATTCGAGTCGATATGTATTTATAGCCTTAGATATTTGATTGATGCCGTTACCAGCGTGTGCCCTAAGAACAGATTTGTTATTTATTATCATGTTCGGTGGCAAAACTTAAGCATATTGTAGAGTCAGTGGACTGAATACATACATTGCCTTTATTTTTAAAGACGTAAATACAGCGTCAGTTTTGTTGTAGTTAGGTAGTTAACCTTCAAATCAATTTTCTAGAGTTTCATAGACATAGACGTGGTAACTCTCACCAACTAAGGGCTGGCTTTCACAAAGCATGTTTTTCTACTCCCACCATGGAAAGTGGGATTTTCTTTCGTCTCCATAGATACGAGTATTGAAAATGAGTGTTTGCCGAACAAGTGAAATTAGCGTGCGGAAAATTTACTTTCCGCACGCACATGCATGATTTTCGGTGCGGCAAAGTATAATTTTGCCGCACCGAAATCAAAATGTCATAATGACATTTGATGAATGTCAGATTTGATTTTGCGGAAATATTTAAATTTTTTTATGGAAATGTGGTTGTAGAAAAAATAGTGTGTAATACATGTGTTAAAAGCTTGTATTTGCCACTCTCATGTGACTGCAGCACTCACTATCGTTCGTGCTGCAAACTTCACATTCGTGTGGCAAACGCAAGCTTTCAACACTTGTATTACAAATTACTATTGGGAAACCCATCCTAAGTGTCGTTAAAAGGCGACAAGTAATAAGTATACGAAGGCTGAAATAACCCTTTAGGAAACCTAATACACACGGTTGATAGAAACACATCCACCTTGATGTTGGAATACCTTAACAAAAGGCACAGGCAACAATCTTGAAGAGCTAATGATTTTGAAAACCGTCTCCAAAGAAGTGCTTTAAAGGATTGGTTAGATACTACTAAGTTGACTTGATGGTTGCAACAGAACAAAGCAATTTTTTTACTAAATCAACTTTCACGGTCTCCAATTCAATCGATTCTGTTTACATTAACCTAAAAGCACAGAAAAAGGCTGAGAATATGCACTATTTTACAATGTGCGTTTGAGAGCTTAGGGAAATGAACATTTCTATATTTTCTGATAGCTTCAAAAGCCTCTTGGAACCCAAAAGCCAAATTCAGACTGGCCAAGGAATGTTAAGAAGAACTCAGTGGTGTGGCAACACAGAACGTAGTGTGCATGCTTTGGTTTTCAGGTCATTATGGAATCGAAGTTAATAAAGAAAAACGATTAGCTTTCAAGGAAGGGATGAGATGACTATTATAACGAATAAAACAAAGCTCTGGTAGTGCCAATAAGCATTGTCCTGCAATACGTTACGGACTGAGCACGTACCCAACACCCAACATAAACTACGCCGGACTAACAGATCAGGGTATAACCATGACAATGGAGCATAAGGAGGTCTATAGAACTACTGTTTGTGTTTGTGTAGCAAGCAGCATAGGCTTCCTGACAGGATACGCCTGTTGAAGATCAAAGGACACAGTGACGACCAATTGCAAAATTTGCAATCAGGAAGAAAAACACCTATTCGTGACCTGTGCCTTTTATAACAAATCATTTTTGGGATAAGCATAATAAACATTTTAGGCTGCAGTGCCGTCTGAAGCTTAGCAGACCCAACCTGGAAAAAAGACTACAGAAACACGTCTAACAAGGCCGACAAAGGAGTTGGGTTGTGTTTAGTGCCGAAACGTGATTGTGTCTACGGGTTTATAATGGATATAAAAGGATCCACCTAAGCTGTGGATAAAGACATCAGTTCGAAATCGGAAAGCAGTATTTACGGAAGGAATTATAGAATGGGCTGTAGTGTATGGAACTAGATCGTAGAAAGACGATGAGTGCCCAAGGCTACATTCCTTATGTTTTGGAAGATGTTACATTTCCATATTTCTAAAAACTTTTCATTACTCGGTTTTTCATCATGATAATACCAGACCAGGACACTTAACAAGAGCTGACGAAGACAGAATGATTAGAACAATAACAGAATGGAAACCAGATTAGAGGAGACCGAAAGGGAAACCAAAAAATGGTGGAGATGGAGAGATGAAGTAATAGAAAATTTGAAAAATAAGGGCGTGAGAGATTGGAAGAACAAGGCTTTAAATAGGATCATGTGGGAGAAGATCGTGTTGGGAGCCAAATCACATAAAATGATATATGTAGAGGAAGGCATTGATCTGCCAATACAGATCGCAGAGCCCTTAAGGGCGTCAGTGATTCCATCTACGAATTATGGCCATTAATAATAATAATACCAGACCACATTTTGCAGATTTTTCTTCATAACACTGATGTTATCTTTCTTTCTCGTGGGTATCGAAATTACTTAATATTAATCCATTTTTAATGTACTTCTCCTTTTTTTGTTTCTATACCTCCCCGTCCTTAACGATTCTTTTTCAAAGTCGTCATGCAATATTCACAATGTGGTCTCTCCATCTTGCTGGCTGACTTAATTTTTCTACTTATTTCCACTTCTTAGTTTTCTTTTCCCATATTTAAGTCGTTGCATATGATGTTACAAACACTTTGGCCGCTATTGATATGCCATATTTGATACAAGTTCAAGTAACCAACGGGTTAAGATAGTCGGTAATTGGTGTAATCAACCACGTAGTCCATACCGTTTTGAAGGCTATAGTTATGTGGATGAAGACTACCCGCCCATGTTATATGCATTCGAATCGTCTCTTTATAGTTTTCGACATATTCGAATACTAAACGCTGAAACACTGAGTGTTTTGATTTGAAACCAAATTATGCAGCCGGAATGCTACTTACTTTTGACCCTTAGTTGGTGATGTGATCTAATAGAGATATATTTAGAGTGCTGTTAACAAACTAGTAGGCACATAGCGATCATGAGAGTTCGTCTTTGGTTTATCGGACGTCTCTGTATGTATGACTTTCTAGGGCGTCCAAAAAAAACATTGTCTAAGAGTCTATGATATGCATTTTCAGATACCTTGCAAAAAGTAACATTTATGTCTTCTTTGAGTTGTAATTACAAATTAGCTTATGAATGTCGAGCATAAGCTTGCTGATGTGGTATTATCTATAGCTGTCGTTCTTTGATAGTCTTGTTTTTTTACACATCTAAGATTTAGTAGATGTACCTATGAGGAGTTGTTGGAAATTAGATATATTTAGTTTGCTTATTAGTGCATAAATTAATATCTTGAAAATTCATTATAACCGTATGCATAGTTGTTCGGTTCCCATGACCTTCTTGATTTTGAGGTAAAACATCTTTATATGACCTAATCAAATGTCAGGTGCTCCCCGCATGGTCCTACTTAGTGATAAAAACAATGGTTATCATTGGACAAAATAACGATCATGCGCATTAATAACTTCCATTGATCGATGACTGTAAGTACCTAACTAAGCTTCAAGTTATGTTCGGTTAGTAGCGCTATGCCTTTTAAAAAGTAATCATACCAAGTAAAGATGTTTACGTCAAAATCCAGAAGGGCATACGTTAGACATTTCGTTCTTTTGTCCATGGTTCGCTGCAGGGTATGCCAGTCAACTCATCCTCATTGATTACTCTTGGTGATTGATTGCTTTCGTGGGCTCTTCTGTAGATTAATTGAATACCTTGGTTTGTCCTCTGATTTAGCAGTCTTGCTTATTTTGTGATTCTTTATTACCAGTAGTTTTAGATTTTTGTCTTTAAATATTAATATTGATGCTCGAATTTGATCATTACAAGTGAGCTTTGTTAAGAATGTTTTTTACGCCCAATTTAATCCAGAAATTTTTTTAAATTTATAAATTAACCAATCTGAAAAGGATTACAGTTTTGACGGGCAAATCCTAATTTCAAGAAAATATCTAAAATCCTAAAAATGACTTCGTTAGCAAACATTCAATCAAGGCTATTTTTAAAATAGGTATTTTCTTTATCGACAAATAAAAAACGACATAAACGATACTCATTTGGGTCTGTACATAAAAAAATTCAATATTCTTGTAATTTAATATTCTTGAACGCTTCTTATTTAAATCTCCTCCTTTGAAGAATATACAAACAAAGAAATAAAATCTTACAAAGTAACAGTATGCAGAGTAGGAAGTTGGGCTTAAATTACACACCCTCGAAAAACCACGAAACTGAGACCCTGAGTGCTTTAAACTCCTACCGGATTTTTGCAAAGCCTCGTTAAGACGTTCAAAGTACAGCGTTGAGTTAAACCCTGCCAGAATGCGAATTAAGCTCGTTCTTGTGGAAAGCATCCTGAAAAATCGAGCTCCTAAGGTGATGGGGGTAAATTGAGTCGTTATTCCGGAACACTTTCACGATTAAAATTATCTATACGTAAATGATTAGAGAGTTAACACAAACGGTCTTGTTTTAGTATTATAGTTCATTTACGATTTGTTTCGACCACAATAGGCCACGTTTTTAATTATTACGTTGGTAATACATGCATTTAAAAATCGGGCAGCCTTTTATAATTCAATTACAATCTTTTTGTACCTAGGTAGGCAATGATTTTAATTTATTATTATTGTCATATTGTCAGATGTTCAATATCGTGTTAGGAGATAATAAGTTACTAAATATGATACTTGAATAATAGAATCAAGTTTATGTAGAATTGTTAATTGTGATTTTATTAGTCCAAGCCTTGATTTTTATTAGAAAGACAAATTTTCACTAAGGTGAGCCTTCTTTGAACCACGATACTGTCTTTATAACATGGCCGAATCTAGTCTAAAAAATGTTGAATGGATTATACGTAAATTAATTAACAATTATAGGGACACATGTATCACGGTGTTAACATGTTACAATTTAAATGCTTATGCAAGCAATATCAGTCAGTGCATTTTAATATAAATGAGCGAATTTATAATCGTCACGATTTAACGCGTGTGCAGAATTCATAACGAACTTTCATGTTATTTGTAAATTGCAATTGCACGTTTAACGTGTGTACGTGTTCAGACACGTAATAATATTGTTAATGTTATGAACCCTACAACAAACAAGCGCGTAACTTTTCTATGATTACCTATAAAGTTGTTTTAAAGTTTGTAGGAATTTGTTAGTTCGTTGAGTTTTGCATGAACATACAAAACAAGAGCAAACGTTTCTAAATATTTGTTTCAATTTTTTTTAATTGATTGGTGTTCTACATTCATTGAATACTTTCTGGGCAAGTTGTTTTTAATAAAATGGGCATTGGAGGAGGAAAAATCCATCTGCCGAAATTTGAACTTGTGTCTTCGTGATTGTAAAACAAGGCATTGATTCTTCTTGTATTCTTGGTTGTAAAACAAGAAATTGATTCACTCAGCTACCAAGAGACTTTTTAAAAGTTTTAATGTGGTTTTTATCTGTGTTAGCACTTGTATAAAAATGTTAAAGTGTTATGGATCCCCTCGAAACCAATAACTGTAATTTTAGTATACTATAAAATCAAATCACTCTATTTAAGCACCCTTCTGTTAATATATGCTTTAATGGCCAGTGTAATCGTGCTGTTGAATGAAAACAATTACAATAATACTTAATTTTATTTGACTATCGACAGGTTTTACTAATTGAAGGGTAAAAGTTGGGAAAGCATTTATTTGGTTTATTTAGTCAGTTACAATACTTGGCAATTGGTTGGAAGATGTGTTTTGATAAAAACTCGGCCTCAGCTACAATTGTATATTAACAGATTTTGGATAAGATTTACAATATAATTTTAAGGTGACAAGGAAGATGAATGAATAAACAAAACTATTACAAATTAAATAAGAGTCTAGTCAACAAAATAAGGTAATAAAATTAATCAAAATAGTTAGCAAGTCTTAATACCAGGTGATCAACGGAATTCATAATTAGAGGAGGCTGTGATTGGTGCTATTTTATGCTGTGTGGTTGGACACTGTCTCAATTCATTCTGACACTTAAAATTTCTAATTTCAAGCTGCAAGCCTGTGTTGCCAACTTTATGGTAAATATCACAGCTTGCACTAATTATAAATTCCGTTGATCACTTGGTATAATAAAGTTAAATTAATTACAAAAAATGCTTTTCATTAAAATCGTATAAAACATCACTACAACGAAGAACCTGACTTCACCATAGTATTGGCCCTGATCACATAACAATCAGATTCGCCAAGTTAATGTAAAATTTGGCAGGCAGTTTTATGCTTAGTTTGCCTTCGGTTACCAGGTGTCGCCAGCATAGCACGAGTAGACGGGACTCTAAAGTGCTTAGAATCAGCTGATTTGTATGATTCCAAGCACTTTAGGGTCACTTCTGCTCTTGCAATGCTGGCGCCATCTGGTAACTGAAGGCAAACTAATCATAAAACTGCCTGCCAAATTTTACATTAACTTGGCGAATCTGATTGTTATGTGATCAGGGGTATTGGCTACAACGATCTCTTAAAGAAGTACATTATGTTCCAAGACTAATGCCACTGACTTACCGTGCCGCATTGCATAGTTTGGAAATCAATTGTTATTTTGTAATACTTGTGTAATAAAAACACTGCATTGCCCAGAGTTCTACAACAGAAAATTTCAAAATCTATGTAGTTCAACGACACTAAACTACATGCCCGCTGTTACTTTCATAATATTGTGGTTTATTACAAACTTCTAGGAGTTATTGCCCTATTGATATCAATTGTAATTCTATTAATTGTACCAATATTTAAAAATGATACAAAGAAATCAATTGTATCCTATTCATAAAATCCTATTCTGAACTCTAAAAAGAAATTACGCTGTTATTCCTAAGGTAACAGTAATTTTGTTTTTTATCTTGGCAAGATGTATTAGTTAATAATGTTAGTATATTAAATTACTTTAAACAAAACAGCAACATTCTTAAAACTCCACTGCAAATATTTCTAAAAGCTTGAATTATATTAATCTTCTTTTCACGATGTCCTGGTTACAGATACTATTGTATCTGTCTTTTTCTTCTTTTTATAAATAAGTAAGTAGCAGAAAATTGAGTTATGTAATTATCAAGAAAGTTGTTGAATATAGGAGGCATTTCCTTTTTGAACTTCTCAGGCGTGAATTTGACTTATGTAAGTTTATTGTACAGCTCTCGGGATTGAATGTTGTTTTCCACGAAGAAAATAAAGGACTTTTCATTATTTGCTGTCATTATTTGTATAAGAAATCTTTTTCTTCTTCTTCTTCTTTAGTCAGTGTTATCGTCCATCCTTGAACATAGAACATAGGCCTCTCCCATCGCTTTCCATCGTGCTCCATCCTGTGCTATATAGTTCTTTTAACATTTAACATCGTCAATCCATCTAATGTTTGATCGTCCCCTTTTTCTTTTGTCTTGTCATAGTCTACATTGTATGATATTTCTGGTCCACTTTTATTCGCCTATTCAAGTGTCCTGTTCAATTCCACTTCTGTCCTATTATTTTAGTTACAATGTCTTCTACACGTAGCCTTATCCATGTGTTTCTTCTGTAGTCGCGTAAGGATATACCCAGCATAATCCGCTCCATTCCTGACTGGGCTATTCTAATTTTGTTTACTATTGCTCCTCGCTTGTTGCTATTATTACTTGGTCATTTGCAAAGAGCATAGTGATAACGAAGTTATCATTGTTAAGATTAAATATATCAGAACGAATTGACTCCTTCCACTTACGTAGAGCGTCGTTCATATGTATATTAAATAGTGTTGGCAACATACTGCAGCCCTCTCTAAGTCCTGTATCTATTTTTTCTTTTTTGTCAAATTGTCATGTTGTACATACATGTGTGCCTTTGTACATTTCTTTTATAATTTCTATTAGATGTTGTGGTATGCCCCTGTTCTTTAATATCTCTCACATTTTGTGTCTCAGTACTCTGTCAAATGCTTTGATATAGTCTACGTATATTATGTGGATTTCATGGTGGAACTCTTGTTTGTTTGTTGTTATTGAATCTACCTTAAATACGGATCGGTTGGTTGTAATACTGGGTATTCGTCAAACCAACATTCAAGCAATTACCAAACACCACAAATTCCATCAATAGTCGGATTCTAATAACCGAAAACAAGAACAAGAAAAAGAACAAGAAGAGACTGTATACTAATCTGTTACATAGACAAAACATCATCAAACTACTCGTTGAAGAAAAAATAGAAGAAAATGAGAAAATCCATGGGAAAGCCCTCGATTAGCCCTGCCAAAAGTAAAAACTATCAGTGATTAAAAGAAAAAACTACATCAAACTAATCTGAAAACTGATAACTAAGCAGAAGGAGGAAAAAGAGGAGTCAGATTCAAATCAAAGGATATTTCACAGCGCACATAGATAATTTAAAGAAAAATTAAATGTGTGAGTTGGTATGTTTGGTGATCGTTCAATTGACTTTGTTTTCTCATACCAAGTATTTTCACCAAAGAGGTATGTTTGGAATTATTAGGTAACAGACACTAGTGACTCTACCTCGAAAATCAATTGTGTATTTCAAAAGGACGAAGCTCCATCGCACCTATTTATTGGGCATTTATATTCAATTGGCATAGCAAGGAGAGGATTATTGAATGGCCTGCATGGTATCTGGATCTCATGACTAGATTTATTTTTGCAAAATCGTTTGAAGTGCAATATTTATTCAATTCAACTGGACAGATTTATGACGTGTCATCAAGGAATTACTCCAAAAACGCCCTGGAACGAGCAACAACGTTTTGAGCGAAATTAAAGCTGACAACGGCCACTTACTATATTACATAAGTCGCTGGTTTTATCAAAATTGTTTCTTTGGGGCATATATTCAAGAAATAATAACTAAATACTATTGACAAGTTCGGACAATATTGTAAAGCGAATGGCTCGGATATTCAAATGGTTAAACAAGAATTCACTGCATACTGCTCTTCAACAAGATTGGTTCACAAAAACAATTTGCTTAACATACAAATTGCCTTTTGACCTTCTCTGGCAATTGCTTTATGTATTAGAAATATGAAGTATGAGGGAGCTCAGCATATTTTCACCCAATTTCCAGTAAAACACAAACAAGAACGAAATGGAAGCGACAGCTAGAATACTATTCAGTTATTTATGTATCCGTTAAGTCTTAAATTTAGAGTTGCACGTTCACATTTCTTCCCAATTTACCTACAAAATTAAGTTTTAAATTAAGAACAGAATAAGGCAGAATTTTTGTATTTAAATTGGAACAAAATTAAAAATAATGCAACCGAATAGTGAAATTTAATTGAATTGTCAAAAATTTGTTTGTTAGACAAAAGTAGATGTTGTTGTTTCCAAAGCATTCTTCGCAAAAACATTTTTCTTAAATTCTAATCAAAATGTAAAGCTTGACCATATCATGTGATACATAGTCGTAATCAGAAAAAAGAGCTCTATTCGAAAATGCAAAAATCAAATATGGCGCCCATAAGAAAAAAAAATTAAGAGTTGTAACTCTTGCTTCTAGGATGCCTTGGAAAACACGATGCCAGATTCAGATTCCTTGTAGAAAAGTGCCTTCACAATGTCTTAGTTAAAAATGTCTAGTTTTATTGGTTTTCGTTTAAAAAAATTAAAACAAAAATCACAATTTTCCATTTTTCTCCAATAATTCAAAAACTAAAAATGACAGATCAAATCTTCTTTCAGATAATTGATCACCATAAAAATGCGCAACTTTGCCCTAATTTAACCGATCGCGCATCTGTAATAATAACCGAGATCCCCATGCTTGAGGTAGAAAAACGGGCACCCTGTATGTATATACTCTTTAAATGGCATTTACTGACATAGGAAACAAGTTTCTGTCACTTCCGGTTTCGCCGGAATTGACATCAACTTTGTTATTTTAAATGGAACACCCTCCATTCTCCATTCAATTTAATATCCCTATAACAAGATCCAATCTGATTTTACAAAATCGTGAGAACTAATTAAATTAATAACTTTACAGCTTACGCATGAGTACCTTCTTAAAATAAACCATATATTGCAAAAATTCAGGATATTAACTGACTTAGTTTTTTTATGTTCACGAAAAAGTATAAAATAGCAAAACAATTTTTTTAGAATACCCTATTAAATCCCATTGATGACAGTAACTACGGTATATCAGCGTAGTTATCCGATTATTAATTAATTAATTAATAACAAGTTAGGTAATTAATAACGTAGTTGAAAGTATATCGACACGCCACTTACCCGTGTCAGTGGTAAGCTTGCGCAAATACAAAATTATTCCCAAATGCAACTAATCGGTCGTGTTAGCTGATGTTTATTATGCACGCTTTCGCTTAGGATGAATTGCTCTGTACAGCTAGACAAAGCCCGTATATGTATTCAGTGATATAGAACGTATTTGCAATGAGTTGGTCTGTTAATTCCAACATGCTGGATATATCACCACGATATTCCAGCTTTGCCTTCAAACTGCAATGTACGAGTATTAACAGCACTAAGAGTATAATTGGGTACTTTATGCCGATACTAGTAGGTGCAACGTAATGGTTTTACAAATTAAGCGTATTAAGATTTATAAAGGCAGATTACATTTAAATTTCAAATTAGATTTATGTAGGATATCTGCCATAACTTCAATCAATTGGAACAAGCTGTGTTTTTTTAAAAGGAGATGCCTTCTTGCAATATTAATTAATAACATTTTTAGAGAGGGAGAGAGAACATTTTTAAACTAAATGCTTAGCATGTGATTATTCTGAAGTGCCAGTATACAGCAACACTCAAATACTTAAACGCAAGGATAATTGATAGCGAATTTACTTAACGGCGGAGTTTACACCTTGAAAAATTGTCGATTAAGGTATATGCAGACTTTGCTCAATTTATTGAGAAACAATTTTAATGTAGGGGTGGCGGGCGATATTTGCTTCCAATCATTTATCTTTTGTCTGTGTATAGACACCTAAGTTTTCTCAAATTAAAAAACGATAACGTTTTAGCAATAAAAAAGGTACAACTATATTTTACTTTAAAAAATTCAAATAGTATTTGCAAAAATTGAGATATCGAAAAAAATCTCCACGTCAATAGATAGATAAAAACATCCCCTTTTCAGAGGGCACACGAACATGTTTCCAAAATGCAAATTAATTCGGAAATAATGGAAATAAGATTTTAGAAATATCGTTGTAACTCACTATTCATAATGTAGCGTGTAGGCAACTTAACTAACAGAGTGCGTTAGATAATAGGAAATATTTAATATATGAAACAGAATTCGAAGGCAAACTATTTCGTATTATTCCAAGAAACAATTTAATCATCCCAACTTGTCAGTTATTACCCGACTGTACAGTTTTGAGTCATACACAAATCCGTGCTTATTTAAGTAGTTATGCAACTTTAGATACGTCAAATAGAATGTCACTCATGTAAATGCCAGCCTTAAATATAGAATAATCTGAATCGTGATACTGGTTATCCTTTCTGTGGCATATGGAAGACTGTCTCCCCTAGTAGCTCCACCCCTACCGAGCTGAGCCTTCCTTCATTCGATTCGTTTACACTGCAGCAACCAGTATAAAATTGCAAGTGCTTTTTTATTTTCATAGATTTTGCCTTTGGCGTGGTTGACACCTTGAGTTACCGTGTTGTTTTGGTCCTGATGTATTTCATGAAGAAGCTTCTTGATAATAGTTGGGAAAATACTTAGTTCTACTTCAACAATGACAAGATCCAAACCCAACACCCCTTTAAGGAAATTTCTCGTATAAACTAGTCTTAAAACTTTAAGGTTGGACTGTCCTCGACCCTTCGTAAGTACTACGTTTTCTAAGTTACGTAAATAATTTTGCAAGGAGATGCTCACTCACTTTTGTAAAAATATGTTATTAAAATTTTGCATTTGTTTAACTTATTCAGTTTTATTTTATTTTTGTAAACATTTTTGTGATAATGAACGAATATGACAGAACAAACCCGATTATTACCTATAATAAATTCAAGGCCATCACAATAGGCCACAATATTAATTTACTATGTTCACATGAAATTTGTTAGGAAACGACTTACTTATTTGTCAGATATTAACTGCTATCTACCGCCGGCAACCATGGATGATTAAGACCTTATAAGTCGCTTTTCATACTTCGATTGTTTCGCACGCTATATGTACGGGATAAAGTGGTAAGCATCATGCCTTTGACAACCGCCTACCTTCCCTAATGCACCACTATGTTTCGATTCCCATTTTTAGTGAATGGGTAGGGGGAATGGGAGCCCGAGACCGCCGGCGCTGCAGTCGAATACTTTAACCACTCGATCATTCCGGAGATAACACATTATAGTTACAAACATATTCCAAACACAACAAAAAATATAGTACAACAATGGGCTACTGCTGAGCTACTACAAATATTCTTGCAAGAAGGAAGGAAACAAAACTAAAAATGAAATTCTTTAAGAATATTTTGGTATGGGTTTCGACATTCGCTTAGCCTAAGCTGACTTAAACTCTGGCTTTAATTTATCATGAAGCGGCTTAATCCTCGTTTGAGACGTCTTAAACCAAGCTTTGGCAACAACGTGTATTAAAATACCGACTCTAAATATCTATCCTAAAAGCATTTTCTGTATAAAGTTCTTTTAAGGAATACTATAAAAAAGATTACTTAAAAAATGGCCTCCATAAATGACGATGATTAAAATTACACCGACCTGTAACGATTTTTAAAAGTCGTTTGGTAAATCTATGCTTTTAAAGTGTGAAGATGAAAGTTTTCAGACATTCTTAAATAGGCTTTTAAATTAAAATACAACAGAATATTCGTATTGTTTTCCAAATATAACTTTTGAAGTTAATAAGCCACTTATGGATAATGGAGTTTGGCTCCCACAAAACCAAAATATACCGCTTAAGCAAAACCAAGCCCTGGCGAGCACTTTAAAGTGAATTAGAAACTCATCTCTTGAAGTGTTTGTACTGCAATTTCAACTTTTTATGGGTGAGAGCCTGAACGTAGACTATATATTTATAGATTAATTTAAGTTGTCAAGCTTCCAAAAATTAGAGGTTATAGATTAGCTACTGAAGCTGCCTAAATGAAATTAGTCGCCGTTCTGACCAGAAAGATTGACTTTTTATAAAATAATTAAACTTTCCATGTTTTTTGTATTTCTCACAATACATTTCGTTGCAAACAACAAAAAAGACTAAAATAATCAATATCATTTCTGGATACCGAAAATTTAAAAAAATTGTGGTGGATGTTTCCGTACAGACTTAAACAGGTTATGTCATATAAATTACTAGTTTTATGGCATCACGTCCTAGACTACTCAAACAGCAGAATACACAACAACAGCCCCAAGGATCATTATAACTCTAGCTACAACTAGCTTAAGTGCATTTTGATTTGGCTTAAGTCCTGCTTTATAACTACCTGATCTAAACTTCAGCTTAAATTTGAATTGAAATATTAAGATATGTACTCTTCGAAATTACAAAAATTATAACTTTCGTAGTTGATATTTTACTTATCACATCAATAAATACAAATGCCTTTTTCAATTCTCTAAAAACCTTCATGTTTAATGTCTTTGGAGGATTAAAGCATATAGTTATGTAAGCTTATTACAAACATTATGTTTAATAATTATGATGAAGTGATTCCTTTCATGTATCTTATAGCAATTGCTATAATTTTGTTCTACGTACAAGAATACATAACTTCATAAATAGTCACGCAATGTATTTTATTCGCTGCTATTATAGTAATTGACAGTTATTCATTATTACCTATAAGTCGTTATGGGTGGAGAAATGAAAATAGTAAGTATTATTAGTAGTCATTTACTTTCTTCGGCTTTATTATTATTTTATTTGGGTTTATATATAAATTGATGCCACTTTATAAATCTTACTTTGTTTGCATGCGTGTTTATAAAGTAAATGGAGTATACTCAGAAACATAACTCTTTTAATGATACTTAGATCATGGTCCAGTCTCATTTTCTCTTAATTTGTTCGTTAAATATAGTTTTTCAGTTAATGATTATTTGTTTTCCGATTTTAAAACTTTTTTTAAATTAAAATATCCAGATGTTATTTATACAGAAGAAGTAATTTCTTCATGTTTTTCAGTTTTGCAGTAGAAATTTAACTTAAGATCGCTTTAAATAAAACTTTAGGGGGGTTATTTCAGTTTACAGTTACACGCTTAGTTATGTGAAAGTACTAAAATACGCTTTTGACTTAAGCAAAAGCATTACATTTGAGTTCCACTTAGCTAAGTGTCATCCTAAGTGACGACTGAAATACCGTCCCTAAAGCCATAGCTTCATAGACTTGTACTATACTTAAGCTTCAATTTAAGTCGGCTTAAGTTAAGCTTCTTCTTTGACTTGTACAGTAATACCAACAGTAGCCCAATCTGCAAAAACTACCTAGGTCTTTTCAATTTATTTCGTTGACTCCAAGACTATTTCTCAAGTTGTCCATATAAACATTAAGTGAAACTCCGCACCCAATTAACATAGAAATGGCGACTTGGAGATAATGCAGCTTAGAAGCGTTGTACTAGATCCAGTGGGTCGTGAGATCTTAACCTTATTACAGATTTGGTCGTCAGTGGTTCAACTGCTAAAGGATTGGATTCACTCCTGATCCATTATTGATATTCGATGCTATATTATTTGTTCTCTTTGAACCCTGTCAACTTGAAGATCATTTATGTAGTACATGATTTGGTACAAATCATGGTGCATCGGTTATTAGTTATTGTTTTTAGTACTTTAGACTGGTAGCGTTGTAATTTCGAGAAGATGAAGTTGGTTGCACCCCAAATTTAAATTCCATCAAATCGGCCCAGTGGCGACTTTGTACACAAACATATTATTGTAAGTTACGAATTACTATCCAGTAGAATTTTATAACAGCTGGAGAAGATTAGAAACAGATAGGAAAAGTTGGAGAGAAGTAAAGGAAAATGTAAGGAAAGTAATTATCTTATCGTGGTAGGGCTCAAGCCAGTTTGGAAACTTACCTAGAGGCCATGGCCTTCAATTGACTGTCAACTATTTTCAAGGATATTCTAGTGGGAGCCTCTCATGCCATAAGTGTATATTCTAAGTTAGTCGTCAATCGAGGTGTAATTTCATCATTGTGGTAGAGAATTTCCATTTAGTCGGACAGGAGGACACGACCCCTTCTGAAGGTTAGTTACCCCAATGAATGTTTGTACATTCACTCGATTGCGCCATAACTTTATCCATTCTTCTATTTTATACAGATGATTCTTTAAATGTCTCGGGGCCATGTATGGATGTAAAACCATTATCGCAGTGTCATCGACAAAAGTAGCAAGTGCTGGTTGTTGGAAGGTCGGCAGTATAATATCAGGTATAACAGTTAACCGAGCATGCTTCCCTGTGGGACTCCAGATGTAATCGTTGACAAAGGTGCGATGGCATCGCAATATTACACTAAGTCAGTTAGTGTTACATATTTTAAGCATTACAAAGAATATGTCTAGTAAGCAACGTTTCTTGATAAGAAACATCTCTTGGTGTTCAGGTCATGTTTTATTTTAGTGGAAATTCGATGGCTTTGCTTGGTAGTGGAGTGGTGTCGGCTTAAATCTTTGGTATTAGCTGTTTTTTATTGAAAAGTAGTAGCATTCTTCGTAATGGGAGATATTTAAATGCATTTGATAAGATTGATAGTAAGCATTTGAGATTTTGTGTAAATTAAGTGTAATACGTCCCTGTTGTTCGAAGTTTAAGCCCGCCTGAAGCTGCAGAATTTATAGCAACTAACGTCAGATCAGCACATTCCTTTTTGGTTGCAAAATAATACAGAGAAGTCCCAAATTGGAAGATGCGATATTTTGTGCAGGGGATTTCTTTGTTAAAAGTTCGGGGAACCACCGGATCACGAGGCAGCGTCAGAGTGACGCCAGTCAAGGTTTCCCCCCTCGCGCACGAAAGCCGCGTTTGGGCATCTTCTTCTAACATCCTTCGCTTTACGGAAAAGTAAGAAGACAAAGCAGAGTATAGCAAACTTTTACATCCGTTGATCGATGGCGAATTCTCGTTCCGGGCCTTTGGTAGAAAATCTCGTTTGTCAGCCTCTCATTCTCGTTTAGTTTTGGGAAACTATTTATCATAGAGAGTATCTTGTCGTCCCGGGAAAATATAAGTTCTGTGTGAAAGTTTCGTTTAAGTTTAGTGTTTAGGGGAGTACCGTTTCACATGGTTCTGTGTTGGATTAAAGAACCTACCAGTTCAAGGGCATCCTGTTTGTCTTCGCACCTGCCATTCTCTCCCTGGGATTCGAAGCCTTTCATCGCTTCCATCTGGGCCACCCTCAACAAAACCCCTTCCCGGGTAACGATATTTCAGGCTGCCCCTTTACGTACCGGTAACATTTGTACCAGCTTCACCCCTATTCAATACCGTATATCGGTTAACTTGTAGACAGGCATCAGTCAACTTTGTCTGTAATTTAAGTACATCAAGTGCCCCTTTTGTTTAATCTGTTCGGCGGAAGTGTTTAAATTCTTCAATCAGTGCGTATTATATTTGTTTTAGTGTTAACCATTCAGAAGCAGTGCGAACTGTCCCGATGTTTACCCATTTTATGTTGCATGTTTGAAATCATTTGTAATCAGATTTTAGTTTAAGTTTTATCATTACCACTCATTTGATTGCGATTAAGGGAACCTAGTTGTTAACTATCTTTACAGTAGCGAGGTAATGCGGCATTCCTCAATCCCCTCTCACGTAAACTAAGATAGACCTTGTGAATCCATTATGTATCATATTTTAATCATTTCTTACATTCATTAAATCTTATTGTTAATTCATTCTTGCCTTTTATTTGTACTTTGCGTTTATTATTGTAATAATTGTGCATAGCCTTGTGAGCCTGGCTACTAATAACAGAGTTTATTTCAGTAAGTAGCATCCAGCGGTAGGGTGCAGCCAGCTCAACCCCTTCGGCCCAGAAGGAACTATCTGCGGTACGTTTCTCGAAACCAGCTTGGGTGATTTCCGCAGTGGCGCCCATTTATCTTCCCGATTACGACCCCCCATCTGGAGGGCTTAGCGTTTCGAACCTCCCTTCTTCGGCTGCTTGTTAGCCGCGAGCCACCCGACTCTGAAGCCGACCCTATAAGTTGTCGTAGTTGGTAATTTGCATGGATTTGGCATTAAAATGATTTTTGCTACCTCCCACTAAGCAAAAAAGCATCATAGCCTTAAGACCACATTAAATATCATTGTAATCATCCTGATCTACATGCCTGTTCTTTTGACATTTTTTCAGTCATTAATAAATCGAATCCTGGCGATTTCTTTAGTTTAATGTTCGAAATGACTCTCGAATTTTCTTTTCTTAAGACTTTATTGGTAAATCCATTTGAAATGGGAAATCAAGAACCTCATGAAGATGAATTTCCTCTTCGGGTGTAACTTCCGAGGGAGAAGGCATAAAGGCGGAAATACTTAAATACTACGCGAATGTTCTCGCTTGTTCATTATCACATCACCTCTCGCGTAATCGCCATGTTTAACCTTGATAGGAGGAATATGCATTTGTAATCGGTTAAGTTTTTTTTGTCCGCCATGAGGAATAGTCTGTAGCTTCGGTTGTGTAGGTATATCTAAATTCTTTGTGTTTTTAAGTTCATCGAATAGTGTTTTTAATTCTGTAATCGACCTGTTGTACCGGGTTTTATCCCTGTGAGTGCACGAGACTTACTCTTTTCTTTCTAAGCATTCTCCTTTCTCAGACTTTATGCTTTATATTTTTAATTATAATAAACTAAAGTTGACATTTAATGAACAAATTTATGGATTTCTAATCCGAATTATTTTTAAGTGAAGTTGAGTTTTTTAACTTTTAAACAGAGAAAAATGGAAAGAAAAAGAAGGAGAGGGAGAGAGAAGGAGAGACAAATTCAATTTATCTAGCAGACATAGCTTTTATGTAAGATATGATACGATCATAGATGCTTCCGGAATTAATAAACAAGCAGCCACACAATGTCTGCATATACCCGAACATGGTGATAGAATACATAATATGCCTTGCATAACCCCGAACTCCGGGACATAGAAATTCACTTAAGGGAGGAACAAAATTGCTGCAGTGCAATAATGGTTGTTTCAATCTCATAAAACGCTTGCAGTTTCGTCCTATTAGAATACGTTAGTATGCTACTAAAAGGTACTTTGGTTATTGTTATTACACTGCAGAAGATTTTCTAATAGACATTTTGTTTATTTTAATCGTGATATTTCAGGTTGAGAATTATTTCTTCAATTCACAGATTTTTTAAATAACCGTATAAGTAAAAATAAGGAGTAACTGTAATGGGAAACTATGGTAAATTAAACATACTTTGATATCTAAAATACCAACATTCGCAAATAACCACCGGAGTAGTTAGGATACTGGAATACCACGCGAAGGGTCTCAGGTTCAAATCCGAGTCGGAAGCTCGGCAGGTGGCCTACCCAATCCCTGAAAATAATTAGAAGGGGTAGGAGTAGATAGGCGGTTATTGAGGGCGTGGTTAGTACCACATCACACAATAAGCTTTGCTTATGAGAGTATCTGTTGTAAAAGCAACTCTTGGAAGCCTCAACTTTCCGTGTTGCCAGTTATACTCGAGAATTACTGCCGATACCTGTACCTTGTCCTTTTTAAGGGGACCGTCACTGAAGAAACGTATCCCTATCAAGGATATTCCGTCTAATAGCCTTAATTGTATAAAATATTGTTCTTTAATTAGCACATGTATACTATTTATAACGTTTGTTTTAACAACTATATCGCGCTTTGCTTGGCCGCTAGTAAACCCTGACAATTTTTAATGCGTAAATTATTTTTTTTTTAGTTTAGATTTTCCGTAGCTATGGCAACCTATTCTGATATAACAATCATCGATGGATCATCACAACAAATTCAAACCTTGCTACCTTTATAAATGTCAATACTGTATAAAAACCACAAATATTCGTTAAAGCTGAAAATATGGTAACGTTGTTTAAAAATCCCTAAAAGCCGGTACGTTATTAACCCACGTCAATAAATTTCATTCAGCTCAACTCCATAATAAAAAGCTCGAAGTCTCTAAGGAGAAAAAATGAAATCTCAACAAATTTTCCCTTATGTCATTTACTTAAAACGAGTATTGATTTCCTAATTCCCCCAGAGTTTTATAGCGAAATAACAGCTTCGTGGATGTTATTTGTGATTCCGTGGTTAAAAATGAACTTCATGAAATAACTCCCAAAGCGCTAGATGAACCGAAACGGTAAGGAAATGTTCTCAGAAGTTTCGTGTCTCGGAGGAATTTTTAAGGGAAGTCGGTTAAGCAACACGGGACCGTTTTTCGGAATTAGAAAACGAAATACGGGTACGCTTAGATGGAAATTTAAGAAATTTCGGAAGAGAATAAGATTTCCATGTTAATTTAAACTGAAATGGAAATTTATTTTCAAACGTGTATTTACTGCTGGGATGAATATAGTTTATTTTAGGTAAAATTTGTTGTACTGAACCCTGATTTATCGATTATGGTTTTCTAACTAACAAGCTTCAAATCTGAACTACTCATGGTAATTTGCTCCAGCATCGGGATTTGAACTTATTTTAGGTGGTCTGGAAACACGCTATCGGTTTGCGGTGTAATCCACTCCGTACATAAGATTAAAAAATTATAGAATGCCGGACGATGCCTTAACCTCATAAGATGGGTTGCAAATACTTAACTTTATTTCAAAGCACACACAAATAATTAAATGTGAAAACCTTTTATCTACGTTGACCTTGAAACATGAAAATGCTTTCAAAGAATAACCCGTAGACGAACGATATTATAAAATTTTATTTAACATTCCAGTCATTCTTCTATTTCCTGCTTTTGAAATCCTCATAATACATATACGAGTTATGAAATTCCAACGAAGTAAATATGTAATAAATAAACAAGTTGAAATATAAAAAACCCGTAGGTGTGTTTGTATCGTAAAATAAAGTAAACAAAGGGCAAATTTATTTTACTGAGTAAGTTTTTCCAAAACAAAGAGAACAGAATCTAATCTCAGAATTTCGTTGAAAAAGTTGCTGATCGCTTTGTGCATGTTTTTTTTTATTGATAGTTTTGAAATATTTCTATTAACGATGTTAGATAAACCTTTACAAAATTAGTTCTGAGTTTTGCCCTTGGCAAGTTTTGGATTTTGAAATAAATCCGTCTTTTCAATCAATCAATCACATTCATTTAATTTTCTAAAATATGGAATAGAACCCAAATAGAACCTGATTTTTTCATAAACACGGCGGTAACATTAAGATTAGCATTATTATTTATTCTTTAAACAACATTTCTCATCTATCTTTGAGCATAGGCCTCCTCCATACCCTCTGAATATTCTCTGTTTTCTGCGTTCTGAATCCAATTTTGCCCTTTAATTCATAAATAACTAAATTGTATAATGCCACATAGGTGCTCGGCCCCTCCACCATATGTGACATAGTGGTTTTGGACAGATATGTTATCATTATCAGTTAACAAAAATAAGTAAATTTAATTTAAGTAGAGCCTTTTGACCAACTACATCGCGTGAATATTTGCTTGGTTTTTACAAGAGGTTTTATTAAAAGTCGAATTCAACTAACAACATGTAGTCTGTGACTTTGCTTCAAATTTTACAAAGGTTATTCTAAGTTACACTTTTAAGTAAACACTTAAACAAGTTAAGAGGTAAATTTCAATTACATTTAAACGACAAAGTTCATGAAAAGAATTAAAGTATTTTATACAAACAATTTGGCTTAATCTTGCTTTAAGGTTAAATTAAATAGAAAAATAATCTTACATGAAAATTACAGGAAACATCGTCTTGAAGGGTGTCGAGTTTTCGAAAATACAGCAGCTTCAATGGATGCGAATAAGCATATCTTAGCGTACAACAAGCTGCAGTATTTATACCTTAAAATTGACTCCCACTTCTCAATTTACTCAGCTTATCATCCTACAAGAATATGAGGACTATGAGGTATCGAATTACAAGTGCAATGGTACTGGGCTTGAGCTACGTACGTGTTTTTCAACATTCTTAGAGGATAAAGCTGTGAGATGGACACACACGTGCCGTACTAGTTTAATGACCTTAGCAAATTACGTCATATTAACTGTTCGCGCGTGCCTTTACATTATTGCTTTATTTAATATCATCATACCATCTTATTTTAGGGTGTCCAACACTACATTTTCTCATCCATGGTTTTGTAATTGCTGTTTAATTAAATAAAACGCAACACTGAAGGAATAAAAAGTTTATTTAGAAAATGAAACTGAAGTATGAGGACTCCTTACAATAACAACTGCCTGTAGTGACTGACCCTTACTTTTCCTTTTTCAAGCCGGATGCACCTAAGAGTGTAATAAACCCTTGATACCGTTACTTGCACTTGGAAAGCATCGTTATGTCGCCACAGTTTCTACTCAGTTGTCCTTATAACCAGCCCATTGCCATTTCGATCGTACCATTATGTCTACAATGTCGTGTATTTAACTTCTGTGCCTTATCTACACCATGGTCTTTCAACGCAATACCTAATTCTTTCCATATTCCATTGTGTAACCCTAAATTTTTTGATAACTGTCTCCCTTAAAGCTCACGCTTCGACTGCCAAGATACATTGTTCTAGGACTTTCATTGCTGTAGTAAAGTGCTAATTAGTAATTAGTAGGTATATAGTTTAACTTAACAAAAGCTTTCGACGCCAGTTTAATTCTTTATATCTGCAATGTTCTTCTTCTCCTTGCATTATTTTCGTCCTGCTCATGATCATAGTTAATCCAATTTCTTCGGATTCTTCTTTAAGTTATTTTATCGTTTCGGTCAACTCTTGGTGATATGTTACAGTAGAAATCACTCGCTTGCAGTATGTACGTAAATTATCGGATTTACTTTAGTCTGGTTGTATATTAGGCTACCCAGTTACATCTAAGCTTGCATGGCTGCATAAATGCGTACGTCATAGGCGTTTCTTCTTACTGCCTCTTCTTACTATGAATTTAGCCACTTAGTGGATTTATAATCTTTAGGGAATTTGTAAATTTTTAGGTTGGTTTTCTTCAGAGAATTCTGTTGGTAAATTTATTAGTTAGCTTTCTTCTGTACTTAAGTATCGTGGTGAACAGATCGTCGTTTACCTTGGTTTTAGTTTTTGGATTTCCAAAATTAGTTTAATCATCCGCAGGTACGACATATTGAAAATGGTATTTAGTTAGCCTTGTAGGCCTTTAGTGAAATTAAAACGTTAGTAGTTTTGGATTTTAAGCCATTTTCAAACATTAATTTGAATTTAATCTGTTCGTCTAATTCGATTCAAAATACTTGCCTTATAAACTAGAGATCTCGGGTTCGATTCCTGGTTCATGTCGATGAGATTTTTAATACGCAAAATGTCTGAAAGTAAGGCCTCCTTCGGGTATGACGTAGCAGCGTAGGTCATATGCCAATACGTTGTCTGGCACTATAAAGAACCTTTTCAGAGGTGGAAATTCCTTGGGTTCGGCAAAATTCCAGTCGGTTGATAGTAGTCAATGCGCGTAGAAATGTCTGACACGCACAAGCCCAAATTCGCCCAATTAATAAACAAGCAAATAATATTTAGCAACAGAATCAATTTTTATTATCGAGGGTAATTTAACAAGTGGTGAGCTTATTGTCGATAATATTTTCAAAATGTCACGAATGTTAATCCCAACGACGAAAATGCAACGACTGCGAAGCAGGAGTTGCATTTTCCAAAGATTGGGATTAACATGAGTGGCATTTTCTAAATATTATCGATTTTTAAGCGAATCACGAGTTATATTTAGGAAGAGAATACAATGATTACATTTTTCACTAATCGGTGCTCTCAACTGTCAAATAATTTTTTGTTTGTACGTCATATTTACGTGGTTACTACGTTACTAGCGTTGCTATTGGAAATAACAAAATATTATCGCGGCAATAAATTATTTTCACTTATTGGTACAACATTTTCAAGCGTTGTGATTGGCTGATTTTCTTAAGAATTGTATTCTCAATGTAATAAATTGAAGTTATTGCCAATTATTGTCGAAATAAGAATGAATGAACAGATGAACACTGTGTATAAATTGAAGTTGAAGATTAATTTTGAAATGTATTTTCTTTGACTTTACATGATGTACACCTCTGGCAGCACATATTTTGAAATATATTTTTATACCATATCTCTAGTGCCATGATTGGGCGTTTTATGAACTAATTTTGCTAGAAAATACACATAGTTGTCAATGCGTCAATTTACAAAGCTATAAAATAACTTGATTGAAAGCTATTCTACAATAAGTTTAATAGTTCCTTTTAAAATTGTTTTAGTATAGTAAAGGCGGCGCTGCAGACGTCTAAAATACCATTACATAAACTAAAAGCGTGTTTTAAAAAATGGCTCAGCGTTAGCATTGAAAATTTTGAAAACAAAACGTTAAGCTTTTGACTAAAATAACATTTCTCTAAAGTGCGTTATTTCTTATCTTTGGAGTGAATATCAACTTAGGATCAGTAGGATCAGAAGAACTGTTTTGACAAACCCTCAAAAATGCTTTAGTCGATATATGCTACCAGCCACGCCTTACTAAATCGAATCAGATTTCCGTCGCGACGCAACTTTTAGTTTAGGAAATCGAGTTCCCATATTTTCCGCCCTGATTTTTATGTAAGCGTGTTATTGATGTTTAATATTTTTCGTTGGTATACAAGCGAATTCTAAGTAACTTTCTTTTTAACGTAATAACATCAAAACATCATCGTACTTGTCAGTATGGTATTTCGGGAGCATTAATTGACCACAAAAGAGAAAAATAAACAAAAATTAATATCTTATGATAGAAAAATCGGTGTTACTTATTGATACATGTTTAATAACTACATACAGTGCGTTCTTAATGTGCAGAATAAATTCTGTGGTTTCTAGAGTATTATAAGACAAATCCTCGAACAACCTAAATACATTTAAAAAAATATTTTCTTTTATAATAAATCTACAGCATTTGTTTTTCGAGTAATGTCGTTAGATTTTGTTTTCATAGCAAATCATTTCAGTTCACTGTAAAGAAAATTTAAATCCGCATCACATGCAATAGAACAGTATCTTACATACCGAGGTGGAAAGTAGTTCATTACTGTCGAAACATAATTATTATAGTTAACCGAGACAGTAATGAAACTTTTCACCAAGGTTTGCATACTATTTTATTTTCAACCATACATATAAATTAATATGAATCATTTATAATAATAATTAATATTTTGAACAAACAAGCTGTCATTTAATGAGAGTGGGCGTGGCCGGGTGGAAAGTGATCAGCCACCCAGGCGGACGGAAAGTGATCACTTTCCACCCTGGTAGAAAGTAACAGACAGTAAAAGCCAATTTTCCAACTTACAAAACAGTTAGTAATAACGTCATTACATATTATATAGTTGAAAATAAATATATAGACTTGCCACATAATATCAGTATGGATAACATAATTAGTGACGATGAAGTGCTCTAAACCTAAATAAAGTATAGAAGAGTCTGTGTTATTTGAGAACAAGATTGACCCATTCGAGGACTTTTCCCAGAATTCCGATTTTATAGAAACTTTATCCAAACCTTATGAACGCAGTGTATATTAAATGGAAATGTTCAAAACCATCGAAATGCTGTTATTTTGAAGTAGGTACTGACAAGATGGTTGGTTAAGTTTAACTTCTTCTGAGTCGTCATATTCCTAATTTGCAACTTGAATTTGACAAACATATTATGAACTTGTTAGCAGAACATTCAAGCAATAAAACAGCAGCTACGTTAAAGGTAAATGTAGTAAATCGGAAAAATTTTGCCTGCACATGTAGTTGCAAAACCATGTTCTCATAGTTATACAGTACGATTCAACAAACATCACCCCCATCACATCAACCCGTAGCTATCGCTTCTTGATTTGATACTCGTCTTTATCTAAACGTATCGGCATGCCTTTTTTTGACATATTCAACAATATTTTTCTTCTTTTGTTGAAGTTCATCATAGTTTACTAGTTCTACTAGACACCTTAAGCTTTTAACCTTAGATTTTGTATTTTGTGTCTCTCCTTTGATACGTTACTCCAGCTGTTAATATGCTTGCTATTGGTTTTCATCCTTCGTTTCTTGCTCTCGTCCTTCTACATACTTCATCATTTTCTGTTACATTCAGTTGTTCCTCAAAATCGTTTTATACATTCTTTGCGTCATCTACCCCTATAAAATTTTTAGCCTTTTTGCTAATTATAGGCGTTCATTGAAATTTCTTAAAATTTATTATTCCACACTTTATAACTTTGTATATGGAAAAAAAGCAAAAATTGGGAAATTTCCAGGTAGTACCTATACTTGTATCTAACCCCACATAATTCGCAACAGAATTTGTGCATTACAAGAGCGGAAATTTTTCGCAGAAGTGTTAAAATACAATTAAAAGACTATAAGAACCGACAGGGATTTATTCAAACAACTTATAGACTTTAATTAAAAGTTATTGGCAAATTTATGAAAGAGGTCAGCTTGTGCGTATACCTACGTATTTCAAAAATTGGCAATTTCTTATCGTGCCGCATTGCATAGTTTTGCCGTTTGTTTTAATGTAAACATCTTTAAATTAAATTACTGTAACTCACCATATTTCACATCTACGCCTGAAATTTGACTCTTGTTAGCATATTTTTTGTATGTTTTTATTCCAAGAATTCGTAATCTGTCACAAAATCACATACCTATTATATTAACGCTAGCGAGCGTTGTTGATTGTAGTTATTTCATTAAAATGTATTTTTAATTTTCTCGTCGTATTCCAACGCTTAACTCCTAAAATATTTTAAATTTATTATAAAGAAAAATTAGTGCCAGTGGTAGTGTCAGGCTAGTATTACGTTAGTCCTTGGTTCGAATCTCCCGGTGGACAGGATTTTCCTGCAGTCTGGTGGTGGTCGGTATCGAGTCCTGGTAATCATTCGTCGTTGGGCACCAAATTAACGATGTTCTATTCCGAATACAAGCCTACTTACACTATACACATAGTGGATGGTGCAGTATGAAGGTATTAAATGGCGCACCAATCACGTAAGACACAGAGACGGCCCGGGTTGTTCATTTCACCCGTAAAAACCGCATACGCTAACTCATCAGCGTCGACACCGAAAGGTTTAAGAGGTTACAGATACAGATACAGAGATAAAAAAAGAAGTTTTAATCGAATCTTGTAGAACTTTTATATAATCTGACAAATCAGTTTCATACATGACATTCTACTATTGTATTGATTGAAGATTGAAATGACACTTACGATGGGAGGTCCATAAATTCGCTCCCTTAATATTAAATAGGACAGATAATAAAACAAAACTGGATGTTTTTTGTTTGCACATCTGTCATAAGTGTAATTATAAAGCTTGAACAGTTTCGTATAATTAGTTCAATTTTTATACTTAAAAGAGTGAAGTGAACAAAAAAATAAAGAATGGACAAAATTGAATTTAGAGCCATAATAAAGTTTCTGACAAAACGGGGAAAAAATCCGACAACCATTCGGGAAAAAAAGTTGGCAGTATATGGTAACTCTACTCCCTCCGACTATACAATTAAAAAGTGCTCCAAGCTTTTTAAATGAGGTAGGGAGTCTCTAGAAGATGAACCTCGCTGTGGTCGGTTTATTGAAGCCACCACTGGAAAAAATGTGGACAAAATGGAAAGGTTGATTTTAGAAAGTGCAAGGCTCAAGAAGAAAGAAAGGGCAAAAATATGTGGCATATTGGAAACAACAGTTTTGCGAATCCTTCATGACCATCTCGGTATGTCAAAGGTCTCTGCAAGATGGGTGCCTCGATTACTCACACCTGTTCAAAAACGAGCGCGAGTGACCACATGTAAAGAGTTTGTAGAATTGTGTAGAGAAAATCCAGCAGAAATTATTAATAAAATCGTAACAGGGGATGAAACCTGGGTTCATTGTTATGACCCAGAGTCGAAACAAGAATCGATGCAGTGGCACGAGAAGGGCACAGAGCATCCCAAGAAGTTTAAAGTTGGGCAGTCAGCTGTAAAAATTATGGCAACAATATTTTGGGACTCACAATTTTTTTGAATGATTACAAGGAAAAGGATACAAAGATAACAGGAGAATATTATGCTAAAATTTTACACCGTTTAAAAGAGGCAATTAAAGAAAAGCGTCGTCGGAAACTAGCCAGAGGTGTGTTGCTCTTGCATGACAATGCTCCTGTCCACAGAGCTCGCACAGCAGTAGCCGCATTGCAAGCATGTGAATTTGAAGAAATTAGTTATGCACCCTACAGGCCTGACTTAGCCCCCAGTGACTTTTATCTTTTTCCAAATTTGAAAAAGGGGCTAAGGAGACAAAAGTTTTCGACCAATGAAGAACTGATTACTGCTGTAAACAACCATTTTAAAGACAAGGATAATAGTGTGGATTAAATAAATGTTTAATGAGCGGTACCTTTAACGGCGCGAGCGGCGCAGCCACAAGCGCGTTAATACCGCGAGTTAATACATTAATTGAATCCGCAAGTGTATAATACAACTGTTTATTCAATTTTAACATTTATTTAACATTTTTAAAGCACTAGCGGGATACAAATTTTAAATCGCTAGCGGAATAAAAATTTTAAATGATTGTTTATAAAACATCAACTTTTATGGGCAGGCCAGAAACAAATAAACGTCAGTTTATACGGCAAAATTGAATAAAAGTTATTACTTTGAAGGTTTATAAAAATTAATTGGTAGGTGTCATAAATGTATTAAAGTTAAAGGGAATTATATAGAAAAATAAAGGCATTAAAGTTTTTATAGAACTTTTCTTTGACACTTAGGGAGCGAATTTATGAACCTTCCCTCGTATGTATAATGTGTCAAATTGTCAAATATATGAATGCTTAACTAGTAAAGTTATAAATTTAATTTACAATATCCGTCATGAAAATACTGATATACTATGATATCAATAAATTGATATACGATATCAACAGGTCTAACTCACATCCTAGATCGAGCCTTCTCAATGCACATACTACAAAATCAAATAAAATAGATACTTGGTTTGTTTCATGATAATTTATGAAATCAAACATGAATTGATACGTTCGTTTATTGTTTTGAGTATCTGTAAATGTAAGATGCTGTACCGAAACATGTTGGTTTTTAATTAAATTTTGCGAAATAACCGTGGAGGTATGAGAAGGTTTTTGGTATAACAAAGGTCTCCGGTTGAATCTCGGCTAAAGCAAGGTGAGATTATTAATGCTCTTTTAAATACAACGTGAAACTGTATGACCGTGTTTAGCATAGTATAGATCACTACTAGGGTTTAAGTCCCTTTAGCTTAGCAAGTAGTAGTAGTAGTAATTGTGGGGAGACCTAAGTCTAGCAAGTAGGCCTCTATAGGCCCTTTTTGCCGACCCCTAGCCATCCCCTCAGCCACTCTCACCACCTTCTACCTCGTATACCTCATCTCCCTCTGTGAACGTCCTAGATTCTCTAATGAAAATTAGTATGTCAGTCTACGCCTGGGAGTACCTACAACTCTTCCTTCTGAAGCGTAACCGCACCGAAAGTTTTGAACCTTAGTCGCCCATATACCTCGCATTCTCCCAAGTAGTGGGCATTCGGGGTTCTGCTCTACTTCTATCAGAGATAAGTGTCTTCTTAATTTACAGTGGCTTGTCACGATCCCTATCAATAGATTTAAGGTCCCTTGGCTTTTTTCCAGTAGCCAGGTTGACTTTTGCAAGTCAAATCCTGCTACGTGCTCTTTAGCCTGCTGACAGCCTCTGTTTCTTTCCCATTTTTTCTTAGATGTCTCGAAGACCCATTTGCTAAGAGCCGTTGAGACATGTTTCCTTGTGATACCCAAAAAGGGTTCCGGTCCTAAACATGTTTCCATGGCTCCGAGTTTGGCTAGTTCGGATCCCTGAATGCCCGGGAACCCAAACGAGTTCTACGTCTTACGCTGTTGTCAGCTCCTCTAGGGCGTCACCACACTCCTGAACAACTGCTAATCTTGTCCTGGGCGAGCTTAGCAAACTTTTGGTCGGGCGGTGCTAATGACCATAACAGTCGACACTCGCAAGCCCAATAAATAAATAAACAAATACTGTAAAACATATTCAATATGTTATTTATATTTATTAAATTAAGTACTTCACCAAGACTACAAAAAAAAAACATCGAATGTCAATGGATTATAATATATTGTATGTTGCACATTTTTGGGTCAGTATAAAAGTAAATTTATTACATGAATCCATTGTATAAATTTATTGTACGTAATTTAAGCAGTGTATAACATCATTACTAATAACGTAAAGCACTGATATATGCTGCTATTATCATAGTAAAATGAATGATCCATAGTACGATGGAGACCAGAAACTGCATGTATTGTTTTACCTATAATACATAATCCCATTATTCTGTCAGAACAAAGCGCTACAGACATATTGTTTCCCTCAATTTAAAACGGGCAATTCATAAAAGCAAATTACTAGCCTCACGTAGTTTAATAATCCTTCATGGTAAATATAAATTTTATTTGTATCATTCAATGGGATTTGATATATCTATAGAATCCAGAGCTTTTTCTTACTGATCGTGTTAAAAATATTTAAGCTTTTTTAGCTTTCTAGCTCATCAACGACATCGTTATCATAATTTTTCTTTGTCGCTCGTTTTATTCTATTTCTTTTTCAATGGCAATCGTTCGTTAAATAAAATAACTGGGGAAAGGAGTTCTTTTGTAACTACTTTATGTGGATTTACTGCCGTTTTACTTCGAAGACAGACATAAAAAATCTGTTAATATTATAGGTTCTTTTAAGTGAAAGTTTTTACTGATCGGAAAATCTTTAAAAATAAAACTACGTATCAGGATTTAATCTGCTAAATTTTAAATACTTGAACGTGTCAAAATTAATAAGGTACAAAAAATATGTAAATTACTTTAGCAAAAATGAGTTTGTTAAAGCAGTCAAGCACTTTGCTTAATGCTCGTGGTGCTATCAGTAAAACTTTTTCGTACTTTCGAAATGTACATCATTGTGTGACTCCTTCCATGTCACCGAATGCAACCATCAAAACAAGACTGTGTCATTAGGATTGTATGGTTGTTGGCTACTTTTTTACGTTTCATTTCGAAGTTTATTGATTAGCAGGGCTCATTGGCAGTTATTTAATCACCGAACTCCCATTTGAAACGTAAAAAATAAGTGTACATCCTCAATAACTGTTCGTTCTATTTCGCATGTTTTCGTGTATTGCCGACCGTCCTATCGTTGTAAGCTCCATTCGGAGCAGACAGAGCTGTTTTAGCATTTGAATAGTAAAGACGTTTTATTTAACATCAGTTGTTTTTATTAAAGTGGCTCTCGAAGAGTATTATTCCCTACATGGTCCTTCGAGCCGGATCATGTAGGGAATAATACTCTTTGAGAGCCACTTTAATAAAAACAACTGATGTTAAATAAAACGTCTTTACTATTCAAATGCTAAAACAGCTCTGTCTGCTCCGAATGGAGCTTACAACGATAGGACGGTCGGCAATACACGAAAACATGCGAAATAGAACGAACAATAACATAACCCTAAAAGTCATCACAACGGTTGCACTTAGTGATGTGGGAATATTCGCAAATAAAGCCTTGACCCTCCATGTTGCCGATCATACTCCGACACCTGAGCAAAGTGAAAATGATTTTATGTTTACTCCAGTAATTGAATAAATAAGTAACATTGTTTTTGTTTCAGGTAAGTGTGATCCTGGAATATTCCAGAAAAGATTATGAGTAACTGAATACGGTAAGCTAAACGGTTGTTAACTAAGTCTAGACATTAATTTACTGTCATAAGTACTCCGCAGTAAGACAACTTTTGTTATGTAATTTATTTTAAAATAAAATTGTATAATAATACGCTAGGAAGTCACAGGCCTATTGATCGAGATAGCCAATGTAAAGGCTAGTCTACTATTTCTGTTGCGTAAGATGATACTTTTTGAAAAATGCAACCTATATACTTAGGAGATCATTGTTATTTACTTTTAAAAACCGCACAGAAGTTTTAACTTTCTGTTTTTGTATTTATGTGTAATCTAAAAAAGGTCATTCACTCAGCAGCAAAGCTGGTAAATTTTCGGATACCAATAATATTCCCTCCGGTTTCCGTAACCCTTGGAAACGAAGAGGTGTAATGTACTAATTGACGAAAGCTTTTAATGTATGTCGGACCACCGCATAACTACACCGCAATGAAAAATTTATTAATCCCAGAGAGCTTTACAGCCCCCTTTCCAACGGACTGAACGTAATATGAACTACTAACCGAACAAAAACCAACTTTTATACCAAATCTGCTCGTTCAAATTATTTTCAACGGCGCGGTGTATACATGAACAACGTCGGGCGTTTCTAATATTCGCTCTGTATTTTATTGCCGTATTTCACCGGGCTACGATGGCCATAATTTAGTTGTAAATGCTAGATACGAACATAAATTATAACAAACAGAGCGAAATGAAAGGAGATTAATTGTTTATTCTCTCATAAACTACATCACGCTTCGTGAAATAGTGCTGCATTAACATTTATTTGAGGAAAACGAGAGGAAATTTGTTACTTTTTTTGCTTATTTTAGGCCCATGAAAAGCTATTTTGATTAAAGTCTGATTACGAGTTGAACATGTCTATCTGGAATACGATGATAACATTAAGACGAAAAGTTATGAAGGGAATATTTAACTAACTGACTTTTATTACTTTTTGCAAGAAGTTTTTTCCTGAGAGTGATAACGGCCAAACTACACTTTTGGTTTTAATAATATATTGTGCAGTTTTCAGGATTCAGGAATGTCCCACATCAAGGACTAACCATTCACTAAAATAGTAAACCGTCAATGGGAAACCTTCATTCCTCTTCTTGTCTTTCTAAAGTTCTAAAAACTTCAGAAACTTTGGTAACAGTGCTGCTACACCTACTAATCTTTGCAAACTCACACAGCAGTAAATTTTTCTCTGAAGTAACTGTCTAAAAAGGCATAGAAAGAGACAAAAACAAAGGCAGGATCTTTGTTTTGTCGTTGGACACAAAATTAACATCATCCGTCGAATACAGGCCAAAGAGGTGGAGTAACGCTTCATACAGTACAGTATGTAGGTATAAAATAGCACACCAAGCATGTAAATCACAAAGACGACAACGAAAGGCACACGAAGCTAATGATACAGATGCAGAAATAACATTCTCTTCAAAAGCATCTGAAATTATTCATTGACTAAATTATGTTAGTAAAACCATCTTCCTTTTCTTCTTCTTCTTCTTTTAACCTTCTTCTACGATCCATTGTTCGACGTAGACGTCCCTAATTTATTACCATGTAACTACATCCCCTGTTCTTCGCTGCAAGATAATCTTCGAATATCTTTTATATCATTCTTCTATTCTACCGGTGGCCTTCTGCTTGTTATCCTAACTTGTTCTTCGCCAAAAATTGTTCTAAGAAAAAGTGAAAAACTGAGGGGGGAGAAAGATAATAATCTTGTTAAAATTACAAGGCGTAAAGATTCCTCGTCTAAACAATATTAAGAGGCAGGAGATACGTAATGGATAATGTAGAAACACCATATTACAAACTAGCTGAATGTAGTACTTCATCAAAAAAGGTGACATTAGAAATTAAATAGCTGCTGAACTATTCTGAACCTCAGTCGAGCAGACTACCTCCAAATTATCACTCCGTAGCACTCATTAATTTCTTCTTCTTTTTCACTGGATCTACAATCCAAATGAATTATAAAATACAATTAACTAGTTCAAGTAAGGTGTATTAGTCTCCAATTCCTTTTCCAAGATTTCTTGATATTCACCTCTTGTCCCCAATTTCTCCCTTCACAAGTAGCTGGGCATTTTTTTGACTCGTTAAAATTTTTAATATGACTAATTTGCAATAAAAGCCAGACGAATATGGAGAAAAATATGTAAAACCAAAACTGGTAAAATGTCTTGTCTTTCCTCTTCTAGTGTATAGATGAAAATCCTCATGGGCAAAAGGAAAAAATGTTTTGCTGGCGAAAGATCTTAAATATATTATGTATGTAGCACCATCCTTCTCCTCATATGGTGGTGGTGAATGACATACTTTTAATTTATTATTATTTTAATTGGGTCTTAGTTTAAACGTCATTGTTAGTCCCGGCGATGGGATCAAAATTTTTAAACATACCTACTTTATTATGTTATTTCCTGGTGCCTCTTGCATTACCTTGCAGGATCTGCTTTTCTGACACATTAAAACAAGAATATCGAGAAATGTATTGTTTTATTACTTTTGTTGTGATCGTTTCACACCATGCTGAGTTTAATGACTGGCTATTTCAATTGCACGACTAACTGTTTGTGCTCGTTGAACGCAAATATATCTTGGTTTAAATTACAATTGCATTACTGGTATACTGGTATCGATAACTTTTTTCATTGGCCTACTAAACTTAATCTATACCAAAATCCAACCGCGCTCTAAACCAAAATCTAGACATGACTGTGTTCGAACTCTTAAATAGCAGGCATTTACCTATTGCACTACTAATACTTTTTCCCAAACAGATATATGTTTGTATCATTAAATAACAAAAGATTTGTTGAATTCCAGAGTGATGTACTCACACTATCTATGATCATAGTCTTATGTTTAGATTTATAAGCTAGATGTTTAGGAATGAAAAATCACTTTTATACTTTAATTAGTTTTTCTCCATGCCCATCTAGTAAGTTACACTTACTTTGGCATATCCATTGCAGGTAAGTTGATTTTACTGTTTGTTTACTGGTTGTCATGACATTAGGGAAGTAAGGTAAAACTTACTCCCCAAGGGAAGTAAGTGAATTACGTGTTATTACAGTAATTTTAGTTTTGTAAGTGATCTGAACGGGTTTGAACTTAATTGATACTAACCTATTTGAAATGTAAAAACTTGTTAAGATAAGTAGGGTTAGGGTATAACTAAAATTGTATAAAAAGAGTTAAAGAACTAATTTATTAGATTATATTAAAAACCAACCTTCATTAACAAATAAATTTCGTCAGGAGCTTCATTCAAAAAAAGATTAATTTCGAGTATAGTAAATACGTTTGACTTTCTAAGTTGTTAACCATCATTTTTTTCGTTTTAAAAATTCTAATACCTTTGGATATTTAGAAATATCCTTATTGTCGTAAATGTCACACCATAAGCTCGATGGAGATTTTAATTTGACTGATCTTTCTAAAAAATACGCCAAAAACACGTTTTCTTCCACTGAATAGATGTTTTTCTCCGCGCACAATTTTTTAAACAACTTGTATGCATTTTCATAAGGGATTTTCGATTTTTCTCGTATTAATTCCAAACACGCAATATTTGCCGCTTCATCTACGCTAAATTCTCTATTGTCCTTATCGCCTATTTGCATTTTATCTTTTGAAAACTACCAAGAAACGCAAGTACAAGTGGTTTTTTTATATTGACAGAAACGACTGAAAAACAATTGCTACTAAGCAAATCAACACTAGGTGACTATTTGCTTTGTTTGTAATAGATTAATTTTCTATCAATTAACTTGGAATTATTAAGGGAAAATTATTCAAATTTTTGTTGGGCATGGAGAAAAATATTATAAGCATGCTCGGGAAGTAACTATCTACAACCAGTCTCGAACTTTGCCAGCCCTCGCTCGCTCGGGCTGGCAAACTCGTTCTCGACTGGTAAAAGCTACTTACTTCCCTTGATGCTTAAATAACTATTATTTAACATTGAAATTGAATTCTTAAACGGCACTGGCAAAAATGCACTGCTGCTCTGACAGCTACTGTCTGGTCAGCTTACTTGGATTTTTGTTCTCTTTATTTTTCGGAGGTGGAAAGGGAAACAAGTAATACAATATTTGTACACTGTGCAAAGTTTTACTCTATGACGTTGCTAGCAGCCCATATCATGTTATGTCAGATGCCAGATGATTACATAACAAACTTACATTATTATAGTCTTCGTCAAACTAAATGGCGAAAACCACTTGAGACTTAAATCTATAGCCCCTTGTAAAACCTAATGTAGGTGTGGACTGCAGGTAAAAATAGCAGAACCGTATTTAAAATTTCTATTTAAAAGTAGGAAAATTGTAAACGTATAAAATATGCTTATAACTGCTACAACTAAAATAAACATCTAATTATTTTACTTACCGAAGTAACCACAGCTTTGTATCCAAATACATAATTAATTTGTGGTACAGTAACGTGTTTTGAACCTATTATTCATCTAAGTATACATTTGTACAACTGTAAACGAGTTCTTCCTAGATACGGTCCACGCCGACAAGGTGCTGGTAATCCGTTTAAGAGCCTCGTGTTACTAGATTTTACAAGGAATTATAGATTTAAGTCTCAACTGGTTTTAATCATTTAGTTTGACGAAGACTATACCCTTAATCCCAGTGAATTTAATAACGACAAATTATTGTTTTCGCTCAAGCATTTATATTTAAGAAATAAAGGTAGGTAATATAAAGGAAAAGCAGAATAAATTGCTAATATTTACGGCCTCATAATTCCTACTTGAGAAGCTTTAAAGCATAATTCGAAAAAAAGCATTTGAATAAAAACGAGAGAACTCATCAAAATTTGTTTACTTAGCGAATTTCCATTCCAGAGAATTTTATCGCGGGATTAGCATCCTGTTATAATTTTTAGTACTAAATTCTCAGATGTGTACTTTAAGGTTCATAAATTTCAACGAGACTGTCATGAACTTCGAAAACTTTGAGAATTATTAAAACCGAGGAACTTCGCAGCTCAGTTCCTGCTGTATTTCTTAATTCATAAATATAAAATAATTTTTAAGTTTTCGTATCAGACTCGCTGTTGCGTTTTTGTAAACATAAAATTGGACTATATTTTTAAATTTTTGTGCTTGGAATAAATGAGTTTTCAGTGACCTCACTTGTTAAAACAACTCGCGATAAAAAAAAATAGTTAATCTTAGTCGGAAAAATACAGAAGGTAGAATTTTAGTGTGGCCTGGTTCAAGTAATTAATAAAAACACTTAAACACCTCATACATTAATCAAGAATTGCATGTGCACGGTCCCACAAGAATAATAAATCACGTTTCAGGGAGCAAAGGAAATTGCCGTCGTAAAATAATGGGTTTGAAATTTCAGTTTCGCGATTACAACAAAATCGATTTTTACTTCGAATTTAACATTAATTCATAACATTAAAATAATGGGCGTAATTAAAAGCCTAAAAACGTATTTGGAGGACCTCATCCGAGAATCAACTCGAGGTTCATTAATTAATCATTAATAACGTTAAGGCAACTGTGTTTAGTTTCCAATTAGTAAATACCTTGTTTTCGTTAATTATTTACGCCTTCTATAAAACACTGTTTAGCGATGTTTTCTCCTCCATTCTCGACCTTTACAGCTATTTTTGGGGAATTCAAAACAAGCTTGGCTTCTAACGAATTAATTAAAATTTTGCTTGAAGCAATAAAAAAGGTTTTTAACTGAGCAGCCACAGAAAACTGTGGACGGGAATTGCCTAATTAGTTTCGTAAAGAAAGGTAGAAAGAATGTTAGTATTTCGAGTTTGAGTGGGTAAATTTACGTTGTTGTATTTAAATATAAAACTCTAGCTTTGGTACTGTAAATCGAATCAAAATCAAAAGCTGAATCCTTGTTCCATAAATTTGAATATCTGCTATGAAAATATCTAAATCTCGAACTTATGTTGTTCATGTCATGTAGAATTTTATTTTTATGTAGTTGCTATGGTGACGCACTTCTGACATTGTCTAATGTTTTAATTGCAATCATTTCCGCTAAATCGACGCCAAAACCTATCAAATTTATGGTAGTAATATACGACAACTGTTTATACTGAAAGTGAAAATAGAATTCTACTCAACGAAATACCAAGTTGACTGACGATTGTGGAAATTCTGTGGTCTTCGAAAATAAAATTCTAAACGACGTGATCCAAGCACTGGTCTCAAATTTTTTAATACCGAATCTGGATTTGAATCCGGAATTGATAATTTATAGAATTGAGATACTACGGCGTTTAGCAGAAAAATAATGAGATTGATTTTCTTTTAACCATTAATTTTATTCAATCAAGGGTATTTCCTTCAAAGTAATTCCCCTGGACAGCTACTCATACGCCGATGGAAGAGTTTTTTCCATTGTTTGTAGCAGTCCTGGGCGACCTTTGCTGGAATGCCTTTCGACTCCTTGGTTACGCTCTTCTGGATATTATCCAAAGTATCAAAATGGCGCCCTTTCAAATGGATTTTCAGCCGAGGGAATAAAAAGAACTCACAGTGACTGAGATCCGGGGAATAGGGGGGCTGGGAACCACAGTAATGTTCTTTTTGTGCTAAAAATTCGTTAATGGAAACCGCCGAGTGACATACGTTCCATGTCGTGGTGCAGCATCCAAGTATGTGTAATGCCTGGTCGCACACGTTCCACCCTCTTCCTGCGCCTTTCAAGGACTTTCTGATAAAAAGTTTGATTGATAGTTTGTCAGTCGATGGTCTGACATCACAAGAGTCCTCACTTTTTCTACATTGTCGTCTGTTTTTAAGGTTGAATGTCTTCCCGCACAAAGTTAGTCTTCCACTTCTTCTCGGCCCTCTAACAAGGCCTTGTACCATCTGAACACTTGCGCCCTAGCTAGGGACTGTTCTTCATAAGCCCTTTGTAACTTTTCATCAGTCTCAATAGCGGATTCGCCAAGCGCTACACAAAATTTGATAGCAGAACGTTGTTCAAATTTTTGCCGGTTCATATTCAGACGCTCTCAACAATCACGTAGCACCTGTAACAAGTTCAAACTTGTACTGAGTCTACGGCAGGGGTTATTCTAACTGCCGTGTGAAGGGGGAGGCAGCAGCGTTATCGGTTCGCGCACAGTGTTGCCAATCTCATTATTTTTCTGTCAAACCTAGTATGTTTCAGTTTCGTAATTTCGTCAAATAGTCGCGTCAATCAAAGTATCCTTTTGACGGCTCCATTTGCAACTCTAGGTGGTAAGCTGCAGCTGCCGTAACTTTAAACTATTTCGTTAGTTCTTCAAACAATAGCTGTAAAGCACACTTAGCAGTTGTTGCTACCAACCTGTGGTCCATATGCAAAATCACCACGAATGTACTCTGCATTCTTTACTTTATATTTATTTACAGACACGTATCTACTTGGCTACACTTGCTACCATGATCCAGTAAAAAGCTTTCGAAGAGCTTGTACCAACATCTTGGTACGAAGATTTTAGGCCATGTTTTTTGGGAGATTCCCTTTTAATTTGCAGAGCCTATTTGTACCGTCGCGTCGTTGTATCATCTTGGTTATTCCACATAAATAATTTCCAAAATTCTCCGTACAAGAAGCTCATAAGCATATCAAATTGTGAAAGATACATCCTTCTACCTGCAAGAACACTGAGAATGGATCGAATAGTTGTCATTGTTGCTGCCAGGCTAACAGTTTGACTGTAATTAATGTCCTCTCCCTGACTGAACCCTTGAGTAATTAGTCTTTTGTTGAACTTGTTAATGCTAATGGAAAACCCCATACACATGGCATCTCTTGGTACCCTTTAGTAAATCTTTAATGTCACAAGTCTGATTTCTTTTCACTCAGCTCGTTTCTTTATCCATGCCTTTTTTCCACTCAACACTGTTCTTATGCTTAAGCGTTTCTTTTTACATTTTAGGAGTCTCTCTGTCGTGACAATAAAATTTTTTTTTGCCATTTTGTAACCACGCAATCACTAATAATTTTTGGCTTCTTTAAAGTTGAGCGAGTTCTCAATTTGAAACTCGATTTTGTTTGATGAGACTTCTGGATATCACCATGCTCTCTTACACCACCATCTTCTTCTGCTATAGTTTCTGCGTCGCTTCTTTTATACTACTTTCAGCTTCATGTTAATCTTGCTCTTATGTTTCTGTATCCCGCAATATTAGTCTAAGGTGTTCGATACAAATTCCATGTTTTTCTTTTCTATCTATTCAAATGCTGCAGCGGTCATCGTAATAGTATTCTCTGGGATACACTTTTACTGCTTTCTTGTCCACCTTTCTTGGCTTTTGACTTGAAACATGTGTGATTGAGCCAACATTCCTAGAATGCTTTTGTTTTAGGTTTTTTACGTATCCACATCTCGTAAGGATTCATTACATCTTCAGATGACTTTCTCGTAAGGATTCATAGCATCTTCAGATGACTTTCCTGTTTTGTTCGAAATTTAAATAGCGCCATTAGCTAACTCAGCTCTATTTTTTTCCGGATAATTGGTTTCAGAGTTTGAATACTTCAGTGTCCCAGCTATCTCAAATATGGTTATGTTACCCAGCTCGCAGATACCGTTTTACTTGGCTATTGTTGTATAGTTCCATATGCATGCATTTTATCATTGTCAAACTCTCCACTGTTGTCACTTAGAATCTTCTTTACCAAATGCTCTAACGCCTTAGTATTATGTATGACAAAGCATAACAGCTTCACTATCTTCTGATTTCTTCTCAATGAAGTAGCCACAGCGAAACTTTGTGTAATTATCGTTGAACACAACAAGATAAAGTTTCTTCTGAAATGATTTCTCAAAAGGTCCGCACATGGCTGTTAACATCAGTTCCTCGGGTGTCGTTGATTTTTCTCTTGTGCCAAATGCTAAACGATGTGCTTTGCCGCAAATGCAAGGTTTGTAAAATGCTTTGTCTCCTTTATGGTCAATATCAGTTGTTCTTTGGTTTTGCTTTGGTATTACGCTTGCCATGATGACCGCCATTTTGCATGATAAAACTGATTGGAACTCTCCTCAACAGCAACATTTACCCCAACGCTATGCTCAGGTTTGACGATAGTTTTGTAGATAGTTTCATCAACCTCGCGAGTTCCACCAACTTTGCGAGTTCCATACACTCTTACTTCAATTTCTTGCGAACAAGAAATAGCTGTTAACTTACTTTTTTTTTAAATCTTGAGTAACCAAATTAGAAACAAAATTCGTATGCGGTTGATAATGGATAATTTTCCAACTACAGTCCAGCATCCCTGATATTGTGTGGATGTTCAAACGCTCTAAAATTAACAAAACAGTGGAACCAGTGTTTTGTTGGACTGCTATTGATTCTCTAATTATCTACATCAACTACTTAGATTGGAACAACCATCACTGCAGATAGTTAACAGTACCATGTTGATAATAACCGTCTTGTGTTAACCTTTATTTATTTCTGCATTTTGGCCAGTCCTCCGTCAGTTTTTATCCAGTAATCTTTTGTCATGCAGCCTTTACTTTTAAACTGCTTTTTGGGGCATTTACTTTAGTTTTACCCTAGCACTTCTAATCGTACTTTTTCGTCATTTGTATTTCTTGTAAAGTTTTTTCCTATTACTGTTAACTCGTCGAGTGTTTTCTCTTTGTCAATTTATTGACAAAATGTGCAGGATTCTATAGACTAATATTGAATCAGACAAAGCAGACTCACTTTTAGCTTCAAGTTCGTTATTTAATTCATTCCACAAACCGCTTATTATTGCAGTGTGTGTTTAAACGGTTTTTATTTTTCACTAACTGCACAATCAAGATTGAATACAGTCTCGTCTGAATAAATCGAAATTTGAAATTTGGATCTCTTTATTTTTAAAACATATAATATTATAATAATATGTTCGCAGCGTTGAAAGGCCTTTAGGTTCCTACTTAACAATCTTTTTCCACTCCTTCTTATCCATAGCCTTTCTCCACCAATCTTTTATACTCTTTTCATCTAAGTCCTCTAAGTCAGCTGATTTTCAACTTCTTTCGGGGTGACCTACTCTCCTCATACCCACCATCTCGCTTCATCATAAGTCTTGGCACACTTACCTCATCAAGCTTTTGCCTTTGTAGATAACCCAGCAACCTTATTTCCTAGGCCTTTCTGATTTGCGTTATGTTCAGTTGGTTGCATACAGACATCAGTTCTAAATTTGTTCTTCTTTCCCACTGGTTCTTTTAAAACAAAACCTTAAAAAATTCAATAAATACTCATTTTCTTAATTTCATATTAATTTGCTGTCCGATATATACCTTCTTGCAATAAAAGAAGGCATTTTCTTTGCAGCAGTAAATTTGACAAATCACAGAATTTTACTTTTAAGTAAATTCAATAATGGTGTTTATCCCTAAGTCAAACTTGAAAGGTACTGGCTGTATCGAAATCGAGTGCTGTAATTTCGAATTTGATGTCATAACTGTTAGGAATAGTAAGCTGTCCCGTACATAAATCTAGAATTGAAACCTAAGGCTCGAATTTTATAGACTCAAAATTCGAATTTTAAGCGTTTTCTAAGTACAAAAATTGTTTTTCAAATATATGCTTTTAAGTTTAACTCCTGCTGCGAAAACCAAAATTATTTCAAAGTAATTTCTCAAGGCTCCTCAAGATTGATGACTTGATTTGTTTTATTTTACAACTGTTTCCTTCCATTAATCAAACATTTTTACGTGAACATTAGGGTGGCCCTTAATTATGGTTGAAACAAATTTTGACCGGGTCACCCCTCCAATCGATTCTAAAAAAATAAAAAGGAATTTTAAGATTTACCAGACCTCTAAATTCCATCGTTAAGGGGTGCCCCAAGGAGCTTGCATTTTCCCATTTAAATAACATAGGTTTTCAGTACACTTCTGGTTTTTATTTTTTTACAAAAGTATGTGTGCCTGAAAAAATCCGGCGAGTGCTGCGATTCATTGCTCACTGAGGCCCCTTTCACGGAACAAATCATGGGAGCCAGGTGTCATATCTTAACAACTCGTTGCAACCTCGTTGCAACCGAGAAAAACGACAATATTTTAAAATTACCCCTTTCTTCACCCCCCATTTATTTGCTTAAGATATGACACTTGGCTCCCATAATTTTTCCATGAAAGGGACACCAGTGAGCAATGAATCGCAGCACTCGTCGGATTTTTTCAGGTACACGTACTTTTGTAAAAAAATAAAAACCAGAAGTGTGCTGAAAACCTATGTTATTTAAATGGGAAAAAGCAGGCTCCTTGGGGCACCCCTTAACGACGGAATTGAGAGGTCTGGTAAATCTTAAAATTACTTTTTATCTTTTTAGAATCGATTTGGGGGGTGACCCGGTCAAAATTTGTTTCAACCATAATTAAGGGCCACCCTAGTGAACATTAATATTCAAGACTTTTGAAACACAAATATTTATGCTGAAGGAAACTGCATGACTAAAATTTCCTGCGAAATTCGTTCAAAACCGAATAAAGACGTTAGTAAGCTTCTGGTTAATCTAATGTGTCGCCTTTATCTTCTGACAAAGTTTCGCACAGAATTTCTGATGAGGCATTTAGTTATCATTTATTAAATTCACAGGCACGACGAGCAAACATTATTGTTGAAAAACAAACTGGTTTTTGTTAGTCTTAAAACATATTAAGGAAAGTAGGCTGAAGCAAAAATTAAAAAATGTTTTGCTATGTATCAAGGTAACTAATTACATTTGTTTTTAGCTCAAAGTTCTTGTTATTAGGTACCTTCAATTTTTTTTATCTAAAAATATTAACATAATTCGACCTGTATTTATCGGGATAGAACTTGGAAGAAGCAAAAAGCCGAGAATTATCTATTTCTTTTAATGGTTTATTCATTAACGTCTTCTGTACCCTTTGTTGACTTACGGCACAATCGCTTTGATGCCGAAAAAAAGATAAGGAAATCCAACAAGAATTACAAAGTTTCTGAAGTTACAAACGAAAAAATTACTTATTAAGCTTCCCTTTTGTTTTTCCTTGACTTACATAGCATATTTTCATGTCCAATGCAAATTTTACCGAGCAATTTGTCAAGTTTAGTCCAATTTGCAATTTTTAATTCAGACTTTATTAAAATTCCAAAAAAAGCATACTGGTTTCTGTTAACTTGTAATATGTAAATTTGCACCATAAAGAATATGGAAATAATTTACGGTTGCGTACTTATTACGGAAGTACAATTTACTTTTCTGTTTACACAGAAAGAAATTTATGTTCATTTAAAAAGTTTTACGGCGGAATTAATTTCTTCCTGAAAATTAACGACGTGCTAATTTATTACAGTGAAATGAGATAAAACTCTGAAAAATAAATGCTAAAAATATCGGCAGACTTTTATATATTTTTTATTGGTTGCTTGCCTTAAAAATCCAAACGCATGTCTTAGCCCATACCACATGTTTGTGATACAGCCGTAAGGGGAACTAATGAATGTCGCAGATCGGCACTTTGGTTCTTAATTATTTTTATTGCCTGGGTAGGCCACCCACCGAGCATCTGACGCGGGTTTAATCCCGAGACAGTCCACTCTGTAGTCGTATGCCTTAACCACTCAACCACTCCGACAATGCACCATACACGTAAGATTATCCAAATTACACAAGTTGGAAATTCTGTAGCGCCACCACATTTTACGTATACAGATTGTCCGAAAACCAGTCTAAACATACAAAAATTAATGAGAGCAACAAGGAATACATAAAAAATATGGGTAGCACAACAAAGATAGAATGTAATCATGGCTATAGCCCAAGCAACAGGGAGATAAAACAGGCCTTACCTGGAAAAAATTCAAGGAGTTTTGAAAAGTGGCAGTTTTACTAAGTTTAGTAACCCGATCAACATACTAGATTTGCGACCTTGGCGGGCGTCGGCTGGCTCCGCCATATTGGAAAATGGCGATCAAAATCCAGTTATTTGAGAATATCTCCCTTCCAAGGCGTCCTACGCAGAAAATACCTATTGCACAAATTGTAGAGGAGTAAATTCTCTACAATATTTGTCTGAAACATTTGGCTGTACTTTTGGCTGTACGGCAACTGGACAAAGTTTCCATTACCTGGGTGGAATGGTTTCATGGAGCAAGCTACGATTCGCGAGCATTTTTCAAGATTACAGGTGTTATGTCTTCCATTCATCGACGCTCCACCTACTGACTATAATACCATTCTCACTGCTCTTCTCTCCGCATCAAAGAAATGTAAATGTTTAAATCAGCGTATCTGTTTCGTAACGTTCGAGCAACCGCTGTATATTAAGAGGATTTGAGGAATGTTATCTTGCGACTTGGAGGCTTTCACTTGTTGGTGTCGTTTGGGGAAGTATAGGCTACACAACAAGCGGACTAAAGGACCTTTGGTATTAATAACAACAATAAAAATAGGAATTTTTTTAAGGGTAGTTTCGAGATATATCAGTATCTGAATGGTTTTTCGATGCTTTTTTTGTTCTGGTGTTTCTTAAAATACCTCCATCGAGAGTTACGCCTTTTCACAAATAGGGTAAAAATTTGATTTTTTAACTTTTAATTCAAATTTGGACAAATAGAGAAAAGTGAACATCAGTAGGCGTTTTATAGTAACAGGAAAGCTCCTAAAGATTTTCATTCGCCTATATTCTTAATACTTATTTATTAGAACTTTTATATTTAAAAATACGCGTCTGAAAGGCTGATTTATTTAGAAAAATTTCTGTTCCTTATATTTTTTCTATGAAACTAACAATTTTTGAGGAAAAAAATAAAAAAAGTGGACTTTCAATGAAGGAATTCGACCTTTCAAAACTGAACAGAAAAACAGTGGCATATCATTTTTCATATTCAACTGTACAAAAGCAACTTACACGCGCCCCACTATCGAGCTGTGAACACAAAATCAACCCTTGGCGTTACATTTACGCACAGCAAATTTAAAATTAATATTCCAATGGGTTTTTGGAATTTACTAAATTTACGATTTTCTTAAACATCATCAGTGGTATTTGGAAAACGAAGGACTTAGGGACCCATATTAGTAGAAACTTCTTGTTTTAACATAAAATAAGGAACATGCCGTGAAATTGTTCCAGAGTCTTAGGAAGAAACCCCCTGTATAAATAATAAATTTATCAAAGAAATCTAAATTTCAGAAAGCAATAAAAAATGATTACATTCTGTAATGTGTCGATCTTTATAGATTGATCATCTTTGAAAAGATCATTTTGGCTCAAACTATGCTAGAGTAATAAATTACAGCTACAATCACATAAACAAAATAGCAAGTAATGCAATAAATCATTAAATTATTCCTAAAGCTATGTAATCTGGATAAAACGCAGGTATTTTTCATTTCCTCGCGGTGTTTCATCAACTTCTCGGGCGTCACTGCTACTCGGGCGTCAATCCTTTTCGGGCGTCATTTTATATTTAGCCACTTAGGCTTTTTATCTGTGCAACATTGAACTAGAACTTTGTTTATATGTATAAAAAGGCAATTATCTACTATTCAGTCGTAGAAAAAGTTAATTAGTTCACGATGAAGTCGTTTGTTGAACCTCAAGGAAGTGGTAGAAACCACCAACTACCCCAGATTATTGCCATTCTCGCTGGTAAGTTTTGTATTTTCTGTAAGTATTGAAAGCATAGTTTTTTTCTTGAGAAAAATGCAATTAAGAAAAGAACCCTGCATGTAGGATAAAGGGATGGAACGAATAATTTTTATCTTCGTCATCTTGTAACTGATAATCAGCAACTTTTTTTTTATTTCTGTTATACTAAGTTTAGTATTTTATTTTAATTCCCAAGTACATTTTAACTTTATAAAGCCTTTTGTATAAAGTAAAATACGAATATAAGCCTTTTTCAGAACATAAAAAAAATTTCTTTGTGTTGTTTCTCGTGTTCTTCTTTTCTTGCGTTTATTAATATCAAGCCGTTCTTTGTGGATGGTTCGCTGTTGTTTGATATTATTCAAATAAAAATGCCAGGTGTGATAGTTTACGTAAAAGTTATATCAGCTAAATTAGTAATCATTTAGGAAAGTTTTCAATAGATTTTGTTTTTTGTTTTGTGTAAATTCACGGTAGTACTTTTGTTTTCTTCATGTTCATGTTCTTCGTTTTTCTGTCACTTTCGATATATTGTTTGCTGTCTTTTCGTTTCCTTATTCTCTTCATTCTTTTTTTTTTCCTTTTTCTCTTCCTCCTCGTTCATTTTCCTTTCCTTCTTGCCTTCTTCCTACCTCCCCTTCTTCTCCTCCTTGCTTCTTCTCTTGGTACACCTTATTTTTCTTCTCCCTTTTGTTTTTCTTCGTCTTATTATTCTTTTATGGGCACTTTTATGCTAGTTTTGTTTTTCAAAAAGCTTTTGTTGGAAGTTCTGCCTCGCTCTCTTCATCGCTTGTTTTATTCTATTCTAATACACTTCCAATTTCAGCATTCCTTATTTTGTTCTTATTTGACATCCCATTGCAATATTTCATTTTACTAACCCATAATTGCCTTTTGAATCTTAGAATTCCCCAATTCTTGCTTAGAGTTGATAGAAATGTTGTGCTACACGCTTCGATTTTATTTCTTTTAACATTTCTTGAAGAATAGATGATCGAATATACATACGAGAGCGATTCAAATTTGACCTGCATTTTATTTTTTTCTAAACATAATTGAAGAGATACTGCAAAGCGGTTTTATATTCATCGAAGTAGGCATGTTAGCTAACGCCATAAACAACTGCAACTTGATTGTGTCAATACTGTCAGTTGTATTAACAATGTCGTGCAGCAATGTGTCAAATTCTGTTGCACAACGTGTAATTATTAAATTTCTTTTCAATGAAGGTGTAAAAGCGACTGATATTCATCAGAGACTTCATAAACAGTTTGAAGAGTGTTTATCACTCAGAACAGTCTTTCAGTGGTGTAAATCCTTCCAGGATGGTCGTGAACGCTTGTCGAACTGCCCGTCCAGCGTCTGCTGTGAATCTTGGGAACATTCAAAAAGTTGACCAGCTGATCCGGAGCAATAGGCAAATATCTGTGAAGGAAATTGCTGGGATTGTAAACACTAGTGTTGGTAGTGTTCACACTATTGTCCACAACAAGCTTAAATTTAGTAAAGTTAGCGCCAGGTGGGTTCCAAAACAACTTTCCGCGGAACAACAGCAGAAACGACTTCAGGTTTGCAGAGAACTCCGGCTTCGCTACGAGTATGAAGGCGATGACTTTTTGTCACGTATCATAACAACCGATGAGACCTGGGTACACCATTATATCCCAGAAAGCAAGAATGTTAGCATGGAATGGCGTCACTCAAGCTCACCTCCGCCCAAAAAAAATTCAAAACACAACCCTCGGCTGGCAAAGTGATGGCGACTGTATTCTGGGACGCTATTGGACCAATTTACGTCGATTTTCCCGAAGAAAGAAAAACGATTAAGTCAGCTTATTACAGTGAGCTTCTTGGAAAGGTTAAGCTGGCCAGACGAACAAAAAGACGAGGTCTCTTAAGTAAGGGCGTTATTCTCCTGCACGATAACGCTCGCCCACATACAGCCCAACTAACGAACAATACATTGGCTAAATTGGGCTGGGAAGTACTGACCCACCCCCCATATAGTCCGGACTTGGCCCCAAGTGACTAGTATCTCTTTGGGCCACTCAAAAAGTTCTTGGGAGGCAAGCGATTTGCCTCTAATGAGGAAGTGAAGGATGCGGTGCAAAATTGGCTACGTCGTCAGCCAAAAGAATTTTTTGCGACGGGAATACAGAAGCTACCGGGGCGGTGGGACAAGTGTATATTAAAAGGGGGTTGTTACTTAGAAAAATAATGTATATATAATATTAATTTGTAGTTTGTATCGACCAGAAAAAAATAAAATGCAGGTCAAATTTGAATCGCCCTCGTATATTATATTCTTATTCTTCTTCTCACTCTTCTATAACTCATACTCATCCACTCCTGGACATACGTCTTTTCTTTTCTTCTTTAATTCTGAACGAACTCTGACAATATGTTACCAATCTTTACCTTCATTTCTCTGACATCGTTTATCCATCTTTCTGGGGGACTACCGGTCTTCGGAACATTATCTTCAATGTCCAATGTCTAGCAATGTGTCCAACCCAGTTCTACCTTTGTTATGCTATTTTCTCTATCATATCTATTAGATTCGTTCTTCTACGTATGTCATTTGAAACAAGATTGCTAAGGCTAATTCCCAAGATTCTTCTCTCTATATCTCTTCGCATAACTCTAAATGTGTTGACAGACTTAATAGTTAGTGTCATGATTTCTAAGCCATATGACACTACCTAGAGAAGAAGCTGGTGAATACCGTTTTCTTGAGGTTAATTGGATTTTCTTTATTCATCAAGGCAAGCTTCAGTTTATAAACACCACACATGTTCAACCAATTTTTCTTGTTACTTCAACTGTTTTGTTTTCTTTTTCTAGTTTTCTGGAATTTCCTAAGTATGCATATTCCTTTGCCCATTCAATAAGTGTACCTACTTTATATCAGTATTTCGGGTTCTTCCTTTTTCTGCAATTTAGTTTTTTTTTTAATTTATTCGAGCCCTACTTCTTACGATGCTGCATTTAGTTCTTGAATCATGTTGGCATGCATATATTATGTGTTTGCTTAGTAAAAGAATGTCATCTACAAATCACAAGTTATTCATGTTATGTCCAACATTCTCCCAACTCAACTTTTTAAATACTTTTCTAACCCTAGGATGAACAGTTTTGGGGAGATGGGGTCCCCTTGTCTCACTCCTCTGTTAATAGCTATGTTGTCAGTAGGTACATGCATCGTCATCAATGCTCCATTGTATGTCTTTCAGGGGGGTTGAATATCGCAAGTCTATTCTGGCATTATCGAGTGTCCTCAAGAATTCCCGTTTTTCAATAGAATCGAAAGCTTTGTGATAATCTATAAGAGGGACAGTTGGTTGTTTTCTCTATGAGTGTTTGTATTGCTTGTATGTACTCGATTGTGCCAAACCCTTTCCTGAACCCCTCCTAATCTTTGGGTTGGCAGAGGCCAAAGTTTACTGCAAGTATATTATTTATTATCCTTAGAAATAACTTGTACAAGTGTGAGAGTAAACTGATGGGCCTATATTTAGTTCTCCAGATTTGAGTGATCGCCTTTCTTGAATAACTTATTAGGACTATCTCCGCATTTTTCGAATGAGTTTGTATTCTTCCTACATTTAGGTGTTTATTAAAGAGTGATTTAAGTGCTGTTATCAGGCTAGCGCATTTAGTCTTCAACATTTCCGAGGTAATCTCATCCTCTACAGGGGCTTTATTGTTCTTCGTTTATGTGAGGGCTAGGAGTATTTTACTTTTGGGTGTTACGACATATCTTCTGATTCAATAGTTTTGATAAAATTTCATGATGTGTGTCTGCCTGGTACGCTCGAATTGTTTAGTTCGCTGTATATAATTATTTGGATTACTCAAGCAGTGGGTGCATTTTTCCAACTTTATTTCCGCCACCGATGAAAACTATGTTGTATTCCATGATTTGGAGTGTACATGTGTAAATCTTCTCTTCCTTTGCATAAGGTTAACCACTTGCCTATTCCTGAATTTCTACCTATCTAAAACACGCTCGTACAACTCTCATGACACCACTTTAAATTTCAACCAAACGTACACAAAGAAGATGATTTGGCTTGTTGTTAATTAATGTGTTCTAAGGTGTGCCTCTCAATTCACCTATCCCTACCCAGATATTTTATTTGCCCAAATCTCAATTGTACTCAGTCCTTTTTTCTGTTTAGGCTTCTTCATATTTTAATCAGAAATGTCTGCCTGCATACATCAATTATTGTAACTAGTTTTTTATTTTGTAGTGGGCACCAAGCACAAATCTGGTTTTAAAACCAATGTTATGATTTTGGTCTCAATTACTGATTTGTGTTCTAGATTTTTCCAATATTCATCTAAAGTACTTAAACGGTCAATACTGAAGCGTATCATGTTGCTGTTAAGCTTTAGTTATTCTGAATATAGATGTGTGTGTATTAGGTACCAATCTTAGTTTGAATACAATATATAATTTGTCATTTTCTGTTGGTTGATGTTTCTCCCAAATAATTATTTGTGTAGTTATAAACAACATAATTTTATGTTATGTATGAACTATCTTTTGTCATAATTAAATAGATTCATGCATTTAGATTATTCCGTTCAGTTCATTAGACTTTCACCCATCACTTGTTAATGTTTTGTTTTTTATAATTCAATTATAATTTGGATCTGCTTTACATCATTTTCATATTTCTTCTTAGTATATTTATTACATCTTCAACATTTGTAGTCTCATAAAGTATTGGTCCGATATTGCCCCTTCTATTGCGAACTCTTAAAAATTAATATAACGTTTTTCCTTTTATTAGCACTAACATTTACTTTCATGCCTATTAACTGCGTGTCTTCCCAAACTATTTAATGTCGATCGTTAGACTCTTATGTTACCCATTTCCTTCATTTTTGTTATTTAATTTGATATTTATTATTTTGACATTTATTGAGTTACTATAAGTTTACGTTCCACATACTACTAAACTACTCTAAAGCGAAGTTCACCTCTTGTCTTAGGTTCCTTAGGAGCTGTTTCTGAAGGATTACTATTTTCTTGGACTTCCCCGGCCATTCCAGAACTTATTCAAACAACCAACATCACCCTAGAAGGAGCCTCTTATTTTACCGTAATCTCCCCTATAGCTATGGCCATTACCGCACCCATTTTTCCATTTATCATGGACACCATAGGAAGAAAAAATGCCGTACTATTGATAGCAGTTCCTCAGCTTATAGCGTGGATCATAACCGGATATGCCAATAGCATATGGATGTTTTATTTAGCGCGATTCTGGTCTGGTGTCGTTGATTCTGCACTCTTCGCCGCTTATCCTATTTACGTGGGTGAAATAGCAGAACCAACAGTGCGTGGATCTTGGGGAAATGTCGTAGCTTCCGGTACATATTTTGGCATATTTCTTATTAACGTAATTGGTGCTTTTAACGACATAAAAACAACTGCTTTTATATGTGGATGCATCTCTGCTTTACACATCGTCTTATTTATGTTCATGCCGGAATCACCTTATTATTTACTTATGAAAAATAGAGAAGAGGAAGCTAAACAATCGTTGAGGATATTAAGATGGCGACGAGATGTAGAAGGAGAATTAGATTCTCTTAAAAGAGATGTGCAGCGCCAAATGTCCGAAAAAGGATCGATGAGGGAGTTGTTTACAATCAATAGCAATCGAAAAGCTCTCTTCTTGTGTATGGGGATGCGCTTTGCTCAACAGTTCAGTGGACTTCCCGCTTTTGAACTTCACACTCAGTACATGTTTCTTCAAGCTGGGGGTAACGTAGGAGAAAAAGAAGCCGCTATGATTTTTTCTGGGACTCTATTTCTTACCGTAGTTTTATCCGCATTCCTGGTAGAGAAATTTGGCAGGAGAACGCTTATGATAGCCTCTTCCTTGGGTTGTTCTGTCGTTCTAACAATCGAAACCCTGTATTTTATTATTATACAGTTTACAAATTTGGATTTAACTGGCTTCCACTTACGGGAATGTTAATGTATATCATATTATTATCCATTCGTTTGGGAATTCTTCCAACGTTAATGATAGGCGAATTATTCACTGCAAGTATTAAAGCTAAAGCAAGTGGCATTATGAACATAGGCTTAGCTGGTTGCATAGTTTCGTTTCCTAAATTATTTCAAACTTTAACTGATAGCTTCGGCATATTTTCCCCATTTTGCTTTTTCACGCTGTGCTGCTACGCCGGAACGCTGTTTTCGTATTTCTACGTGGTGGAAACCAAAGGAAAAACTTTGGAAGAAATTCAACAGATACTTAAAGGGGATTCTTGTAAAAACTATAAGAAAAACCGAATAGAATGTTAGTAAGATCTTGTAAAAGCCATTGATTGAACTCACGTTTTTAGTAAAACTGTATAATTTAGGACTGTTTTATTATAATAAGATGAAATTGATATTTAACTCAAGGATTCAGATTGTTTGTGTAAAAGTTTTTAGATAATCATGAGCTTCTGTATTATTTTATAGTACTGTTATGTGTTATGTAGTCACCTATAATTACACTAATTACAGTTCCAATTATTTTATTTTGTTTTATAAATTACAATACATTTTGATCTCTACAGTTTTATTATAATTTGTTTTCTTATCCAACTCTGCATGCCCATTCTTCGTTGTCATTACCCTTCTCTTCCCTAATGAAAACCTAGGTTTATTTCTAATTGCTAAAATTCACCAGTTGCTTTGAGTAAATTACGAGAACATACAGTTTTAGTAAAACATACTATATTATTAAATATACATTTGTTCCTAAATTACAAACTCATGCCACCTGTTGCATGGGAAGCATTCACTTGAATTTGATATTTATACAAATGCTATATTTAGATATCTTATGGTTATATACTATATTTATTTCTGTTTCCTTCCTTACACCGAATTAGATATGATTGCTTTTCGTTTCTGTTATGTACAAATTTACATTTATTGAGTACTTTTTTTACTGCAACGGTGTTAAGAAGGCTTTGATTCACATGGTTATTTTTACGTTAAAAATCCGTATTATTAAAAAATTGAGAGTTCTGATTGTGGTAGTATGCAAATAAATGTTGTTATACCCACATGAAAAGTCACATACCTGACAACTGCAGGTTCTGAATCTCTATTGAAGATCTAGAATCCAGACTTTATATTTGAATCTTGATATGTTATTGACTTCTTAGTTCACAGATTATTTTTAGATGGATAAGAGAGAACTAACCCCCTTTTGATTTAATTTATCAACTGACGTTTAAAGCAGATCCAAAGTATTTTCTGATTTCTACACGTTTATAACAGGTTAAATTGTGTGCAACTAACCTAACTCTCAATAAAACATGCTGTAATACCGAAGATCAAACTATAAAAAGTGCGACTGTTTATTAAATTTGTTAAGAACCTAACCAGAAGGTTGGGGATAAAATTAGACCTTTGGGGATCTCACATTACACATTGCGTTAAAAAATATTTTTATTCGACCACCAAGGTCTTTGAGAAAATTTGTAAGTAAATATATACGAAACATAGTAAGAAGCTTAAGACTTTGAAGCGATTACAAGTATTCGAAATTAAAGAGTTCTAACTGTAATTTAAAATTTATTGGACAAACAGAACGTAATTTCGGCAATGTATTCAGAAAATGGCTTACTTCTGACCCAACAAAGTTAAAAAATCTGGTGTAGTCAAACATGTTTGTGAAACAGGACGTAGTATTAAATACTGTTACTTAAAAGTTGTAAAGGTATTGTCTATACTAAAGCAATTTTTTTTTATCTGCTTTTAGAATAAAAATCTATGAATACCCAACGACAAGCCCGTCTGGGTATTGATAATATATAGGGTGTTAAAAATAAGGGTAACATACTTTGAGGGTTGGTATACTATAACACAAAAAAGGTGAATAAGTCTCAATACACTTGGGTCAGCAAACGACTCGTTTTAAAGATATTATTAATCTTTTGTTCGACACTTTTGGAAATTGTTTTATTAAAATGACAACAAATAAAATGGCATTACTGGAATAATGGTGTGCCTTATTACAGAAAGTGTTGAAAAGGTCTGACATCCTGTTCACAAGACCAATATTAACCCTACCGAAAAAAATGTAGCATGTTGAGATCAGAATATCTCTGAAGCCATACCACCGGCCTTTTTTGGCATTGTTTGCTACGGTTTTCCGAAACTACTATTAAGAAATCTGCTGAGCATGAACTATAATCAATGTTTGATGTTCAGTCCTATATACGTCTTCCACTAGTAGAGATATTGGGCCGTATTCTGATCTTATGTTTAAAGTTGCCTCTAACTAAAGTCGTGTTTAGCGTAAACATAAAACGATCTAGCTTTATATAATTTTATATGTGTATAACAGAGATACGCGATGTTTCCATGGTAATTAAACATGGCATTAAATTTAAATATGAAATCAGAATACCGTCAAATGTGTTTCTAAAATTTAAATATCTTTAACCATTTCGTAGGCAGAACAAAGCAACAGGCCCAAGTAGCCTACTGCCTAAATTGCTTAGCCACACATTTCAGCTAAAGTGAACACTTCATACCTGCATAAATACAAAATTGCTACTATTCAAAACGAGTCGTTGCCGATGTATTCAGACTTGTCCACTTCTTTTGGATCATAATAAATACATAGAAGTGTGCTACCCTTAATTTTTAACAACCTGCATAAGTGAGTAGTATCATACGTTTGTCATTTTCTTTAATAATTTGGTGTTCTCTTCTAATATTTTTTTAACCATAAAATTCTAACCTACAGAAGGCATTAATCATTAGTACCGTACAAAATAATACAGGAGGAAAACGCCCTTTGACATGTCCCATAACAATGATTTACATAAATATACAATTTTGCTAAATTCGGATAAATATAGATATACACTTCTATAATCTATAATAGGCATATTCAATAAATCCACATTAAATGACGTCAACATAAACTTAGAGACACAATTTATATTTAACACTCTTTAATCGATTTTTGCACAGTATTTATCTCCAGGCACGGATATTGTAGGATTCTGACAAACCCCCCTAAAAGCCATTAGATGTACGCATCAACTGCAAGAACAGGCGGGCTGTAGATGAAGGTATAGCCATCATCATCATTAGTCCTTGAAAGAATATTTAAAAAACTAAGCTGAGCGATCCAAAGTAACAATATAAACAGTGAAAGGCTGAATCATCTCATCTGATCAGCAAGACCATGTAGAGAACGACTTACAGACGATAGCGGCATCGACCTGGTTCGGAACGATTAAAAATCGAGAGAAATGGAAGTAGCTGAGGGAGACCTATGCTCAATTTTGGATGTTAAAGAAGAAGAAAAAAATTTGGTGTCTGTCCACTTCCCCAAAGCCCTTAACGCTGTCGACAAATGATGAATCATACAAGTAATGAGAATTGATAGCGCAAACTTATATAATAATTTACAATCACTGAGCAATACTTTACACCAGTATACAAACAGAATAGCTTTTCATAAAAAAAGAAGTCGGAAAGTGAATATCATAAGAAGCATATTGATTAACTCAAGATATGACATGATTATAATGCTACGAAGTCAAAAGAAGAGAATTTTACCAAATGTTTGAAAAACCAGAATGGAAAATGTGCAGTTGAGGTCAATATAATCATCGTATAGTTTACAGTACCCACAATACTGGCCCTAGGAAGCATCCCTGTGGAACGCTTGATGTGAATGAAAATAGAATTCCTTAGTGTCCTGAAAATTTACCTGTGGAATCTATCTATTCAGTACGACCTCAGGACTTAGTAGTATTTTTCTGGTATTTTTGTGTCAATCTTGTGCAGGTGAGGCTGCAAATTATAAAAACAATTAATTTAAGTCCCAATTCAAAAGAAAAACACTTGTTGTGCTACCAAATCTATGCCGATGCATATACTTTCCTATAAGGTCCTTTTTCATACTTTGTCTTCTAATTATATAATTAAAATAACTTGCCAAAAGGTTTCCTAGCCCCTTTTTTAAAGAGGGATACACCTAAATTAGATAACCCATTTTACCATTGAAAAACCTTTTAAAGTTTGCATAGAATCGATAGGCAGTGAAGGGTCTAAAATCTCCTTATTAAATATCATTCACTAACCTAACATTAGCTCCAATCATTTCGTGGCAAAAGATTTTTGTAGCTTTAGTAGATTAGACGTCTGCTTCATAAAAAGAACATTAGTTGCAAATTCTGTTGAAGTTGTTACATTACCTACTACAGATAACCAATGAAGTAAACAATCAACGCCGTAACACCAAAAATAGGTATTTACAGCACAATTTTGCTCTTACTCCATAGCAAAGCAGTTATGCGAGTATAAGTGATTTGACAGCAAATATTTATTTTAATTTCAATCTTTTAACTTGCATGAGTAGACAAAACAGGGGGTATTACACTCCAACGATGTAGTGCTCCCTTCGCTCTGGTTGCAACTGTCTTTTGCATTCAATAAAACTATACTTTCTGCACTTGTTATACAAATATTTTTTCCGACGACCACTATGTAAAACTAATCAATTCGCACAGTTTACTATTATTGAAAATAACAAATTTCTAATACGAAACTGTGATGAAATGAACGTGTGTAAAACTTTGCACACGCTAGACCACACAAAGCAGTCGGCAGGCGACGTCAAAAGTCGTCATTTGTTAAAAAATAAATAGTTAAAACGTCAAAGTGTTCCAAGTGTAGTGCTGGCTCCATTTTTTTAAATAAAAAATTGGTAAAATGGTCGTCGGAAAAGTATAGTGTAAAACACGTGCTGAAAGGATATTTCACACTCGTGTGATTAAGCCACTCGCCTGTGGCTCGTTGTTCAACTCTCACACTAGTGCGAAATATACACCTTTCAGCACTAGTTATACAATATACTATTTCCGACGACCACTATGTAAAATGACTCAATTCGCACGGTTTACTATTATTGAAAATAACAAATTTCGCATAGCAACGAAACTGTGATGAAATGACCATGTGTAAAACTTTGCACACGCTAGACCATACAAAGCAGTTGGCGGGCGACGTCAAAAGTCGTCAAAGTGTTGCAAGTGTGGTGCTGGTTCAATTTTTTTTAATGAAAAATTGGTAAAATGGTCGTCGGAAGAGTATAGTGTAAAACACGTGCTGAAAGGATACTTCAGCACTAGTTATAGCTGTTATACAATATATACTAATTATCGCTGTTCCTTTATAAAGGAGCAACAAACCATAGACTCTGCTTTCCAGAAACTACAGAATTGATTAAATATCAAAAATTATTTTAATATACCCTAACATTCATAAATAGGCGCAAAAAATCAAAATCGCCTTTTTACAGCCTCCTTGTTTATTTATTTCGACGTATTTTAACATTATATCATAAGCAAGAATTAAAATACCTTACAACTTTATCAATTAATTTTGATGAAGAACGAATTTTAGCTGAAACAAGTCTGCATTCGTACAAAATATAAAATTTTCCATTTTTAAAGAAGCGATAAGCTGCCTACATATTTCATAGAAATGGATAGCTACCTCTTCCGCAAGATACTCAATTGAATACACTAACTTAAGCATGCATAAAATGCAAAAAGGAAAAAGATTAAAAAGGTTTCTCCGGTATCTACACTTCTACACATACTTACTTACCAAGACATCTTTCTGTTCCGCTATTGAATATGCAAACTTTTTTAGCAGAAGCTTTATGTTCACAAAAAGAGAAAGACAGCAAATAAGCGTTTATAGAAAGAAATTTTCGTTGAAATGAAACATTATACTGGCTTCTCTTTGTAATTTTTTAAATACCTTAAACAGCTGTTTTATATTGTTTGTTCCTTTTTTTATAGCTATTAATATAACAAGAATATTATGCGATTTATAATAGTCGAGGACGTTGCTAGGTGACGAGGCGCAATCCGAGTCAACTACGCAACGTCCGAGTCGGTTTAAATCGCAAATATTCGAGTTATATTTCAAGCTTTATCGTATCATTGGCAACAATTCATATACACAAATAGTGTTTATTTATATTATGTAACTAACGAATTTTAAAGTTGGAAGTTGCTATGTTATTATGTTATGTATAATTATTAATAAAAGTTAACTATAAAGTTGTCTTTATAATCAATGATACGATAAAATATGTAAATTGAAAAAAAATGAGGCAATATTTCAGCAAGAGATTAAGTTAGTCAAGGAAGTCGTTTACTCATTTTTAAAACATAAACTAGCGGAGCTTTTAGCGCAAGTTTCAAGTAGAAAGTGAATTCTTAAACGAACGAATCATTATTTGTAGGCAATGGTTAAAACCACCACCTACTAAATTTTGCTCACAAACGTCATTATAAAGCCTACTGAGTTTTACAAAATACCATTTTGACTTTGTGTTCCACATGGCGCTCATTACCTTCCTAGTTTGAAACTTAACTAAACAGCTGCGTGCTGTCAGCATATTGTCAAATAAGTATACAGCTGACCGAAGCAAGCAAGAGAGATAAGGAGGCGTGGCGAGCGCTGCAGTCGTTTTCAGCGTACATTCAGGTTAAAAAGGATTTCGGCGGCAGTTCTAACTATACAGGGTTATTCAAATTCGAGGCTTACCATTGGGATCTCGGAAACCGTAAGAGTTACAAAGACGGTTAAATTGGGGAAAAGTTGCGCTATATAATGCTGATTAATATTTAAAAAAGAAATTTGACCTACCTATCTTAGTTTTTTTATTAAGAGCAAAAAACAGAAAAATGTCAATTTGGTTTTTTGAGCATAATTTGGTTGTTATTAAAAATTTTTCAATTCTCTTAAAGCTTTCTTTAAGCAACTTTTTAGCCGTAACACTGTAGCGGTATCAAAAATTTTCTACGACGTTTCGTTTTCCCGGAATCATCATCAGGTTCGTTTTTTCTTATGGGCGCCATGTTGAATTTTTATAGCGTCTCATAGAGTTTTTGATGGTGATTTCAACGATGTGTGACATGATGGCGTTTCACTGCCGGAAACTTCTGTTATTTACAAAAATAGTAAATTTCAATAGATTCCCATGGAAAAGCAAACAGAAACAACACAAAAATAAAATTTGTTGACAACTCGTAATTTTGATTGTGGATGTACCGAACGAAGTATTCTTGCGTGATTGGTTGAATATCTTGCCGCTTCAAATATTTTAAATAAAATTCTTGTAGTTCGCGAAATATATTAGCTCGCATTATAAAGAATTTCATTTAAGCTACAATACTGTACCAGAATTTTTTCTTTATTAATTTAATCAGCAATCCGAATTTACATTCTATGGGCTAATTTGATGTCACTACATGATTACATATGCATACACAGAATAGAATATATAATATAGTAAACAAATCGCATGATGAAGATTGCACTCAAAGGTGGTACCCCTATGTTCTTTGAGATCTATGGGCCAGGAACGCTTTATCCTTCTACTGTCAATGCTGAGGGTAAGCTGATCCCACAAAGGGTTGCAGTGTGAAAGTAGTCGATCTTATGTTTGCTACTTATGGATAACATCTTGAATTTAATACTTTGAGGTCAGTATGGCGTGATTCGACACAAACCAGGGAGCATCAACGGTTATTCCGAGGACTTTTGATAGGCTTCTTTGGAAAATCGTTGTTGGACATACTGGCGCAGCCCCAAAGCGCAGTGCCATAAGTCTAGATTTGTTTTATTATTGCCTTGTAAATGATCTTCTTACTATTAACTTGTTTATTTGTCGTACTTTCAGATCTATTTGTTTACGTTTTTCAGTAATATGTTCCTCCCAGGTTAGTTTGTTGTCTAAAGTTAACCCAAGCTATTTGACTTCTTCAACTTGTGGAATGCCCTCATAATTAATTTACAAAGCTGGACATTAATGCTTGGATTTTTGTCCATTTATCCGTATATGCCATTTGAGAAGCCATCATTGGAGATGAATTAGGTGGTTCTGTACATAGTCAACAGCTACCTGGGTTATCATGGTTAGCTATAAGGTTAACCGTGTTTGTGTTTCTATCTTTTGGTAAATCTGCCGTGTACAGAGTGTATAATAGAGGGCCCAAAACGCTTCCCTGCGGAACTCCTGCATTTACTGAATGCAAACCGGATGTTTCACTGTTGAATTTAACTTAAAATTGCCTATGAGCTAAATGAGGCTGCTTTAAACTACGATCTGCATGCATGTGATAGGCTTCTTTTGATTTTTGCCAGGGCTAGACCTTATCCAAGGCCTGGCTTATATCCAAGAAAACCACTGTACAATATTTTAATTAAATCTAATGTAATTAATGTAATTGTAATTAAATAATGTAATTCTTTGTTTCAGGTAAGTGCCAATAACGGAATAACTACAATTATTTTACAAGGAGCAGCCATACATATGTATGGCGCCTTCCTTTTGCTGTTTTTGTAAGTAAATCTTATTTTTACCAAAAAATAACATTTTTCTAAATAACTTCGGTTACTAAGTCATTTGTCAATAATAGCTTTTCTTCTTCTTCTACTTTGTTAAAATTATTAATTATTAATATTTTCATATTCATTATTATTGTTATTTTTATACAGTTTTCACAAAATTAGCATGTCTTTTTTGTATTTTCTAATCAATGTTTACAATTTTAATCAACGCATTCAAGATCCGTAATTAAATTGGCCATTGACCGTGTAGCGCTCCATGAAATTCTTCCTGCGGCCCCAAGCCCCAACAAAAGAGCAAAAGCAGCTAATGTCTGCTATTACAGCATATTTGTCAAGTGTGTTTTATTGGAACGGATCTAAACAATTTAAAATGCAATTACTGCAGTGGAATACGTTGCAAGATTTCCATTAATTTCACGATTTCGTTCTAAAGCCATCCCACGCGCTTTTATTGTTCCGTTTTTTAATCCTAATGTAGTTTGTTAAACAGCAGCTGAATGTCTATGCTCTTCTTGCAATTATTAAAAATAAAAAATTCAAACCTCTAAGAGTCTAATTAGTAGCAAGTCAGTAAGTGAGAAATTTGCAAACCAAGCTTTCTTCTTTGATAACTAAAGGGTTAAATCAATATATCCGCACACCTTCAAAATATTTTTAAACGAATTTTAAAAATGCAGTAGGAAATTGCATTTTTGTTATAAACATACATAAATTTTATGTGTCCCATTTTAAATAAAGTTATATATAAGAGCTTATCTTAATCCCGGTTTACTCATATACAAAGTTATTGCAGAGATTCTGCACCACGTTAAAGCGTTCCGACATGTAAATATCGTATGCAGTTGCATGTTTTTTACTGCTAATATAAAGGTTTATTTTTTATTTTAGTAATCCCAGCATGTTAAGTTTATCAGAATAGTAAATTATATATGTATAACATTTCATGAATATTAAATTTGTAACAATCTCTTGGGAACATGCGTCGTTTGTTGCTTGTGATTAACTATGAACGTACCAGATTTCAACAGATAAAATTCAAATAAAATAGGAAAATAATTCTAAAATCAAATATGGGAAATGCGCATTTTGTTAGAATACGGGGGCAAGTAGGAAAATGCTACACAAATGAAGTAACAAAAGTAGGAATTTGTTGCAGTATAATTTATGTTGAATAAACCTACAATCTATTAACAATTGAAGCAATATTTTTACGGAGTTATTATATCTACATATAACGTCAATTACTTGTATGAATGTCATATTATCTTAGTGTTTTTCTTGCCAATTTTACAACTACAAATCTTAGCGGTTCTTTCGCAGTGCATAGATAACCCAACTTTCCAAACAGGAAATCTTTATACCATATTTATTTCTAAACTCATTCGCCTATAAACTAGCTGCCACCTGCTCAAACGCGACCATTAACGTTACATAAGAAGCGAAAGGTAAAATCCCTAATTTCGAAAACACAACGAAACTTACATTAATAACGTTTACAAGCGTGGTCAGTTCTCTTCTCCTTGCGTTTTTGTCACTTTTGTAGCTTAGAACTTGTTTTTCATGATAGAACTTGCTTATCTACTCCGGAAGTGCCACGTCCCATTTGTTTATTTAACCTTGAATCAAATTTAAATCATTTTGATTGACCTAATTAATTTTTATGATTCACCTAATTAAATCATTTTGATTGGCCTAATTAATTTTGATTGACCTAATTAATTTTGATTGGCCTAATTACATCATTTTGATTGACCTAATTAAATCAAGATGGCGGTATCAAGTGACGCTATTCTACTTATTAGTATAATCTTACTTACCTCAAGTTGAGTTTTACAGTTTTACCAGACTTATATTGTAAACAGCCGAATGAAAAAAGATTTGTATTCAGATATTGTTCGACACTGTAAGAGAATTATGCTATTAAGTAAATAAATACAAGTAGTTCGTATGAGTAAAGCAAATAAACACATCTTAAATAGCATTCAAGTAATTCGAGCAGACGAATTTAGTTGTCACTGTTATCACGTTAAATAAAAACTGGGAGGAAGAATACTATCTTTTCAGCGTACCCACATTGAACAAATACAAGAAAAACCCATTCTTTAAATATTTATTCCGTAACACTGGTTTTTACTCAATCGTCAAACTTTTTATCTTTGATAAATGATTTTTAGCCCAGACTTCGTACTTTTTTCCAACGCACATAATATCAGTTTGTAAAGCAAGTGTTGTAAGGAGAAATTCAATGATTACTAAAAAAATTTCGGTAAAGTAATTTTACTAATTATAATCGAAACGATTGTAAACTGATAAAATACGACCTCATTGTTCTCCTTTTAATCTTATACAAATTCAAATTAAACAAAACATTTTTCTATAAAATTCCCACGTCATTCAAATTAAATACAGTACCTGAGCGTACCATTTCATATTTATATCGTCGTTTAATAGGGTTTGAATCAGAAATTGCCTTCGAACACAAAATGAAATCTTTACTGAAACCTCAACAAAAAGGCAAAAACCATCAACTCCCCCAGATTATCGCAATCCTGTCAGGTATGTTGAACCAAGAGAAGGTTTAATCAATGTAAAGTTTAATTATTCCCGTAGGCTCTTTAGCTGGTGTTTCTAATGGTTTACTATTTTCATGGACTTCACCCGCCATCCCCGAGTTGGTAGCCGATAATTCTACGAACATTTCTCTCGAGGAAGCTTCTTATTTTACCGTAATCTCACCAATATCGATGGCCATTACAGCACCGTTTTTCCCATTGATTGTTGACGCAATCGGAAGGAAAAAGAGCCTGCTGTTAGTAGCAATTCCGCAGCTTATAGCGTGGATTTTAGTTGGATTTGCGAGTAATATCTGGATGTTTTATATAGCTAGATTTGTGGCGGGCATCGGGGATTCCGCATTGTTCGCAACAAGTCCTATTTATGTGTGCGAAATAGCGGAACCTAAAATACGTGGCTCGTGGGGGAACGTGGTTGCCACGAGCATTTATTTTGGAATATTTCTTATTAACGTTATCGGTGCTTATAATAACATTGTAATGACCGCTATTATTTGCGGATGCATTCCGATTTTGCACGTGCTAATATTTATGTTCATGCCAGAATCGCCGTATTATCTTTTAATGAAAGGTAAAGACCGAGAAGCAAAGAAATCCTTAACTTTATTGAGATGGAGAACGGATGTGGAGGAAGAATTGGTTTCGCTTAAAAAAGATGTGCAACGACAAGCATCAGAATCAGGAACAATGAAAGATTTATTCGCCATAGACAGCAACCGAAAAGCCCTTCTGATGTGTATGGGTGTACGAATTGCGCAGCAATTTAGTGGACTTCCAGCCTTTGAAATGTACACTCAGTACTTGTTTCAACAAGCCGGAGGGAACATTGCTGAAAAAACCTCGGCCATAGTGTTGTCTGGTGTTTTAGTATTGAGCGTGGCTTTGTCCGCCTTTATCGTAGAAAAACTCGGCAGAAAGCCGCTTATGATATTTTCATGTTTCGGATGTGGAGTAATTCTAACAATAGAAACGATTTATTTTGCCCTTGTCCAGTTTACGGATATGGATTTGTCCCGTCTTAATTGGCTTCCGCTCATAGGAATGTTAGTATTTATCGTAGTGTGCGCCACCGGTATAGGAATTCTTCCAACTTTGGTGCTGGGGGAAATATTCTCAGCGAGCATCAAAGGTAAAGCCGGTTGTATTATGAATATTTGTTTAGCCGGTTGCATATTGTTGGTTCCCAAATTGTTTCAAACGTTAACTCATAATTTCGGTATATTCGCACCGTTTTGCTTTTTCACGGTATGTTGCTACGTTGGAGGATTGTTTTCCATTTTTTACGTTGTTGAAACCAAAGGAAAAACTTTGGAAGAAATCCAACAAGAATTAAAAGGTGGCCGCTACAAAAAGAACGCTATCTGCTAAATTAGATGCTAAGAATGATACTGAAGTACCTATTACTTAATTAAATATAAGTTAAATTATTGATTGTAACAATTATATTATATAAATATAAATATAGCAATAAAATTTAAATTTATCGCCTATATTATTCTTAACTGTTGCCAGGTTATAAAGGACACGAAAACAAGTAATCTTTGTTGATAAGCCCATGTTCGCAAATGTGCCGTTTTGGCAGTTGATACGTACAATTTCAACTCCGAAACCACTCTAGATACGACCTGGAAGTATAAAGGTAAACTTGTAGAGCACGACAGCGCGAGTAACTTTCGTTAAGAAACCGAACCTGTATCTAGAGTTGTTCCTTTTTAAACGCTTTGTGTGTTTGGAGAAGTCCGGCAACCGCAGAGCTTCAGAATTGACGTACTGGTGGAGCCGATTTTCGTGCTTTCTGACAAACTGACTTGCCTCCTCAGTGACGGAGATCTCGATGTATATCTTGGTTTCCTCATACAAGTTAGCATTAACTATTAGGCGGAGAACTTTATTCTGACATTTTTGAATAATCGAGATATTGGACTGTTGTAGAACTAAAATAATTTTCGCTATTTTCCAAAGTTGCGAAACGTATTTTAATCTTAATGTCGCATTAAATAAATGGGTTAGGAATGGGAAGTTCTTGAAGTAGACTGGAGGTTATGAGTTCGAAGCCAGGAGACATTTTTAGATTCAAATTAGATTAGATTTCGTTATTTACCTCACCAATTCTTATAGGCCTAATAGGATAGTGATCATTGTTGTTGTACTAAATTCCGTAAAGATTATGAATCCACTAAGTGAAGGTCAAATAAGAAGAGGCGTGACGTATGCATTATTGCATGCAACCATACAAGCTTAGATGTAACTGGGAAGTCTAAATATACAACCAGACTAAAGTAAATCTGATAATTTACATAAAACAGCAAGCGAGTGATTTCTACTGTAACAGTGGTTTGTGTACTTGTTGAAGAGACCAAAATAAATGCGGCGGTTTGCTGAAGTGTAATAATAATAATAATGGTAATAATCGACATTCTTTCATTTTATGCAGTGGCACCCAAAGCCAAATTTGGTTTTCACATGGTGAAATCTAAACTCAAAATTCGGCCACAAATTCATTAAATACCTCATAGAACACTTTTACTTAACTTGCTCTACAGCGTTTCTAAATTTATTTTTCTCAGGTCTCTTATCTAAACATTTTAATTAAAAAATGTTCAAAATATTTTTGATTAGATTACAAACCAGGCATGCAAACTTTTACGTTAGTCGCGTGAATGAAATTTAAGCTTTAGTTTACGTGCCTTCCTGATTTTTACAACTTGTAATTAAAATTCGCTTTCAGTAGGCTAATCAATGTTATCATGTTATTATCAGATGCAATTAAAACCACGAAACATTACACACTCGTAGTAAAAATTTATCAAGGTATAATTAGACTCTTGAAAGCTAAATTAAAAAATATTTCTAGCTCAAACTAAAAGCTGTTATGGTTTTAAGGGTTTTCTGAATTTTAGCCGTTGACATTTAATAATAACTTATTATTTTAATTATCATTGCTTGAGTATAACTTCTGAAACTTTAACAACGGAAAAATCTTTAAAAAGTGGGAATGTTATTCAACTTTGAGAACAACAATCGTAGTAAGCCCTTTTGACGGATTTAGGAGAAGATTACAAAACCGTTTAAACAACCTCTTGACAAATTTAGTAGAAGTTTACTAAACGCTCATCGAATATCTTGACAAATTTAGGAGAAGTTTACCAATCTCTTAAATAACTTCTCCTAAATTTGTCTTTTTTGACATATTTAGGAGAAGTTTACCGACCTTTAAAAAATCCCAAATCCGCTACTATAGTTAATTGTGGAATTAAATATTTTCAAACAAAGTTATGTAAACAAAAAGCTAAAATAAAATGCTCGAAGTAAGAATTTAATGTAGGTACATTTGCTGGTTACGTCACTACATTGTTAGTTTTTTAACTTGTTTATTACATAAATTAAGTGTGCATTGTCTGGTGCGATGATTTGAATATGTTTGCTTGTTGAATTATTTAATGTATAAATAGCTGTGGTTTGTTGTTAACGTAGACAAATTTTGTTCAAACTGAAATTGCATTCTTTTAATTCAAGGCAATAAGGTTTAATGATGAAGTCGTGGATTTTTGAATGTTTTCTTAATTTTTTAAGCAGAGCTACGAGTCCAAATCTATGAAAATTGGAAATTGAACAATTATTTAAAACCGCAAAATGTGAACTTACTTTGGCCCACTGGCATGGGGAAATTGATTGATTTAAATTTGTCATATTCTCTGATAAATGTTTAAATTTTGCCGGCTTCGGTGGTCTAGAAACAACGCAAGGTTGCTGTATTAAAAAAAAAACACTGCAGATATCCATAGATTTTCTAAAACACAATTGATTCAGCTCGTCTCCTATTAAAACGCAAGTCATTAGCTTCGAAATAACCACAACCCCAAGCTGGTGCGTTTGAGGTTTCCAAAACAAAACCACTTCCCTGTTCTGTGGCCTCATCCCTTTTCAGCTTTGGTGACTTAATGCAAGGGAAATTTTCAGCTATTCTCTAACAATTACAACATGTTTTTCTAAATATATGTTTTCATTTCGTCGTTTAACAGTAACCTTAATTTGAAATATTTTTCGCCTAAAACATATTAAATTTTAATTGAAGCTTTATTATGATTTACTAACACCTGATTCTGCGAATTTCTTTAATTTAAGACTTAAATGATAGGTATTAAATAGCAGGTGACACAAAAGGTCACGACTCCTTTCGTGGACTAAGGATCTCAACGTGCGCTGACTGCTGCGGTCATTGGCACTACTGAGCCTTGAAGGAAACGTTTATCGTGCCAAATTGACTTCGCACGAGACCTACGGTTTTACCACATGTCTAATAGAGGGCAAGATTTTAAATAAAAATTTCACTTAACCTCAGCTGGGATCGAACACGAAACCTGTAGTTTACCAGGCAGATATGCTAACTCCGACGTCATCAAAACTGACACAAAAATTTTTCTTTGTTAACTCCGGTGAATGCATTATTATTCGCTGCCTTTGTACAAATTCCAATAAAACGCAAAATTCAGTTAGAACCTGAACGTACACATAAATCCTGCATAGCCTTCTTTGTAAACCTGAGGTAAACGTACGAAATTGCCTAAAAGTTATAGATTTCCTTCTAAGAAAAACCTCATTCAAAGTCGAAAATATTTTAAATTTCCTGACATTTTCTAACAGCTAACCATTAAATTAGATACCTTTTGTAAATGTGCTCATTATTTTACTTTTAAAAGAGATTTACAACATTCTTAAGAATTCCTTGAAAAATTTTGTAATGTTTTTAGATGTCATCTTAAAAAATTGGGTATTTTTAAAAATTGCCCGGCATTTGTCACGAAAACTTAAAATACTCAAACTTCTTTTTATGAACATGGCAGTAACAAATTACTTAAATGATATATTTAACCAGTTTATACTAAAACGTAACGTTGTTATGACGTTTTGATGTTTCTTGCTTAGAGAGAATTATTAAGCAATTTTTTTCGTAATGTGAGTCATTTTATACTTTTATTATATTACACGTTACGTTGTAGTATTATCTTACTATATTTTTGTTATGAAGATTACACTGAGGTAAAGGTAAAAAGGTAAAGTACAAACACAAAAAGGTCAAAGTTCGGGCAAAAGAAGATGCCTTTTAAATTTAAAATCAATATTGTGGGTTCGATCCTGGCCTGCGATGTTTTAATGCTAATGTAATACTTCTATAAAATAATGCTGTCAACAGATTCTGATTCGATCAGGATTCGATGCTTTGGCTGGAAAAATCAGTTCTAAGTTTAGAATAGAACTGATTTTCTACAACTGAGGCATCGATTCTCGATTTTATAAGCAAAGAAGTAATTATTTCTTCCAAAAGTAGATACACAAGACAAGACAGAAAAAGAAATACAGACATACGAACAGAGCTTGATGTCTTCAATCTGAATTAAAAAGTTAGAGAAAATAGAAACAACTGGAAAAATCTCCAAAGAATGGATAGAGAACAGTTTCCCAAATAATATTATCAATACAAACCGAGAGGTAGGAGAAAAGTAGGAAGACAGAAAAAGATGGAAAGACCAGACGTGATAACCTAACTCATATTTAATCCAAGACGTGTAGAAGAAGAAGAAGAAGAAAACTAGATGGCCAAAAATCAAGTCAAAATTCTAGTCGGGTACTGCTAAATGACCACCGCAGTCAAGATACATTGAGCTCATTAACACTCGCAAGCCTAGATGTTGTCTAATAAGCAAATAGAAGTATCAAATAAATAAGTAGACGTATCGTTGAATAGGCAAGCGTTGTAGTTCTTCTTCTTCTTCTTCTTCAGCATATCCCCTGGTACCCTAGTCGGGTACCGGGTCAGTTGTAGTTAATAAATCAAACTTCCAACGTAGTATCGGTCCGAGGTCCTTGTTTAAAAGATTGTTGTCTTTATTCTTGTCTTGCACATTATCTCCGTTTTCAGGAGGTTCATGTTTAAACCTTCTTTTTTGGGTTGCTATCCTTAGGCCTCTTGTCATAACTTCCAGTTCGTCCATGTTCTTAGAAAGTAGCACGATGTGATCAGCAAATCTTAAGTTTCTAAGGTGTTCTCCGTTTATATTTATACCTTTATTTTACCAATGAAGCGTCTTAAAAACATCCTCTAACAAATTTGTACAAAGCTTAGGGAAAAGGGGGCCTCCCTGTCTTACGCCTCTTTTGATCTTAACAGGTTTTGTGTCTTCAAATAGTTTACAAGTAGCACTAGCACTGTTGTACATCTCTGATATGGTTTGAATATATCAATAGTCGAGCCTGCTTATTTCTAAAGCATTTATTAACGCCTAAATCTCGACTGTGTCAAATGCCTTTTCGAAATGTATGCAGGCCATATAAAGAGGCTGATTATATTCTTACGACTTTTCATTGCTTGCCATACACACCATATGTGATCCAGCGTGCTATATCCCTCTCGGTAACCTGCTTGATCTGGGGTTTGGAAGGCGTCGAGTTTGATTGTTGTTCTATCGGTTATGATGCGAGGAAACAATTTGTATATGTAAAGGGTTCGTCAGTGAAGCGGGAAAATTTAAAACTGCTGTATCTACATAATTTTGTATTTTAACATTAATGTTTTTACAGTTTTCTGTGAAGTTAGACTTGCCATTTTATTTTGTAAAAATAACGCTTGACAGGTGGGCACCATTCCAACCCCTTTTCAAAGTAAACTGACACAAATTACATTTAAAACGATAAAAAGAATTTAAATATCTTTCACAAACATTTTACAAGTCTTGAATTAAAGTTAAGTTAAAATACAACAGTCTTACATGAAATTATTGGAACATCGTCGTAGATACTGCATCTTTGATGGTTCAAAATAATCATGCCTTTTAGCGTATTTTCAGCAGTATTTATACAGAACATTGACTCCCTTCTGCTCGATTTTCAGAATCTTATCTATGCGCGTGGGAAGTGTCGAATTACATACGAGCGCGTGTGGTGTGTCGAGTTTCACAGTACATTGCACTTCAATGTGTACGTGCTTTTCTTGCATTCTTAAAAGATTCTATACGTCGCACGTGTAGGATAATGACTTTATCAAATGACGTCATCCTGTCCGCTTAGATTATAATATTTGATATATGTACATTCGCGTTTGTTACAATATTTGATGTATTTGCTGTATTGTAGAGTGCAATTATCGGAAACCAAATTGGTGGTGGGACTCCATTCATTCCATGTCGTTCGTTTCTATGTCCACCTTTATTCTGTGCAGCAATTTTTTTGTCCAACACTTTAAAAATATTGGGTAGTGTTGATGTATACGATGTGACTTCCATTGGATTTTTGCTAGCTTTTGCTATCATAATTATCCGTGACGTTTTTAAACGTTTAGGGCAGTATCCCAATCTTAATATTGCATTAAATAAATATGTTAGTAGCACAAAACCCTGTTTGGGTAGATTCGGGAATTTAACTTCTTTTGCGATTTCATTTGATGTAGTTAGTTTAAGGAGCTGTTGGGGTCTGTCTGAAGCTAAGACTTGTTGTTCTATTTTCAAATATTTATTAACTCTGTGTGGAATAGATCCGTTAGTGACGTATTCTGCAAACAGATTTGCCTTGTCCTTGTTCCCTTTAGCCCACAACCCCAGGATTAACGTGGCTTTCCGTATTGGAGGAGCAGACATTATGGGTTTCTCTGTATTTTTTACGGGTTCTTTAGTTTTTAGATTTTTTTTGTCCAAGCTCAAACAGTTCTTTTTTAATAGTCTTTGCCTCTACTGTATGATGCAAGTACTTTATAACTATTCTGTATATCCTCTCTTCCTTTTGTTGATATGTATGATTTACAGTACCTTTTTCTTGCATATTTTCTTGCAGGTGTGTTGCAGTTAATTTTGATTATGATGCTAGCCATGGTTTTTGTAAAGCATTGCTCTGCTTCTGCGATATTATTTAATTGGTTTATCATTTGAGGGTAGTTTATAACACCATATACAGATATAGAAGCGATTTTTGTGTTTTTTCTTTAGTGTTGTTCTGAGTTTAGAGCCTATTTTAAAAATGTACTAAAAACCCTTAATTAGTAATCGCCACATCTTCTCTGCAACAAATTGGGTCTTTCAAAACCTAATAGTTACGGAAAGCAGTTTCAATTATTAATTTTTAGCAAACTCGGACTAAAGTTCAATTTTAGTTCTCAAGGCTTTCTATTTCATACCAATTCACAGTTTCAAGGGTTACTAAAAGCCAACAAATTTATTAAAACAACGAAATAATTAGTTCGGCAAAAGATAATTGACAGAATGATAGAACCACAACAGTTTGACGGAAATTGCTTTGTACTTCAGACTTTTCAACCCGATAGCAAACTCTAATTACAACCCTGCCCACATTCATTTACCTCCTCGTCCATTTCTATTTTCAAACAAAAACGTTAATGTTTTTCTCAGCAATCGTGTGTGTAATTCTAAACTGACGTAAGCTGTTCGTTATGTAGGTTAGGCAAACCTGCGGAATTTATCAGGTTTCCTATTATCTAAATCGATAAGAAGCTTTTCGCGGCGAACACGACACGATTGTCTTTAGGAGTTAACTATGCCCGTTTGCAAAAATAATTGTGTTTTTTAGATGGAAAAATGGTGCTCCTTGTAACCTTAATTATTTTATTTTTACTGTTTATTTTGAAATCTAATCTATTTATTTCTTTTATTTATGTTATTTATTTCATTGCCTTTATTTACTTTACCTACTTATTTTCCCATTTACTTATTTATTTATCAGAATGCTTGCTTTAGGTTTACAAAATTTACTGAAACCCGAATTCTGACTTTATTGCTCAAATTAACGTTCTTAAATTTAAATCAAAAATTTTCTTGTATCATATTTTCTTATTTGCGTGCGTTTGAAACTTTTGCTCAAACTTTTTATATACAAAGTTTAATATAAACTTTACAGAAGAAATATCGAAAAAATAAGGATTCTCCAAGTTTGGTTAACAAACCTGGCGAAGCCTTGAAGTACATAACTTTACAGATTTCAGTAGTACAGTAGTAGTACGTAGTAGGCGTAAACGTATTTTTGATACAAGCAAACACATTTGGAAGAATTCTGTGAATTGAAATTATGAAAACTAGTATTTTAAAAGATAAACGATACTAAATTGTTGTTGTTATTACTTAATCTATGCACAAAGTAACAGAATTTTGCAAAAACGGCTTCCTTTTCGCGTTGCTAATTTTGAACTTTGAAGGCTTCGCACGAGTTGAGGAAGCACCTGCTGGCTTTTTCGCTATAAGAATTTCGCCTTATTATTGTCCAAGGAGAGATTATTCGCGAGTTTTTACACGCCTTGTATAATTATAAGTAAAGTTAGTTTAGAACGTATGTCCTTTTTGTTTGTTTCATCGCCATTTCGACTGTAGTTACTTTTCTTTGTTATTTGTTAATAATTTGTTTTCTTTTTATGGCTAAACGAAATGAATTAGATTAACATCGAAAACGAAAAATAGTAAGTCCACCAATTGTTTAAATATTGAAAATGGGTAAATTGAAAAATTATTTAAGGTCCAGCGATAAGGATGAGTACCTAATACTTAAATCTATTTATTTATTTTATACTTAAATTTTTTAAGCGCCTCTCGACAACATTAATTTGTATTAGATACATTCACATGCTTAACCGTAAATTGCAATTAATTCATCCAAGTATTGTAGTTATCAGAATTTAAGTGTTTAAGGATGCGAAGCTTTTCAAATATGCCTGGAACTTTGATTTATATTGAAATGCTCTAATAATTTTGAATATTGCATACAATTTTAAAATCCTAGCTCAAATTAAAATTAAACTTTAGAAAACTCTTAACTCAGGTCGTTAAAGGGATCGCTTTTATGAATTTAAAATTCATAAAGTAAAATTAAATAAACACCTTCAAAATTCTATAAAACCTAAACTATAATTAACAACAAATTCTAATAACTTACTAAACACTTTCTTTTAATATTAATAAATTTATAATTTACCTTTCACAATCGACTTGTCCAACGCACCTTCTGTTTCTTTCGAAAAATTTACTAGTTTCTCACTCATTTTTCAATCCAACAACACCCTACAACAATCCAATTCCTCCTTTATCAACACCTTATTTAAATTCTTCTTTAAAATCCAAATTTATAATTTCGTTTATTTCATTAGTATTAACATTTTATAAATTCCAAATTATCATTTTTATACAGAATATTATTAATCTTGAATAACTTTTCATTAATTATACTTTATTTTACATTTATATTAGGTTAATATGAAATTAAATCAATTTTAGTTTTCAATATCATAAAACCCAAATCGGTTATTATGAAAACCTTCCTATGTTTTGTTTATTTTCATATCTCCCCGGTTATATATTATTTTAATTTAACTAACACAATATACAAAATTATTTTATAAAATTAATTATCAAGCTAACCTATTCTACTTATAGTTATATACAACACTATCTATAATTAACAACTATTAACATTTTAACACTAATTTAACATTATTTTATAATTAACAACTAACATTTTTACATTATTTACATTATTTTAAAAGGTGTTCATTTATTTACATTATCCCAATTAAATTATGACTTGCTGTATCAAGAAATTCTCTAAATATATCATATCAATATATTATACAGCATTGCGGAATTTTGCCCCTATTTAACATTTTAAGAAGGTCAGATGGGTTTAAAATTATTTTTAGCATCCGCTGCAGATTCATTTATAGCCACTAATTTTTGGTTAGGTTATTGGTGTAAATTTTAGCCCGAAGAAATAGAGTTAAATAATTTAGGTTTTATTTTATTAGGAAGCCGTTCATTACTAAGTAACTTAAAATAGTATATTATAGACCAAGGTAGAGAAGACATTTTTCTCAGCCGAGCAGTATTATTTCCCGACATGCGAAGCATGGAGGGAAATAAGTTGCGAGGCTGAGAAAAGTCTTCTCTACCGTGGTTTATATACTATTTTTTTCACTACTAGCACCTTTATTCCTTTTAATTAATCATTTTTACATAAATAAAAAATAAAATAACAGATGCGTATATTTATTTCTAAATATCCACAAAAATCAAATAGCCTTGCTTGAAAACAAGGGAAGAGGTTAATTTCAATTGACATTTGGGTAAAACATATTTAAAATAGGCACCTGAGCGCATAGCAATTGTTTTTATTATTAACCAGTAGTCAATAATAAAAAATTATTGACCACTAGGAGAGAAATTCATCTTCTGGGCTCGAAAATAAGGTCAATAATGACATCTTCTAATACTAGTAGTGAAAAAATTCATTTTATGCACTTTTAATATGCATTATTCATCATTGTTAAAAATAGCAATTGGTTTGACTGAGCTTTAAGCTAACTATTTTATTATTTCCGGAATTACTCAGTAATCTGGGGCTTACCCTAACTTCACAGGTTTAGAATTATCTACAGGCATGTGCTTTCAAAATAATTTTAATAAAGTCCGCTTTACTAATATGTGAAATATTATGCTACTAAGGTATAAAGTAAATCAAATCAGAAACATTTAATTGAGTTAATTCTGTTTCTTTTATAATATTCAAATGCCGTAAAATAAAAATTTTCGAATTTTGTCAGACACACAGAGCAACTTGCTGTAAGTCATCTCTCCACCAGTGATTCAAAAACTTGCTATCTATTTTAATTCCCCTTTCCTGCCAGGATAATGTTTTAAATATATCTTCAAAGGCCAGGGTGAAGAATTTTAGACAATTAAAGAAATAAAGACTTACCTGTTAGAAAATTTAATGAAACAACAAATGGTGAACGAGGTGACCAGCTGTTTTCAACCACACAATTTCAACTACGTTGGAGTCCTTCAATGCGATGTTGCCTTATCGCACGCACACAAAAAAAAACGGGATCATCAGAGTATTTAAGTTAAGTCGAACTTAGTTCATTTCTTCATTTTTTAATTTTCAATGTCAATATTTGTAAAAGTGAGATTTAATTTTATTTGTTTTTATAAAAAAAATTCAACCTTTACGATAATGCAATTTTCAAAATTTTTACACTGTCAAGAATTCATATTGAGTATTTATAAATTTATTATTGTGAATTAATATGCAAATATTTTTTGTTTGAGTTTGTTTGTTGTGTATGTTATTTTGCAGGAATTATTTCAGGTATTGAGTTTGTCTTAATATTTGATTTCTTGTAAGTTTGACACACACACACACACTTCATTACATACACATTATTTTTTAAAATCCTGAGATCTACATTAAAGAATTTAGATTAGGTGCACAATAATAAATTTTATTTCAGAAATAATTTTTGTAAGATGTAATCATTGTGATTACAGTACAATATACTTCATTCAAAATAAGGAGATCGCAGAAAATATTTCGTCACTCACATTGTCCAACAAACATAATATAACAATGACAATTCTAAAATTTTACTGCTTCAGCCTCGTTAGTTTGATTGCTTGAGAAACAAGCTTTCATTTAAAATAAAGTAGTAATAAATTTTTTTTCTGAAGTATACCTATAAGAAGAAAGAAGCTTCTTTAAAATCTCGATGAAAATAGCCCCTTTAATAGACGTATGAGTTTAATAGACACATTGAGAGCAGTCTTTGCAATTATAATGACTCCCTTTGTGAACAACACGCGAGCCGTCTCGGCGCTTAAATGACCCTGACCTCGTAAATTATCACCATATTGCAGGAAAATATCGAACCCCCGTCACATACTTAAAATCAGACGACGTATATTTTTATTAATTATAGATTGCTAAAGTCAAATTAATTGAATGTAGGGAAATGAAAGAAAAATATAGGATTATTTGGATAAAAACGTGGTTTTGAGACGTTTTCTCGCTCAATACAAAAATAAATAAAATAAAAATGTTAGCGTAAACTGACAAGCTAGAAGTTATACATAACACATTTATCATCGTTTTAGATTGTGATAGGAAGACCGCTTCTGTGCTGACTTAATTTCAAGCATACTGTCCAGATTCAACTCTAGAACTCGATTCTGTTATTCAATTTAGATTAAGTATAACGAGCCATATTTACCAACATAAAATAACACTCAACATATGACTAATAGGCTGTTCAATCTTCATAGAACCCTAATACCAACTTATGGAATTGAAAACATTGAGTATTAAGGCTTGAAAAGATCCTGGACGAACTATACACTTTAATCTTCTGTTGTAAATCTTGATGACAATAAATCTTTTGTTAGAATAAAATTTGAATAAAATAATTGCAAAAGAACGCTTGGATTGTCTAAATGTAAATGAAATGCACATTACCCCGCATTAGTTCTGCCACAACCAGCGATTCGCAGCATTAAATCGCTATCTAAATTTCAGATTACTTTCATGTCAGATATGATTTATAGTCGTAAGTTCAAGCCAAACTTAACACCATTACGGCTCATTTGAACTTCGAGACTTAGTTCGTAGGTTCGTGAAACTGAAACGTACTCCTTCGAAACTCGACCTTTTAGATGACTGTTCTGATACACAGATTTACTTTCCATGCTTTATTGTAAACAATTTATTATATCGCTGGTCAAAACTGTAGTTTATCATAAGATTTATCTGTAGTGAAAGTTTTCCAAGACTCTGAAAGTTTGCAGTTTGTAAAAATGTACGTTTATGAAAACAAACAAATAACCCCTGAGGATGGACTGCACAAAGCTCTTTGTTAAATAAATGAATGATCACAGTTTGTTAACAGAAGAGCATCAATTTTTGTTTACTAATTAATTATTTGTCACATAAATTTGAATTTTGATTCCAAATTTGTTCAATTATGTTTAAGGCTTGATCTTACTATTTTAACCTTTCATCAAAGTTTTTGAGTTACTTTGCCTATATTTGGATCACCAAACCAATAGATTTTAATCCAAATTTCATTTGAACCGATATTTGGTTTACCAAACCAATAGATTACACAAGTCACGCGACGTGTCATGATTACGATATAATATTTTAATTAAATATTCAGAAAAATTCTAATATTTTATCCTGCAGGGCGAGAATACTACCAACTGTAGGAATTCGTTACATATACTAACACTTCAATTTACTGCGAACCCATGCTTATCAAAACACGCAATCTTTATTTACATATAATTTACTTTTACTTTCTTTAACTTATTAAATAGGCTCTCATTTATTTAAAAGTGGTCCCACGTAAAACTCTGCAGTCCAAAAATATACGAAGCCGACGAATTTATATGACCCAGCCGCGTAAGTGCTCTGTCAAGTGCCTGACTTTAGTTCTCTCTACTTGTGTTATCAGCTTTTGCGCCTTCTCTTGACATTTTTTTTCGAATAGTAATTATTACAACATGGCAGCATTTATACTGTCTTATGGGCACTAAGTTTAAACTAACTAAAATTTCCAACACAAAAGTAAGAAGGGCAGTAGTAAAGCAAATAATTGCAGTGTGTAAAGACACTTTAAGCTTTCAGGGTTTAATCTAGATTTTTAGGATGTGTGATACCTACAATTTAAATTCCAATACATCTAACAGTGCCCAAAATAATTACACGTTTTACTTAAGGTTGCAATCATACACAAAGGATGTATGGAATTAGAGGGATTCCACAAAGAAAGATAGATGTGTTGCAGTTTTCCATTTATTACTATCTCCACTTTTTCTTTTCATCTTCACCTAATTTTGATAACCCATCATTATCATCATCAAGCCGTTCAATCCTTGTGGATTATGACCAACGCAATGCGCTTTAAAATCAATTTATCGAAGTGGATTAATCGTAATCATCTTGTTCTTTGGATTTTATAGTCTGCTGTGGGTGCTGGCTGCCTGTGTTATTTTTTTCCACCCTCTTCTATCTTTGCATTTTGCTTTCCAGTCATTTGATTTTATATCCTCTTCTAGGTCATCCTTCCATCTTTTCCTCGGTCTGCCTCTAACCCTTGGCCATATTTGGATCCACTGTGTTATTTTCCTAATCATTTCAGTCATTGTATAATCGTTGTGCTTTCATGTGTCTTATAACGCTTTCTCCTCCGAGTTCATCTTCTATCTCCTTGTTTATTTTCAGTCTTACTTCTCCATCACTTGTTATATTTGGTCCCAACATTGTTCTCATTGCTTTTCTCTCGATTATTTTTAGATCTTCCTCTTTTTGTTTATTGTTATTGTTTCCATCGGATAGGTGACCCATTACCTCTAATGATTTATTTCATGTTTCCCAATTTTGGTCTTCCTTTGGCACATTTTCCTCCTATTCCCCCTTCTAATATTACGCTTAGCAATCACCCTTTCCTTAAAAGATGCTATCAATGTATTTCTTTTTTTTCGCATCTGTTTCTATAATGTGGCATCTTCAAGAGCTCTTTATTGCACCTACACACCTCCTCATTCGTTACTCCATCGATACATCTGATCTTATGTAGCAACATTGGTCGAAACTTATAATTTCTTTTTATTTATTCTTCCTATCATTCATGATTTACTTCCATGGAGCCGTGCAGTTGATTAAGACAAGCCTTTTTACAGAAATATCATGCTATTGTAGTAAAGACGAACCTAAAAATATTAAGCAAAGCTTGAAGTACATTCAAGTTGTTCAATTCACTAAGCACACGCGTTGGTATGACGTCATTCGATCAGATCATTCACTGGCGAAGGCACGTGGCAAAGTTGCATCTCTTAAAGAATTCAAGATAGTCACGTATGTAATCTGATACTTGCCACGCGTATAAGATAAGGTACTAAATATTGGAAGAAGGGGATCAAGTTACTGTATAAAAGCTAAACGGAATCACATAAACGATATTGTTTATATTCCGCCATCAAGCAAGCAGTACCACGGTAAATCGACACCCTTCAAGATGTGAATACATTTAAGATTGTTTAACTTTAACTAAACTTTAAATTGTGTAAATTATTTAAATTCATTCTATGGGCTTAGTCGTTTAAATGTAATTCTGAACTTAGAAAATATTTGTGTAAATTGTTTAAATTCATTTTATGTACTTAGTCGTTTTGAATGTGATTGGGACTTAGCATAATTTAGTATAACTTTAAAATATAATCAGAACTTAGAGTAATTTATATATATTATTTGTTCACTTTGAAGCTGGACTGGTAATCATTTACATCAATCTACTTTGAACTGGGACTGGGACTGGGAACCATTCGTATTATTTTGTAAAGCTAAAGCACGTATAGGAAATAGGTACATGATTGTTAGTTGAATTTGGCTTTGATATTAAAACACCTCTCGTATAAAGCTAAGCGATACTCAAGTGGCGTCGTTGGTCAAAGACTCTACCAAACTATTTACAGTAACTTATTTATATTAAATAATAACAATAAACCAACGAACCGACTTCGCCACACTATAAACATGGAAGAGTAATTTTAAAGCTATTTTTAAAAATTCTATGAGGACGAATTACGGGAGGTTAGCTTATGGAGGTACCCCACATGAATGCGTTTTACACAAAGGTTTTCCTTTTCATAAGTAAAGAACAGTAAAATGGGAAATAAATGCGGCGAAAATTAGAGAAAAACATAGTAAAATAGTAGAAAAGTACCTAAATAAAAAATGTAGAAGACGGAAAAACGATCATAGAATCAAAAGGACGCCTAAAGTTATTTTAGTTAAAATGAAAATAATAAAATAAAAAGCAAATGAATTTTCGTTTGGTATAAGGTTGCTCCAGTCACCATTATCAGTTATAGATTATTGATTGTAAAAGCAAGAAAGGCAGCTGTAGTGAAGTAAATTATTTCTGCTCTTCGAAGCTATCAACTTTTTAAACCCTTCCAACTGGCCTTAATGTAAACCTAAATTTCCTTTTTATCTTTATTTATATATTCCGCCCATTTAAATTTTCCACTTAAAAACTGAACTTAGACTTTTAAGAACATCTGCAAGAATCTCCTAGTTTGTTTATTTTAATTATAAGTACATGGCTTCTTTATTATAATAACAAATTGTTTTTTGATGAAACAAATTAAATTTAAAATTTATTTCATTTTTCCCAGAAAAATTTATTTGTCCACAATACATTTCGTTACTTCATAAATTTTCAGTTGTAGCTTTTGTGATTCGCCTATCGTCACTCTGCAACATACATAAAAGAGGACGCAATAATCGATTTAATAATAACCATTCCGACGAACATGCTTATTTGCCTTTGCTATAAATACACCCTTTACGAAAATTGAAGTTTGTTGTTACTTAACGTAAAAGAAATCGCAGCTGCTTTCGGAGCGATTATGTGCCTTTGGGGTTCCGTTGTTTGTATTAAAGCCCAAACTTGGTTAAGTAAAGTGTTTGGTTTACATTAAGTTCTGTTGGCCGTAGTCCTTATCAACGCCTTATTTTTGCTTTATTTTTTATAAAAATGAACATGTTAGTAATGGAAATTAAGACTGTTCTGTTATCATTTGTTATTTTGACAGCATGGATATTAACAATCAACTAATGTATAAAAAGTTAATTCACCTACAGAAGAGATTAAAATAAGGTGAAATATTGTTTCGCCCTATATAAGCACAAGCTAAATTGGATCAAAATAAGCCTTGCAGTAGACGCTTACACCGTTAATTTATAAAGGTACTTTGCTGTAAATTTCATCGTCATGATTAATATCAAAATACGTTACCGATACATATTATGTTTAGAAGTTAATTGATTATCGGTTAAAACTGTCAGAACCTTAGGAGGGATTAATGCAAGCTGCTTCGGTTTACATAGCCTGGAAACAAATGTGTCTGAAGTACTAGAGTGCATATTGTATTTACATTACAATTTAATGGGGTTAACTGAAGCACTTTAATTTCACATACATTACATGCTATGTTTGACATTTCATTTTAGTTTGAAATATTTGCTACTTATAAATAAATAAATTAATCATAAAGGAGGAACTTGTAATCTTCTAACTTCCGCAATTTCATTTTCAAGTGAAGAAAAAAGGCGCTTGCTTAATTTATATTACAGAATCGCCATAATATTACTTACAATCCTTTACACAAAATAAAAGAAAAACCAATAAGTCCTTATTTTAAAATGTCTATAACATACGTGCCGTTACAATATCTTTGTTAATAATAAAAGCTCCTCTAAATCTTCCACAGTTATTTAACATTATTACACATTTAAACCAAGTCAAACAACATTTACAATTTATTTGCATGTCTTTGGGTTAATTTAAAGGTCAATCTCGACAATTTCCGCGCATGAATAACTATCATAAATTAAAATTTCTATAATTAACCCTCCTAAGTTCTGTATTCATTTCAATTATTACCATTCATATTCATTAGGATTCGTATTCAGGGGTATCATTTAGCTAAACCACATCAACTTAATGTTGAAGCTGAATAACCAACTTGACGGAAAGTTTATTACTTAGTTTAGTGTTGAAATTGTCATACATTGGAAACGTAACAATTTTCAATTGTTAATTGAGTATGTTTAGGAAACATACAAAAAATAAGATAAAATTAATATTTCAATTGTGTACGTCGTTGGTAATTTCTGGATCTGTAAAATGACGGAAAGTATTTTACTTGGGTTTTCTTGAATTTCCAATAAATTTAAAATAGATTATAATAAATCAGTTATTGCTTCTTTATGTTCTTTCCCTTCGTTCTCCCCTTTATTTCTTCGTTTACTTCATCCTCCGCCTTCTCCTCCTGCTCTTTCCTTGCCCAGCCTCCCTCCCCATACTCTAATCCTGCCTCTGATTTCCTCAATTCTCCTTCGCCACCTTTCTCCTCACTCCCCTTTTCTTTATCTTCTTCGTCGTTATCTTCCTAGCCCTTCTCTTCCTCGTGTTCTCTTCTTCTTCGTTGTCATTTTTCTTCGCTCTCCCCTACTTCTACTTGGACTCTTCTTCATGCTCTTCTTCTTCGTCCTCGCCTTCCTCTTCATCCTCCACCTGTGCTTTATTCGATGTGAATATGGGCGAAGGAAGTCAAAATCACTTAAAGCGATTGTTTGTTATTTTCCTACACAGAAATCTGGACTTTATATTAACAGCATTGTATGATATGTTTTGTTACAATCTGCAGCCTACCATTCCGTAGACACAATCGTTAATTCTAAACGGACAATTGGAAGATGTTTTCATTTATTCAGAAACCGATTTGAGGCAGCAGAGAATTGTGTTAGAAAACATTGCCGCCGCTCTGATTCGAACCCGTGACTGTAAACCATGAACCTAATGTTTTTACCACTCCCTCAATGACCTCTTCTCTTGTCTAGTTATATCGCTTTGTGTATTTATTTTTATTCTATACAAAAATGAAATCACTTTTATCGTTTTATCCTAAAAATAACCTCGAATTTAACAATTAATATTAAGCTATAAAAATACGCCAATACAACTTAATTACGGATATTCATCAATTTTATGGCAGCGTTATAAAAACAGCCCAGCAGGAAATTAATAAATACCTACTCTACAACTTCCCGACACCGTGGTGGCGGTAAATTTTGAGTTTTAATAGCTGGAAGCACCAGATGGTGAGCGTTTATCATTATTTGCTGTCCGATGCTGTGAGCAAATAATTTAGTGGCCAAACTTTGTTTGTATTTTTTATGCTTGGTTAGAAACTTTCCTGTAACAATTAATTTCTTATAACTAATTTGAAAAATAAATTGAAATCACAATTTTGTAGCGTTTCATTGAAATTCCTGTCTTAGACCTTTTAGTTTCCCAAAATGCTAGTGGTTTCTTTAGATCTTCCATTTAAAGCAAGTCCAGGAGAGTTAAAGGCCGAATCTTTATTCAAGAAACTATTTAAACAAAATTTATACAGTGTGATTCGCAAATCACGAACCGTACTGTATCTTTCGTATGAAAATACAAGGAAAATTTAAGAAGCCAAAAAGGTTTTTCTATGTCTTCTAATAAGAAAAACATTAATTGTTCCATGATTTATCGATCACACTGTATACATGTAAACATTTGACTTCTCACCTAATTGTGCAAACGTCTGAATTTGAACAATTATAACTATCATCTAAAAATTTCAACTCTTTTTTATAAATATGTAGCAAATTTTGCCGATAACAACAATTCCCTGGCACTTCAAATATTTGTATTGAATAACAAATCCTTCCTTATCAAGAAAAACGGAGAAATCTCCGATGAAACGTGACTAGCGTCCCCCGCAAGTTTACTGAGAGTTTCTATAACATTGTTAATTTTATACTACAAATTAACTCAGAATGGGAAACTAACTCTATTTTAGTCCTAAAGTTAAACAGTTGTATACCCAAACTATTGTTTATATACAGTTGTTAACAACCGAAAGCTCTGATTAATTAAGACCGGTATTTTGCGGTTCTATGGTAGAATTTCCCTTTGCTTGTTCGTATGCAAACTGCCTGACTGCCGATCCGATGGTCGTGGTTTTCGTTATATTATTGCATGTAATTTCGACATTTCGAGCCGCCGACTCGATGTCGACGTTTAAAGAACACGACAACCCACAACCGAGTTCATTTAGTGTCAAAGCATTGACATTCTGACCTTATTCGGTTCTGTAATTTCTATATTTGCGTGGATCTTCACATTAACATCAATTTTCTTATGGTTGTTAAAAACTAAATTGAAATGGATTGTTTCTATTGCTGTCATGATATTACAAATTTCAATTTATTATATAAAACTGCCAGGAAGAATCGTTCAGATAATTTACGGTTTTACAAAAGAAGCAAACTTTTGAGTTTCAGGTTTTCGTTTTAGAAAACTTATTTTAAAAATTTGAGGATATCAGGATAACTTTTTTGATAAAAGTGACTATCCATGTATTTTCATCATTAAAGTTGACTAAGGCTGAACTCGCGAAGCCATCAGAGGAAGTTACCTAAGTTTACAATACAACTTGCTTGTATACTTCCTGTGTAGGTGGGTTTGTTGCTGTGTAAACATGCATAGTGCCCAACAAAATGTATAACCCGGAACTTGGTATCGGTCCGAGCTCCTTATTCAGAACGTGTTTTTATTCTTCTACAAAAACACCCCCAAAAATATTTAGTGCTTTCTTATCTGTCTTTACAGTTTTCAATTCGCAACTTTTAATACTACGCCCTGTTTGAGAAATATCTTAGACAACCCTAGATTTTTCAAACATGTTTAATCAAAGATCCCCACAAGTTACTAAAATAAAATAAAATTAATTCAATAATAACTCACTGATATATTGGATATTTTTAGTTTCAAATAGAATTCAGATTTAGGAATCCCAATCCGAACTTTCAATATTCGAATTTCTATACATATTCGGAACTTTTATTTAAAGTTAAAATCTGAAATTAGAAATTGGAAATTATACTTTAAATTGGGCGATTATACAAGATCTAGATTACAACATCGATTTCGATTCCAATTCGAATTTCTGTTTGGAGTAGCCTTTTTTTCTAAACTTGAAATTAGAGACTGCAACATCGAATTTCAAAGAACGGATTTGCACCTTCAATTAGGACATAAGACCGAATCTGAAATCTTACAAACAATGTGTGAATCTTCAAGGTGGTGTTTTCGGACTAGACAATGTTTCTAATTTTATTTCCGTTTGGAATTTGAATGTTTAAATTTATTCAATTTTGATTACATATTTTCGAATTTTGACAGAGCTTGTAACAGTATTTAAGTACTTTAGCGATTTTGTAGTCACCAAAATTACAGAGTTGGCTTTGCAATTTTTTAACTAATTTAACTTATGTTTATATTATAAATTTGATAATTAAAGCATTTTGTTATGTTTATCTTATTAAAGCATGCTTATGATAAGAGAACTTGAGATTTGGTGATAGTTTTCTAATTTTTTATTCGATTAAGTGTATCCAACCGAAACCTTCAACTCAAGATAATTTTTAACTTTATATAGTTATAATTCCAAAAATTGCATTGCACCCATAAAAATAATATACACTATTAGCATAGATAAATTAACCAAGATCTCTGACCTACGGTTACGTTTTTACACTACGTTCAGGAGCTCGTTCTAAGATGTCGCTTCAGTAGCAAGAATTACCGTTGTTAGACACGAGTTACGTCGTCAGTTCTAGAGAAACGAGTGAAACACCACTTCCCAAGTCATTTCTTTTACCAATTCAACCATTTTGAGACTTTATTTACCGTACCTAAGCGGATTAAATAATGCATTCTTAAAATTCTTTCTTTATGTTCTTACGTTACTGAGCTTAAGCCTTTGTATTGTTTAATATTATCTTCTACACTAAATATTGCTTCAATTCAAATTCTCAAAAAAAATGGACTGTAAAGTTGATTGTAATAAAAATTGAGTTTATTTAAACAAATATTCCGAATATGTTATTATATACCGTATTGTAGTTTTTAAGCTATTTATTTCTTAAACAAGCAACAAATTCAAATAAAGTAGTATCAAATTAAGCGCATTCTTTTTGTCTTTCGATTGATACCACAATCAATCCTATCAACTCAAACGGGGAGCAGGAATCTGCATATACAGCGTCACCGTTAAAGTCCGCATCATATGGGGCATTTTTTTATTATTTAGTTTACGCAAATTTAGATTTCATGAACAGTTTTTGCTTTGAAAATAATGCAAAATGACGTTGACGATTTTTTTTAATCGATCGCTTATACCTGTCAAATTCGACATATTTTCAAAAAAATTACAAAAAGTTCGGTTATTTTTCAAAATTTCGAAAAATGTTAAGTACAAAAGTTGTATCTTTTTCAGTTTTCTACCGACCTACCAAATTTGAACAAATTTGGACAACCTTGATATTTTTCACGTTTTCCTAACAATATTTTGGCTCATTCGAATTTATTAAAATCTCAAAAGACCCGTAAAGATGTAATACACTCATCTGCCAAAGGGATTTTTTTCTGTTTAAAAATGTTTCGAATTGGATTTTAAAAAATATTCCAAATATGCTAATAGAATTATGTCATACTTGATGCAAAGTCGCTCTAGTTTCAACATTTCACAGCAAAATTTGCTTTATTCATTTTTATCACAGTATAAAAGGTCATTTCAGTTCAAAAGTGCCATAAACCGAAATTCTCAAATCAATTTGCCAAGTAATAGACCTCCAGTTCTGGCTAAATTAATTTAATTAAATGTTTTTCTGGACTAATACTTAAAAATTAATCATGAATCAAGTTGCCCTTGAGCTAAGAAGTATGCTATGGAAAGAAAAGAATTAAATGTCATGGAAATTAAGAAAACAAAATGTTTGACAGTTTCTGTAAAATTATGAAATAGTGATTTTTATCAATACATATTTTTTTAAATATCAAGGTTGTCCAAATTTGTTCAAATTTGGTAGGAGGGTAGAAAACTGAAAAAAAAACAACTTTTACATTTAACATTTTTAGAAATTTTGAAAAATAACCGAACTTTTTGTATTTTTTTTGAAAATATGTCGAATTTGACAGGTATAGGCGATCGATAAAAAAAAATCGTCCACGTCATTTTGCGGTATTTTCAAAGCAAAAACTGTTCATGAAATCTAAATTTACGTAAACTAAATAATAAAAAAAATGTCCCATATGATGCGGACTTTAACGGTGATGCTGTATACGATTTCTCATGCTATTTCCCTATGTTCGCCCCAAGTCAAACACACGGTATACGGCAACAAGTACCTTTTTTTCATGTGTGCATAACGTTAAGGTTTATATTAATATCTAAAGCTAACTTATAAAAATAACTTTAACATTCATTTCATTCTACAAATTTTATTAATTCTAAAAAACTCTTCGCGAAAATTAAAGAGAACAGTTGTAAATATGAACACAAGAATATATTTGAGGGGATTTTTTCGTGTAAATATGTATTTTTTCTGGCACTTTGTCACAGTTTTCCGTTTAAAAAGGCAAAATTTGTCTACTAGATTACCATAAGAACAGTACTTAGTTGTAAAATTATTATTAATTAACTCATATTAATAAGAGGTGATTTCCAAAATCAAAGAGTTTCTTTCAATTATTTATAAAATAATTTTTTTTCCTCAGTTTTAAATCACATAATGAAAAAATTCGTATTAATATGATAGCAGGGACTTTTTAAAAAATGACATGAAAATTAAAAGCATTCAAAAAGACGATAGTGTTTAAACGTATTTGAAAGCCATATCCCTTTATTATTACAAAAATTTAAATACCTATGTATTTTCACTTCCCAACGAAACACAAAACTAAAATATAATAAAATAGTTTCTTGTTAAATCTGTGTGAAGGCATAGGTAAAAGATCCCTTTAATCTATGGTGAAGGTCAGTTGTCTAATCTGCTGACGTCACAAGAATTTTACAAATGACCAAACAAATAACATGCAGCTTGTTGTTTTGGGCTACTGTAACAACACTGGTTATATAAAGAAAATTTCATGCAGTGCCATCTTTAACCGTGCTCCAAAAGTATTCATACTGAAACCTAACGCACATTGACATCAGAGATCTTGGTTAATTTATCTATGCTATTAGGTAACGCACCGAAAGGTAAAAGAAGTCCGCCCTGGCCATGATATGGCCATAGGCCTACGGGCTTTGTGCATGTCTTCCGGTTTGCAGGTAGAATCAACACAAAGTTCTCGGTCCCAGTTAGCCACCTGCAACATTATAAGGTTCGTGAGCAAAGAGTTTTCACATTACTTACCTGATTGCCACCCTGCCAATGACAAGGGTAGAGGCCGGCGGGCTTGTACAAGTCATTCTTGCGAGCCGGAGAGTCCAAGCAGGTCGTCGCACCGTAACTCAACAATCGTAATAACAGATGAACAGTTTTAACAAATTTGAAGTCGCTGTGAAGTGCGAAAATTATTACCAAACATTAACAAATAAGCTACATCTGATGCCCTTGTTTTCTTTAAAATTTAACATAGACTTGGCATTCTTTTTATAAGTTATACTATAACTCTTTTTGAAATTTCATTCAAAGATTGTTGAAGGACATTACACATGTTTCGATTTTGAATAACCATATCGCACTTTCGCACAAGTTCCTCCCATAGAAGTTCTATAGGGTTGATGTTGAACGATTGAGTCGACCAATCCAAATCTTTTACTCTTTTAGCATAGACGTCTATCTCTTTCTTTTCTTTCAAATAATTTCTGCACAACTTTGTAAACTTTTAAAGATCATTATCCTGCTGTATGATAAAGCGACAGCCATTTAAACGCAGACCCGACGGTAACACATAATGTTCAAGAATGTCGTTATAACCCTATTCATTTAAAACTGCATTTATTTTAATCAATATAGCCAGGGTGGCGCAGTGGTAAAGCGTCAGGCTAGCTTTGCGCTGGTCCTTGGGGTTTGAATCCCTCTGGTGACCATTCGTCGTTGGGTAAAGTAGAATTAAAACGAGAAGGACATGTACGACATCAACGATCTGCGGGGGGGGAGAACGAAACAAGCACAACAAACACCTAGAACACCAATGACAAACAACAAAGAATCTCCCCTTCCGTAACAATTTGGACTCGCCCGAACGCTTCTGGTCTACGGCGCATAGTCACGTGAGTGTCCTTCTCGTTTTGATTCTGCTCTACCTAATTAAAGACGCTCTCCTCTGAGTATAGGCCTAGGAGGTAGAGTAACAAGGTCACATACATACACATTACACTCTACACATAGTGCAGTATGTAGATAAAACGGTGCACCAGCTTCGTAACCCGCAGAGACGGCCCGGGTAGTGCATTGCACGCGTACAGCCTCATACGTTAACGGTTAACGCCCCAGCCTCGACACCGAAACGTATAAGAGGTTACAGATAATACATACATTATTTTAATCAAATTCCTTACCTCATTGAACGAAATACAACTCCACGCCATAATGGAACCACCTACAAGTTTGGCGGAAGGCACAATGCAACTCTAAAACATTTTTTTTCAAGGTGTTTGTTTGACGCACAAAAAGTCGACGTTTTGAACCAAATAACCAGAATTTGGATTCGTCAGTCCTTCATCCACTCTTCAAGTGTACATAATTCATACTATTCCAAACATTTTTTTTTATTGCGGTTTTTTAGTGGTTTTCTAACAGCATTTCGCCAATTTACGTTTGCCTTGAAAGCCTTTCTTTTTATACTAGTTTGATTTTCCAGTACCAGTTCCAGTATAGTACAATATGGTTGTCTTCACTATTTGAGGTGCATTTGAGCCTTCCTGATCTTGCTTTATTAAATCAAGCATTTGGGAAATAGTTGTATGTACACTATTTTAAAATACTTTTAGTTTTAACTCCATGACATGCAGAGTAACCTTCAATATGAAGTGTTTCAATATCACTTCGAGTTTTGAGGCTTAATTCCTTAATTTTTGGAATTTTACACTAATTTTTTAGCAAAAATAACAACATGATGAAAACAACCAGAACCAAGTGACACTTCTGAAAATAAATATTACGTGGGTCGTTTGAAAAGTAAGGTAAATGAAAAGAAAATGCAAATTAATTTTCCATTTATTTTTCAACATAATCTCCATTGACTTCGACACATTTTGTCCAACGATGTTCCAAAGCCGTTAAATTGATTTTATAAAATGAGTTCTCCTGGTATGCAAAATAGCCGTTCACAGAACGAACCACTTCATTGTTGTCCGTAAATCGTTGCCCTCCAAGCCATCTTTTACGGTTTAAAAACAAATGAAAGTCAGACGAGGCTAAATCGATTGTGTAGGACGGATGACCATTCGAACCCGAGTTTATGGATTTTAGTCATCATGGAAACCGTTGAGGTGTGAGCAAGTGTCCTGATGAAAGAAGATTGTTTTGGCAAGGTGCGGTCGTTTTTTCTTGATATTTTCGATCAAATTTTACAGAAAACCTGTGTAGTACTCTCCAGTATTCATAAAGATAAGGAACATACCCTGTGAATCCCAGAAAACCGATGCCATGACCTTGCCGGCAAACGCTATTGTTTTCGCCTTCCTTGTAGCAGGTCCCCCTTGGCTGTCCATTGTTTTGATTGTTCTTTGGCCTCTGGCATGTAATGGTGGACACAAGTTCTATCGATGGTCACGAACCGGCGCAAAAAGTCACTCGAAACGCGGCACCCATTGCAAACAAGGCTTATGCATGTCCAAATGTTAATAAAAATTGATATCCCTATGCCCTACCATGTCTGCTATCTCCCTGATCTCTAGTCTTCGGTCACTCACAACTATTCTATGAATCTTAGTCACCATATCCGAAGTTGTCACGTCACTTGGCCTTGGGTACTCCTTCGGCCACGTTTATAATCAAAAATCCACAAACGTACGATCTTAAATGAAGAGAAAGACTGGCCAAAGACACGATCTAGTTTATTTTTTATTGGGGTCGCTGTTTTCCACTTCAAAAAATAAAATTTTATTACAGCACGAATCTCCTTTCTGTCCATTATTTTTGAAAATGCTTGCACGTTCGTCTCCTTCGCGTGACCAAACAATAACCTCACAATGCACTGAGCTGCAAATTGGCAAGGGCTTGTTTGAAGGGTCAAACTTATCGGCCGTGTTTGATCATGGTGCTGCCATTTCTGCGTCGTTTACCTTACTTTCCAAACTACCACGTAGTAACCAATAACAAGTTTTTCTTTTGGTAAATACAAGCTGCTACATAATACATATATAGAAATATAGTAGCTGTGGTCACAAACACGACTGAAGAATTCAAATTAACAAGAAATATCATTCAACGAGGATAATTTACATTTGACCTTATGTAACACAAACTTTTAAACCGAAATATAATGTTTTTTTGGAAAAAATTAAAAGAAACGATTTAATACATGGATATATAAAGTAGCCGCACCCTTTTGGACGGCAGTATATTTTTAAATTTACTCAGTGATCTATCATATTAGTCAAATGAAATAAATTGGTTAAGATCATTGAGTTCACAATGTGTCTCCAAAATGACGAAAAATATCAGCACAACTTAATTTTATAGTATAATATAAATTATTAATATGGTTTTGTCTCAAAGTTTTTAAGATATTTATATTTAAGGTTTATTGAACTTGGTTGCATTGTACATATGCACAATTCAATGTATATTCAATATACAGGGCGATTCAAAAGTATTACCATTAAATTAAATGGGTATATGCTGACCTTAATAGTACATTACACCAAAAATTTAAAGTTTTTCGCGAGTTTTGTTTATTTTAAATATTGTTACACACTTGACCTTGCACAACTAAATGAAACATTACACATTTATGTAATTTACCGGTTTCACTTTCCTCTCGCATTTTTTCAGGCTTGAGACTCGCAGTCAACAATTATTGGCATGTTTAAAAAGTGATATAGAAAAAATGTTGTAAATAAAGAGTATGTTCCTCCTTTAACTTCTACACAAACACAAATACACACACAACACAAACTTTCAGAGCTGCTGCAGCATTTTGCAGAGCTTACTCGTAAATTAAGTACAATAACATGAATTAATTCAGTTGTTAAAAGGTTGACCTTCCATTAACACGATCAATGCACTTTGAAAGCAAATAATGAACTGATATTAATCTATTTAGTACACAGCTGGTCTCTCTAATCAGTATCAACAACAAGGGCTTTTGATAAATTTAAATTCCAGTGACCACCAAACAATTTCTGTGTTGATTTTTATGAGTTTACCGTTTATTTGCGATACATGGTTTATTGAGAAAAGTTGCTCTATTTGATATGTTCTACCTACCCTTAAAATTATTATAAGTGTGTTCAAGACCACAACCAGACAAATAAAAGCTATGAACCTCAGCCACAGATAATGCCGTTAATTGGAAGTTGCTTGCAGCTGCATAGCAACAAAACATTAAAAACACGTTAAGAGCTAAAAACAATTTTTTAAATTCAAGTAGCAGAGCACCAGAAACATACTCAAATGTATTAAGATTCTGCCCCTTGACTTAATAGAAATGCGAAACTGATAATAATTAGATAATTACCTACCATGTTTTCACAGAAGGAAAGCTAACACACCCAAAGTAAAATGGTATTCACTTTCTCCACTTAGATTTTAAAGAGAAAATAGTGCTCATTTTCTGCCAATTCACAGACACATTGTAATATGTATATTTTACTTTCTGGATAAAAGTAGGCATATTTCCAAAAAAATTAATACTAATTCGTTGCCAATTGGTCCAAATATACTTTCGAACAGCTAAATCTCAGAATTTCTTTTTCTTCTTCTTCTTCTTCTTCTTATTCTGGTGTCAAATGCTTATTATGTTTAAATTCCTAAAATCTCAAAAAATAATGCATGGGAATTCAAAGCAGAATACCTAAAAATCCTTTGCTGTGTACTTTTATCACCCACTTGGTTTTTAATTTGCATAATTTAAAATAGGTAACCATAAAGATTTAATCGTTGTAAAACATGACTTTTATGCACGCAAACCACTTATCTGTACAGAAACTAAGCATGATACTGTAATTTCAGCCCTCTTTTTGCTTCCCTATAATAATTTTAATAAACCAAAAGTAGTAACCTGATGCATTTAAGAAAATGTTAAATATTGATAAATATTAAAAGGTTTCAGTCAATGTTATAAATTCAAAAAGCAAAGGAAACTATTACGATAATTATGTTATTAAAACACGACAAGTTTAATCTGAATAATAAATTGGTCTTGATATAGTTGTTAATGTATCCAACTACTTTATAAATTACACCATAAACAGTAAAGTAACTCATTTGTATGTTAAATCATGCTGCGTATAAAGTTAACAAGAAACAAGATTTGCTGGAGATTTATACTTATGCACATTTCAGTCACATCTATTTTTCCAGTATTTTAACACCGCTCGCTTTCGAAAATAAATCTACAAAATCCAATTTGGTTTCAACTTACGTGGATCGATTTTCTTGTCACATTCACATAACGTGGGTAACTCGTGTCTGTCATGTTCATTATGTACAACGGAAACAGACTTGAAGGTATGTATTACTAAATTCCAGAATTCTGTAAAATAAGTAATTCAGGCGTATGTTGAATTTAAAATGAAAACATTTAAATCATGGATTTGGAGTTAAATTTGGTAATTTAATAACATTAATAGTAACAGAGGGAGATTAGTAATTACTGTGAAAGTTAGAAAAGTGTTAAGGTTAGCGTTTCGAAAAGGACTATTTATCGTGTCAGTTAACATACAAAAGACTGAATTATTATAATTAAAGGTAAAATGCTCAAATTTAATATAACATCAGGATCATGCTAAAATGTTTCTTCATATTTTAGTGGTATTGTGCCCAAACTTGAGCATTACTTCGATCTTTCTCTCTCTTTCTATGCTGATGGCTGTTATGAACAATCCAAACCTATTTTCTTAAGGTCGGCATAGCGTGTAATGATAAGCCTTTCTTCTATTTTTCCCGATTAACCCGATCCATCTATTGTCTTTTACCCGTGGTATGTAGCCAACAGAGTCCCACTTGAGTTCCATTACGTTATGTATGATATCTGTTACCTTTGTTATAATCTTGTCTTTAACGGCACTTCTACCATTGTCTTCTTCCTTGCTCTTTATGGTCTTTGTGTGACCCTTAGTTTTTCTGTTATGGTTGAAGGTTTGTAGTCCATAGGAAATAACTGGTAACACTTTTCTGGTGTGGGATTCTCCAAATCTCAGCGTATTTTTTAATTTATGAATATCTAACCACCTAAATGTATTATCCTTTCTCTAATTTTATATGGTCTTATATTATATTCGATTTGCTCATTTTTAAGTCTAGGGATTTTCCTGTGATTTATAACTGCATGGACATATCTTTCAAATCACTCATTTTCTGGAAATACATGGTCAACAAAGCATTATATTCATTGATATATCGGTTGTACTAGCTCAGTTCCGTAAATGTTCCTTCTAACTAGGAATATACTGAACAAATGTGAAAACATGGTGACCCCTTATCTTATACCACTTCTTTGGGCATGCATTTATTTTATTATGCAGGCTCACCACTGACATTACTTTGCTGTAGGTGTAGATGTTCCTAATGGGATCTTGGTTACGATGTTTCAAAATATATGTAGATTAATGAGCCCTGCAGATGTTATAGTTAGACTCATGGCTTTGATGTTGTTTTATTTTGTCCTACCTTCACGCCATATGCATTCTCTTCACTTATCTTTTTCGCCTTTTATGTCTCTATATCTATTCTTTGGTATCTTTGTCTCTCATATTTTCGACTTGTTGCGCCGTCTGTATTGGTTATTCAAATTTCTACAGCATACAATACTGTTAGGCTCGTTTCAGTCGTTTCCATTTCAACACATCTGTAAAAGTCTCGTTGGTTTGCTACCCTTTGTTATTTTCTTTTCTTGAAAACAATACCCTTCTTCATTGCGTTCTATATGTTTTAACCGTGGTGCTCTTAGCCACTAATTTTAACCGTCCTGGTTAAAATTTGTGCTCTTAACATCATTGGATTTAGGAAAAATCAAAACGGTTGCTAATAGAAACAAAAACATATATATCTATTTAAATTTTATTTTCAAACTAAAGATTACCCTACGTTTAAAAAATTCAATTATCTTTATAACAAAAAACAAAACAGAAGACAAAAAAATTATAACTTACGTTCTAAGTAGTCTATGAACTTAGTATTCATTTTTATCTCCACTGTTTTGCTATTTGATATACTATTTTACCAATTTCTTGCGTTCACTCTCATCGTACAAATGAAAACACAACTTAGGGCAGGCAATGATATTGTAAGCAGGGACCTGCACTTCATTTATGCTTGATTGATATTAAAAGTGAGGAATTAAAAATTGTTATCTGAAAACAGCTAACTTTATAATTGGTGTTAGAATACTTTTATTTTTAGAATAATAAAATCACTTTATTTGTTTTGTAAGTTTTGGCCAATCCTGGACATTTTTAGACGGTTAAAACGTATTGCTTCTTCATCAGTACCTTTTCATGTTTTTGCATACCCTCCGCATCATCTAATTCGCTCTTTCTCTCCTTAACATCTCGATGTCAATTTCTGGATAGAGTCCTCCTCTATGTTCCTCCATGTTTTCGTTTTGACAACTTGTATCCAGTTCCTTCCCGTTCGACGTTAAATACCGGTAAATTTGGCCTTCGGATGATCGATTTCCTCTTTTTCTGGAGGTTTCTTCTGAGTTACCAAACTAGTTAATTTTACATATATCACTTTTTAACGAAATGGTCCTTCGCCAGTTATTTCATATCATATCAGAGACTTCTTTATTTTATCAAATATGTTGCCCGGCATCGTCAGTTCCATTGCTCCCTATCAGATGAGGAAACAGTTTATACTATCTTGTGTCATAGCCGTAGTTTCGAGCTCGCACGTGGTTGAAGCTTTCAAAATGTATCCAAGTTGCACAACTGCAACCCAGGTTATACCAGTTGTTCTTTTCGTCTCGTTTTTTTGGCTCTCTTTTTCTAGCTTTATTTTGTATGATTGTATGCTACATACAGATAGTATTCTTTTACCTCCAAGGTATGGCCATTGTGTACACCTCCAGTCACCCTTGGGCTCATAATTATCGTCTTCTGAGCTTTATTTTTGAAGCTACACTGAGCTTATTTCGACTTCATTAGCATCGGCACTCACATGTCACCTAAAAATCTCAGCATCGTATATTTTCATTTTTTCTCGTATATGAACAGTCTATGGTCTCACTTTTATTCTAACAATTTATTATATGTCTTTTTCTACTCCCATACTTTAATTGATTTATTAAACATTTACTACCTGTACTTTAATGAGATTCATTAAGATACAGATTTTTCATTAAGATGCAGGTTTATAACCAATAGCAGCAAAGTATTTTATTTGGTAACCATAGTTACGCGAGTTGCTGATGTTTCTTAATTGAGATAACCAATAGCAGCAAAGTATTTTGTTGTCAAAAATAAGGTTAGCAGCTTTTCAGAAGGTGCCTATTTTTTATTATTATAACTGGTCGTAGAAAATATAGTGTATGCAACTCGCATTTAACGGCTATTAAGGCACTCGTATTCATTAAGACATTCGCCTACGGCTTGTGTCTTAATTCTCATACTCATGTCTTAATAGCTATCATTAAATACTCATTGCATAATATACTATTAATGATTCCTTCTTGATTCTTGAGAGCTGATTATGTCATCATTATTCATTAAGGATCGGATTTTAGGTGATATTTTTAGGTGATGAGTCATCCAAATAGGTAAAGTTAGCTAAATCCAGCGGAGCACTAAATATTTCCAAATCAGATTGCCCCCACGTGTACCGTTATGGTTGATCAATAACAACTGATTGATTTGTTGACGCACCGAAAGCTTGGGCACCCCTACTGTAAATATATTGCACCATAATGATTGGTGAACTTTTCTAGAGAGCGGCAATAGTAAAATGTTTTAAAAGTGCTACTTAAGTGTGCCAGTCTACTGAAATGATTTTGCCGATTTTACTAGATCCGGTCTTTAGTCATCATTAAATGCTATATCGTAGTGTTTATGATGAAACATTTAAATTATTGTCAATTTACTTATAATAAACACCACGATATAGCATTTAATGATGACTAGAGACCGGATCTAGTAAAAATTTAGTAAAATCATTTCAGTAGACTGGCACACTTAAGTAGCACTTTTAAAACAGTTTACTATTGCCGCTCTCTAGAAAAATTCACCAATCATTATGGTGCAATATATTTTACTTTACTTATGTATCATAAACCTTCTTTGATGTTATTTATTGGTCTTTTTAATAATATTTTCCAATTTATGTTTTACAGTTCTTGTTAATACTTCGTAGGTTACATCAACTGAGAAATTTATATACGAGGCTTGTCCGTAAACTAAGTACCGTTTTGGAAAAAAAACACATCAAAACATTTTTTCAAAACAAAATTTATTTTTACATGAAAGAGCATTTCTTAAACTATTTTTCAACATAGTTGCCACCATTGTTCAGACATTTGTCGTAGCGGGAAACCTACTTTTCTATGCCCTCTTCATAGAAAGATGCCGCCAGTGAAGACAGCCACTGCTAAACACCGTTTTTTACGTCGTCATCGCTGTCAAAGCGCCTTCCTCCAAAATTACGCTTCAAGAACAAGTGGTAGTCAGAAGGTGCGAGATCGGGGCTGTACGGCGGGTGATCGAACTGCTCCCAACCGAATGCTTGAATAAGGTTTTGAGTGACACCAGCAGAATGGGGACGTGCGTTGTCATGAAGCAACACAATGCCTTGACTGAGCATTCCACGCCTTTTGTTTTGTATTCCGCGCCTAACCCACAGTTCTCACCATTCCGTCCACCAGTCCGCGGGCTCAGAAATTGTCTTAAACATTTTGAACGCTCACTAACAAATGTAAACACAACACAATCCGGCTGTACTGGCATCAGTGGAAAGACAAATGAACCAGAGAGACGAGTGCGCATGCTCGGAATTGCGGCACTAGCGCTGCGGTGGCAGTACTTAGATTACGGACAAGCCTCGTTATGTCCTATCCAACAGAGAAACGACTCTATAACTTAACACACAGCACTAGACAAACCATTGCATCTTTCCGTTCTCTTTTTTGGCCATACTAAGTATATATCTTTTACAAATACTTGTCTTCTTCTTCTTAACCCCGCAACGTTTTTATAATATTTTAGCATCTTCTTCATATCTCCCTCAATTATTTCTTCTATATTAATTGTTCTTTTTCTCGTTATCTCTTAAGTGTATGTAACAACGCTTCGAAATATTACTTCTACTCTCATTTTTACCCAAATATAGCTTTTTCTGAAAATCATTTCAGTATTAACTTCTTTCCGCTAACTCCTTTCGCATTTACTCTGTTGCATCACATTTCCACAACATTCAGTCTAAAGATATGAAAGTATCTGAGCTAATGTTCCACAAAGGTGTATGGTTCACTCCAATTTGCCAAAACAATTAGTGTTAAAATATGTTCGTCTCGTTACCTGTTATAATTATCTTTATTATTTATTTAATAATTTACCTTTAGTAAAACATATTCCAGAATGAAAGGTCAAAATTAGCCATTAGAAAACTTTTTACTAACCTACACCATGTTCTGTAACAGAAAAGTTAATTTTGCAAAATTTTATCCAGTATAATATCACGCAGGAAACTTTGTATCAAAGGAAAAATATAACCGTATTCCCATACAACGTTTACTGCTTCCGTCTTGTACATAATCTGTCTCACGAACGAATTTCCTAAAGCGTAATACTGTTTGTACAGAAAGGCTTGCAGAACAAACATAAAGTTGCTTTATCGCCTTTAAAAACACAAGGGGCGGCTACTTAAGGGCAGCTGTTGTTTTAAAGTATGCAAACTAGAGAGCCTTCGGGGCTCCAATCTGAATTTTATTGACAGCAACTTGCCTTTAACATAGTTCCATCATTTTTACATAATGTTGTTTTGTAAGACACAAGTAAAGTTTCAAGGAACTTTTGAAAGTATACTCTTAGGAGAATTAACTGCAATAACGATATTGGTTCGTTGAAAGCACATCCTATTAGATACCCTAATTTTCTGTATTAGGTACATACTTTGTAATATTGTTTTTGAATCTGTTGTGGCTGCGATTACGTCCAGTTAAGTTACATTTAACTAATGATTTATTTTTTATTTATTGTATGGAATCAACTCCAACGGCCGTTTAATATAACAGGACGAAATTTCCAGGGCCTCATTGCGAGGCAGACCATAAAGATGTTAATCAGCCTCTTTGGTGGGAAATTATACAATCACCAAATAAACAGCAACATTTTTCATTTAAAAAATGCAACATTGTTACACAATAACATATTTAGACAAAAGAATATAGAATATATAGACGGACAACCGTATTGTCTTAAGCCTTCTCTCAGCAAGATATGCGAATAGTTCTTCTAATAACTTTGGACTGATTTTGAACTAAATGTGTTTAAAACATGTAGAACTTAGTTGGCTATATCGTTGTCTTGATCCTTCATAATTGCGCTTGCAAAAGAGACTCATCATCATTACTGCTGGACATATGCCTTCTCAAGTGTTTTCCATGTTTCTTTGTTCTGCGCAGTTCCAAACTAATTTGATGTTATTCGTTTCAAATCGATGGTCCATCGGATTGGTGGCCTCCCTACTCTTCGCCTGTCTGCTCTAGATCTCAATTACAACAGTTTTTTGGTCCATCTTCCATCAGTCGTTCTGGCCACATACCGGGCCCATCTCCACTTCAGTCTAGCAATTTTTTGAATTATGTCTTGGACTCCTATTATATATCTTAGATCTTCATTTCAAACTCTATCTCTTAATGGTCACTCCCAACATTGATCGCTCTATTTTCCTCTGTGCAATTTGTAATTTTGTTTTTGATGCTTTGGTCAGTGTTGGGGTTTTTCTCCATAAGTCAAGCTCGGTAAAACATAATGATCAAAAGTTTTTAGGTTTTAAACCAATGGGCAGATCACTTTTAAGTATTTCTCTTAGCTTTCCAAAAGCAACACACCCACCCAAGGAGCTTCTTCTTGATAGTTCATTTGTGTGGTTGTTTCTGCCGATTTTAATCTCATGTCCGAGGTAGACGTATTTGTCCACCGTTTCTATTTCCTCTTCGCCGATTGTTATATTTTGGCTAAGAACTAAATTTATCGTCATTTTTGTTTTATTATGATTTGATTGTAAGCCTACTCTTCTTTCTACTACATGAAGTTCGTTCAGCATTATGTCCCATGTCGTCGGAGACAACAATAATGTCATCGGAGAATTGGAGATTGTTTAGATGTTCATCAATTTTAACGCCATTCTAGAGATTTAACAGCATATGCCAATACAAAGGTTTTGGTGACATTGTGTCACCCTGTCTAACTCCGCGTTCTATGTTTCCTTTCTTTGTTTGCACGTAACTGTAGATGTTATGTATAATTCTAGAATTGTGTCTAATTCAATCGTAACGAAAGTTTTTTCAAAGTCCACAAATATTAATGCTAGAGGTCTGTTATATTCGGCTGTTTTTTCTATAAGAACTATCAGACTTTGTAGGTGGTCATTTGTCCCAAAATCTGGACGGAAGCCAGCCTGCTCTTTTGCCTGGTAAACATTTATTTTGTTTTCTATTCGTTGTGCAATTATTCAGATAAACAGCTCATAAAGATCGTTCAGCAGGCTTATGGGTCGATAATTTCCTGGATTGGTCCTGTCCGCCTTTTTGTGAAAAATTGTAGTGACTGCACTGTTCCATTTTTGGGGGATATGAAGGCACAGGTTCTAATTTTATTTACTAATGTTGGTACTCCAATTTTTTGTGATTTATACCGTCGCAGATCTTCTGATGGCCTTCGTTATTTGTTTGTTTAGAGTTCTCAGTTCTTGCTCATTTAAATTTATATTTTTCCCTAGACGTCTCCTTCTCTCTATTAGTGCTTTGATACTCTGACTGATTTCATCTTCTTTCTTTTTAGTTCGACAGAAGTTCCTTTGGGCATTTCTAACTGTGTCGATTCTGTTGTCGTTTATTACCTATATCTATGTTATCATTTGCGGATTTGTCACTTTGGAGAGTAGCACTTATCTATTGTTGATATCCCTCTACATTTCCTGGATTTCTCCATAAATTTGGATTTTCTTTGTGGTCATCCATGTTCTATACTTTTCTTTTTCGGGCAGAAACTGTTCATTTGGTATAGATTTGTTTTGTAATGAAAACCTTAATAGAGTTTCACCCTCTCCTTTCTACCGTCACTTTCATGTTTCCCCAGGGCTACTTTTGAGTTATTCAACTTTTGTCCAAATTTTGCGTTGAAGTCTCCGCATATTAAAGTGAAGTGTGCTGGATTTTTCTTTAAAGCCTCCAATATATCGTCATAGAAGATGTCGATCTTAAGATTGTACTTCCTACTCAGCTTTAGGACGAGATAAACCATCCTCTCGGAGGATTCTTTAATGGGTGGGATATTGGGGTGTTTTCTGTGGACGAAGAAGCCTACTCCATTTTTTGATTCGTCTTGCGAACCAATATGATAAAACAAATGACCTGATCTTATAGTTACTAGGTTTTCGCCGCGAACTTTACTTATCCCTACTATGTCCCATTTAATTTTAATAATAATAATTTTAATACTCACCTGGGGTACGTTCGAAATTGTTTTAATCTTGACATCTTGAATTGATCATAACTCACCACGCAGACCAAGATCGGGTTGGCGACTGGATAAGGATTTGGTTAGGGAAAGGGAAATTTGGGTTTGGACGTGGTTCTCCCCGGGGTTTAGCTGGTGCGGAGAGAAAACCACAGCTCGCTTGGACAGGGTCGCTTCTCTGAAGTGAATCTATCATACCGGGATCGGAGAAAGATGCACCCGCTACCGCACTAAAGAAACTACTCGTATTTGACAACAAAACAACAAATTTTTTAGATTATCATTCGTTATTAATTTTGATATAAGGCAATCTACTCTGTCTTATAATCTTAAATTGATAGGTTTTTAAATTTCAAATGGTCGCAGATTTCACCTTAAGCTTAACCAAATTGTTTATACCATGAGTTCAAAAAGAAATTACATAAGGCTTGGCCATGGAAAAATAAAATAGTGTCTACAGTAAGCTTAGAATTTATTAACTGGCAGTATTGTGTTGCTGTTATAATACTATCAGCTGCAAAACTAAATTATAAAGCTTGCAGTAGACATTATTTTATTTTTCCATGGCCAAGCCTTATGTAATTTCTTTTTGAAGTCATGGTAGATGACGCTACTACAAAATTTTCCATTCGCAAGAAACTGAATGAAATATTAATGAAGGCCTAGTTAGTTCTGTCAGTTTTAATAAGCTGTGGCTTGGAAAAATCGAATACCATAGATTTCTTTACTTGTATTCAAAAGCAATAAACGACTTAGAATCTGATCAATGTCTGCCCAAAACACAATTTAACTTTAGACATAGAGCAATCAATATCCACGCTTAAAACAACTGTAACTACAAGCAAATTCAATACAAATGTAAGTGACAGATTGTTGTATAGTGTTCGTGGCGACGCTGTAAACGTTTACGTGGCTTCGAAGAGCGAGAAGATATTTTTGACTTATTTATTTCTGGTCTTGTTCGAGTAAAATTCTAAAATTTACTGTATGTTCTCGAATAGTTATTTGCGCTCCAAGTTATGGTAAGTGAACTTTTTTATCCGAGGTGGTAATTTGTGGACCGAAGCGCAGCTGAGGTCCATAAAGCCACCGAGGATAAAAAAGAAACTTACCTACGCGTTGCGCATTACGTTTTTCTCACTACCACAAAATAAAATTCATTAATAATTTAACAAAAATTGTGACGTTTATATTTATGACAGTTTAACGGCGCTGTTGCTATGGTACAAACAAACACATAAACGCAATTTCTGTTTTTAGTAACGAAAAGAATGAAATCAAACATTTTGTAAATACACCTTCATTTAACATTCAACGTTGTTCCAATTGTAAAATTAGTTTTAATATTGATAAATAAGCACGTATTCTCCATTATAACTATTTATTTTTTTTATATCCGTTATGGTGTAGCGTTATGGGGTACCATGCGCGGAAAATGACCTGGCGCGGTAAATCGTCTTTTTTGCCCTTAGATACAGTCTGTTTTTGTTCAACTAAATGTTTTAGTTTCCATTATTGTCGACTTTTTGACAATGAAATGTCAATTTACCAAGGTGGTAGTGAGAAAACGTATTTCACACGTAGTGCGTATGAAATCAATACAGGAGCATTGGTCCTCTATACAGGTATATTACATATTCTTTGGTTTCTTATCAACTATTACTATGTATAATAACTGCAGAGTATGAACTACACCGAAGTTTTAATAAAATAGAGATAATTGTTATATTTTATACTATTGTTTAAAGCTTGATTGCAGGTAAATATGTTCATAAAGATAATGCCAGATATCCACGTAAAACTGCTACATTTTTTTTCACATCCTAAAATTTTTTTAATAAATTGTACTTTTAGACAAAACACATTTTTCAGTGCGAACTATGCTTTAATTGCAAAATAAATCCTCCTAAATTTTCTTTACTAAGTCAGTTAGAAACAACGACAACAAAACTCCTTCTTTAAATGGAAAAGAATAAACTGCGCCATAAAACACCTGCTATATTATTATCTTAGTTTATTTTGGACCTTAATGTTATTTGCCTTATTCCCTTCCTAATATTCTTTTATTGAAACATTTGCGACTATTTAGACAAGCATTTGGGAGTCCCAAAAATTTCCAAACTGTCGTGAAACTAAAAAGGACATTTTCCGAGCCATTATACTGGCTTTGTTGACGTAGTTGTTTGCTTGATGGCTCCGTAAACTCTACGCATAATAGAACGGCGTAGTTCGATAGCAAGCATTTAGTCGTATAAGATGGTGGTACATTTTCCTTGATATATTATTTACGGTAATTTTATGGGAATTAAATAATTGCGGCTTTACGGAAGATAATTAACGCGAATTAATCGATAGGTCGTTAATTATTCATAAGAGCCTGGTTTTTACACGGATTATTATTTAATAAACAGCATGAATAATATCAACAGCTGCTTTTATGGACATCTTTTTTATTAAATTTACACAACTGGGGTTGCTCGCACTGAAAAATTAATAAATAAATAAAAATAGGTCATGGCGTATGGCACGCCAGCCACATATTAAAGAGATTACAAATTAAACGCCGAAGAAGCCTTACGTCATCTTAATAGGATAAAAGACTAAAAGAGAAATCCAATCCTAATTGATTTATTGGATCTGCTATACTTAAACATTTCCTTTTTTCTAAGTGAACAATAAACTCTTTTACAGTTTTGTTTAAACCTATTCTGAGGCACAACTTAAGCCCTTAGAACATTAATCACAATGTTATTACCGAATGCTTGTGACTTCATCACTACATTTCATTAAACATCTAAACTATAAAACTGAAGTTAGAAATTATATCCTTTTAATTAGTTCTCTATTGCGGACATGACAAGCAATTTCCAGGAAATATGGAGACAAGAATCCTACTTCTAAAGCGGCGCCTTTACAAAGTAAAATAAAAGTTTAAAGTATCCTTGCAAGCACAAGCTTGAAGGGTATTTTTGAATAGTTTACTAATTGACTGCTTTACTAGCACCTTAATTAATTATTAATTACTAAACTTACCTTTTCTAGGAAGTTAGTAGGTGATTTCATTAAAACTAACTTTCGCCCTTAACTGAACTACATTCTAATATCAAACGATCGATGGTTAATGAGTTGCTTCGGTCTTTTTGGTGAATAATTTGAATAGTTTTGGGGGTGAGAAATTTGTTAATGCTAGATCCATGACAATTATATGTCGGGAGGGCCGCCAAATACGACAGCAGTTGGAGTCACCAGAGCTGTGGTGAAACAATAAAAAGGCTGATGATGTTATTGAATTTTTGAGCTGTAGACTTTGTCAATCGTTTAAGAACCGTTTGGGGCGGTCGTGGCTGAGTTGGTTCAGCTTTCCTCGGAAGGCAATGGCAAACCACCGAGGTGTATATTCTGCCTAGTAAAGTCCTCTCTGGAGTAGAAGTGCAAGCACTTCCGTGGTTCGGAGCCCACGTTAAGCTGTAGGTCCCCTATGTCTGTAGGCTACTTGACACGCACACCACAGGCATATGGAGAGGGGGATCGGCAACGCCCTGTAAGGGCATGCCACTCTAAGAAGAAAAACCGTTTAATTTGGAAACCGTAAACCTTTACAGTTAAACCTTCAACTCAGATTTCTTGGGCGGACCAGAAATATACATTTGGGAAATTTCGAAAAATTATTATTTAAAATTGACAACTTTAAAAACACTATTAGAGTGGGTTGAACAAATATGATCTAACAGCTTTGTCAAATTAATCATTCGTCAAAATGAACAAAATCTAATGAAATTCATCAAATTCATTTGGCAAGTAATACGTAATCAAGTGCCCTTTGATTATTCGTTACTTAACAAAATTATTGGTTGAGATGGGTTGCCTTAATCTTTAAGCACGGAAATTCAATAGAGTAACTACTTGGAAAAATTAGTGTTTTAATGTTTTTAAAAACAAATAAAGGTTTCTAAAGGGATAACTTGTTAATACACGAACCAGTTATTATTCATTTAAGAAAGGTGAATTTTTAGTTCAGGTTAGGAAAGAAGAGCACTTAGCAAGTAAAAAAACTAATTTTGATCTTTCTTTTCATGTGGCAGATCGTATATAATAAAATATGACTACCTGAACTCCGAGAACTCAGTAACTTTTGATATATCTTACATTTGGAGAATTTCTTGACATAGTAGGTAACACTGTCCTGTGCATCTCTTGCAGTTTGTTACTGTAATTTTCTTGCTGTCATATGAAGTTTTCTCGAGAGTCCTTATTTAATTTATCGTATGCTGCACAACTAGAAGCGCTTGCGGGAATAGAATTTCTGAGCGTCTTATTTCAATAAAACAGAGTGTCTAACAATATTGCTGAATAAGTACAGCATGACATACTGGAAATTAATGAAACTATTGTTGCATTCAACTTATTTGCAATATACTGTATGACAATTTTTTATTTAAATTATAAAATGTTAACTAAAGTTCGGTGCAGGCGGCCTTTAAAGGCATTGTCAACTTATGCAATATATTTAGTAAATGTCAAAATACGTTAGTTAAAATACTCTTAAAAGTACCCGCAGTGGTAGAATTGCAATATCTTTGATAATAACCACAATAACCGGGTAGAGAGAATTCAGATCCTACATACTGACGTCACCGGTATCGGCCTCCGGAGGCTACTACACAACGTATTATTATACAGACAGATCAATAAAAAAACCAATTAGGGTAGGCTGTGAAATCGAATTATTTTGAATCGGTACTTTAGCCACATCCATAGAATGACATTTCTGACATGAAAATTTAAAACTGAACGCTCTTGTCAAATTATTTAAGTTTTTTATTTGGTGAAAAAATTTAAAGTTTGAAAAAATGGTATTCACTACACAACAAAAAGCGAAAGCTATTGAATGTTTCTTTCGAACCGGCGTAAGAATAAATGGAGAGTGGCAATATTCATTTCATGACTGCATGACTGATTTTCGTGAAGAATACCCCGATTTAGTGTTCAATTACAATTATTTTCGCGACGTCGTAACTAAATCTGTACAGTTATTTAGAGAAAGTGGTAGTGTCGCTCGTAAAAGTGGAAGTGGACCACCGCTTAGACGAACAGAAGCAACGATTGAAGCTGCCCGGCAGATTATGGATGAACAGCCAAAAACTTCCATTAGAGTATTGGCTCAACAAATAAATTTATCTTATGGCACAACTCGAACAATCCTAAAAAAAAGATTTAAACCGTCATGCATATAAACTGCAATGTTTTCATGAACTTTTACCAATAGACCCTCCAAGACGAATAGAATTCTGCAATTGGTTTCAAAATAATCTCAACAATGAAGCAGCTCAGAACACTGTATTTTTTTCTGATGAGGCCTGGTTTTATCTTTCTGGATATGTCAATTCACAGAATATGAGGTGGTGGTCAAGTGAAAACCCTCATTTTTTTGTTGAACAGAGAAACACTCCGATATCTTGCAGAATTTTCCGATAACAGAATAATAAGCAGGAACGCTGAAATCCCATATCCAACTAGGTCTTGCGATTTGAACATATGTGATTTTTTTGTATGGCCTTACATTAAAATTCAATTTATTCAACGCCAATTCATAATCTGGAAGATCTGAGAAATCGCATAACAGAAAAGTGTGAAGAAATCAACAACTCACCTCAAATTACATAATGTTTTTGCTGGAATGCAAAGAAGAATTCGTTTATGTTTAGACGTAAATGGACAACATTTTCAACAAATCCTATAGTTTTATGTAAATTTCAATATCGTAAATTAATAATTTTTTCATGTTTTTGTTTCAGTTTCAATTTAAGGTTATAAATTTTGTTTACAACATCGAAGGTCGATGGTTTACAATAAAAATGTCAAATTGCAAAAGTTTTAAAATGTCATTAAGTGGATGTGGCTAAAGTACCGATTCAAAATAATTTAATTCACAGCCTACCCTAATTGGTTTTTTTTATTGATCTGTCGTTACAATTATACTGCATTACTACGCAACTACACTAGCTATGCTAGTGCTCTTACCGGCGATCGACATCGGTGACGTCACGTATGTAGGATCTGAGTTTTTTTAGCTCCCATAACATGGTAACAAATTAAAATTCGGCCGTAAAATTTTGCACAGGTGAAATACTCAGTTTACTCAATCAAATTACAAAATAAAAAAAAATCGACTTTTCATAAGTTGACAATGCCTTTAATATGCCAAACAGTATTTTTTTTTAAACTGCAAACGGAATTTTAGGCTGTGTTTAATCATGAAGACTTGATGATTTTAAGTACTTTTAATACATTTCTATTAATATTCTGGGTGTAAAAAAATGCACCTCCGCTGTGACACGATCCAGTTCTTGGTTATGCATGCGAACGAGCAAATGATTAAGGAGAGGTACCTATGTTACCATTATCCAATCTGAACATCTGGAACTGTTGAAGGTTTTACATATCTTTGTCTGTATTATTCTATAAGAAATTAAAAAGCTGTATATTTTATGCATAGGCAAGACATGTGTTATCTACCATATTAGTTTAGGCGCAGGTAATACATAAGTCCTTCAGTTAACCAATGAAGCACTTTTATATGCACAGTTTAAAGTATCGTGGTATCTTTTGCACATTTTCCATGAATGCCTTATATCTTAGTATTATTATTAATTACTTAATTGTTTAATTAATGATTTACTCTATAAGTGTTTAGGATCGTGATCAGCTGCAGATGAGCGGAAAATTTTATTTTATTTTGCCCTGAGCAGCGGTGTTTCGGTGCCAAGATTTTTAAAGCCCCTAACCATAAGATCTTGTAGGTAGGATTAACAAGTTAGAAAAAGAAAGTTACTCATCCACTGCTGCAAGGCTGTTTACCATACACACTAACAAATCCTAAATATCATTACTTTTACACGTTACTGCACATTCCGAGGTGTTCCTCCCTTAAGTATTTTTCTGCAATAGAAATTTTACAATATTAACTATGTCAAATATTGCACTAAAACTTAAATTTATATCCCTACCAAATCCAAATTGCGCAGGATCTGATGCAGCGAACGGAAAAAAATTTTATTTTTAATTTGTAACTGTTTGCAATGCGTTTACATTGAAATAAGCAAATATGATACATAAATATTATACGAGTATATGAATTGAAAATGGCGTGAACTAACAAGAAAGTTAAGTGCCAATTACATTCACTCTACACAGACTTATAAGTACTTGTGAACAGTTTAGATGATTAAACTAATAATACTAATAGCATTGTATTTACATCTTAAAATCTGTGAAGCAAGTCTAGGGTTTGATCCTATTTAGTCTTTGAATGTTTTCACTATTTTCCAGGAGATCTATTGCTAGGAAATTACTGTAGTACTTATTCCGATTTACTTAGATATTTTTCATTATACTTTCTTATTGTTTCCTTCACTTTCAGATCTATCAATATGTCAACATTTTCTCATGAAATAAGGAGTATTGCACATAGCACGTAAAACTTTTGCTTGAAATACTTCAATAGTCTGAATGCTTGTGTTGACTGCTGTGCCCTAGAGCTTGCTACCATAAGTCCAATTTGGTTTGAAAGCGCTATTATAAACTAGCAATTTCTTACGGAGCGGTAAGTTGGATTTTCTGCTAGGTAGACAGTAGCGCTTACTGAATTTTACTCAAAGTTGCTTCACTTTACACCAGATGTGAATTATTAGAAAAGATATAGAAACAATGTATGGAAGACAAATACAAGATGAAACTATTGAAAATAACAAACATAACAACAAAAGGGAAATTAGAGACAGAAAGGAGATCGTATTAACAATTGACGAATTCTATAAAACGCTCTAAAGCTCTAATATACAAAATCGACCGACGCAAATCCAAAAGTAATAAATGTTGGGTCAGAGGAAATACCACAAATAAGTGAAGAAGCAATTGCCTATGCTTTACAAGCTATGGAAAACAATAAGGCACCGGGGAAGGACACAATAATAATAGAAATGATGAAAGAGGCAGAAAAGATTTTACTTCCCATATTAAATATCCCATTTAACGAGCGTTAGATAAGGAAGAAATTCCAGAAATGTGGAATAACGCTTTAATAGTCCTCCTCTTCAGAAAGGCTAGAAAATTACCCCCCCCCCCCCCCCCAGTCAGTTTACTGTCCCATTTATATAAACTGCTAACCAAACTTATTACAAATAGAATTTAACGCAAAAATTGGACCAATATCAACCAGTCGGACAGACAGCTCTCCGTAAACATTTAGCACTTTTGATCATCTATTCGCAGCGAAGATACTATTAGAGAAAGTAACAGAATATAATCCTGATATGTACATGGCCTTCGTTGATTATGAAAAGGCATTCGACTCTATAGAACATTGAGCTATAATGGAAGAATTTAATAGGGCCCGCATAGACTATCGGGGTCATTAAAGAATATAATATAAGCAACCCCACGTCGGCGGTAGAAATATCCGAAAAGATACAACCTCTTCCGAATCAAAAGGAATATAAGACGATACAATATTCCGGAGATTATTTACGTTGGCTTTGGAAGGGGTCTTTGCATTATTATATTTGCTGACTCAGAAGAAGACTCAAAAATAATTTTAACAGAATTGGAATAAACATCTAGAACAGTGAGCCTAACAGTTAACCCAGACCTAGACAAAGCAAAGGTCCCGAAGTAATAGAAACAACAGTAAGAAGAACCAACATAGAGAATGTTAAAACATATACACACCACGGATAAATTATAACAATGAGTAAATAAATAAAGAGGCAGAAATAGAACGAAGAAGAAGGTTGGCTTGAACAGTGCCCATTAAATTAAAGCAAATATTGAATAACAAGAAGACCCCCTAGCATTTAATATAGGTATGTGTCCTCCCTGTTATGACTTATAGCATCTTATCACAAAACAAATGGCAACAAGCAAGTCACATAACGAGACATGGAGAGATCAGTGTTAGGGATTAGATAAGGAAAAAAAAAGAGAAAAGAATGATTGGGAAGAAGAAATAAAGGAAGACCAGCAGCAAGACTAGTTGACGGCATTAAGAGAGTCGCTGGTCTACCGTGATTAAAAGTAGCACAGAATAGATAAAAGGATCTGAAGGAGGCCTATGCTCAATACTGGGGGCAACAGGACTGGAGAAGAAGATGCGGTAATAATAGTATGTTACTGATGAAAAGTTGTGATGAATTTCCTCTAGTAGGTAAAGTAAAAGTGATGTGAAGAGGTGAATGGAAAAGATGAAAACATTTAAAACTTGTTTATGTAAGGTGAGGCGTATTTTTATTTACACGGCTATGTGGATAAACAAAATAGTTGAAGTAATAAAAATCATGTGCAAGTCCATTAGAAGCCACTAGATAGTTCCGGAGTCAGAATATGGTGTACATTTTAGCATTATGGGGTCGTACTCTTCTAGGCTACACAGGCTGCGTGTAACCCGTTCATAGACTTTTTAAACCAGATTAAGCTACGTTCTGTCATTATTTTTCAGTTTTAAAATTGAAAGGTATTAAACTTTCATAACCTTCAGGCCTACTTCACAACGAGAAGCAAAGAATTAACCATCTGTTTCCCTCCTGTTCTCCCTCCAGCGGTGTTAAATCCGAAGAATGCAGAGAAAAATATCTGGAATTTAAACTTAACTATCAACAGATGAAAATGGTGGCCCTAAATCAAGAAATCGTATCATTTTTAAAGGACTACAACTTAATTTTATTTTTATTAAAAATACTTACAGAAGTAACAACTTGCATAACAATTTACATAATTGCCACATTCCGTCCATCATATTCTATTAAATGAAACTCCATATTTTATGCATGCTAATTCTAACCCGCCGTTTTAAACTCGAAACTGGAATCTGCATTCTACAACTATAAATTAAACTTACTAAATCTACATAATAGCTTTAACAGCTTTCGGAGAGAATTCACGAGAATTCGCAATTTGATATGCATAAATAAAGCCACCAAGTAAGTTTTAAGATTTTGAGCGTAAATTTTTTGCATCTGAAATGCCTAAGGTTTCAACATATTTCTACTTCTAGAAAAGTGAATAAAACCAAGCGCACTTAATCGAATCTACGCACATTTCTGAAATCTAATTTTAAGGCGAGACGGTTTAAATGAGCTTCGCGGTTTTGATTGCCATTTGATTTGCTCTCCCTTTTTCAGTCAACCTGAAATTCTATAAAGTGGATCTTAAATTAGATGGTGAGTGTACTTAAAAAATAACTACCTTCGAAGTAGTTTTGATTGCAATACTTGGTATATACGAGGGCATATTATTACATTATCTACTTAGCCATGAAACAGAAAAGCGATGATGTCAAACCAATTATTAAAACATAGCTGTGACATTTAGAAGTACATGTGCTAAATTGTGTTTAATCTGCGCGCTTTATAGAGATTTGGGAAGACTTACTTCTTGATAAAATAAGTAAAATTAAAGTGGAACTTCGCAGTGTCGTAAAGTAAAAGTCCAGCAGATAATCAATGACTGTGGGTTCATAGAGTTAAGACATCCACCGTATAGCCCTGACCTAGATCTGTCAGACTTCTTTCTATTCAAGAAGGCATCTCAGGGGAAATGAAGTACTCAAAGAAACTTATATTATGTGTATATGCCTTAATGCCCAATATGGTCAAGTCAAAGATTGTAGAAGACTATTATTGTTTATAGCAGAACCAAGTATTTTAACATTGAAAACAAAAAAGTCACCACATCTTTCTAGCTGGTTTAAATTTTTACTGCAACTCACCATCGTTCAAACATTCAATTACGCCCACTACCTCATTTTTCCAAATTTACCTGTCACGTAACATAAAATATGTAAAGACAGCAAACAAAAGTCTGTGGAATAGTAATTAGCAAATTACTGTTTCCGTGCTAACAAATCTACAAAACAAACAAGAATGTGTAATTTGTTAATTTCAAGAAAAATCCAACGGGGTTCTTTTCTATTACCTAAAGTTAAACATTTACATAAGACAATCGTACATAAAAGCGATAAAAAAAGTTGGAAAACCGATAAGGAGCAATAATAATAACAATAGCCTTAAAAGCTTTTATTCAGACAAATGATTTTCAAATGAGTACATTCATTGTTTATTACATAAGCTACTTATCATTTATACATCTTTATTTGCCTACATTTTGATAAATTGATTCTGTTATAATAGCAATGACAATTTCTTTTATAAACCCTTCTTATCGACACATTTTCATGTTCAAACTGGTTTCAGTTTGATTAATTACGACATTTGTATAAACAGTTGAGATGCCAAAAATAGGCTAGGGAGATATAGAAAAATATGAATTTTATATGGAATAAAAAAACAAATGAAATAACATGCAGTTAAAAACCAAATGTCATTGTATAAAGCATTCACGACTATTGCAGACCAAAGTAGGCCATGTTAACGAGACAGTTTCGTGGGTGTGAACGAGGCTTTTCCTAGTAACAATTTATCTTGCGAGTAAAAGTCACATTGAAGTAATTTTAAGGTTATGGTTCACAGTAGAACCAGAGTAGCCAGTTTGTTTTAAGTGTATATTACTTTATAGTTTTCAACACGATTTTTAATTTGAACTTTGGGTTTATTAGAGTTTCGCTGTGGTATTTTAATTTTCTGTTGGTAATTCGACTTTGATTTATTTTACATTTTTAAATTAAACTTACTCAGAATACTAGATTTTATATTACTACTTTACAAGGAATTCTAACAAATACATTGGCAACACAGCGTTCTGTACATAACCTATAATTAAACATCTGACAAAAGGAAATAGGCCGTCGTTCATATTGTAATACCAATATTGTAACGTAAGGTTTTGGCGCTTCTGTTTAATATTTAATATAAAGAATGAACTATATTTAACTAGAATACTTTAGGTAGCTTCACTATTTATTGGTAGAGTCTTCTACCTTACGCTACTTTTGATTTTGCTTGACTTTGTGCGAGAGGTAGTTAAATCAAAATCTCTTTCAACTAACATCCGTATTTTTAACTTAAGTACTTAGCATTACCAAATATTACATTTACAACTTCAATTCAATTCCATGTTACAACAAATTAATCCTTTAACAATTACGAGCATAGCTCCGGTTACATCTAAACGATTGATTTACAAATTTCTATCAATCTTTGAAACAGCTACGTCCACGCGGGACTTAAATGGTTCACACAAAATTACTTAGTCTAAATTTAATAAACAAATTTATCTTACAATAATGTTTACATCTTTGGGTACAGCAATTCTCTGAAGATACGGCTCATGTTGCGACTCTGACGGATCGAGTTTAACCATCCTTTAGATGACATTCGAGCCCCTTTTATTCAGTAAATTGACTCCCACTTATCGAACTATCCGTGAGAATCAGATGCGCCAACTTGCTTGAAATTGCACCATCAGCAAGTCGCACGCTTTCAAAATTTAGGTAAACTACGTGTGGGTGTCGGTTGCATTCTTTGTTATTTCAATTACGAACATAAAAGAATCCAACCTTGGTGCACACGTGTCGCTTCTTCCAGTCAACGCCCCAGACGTGGCTGACATCATATTAGTAGTACGCAAATGAATTTAATATGAGATTAAATTCGTTTTAGCTTTACTTGACTTTATGAGATTAAATTCATGTTTTGATTTACTTAATATTTGCCCGTGTCTGACGTCACATTAACTTGTACTTAAATGAATTTACTGTTAACTTGAAGTAGATTTAATTTATTTTAACTTTACTTAATATTTTGCCTATTCGGCTTTACCACAATATAATAAGTTGAAAGCATGGTCCACTTTCGTGAATAGAGATTGTCAATGGCTTAGTCTTAATAACAACTACAATAAAAGGACTTTGGAAAAAACAACAAATTATAAGTGTAAAGAATGCTTTTTATCGAAGAATTGTTTATGAAAAGGAAAAATGGGATGGTGATGGTGTGCTAAAGGTCTGCAGAGCGTCTATAAGGACACGTGTTAGCAGACACCCTGTATTTAATATTTCATTAATAACAGTTTTGTTTGCTTTGGGGGTCGACGCTGAATATCCCTTATATCGCGGCCTAGGAGGCCTATTGCGCTTCCGGGTGTATGCGCCTCACATTAGGTAAGCCTGATTCTTTAAAGAAACCCAAGATCGTATTTAAAGGAGCTTGGTTTAACGTTTGAGGTTCGAGTTCCAATTCCCCAAAGTAACTATTTTATCCTGCGGTTAGTTAGTCCATAGCAGTAGCAGAGCCAATATAGAAACGTCTCTTCATTATACCTGCAAATTCTGCAGAATGCATCTTCTTCTAATTTTATTACACTCAAGCATTGTCCGGTCAGGATTCCTGCGAATTGTTTTATTCTCGTTCTATCGAGATTTAGAAACATTTTTCGCGTTTTTTTTTAGATGAACCCTGAATGAAACTTTTTGAATGTCTCATACCTGGCTAACTCTTCCAGTACTCACGATATATTGTCCTTAGCTATTTTTTGGTTTGTATATGCTATTCCACAGGTAGACTCTGGTTCCAGAGAGTTTTTATTACTTCCAGATTTTAGATAAAACCTCCGCAGAATGATCTGAGCACATGTGAGTATCGCTATTATTTCAGTTTGGAACACGGTAGCTAGGCTGCCCAGACTCAAGCTAACCCTGTACGTTGTCAACTTCGAGGTTGCCTATTCCGGTTCCATTTTCAGTTTTTGACCCATGTGTGTACCAAGTATCGCTATTTATATGTATTATAATGGATATATTTCTTTGCTCCACTATGATCGCCCTGAATGGTTTCCTGAAGTCAAAGGTGGGTATGATTTTATCTGACTGCACCTTAAGAATGTTTAAAGATTTCGGCATGGCTACCAATAATACTGATGTATCCCCTGAATGCATTCCCTTTTAGTCGGTATGTCCTCCGCCTTTACCACAAGATGCAGAAGGGGCAGGCCTAGTAGACCTTCCAGCGCCACTGTTGGAGTTGTAGACAATACTCCCGTAATGCAAAGCGCTATAGCTTACTCAGCTTTATTCTGTTCTCTTTGTTACGGGCTTTATGCCGCCATACTAGAGATGCATAATAACAGTTAAATAAATGCTTAACGTGCCTAAGTGCGCAAGCTAGTACAAAAATAGGTAAATATCTCTTTGAACCTTTATCTCCTAGTGGTGATCACCTAGATTCTAGGAATTTCTTGCAGCCATTGTTGTCTACTCTGGGCTGTTGTGCATTAGTTGGTTATTTTAGTGCTCTGGTCCATCCATCTTGTTGGGGAGCATCCTCGTGGCCTTTTTCCTTCTACTTTACTTTGCTTTGGATGATCAGTTTCTCCATAGTATCCGAGTCTCTGCGCATAACATGACCGAAATATTTTAATATTTTAAGTTATATCATGGCAGCCTGGGTAGCTCAGTCAGGTAAGTGAGGTAAGACGGGTTCTATTCTATCGGTGGCCATAGTATTATGGAGCCGATTTGTGTCGAATTCCTTAATTAAGGCTTAGGTTTAAGGTGTATGAATGTGTTGTAGATGAAAGCTGGTTGAAGCTCGTTACAAGTCCAAATTGGACCCATCACCTCCACTGTACACCAGCAAGTGTGAATGAGCCTCGACACTGCATTGCAGTATAAGAGGGAATGTATGTAAGTTATATCATGCTAGAAAATCTGTGCTTCCAAAATAAAATTGTTTGTACGGTATTCGGTTCACTATATATTCAACACTTTTTGCCAGATCATTTCTGTGACATTGATCTTTTCTCTTTCACTTTGTCTTAGCATTCAGGATTCACATACTTTAGTTAGTACTGGAAACACCAGGTAGTTATCTAAACTTATTTTTAAATTTTTCGATATATGTTGGTCTTTCCAAAATCTTGTTAGTTTTCACATTGCTACTTTTGTTAATTCGCATCTTCTTCTTCTATATTCTATATCGCCCGTGTTGGTGATTAAGAACCCCAGATTTATATAGTGAACAACACTTCAAGGATGCCATGTCGGTCGACTATCATTAGTTTGATATGTATTTGATACATTGTAACGAACCTCAAAATATTTTCTCCGATATTTGCTAACAGAGCTGTGTCTTCATCTAATCTTAGATTGTTTATTTTTTGGCCGTTTATAGATACACCAATTTTCGGGGGCTTTCCCCATACTGTACTCTCCATAAATGTTAAATAATTGTGGTGATAAGATAATAAGGGACATACAGACAATACTATACAAAAATTGATTTAATGTCTCTGTAAATAAGCTAAAATCGCCGGAATGACCGAATGGTTAAGGCATTCGCTTACGGCGCGGCCGGTCTCGGGACAAAACCCGAGTCGAATGCTCGACGGGTAACATACCCTTTCATTGAAAATAAATGGTAACCAAAACACAGTAGTGAAGTAAGGAAGGTGTGGTGGTTACCACATCAGCCCGTACACATAGTGTGCGAGACGATCGAGTGTGAGAGTGACTTAGGAAGCCTTAACCCTCCGTGTTGCCGGCCATACTCCCCCGCGGAGTGTAAATGCCAATACCTTTAAATAAGCCAAGGTACGAGTATAAATAAATACATATCTCCGCCCTTAGATGATTATCACTTTACAAACAGAAGGTAAACTTCGAAAGTCATTTTCACACCATTATCTGTAATTACTTCCAAACTAACACATCATTTTGAGGACAAACCATTAACCGGATTAATATTTGATTGACCAAACAAAACGCCTGCCTAATACGTTCCTAAATTCCATTCTCGTCGGATTTGTAAAGCTTAAATTAGAAACTCTAACTTTAGAACAACATTAAGTAATCATAAAAGCCTAACCCTTGTCTTTAATAGTTAACTAATTCAAAGAATAACTTATACGGTTCATCTGTTCCGTACAGCTCTATTGTTCGACGTAATAAACGAAGCATGCTCGTTAATCCCTTGTTTATTCGAATCAAAAGGAAATTATGCCCCGTGGGTTAGCTCAAATTATTTGTATATGTTCCCGAATGAAATGTATTTTGAAAGTTTTATTAATAAAACATGCCATAAAGCCAACCAGGGTTGAATTGTAAAAAAGAGATAATTTTTATTTGCTTTTACTTGTAGCATCGTACTAAAATGAAACATCGTTGGTTATACTGCTAAAATTTTAATAGATATATCGATGCTATTTATTAGTTTTTCTGGGTTCTAAATTTTTATTCGCATGGTCTGAAATCCATTTGTAAACATTTGCACATACTTCAGTAAAACTAAAAAATAACCACCAAACTAAATCTGTTCGTCCGTCAATTTGATCAAACTCCGCAGCAATATTTTTCGATTCGATGTTGATCGAAATGCCAATCCCAAAAGTCAGATAACTTTTTAACAAATGATGAAAGTACCACATTTTTCAACGGCAAACATTCAAAAGCTGAAACAATGAAAAATGATAGCATCCGGTTTAGTGACATCGAACGTCACCCATACAAACATCCCGAAACTTTTCAGCTGATTTTGTTTTACTGAAAGCGTCACTTCAACAAATTTTACAAATATAAAGGAAATTGTCCGTGACGAGCAACCGAAGAGTAATATGATGATAAAACTAGGAAATATTTCTGGCGATATTATGTGGCTAAAATGTCAGTTCTGGCCCATTTGTTATATAAAGAGAAAATCCGTAAGGCTCTGCGTGCTTAATCGGTCGAATCAATCCGATGTGGAGTATTAGTCGCCTGAAAAAATTGAGTCGGTCTACTGAAAAAAAAAAAGAAAGCATAAACATCGGCGAGCACAAGATAATTCAAATATATTGTCATATTATCATATATTTTAGTGTTAAATTTTTCTTGTAACATAAATATTTTCGTTTTTTAAAGGAAACAAATTCATAAATAATTTCGAAGTAAACTAACGTTCTTTGAGGGCACAAAATTAAAATAATTTTTTTTCTGAAAATTTTTATTCCCGTTTTGGTTTATTTAATTTCATTTGTTTATTAGGCGATATTTAAGCTTTCGCGTACCATGGATCGTAATGCACGTCGACTTCTATTGTAAGTAACACTGCCCGACTAAAATTTTGCCGAACCCAAGAGGTTTCCACCCCTGGAGGGAATCGTTATCATGCTAGACATTGTATTGACACGGATACTATGGCTTTATCTCGTATTCGGGAGAGAGTTTTTCCGAATTAAGAATGCCACCTACCCTTGGCGAAAGCATCCCCGAGACCTTTAGCTTACAAGGCAACCATAATATGGTTCCCTTACACCACCGGCACCTGCAAGGTTATTAAATTATGTTTGAATTAATAACGAGTTATCTATTTCATGCAATGTAATCCTAAGTTGTTCTGTCCTAATGGGTGTAATGGTTCCTTCTTCCCTCTTTGTGCTCTCTTTGTCGCTTCATTCCATTCTCATTTTTTCTCTGTGCCCTTCCCATACCACCATTCCTTCAATCCATGTTTTTTTTCTTTGCCTCCTTTCCACTTTGTTTTTCCCTTTTGGCCTTCTCCTCTTGTATATCCTTCTTGCTGTTCCATTGCTTCATATTCTGTTAATGTGGCCTAAGCAGCTCGGTTAAGCTTTTTGTCCTACTACCCTGGCGTTCAGTAGTTTCCTAAACGTTGAATTTATAATCCTGTTCCATCTCTATCTGTCGAGAAACTGGTATTTATACTGGTTATCCCGTTGTTGCTATATTTATTGGTTACAGTACCTCCATCCCCCCACCCTCAAATTCATAACTGGCTTCTACTTTTAGTTCTTTTCAATTATGAATTTCCTTGTTGTCGTTTATGCCATTCTTAATCTTCTATTACAATTTAACACGATCTTCGGTTTTGTTCTCGACCGGCGATACGCTTTAAGCGGTATTTAAAAACCCAGCACTTTCGAAAAATAAACAGAACGAACTTTCTAACAATACTCCTATCTTTATTTCTGAATATATTATATAATATTCTCCCTTCATTTGACATGTGTCAACTCTTCAGTACTCGTTCTGGGATTGCGAAATTTTAAATTGACCCATTTCTGTTAACAACTTAAGAAGATTTCTAGAAATTTATTGTTCAAGGCCGATGCCATAAACCACCAGCGGAGACCATCCGCCTAGGCCTCTACCCACCCGTGGTGCAGAAAGACAGAATAGTCTCCCCTAGTCCAGTGGATCTAATTATGCCCTACAATACATAATTTCGGGTAAAAACTTTCTAATTGCAAGAAGCAAATGTTCGTTATTTAAATCTAGCTAAAAAGAAAGCATATTACATCTTAATATCAAACTCCCCTTCAAGCCAATTGCTTCCGTAACTCTATAAACATCTACGTGCTATCACATACCAACTCAGCGCATCTCGCGGAGAACTGCCCAATCTTTATTCGCGAAAGGCGTGCAACTTGAATAAATAAATAATTATTTCCAGCCTCTTGTCTTTAATTACTGAGCTAACCAGTTTGAACACAGCAACCGGTAACAAGCAGGGCCTAGTTTGTGTCAAATTGATCTTCATTTGTAGTCTTTACCGGCTCTCATCTTCTTCCCATATCAAGTTGGCATGTTTTCCTTTTTCTAATGTTTATCTTCCAATTCACTTATTATAGCTCTGTATTATACAGAACGTATCCGAACGTAAGCTAGTTGCCCCTGATGCATTAACAGAACAGTATAAATATAGAAACCCTACCTAGGGAAATCAGTCTCTTGATAGAGTCTCACTACGATGCCTGATAAATACTCAGACGAGAGGCCCTTACCAGGACCTACCCTTGCCCCTAAGCCAAGGGTTGGTTGTTACAAAGATGTGTGCCTTCTTGAAGTTCTGCAAGTAAGTAAATGTTTATTATAACTTGATGATAATGTTTTATAAGCCGTTCTAAGACTTGTTAAATATTTGGATCACGTTTGTGGAACAGTTGAATAATGTTTGAAATTAAGTTATACCAATATATTTGATGTTAGTTGATCGTGTATTTTAATATAACCTCTTACAAAAGCCAAGCATAAATACTCGTAATGAAGTTGCTATAAGTCTCTACCATCATAATCAATAATGCAAAAAGCACTTCGTTACAGTATTTTTTTATTATTTTGTTTTTTTTTTGCTGTTTTTTGTTTAAGATTTTGTGATCGCAAACAAAATTCTTGACATTCATTGAAAAATGTTTGTCTGGGTTGCACAAACTAGCCATAAGGGGACTTTTCATTTCATTTCAATACATATTTAGTTTGCACCTGGGCGCCAACTGCTCCAAGAACGGCCCTGGTAGTACCCGACTAATATTGTTTGAGGGTGTTTTTCTTTCATTTTATAAGTGTTTCTTGCAGTCCGCTTTTCCGTCTTCATGCATTTCTTTCGCTAATTCATGCAAAATATTATTATATTACCTATTTTACAACCTTGATTATTACCTGCTGTCCTTCTTTGTCTTATTTGTTGTGGAATACTTTTTGACGTACTAAAAAACATTTTGTTGCTAAACTCAACTCAAGCTTTTTGTTTGGCTACTTTTGCCATGTTTTTGGATTGTATCATTTTTTGTGTGATTAATAATCTTGTCTTTTCTTTGTTTGTAGATACACATTCTTATACTCTACAAGTCTACACTGATCCATTTTTATCGTTATTAGATATTGTAGATGTTCAGCAACGTTCGTTAGCTGCATCTGTCAGTTCCAATCTTATTTGTTAACTTAGTGTCCTTTTTATGATTGCTTGGTAGTACTCATTTTTCACTCCTTAGTTAAAATATTTTTTGTTTTTAAAGTGGGTTGCCTGACTTAAAAACAGCCAAGAAAGGATTGGATCTTCTAGTATTGCTTCTACCTAACAAAACTTCAGTGCCTATAAGTATTTGAGAATACCGATTTTTAATCTCTTTTAATCCTCTTTGTAAACATTGAAAATGATAAACAGAGTCGGTGAATGTTGGGTTGCCTATCTTTAATCAGTTTTTTAAAAATTCTAAGCAATTTGTTCTAAAGTCAAATAAAGATTACGTCAAAATTATACAAATTTGCAAAAGGGTCGACACATGCATAGGAAGATAATATTGAACCCACCCCGCGACATACAAAAATTAATACATTGTTGATGGATGTCTTGTGTAAGGCGCTTTTTGTAAGTTTTACATAACAGGTCATAATTTAATTACTATATTAAAATTGGTCATTCTGGCCCTGTTGCGTATGAAGAAAAGGTCTAAAAATTTTAATTCATACCGGTCCTTCTTTTCAACTGTCATTAGTCATTGCCATGCCGTTATTTTAAAATAACACAATTTTCATGCTACTAAAACCCACCCTTAAGCTATGACTTCTAATATTTTCCTTTTTCGATCAATCTTATTCACTATTCTTTCCAAATCGTCCATGGTATTCCTCTGTTGGAGCCACTCGAATCACCAAGCATATCAAAAAACATCGAAAATTGTGCAGGTGGAGGCTTTTGTTTTGAAGAAAAGAATTCGACTACCGGAATAGGTCGATTCGGAACATCCCATGATTGCAATTGAAAAATTATAAATTAAATATTATACGATTGTTTAAGTATAATAATCATTTATTTTTTAAATTTAATCAACTTTATGAATACTTAATTGCAAACTTTCCAACGTTACAGTTGCTGCCAAACATGCGAAAGCTATCAGCTTCCAGGCTACCAGCATTAACTCCTGCTAAAGCCGTAATTTTCCATAAATTCAATTTATAATTTATGCCCACAGCTTAATTCTAAACGCAGAGCACGCTTTAATATCAACTGAAAACTTGTACCTAAACTCCCAGAGTGAATTTTGCAGTTACACTTAGAATTCAAACTAAACGGTTATATGGCAAAGTTGTCGGCGAAGTACGTTTCTAACCGACTCAAATATTCTCAAAACTTGAAAACAAGCAATTCCGTCGAGAATTGTAAGGATGAAATACACTGAATATAATTCTGTCGTCTCTTATTCTGCGTCCTGCTAGTATTTTATTGACGAAGTGTTTTAGAGATGTGGTTATGTAAGTACTATGTCGTAACTAAGGTTGTTATGCGTGCAATTTTGGGTTTTGTGGGTTTTAACAAACAAACCCAGAACTAAAAATCAGCCTACGCTTGTAATAAACTCGAATAATTGTTAAAAGGTTTTTTTATCAAACATAAATTTAATATTACAAGAGAGAATTTTTAATAAAAGCTTTTATAAATCCATAAATCCAGTTAACAAATGAAGAACTTTAAATGGATAGGTCAGTATCTGGGTTATCGATTATTTCAGCGTAACCTTTCCTTTACTTACCTCCTACTTCATTTTTGAATATTTAATGTAGTTCTATCTTTAACTCATCGTAATAACAATCCCGATTAGCCACAATAAAGTTTTTCATTTCTCCTCCAGAATTTTTAATAATAATCTCATTTTTATTGAAAATAAAGAAAGTAAAATTGTTTTAAATTACCGAAAAACTGGAGCTTAATTCTTCAAATACTTTAAGCTATCACAAAACGAGGAGATAACGTTTTTTCCATGCATTTCAAGTGACTAAGTTTGCACGTAAATTGGCAATTTTAATATTAAAACAGATAACAGCAACATCTATTTTTGTAACTATAACGGAAAATGTCCACATTCTGTCGGGGAATATTTTATATCAGCTTGGGGATACGTATATGTATGAATTTGTTTAAAGTTTTATGAATACAAGTACGAATACTTCTAAAAGTTTTGCTTAGCACAGAATAATTGATTCGTAAGCTGTAGTAAAATTTTGCCGATGTCCAAACACGTCAGTGTTTTTTTCCAAATGAAAAGCCTTCAAATCATATTAATATTTTACAAAATTGCAGTATGAGAGACTCTTAAAGACGTCTTCTAGGGCGAGGGTGAAGAATTTTTGAAATCATATCACCCGTCGAATCCCTCTTTTTTCTTCTTATAAAAAACACCTCTTGTTTGGCTAATAAAACTAGTCTAAAAGACTAACCATTAGTTTTTATCGAATACATCCTGAACTAGGCACTTATCACCTAAAGTCCATCCACTGATGTCCTTTAGATTCTTCCAAGAACTATTTACACATCAACACATCACTCACACACTGTAATCTGCTTTTGCACAGAACACACTATACAAGATTAGATGGTTTGGTTCTCTTCTGTCTTCGGACATAAGGACATGGTGTTGATGGTCCAGCAGTCGAAGAGCCTCTGCATTTACGTGGAGTTGTAACCTGGCTTCATGCTTACCGACAAACCTGATTTATTTTTTAACTGTTGGAATACCAAGATCTCGATGAATATCTGAGTTACGAAAATACCACGGAGCATCAACTATGCTACGGAACACCTTGTTTTGGAATGTCTGTATGGACTTATTGTTAATATCACTGGCGCAACCCCATAACTGGATCCCGTATAGCTACACCGGTTTCAGGATCTGATTGTAGATCAGTAATTTATTGTATATTGACAACTTGGAGTTTCTGCCAAGAAGCCGATAATGTTGTTATATTTCAGACCAAGCACAGCTCTTTTCTTCTTCACGTGCGTTTTCCATCTCAGCTTCGCACCTAATGTCATGCCGAGATATTTGGCATTTGTTTCATAGGGTACAATTGTACCGTCGATATATACCGGAACTCGTTCTGCTATTTTTTGTTGGTAAAGTTGATATGGATGGATTTAAGTTCATTGAGCTTAATCCTCCATCTCTTGGTCCAGTCTACTATAATATCGCTTGCTTGTTGTAGCTTTCTTGTGGAGCCTTCTTGATTCTGATTCACTGCCAGGAGGGCAGTATCATCGGCGAATGTAGCTACTGTTATGTTATCCAATGTTGGTAAGTCCGACAACAGATAAAGTACAGGGACAAGAACGCTTTCTTGAGGTACGCCTGCTCTTATTTCTTTTAGGTCAGAGTATTCCTCTTCCTGCTTGATTGTAAGAAGTCTATCAGCTATATAAGATATTAAGATCTCTACATATTGTTTCTAAAGCATTTTGTTCAACTTGTGTATTAACCCGCTGTGCCAAACTTTGTCAAAGGCTTGGTCACATCCAATAAGACTGCAGAGCAGACTTGTTTTTCTCTAATGCTTGTTCAACAATAATGTCAGTGATACGATGCATCAATGGTTCTGTCTAACACCAAATTGGCAATTTGGCATTAGTTGGTTATCTTCTATAAGAGGTCTTAGTCTCTTAAGTAGAAGCTTTTCAAATAGTTTTGAAAATATAGGAAAGAGGGAAATTGTCCTATACGACTTTATTTCATTAAGTGGTTTACCTAGTATTTCACCAGTAATTAGATCGTAACTTGGTACTTTTTTCGGGTTAAGGTTTGTTTTGATCTCCTCTGCTACTTCTTTCGGAGTGGCTAGGGTGGTGTTTTCCGAAATTTGGTTGTTGGTTTCAGGCAGTAAATTTTCTACTTGTGTTTGATTGGGCGTAAAGATATCAACTAGATGTTCTGTAAATAGATTAACTTTCTGTTTATTGTCTCTGGCCCATGTTCCCATATCTCTTCTTATTGGTGGTATGGATGTAATTGGTTTTTTGATCCTTCTGGGTCCTTTCCAAAGTGAGTAGTCCGTTTCTTCGTCAGGTGCCAAATTATGCAGCTAGGAATTTATTGATTCTTCTTTGAGTTTTTATATTTCTCTTCTCAGTTTTTGAGCTCTATTATTCAAAACGGTTTTGTGAGATGGGTCTCTGGTCTGTTGTCATCTCCTTCTAGCTCTTCTTTTTTCTTTGGCGAGTTCTCTAATCTCAGCGGGGTAGTTTACTCCTTTGGTAATGTGAGTAATCTCCTTGGTGTTGTTATATGCCGCTGCCTGGACAAGTCTGGTGAAGTTTCAGCTTGTTTCTCTAATTGTTCAGTTGTTCTTAGGTTAATATTCAAGATTGATGTTATTCTGAAGATCAATCCGGAAACTTTCCCAATCAGTGGTCTTGTTAACAAGAGTGATTCTACCTGCTCTTTTGATTACCTTTTCAGTCGGTGTCAAAATGACGGCTGAGTGATCGGAATCCAAGTGAAATTTGTCTTTTCGATAGATATTTTTAATGGTCTTAGTATATCTAGAGTCAATCCTTACATTTTTGCTGTGAGTTAAGTATTGCCCATGTCTCAATTCTGTCGAATGCCTTTTGAAAATCTATGAATGTAAAAGTAATAGGGATGTGCCTTCATTTGCCTTTTCTAACATAGTTCTTAAGGTGTGCAGGAAAAACGACTTACTCTGCTGGTTGTTGTAAATCGATCTCTCTGATTAGTCGGTTTGTTAGAATTTTTGTAAGGAGTTTTTAGAGATGGGCTAACAAACTAATGGGTCTGTAATTTTCTATTTTTGATTTGAAATATCAGTGCCACATCTGTGTTGTTACAAACATTTGGTATTTTAGCTTCTTCTAGACATTTGTTTATAAGCACTCGTATTTGAATCCTCACCTAGTTTGGGCATCTCTGTTGTTATCTGCTCTTCTCCTGGGGACTTTAAGTTTTTCATTTGTTTCAGAAAATGTTGCTTCAGGTACCTCCCTTAATCCCACATTCGTTACAATTTTTCTTAAATGTTAGTTTTGCTTTATTATATTTCATGAATGTAGTATGTAGAACTTTTCTATTATTTAGTCAATTTCGCTTAGCTCTGTAGCTATTGTTCCTTAAGCGTTATTCATCCTCATAACTTGTATTCTTCCTTTAGATCTTGAAACCCTCATATTTGCATTATTTTCTGTGGTTTCGCCCACTATTTTGGGGGTGGTATGCTTTTTAAGTCTTTTATAATATCCTTCTTTATAATTTTATTCAGATGTCCATATTCTTCTGTTGTTTTTTGTAGGTTTCTTCTTTGTTTCAAAAGGTATATTATGTATAAACTTAATCTTATTTAGTGCTCTTTGAACATATTTTTTGGTTGTAGTTCATACGTTGTTGTTTATTCTATTAGCCAGTTGGTCAATATTCAAGGAGTTTAAGTTTTCCATTGGTGACAGTTTTTTCTCAATTTCTCTTTGGTTTCTAGTATGAAATCGAAGTGTTTCAAGCAATTTAGCTCATTGTTTTTTGTGTTAATTAGAAAGCATCCTCATACTATGCAGTCATCACTTCCTGTTTGAAATCTATTCAACTCTGACACGTCTTTACAAAACTGCTTGTTGTTAAAGATTATAGAATCTATTTTTTAAACATGGAGACACTGAACATATATTGGGCTTAGGTGACAGAAATATTAGAATAGAAAAGCTGACTTTCTTCGAAATGAAAATCCGGAACAGCGCAAGTGGACATGGATAAGTCCAGACCAATGATCGAAAAACGAAAATGAAGTAGTTTGTATTGTAAAGAGAAATGTTGCAAACAGAACCGTCTATGCAAATATTAACTTAGTGATTCTGAAAAGCATTATTTCTTCATCTCATTTTTTTTTAAGTATTGATATTAGTTTAGTCCGGAATTTTCTCTAAAATCCCTCGCATTGATTTTCCACGTGATATAACTGGTCAACTAAACCTCTACGTCGCAATATTTCGTAGTATTTGGCGGAGGCTTTGGGATAATCCCAGGTTCTCGATTCTGTACAAATGTTTACTTTGATTATTTTTAAATAAAATTAAGAAACATGTACAATTTTTTACTTATATTCAATTTAGCTTCCCAATTCGTGGGATAAATTTAATTAATTTTACAATTTTTACTTAAAAGCCACTACGAAGATCTCAGCATTATAGATTCAGACTTTGCTGCGCGATCGATCGATCTAGGATTCAAATCCCGAAAGTAAAGAAAATATTTTCCGCGTATCTTCGACTTTTGAATTCTTTTAGCGAGCCCGAATGACTAAATTTAAATTTTCACAAGCAGCACGTTTTATTAATGCCCAGCGTGCCGAAGAAGTTCAAAAATTATTACATAATCCTATTGCCGTAAATCAGCAAAACTTTTGGCAACACCACAATCTAAAAACTCAAATTTATTTTCAATTTTCAGTCATATCCACCGCAGGTTTGTCAAATAAAATGATTACAAAAAAAACGTGTTTCGAACGAATGCTGATAATAAAAGTCTACGGTTCTATATTTTTGAAGGTTTATAAATTTTTAAGTATTTGCTTCCGTGATTTGCTTGTACTTTTCGTTACCTATTTAATTATTCATTATTTTCCCGCAAAGACTAACATTATCTGTTGGTTTATAATTATTGTTTGTTTGATTCTAATTATCGTGATTGTTGTTTCTAATTATACAAACTATAATAGATTTCAACGAAAATGTTAACATTAGAATTATTAAGGTTAAATACATAACTATATTCAGGAATAGAATCTCATACAACGACATTCCGTAAAAATCGGTTCTGGGAGTAGAATTTTCGAATTCGGATTGGAATTCGAAACTTCAAAATTCTAATCTTCGAATCCTCTATTGTACACTTCTGCACAGTGAATGCCAAATTTCACGCGAAAATTATGTCTTTATTTTTAGGTTTACAATTTACAATCCGAATGCGCGTACCGAAGGCTGATATTCAATTTTTCAATGTGAAACCGATTTTAAATCCACAACGGACAAGTGTATCCATAAAATTAAAAATTCAAATGATTACCCTAGGCCAATGACATTCAAAATTTATATACAAAACTCAGAATTTTGATTTATATAAAAAAATTTTAAAATACTGTTATTTATATTATGATCCGGGATTGGAAATTTCATTACGCTCAGTATTCAAAACTCGAAGTTAAATTCAATAAAAAGCCTGAATTCGGATTGAGATTTGATTTGGAATCTGAGTTCGAGGTTTAGATCTTGTTTGTATTGTAGATTCGATCTTTATTAAACAACTGAATTTTATATTTAAAGTCGAATTCTATACTGCCTAGCCCAAAAAAATTACTCAATATATATTTCCTGTGAATTAGATACCAACCTGATTTTTTGAGATAGATTTACACCAAACACTAATATGCCCAATCCGGGAGTCGAAATTCAGCTTTATTCAAAAGACATAGTTCAAAACCGGATTCGACAGAATACTTCAACTCCAACTCAATTTTATATAGGAATCCAGGTTCGAGGTTCAGTCTCTCATTTCTAACATGGATTCAAAATTTTACTCGCAAATTTTAAATTTGGCGGAAACAATGAAAGTTTTTAAATTTAAATTTAAGGAAGAAAATGTGCGATTTGGGTTTTCTTTCTAATTTAAGATTTAAATACTAATCCGAATTTAACATGTAATTCGAAATTTTGCTTTAATAGTAATTCCGGGATCGATGCTTACTCTGATTTAAAAACTTAAAACGGGAATTGAAGATTTAGCTTTTGTTTATAGTAGAGATCAGAGCCTTACGCAAATATTCGGATCTTAAATTTTAACTGACTTTCCCAATGTAAACTCAACCGCAATTCTGATTCCTGAAAATTCAAATCATGCTTGGATTCGATAAAATCCTTAAATTCTTATTTAAAATTTAAAATTTAAAATAAAGTCGAATTTGAGGTTTAAGCAGACATTAAACGATTACTGCCAAACATTCGATTCTTAAATTTGAAATCGGATGCAGTTGAGTTCTTCTAAAGATTCAAATCCAGCTTAGATTCGACGAAATCCATCAACTCTGTCTTGAGATGGGAAGTTTGAAATTGAATCTGCAGTTAAACTCTAATACTTGTAGTTAGAAATTCGATAACTACTCCCAAATATTCGAATCTTCAACTTGAAATCTGATTCAGTTGAGTTTTCTCCTCGTATTAAATTCTTCAAATTCAACTTCAATTCTAATTTAATAAATAAAATTGAAATTTTTATGCATGCTCAAACCGATCTATTAAATTGTGGCAAAAATTTCGTTCTATTCAAGATTCAAATGGAACTTCATTAAACTCCGATTTGAGATTTGAAATTTGAAATCGAATTCAAAGTTTAATAACTATAATAATAATAATAATAATAATAATAAATAATAATAACTTTCGTTAGTGTTAGAAAATCAAAGATTGCTACAGTATATTGGAATCTTAAGTTTAAAACCGGATTCATGAGATTCTCTATATGAACTCTTCAATTCTGATTTTTAAGTTTTACATGCGAATTTATAATTTCCGCATATTAACCACTAAACAGTCAATTTCCAGGATCCAGGATTGGAAATTTCAGTCTTCTAAAGAGTTAAACAAAGCTTGAATTCGATAAAATCCTTAAACTTAGATTTGAAATTCTAAATGAAATTCGAATTTTAACTCTTGTTTAGTAGCAAAAGGCCGAAAATTATTCCCAAATATTCGAACCTTAAAGTTGAAATCGAATTCAGTTGAGTTTCCCTGTCGAAATTCTTCAGCTTCAACTACAATTCTGATTTAAGATTTAAATGGAAATCAGAATTTTTACATCACTGAACAGTCGAGTTACAGAATTCGATTTAAAAATTTCACTCTTTTGAAAATTTAATTCGAACTTTGACCCGATAAAATCCTCTAACTCTGATTTAAGATTGAAATCCGAAATCTGATTCCGAGATTTAACTCTTGTTGGTATCGGAGATTCCATAATTACTTCTAAATATTCGAACCTTAAATTTGAAATCGGATTTGATAGTATCATTACACGAGTCAAGGATAAAGACATCCAAGCATGCATGCAATTGGCCACTGAAATTGAAACATGGTATTGTGCATCTGTGTAAATGATGAATCGGCATTCTTTAAAATGCACAGATTAACACATTTATGGTTCAAGGTGAATACAGGTAGTATTAACCCGGAAGGGGGGGGGGGCTGACTCTTATATAAGGGATTGCTCATGTACCTATAAGCAATTCATGGTTAGTGCGGCCATCGAACAAAAACATGTCCTTAAGAAGTCAGGTCCTTCCTTCGTACTAGTAGAGTTTCCTACAATTTGTATGTAAGACTATTTTTCTGTATTTAACTTAAATGTAATTCAATCAGGGGCGGCTCGTCCTTAAGAGCTGCAGAGCTGCAGAACCACCAAAAATAAGATTATAATTAAAACAGTAAATTATCTATTAATAAAATAGAATAATTCAAGCCTATTCTTGCGGTTTTTTAAGTTAAACCTATGCAGATTGTTGAGCTAGTCAACCAAGTGAATATTTAATTCGAAGCCGCTATGCAACGTTCACGAAACAACTGTCTTATTTTGTTCTTCTCGTGCTGTGATCCAATATCTGCTGGTTCGGTAGACATCGCCGCGTTACGACGGGGCCCGAAGTCAAAAGTAAAAACAAAGTTAAAGCTAGAAAAGAGATGCATGCGATGCAGCTTAAATTGTTAATATGCTGCGGTTTAAACGAGGTGTCGGTTGTATTTACACTGACTAATTCATAAATGTACTTTTTTGTACGACTATGCTTACAAACATTCCTAAAATGGATGCTATAATTAAATTAAAGGAAAATAAGTTCCCTGCTCTTACATAATTATTAAAATTAATTATTAAGCTTATAAAAGACACTTCCATAAGGATACATATTTAAGAAGCAACATACTTAAAAAAAATTATTATGTTTTCCCTGTGTAGTATTATTACTATTATTATTAGTTCTTTTAATGCAGAACACCCAAAAATATTAGCTACGAGCAGCACCTTAATTCAATTCATAGTAAAACTTGCTAATAGTTTGGATTAAACACTTTGTTTCATTTTATTAACTTTGCTGATTGTAAGTACTTGTAACTTATCTCTAAAATTGTTTAATTGTTTACTTGTAACTTTAACTCTAAATAACGCTTTCTAAAACCAAATCAAAGTCGGACAATACATGTTTTGTTAGTTGAATCAGAATTTTAATATAAAACCTCTCTGAGGCACTTTAGAATTATCACAAATTCCACTAAATTTAATTAACATAGTTTTACTAACTTTTACCATTACTTATTGGTGGAATACACTACGTTACAATATTGTAATTTTAAATTTTAAATCAGATTCAGTGGAGTTTCTCTCTGTTCTATTTCAACTTCAAATCTTCAAAATCTTCAAATTTCACTTTACTGAAGATCGAACTTGGATTCAGTGAAACCCTTAAGTTCTAATTTGAGATTTCGATTGAATTGTAGGTTTAACTCTTATTGGTAGCAGACATTCAAAAATTACTCCCAGATATTCTTAAATTTGAAATTTGCTTGAATTTCTCTGTACAAACACTTCAACTTCAATTCTGACTTAAGATTTAAATGCAAATCTGAATTTCTATACAGGTTCATAGTACCTAAGCATTTTACTGACAGGATTAATTCAGGATTCAAATTTTCTTCAGCTGATAGATTGAAATCGAAGTTAGGTTCGATGAAGTGTTTAAATTCTGGTTGATGATTTAAATTCGAATCGGGAGGTAAGATGTGAGATTAAAACTCGAACTCTTACTTGGAAACATTCTAACTTAGACTTGAAACAGGCTAGAACGACATACATTAAATTTGACGTTCTATCTATCTGTTTAATGATTGCAACGATTGACATAGTAGAGAATGAATAACAAAGAACTCTTTTAATCACTAAATTTTTACTTTAAGCAAAAAAATTAAACCAACATCTACGAACACTCAATAACATAACCTTAAAATGATCATGATGCAGGATGCATTGACAATGACGTACGTTTCCAAAGAACTTATATTGTCTTGATCACATGGGATAAGCGAATTGATAAACAATTTTGACCTTCAAAATATAAAACAAATATAACCAAATATCCCAAACCAATCAATAGTCAGTTAATTAATTGACATACTTTATCTACGAAACCGTAAAATATCGCCATTATTTTCCCTTAGTAAACATTTACCTTCAAAAAATAGATTCCATTAACTTCAAACTTGACTAAATTTTCCAAATTATATCGAAAGTACGGCGGACGTGGAACGTTTGGTGTAAACATAATTTAATTCCAAGCGTCTCTTATGTCCATCGCATACAAATCAGGTCATTGTATACCGAACTCAGGATAGTCCCCTTTAAGAACGTTTTCACTTGATGACATAACTTTATTTAGCTCAACATGTTTTTCCAAGAAATAATAAAAAGTAAAATATTCGACGAGTACTGAAACTATTCGAAATTAATCGTACAATCAGTGAGTTTAAGTTTAATCAAGACAGGCTGACTACTATATTGCATGTTTGCTCGTCATTAAGTAGGTAATCACGTAAAAGTTTATGGCTATAACTGAAAGCACGGTAGATTTTCAACGACCGTAAATGAACCCTGATTAAATGTCATTCGAGCCTTAGGATTATGCGAGAATTAATGTATTCAAGAGAAGATTGCGTTGCCCTTAATTGTAAAAATAAATTCTTTTGGGACGATAAAAGTCAACGGTTCTGGAATTTGCATTCTTTCATAAATTCATTGTTATAAAAATTCCCGTTTAATATGGAAATTTTTAACTGTTTATGGTTAGAAATATTTAGGTAAAGTGAAATACATATTTCATGTTTGATATCAGCTATGCACGTAAAACGTTCTAGAATCTACAAATGCAAGACGTTATGACTCTGATTTAAGCATTTTTTTATCATCGACAAAGGAGGACTTGGTATCGGGTCGAGGTTCTTATTCAAACTGCTGAAAAGTGGACCCCAAGCTTGTGTTTCATAAAATAAATATTTTAGGAAATTCCAAATATCACAACATTTTACTTAACAAAAAAATATAATTTTGTCCACAATAACTTAATACAAAAGTAATAATTACCCTAGGAAAATGTATAAACAAATATCAACCACGAGTTATGTATACCTATATTAAAGCCGGAGATGAGTTGAACTTTTTGCGAGATCTATATTAGCAGACCGTCAGTATTTGTAGTAGCCAGGAAATTCAATAAAACAGGATGTGAAATGTGTACTTATCTATAACTACCAACAAGTATGGTAAATGTAATACGAACATCATTAAAATAAGCATGTTGTATAACGTGCTGAAATGTATTCGACTTTCTTTACTTATGGTATAACAAGGTGCTGAAACAGATTTTTAAAATTTCAGTTATAAGTTAAACTATTTGGCTCTAAACTCGTTGATTTGGTGAGTTCACATCGACGCAGATAAAAATTGTTTCGTCAGTTTAAACAGCTTAGTGCAATATATGCTATTTATCGTACTATTGACGTTTTCATCAAAAACTCATAATAAAAATATACTTAATCTACACAATCTCCCACTGCATTACAATCACCTAAGGAATCGAGTTCAGAACTGAGTTTTAAGACTGGCGATGGCCTTTCCAGCGAATATAGTTGGAAACTGTGCTGAAGTAGGGAAGATATTGTAACACAGGCGAATGTAAAAATATTAAAATTATAAAATCTAAGCGTGGATGCCATCAGGTCGTTACTCTAGCAAGCTACACGTGTGACGTATCGAGCTTACATCTTTTAAGAATGCAAGATAAGCACGTACGATGAAAGGCAATGTACTGTGATATTCGATGCCTCACACGTGCTTCTATGTAATTCGACATTTCCCACGCGCATGTTGAAAGAAGGTAGTCAATTTTCTGTATAAATACCACTGAAAATAAGTTAAAAGGATGGTTATGTCCGATCCATCAAAGAAGCAGTATCAACAGAGAATTGACACCCTCCAAGGCGATAATTCCAGTAATACACATGTAAGATTGTTTTATTTTAACTTAAATTTAATTCGAGACTTGTAAAATATTTGTGTGAATTAGTTAAATTCTTTTTATGGACTTAGCCGTTTGAACTGTGATTGGGACTTCGAGTAATTTTTATCAGTTTACTTTAAATCGGAAATTAGAATAATTTGTATAACTTTACTTTGAATTGGAACTTAGAATAATTTGTATCACTTCACTTTGAATTGGGGACTTTGAATAACTTGTACCATTTTCTAAAACTAAAGCGCAGATATGAAATACATGATGTTAGTTGAATTTGACTTTGAATAAAAACCTCTCGTAAAAACCAAGCAATATACCAAAGACTCTGTCAAAATATTAAAGTCACGTATTTCTATTAACTTCTAACATTATCGGCAAACTGGCTTCGCCACAATACGTATTTGTCGAAGTCCTGATATTTACCCCATCATCCCGCACGTTTAGCATGCGAGGCAACCGTATATCAAAGGCCTTAGCCCTTTATATTGCATGCAATATGCCAATATCTCGACTTTACCAATGCAATACGTATCCCAATAATATTGATAAATGAATATGTCGCGATGTGTGGAAACACCGAAGATTATTTAATGTCCGTTTATTGAATCATTTGCTTGGACGATTAAAGCAACGAAAGCGTTACTTATAATTGAGAATCATGCAGAAAAGTTTCACTTCACAAATCGGTAACGGAGAAAAATACATTCCATAGTGCGCAAATGTGAGCCACTAAAGCTGTAGTAATTCAGATAATGATAGGTAATTTTTACAGAACCATTTTGTTACAATAGCCAAAACATGTAAACAAAGAAAACTCTAAAAGAAGTCCCAACGGAAGAATGTTTCAAGAAAATATCGTGCAAAGAGCTGAATGTTCAAACGTTTCTAGAATTAGTAAAAATTGATATCAAGCTGATAACCTGTCTCTAAACAGCCTGATGTGCTTTAGATCTTTAGGATAGCATAAGATGGGTAAAGCTCACACTGAAGCTTGCGGACTATGTGCATTTATAACTGAAACAGAGCAAAACCACAGCAGGCTCGAATTGGGCCTGAGGAAATAGAAAAACGCCCCCTCCAAAAGATTACAAGTCACATCAAATACCAAAAAATTTTGGGAGCGGAAGTCGAAGTCAAGTCGAAGTAATGACAGGAAAGTGATGTGTAGATTATAACTAAGGACTGGGAAAATTTAGAAAGATTAGGATACTAAAAATGCTATTTTGGGAACTAAAAGTAAAATAAGAGCCGATTAAAAGAACAAATTGACAAAACCTGACTTACAATACTAAATCTAACATAGCCACAGTGTGAAATATACCAACGCTGAGATGGTTGACACATACAATAAAAATGAAACTTGAGAGAAAACAGATAGTATCATATCAGGAGAATGAGAAATCAAGCTTGAAGAAGTGGGCCAAAACGAAGACAAATAAGAAAACTGCGCGAAAGGAACCTTGATAATAATAATTCTAAATTAGAGAAAAGTGGTGAAAGCTTCGGAAACCTTGAAGAAGGATTATCCACAAAAAGTCATAAGCTTACAAAACCTGCTAAAGTATCACAATTCTGTGGCATAACTTTCGATTGTTTTTAGTTACAAGGTAGATAGAAGGTAGAAAAGTAAAACACATGTTCGAACTCATGATCGCCTTTTTAGAGTAACAGTTTTGCCTTATTCTATTTTTGACAGACCATTGCCCATGTTCCTTTTTTTGCCGAAATTTACGGCACTTTCATTAAGAAATTATTATTACTCTTCTTAATAACGAAATAAATAATCAATGCAACTATTTCGTGCATATTTCATCTAGAAATTAAAAACTGAACCTATGAAAAAGTAAAAGATATCTAAAAACTCATTAGAACAAATTTTCAGAAAATAAAATCCTCCGTAAAAGTATTTCTTCAATTGAAGTGTAATTTGTTATGGCAATATTCTACAAATTGCCATCTAAAGGTAGTTCACTGTATAAAGGTTACACAAACAAACCATGGGCTGATCTTTTTACATCCTGAAAAATGTAACTTTTTCTTATTTGCTACGAAAAAAACTTGTAATAACCAGGTTATGATGGAAAATATCTGAAAATTATTTAGTTATTTAATTATTTGGCGAAATTCAGGCTTGCGGGTGCCAAAGATATCAACGCGCGTCGACTGCTGTGGTCATTTGACACTACCCTATTTGAATTTTGCTAAACCCAAGTAATTTCCACCCCTAAAAGGGTTTAACTATGCATTCTGTAAAAGGGCACGTTTTCACATTAAAAATCTCACTAACCAAGACCAGAAATCGAATGCATGATGCCTTTCAAGACGCCATTGAGAGTTAAATTTATCAGGTAGAAGGACCAGCCTTGAACTTTATATTTAGATTTTAGAAATGAATATTAATTTAAAGATATAAAAACCCTTTCTGAGTGCCCATATATAGGAACTCAAATATACTACAACTGCATAATTTATATTCAAGCACAACCTGTAATAAAATCAAATCTCTTTACCCTAATGTTAGGGTGAAACGTCCCGACAGTGAGTGTTAAGCCTCAAAATGGTTACACATCTAATAATAAAACTAATTATTCATACCCATTATTCTACAATATATGACACTCATCCAACAACAAACTTTTTCATAGAAATCTAAGTTCATGAATAATTGTTACTAAAAAGTTTCACACGCATCATGTTTCACGTTTCATATTAAAAGCATACAAAAGTTATAGCCGATGTTGAAAGCTGTCAGATGTAGTTTTATGAAAGCAAACAGCTTTTTCAAACACTCTTCAAGTTAAGCTTTTGAAACGACACAATTTATTTTGCTTCGTCCTGGACCTTTTGAAAGGTCGGTAAACTTTTTTAAAGCAACGCCATACTAAAAGAACATAGAATGGCGAAGCACCTTTTTTAACTTGGTTTAAATGTGAATTTGGAAAGTGAACTTTTCAAAACTTGTTCGTATAATTTTTGATAAGTTGCGCCTCTGGATTTAGCACGTTTACGTTATAAAGTTTGTAGTTTTACACCTGGAGAAAATATAGTCGTTACCTGAGCAATTTTCTGTAGACGCTGGACTTCGAGTAAAATTTATGCTACGAACACGGCGTTGCTGCTGGTATTTTTATTACGTACAACTTTTATTAAATTCTGTTGAATATTGCAATAACAGTCAAATGAATATGAATAGTTATAATACATCCATAATGTTCAGGGGATAGCAGGCCGTAATAGTGATTTCAATACAATTTCGTAGCTCCAAAAACACTACAGAATGCTTTCATGAACATGAAACGACATATAAACTTATGATTATAAGCAGGTGGCAGCTATTTCTAACAACTTGTATGGGTTTTACAATCTTACGTTTAAGGTGCCTATTACCTTTGTATTTAAAGGAAGCAGTAGTACAAGCCTATGGCAACTTTTGGAAACCACAGAAAGTGTACGGTGGTGATATCGTATAGTGTAGTTATTATTCTTTACAGTCGGCTTGCGTCAACTTTAGAACGAAATAGTTTTCTTTGTCAGCAACGCAGGAAACCCATAAAATTCAATTGCCACCATACAAAAAAAGAAAATAAACGAAATATCTTATCCTGATTTGGCATTGCTTTAATCTTCGAGAAAATAGCATAAATACGTTATTACTTTGTTTGAAGATCTATATCTACGTATACAGAAACGTAAATTGTACTTCCGAAATAAGTAGTTACACAACTGTAAATTATTGCCATATTCCTTATGCTACGAATTTACATATTCAAGGCAAAAGAAAATAGTATGTGTTGATAAAATTTTAATAAAGTATGAATTAGAAGTTGCAAATAAAGGTAGCTTTTGCACTCTGTAAAAATTTGCATTGGACATAAAAATGTACCAAATAAGCCAAGGGAAAACAAAAGGGAAGCTTAATAAGTAATTTTTCCGTTAGTAACGTCAGAAACTTTATAACTCTTGTTGGACTTCCTTTTCTTTTTTCGTTGTTAAAGCGGTTACGCCGTAAGTCAACAAAGGTTACAGAAGGCGTTAATGAATAAACCATTAAAATAAATAGATAGTCCTCGGCGTTTGGTTCTTCCAAATACTACCCTGACAAATCCAAGTCCAATTACATTAATATCTTTAAATTAATAAAAATCTGAAGGAAATCACAAGAACTTTTAGCTAAAAACAAATGTAATTATTTTCCTTGATGCATGTTTTAACACCGAGGAAAACCAGTTTGTTTTTCAACACTAATATTTGTACGTTGTGTCTGTAAATTTAATAAATGATAACTAAATGCCTCATCAGAAATTCTGTACGAAGCTTTGTCGGAAGATAAAGGCGACACGTCAGATTAACCAGAAGCTTACTAACGTCTTCATTCGGTTTTGAACGAATTTCGCAGGGAATTTTATTCCCAGTTTCTTTCAGGATAAATATTTGTGTTTCAACAGTCTTGAAAATTAATGTTCACGTAGTTACGTTTGATTAATGAAAAGAAAGAGTTGTAAAATAACAAAAACCAAGTCATCAATCTTACGGAGCCTTCAGAAATATCTTTGAAATAATTTTGTTTTGCATAGCAAAAGTTAATAAAATATAAAAACTATAATAATTTGAACAACAATTTATTTACTGTGAGGGCCTAATAAGTACTGAAGGACTGTCAAGATTCAAAAACTCTTAAAATTCAAATTTCGAGTCCACAGCATTCGAAGCTCCAATTGCAAACTCGTCATATTCGAATCTTCAACTACAAAACTGAATTTCTTTTCAGATAGTCCAGAAAAATTTGAATCCAGAAGTCAAATTTAATTCTTGAATCTTCAGTTTGATTTTCAAAATTCGTATCTTCGGTTTCAATTCTAGATTTATTCACAGGACACAGTTATGATATATCTTCTTCTTCTTCTTCTTCTTCATCTACTTCTTAAATTAAGCTACTACTTGTTTTTTTGTATTTGATGTTAATAAAAAAAAACAGTAAACTCAGATAATCAAATCCATTAAAACATAGAGAAGGCGCACTTTTGTTATTAAAACTCCATTAAATTAAATTAACCCCAACGGTCGGCATGTAAAAACCAGCTTATGACCTATTCGAGTTTACCTTGATCTAAAATTTCACCCATTACGTAGCACCGAAATGAACTCTGTTTTATATTTTTACTATTTTATATGACCTTTTTAACGACCGTATAAGTAGGTATAGTTAGTTGCGGTTTTATAGACTAATAAACCAATAAATAAACTTCGCTTCTGATAGATAAGAAGGAACTTATTACCGGCACAATATTTTACTACTAGTTAACAACTAAGAATTCGTGATAGACAGTGAAGAGTCTTGCCAAGATGTGATCAATAATAAAAATGAGAAAAGACAGTTTATGACAAATTTGATGAGAAAATGATAGGAAATGCGGGTAATAGCATATTTAAGTAGGTAATAAGAAGTAGGAATCGTTCTCTTTTTCTTTAATACTAACGTGTTTTATACAGGGTGGTCCTTAAGTAATGAGTCACAGCTCAACGATAGATTCGTGGGAATAAAATATTGCAACGTACCTAGAATTATCTTAGTCCAAAAGTTAATATTAAAAGAGATAGGTACATGGTGTCAAAGTCAAAATTTTAATTTGAATTTTCTTTCGCAATTTCAAAAGTATCGAAATAGTCATAAATAAAAGGAACTTTTATGGAATGGGAAACAATGCAAACGCGTCTGACTGTATCCAAAACTCCTTTGTCTTCTTCTTCATCCTGTAGACCCTACGAGGACTCTAGACTCGCCAAGGACGTTTCAATGACAGATTATACTTAGTAATAAGGTTGTCAGTCTAAGGTAAGGCGCCACAGACATCCGGACTTGACTTGACTTAACATGACTTGACTTGAGTCAAGCAAAACTACGGTCTGGTTATACTGCATGAATGCAGCACCACAGGATCTTGATTGAACCTGACCGGACTAACGAACCAGACTTGAGTCAGGTAGGGTCCGGTCGTAGAGCGGTCGAGACCTGACTCCGTTACACCTACTACGTCAATGCACTGATAATTTCCCGCGGTTTTATGCAATGTGTGTTAAGATTGTTCTGTTAATAATTCTTAAATTGTTCTGCTATTAAATGATTCAGCTGCTTAATACATATACGGACTCAACAATCGTTTTCTTTTTTTCTAATAGAAGTAGTGCTCGTTAGTAAAAATTGAAATTCTGAGTCTGAAGACTCTCAACTTAAAACTAAAGCTGCAAGAACAGCGGTGGACGTGTTTATTGAATGAAGCACCTTATCAAACTGAGGTTGTAAAAAAAATTCAAGTCTGGTCAGAATGCTATAGCGCATGGTAGGGAAAGGCAGGTCTGGTCTGGTCCGGTTCAGTAAAGTCAAGTCCGGGTGTCTGTGCCGTCTTAGCTAATTATACTAACCTTCACTGCACTAAGCTAACTGTAATTAACTTCCATTTCTGCGTTGAATTCCTACACTTCTGTTTATCTACATATTACATGAACAGGCTCTTTCCAGCCATTTTTGTGTCTTTAACTTCACTTGACACCAATACATACTTTGCACTCGTTAGTTTCATTATTTTCCTTGTTAAAACTGATCTACTGGTCCACGGGGTTTTCTTTACCTTTTAGTATTGTATTCTAGAACTTGTCTAGCTATGTCTGTAACTGGTTTCCGAAAGGAGCGACCTATCCAATTCCAACGGCGTTTCTTCTACAAGCTCAAGGCCCGTATATTTCCAGGATTCTTCTTAAACATTTATTGATAAATACCGTTATCACATTTATTCGCGCAGCATATTAAAGGCATTTTGCGCTTTACCGATTCTCGTTTTTATATCTCTTTGGACCCCACCTTTTTCGTCTTTCACATAGCCCAAATACGTGATCATATCTGTGGTTCCTATTTTGTTACGTTCAGCATTAATTCTGCCTTATTCACAGCACTTTTTGTCCGTCCTTCATTAACTTTTCTGGTAGATGCGTTCTTCTTTCAGTAATTAATCAACTGTCGTCCGCATATTTAAAATCTTCTAGAATTGGCCCATATCTCCACACTAATTCTTTCTTGTTGCCAAACGTGCTCTTCATCACCCAATCTATTATTATTAAGAACAGTAGCGATAATAAACTCTCGATGACAAATTTGTCAGAACTCAGACCACTTTGTACTTCACATGCATTGTAATTATCACACAATAATTTAATAATATATTTGGCAGGTATTCCATAGTTTCAAGTATTTCCTACATTTTTGACCTCTCTTTTGTCGAACGCTTTTTTAAAATCTACTAAGCCCATCTTCAATTCTTATTGCCATTCAGTTAGTCTTAAGGTGCATATTATATTTGACCTAAAAACATTCTTCTTGATCTATGTACATACAGCGTTATTGGTTCGTAGTATGTGTTCAGTATCGCCTTGCATTCTATAATTTTGGTTACGATTTTATTGGTTGTGTTTAGGATCATTGTTGCTCGCCAAATAGCATATACCATCGATTCCTCTTCTTCGGTATTTTAATTATCGCTCCTTCAATCTATTCCTTCGGGATTTTTTCTTCGACCCATATCTTATTAAGTAATATTTTTACACTTGCATCCATCCCCACCTGTTTTAAGTAATTCTCCTCAAATGTTATCCGTTCCTACTGCCTTATCATTCTTCAACTACTTCACGGCTATCTCTATTGCTTCTTGTGCGATTTCGCCCAGATATAACATTAATTCTTGGTGTTAATTTTAAGTGACTTGAGTTTCATCATCGTTCGGTGTTTCAATCTTCTTGAATATTTCTTTAAAGTGCTCAATCCACCTATTAACTATTTCTTTCTCTGCCTTAAGTATATTGCCCTGTTTGTCTTTTACTTGCATAGTTTCAATTTCATTTTTTCTTGATAGATTAAGTTTTACTCTGTACAATGTTTTCATATCTTTCATTCTTGCTAGGTTTTCGGCCCCTTTAATAATTTTTATTGATTTTGTCTTTTCTAGCGCTCTTTTGTATTTGCTTATCCTTATCCCAGTGCGTTACTTTAAGCTTTAAGGTTTGGCACTATTTTTTTTCTTCAGTCAAATCTCACGTTTTTTTTTGTCGTCCATCTTTTATATTTCTTATATTCTTTGACTTTACCATTTGCCCTGTGGGGCAAGGCATTGGACAGGGGGACTCTCTAAGTGCTTTACTCTTTTCATAAGAATGGAAAATTGGCAAATTAAAATACTCTGCTACGCCATGCTAGACGCAGAAACCGGAGATGATCTTCAAAGACAATTACATCAGTTTAATATAGCAGTCGAAAAATACAATATGACTATTTCATCACAAAAAGCAAAGTGCATGACAATATCTCGTGAGCCTCTCAGATGCAAACTTGCTATCGAGGACAAAATTATACAGCAAGTAATGAAGTTTATATATTTGGGAATTGAAATATCTAGCAGCGGGCATATAGTAATAACAGAAGTAAGACAGCAAATAACTAAGGCAAGCAAAATAGCAAGATGCTTGAACGATACGATCTGGAAGAATAAGCACATCGGTATAGAAGTCAAGTCCAGAATTTATAAGGCCACAATACGGCCAATAATGAGGTACACTGCAGAAGCTAGGCCTGACACACAAACAACAACTTCTGAAATCGGCCGAAATGAAAATTGCTCATAAAATCGCCGGAAAAGTTGAGAACATTAGACAGAACTCCAACAGAAAATATCAACGAATGGGTGCTAAACATAAAAACAGAATGGAACGAGCATATCAACAGGATAACAGTCAAACGAGTAGTGAAAATAGCCAGAGATAAACCACCAAGAGGACACAGAAACCAGAGGTGAAGTGATAACCTGAACGTGACATAAATAGGCAATAAACCAAAGAAAAAAATAGGCGAAAACCTAATTTAAAGTCAGAAGAGTGAGACTTTTGCATCTAACTTTATGAATTCGTTTCTGCTGAAAGATGCTATCCCCTTTTAATAAACCTGTAAACAGCTCTCCATTATCGTTTATCTCGCTTACTCCTTGTCTTCCCATTATTTCATCTCTGTTTTTATCATCACTTTCCATTTTTTCGCTCCGATATTCCTTCTCATTCTAGCAGTGTTTTTCACGCTATATTTCGAAAACTAAGGATTTACGGACACATATTAAACGAAACTTTTTGTATCGAAATAAACCAAGGAATAGTATGCCAATTAATTTTCTCTGCGTACTTAAAAAGCACCCTGTAGAACACTTCCAAAACTTATTAATTTCTGTGGTTACCTCATTACCCAATTACAATTTACTACTACCACCTAGTTCTCTGTCAGTAAATCCTAACTTTTTGTAAATTATAACAGGCATGAAAACATTGCAAAGCCAATTCTTCCAGTTAATATTACAAGTAACATACGTACGTACTAGCGATATACTGAGATGTTTTGTTAAACACATTAAAATTTATGTGGCTAAAGAGAATGGCGTTTAAAATTAGAACCTGGGGAAGCCAGGTTGTTACCATGACAACGACTCTCCACGTGTCTGCATTCAACGATAGCATTTCACGGCACCATTATAAGCTTAACCGAATTTATGGGCTCTGTTAATAAATTCGTTTTTTACGTTAGTTTAAACCTAATGCCAACAGTAACAACAATTAAATGAATTTGCAGCAAGATAAATTCAAACTTCATCATTTGAAGTTGCAAGTTGTATTTTTAACGCTGCTAATCAAATTATAAAGAGCAGCCCCGAATTTGTTTAAGGCTTAAACGTAAGATTCATTAAAGCTTGTCTGACAAGAAACAGGCCGGCCGACATTACCCCGTTGGCGGGGATTCCCCCTCCGCCCCTACGAAACACAAGTACACTGCTTATTAATAATGACTACTATGTGTGTCGGGCAATTTAAACTTGAACCACACAACAATTTCCCCTTTAATTCTGCAAACTTTGCCAAATTTTGTTGTAGGTCTGTAAATAAAAAATTACCTACATGAAAATGGACACCCTGTATGTTTAACTATGATTATTTAGGAGTTCATACATAACCTACAAGAAATCAAAAAGAGAGGAATTGAGAATAAATCCAAATAAAACAAAACACATGCTCAGCATAATTGAAGAAAATTATTGACAAATAATAATAGACAACAAAGAAATAGAACACGTAGAAGATTACATCTGCCTATAAATAAAGAGGATAAATCAGATAACGAAGCAAAAAAAACAGGGCCCAAGCCAAGGGGGGCCAGGGGGGCTCAGCGCCCCCTGTGACTTTTAGAGCCCCCCCCCCCCTGAGCAAAATAAAACATTCTACCTATCTATCGATCTTATCAGAACAAATTGTTAAACAATTCTTGTTTTTAAAGTTTATGAAATTATTGAAATGATTTTTCCTAATTACGTATATGTACCTACTTTTACCGACTGCCTTGGTGTATATTAGAAATTATACAGGGAATTTTTCTTTTTAGTATACATATCCCCTATGTATACTTTTATAATAAACGCAAATAGGCAACCCACTATACACTATAAACGTCACGTCACGTGGTGCGTAAAGGTTATATTTCATGTTTGTAACTAAAAAATAAATCAAAATGAGTGGAATATCAACATAATTTTAATTCAACGATTATTCTGAAACATAAAATATCAACAATACAAAACAGAAAGGAAAATAAAAACAGCAACAGTTAAAGACTAATTTTTTGACATTAACTTAATTTGATGATTTTTGTCACAGCATGCTAATTTTTTAACGTTTATAGTGTATAGTGGGTTGCATATTTGCGTTTATTATAAAAGTATACATAGGGTATATGTATACTAAAAAGAAAATTTCCCTGTAGATTTAATTTTTTAGTAAATTCTTGGCAAATTTAACTTTATTATATATTATTATTATATTATATTATATAATACATAGCATTTTTTTACGGCCCCCCCTAAAATGACTTTAGCCCCCTCTTAGAAAATAGTCTAGCTACGGCCCTGAAAAATAAAAGAATAAAACAAGAATGATGTGCTTTCAGAAGATTAAGCTATGTGTTTAGAGAAAGATTTGAAAGCTATCAAAAAACCCAAGTCTATAATCAACGTCATATTATACCACTAATGAGATATGGAACAGAGACGTGGCCACTAACAAAAGAAGTAGCAAACAAAATTAGAATAGTCCAGAGAGGGATGGAGTGGGTATTGCTTGGTATATCCTTACGCGACAAGAGGAGAAACACATGATTAAACTTATTTTCTAAAACTGAAACAATTAAATAATAGGAGTAACTAATAACAGAAAAAATGAAGAAAAATATTAACAAAAAAAATACACAACATATCTGCGTAAAACTGCCCGTCCTATAAATTAAATATTGACTGTCTTATTTTAATTAAAATTGCAGCACTCTAACAGCAATCCTTATATTAGATTTGATACAGTCCTGTAATACTAACAACGATCATTTTATAATTTTATTGCTCTGCCGTTTTTCATGTAGTTTTGTATCTACTACGTTTGTTAATACTAAATTTGGTAGACCTAGCTAAAAAGGTTAAATTTGTTATTTGGGCTACCTATTCAACTAAACAATTTTTTTTTAAATAACCTTCCTCTTTAAAGTTAACTTATTTAATAATTAATCACATTTTAGAATAAAGTTAGAGTTTCTCCAATCACTTCTTTATATCATTTTAAAAACAACATATCGAACTAATAATATCTGATTTATGTTAAATTATATCAAGCTGGATACTGTAACGTAGTGGTTTATTTAGTCAGTTGCACCATGTGAGCGTCGATTTTAAGAGGTTTAAAGCTAAAAACAGGGGCTCAACTAACGTAACCATAGTACACTATATTTACTACAGTTTGCTTAGTATTTGTTGTTTGTTTGTTTATTTATTGCACAAGATCCAAGCTTGCGGTTGCCAAGGATGTGAAGTAAATAATTTTAAGTACTAATTACGAAATAATTCTAGGCTTTAATAAATTAGAATTATCACACCTTAAAAATGTCGAACATCATCACTATATAGGACTTGACTAACCACAAATAACCCTTATTATATTTTTAAATAAGAGCTCAGCTCCAACTTTCACGTATTCTAACAATAATGACACTATCTTACCATGCCGCATTGTAATATTTGGAAATAAAGTTATAGTAAATAGTAAAAACCGCCACCCCAGTCCACTTGTCATTATTCCAAGAATTCTAAGTCTAGTTAAACGATGGCATGTCATCCCCCTTTTTTAGATTATATTTATTAAATGTAGAAAGCGCTTTATTACAATACTTAACCGTGAAATAACAACCAATCACATTTGAAAGTTTAAATGCAGAACCTTAAAAAACTAAATCGATTCATTTTAAATCCAAACCATTAATTATCTCAGTCTACTAGAGTTTTTCAGCAAAACTTAAGGAATCTGAAGGAAATAAAAAAAAACGTGACAAATTGTGTCTGGCACCGCAAGGTATTCGTATTCAGACTACCACTAAAAATCATTTTTTATAAGTTGTTTTGAAGGTTACAGACTCGAGAGAAAACTAGCTTTTTATACTGTTCAGATTAAGTTTCCATTTCGCTGAATTTGCTGAAAATATATTTTCTGGCGCCAATGCTGAATTATTCGTAAAATTTCCACTGTTTTTGTGGATCATTGATTACTCAGCGTCACGTTTTGCTTGTTATTTTCAGGCACATTCACTTTTATTAATCCATGTACTTATTGTGGTAAACATACAAAACTAGTCTTTACGCAGTTTTCAGTACTATTTATTCGAGGATTTATTCTAGAGTTTTTAAACGAAAACTGCTGAATGTTACCTTTGTCCTTATTTTTACAATTTTAAAAGATTAAAAAGTTGTATTAACCATTTTAAATTGATTTCTGTTTTTGGTACAATCTAAATCCCTCAAAAACGTACAACGCGATATTCTATAACAAGAATCGAAAGCTTCGAGTAGGGTCAAAAGGCTACGCTTACTGGATAGCACATTTTAATTATTAGCGGCTTGCTTTCTCCTGTTCTAGGATAATAAACACTTCGCTCAAGCATAATGCATTCACGACTTTTATAGAAAATTAGGTTATGCTAGGGGAAACAGTTTCGTTGGTGTGATCAAGACTGCCTAAAATAAATCAATCTTCTTCTTTATATACCAATTTAATTTTCTTGGAAGATAGATTGCCAACTACGAGTATCTCTCCATTTCTTATATGGCCTTCCTGCTGGGTGTGAACTTGATGGTTTTCCTTCCACTGCTATACGAGGCAATCTGTTTTGGCCCATTCGATTTACATGATCGTACCAGTATCTCCCCTCTGCCTCTCCCAACGTATAACATCATTTATACTGTGGCGAAGTGGCTGGTTGGTTTATTGTTAGAAATTAATATAAATAAATTACTTTAATGATTTAGGTAGAGTCTTTGACCAACACCGCCACTTGAATAGTGCTGCGCTTTTCGAGAGGTTTTCATTCAAAGTCAAATTCAACTAACATTCATGTATTTCATATCTGTAATTTAGTTTTACAAAATAATATAAATGGTTCTAAGTGCCAATTCAGAATGAAGTTTATACAAAATCGACACAATTTATTCTAAGTCCAGGGTCCAAATAAATTCTTTAACAGTTAAGAAATAAATTCTAATTACATTAAAAACGGATAAATAAATTTACACAAATATTTTACAAGTCCAGAATTAAAGTTAAGTTAAAATAAAACAGTCTTACATGTATTTACTGGAACATTATCTTGAAGGGTGTCAATTTTCTCGTAGGTACTGCTTGTTTGATGGCTGGATATAAACCATATCTCTAATGTATTTTCGTTTAGCTTTTATACAGAAAATTGACCCCCTTCTTCCAGTATGAGCGTGATAAATGTCTACTTGATATCTTACAAGAATGCTGCTGTCAGCATTTCGCACACCTGCGGAATTACATAGAAGCATGTATGAGGTGTCAAGTTTCAGTACATTGCACTTCATATACGTGCCTTATCTTGCATTCTTACAAGATGTAATTCGATACGTCACACATGTATCTCGTTATAATAATGACCTCTTTTATACTGATGTTACCCACGCTCAGATTTTATAATTTTAATAGTTTTACATTCGCCTTTGTTACAGTATTGCACTTTTCTCTTATTACCTGGTTTCTTATTCTATCTCTTAGAGTTTTTCCTAATATCGTTCTTAATCTTTTCATTTCTGTTGTTCTCAGTTGGCGTTTAGTTTTTATTCTGTCGACCATTGTTTCTACGCCGTATGTCATCACAGGTCTCACACGAACTCTCTATATTCTCATTTTATTTTCGATTAGCATATGTTTGTTTCGCCATATTGCATCTTTTAAACATCCTGAGATCGCAGCAAGTTTGTTTACTTGGTCTGCTATATCACTTACTGGGTTATTACAGCTAGATATTTAAACTGTGCCGCCTGTTGCACCGGTTCATCTTCTACTACCACTTTTTTTTTACTTATGGATATAGACATGTTGTATTTTCGGACAGACAGGTGGAATATGGGTAACTGTCTCTGGAGGTCATCTTCAGATTCGGTTATTATTGTGGCGTCATCTGCATTGCAAAGCATACTGATCATTTCACCTCCCAATTTATACCTTCATTTTAAGACTTCTATTATTTCGTTCATTGCAAGGTTAAAAAGGAATTGACTTAAACTGTCTCTCTGCCTTACTCTTCCAGAAGTTAATATTTCTTTTATTTATTACATCAATTGTTATTATTTTATATGATGTTCTGTGTTGTTTCATTATGTTCATGACGTCTTTCAACTGAACCTTGTCAAATGCTTTAATTCGATCGATAAAACATGCAAAAACAGGTTTATTGAATTCTAGGGCTCTTTCTTTTAATTTTTGCGGACTCCGAGTTGTTCTTCTTTGTTACATGACTGATAAAAAAACGTCTGACAGAAAAACAACCAAAATCAATACCAACATAATAAATTGAAATCATAAGTCTTTAGTCTGCAAATGTCGTAAATGTCTGCCTTGTAGAAACAAGGATTAGAATATTAGATTTGCATTTAAATGAAATTGAAATTAAAGTAATGTTTTTGTTACAGACAATCCATCCAATTAACAATCATCGAAGAAGACAGTTACGAAAAGGACGTATTATTCTATGTTCAATTAGGAGAACCCCAACTGACTGGTGGTAAGACGTAGTCGGGTATATCTCTATCCGTCTCATTTCTTCATGTCTTCTTATTCTTTTCCATATATTCTCTGCTCTGCACCCTTCTCTTCGTGCCGCACTGCATGCTAAGTAAGTAAGACATATTTATTGTCCTTAGTTTTCATGTTTGTCGCCACGGTTTTTTGTGATTAATAAGCTTTTCGTAAACGTTTAATTAAATTAGTGTGGCGCCTGACAGTTAGTTAATGGTGGAGAATTATATAATTTTATACGCTATTGTGTTGTTTTTGCTAAAGTTATTTGTAAAAAGCTATGCGAAATTTTTAGTTATCCATTACACCTCCCTTAAGATAACTTAAAATTTAAATAAAATTTAGTTTTTCGTATTCTTAAAACATTTTATAATAATTTTTACTTTGGTTTTGTCTTTACATGATTAACAAAAAGTAGTAAATAAGATTAAGCCTCAGTTTTCCATGTAGATGATTATCACCAATCAAACCGGATGGTATTAAATAGTGTCTCAAATTAACACATTTATTGGATTACATAATCTCGGAAGCACTGTATGGTTTCCTAGGCTACAATGAGCACAAAGATCGTTGATCTTCGCTTGAATGCAGAATGAAAGATTGTTGTTTTTTATCAATATTTTACTTCTCTTTATATGATGCTAGATGCTAGTCTCTAGGGGCATGTACAGTGAACACTGTAAAAGTTTTACATTGGAATACAGATATCTACCACTAAAGTGCTAAATAGTTTAGTTTTCAGTACTTAAACGGTGCCGAAAATTGTAAATTAATGTAGAAACATGCCTTCCTAGATATTGTATTGATATGTACAATTGGGGACTTTAATAATGTCGCGAATATAGAGCGCAACAGGGTCTGAGTATAGGCAACACACAATGCAGCTGTAGTAAGCTACGACATACCTACTTTAAAGTATCGAATACCTGCAATTTCGATTAGTATAAAATGATAAATGACAGGTATGTCGTAGCTTACTACAGCCGCATTGTGTGTTAACTATACTCAGACCCTGTTGCTCTCTATATCCGCGACATTATTAAAGTCCCCAATTGTACCTTAAATTATGGTAAATTTTGAATTTTGTATACGTTAATGAGTTAATGAACCAAGTTAAGGGTCTTTGCTCTCCTTTTTGTTTTATGTTTTTATGAAAATCCAAAGAAAATGCCTATTTTACGTAGTAGAGATCAGCTTTCTTTCTTCCTTGTTAAAGATAGAGTCATCATTAAATTATTAATTAGTTATTAAATCAAAGCTTACTTTGTTAAAGATCTTAAGCGACTAATACTCAATTAAGGATTTTATTATAATATAACAAAATTTGTTAATACCCAAGATATAATTCAGAGTCCTCTCTGGCATTAATTTATAGAGGATTATGCCAAGATTAGATATAGTTTGAGATTAGTCAGTATTAGTCTTGGAGTTCTCGGTATTACATCTTCTCAGAACTATTGGAAGTGCGTGAGGTTGTCATATTTTCCCTCGTCATCAGCTATGCAAATTGAACTCCGGAGAATTTGGGAAAATCTTATGCGTAAGTCACTTAACAACGCGAACATTGGAAACTTTAGAAAGTTACTGATTGTAAAGCAGGCAAAAACAAGAAATTATTTCAAAGTTAAAAGGAAAGTTATATAAATTATTTATCAAAGGCAAAGAATTTATCGAATCAGAAAGTTTGAAAATTATATCTTTAGTTGTTTTGCTGAAATATTTCACCTTTGAAGTTAAAATTAATGAAAGTAAACCAGGAATATGAAATTCCACGTCAGGCATTCTTAAATTCTGCAGTTAAACATTTTTTAATTAGCAAACTTTTGTATGGGTTCATATTTTGGTTTTATTCGTCCTTTACGAAAACACATCTCTTTTTAATAAAAGAAAGCAAGCAAAATATGTCCGAGAACGTCAGAAATATTCGGTATAACAAACGACCGAGTTCAAAGTTTCCATAATTGTAACAATTCATTCAAATGAAATTTATTCATTTCGAAGCCACTTTAACCAAAAATTGGTATTTATTGCTTCACCTCTGAATTTCAATATTTCCTTGATTGATTTTCCTTGTCAAACATACAGGCAGTTTTTTATTGGGTTTTAATTCAAATATTCATTCCACTTTAACGCTGTGCTAAGACCTGTGATCAAATAAATTCATGAATAAAACAGAGCGTGATTTTTTTGGGTTGCCTGGTATCAGTGAGGGATAAACGGTGGATAAACCATAAAGCTGTCAACATGTAAACATGAAACATGTAAGCTGTGAGTTTTGAGGTTAGTTTAAAGCTTTGGTCCACAGGGAAACAAATTAACAATTAAACTTTCATGTGACAGTGTCACCAACTACTTATTGGGTTTTAATTCAAATATGTCTATTGCTTTACCGCTGTACTAATACCCTGTGATCAAATAAATTTATAATCAAACAGAGATGATATTTTGTTTTGTTGGTATATGTGAAAAACAGATCAGAAAACTGTCAACCTGAAACATAAGCTATCAGGTTTGAGGTTAGGTTTAAGCTTGGGCCACCCCCCATGAAAACATCTTGGCTACGCCACTGCTTGCAACAATCATTTCGCCGCATTCTTGAGACTAATTCTTTGACTAATCATAAATACCCATTCAAAATATTTTGAGGAGTTTAAAAGTCACTTAGGCTTAGAAATTGAAAATGCAGAATCATTGAATTTCTTATTAACAAATATTATTTTACCACTTCTGGTTATGATTTAAAAATACGGTCAGGCAGCAGAGTTTTTCATTGCTTCGTTTTTCCCATGATTCATTTATTCTTGTAGAAGTGGCATGGCCTTTACAGGACGTTGCCGATCTTCTCTCCATATGTCTGTGGTGTATGTGTCAAGTAGCCTACAGACGTAGGAGACCTACAGGTTAACGTGGGCTCCGAACCACGGAAATGCTTACACTTCTGCTCCAGAGAGGACTTACTAGGCAGAAATACCTCGGTGGTTTGCCATTGCCTTCCGAGGGAAGCGGTCGGGTGTTTTCGGTGTATGTGTGACCCTAGGAATCGAGCCCGGGCCATCTCAGTGGTCAGCCGCACGCTGAACCAACTGAGCTACGACCGCGTCATTCATTTATTATCGGCTACCAAATTTATTGCCTTTTCCTGCTACATTCTTCGTGTGTTTATTTATATTGTAATCTTCTTCCATCTCTGGAAATCTTTCACTTTGTTCATTCCTATTAATTCTTCTAGCAATGCAGTTTTCTTCCTGTGGTTTTCATGCTTCTGAGTTTTCTTCACGTACTTTTTCAATCCCAGTTAGTCTTTCGCCACTTGTATTTCTAAATTTGGTGCAGTTTGTATATTTTTGCAACTGTTTGCCCATTAATTATTTCATTTCTTTCTATTACTTTCATAATTTTTACATTAATTTAGCCCAAACTCGTTTTTCTATATCCTACCCTTCTTTGCCTTTATTTCTTCTTTACTTGGTTTACTTTTTCCCTTAACCATATTTCTTCTTCTTCCTCATCGTCTGCTCTATGTTTTTTGTTTTTCTTTATATTTTCTGTCTGTACTTCTTCTCGCACGTCTTTACCGTTTTTATTGTTCCTCGTCTTAAGCTTCTTCATGTTGGTTAATCTCTTCATTTTTTGCCGTTACGTCTTCTCACACTTCTTGTTTAGCTTTCCTGAACTTTCTTCTTTCCCTCAAAGGCTTTCTCATTTTTTCCTTTCCCTCTTTTAATCCATGCTTCCTTGATCTTTCTCTATTTTGCATTGGTCTATTTTACTTGTTAAATAGGACGTTATTTTGGTGAAGTAACTATTTCACGATGCTCTCTTGATCAGACTACTTTGATAATTAATGAGTTATTAATGATTGACGGATTAGTATCTTCAGCTAGGAATTTGTTAAAGAAAGTTTAAAAATGTATTGCAAGTAAGGTAAACATTGTTCAATGTTTAATACGGCGTTTTAGTTTATAAATAATGATTATATTAATTGATTTATAAACAAATTTGGTTAAATTTCTAGATATTATTAAAAAATAAATTAGGAAAGGAAAGAAAAACGTTTGGATAATTTCTTACTTTTTCTTGTTCTTTCTCTTTTACTTTGTCGCCCCTTTTCCGTTTCCTCGTCTTCTTTATGTTTAATTTTTCATTCTTTTGTTTATGTGTACTTCTTCGTTCATCTATTTTTTTATTATTCTTCCTTTTTGCCTTCCCTACTTCCTCTTCCCCCCCTCTCCGTGTTCATGTTTCGTTTCCTTTACATCATATTTACTTTTACTTTTTCTTCCTCGTCTCTTTCATCTCCTTCACTTTTTTTGCCTTTTTTATTATTCCTGTTTAGCTCTACCTATTCTATTTTTCCGACTTCTTCTCTTTCCTCCGCGTATTCTCTTTGTAACTCATTTTCTTCATATTTCCTTCTACTTTCGCTTTACATTACTTGTTCTTCCACTTCTTGGTCTTTTCTTATTCTTCCTTTTCACTTTCACCATTTTCGTTTCTTCTCCCTCGTCCTCTAGTTCTTCCTGTATTTCTCTCTTTTAGCCGTTTTATCTATGTTTTCTTTGTCGTTCCCGGCTTTACGGTTACTTGTTCTTATACGTCTGTTTTCATTGTTTTGACGGGTTGCTCCTGCTCTTCTGCCGTGCGAGTTGCTAGTCATGCATATTTTGTCAATTCTGTGGCTTCTATTCGCTATACATACCTTTGCCATTTTCTTCTTCTTTTTCTTTCCCATGCTGCACTCTTTTTTGGTCATATTATTATTATTTCTAGCTCTTGTTTTATTTTTCGTGTATTCTCTCTTATACTGTACGACAATGCTGGTTTTATTGTTCTTCCTATCTAATAAATCTAGATATCAATTTTAAAATTGACATTTCCTGTATTGTGTAAGGGGATTATTGCCACCTGTCGTACAGTTTTCCATTAATTATTGCAATATGCTCGTCTTAGGAACTTAACATCGTGAGACACAAAATAACCAGCATCAATTTTTAGGTCTTGAAATTAGAATTTACGTTACAATTAAATCCTGACCTAATTTTTTTTTTGTTTAAGTTTCTATTTTCCTTTTTTGGTTTTCCTTGGGTATCTTGTTCGGGTTTTCCTTCTGTTTGTTTTTTTTACAATCCTTAAAAATATTGTAAGGGTTGCATGCTAAATGATTAGTTTGACTTTGATGGTATTTAATTACTACAAAGGATAAGTTATTCAGTTTTGAATTACAGGCTATAAAATATTTTACTGGGTTATAATCTTATACCTTTTTTAATTGCGTGATTTTCAGTTCAATTGATTAGCAAACCATGCTAAGTACAGTTAAGACTTTGTGAATGTAAATCCACCGTTACAAAATTTTATTTAACATTATTAACCTTCAACTAAAATAAATCTCCTTGTAGGTAATCAAACCGCACAGTTTTCCATTTAAATTTAAGTAAGCTTGATAAAATTGTACCTGTATATCGACTGCAAATCACATTTACTGTTAAGCGTTATTAATTGGCTATAAATAAACATGAATTATTAAGATTTTTTGCTTCAAAATTTATAAAATATTAAAATTCCTAGCTTTTAATATTGTATTCCTTGCATACTACCTATATGGGCAGCTTTAACAAATAAAACTATGTAAAAAGCAGGTTGGCAGAAAAACATAATAAATGTTCTATTTACATTGAAAACATCACTGCTAAGGGTTATTTAATTGCTATTCACCCATCTCACTCACTTTGTTTTAAATAGAGATATGCTTATACGTAGTATAAATTCCTTTGTTCCGGTTACCTGCTATTGATTATGTAAATAACTAACGCTACCCCATAGCTTCTTTAAAAATTGAAAATCGAATCTTATCCGCTGAATTTTAATTTTGTAAAATTATAGCTAAAAAGCTTTCGTAACTGAAATCGACCCGCTTTATACAGTTTTCCCGTATAATTTAACGCATTCTTCGCTTCTACATATTTTAGCATACTTTTATGTGCCTACGCATATTTTAATCTTTAATTATGTATCGATTTGCATATTTTCACTGACAGAATTACATGTTTTTAAAAACGATTTTAGAAGGCATTTGTTTGTAAACTAAAACCGAAGCGTGTGTTTTGAATAATAAGGTTTTAATTTGATTTAACATTTTGTTGAGTTTTTATTAACGTTTATATTGTTTTTCAACGCTATTTTCGCATGTTATTTTTGCCTTAATTCAATATTTTACGTTATTCAATATGGTTGTTAATTGGATAAACAAACCAGTCTAGCGAGTTTACTCTTCAAAAACGGCTTTTCTGTTGTTCGTCAGAAATAATTTTGAAACTAGTAGAAAACTCTGTCCGAAAGTGCTCGAAATTACAAGTTTTTGCGTATCCTCTCCTTAAAATTAGAATTGCACAAGGGTAAGTGTTTACAACAGAAGACTACCATACAACACCACATAAACTAAGTGTAAATGTTTCTTGTTTCAGATCTAAACAAATCATATCTCAACAAATAAGGTAACAGAGTTTATTAGTACAGTTCCAAATGTGTTTGTCCTATGTTAAAAAGCTTTCAAAATAATAATATTTCGTATTGAAACAGTTAAAAAAATTCAAATAATTAAAATTGCCTTTAGTTTTAATCGTCGTCTGTGAGATTAGCAATCGCTATGCCTCTTTCTGTGCTCGTGTTCGTAGTACAAGCACCCGCTTGAGGTTCTTCAGGTAAACCGTTAAGAGGGAAATCAGTTCTATAAACAAGACAAAGGTAAAAGTGGTGAAAAAGCCTGTGAGTACGCTTTGCTGTGCGGACTATTATTGGTGGTTGTAGATGGCGTAAGCATAATTATTGTAAGCAAGGTTAACCTGTTATAAAGTGCATCGCCGCTCTGTGTTCTTCAAGTCTACTCCATTACGTTTCACATCACTATTTTTATCTTCGTTTTACTTATCATTATACAACTCCTTCATCGGGATAAATTCAGCTGAATGCTAGTAATACAGATGCCAGGTAGTGATTGCTAATCCCCTAGACAACAGTTAACTAAAGGCTATAGCAACCGGAAATAGTATGTTCTAAAGTTTTATTCTATCAATAACAACCATAACACTCAGTAATAAAAATACAAAACTATTAAAAGGGTCTTAAATCACCAAGAACTCAGTCCCAGTAATTTCAAAAATATGAACATTCGCGTTTAAGGGGTTCATAGCAACTACAAATACCTGTTGCTGTCTATGGTTATTGTTTCAGCAAAATTCAAGTAGATAAGGAACCAAGTTTCCGTCACATTTAGTAGGCCATTATTTGGTTTCCCTTTACTATTGTCGTGTAACTTTACTCATGTTAGTGTTCACGGTTTACCGAAGTTAAACGACTTAAACGAGAATTCAGGAGGCTTTGCTAACTTCTTACGTCTGTTTTTGCTGATTTATATAGCTGGCTTTGTACAAATTTCCTATAATTTAAGCTTGCTTTATTTGTCTTTCACCTCATTCTGCTCGTATTTTATTAATATAAACTTTTAAACGTGATTCTATCGGAGATTGCTATCAATTTAATTTGGTATCGCGTTGCCCTGTATAGAATTAGTTCTTCCCTACTCCCCTGTATTGTCAATTTCGCAAGTTATCTAAAATATGTTTGATCTTTGTTATGTTGTGTTGTTCATTATTCAACCCTTCGTATCGCAGTGGTCCAAAACACTTGACACCGTTAAATTATGATAATAATGTAAATTTAAACAATTGTTAATTATCACTGCAATATTTAATATTTGATTGTTAAATTTCTGATTTTTAAGGTTTTTATAATTACTGTGATACTTAAAAATACATGAAAATTCATATAATTTTGTTCATATGCTAAATTCTAACTTTCTTGTATTTCTTTAAGTTAAATACTGAAATACATATAAAAAAAACATATCTTTTTTATTTTGTTTTTTCCTATTACTGTTAAATTCTGAATATTTTAACATAGCATTTACAATGCTAAAGGTAATAATTATACAGTTACCATTCCATTGAAGAAAAAGTAGGTACCAGTCAGTTGTTTCCCTGTTTCTCGACAAAAATAGTTAATCTGCTTCTTTTTGAAATTAATTTTTGAAAATGCTAGGTTTTTATAACTTTTTATGTGTAGATTATTCAAAGGTATTCTGACATCAACAACTCCAAATGCAGCAGAAGATATCACTTGTAATATCACTTTAACGAAGATAACCAAGTATCATTATTTAGACTGAATTCGTCAGAAAGATCGGTTCCATTGGACCAAAGCAAATGTCAAGACAGAAAATACAATTGGTATTTAATTGTAATTATTTAGTTACAATATCACTCCCTAATTATAAAGTTGCGTTTGCTTACTTCTTTGGTAATCAACTCGAAGTTTACTTACAAAAATTTTAATATCATCATATTATGATGTTTTTCCCCTTGTGTGTCAACAATCGATTATTGGACGTATATCTTTCCTTTAATTTTCCAAATTTATCTGTTGTAAGCAATTTTGCGGTACCATAATCTTCCAACTTCTTATAATGTCGTCAGCTCATCTGAGCGGATGTCTGCCTATATTTCTTCTGGCATCACTTGATCTCTATTCTATTACTCTTCTAGTCCATCTATCATCAGTTGTTCTCCTTATACTTATGCCTTGCATATAACAACTTTTGTAACCCTTTCAATTCCAATGGGTTTTGGTACCCATTTTTTGATTTTTCGATATTTCAACTTCGCACCCAGCATGCTTTTTTCCATAGCTTGTTCTATTTTTCTCAAATAAATTATTTTATAGTCATACATTATACCCATGTACCAAGCTTTGTGATTTTTTTACTTGGCGATATTCTTGCCAGTTTTTCAAACGCTACCCAAGTTTGTCTATTGGACTACTTATGTCGGCGTTTTGATTTTCTTGTTGAGCTATGTGATGCCCTAAGTATACATACGATATAACATTTTCTATTTTTCTTATACTACTGGGCTACATCTTGTGATATTCGAATTTATTATAATTTATTTTAATCACACTTTTTTATTCTTCATTTTATTATTTCCATGATTATTTCAACTTCGCTCGAAGCTCTCCTATTTTTTTATATTGCTTAAGGCAATTTCTGTCCCTTCTAAAGTTACACTGTGCGACACTTGATTACTTTCTTAAAATTCTTATATTTAAGAAATACGTTTAACTAATAAGTTAAATATTTTATTTTAGAAATTTTAAATCTAGATAATGTTCAGAACATCAAACATGAAAAATCTAGAACATTTTTTTGTTTTGATTCGACAATTCAACATTTAAGTATGACACTTAAGTTACTTTCACTTCGTAAAAAAAACATACTAATGAATTTATTAACAAACTTTGGTAATTCGATAACCAATATAACCTCCACTTTTCTCTCTCAAGGTCAATATCCTGCGAGGAAGGGAATGGTACAAACTTTTTAACAAATTCCTTGGAATTGCGTTCAAAGCTGCCCTTTTAGCAGCAATAAGTTGTTCCTTTGTACCTACCATACTGCTTGCTGTTCTTCTTCATAAATTTTGTTAACCAACCATCCCCATAGGTTTTCTATTATGTTCAAGTTAGGTGAGAAAGCAGGCCATGGTAAAACTTGAACATCGTTGTCCGTCATCAAGGTGGTAACAATCCTGACAGTGTGCTTTGGAGCATCATGCTAAAGAATCAATTAATCTTCTCCAAATAATGCGTCACTGTTAATTTTTTGTTGCTGGATAAATGTTAAGTACCTACTTTTGGGCCGCATCCCAAATGACAAGATCTACTGGCCTACGGTTGGAAATGACAGTCAAACGATAACACCAGCACCTCCGCTGTAGCAATGTATCAAAAATTTCTTTCCTTCAGTAAATCATGAAAATAATACTGAAACCCAGTTGGTCCATCCAAATTAAATCTCTTTTCATCGCTGAAATTAATATTTTTTCATTCGCGAGTCCAATTTATATGACGATGGGCAACCTACAACTTGGCTTCCCAGTATTGATGTACGTAGCAACTGCGACTTCTTAGGTAATCTTCAATGATACCAATGTGTGTACTTCTTGATATCCTTTAAACAGTTCTAATTCTTGTGTTTTTTCCAACCTTTTAAGCAATTTTTCTTGCTGTCTTACTAGATTTGGAACCTTCACTTACTGTTGCAGCTCGACATTTTCTATTTTTGCCATAATTATCTGCATTTTTCTGGTAATTGTTAACTACCAAGGACTTCTTTCAATTTTTCATACTGGTTATATAATTATAACATTTGTCTTAATCCAAGGAACGGAGCCTGTCGCCTGGTGCAGTAGTTAACGTTAAATGCCCTGTAAAACCATAAAAAAAATAATTAATACATATTTTTCATCTAGCATTTGGGTTGTGACGTCAACTTACCCCGCCCAAAAACTGTATGGACCGACACGCGTTCGTGCGCAGCAGATAGTGAAAACCTAGTTTAGAAAGAGATGAAGTATAGTTGGATTGTAAATTTATAAACAGCGCATTGACGTCACAACCCAAATCCTAGGGGAAAAATACTGTATAAACAAATACGTAGAAATTTCTCTGGCGATTTGGTGAAAAGCTCCAACCCGCTTTTTCAAGAAAGTTTTACGCTGAGGATGGCAACTTAATTGCCGTATTTGTTTATATTAATTATTATTTTTGTGGTTTTACAGGGTATTTTACGCTCACTCTAACATTTATCTGAAAACAATTAAACATATACAACATTTTTAAAATAACCCAATCGAACCTTTTAGCTACTACTTTGACTAAAATCATATTATAAAAAGTTTGTAACATTCGTGCGGTGAAATAAATCAAATCGTGCAGTGTATATCCGAAATAACTTCCGACCGTACTATCCTATTTTTAATATGTTAGTTACAATACAAGAATACAACCTTCTTTCTTCTTCTTTATTAGCACTATCTGTTCCATCTATGGACATACACCTCCTCGGTAACTTTCCATTTTTTCCTGTTCTTGCTGTTGGCTTTATATCATCTGTTCGTCGCATAGGCATAGGCGATCTTCCAGGTTGTCTTTTATGGAGGTATGGTAGCCACTGGATTATTGTTGTATTTCAGCAGTAATTGTTTTCTGGGCGTACTATATATTCTACATAACTTCACTCTAAACTGATTGTTTTTTCTACTACATCCGTTATCTTTGTCTTGGTTCTTATCCAGTCGTTGGGTTTTTTATCTCGTCTGGTAATTCCTAAGAAGGCTCTTACCATTGCGAGCTGTGCAACTCTGATGGTATTCAAGTTCTTTTATGTTACCACCCAATTAAAATTGGTAGGGTCACTGTGCCATTGACTTTTCTTTTGTGCTTCATGGCCATCTATGTATTCTTTTTAAGGATAAAATTAGTATTTCTAATGTATGGCAATAACTACCACTACCGAGTATTTAACATATAACCAAACATTATATTAATAAATAAACCCTTAAGAATAGGATTTAAACTACAAAAATTCAATCTGACTACACCTTGCTATATTCGACGTGGAAATAAAGTTAAGAAAAGAAAACTGGCTAGAAATAGAAAACTACATGTAGATATTACAACTTCAAACAATTAATAGTTCCAACAATTAAGCTGCGCAAATTTTGCAGAATTGGTTTATTTAAGAGTTTATTATTTAAATTACAACACAAATATAACAAATTAATTTTAAATTAAACTGAAAATGGATAAACAACAAAAATCTTTTTTTCTAATGCTGATGAAAAGATGCAATAAGAAAAATAAAGAATTTTACAAAAATGACACAGAAAAGAAAATAGTCACTGTAACGTGAATGAAAGAAAAATTTGGGAATACACAACTGAAATTTTTTTAACACACGTAAGACTGGACATTGAGAGATTATTAAAATATGAATCATTATGTATATACAACATAAACAATATAAAATATGAATAATACAACTAGATGATTTACTTAGGGGTTCAACGAATCGGTTCTTCCTTTTTAATTAAATAAATGAATGATTATATACATATACATATAAGAAACAAGTGGCTGGTTATACAAGGAAATTGATGTACCTACATTAATAATTGTGATAATTGGAACTTAAAACAAAAACGAGGAAATCCGAGAAAAGATAATCCATCTAGATTATTAAATGATAATCCAACCACAGTGCTTCTTCTTCTGTGACATGTCCTCTTAAAGACGTTGAGGAGGGGGTCAGAGCCATATTTGTAAAGGACTTGGCGTCTTTAGCTTTGTAATATCCCTTATACTAGGGAAATGTGTTCTCAGCTGTGGTTTCCCGTTGCCGTCTGCAGAACCACAGTACTAAGAAGTATAAAAATCTGAAATGGTTAAACTAGACGTTATATTCCTCTGGGAATCATCAGATCAAACATGCAGAGGGCGAAGTCGATAGAGATGGAAACTAATTCTAGTAACATGTATAAACATATGTGATGTGTAAACCAAAACCGTCATTGGATTTATATCACTTTTCATTTAAAATACTCATAATTTCTGGTTTCATATCTGTAATGATTAAGAACTTCCATACAGTTAGCTAAAGAAGAAACTCTGAAGAGGAAGGCATCGAGACAATACCCAGATATGTTTTCTTAAGTAACAATCATCTGCCATATAATTTTCACTTCTTCTTCTTAGAGTAGCATACCGTTTACAGGGCGTTGCCGATCCTCTCTCCATATGTCTGTGATGTCAAGTAGCCTATAGACATAAGGGACCTACAGCTTAACGTGGGCTCTGAACCACGGAAGTGCTTGCACTTCTACTCCAGAGAGGACTTTACTAGGCAGAATACACCTCGGTGGTTTGCCATTGCCTTCCAAGGGAAGCGGTTCTGGGTATCGAAACCGGGCCACCTCAGAGTCCAGACGCACGTGAACCAACTGAGCAACAACCGCCTCACTATAACTAAAATTAATCAAATATTACGTTTGGATAATCTCAGTTTACGACATGCAAGTTCAGAAGATAGAAAGCAAAAGAGGTTGAAATAAGACACAGGCTATATCTGAATTCGACTGACAAACTTTGAGAAATGATCGAGGTTACCAAAAGGAGCAACAATTATAAATAAATTTCGAGTCTCAAACGTAAGATAAACGATGCCAGGGATACCCTAAGATGTAGTTTAAAGCCTTGAAGATGATTGAAGATCTTTTTTAGTACCACTGTTGGCAGACCTAAAACACTTAGTGTGGTTCAATGGGTTGCCTACTTTAAAACATCCTCAAACGACTTCTTTTGGCATCGAACTTTTATTTACAAAAGTTCCTCTTGGCACGCTGAATGATTCCTAAAAATTTTGCCGACCGAATTCACATGCTTCCTGCATATCCAAAAGCTGTACTAAGGGTGGCAGGAAAATGGCCAGAAAAGCTAAGAAACAATGGCTAATTAAAAAGTATGTTTCTAAAAGTGTATTATTATAAACGATAACTTACAAAAAGTAGTTTAAAAAAATGGTACGAAGCAAACGACTATTTTTGACTGGGAAACAGGTTACCTGCTTGAACAATAACTAAAATTAAATAGTAAATTTAAACCTGCGATATCAAACTTGTGAACTAGAAGAAGTTCCAATAAAAACAAAAACTTCTTGTTTTTAATTATTTTTTTGAATATTCTTTATCTAAAGGTGATTCACTCTTCATACATTCTGCTTTTTTACATAATGTATTTTGTTTTTGCTCCGTAAAAAAGCATTTTGCCATTTTGAAAGGTTTATTTTCCCTGCTTTAAAAATATTCCTGAAATCTGAATTTGCTTTGGGTTAAATGCAAACACATTTTTTTTTTCGTTCGCCTTTTTTTTCTGTGACAAAGGCTCAATATATCATCGATAACTTTTGTTGCCTTGCAGCTTTATTAGTTTAAATATTGAAAGGAAGAGGATCGAAACGTTGCTTCTATAACTTAGAAATTCCTAAACAGATTTTCTTCTGTTTACAACTTATTCCTTATATAAAGCAGGCTCGTGACAAATTTAGGCGGAAAACTGTTTTTGAAAAATTATTATTACCTATTTAATTTTAATTACGTTTTGCCACCCAAACCTTCAGCAAGTGTGATGTAAATTTACAAAATATAGAAATCTTGCCAGTTTATGAATTTAAAAACAGAACAAAATTTGCATTTGTCCATAAAGTTAAAAATTTTAAATTTCGATGAAGCAACATCCGCTTAAACCTGAGGCAATGTTTATCATGACATAATTTCCTACGGCAGTTATTCTAACGAGGTTCGAGTATCTGAAAATCCTCAACAAAAGTGCCTTCTATATTTAGAGGAACAAAAATTCAAACAAGTTATTTGCATTGAAAACGAATATTCTGTCAGTGCCACTTATATCTGTGTTTTCCTGAAACAGCAGGACATTTTCGATTTCATAAAATTGAAACAGGGAGATTTGAATAAATCGTGAATAATAACTAGAAATTTCGCATAGCTTCTTAACAACCATCGTGTATCATAACTAAACTGAATTTGACGTAGGTTAGCATGGCTGGCGTAAATATGACTAAAAATCCGCAATATTAAATTGAAATTTTGCAGATAAATTATTTGAATTGGGCATGCAGTTACAAAATTGAAACTCATAAATGGATGTACCATTGAAAGCCGTTAATATATTAATTTTGCCTAAAACTGTCGCGCTTCTGCTAAAGCATTAGCGCATGCTCTACTAATCTTTTGCGTGAAATTCTAATACCTTACAGATTTATCTTAAGTAGTAATTTTATGATATTGCGGACGATGCTATAAAATTTTGTTTCTGTAGATGACGAAGTAGCCTGTTTAGCATCAGAAGCTGAGAAGAAAAGGCCGGAGGATCGTACCGAACAAGAAAAAGTGGCGATCCTGGGCAAACCCCGAATAGGAGATATTGCAAGGGCACAAGTTAGAATAAAAGAAAGTAAGGAATTCAAGGTGAGTAATTCCAAATATTTCGTGTTTTATCTGTGTTTGTTTCACTTCATAGTTGTACGACACTCTGATAAGGGATTTTAGTTACTCATAACATTTTCAAGTAGTTAAGTATTGACAACATGGTCCTGTTTAAAAAACATTTGTGTTCCTGTTTTCTCATTAATAATACTGAAGTAAAAAATTAAAATTCCCGTGAACATAAAAACAAATTAAAAACTAAACTAAAATTCAAAAATGTGGCAAAATCGCTTCTTTCAAAAATATTCTGTCTATGTTCATTTTGAAGAAATAAAAATTTCTAACCTAAAATCTTATAATAAATAATAATAATTAACACCACTTCTCTATACAACCTGTTTCATTCCATCAATCTTCTTCCATTTTGTTTTAATGTTGGCACAGCCAATTCGTGCGGACAAAGCTGCAGGGCACCGCCCGCCAAAATAAACTAAAGTTACCATACATTTTGTCACCAATTTTAATAAAAATTTATAAATATGACAGCGTATTTTTCAATCAAAACCTAGCATTATTGCCTGGAAGCACAAAACATATTAAAGATTTGTTGAACATAGTTCAAGTGATCAATGTTACTGCCTCGAAAAGTAAGCTAATGGGGCGATTCTAAAATCGCCCAGTATGTAAGTGCCAAATGTGGTACGTCACTGTACGCGTCTTTTAACATTTTAAACATCAAAGTACACTATCTCGTTTAAAATCTAACAAAAATGACCATCACAAATCATGCCTACATTAATATCTGCAATTACAATATTGTGGCGAAGCCGTTTTGTCGATTATGTTGGGAATTAAGATAAATTAGTTACTTTAATAATTTAGGTAGAGTCTTTGCCCAACGTCGCCACTTGAATATTTGCTTGGCTTATTTACGAGAGGTTTTTATTCAAAGACAAATTCAACTAACATTCATGAATTTCCTATCTGTGCTTTAGTTTTACAAAATAATATAAATGGTCCCAATTCAAAGTGCATTGATACAAATTATTACAAGTCCTGATGCAAAGTAAACTGATATAAATTATTCTATGTTCCAATTCAAAGTAAAGTTATCCAAAATTATTTAAGTTCAAATCGACACAAATTACCTACTCTAAGTCTAGAGTCAAAATAAATTCTTTAACAGTTAACAGGAATAAGTTCTAATTACATTTAAAACGACTAGGTCCATAAAAAAATTTAAATAATTTACACAAATATTTTACAAGTCCTGAATTACAGTTTAAGTTAACATGAAACAATCTTACATGTACTTCCTGGAACATCGTCTTGCAGGGTGTCACTTCTGTCGTACATACTGCTACGTTGATGGCCGGATATAAACCATGCCTTTCACGTATTTTGCTTGCAAATTGACCCCCTTCTTCCAATATTCAGTATTGTATCTTATGCGCGTGGGGAGTATCGAATTACCTAGTAGCTCGTGCGAGGTGTCAGGTTTTACCGTTCATTGAACTTCCATATACATGTAGTCTAAAACATGCAACCTCGACACGGCGCGTGTGGCTTACCAGTGAATGACCTGATCGAATGACGTCATATCAACGCGCGTGCCTTCGGATCTTACAGTTTTGGTATTCTTGCATTCGTCTTTGTTACAATATATTGTTAATTTGTTGTGTTGCATTTTTAATAACAAATTTAAGTTAGAACTCAATAATGTTAAAATTGCTCCAGAAAATTTTCCAGAAATTATTTTGACTATATCATTGTCTTTATTCCAACGACTGTAATGGTTTCTCAATTTTAAAAATATTAAAAACTTCTAACAAAGTAAAATGTGCCAAAATAGACATATTAGCCTTGTGTTTTATTTTAAAAATCTGAAGTACTGAAAATGCAAAACGTGTGAGTACTGAGTAATCGTCTACTAAATGTCTATGCACATCAGAACAGACGGCTTAGGGAAATATACACAAAACTCATAATTTTCAAAGTCCTCGCGGATTTTCCTGTTGAAAAAATAAGGGGCATTGGCAATGATCGAAGATTTTTCAAACAATATTTTATGGCCAGTGTCGTGATGATGTTCAGCAACAGCTGAATGTGAAAAAAGAAAACAACAGGAAAATCCGTGAGGCCATTGAAATCATCAAGACCCCTAATAACTTGAATCTGCTAAAACTTAAAATGTAAATAGGTGTTACTAAATCTCATTAAATATCAATAAATACTGTATATTTTTAATCTTTATTATATAAAAATTATAAAAAAAATACACGGCTAGGGAAAGAACGCTATATTTTCTTTGAAGTATTTGTAGTCCAAGGACATCAAATTACACCTGGGGAAAAATAAAACTTTTTCCCCCTTTATGATATATGTAATGTACTACATATTTTAGTTGGGAGAAGATGCTGAAAATTATATTAGCATAAAAGCCTATACATTCGGTAGATTATTGCTTTGAACTCTTACAAAATTATTTTCGTTTTGGGCTATTATCGACCAACGTTAAACTCGCGCACGTGCAAAAACTGGCCAGCAACATGCAGCAATAATAAGTGAACAACAACAAATATAAAAAATAAAGACAATAAAGATTGAACGAACGAATAAGAGATACGGCAGTAGGATCCCGTGACGTCAGCCACCTTCGGTAATACTCGCCAACAGCATTCGTGAGTTATCGCAGACCTTGATTAAAAGGTAATTTTTAAATTAATTATTTAAACATTTTAAAGTTTAAAAACTTCGCAGATGCGCTTTTATTCGTATCCTCCTTTGAAAAAACACTTTTTTTAAACATAATTAACATATCGTCCTATAACCTATTACAGTGGGAACATTTAAATTCGAAAATTCCTGATTTTAGATGGTGCCTTTGAGGTTTCCAAAATTATTCTTTCAAAATTACTGGATTGTTTTTATTTACTTACACAAGTAATGGGACTTACTTAAAAACTACTCCGTATATACAATTTAATTTTTTATTTGAATTTAAATATAATTATTGCACATTCTGTAGGTATTTAAATTTAAATTATTCGTTTCTGCAGCAGTCCTAATTTTAAAATTTTTGTATATGTTACTGTTAATTTGATAAATCTGTTAATGTGCATAATAACCGCTTACTTTACAAAATAACCAATATTAGTAGTTAATGTGATAAAATACATGCAATTAATTATTTTAACCGATTATTTTACATTACAACCAAACCTTCTTGGCTGAAGTGATAATTTATAGTATTTAGGAAATATTTTTTATGAAGGCTTGTGAAATAAAGTATGCAATCTTCTTTCAACGAAAGAAAGTTTTCTTATTACAATTTTTAACCGAATAACTTCCTAACTTGTTGGAACAGTACAAACTGTTGTGACGTTTCGAATTACAGAGTATCCCATATGCCTTTTGCAGCCGCATTTTATCGACAGACATTTTGCCTTGTAGTTACATCTCTTGAACCCTTGACCGCCTGTGATTGACGATTTCCTGGCACACTCGCGAAGAGACACAATAACATCGGGAACTACTTCTTGTGAAATGAAAGTCTCTTGACAAATGCCTAACTGGTTGCTAGAATACTTTTGAGCCAATCGTCCTTCTTTGGCACCAATCTCTTATATCTCGATATCAGCTTCCATTTGCAGAAAAGCCCTGGAATGTTCCTAGAGTCACCCCTTCCCCTGTCGACATCAGGAACTCGTACTTTTACGGTATCACCAATCTTGCCCCCTGGAAATTTTATTTCGGACATTTGTCTCATCTTCTTTGCCTGAGACTGCAATACACTTCTGGCATCGTCTCTATTTTTCTTAATATTGTTGATTTTATTATTCCCTGAAAAGTCCCCCTCTACTTATCCACCTTCCTCTTCACCGTTCTCTATTCCTTCATCTTCCGCATTCACCGTTCTCTATTCATCTGTCTCTTTGACGCCTTCGTTCTGTATTTTCCCATCTTCCTCATCTCCTTCCACGGCACCCGACGAGCAGTCGATTAAGGCTTCAAAATCTCCTTCAGGTTCAAGGTTTCCAATGGTATCAATAGAAAGTGATGTTGTAAGACCAGCTTTTGCTGCGGACAGCCGGGGGCCCCAAAAATGGCTTAATATGTGCTACAATTTATGTCGTCGTGGTAAGCTCTGTTCTTCATGAATTGAACAAGCCGCAGGTTCCAACTTGCAAAGAGATTTATCAATCTAACCAGAGGGTGCTGGATATTATTCATAATAACAGGTTAATATCATTAATTCTTAAAAAACATTACCCGTTTATCAAATTTGCCAAAAACTGCTGGTTAATATGCATAATATCCGGTGATTGTGATTAACGCTGGAATTTACACTACGAAATATATCTCATTTTAAGCACACTTTGTTCCATTTTTTTGGACTCATTTTTTATGCAGGAACGGCAGAGCATTTTCTTTGTAATTATCCATGTCTTTTCTATCTATTGATAGAAAGATATTTTTTAATTTCTAAAAACCAACTTTACAGTATTAAAAAATCTAAAGCTCTATTTTACTTCAAATTTTTCTAATAGTTTTTACAAAAATATTAATACCGAAAAAATTTCTGTCGGTAGATAGATACAACCACTCTCTTTCAAACGCTACAAGAAAATTTTTTCAAAATGCAAATTATTCCAGAAGAAGTGGAAATCAGGTTCTATAAAAATCGGCGAAATTTCCCATTTATAATTTAGCGTGTAGGCAACACAAATAGCACAGTCACAACGAGTAAGTACCTTACTTATCGGCTTTTAATCCGAACTTTACGTAAAATTGACAAGGAGGTTACAATTTATATACACAGAAAATCGTAATTTTGTTTTTGCCATATCTTTTACATTAATAACGCAAATAACTATGTAAATATGCAAAATTTCAAATATGAATCTTACGCAATTCCTGGCCTTTTACCTCAACTCGTTTTTGACGTTCCGCTAAACGCGTCCGCTTTAATTGTTTCTTATGATTTTTTGGTTTCGACAAATACATACCACGTTTGCTCCCCATTTTTTAAGGATAAATATGATAACACAAATTAGAATCAACCAAGACTGAACCAAAATTGATGAAGATAAATAAGTTGCATACCAATTGATAATTTGAGGAGAGGGTAAGTAAATGCATCTCAACTTATCAGTTAGAACCCGACTCTACCTCTACAGTTTTGAGTCATACACAAAATTCGTGCTCAAAGCATTTTAATTTTTCAGGTAGTTATGCAACTTTAGATACGTCAAATAGAAAGTGACTGTATGTAAATGCCAACCTAAATATTGGTATATATGAAACAAATGGAAAACTTTGAACACAACAATCTTCAGTAGTCTCAATCATTCTAAACACAAATACGTATGGTATAAAAATGAATTGAAAATAATTGAAATAAATAAACCAATCAAAATTTTGGAGTCGTATATGTTCCAAGTTTAATTTAGGCGTTAAATTTTAAAAAGCTAGGCTTCCTATCTTAAAGTTTGTAAACTTTCATTTGACGATCTACTTGTCAGAACTCGAAGCAGAAATTTTCAATTTTATAAGAGTAGGTACCTACTCATTTTTAGTATCGATAGAGTAAATATGACTAACCAGTTCTGGTTCCAATAAAAGTTAAAATTTTGTAGTTTTAAACGCTCAAACGTTCTTAAGAATGATTAGTAGGATTAGTGTCAACTAACATCATGGCGAACTTTTGCACCATCTTGATACTTCCTCTATCTTTAGCACGTTTTTCAACATATAAATTTTATATCAAATCATGTAGAATTTTTATCTCCAGGGTATGAAGCATTTTCAAGTCTTTATTAAGTTTGTTCCTGAGATATTCGTTACTTTTCATGATTCGTTCTTTGAACGATAATGGCACGTGTAACCTAACACCACCAAACTGTTTCATACCTAGAACTTATCTTCAAAGAATCAGTGCCAAATTTCAAAGAGATACCTTACTTCTGTATCGTCGGACTGGCCGAGTGGTTAAGGCATTCGACTTCAGTTCCGACGGTCTCGGGGTCAAAGCCGAGTCTGATGCTCGGCGGGCGGCCTACCCAGTCACTGAAAATAATTGGGAACCAAAACATGGTGGTGGGGTAGGGAAGGTAGGCGGTTGTCGACGGTGTGGTACTTACCACATCACCACGGCTTAGGAGGCCTATCCCCCTATGTTGCAGGCCGTACTCCTTTGCGGGGCATTAATGTCGATACCTTTACCTTAATTCTGTTTTAAGAAAATTAAAAAACATCTATTTTCTAAACCAAAAACCCAAAAAATTGTTTTACCGAAATCAAGTAAAATTTATATCAAAATTCTGTGAAAAGTAGTTTCTCGAATTTCAAATACCGTCCGAATATAGGAATCTAACAGGGTATCAAACGTTTTCGCTGATTGATTCTCGCCAATTTAACTTACATGAAAGGCAATGGTATTGTAATAAAGGCGAATGTACGAAATATTCAGTAAAATTTAAAATGAATGTAATGTATTAAATAACTTTTGTACAACATTGAAGTGGGACTTCAAATATAAATGTGATATTTGGCAATGCTAAAGCACGTAGTTAAAATATATGAATGTTAGTTCAAAGAGACTTTTTATTTAATTCTTCTTCTCAGAGTGGCATACCCTTTACAGGGCGTTACCGATCCTCTCTCCATATGCCTGTGGTGTGCGTGTCAAGTAGCCTACAGATATTTTATTTAATACCTCTCGCAATTAACCAAGTAAAACCCCAAGTGGCGTATGCGGTCAAGACTCTACCTAAATTATTATAGTTGATTATTTGTATTATTTATTAACAGAACCCCCAAAACCTCTACACCACAGTATCAATAGAAAAAACATTATTGCGATTCAAATGATACTGCTAACAGGACTAAAAGTGTCATTTCTATTCTAAAATACTAATTTAAAATTTGAAAGTTTTTAAATATGATTAGCCTTGATTTTTAAATTCGGCAGCATTTGTCAAACAATTTTATAATTAGTTGGCTTAAATCGGCAAATCTCTGTTCTACTGTTTGTTTGTTAATTAATAAGAATTCGACGTTTAGGCGTGTGTTAAGGTTTATTTACGGAACAATGAATAATTATACCTAGGAAGAAAGAGTTTTTATGGTGAAAACCTTTTATAGTGGCGTTAGTTTGCGAAGAGTTCGAGATTTGTTTGCCGTTAAATTTAATACAATACCTATAGGTACCATCTGCAAGTACTATTCCAAAATATGTACGACAATTTGAAAGATGTGCAAATATTTCAGAAGAATCGAAAAGTAGGGGTATTGAAAAAATAAAATGTTCTAAAATAACAATCATATCACAAAAAATCGACAAATAGTTGACCGCCCAAACGAGCGTGTTTTAGCGAAGATAAATTCGCACCCATCATGCAGTTTGGGGCAAATTTCTCTTGAAGTTGGTTTATGTAAATCGCAGGTATGGAAAATATTAAAGAAATACAAATATCATCCCTATAAGCCACAATGGCATGAAGAGTGTGTTTTTTCCGCTTTCTATCGTCGATATGCTTCACCTACGACTTTTACCCTAAACACGATATTGGGCTCAGGAAAACCCTAAGGTTAATATTTTGACCAGTGCTCAGTATCCTCAAAAAATTAATGTCTGGGCTGGGATTTTTAATAATAATATTATCGCCCAATTTGAAATTGAAGGAAACTTGAATTCAGAAACCTATTTCGATCTTTTAGTAGCGAAGGTGTCCTACCTGCTTTGGAAGAAGTTGCAAGAGAAAATCAGGAGATCTGGTTCTAACAAGACGGCTGCCCCGCGCATTTTGGTTTAGATGTTAATTTTTTCTTTAATGATTAATTTCCAAATCATTCGATTGATAGAGGTGGTGAAATAAATTGGCCAGCAAGATCCCCTGATTTAGCACCTTGCGACTTGTGGGGTCACCTTAAAAGCAAAATTTACAAAAGACGTCACCCAGATATTAATTCTTTGAGGGAAGGAATAGTTGCTGAATGCGCGTTAATTACTGACAGATAGTTATCTAACGTAAGAAATAGTTTCTACAACCAAGTCGTTAAAAAAGCATTAGTTCAGTTAAAACTAAACCCATAACCCTAAAATATCGTGTCATATATTGTGAGCAACTTCATAATTTAACGTAACCCATTATGCTAATTTTATAAAATACCTTAACTTTTAACTTAAATTCTAATTTAACTCGAGTAAAGCTTGCGAAAGCGGCGAATAGATTCCTATTTTAAAAACATGCCCCTAAAAGCTTTTTCAGGTTATGTATGCCCTCTAACTAAACTAAAAGTTTAGATTAAAATTTATATGGAAATCCATATTAGTCCTAATTATCTCCGTGAATCGTAACTCGATCAAATGTTTTCGGCAATTTAAGTCATTACCGCTGAATTCTTCGACAGTTTCATTAAGAATACATTAGTTTAATTATACGAATTCGATCGTTTCGTACTCAAATATCAAAGACCTATTTTAAGCTCAGTCATGATTAAAAGCTTTTTGTGTATTCGTTCGCTTTATGTACGCTTTTATCATGCACGAATAGAACTAATTGGTGGAAAATTATTTGTAAATTTCGAAAGATCTGAAGATAATGCTAATGTGAAGGCACTAAATTTTAGTAAAATACGAATTAGCTCCGAAGCATTCGTCAGTCGGAATAAATTAACCTTTCTGTTTTGGTATCTAATTTTAGTTTACGTGGCGAAATCACAGCAAAGTTCTTTGAACTAAATTTTTTATTTATCAGATAGTAGCGTTTCGGCCTCAAAATTATTAAACTCGTTACAAACTGAAATAAAATTTGGGGAAAAAGGCATAGACACGCTGATTATGATTTCCTTTTAGCGCACCTTTAATTTCCTGCCAATATTCGATACGGATTCGCAATCTTTAAGTATAATAGACCAGGTGGCATTTAGGTCAAGTGGAAAATCCGATAAGATCTTTCACGTCGTTAAAGTTCCATTTCCAGAAACATCAAAAGTTGCTTGTGAATTTGTCACTCCGTTTGATTTGTTGCCGTTTTACTTTCTGTACTCACCTTAAAAGGGTTGTATCGTAATTGTATTAAATAATATAAAGTCGGAAAAGACATTTTGAAAGATTTCTATTTAAAGCTGAAGTAATTTAGTTTATTTGCGTTGAAATACGAAAGCTCTCCTTGATGTGCTTAGTGTAACCTCGAACGAAATTCTGTACTTTTATAAAACCTCAATTAATTTCCGTCTGACAGTTTAAAGAAATCTATTAAGGAATAAAATGAATAAATTCTATGGTAGATTTGCTAGGTAATTTTAGATTAAACTAGTATTCGGTGCTCGTTTTTAAAATTGTGAAAACTTAAATAAGTTTCTGTAAATATACATATATGTATAAAAGTTTAACATATATTTGATTGTATCAGTTTTACAGTGCAGTTTTGCGGAAAATATGTGAAGCTACTTCCTGTCGGTTGTAATCTTGAACTATTATTATATTATTTATTTTGAGGTTATCTCAACTACCGTACATAAAATACCCGCTACTTCTGTTAGATACAAAATTATATATATAATATTTTTTGTACATGCTCCCAAAAGTAGCTATTTTACCGACTCATTTAAGTCCGTAAAATGAGTCTTTTCCGGACTCAATCCCAAAAAGTCTGGTTACTATAGTGACACTCATTTAAGTCCGTAAAATCCTAGTCCCTAAAAGTTGTCATAGCAACCTTTTGCGTACTACTATAGTGACATGTGCTCTTATCACATTAATCATACATAATAAAAAGTTTGAACCTGTTTTTGGGAGCTTTAACAGAAAAATGTTGTTTATAACACGTACCTAAATCTAGTTTTTTGGGACTCATCTGCTATTCCAGACTCGGCTTCGCCTCGTCCGGAAACAGCAACGATTCGTCCTGATTTTAGGTACTTGTTACAAAAATAACTATTCTGAAATTATTGTAACCTTGCAGTCTGTGGTTTAGTATTTATATTATTACTAGAGACCGGGTTTTAGGTGAAATTTTTAGGTGATGAGTCATCCAAATAGGTAAATTTAGCTAAATCCATATGCGTACTAAATATTTGTAAATAAGGTCTACAATTCCAACAAAATTCTTTAAAAATGTTTTAAGAATTTTGCTAGAATTATAATTAAAGCTTGGCCACGCCTATTGTAAATATATTGCACCGTAATGTGAACACTACTATAATTTCTAGAGAGCGGTAAACAACTGTTTTAATTTACTGCTTAAGTGTGCCGTTCTACTGAAATGATTTTACTAAATTTTTACTACATCCGGTCTCTAATTATTGCAGTTTATTCTGGTTAAGCTTTAAAATTACTTTTCTCGTTTTTGGAGTTACCTGTAAATCTTTTAGTGCATCCCATATATAATGTACTAGAGGTACTAGATCAAAGGCAGCTTTTAAGTCTAAGAACGCTAAATATAAATTTGTGTCTCTACTTAGGGTTTTCTCTGTTATAGTTCTTATTGTGTAGTTATCCTGTGTTTGTCTCCCCAGTCGAAACGCTGTTTGTTCTTCATGAATTTTATCTTCTACTTCGGTCTTCAATCGTTTTTCTAAAATTCTGTGTGTATTTTCAGTACCGGAGACAGGCAACTTGCCCTGTAATTGTTCACATTGCGTAGAATCTCCCTTTTTATAAATAGCGATGATTATGTTCTCTTCCCAGCTCTTAGGTATTTCTTCTTCAGACCATGCATATTGAAAGATGTTTCTCAATCATTTGGTTACTATTGAACCGCCTTCCTTAAGCAATTCTGGTGCTACATTGTCTTCACCGGGTGATATTCCATTCTTTATTTTCCTCAAAGCTCCCTTTACTTCCTCTTCTGTTATTTCATCTGCATCAACATCAGTGGTTTCTATTTCTCCTTCTTCTTTTTCTGGTGGGCTTATTTTAGCATTCACTTCGAACTTCACCTTACAGAATTCCTTCCATGCTTCCATTATCAAAGTTATGTTAGTTTGTACCTCACCTGTTAAATCTTGTGCACTTCTTACTTCTTGTGCTGGTTTTCCTTTTAACTTCTTGGCCACATTCTAGAATTATTTTTGATTTCCAGTGTGGTTTTCTTTCATCTGTCTATCAAACTCTTTCCGCGTTATTTGCTTAGCTAATTTTACTTCTTCTTTCCACCATTCTGTTTCGTTATGTAATTTCGCTTATTATCATCTATTTTGTCTCTTATACATTTATGCCAAGCTTCTTTTTATCTTTTGATTTTTCGTTTTACTTCATTATTCCACAATTTCGTTCTTTTTTGACAGGGTTTTGTGTTACAACCTTTACGCCACAAACCTCTTCTGCTTTAAGTATCAAAGTTTCTTTCAGGCACATATTCCTTGAGAAAAAATAATATGACTTTTATAATGCCATTTTTTTTTTAATTTTTTTATTCTAGCATTAGATACGTATGAGATTGCCGTAAACCGCGTATCAAGGACCAGTACTTTTCAAGTTCTCTCTAAAACGAACGATTTTATCAAAATTTGATAAGAGACAAAAAATAATCCAAAATGCATGAATATCTCAAAAAAAATAGCTTGGAAGTCACTGGCGTAGGTACTAAAAAACAGGGGAGGTCAGTGGGTACTGCACCCCCCGTATTTTGATTATTTGACCGTTGTTTTCGTTTTGATTTTATCAAAAGATGTGACTATTTATGTTGAAGCTCTGTACCAAATTTGAAATTGATAGCTTATTAAATACTTCATTTATTAAAAATAATCAGTTTTAAATTTCAAACTTTGACGCCCTGTACATCGCACGTGTGGATCTAAAATCAAAAATGGCATTATAAAAGTCATATTATTTTTGCTCAAGGAACATGTGGTTAACGGATTGACCTCCTTTTTGCGGACACCCTGTAGAAACATTTTTTCTCTGCCGTTACTCTCTCTTCGATGTCACCAGAAATTTGGATTTTTCTATTACAATAATTGTTCTTAAGTATTTAAATGACCTCACTTTCTCGAAGACCTATTGGTAAAGGTAACGACACGAAGAAGTATGGCCGGCAACATGGAGAGTTAAAGTCTCCTAAGTCGCTTTCATACCCGGTTCTCTCGCACGCTTACACGTATGGGGTGATGTGGTAAGCACCACGCCTTCGACAACCGCCTACTTTCCTTACTCCACTACTGTATTTCGGTTCCCAATCATTTTCAGTGATTGCCTTAACTACCCGGCCATTCCAGCGATGGACCTATTGGTTCACTATCAAATTTTGTTCCTCAGTTTGTCCTTTCGACGTCATCACGAATTTCATCTTATTGTTAGTCCTGTCTTCTTTGCGACCTCTTCCACTTATGTGCATGTTGTTTGTGATTCTGACCTTTTTCTCGATGGTCTGACGAGATCATCTGCGTATGCTAGGATATGTGTCCACATTATCACGTCTTGTCGTCCAACTTCTCCTACAACTAATCTATCAGTTCCGCGGCACCCGTCATGGAGGAAGTACTTCTGTGGTCGACCTTTTCTTGCATACCGTTCGTAAGGAGTTAATTTTTTTGGTAACAGTCTCTTTGTTGTTGACGTCTTTGTCATAGAATTTCGCTAATATCTGTCTTGATGTAAAGATATTATCCAAACTAGACCTCTTTGATAGTCGCCCTTACATTCTTCTTTTCCATCAATGGCATCAATTTGTGAATTACGGTTGTACTTAAGATCTTATGGCCTAAGCTTAACAGAGCTATTCCTCTATAATTTTCGCTTATACTTTTGTCTCTTGCCTTATAAGAGGACAGATTATTGCAGTATACAATTTTCTAGGTAATTCATCTTTCTCCCAAATGTTCTTGCTTAACTAGTACATCTTTCTCATATATCTTTACCCCCATGTTTAAGCATTTCAGCGGCTACTTAGTTTTCCCCTGGGGCTTTATACACGTACGGGTATTAAATCAGTAAGAAGTGAGTTCTGATTTTTTTTTTTAATATAAAAAACAATTTTCACACTTTATATTCATTGCACCACCTTAATTCACATTCAATATATTTTAATTTTATTTAGAAAGTAATTTAAGTAAGTGATAATTTCTACACCCGCATATTTATCAGTTCTGCATTTAATCCGTGTTTGCATAGCTCCTTGTTGTTTTATGTGAGATAAAGAGATATACAACACATATATTTTTTCATCAAACTTGAGAACCCGTACACTGCTACTAAATAATAAAATATATAACTTAATGTACTTACTGTTAAAAATTTGAACTTATGAAAATGCGAAATTTATTCAACTTTATTTAACTTTGATTCTGGCTATGAAATCTTGGTAATCAATACAGCAAGCAAAGCAAATTGTTTAAGAATGCATAGAACATGAAGAATGAAAATAAGTCGTCTACCCGCATTTAAATGTAAGTTGAAAACGTAAATGGCCTTCTTGCTATTATATTTTTATCTTTATTAAATTAACTTAAGAACTAAGTTCTAATTAATCCATAACTTAAACCACCAAATGGTTTTGACATTTATATTTGAACCTAAACAGCTTTTGTTAATATTATCATTTAATAAGGGTCCCGTATTATATTACAGTGTTTTTCTTTTGCTTTTCCTCGTTTGTCAATTGCGTTTCCCTGTTTAGCAAATGACTTTCCAGATTATGAAACGTCAAAGTTATGTTGCAAATGACATTCCCTATTTGTCAAATCTCTTTCCGTTTTTAGATAATGCTTTTCCCACTTTTTAAAAAAAGTAGGTATGTAATAAAAAAAAAACTGGGAAAAGCATTATCTAAAAACGGAAAGAGATTTGACAAATAGGGAATGTCATTTGCAACATAGCTTTGACGTTTCATAATCTGGAAAGTCATTTGCTAAACAGGGAAACGCAATTGACAAAAGAGGAAAAGCAAAAGAAAAACACTGTATAAAGAATCTCAAAAGGTCCAAACGTAAATTTAATTAAATTTCTTCTGGAATATTCAAGTTATCGAGTCGCCAAGTGATATTAATATTTTGTAAATATTCTGCACAGGTTTCTACATACGCACGAAAATATAAAGAACTTCCAATATACAAGGTGTTTCTAGATAATACCGACAAACTCCTACAAGGAAGTTTTCAGACATAATTAAAGCATACTGACCTAATTTGCCTATTGTAACGAGCCGCAGATGTCAGGTGTTCGGTGAATCACTTCGCGCCCATGCGTCACCTGTTCTGGAAGGATCTATGACTAATCGTTCCACAGCGGTGTAGCATTTTCTGGACTGAAAGCTTGGCTATATAAAGGCGCACTCGCTTATGAGAATTTTAGTCTAATCCAATCTACAAAACGGTCGGGAATATTATGTGCGTCGGTGAAGTTAATATAAATATACGTGAATAGTTATAAATAAACAAACTGTACAAATAAATTAATTAGTATTACGGGTTAATATTAGTGTTTTGTATTAGGTATAATATTAGTTTGTGTTCCTAGTGTTTAAGTTGTTATTTCGTGTTTCTTCGTTGTTTAATAATTTTAATATTTATTAATAAATAATTCACCACGAACCGAAGTTTTAAATAAACATTTTAAAACCGTTACACTATATACAAAAATACGCTTCTGTGGAGCGTTCGCTCCATAATTTAAAGAAACCTAAAAAAGTCTAAAAAACTCTGTAACGGTTTGTCGGTATACGTAATTTAGAGGCATCCTATATAAAAGTAAAATAAAACGGTGGGATTTACATGGGTTTTGTAATTCGTGACCGAGTCTTAAACATTAATATCTTGTAATAGCGACTTATTGATTATAATTTCGAAACCAAAAAATACTTTAGAAAAATTCTTAATACAAAATATTTAAACTACGTTAAGTTGCAAAGAAAATTATCTTTTTGCAAGAAACTTAAAATACACATAATAAATTCTAAAAACCGAATATTTACTTAAACGTTAAAATTCAAAACTCATAAAACTGCTTTGGTTAGTTATTACTCTCCAGAAGATGCTGCATTCGTTTACACCTACGCTCTTATCGTAATTTCAGTTTATTTCAAAATTTATTCGTCTAAAATAAATAATTACTAGAATAATAGTTAAACCACTTACACATCCTGCCATATCCATAACTTTTATGTTGTAGCAATTATAGGAACTACTCGTAACTTGAGGTGGTTGTTAAAACTTTGCAAATAACTATATAACCGTCATACACATGTATGTTCTGCTAAATGATGGTAGTTCTTTGGCTATTACGAGTAAAATATCGACCTTTTAAGTCTAGACTGCATTTAGAAAGTCCTTAAAGTATACAGGGTGACAATAATCTACCTGTGTTGTATGGGTAACTTTGTTATTATAGAAGTTAGAGAGTCGGCTAAATTAGCAAAATTGGGCAGAATTTCAAGACAAATTAGATGCCAGTTTGACATTTGACATACACTTTCAACTTTTTCAAATATTTCGAAAAAACTAAAAACATGCGATTTTTTAAATGTTTTATAATTCCATAACCACTTATTCTAAAACCAAAGTGAAATATGTTTCTTGTAGATATTTTTACGTAGAATTATAAAAAAATATCTACAAAGTCATGGCACTCTCGATTTTTGAGATATAAGCCAAACTTACGTTTTTTTAAATGGCAACCATAGTAGGCTATGGATTCATTAAAGAGCTTATTTTTTGCTGATTTCAAAAATGTATAGGTTGTCATATCTGTTTCCGTTAATGTTCTCAGAATTTGCAAAAAACTGAAGTTAATGATCATAATTAATAATTAGCTGCATAGTATAACAAGGGTGCCTTGGAATTGGAAAATAACAAAACAAATTTAATTGTTAAGTTAGTCCTGTTTTGCTGATAATTACGGATGTGAATGTGTTAAGTAGTTCTGTTAAAGTTACTAAAAAAATGGCTTACTCGTGGGAAGAAAGAAATGATATGTTATTTTGCTATTACAATTCTAATCGTGATGCGAATGCAGCTTCTGAATTGTATCTGCAAACATACATGGAAAAAAGGCAGCCAGATAAAAGGGTTTTTGCAAAACTTGAATCCAATTTAAAACGGTATGGATCATTTTGTAAACCAAAAGAAGCTAAGAAAAATATTAATGAAGGAGCAGAGGTGCGTGTTTTGGCATACAATACTTTTAAACCAACTGCATCTGTGCGAGAGTGTAATGTATCCAGAGAACAAGCAAGAACAATTTTGAAACAAAATAATTTAAAACCTTATCATCATCATGTTGGAAACACATTGTATCCAACAGATTTAGAAAGAAGATTCTATTATGTTACGTGGTTTGTTGGAAAAAGTGAAAGAAACGAAGTCTTTTCTCAATCAAGTCTATTTACGGATGAAGCCAAATTTACAAGTAATGGTTTATTTAATAGAAAAATCATATACAATGGGCAAGGGAAAATCCACACTTAACGGTTGAAAGGCGAGAGCAATACGTTTTTTCTATTAACGTTTGGTGCGGCATTCTTGGAACAAAACTTCTCGGTCCTTATTTTTATGAGGAAAATCTAAATTCCGAGAGTTATTTGCTATTTTTACGTAATCAATTCGAAGAAATGTTGGACGATCTTCCATTAAATTTTATACAAAATTTGAATTACTTCCAACAGGATGGAGCACCTGCTCACAATGCTCACATTGTGTCACACTATTTATTGGAAAGATTTCCTAATTGGATAGGTACCAGAGGTCCTATTGCGTGGCCTCCCAGGTCTCCGGACTTAACTTCCCTAGATTTTTTTATGGGGAACTATTAAAGACAAAGTGTACAAAGAAAAGCCTCATAACATTGATGACCTGAAAATAAAAATAAGAAGAGCTGTAGCCGAAATTAGACATAATACATTAAATAAATTGCAACGTGAAATATTAAAACGATGTCAGTTATGTGTTCCAGAAAATGGTGGTCACTTTGAAGTATTATTATAATCATTAATTTATTTTTATAGTTACTTACATTTATTATTTAGTCCTGTTATCCATAACGATAGTTACTAAGTACCTATTTTATTTGTTATTTGTTTAATTAAAAAAAATTGATTATTTCAATTGTTTTTGATGATGAGTTACTAAACAAGAGACTATGACAAAATTCCAAGGCATTATTAGTTCATGGTTATTATTTATCATCATTAATTTCAGTTTTTTGCAAATTCTAAGAAAATTAACGGAAACAGATATGACAACCTATACATTTTTGAAATCAGCAAAAAATAAGCTCTTTAATGAATCCATAGCCTACTATGGTTGCCATTTAAAAAAACGTAAGTTTGGCTTATATCTCAAAAATCGAGAGTGCTATGACTTTGTAGATATTTTTTTATAATTCTACGTAAAAATATCTACAAGAAACATATTTCACTTTGGTTTTAGAATAGGTGGTTATGGAATTATAAAGCATTTAAAAAATCGCATGTTTTTAGTTTTTTCGAAATATTTGAAAAAGTTGAAAGTGTATGTCAAATGTCAAACTGGCATCTAATTTGTCTTGAAATTCTGCCCAACTTTGCTAATTTAGCCGACTCTGTAACTTCTATAATAACAAAGTTACCCATACATCACAGGTAGATTATTGTCACCCTGTATAACTCGATTAATGACTGTTATAACTTTTCGCTAAAATCAATTTTTACTTTTAATTGATTTGCTCTTAGTGTAAATTAAATATTTATGGCTTTTTTGCAATTCTCATTTATTATCACTTCTTTAATTTTAGACGTCTTCCATGTACATACATCTTCAAATTCTTTTTTTTTATGACTGGTTAAAGTTATTTTATTAATTAACCAGTTTTATTTTAATAAGTTTGTGTGCATTAATTTTTAATTATCTTTTCGTACTGCATCTTGTTTTCTCGTCTCCCTTTATCCCTTTTCTTCTCCTGCTCAGGCTACGCGTCTTCTCTCTTACCCTGCCTTCTCTTCCTCGGCTTCTTCTTTCTTAACTCTTTTCCAGCGATTACTCTTCATCTACCTCTTCTTCATCTGTTTCTTTTTCCTCAGCCCTGTTTTATTTCGCCTCTTTGTCCTCTGCCTTTTCTTCCTCCGCCTCTTCTTCCTACGTCTCCTTTTTCTCCGAATCTTTTCCTTGTTCTACATTCACCTCTTCTTCCTCCACTTCTTTCTTATTTCACTTCTTCTTACTCGCCTTATCTTCCTCATTTTCCTCTACCTCCCTTCTTCTTTGCTTCTTCTCACGCCCTCCTCTTTCCGCCTTCTCTCCTTCCACCTGTTCCTTTTGCAACCTCCTCTTTCTCCACCTCTTCCTCTTCACTGCCAATTCCTTCACATCTCCTTATCATATTTCTTCTTTTTCCCTAATCTCAGCATCCATCTCTTCCTACTCTTGTTTTGCTGTCTCTTCTTCTTTCACTTCGTTTTCCTAAGCATCCTGTTTATCCAGCTCCTCTTGCTCCGCCTCCTTTTCCTCCGGGTTTTTTGCCTTTGCCTCTTTTTTGCGTCTGTTCTTCATCACGGTCGTCCTTTTCGACCTTTTATTTCTCACCTCTGTTCTTCTTATTATTCTTAGCTTTCACAGATTTTTTTGTATTTCTTGTCAACCATCAATTTTCAATAAACTATAATCAAGTTTAATTGCTTATTTTAGAGCTAGCCTTATGCATCTTCTAACAAAGTTGCTTTGCAGAAATTTACTGTAAGGCCAAAGTTATAGCAAAGATTGTCAAAAAGGTGGTACAAAGATCGGCTTTAAATATTTTTAACCACAGATAAGACGTTTATACTTCCGTAACAGAAATCCTAAAATTGTTAAATTGTATTTATTTCACATAAATGCGACTCAATTTATTCTTACTATATTTGTAGATATTAAATGACCTGTGAAATTAACAAATTTTGTTTATTTCCCATTAACGCCGTTGCCAAGTTTAGACCAAGATGTTTGTCACTTCAACATCGTCAAAAATGGATTAAAAAACGGTAATCGAAATTTTCAAATAAAGTTTGAACTTATTTAAACTGCATTGAAATTTAATAAATTTATTTAGGCAATGAAAATGGGAACAGAAATGAATATTTAGGCATTTTATGTTGAGGTAGATGACATGCCAACTTTACAACAAACACGAGCCAAATACTGTCAAATAAACCCCATATATGGACCCATTCCGAAAAGGCATTAAAAATTTAGTAGTCAATTTCCGGAGAAATTGTATCTTTGGATGAAACTTCTATTAAAATGGTTTAACACGTGCCGTTGCTTTTTATAGGTTCTTACTTCATTTTGAACTTTGAACTTGTCCAGTCGCAGGGGCAAACAGACGATACTAAACTTTATTCTTAAAGTGTATGTTCGCATTTAAATTAAATTAACAGGTTTGGGCGCAGCCATCCACATATGTATTTAATTCAAACTACATATTCAGATATTTTTAAAAAACAAGCCATCTGTGCTATAAAAACTATGTTAATAATAGTGGAAGTCTAAGCTGAAACTTACTTAGCTGTTGGTGATTAAAATTAGGACTAAAGAATATCGAAGCATAAACCCTAATTTAAACTTAACTTAAGTTAAGCTGCTACTTAAACATGTTGAAGTACTGCCCCTCAGGCGAAGAAAAATATGTGTGCCTTAAATACTCAGTTTGAATACCTGAATATAACCACGATATTGACATTCTTAAAATGTAACAAATAAGTAAAAATTGTGAGGAATATTCTTTTCAAACAATGCCATTCTCGAAGTTTGCTAGCGTTACGCTGCATATTTTCACGAATTGAGTACATACACATGTAAGAACATTTCCTTTTCCTCGCATGGTTAAGAATAAAATTCCTAAAAAATGACTCCATTCCATGCAATCTATTCTAGCAACTCTTTTAAATCTCTCCATATCATTCTTAGAAGGAAGCCCTTGCAAACTCACTTCGGCCTTTAGATACACATACATCACAACGTTATTACATTTCCCCTTTTCTTATATTCTCTGCGAGATTCTCTAAGTAAGACGGGTGATTTTTTATACAAATTTTCGGTAGTATATTTTAGAAAATAACCGCAAGGGACTATTAGGGAAAGCTGAAAGGGAAATCGTGTAATCTTTTCGAAGGATTATCATTAATTTGCAGTGAAAACTACTGTTTAATGTCGAATAAAGACAAATCTGAATGCACTGTAATATTTAGATAAACTGATATAGGGTGACCATTTTCAAACGCCGAACCTGAAAGTTTCCAAACACATGTTACATTTCACAAACATCCATGCTTGGGTTAACGGACTAATCAAGTGATTACTTGTTGTTTACGCTTACTCACGCTGTCCGCATGTAAGGAGAAATTCATGAAAATGTAATTAGCATAGTACCGGGTGTCTTAAAAGGAATTACATCTAGTTACCTTTGATATTTGTTTGCATGTAAAGCACTACATTGTTATTGGTATTGTATTATTATTATTTTGTCAACAACGGTTACTGAGGTTATTTTTCCGTCTAGCATAGCATAACAGCATTGTGCTGCATAGTAGATGTATTTCATTTTAAGACACTTTGTATTTTTTTATAGATGATATACATACATATATACATGATAACTTCAGATATCCTTCTACTTACTTACTTACCTTACTTATCCCATAACCTCTTCTTCTTTAATGTAGAGGTAATGAACTTTCTCCGCCCTATTCTATTCTTGACTTCTTTTTTAGCTTGAGATCAGCTAATACCTTTGCTCTTTAGTTTGGTACCTACGGCGATATTCGGGTCTAGGTCAATACCACTCCGCAATTACCACGCCGGTCAATACCACGCCGGTCAATTCCACTCCCACAAAAATCACTCCAAACAATAACCACTCCGAACAAAAACCACGCCAGCAAATACCACTCCGTAAAATATCACTCCTGTAAATTACCACTCGGGGTAAAAACCACTCCAACAAATACTGTATAATTCCATGTATGTAAATAGTATTTTAAGACGTAATAAGAAAGATACAATGGTATTACCAAAATAAAGAAAAATTAAAAATAATGATTTATATGTTATGGCTAATTTGATAAATTTATCGATTTAGCCGTAACATATACAAGAAATTAGATACATTATTATCCATTTGAAGATAGCAGTTCATAAGCTTCTTGATTAATTAAAATAGTGCAATATTTCTTATAAATTATTTAAGTTTGAATGAGAATGTTAAATTTTTATATCAACACGTGCCATATTATTCATTATCAATAAATTATGTTGCTATCAGGAGTTATCACTTTAATGGCTAGAAAAGTAATGTTTTTCTTGAAATTTTACCTGAATTTAATGTAATTTGAGATCTATGTTAAATTGAAAAAGTAATACACAAATTATACTTACCCATAAGAAATATCTCTTAGTATATTTTGTTGTATGTATCTTGTGTGCCTATGTACGTTTTAGTTCTTAATTTTATATTATTTTATTTATATTATCAGATTCACATTAGTATTATTATTATTAGTCCATAGACTAAAGAAACGAACAAACTTCGTCGCATCTTGTACAAGAAACTTGATCATTTTCGTTCTTATCACGTCTTGAAATATAACTTTTATATGTCGAATATAACGGCGTGATATTTGTTGGAGTGGTTTTTACCCCGAGTGGTAATTTACAGGAGTGATATTTTACGGAGTGGTATTTGCTGGCGTGGTTTTTGTTCGGAGTGGTTATTGTTTGGAGTGATTTTTGTTGGAGTGGAATTGACCGGCGTGGTAATTGCGGAGTGGTATTGACCGGACACCGCGATATTCCACGTTTTCTTTGATCTTTCTCGTTTTCTTTTATGTCCTGTTTCTGTTTCCCATATCACTCTCACTATTCTGTCTTTGCTCATCCTCAGAATATGTTCAAATCAACATCAACTGCTGCATTTCATTTTTTTCGAATACACTTTTCACTTTTAATCTCCTCACTTCTTATTTTATTTCCCCCCCCCCCCCCAATCTTTTTTTAATTTTTCATTTCACATGCCTCTATTTTACTGTTTATACCACTCGATAAAACCCATGACTTAGACCCTTATAAATATTAGTATCGGAATAACACCGATTCATAAATCTTAATCTACCCTTTTCTTCCATTATTACTCCAAAATATTTGAATTGTCTAGTTTCTGTTACATTTCCTCCTTGTATGTTCATTTCAACTTTTTCAGGTACATTTGGTATGTCATTATTCCTGTCTTAATGAAGTTTAGTCTTAAGTTGTTATACTGTGATAGCAAAATCTTCCATTTCTCAATACTTTACCATGTTTACTGTTTTGTGATATACTTAAACCCTGTATTATCTTAATCATCCTCTTGCTAGCTCTTCTCTCCACCATGGCTCTCCATATTTCTTCTCTCTGTATGCTATCAAATGTCTTCTCATAACGATCAAGTTCTTTATCTGCTCCTAATACCATTTCGGCTATTTATCTAGTTACGAAAATCCAGTCCTGAGTAGACCTTCGCGCCCTGAGACCAACTCCGGGAGTAAGTTCTAATATTAGCCTGAGTCTTTCTTCGAAGATTCCCATAATAGTAATAGTGCTCTATTGATATTGCAATTGAATAAGTTTCCTTTTTTTATGTAATAGAACTATAACTATTTTCCTCGTCTCCCATGAATTTAATTATTTCTGGTCGTAATTCGTCAATGCCTGGAGCAGTTCCGCTTTGGAGTCACTACTTTTTCTACTTCAATTAACTTTGTGTCTTCCTCCTGTTCTTCATTTATTTATGTGTTTTGGTCTCTTCTGTTTTTGCACCTAATAACCCCATAAAGTGCTCCCCCCATCTTTCCAAAATACTGTTTTCTTCTGAAATAGCATCTTGGCATTACTTGTGGCATCCTTATCCTTCTCTCATGTCTTACTTTTCGCTTCTTTTATTAGCTGTTTAACCTTTTCTCTTTGGATTTTATACTCTTGATAGGCTTCTGCTTTTTATTATTTCCTAGATAGTTTTCCTATAGGTACTTTTTTGTTTTTTTATTCATCTTCTTGGTTATTCCACAGACTCGTTGTGGTTATTTTATTGTACTTTTAAACTCATTCTATAGATTTTCCAGGTTTATCAACTTTTCCTTATTCCTAGTAATTTCTATTGTTATTTCCTCCTAGTACTTTCTTCTAATTTCTTTTTCTTGTAGCTTGTACCCTTTGATGCTTTTCGGTTTGTTCTTTCCGCTTAATATCTTCAGCTCTATCTTTCCTGACTATTAAATAGTGGTCGCTACCCAATTGGTATCCCATTTTACTCTGATGTCGTTTACTTTCTTCAAGTCACCTTTTTCTACAAGTATAAATCAATGATTGATCTTTCCTTTCTACTTGGTATTTCTCGGGTATATTTATGTAGGTCTTTATGCTAAAACCATGTGTTCCCTTAAAGACTATGATAATTTAGCCATTACTATTTTTGGTGTTTTCTCCATATTGTCCCACACTTCCTTTAGAGCTTGATGGGCAATTACCAATTCTTCCATTGAAATCCCCTGTAATTATTAATTTGCTCTTTTCTTTGTTACTTCACTTTGTATCACGTTCTAAAATTCTTCTTATGCTTCCTATTTCTTCGTTCCTTCATTTAAACCACATATTGCTAAAAAGATGTATCTTTCTGTTTTCTTCGCAAATTCTATCCTAAGGCTCCTTTCTGTTATGATATTCCATTCCTTTATAGCCTCTATGCTGCCTTTACTTATCACACAAGCTACTCCTGATTGTGCCCGCTTATCCATTTCTACTCCTCTGTAGATTATACCATGCCCCCCTTCTAATTCCATACATCTATTTCCTTTCCTTTTTGCTTTAGTTATTACTAAAATATCCAACTGTGCCTCTTCTAGTGCCGAGATTATTTCATTTTCCTTACTGTTAATACCCCTTTTATTCCACGTAACCAATTTTCATGTCTTGGTTTATGGTTTTATTTTTGTTTTTCTCTTGCTTATTCGTGTCATTTTCCAAAGTCAGAGTTATCGTTGATCAATCCTTGCATTTCTTTACTATAGTCTAAGTAAGTTTTAAATAGCGGTTGAACTGTATTTTGTTTCCCCGCCCACTGCAGTTTCAGATTTAGTTACAAGATATAGCGCATGGCAAATTTCACGAGTCAGAGCGGGGCACAGATATAAACGTTGTCTTTGCCAATGGACCAGGGCGTGGATGTGGACGGTATTATGTATGAAAACTAATGATTGTAATTAATATTTATAAATAAATAAACGTAAATAGTTTCATTTCAATTCGAAAGTATGAATAATTACACCCCCTACAGTTTCCCGTAATAATAATTATCTGTATACAAAAAATTTGTAAAAATCATTTTTATTGTATAAATGAATAAAAGCGTTGGGTTTTATACATAACACCGTCCATATCCAAGATAACAACTTGTGAGACCCGTAAATCGGTAACCTTAAGGACGATTCTTGCATGCTCAGATACCTTTGGAAATTGGCAAAGACAACGTTTATATCCGTGTCCCGCTCTAACTCGTGAACTTTGCCATGCGTCATATCTTGTTGTAACTAAATCTGAAACTGCAGTGGGCGGGGAAACAAAATCCAGTTCACCGCTATTAAGAACGTACTTAGACTATTGTATTTTTGTACCCTCTTTTTCTTCCGTTAATGTGTTGGTCGCAACGTTTCACTTCATTAATAGTCCTTTTATAGCTCTCATTTTGATATTGATATTGTATATTGTTCCGATTGTTGATGTATATACTTATGAATAAAAAAAAAAAAAAAAATACCGTGAGCGCTTTTACTATCTATATGTATCAGCCTGTAAGCCCTGCCTCAAACAGCCTTGTGAGCTTTTCCTTTAATGTCTCCCTCGCTCTCTTATTTCTATATCCAGCATGTATATTTTCACATTACTTCTTATTTTTTTATCTGAATCTCCCTTCTTAATGTTGCGCTTTCTTCTTTTAACTCCGCATTTTCCCCTTTGCTTATTGACCAGCCTTTGATACGTTCTGACTTCGGAGATAGTTAACACAATAGATAAATACACCAGGAAATGCTGCGATTTTAATTTGTAAAATAATAGCTTAGAAGTGTAGTAGCTTGTGAACTCATTTTTCGGCTTTCCCAGTTAATGTTTTTAAAATGAGTACCTTGTATTATTGTCCATACAATCAAACGTGGTTAATAATTTCAACAAATACAAAACACTGTTGGAATTTTAAAAAAATAAATTTAGTAAAACAATAATTAAATTTTTGGTTGATTATTCAATAACAAAATTGAAATTTTGAAAAGACCCTTGAATTTGGCATAATTATAGTCGAGCCAGTGACCATATAAAAATGAAAGAAAGAAAATATCTACAAATAATAACAATAATGTGTCTTAGTATAATAACACGCACCAGTAAAGATAACTTTAGTGTATAAGTATATTTTTTCAAATGTATAAACTTCTTCTGATTTAGGACTGTCTACGCACAATACAAAATCGTCGTCCTTGGACTTATGGTGGTCCATATAATGGACACTGGACTTTATCTGATGACAAGGTGCTTCTCTTTCGATCGTTATTTCTGGTAATGTGTATCATCTTCATTGATATGAGCTTGGTGTTTTAGACGGTTTCCCACTTGGCACATTTTCACTCTACGTTGTTTAGTGAAGAATTTGTTGATGATTAACCACGATGTTTTAGTTTTCACATATCACGTTGTCGGTGCACTGTTGAAGTTTGTTGGTCTGTATTTTAGCACTGTGTTTGGAGTTTACTTTACAATATTGAATAGCACAAAGAATCTTAATCGGATTGATTTACAGAATATGAAGAAAGTTCTATTGTGGAATGTTTGAAAATTTGTAGAGAATTTTATAATATTTGATGTAAACTTTTTAAGATGGGATGTAATGTTAACCTCTTTTTGATTCTCAGTTTTAGAGAACATCCATCGCAGGAAAAAGAATACCAATTTTAATTTATATTACTGCTTGTGACAACCTTGACCTAGAGAGAAACTTATAAAATTACAGGGTAATTCACGATTGTTGACGCCTACTAAAATTGTTAAAGTCCCAATCCAAAATGTTATAATAAAAAATTCAAGTTTAAATTTACTTTGCTGCAATTTCTTTTTTTTTTTCTAGTTTAACATTTTGGCAAATATTCTTTCACTAATGATGAAAATCCTGATTTAATATTAATGTACGGTAAATGTCGTAGTAATGCTAATTTAGCAGTGCCTTTGTACTATCGATGTTATCCTCCAAGAACAGCCTAACAGATAAAATTTTGAAACAACTTAAAACCGTTTGTTTAGTTAATTCGTTGTTAACAGAACGTCTTCCGGGTTGAAGCCGTGTCATTGAGACAGAAGAACTCAACGTTTCGCCCACTTCTTCAGGAGGAAAGGGGGGCACTAAAAGAGCACGGTGACTCAACGTGTCAATCAAGCCAGAGGCGAAACTCTTTTAGCAAGAGAAATAAGGGAACGGTAACTCAACTTGTCAACCAAGCCAGCGAAACCGGCAGTGCCAATTTGCTGTTAACTCTTTAGTTATGGAGTTATTCGCAGCCTTAAGTCGTATTCTGGTTTGCTTGTCGTGTCATATTTTTATGAAATAATGATTTTTAGCTGTAGTCTAATCAACAAAAGAAATAACTAATCTGTAATTGTACTCAACATATACTTCGTTTAATTAGAATTTCCATCCGAAGTTTGAAATTTTTGCAGTGCTTGTGCTTTTCATAAACGTTGCAACGATGTACAATGGAATTATATTAAATCAAGCGGGTTGCTATTGGTGATATCGCAGGTGACATAGTATGACTGACCGTACAGTGTTGCTAAGTTTACAAGACTTTAATAAACAATTCTTCAAAAACTACACCTTTTGACCTAAAACAGTTATAAAATTTTTTGTCCAGTTTTTAACGCCCAATATTATGCGCCATTTACGATACACCTTGTACAATATATTTGATGTGAGGCCGTAAAGCAATTTTTATTCAATGAATTTAAAAGAAATCTCAGGCATGAGTCCCAGTGGTGTACTAATCTATAGTAGCTGGTAAAATTCGTGCGGCTGTTTGTGGACCGATTTTCCAACGGCAAACTCTACCTCTGCGACCAAATTGAACCGCCGCCCTTTTAGCGATTGTTCTAATAAACCAGACACATGGGAATCGCACGGGGATATGTCGGAACTGTAAGGTGGATATTTTAGGAGTTTCCAACGGATACGAGCACGCAGACTTTGAACCGTTTCGGCTACATGGGAGCGTGGTTCTCGGGACGTTTATTCTTGATGCTGGCACGTAAACAATTTAAGGTGTCTCCTTAGCCTTCAGCATTGATATTGACACCAGTTTCTTTAAAATTTAAGAGCAGTACACCTTGGTAATCAAAAAATACGGTCACCATTACTTTTCCTGCTGAATCTTGAGATCGACATCTTTTCGCCATCAGAGATTCTGCATGCTTCCACTGCATACTCTGACGTTTGGATTCTTGTTCATAATGATAATACCAAGACTCATCACCGGCAACAATTTGGTGTAAAAAGGTTGTCGTTGATAGCGTATTAAATGCTGTAGTGATAAGGACGAACGCAAATTCTTCTACTCATTAGTTAGATGTCATGGAAACCACTGAGCAGCAACTTTGTACTAGCTAAGACTATGAATAATGGAATGAACAGTTTCCACACTGATGCTCAAGTTCTCTAACTTCAATGAACCTATTTGCGCCGTCTTTGACGGGCCAAACCTGTAGTGGATTCTCTTCCTTGTCGAAATATATTGCACCATTCGACTACTGCCGTATGAGAATAACTATAGTCACCATATACAGCTTTCTGTATAAATTTCCATTGGCTATCGCCCTTCAGCGGCCAAAATTTGAGTAACATAACGCACATTATTTTTGGGCGGATTTTCTGTCATTTTCCAACCTAATCACAACGCTTAGAAAGAAGCAAACAGCAAATACGTTTGACATACGCGTCACTAGTACTTAAGCAATCAATATAAACAACCGAATTCCGTTGTCGTAGTGATGCAGTCGCAGCCCAAATGCGGTTCTGTTGAACAATCCTCGTACATCGGTAGTACGTGTAGCCTTCAAGAATATGCGATTTGACCTCTTGGCTCTTGGGATTTAAAAATTTTGCTTAAATACTCCTATTGGTGATAGGAATATGACCTGAATAAATAAATAAAATTCCTTGGATGCAGATTAATGTTTTTCAAGTTATAAATAGAAGAGTTAGGCTATGTAGAGATGTTGGATGACGTAGAACATATGCACATCTTCGTTGATCACATATTTTATGTCTGACTTTCTTTAACGTGCAGGAGAATAATCATCAATATACCTATTTACTTTAAAGGAGTGACCTCGCTGGAAGAATCTCCTGCACGTCATAGTTGTATTAAATTATATTCATTTGTGCATGGCTACACCAATTACTTATTGTCCTTATAAGACAGATTGTAAGCATAAAGGAATTAAAAAAAGATCTAATTATTGAAACTTGTATTTATAAGTGTGTATTTACACAACAACGTTGTGCGACTTTAATAATTGTACTTCCGATTTTTAAAAGCACTCTACAGAGAATAGCTGTAACATCAAAGAGTTTAAATGTTCTAAATTCAAGTAGAGACAAATTTAATTTTGACCGGAAAAGCTTTGAATATTTTGAATAAAATTTTACCATAAAATAAGCTTTTATACAAAAATTAATTGACTTTGAATTTTAAATTATATGTTAAAAATTATGTTACTAGAAACACCCCAGTTTTTTTATAAAATAAAACGAATTGTTAAAAAATTCAACATTAGGACAATTTTGAAGCTCAAGATTACATGGATATTAATTCTTTTTAAAGCCAAACCGATAAACGACGAACAAAAGATTCAAAGAACAATATATTCCCCGCAAATGCGATCAATACTACATCGGTAAAACAGCCAGACCATTAAACGTTAGACTCGAAGAATATAAAGACGTAATTAAAAAGCATAACATTGAAAAATCCAAAATTTCAGAACATGTCTGATGTGATATCAACCAAAACTTATTAAACAAAGATTACTGCATTTCTTCTTTCTAATGAAAACTCATCTTCAGGTGTTTGACTATTTCATTTTAGTGCGTTTTATTTCATTTAAAAATAGAAATAGAATTTCCTCCTTTTCAATTGGTAACGAAACATCCACGGAGAAGGTAAAAAATAACGATTTTTAATTTAAAAGCAATTTAGACCAAATAATTCAAAATCACTTATTCGATTAAAAAATAATTCAAACTTTACATTTACAAAAAACACCTGTTAACACAACGTAAAAATCATTTGAAGGCGAATTTCGTGTTTATATCGAACAATAAAATTTTTTATGCCGCAGTACGTAGGCCTTCACCCCGATGAAAATATTTAAATCGAAACCGAGCCCTTAGCAATAGAAATTCCTTCCGCGTCAGCGTTTGTCTGGATGGTCTGGACCATTATTTAGTCACCCCACTCACTGAAAGTTAATTTGGGGTCTAGCATTCTAATTTACTCTGTCTTTTTTATTACCGCCGCTTTTATTTGGACTCTTGGACAGGATGGAAATTTAACAATGACGAATGGCTTTTAACGTAATCATTACGAAATTTTGTAAAAATCAGGCTCTTTTACTTTTATTTGAGAGGATCGTTTGAAACAATTTGCAACATCAGCGTGTATCAGTGTTTACTTCATAAATTTACAAGTAATAAAAGTCGTAATTTACTGAGAACGTTTCAAAACCGTTAAAAACACATTACGCATCCTTAAAGTCAGTTTGAATTAGCAGGTTTATGTAGATAGTAATGTATTTTACAGGTAGGTTGTTATAGTAATATGTTGTACCTTCTGATATTAAGTTATATTAAGCATGGTTAACTGGGCTATAGGAGGTTATAGCCACTTTCTGGCGAAAAATGTTGCACGCATATCTAAAAATAGATCTTTCCAAGGCAAATATAAAATTAAAAACTAGTCGTTGGAATTTATCATATGTAATATACCAAGGGACAGGTATATTGACTGGAAATTTTGCCTCGCCGCTCAGCCCTCGTGGTTGTTGTTCAAAACTTCCCTCGGGCTACGCCCTCGTGAAGTTCTCTCGCAACAAACCCTCGAGCATGAGCGGTTCGAAAAAATTTCCGGCAATATACCTGTCCCTTGGTATATTACATAATATGATCAATCCCAACGACTAGTTTTTAACCAATCATGATGCATAACACTTGAAAATTCAACCAATGCGATAAAATCCCGTTACCCCGATAATTTTCCGCTACCAAGTAAATTGCTCATGACTCATGCAAAAGGCGATAAGAACTCATAAGATACGTCTGGCTGTGATTGCTCGCCTTATCAGAACAATTAAGTAAATATTTTTTTGCACTCCTAGGCGTAAAGTGACTACTTTTCGCCCGCAAGGAAGGGAGTAAAGTTCATTATTGCAGACCTCGGGTGCACTTTACGCTCGCGACACATTAATTTGAAATATCACAAAAATACCTTAGTTACAATACAATTTTTATAAAATCACTCTTGCCGTGAATGCGTCAATTTGACATTTTTAAAAATGTCATTAGAAAAATTGTATTATAAATCAAAAAATTTAAATAAAATCTCCGTTCTTGCAAAAAATATTATATGTACCACAGGCGTAATAAGCGACTTTGGCCTTTAGCGTGGTATAACCCTCGGCTAATTCACGCCGCAGACCAAAATCGCCTTCTTTACGCCCTTGATGCATAAATAACTATTAGAGAAACGATAAATCTGCAGAATTTAAAAGTATCTAACTACTAAAAATTAATGTTTTATTTTCTAATGAATAAATTTAACAAGCCTTAAAACATTCTCTGGTGTGTTTAATAATTACCGGACATTGGTAGAAGCGAATCTACATAGCTTGTAATAAATGTGGTAAAGTCGAATAGGCAAAATATGTAGTAAAGTTAAAATGAATTAAATCTACTTCAAATTAACAGTAAATTCATTTAAGTACAAGTTAACGTGACATCAGACACGGGGAAATATTAGGCAAAACCAAAATGCATTTAATCCCATGCGAATGTACTAAAGTCAAATATTAAGTAAATGAAAAAATGAATTTAATCTCATATAAGTCAAGTAAAGCTAAAACGAATGTAATCTCATATTAAATTCATTTGCGTACAATTAAGATGAGGTCAGCCACGTCTGGGGCGTTGACTGAACTGAGCCACACGCATGCGTCAAGGTTGGATTCTTTTATGTTCGTAATTGAAATAACAAAGAATACAATCAACACCCACACGTAGTTTACCTAAATTCTGAAGCGTGGGACTTGCTGATTGAGCAATAATTTAAGCAGGTCGACACGTCTGGTTCCCACGATTATTGTAAAAGTGGGAGTCGAGTTTCCAAATATAAGAAGCTCGAATTGCATTTAATTGACATGGTTAAACTCGATCCGTCAAAGTAGTATCATGGGCCTTACATTCAGAGAATTAGTGTAATCAAATATGCTGACCGCACTGTAAGATAATTTTGTTTATTAAGACTTAGAATAAGTAACTTTAGTGTGAAACAACTAAGTTCTTTTAAGAACTTGATTGTGTTCAGAATTAATAAGAACTTGTTATATTTTTAGTTATTGTTTATAAGGATGTATTTGTTTGGGATGTAACAGTAGTTCGATCGTTAATTGTTAACAAGATGTTTGGAAGTAACAGTGAATTGAATTGGAATCATAATTGTAAAAGTTGGTAATGCTAAAGCCCCTTAATTAAATATACGAATGTTAGTTAACGCATATTTTGATTTAATACAACCTCTCACAAGCCAAGGAAAAGATTCACAGTGACGTTAACGGTTAAGACTCTACCGAAGGTGTTGAAGCTACCTAAATTATTATAGTTCTTTGTTTATAACAATCATTAAAGGAAGCAACAAAACCGTTACGCCACAATAAAATAACCTCTTTCATACGTGATATGCATGTACCTAACTGTTCCGTGGGATCAAAATAAACTCAAGAATTTAGAACAAAAATACTGGATACCAATGAATGTAATAATAGAAAGCCAGTAAAGAAATTATCCAGAAAAGGAAAATCCGAAACACCTTCGAGTCGTTCTGACAACTCTAATCCGCTCTGATTAAATTTAAAGCAGTCAAACTTTTTTATTTATCCCGCAATTCTAAAAATTCCTCCTACTTTTGTTTTACGAACAGTTTAGTTCGATTTAAAACCCCAATTCTTTATTATTATCTGAAGTAAACCCTCTAATCGGAAATGTTTTGTTTTGTCACCACGTAAGAACACTGCTTCTTAAAACTTTATTTCATCTAAATCTCTTACGATTAAAGTCCGAACTTCGATGATTACACGACGAAGTCTGCCACGTAAATCTTAAGGGTCGTGAATAAACTAAAGCAAAACGGTAGGTATTTCCAGATTATATCTTTGTTACTTCATCGTCATGCAGCGGAAGCAATTTCGATGCACAGCAAGCTTCCTTGCTTCGTAAACAACTAATGGTTTTGAACCTTGTTGGTCTATTTTCTTGAGCCATAAATGCGACAGATCGATATAACTAGTAATACATAACAATTTTGTTACTGTAAGCCGTGAGTTTCTGAAAACTCCAAATGATTTCTTAAATTTTTCACTTTTTATTTGTAAACGAAGTCTTAGTGTGATGAATAGGTACTCCAATTCGCCAGTTTGAAGTGGCCCAATCAACATTTTGACATTACATTTTCGATTAGGGTTGATTTAAATTTTGGAATAACACGAAACAGAAAATTATCAATTTTTATGAAATATGCTTTATACAAGGTCACAAAAAAGTCCAAGAAACCGTTCAAGATAAAATCTTAAACATGTTGAACAAATTTTAGAGTAGAAGATATATTTTTTCCAAAAAAGTGTTTGCACAATGTCGACATTGGATCGTTTAAAAATTAGATTAAAGATAGGACAACTGATACATAATTGAAAAACTTATTTTTTGTTTTTACAAATATATCAAATTTCTAGATGGCGGCGTTACCTACACAAGCTGAACTTTTAAAATTTTATATTGTACGTTTTGCACACTGGAGCTTCGTTTTGTAAGCTGCAGTAGGCGATGAATTTAATTTATTATTTTGATACTGAATTTGGTTGAATTTGAAAAAAAAAAAAAAAAAAAAAAAAAAAAAAAAAAAAAAAAAAAAAAAAAAAGCGTTAGTTGGGAAACTTGAAAGTTATAACTATAATAGTAAGAAATTGAATACAACTGGCAACACTTAAAAATTAATTAAATGCGACTTTTATTGACAAAACAGATTTATACCAGGACAAGTCTCGTTCCCACCAACGACAGACTGTCCCTAACATTACTTGCATTGGTGTGCAAGGGTCGTCAATACATACTTTGAAAATGTGAATCAATTTACGTATTTATGAACATTTACTCTGTCGCAGCTCATTAGAATCACATATATTTGTTTATTTTTAAGCTGAAACCACATGCTACCTAATCCGAAATAATCTTTGCGTCCGTACGTCTTCGCCAGTTTTTCCCGGTCCTTTCGAACATAATTACCTGAGTTTTTACTGTCTGAAACGCATTAACAACTCTGTAGAATTACTGCTTTCTGAATAAACCATGTTTTTCGTGCATCACAAGAAAAATCAATAAGATTGAGATCCGGGGATCTCGCAGGCCAATGAACAGAACCGTGCTTTCCTATCCAGTGATTGTTAATACTGTCATTTAAAAAAGCTCGCATTTGTTTTGCGCGTTGTGCTGGATGGCCATCTTGCATAAACCACATGCCTCGTCTCACATTTAGGGGAACATCTTCTGTAAGGTCTAGTAGGGTATACTGGAACATGTAACAATAAAGTTCGGCGGTTACTCTATTAGCTAATTCAACTGGACCGATTAATTCATCATCAAGTATTGCTGTCCATACATTAATACAATCACTCTCTCTGGTGACGTACCTACTTTCATGAATGCATTTGGATTTTCCTGGGCCCGTTGATGTTCATTTTGGATATTGTACATACACTTTATTGTAAAAATAGCTTCATTTTTTCTTGGAACTGCAAGATCTTTGGCACATTTTCTATTGAACCAGGTTGAAAATCTGGTTCTAGCTTGCGGATCATTTACTTGTAATGCCTGTACTCGTTGAATATGGAATGGTTTTAACTGCCCTTCGTGAAAAATATATAAAACACTTTGAGGCGATATAGTAGTAGTAGTAGTAGGTCCCATTAGTTCCTCGTGAAACATAGGGTGTTGGTTAAATTCTTCCATTCAGTTCTATTTTTTGCTAGGGCACTAAGCTGTACGATAGACTTGTTAGTTGCCTTTAGTAATGTTCTTCTCCACGTCTTTCTGGGGTGTCTTTCCTTCCTTGTGCCCTGGAGGTTCCATTGCAAAACTTTCCTGCTTTTCTCCTTTGGGTCTTTTCTGGAGGTTCGTCCTAGCCCATTTTTCCTTTTCTAATTTCCATCACTATATCCTCCTGCTCTGCACGCCTTCATAGCTCACTCACAATTTTGGACCACCATATTTACAATATAAATCGTAAGTATCTATTTATAAACACTCTCAACTTTTGTTTAATACTTAATATTAGTCATAGACCAGCTTTCTGGCCCATATAAGAGTATAGATTTTACCATAGAGTTAAAAACTTTTAATTTGGTTTTTAAGTTTATGTTGTCACACTTCCATATTTGATTTAGTGAAATATTCACAGCCCTCACTTTATTTTTTATCCTTGCACACACATCTTTTAGTACACCATCTTCATGGGCCATCACATTTCCTAGATATGTAAACTCACTTACTTGCTCGATTATTTCGTTGTCAATATGTATTTGCGTAGGCATAGCGTATTGATTTGGTTTTATTTTTATTTCTGCTTTCGCTGCTTGTCTATTTAAATCGGTCGCTTTTTCCTTGATATTATTTCTACTATGTGCGAGCAAACATAATATGTCGTCCACAAATAATACTTCGTCTAAAGCTATGAGGAATAATAGCGGTGGCATAATACAGTCTTGGGGTACCCCGTTCGTTGTTTCAAATGGCGCTGATAATTTACCTTCATATAGTATCCTGCATACATACCCATTATAACCCTCCTTTATCAATCTTACGATTTTTCCCTGCAGTCCTTAGTTTTCAGGAGCTCACGATATGTACTCTCTATTATTAACCAAATCGAATGCTCTTTCGAAATCAATAAACAGAAGGTAACTGTTCTGTGATAATTCGTAAAAGGTGTTTATATGATCTATACATGACCTCCGTTTCCTAAATCCATTCTGCTCCTTACGTATTTTCTATCCAGTGTGTCTATTATTCTTTGTAATATTATTTTGTAAAATATCTTGTTCATAATACTGGGTAAGCAAATGCCCCTCCAATTGGAGCAATTTTTTAAATCGCCATTTTTCGACACCTTAACGATTATTCCCTTTTTCCGATCCTTTGGAAAATGCTGTTCCTCCCAAACTTTCTTCATTAGAGATCCCCCCCCCCTCCTGGTGCTTTCCTACTTTTGATTTGGTAAATTGCCTTTTTTTAATTCAGCTTTGGATGGGGGGTTCATGATTGTTGGTAATTCTTGTGGATTTCTGAAATTTGGTAGCATCATTCTTGGATTCTCAATATTCATGATTTCTTGAAAGTGCTCGTACCAACGTTTCAGTTGTTGTTCAGTGGTGCGTAGTATCATACATTGTTTGTCCCCTATTTTTTCTAATAAATTTTCTCACATTTGCATATATAATTCCTCGAGATCTTCTTTATTCGCTGATATTTGGGCGACTTCAGCTATGTCCTCAATATATTTCTGTTTGTCCTTTCTAATATTATTTGTAATGCTTTTACTTAGTTATTTATGAGGCAATGTGTCAGTCATTATCATTGCGAGAGGTACCGGGATCGATGCCCGGCGTCTCCACCATATGTGGCGAAGTCGGGCGTTGGTTTATTGTTAGAAATTAATATAAATAAGATACTTTAATATTTTGGTAGAGTCTTTGCCTAACGTTGCCACTTGGTATATTATAGTGCTGTCAACCGATTCCGAGTCCTAGAATCGGAATCGATTCTTTAGCCTAAAGAACCGGTTCTAGGGTTGTAACAGAATCGGTTTCCGATTCTAGAATCGAAAAACCGATTCCCGATTCCAGAATCGAGGAACCGATCCCGATTTTGGAACTGTAAAAACGATTTTCGGTTCTGGAATCGAATATCCGAATTTTTAAAGGTACCGCTGCCGTCTTAAATGGTTTCAACAAGAATTGCATTCCTTTGAATTTTCTAAACAAGTTTATTTTTCTGCGAAATACTCAGCTACTAAGTGCGTTTACCTGTATGGAATAAGATAATCTCTTCAAAACACTATTGAAAAACCTTTTGCATGTTGTTTCAGTTTTTAAAGTAATTCATTTTACTTTCTCTATATCAGAGAATACTAAGAATAGACTTCTCTGTCTGAAAAGCAAGTCTCCGATTCTGGACTACCAAAGTGATTTTTGATTATAACAATTGAATTTAGATTCTTGTCTTAAAGAATCAAAACTACGAATGCCGATTCTCGATTCTAAGAATCGAATTGCGATTCTCGATTCTCAGAATCGAAAGTCGATTCTCGATTCTCAGAATTGAAAACCGATTCTCGATTCTCAGAATCGAAATCTGATTCTTTTGGAATCGATTCTCTACAGAATCGAGAATCGATTCTACTATATTTCCGATTCTTGACAGCACTAGTATATTACTTGACTTTTACGAGAGCTTTTTATTCAAAGTCAAATTCAACTAACATCATGCATTTCATATCTGTGCTTTAGTTTTACAAAATGACACAAATTGTTCTAAGTTGCAATTCCAAGTAAATTGTAAATTGGTGCAAATTATTACAAGTTCTGATTACAATTAAAACGACCAAGTCCATAAAAAGAATTTAAATAATTCACACGAATATTTTACAAGTCCTCAATTTTATTACAGTTTAAGTTAACATAAAACAATCTTACATGTATATTACTGGAATCATCGCCTTGGCTGGTACACTTATTTTTCTATTTTTTAAATTCCTCTCTATCGTGGCATGCATAGCGTCTGCTTCCATTTGTGTATGCCCTTTCTCTAAATATTTTTGGCAAATAATAACTTTTTTCTCTATTAATAACTTCAACAAGGCATTTGAAAGAGTGATGTTTCTATTTTGTCCACAACATCCATCACTATAAAAAACTGTCCCTTCATTTTCAGAAATATCTTGAATATTTCTTGTGTAATAAAGGCACTTAAAATACTTGCGTACTCATTTGAACCGACACTTCCTTCGCTCTCGTTCCATATAAAACAATATCTGTCTTTAGTTTTTACATTCAATATTGTAAAGTTATGTACCATCAACTTCTTTTTGTAATAGAGGAGTGAAACAGTTGATTTAGGGCATAGTAGGACAGACTGTAAATCCATTATAATAGACTTTATTTTTCTCGCACTTCTTGTATTTATCTTTTTCTTCTCTAGCTTCTACTTTCTTTATCTGGTAAAGCAGGTGTGTAGTATCATCAAGGTTGGCTGTTTGTCGAGCAACACATACACAGCACTCATCTTTTTTCGGGGTAAAAGTACTTAGGTTCAATGTTTTTCTCCTTGCACCAGTTGTTGAGATACAGTTTGGCTGTCCTGGCTCGACAGTAGTGGGATTCCATTTTTGGCAAGGAATCGAAAAATAAGGACAAATCTCGTTTTCTTTCTTCGAAGATGGAAAGTCTAGATGGTCTACGTTGGGTTTGGTCTTCTAGTTCTTCAGTTTCTAATAACTCCCCTGTTTGCTGAGGTGCTTGGTCCTCATCATGATTACCTTCCTTTTTCCAGGCAATAGCAGACCACTCACCTATGTACAAAGTATTTAGAAACATTTTTTTTCTTTTGATTGAAAATGATAGCAGTAACTATACAAACGCCTTGATTTCTCGTCTTGTTTTCTCTCTCTTGACCTTTAAATTTCGTCCTGGGTAATTAACATTTTTACATAAATCTTCTTTTCCTTGTTTTCCATTTTCCAAAATTTTGTAAACAGTTTCATTTTATTTTCTTCAGTAAGATTTGCAAAGTGTAACTTGGATATTAAGTTTTTATTTTGAGTTAATTTGCATTCGCATCTTTCTTTTATTTTGCCTGCATTCTTAAAAATGGTGTATGTCCAGCGCCTTTTCTTTCCTGATATTCTTCTCCCCTCTCCCTCTTACGCTTCTTTTTATTAGCCGACCACTTACTTTCATCTACATGTCTTCTTTTCTGTCTACGCCTAATTTGTATTTCTGCAGATTTTTCTAACTCAATATCTTCATATTGGTCGTCTGAAGAGGGTATGTAATCAGAGTCTTTAACATTGCTGACACTTTCATCGTTATTTGGAAGAGTAACGATTTCCGAACTAAGACCAGATGCTTGAATTCTTATATCTTGCTGAAAAATTTGCTCAGCAGCACAATTATTATTATTTTCAAAAACTTTGCAAAAAATGTTCCTATCACCATCACTGGAACCATTAGTATTTGCAACAGTGCTAATGGATAGTTCCTCAGTTTGAAAATCGTCATTAGTTTGGTGAACGTTTTGGATGACTTGATGATTATCTTCAACGCTTAAATCGGTGCCACACGTAGGCATTTCAAAAAAGACGTCTTTCTGTAAAGCAATTTTTAAAATTCGACTTGCGCGAGAGAGTGACATCCTAAAAATCGAAAAAAGTAAAATAACCTCTGCAAAAAATGTACGTTTATAATTAATCGAAATATAATGCTAAAATGAATTTATTTCTTGTTGGATTAGTCTATCGAAAAACATGGAAAAAACAAAGTTTATAAAATGTTTAACAATTTTTAATAAATACACATTGCTGTTTTTTACGCTCAAGAACTACTTTGTAATTCATGTAATTTAGCAGAAGAATATGTGTACCTACTTATTTATTATGCCTTTTTTTGTCGAAACAAAACTTTGTAAGACACTTTAAAATCAAAATATCAGTCACAAACCAGCACTCTGCTACAACTCCTAGCATAAGACTAAATAAATAAACAACAGGGAGATACGAGGTTTTCGTTTTTTCGAATAATAAATTACGGGGAGTTCGTGGAGATACGAGGTTTACACAATACATAGACAGGTTCAGGCTTTGTCCACCAGATGGCACTAGAATCTAAAAATCGTAAAAATGTAGAGTTACGAGGTTTTCTCAAGAGGGTATCGACATGGTACAACTAGCAATACCACACCGAAAAACATTTTTTGGTGTAGGTATCTCTTAAAGTAGAAACGTCAAGAGACATTTTTTAAGTAAAATTAATTTTCCTGTCGTAATATGACACAGAATGTTTAAAAAATGTGGCTTTCATATTCTCGGTATTTTCGATAAATAATACTTTTGTATTTTCCAAATTTGTCCCTTACTATTTAACCAAAGTGAAAAATTCGAAAATCAATTTATGACTAAAGGTTGAATAGAAGTACCTACATAGCCCAATTTTGAATCATGTTTCAAATTAGAGAGACAAAAATTGTAAATTAAGTAAATTTTAAGAATTTTATGTATTCGTATTTTCCAAATTACTCCGTAACTAATGTAGTAAAACAAAACCTTCAAAAAAAGAGTTGTTTCTAAACGTTAATTGGATGTACCTACAGATCCCTTTCTTTAAAAATTTGTTGTTATTCATTAAATAAAAATAACCAAAGTTCGCCAACTTATGACTTTTGTGAACCCTAACTTACCCTAAAAGTTAAAAATAAAACTCTGATGTTTTTTAACATATTCAAAAAAATCAATTAAAAACTTTACACGGCCGTAACTTTTTAATTGGCCCTTTAGGAAAAAAACTCTCCACTATTTCTTATGTACTTTGATGGTAAAATGCCCCCAACCACGACCACCCTGTAGATAGATTAAAAACAGAAGCAGCTAAAACTATCAAAACGAATTAAAATACATAAACAACAAAGGCAATCTGAAATAAATAGATGTAATAAAATAAGCAGCAAAAATTATTGAATCCTTTATGTTTTGAAATGTAGTACTTTGAAACTTTTCGAGTTTTTGAATACCCAGCGAAAAACAGCCAATTAAATCGAAGTAACTTTGAAAACAATAAACTACAACGATCCTTTTGTTCCTTTCTTTGGAATTAATTCCCTTTCCAGGTATTTTAAAATAATAACAAAAGCATCTTCCACTCCCACTTATTTGCCAATTTTATAAAAATGAAAAACTCAATTTAAAACGAGTTAACCCAAAAAACTAGCAGACCTTTTACATTCATTTCAAATGGCTTCAGGCACGTCAAATATTGATTTTTCATTTCATTTTAAGAAGATAAAATAAACGAGTGTCGTCGTCAGGGTGAAATCGCCCTGCCAGTTCTTTAAATTTCCACAACACCAATCAATTTACTCATTAAATTAAAAGAAAATATTTGCTTCTAAAGCACTTTTCTTTACATTACAGAACACTGTAGATAAACTAGTGCAAAGGGCAAATGCATCCTTGCTGATCGGTACTTCCTCGTGGAAAGAACAGTTCGTAGAGGCCCTAACCGTAAGCTCCAGCAATGAGGAAGAAGAAAAAGTGCCGTCCTGCTGCGACTATTTTTTGCACAGCGTAACGCTATTTTGGAAAATACTCTTCGCCTTTGTTCCTCCTACCGGTAAGTTTTGAGAATTTTTTATGTGTAAACAAAAGAAACTGAATATGTGAAAAACTGATCACTAAAATTCACCCCCAAGCGTTTTCATTCTGCTTTTCTATGCATTGCACTTCAAAGCTTTATTGGAAAGGGATAAACAACATATTTTTGTAAATTACTTGAATATTGATATGAATTTGCTCAAATTCATTTGATAATTTTTAAACAATTGAAATTATTCATACACTGTCGGTTTTTGTACTTGCCATATTTTTAGGTTATTATATTGGCAATTTAAGTGAGTTTCCTGGGAGACGAATTTATACCAAAAAATGTCTTCTTTACATCGATAAATCTTGGCCAACTCTAGTCTTAAACTTTATTTGTTTTTTTAACTTATTTAAGAATTAAATGTTCTGTTAGTTTCCCTTAAAATTCAACATTATATAATGATAACATTTGCTTGACGTCTTTTTCACGAAAAAAATCACCCCAATCGTACTCTTCAAAAAGAACTAATTTTCCACGAACGTAACTTGTAAGACCAATTTTTAATATCTCACAAATCTAGAACTTCGTATATTATTAAAGATCGATAATCCATTCTATAACTTAAAACTGTACCGAGTCTCTCCTAACTTACTTTCAGTATTGAATATCTCCGAATGGGGATATCCATTTCAGGAGCTTTCGTAACTCCTTTATGTTATAAATCTCAATACTTCGAAGCACTAATTCGGTTTTGCTTTATATCCAACTGTTTCCTGTTTCGTGGTCAATTTTACAAGGAAGGCTAGAGAAGTTTAATGGATTTATAGCTCGCCAACCGTCTCTTTTAAGTTATCCTGCTAGTATATTGAGATACTAATTTTATAAATTACTCAACGGACATATTTAATTTTCTCGTTTTAAAAATATACGTTTCACAAAATGTCAATTATTCATATTATTCTTAAAATGCAAATGAAAACAAATAACGGTCCTTAATATTAGGTGATTCCGCATTAAAGTTGTATTTAAAGTGAACTTAAAAGGGTAGAGCTTTATGTAATTGTAATGTGTAGAAAATAGAGACACGACGTTTCTGTGATAATCAAATATTGCTTTAAATTTGAACATTAGAACCACATACTGGCCATTGTACTTACATTTTTGAATAGATATTGCCTTTGATTTGCTTTTCTAGCGCCGCAGTTTAGATCTATCGACTTCTTAATTCGTTTATTATTTATAAACTTACTTTAAATCGGCTTAAACACCGAAATAAGGTCCCTAATTAAATAAATCGTAAGTAGAAAGACGTTAAGTAAGTTAAACACCCAGCGCTATTTTTAATACTTACATGTATTATAAAGTCTTCATTGTTTTGTTGAGGCGTTGCAGTACACAAATATGTGATCAGCCCTAGATTCCCAGAGTCATAAAAAAAAAACGAAACTATGGTTGCGTGCTTCTAACTGAAGACCGAATTGAAAACATTGCGTTTTTACTTCGGCGACGTGACTTTTGGCCATTTATAATCTGAAATTGCAACATAAAAGTTGAATTTATATCGAATGCAATCTTCATAAAACATTGAAAACAATAAGATTTTCTTGTCTCATGTCCAATTGAAACGTTTATACTATTTAATTACAAATAAAATTTCTAGTTGTAACCGTTAATAAATCAGCTTATGGAAGGTCACCGATCAAATATGCAGTATGCCAAAATTATCTTGAGACCTTTACTTATTTTGGATAGGCAACCAGCCATGCTCCCATAATTCCATATGGCTTCCTTATAAACTACAATGTGTTGCCTAATCACACTCGTCAAAATGTTGTGCGTTGCAAGGGTGCACTTTAAAATATTTCATTGCTAACTTTTATTAATAATTAAGGAATGTTTTATACTCCCGTCCTTCGATTTATTTATTAAGTATGGCTAGCTCAATAACTAAAGACAAAGGGCGGGAAATAATTATTATTTATTACTAATCAAATGGTAGACATGGACCAGCGTGAGATGGCGGCGTCAGGCGACGTGGGATGTGGTATGGCCTCAACAGTAAGGGGGGCGTTGGTGGCGACTGGGAACAGGCAGCGTCCGGCGACGTAGGCGGCGGCGAGTGGTTCCAGCGTTGAGGTGGCTGGGAACGGACAGCGTCTGACGTCGTAGGCGGCGATGAGCGGTTCCAGCGTTGAGGTGGACGGGAACCGGCCGCGTCTGGCGTCGTAGATGGCGGCTGGCGGTTCCGACAGGGTGTGGCGGCGCTGATGACAAGCAAACGTGCAAGAATGTCGATCCTGATCAAACATGCAGAGATGTAAATCTTAAACCAACAGACCGAGACGTTGATCTTGATCGAGCGTACTAAGACGTTGCTTTCGATCAAACGTGCAGGGGATGTCGATCCTGACCAAACATGCAGAGATGTCGATCTTGAACCAGCACACTGAGACGTCGAAGTTGAATTTTTCGAACGTATTTATAGCCCGAAAATCCGATGCTGCTCTCCCATTGGCTGGCAAGTGGTGGTAGAAGTGGAAAGTAGGACAAATCCTTGCGTTTTCTTTCTTCGGAAGTAACTGTCCCAAATATAATTACTGAGTAATTATCATCGTCCTGCTGGCATCAATACGCATCGTTTGATACCCCACACGACCAGTTTGGGTCGAGCGAGAAAGGGTTTATCACGATTTGACGCCTCCCGTGAATAAAATCCGCGAGCTGCTCCGCGGTGGTGTGTGATAGTAGGTAGATGTGTATAAAGTTACAGAAGCAGATGGCTTGAAGAGGAGTTTGATATTAAGATGTAGTCAACGAAATAAAAAAAGAAGGAAGGACCATAACACCAACAGTATGTAATTTAGATGGTGTATCAATATGGCAGATTTTAGAAGCTCATTGGCTGAGAACACTAAATACGTCAACTGTCACAGACAGAAACGTAAACAAACAGTTAGGCTACCAATAAAAACCCGTGCCGGTTGGTGTTTCAATATGGCGTGTGTGACGTATTTCCGTTGCACTTGTAGTTATGCACCATAATACCTTAGTTTCCTTCCTTCTTTTTTTATTTCGTTGGATGTAGTATATTTCTTTTACCTAGATTTAAATAACGATAAGTGCTCTGCAATCTTAATAATAGAGAACTTACTGACTTTAATTTAAATATTGCATACATTTTAGGAATGTTTGTAAACAACAAAATGTAAAGTCTGTCAAAATACTACAAAATCACATTTAAAAGGCAGCTCTTTAGTAAATGGAGCTGCACAGTTTAATTTTAGCTTTAATTTTGCAACTTTCAGTCCCATCGTACAGCAGCGATGTCTACCGAACAAATATATTTTCGAGCGTAGCACGGAATAAGACAGTTGTTTCGTTAACGCTGCATAGGCGCCTCATATTAAATATTATTCACTTTGTTAACTGATTTACCAATTTGTATAGGTAAAGTTACATTACAACTGCTGAGAAGCTATAAATTTATTATTTCATTTTATTAATAGATGTAATAATAGATACTGTTTCAATTATATTTTTTTGTGGTTCTACAGCTCCTTAGCTCTTAAAGACCGTCCAGCTGCCCCTGACTTAACCAATACCACAATGCACCCAAGTTTTGATTAAATTCAGGAAGTCTGTCTACAAATCAACAAACAAATACTGAATACCAACAATGAATAAATGTTACCCAACAATCGGCTCAATAATTAACAAACGAATGCACATATTCTAGTATTACAAAAAATTCATTTAAACACCCAACCAAAGCTCAAGGAATAATATTAAGTGTCGACCTAGAAATTAAACTGAAAGATTACGGCGTATCAATTGGAAATCTGTCCGCCCTAAAAATATCGTTGCTACTTCTAGGTTATCCAATCAGAGAATTGGTATTTACCTTTGCAAGAAAATAACTATGGACTAATATCTTGATAGTCACCATTTGATAAAAACGCCAAAATAGGCCGACTAATTTTCAAATATTTCACCATGTCTGACAAACTCTATTGTGGTAGTTAATTCAAAAGCAGTTGGACTAAAACTATCGTCTCCCATTTACTTGATAAAGGCAGGAATTACAGAATCAGAATATCCCCATATCGTTAGAGATATCTAAATATAGATATATCGAAGATATGTTTTTGTTATTGCAGAAGGAAAAATGTTTTCCTTCATCTCTTGTCATGAGTTACAAATATGAAACATACAGCATCTTTATACAAGAAGATGAAATCAAATGCTTCAAATCTAAAGAATCTGGTCATACGTCCTCTAAATATCTATCTGATTATGTCGCCAATGCTAAAGATGTGGTTAACTTCTCATACTCTAATAAAGATAACATAGACCGTACAATAGAAGGGGAAAAGGATGTTATTATTTCATGTAATAAGCGCCCTCGCTCAACTACAGGATCTAGAACTATGCCTTTAACCTTTAAATGTTATAAAATCTCCAAAACCATTCCAGACAGATCAGATTCCTTTCTTAGAAAAAGTAGAAACTAATATGCAATCCCTAAAAACTCAAGTATATGCAGTTAAACCAATTACAGAAACTACTAACAAACAACAACACCTGATAACGAACAAAATAAATATCCCACGTCATACGAATTATCAGCAGGAAAAGAAGCACTAAAAAGACAACTTGAGCCTTAGAAGAAATGCTGATTTGATTAACCAGTTAGTATTCTCCCTGTTAAACTCACGATTGAATGCCTTACTGAATTATTCATGTCTGTTAAATATTCTAGTAACCGCTTAGAAATAGCCAAAAGACACTCAGAGGAACCTAATGCAATAATTAATAACTTAATAGATTTGCATCCGTTACTAGTAGATAAAAAACTAAAACACAAGTTCACTCGTTAATGAAAGCTACAATATAATGAATCCAAGTATACTAGCGACCGGTCGGAACTTTCTGAATAGTAATAATATCAACAGCTTAACTATTAATACAATGAAAGCCTTCAAGTTAATCCAATCCAATTGAACTAACTATAACGAATTTTGTACTCATCTTGAAAGTATTCAAACTCTTCTTTTGAATAATCAACCTGATGTTTTCCAGAAACACTTTCAACGGCAGTCATAAACCGTTACTTAAGGGATTATGTTCTACTTAAAAAACGCAAAAATTGACAAACAGAATATTCCAGTGACGGAGTTAATATTTTCTGCACGTTAAAAATTTTAACATCACTTCCAATTTAGAAGTAGTTGCAGTTAAAGGTTACTCTTCGCAGGTTCTTACCATATGCGACATGTATGTTCCTGCAAACCATATGCTTATCTCCCTTGCAATAGAGAATGTATTAAACCAATCAGCTCCTTTTATTACAGTTGGAGTTGCTCATAATAGCCTCTGAGGCTATTAACAAAGTTTTCGGCAAAAATGATATTACTTAACACAGGTGACCCCACACACTTTAATATTAAAACAAATGATTTTCGGTTATTGACTTAAGCGTTCAAGTCCTAGAATAGCCGCAAACTTAACATGGATCTGTAATAAAAGCAACCACTTTCCTGTCATGACTGTTTTCAACCTTAACACAAAGGATAACATTTTTTCCTTAGAAAAGTATAAAATAGAAAATGCTAACTGGTATACTTTTAAAGATGAGTTAATAAGGAACCATCCATCCCAATATCCTTGAATAAAAAAGTTTCCAGGAAAAGTACATCCACTTTTTATTAGTTTTCCTTATACAACCCAACATACAACATCTGCATGTAGATACACAGGCGTTGCACTTCTTCTCTATTGATATTCTTTGCTATTACTGTAAACTCTAATATAAGTATACTATTTCGAAATTAGATTTTAACGTAAAGATTTTACACCACATTTCCGATTGGAGGCTAATATATTTTCAGAATATTTTTAATTTCGAAAACAATTAATTTAACATTCATGTAAAAACCTTCCTAGTAAATTCGGTAAATTCGATTTGAAACCCTCTGAGCATCGAATTTAGACATCTAAAGGTTTCTGCATGATAGTATGTAAATAATGATTAGAGGGTAACCCTTTAATACAAATACTTAGTAATGTGTTTCTGAAATCATTCTGTATTACATTCAGACCTCGTCTTAGTCGGTTGCCGGTCCTCCTTTGAATCGAAACATAGTATGTTGTTAAGCATTTCTGCTTGAGTTTAAATTTGAAAAATCGTATTTGACCTCTAACTATTACAAAATATAAAAGTTTAGGGAGGATTACTATATAAATAGAACTTACAGAATTTTGTTGTGTAATTAAGAGTAAGATTGAATCTGAATTTGTTTTTTCTTTCCGGTATTAATTGTATCTAGGCTTTCGATTGACAAGGATCTAAACGCATATAAACTGTTACGATCAATGACACTACCCGACTAAAATTTTGTGGAACTTAAAACGACTTGCGCTCCTGTAGGATATATTTATCGTGCCGAACGTGATATTAGCACGGAATCTAGCGTTTTTCTTCGTATTTGAGAGAGTCCATACTTTCGGAAGTTTTAAGTATCAGTAATCTTAGGTGACCTTGATCGGAATCGAACCCGAGACAACCTTGTATTCCCCTTCGCCACTTCACCACCAAGGCCGGCAAAACATTAAAACGTAACACCGACTTGAAATTGCTTAGGGTTTATTACAATAATTGTGACGAATTTAAAAATCATCATAAATGACAGTCAGTGTAAACTATACATTACGTCTCATCCATAATTTTTTCTTTTCATAGACACCCCCATTGAAAGCTACTTTTTTAAAACTATTGCAGGCATATATGACATGTAACAACTCTGTTCTCTCACTTTTCACTACTTCAGTTTTCGCGTTTCGTCAGAGACTATTGATATTAGCTTTCCAAATAATCATTCTATGGGCACTAGAAGAGCAAGACAAAAATAATTACATTTAGTAATAGGTACAAAATAGACGTAGCGGCAATACAGGGAGTGAGATGGGCAGGAAAGGGGGGAATAATAAAGAAAAGTAGGTACAGCATGCTCTATTGTGGGGAGGAGAAACAGGGACAAAGGGAAGTAGGATTCATAGTGGAGAACAACACCAGGAACAGAATAATACAATTTATACCAGTGAATGGTAGGATAACAGTACTAAGGTTAGAAACAGAAACAATAAAGAAAATCATTTTGACATATGACATTTTCTGAAAATGTCATATGTAGGGATATACCCACTCACGGAAACGAGCGAGGAAAGAGAAAAAGAACAAACAAAAAGTGATGGAGGGGTTACCAAGACAAGATAATATAATTGAATTCGGTGATTTTAACGTACAAGCAGAGAGGGAGGGATTCTTAAAGGATGTAAGAGGAAAATACACAGTACATGACTCCACAAATGACAATGGATACAAAATGTGCGAACTAGCAGCAACAACGAACCTAATGATAATTACAACAATATTCCAACATCCAAGGATCCACAAAGTTACATGGAGACACCCGAACGGAACCTCCGAAACTCAAATTGATCATATCTTAATGACAAAAAAGAACTTGAAGGAAGTAAGGACATACCGAGGTGTAAATGGATATACCACTATTTAGACCACTATTTAGTAGTAATGACGATGAAAGATAGAAGAGAGACAAGGACAAAAAGCTAAATAGAAAACGAGAATAAAGTGGGAAGTAGAAGCATTGAAAAACGAAGAAACACAAAAAAAGTAAGAAGAAGCCATAGAAGAAACTAATTATGACTCGCAAGAAGAGGAGGAAGTGGAGTATAAATGAAACAGACTCAAAAAATACATTCCGCAGCAGAGAAAATGATAGCATAGAAAAAAGGGATAAAAAAAACTAAAGAATGGTATGATCAAGAATGTCGACACATAACTGCAGAAAAAAGTAAGGTCTGGAAAACATGCCTGAGGAACAAAGAAGGAGAAGACAGAGAACAGTATAAGAATATTAGAAAAAGGACGAAAAAGATATTTAAAAGAAGGAAACACATATGGATGAACGCGAGACTAGAGGAGATAGAGAAGGAAAACAAAAATAATAACATGAGAAACTTCTATAACAAAATTGAAAGAAGCCAGACAAACAAAGAATCAAATTAAGAACATTAAAAAAAAGATGGCACATCAATATATGAAGAACAAGAAACTAAAAAATTATGGGAAGACCACTTACGACATCAACAAAAAACAAGGGACGGGGAGGAAGGAGAGCTTAAAAAATTTGAAAGGAAAATATTAAGAAACATCTTAGGGTCAGCAAAGATGGATAACAATTTTCTCAGAAGGTAAATGAATTTTGAGTTACTAGAGGAATTAAAAGGAGAAGACATAGTCAGGCACATTAAAGCACAGAGACTGAAATGGTTTGGCCATATTATAAGATTCTATCATACAAGGACTATTAGGAAAATAACAGAGTGGAAGCCCGACCAGAAAGGATATAAAGGAAGAGGAGCTGGTGGGAAGGAGTACTCGGAGACCTAAGACTTAAATATATGAAAACTATTAATTTTACACGATCAACTCTAATCAGATTTGTACATTTTTTTGCGGAAACACTGAACCGCTGATAATCAAAATACAAAAATGCAAATCAAAGCACAATCCAAAAATCCATCGGTAACTAAGAATCGCACTGTACTAACGGCCGTCACTGAATGATGCGTCTTCCCCCAGAAACTTGGAAATGGAATAGTCAAACCGAAATTCGCGCTATGCGCCGATCACGTGATATGTTGTTCTTATTTAATTTTAAGTCTAGCATGGTTAGCTAGGAAAACCTATCCTTTTCTACGCAACACAATTGTATGAAGTAATTCAAGAGAACAAAAGGCAGTTTGTGGTTTATAAATTTGATGGATCATTAAAGGAACACGGACGCATGGCACTTAGACTTTCACTCAGATTTAAATACAAGTGAATTAATATGGGCTACAGTAAAAAGCAATGTAGCGACGGATAATGTTATGTATATACTAGAGGTTTCAAGAAGATTGGAAGAATCAGTGTCAGCTAATCGTAATTAACGAAGCATCGCAAATTCGGTTTAGGCGCATTCTCGCGGTCACCTTTCTATCTGCCCATTACTGTACTTAAACCCTATAAATTAGCTTTGGTGCTTAAATTGCTCATGAAAATACCTAGCCAACTAATACCATTCAGCAAAAAATAAGCATTATGAAGCAACCAAGGGAATTTCTAGAAAAGTAAAGAACTATCCAAATTACTAGAAAAGCCGTTTGGAGAGAATAGATGGAAACAGACTATTTAGAGATAAGTATTCAAAGTTTGAAAAAGAAGAGGCAGCAAAAAAGGGAAGAAGTAAAAGAAGGAGGGAGAAAGGGCGAAGAAGTCAATAAATATGGCCGAAGATTATTAGTTTCCAAATTTGTTAAAATTAAATTTGAATTAAAGGTTTTCCATACTTTCGGTATAGTTATTTAAAGAAAATGCTCATCTACTGTTATTTCTTTATTTAGAATTTTCTTAATTAAACTTAAGACTGTGATTTAGGTCAATGGTTATCTACCTTAACCAATCTTAACAAAAAGGATTTTTTTAAATTCAGCTATCATTAGGATTCTAACCTGTATTCTCATGCTTAGAAAACAGGAGGCTAAATCCACGTATTTTTTATTCCATCGGTTAACTTGGGTATACAAAAAACGTTATTTTCCTCAACGGTTTCAAACTTCAATTTCAAAAATTTCGAAATCACCTCCAAACGAAAAATACCCTCTGTGGTTAGCCACAGACAGTAATAAATCCACCAGAAATGTATAGCAGAATTTATCGAACTTGGTTAAATAGTAAGAATAAGTATAATTAACACACAAAGAAGATCAAAATTAGAAATATTTATTATTTTATGACCTTACGCCAAAATAACAATTGATTTATACTTTTTATATTCACTGTTATTGTTGAGAAACCCTAACAATCCTAAAACATTAAACTCAAACAACCAAATATGTATCTGATATTTTGGAATTAGTTTTCTGGTGTCCAACACTTCTAACTGTTCCAGTGTAACAAACCATTTTGGATTTAACACTACAAAACATTTTTAATAATTTTTAAAAGTGGGGGGGGGGGTTCAAACCAGAGTTGGATGTTTGCAGTCGCTAAAAGTGGCTTAATATGATTAAGAACGGAAATGCAGTGTGAAGTTGGAAAGGCAAGAGGTTGTCGAAGGCTTGATGCTTATCAGATCAACCTGTATATTTAGCGTCCGAAACAATCAGTGTATGAAAGCAACTTTAGGAGACCTTAACCCACCATGTTGCTGATAATACTTTCTCGCGTGGCTTTAATGCCGTACCTTTACCTTCTTTAAAGTATTGTTTAGAAAATCAAAAATTTATTTTCATATAAAGTATTTAAATAAAAACAGGAAAAAGTTGCTTTTATACTACCTAAAATTCATTTTGCGACAAATAAATGCTCTCATCGTTGTTGCATTTCGTTTCTAGAACTCCAAAAATATTCAATATATCAAGCGTCACACTGGTATTATTTCTACTGTCGAATTATTAGGTTAATGTCAATCAAACGCAATGTCGTTGTATAATCACACACGATTGCAAAAGCTTCGGAAAATTTGTTGAAATTAATCATTGGAAGTTTTTGTAAAATGCTTAGTTTAGATAAAATCTTTTAAATTTAATTTGAGTTGTAAATCGTTTACTATTTCCATAGAATACCAACAAGTTTTCTGAAATTAAAGGTGTTTATATTTATTAATTCATTATTTAACCCATTACGATTTTATAAAGTAGATCCTTAAAATAATGGTTTTATTTTGAACATCACATGTACAGTGCAATGAGGTGTTGAAATAAAATGCGATGAACATTAAGCCAAACATTCTTTGGATTTAATGAGTTATCTACCTTGTTTTCAAGCTGTGATTAATGCCATAATTTACTGCCTTCACGGAAAGGAGAACTACAGTCCGGATATTACTCAATCTGACCCAATTTGGAGAAGCAGATAATCATAAATCTATGAAAACAACTTTATCTCTAAACCGATCCCATTTGGAAAGAAATATTGAAAAAGTTTGATAGGTATTTCTAATCTAAGCCCTAAGTTTCTTCCAAACATTAGTCAGAAAATCCATCTTTCATAAACACTTGTGCCCTTTTTTGAAAAGCTATATACTATCTTACTGGTGGTTTTTTCTTTCTATTAGTTTTTTTACGAAACAACAAGTAAAGTACAAAAAGCTTGCTATAAAAATCAAAGAATATTTACAGCCGCAACAAAACACAAATCGTGATTTGTTTAGGTTCCAAATCGCACCCTGAACGGAAACCAACAAAATCCCTGGTAAGACTGAAAAATATCGCCGCAACTAAGAATCCATGAAAAATCCTGTAAAAGGAACCTCTCGTTTTTTACGATGTCAACCATTATGAATGTAAACTGTGTTTACAAATTCGAAATCGATACTTTGCGAGTGTGGCCTAACTTGTCTTTTTTTTAGTATGTATTTCACGCCCTTTTCGTAGAAAACCAGTATTTCAGTCAGTGTTTAACGGTGCCTTAATCTTTAAGTATATATAATTATTAAATTGAATCCTTCGAAATAGGATTTATAAAATACTTAATTTACTCTGTAAAAGGTGTTTAAAAAAAACCAAACTCACATTTAATCGCACTGCATAACCCTCCTTTGCCCCTCCTATGTTCTAATCCTGTATTCTAATTTTTGTTTTATTTAATCTGCGCTCTGCAATTTTTTTTTCTTTCAACAAGAATATCCCACAGCATACCGAACCAGTTGCTTTGTTATCGTTATCAAAATGGAATACAGTTACCTTGGGAGATGATAGAACTTTAAAGATTAAACTCGATTTGATAGACCAAGTTTATATATTATCTGTACAAAGACTGGGACAGAAGATTATCTCAAATAAAATAAATGCAGATGATGAATGAAGCCATTGGAACTAGGAGAATAAATGTGAATAGCAAAAGAAACGGTTCATGGAAGAAGTAAAAGATCTAGCAGCTAATAGCAGAAAAACGTAAAGCCTACATCAACTACAGAAGTCATGAAACACCGAAGAAATACGAACGTTATAAACTTGTAATGAGGAGAGTGAACGAAAGGATATCCGCAATTAAAAAGGAAGCAATTTACACCAGATTTAGAAAATGATCTATAAAGGGCGAAGGAAGGCGTGGAATACGTTATGATGTCTAAAGAAACCTATAAACGAATTCGTGCAAACCAACAGAATTACAAACGAGGAATTAATAGAATACGTTGGGCAACTATACTAACAAAAAATAACAGTGATTCTAGAAAACACGCAGTCGACAATAATCAGATAGAAAACGATAACTTAGCTGCAAAAATAACCAACAGAGACATCACAACAGCAATAACAAAACACAAAAATAGAAACTCCCCTGGTGTCGACAGAATAACTAATAAAATGCTAAAATATGGTGAAAAAGAACTAGAAGATGCGGAGAACGAGAATTACGTTACCAGTATTTAAGGATCCGAAAAAGAGCCCACTAACTACACCGGAATATCTCTCCTGTGCAGTCTAGCAAAGTTTACAAAAGTCGTCTCTGCAAAGCTGATGAATAGTATAAGTATGGCAGAGGAACAGCGAAGGTTCCATCAAAATAGATCAACGGTGAATGCCATATTTATAGTACGCCTACTTCTAGAAAAGGCTATAGAATACAGTAAATCTTTGTTTTTATGTTTTATGCACTTCACACAAGCATACGACAAAGTTCTGCTTAACGGCATTATAGAACTACTGCCAGAACATAAGATTACAGGCCAATAAGATATATGAAATACTTTCAGAAAATGTCCCAGTCTATGTCGAAATTAGACATGGCGCCAGTTTAAGTCCCTTCCTGTTCAATATAGTAATGAAACAGAGTATAAAGAGTACAAAGAGACGATGTGGTATTAACAGCTGAATCGGACGATGATCTTCAAATAATGCTTGTCAAACTGAAAACAACAGCAGAAAAATTTAACATGAAAATATCGATAAATAAAACATAATGTACGGCAACATGCAAAGAACCTACCCGTTACAAACTAGCCCTAGATAACACTCCCATATAACAGGTTATAAAATTTAAATACCTAGACATCGAAACTTCGAGCGACCGAGCAGGAAGTTCAAAACCAGGCTAAAATGGCGGCGGCGGTATCTGGCCATCTACGCGACATTATACGAAGGAACAAATATATGTCCTTAAAAAGCAAAGTCCACATACATAATACATATTTTTTTATTATTATTATTATTATTATTTTAGCTGGCCCTGCAAATCTTGTTGCAATACACGGCTTAGATAAATTATACAAAGTACCACTAGAAGTTATTTCTATATAAAGAGAGGATTAAGTGAATATTCACACCTCTGGTTAATAGTATTTAGTTCAAATATTGTAAAATTAGTTTGTGTCCAGAAGGTCTTGAGGGAGCTTACGCTTTAGTCTTGTATGCAAGTTCTTTTGGCCTAGCATTAGATATGAAGCCCATTTTGATCTACTGTGGGGAAACACGTGCCGAAATAGCAACAACAAAAAGAATTGCACGAACAACTGAAATGGAGACATTAAGAGCGATAACGGAGCACAGTCTTTGAGAATTACGGAATGATACAATACGAAATAGAAGACGTAGTTAAATGGAACAGAATAAGAAAACAACAATGGAGAGACCATGTTGATAGAATGACAGACTAGCCAGAATAACAAAAGACGAAAAACACAATACGAAGCGCCCAGTAGGACACTCCCTGAAGAGATGGTATGAGAGCTGGGTATCAACATCAATCGAAGCAGACCCTTAGGCAAACGTGGATGCGATAAAACTAAGTACTACACCATGAAGAAGAAAAAGAGGAAGAACTAGAAAATTTGATAGACAAGCTCATGTCCGGAATTTCAAAATAAAGAAGATATGGTCCCGCAAATAAGAGCGGCTCCCAGAGTGCACATTATATACTGCCTTCCAAAAAAAGTGCAACACCTCGAGGCCGTTGGCCGATTTTCATAAATTTTTCACAGAACAAGTATTTCGACGAAACGAACAAATGATTAAAATTTCAGATATCTAGGAGCCGTTGTTTTTTTGTTTTTTACCTTGGTAACAATAAAACGAAAGAAATTGTTTTGTGTTTTTTCTGGTTGTTATCTGTACATTTTTGAAAATAAGTACGATACAGTGAACTACAAGAGTGTTAAAATGCCTAGAGTTCGTCAACCTCGACAGTACCATCATTTGACTGAGTTCCAGAAGGGCCAGATTATTGGCCTAAAAAATCAAGGAAGTTCTTTTTGCGGAATTGCGAGACAAATCGGTTGTAATGCTGTGACTGTTATGCGATGGTGGCGAAGATAGAACGAGGAGCCCAATTATCGTCGACGAAATGGGTCTGGTCGTCCTAGAGCCTCCACTGTACGTGAAGATCAACGTCTTCGAGTAGTGGCTGTCAGAGACCAATTTACCTCAACACGAGCAGTGGGAAACGAGTGGGTTGCAGTAATAGGACGTCCGATCTCAACAAGCACCGTCTATAGAAGAATTAGTTCTTTTGGGCTACGTTCGCCCCGTCCTCTGTTAACCTTTGCCCTCACTCCTAATCACCGGGCCCGAAAACTGGAATGATGCAATGAACGGAGCAACTGGGCTCAAGATTGGCATCGGGTGGTCTTTAGCGACGAGTCCAGCTTTTGTCTTTGGACTCATGACAGCCGTGGGAGGGTGAGGCGTTTTCGTTGGGAGCGGCAAAATCCCAACTTTTTCACCGAGAGACACACTGCCCGTACACCTGGGGTAATGGTTTGGGGAGCGATATGCCATGGAAGCAGGTCACCATTGGTATTCATTGAAGGCACTTTGACAGCTGCATCTTACATCGCGAGTGTGCTGGAGACCGTTTCTCTTCCATACCTTCAAGGTCTCAACAACCCTATTTTCCAGCAGGACAATGCACGTCCTCATACGGCAATGGCTTCAATGCAGTTCCTGGAAGATGCCAACGTTGACGTACTTCAATGGTCTGCTTGCTCTCCTGAGTTGTCCCCCATCGAACTTGTGTGGGATATGATGGGGAGAAAGGTGGGGCATTTGCGCTATCCCCCTAACAACTTGGAAGATCTCCGCATGGCCTCGAAAGAGGCATGCGATGGCTTGTCACAAGCGACCATCGACCACTTGCTTGGAAGCATGCCTCGTAGGGTTAATGAATGCCGGGAAAATCGTGGGGGACCTACGCATTATTGATTTTTTCTTAAACTTTTAGTGTTACGGTTTTCAAAATCTAATCATTTGTTTGTATCGTTGAAACACATATTCTGTGAAAATTTGAATAAAATTGGTCAACTGCCTCAAGGTGTTGCACTTTTTTTGGAAGGCAGTATATATTTTAACAGGAAGCTTGGATATGAATATGCTTTTAAATTTTTTGAAAAATCGCCCTTTTGAAATTTTAGAAAATGTATCACTAGAAAGCTGCATGATAGGACTTCAACCCATTTTACAAGAACCGCTAGAAGGTGGTTGCATGGTTAATGGAGGTGCAGACATGACCAAGCGGTAGCCAGCTTGTTCAATAGCCTTAAATCTCCTACATTTCATTTTGTGAAGCTACTTGAAATCAAAATTTTATGATATCATAAGATTCATTAGCAATACCCTAGCAGGGTTTCAGAAAATAGTTGAGTATAAATAAGTACAGAGTTCATATGCACAGTGTTGATATTTTGAATAAAATGATGTCGTGTTTGAAAATGCTTTACACCTGTGTGTTCAGATAAACCAAAGTAATTTTAAAAACTTATTATCATTTAGTTTCTTTTTGGTTTGCTAATAAATTCAGCTAGTAACGTAGGTATGCATTTTCGTTTTATAATTAAATATGGTAAAACAGCATCCTAAAATTTTACTGAAAATCGTACGACACTGATTAATCACCAATTGAAACGTTAATATTGGGCATGGTTACCACAGCCATGCCCATATTTCTCGGAAATTTTTTATACCTAGCTAGACCAACCTAGGCGAAATTAATAAGTGGTTATTTTTATGTCAAATGTGACAGCTGACGGACAAGTTGCTATGGTTACGTTTCTAAAATTTAAATATGTACTGAATTATTATTGCTTTTAATGGCGATGCCGTTGCGATTTTCTTACCGAATCTACACTCGAGCATTAATTCATGTCCGGGAAATTTTTAGTAGTGCATTTCAACAACGTAATCGGCCCTCGCGTGTGTCTGATCTTAATTTTAAAAATAACATAATTTAAAAGCGTACTCACTTATGTGTTGCCTAGTATGAAACGTTCAAGTTCGACAATTTAAAATAGACGCCCTGTATATTCTCAAAAAAATAATGATATTAATAATAATCGTGTTTGTTGAAAATTTGTTTTATTTCTTTGTTACAGATATTGCCAGAGGATACCTATGTTTTGTGGTATCGATCCTAGGCATAGGTCTCGTAACTGCCGTAATAGGAGATGTAGCTTCCCATTTTGGTGCAACTTTAGGAATAGAAGACTCAGTAACAGCCATTGTGTTCGTAGCGTTAGGCACTAGCATACCAGGTACGTGATTTATGAGAAACTTTAGCCACTTTCATCCCACTTCCCTTTCCTACAACCTTTATTAAAGCGAAATAAAGCTGTAAATCACATCGTAAGTAGCCTGTCAACCTCCAAGAAGACAGATAGCAACTAGACCGCAACACGTTTATCTTTGTTATTATTAATATTTGTTTCCTCTTCCAATAAAATTACGTATCGCGTAAACTTTTATTCTTGAAGCTTTGTGATTGATTTTACCATATAAAGAACTATGAATATGTTTATACATATAATGTCTAAAAACTTTAATGTGCACCGGTAATTCGTTATTTGAACAGTAGTTGGCCATGATATAAGTTTATTATGTTGACAATTGAAATTAGACAATCAGTAACTATGAACTGTATCATGTATTTTTCTCTGACAAAAGGAAAAATTGTATGACAAGAATGGCTCAAGTTATTGAAAATTTCAGGCTTTTACTGATAAGCCCAAGTTACTATGCCCCAAAAAATCAAGAATGCGTTATAATGCGGTTGCTTAACATTTCGCCACTTCGACCTAAATACTCTTTTGTGAATTATTCTATAGTTATCTGGGCCCAAAATATTCAGACCTTTAATGTAACCTATAATTTGTTTGGGGGTATGCTGCCTTATTTACTCAGGAGTTCAAATCTCTTTTCCTAGGAATTTTCAGCTGTTGTGCATTACTGCCACATTCATAAAAAATGTGCTCTGTAGTTTCGTTAGCAGAGTCACAAAATTTGCAAATTTTAGTATGACTACTACTCATAGTTTTGAGATAAGATGTCAGAAGCTCAGAAGGCAATGCCTCGTCCGAAGACGGGTTGTTAATCTGAAATTCGTGTTTTCTATTTAAAGAAGCATATTAGATAATTTTTTTGCCGTATACGGTTTTCTTTCTACTTTTGTACCACTTCCGATATAGTCTTTGGTTATACCACAACGCATCCGCTCTGGCACCCATATTAAAGTTAATTCATTGGTTTTGACCAATCTACAATTCAAGTGTATTTCAACTCAAATCTTACAGCTTTCAAAGCAACTTGGTTGGGGCGTATCCCAAGGAAAATCATACTTCCAGACTTGCACCACCTCTCCATACATTTGGGAAAATTGTTATACCAATTACTTTCTACGTATTCCAATAGAAGTAATATGTTTGCTCTTCTCTTTTCATGATTTCAATAACATGTTGAATAGGGTAGTAGAAGTAATGCTCAGCTGGGATTATATCTGTAGATTTAGACACGATCTTTTGTAAAATTAAAATCACAATCCCTAAATCTCCAAATATGTATTTTGGTTGAAATTACATTACCTATTGCGGCATAAAGCAAGTCAATTAATAAATGACCAAGTACCGACAATCGTCCTAATCCTAATCAGCCTAAGCCTCATTCACAGTGGTGATGTCTGCTGATATTTGTATATAAATAAATGCCAATACACCACAAGATTTCATGAATATGTCAGGTGGAGGTAGTGTCATCCTTGGTGGTGCCCATGAGAAAATTTAGCCTGAGCTCTCCCCTGACATACAGGTAAAAGAATATGAGGTTGTAGAGCACAGGCGCATAGCTCTCGTGCTTTTGAGCGTATGCAACACGTTAATAGTTTTATTTTATTCCATTTTTAACCACCAAATAGCAATAGGAAATAAAGATATACATAATTTTCATACGACCAGTAGAATACTTTTGGCTTTAAACCCCAAGTTTTTCCAAACAATTTGTAACACGCCCATAATACCTCAGTTAGTTTAGTAGGGGTCCCTACTGTTTGGGAGTTCCAGATGCGCCTTTGATTAAGGACAATTCCCAAATATTTAACCTCCCTCTAATATTCAAATTGCGTTCCATTCACATGCACAACTCTAAGATTTTTCTGTTCGTGGATGAAATTATAGCTGTTTTCTTTTGATACACTCATAATTGTTCCTTCAAGCATATTTGCTTGTAATGTTGCACACTACTTGTGTGAGGTCAGTCATTGCTACCCCATGCTTGACTTGTTTGTCATCTGTGTTTTTTAACTTAATCAGAAGCTCATCCAAGACCAGCGACAACAAAAGTTAATACAACAATTGCCGATACGGTCAACCATTTGACTCTCTGTGCTTATAACTCGTCACTCTTGGGCATCTTTTTTACCCATGCCATTGTTGTCTCAATGCCTCTTTTTGTGGCGATTTTCCTTATTGATTTACAGAAAGTATCATCAAATGCATATATGTAAAAGCTTTTCCACGACGACTTTTTGTAATACAGTGTTCTTGTTAGACTCTCACATTAGTCTAAATATACGAGATGCGTTTACTTAATTCTAGCAGCGATTTGTTTCCATACACATGGTGCTGAGAATGTTAAAAATAACTATAAGATAATATCACTATACGTATGTGTCACATCAAGTGTCAAACAAATACTGCGATGTGTTAATTAATATTTGCTTGACAAAGTTTATGGCAATTTATTGGAATGGACGATGTTGTAAATTAGGAACGTATATTTGTCTCATCTGCGGTGGAAACTGCCTCCATACCTCCATATTCTGAGTTAGCTAATGTGATTTTCATTTACTTACGGGTGTTATTTTAAAAATGCTTACAGAACCAAAATCAAAACCTCTGACACTGGACAGAAACCAATGATGACAAACGAGGCGAGATTACAGAAAAAAACGCATTTGGATATCAAAAGTATTACGTGTTGGATGCTCGAACATAACAACATGGTCTAATAAGGATCAACAAATTTTAATAGAAATTAATAGACATAACATAGACGCATGCTGTCTAACTGAGACCAAAAAGAGAGGCAAAGGAACGATTAAATACCAAAACTATGCGTCAATATACAGCGGTAAAGAGAAGGCAGAGAGAGCACAACCTGGAGTAGGCTTACTACTTCATGAAAATTTTGAATCTTATATTGATAACATTAACTACGTAAAATATAAATGATAGGCTGTTACTCGCTACTTTAATATTTGGGCAGAATAAAACACATATTGTAAGCGTATATGCTCCAGATACCAATAAACACAAAAACTGCAAGAGTTGCAACATCAAATACCTAAATACGACAAAATTTTCTTAATGGGTAATTTTAACTCGAGAATAGACAACATTGTTATAAGAGGAATATCAACAAAGGTTCAATTAAGACATTATAACGCTTTACGTATTAACAACACCTTTTTCACACAAACGTGGGAACCGATCATGACCTTGTATTATGTAAATATCGCAACAACATTAAGTTCGACAAAAAGGACCGCCTAAAGCCGGGTTCTCATTAGTCGATTTCATTGATCAATGAGACTGAATCTATCCCATTGAAGATACAATTGAATACGAAAATTGTTCACACGATTCAAGGGCATTGAACATTCTGTCAGAAACGATCAATTTTAAAAATTGCTGCAAAGAAGAAAATTGTGCGTGCTGGAGTCCGCATTGTGTGTAAATATTTAGTAAACCAAATCAAAAAGCGAAAAACGAGAAAACCATTTGAAATGTGTTATGTTGTTAAAATGACGCAGAACTCTACGCAATTTTATCCAGAGTGTAGGTGCCAACAATAAGCTGACGATGCAACTTTATTTGTTTCAATATAATTGAACTTTTGTTCTCACATCTCAAACACCGTTCAATTTCATTGAATCAATCCCGTTGATCAACCAAAGTAGACCTGCCTTTCACTTCCATTGAAACGAAAAATCATTGATCAATATCGTGGAAATGATGTTCTCATTATTCAATTTCTTTACAATGACATAGATTCAGTCTCATTGATCAATGAAATCGACTAATGAGAACCCGGCTTAAGTATATTGCGAAAAAACTAAACATTGAATCGATAACAATTGAAAGCACAAAACATTTATCAACAGGGATTGAAAAGCAAAATATCTTTTAATCCAATCACAAATGAAGGCATATATCGTGGGAAAAACTACGCAATAACATAATAGATAGTGCAAAGGGAGCACTAGGTGTAATAAAAATCAACATCAATTCAAAATAGAAAACTTGGTCTTGGTTTACAGAAGAGGTAAAACATCTGGCTGCAGAAAAAAGAAATGCTTACATAACCTATAGAAGCGATAAAGTACCAGGCAGTTACAGCAGATATAAGACGTGCGAAACAGAGTTAACAGCAGAAATAAAGAAACAGTTTTTGATAACATTCTCCAAAGATATGGAGCATGATCTTTATGGCGGACAGAAAAAGGTGTGGAATATGCTAAGAAGTAGAAGAAAACCGGTCGACAAATATACCCGGACAACGACCATCTCGGCTCAAGATTGGATTACACATTTTAATAATTTATATGGAAATGACGAGACTGAAGGCGTATGTAATGATAGAATTTATAATGACGAAAACGATGACAATCAGCAAGATGCCTACCTCGGCAATAAATAACATTAAATCCCCCGGCATAGACCAAATAACTAATAAAATAATCGAATGCAGGTGATGAACTTTACAACGAAATAACAACTCTGTTTAAGAAGATATTTGGTACTGTAAATATACCAGAACAATGGCATACTAGCATCACCATACCAACATTGGAAGCTCTAAAGAACAATCCACATAATTACATCCTTATTAAGCAGCATATAATAAGCTTTTAATGAAGATGCTGTCAGACAAGACAAAATGAGGTCGGAATAAGTGAAGAGTAGCTCAGTTGGTTCAGCGTGCGTCTGACCACTGAGAAGGCCCGGGTTCGACTCCCACGATCACACATACACCGAAAACACACGACCGCTTCCCTCGAAAGGCAATGGCAAACCACCAAGGTATATTCTGCGTAGTAAGTCCTCTCTGGAGTAGAACTGCAAACACTTCCGTGGTTCGGAGCCCACGTAAAGCTGTAGGTCCCCTATGTCTGTAGGCTACTGACACGCACACCACAGGCATGCGGAGAGAGGATCGGCAATGCCCTGTAAAGGACATGCTACTCCAAGAAGAAGCAATTTTTATTCTGTGACAAATTATCGAGACGGCTATTGAATTTGACAAGCCTGCGTATCTACGTTTTATAGATTTGACAAAAGCCTTTGACAGGATAAAATTGCGTGATGTACTTCATACACTAAAAATAAGAAAGTAAGCCCTAAAATAATAAAAATAATAAAACAACTAAATAAAAACACCAAAACGAAGATAAAAATAAACAATGAATTGGCAGATAAAATTCCAGCTTCATTAGGTATCGGACAGGGAGATAGTCTTAGCCCTATGCTATTTGATGTAATCATGGACAATGTAATTGAAAGTGTCAGCACCGTAAATCGCGGATACAGACTAGGAAACAGCTTTATAAAGATCATGTGTTACGCTGACAACGCTGTTATAATATCTGAGAAAGAGGAGGATTTGCAACGCCTATTATTCAAATTTAAAATAACTGCTGAACAATTTAACATGATCATATCCACTGACAAAAAGCAAAATCGATCTTGGTGTAAATTTATCCAATAATCCATTAATCAAGAACTACGGGCACAAGCAAGAAAAACATTAGTTGTATCTAGGTGTTACTTACGCGATATCATCTGACGGACCAAGTATTTGGATATAGAGAGCAAAGTACGTATCTACAAGATGTGTAGGGTCCATCTTGTCATACGCCACAGACACCAGAGCGGAAACGTGTAATACAAAACAGATAATAAGAACAACAGAGATGAAGGTTTTAAGATCTACAGCGAGAAAAACACTCAGCAATAGAATCAGTAACGAAAATATACGACAGTCTTGTGGTGTACAAGATGTAGTGCGGTGGGTAAGTTCACGACGTCGACAATGGAAAGACCATGTAAACAGGATGACTGAAAGAAATTAGCCAGCATCGCAATGAGGAAGGCCCCGAACACAAGCAGCCCTCGAGGGCGACCACCGAAAAGATGGAAGGAGAGCTAGACGTCAGGCTCTCAAGAAAATCCAAACTAAGGAGAGGCATTTGGACAAAAACAAGACATAGTCCTAAAACCAGAGGATGGAGAAGAAGATTTTCATTTGTTTAATGAACTGAAGAAATAGCCTCATTTTCATTCGCTTCATGATGTCAAACTTGTGCTAAACAGATGAATAAAAGACTCAAAAAAAAAACGCTTGAATAGGGTCTCAAGACACTTATTTCGTGTTAGCAAAATGCATAAATATTAGTGGAGATTATGTAAAAAAAATAGTGTAGTTTCTAACTGTACGTACCCCAGGTGTGTTACCCTTTACAGTTTCTCACTGTGATCGTCTAGTTTTCATTAAGATTTTCTTTACGCTCAACCCTTATTGGTTACGATAAGTATATTAAAATAGCTAACCCTTACGTTGTGCGTTAAATTTGGATTTCGCTGGGAGACCCTTCAACTGGAATTACCTTATTGTAACCCTTTGACCAATACATGCAGCCGGAAAAGCAATGCTTTACAGCTGTTTACGTATGATGATTAATTTCTACAAGTTAGTGCAGAGAAACAAAGTGTAATACAACTAACTGTATATTTTACAGTAATTAGATACACGTATCAGCGTACTAATCGAAATTCCAGACCACTATACAGATAGACTGAATAGTCAAGACTGGATCTCGTGGTAAGATTTGATCCTGTATTTATACTAAAAATCCGCGTGCAGCGGGGTGGTAATTAAACGTTCTCACGATTGTGCATCTGGCACTTTTCAAAAAAACTAATATATTTCATAAGTGGGTTGTTATCACAACGTTCCCACGAGTGTTCAGCAGGCACTTGTTCAAACTAATAAATCTAATTGTATTCCTTTGCAATTTGATACTTTACTAGAAAACGTGTGTGTAGGTTTGTTTACATACAAACGGCGTAACTAATTCAAAAAAGGGACGGTGGTTTCAGTGCTTAAGTCCGAGAATTTATGATATTGCTGTTTTTAGTTTCCCAAACTTTCTTATCCCATAATTGCCCAAAGAAACACCCCTAACCTTGTGCTTTGAATAAAAGGAAATACATTAAAGTATAATCCCTGCAAAATAAAATAAAATTAGTGACGTCCAGCAAGGTAATAAATAAGTATTTTATAAACCTTTCTTAAAATTAGCAATTTAGCAAAAAACTTAATGTTACTGAGTTGATAGTATATTAGTGCAGATTCTATAAAAATTGTACAAAACGGTACAAAATTGAATCATAAAAAAATACTCGTAGGTAAATAGTGAATAACTTTCAGGAAGACAAACGAACGAACAAACATAACAAACTAAATGTAACACAATGAATAAGAAGATAATCAAACACGACGTTCTGATTAGCAAATACTGAAGATGTCATACGCATTAGATACTAATGGTCATTTAGAATTCACCCTGCATATTCAATGAAATTTATTTGCAACATGAAAACGAAGTTTTAATTTTTTTCTTGGGGAAAAATACAGTGTGTCTTACTTTAGACGGCACCACCCCAGTATATTTTTGATTTATTATCGATTTAAAAAATTTCTTTTTTCTGATTATACCCCTCACTAAATTGTACTTTTAGGGTATGTTACTTTCCCTTCACGGTAAAATGCTAGTCCTTCTACGATTTAAAATAAACAGCAAAATTGAAGAAGTCGTATTAGGGATTTTTTTATCAAAAAATCTTGTTAATAAAAGTTGTTCAGAATCGCTCAAATAAGCTGAATCCAAAATTTCATTAAAAACAAAAAATTTTGAAAATCTCTTTATTTTAGAAAACGAATAGAAAAATGCATACGTGCAAATAGTGATTTAGTTGAAAATACTGTTATTTAAGTAATTAAGCATCGTTTCTGTTATTGCATTGAATTAAAAGAATAAAATAAATAATCATGGCAAACTTGTGAGATTATTATTCGAATTTTCTGGACTGAGAGATTTTCAAATTTTTTTATTTTTAATGAAATTTTGGATTTAGCTTATTTGAACGATTCTGGACAATTTTTATTAATAAGATTTTTTGATAAAAAAAATCCCTAATACGGCTTCTTCAATTTTGCTGTATATTTTAAATCGTAGTAGACTAGCATTTTACCGTGAAGGGAAACTAACATACCCTAAAAGTACAATTTAGTGAGGGGTATAATCAGAAAAAAGAAATTTTTTAAATCATTAATATATAAAAAATACTGGGGTGGTGCCGTCTAAAGTGAGACACACTGTATATAATGTTGTTCTCTATTTTCTTATTTTCGAGCATTTAGACCTCATATATTAGAATAACAAAACGACATAGTGAATTTAGTTCCTTGCAGTTAAGGCTCGTTGCCAACGTAGATAAATGTCAGTCTACAGCACGTATTGTTCATATTCATCATAAACATATTTCAAGAAGGATCTGCAAAGTCTCGTTACGGTTCTAATATATTTTTGCCAAGTCCCAGAAATTTATGGTGCATTCGTGCAGTAAATTTGTACTAAGATGCAATTGCTATAAATAGCGAAACTGTCTTTAAAACAGTATTTTTCAGCGTAAATAATTGTAATTCATGGTTTTTCTAAAACTAGTACTAAATATTTCACAGGGAGTTATTCCAAATCAGAATGGTTATCTGTTTGTTAATAATGAGCAAATACAAACGTTTAATCATTCGTTATTACTAATAGTTTTATGGCAGTCTGTTTCGTAACTGCGAGCTCGTATTGTTTGGATGAATCACAAAACAATATAAATTCACAGCTGTGCTTTATTATGTTTATCGTTCATTAAATCAGCAATTATTAACTCTCAACGGTAGGAAATTTAAATAAATTTGCTTCTAATTTTTGGATATTTTGATAATTGGCTCAGCTACCAATTCGTGATTATTGAAAAAAATTAAGATGGCGATTTAGTCCTACCAAGCTACCCGTGACATTCAATATTTATTCAAAGGCGACAATAACGCCTACAAAAATGATTTTGAATAGGTACTTGGATTGGAATGTACTTAATACCCAACAAGAAATAAATATAATCTCATTTGTTTTGTAAAGTTATTAATAATTATTACTTCAAAAGCTCGTAATTATTAACAATTAACTAACAAAGCAAGTGCCACCTCGCGGACGATACATTATTAATATTTGTTTTGCATTCGTAGTGGTGCTTTTGAAAACCCAAAAAAATTCCCTAATTATGAAACATGTAAAAATTCAAAACTAAAAATATTTACTTAAACAACCTGGTTCTCAACAAACTTTCCTCAATACGTGTTTGAAAACTTGTACTTGGTCCTTGTTATTAATTAATCTTCACTTTATTCTCTAGGAAGAGCTTTCATTACTTGAAGTTGTTAATTTTCCTTATCGATTAAACTCGCTCCCAATACTTCAGTTTGCTTCATTAAAATATTCCAGTATCAAATTTTCAGTAACTAAACATGAAAATGTAAACTTTGTAGATGTCCTCGTTATCTATAAGTAGTGCTTCGTCATCGTCGTTATAAATTATATTAACCTCTTTCAACTTCTTGCCTTATCCTTGCCCTCCTTTGACATTTTATAATCTTATTTATAAGCAACAGAACGCTCAGAAACCCCTACAATCTTCCCTTCCTTTCCGTTCTTAAGTGAAATAAGATCGTTATTTATAAAACTAAATTAAAAGCTTTAATTTGTCAAGTCAACGTGAAGCTTTTTAGTTATCGCGTTTCAGTCAATTAGCATTCGTGGATAAATTAATATGGAGGGGTCGATTTTTTTAGTATTTAATTGCTGGCCTGTAAACTATTAAAAATGTACAACTTTCAAAACAATAATGGAAGCTTAAACATTTATTTAGTTTAGAGAGTTAGTTATGCTAAAATCTGTAATTAAACCAAGGCAAATACTCATCCCCGAAAAGTTAATCGGAGCGTACTGAATCGGATGCAGTCGTATTTCAGGATAACTCTACCAGATGTTCTGGTGACTGTAATTACCTGCATCATCAAATTTTAGGTCTGCGAGGATATAACCCTCAGGTTTACATTTACAATTTTCTCCTCTTATATGATATTTCTCAACGACTTTCTGTATTTACTGTTCTTAGAATGGTATTTGTAATATTCCGAGAGCTTTCACACCGTACAGTAATTTAAACGTAACTTTTGGGTTTCACTTTACATACTCACCTAAACCTAAATGAAGCTCAAGCTAAGCTATCATCCCCGCTGAGAAGTTCTTTGACAATGCTGTATGGATTTTGTTCACTTTGCCACATTACAACAATAAAATTGGTTGGGGCAGAATTCCGAAATATATATGCCTTGCACACAATCATCAGAGAAAGGACGGACGCGTTTCTAAAAAAAATTATTAACACTGACCGTGAAAATTTAGGCTTAGCTCATAACAAACCTAATGTATGTAATTATAGGAAAACATAAAATATCGCAAATGAGGTACCTACCAATCTTTGGATCCGGTTATAGCACAATCGAACATCTCCACACTGTGCGGATACTAATAGAGAAGGCTACTGAGTACAGCATTCCTCTATGAATGGCGTTTATAGACTTTCCCAAAGCTTTTAATACTGTTGATATATGGGCAACTCATAAAAGCTCTGAAATATGCGCGAATGGATCACAATTTATGTCAACCAATTATGGTCACTTAACACTAAGTATCAAATTGCACCAACATACAGATAAAAAAAAACAGTGCTAAGAAATGTCAGCCAAGGAGATTTTATTTGTAATGGCCATCAATGGGACGTATTTAGCAATATAAAATGAGAAAATAGGGGAATAAATGTCCCAGGAGGAAGGTTGACTTATTTAAGGTGATAATAGCACATACAAAAAAGGAAATGGCCGAAACAGTAGAAGAACTTCATCCAGAAGCAAAGAGGATCGGACTGGAAATGAAGTTCGGGAAAGTCAAATTATATAGCCAATCAAGAAAGTGATGAAGAAAATATCAACGTGACTGAAAACAAAATTGAAAAAGTGACTTCCTATATCAATCCGGGACAATTACAATAGGGTAGACTAATTAAGAGAGAGAGAGATATTGAACGAAGAATACTCTAGGATGAGCCGCTTACGAAAAATTAAAAAATTATTAATATGAACATCCCAATGCGCATGAAAACCAGAAATGGGCACTTCCGAATGATCATCCAAAATATTCATTCATTTGGCAAGAGCACGATTGAACATGCGTTATGCGATAGTACATGTATATTCTATGGTGAGAAATCGTTTGAATAATTTACAGTCTCGTTTCGAATATTTCTAAATATCTGCGTATTTCGAATATTTCAACCAATTCATTGGAATGACGCCCATCACCAATAAACGAAAATTTGCAACGAGTGCATACTTCCAGTAGCCAGGTAGAGACATTGGTATTCACAAAAGTAATTATCAACAAAATGCAAATCCACCAATATCGACAAGACTTATAGGTCTCCCCCATTTCTTTTACTTGCCTATACCCATCTACCACATCTTTATACCAACCAAGTCCATCTTCGTGCTATATTTTCATTACATATCCAATGCTTTCTCATAACCCCCTCTACCACTTCAAGAATTCGCATCTTGCAGTGCTTAAATCATATTTCTAAGTTTCTATAGCAGAACCCTGGACTCATTTTCCTATGTTAGTACTGATACAAATTTTTGTTTCGTTTGTAACTTCGCGTCTCCTAATCATCATCATCATCATCTCAGCCCCTATTTTTCCACTGCTGGGCATAGGCCTCTTCGATAATCTTCCATGTTCTCCTGTCTTATGCAACTCTGAACCACCTTTTTCCTGCTGTTTCCTTGATATCATCAAGCCATCTTTTTTGCGGTCTGCCGATACTTCTCTTTGTAATTCTCGGTTTCCACTGTATTATTTTAGTGGTCCATATTTGGGTCTTGCCTAGCTACGTGGCCCACCCATGTCCATTTTAATTTGGCTATTCTTGATATTATGTCTGTTACTTTAGTTCTTCTTCGTATCTCTTCGTTTCGTATTTTGTCTCTAAGACTAATACTCAGCATGGCTCGCCCCATTGCTCTCTGAGTAGTTCTTAAGCGGTTTGCACTTTTTTGTGTTAAAGTCACAGTTTCCAGTCCATATGTCATCACCGGTAAGATGCATGCCCCATAAACTTTTGTTTTTAAATTTTGTGGAATATCTGTATTTTGCAAGACGTATTTAAGATTTCCAAATGCTGCCCAGCTTAAACCTATTCGTCGTAAAATCTCAGCGGTTTGATTATCTTTACCTGTCTTGATTTTGTGTCCTAGATTGGAATCGCCAAATTTACAATCTGCAGATGGCTAGTTGGTTAGTTGGATATACAAACAACATCAAAACTACTGGAACTGTGTGAAGAGGAGGAACCTAAACATAGCAAGACAATGATAAATGCACCATCCAAAAAACTGTAGGATTAATTAAGCAGTCAAAAAATTAGACTAGTGACAGGACTGATGACTACGGGAACACATGCACAAAATGGAAATTTCTCATGAAGAACCCATATGCAGACTCTGTAGTGAGAAAGACGAAACAGCCCTTGCTCGATGAAGACACGCATTCCTCGGAGGAGCCAACTTCCGAAAACCTCTAACTAGAGAGAATCTAGTGAAAAGGCTATTAAACCTAATAAAAACTGCAAACCTTTTTACTGAATAAGTGAATGATGAGTAGCACAATCCGCCTTAATGCTGCAATGTTAGTGGTTCCTAATCCTTCCTCATCATTCATGTTCCAACCAACCAACCAAATGAGTCTTTACAATAAATTTATTAAAGAGCCCAGGTATGTAATATTGTCCACTTACTTAACTAAAATTTGTCCCAACGTAATACTTAAACGCTCTTTACTCTTCCTATTTCCACGAGTTAAGTTTATTGACTATTAACGCTTATGCTGAATTTAGCCAATGTGACCTTCTATTTTCTTCAAAGTCTGCTGCTTTTTACGTTATCAAAACTGCATGCATACATAGATCCACTCATCATTGGTCCTCATTTTCTTACACCCTGTCTCCCTTTTTTTGGTTTACCTTAATTTAATCTGCCTCTTTTACTCCCCAATACAAAGAAAATAAGCGAGCTAAGCTTGCTGCCTTGACGATCTCCTTTGTCTGTGTGAAACTCGTTTAAAAAAATGTTGTGGTATACCTTATATAATTTATAGTTATCCCATATACACTCCGACCATAAGTTCATCGATATTCCTCCGTTCCGGTATTAGTCGTAAATACTGTACCTTTTTAAACAAGGAAGAACGAAATAATAACCTCGTGGTGTTAGTTTTAAAGAACGTGTTCGTGTTGGAATTCTAGATCGGAACCAAGGCTTATGACACTGTCATCATAAAAATTAAGTAACTAATCTAACAGTCAATTCAAGGTGATGCCGAAAGTAGAGATTTACATTCAAAAGTTCCGTGTTGAAAACTACAACGAAGCAAAAAAATGCGTTAATTTTTCCCAAATGTGGTGTGAGTAAAGGACCTATAGTACTGAAAATTTAAATGAAGCATTGCATTGTACCTAAAAATTTTAGCTCGACTGCCTGAGGCACAACCAAAACGAATTTAATCCATTTCTCACTGAAACACGCCTATTCAAACTAATGGTTAACCCCCAGTGAGCTGTGATAATAGGACTTTGACCGACCAAACCGTTAGCTGAATGTTTCTCAATTAGCGTTACACGTTTTCTATCAAAAAGTTTAATGAATAATGATAATAGTGATGTTTTTTCAGCCAAGAAGCACTCTTAAAATTAAATTAAAATACTGTTAAAACAGTAAATTAGCAAGTAAAATAAAATTATGACTTTTTTACGTATCGGAATGACTTAACTAACCCATACAAGTTTAAATCAATATTCAGCGTTCACTTTCCTGATTATGCAGCCACGATTTTCAATTTCCCGTTCGTGCTTTTACGGATGCACATGGCAATGAAAATATTTAACCTTTGCCTGTGAGCAATCTACGTGCCAGTTTTATACGTGTGTGAATTTTACAGTGGTTTATCGATGCTTAAAGAAACGGAAGGAATTCGTATCACGAACTTTTTAGTTTTCGTTACACACGATCGCTTTTGACGTCTTGGTTATTGTGAAAATTGGGGTTAAGGGAAATAAAGACGTTGTTACTTCTGTAAATTATTGTTTTAGAAAGGGTATAATGTTTTGAATCAAAGTAACAAACAATAACGGAAGTAGCAACTAACTTATGAATATTTAATAATAAAGCAATATCAGGCAAACTCAATCTTGTTGCAGAAGTCACACTAATTAAGCTATTTTTGCTGATAATCTAAATTTACTTGTATTACGTTTAACATTTAATCCACGGCCCCTTATTTTTTACATAATCATAATCTGGTTTTCTCTAGATAAATACACTGAAATCTAGATCTTCCGGCACACTCCTGTTCTTACCGTAACCCACCTACCGAACATTTAATCACCTACAGGTGTTAAAAACATATATCATCATTAATGTATGGCTTCACAATAATACTAAGAGATTTAGAATAATAACAAAGGTACACCAAGGAAACGCCATCTTGCTTAAACGTTTTCAAGACATTGTTGGAATCCATGATCCAAAAAAAATCCATGTTACGGATGATGTCATCCAAGACCATTAGGACAACACTCAAGTGGATGTTTAATGGGCTGAGTAGTACTTAAGGTTACCGAAGATTGAAGATCGGTATACCTAAAATATAGTTCTTATTTCATCTCATCATCGGAGACAGTAGATGAAAGGCACAAACGCCTTGATGCCAATCGTACTGTACATAGTTGTTATAAAGGCGTTGAATGGCTGGCTATCTTTTGTAAACTACTTCACATATAATTATTGTCCAAAGAATTTCAACTTCCTTACAAAATTAATTAAATTTCCTGAAGACATATTCCTAATGTCGTCAGGTTTTAGCTCCACACTGATCAGGTATGCAACACAGTGCCCAAATTTTGCTCGGAGGTTTCTACCTTTAATCCACATAGTCTACAGTTTGACCTACCAGATTTTCCCATTTCTTATACTACAGTATTCAATTAGAACTGCTGTCATAAAACTAAGTTTTGCTTTGGTGAAGTCAAGAATCTTTTCAATATTCTTTGGCGAACAATTACTAAGTATCTTCGACTTGGTGTTGGTTTTCAGTTCGACAACTTTGTTTCCATTTACCATTTCTGTATTACCACCTCTGTGTGAGTTCTAGTTAGGCCATAGAATGGTTCAGGCTCGATGAATCTAACGAACATTTGCTTTTGTCAAGCTACCAGCTATTGCATTAACTTCAACTCCCAAGTGACCTGACACCTACATTCTACATTACATTTCTTCTTTAAATGTCCTTGTCGGTCTCCATCTTGAAGTTTAGTACTGGTACTACCATCTGTACAGCAGTTACAGTAGTGTTCTGCAACGATAGATCGTAGCACTAGCATATGTACTCGTAAAATAGAGTCAGTGTGCATAATTTCATGCAGCTGGGTGGATGTGTTGAGATTTTACGATTTTCTTTGTGATGCCCTGTCTGTTGTGTGTGGAGATTTCATGATGGATCTGAGGAAGGAACAGCGAGTGTGCATCAAATCTTGTACGAATCTCGGAAAAAGTGCTACGCAGACCCTGGCAATCATTAAACAAGTGTTTAGAGAACAAAGCATGAGCTGTACACGTATATTTGATTTCAACAACTCATTCGTGAGGATCGACGTCGCACCATTCATGACCTTGCAGATGAGGTGGGAATTAGTTATGGGACATGCCAACAAATTTTGACTGATGAATTGGGCATGCATCGTGTCGCCGCAAACTTTGTGCCGAGGATCCTGACTGTTGATCAGAAGGCGCAGCGTGTAGAAGTTTGCAGAGAGCTTCGTCAGGCCGTCTCCGATGATCTAACTATCCACCCAACTCACTTGATTTGGCACCCTGCGACTTACTTTGCTCTATTCCCCCTATTAAAAATCAAGTTGAAAGGCCGTCGGTTCGACACGATTAAGGTAATCCAAGAAGAAAAGCAGTCGGTGCTGAACACCCTCACACAGCACGACTTCCAGGATACATTTAAAAAATGGCAGACTCCCTGGGACCGGTGTGTACGTGCGAAAGGGGACAACTTCGAGGGTGATGGCGGTCATTAGGCCCAAAGTTTTTGGCCAGATGGCAGCGCCAGTCCCGAATATTTTTTATACCACCTCGTATAATCTAGAAGAGTCTTGTAGCGATTTGAAGATTTTCCTTTCATACCGGTTAGTATAAGGAAGGGAATTATGTTGAAAATGAAATGCAATTCAGATGAAACTATCAAACTAATGTAATAGAAGAATTGGCATGGGTTCTTGTGGTACACTTAAAACGTACGATTATATTATACGGGCTTCTACCTCTAATGGATGTTTAATGTTTATTATAGTTTTTCTACAGGCCTACAGCTAACATTTGGCCTATTTTTTCTTCTTAAAATGTAAACCCCTTGATGACACTACTTCTACTTCCTTCACAGCACAAATTCTCTAAAAGTTTTATTGTAATGTCTTTGTCCCACAGTAGCAAAGTCTGTGGAAAAAAAAATGGTTTATATCAAATTTTAACAAAAGTAGCAAAATCTCGGGCTGACGGAATATACATATACAAATATATGAAAAATGGGGGGCGTAAACTATTAATCGTAATAAATAACCAATATAATAAATTATTTACTTCTTCTGAATATTTAACGGCGAAATACACAGAAAAGATGTTTGAAATGTCAAACTCGCCACAACAGACTTTTAGAAAATATTATGTAATGAAAACGACCTAAAAAAGCATTAGAAACCCATAGATTTATTGCCGCACATGTACAGACTATTAATTAAAAATTAAATTATCATACATAGCACAGAGCAGCTGGATTTAGCACAAACGAACACCAAGAAATTAGGAAACTAATCATATGTTATGAATGCTATATAACATTGCTGTGTAACATTTTTTAGTTTGTTAGCAATACAGTTCAGTCCATTCAATAGCTATAGTATGTCTAGCGAATATACAGCTCCGGGTCGTTAGCGCTGCTAGTTAAGCGAAGCGATGTCAAACTAGTGGCATCCTCTTCTGCATTACTGGTTTAGTCGCCGTAAAATGAACACTTATATATTTAAGAGTGTTCGCGATGCTATCTCTGTTTGGCTGATTTCTTCAACGCAGACAGAGCATCACCGGGTTGTCGTATTTGAAACTTATTTTACCGGTTCATATTAAATCCACCACGGTCTTAAACTGGCGCAGATACCAAAAGTTGTTTGTTATACCTACCCAACGCTTAAACAGTTTTTAATATGATTAATTTTTCATATTTTAAAAATTCAAATGTACCCACTCTTATCAAATTAAGAAAAAAATAAAGGACACAGTCAAGAATAGTACATATTATTTAATAGCGTTATTGTATCGTCAAACTATGTATATAATTAAAAGAATTACAACACATTCCCTTTGTTTACGATAAATAATTACAATATAAAATTCACATACAACGCAGTGGTGGAAACGAAAAGCGGCGCAGTCCATATTTCAGATTAATGAGTCAGTCACGTCGCACCTGCATCTACTGCATAGGAATTTTAAGCGCTATGGGTGTATATTCGCTAGACGTACTTTAACAGTAAATAGCGTGCCCTGTTATATCAATTTCAATATCTAAGCAAACTGTTGTTGACTACTTCGCTAACATCAAACTAGCAATATCCCATTTGACTGTGTGTAGTTTGGCAGATTGTATGTGCTTAGAGTTTCTTAGCTATTGCTTATTACTACAAGTTTTACCACGAACTATGATATAATTACAAAAATTATATTACAAGCCGCACTGCCCAGCATCAGTTATCATATGTATTACAGTTAATACATAATGCCGAACCAGGGTTGCCAAACGTACGGTAATTACCGTACTTGTATCGTAATTTCGGTTAATGTACGGTATACGGTACAAACTCATTACCGTACATAAAAAGTACGGTATTTTGAACAGAATAAACAAAGACTTTGAGTAAGAATATTATCGGTTTTATTCTATTTTCGTTGTTAACGTCACTTATTAATTCACTTCATCAGCCACCTATGAGTGAGAAGCAGTACTACGTACTACACATCGCAAAGGACGGTGTTTGCAAGTTTGTAAATCGATAATTCCCCAAAAAAATATTTGACATTTTTCGCCTGAGGTGAGGTTATATTATATTTATAAATATTATGCTATAATACTTGCCAGCGTTTTTTCATATTTACAATATTAATAAAGTAAAAATGTTAAGCGATACTGATACTAGTAATAATGATAGTGATGAGGGTGCAGCCGAACCCTCGTCACTAGAACATGTGGTACAAGAGAACCGATTATGAATGAATAGACCAGGGCTGAAGCCTTTGAAAATGGTAAAAAGTGAAAAAAAATAATAGTAGGATGAAACCCATTGGAAAAGGAAGAGAATATAACAAAAATGAAAGGAAAAATAATTTACGGGCGATCTGAGGTCGGGAAGTGGAAGGGGGTGAGTTTTTAAGGGTAGAAAACCGTTTATCTCGATTTCCGGCAAAACTACAAGTCCTATGGAAAACAGTTAAATGGCAAAGTTGTAGGTAATAAAAAGATCTATAACTTTTATATTTACACTTTTTTCACATAACCTCAAAATCTATGTGAAAAATTCAAATGACCAAGTTTTTGGTTTTTTATTTTTATCTTTTACAAAAAAAAATTTTTTTTCACGAAATTTGGTGAATACTTACCTTTTTATGTCCCAAACACACTGTAATTTTTTTGATTTAAAATATTTATTTTTTCACCTTATTTTGACTTAATATCGAAAAAGCACCCTAATTTTCAATCGAAAATTCTCGCGTCAAAATATCTGCTTTTTTAAAAAACTCGGTGGGCTTTTTGTTCGTTGAAATCTCTACTTTTTGATGGTGTAAAAAAATATACATTACTATGGTAAATGTTCTCAAAAAATGCAAAGAAACGAAAAAAACTCGAATCCGAAATTTATTTTTTTTAAATCATCATGTACAATTTTGAGCTATTTATTAAAATTTATACTTTAATTACTCGAAAAACGTAAGATTCCATGTTACATTGATAAACAAAAAATTGCAAGTCGAAATATACTACTATAATTAACAACCAAATAAGTTAATAAAGTTAATATTTAATTCGGATTCGAGTTTTTTTTCGTTTCTTTGCATGTTTTGAGAACATTTACCATAGTAATGTATATTTTTTTTACACCATCAAAAAGTAGAGATTTCAACGAACAAAAAGCCCACCGAGTTTTTTAAAAAAGCAGATATTTTACCGCGAGAATTTTCGATTGAAAATTAGGGTGCTTTTTCGATATTAAGACAAAATAAGGTGAAAAAATAAATATTTTAAATCAAAAAAATTACAGTGTGTTTGGGACATAAAAAGGTAAGTTTTCACCAAATTTCGTGAAAAAAAATTTTTTTTTGTAAAAGATAAAAATAAAAAACCAAAAACTTGGTTATTTGAATTTTTCACATAAATTTTGAGGTTATGCGAAAAACGTGTAAATATAAAAGTTGTAGATCTTTTTATTACCTACAACTTTGCCATTTAACTGTTTTCCATAGGACTTGTAGTTTTGCTGGAAATCGAGATAAACAGTTTTCTACCCTTAAAAACTCACTCCCTTCCACTTCCCGACCTCAGATCGCCCGTAAATTATTTTTCCTTTCATTTTTGTTATATTCTCTTCCTTTTCCAATAGGTTGCATCCTACTATTATTTTTTTTGGTTTAAGAAATTATCGACCCTGGTCTAGAATGAACTTAATGCAGGACATGCTTAATAGCTCACACACATAAAAGGAAAACGAGTGTTACAGTGCTAACGCCTTTGTATGGTTGCATGTTTATCGACCGAATGACCAGTAGGAAATTATGAATATTATAGTTTGCCATAGCATAACACTATACCATTAGTTTTAACATTCATAGATTAGAGGAAAGCGTTTGATGCTGACAAATTAAAGTCAGTACATAAGTACATACATCATTATGTTCATGCGTTTTGTTCGAGTATCACGTTGAGTCTACTATTATGTAATCAAGCACATAAAAAGAAGGCTAATGCACGTCAAAGCAAATGGAATAGCAATTTACGGAATAGAAAATGTTTAAAAGAAAAAGAACTTGCAGATGAAGGAAGTGGAAGGCAGACATTGCAGATTTGAGATATAACGGGTGATCAAACGAATTTCACATCTAGTAGGCTAGTTATTTTTTAGGCATGTCTTAGTTTAATCTTAAATATTTTGTTTTATGAACTGCCAAAACAACAAACCAATTAATTAATTCAAATTATAATGCGCTGCAGTACTCTAAGACATGCTCTGCACTTACAGCGCCTACCCTAATCTGAAATTCATTTAATCACCTGATACAAACGGCTTAGTAGGGATCAGCAAGGACTAGTAAACATTAGCTTCCGGAAAACGAAGTTCATGTCTAACATTCGTGTAGAGAAAGAAGTAGGTACTGATACCTAAAGAAGTGAAGGAAAAGGTACTTTTATTTGGAGCACATAATAACCAGGGAGCCGAATTAAATTAGCATAGTTTGCATTCAAAAACTCGTATTTCTTAATATCATCAAAATTCCCTCTGAAATCAAGAAACAAAATATACAACACTTGATGTGTACAGTCTACATTAACGGACGATCTTTAGGCAATAGCTCTCACAAAACAAATGCAGGGAAATCACAAATAGCCCAGAGAGGAAGCATGACAAAGATAATGTTGACGATTACGCTACGAGAATAAGCAATACTGTTATAAGAAACACAAATAAGTGTTGAATAATCCAAAGAACGGGGCCTGTGACCTGGTTCAATAATGAAGGGCAAATACCCTGCAAAATCCCAAAAATAATTATTAATATAAACAAATACGTATTTCGGCAACTAAGTTGCCATCCCCAGTATGTAACTTTCTTGACAAAGTTGGTTGGAATCAGTTCTGAAGATGCTTTCTTCGCCAAATTACAAAAGTAAAGTTGACTGAGACAAAAGAATTTCTGAAGAATAGCTCTTCACCAGTGTTGAAATGTTAAAAATATGTTACAACACGTAGCCACTGTATGGCCTTAAAAAGAAAGATATTCTGGCAAAGTACCTAAGTGGTGACCTAAGATAAACAGGCTTCCACCCGCCTGAAGCGATGATAACGCAAAATTACGTTAAGCAGATAAAGATAAAAGATTAAAGCAGCGCCGAAACCAGGGGAGCACGTGCCCCCGGCGGCAAATTTTTAGGGGGCGGCATATTTTGAAGAAACGAAAAACATACATAGAGAAGAAACCAGCGAACTGAATTTAAACAATATCGCCAACGAATTTATTTCACGAACCAGTATGAAGCGCAATATGTTTCAAGTAATGTAAATTTTTATTATATACAATGTATATTGTATATTATACATAGTTACTGTTTTTTCCGTTTCTCAATAAAAATGATTTTAATTTTATGCGTTATTTTTTATGTTTTCCGGAGCTTAAATTAGATAATCAGTGGCAAAAATATAGTCAATTGGGAGCGTTAAAACTAGATTTAAACTCAAATTTTTCAAAATTGGTGTAAATCCTTCATCCCAATCGATGCAGTGGTGATTCTTCATCAACCACGATGCCTGTTGTTGCAAATGCTTAGGTAACGAGTCAATAGAAAAGGGAGCTTTAAATAAATAATGTGATGTACTAGTACCATTATACACAGCTAATTCTTTGGCAGTGAAGATCTTCTCGGATGTCATAAATCCCTGAACGTCCACTACCAGTTTCATCGTGTAAGTTTGTTTGCGGAAGAAGGATGTTACACCTTTCAAAGTCTTGATACAACTGAGCAGTCAAAGTGTATATGTTATGGACAAAGTGATTAATAGGGCATTATTCATAATGACTGGTCAATGTGATAAATCCGGACCAAGTGATTAATAGTCATTATTTATAATGACTGGTCAATGTGATCAATCTGGTCAGTATTAATAATGACCGGTCAATGTGAATAATGTACTTTTATTTAAAAAAAAAACTGTTCTTCCTCTACCTCTAACCTCCAATAAACACCTCTACTGTTTTGGCAGAGGCATTTATTGGAGGTTAGAGGTAGAGGAAGAACCGTTTTTTTTTTAATAAAAGTATATTAATCACATTGACCGGTCATTTTTAATAATGACCGGTCAATGTGATAAACCCGGTCAGTATTAATAATGACCGGTCATTATTCATAATGACCGGGCATTATGCATATTGACCGGTCATTATTAATACTGACCGGATTTATCACATTGACCAGTCATTATGAATAATGACCAATTAATCACTTGGTCCATAACATATATACTACTTAAAGTTGTCGAACTGCTTTAGTGAGAGGACTGTAAGTGAAAGCCCGATCATGTAAAATCAGACAATATGCGGTTGTATTGGCAGGGACGTTGGTGTTAGTCTCGAATTCCACTCTCAGCACCACAGACTTCGACTGCATCGCTTCTTTTTGATTAGAGCAGTCTATTACAATTACAGGCGCAGTATCCATAAGTAATGGGAGAAAAACAAACAGTAGATTCGTGAGGCCAAAATATTACGATTTACCCAAAATTACCTTAGTCCAAAAGTTAATATTTCTAGAGATACAGGGTGTCAAAGTTTAAATTTTAATCTTAATGTTTTGCTGTAATTTCAAAAGTTTTCGAAATATTTTTATGAAAATTGGGGAAACTACCTTTATTGCGACGAGAAACGATAATCCGCCCTCATTTGAATGTAGCTCTTAAAAGAACCTTATTTTTGCTACAGAGGTATAGGGTATAGGTGTAACAAAAATAAGGTTCTTTTAAGAGCTACATTAAAAGTGAGGACGGATTATTGTTTCCCGTCCCAAAAGAAGTAGTTTCCCCAATTTTCATAGAAATATTGCGAAAACTTTAGAAATTACAGCAAAAAATTAAAATTAAAATTTCCACTTTGACACCCTTCTTCTTAGGGTGCCATCTCTCTCCGGAGGTTGGCGATAATTATGGTAATTTTCACTTTATTAGTTGCTGCTCGAAAAAGTTCTACTGAAGTGCAGCCGAACCATTCTCGTAAGTTTCTCAGCCATGACATCCTACGCCGCCTTCCTGCAAATCTTCTGCCCGAAATTTTACCTTGCATAATGAGTTGTAAAATTTTATATTTATCTCCTCTGTTGATATGGCCGAAGTATTCGAGTTTCCTTTTCTTGATGTTTAAAACTAGTTCCGTTGTTTTATTTACTCGATTTAGGGCCTCCTCATTAGTAATTCCCGCCGTCCATGGTATTTTCAGAATTCTTCGATATATCCAGTATTCGAAGGACTTCAACTTTTTTAGCTGGTTTTTCTTCAAGGTCCAAGCCTCTACTCCATACAACAGAATCGAAAACACATAGCATTTTGTGAGCCTAATTCTTAGAGGAAGATTCAAGTTTTTGTCGCGTAATAGGTTTTTCATTTTAATAAATGTCGCTCTAGCCATAGCAATTTTTGCGTTAATTTCTTGTGTTTGGTCGTTGTTTGTATATATCCAGGTTCCTAAATATTTGTAGTTGTCAACACGTTCGACGACTTAGTTGTTAATGGTAATATTAATATTAGCTAATCTTGGGGGTGTTTTACTTACTACCATGTACTTTGTCTTCTTGATGTTCATTTTTAGCCCATAATTAGTGCTTACATTGTTTATTCTCTCTAATAAGATTTTTAGGTCCTCTAAATTCTCTGCCACAACCACAGTGTCATCCGCGTATCGGATATTATTTATAATTTTACCATTAATGTTTATACCCGGCGCAGATTCATCTAATGCTTCATTTATAATGGCTTGTGAGTACAGATTGAATAGTCCCGGAGACAATATGCAGCCTTGTCTCACCCCACGTTTGATTTCAATTTCGTCAGTTAATTCACCGTCTACCTGTATCTCCCTAAATATTAACTTTTGGACTAAGGTAATCTTAGGTAAATCGTAATATTTTAGCCTAAGGAATCCATTGTTGGTATGTGTCCCATTACTTATGGAGCACCCTGTATAACATTAATACATTTATTAATGAAGAATGAGCGTCAACTTTTAACCTATAAAGGTTGTAATGTTTTATATTTACGATGTTTTATATTTACGACGTTTTAAAAAACGAAATCATTCAAATCGGAGTAGTTTTGACCGGTTTCGAGATAACGCCCTATTTTTGTCTAACGTTACTCCACTATTTGGTAATTCTCATTTTGATGAAAATTTCAAACATTTTATTTTTTTTTTTTTTGGGCTAAACCCGGAATTGAGGCAATGATCTAATCCAGTGAAATTCCAGTAAATCCTAAAAACTGCAATAACTTGTTTAAGAAATAAATAGGTATCTCCGCAACTAGGTTGTCCTCCTTAATGATAAAACATCTTTTGGAGGATTAGCTGAAGCAGAACTCCGGAAGATATTATTACGATTAAACAAAATCGGTCTTAGGTTCCGTGTGAATGTTTTTATTTAAACAAAATAATTACTAATTTATTAACACTAAAAGAAACACTAAATCAGCATAATTTATTTACAGCTAATGTTTATATAAGTAACATTTATTTCAAACTGCACACGTGTGGTAATATTCGCTCGCTATCGTGACTGCATTGGGGTTGCTCCTACCGGAACATCTCCTCCTCCTCAGCATTCGCTTCTCGATGATATGTCCCGCTACGATATCCTCTTCACCAGTTTAACAGAGGATTTCAGCGTAGTTTCTGAAATAATTAGTTGATTTTCAATACTTCATGTAGTTTCTAGAATTCAATAGTGTACCAACTGTCTTTGTTAAGCTCGACTAATTATACTGTGATATTTGTTTTCCATTAGAACAACCAATTAGTCGATTTAAATGGAGATGAATACAACATGAGAACTTAATATGCAACGGTAAATAGAGCGATGTTATGTGGAAATAACAATGTCAATAACAAAAACTAATTATCATGGCCGTTGTGCCATTACTGCCTGCACTGTTCAATTTTCATTATTTCTCTAAATTGCAAAATGCATTCTATAACATTTTCGCTGTTACTGTTTAAGTCTGTGGAGCTCATATACGAATCACATTTTGATAAACCGTTTGATACAGATTCTCTGCTGAATTAAAATAATAAGTGACGTGTCAAAAAGAACACCTGGTAGCATTTATCACGTCTACCTTAAGAGATACATCTTTTATTCTTTGAAAATCGAAACGATGTGCACCGATGCAATACCTTAATGCATTATTCAGTCACAAGGCGTGCCGTGCCGATCCTTTTAAAGTGGTTATAAAATACGGAAACCAGGCACGATAAAATTATAACGGTCCCAAAAAAGGAATTCTTCCATTTATAGAATAAATAAGGTAAATCCCTCGTTACATTTATCAGTATCACCTTAACTCCACGATTTAACAGTATCCTCGACGCACACATCACCGTTGATCCTCTATCTGTAAAATAATCAGCACGCAACGCATCCAGGCGATAAATCACTAAACTGTGGGTTGTCTGTTGCAGATACATTCGCCAGCAAAGTGGCAGCTATCCAGGACAAAAACGCCGATGCCAGTGTTGGGAATGTGACCGGAAGTAACGCGGTCAATGTTTTTCTTGGCATTGGAGTCGCGTGGTCCATTGCTGCTATTTATCATAGGGTTCATAATAAGGATACGTTCCGGGTGAATCCCGGAAAGTAAGTATTCATTTTTTTATTTTATTATCATTATTATACAGCTGCAGAAATTAATCTGGCACCAACAGAAAAATTATGTAACTGCCAGATTTATTTATTTAAAAAGTTTCAATCGAAAACGAAGAGTGTTCCTACAAAATTTTAAAGTATTCGCAACTGTTTTAAACGTTATAACTGAATTTATTTAAAGTGGCATAAACGACATCCAAGTTCAGCAACTGGTTGCAGCTTTTAAAATCAGTGTTCACACAAAATAAAAATATAACAATGACGATAATTCTATGATCAAGCGTTTAAATAACGTCTGACTATACCTGGATTATTGAACCAATGGAGAAATCATATGCTTTCCCGCTTACCCACATTGTCCGCATGGAATGGACGACATAGAAAGTATTTTACACAATAAAAGAGTTCCGTGTGAGACGTGCGCGCGTGCGGTTGTGATTTGACTTTTCTTAGCTAATAACCTACATTGTGCGGTCAGCGGTCAGTGTCTTCATATTTCGTTAATATCTGTGTTCACTGGCTCCTAAATTCTTGAACTATAATAATAAGTGTGATTATTGTGTTCCGCAATCTGGAGATTGCGGCGAGCTCTGGCTGCTCAGGCCTATAGCCTGCATTCACCTCCTGCATAAACACTTTTAATATCTATTCACAAATTAATACTCAGATATATCTGATCCACCGAAATGTGTATTGAAACCATTAAATATTATCTATAAAATAATCTGTCCAGCGCATTTGTGGTCGTCCTCTTGTTCTTTTTCCCAAGTATGGTCGCCAGTGTAGTAATATTTGGGTCCATCTTCCATCTTGGCATCTGGCTATATGGCCGGCATAATTCCATTTTAATGTGGCTATCGTCTCGGCTACATTTTTAACTTTTGTAACATTTCGGATCCATATATTACTCTTTTGTCCTTCAGTGATATCCCCAACATCTGTCGTTCCATGGATCTCTGTGTTGTGGCTATTTTATTCGTTAGCTTTTTTGTTATTATCCGTATGTCAATATCGGGAGAATACACTCGTCAAATAATCGTGTTCTAAGTTTTAGAGGGATATTTTTGTTTTTAAGTATTTGTCCCATCTTTCCGAAGGCTACCCACGCTAATCTTCTTCTTCGAAATATTTCGGTCGTCTGGTTTTCTTTACCTAATTTTATTTGATGTCCCAGGTAGGTGTAGTTGTCGATGTTTTCGATTTGAGTGTTTTTGAGAGTAATTTGGGGGTCCGTCTTGCACATCACCTTGGTTTTGCTCACGTTCATTTTTAGTCCAATTTTGTTTACTGTTGCATCTCGTTCTTCCAGCACTTTCTGTAATTCTTCTGGACTTTCTGTGATAAGGACTATATCGTCGTCAAAACGTAGGTGGTTTAGTCTCTTGCCGTCTACCAGTATACCCCTATTTTGCCATTGCAGATGTTTAAAAGCTTACTCGAGGGCTAAGTTAAATAGTTTGGGTGATATAGTGTCCCCTTGTCTGATCCCTCGCTCGATATTTATTTCGTTTGTGTTTTCATGTAATTTGATCATCGATGTTGCTTTCTCATATGTATATATGCTTTATTAGTTGGGTATATCTGTGATCAATTCTTACATTTTTTAGGCTGTTTATGATTATCCAATGTTCTACCGCATCGAATGCTTTATAGAAATCTACGAAAGCAAAGCAAATGTTAAGATGATACTCTGTTGTTTTCTCTGTAAGTATTCTCATAGTGAGGAGGTGGTCACATGTATTGTAATCCTTCCTGAATGCAGCTTGTTCTACAGGCTGATATTCATCTAGTTTGTTTGTAAGCCGGTTAGTTAGTACTTACAAAGGCCTGTAGTTTTCCAAATTTGTTCGATCTCCTTTCTTATACAAGAGAATTACAATTGCCTTGTTCCAAGTTTCCGGTATCTTTCCTTCTTTTATGCATTCATTAAACAATTGACATAGTTTTTGGATAATCTCTTCGCCCCCTTCTTTTAACATCTCAATGGTTATATAGTCTTCACCGGGTGCCTTGTTATTTTTCATAGCGTTCAGTGCTACTTTTCTTATCAATTGTCTTGTTTCTTTGGAAATTTTTCTGAGTTCGTCTGTTTGGGTTTCTCCGTTTTATTTTATCTCTTGAAATCTTGCTTAATTTTTCTGTTTTCATATTTTCTTTCTTTGCTACTTTCTGCGCAGCGTCTTCCAATAAAGTTGTTATATTCTTTGCTAGGTGTTCTAGATTTGGGGAGTTTGTTCTACTTTCGTGTTGTCCTAGATTGCGTTGTAGTTCTTCTCTGTATCTTTCTCCGTTTTCCTTCAGTTTCCTTATGTCTATTTGTATGTGTTTTTTCTTTTGTTTTTGTAAGGGTCTTGAGCGGTGTTTTATTTCTATTTTGGCTCTTATTATTCTATGGTCGCTAGATATTCTAAATGAGTTTAGAACGCTGACATCTTTTACTATATGTTTTTGATCTGATGACCCTCTTGCATTTCTTTGGCCAAAACTAAATTTACCAATATTTTCCTCTGTTTCGTCTTGTTTTTCCCCAGCTTAGCGTTGAAGTCGCCGATAATAATTAAATATGTGCTTTTGTTTTTATTTATACTTCTTGATATATCTTCGTAAAATGATTCGACTTCTTCATTTGAACATGACGGTGTTGGTGTATTTGTTAGAGATTTTCAATGTTATGGAAGCGACTCTGTCCTGCTCTGTCCCACCTACGCCTACGGCCGGGAAATGTTTATGTACGGTTGCCTAGCGACACTGTCATATATCTATATGTTAAAGTAGGCTAAAATAAATTATAATAGAGCTGTCAAGAAATATTAATAATAGTATATTGCGTCATAAGGGAAGATATAGGCATATTTCATCCCGAAGATTTCTGCTGCACGAGCGAACGCAGTGAGCGAGGGCAGCAAAAGCCGAGGGATGAAATATGCCGTTAGATTCCCGTAGGGCACAAGTTATTTTTCCGCATCCATGAGAAGTTCGTATTAAATAAAAATAGTTATAATATAATACGTAGCTACGTTTTTGACATATAACCTCAAATTACACATGTCAAATTTTCGTATTAAAAATAATTTCTATAATGAATTTATGTAAAAAATAATCGTATTTGCTTGAATTTTAAAAAATAATTACACTTATCAATCACTTAAATGAAGATTTTTGTATAATTAAATAATAATTTTGATTCTAAATTCTATCGATAGATGTCACGTCGATAGCATGCACGGTAAAAACCCGCAAATGTTCATATCGTCCCGCTTTTTCATATTTACCCGCTATTCGCCATTGTTAACCTCAAATGAGATAAATAATCTGTCAATTACATACCATGGATACGGAAAAATTAATTTTTCTACAACCACCATGGAAAGTGAGATTTTCAGACTTCGTCTCCATAGATACGAGTATTGAAAATGAGTGTTTGCCGAACAAGTGAAAATTAGCGTGCGGAAAATTTACTTTCCGCACGCACATGCATGATTTTCGGTGCGGCAAAGTATAATTTTGCCGCACCGAAATCAAAATGTCAATCTGGATTAATCTGGATTAGCGTGCGGAAAGTAAACTTTCCACACTCAAATTTTGATTTGCGTGCGGAAAGTAAACTTTCCACACGCTAATTTGTTTACTTTCCGCACGCAAATCAAAATGTCATAAATGACATTTGATGAATGTCAGATTTGATTTTGCAGAAATATTTAAATTATTTGTGGTTGTAGAAAAAATAGTGTGTAATACATGTGTTGAAAGCTTGTATTTGCCACACTCATGTGACTGCATCACTCACTAGCGTTCGTGCTGCAAACTTCACATTCGTGTGGCAAACGCAAGCTTTCAACACTTGTATTACAATAGTTATTTGCGCTCCAAGTTATGGTAAGTGAACTTTTTTATCCGAGGTGGTAATTTGTGGACCGAAGCGCAGCTGAGGTCCATAAAGCCATCGAGGATAAAAAAGAAACTTACCTACGCGTTGCGCATTACGTTTTTCTCACTACCACAAAATAAAATTCATTAATAATTTAACAAAAATTGTGACGTTTATATTTATGACAGTTTAACGGCGCTGTTGCTATGGTTCAAACAAACACATAAACGCAATTTCTGTTTTCAGTAACGAAAAGAATGAAATCAAACATTTTGTAAATACACCTTCATTTAACATTCAACGTTGTTCCAATTGTAAAATTAGTTTTAATATTAATAAATAAGCACGTATTCTCCATTATAACTATTTATTTTTTTTATATCCGTTATGGTGTAGCGTTATGGGGTACCATGCGCGGAAAGTGACCTGGCGCGGTAAATCGTCTTTTTTGCCCTTAGATACAGTCTGTTTTTGTTCAACTAAATGTTTTAGTTTCCATTATTGTCGACTTTTTGACAATGAAATGTCAATTTACCAAGGTGGTAGTGAGAAATAGTAATTTGTATAACAAGTGTTGAAAGTACAGTTTTGCAGAACGAAAATGAAGGTTGCAGCCTGAGACGAAGTCGAAGGCTGCATTCGTCTCAGGCTGCATTCATTTGAGTTTTGCAAAACACTTTCAACAAGTGTTATTACACACTATTTTTTCTACTCCTACAGAAGAAAGACATTTAATTCACTATTTAATATTTTAAAGCAAATTTTATAATTTTTTGTGGAATATTAAGTATGCTCATGGAAACTATTGTCACTATGGAAATAAGTCCGTTGCTATGAAAATAAACATATCACAAATATAAAGAAACCATACAGTTAACCGGCGCCATTTTGAAAGTCTCATGTGACTGCAGCACTTACTATCGTTCGTGCTGCAAACTTCACATTCGTGTGGCAAACGCAAGCTTTCAACACTTGTATTACAAATAACTATTTCAGATTTAAGAGTGCATAATTCAGTGTTGGTAAAATTGCGTGACACTACTGTATAAAAAAAAGGGAAATAATGGTCACCTTGATTTGTTTTTTACAAAAAATCATATTAAGAATCTACTTGCGTATGAAATATGTAAATTAGGTTGCATAATCTACTGTCAGAAGTCTGTAAATTAATGCAGTATGGTCATGTCATGTCGACACCTCTTCTGCTTGTTCCATGGGTAAAGCTACCCTTCTATCCACTATTACAAGTGTTAGCGGCGCTTGTAACCCATCACTTCGTAGCTAATAACAGGCTACTGACTTGCCAAAAAGAATAACTTTTTATAAATTTAGAATATCTAAAAATGCTAAAATACTTAGCAGAAAATAATGAATTCAAAAGTAGGTATTTAACGAGATTCAATAATTAAAATAAAAAATAAATTTAAGGTGAAACATGCTACCCTCGTACGAAAAGGATTCGTGTTTAAAAAAATTTAGACGTTTCCAACCTAATTAACGCCAGAAAAACTGTTAAAGTATAAAAGTCAGGAGTTCACCATTTAATCACGTAAATCAAAAACTACTTATCTTTCGCACTCGGTTGGGTTTGTTACTAATTTCCTTTTTTATTTTTCGCATTTCAGCCTCGCATTCTCAGTGACAATATTCTGCTCGGAGGCGGCGATAACGATTATAGTGCTGTTACTCCGGCGGACACGATTCGTGGGCGGCGAACTAGGGGGGCCCACGTGCATCAAGTACATCACGGCTGCCTTCTTATTTTCGCTTTGGATATTCTACCTCGTCATGTGCACGTTAGAAGTGTATCAAGTCATCCATGGTTTTTAAGTAGTTTTTTTTAGCTGTATTTATCCAATGGGGCTAATCATCATAAAGTATTACGTGTGCGACGTATATAAGATATTTATTGTATATAAGCTATCGATAGCTAGAACTTAAATAGGTACTTATAATAATAAGTCGTAAGTATTTTTTAGAAAAAGTATATTTTCGAAACGATCATTAAGGATTATGTCTTAATTGTCAGTACTTCCAAATTATTGGTTATTACGATTTATTTAAAATGTCAAAGTAAATTAGCGTCAGAGCTAGAATAAGGGTTTGTTATAACTATTTTTACCTTTACGACTTTCCTGTCGCTGAATTTAATTTGTTTTCGAGGGAAAATCTCGTATCAATTTAATTTATAATCCAACGAATTAAACCACTAACCGCAGGTGCATATTTCAGAATAAGTTCCCATATAATTGCAAGCCATAAATTCGAAACTTAACGTACAGAGAGCAATTGAAACTGCTATAAAAATCGAGCTCTTGTTATTGATGATATTTGCCCAAAAAAAGGCGAATTGTGAAAAATGTCAAAACTAGAAGCATTTCTGTAGTAAATGGAAAATCGAGCTAAGTTTCCCCAAACCCAAAAAAAATCCAAGCTAATTAGCACTCATTAATTTGTTTACTTAGTTACTACAATATTGCTGAAATATTGCAGAAAAACCTTAATGTAAAAATGTTGCAGTATGACGTATGACAATACCTTCCAGTTATACTTAGAAAGTGTTAAAACCAGAACTTCTTAAGAAAAAAATCACTTTAGTTACTTGCTAAAGTTAGATTTAATAAATAAGATTTTTACGTTTAGTTTAATTTACTTTAATTTGAATTTTATTTAATTTAAGTTTGAATCTTATTTGTTTTTGTATGAAAGTTAAGTTCAATTAAACGCAGCTTAAAATTACTGAACTGTCGAAAATTTAAGACAATTAATGTGTTATTAAGTAAAATACTGTTTGTTAAGTTTAAACTTTGTTTAACTGAAGCTGGGTTAAACCCCATTTCAACTTCAATCTTGCAATTAAGATTTGTTAAGAAATCATGACAATTTGGTGTTAAAAGTCAATTATAATTTAGCAGTCAGCGATTGAAAGCTTTAGGGTTTTCAGATTATAAATATTGGAGTAGTGTTTTAATTCAGAAAACAAAAGTTGATTTTTCAGATTTCCGCTAAAGGAAAGGTCACCATTTCAGGTAAACTTGAAAGCGAGAAAAAGCCTCTTTGTATAATTTAAGTCCTGCAATTATTTATGGAATTCTTCAACTCACGCCAGCCTTTAAAAAAGTTAAAATTCGAAACCTTCCTTAAGGAAATCTTTAATTAATTATCCGAAATGAAGCGTAACATTCTGATTCAATCTGTTTAAATCGTCGCAAAGGATAACAAAAACGTTTCTACTTCGACGATTTTTAACAAGAAAAATGATTAATTTTCGATGTTTTATAAAAGGTTTAACTTAAAATTAAATAAAACACGAGAGAACTACCTGTTAAAAACTTTTAAATATTTACCTGGGAGCACCTGGGAGTTAACCAATTTCCCAATACATTTTAGTGAGGAAACGTCACCACCTGTTGCGTTCTTGCGTTTAATAACCATAATTAACTTCATCAAAACACATCAGAAACGTTTCATTTATTACTAAGGCTTTAAAGATTACTACTGCTCTGTGCTAACAGCAAAGTTTGCAGGGTTTTAAAATAATCATTTCGATATTTAACAATTCAGGCAGCCTTCCCAGGTTACGTGGGAGAACCGGGGCCCACGGCCTCATAAATCAAATGGAAAAATTTGATAACTGAATTAATATTAACTGTCTTTTCGTATTAAGATGCCTACCAAATCTAATAATTGTTTTGCTTGGCTGACGATATTCCAGTCTTAGAGAAAAAAATATTTAGATGTGCCCCCATAAAGATACTGAAAACCCGCCGCCTATGAAGGTGTTTAATGGAAATAATAAGTTTAAGGCATTGCCTTAGTTTGTTTAGGTAATTTTAACATAAAAGTGGCTTTCCAATCTTACATCAAAATTTAAATGTTTAACTTTGTAGAAATCGTGAATTTCGCAACTTTGTTTTTCTAAATCGTATAATCTTTCTAAAAATAAAGTCTGTTCGTACTGTAAGCAACCGTATATAGGCCAAACTGCAAAGCATTTTTCTAGGTCGACTGTCTTATTTGCAACGAAAATGCCACCCGTTTTTTGACGTAGCAACGAATACCAAATTTGTTCAAAATTTGAATCAAAATATTACCCTTCATTCAAATTGTGCTGCTTCCCTGCGTGCTATGAATCCCCAGAGGCATGTACATTGTACATGGAACAATTATAGAAGGTTTACAGTAAAACATATATTTCTGCTGTTGAATTACCAAATAATTTCTTATTAATACCTAGATAGTACCCCAAACTTTAAACTGAACTATAAACATGCCACTCCCAAAATATGTTTATCAAATATTGGAAAATGCAGTGCATATCCTCGGCGATATGTAGGTATATCAAATAACATCAAATCCTGAATTTTTGTATCTAAAATCAACGTGTTGAAAAATTAAGAAAACCTATTCCAATATTTATATATTCTGCACTTCATTATCAAACGTATCAGCATTTTCACTTGTATTTTTTTATTTATATTTTAGTTTTGTTTTATTTTTTGTACTTTTTCTTCATTTGTATTTTCTTTTTTTTATAATAAAATTTATGAGGATATAATTGGCACTTTATTTTACCAACTGTTTCCATATCTACTAACCTGTGCGATGAAACTTGATTGATACTATTGAAATTGGTTACGAAATTACATTTGAAGCAAATGCTTTGAAATCGTTGAGTATGCATGGCGAAAAATTATGGTAAATATTGATCTATTATTTACTTATCAGGGGTATGCGGTATTTATTTTATTGGGCATGGAAGCAAGACAGAATAAACCTCCCTTAGCACCCGTGGTATGTATGATATTGCTTCTACTGACATTAGAAAACCTATTAAAAGTGTCTGTAACATTTGTCACTTGATTAATTGTCACTACATTTATGTATTACAAACAATCCAAGCAATAATTGCCTATGCCTGGGTTGCAAGGTGGTTGTTACTGCCTTTGGGTGGTAAGTTCGCACCTACTTCCCTGCCGTCATAGCAATCACTAAAACAATGATAAAATCAACCTCTTTCTTTCGACCAATAACCAAATTTTATACGGTTCATGCAACCTACTAAATCAACAGTGGAAAAGATTTTTAGAATTATCCTTAAAAACTAAAAACATTTTACGTAAAGTTAACAATGATCTCACAGTACAAAGTACGTTGTCACTTTAACCTGATGCAGTATAACACGGATTTTCACTTTACTTCTCTCTGTTGTAAACATATAAGTTAATTTAAGGCACTATAAATAAAAATGAGGGCGAGTACTGTATATACAGCGAGCACATTTGGAAAACACGGAAATACCCAAGTTTATAGGGAAAGGCTTACTGATGTTAAAACGGTTCGGTTTGTGCACAACGTTCAAACTTCGTCAACCATGTTGGCTAAAATGCGATTCTGATATAAACTTTGCGTGTATTTGCATTTATTCCATGAAGTTTTAGGGATTTCACTGGCGACCCGGTTTGTGTGCACAAATTCGTTTCGAGTGATTTACTGGATTTAAACCTTTTAACATTAATTGTGCTTAGTTGATTCAATAAGGTACAGAGGTGTTCGAGAATAAAATTATGTTCAAATCTTTGGTGAATATAAAGAATTTTATGAAAAGCAAACAAAAAATAAAAACAAATCGAAAGGTTTTTGTTGACTTATTTGAGTATTCCAAAAACAATGTATAACTTGCCAAAGGCTTGCATATGGCGCAGAAGTTTGTTCAAACAATAACAAAACTGAGACCCCTAAGGACGAATGAAAAAAACTTTCAGGATCGATAGTGGGTAAAGCAGAGCGAAAGCCAAGGACGACATTCAAAAATCAAAAATGTGCAAAACTCAGGGTTAAAATAAAAACGAACAGTAAAGCAGAATGCTGAAGAAATGAATTAACGGAATTTCAAGAACCGTGAAAAATAGCCAAAAACCTCTTTAGGTGAAGACTATTAAAAGGAGCAATTAGTACCGAAAATATCTTCATTGCAGATATTGAAAACATTTTTGCTTCGCAGGTTTTACTACCCTTTTAGGTTATTTCTTTACCGGAAAATGTCAATCAAGGGTTATCGTTTATAAGCACTTCAAACATTCATCAACTGTTCTGACCATAAAATCCACCCCACCAAAATTATGCTCAGAAGCCGGTAATCAATGTTAGTTTTGGGAATAAATTTGTATTTTGAGAAAAAAATTAAGAAATTTGTAATTGAATACTATTTTGGTAGACTTTGTATTAAACCAATAGTTGGCGTAGACTTCGACAAAAAACAACAAAATCAAAAAAAAACTGGCTGAATTAAATCCAATTCCTTTGATGATACAGGGTGATCCGCTTTGCATTTGTTCAGAAGTTATAACGCTTGAGAAAAAGGCTAAAAATGCAGTGATTTGTTAATACAAATTTAAATTTAACAATACAGAATGCAAATTAGAAAAGTATAATAAATGTCTAAAACATAGTCCCCACCTGCATACATAAGTGGTAACAACAAATCAAACTTTCTTGCACTCGTAGAATGATTATTTTGTATTTTATTATTATTTTATTTATTTAGTATTAATTTTAATATGAGTTGCGGCATTAATTAAAACGATCATTTTCAAATTGATACATAGGTTGCATTTGCCCCATAAATTAAAAAAAATCAGAAGGATTTAAATACGGAGAACTTAGTGGCCATAGTTCGGACATCGTATCCGATTCACTTATATGTATATGTGGGATATAATAATGTACAACACGTGGACAAAATTGATTTTTTAAGAGCAGTATTGTCACACATACGGAGTCTTCTCAATGATGTGTGGAATATGGAATGTACTGGTTGACGTCATCAGGAACTCTAATCCGAGATTCTCGGGTTGTTTACGAATTTTTCCAATACACAGACTGTCTGCATATTCTTCATTAGAGCTTTGTTACTATTTCCAGGTTCTTTTTGCAAAAATACAAAATTATAGCTAGAAATAAAGTAGTATAACACAAATTAATAACTATGCTAAATCATTTCTACTACGTTTTTAACACATTGATCGGACATTTTTCCATGTACTTTCGCTTTCAATTGCCAGAGTATGTAAAGAAACTACCATCTCCCTGTATAGCTAACCTAGCCTAAATCTAACTCGATAATTTATAGCTAATTTTCACGCCACAGCTGAGTTTTAATCTGTGTGAGCCAGTTGCGGAGAAGACCTAACCCCGTGCATTAATATGTACTATCATGTGCAAAAGTAATGACACGCCTAAGATTTGTTATTGTATGATAAACAGCCTTGCAGCAGTGGATGAGTAACTTTCTTATTCTAACTTGTTAATCCTACCTACAAAACCGAGCAATTAAGTAAACCTGCAATAATGTCCGCCTCCGTCGAAATGTTAGCCTAAAATATGTATTTAATTTCCAGTAATTAACTTCAAATGCAGGGCTAAGGTCACACAAATCTAAAAACGAAATATATTATGCTATCATAAGCTGATTGAATCATGGTATATTCAAACGTTAACATGGTGAAAGGTTCATATTTAAGTAGTAGTAGTAAAACTGATGTAATGTTACGGTCTAAATGAAACTTAAGTCAACTTGAAATCAGTATTTCAGAATAGGTTTAAGCTGAGGCTTAGGTTAAGTAATCTTAAATTAGGGCTTAAACTAAAAGCCTCGCTACATTTAAACCAACTTAAAAGGTTTAGGTAACCTGTACTGAAATACCAACCCTAACAGCGGGTTTTACCACAGTATAAACCTTAGGTTTATACTGTGCTTTACAATCTCCTGATAAAGTTAACTTCCTGATATTTACTGTGGAAACGATAGGTATATCTGGCAGTTAAATTTACCAGGAAGTGGTAAAACCGGCCCTTAAACCACAGAATATACCTTAAACGGGATGAAGTTAAGCTTTGTTCTAAGCCAGATTAAACTAAGCCTTTGCTTAAACCTGTACCGAACTACCAGTCCTAAGGCTTACGGATCTAAAGAACAGATTATTACTGAATGTAACAAACCCTTGACGATTATTTCTAACTTTATAAAACAAATCATGATGAAATATATTATTGTACAAGTCATGAAACTATTTTCCTTACCTTTAAGTTATAATTCATCAGCATCCAGCAACGATTCAGCTAGTGTTTCATTAACCACCACCAATCCAGCGATCTGAAAAGTAAAACATTTATAATTTAGAGTATTTCTAAATTATTTTTAAAATAAACACATTATTTTGTTTATTTAAGCCATACATAGTTAATTAAATGAAGAATTTAATGCTTCTTTACTTCTAGGTAGTTATTGATTGATTTCAATTAATTGCCGTTTAAGGTAGGACATACGACATAGGACACATAGGACAAGTGGCTTGCCCAATAATCTGAGGTACATATACAAAGTTAACATACTTCAGTTTTCAACATTCAAACATATTAAACCAAAATACAAAGCATGACTTTATTAACAATTATTGGTAGTCACTTAATTAGAGCTTTTGGTTGTTGACGTAACTTCAAGTATTTTAAAATTCTCTAATATGCGTTATATTAGCAGGACTCTGAGGCTAGCAAATATATTTAACTCATTTAATAATCAGAAACAATGGTTTTCAATTTTTTACTCGTTTGCTGTACCTGGATTACCGAACCAATGCAGCGCTCACGTGCTGTTTATGCTTACCCACACTGCTCGTATATAAGGGGCATACAAAAGCCTGCTTAAAATAAGTATTGTTTAGATTTGTCTATTGTTGTAACTATTCTTTAAAAATTAGATATCCTTGCAGAAAACTAACGATTAATATAGTTTGTCACAACCTTAGAAAGGGCCACCGTATTACATCCAGTTATATCTGTAGACCGCCAAAATACATTAAAACTGACAGTGGTGTTTCGTTAAAACAAGCATGACTCCATAAGAGTTTGTAGTTTTTTCTAAGATTGAGACGGTCTACAAACACGTCTACGTTTGTTAACTACAAAGTGTTGCTAGTACACCGTTTAGAAATTCAAAGAAAAATAAACTATGCGCCTTTCTTTCTCCAAAGACTTCAAACCATAGCATTTCGATATAAAATTTATTCTTTCTAAGAAAACTTGGAATCGAGATATTTCAACGTTAAATTTACAAAATGGAAGTGCTTTTATCTCGGAAATAATTCATGAAATGTGTTTGTAGAGATAGCTGAATGTAAAGTTGATGGCCCAATACCTAAATTTTTGCTGATAAAAATCCTAGCAAGCACCTTGTGTTAAACGATCAATAGAATGAGTGCAATCAGACGGTATTTGTTCCATCTTTCATATCGCGTACTGAAACTGATTGGGTTGAAACTGATTCGGCTGAAATTTCAAACTGAAATAAAATAATAAAACGAAGTCAGTTATTTGCTGCAATCAAGGTTATTTGTTATTCTAAATCGTTTGTTGTATACTGACTACTTACATTACATTGTTCTATTGAAAATCCCTAAAGCCATCTGTATTACTTCATTCATTTGTTTTTATTGCTGTTTGTACCGATTACAATACATATTGAAGAAGTGGAACCCACTGCTTGTAACTAGAAACAATTATTGTCCTTGTTATTCGTTTTCAATAATATAAATCTGTCCCGGGATTACCGAACCAATGAAGTAATGACGTGCTATGCTTGCCAGTATACGAAATGAAGACGGAAAGTCCCATTTAGAAAATCACAACTATATATTTTCAGAAATAATAAATATCCTAAGTAAGTGGTCCGGTAATCTAGATATAGTCCAGATTAAACGAGCAACGCAAAAGCGTGATTGTGATTAATGACCAAATTCTAACATTTTTAAAGTTTACAATTAGTTGATTTGCCTGCAAACAATGTTGCACTTGATCTGAATTTGTTTAAAAAAATAATCGGTTTTAGACTCATTAAACTGTTTCCATCAAAGCTACGATGATTAAAGTAAACTTACAGCGGTATCAACTTATACGATCTTAATGTAAAGAAGCGAGATGCAAGACGTTGAGTGACTTACCTTACAACTTTAATTTTTTAATATTTAAATTTTTGGAAATTAATATTTATCTCCATTTTTTAATATTATAATTACCTAATAACAGCAGTAACACTCACTATAAAGATAATAAAGATAAAAATTTACGAAACTTTATTAGAGTAGTGGTCATACCCAGAACCATGATGTGTTCATGTTTCTGTACGTTGCAGTGAATGTTAAATATACTTGCCATGTTTGTGTAATAAATGGCAGAGTAATTTTTTGTAGGTTCACGAGTTATGGTGATTAATCTCAGTAACAATAATAAATTGCCATATTAGTAATAGCTGGTCTGAAATTTATACGTTTACGAATTAAACTAAAAAATTTTGTTAAGTGCTAAATTTGCCATTTTGACATATAATAAATTTTCAAATTTTTTAAGTTAATCTGGAAGTCCATAGCTGGAACAAGGTGTAGTCAACTGCCCCCCCCCCCCCAAGTATAAAAGCTTGTCCCCTTGAAGTATCTTAAAATTTTCAAAAACAATATGGCCGTGTTATCTTTCAACCGCTTACTAACTGAATAGTCAACACACTACACTTAGTAGATAAATTGAAAGTAAACAGTATGGGTGGTTGCCCATTCAGAATGAGTAAGGAGTTTCGTGACAAAATAGACACCCTGTATACTCAGTATCTGTCCATCAATGTGTTATATTTCCTACATAACTTAAGTCGAGTACAAGCTTTAAAAGCGATCCTGAAAATAATCAAAATTTGATGTATGCCTACACACGGTCTCTAATTTATTTAATTTATTTTCTGGAGCATACAATTCCACCATCCGCTTCTGAAGGTTTAATATGCCACCTAAAAAAGAAAGCGTGGTGTCCACTCGCCCCAATAATAAAACTGCTCCCTGTCTAAAAATTCTAGCTACGGACCTGGTAATAAGTTTACATTCAATTTTTTTCCAAATATTCTGTAAATTTCGCATTGTACTTCTTACCATCTCGCATCTTCTTCTCATTTCATGAGTGTCACCACCGTCATTATGATATTAGAGACCCAAGATAGATGAACTGACTTAGCACCTTAAATGGACCTATTTGCTTGATGTTGTTATTTTGACGGTCAATAATCATTATCTTAGTTTTTTCCTCATTTATCTCTAGGTCGTAGATTTCTGTAGTTACCATCAGGGGACTGCCACGTATACAAGCAACGGATATGGTGTTGAAACAAGGTGTTTGCAATTACCAGCTGTTGTTCGATGCAGAAATTTATCAGTCGTTCGCCTCGATCATTTCTGCTTCCCATTCCATATTTACCAACAACGTTTCTGATGTGACTCTCAGTAGAGGTTTCACCCACCTTGGCGTTAAAATCTCCAAGTATAATCATAATTTCTCGGCTTGGAATTTTACGGATAGCCTCCTCAAGTTTTCCATAGAATTCTTCTGCTTCCTCCTCAGTTGATTGACTTTAAGGTGAATGGCTTGCAATTCATTTTTACTGCTGTAATTCTATCGTTGACAGGATCATAAGCAGTTACACATTTACTCGCATTTTTCGTCAACACAAATGCCACGCCGTTACGACTTAAATTGTCATAGCCTGAGCAGAATATTGTATTATCATTTTGTGTTGTGAAATGACCAGTCCCTTTCCAATGTGTCTATGATAAGCCGGTGATCGTCATTCCGTAGCGTTTGTGTTCCATTTCTACTATGTGTGTTTGCCTGGTTCAGGTGTCCTCGAACGTTCCATGTGGCAACATTTATTGTATTACCATTTAAATTGAGCTTTTCTGAGCTTTTATCGTCATCTCTCAAGGCAATCCCCCCCGATTGGGGGATTTGTTTTACCTCCGGAATTAACACTGAGAGAATCCATTAGTGTTCTTGAGATAGGTGGGTTCCCAATGCCTTTCTTAGGTCTGATCTTAGGATTACAGTTATTTAATACTCGGTGGAACGGTTATACCGCCGTAATTCGGTCGCCAGAGCCTCGTCTGTTATACAGCAGGGTACACTCGAACAGGTGAGGTTGACATTTGGGCTGGCTTTTGACCTTCTTGCCTTCGCCCCTTACACCCTACATCTACTACATGACTTAATTTTAATAGAATTTTTATAAACGATCCCCCTAAAATTGTTAACAGATTGTTATCAAAATTTGTAGTACGCTAACTGTCCCATCATCGACTTTTTACACTTGTTTTACGTAAAGGGCACAATTCCATAACTAGCTTCTTAATACTTATTCGGTGCCTATTCTACTTAAAAGGCAAAGTACAGTACGTCTCCCCAACAGTAAATATGCCCCCTGTATAAGCATTCTACCAACAGACCTTTTTTTAATGTAAATATTCAGCTGAATTGCATAATTGCTAGTTTATATCTTAAGCTAACTTCAGTAATCATTTTTCTACGAATGTACAGTGCGTCCCTTTTTGATCTCGTACCCCCCTACTTATGCTAAATAGGCAACACACATTACACGGTACAAGCAAACCTTATGATTAGCTATCAAAAATGAGCAAAGTAAAATAAAATGGGCACCTTTTATTAGCTTTGGAAATGATTGTAGAAAACGATATGTTGATTGAAGTTTAAAAAATGCCATTTTTAAATAATACTAACTATTGTCGCATTTTTCGGGTTAAAAATTTTAATTATTCTAACCATAAAACCAATTTTACCCCATTATTTCATTTAATTTGACTGATTTTTTTTAATTTTAAAATTATAGTTAAACAAATTTCATATAGCAAATGAAATGCTTCAAAATTAAACGAATATTTTTTGTAGTGTTGCATTAAACAAGAACTTGACTGATCGCTTATATTAATAGCAAAATTTAAAACTCATTAGAAGCAACTTGAAATTGCTTCTGTAAATAAAACGCGATGTGAATAAAATTCCGAAAACTATCAAAAATATCTGCTTTCAAAAGATCATTTCAAAATAATCTACAAACGTAACTCCAAAAATTCATACTTATTTTTTAACGAAAAACCACTCCATAACAATTTACAACGGCCTCGTTTATTTCCTGTTGTTTTTAAAACGTATTTTCCGCTGAAATTTAAAAAAAGTTCTGCCGCCGAACACCGAAAAACCACTTAAAAACTTTGCGAATGACAAATCAGTTATGCAAATATTTAATTGGACAACATCGAACTGAACTACACAAACAGAGAATTGAGGCACAAGCTAGATCCTTATCTACAGGGTGGTCCAATTCGTATACATACAGCGTACGAAGTTTATTTTAAATAATTTACCATTTTCTCGAAGGGCACACGATACAAAATATATCATTTATTTAAACATACTAAACTGTGGGTACAAAACAGTGATTCGGTAAACTTACACTACCAGCAATTATCTACAAATTAAAGTGGAAATAAGTTAATTAACTACCACGGCATTGGTATTTTCCCCCTGGCAATATAAACTACCCTTAAAAATTTAAATAACTCTCTGACGTAATAATTTGGCTGGACTGGAACTGAATTAATTTATCTAAAAGAAAACTAATAGTTAACTGCGTTTGGGTTACAACGTAATTGTTACCTCCATAGGGTGGTAAGTTCCCACTTATTTTATTATTATCGTAAAACTAACCCAACTTTAAATACTAATAAATATAATTATTTGATAAGTACAACTCACAAAATTGGCAGTAGAAGTCAATTACATCGGGCATTAAGTTCACATTTTTCTTATTTAATAAGATTATTTGCTCAAATTTTCAAAAATCTAATAAGGAGAGTTTTTATTAATCAAGGCATGAAATGCGAAAGAAATCCAAATCTGTTTATTTTTTCCCGTATTTTATTATTATGTCTGAACATAAACAAATTTGATTTAAAATAGTCAGCTGTGACACCACCATTCGCTCTTATGCCTTCTTATTATTTTCTCCCTGACGATATGAACTGCCCTTTAGAGTTTAAATGCATTTTTTATATAATAATGTGGCATAACTGACATGAAATTAATTTATCAAAACGAACGCCTATTAGTTTTTAGCTGAGATTGGATTACAAAGTAGTTGTTAGTTCCGTAGGGTGGTAAGTCCCCATTTCCCTGTTATCGTAACAACCAATCTGTAAAACCAACATATCTCATTCAAATATTAACACATACAATTGAAGAGATGCAATTCACAAACCAGCGTTCAATTTTTTTATATTAAGTAAAGTCACTAACGTACTCTTCGCCGGAGTGGCCGAGTGGTTAAGGCCACGACTACAGCGCGGACGGTCTCGGGGTCGAACTCGAATCGGATGCTCGGGGGGTAGCCTACCCAGTCACTGAAAATAATGGGGACCGAAACATAGTGGTGGAGTAGGGAATGTAGGCGGTTGTTGAAGCGAACTAACCGAGGTATGAGAAGCGACTTAGAAGGCCTTAATTAATTAAAGTCTTAATTTGTTTCTTGTATTTTTTTGACCAAATTACATTAACCGAAAATTATACAGGATGTCCCTGTTATTCTGTAAAAACTATAAACAAACTTTATTTAAAATCATTTTAAATAAAAGCTAACTGTGGCACTTCCAACATCTTTAAATTAATAACCCTTTAATATTTGTTTAAGAAAGTTTCAAATGTGTGTAGCCTTTCTGATAATCGCTACAACTAACCTTCACCGAAATTTCAAATGTTGTAACTGTTAACTAACAGTTGTAATGAAACCTACAAAGCCAAAATCGACCGCTACCTTCCTGTAAATTATACCACACATCTAATTTGTTGACGTGGGTCGTACGCATTTCATCAGTTACTACCTCGATACAGCCCTGTATCTTACCCTCGTTAAGGGGTTCGGAGCAAAGTGAATTACTCACTCTACTAATCCTGTTATCTTGGAATAATTCAGATTTAGCACGTTAGCACTTGGATATGATACATGAAATTAGCGGTGCCTGTAGTCTTATACTAAACAGATTCGTGTTTCGTTAGGTTTCAGTGTTTCAGTAAATCTTCTACGTCCTCTGTCTTTTAATTATTTTCGAAATTTACTTAAGTAAACCAAAGAGGGAAAAATTAAACAATCAAATAAAATTACAACTTCGTTTGTGTAGCAGGTTGAGTGTTTGTTCCGGGCTAGAGTCAGATTAAGTCTGGAGCAGACTCATAGAAAATTATACAGGGTGTCCCAAAATCAGACAGAGCTTGAAATAACAATTTTCCAAGTAAAATTCAACAAAACGTCACGAATTTGGGCCTGCCTTTTTAGATCCTGCAAGTTTTTGTAAACCCACAATGGAAATTGAACCCTCAGTTTTGAAATTAATAAACATTTTCGACCTAAAAGCACCAATAAGTTTGGATTTTTAACATTTGGAAATTTGCGTTCCACTATTTAACCGTAGTCGAAGTTTAAATTCTCATTACAAATTCACTTTCCAACTTCAATAAGTATTTGGTTGTTATCTACAGCTTCAGCTTAAATTCAATCCATTTAAACTCAAGATAGATCAAACTGCAGTATTTAGATTTTTGAATTTATTAACCGTCATCATTGTGTTGCTGGCATAATACTGTTGTGCAAATTTCAATAAAATTGTAAAAACAAAGGTTCTAAATCTTGCAGTAGACATTTCTTTTGTGTCTCATGGCCAACCCTTATGTAAAAACTTTTTGAACTCACGATAGTTCAGATTCGTATTTAGAGCACAAAGATTCATTTTCTGGTCCAAACAATATTCAGAATTTTAATTTCTAATTCAATTCAATTTTCTATTAATTTTGACAGAATTCGGATTGATTGTGAGTCCCTTCAATTAAAGAGTGAATTTTCTGCTAATCAGATTTTCTGATTCAAATCAATATCCACAATCGCAATTTTAATCCAGATTGACATGAAATCGTGTTGATTAGCTGTGATTAAAATTCGAAACAAAAGTTTTCAGATTTTAACTGAAACTGAACTTTAAACTAACATTTGGAAGACCAGAAGTCACTTTATGATTTAAATTAATATTCAAGATCTTAATCCACAAGTTTAATTTGAATCCAATAAATTCGGAGTGGCTGTAATCACCATCTTGAAATTCGAAATAAAGTTTTCTTTAATTAAACGTATAGTAAGTTATGGATTTTAACCATAAATTTAGCTCCAATGCAGTGTGAAATTCTATAAGAAAATTCGGATTGGCTAGAAACGAACTCTTGAAATTTGAAATAAAGTTTCTCAATTTAATTGCTAAGCCTATAATTCAGATTTATATTCAGAACACAAGGTTTCGCCTTCTGATTCAAATGAAACAAAATCCACAACCACAACCTATCCCGTTTGATATAATATCGAAAAAGACGGGAACTAACGGCAAAGCAGTTCTTGAAATCGAAATAAGTTTAGATACTTAAATCCGACTGGATTTCAATCTTAAATCTTAAGCATCGTATTTCAAAACTTTTACATTTTAGATTCGTGTGTAAATTGTAAGAAATTTACGCGAATTTTTTTAATGTATTTAATAATATAAACTCTAAAACGATTTACTAACGTCATGTTTCAATCTCTTGGTAGTCGATTGGTTAAACACCGGTTTTGCAACTACGAGAACACAGGTTCAAATTTTAGTCGGGGCCGGATTTCTAAAAATCCAGAAAGACTGAAATTTAAATCCTATTAGACAAATTAGATGGCTGGTAACCATAGAAATCAATATCTTAACTAACTGAGGAAAAGATAAAACCAAAGTTTGACTTTCAAGTTATAAAACGTGGCTTTCTAGTTTTGATCAATGCTCGAACCTTATTTAAAACTCCGACTTAAATCCAATCCGATACGCAATCTGCTAAGATGTTGAATTACAAGAATTTGGCTTTTAAATTAAAATAAATAACAATTTGCGCATTTAAATCCGAGTTGACTTCATTTTTAAGATTCAAATTGAAAACTGTGTTTTCGGTGTTAGATATATTTTACTTTCCATCTTAAATTTATATTCGAGCTTTGTATCAACGACTGTAATATAAATCCCATTTTTAATGCTTTCAACTTTTGGATGTAGAAAGATTGGATTCTTCAATTCCAAGGAAAATTTCAAATGTGAGACTTCAGTCGACTGAAACCTGCATGAAGCTCGAATTTGAATTCGAAAGAATATGTTTTTTGGATATTTTAAATAAATTATGGTTTTGCAAGTTGGGCAATAATTGCTCCTTCCTAGATTAGGACTTTCAAATCAGACCCAAAGAAGTCAAATCCAAATCATTTCGACTTCGAATTAACAATTTTAGTTTTCGAATCAAAGTTGAAAACCCCAATCCAAGTTTCAAGTTTTAATTCAATTTCCAAATCTTAATCCAAATTTAAAATATTAATTCCGTTCAAGTTTAAAACTGGATTGATAGGATGAACGAAATCTAAAGAAAAGCGTTTAAAACTCTGTAGTCCAAAATTATTTCAATTAATTCAAACTCAGAAAATAACATTTTAATATCATTATTGTCCTTAACAGTCACAGCTGCATTTGAGTTAATAGAAACATCAGATTTAACTTTGAATCCGATTTAAAGAAACATAAACTTATAAAATTCAAGGTTTTCAGTGAAAATCTAGCTTTTTTAAGTTAATGTCAGCATAACCTAATCTTAATTTTGGATTTACTACTCTGCAGATTTTAATCTAACTAAATTCGAAATGTTTACTTACATTGGTAGATAAATCTTAGGTTACTGTTTCAATAATCTCTCTAACTTTAAGACGTTCTTTGCAAATTTTTAATGAAGTTTTGTAACTTCAACGCTGTTCTTTACATTTTCAATTAGGTGTAAAGCTCACTGAGGATACATAATTACATGGACCACCCTGTATAATAACAGAAATGTTTACACTTTCACTGTAAAAAATTGATTACATTTAACTTCGAGATGCACATCAAAATACGAATTCCTAAATTTCGACCAGTCGAATAAAATGCTCAAAGGGTAAAAGTTTTCAGACTCGCCCCAAAAGTTGAAGAACTCAAATTCAACAAACCACCCCACGTGTGAATTAAATATCGGGTGCTAACGAATCTATCGCATTTCTACGTGAAACGAAAACCAAACGATCAAAAGTTTAAGTCTGTAATTATCGACGTTTATTACAACCGAAAGCTAATATTAGCTCCCTTCTTTTTCTTTCATTTTGAGTAATAGCGTATTCTGCATTGATTAGAGCATTATCGAAAACGTTATCTGTCAAAACCTGAAAATTATGAGCGCTTTTAAAAAAACCAATTTTATATCCACCAGTGACACCTACTTGGTATTCTGGCCATTAGTTTCTCTCTTACGCAGGTTTTATTTCAATATTTTTTTTAGTGAAAAACTTCTAAAGATCGACGGGCAAAAAGAGGGTCGATTTATCTAACCTTGTGGAAGATATTTACATATTACGGTGGTTCTACCTTAAGGGCATTCAAAAAACTATTTTTCCTTCAACTGCACACAACCAACTCAATTTCGTGATGATTTAAAAATGTGGGAATTTAATTTAATTTCAACATTTTACAGCTTTCATATAATTAAAATTAGTTAAAATAAAAGTGGATTTTGTAGTAATAAAATTTTGAAGCATAAACAAAGAAAAGCCTTTGCTTTTCCGTAAAACAATGGGGTTTTTCGTGTACTAGATAGAAATCAAGCACATTGTTCAATCAAAAATCGTAAAGAAAAGTGGTACTTTTCTTGTTAGCATCACTTTTCTTCATAGCAACACTTTTTTCATTCATTCAATTTATTTGTATAAATATTCTTAAATGTACAATTGTTCAAATTATTAAACGAGGTGCGAATTTCAAACGCGTATCTTAATAATGCATTATCACACGTGTATTGTACAATGTTTTATCTACAGAGCCAACGCAAAATCTTAAAAACGTTTAAAAATAATCTGACGTTTTACATAATTTTTTTGACAAGGCGAAAATTCATTCAAATAGTAGCTGTAAAAATGGACAAATCCATGACGACCACAGTGAACAATAACGCTATAATGACATACCTTGATAAATTTTGAATATTTATTTTTAAAATTAACGTGATTTTTGTGAAGTACACGAAAAAATAGCATGTTCAACTCGTAAGAAAAGTGATTCTTCCATGCTCTTGTAAATTTTTAATCCACTCGCAAGCTACGCTTGCTCGTGAATTAAAAATTCACACTCGCTGGAAAACTCTCACTTTTCTTAACTTGTAAAACAATCTACTATTGTTCGTCAATGACGTTAGTTTTGATCAGGTTATGTTTGTTGATAAACTTAACATCTTATTTTCTTATTTGGTGTATTGTTACGAGTAAATCCCTTAATTTTGTTTGAACATGGTTTTAACTACGTCAATTATTCTAGTTAGTCTTAACCGAAGTAGCTATGAATACACACCTGGCAATCGTATTATACGCCTAGCCAGCGTTCACCTAATTCCAGTTCGACAAATCTTGTACTTTGGAACTTAAACCGCAAATTTTTCTAAATAATCTTACTACTGAAGAGCTGAATCGCAACAAACTGCAGGTTTACTGTAAATACTGTTGGCGGTATAAAAAGAGATGTTGTTTTACCAATCTGTGGACTTATTTTATGTACAGTGTGTCCTAAATTCGAACTAAATGTATGGATAATTTTGTTATTTGTAAATCTACGTCAAAACAGATTGCGCATTATCGTCCTAATTGTTTGAGACTAATCCAACGGTGGAAACAGTTTGTTTTCGAGTTATGGCGGAAAATTTAAAATTACTCCAATTCTACTAAGACTTATAACTCATTTATTTATAAAAATTGTGTAATGGTTATTTTTAGAAATTTTTACGTCGATTCCATTTCTTGTTTTTGCTATAGTCTTTCAGTTATAGCATTAACTGGTAATCGTTATAATAAGTGAGAACTCCAACTTCAAAAGGATAGAGAGACCGCCAAATAATAAAGGAAACGAAGAAGTTAATCGTTGAAGCCCTCAAACTATACGGTGCGGAGACAGGTACAATCAAAAAGAAGCACAGACGAACAATAGTTGCCTTTGAGATGTGGTGTTGGAAGAAGCTACTGCGAATACCATGGACTGATGAAAGAACCAACGTTTCCATTCTGGCCGAACTCAATATCTGCCAACATCTGCCTTTGATAATATATAAACAGATACTTCAATTCTACGGACATATTACAGTAGAAGCTTAGAAAAACTGGGTTCAGGGGCAAATAGCACGAAGCAGACCACGCGGAAGATTCCCCAAAAGATGGATTGACCAAATGAAAAACATGATAGGGAAGTCTATACAACAAATTAACCATATAGCTCAAGATTTAAGACATGGAAGCAATTGATGGCAACATCGACACAAACCACAAACTAGTTAACTGAAGGCGATCGAGAGAGAGAATCGTAGTCGACGTAGACCTCAGTTAAAAGGCCATTTTAGAGGTTTTCAAATATATATTGTTTTGGCGGCGATATATGGAGGAAAAGATGATGGAACCATGAATTACACCAAGTTTTTAAAGAGGCAGATATAGTGACATTTATAGATTTTGGAAGACTAAGATGGGCAGGTCATGTACGACGTATGAATGATAGTGCTATTGCCAGACGGGTGGAAGAACAAAACCCAGAAGCAAGAAGAGAAAGGGGTCGACTACGAAAGAGGTGGAGTGATGCAGTGACAGAAAATGCCAAAACTATCCTGCGAGTAAATAACTGGAGGAAATGGGCAGAGGACAGGGACAAGTGGCGAAAGAAAATAGAGGAGCCCAAGGTCCGATATGGACTGTAGCACCGCTGCGTAAGAGCGTAAGTAAGTATTGTATTGGCGAATCTATTACCATTCCGTGGATTGTGGCCTACTCGACCTGTTGCCGTTGTAAATCGTGCAAGGTGAATTACTTCTTGGCATGTCCCAGGCCGTGGTGGTGTATTTTATAAGGAGGGATGGACTTTAGCTTGGCTTACTATTTGTTTCCATGTTTTCCTACACTGTGTTTTTTGTTGCCAGTTTTTGACCCCCAATGGTTTGATCCAGTTGATCCGTAGTGCTTTAATATATTTGATGATGTCTTCCCCCTTCATTAGTTTTACAAGTTCATGGTTCATCCTGTCTCCACTGGTCTCCTTATTTTATTGATTCCTACATGGTATGTAAAATTTTCCGTTCAAATACTCTAAGTTGGTTCATTTTCTGGCTAGTCATGGTCCGTGTTTCGGCCTCGTAGGTTACAGTGGGTCCTATTATATACTTCTAATTATAATTAATGTTTGAAATAAGGATGTTTTCAGCCATTTATATTTACTTAAATTGACATTAAGCATAGCAACATGCACAGTTAGTCATTAAAAAATTGTGCTATAAATCTTAAAGGACCTCAGTTGTTTGTTAATATTAATAATAATAATAATAATTTTATTCTGTACAATTTTCATAGTGAACGTAGAAAAGCTACTGAGATAGCATCTCTTTTTTAGAAATGTTAAAAAAAAATTATGAACTTTATTATTCGATTGGCGCAGATGAATAATGTACCGCTAGGACAATAAGACAAAGGTATTACAGGAATATATCACATTATGTAATACAATTTCAGTTTAGTAGACACAAATATTGCTTAAAGTACCTTCCTTTTGGTGACCATGGCCACGGTTGTAACAATATTCTACGTTTTTGATTAACTACTGACAAGCGTTAGTAGTTATTACGTTATTATTGTTGCCTTTAAAATTTAACATCTGCAACAAACAATTAAGACTTCTAACACTCTACTGCAGCATGGCTAAGTTTATTTTGATATGGTTAATGTTGATTTAAGTAGAAATGGCTGGCAACGGCCTTACTTCAAACATTAAGTATAATAAACTATGTACATTGGAAAACCTCTGAAAATTGCCTTTTAAACGAGGTCTATTCCGACTACGATTCCCATTTAAAAAATACAAGTTAGTGCTGTAACTTAAAAACTATTACAAATATGTAAGCCACTGGAATCGACTTAAAAATATCTATCAATAACCTCCGCACAATTTTTAGATATTTTTATAAATAGGTGAGTTATAAGGCTTAGTAGAATTGGAGTAATTGTTAATTTTCCGCCATAACCCAAAACAAAAGAAGGTGGCCCATTTCTGTTTGCACCGTTGAATTAGTCTCACTTGTAATCGGTCTTGCCTTAGTTTTACAAATAACTAGGTTATCCATACATCGACCTCGAATTTAGGACACACTGTACATTTTAATTTTAAAACGGTTAACTCAACTTCCAAGTGTATTTTTTTAGACCTTATATATTCTTTTACAACATATTTCGAAAATTTTGACCGTCTCAAATATTTCCGTATTGCTTTGGAATTTCTGTAACACAATTTATTTTATTATAATAATGCCTAAAAACAAACACTCAAAAATCCTTATTATAGGTGACTTAAGAGCAATTGTAGTGATTAATTAATTACAATTTGATGATTCATAACTACACACATTTGAAACAATTATTTAGAATTATGAATAATCCGGTCCCAAGCCCGTGTTTTGAAAGGAAGAGGGAACACCTGTAGACCAGGTTAGCACCTTACTTACAGGTGTTATTGTAAATGCTCACAGAACAAAAATCAAAGCCTGGAAAAAACGCATTTGGAAATCAAAAGTACCCCGAACACAATCATACCTCGAGGGTGACCACCGAAAAGCTGGAAAGACAGCTGGTCATCAGGCTCTTAAGGAAATCCAAACTAAGGACAAAAACAGGACTTAGTCCTAAAACCAGATAAAGAAGCAAAATAAGAAGTGAAATAGAATACTTGGTTGCGAATTTTCAAAAGATATCTTTTGGCATCCCAATTATCGTTTTAATACTCTTTCAACCTCGGATTTATTTAGAAAATTTGGTGGAAAGTCAACTCTCATGAGTTTTTTTGAAAAAGTTGAACTAAAATTCCTTATAAGGAATTTAATAGGAAATTACTAAATAAAAACATTTATACGTACTTTTGATTAAATACTACTCAAAATCATTATTAATCTTCGAATGCCTTCAAAGCTTTTAAAATATACAAAAACGGTTTAAGTACCAAGTAAGCCCTTCCAGTGAAACTGAATGCTTTAATAAACCCTTAAAGTGTTTAAAACACAATTTAGGTAGTTTTATTTAGAGCACTGACCATATCTTTTGGTATCCCTAGCGTCGTTATAATGCCCTGTCAACCTCGGATCCATTTACAAAAGTTAATCCCTTTGCTGCCCTCTACCGCACCTCAAAGTTTGTTGATTAAATTCGGATACACCCTGTATATACGAAAGTATTTTGATGGAAATACACCTCTCATGAGTTTCTTAGAAACAGAATTTATTCATTTAATCATTAAGCACTCAAAAGTTTTTAAAATATTCAAAAATGGTTTTAAGTACAAAGTGGGCCCTACGGGTAAAACTGAATGCTTTAATAAACCCTTTAAAGTGTTCAAAACACATTTTTAAGTTGCTTGCTTTAAACTACTGAACAGGTCTTATTGGAAATTACGGCCTGTTGAAAACTAATTGCATTTTCAATATAAACGCATTTTGTACAAATATCAGGTTATTGAACTACAGCTTTCAACAAGAATCGGTTTATAGAGAACTAAATATGTGTCAGATTAATTCAAATGTTAAAAATTTAAATTAAATGAGGAACCAAGGAGAGAATAAATCAATAGTTTGCTTTAATCTAAGTTTCTGCCAATGTCTTTTACTTGTTCTGTTGATCACAAGTAATGTTGTTTGTCTCGGCTTTTCTAAACTGTCGTTTGTACTTGTTACTTCCACATAACTTTTTTGTACAGAAAACACGTAAAATCGATGCAAAGCTTTATAGAAGAGCAATCTAAGGTCAGGGTGTGTATGTAGTATATAATGGGGAATCATTGTGCCTGGGGTACTTTACTTGTTAGTTTTTATTTGGAAAATCTTTCAAGCGGACAACAGATACTTTAGTTTTTAGTTCTAACAATTTTTCTTCCGTTTAATACTTGTTCGTTTTTGGTCGTTACTGAAAGTTGCCTTTTTGATACTTTAAAACATCTGCTTTCCTTTTTAAGTTTAAGTTCAAGTTTCAGGTTTCTTTGTTGGTAGTGATTTTATGGGTAGCATTTCGCCTCCTTTTTTGCGGCGCTTTCTTTCATGATTGATCTTTAATAGAAACCTTTCAAATTATTTTAAAACCAAAAATTGAAAATATAAACAAAGCAGTATATGTCAAATTATAAGAAAAATTTAACAGCTGCAAAAATTAAAATCACCGTAAAAATAAAGTCTGATATATCTACGTATATTTATCTCTAAATAAATAAGGATTTATTAAAATAAGCTAACTTTTAGAATTCCAAATCCACAAAAAAACTTATAAACTGTGAGGTGTATTTAACATCTTTCAGGATATTAAATGTTTAAATATTAATAATTCTTTTATTAGTTATTGAATTGAAATGAAAAATTTGTTAATTGTTATTTGGGAAATCTTTTAAGCAGATAACAATTTGGAGTTCTAAGAATTTCTGTTCGTTTTTGAGTGTTACTGAATGTTGCCTTCTTGAAACTTTAAAACCGTTATTTTTTGATTAAATTTTAGGTTCTTTTATTGGTAATGCATTTTATGGTTTGCATTTCTTTTTATTTTTGGGAGGCTTTCTGTTCTCACAGATTTTTTTGGACTCTTTTAAATCCAAAAATTGAAAAGCCAAAGCAAACAAAACCAAATACGTTTTGTCCATATTTCATTTACTACCTAATCTCTCTTTCGGCAATACTTAAAAACAAAAATTTAACAGCTGCAAAAACTAAAGCCAGTTTAAAAAAGAAATCGTTTTAGCTCTGAATGTTTCTCTAAATAAACAAGTAGGTACTTATTAGAAGTAAGCTACATAAAGCGAACACTTGCAAGCAAATAAATAAAGTTCAAATTTTAGAATTACAAATAAATAAAAAATCTTAGAAGCTCTTTCATGTCTTTTAAGTTTTTTCCTGTGTATTATTACATAAACTACAGGCACTAAAAAAGGGAAGTCGTAAACTACAAATTAAAAAGCTTTTAGTTTAAATTATTTTTAAACGTACATCGTTTGCTGTTTCAGTAATATTATTTTTCAGTTTATTTGGTTAAAACGTGCTTTTAAGCAGAGTAGTTTATGTAGATTTCCTCGTCTTCTGGAATCTGCGTTTTAACTTCATTATAAATTAATTTTTAAAAGAAATATTTATCTCAGAAGTTTTTCAATTACATAGTTTTTTGCCTTAGGGTTATTAACCCTTGTTTTGAAAATATTGGTATTCAAGTTTTGGTTTCGTAAAAAAATAACTTTCACTAAAAATAATGTTATTAAAGAGCAAACTTTGATTACTATTTACCCTCTGCAAATAAAAAGATTTCCATGCAACTTGTGTATTCATACATAAAACAACATTTGATGTAATTATTTAATTATTGAAAAAACACATTTTACTTGTAGGCATCAAAAAAATTCAGATTCTTGTTATAGCTGAACACACATTGCAAAAAGGTTTTGAAGAAAAATAATTTTAAGAAAAGAAATCCTTTTGATTTCTGGTTTTTAATATTTTTTCATTTTAATTTTTAGTTAGAAATTCTTTGAATTTAAATGAAAGGTCTTAATCGAATGTAATAAATACACAACTTAAATTTCAAAACTTCAATCTTTTTTATATAATAATTCTTACTTCGACTTTGAATTTTAATCCAGAGTTTTAGATCGGATCCAATTTCGGAAGTGAAGTTGGAGGTTGGGGGTTTTTGATTTTTAGCAATTCGAAGACGCCAAAATTTAACTCTTTTATATTTCGAATTACAATCATAAGTTCGACTTTAAATTTGAATTCCAATTTTTTTAAGGTCAATATAATTTAAATTACCAATCGTGAATCAATGACTGATAAGGAAAGATCTAAATTACTAGATTTACAACAGGAAAACGGAGGCAAACTGAGAATTCAAAATACAAAACATACAACTAAATCTTAAGATTAAAAAGTTCAGAGTTTAAAATTTTAGTTTATAATTTCAATACACGAATTTTGAATCCAAATTGGAACTTACTCGTAAATCAATAAATCCAAATTTGCAGGGCTTAAATTTCCAATTTAGATTAGAAATTTTAAAACTCACATCTGAAAGCTGAGGCGAAAGTTTATCCATTCTGATTTTAGATTTTAGATTTAGGCTCAAATTACTAGTTTCGGTTTCTTTGATGTTCACAAGCCTTACCAAACAATACATTTTTGAATAATTAGTACTGTGATACAACTTTCGATTTAGAATTCGAAATTTTTGGTCTAAAATCCTAGGCATTCGAAATTTATAAATTCTAATTTGAGTTTCGAACCCGGATTCGAAATTTTATGTCCAAAATCTTAATTTTGAGACTAAAAAATTCAGCTTAGCTTTGAATTCTAAATACTAACCTAAGCATTTCAAGTTATCGAATCTGTCTATGGCGACATACATTTTTAGCCTGGATTGAAACTTTTTTAAGTACAAAATCCTAAATCAGAGGTTCAATCAAGTCTTAAGAGTTCTAACTTGTAGGTCACAAGCTGCAAGTTTGGATTGAAATTTTTGAATATCAAATCCCAATTTGGGTTGGAAATTTGTCGATTCTTATCTTTAATGTAGAAATTTTCAATCTGAATGCAAAATTTTAAGGCCAAAATCTTTAATTTAGGACCAAACATGTATAAATTCTAATTCTAAAAGCGCAACTTTCAAGTTTAAATTTGAAATTTAAATCCGAAATATGTACTAATCTAGGAATTCCAAGTAATTGATTTTGACTATGACAACATACATTTTGAATCTGGATTCAAAGTTCCAAGAATCTGTAAAATAAGAACTCGGAGTTTAAACTGAAAGTTTTAAATTTCAAATCCTAACTGGATTAGAAATTTATTCATTCTGCTTTATGAGGTATAAATTACAAGTCTGGATTTGTAGTATTTTTTATTCATAATGCCAACTAAACACAAAATTTATGAGTTATAATTTTTATAGCACAAATTTCCAGTCTGAATACAATGTTTTAAGTACAAAATATTAGAAAAATATAAATTCCTATAAACCAAGACACCAATTTCGAATGGATTACGATTTTTATGACAAAAATGTAAAAGCTGAATCGAAAGCTGAAATCTCTAATTATAATTTAGGGAATGCTTTAGAAAATTTACAAATTCTAAAATTAAATATTTACAGTTTGAAAATTCTACTGAAACGGAAACAGGAAGCAGTTTGCAGTATATCTTGGGCCAAAAAACTCCTTAAATGTTATCAAGTTCTTCTTCTTTTGCATATTCTTTATCTTTTTTTTGTTCTTCCATTTCATTTTTTTTCTTCATCGTCTTCTGAAACTTCTTTTTATTTAATCTTTTCCAATATTTCTTCTTCGTCTTCTCTTTTATCTTCTTGTTCTTCTTCATCTTCTTCATTTTCTTCTCCTCCTATTTATTTTTCGCAGTTTTCATCATTCATTTGGAGACTACCAACTTAATAATTTATTTCTAATTTTTCTGATAACTATATAATATGTAACTTCTGGGATTTGGAAACCATCTTGACCACCTGACTTAGAAAGTTTGATTGCTAATTTTATAAATTTTCAATGAATGCATAAGTGAGCCCTTAAACTAGGTTCCTTTCTTAACACAACCTTTCTAAATCAGTAAATTAATCAAGATTTATACAGAGTGCATCGAAACTGATTGACAAAGTTTTAAATCTGATAAAGAATATCAAGAAAAGTTCGAGTCGAAAGAAGTCACTTAAAAATACCTTAAAATATGCAACCAAATAAACTGCACCACTGGGCAAAACCACAGATTAAAAATGTGCTAAAATTAGAAACGCCAAAATCTTTAACATTTATTAAATAAAAATCTTTTATTCAGTTTTCGTTTAGTGACAGTTGCTAAGCTTTCTAATCTGTAAATGTTATAAATTTCAGTAAACAACAAAATGATTTTCAACGATTAAAATTATGAATGTTTTACAGAGCAAAATTCCATGCTTGCGTTAAAGCCAGCAACTAAAAACATAACTTTTTCCTAACACCATGACTCGACAAATATAATAAAAAGAAACGCCACCTTTTTCTCAACGCTCCTAACAAAATGAGTTGTCCAGTTTTTTCCCTTAAACAGACGGACGGGTATAAAACTAGGACGACCGCGTGAAATACCACTAGCTGAACTACGTATTATTAATCTCCCAGGCATTGACACGACGGTTTCCTGACCACCATTTTATTCGTTTTCTGACACAGAACTAAGGTTTTCATCGGGTTCTTTTTCCGATCATTTATCAATACCGTCTATACTATAATTTGCTGTCGGTTAGAATATGGGATAGAGCTCGATAATCTCGAGTTAATTGCAATTGTGTTCCCTTGTGGAAATAGTTAACGGATCCCGTGCTTTTGATAGAAATACCAAGGAAAAAAGACGACTGTTTGGTCGTTTGGTTTCGACAACATTGTTTTAAATAATCCTATAATTAAAGCTCGGAATTAAATACACGGGATGTGTTAAGCAATACAAAATAACATGCGATCAAAAAGGTTTTCAGTCTGCGGCAGCTATGGATTAAAAAACTTAGAGCATTTGTTAATATGCACTTACACTTGTTACTAGTTAACCTAACCCAATATAAAGTTAAATTTCACGTAAGCTAAAATATCATATTTCATTAAAATTAATGGTGTTACAAAAGACGTTAAAGATATTGCTGGTTAAGATTTATACATAACTTACTTCGCCTTTTTACGTTTGGAAAACATTTTCTAAATAAATAAGGGACGCTTGTTGACTTGGTAGTTATGTGTTTTGTTTGTTTAAAATTAATATTAGCATATAGTAAGAGTATAGTCTTACGATCCATAGCAGCCCGAGTCTAAAAGACTTTTTGATCGCCCGTTACCTACCTCCACACCAGTTGTTGTTGTAGAATAAAGGCTGCGTCACTTGTTTTATTAATATGGATATAGGTACTTATAAATGACAAATTCACGTGATTATTTTATAAGTTGTGGATTTAATTTCGATTAGTTTTAATTGGGTAAATTGCGAAATTTTGGTATAAATATTGTACAAAACATATAAAGCAAAAAGACATGATCCATCGAAGTAGGTACATAAAATTTATTAAATTCAACACAATTATGCTAGAATCACAAAATTAACTAATGCACGTCATTTATCAAACTAATGACGTCATATATTACTACGTTTATATGAGACTTAGACTCGACTTATATGTAACGAAACTACAAACTGCAACTTATACAAATAACCTACGTTATGCTATAACCCCTTACTTATTTTAAATTAGCAACCTAGCATACATTGGATTGGACATGAAATGTGATGTGTGTTGTCTAATCACGGATAACGAACTAGAATAGACATCCTGTATCTATTAAAAAAAGGAAATACTTTTACTATGTTAAAGGAAAAGAAAACTCAAATGAGCTATATTCCAGAAATATTTTGACGACCGTGATTACAGACTTTTTTGATTACAATAGAAATATAGAAAAGTGCAAAAATGTTAGGCATTATGCACCGTCTAAAACAAACCGATTAAAAATACCCAAGATATTGGAACGGAATTATTACTGAGACTATCAAAATTCAACAAACTATCCAGAATTGGAAGCCAAAATTCAGCTAGGTTCGAAATTTAAGGCACCAATCTATATTTGAGATTTTCACAAATCCAACTTAAGATGCGAATGATAAATACTCAAATGAAATTTAATTCTACTCCTTAGATCTAGCTTTCCGATTTCAGATTTAATTTTCAAAGCGATAATTATAGAACTCGAAATAGTAGAGTAAATAAAATTCTAATGTTTCTTATTAAACATAAAGTAGTATGGAAGTTTAACATTGAAAATAAAGAAATCAGTAAAAAGGTCCTTAATCAACTTAGAACATTAAAATTAGTCACTCACTTCTAGAAATAAACTAAATTTTTATCTAATTTAAAGTTTAAAATTTTGAGTCCCGCGTTGCATCTCGTAGAAAAACCATCAGGGATTTTGAGAAGTGATGACGCGATAGGTGCACCTTCAGCTGCCTGTGAACCTGAAACCGGAAGCTACGCGCTCGGTCCTATGACAGAACATAGTCGACAATAGTAAATCCACCCATGCCGATGTTGCACTCGTCCTAGGTGACCCTAAGCCCTAGGAAGCTAACGGAACAAAGAATATGCGGAGGCGAGCCTATTTGACCACACTGAGGGGCATATCCCAGGGATCACTGCACTACATTGGTTGATGCAGTCAGGTCGAGGGCCATTGGTGACCACGCCGAGTCTCCCAAGTTCCCAAGCACATAGCCGGCTAAATGGGTCCCGGAGCCTCATGCTCCAATCAACAACAACGAGCCTCATATGCCAACACAAAATGCCCCAGCAAGCCACAATGCTTACTAACATCAATAACAACAAGTCTCGCTACTTGACAATAACAACAACAACAAATATATCAACAATATCTACAACAACAACAAACAACAACATAACTGTTCATACCGACCTTATCTCATTAGACATGCAATCTCACATCTACTCAATTCAAGGTCAACTAACTTCATCTTTATGTATATAATCATCCAACATGCATCTTACGCCAATGCACCCGCTAATATTTATTTTACGCACGATACACAAACACACTCTGTCTTTTCAACATTTTAAATAACCCATCTGCATACTAAGGGAACCCGAGGCCTACTACCTGACCCAAGTCGAAGGCCTTAACTCCTAACTAATCGCTCTATTTTAAAAGCTCTCGTTCGGGTTTACGAATAAACAGTCTTTGTTCAAGAAAACTAATGCTTGCGTCATCGCCGCCAAAAGTACGTACAACAATTGAGCACTTACCGAACTTCATACTTTCATCAAGCTTCGCACCTGCAATGAGTTCTGAGCTTTACAAGCATTTCGAAATGCTCTGCTCTCGATTCAACAAATCTTAGGCTCGATCTCGCTCAAAGCTCCAGTCGAATTGAAGCTTCGAGGTTTCGTTTCCACCTGCAGTTTGGTATGTTTAATTTTTACAAAATCTGGTCGAGGATCTTGCATCTCGGATTCAGATTCGAAGAATCGAATTATGCTAAAAATCCTTAAACATCGAATCTGGATTTATAAATATGAATCTCGAGTTTGAATATTTTCGGGTTTGAGAATCAAACCCTGCAAATTTTAACAGCCTTAGGGCGTATGACATAGCCTTAATCGCTGGGATGAATACTGCCAACCAAATGAAATCTAACCGTTTTGGTTTATATCGTGTACGTAAAGAAATAAGTAGGCTTTGAATTAAGAAAACAGAAAGAAAGAAACACAGAAAGAGTGAAAGAAAACGAGGGCGATAACAAAAAACAATAAAACAAACTAGCAAACAGAAACATATAAAGAAATTAAAAAAAAGACGAAAATTATTTTTAATTATGTACTTCATATTTTTTTAAATCAAAAGAACAGCAATGAGTCCTTGAAATGTTAATTATACGTTTTTCTGCTACAATTTGTAAAGAAACAAGGTTCACTATTTTCAGCAAAATATTTCAAGTAGGTACTGGCTATCTAATAATACCAATTTTCTTCAGTTTTCAATTCTTTGCAGTTTTAAGCATATTGCAATTTGAAACAGTTGTGGAAACCGAATATGAAGAAACACAAAAACAAAATTGTATTTATCAGTTCGAATACGCTTAGAACAGGACTCGACTAACATACAATTCCAGAAAATACCTTCGATCCTTAAATTAAACGAAAGACTTTTCTCCTTTTCAAAGGCAAAACCTTCTATTTAATTATTATATCGGTGTAAATAATGTGGTCTTCATTTTTTTTTTAATGTTGTTATGCAAAGGAGAATTACATTTTGAGTTGCTACAATTTTTTCTCAAAATTAAAGAGCACACAAAACAAAAACACGTATACCTGTAGAAACAAACTACATTCAATTCAGTTTTAATGCTTTATTAGAGAGCAATCCGACCTTTCTTTGATACTGTAAATGGCAATCTAGCTGAACATCTAATTTGCAGTGATGGCGAAATTTTCAGCCCTTAGGTGGCCGTAGAATTTCTTAGAAAAACTTGTTCTTTAAAACAGCCCCAAAGATAGAAATCTGCCGGATTGGGGCCAGGTGAACGCGCTGGCTAAATATTAGGAAAGCATTCGCTTATGCTACAGTCAACAAACGAAATTGCTTTCGCATTACTACCAAATAAGACAGATTCGAAGTGATAAAGTTAAAACCATTTTTAAACACCGACATAATAATCAAAACTAAAAAATGTAATCAACGACCAAACCTTGTTGCTTTAGATATACGAACGTGTTCCTTTGCTGTATCTTTGGCGCTTTAAAAAGTTATAACAATTTCAAAGTAATTTTCTTGTAAACAAACCTTGCAACTATGTACGTTCTCACATACCTAATGCGCCTACTTACATTAAAGCAGCATGAAAGGGCAATGTATATTTAATAAAATAATAATAAATAACTTCAGATACATGACTCTAACATTGACGCTATTTTCTTGGCATTTTAAATAAATACTTATTAATATTATGTACGTTGCTTATTTGTTATAAATTCACGATTAATTGTAAATTTTAGATAGCTAATAAATTTTCTCCTAACTCCTATCTTAGTTGTAAGTTATGAAAAAACGTCGATTGATCATAGACTAAGCTAAAATCAAATTTAACCCTCCACCAAGTTATACTTCCGTAAATGTAACCCCAAATTAATGTACTACTGAAGCTTTAGCTTCAACTTAGGGAAGCTTGTGGGGTGTAATTAAAACTATTTACACAATTAGTATTTAAGTTCATTCGAATGTGAATTTATATGCGGACCGAGGAAAGTTGACCAATGGTAGATTACAATTTTAGAAATCCAACGGTATCGAAACAGACTAAGAATTTTAGCCTTAATAGTAGAAAGGGTGAGCTTAACATCATACTTTAATAGTTTACGTAAATGTAGGTTTCTGGATTTAACGCTCTTAGTTTACAGTTAACTTCTTTTGATTATTCAACGCTAACTTTGATGAGTGTTTCTGATAAATATCTGGAAAATCTGGAAATTTACATTTATACTGTATTTGCGATGTTTTTAGACCAAAGTAGGCCATGATTTTAATTTTTTATATGGCGTTGAATTTAGTTAAAGATTGAATACTGCATCGCTTTATCTAGCATTCGTGCTAGGTTATAAGGATGCCCTGTTGCCACGTATTGCTTGTATGTGGAGAGACAACTCAGGCTTGGGGCTTGGATAATAGACTTAGGTTGCATAACTAGTAATGATCAGTCTATCACGAAGCATAACATTGTATTGTCTCAACGTGGCCTACTACGATGTAAAAAGATTGCGAATTATATCCATCAATTCAAAATCTATAAAATCAAACTAACATCTCATTTTAATAAATTGAGCTTCGCTTGAAATTCCTAGATGAGATTAGACGCAATTGTTCAAAAACGTGTGATATAAATGACCAAGGTTAGTACAGAAGATTACTAGGACGTAATTAAATACATCACACAATTCCTTAGTATCCTAAAGGAGCATAATAAAATTTAAAATTCCTGAATTAATTAAAAAAAGATCAACTTTCACGGCATACTTTGATGATTCAAGCCGCAATTTAAATTTGTGTCATAATTAAGGATGGGAGCCAGAGTCACTTTAAAAAGCAGAATAAATTATATTGTGCTCTAATTAGTCTTAATATAAATTTGAGATAATTAATAAGCCTTGTCTGTACATTTTATACGTTTAGATGGATTTTTGCAATTAAGGCTTTAAAAACGCTACTTGAAACTACCAAACCCGAGAACTGTTTCTCTTTATATATGTAATCCTTATCTTTTATCTATGTATCGAAACTTTAACTATCTTCTTAAATAGCTGAATAGTTTCCTATTACATGTATTTCCACTGGCCGTACTTAAAAATACCATGTAACTACTACTGTATGTCCATAAATGTGTGTGTATGTGACAAAATGTGGTTGTTCATCCAGATAAGCTTTTATTTTGCAGAAACAAAAACACTTTCCTTATAGTAAATTCTAGTACGTATTTTCAGATAAAATCAAAGAAATCACGAAGCAGAAAACTCATAAATTAAAGCCCATTATGCCTGACCCATTTCCCAGCAGTTGCTTAGTAAGCGTCCATAAAACTACTCACCAGTTTTATGGAACCGTCATAATATGATTTTTAATCGCAGCTTTACGACCCACCGCGTTTCCTTTGTAAAAAGTCCGCGTCTGTTCGCTTTTGTAAATTTGTAGAAATTACGCGAAGATGAATAATTTTAGAGTAAATGTCCCGTAAACTACGTTAACCGATGATAAAATCAAAATGTCGTTAGAATTCATTCGCGTTAAAATAAGTTAACCACATTTTGCCAATTTTAATATACTCTGTAGTTGTCTATATTTTAGTTAGGTAAACATATCTTTGGCACAAAAGTGCAAGCCAAATGTACCAATAGAATAGGCGGTTGCTATGTTGTTGTCGAAATGTTATTTATTGAGTTAATTTATGAAAACATATTTATTAAATTTAAATAAATATATATTTAAGTTACTGTCTTTATCTTATTTCTGATTTTTTTCTAGTTACACAAATAACTTGTTTTGTTGTACAATTTGTACAACTTGACTCAACTAACTCCATCGAGAACTAAGGTAAGTTGGTTATAGAAGAACATAAAAATGGTTCTCTAAGTCCGCTTAGGTTTCAAAATCTTTCATCGTGCCTTTCTATAAATTATTATGGGTTTGCTTTTAATTTACCTCTACAGGTTGTATCTTAAATTACGGATAATATACAGGGTGATTGTATTGTCATCAATTAAATGGGTATATGCTGACCTTTATAGAAGTACCTTACAGCAAAAATTTGTTACACACTTGTGAGGACCGCTGGCTAATATGCATTTAAAAAGCCTGCGATAGAAATTTGATCCTGGAAAGATAAATGAAACATTATACAATTATGTAATTTACAGGTTTCGCTCTCCTCTCACATTTTTTCAGGCTTGAAACTGGAAGTAAACAATTACCGGCATGTTTAAAAAGTGAATTTGAAAATAAAAAGGAACAGGACTTACAGAAGATGTTCCAATGTTCCTCTATTAACTTCTGCACAAACACAAAACACAAACTGCCTTTCAGAGCTGCTGCAGCATTCTGAAGAGCTTCCCCGTAAATTAGCATAACGTCAGTTGATTCGGTTGCTAAAAGGTTAGGCTGACCTTCCGTTAAAACGTTCGAAGAATGACTGACCTACATAACATACCTGGACTCTCTTTTCAGTATGTACCAGAAAGGCGTTTGATAAATTTAGATTCCAGTGTCCCCAAACCAATTTTTGTATTGTTCTTTTTAATTTTTTCTGAGCTTACCGTTTACTTATGACACACATGGTTTATTGAGAAAAGTTGTTCTATTTGATATGCTCTACCTACCCTTAAAATTAATGACAACATTTTTGACTACCCTGTTTACACCACATAGCTATACCTTAGAAGCTGTGCTACTGAGTTTATGTCAACTTAGTACTCCAGGTTGTATTAGAAATCCTAACATTATTCTGATTTGCTTGCCGTAAAATATTTCCATCGCATAAAGGTTTTCAGGTATAACTTAATCAGAAGAATAAATAACTATCTGTGGTGATGATGGTCAAGGACCATGCCCATTGTTCACTTACAATTCACTGAATTTTAAAAAGTTTAATCTATTTGTGCTTCTCAGAAATATTCCAATGTCGTCATATTTACATTACCTTTTTATATATATATATATATTTGCGGATTTTTACATCATTACTGACGTCTTCCGCATCCCAATCTCCATGCTTTCCTGTCTTCCCAGCCATTTTCAATTAAATTTCTCTTTTCCATGGCAACTTTCACGCCACTGCAACTTTCACCTATTATTACCTTTTTAGATCTTCGTATTTCACAGGGTGGTTCATAAGTAATGAGACACAGACCAACAGTAAACTCCTACGGTCAAAATATCACGATTTACTTAGAATTGCCTTAGTCCCAAAGTGAATCTTTAAATTCTTTAAAGAGATACAGGGTGTCAAAATTTTTTTAATTTTTTTCTGTAATTTTAAAAATTTTCCAAACCATTTTTAAGAAATTTAGTGAAACTAACTTTTTGAGGTCAGGAAACAATAGCCCACCCTAAAAGAATGTGAATTTTGCTGCATCTAATATCTTAAAAAAGCTTCAACCTTTTTCTACTTGAAGTAGGGGTAGACTTAATTAAAAAAACAATTGGCATCTTTTTTATGTAAAATAATGCCTTTAGCGACATTTAAACGATATACCTACCTTTTTTTCATAAAGAAGATGAGGCAATTGTTTTTTTTTTTTCTATTAAGCCTGCTTATAACATTAAGAATAAAAAGAGTTTTTGGGATATTCGGTGCAGAAATGAAAATCAAAAACCAATTATTTGTTCCAGTCCCAAAAGGTGCAGTTTCCCCAATTTTCATGTGAATATTTCGACAACCTACGGAATTACAGAGGAAAATTAAAATTGAAATTTCGACTTTGACACCCTGCATCTCTTCAAATATTAACTTTTAAACCAGATAAATCATACTATTTTGGCCTCGCGAATCTATTGTTGATATGTGTCTCATTACTTATAGACCACCTTGTATAATTGGAGTAAAAGTAGATAACATATGATATTTGTGTCATGATTTGTTAACCAAAACGTGTGCTTGATTACCCTCTTATTCGTTGAATGTAAACACATACCCTTAATTTATAATAAATTGTATATTCACTCATTTGGTCAACATTCTTTTAAATTTTTTTAAATTACTTTATAGTGGTTACTCCTTGAGAATGGTATAAGAGACCCAAACGATGATCAGAATTTAGATAAAAAATAAAAATTACGGAACGTTTCAGGACCCCAATTTATTATGTATTAAATTAGTAACATTTGAATTTCCATTTTATTAAACACTTTAAAATTAAACAGCCAAATACTTTTAAAACGTTTGAAAATTAACTAGTTTCACTTTTACCTTTTTTTGTAATTTGGTTTACTCATATTTTCCTTTTGTATTTAAAGTGTTAAGTAGATGAATCACTAAATTAAACCGTAACAAACCAAAAAATCCCAGTAAGTATAGAAACCATTTCAAATACCCCTGTCATTTCATTACAAAAAAGCGGAACAAATATAATACCAAGAATTCAGCAACTTGATAAGGTAAGAGTTAATAGGAATGCAAATTTGCAATTTATCATCACCGGATGGACAACAGCAAAATTCCAGATCGAGGTAAATTCATTAATCCAGCACTGATTTCGTACGAGCGTATTAGCTTAATGACTTTTACAAAAAAGAATATAAACAGAAAGGTCTGAAAAAGCGTTGGAACTTCGTAATTAATTTTACATTTCCGTCTATTTTTATAAATTTATAATTGTGATATTTATTTTTCAAAAAGTAGTTTAAAAAGATTACAACCAAACACGTAACCACGGATTAAAATATAACTATTTCCGCTATGATGCAACACACGGACAAGTTTTTGAGAGCAATATATACATTTAATATATTTGCAAAGTAATTACATAATAATTATCAAATTTAGGCGGATATGGGAAAACCAACAGTAAATACCTTAATTACTAAAACAAGACCAAGACAAGGATGTCCTTGATTTTAGCAGCATAAAATAATGAATTATAATTTTTACTTTATAAATTTTAATTTCTCAATATTAATTCATTTTTTGTTCTACGATAAAAAATTTGAAATTTCACTTCTGCTATTTATAATATAAACGAAAGAATTCGTTTTTCTTTTTTTCAAAATTAAAAACTTAATCGTAGGTAGAAGTATCAAATTCCTTACAGCAAAATTTGCATTTTAATTAGAGCAAACAACCCCATAATTTGTTATAGCAGAAGCTTCTGAACAATTAATCTCAAAATTTATTTTTCGGTGCCCAAGAGCTTAGTCGGTCGCTTTGAACTTATTTTGACTCGCCTTTTATTCTCCTGCAGGCCCCAGAAAATGTTAATCATATAAATGGTTAAAAATGTTCACATCCTGTAAAATACTTACGAATACTCGCAAAATGAATAAAATATGCGCATGCGAAATTTGAAATTCTCAGCCGATGCAATTTTCCGTTTATTAACTCATCGTTCCTGATTTATGCCTTTCAAAAATGTCGCTTACCTTATTCTCATGAATATCAAAACAGCGTGAAGTTTCCTTTTATTTCTATATTCGAACTGATTAGAACTTATTTTTGTAATGTGCATTCTCATTATGGTACTTTAGGAAACCTTATTTCTTCATTAGCTTTCACAGCCACAGATTAAGCGAAGATGCTTGGACACTGTCCCCAGACCTTTTATATTTAATGCCACATTGCAACAGTTTTCACTTATTGGGAAAAGTTACAAATATACAGAGTGAATCCTAACTAGCAGATAGTATTTGCACTACGCCGTTCTGCGTCAAAAACCGGCTAAAAATTATAACACTGTTCTGCATAATGTTAAAACATTTTCCATTTTGCTTCTTTTGGCACTGAAATTAAATTCATACTTGAAGGATGAATGGGTGGATAATATTTTCGCTTGAAAATTAGAATTTTTCAAATCTTATTTCAAATTTTCCTCCCAAATCTTACCACCAATTCTATATATTCTTTTCTGTTTCATTTAGGGAAAACATAATAGTAGATTATTCTACAAGTAAAGAAAAGTGGCAGTTTTCTAGCGAGTGGAAAATGTTTGATTCACGAGCGTTAGCGAGTGAATTACAATTTCACGAGCTAGAAAACCACTTTTCTTACGCGTTGAATACGCTATTTTTTTGTGTAAGTACTAAAAGTTTGAATTTTCTAGACAAATTTGTTAAATTTGTCAAGGTTATGTTTGTACGGAAACATAGCAACTACAACACGTACACAGTAACAAGTAAAAAAACAGACTGTGTTGCTAGGAATAAAGTGTTGGTTGCTAATGACTCAATCGTTGCTAATGAGTAAAGGTTGCTAACGAGTAAAATGCCACATTACTTTACTATTTTCTACAAAGTAAAATGACCGTTTACCATTGACTACACAAAAAAAAATTATTCTGCAACTATTTCAATTGAAAGGTAAACTAATGGCATTAAAAGATGGGTCGGTGTAGTTGTGTAAATTCAGATTTTTTTAACTTTGAAAACAAGCCAATTTTCCGATTCTAGAATCAGAAAACCGATTCTATTATATTGTATTGTATACTTGTATTCCTATCTTATTCCTTTATGTATTGGGGGGGGAGTTAATTACTACGATTAGTAGTTGGGTTTATTTCTGGTTGGATTTATTACGAGTTTATTTAAAATTTATTTCTTTAAAAACCAAAGTTCTTCGAATGCGTGCGTTCTGATTAGGATATCATTTTCTATACCTTGCGATTCACGAGCTGGGGAAATTTTCCGCTTGCTGCGTACAAAAATTGAATTTGCGGACTGCTCAATTTGACTTCGAAGAGTCAAGAAGGCGAATTTTACGTCGCATTTTGCGACTATCAAAATGGCGGTTCAACTCCATTTTGTGTTGTAAGCATCTGGTAACTTTCCTGTGGAATTTTCCATGGTACCATTTCGATCGACGATCTGTTCTCCAAGTCGTTTTATTACAGAATTTAAGAATTTAGAAGCTCATTATAATTCTTACATATCGGATTTGTAAATTAGTAAGTGTATTAGGTAGTAATAATTATTTTTGTATCTATTATTTTCTCATTTATTTTGATTGATTTCCTGCAAGTGATTAAGATCGAATTTGGTGTGGTTAAAGATTATTTGATTTTATTTGTAGTTAATTTAACACCGATCTTTGTTACTTACGGTATTAGACTTATTTTGTTTCTGTTAACTCTTCTTCTTCTTCTTCTTCACCATTTATCCTTATACCCGTCGGGTGTCGGATATTTAGGTCTTCCTAATCCATTTTTTATACTCTTTTCTATCTTTAGCCTTTTCTCTTAGTTCTCTTGTACTGCATCCTCTGAGTCCGCTCCTTTTAGCCACTTCTTCCATCCATGTCTTTTTGGGCCTTCCCCTTTTCTTCTTCTTAATTATTTTGGCCTCCATTATCTTTTTCGGTATTCTGTTGTCTTGTATTCTGGACACGTGTCCGTACCACTCTAGCATCTTATTTTCATATTTTTTTATTATTGGTTCCTGTTGGAGTTGATTTGCTATATCTGCATTTCTGATGTGATCCCATTTTGTTAGTCCAGCAATTTTTCTTAAAAATTTCATTTCGACCGCAGTTAGTCTACTCTCGTATTTTTGTTGTATATTCCATGTTTCACTTCCATACAATAACGATGGAACCGCTATACTATTATAGATTAGTAATTTTGTTTTTTCGTTTATTTCCTTTTTACCAAATATTGTATTATTTAGTGCATAATAGATGTTCGTTGCTTTTTTAACTCAACTTGTGTTATATTTTTTGTACCTGGTATTTTTTTATTCAAGTTATTATTTTGTTTGTGATTTCAAGCGTTTCTTGGAATGTTGTATTTGGTTTGATTATAATAGATACTTTAAATTGTTTCCAGTGTGTTTTAATTATGTTATTAGAACTCTGTGCCCTGGCTGGACTAGTAGGCCACCCGGCATTGATTGTAACAATAATTTCTCTTTTAATAACTTTTATTAAAGTTAAATTGTCGTTACATAGAGTCACAAGGTATGGATATCATCATCCTTTAAAATTCACCCTTTACATGGACAGATAAATACGGAAATTGTGAGATGTACTTATTCAAGAAAGAAGGTGAATTCTATCATAAGACATATTATACTTGTCATTAATCAAGAAAAGAAATTTTTGCATATTGGTACAGCTATTATCTGCACATGTTATCTGTAGTCTGATTATGACGTTTGTCTATGTGAGGCGTTTTTTGGGATGTATGTGTTTTTAAAGCCAAGAGCTTGCATTGAATTTTGGTTCAAACTTCAAGACGGTTGAAATGATACGTACTGCTTTGGAGATATATTTATGTCTCAAAAACGAATCTGGTTGTGGTTCAATCGCTGGTCGAATGAACACGACAAAATTCCCGGTAGCCCATCGAAAAGTAAACAGTCTTGCAAGTCAACCAATGTACTGTAAGAGAAATTTCTGATGTTCTTGGAATATCTGTGGTTACTGTCATAGTATTCTGAGCGAACCGAGTAGTAGTCTCTCAAAACATATTAAACGAAGTTTCTAGGGACAATCCTTTTTTTAAAACGTTTCATAACTGATAACGCATGGGTCTATGGATACGACATGCAAACTAAGCAGCAATCGTCGCAGTGGAAGTTTCCACATGAGTCACACGTGAGAAAGTCGCTCAAACGTTATGGTTCTGTCAACTGTTCTATGATTATAAAAGTTGATGCATAATGAATTTACTCCATATTGACGAACCTTTAACCTTCTTCTTGAGGTAAGGTGCCCCTTACAGGGTGCTGTTGATCTTCTCTCCGTAAGTCTGTAGCGTGCATAGCAAGTAGCCTACAGACACAGGGGCCTACAGCTTTACGTGGACTTTAGAGAAGACTTACTAGGCAGAATACCTCGGTGGTTTGCCATTGTCTTTCGATGGTAGCGGTCGACTATTTTCAGTGTATGTGTAGCCCTGGGAATCGAACCCGAGCCAGTCGTCACGACGACAACTGAACCATTAATAAGGAATATTATTTATAGGTAATGCGTTGTTGTGCGAAAGCATTTAAAAAAATGAACATTTGTGGTGAAACAATTCATAGTTGCTACTCCATGATAAAGCACCGTCATATAAACCCCTGCTTGTCCCATATTTGCTAAATTTATCACAGGAAGACTTATTTTTATTTCCAAGATTTAAGGGAACTTTGAAAGTATCAAGGTTCAAGACGACTAATGAGACAAAACCAAAGTCGCTTGAATAGCTTTTGGCCATCCCGGAAGAGGACGGTATTTCGAATACTGGAAAAATCTATAGCACAATTGTATATTATCAACCCTTTGAAACTGATAAAATATATATCGAGGAATAATTATTGGTATTTTGCGTTTTATTGTAAAATTCGCCTTCTTTGTCAAGCACACCTCGTATGTTATAATGTTTGTTTCATTGACGTAAATCTACAATTTAAACTTAGCATTACCGAAGAAATGTTGTCAGTTCGTCCCTGCCTTCACGTTATTAGTATTTGTGCTGCAACGTCATTTAAATGAACTGCTGATCATTCGCTGAAAAACAGCAGACAACGAACACGAGATGAATTTTTATTGCTGACTATTTTCAGACATTCAAACGAGACCCTGAAAAAATTCCACGCTTTTCGCAATTTGCGGTGTTGTTAACCCAAAACATTGAAGTTTAATACGGTGCTAAATTAAATTGTACTAAAATGCACATGTGTTGGTTTTTAGTGTTTAAAACGTAGAAACTCTTTATCTTTATTACGATTTAATGTTATCTGTTCGTAGCAGGAATGTTTACAAAGTAAAGCTATTTACTTTTGAAAGATTGATAGAACTTTATAACTCAATATGAATAATACATTTGCATAAAGAAACAAAAAGGAGTTAGGTTTGGTTTTGCATGCTTAATTTAAGGTTTTGAAAGTATTTGTTTAAAAAGATACTACTAAAGTGGATATTATATTAATAACACATTTTAGTCTGAAAACTCGTTCCTTAACAAACTTTGCATTAAGCTATCACAAATTAAATCGTAATGTATTAAATGGCTGTCTTATTTGCTTACCCTTCCTAAGCCGCTGCAGAAGTTTAACTTAAATTATGTTATGGAAAATATTACGGTTTAAGGGGCAAAGTTTATGAAACTTCCTGATTGCATACACTTTTAGAATTAATTACCAACATTAACTTTCTTAGTTTTGTTAATCGTATTCGGTAAGGCGAAGTTATGAGAACAAGATTATATTACGTGCTAAAAAGGGTGCTCCTTAAATATATGTATTTCTAAAAAATTAAGTATCGGCTTAGTGTTTTGAAAAGTAGCAAGATTGGTTTGTAAACCAAAGGTCTCGAGTTCGAAGTCAACCAAATTTTTAATGCGGAAACAATCTGAAGTTTTACTTTCTTTCAAAAATAAGGTAAAAGTGTGGCCTGATAAAGATCTCTATCAGGGGTGGAAGTCCCTTGGGTTTGAAAACATTCTAGTTGGGTAGTGCTACATGACCGTGCCATTCGATACACGTTGAGCCCCTTGGCACCCACAAGCCTAGATCCCGCCGTTAAACAAACACAAATATAACAAATTAAGAGACGAGAGAGTACATTCAAAAAGCTAGAAACAGCTTGAAATATGTGATACAAGAAGGGCGGAAAAATAATTAACAAGAGACTCCACAATTAAAGAGAGAAGACGGCAACTCCACTTTAAGAAGATGAAAACAAGCACCAGGGATAGGCAAACAGTTCTTTCTAAAACAGTAAAAAAAAAACGTAAGAAAATGCAAGGCATTCCCGATAAATTTAGTTTTAGAAATTAATTAAAATCGAATAACAATCGACAACAAAAGAAGGAGGGTCAAGTAAAGACCTCGATAAAGAGGACGGGGCACCATCTATCAATGATAATCGAAAAATTAGTCTCTTCAGTATGATGCGATCATTCCGGAAATGATAAAATAAATGGGAAAGTAGACGATTGCCTGATGAAAATTTGCAATATAACATAAAAAGAAAAACAATTCCAAAATAATTAGAAGTTGATATCTCAAACTATAAAAAAAATGGTTACGAAAGTATTCCACGATTCAAACTTCCTTCTAAGGGTCCTAAGAAAACATTGCAATTCAAAGTTAAAGCCAACTGACACAAACTCTAGGTTATTTCAGAAGGATACTTACTATTAAATCAATATCGGAGGAAGTTAGTACCAAACAGAAAAGCCTCTCTATTTTCTAGATCTAAAGAATGTAGATGAAAAGGTACCAAGTAAAGAAATATTCAATGCCAAACACATATTCAACCAGATAAAGAATCTTATATAAGACAAGGATCTAGCCATTTTTTTAACCATGTATATTTATTATGATCAGGGATGCTACCGATGAAATCAGCAGATTTCTGAAAAATACTGTACGACCATGATACAATACTAATAGCGTACTAATAACGTGCTGCATGGACAAGACATGCTGCAGACACCGTACATATCTGTAATGTTAAAATAACGTCTTGCGTGATGGGATTGTGTCACTGTTGACACAGAGGAAGTCAACGTTTCGCCCTTTTTCGTAAACAGTAGAAAAGGAGCACTAAATTAATGCTTGAAAATGCTTAAAATCAAAAACTACTAACGTTTTAAATTCACTAAAGGCCCAAAAGGCAAACTAAATATCATTTTCAATATGTCGTACCTCGGATGATCAAACTAATTTTGGAAAACCAAATACTAAAACCAAAGTAAACGACGATCTGTTTGCGACGGATGTTTCAAGTAGAAGAAGCTAAGTAATGAATTTGCCAACAGAATTCTCTGAAGAAAACCAACCTAAAAATTTACAAATTCCCTAAAGATCCTAAAGATTAAAACCCACTAAGTGAAGGTCAAATAAGAAGAGGCGTGACGTATTCATTATTGCATGCAACCATACAAGCTTATATGTAACTGGGAAGTCTAAATATACAACCAGACTAAAGTAAATCCGATAATTTACATAAAACGGCAAGCAAGTGATTTCTACTGTAGCAATTGTGTACAGCCTTGTGAACCTGGCTAGCAGTAGCAGAGTTTCTCTCAGTAAGAAAGGGTAAGTAGCACCCATCAGTAGGGTGCAGCCACCCCCCCCCCCTCTCGAGCCCAGGAGGAACGCATCTGCGGCACGTTCCTCGAGACCATCCTGGGTGACCTCCGCAGTGGCGCCCGTTTTCCTCCCGATTACGACGAGCGTTTCGAACCCCCCTCCTCCCCGCTGCTTGCTAGCCGCGAGCCACACGACTTCAACGTCACCCTACATGTTGTCTTAGTGCGGAATTAGCACGTGACAACGTCGACAGCTATGATCATTGGCACTACCCCACTGGAATTTTGCCGAACTCAAGGGAAGGTTCTTTATCGTGCTAAACAACATATTGATTATGATTACTATCATATCCTAAAGAGGTTCAGATATTTTCGACATAAAAAAAGCCCACGCCCGGCTGGGAGCGAACGTGAGACCTTTGCTTTACAAGGCAAGCCTGCAGTACGCCACTGTATTTAATTTATTAATTTATAATCCGTAGATTTTACTGTTATGAATGTTACGAACTGTTTTATTGAAAATGTTTCCAAGCATTTTTAGTCTTTGTATCTTAAAAAAACTTTCAACTTGATTATCAAATGTATTTCTAAGGTGTGTGCGATTACCAAGAACTTATGACAATGTTATCAAAACTAAAACCAAATAGTCAAAAATAATTTATCGTACAAAGGATTACAGGTCTTATTGCCAAAATAAAAACTGTAATTAGATATCTTTACATTAAATGTGAACAAAACTTGCTAAGCGATTATCCGTAGTGAGAATGATTATGACCGCGGAGTGATCTGAGGACAGGTCATTGTTTTCTTCAACAAAAAAGTAATTTGCAGAGATTCCTGCAGCTATAAAAAAATCAAGCAGATCTGGGATCTTTTGGAAATCGGTAGGCCAGTAGGTGGGTTTTCCGGTTGAAAGATGTATGTAGTTGTTATCTGTTGTTGTACGTAGTAGATTACGCCCTTTAGTGGTGATTAACCGGGAGCCCCAGTGAGTGTGCTTAGCATTCCAGTCTCCTCCAGCAATAAAATATTGGGAGAAGTCAAGACAATAAATGGCTGTAACAGTGAATGGCCAAGGTAGGGCTGCGCTTCGTACGCTAGTAGCTTGAATTGGTGCCGTTTGGTACTTTGGTAATTCAAAATGTGGGATATTTTTGCGAATAAGGACTGCTGAACATTCAACACAATAATGACAATTTATCATTGCATTCTGCTTTTTAAGTCAGCTTCACACTATTATACCAAATTTAGTTTCCTTAAATTCGTTATGTTTAGTGAAAATTACTAAAGTTTACCCAATTCCCTCCAGTTAAATTCGCGTGTACAAGTCGTAGCATAGTTTGGATTCATACATCTAAATTACAAACCAAAACAGAGATAATTCAGTTAGAAACTCGAATTAGCCCAATAAACTAGTAGACAGGGCATTCTAGAAATGCAACCTCTGTCCAAAATCTCTTAGCGGAAATGTTAAATGATTAATAGGCTAAAAGTCTCAAAAGATAAAATTGGTTCAAACCAGTGGCGGCTGGTCCATAAGCGCTGCGACACTGCAGCACCCCCAGAACAAAATACGAAAATTAATTACCTATTAAATTTGTACTTGAAAATATCAATAATATAACAATCATTCAATATTTTGCATAATTATTACATAAATTTAATTAATTAAACCGCTTTTAAAAGGAATTATTTTAACCGAAGCTGTAGATTCCATTCAGACACGCTGCGAAATGTAATATTGTCGAAAACGTACGTCGCGTCGGTGAAAGTCCCGCGGAGTTCCGAGACACTGCAAAACGTAGTAGTGTCAAAAACATACATTTCTCTGCAAGTTTCGCGCAGGCTTGTTAGTTCTTAATAACACACGGTAATAGCAGCGCGAACGCTGCTTTCTGTACAGCCGGTACAGCGTCATCATTGTTCGCCAGGAATTTGTAAGCAAAATAACCGGCCCGAAATCTGCTGTCTAAGCAGCGTCAGCTTATTTGTGATTTAATTTGTATGTTTTTATTCAGAGCGAATTAATCTTTCATATAGGTACGTAGGATAATATTCTGTTTTTTTTTCTAACATTTAAATATTTGTTACAGAAAAATACAATTAAATAATAAATATTATTTTAAATATGTTATGATGGATATGTTACTGTTGAATATATTTAAAAAATTACATTTTACCAATTGTCATTACGTGAAAAAATTGAAGCAGTTAGTAAAAACAAAATAGTTATTTATGTATCAAGGGCGTAAGGATATCGATTTTAGCCCACGGTACATAACATACAATATTTTTGGACCGACGAAGATTTTATTTAAATTTTTTGATTTCTAATTTCTAATAAAAATTTTCTAATGGCATTTTTAAAAATGTCAAATTGACGCATTCACCGCAAGAGTGATTTTACAAGTTAGGTATATAAAAATTGTTTTGTAATTAAGGTAATCTACTTTTTTATTAATTTGTTGCGGGTTGCGGGCGTAAAGTGCGCCCGCGGTCTACAATAATTAACTTTACGCCCTTCTTCGCGGGCGTAAAGAAATAACTTTCCGCCGGGGAGTGCAAAAAATATTTTACTAGATCTTTTAACAAGGACTGGCATGAAAAAATAAAATGGTTGCCTGGTTGCGAAATTAGAAATGCTCTATTTTGTTTTCCTTGCTTACTTTTTGACTAAGATACTGTATTGGAATGGGTGTGGCTGAGAATGGATTTTATATTTAAATAAAAATTCTTTTTATTTCATTTTCCTGTAAGCTAATTTTTTTATGAATTGAGTACTATTTAGATTTGATTTGTTTTACTTAAAAAGCACATTAAAAATATCAAGGATCGTTACTGGTATGTATATTTCGAAAGCTACAGCACCCCCAAGATTTCCAGCCACGAGCCGCCACTGGTTCAAACCCATAGTTCACTAATAATGTGTCATTTTTGTTAATATTTTATTCGACGCAGATCCCTTAAGTTACGTTAACTAATACGATAACCATCCATATTTTAAACAAGAAAAGGTTATTGTTAGAAAATCAGAAGATTGTTAGTGATCTACAAGTAGGTATTAAAGTATTTCCTGATTTATTTTTCTCGTCGTGAGCTTTGTTGCTTTAGAAAACTTCAAAGCAAATCGTTTCTTTATAAAGACAGTACCCAGCGTTCTGGTTATGACACTTTAAACACTTCGAGTTTTAGATAGATACAACAATCGTCCTCTACATCGGAAAATGTATTTCTAGGTTGATTTTTATCACAGAAGATAAACTACAAACTTTTGCTTCTTTTCTGTTATTGTTACATCAAAGGTTTTTTTATTTTAAGGTTTGCCCCAAAGAAATTTAAACTTTAATGTTATTTTAGAGGATCACATTAAGTTGCGTGTTTTTCTAGAAGTTCAATTTGATCTTCTAAATTATTTTAACAACTAATATTTATAAAATAATATAAAACGTTTACATAACAATTAAATCCCTATTAAGTTATCACAAACCTAAAATTAATAAAACAGTAAAGTAACCATCACTACCCGCTTAAAACTGAAACAGGATTAAAGTATTTTCAACGCAAGTATGAAACCGGCCGATAAGAACATCTATCAATACTACATGTCTGCTTTTCCTATAACACCATTTAGATTCCGAATTTTATTGATTTGATGAACTTGAAACATACAAGGAAATTTACGTATATTTGATCTACATTTTACAAACTAACAAAATGTTTTCCGGATTGGAACCGTGTCATTGTTGAAGCAGAAGAAGTCAACGTTTCACCCACTTTTTTAAGAGGCTTCTTCAGGAGGAAAAAGGAGCACTAAAAGAGCCAATGCCCCTAATTTTTTCAACAGGAAAATCCGTGAGGCAATTGAATACATTAAGACAATAACTTGAATCGTGACACTGGTTATCATCTATCCGCTGGCCGTTTACAGCCGGTATAAAGTCGCTGCCTTTTCTGTTTTTCTTCAAAAGAATTTCACCTCTGGCTTGGTTGACAAGTTGAGGTACCGTTACCCTTCTGCCTCTTGCTAAAAGAGTTTCGCCTCTGACGTGGTTGACACGTTGAGTTACCGTGCTCTTTTAATGCTTCCTTTTCCTCCTGAAGAAGCTCCTTAATAAAGTGGGCGAAACGTTGAGTTCTTCTGTATCAACAATGGCACGGTTCCAATCCGGAAAACGTTTTGTTAATACTGACACTAACCTAAAAGTCTTCGAATTCATTATTTTACAAACTATTAAAAATTTACGTGGTGGAATAAACAGAAAGACGTTGGGCTAATCATCAAATTTTTTATAAAATAAAAGTATTTTTATCGAAATACCGGGCGATCCAGAAAAAAAGGAATTAGAGCAGGCTCTGATTAAGCTGTTAAGGTTGGTAACATTGCTTCTCATTTTTTTAAATTGCATATCAATGGTAATCTGATTTGTTAGGTACTTGAAAAATAAATTTGACATTTTATAACCTAAAATAAAATCATTAGTGGACGTGTATCTGTTTACGCTTACAGCAGGCGAATCATGGAATACCAACTTTGGTAACTAGGTCACGGCCTGCTCTAATTCCTTTTCTTCTGGATAACCCGGTACTATGCCCTGCATCCATAAAAACCATATAGGAATTAATACATGTTTAAAACTGCTTTTTTACGAAATATATTAACAGCACTACATCACGAAAATATATTTAATCATTGTTAATAAAATAATTTTAAAAAAACCACATGAAAACTTCACCTACAAACACGTCATAATAGATAAAACAGACGCAACGCAATGCATGAGCGATGTTGCTTTGTAATCTTGGGCCAAGACCAGGTGAGATTTTTAATGGAAAAAACTTGCTCTGCGTCGTATAAGGCTAGGCAACTAAAAATTGGTACCAATAACAAAACGAAAGCTACCACTATAATAAAGCAATTTGTGTCTGTCAAACATTTGACATCGTTTTGATGTGCAGGTTAATTGACATTGAAGTTGTGTAAACGCAATGGTAAATTTAAATGAGAAAGGACGTCGAAAAGAAATTAATACTCGAGGTTTTTAATCGGGTTCCCAAAATTAGTTTGCATAAGGTTGCAGACAAACTTTCAGTGTTTGGTAAAGGTAAAACACAGTATATAGGTGGTGGAAGAAGTTATTGAAGAACAATAAAAGCATTGAAAGACGACCAGGAAGCGGAAAACTGAGTTCTAAGTTGAACGACGTCAAAATTGCAAGAATTGTGAAGTTAGCAAATAAAAATGTTGTTTCTACTCGTAATCTTATTGAAATAATTACAAAACAATATTTATTAAATTTATTAAGAAAAATAAATGTTCCGTAAATTGAATATATGTGTGTATCATCGTCTGTGTGTATGAATGCGTGTGTGTTTACATAAAATCGAATATCAAGACAACTCAATATTTGAAATCATACCTGAAAAATAAATAAACACAACAAACAATAGTATATCCAAATACCTGAACATAAATTCCAAAATCAAAATAAATTTAATTGTTATTTACGTGAGTTCTAGCAATGTTAATTGTTTCTAAAGATTGCATTTCTATTAATTTAAAAAAAAAATAAAATAACAAATAACTTTAAATTTAAAACTTTTACAATATTGACATTACTTATAATAATGAAAAAAAAATTTTTTAATTGAACTTTAATAAAATTTATCTTAAATTGATTTAAACAAAAAAAAAAAATTAAACTTATCTTAACTTTTTAATGGTTCTTTCTTGTGTGGTTCCTTCTTCTAAACTTGGCATCGCTGTGTTGTGAATACCCGCTCTGTTGGCCTTGTAGTCGAAGTGTGAACAGCTGATTCCTTGTTTCAACACGTAATTGTTCAAAATAAAGTTTATAACAGGTAAGTCTCTTTTTGTTATTTATTATCTCTTTAATTACTTTAAAATGCTTTATATTAATCACTTTGTTTTGATTTTAATTAATTCACTTTATTTTGTTGCAGGTTTTATCATTTGAGTTAAATTATAACCTCCCAAATTTATCGTCGTTGTAAATGAAACGATTTCTTTAACTTTAAAATCATTAATAGATTTTATTAACAAATAAATTGTTAACACATAACAATTATTAAAACAAATCTGTTTAACTTCACTTGATATTCACAAAACGTAAGTATTATTTTTTATTTTAATACAATAACTTAAATTTGTTTCTTTGATTTTATTTACACTTTGTCTATTTAATTAATTATTTATTATTATTCTTTTTCCGTTGGTTCACTTTAAATATTGTTTATCTTACTTACACTTTGCTTTAATTTAACTTTACATTGAAAATGTACTTTTAAGTGATCAACTGTCACTAAAAATTTTTAAAAGTAGGCCATGATTTTCATTGTTATGTTTTATTTGCGAGTTACAAAAACAACGTGCTTTCACTTTGAAACTTTTGATGCAACTGAATACAACCTATTTAATGTGGACCAATGGGATTCGAGTATTTTTTATACTTTAAAGTCATATTCAATATTAACAAAATTATTTTAATTTTATAATTGATTTAAATCTAATTTTGAACAACTAAACTAACTATGAACTAAATTACCTTACACTAATTCTATGTACAAACTTTTATAAATTAACTAACTTAAATTATGCTAACCTACTATTTATAAAAATTAAAAACTCATTTTACTCTTGTTAATTTTCGTAAATTTGTCTCTTTTTGCTTATACAGGGTTATTCAAATTCGAAGCTCACCATTGGGATCTCGGAAACCGTAAGAGTTACAAAGGCGGTTAAGTTGGGGCAAAGTTGCGCTATACAATGCTGTTTAATATTTAAAAAAGAAATTTGACCTACCTATCTTAGTTTTTTTATTAAGAGCTAAAAACAGAAAAATGTCAATTTGGTTTTTTGAGCATAATTTGGTTGTTATTAAAAATTTTGCAAATCTGTTAAAACATTCTTGAAGCAACTTTTTAGCCGTAATACTGCAGTGGTATCAAAAATTGTCTACGACGTTTCGGTTTTCCGGAATCATCATCAGGTTTGGTTTTTCTTATGGGCGCCATGTTGGATTTTTATAGTATCTCATAGAGTTTTTGATGGTAATTTCAACAATGTATGACATGATGGCGTTTCACTGCCGAAAACTGCTGTTATTTACAAAAATGGTAAATTTCAATAGATTGCCATGGAAAAACAAACAGAAACAACACAAAAACAAAATTCGACGTTCACCATTGCGATTTCGAAAACAGTGAGATATATGAAGACGGCTAAATTGGGGCAAAGTTGCGCTATAAAATGCTGATTAATAATAAAAAATAAAATTGACCTTTCTAATTTAGTGTTTTTTTCACTATCGTCAAAAATACAGAAAAATGCTATTTAGTTATTTAGTTTATTTAGGAGTACAGGAGTTGTTCAAACTGAAGGCCGTTTTTGTGTTGTTTCTGTTTGTTTTTCCTTGGCAATCTATTGAAATTTACTATTTTTGTAAATAACAGTAGTTTTCGGAAGTGAATCGCCATCATGTCATACATCGTTGAAATCACCATCAAAAACTCTATGAGATGCTATAAAAATTCAACATGGCGCCCATAAGAAAAAATGAACCTGATGATGATTCCGGAAAACTGAAACGTTGTAGAAAATTTTGGATACCACTACAGTGTTACGCCCAAAAAGTTGCTTAAAAAATGTTTTAAAATTTTTGAAAAATTTTTAATAACAACCAAATTATGCTCAAAAAACAAAACTGACATTTTTCTGTTTTTTGCTTTTAATAAAAAAACTAAGATAGATAGGTCAAATTTCTTTTTTAAATATTAATCAGCATTGTATAGCGCAACTTTGCCCCAATTTAACCGTCTTTGTAACTCTTACGGTTTCCGAGAACCCAATGGTGAGCCTCGAATTTGAATAACCCTGTATTTACGTCCAAAATTCTGACATCTTGTCAAGATTTACAATTGTGATTATTCTTATATTTTTACCTTTCTGTCCTCAAAATATTATTATTCCTATACTTTATATCATGTTACAACTTTCTATCATATTTTTTTAGTCGTATGAATTTTTCTAGTTAGTTAAATTTAAACATCAAAAAATCTTAATACACATGTACTTAATAGAAACTTATTTAGTTAAAATTTAAACAATAATTTAACTTTATCTGTTATTTTCAGCATGGTAAACGAAATACTATGTCACCAAGAACTAATACATCCTGGAACATCTTCATCGTCACATGAAATTAAGGAAATCTTGGATATCGAAAATTGTATCCTTTAACTGTCAATCTTTAACATAATTTTTAAGTCATATTTGTTGTGTATATTTACTTTACAGTACTTTTATATTAATTTACTAATTATAACAAAATTCTATAATGACTCTACATGAAAATTATCTCAATATTTGACTTTATGTAATTTGTAAGTGTAAGATTTAATATCGGAAATGTCAAACTTTGTGTAAATTGTATTTGTGTTAATTATGCAAATAAATTAATATTGTTTAAAATATGTAGTGTCTAAAAGACACAACATTTAATCGAAGGTATTAAAAAAAATAATATCAAGTATTTTAAAAAGATAGATGCTACAAAATCTAGTCCAGAACAGATTCAACGTCAACAAGTGAGCTTGAACACTTTAGTTTCTAACGATTTTAGAATGGGTGGCACTAAACATATACCGGGTGTCTCAGGTAAGACGCACCATAGGGAAACACCAATGTATTTTTTCAGAAAGGATCCGCGGTGCCTTTGGAATATGTATGGATTCAGTGTTCAACGTATGTTATTGGATTTAGTTAACGCTAGAAAGGGATAGAAATACTGAAACCGTCTGTCATTGCGACAGGCGATTATTTCATTGTTTATTTTTTATATTTGTCAATTTTGGCAGCGACAAAACGTCAAACTGTTAAACTTGTCAGTTACTAAAGAATCTGCATCTACAATCTACAATGCAATGAAGCACAATAATTATAGATTCAGTATTATTATTAGTATACTAAAACAATAAGTATAATTTAAAAAATTTGTTTATAATGCCATAATACTTTACATATTTACTAAAATCACTATTTACGTAAACGTATAATTGTTACATTTTTCTTGCACTTGTACTTCACCCAATTATCCATTTTTCTCTATGTTATGTAACCAATTTCACACCTATCTACATGAACCATTAAAATTTGTAAGTCGCATTAATAACTTCTGACTAGACAAATTCTTATTTTCATTACATTTAGTTCATTCGGTACCTGACTGATGACTGATGGTCATTTGCTTTCTTTTGATAGGATTCAATACAGTTTCCATGTTTATAGAATTTACTTACTTACGTTTTCTTTACGTGTGCTGTTGTAATAAGGCGAATTCAATTTAAAATGTGCAGAATGCGGAAACGGCGATTAAAAAAATTACGTATTTTGCGTATTTTTATTGTAAATGAAAGTTTTAGGTGTGACAAAATTGACAGATATAAAAATAAACAATGAAACAATCGCTTGTCGCAATGGCAGATGCCTTCGGTATTTCTATCTCTTTCTGGCGTTAACTAAATCCAATAACATACGTTGAACACTGAATCCATACATATTCAAAAGGTATCGTGGATCCTTTCTGAAAAAATACATTGGTGTTTCCCTATGGTGCGTCTTACCTGAGACACCCGGTATGTAGGTAATTTATGATGAGGAATCATATTTTTCATTTTCAAGTGATAAGATCGGATCTAAAAAGGGGGTTTACGCTACTGAAAGGCAAAATGCAAATCCTTACACGCGTTTTAAATTTTGTAATCGCCAATTGAAGCTTAGAATATAGTTATTTGTCTCATTAGTACAAAAAATGCATGATTTCGGGACAAGTAAGACAGATCGCCGGACGACGCGCAGCGGAGTCCGGCGAGTCTTACGCGTTGCCATATAAACCACCCAATTATGTGCATCTCAAGTCGAGTGAAGTTAGACTGCGAATATCAGTGGCGGTTTACAGAGAATGATTAGCAGGTGTTCTTATAATAAAATTATTAACGAACTATTGAAATTTAGCTGAAATTGGTAGCGTGCAAACTTTCATAGCCAGAACCCAACGGGTAAGTACAATGTATATGAAATCTTGGCAATAAATTGTTACATGTTAGTTGAGCTTTCGTACACAATTTGATATTTTTGTGTAAACCCAATTTTCTTAAAATAATAATAAAGCTTTGTTTTTTTTTATATGATGTTTGCTTCATTTTTACTTACATGATAAAAGATCAGGCAGAACACTCAATCAATTAAAAATAGGCCTACTCTTGAGTTGTGTGTAAATGATATTTACTTTACAAATGGTTTGGCTATTAATTAAATTATTTTGTGGTGAAAATAGTCTGAAAAAGCTTAAAAACTAGCAATTTAACGCTAGTTTTTTTTTTAATTTTCCGGGGGAGGACTCCCGGATCCCCCTTACACCTGGGGGGTATTCCATACCCCCCAGACTCCCCGTTACGCATTGCCACCCCAGTTAAAAAGCTGAAATTACGCCCATGACGCCGAGCATATGTTTCGAGAAAGCCTAATTTATTAGGATCGCATTTGCTTATTCCATATTGAGTGCTAAGCCCAATATTTCCGTACCCAAGGGGAATTATTTACGTGTTTCCGTTTTCAGCAAGTTTACATTTTCCTCACATACACCATTAACCGAGAATATTTAATACAGATGCTGTTAATTGATGTAAAAATAGCAAGTGAATTAGCAACTCGTAATGGCCGCCCTCTTTTCAAATCAACAATGTATGCTCTGTGAAAATATTTACGTCGGCAAAATCATGAAGCGACGAAATAACAAGAGAAAAAAAGCACTTTTGTGACCTTGTAGATTTCACAAATCACAATAAACATTGAACTTAAAAGACTTTTGTAAATTCAAGTCTACCAATACTAAACAAAACTGTTGGAAAAGCCTGCTTAACAATTTCGACAAAATCGGCAAAATCAAACAACATAATTAACCTAAAGTGTTCAGGAAATACCTCTTGCCTTTCTTTCTTCTCCTTAATTAATAAAGAACTTCGCATTCTCGTTGCATACCAACAAAGAACCCGCACACTTTGAAATTGACGACATTGAAATGAAGAGTCAAGAACTCGAACATTTGTCTGTCGATCCCTAACTTCCCAACCAAACAGAAAACACCCAAAGATCCTTAGAGGCAATGGAAACAAATAGGATATTATTTGTATTCTGCGCCACAACAGCCGAGTTAATTTTTACAACTTGCGTATCGGGGGAGAAAAGCAAAATACTCGGACTCACAATAAATCCGGTCTGGATTTCAACATGATTGGAATTTTAAAAGTCCATTATAAAAGCTCCAATTGAGTTGCTCTTTCATTTAACGTAATTTTTGTAAGTGGAAGGTAAATTCCATTTATTTTCTGCTTTTATAACCTATTTACTATTTTATTTGATTAAAATTGCCCAAAGGTTATCCTTTCAAAGTTTTAGTTTTAATTTTGGTCTAAATATTAATTATTTGAGGGCATGCTTTAATCTGCACAAATAAAAAATACTTTTAATATATTTTAACGAATTAAAAGTATTTCTTCAAATGAGCAAATCTTTAAAAAATTGGTAAAATGAAAACTATCAATTACACGTTGCTACTGAAATGTTATTTATATAATAACGAATCAGTCTCCTCTTTATAGCACAGCTTATATGACCAGCTGTAATTGCAAACGTAAGCTCTAAAACGATAAAGTAAACTAAAAAGGTGGATTTCCTCATGAACAAATCAAATTTACGTACGCAAAACTTTCAGATTTCTATGACCCAGTTTCATTCAAAGCTACCACAAACTTATAGTGACACTGATTCGCTAATTTACAAACGCATACACCAAAAATACTAAATTCATACGCCTTAAAGTCAAAATTAAAGATTAACTGTAAGTTCTTGATATTTTATGCTTTGGCCACGGCCATTTTTATTGCTTCAAGCCAACATAAAGAACATTTTATTGCTTTGAAATGAGTATCCCATTGCAATATGAACTTTTACATTTTCGTATATGGCATTTCATCTTGTAACTTAAAAAGCAAACCTGGAAAACTTCCAACTTCCTACTCCATTGTACATTTGCTGCTGGGATTTCATACGTTTCTAAAGCTTTAAATTATATTTGAGCTTCACCGAAGTAAATATTGGATGAGACCCTGTCACCTTAGCAGTTTTTTATGATCTGCGAAATGCGGATTTTGTATAAATAAAAATTTCGTTGACGTTTTATGATTTCAAAAAATATAGTAAATCAAAAGATTCTTAAAGGTAATGCTTAGCCCTCAAAATTCTACTTAATGTCAAAGTAGTGTTAATTACTAGTTAGTTTGTTTAAATATCTAACCAACATTATTTTCTGCAAATGCAGCAGTAAAGTTGTGTAAGCTCTGAAATATCGGAATTAACTACGCATGGAAAGCACTAATGCTGAAACTTAACAGGCTGTATTTAGAGAATTTCGGGTATGTATTAAATACAGCTATAAAGTTCCTTACAATAAAATACAAAAATTTAAAAGGGTAGCAACTTCATACACTTACTCTAAAACTAGCACCATCAAACTAATATGTGCTAATTTAACTTCCACTGACGCATTTCATTAATATAAATTACTTATACAGGGTGCCCATTTGATCTTGTAACCCCTTACCGGCTCTGAAAGGATAACTATCCATACTGCTTCAAAAGGGTTTATCTGTGACGTGTAATATGAGTTGCCTACTCATAGAGTCCGTATGGGTTGACAAAATAAAATGAGTTTTCCTGTCAAAAATATGATAAGAATAGTAATTTGTAATACAAGTGTTGAAAGCTTGCGTTTGCCACACGAATGTGAAGTTTGCAGCACGAACGATAGTGAGTGCTGCAGTCACATGAGAGTGGCAAATACAAGCTTTTAACACATGTATTACACACTATTTTTTCTACAACCACATTTCCATAAAAAAATTTAAATATTTCTGCAAAATCAAATCTGACATTCATCAAATGTCATTTATGACATTTTGATTTCGGTGCGGCAAAATTATACTTTGCCGCACCGAAAATCATGCATGTGCGTGCGGAAAGTAAATTTTCCGCACGCTAATTTCACTTGTTCGGCAAACACTCATTTTCAATACTCGTATCTATGGAGACGAAGTCTGAAAATCCCACTTTCCATGGTGGGAGTAGAAAAAAAATTGTGTGAGATATTAGAAACATTTTTAAGCTACAAGTGTTCAAGATAACGGATTTTTCTAGCATAAACAGGTTCACAGATACAGGCTGTTTGATAAAAAACGGAGCAAGCCGTAGCACTCTTATTTATTAACTGATTGTAATAAAAAAAATGTTTGGTCGAATAACTCATAAAAATCTACATTTTGCCGTAAAAAAAAATTTTTTTCGGCCTCATTGGTTAAGCGTGGTGACGTCATGATGAATTTTTTAAATTACACTCTATATATTTTTTTAGATATTCTCATAGAGAATTTTTTTCTCTTTTCAACGGTGTAAATATTTCATATGGTTGCATAATAAAACTTTCGAGTTAAAGACAAAATACCAATACAAGCCAGTAGGCCATTAAATTAAAATAACTTGAAACAAAAAACAGTCGCCCTAAACGTTACTGAAGTGTCGAGTGTTTTCTTTGTGTTTTTAATCAGCGTTGTTGCATTTCCTCTGAAAAACCATTAGAAAATGGATTCTGATGAATTGACGGACATGATAGAAGTTCGTAATGTTTCAGTCTTGTATTGGTTTTTTGGCTTTAACTCGAAAGTTTTATTATGCAACCATATGTAATATTTATACGGTTGAAAAGAGAAAAAAATTCTCTATGAGAATATCTAAAAAAATATATAGAGTGTAATTTAAAAAATTCATCATGACGTCACCACGCTTAACCAATGAGGCCGAAAAAAAATTTTTTTTACGGCAGAATGTAGATTTTTATGAGTTATAATACTAAACATTTTTTTTATTAAAATCAGTTAATAAATAAGAGTGCTACGGCTTGCTCCGTTTTTTATCAAACAGCCTGTATAAGTACATGGACACAAACATCTTCACGCATGAGCTCGATAATAGACAGAAATCAGATATTAAAAAAAGATATGTTAGAGTGCAGCGTGTGAAGTTGACTGTGTGCCTGACGACTATCTAATAAAGAAAAAAGATATTATTACATAGCATGACGAAGAATATCTAATTACAAATGTAAGAAACAAAATTAGATCAGTAGAGCTTGATTACATGAGAAGGTGCTTACAACTTACAATGAATAAGGTTAGAACAGAAGAAATTTAGAGAATGCTGGAAATCACTTCATTAACAAAAAAGTGACAAAGTAGAGCACTTCGATGGTAAGGGCATGTCCGATGAATACCAGAAGAGAAATTGTTAAAACAATTGGCGCAATGGTTTTCTGGAAGGCTTATATAAAAATTCCTATCGAAGAAAAGGGATTACAAGAAAGGACAAGGGAGTATAAAAAGGTATGCAAACAAAGATGATAAACCCTATGGAGTAACAGCCCAAAAGAAGTTATTACAAAACTAACTGAAAATATCAATATCTCCAAGACATTTGCTATTGAAGTGAGTAACGCAACATTTTCTTCATCATTTGAGAAATCTTTACCGCACTCTGTATCTCTTTTAATATTTCCTTTGGACTAAAATAATCCTAGGCAAATCAAATTTGGCCCCACTGTTGGTCTGTATCCCATTATACATAGTGGCCCACTGAAAACAGTAAACACAAGTTTTGGCAACTTAATATTATCAATTTAAATGCTGATAAACTCACAAAGTACTTGCTTATCACAAACAGCTTGTCAGATGAAGTGCTTTTGTTTGCCACGTTAAACTTTTTAAGCCTACTTGATCAAAATTTAAATTTAATTTTTTCTGGAATTAATGATCGGATTTGAAAAATAAAAAGACCTTTAGAATTGTGTAACGTTTAACACTTCTTTCTATTTAAAATTTTTGGGGTGCAATTTGCCCTCATCTTAGGGCTGAAGCTGTGTAAATAATACTAATCAATTCAGATGTCCCCCTTGATACTAAAATTGACGTATTTGAGCGTTTCTCGCAAAATTGATGTTAAGTGGCCAATACTTGCGTTTACTGTTTTCAGTGGGCCACCCTGTATACGGATCACCGTATATATGGAGCTGAAGCATAGAGGATCACATGATAAAAGACAATTACAGCGGTCAATATGGGCGCCCTATGAAAATTGAATCGAATATCGAAAGGGGAAAGAGTATCAAACGACAGAATTTAAAAAATGATGAAAGTACAAGAGACTATATTCGACAACGTACCTAAATTAAAAAGAAATTACCTGGTACGGACATCTGAGAAGAATAGCAGAGAAAGGATTATCAAAGACTGCCATGGAATGGATATCCCGGGAAAAAGAGAAAACGGAAGACCCACAAGATCGCGACAGTAGTAAGTAAAAGAAATCTACATGAATAACAATGGAGAAAAAGTCAGTAAAGGAAAGCACCGCCAAACATTATAAACCAAAAATACATAGATACAGGAATTCATCGCAATCGATCAGTAATTCACCAAAATTTATTTCTAAATTACTGTTTGTGAATCTGGCTGGTTACCATGGTAACCATCTCGCACATGTTTAGCTCCTGAAATGAAGTCTGAAGTACCGAATAACTCTAAAGACTGCTGACTCTGAAAACAATCAAGTCCTGAACAGATAAAGATTTCATCTCAAGAGCTTAAAGATTTGGCAATTAAAATGATAAAAGTACGCTGAGAACCTTAAGCTTTTAAAAGTACAAATCCATACTAATAAATTAGATAAGAGACGCGATTTCAGGCAAAAATTCTTACTTTGAAAGAACGCACGGCCTACCTTTACAAAGTTGAAGTTTTACTTTTAAAGTTTAAAATTTCATTACACTGTTCTAAAATTACATCAATTAAAAACTCAGTTAGTTCTATTTAATTGTTTAATAACAAATTTTAATTTTAAAAATAGTTAAAGTCTCATACCTTACTTGTAATAATTTTTGGGCTTCAAAAGTAAAAAATATTCTAATAACCTTGTTTCAGTTTCTTGCAATTTCGGAGCATATAATATACAAAGAAAACGTCAAAGGGCATGCCAGAAAACGTGGACTTAAAAGTATCTGACGGGACTATTGCTGGATCGACACTTTACTGGAAACTACAGCAAATTCCGAAGTATTTTTCTACTTGTGTTATATAGAGCTGAACACGTTCCATGTTTATTGGCTTTTTGGGAGCATATAACAATATTTTCGTCCTTTCTTAAATTATGTTTTCCTAAATACAAACCATAAAAACAGACTATTGCTATAGGACAAATAATCAGCGAATATTAGTATAAAATTAACCGACGTCTTAAGAACTTAAATTTATAAAACACTAACTTTTTACTTATTCAAAACTTTCAGAAATAACGAATGTTGACTCATAAAATTTCTTGTTGTTTCCTGGCTTCTTAAGGAGAACACAAAGATATTATCGCCAATAAATCAGCGAACCTTCTAGAAACGCTTGGCTGCGCTGGCTCACCCTGCTAGAAACATCTCGATACTGTTCGCGTTGAATTCAGACGAATAAAAGAAGTGTGAGAAAGCAATTCAACTAGTTTTATACCGAAATTTGATGACCAAAACAGTTCGTGCACTTCTATCGCTTAACTTCAATGCAAAACGCATAAAAATAAACCAACATTGGTGAAAGCTCTACAATATAACCACAAAATGTTAATGTACCAGATTAATTTAACAGTGTGGAGAACTTCAATCAAATTTTATTGATAACATAAGCACCAAATAAATAACCCTATAAGTTCGAAAATTGAAGAAGCTTTCAAAATAAGAAACCCTAAAATATAATAACCAAAAAATAAATAAAACCTTCAAAAAATTTAATATCCTGAAAGATGACAGAGCTTCTAAGTTTAGTTGCGTTTTTATTTATTTAGAATTCTAAAAGTTGAACTTCATTTATTTACCTACCTAGTTATAAGTGTTTACTTTGAGTAGCTTACTTTATGAAGTTCATGTTTATTTAGAGATAAATCAAATCCATCAGGCTTTATTTTTTAAACTGATTGTAATTTTTGCAGATGGTAAATTTTTCTTAAAATTTGTTATTTATTATTTTTAAAACCCCATAAGGGGAGATTTGTTAGTAACAGAAATGAGAACAAAACATATTCCGCTTTGTTTACTTAAAATATGTTTCGAATTTTAAATTGTTTGTTTTCATATAATCCAAGGTTTCCATGCATTACCAACAAAAGAATCTTAAACTAAAACCAAAAGGAAGGCAAATATTTTAAAGTATCAAAACGGCAACTTTCAGTACTAACCAAAAACGAACAAGTATTAAACGGAAGGCTTGAGAGATTTCCCAAATAACAACTAACAAGTAAAGTACCCCGGGCACACTGATTCTCTATTGTAGATTACATACACACCCTGACCTGAGATTCCTCTTTTATTAAGCTTTGCATCGATTTTTCGTGTTTTTTGTATAGAAAAGTTGGTTGCTTTTTAAGTAACTACAAACGACAGTATCGAAAAGCCGAGACAAACAACAACTTTACTTGTAATCAACAGAACACACAAGGACGCTAAATGAAATGAACACTATTGCGCTCGCCTCGACTTATTTGCTCGATTACCTAATTTAATTGTTTAACATTTTTATTTATCTGATAAATATCGACAAATCTATTATTGGGGGAATTTTGTTAATAAAACTGTTAAAATCAGTTTAATCGTGTAATACTTACACTGAGTGCCTTTATATTGTAAACGAAATAAGATTTCAACAGGACGGTGTTCCAGATCAATTCCTAATATGTAGTAGTTGTGCAGCACTTTAACTAAAGGGCGCTCTGGAGCATTTGTAAATAATTTTGAGCACTTCTGCAGGAAGCTGCTTTAAAATGGTTAAAATCCCCTTATAAAGCATATTAAACCTAATTTTTTTTAATGTATGAGACTACAAGTACGTTCCTTAAAATACTTTTATATATACAGGATGTATCAAAATTTGACCAACAAACTTTGAAGAACGATAAAGAGTAACAAACAATTATTGTAAATAAGATGTCAAAATATAACTTTTCAAAATGTTCTGAAATAGGCAACTAATCCTTAAAACATATGTTAATATCGACAGTTAAAAATTGTTAAACTCACCGAATCAGTTTAGATAATTACTACAGGGTTAGAACTATTTAAAGGGGGACTACAGGGATATCGTAAACTATTAAAGATACCAGATCGATTAAATTACAAAAAAGTTGTCTAACAATGAGCTAAATCTTTTGATAAAAACAAATCTGAAATCTCGTTACTAGTTTCTGAAATATCACGAAAAAACTGAAAATCGCGTTTTTTTCTTTTGCTCTGTAACTCATTCGTTCGTAAAGATAATTTTATGAAACTTATTTCGGTTAATCAAAAATCTGTAAAACCTAATAGTAATGTTTCCTATAAGAGTTGTTGCTGCTGTACCGGATTTCCGACCTTTACAAAACAGCAAAACATTAGAAAAATGTCCTGGAAAAATCTCTATGTATCATCATAGTAGTTACACAGTAAAAAGTTGTCTTGTAAAATCCTGCTACTCATGCCGTCCAAACTTACGTAATTTATTTATTTTTAAAGATTCGTCGATTTAATTTCAAATAATTTCGTTTAATTAAAGAGATTTACTGATCGGAAAGTTAATTTAAGGGCCAGTTTAAAAAAGTAAATCATCATCCGAAAATAATGTTTATTGGGATTTTTTCTTCTCGTTAAAGTTAATTATCTTCACGTACCCGGAGATGGGTGACTAAATTTGTGCACTTTTAAATTTACGGATGATAATCAATCTAATCTGTCTTATTTTAAGCAAAACACGTTTTCAATTATATATAAACTCATCTCCTGGATTAATCAATTACACCGTATAACTTCCTGTTCTCTTCATTTAATGACGTTATTGTCATCAATCTTCCACTTTGCACGATTTTGTAGCAGATTATTTATATATTGTTAAATCGTGAGCTTACCGAAATCTTGTTTAGATTTAGATATGATCGAATAAAAAAGTGAAACATATCGTGTCTTTTATTAGTCGTTAATTGATTTTTTAGGCATAACGTATTTCCAATTAAAAATAATTTATTGAACGATAAATGGTTGGGCGGATGCTTCTTCTAATGGAAAATATGATATATGGTTTTGCTAAAGTTTCATTTTTATTGTCTGTGCTACTAAATTGCTATTGTTGTTAAGAAGTATTCCCTCTAATTGCGACCCACTTAATAATCATTTTATTAATATTGGTTTACTTCCAGTTTATTTTGTTCTTAGTTGATCAATTTGTTACAGTTTTCTGATTAAATTTGTTATGTTTTCATCACGCTTTTGTCGTTCGTTAATATCGTTCTGTTTTGTAAATTATGATTGTGAGGTTCGGTATTATTATAGAATATACAAATATGCATCTGGTCGGGGACGGGGGGGCGCGTAATAATTTTAATGCAGCTGCGGCGTCGTATTTCGACTGTTGTCTCCAAAGAAGACATATAACTATTAACGTTATTCAACAACTAAACCAGTGAATGCGAGAAATTAGTAGAACTGCGTCAATCTAGCCTAGCAGCTAATAGAGACGCTTCACGTGCGGTATTACTGCCACATCTTGAAGAAGACATTTAAAATACAATTGATAACGAACCAGTGCACACGGTCCTTTGCAAGAACATTCAATGTCAACTAGAAACTAGTTCATCGCGTATTACAGGAAAGCGATTTTATTTAATCTTTCAAGTTAACCAGTGCCGTATCTAGGACAGGCCTATAGGGGCACCTGCCCAGGACGCAAACTCAGAGGGGGCGCAAATTCAGACTCTTTTCTTCTACTACTAAAAGACTCAAACTGAGTACAATTGTCTATAGAACATGATATCACAAAAGCTATTAATTATGACCAGTGGTCGAAGTGGGAAAACATTACAAGGGGGATGCTAGATTTTCCAATATTTAGTGCCCCCCCCCCCTATTTACGTATGTGAGATAGTTTATCACTTTAGGAAAATAAAATGGCGATGCTACAAAGACAAAAAATAAAGCCAAGTTTTTTAATTTGGTTAATTAAAACCTCACTTAAGAATCTAATACTTGATTCCACATACTCCAATTTTTTTAGTTTTTAATACACGCAGATTGATAAGAGTGTCTTTATCAGTAATGGTCTAATGGTTAGCTGTTTTGTCTGTGGGTATTTTAAAATAAATAAACTCTACGGGAGCCGCGCGGTGCCCAAACCCAAACAATGAATCATATTTTTTGAAGAATTGAACACTAGTTACTTACATACAGGCTACCTACTAAATAGTTAATTTTAAAAATGATATTTGAAGGATGAAACCCCGTAGTTTAGCACTGGGATGTCTTCATTTTTTTTTTTAAAGTAGAGGGATGGTTTAATTTTCTTTTCAATGTAGGGGAACGGCTTAATTTTTTTAACAAACTAGGGGGATGCCATCCACCCGCACCCCCCCCCCCCCCCCACTTCGACCACTGATTATGATGAAATAATTAATAATTTTTAAAATGCGAAAGCAAGAAAAGTTAAATTATAATTATGTTTTGTCTATACCTAGTTCCTTGAATGACTGATTTTATTTATTGAATATACCGGGTGTCAACGAAACCTGGGGCACCCCTATAATTTTTTTATTTTTGTAGATATCAAAATGAAATTTGGTAATATACTCTTTAAATGGCATTTTTGACATAGAATACCTATACGTTTCTCTCACTTACGGTTTCGCCGGAATTAACATCAACTTTGTTATTTTAAATGGAACATCCTGTATATTTATACATTTTTGGAATCTCCATTTAATTTTACGTATGGTGGTATCAAGTTTGAAACATTTTGACAACAAAGTAAATTTTTACCGAAATTAATCCAGCGTGCCATGACTTACGCAAAACCCCTGATCACACAACAATCAGATTCGCCAAGTTAATGTAAAATTTGGCAGGCAGTTTTATGATTAGTTTGCCTTCGGTTGCCAGGCGGCGCCAGCATTGCAAGAGCAGAAGCGACCCTGAAGTGCTTGGAATCATACAAATCAGCTGATTCTAAGCACTTTAGAGTCGCGTCTGCTCGTGCTATAGTGGCGACGCCTGGCAATCGAAGGCAAACTTAGCATAAAACTGCCTGCCAAATTTTACATTAAATTGGCGTATCTGATTGTTATGTGATCAGGGGCAAAATGAAAGTCAAGGTGCCCCAACACTCGAGACAAATTGTTTTAGAACTTCAGATATTTTCGTTGCTCTATTTACTCTATTAGAATGACCTAAAGTTGGCAAAAATGATTTTTCGAGAATAACGCTATTTTTTCAAATGGCACTAGAGTGGGACACTAGGATATTAAATACGAGTGTTTTTCAAGGATTTCATTGATACCAATAACGCGAGATTACCCACTATGGAAATTTTATTCGGAGTAACACTCTCCATTCAGAAAACCCATATTTTGGACATTTAAATCTAGGCACTGGGTTTCAAAACAATTGAAACAAATGAAATGCACAAAAGTGACAGACTTGCTAGAACTGAAATTCTAAAACAATTGGGTGATGGAGCACCCTGACTTTCATTTTAAGCAGGTTATGGGCCATGGCATTCTAGATTAATAACTAAACTCTTCTGCATTATTTACTTGGTCATCAAAATATTTCAAACTTGATACCAATACATATACGTAGAATGAAATGGAGATTCCAAAAATGTATAAATATACATTGTGTTCCATTTAAAATAACAAAATTGGGGGTAATTCCCGAGAAACTGCAAGTGGCAGAAACGTGTGCTCTATGTCAAAAAATGTAATTTAAAGAGTATATTACATATACCAAATTTCATTTTGAAATCTTACACACATACAAATTTTACTACATATCTATGTTCCATGTTATAAATATTTAGAATTATTTTTCATAGGCGGCCTTAACCCACTATGTTGCCGAAAGCCACTTCGTTACAATATACAAATATTTGATAAAAGTTTTATTTTGTGCTTGAAACGGCATTCGTTTACAAATATTACGTCAAAGTGTTTTTGATGTAAAATCAAAGGTAGAAGATGGATTTGATTTGGTCAGTTCTATGCCAGTTTTACTGTAAGAGAAGTTTTATTTTTCGTTAGATTTTTCGTAAAAATTAGACTTATTTTGACTGTAATTTGTATAAACCAAATGAATGGTTTAATGAGTCTAGGAAGTAGAAGAAAAGGAAACTTATTAGGAAAAGAATAAAAGAAACCGACAAATTACTTCGATGACCTAACCGTTCGCTTGGGACTGTCAGTAAACATTGAAGTGAGCACAGAAGTCCCGCAGGGATCTGATTTAGGACAGATAGCCAGGCATATTGCTATGATAAAGTAGCAAAAATGATCGATGATCCAACAGAATGAAGAGAGACCAGACGTGCAAACATGGATCAATAGAAAACACGGAGAGCTAAACTATTTTCTGTCACAGGCTCTTGCTAGTCATGCCTGATTCCGGCAGTATACACACATACAAAATGACGTCCTAGAGACTTTAAAAAACTTAAATATTAACAAATCATGTGGTCCAGACGGAATAAGCCCTCTGTTCGTGAAAAGATGTGCGCATCAACTAGCATATCCATTATATTTGATTTTTAATAAATCTTTGCAAACTAGCAGATTTCCAAAAATATGGAAACTGGCTTATGTTACTCCGATACATAAATCTGGTAGCAAATCTGAAGTCAGTCATTATAGACCAATTTCAAAATTATCAATATTTGGGAAATGTTTCGAGTCATTAATTAACAAATACCTGTTGCAAAATGTATCACACATAATATCAAAGCACCAACATGGCTTTCTGCCAGGCAGATCTACGGTAACCAATCTGCTATGTTTCTCTAATTACCTAATCAACAGCTTTAACGATCGAACTCAAGTCGACGCAGTGTATACAGACTTCTCGAAGGCGTTCGACAAAGTCAATCATACAATACTTCTGCGAAAATTATCCTACTGTGGCATTAGGGATCCGCTACTTGCATGGTTCGCATCCTATCTTACTGATAGGACACAGCACGTGGTTATCAATGGGCATATGTCTATCAAAAAGGAAGTCACATCCGGAGTCCCCCAAGGTTCACATCTTGGGCCTACACTTTTTTTAATATACACTACTCAAAAAATAAAAGTAGTCATTCCTTTTTTGTTGCATATTTCAACTATTGTTAAATATTTTGAAATAATATTTTGTACATATTTAGAACAACTATTTATTTCAACTGTAATAACATTTTTACAAAAATAAAAGCAACGTTGATGTAAGTACAAGGTGTTAAACACAATTATACGGAAAATTAAAGTGATAATACGTAAACACTAATCAAAAACTTTTACAAAACTGTCTCTTTTTGTCTTAAGCTATACAGTTAATACTTAATATTGCCCCCTTGGGCCTGTATAACTGCAGTACAATGTCGAGGCATACTGTGAATAAGGCTTCGAAGGGCCTCTTGTGGAATATTCTCCCACTATTCAATTAGAGCGTGTTGTAACTCTTGCACTGTAACAGGAGGATTTGGACGGAATCTAAATATGTCTTCCTAGATAGTCCCATACATGTTCTATCGGGTCCAGAACGGGACTGCATGCTGACCAATCCAAAGTGGGAATATTTTGCTCTTGAAGGTAATCAGTAACAATGTGGGCAACGGGAGGTCTAGCATTATCATGCATTAATATGAAATTTTAACCCCCGTTTTGTGCTCTGGGTACCACATGATGCTCTAAAATTTCGTCAATGTATCTTCGTGCCGTAACAACACCGTTGTGAATAACTACCAGATTAGTGCAACCATTTATCGATATACCGCCCCAAACCATTACCGAACTACCTCCAAAACGAACAGTCTGATGTACTGTTTGTGGAAGATAACGGTTTGTAAAGTTTGTAAAAATACAGGTAGGTATATTTTAGATAAGTAATAGCTTTATAGATGTACCAAGCCTTATTTAAACATTTTGAACCTTCGCCAAAATACGCCAATAAACAAAATGACTACTTTTATTTTTTGAGTAGTGTATATTAACGACTTATCCAGACATCTAACTTGCAGCCACTTGTTTTACGCCGACGATTTGAAAATATACCAGAGCATTACATCCACATTAGACGTCGAGCGCCTTCAGAGGGATCTTAACACTTTGAGCAGATGGTGCCAAGTCAATAAAGTCTTCTTAAACATTAACAAATGCATGTATATTCAATTTTCTAAAAACAAAATTTTAATTCCTGCTCGTTACGAAATAAATAATGTCACTTTGAAAAAAGTTAATTCCATAAAAGATTTGGGAGTCACATTTGACTGCAACTTAAGCTTTATCCTTCATATCGATCAAATAGTCGCTAAGGCCTATAAAATGATGGGTTTCATCCTACGAATAACAAAAGATTTTTCGGATATTCAAACTCTGAAGCTGCTGTATTATACACACGTTAGATCCACTCTCGAATATGCTGCCGTAATTTGGTCTCCGTTTTACGAAATTCATGTTAAAAGAATCGAGGCAATTCAACGAAGAGCTACAAAAGTCTTCTGCCACCGTGCTAATATAGTTTTTTACTCATACAATGATCGCTTGCATATTCTTGAAATGTCGAGCCTAGAAACCCGTAGAACATTTTTAGATTTAACTTGTCTTTTCAATACTATCAACAAATATGTTTGTAATGATCTCGTTAGTTTGCTTCTTTTTAATGTACCTTCGCGGAACTTGCGTAGTTCGACAGTATTCAGACTACCAAACTTTCAAACAAATTTATGTTATCATTCTGCATTTATAAGAATGATGAGAAAGTTCAATTTGCTGCTAAATGATGTGGACCTCTTTTCAGAATCACTATCTGCTTTTAAACGTGCTTGTCTGTCTAACCTAGTATTAATGCCCTCAAATATGTGAAAATATCTATCTCTGGTAATCGATCGTACTGTCTTGTCTTTTCTGTCTTCTCTTTCTCTCTTCTTTGTTTGTTTTACTTCTTTCTTATATATTATTATTATGCATTATGTATGTTATTACTCATGTAAATGTATTCTAGGGTTCACCTATAATAGGGCCTCGGCCTGTTGGTGGACCAGTATGTGTTAAATAAATAAATAAATAAATAAATAAATAAATACAGATAGTATTTTCACGCTTTTTGAAGACCTAGATATCGTAGAACACACCCTCTTTAAATATCCATGATGAAACTGGGAAAAAGGCAAAAGTAAAGCGGTGTGGCAGAAACTGACAACCAAAAATCATGGCCAACTATATTCAAATATGGAATGAGCGTCGTATATTTGCTTTCTGCATAAGGAAGTATTCTGAAAATATATAAAAGTACATTCTTTTAAGAAATAAATTTAAATTAAATTAACAAATATCTTCACCGACAAAATGTTACTCTTTATTTTTGGTAACTGCCATAACAAAACAATTTGCATACAAGAACAATAACACTACAGGTTTTGTTTAAAAAAATATGTAAAAATATTGCATGAATCATACACGTAACTTTCGCCGTGTCAAATATTACATCACAGTGCATTTTAAATGTTCCGTTTTAGGAGTTCATTATTCATTCCCGGTTTTTAAGATCCTCCACGAGACATTGCGACTTATTAGTAGGTACAACTAACGAGCCACATTTTATCTGTCTTAGATCAACCGGATACTGTAAACAATAGATCGGTTATAAAAACATCTGACCCATTATTAAAATTCTAGGATTCTGTACCGCGTATTTAAATAGTTTCAATTCAAGGTCCACAAAACTTATTTATTTAATAAACGTTTGACATAACGTAAAATCCCACAGAAAACGGAAGACAGTAAAATACAATGAAGATTTGTTTACAATCGCACAGATAATTCGATCGTTCTAGGTTGATGAAATCCAATGTGAAATCCTTAAGTTTGATTACGATGTTTGATCTGGTGGATTATCGTTTGATTGATTTGACTTTCCTACGCACATTGGGTGTTAGAAAAAACGCGTAAAAACGAAATTAAACCGTGACCTGCCGCACCAGTCGTATCTCCGGCTTTCAATCGGTTCAAGATTAAAATAGTCTGGACAAGATCTTACGAAGACGTGACTTGTGTTACCGTGTAAATTAAAAATTACTGAAGGAAGACAACCTCGTCCATCCATGCATGGAAGATAAAGAGAAGTAAACGTAAAATACCGGACTGTGCAGTTACTCGCGTTAATTTTAATTTCAAACGTTCCAGTTTGGAATTTAAACTAAAGGGAGATAAGTGGTAGACGATCGTATTAAATGACGTTTTAAGATTCTCTAAAATTACTAAAATGAAAATTGACCCGAGTGTTTTGTGTAAAATTTTAAGTGTAGTGCTAATTAATTACGTTTCAATTACAAATTATGGTGTTTTAGCGCAAGGTAAGTTTAGTTTAATAAAAATTTCGTAAAAGAGATTAAACAGATTCCTTAACAAGCAATCATCGGTAAAAATACTCGGTAATTTATAATTCCGCTAATGTATTATTCTATCCTTGTTGTACCAAAGGTTAGAAATATTTATGTTGACAAAACAAAACTTCTGGAAAGATTTTTATAATTTTTTCGTCGTAAGAAACAAATTTTCCAGTACACACATACAAATGAAAATTATTCTCATGTTCTTTTTTATTACCTTTGTTTGCAGCCAAATGTAACTTTTAGAGTTTAGACTGTAATTATTCTCGTATGAACAATTTACATAAACATTGGCTATACGCCTCTGTGTAGTAAAATAAATTAAATTCTCAGTACTTTTAGTCCAGTAAACGGAGCCGAAAAAGGGGGGTTACCCTGCAAAAGGTCGGGTAGTTCTGAATTCTTGATATGCTGTATAGGATGGTTGGTTAGTGAAAAATCCAAATTTCCACAATTCCCTCTCCTCCGCTCCCGCCGCTATCTTGTGGAAACCACCGAAAATCGGCACTTCATTCAGTTTTTTGCCTATAACCTCTTTCTGATGAATTTTAGCGCAAAAAACGTTATTTACCGACTTGTATAAAACAAAATTTCCTGCAAATTTGTCATTTGAAGTTTTTTTATACGTGTTGTAGACATGTATGTAACCTTAGTTATAAGTGTGTAAAGCAAGTTGCCTATCCTAAAATGTAACTATATTGTAACTGTATTTAGTATAATAAAGTCAGTCTTGAACTCATCCTCTTCTAATGAACATCAGAACTTACAACATGGCGCAGTCGCTTGGTTTATAAATTAAATTAAATACCTAAGTGCGTAAAAAGAAAAAATAATAAGAACACGTGACAATTAAATAAATTAAATTATAATGGAAAATAGTAGGCCGCCAATACAGCCTCTAAATTTAAAAGGAAACGTGTCCGAGAATTGGAAAACGTGGTTGCAGCGTTTTGAAATCTACTCAACAGCAACAGACTTAGATTCAAAGTCGCAAAAAGTACAATGTGCCCAATTATTGTACTGCCTGGGTGAAGAAGCTATAAATATATACAACACGTTTACTTTCGAAGATAATCAAACGAATCAAATAGATATATTAAAGAAAAAATTCTCCGACCACTTCACGCCGAAGAAAAATACAACATACGAAAGGTATAAGTTTTTCACATCAAGGCAGAATGGTGAGCAAGTGGAAAAATTCATAACCGAGTTGAAAATTCAGGCAAAACAGTGTGAATTTGGGGATTCGAAATTGATGGACGAAATGATTAAAACGATGATTATAATTGGCATTAGAGATGATCCTCTCCGAGAAAAACTGCTCGAAAATGAAGAATTATCCGTGGATAAGGTCATAGAATGCTGCATAATAACTGAAAGTTCCAGGAAGAATTTAAAGTTCATGAAGGACAAAGAAGCGTCAACTTCCAGTGGAAATTTACCAGCCCAACAGGTGGACGCGGTAAGGCGAACTTCCCATGAACCACGCGCAGACCGGAACCGCATGGGCATTCCAAATTACAATGGCGGATCATCATCAAGGACAAGGTCAAATTCAAGAAACTCAAGGCGAACAATAAGAGGTTGCACTCGATGCGGTAAAAACCACAAAGTTAATGAGTGTCCAGCCTATGGTAAAACCTGCAACAAGTGTTTGGCTCCAAATCATTTTGCCCAAATGTGTAAAAATAAATCAAAGCGCATAAATGAAATTATTCAAGGGCAAAATGGATATGAAGTTGAATACTTGTCGATAAATTCCATTAATTCAAATAATATTAACTATTGTTTTGTAGATTTATCCATTAGCAGTAAGTTAAGTTTAAAAACTAGGTTTAAGGTGGACACAGGTGCTTGTACAAATATAATCACATTAAGTAAATTACGAGAAGCAGAGTTTGACACGAGGAAAATTCAGAGGAACACGGAAACGTTGGTAACCTACACAGGCGAGAAAATCCCGATCATAGGTAAATGCTTGTTAAATTTAAAATTCAACAAAAAGTATTATGTCAATGCAGAATTTAACGTGATAGAAGGTAGACATGAATCCATCTTAGGGTTAAAAACGAGTGTAGAATTAGGTATAATTAAAATAGAAAAGGATCCAAACATTAAAGTTGTAAATGTAATCAAAAGCGAAGTGAATTTAGATTATCAACAATTAATTAATGAATATATAGATGTTTTTCAAGGCATAGGTAAAATTGGTAGAAATTACAAAATTGAACTCAAAGAAAATGCTATTCCAGTGTCGCATCCAATTAGAAACGTACCAATTCCATTACAAAATCAATTTGAACAATGTTTGGACCAGTTGGTAAATTTAAAAATAATAGAAAGAGTGCATGGGAGTACAGATTGGTTAAATTCATATGTAGTAGTTCGAAAATCAAATGGTTCATTAAGAATATGCTTAGATCCAAAAGACCTTAATGATGCAATCAAAACGCACACATATAAATTACCTACAGTTGAACAAATTTGTGCAAAATTAAATGGATCATCGTATTATTCAAAATTAGACGCGACAAGTGGATTTTGGAACATTCCGCTTGATGAAGAATCATCTAAATTATGTACATTTGGAACTCCTTACGGCAGATTTAAATTCTTGAGGTTACCTTTTGGAATCAAGACTGCCAGTGAGGTTTTTCAAGAATACTTTCAAAAAATTTTCAATTTAAATAATGTTCAAATGTATATAGATGATATTTTAATCCATGGGCAAACTAAAGAAGAACATGATGAAACATTACAGAAAGTTCTTAAAATTGCTAGGGAACAAAACATCAAATTTAATCTAGAAAAATCTGAATTTGGCATGCAATCAGTGAAATATTTAGGTTATAAGTTCTCAAAAAACGGAGTAGAAATTGATGATGAATACATGAAGGCCATAAATAAAATGCCCGTTCCAAAAGACAAAAAGGAAGTGCAAAAATTTTTAGGACTTGTAACTTACGTAGGGAAATTTATAAACAATCTTTCAGAAATTACTAAACCACTCCGAGATTTAATAAAACACGATAGCACGTTTTCATGGAACAACGCTCAAGAAAGTGCTTTTAATAAATTAAAAAATTTAATATGTGGTAGACCTGTTCTAAAGTATTTTGATGTAAATAAATGCACTACGATATCAGTAGATGCTTCGAAATTCGCTGTGGGAGCTGTAATTTTGCAAGACAATCAACCGTGCGCTTATGCATCAAAAGCATTAAACGAAACTCAAACACGTTACGCGCAGATTGAGAAAGAACTGTTAGCCATCTGTTTTGGAGTAAACAAATTTTACCAATTTATTTACGGAAAACAATTCATTGTCCAAACAGATCACAAACCTCTTTTGGCCATTTTCAAAAAATCCCTTAATGCATGTCCAGCAAGATTGCAACGCATGATGCTGTCTTTACAAAAATACGACATAGAATTAGTACATAAACCAGGAAAAGAACTAGTAGTTGCTGATACGCTCTCTCGATTAAACCTAAATGAAAAATTAGATGATAGTTTGGAGCTTGAAGCTCACGTTTGTCTAATTGAAAAAAACGTAACAATCTCAAATGAAAGAAATAAAGAATTAATTAAAGCCACAGAGGAGGACGAGGAGTTAAAAATTATTAAGACATATATTCACAATGATTGGCCAAAAAGTATAACTAAAATTCCGGAGCTTGTAAAACCGTATTATAGCATAAGATCAGAAATAACAGAAAGCGCAAACAAGTTAATTTATTTTGGGCAAAGAATAATTATACCAAAAAGCTGGAGAACTAAAATTTTAAAAGACATACACACTGGACACCTAGGAAAAAGTAAATGCATTTCACGTGCAAATTTTACTGTATATTGGCCAAACATCAACAAAGAAATAATAGATTTAGTTGCTCAGTGCAATGTATGTAACAAGTATGCTAATTCAAATTCGAAAGAACCCATGTTAAATCATCAAGTAATACCCGCTCCATGGCAAAAAATAGGCATAGATTTATTTGAAATAAAAAACGAAACATTCTTACTAGCTGTAGATTATTATTCTAAATTTCCAGAAATACAAAACTTACATAACAATTTAACATCAGCAAATGTCATTACAAAACTGAAATCAATGTTTGCTAGGCATGGAATTCCTAAAATTGTAGTATCAGATTCAGGGAGACAGTTCACCAGTCAAGAATTTCAAAATTTTGCAAAACTATGGAATTTTCAAAGTCAGATGACTTCACCTCACTATCAACAAGCAAACGGGTTAAGTGAACGTACAATCCAAACGGTCAAAAAGCTATTAAAAAAATGTAGTGATGAAAATGAAGACATATATTTAGCCTTATTGGCATTTAGAAATACACCAGTTCAAAATTCTTATGCACCTTCACAAATTCTAATGTCTCGTTATCTAAGAGATAATTTACCAATTGATGACAAACATTTGAATCCAAAAACCATAAGATCGGATAAGTTTAAAAACAAAATTAAAAACTCTAGCGAAAAGGCAAAAAAGTGGTATGACAAAAAAGGTGTCAAGACCAGGGATGAATTTCCAAATCATTCGCTAATTTGGTACCAGTATGCACCAAAGAGCATATGGAAAAAGGGTAAAATTATAGAGAAAATTAGAGACCGAACTTACAAAATTGAAAGGGAAGATGGAAGATGGCTTATAAGAAATAAATTTTACCTTCGTTTACGTCATGAAAGTAAACCAACGTCAAGCCTTCCAACTTTCCAAAGCAATTTTGTTTTTGTACCTAAAACCAGTAATAGTTGTAAAAATATTAATAATCAAAACGTTTCACATAAACACGTAAGATTTGCAGACAATGTTCTATGTGAAAATCCAACTGCACAAGATAATTCAAACATAACAAACAGTAGACCGAAAAGGCAAATGTGTACGCCAAATAGATTTAACGATTATGTATTATTTAAGAAGTAACTTTGTTAAAGTAATTTCTTTTGTGAATAAGGGAGATGTTGTAGACATGTATGTAACCTTAGTTATAAGTGTGTAAAGCAAGTTGCCTATCCTAAAATGTAACTATATTGTAACTGTATTTAGTATAATAAAGTCAGTCTTGAACTCATCCTCTTCTAATAAACATCAGAACTTACAACAATACGATTAATATCAACGGATCTATCAAGCTTCCAAAAAAGGCTAAAATCGCGTACTTTGCAAATTTTTGAGTTTGTTTCCACTTTACATCGCAATAACTCCGTAACACTTCATTTTAGCGTAAAAGCCTTTATAATCAATCTTGTAGAGAATTTAATTACCAACAAAATCCATGTATCATGTCTAATGCAACAGAGTGGGGATAAATTTACAAAGAAAAAACGAAAAAGGGGATTTTTTCAAGTTTAGTGCAGCAACTCTCTTTGGTTCATTATTTCTAATAATAAAAGTATTACCTTTCATTTCAAACAGAATAATCTGCATACATAGATGAAAATTTAATGTAATTATGTGTTGGCGAACGTCAGTGAAGTCTCGTGGGACTACTAGAAAAACATAAAAAAAAACTGCACTTTCTTCTTTTATTTGCCTGCGACTTCTTTCTACTGCTCTTCAGCTCAGAATGAGTTATTTGCCGAGTATTATATATATTCTAAGGCTCAATTTTCTAAAAATTTGGCTTGTTATGTCTTTTGTGAAACCAATAGCGGTGGAGCTGTACCGCCCCCAACAAAGCAAAAGTAGCGATCTTAGAAAAATATTGAGTTTTTTCCCAGTTTTCCTAGCTATAAGTAAATAGATAAATAAATAAATAACTCCTCGGCAGTTGAATAGAATCAATCTTGTAAGGAATATCATCAAATTTCATTATTTAGTTTCGTTTTTTTTTGTAAATTTATTCCCACTCTGTTGCATTGGTCGTAAAAAAATTGATACATGGGTTTTGTAGGTAATTAAATTCTCTACAAGATTGATTAGAAGGGCTTTTACTCTGAAATGAAGTGTTACGGAGTTATTGCGATGTAAAGTGGAAACAAACTCAAAATTTTGCTAAGTACGCAATTTTAACCTTTTTTGGAAGCTTCATAACTTCGTTGATATTAATCGTACAAAAAAACTTCAAATAACAAATTTGTAGGAAATTTTGTCCTCTACAAGTCGGTAAATAACTTTTTTTAAGATCGCTACTTTTGCCTTGTTGGGAGCGGTACAGCTCCACCGCTATTGGTTTCACAAAAGACATAAGCCAAATTTTTAGAAAATTGAGCCTTAGAATATATATAATACTCGGCAAATAACTCATGCTCAGCTGAACAGCAGTAGAAAGAAGTCGCAGGCAAATAAAAGAAGAAACTGTTGGTTCTTAAAAAGTTTTTTCTGGTAGTCCCACGAGATTCCACTGACATTCACCAACACATAATTACATTAATTTTGCATCTATGTATACAGATTATTCTGTTTGAAATGAAAGGTAATATTTTTATTATTAGAAATAATGAACCAAAGGGAGTTGCTGCACTAAACTTGAAAAAATCTCCTTTTTCGTTTTTTCTTTGTAAATTTATCCCCACTCTGTTGCATTGGACGTAAAAAACTTGATACATGGATTTTGTAGGTAACTAAATTTTCAACAAGATTGATTATAAGGGCTTTGACGCTAAAATTAAGTGTTACGGAGTTATTGCAATGTAAAGTGCAAACAAACTCAAAATTTTGCTAAGTACGCAATTTTAGCCTTTTTTGGAAGCTTCCTATCTCCGTTGATATTAATCGTACAAAAAAACTTTAAATAACAAATTTTCAGGAAATTTTGTCCTCTATAATTGGGTAAATAACTTTTTTTGCGCTAAAATTCACCATAAAGAAGTTATAGGCAAGAAACTGACAGAAGTGCCGATTTTCGGTGGTTTCCACACGATGGCGGAGGGAGCGGAGGAGGGGGAATTGTGGAAATTTGGATTTTTCACTAACCAACAATCCTATACAACATATCAAAAATTCAGAACTACCCGACCTTTTGTAGGGTAAAATCCTTCGTTTACTGGACTATTTTGCTAGTAATTATATTATTTCAGTAATAATAATCTTTATTCGCTTTGAACAAATGTATTTGTTGCTGAATAAAAGAAATATTGATCAAGCAAAAAACAATTTTTGAATGTAATTATTAATATGTACTGCAATTTTTTTAACCATATTAGTATAACCAGCCTTCTAATTTAATCAGCGTTTTCAAGCAAATTTAGGTAGGTATATACATCAAGTATGAACGAAACAGATTAATTTTCAAATCACAATTGTCTTGGTTTCATATTTCTGTTATGAATTTAACATAATACTTAAGTTCACGTTTACATACAGGGTGGTCCAAAGTTTACTTTTCAAACTTCAACAGAACACCTAAAAATAACAGGAATTTGTTAGAAAATTGATGAACTTTTCAGATAAGCATTACTCAGAACTAGGCATCTTTTAAAGTGATTTTTATACATTTTTGTTCATGTCCAATGGGAACCTAGTATACAGAATTCAAATAGGAAGCATGTTCTATTTCTTGGAAAAAATTATTGTTTTCGAAATCTGTTATAAAGAATGGCAAAAAATAATTAATACTGTATTATTTATGATCATATTAGTGTGATAAGAATCGATCCGCCTTCTAATATATACGATTATAGCCACTTTTAAGGGATCTCACTGTATATAGTCTAAGTAAGTTTTAAATGGCGGTTGAATGGGTTTTTGTTTCCTCGCCCTATGCAGTTTCTACTTCAGAGAGAAATTTACTAGGCAGAATACACCTTCGGTGGTTTGCCATTGCCTTCCGAGGGAAGCGCCCGGATATTTTAGATGTATATGTGACCCTGGGAATCGAACCCGGCTATCTCAGTGGTCAGATGCACGCTGAACCAACTGAGCCACGACCGCTCATGTACAGCAAGGTGTAGAAGTAATGACTACTGCGCCTTGCAAATATGCAGCCCATCTATCACCAGTCCGGCTTTCACTCAGCAGTTTCAAACATATTGTAGCCGGACTGGTGATAGATGGGCTGCATATTTGCAAGGCGCAGTAGTCATTACTTCTACACCTTGCTGTACATTATATTAATAGATTAAATTAAAGCCTTTGGCAGCATAAGCAGAAAATAATTACTACAAAAAATGAAGGAGTAGGGAATACCAGAAAAATTAATAAGAATGACAGGATTAACACTAAACAAAACAAAGGCAAAAATTCACACCCCCATCGGCATAACAGAAGAAATAGAATATACAACCGTCGTGAAACAGGGGGATGCCCTATCCACAACACTTTTCAATTTGGCACTTGAATCAATCATAAGAAAACTCGACACTACTCGACCTATAAGCACAAAAGATATACAACTAAGCGCATACGCGGGCGACATAGCCATTATAAGTTACGAGTGTTATGACTTATCCAAACTGAAAAATTCGTTCATAAATTTAGCTGAAGAGAGTGAAAAACTAGGTTTAAGAATATATGAAAACAAAACAAAAATAATACAGATAGGTAAATACATAAGAACAGAAAATTATATCAAACTAGGAAAATATACATTAGAAAAAGTGGAAAATGTAATACATTTAGGCAGTGAAATAGATACCACAGGAAATAATAAAGGAGAAATTAAAAGATGGATTCAACTTGGAAATAGAGCCTATTTCGCGAATATAAATCTAATGAAGTCTAGTTTACTGAGTAAAACACCAAAGATGAGAATATACCATACAATTATAAAACCAGTCACAATATATGCATGAGAGAAATAGAGAATGACCCAAGAAAGCCAAGAAATGCTGAGACGATGGAAAAGGGCCATAATACGAAGAATACATGGACCAGTGAAAGAAGAAGGTCCTCATGAATATGGAAATAGACAAAATCCTTATTAAACAAGATGTTGTAAGATGCATTCAATCCAAAAGAATTCATTGGTTGAGACATACAATAAGAATGGAAGAAGCGAGAAGTGTAAGAACTGTTACAAATTGGAAACCAGACCTGCAAAAAAGAAGAGGACGACTCAATAAAAAATGGTTAGAAGACGTAGAAGAAGACCTAAAAGTAATGAAAGTTAAAGACTGGAAGACACAAGCAAAAAATAGAAAACTCTGGAAGAATGTAGTGGAGCAAGCTAAAACCCATTTACGGTTATAGAGCTAGATAATAATAATAATAAAACCTACAACTTAAAAACTGAGATTGTCTCTTTTATTCATTTATGTAACACAGAGTGTTGATTTGAAAATTTACCACCAACTATATTTATTTGATATTGCTGAGGGAGGCCTATTTTGACATAACTCTAAGTAATTTGTTTCATTTTCCTACCATCCAAAGCCACCTCACTAAAAATGTTGCGTGGAAGGATAGCTCATTTTAAAAGCCCTTTTATATGCTATATTTTTCCACCTACTTCTTTAAAACTTAGGGTTTCATTTTCGAGTAATGCCCATTTGAGTATTTAAACTTTGAGGTTCTTATTTGAAACATACCCCCACAGTTTTACTTCATTTGTCTAAATTTTAAAAAATCTCGGGGCCAATATATTTTATTTTGTTCTTGATGTAGCCCAGGCCTTTGATAATGTCCGGCTAGTATGCCTGAAAAGAAATCTACTTAACCTGGGTATACCTAACTTTCTCAATGCATTACTTAGTATTATCTTTCCTAGAGAAGAGAACATTTGCTGTGAAAATAAATGCCGAAGTCTCGAAAAACAAAAACATACGAGCCAGAGTCCCGCAAGGCAGTATCTTAAGACTACTGGTTTTCAATATTTACACCTCGGATATCCCAAAAATAGACACTACTCTAGCAACATTCGCCGACGACACGGCTATAATAACTCAAAGTGATTACCAAACAGAAGCAACTCCTTCTGCTACAGAATGCAATCGACAAAGTATGTTCGTGGTTCAACAACTGGAATATCCAAATTAATTCAACCAAATACCAAGCCAAAATATTTACGCTAAGGAAAATTCGCAACTCAGCCAATATCCACATTAACAACAAAATCATCGAATGGAACCCCCTTGATTCGACAGTTAAATACCTAGGACTCCTAGGAGTAATGCTAGATACCAAATTATCTTGGAAACTGCATATTAACCACAAACTAAACCAGAGTTACGCAAGATCAGCTCAGCTATACTCATTGCTAAATAAGAAATCTAAATTAAAAACCAAATATGCAATCATGATATACAATTATCTCATCGGGCAGCACCAGTATGGAGTACCACCTCAAAAACAAATATAATCAAATTACAAAGGCTCCAGAACAAAGTCCTACGTTTAGCAGTAAATGCACCGTGGTTTATCGGAAACGCCCAGTTACATCAAGAATTAGGGGTAAAAACTATAGATGAACACATTAGAGCAAACACAAAAAAAAATCTTTAATAACTTAAAGATATGTGAAGAGCTGCCCATTATAACCTCGGCAGACGAAACATCCACTCTCGACTAAAACGCAGACTCCCCCAGGACCTACTTTCAACGTACGAAGACGAATAATCACACGGCGATGACAGAGAAACCAAGACACCTCATAAGTTAGCATAATCAACTATTTGTTGTATACATTAACAATGCCATGTACTTATAATATAAATGTTTGTTGATCTGGCAAATAAATATCTATTAAAAAAATTGTAATGAACATTCCACGGGGTGGAGTTCATACGATTTTGTAAGATGTAGTTTTTTAACTTCACGCCCTTCTGTTTTATAAAATAATGAATGTTTTCTATTTGAAAATCGTTCTTTCAGTGATTGAAACATTAGAAATGCAGATTTCATGTTATTTTGTTGTACAATGAACCATCGAAAATTTTCAGTATGCTTGCAGATACAGTGGAACATTCATTTGAAGGGTTAAAAATCCACATTTTTATAACCAAACAATACAAATGGAGTAAGTATAACTGCGGAAGAATTTTTAAAATGAGTACTCCGAGGTTCTCTTATTAATCATTTATTGCATTACATTCAAGTTCTTACTTTAATAATCAAAAATCTTCTATATTAAATGCAAGCAAGGAGCTCCGCATGATTCGGTACTTGACCTCTGTTATTTATTATTACATAAATGATGTTCCGGAAGCAATCTTACATGTTAATATGGTATTCTATACGGATAATACGATAATGTGATATACATATTAGTTTCACATTATTTATTAGTTTGTTGGTAGGTACATATGTAGTACCGGGCGATCCAGAAAAAAATGAATTAAAGCAGACCCTGATTAAGCTGTTAAGGTTGGTAACATTGCTTCTCATTTTTTTAAATTTAATATCAATGGTAATCTGATTTGTTACTTGAAAAATAAATTTGACATTTTATAACCTAAAATAAAAGCATTAGTGGACGTAATTACATTTATGGTTATTAAATAAAGTAAAATTATTTATTTATTTATTTAGACCGCCTACAAACAGGCAATTACTTACTATTATTTAAAACACGGTCAATAATATTGTTGCATGATTTTGACAGTTAACGTAACCTCTTCAATGGTCAATAGTGTCTCTGTTTACGCTTACATTAGGCGAATCACGGGATACCAACTTTGGTAACTAGGTCACGGCCTGCTCTAATTCCTTTCCTTCTGGATCACCCGGTACCTTACTTACTGTTATTCTGTAATTTTTGACGAGTGTAAATCACATTTGTATTAGTGAAATACTAAACGCTATTCTATTACAAACGAAAGATAATTTACAATTCCCAAATTTAAAATAAACCTGACGCTCGTGTCCTGAAACAATTAGTAAAATGATTTATCACTAAATTATTATTTAATACAAATTATTTATTAACTATCAAGCAAAAAATCTAATTTAAAATTTAAATGTTATATGTAATTGAATTCAAACTAGTAATTTGATATAAGTAATCTCTTATTGTAGGATTTTCCCATGTGTTAAATTAGCATCCGTGGTGTTATAACTTATTAAATATTAATTGAATTTTTTACTTATTACAACGAAATGTTCGCTATTATTTTGTTTATTTTGGAAATTTAATGTGTAAAAAACACTAAAGGAACCTGCTAAGGTAAGAATGATGTTTACAAATTCAGATCCGTAGTTGCAAATTTAATAATACTTTCAAATTCCAAATTTCTTTCTTTAATTACTAAGAAAAAATATACCTGAAATTATTTATTATCTATTAAAAATGTACTTTCGTATTACGTAACTAACTTTTTCCTTCAAAACTGGTTTGTAAATTCCTGTTATTATATATTTTTTGTTGTTGCTTGTTAACTGACGCCATCACTTGCCAATGTTAATTAATTTCTCATAAATTGACAGCAGGTTTGACCTAAATTATCCAACACTTTTTTATAGTAGTAACAAAATTTTACTCTTTGTAAACATTTTTATTTCCTTTTTTGTAAATAAACATTTAAGCCCACTGTTCAAAAAATTTATATAATTTAAGCAGTAAATATTGAGAAAATTAATTTCTTAAATTGATCTAGTGTAGCTTAACATGGAGTACTAAATATGTACTGAATATACAGGGTGTTTTCTAATTTCTAAGTACATGGAGAAAATGCAGGAAGTAATTCCTGGGCGAAACTTAAGGATGCTTTTTTATATAAAACGTTAAGTTACATCTCTTCAAAAATGGGTTAAAATTTGATTTTTAATTTTTATCTCAAATTTGGAGAAAGACAAAAGAAAATCCGTGGACATTGGTCCACCCATATTTTTATAAGAGGTTAAAATGTACAACTCCTGTTCAATTTTTTATTAGAACCTTTTAATGCACCAAAATTTATACATTTAAAAATGCGGGTCGGAAAAACTAATTTATTTATAAATATTCTTGTATCTTGTAAGAGGCTAATAGTTTTCAAGTGAAAAAATAAAACATGTTTTAATAAAGGAATTCAAAAAACATATCATTTTTCGTATTCAACGGTACAAAGACGATTTACACACTGAACTGTACACACAAAAACAACCAAATTTGAAATTAATATTCCAATGAGTTTTTGAAATTTACTAAATTTACGATTTTTTTCTGTAAACTTCATCACGCTGTATTTCGAAAACGAAGAGTTTGTAGACACATAATTATATTGACAGACACTTTTTGTCTTAAAATAAGCCAACTAAATTTTCTCCACGTACTTAAGAAACACCCTGTAAATATGACTTACATCTATGACGCGTTCGCAATCTTTCCGTTATAATCAATGTGACAGTGATGTAAACCAGGCTTTCCGAATATAAATTTGTTTTACTAACAAAAATTACTTGCCATATTTCCAACACTTTTGTAGCAGAGAATAAAAATACTCTGAAATACGTATATTAGTTAAAATAATTCGGATATGTTTAGTGGGCAACTATTTTCCACTAGAATGGAAGCCCTTTAAGGTCTTAACGTCTTAAACCAGGTGTAGGTACAATTATACACCCAGCCAAGCGCAGATGAACCAATAAACCTTATGTCTTTTTGTTAAGAGGCTATGGAAAAACTGATAAAAACTAAACAGGCATTTAGGGGGTTTTAAAATGAAACTCCTTCATCGTAATCAGTATGATTATCAACTGGGAAAAGTATGCGAATTTGCACTTTATCGCCTAATCAGCAGGATAGAAATGCCACTAACCAACCAGTCTTAGATACTTTGTTTGTAGAGGAGCCAAAGGCTTCAAGAACACGTTCTTTGAAACAATGACTATTACAACCCTAAGATATAGAGGAAGCGATATCATAAATAGATTGATACAAACCATATTAAAGGGTCATCAGATACAAACTAACTTGGGAATGTGATGATCTATCTCATCTTCTTTTTAACCTAGTAATACCAGATTTTATAATGATACTCAAAGTCAGCAACCTTTCTGTGGTGGGAATGTTGGGAAAAACGTAAGGATAAAAACCAAAGATGATTCATTGATATTAGATCACGGTTATTAAACCCACTACATCCGATGGTACGTTAATTTGGTGACCAAAAATAATACTAAAAAAAACTGCTACCGCGAAACTAAATAGGATACAAAAATTAGGGCCTTATTTAAATGTTTGTAGTAGTCATAGGAAATACTCCAACAGCATCTATGGAAGTCCTCTTAAAGCTAACCCCTCTTCTCCATTTAAAAAAACATACTTCAACTCAGATGAGCCCCAGGACATACAGGTGTAAAAAGGGCAAGGAAAAGCAGATATCGTCGCTAAATCTGGTACATCTACTCTATTTAACAACAAAAGAGGTATGGACTAAGTTGAAACACAACACAAGAATAAAGACTGAAAAGAAAATAATTCGAACCTCTCCTCACAGATTGATGACTAATGAGTGCACTTTACCCAAAACCGTTTTGTGTAATAACCAAAAGCCACGTGGTAGAGGAGGGTTCGGAAATAGGAAAACGGGCTAGAAGTATCCTACTGTAGCGAAGAGCGAAGAAATTTACTTACTACTCGCCAAAACCGGCCAAACAGCTCCTTCAGCTTTAAAAGGTAAATATAAGACTAAAAACAGGTCTTCTTACTGGTCACTGCCCTCTAAGGTATCACCTGAAAAAGATAGGCAAAATTGATACTGAATAGTGCAGACTCTGTGAAGCACAAAATTTTCATTACGACACATTCACCGATGGCTTAAATTCCTCGGAAAGGCTACACTTACGTCTGTCAAAGTACATAAATTATAGGGTTCATTCGCAAAAGATCTTTTTAGGTTGAAGTGATGTGAGGCTGCTAATACCAAACGACCCCTTCACATCCTACAATGAGTGCACTTAGGACGGAAAACTGTTGGTAGAACCTTAGACAGCACACTGATATCTGAGAAAACAAAACACCTCAAATAAAAACTAGGTGTACACAAACATATGAGGCACTCTGAAGCATAAACAAAAGAAAAGGGGCAAGCAACAAATTCTTCGTAGATCAGTCTTCACACACGAACACCTCGTTAGTAATACCCTACAATTCTTTCAAGATACATGTTCCGTTTTAATAGTGTTATTAATTTATTTTAAGTTTGAATTCCCTTTGTACTTCGTACTAAATATTCGTTATTACTTTTATGTATTGCTTCGACAAGCTTTTGGTTTCGTGGTAACTATTATTTATTGAAAAAACATTAGAAGAGCATAAAATAAATAAAAACTGTAGATGAAGATTATTTTTATAAAATATATATGTATATGTGAATATTATAAGAGTATAAACTTTAGCTCCCAGACTATTTGAAAGGAAAACTGTAGAAGATTACAATTTAGACTTCAGAATTTAGAAGAATAGAATTTTGCCCAAACTTGAAAACATAAATTGCAAGATGAATCGAAGCCTGTTCGTATATTTAGTTTTTTGGTCCTTCGATTAAAGAATACAAAACCACCGTGATAGAATTAGGGGTACACAGAATACCATAGAATCAAAGTGTAAAACAGGACCAGAGCCAATTCGTACATAATTAGGCTTGATGGACTCGCCAAATTTATTGGCCTCGCTCACTTCGTTCGCTCTGCCATAAACTTTTTGGCCCGTCCATAAAGACCTACATTATGTACTTATTACATAAATAGCTATTATTTACACCCCACAAGTTTGCTTAAATTGAAGTAGTGCATTAATATAAGGTTTAATCACGACCTTCTTAATGTTAAAAAAAACTGGCATTTTCTTCGCATTTTCCATATTCTGAGGAAACGCCAATTTTTGCCGCATTGGCGCCATAAAAGCAAGTTACGCCACGCCAGTGGTACATACATAATTTTATTCGCGATCGAAGATTTTAAAACTGAATTAAAAGGAGTAAATTAATTTTCTACTAACTACTGTCAAATGGTTGAATCAGTAGCGCCTAGGAATATTCACATAAATAATTGTGTTAACTGTGTTGTTAATACAAATTGCCCCAAATAGAGTTTTAATAAAGAGCATACTTTCGATTTTAATTTAAAAAAATTCTTTATAAGATTGTTAAACTATTTATCAATTTTTGACGTTTCATTATAGCCCGGCGGGCTATAAAGACGCCCGCAGGCTATAAAGAGACGTTTATGTCAAAAAAATTCAGACATAATTGTCAAATTATAATGGGATCGTGCATAAAATAAGTTTAATTTTAAAAAATATGGTTTAAAATATGCAAAGGACAGTTTGACATTTTAGAGGTACAAATAACAACAGTGTCAAAAAATTATAATTTACAGCACCATAGTGAAGATTACTCTTCTACTTTAAAGGTTTTGCAAATTTAATGCTTTTCTACACAATGGTTTAGAAGAAAGGGCCATTACACCAAAAGTATCGGTTCTTGGTGTAGCGTTAAAACTTATTCATAAGAATAGCATCAATATACGCGAACAGAAAAGACAGAAAATAATAAAATACCAATTAAAACCAACTTGTAACAATTAGTAACCTACACAAATTAAAAACACATAATTAATAATCGCTAAGAATACCTTATATTCTACAGCATAAATCCTATGAAGCCGTATTTAATTATAAGTTAAGTTGCTGCTGAATTTACTTCACAAATAATCTGCATTATTTTTTTTTAATTGCGCGCCATTAATTGTCTGTCAAAAATGTGTTTACTGGCGCCACGTGGAGAACACTTAAACTAAATTTATGCCCAGGCCGTAGCAAGGCCCGCTGAATTAATATTGAGAAAAATTAAGAGTCATTTTAGAGAGATCTTATGGCTGCGGACAACACCTTTCCTGGAATAATTCTTTGTCTGGTTGGTAAAAAAATTACATTAAATTGTACGTATATTGAGTCGACAAAGAACCAGTGTTGCCTGTTATATTTAGTTTTGTTACTTAAGCTGGAGTAGTTCTTACAAACCATATTTGGTAACAGGTTATCTACTCCATAACTTAACATTCAACTTTTTGCGAAATAATAAACCATCCGATTCGAATAAATTTAATGTCAACATAATAAACTAAAAGTTGGACCTGTGGTCTAAAAATTTGTGAATGCATTGTACACATGAACATGAACATGAACAACGCTAATTTACTAATATAAAAAATGGTAAAAAATTGTATATTTGCTACAAACCGTCCTTTCTTATTTGTATTTGTATTTATATAAGTAACAAATGGAGCAATATTCAGAATTGAAAACTTAACCACGTATTTATTTGAATTAAACAAGACGACCTTGTTCTCAGCGGATGCTTCAAAATGCCCATCGGCGCCTGCTTCAGTGAAAACTTTAAAAAAGATGAAATGATCTGGTCAAGTACGTTTCTGGGTATTAAACTGTTATTTATGATTTATACATTACCTACTAAATTCATTTCAAGATTTTATTGTATCTCATTAAACTAACTGTTTCGTATTTTTAACAACAACAATACCAAAGCCATTGATTTTTCACCAGCAAAAAGTTAAGCTGTAGGACTAAACAATATAAACCTACTAAAATACAGTGCGATCGTAAAATCATTTGTACAAAGACGATTGTACTTTTTTGAACGGATGCGTCAGCTTATGCCATACCACATACGTACAACTGCATACTTTGATTTAAAGAACATCGAAGTAACATATGCATATATTGTTAACATATGAATTAATCTAAGACTAACATAGTTTTTCATTACCACCCTAAATATTGTATGTTTTGTATGTATTGTATTTAGAAACATAATTTTATAAGGGACTTGTTTATAAATATTGAAGTTTTTAAAACTTTTTGCAGGCTTGTTTTATTTTTTATTTTAAATTAAGTTTGATTTATCTTAAAAACTACGAGGATTGTTCAATAGAAACAAGTACTAGTGACGCGTCTGTCAAAAGTATTTGCTGTTGGTTTCTTTCTAAGCGTTGTGATTAAGTTGATTAAGTTGGAAAAAGCCATTTACGCTAAAAAATCCAGCAAAAGAGAATCTGCGTGCTGTTCTTCAATTTTTGGCAGCTGAAGGGTATCAACTAGTGGAAATTGCAAAGCTATATATGATGACTATAGTAATTCTCATATGGCAGTAGTTGAATGGTGCAATAAATTTCGACAAGGAAGAGAATCCACTAAAGATTTGGCCCGTCCAGGATATGCTCGTGTTGCAACATCAGATGAAAATGTGAGACAATTGAAAATTGCTTTACACGAAAATAGGGGCATTAACATAACAGAACTTTCGGAAATGTTGAACATCAAGGTGGGAACTGTTCATTATATCATTCATAGTTTTGGCTATCACAAAGTTACTGCACAGTGAATTGCATGACTACTTACTGATGAGCAGAAGAATTTGTGATCGGCTTTATCACACACACGCCTTTTTACATCAAATTGTTGCCGGTGATTAGTCTTGGTCTTATCACTATGAATCAGAATCCAAACGCCAGAGTATACAGTGGAAGCATGCAGAATCTCCGAAGGCGAAAAGATGTCGATCTCTTTTTTGATTACCAAGGTGTACTGCTCTTAGATTTTAAAGACCCTGTTGTCAAAATTGATGCTGAACGATATGCAGACACCTTAAACTGTTTACTTGCTAGCATCAAGAATAAACGTCCCAAGAACCTCACGTGATAATGCTCGTCTCCACGTAGCCCGAACGGTTCAAGGTATGCTTGCTCGTATGCGTTGGGAAGTGTTACAACATCCACCTTACAGTCCCGACTTGTCCCCGTACGATTTCCATGTGTTCAGCCGATTAAAACAATCGCTAAAAGGGCGGCGGTTCAATTCGACGCTAAGGTAGAGTTTGCTGTTAGAGAATGGTTCAGCAAACAGCCGCAGGAATTTTATCACCAAGGAATCTATAGATTAGCGCACCAGCGGGGCTCATGTCTTAAATGTTAATGAGGATTTCTTTTAAATTCATTGAATAAAAATTCCTTTACGTCCTCTAAATGTGTTTCTATTGAACAATCCTCGTATTTTTGGAATATTTATTATAAAAACTAACTATACAAAAAATACCACCACTTCCAATCCTTCCAATCCCTTTCAAGAATTAATAACTTTATTAAATGTTCTACTTGACTTAGTACTACATTTGTTTCAGAAGTGTTCGTGTCAAATTTGGATTCGCATTGCCTTAGATGTTTATGCTTTGCTGCTAGTAACTGTGACATGACAAGAGATTGCGATAATGGACACTGTGGACCATATCAGCTTGGTTACAAATACTGGATTGATGCCGGAAGACCGTCGCTCTTTAGAGATAATCCCGACTCTCAGATAGGTAAATATTATATCGTTGAGAAACATTTGGAGGCTTCAAGAAGTTGCTATCACTACATTTTTTATGTAAGCAAGTAAAGTATCTTGCAAGAATTAAAAATCATTTTTCTCCATGCCCATCTAGTAAGTTACACTTACTTTAACATATCCATTGCAGGTAAGTTGATTTTACTGTTTGTTTACTGGTTGTCATGACATTAGGGAAGTAAGGTAAAACTTACTCCCCAAGGGAAGTAAGTGAATTACGTGTTATTACAGTAATTTTAGTTTTGTAAGTGATCTGAACGGGTTTGAACTTAATTGATACTAACCCATTTGAAATGTAAAAACTTGTTAAGATAAGTAGGGTTAGGGTACCTATAACTCAAATGGTATTAAAAGAGTTAAAGAGCTAATTTATTAGATTATATTAAAAACCAACCTTCATTAACAAATAAATTTCGTCAGGAGCTTCATTCAAAAAAAGATTAATTTCGAGTATAGTAAATACGTTTGACTTTCTAGGTTGTTAACCATCATTTTTTTCGTTTTAAAAATGCTAATACCTTTGGATATTTAGAAATATCCTTATTGTCGTAAATGTCACACCATAATAATAATAATAATAATAATAATATTGATTTATTCTGCATTAAAATAAAGATAAAGATACATTTAAAATAAAAAAAAAGAAAATACAATACATATTAGTGAATACATAAATTTAATCTACAAAAAGCAGAACCACGAGGTGCCAGTTCAGTGGGAACTGTTCTTCCACTGGCACCTGGAGAAATTAATATTTATGGCAGATGATTGCTTAGATTGCACAAAATTTGTTACTACCTAGAAAAATATATATAGGACGTTATGACTGCAGCTGAAACAGTAACAGAAACAGGTTTTTCTTAAATTGCAAAACGGAATACTTTTTAAGGTTTTGAGGGATCTCATTATAGATTTTGGCAATGTTGTAACTAAAAGATCGTTCATACAAGGCGGAATTATGATGTGGAATTGTAATTAAATATCTATGTCTCAAATTTATGTTATGTACATCCGTTCTGAAAGTTATTTTATTATATAGATAAGGTGGCTGTTTCTCTACAATAATTTTATGGAACAAAACTGCAGAATGGAGATACCTCCTATTGCTCATATTAAGCCAGCGTACTTCTCTTAACTTATGTGAGATATGAGAAAATTTAGGGATACCAAAAATGAAACGCAAACAAGTATTTTGTACACGCTGTATTCTCTGTGAAGTTTCAAAATCAAGACATGGCCCATATACCACCGCGCAGTATGAGAACTGTGATAAAACCAGCGCCTCACATAACATAGTTTTTAGTTTCACACTTAAGTAGAATCTATGCAGGTAAAGCAATTTAAGATTACAAAAAGCATTTTGGATATTTTTACAGACTTGCTGCTTGAACCTGAATGTTTTATCAACAGTTAACCCTAAATTTTTAACATTATCAACAAATGGAATTTCAGTGTCATTAATTTGAATAGCGTCTACTTGAAGATCAGTACTTTTTCCGAGTAGAATTGCACACGATTTAGCAGGATTTAACATTAAAGCATGCTGCTCCGCGAGGTGAGAAATGGTGTTAAGGTCGTTATTTATCTTACGGATAGCAGTATGTACATCATCTCGCATAAAAGAAAGGTACACCTGGGTGTCATCCGCGTACATGTGGATATTACAATGGGTCATATGTTTGCTGAAATTGCTAGTATATATAGTGAACAGCAGGGGACCCAAAATTGACCCCTGGGGCACACCTCTTATAATGTCCATAGGCACTGACATGTGTTTAGCTATCTTAACAGTTTGACACCTATTGTGAAGATAGCTTTTTAAGCTATCTTCACAAGATAAGCTCGATGGAGATTTTAATTTGACTGATCTCTCTAAAAAATACGCCAAAAACACGTTTTCTTCCACTGAATAGATGTTTTTCTCCGCGCACCATTTTTTAAACAACTTGTATGCATTTTCATAAGGGATTTTCGATTTTTCTGGTAGTAATTCCAAACACGCAATATTTGCCGCTTCATCTACGCTAAATTCTCTATTGTCCTTATCGCCTATTTGCATTTTATCTTTTGAAAACTACCAAGAAACGCAAGTTGTTTTATATTGACAGAAACAACTGAAAAACAATTGCTACTAAGCAAATCAACACTAGGTGACTATTTGCTTTGTTTGTAATAGATTAATTTTCTATCAATTAACGTGGAATTATTAAGGGAAAATTATTCAAATTTTTGTTGGGCATGGAGAAAAATATTATAAGCATGCTCGGGAAGTAACTATCTACAACCAGTCTCGAACTTTGCCAGCCCTCGCTCGCTCGGGCTGGCAAACTCGTTCTCGACTGGTAAAAGCTACTTACTTCCCTTGATGCTTAAATAACTATAAAAAACACGTTTTGGGGGTTTAGGGACGCTTAAATATACTCTTTTTTGAAAAATATGCATCTGTGGGTATATGAGTTTGTGACGCGTTACATATGCATCTACAAAATTTTTCATTTCGAAGGCTAATAATAATAATAATAATGGCACTCTAGTGGAAAAATAAATATTTTGAAATTTTTCAAAAAATCCTAGGAAAGCTAGGTTTTCACGTTCAGAATTTCCTGCAGATTTAAAAAACCAAATATATTATATTATCATCGTTACACTCTCTCCTTATTTAAAAGCAAAACGTTTTTTGCAATTCTCACTCTACGATAAAATCCTACCTTTCCAACTAGTAAGAGGGTCCAGCCTTCTAAACCATTTGAACACTGATATTTAAAGAATAAACGCTTCTAGTAAGTTAGCAAAAACTTAAAATTAATAAAACAGTAAAATGATCATCTATTCGCGCCCGGTACTGACTTAAAACTGAAACAGGATTAAATTTTGATCATACATTTGAGTTAAATTTTATAAAAATATACGTAGAGCCTCTCAGTGGTGTAGTGGATGAGAGTGCCTACTGCACGATCAAGAAACCCCGGATTAAGGTCCAGTCATGACCAGATTTTGGAGCGATTGATTATTAACTCCTGTTAAGCCATGACTTACTAAAATTAATCGAACTCGAAGCTCCTGCGTGACTGGCTCATTCCGATTTTGCTTAACTACCAATTTTGTCTTCAATGGCTATTATAAAGCCTTCGGTTTCCGCATATAAGTCTGGCGTTTTTAACCACTGATTTGATGCTCTTCTATCTATGTGTGTCTGTGAGAGTTGGGTAATGTATGTACCGTGTAATGTTTTAGCTTTCCAGTTATCTGTTTGTATTTCTAATTTTAAATCAACGTTTTTGAGTTTAAGAGGTGATGTATCTACTTGTGTGATTATTTTATGTAATGATGAATCATCTCGTGAGTAGAAATATTTCCTGGTGTTGTTTATTTGTGAATGATGAAGGTTTTTAATGTCTATAATCCCTCTTTCTCCTTCTTTTCTTGGAAATGTAAATCGTTCAACTGAGTTCGTAATGTTTTCTGTGCTTGGAGCATGTACTTCGATTGAGTATGTTGAGAGGGTTGAGTTCTGTGTCTGACCACGTAATGATGCCAAATGAATATGTAAGAAGCGGTATTACAAATGTGTTGATGGCTATTGCTGAAGGTCGTCCGTTAAGTTCCGTTTTCAGTATCTTTTCTAGTCTACCTTTAAATTTAATTTTTAGCTGTTCCCTTATTTTTTTCTGTTCTATGGTTGAATTTTGGAAAACTCCTAGATATTTGTAATATTCTTGTAGTGCCGTTGACTCTATTGTATTTTCGTTTTCTATTAGATATCCTTCGTGCTGTTAATTTTTTCCTCTTATTACGGAGCATGTTTTGCATTTGTCCAAGCCAAATCTCATTCTAATATCGTTACTAAATATTTCAGTTATTTTAAGGCTATTTTCGAGTCCCGCGTTTGAATCTGAATATAATTTCAAGTCGTCCATGTAGAAAAGGTGACTAATGCGGATATTACTTTCGTTTGTGGCGACTTTGTAACTATTGTTCGATTTATTTGAGAGATTTTAAAGGGGGTTTAGAGCAATGAGCAATGCAAAACCATAAGGCACTTAGAGTATCGCCTTGAAATTTACCGTTTTTAATCGGGATGTTCTGACTCTGGTAGATGTTATCGGTTGTTGTTAACTGCGATGTTGTTCTCCATATCTGCATGATACTTGAAAGAAAGTTGGTCAGTGTGTCGTCTATTTTATACATTTTAAGAATGTGCATGAACCATGAGTGTGGAATACTATCAAATGAGCTGTACAGATTTTGTTTACAGATTCTTGCATATTGAGTGATATTTTGATCTATCATCATTTATTGTATTTATTTGTAAACTTGTGCTTGTGCCTTGCGTGGGTGTTTGTTGTTGGGGAGTTTCTATCGTAGGTACCTCTTTAAGTTGATGGAGTGTGGTTTCAAGGATCCTTTTGTTAGTGGTAATTACTCTTTTCTGGTCAGTTATTCTTTGTTCTGATAAATGACTTAGACCTGGATAAATTTCTATAAATTTAACGTACAGTTCTTGTGGATATGCTATAGAAGTTGTATCGCCTGTTTAGATTTGATAGTAATAGCGTTGATTGAAGGAATATTCCTTCAACCAACGGCAATAGTGCATTAAGTTTGCATTCATTTCATCTGTCCACTGTAATCGTTGTCTTGGTTGACCTGTCTTAGTGTTTGCAATGTCCAACGCGGGCTCCAGACGTGCCTCGACGATTACCCTCAAGTAGCGGTCTTCTACTATTATCAATATCATTCTCTATTACCATGGATATTCTCCTTTGACGACATTTTATACCTACTGTCAGGTTGGTCTTTCTAAGATAGTGTTGAGCAGTGGCGGATCCAGCGGGGGGCACAGGGGGCAATTGCCCCCCCCCCCGAGAATTTATTTTTTAAATATGAATTATTTTTTCTCTTGTTTTTCAATTTAGTACTTAGTAGTTTCTTGTATTGTTTCTGCTCTTACGTGGTGAAACTTTGTATTCATTTTAAAGGGTTGAATAATTACTTGGTTTTTAGTTTCACAACTTGGTTTTATTGTCGATGACTATAGTTTCGCTATACAATAGCATCTTCAGATCTACAGTGACTTTAAACCAAACTAGGTGGTATATATACAGGGTGGTCCATCGGTCTGTATTTTTGTTACTCGATTATTTTAAATATGTATTACCGAAAATTGTTTCAGACAAAGTTTATTTTAAATTAAAATGCCCACATAATTTCGAAAGTAACTCAATATTATTACTTCCGGTTTTAGAATAATAAAAAGCAACTTTTAATTTTAAAATGGAACACCCTTATTATTTATATTTCCTCCTCTTCATCCCGCTCTCCACCCTTCCCAAATCATTCTGTTTCACAATTAAGGAGACGCGATGAAGAAGGCGAATGCGCGCTAGTTCTGAAGCAATTATAGGCATCGTAGGTCGTAAGATTGTAGCTCAAGTGCGGTATTTATAGCGAACAGAATAAGCTCTGGATAAGGAGAAGGCACAGAAAGAAGGTTAGTATGATTATGATAGTCAGCTGGGACGAAACCAGAACTGTAATGTAGAGGGGGCGTAAATTTTTTTGGGAACAATGTTAAATAAAGAACATTGAAATAAAATGGAATTTTAATTTTCAACAGAAAGATAATATGAAATATGATTTTAAACATAATACATTTTAAAAATTATTATATATAAATAAAGTGTAAAATACGAAGCTACTTGTCAAAATAACTTTGGTTACTAGGTTACTGAACTTATAAGGGTCAATAGTGTCGACACAAGCTGTATGCAGTTATTATTCTATGAAAGTCTGCCAAAAATGTGTCAGCTAAGCGTTATCAAAGCTATTAGCCACCTAGAGACCGGAAACCCTAAATAAATCATTAAAATGAACCATGTTTGCAACAGTTTCAAGTTTCATAATAACTACCTACTAATATCTTCTACTTATTAATTTCAATTTTTATTGTCTGTATTTAGTACACTTAGAAGAGAGATATCAAAAATAAAATTAAATTTCCAAAAAGCATTAGTTTTTCCTTTAGAGGGGGCGCTAACTTCTACAGGCGGGGCGCGCGCCCTCCCTGAAATGGTCTAATTTCGCCCCTGTAAAGTAGTGTTTACATTTTACGCAGTACCTATGTACGAGTATTATGTAATATTTATGTATTTCTAATTATCTGTTTTTATTGGTCTTTGTAGGATAAACAACGTTTTAAAAAAAATTAAATATGAGCCAAAGAAAAAAATTCAAAACTTTGGATGCATATTTATGTTAAAATATTCAGTTTTTGAAAAATGTTTTTTTTTTGCTTTCTTTCATAATAAAATTTAGTTTTTTTACTTTAATTCGTAATATCCCCCCCCCCCCCCGGTAGAATTTGTCCCGCCTTATCAAAATTAAAATCTGGTCACCTTAAGTCCTAATGCCCCCCCCCCGAGAAAATTGGCTGGATCCGCCACTGGTGTTGAGACCCATAGGACTGAGGTTGCTGGCTGTATCGTCTACCACGTCATAGAGAATCTTACGATAATAAGAGCTATTCCTGGCCAGACATTATTATTTATTATTATTATTATTAATTAATGTTACTTGATATTCTCCTAAAATGTTTTCCGTCTTATCCTTTATTCGCTCTTTCATTTAACATTGCCAACACTTTATATGTAATAGTACTAGCATCTTCTGGTGCAATTCCCCTGTAATTTCTACACTCATTGATGTCTCCTTTATTGCGAATCGGACGACTATTCAGATATTTGCTCCTGTTTCCTGTCCCTTCTTTGAATACTGTTGCTATTCCATTTCCTCCAGGTGATTCATTATTCTTTTGTTTGTTAGTTATGTTCACAATCTCGTTTCTACTTGGTAACTCATCCTCAGCCATCTTAGCGTTCTCCTCCTCGTCTGTTGTTATATCTCTTGTTGTAATTCTTCTAGATTTAGTACCGTTTCAAAATGTCTTTTCCATACTTCCAATTTTCCATTTACTCCTCCCACTAAATTTCCTACTTCATCTTTAAAATATCTCGTCGTATTTTTATATTTGATTGCTTCTTTCTTCGCCTCTTGATACAAATTTCTAACTTCCTTATTAACATGATAATCCTCAAGTTTACTCAATTTATATTCCCAAGACAATCCTTTCCTTTCGTTTTGTCTACTTTGCTTACCTCTTGTCAGTACTTGATCTGCAGCTTCTTGTATCAAATTACTCAGTTGGCCCCACTTTTCTGTATCCAAAGTTCCTAGCCTGTCCTCTATCAGACTTTTAACAATCAGAACTAATTATAATAATTTACGTTCTGCTGGATAATTGGATAACAATAATAGCATGAAGGGAATCCATCTAGCGATGTTATCCCGTTCCTCGGAGCTAACCCCCTTTTAGATCAATCGGCCATTTCTTCTTTTTTAAGCTTCTAGTAGGATGATCATGCTGCAGATTGTACGCAAGGGCATTTGAATGAGCTTGAATGGTTGGTACTTCTTTTGGGGCATTCTTCTTAAACTGTTGATATTCCAAAGTCAGTGTGCAGTGTCAGATTACTAACATACCATGGGGCTTTTACGGGCATTCTTAGTGTTTTAGACTGTATGCGTTGAATGATATTGACACCTTTTGCAGCAACGTTTACTTTCATCACTTTTCAGCTTGTTATTTTTTGATAGTTCTTGTTCCATTCTTAGTCTCACAAGGAAATAATCTGAATGAATATTTGCCCCTCTGTAATTTCTGCTACCCTTAATGCTTCCTACAAATTTTCTCTCCACCAACACATGATCTATTTGATTAACCATCTTTACATTATATCTTGGTATTTTATTGAACATATTTTGTAACTGCTCGTAAAATTCTTCTTTTTCTTCCTCACCTTTCTGTTCCCGTTGGTGCATGCACACGTTATTTTTCTATATATGTCTCTTACTCTTAGATGGCAACAATGACTTGTTACACACAGTTACACATAGCTTACAAATCGATTACTTGATCTCTAAGATTTTTATTTACTACGAAACCCACCCCGAAAACTCATTCGTTATCCCCAATATTAAAAAACATAATCTCCTATTTCAGTGATAATATTATATTATACACGACGCTATAATGAATACTATTATTACCGAGGATAATGTTTGCAACACGAGCGAGTGAGCGAGCGAGTTTTGCAATTATCCGAGGTTATGGAGGACTATGTTAAATGAAGTGGTAGGATTAGAAACAACCTATTTCCTTCATTATACACCATATACAATGATGTTACCATGACACGGTGAATAATGATTATTCATTATTTATATTAGTATTTTATGTTCTATTCTTAAATGTATTTGACATATCCAATCTACAAATTTTGTAGCAAAAGGAGACTATTAAAATTATTATTATTATTCACTGCTGGCAGTGTATACTTAATAGATAGCATTATGTTTGACCAAACACATGAATAATTGACAGATTATTGACCAGTCGTGGACAAAAGTAGGTTTTTGTCTCCTGAATGGCTGCAATATCAATATTATCAAAGAGTATAAATTAGTACTCTTTGATATTATTATATTATACAGAACACCTTTAAACGATTCAAATTAATTTCAAACTTTTTTTCAGCTTTCGAAAACTGTGCCTTAACATTTCCTTGTGCACGTGGAACTGTCAAGCATTATTTAGCAAAATTTGGAAAGGTAAAATAGTTAATTTAATAATGATTGCCCAGTTTGCGTATTTACTGGATGAGATTTCGTAACCCCTTACTTCTTATGGTTAGGCAACACACACCACGCGTCACAGGTAAACCTTATGTTTTGTTGGTTGCCTATTGAAAAAGAGTAAGGGGTTACAAAAGAAAATGAGCATCCGATATATTTACATAATTATTTTCAGGACTGTAACGAGGACGGAGTTACAGACTGCGATGATTTTGCCATGATGAATTTCAACGGGGCTTTCGAATGTGGCCGTCCTTTGAATCAAAACAGAGCTGGTATATTATACTGGCAACGATACGTAAACTGTGGAAATTTTAACAAATAACTCTTTCATTAATATTTCATCGAACATCGCGATTTTTATATTTGTTAACTTATTCGTTAAATACTAAATAAATAACTTGAGTCTGATATTATTTGTAATAATAAATGCTTAAATAAACGTATGATGTTAACTTTATTATTTTTTGTTCGCTTTTTATATATAAAAAGGTATGCACCCAGAAAAAAATAGTAACTGATGGCCTATTTTTCCCAAAACCACGCATTGTCTTACTGCTAACCTAATAAATTCTAGAAGGGAAAAGTTAAACGTTTGTTGTAATATATAGCTGCTTTAGTTCGCAATGTTTTAAGGTAACGTTCCTCAGGCAGCAAATTACTGGAGCTTTTTTATTGTCACTAAAACAACAATGTCGTTGGGTTGTAAACTAGTATCATAGATAAGGAAAGAGAACCAATACACCAAGGAACTTAATATATCGAAAATCAGTTTACGTACAGATTTTAACGATCTGCAACACAAATAGACAGGACAATAACAAATATGAACTTGAAAGAGCGTATTACAATAAACAAAACTCGACCAAGCCGACTGTTTGTATTCATAAGCTAATACACTTAATAATTCCAATTATGCCTTACATTTATTAAGTAAACAGTTTCTATATCTTGTAATTAAATTAAGTAAGCTGTGCGACCTTCGTTTTATTGTACTAACGACAGATCAATAAAAAACCAATTAGGGTAGGCTGTGAAATTGAATTATTTTGAATTGGTACTTTAGCCACATCCACAGAATGACATTTCTGACATGAAAATTTAAAACTGAACGCTCTTGTCAAATTTTTTAAGTTTTTTATTTGGTGAAAAAATTTAAAGTTTGCAAAAATGGTATTCACTACACAACCAAAAGCGAAAGCTATTGAATGTTTTTTTCAAACCGGCGCGGCGGAAGAATAAATGGAGAGTGGCAATATTTACTTCATGACTGCATGACAGCATGACATTCTGTGGATGTGGCTAAAGTACCAATTCAAAATAATTCAATTTCACAGCCTACCCTAATTGGTATTTTTATTGATCTGTCGTTATATTCAAACATTATATTAATTAATACTAATCGGATTATGCGATTGAAACTATTTAATCTAAGAGATCTATTAAGCCAAACGCTTAATAGTGTCACAGCCCACACTGGGAGTGACGAAAATCTATAATAGATTAGGGAAGGTAGATTACAGCGCCTGAGCTGGAGTACTTGCTAAGGCACTAATCGACCCTCATGTTTTGCCACCTCGATTAACTGGCCTAGATTATTTGGACTTCCTAAATGTTTTAGTACTGTTATACTTTTTATTTATTTTGTATTTGCCGCGTTTGCAGTTGTAACTGCTGCAGCACCACCCAACTTGTTATCTATCAAGATGCCACCCTGCCACCCTCAAATCAGTTATTCCTTGCTACTCGAAAGATGTGCTTGCTGCTTGAGTAACTCCACATGGTAACTGGTAAACCATGTGCTAACTGCAGCTGTATTCAATCTATTAGCAATAAGATTAAAGTGTAAATTAATTTATTCAAAATCTTTCTACTGTTTTTACTATACCTTCTCTGGTCGAACTGTTTCTACTGTGAAATAGACCAGGGAAAAAACAAGAGGCAGAAACGAAGCTGATCTCGATTAAATAGAGACTTTTCTGCATCACTAAACATAGCATTGCATGAACTACTCGAACGAGTAACTTTATCTACTTGACGTGATATGTGGTACTAGCACGATCGCGCGTATTTACCATATCAAAATCGTATAAACAGAACTTAACTACTATCCCTTACATCTCAAGGGTGCAGAAACCTTTGCAGATAAGGTCAGGCCATAAAAAGGTAAAAAGAATAGTACAAGAATGGTTGAAACAGCAGTGGAGAAGAAGATGCTAAATACTAAGGGAAAATAATCCAGAGTTGCAAGAGTACTCTTGAATCCTATGACAGAATTATATGAAGTGCGAGAAAATTATCGAAAACCTGCAAAATAACAAGGCCCTAGGGCTAGGGATAGACAACATAAGAGCTGAAATGCTAAAATACCGAGGTGAAATTATATGCAAGCCCATTCATCAGCTTATTTTGAAAATATGGGAAAAAGAAACAATGCCAGCTGACTGGAATACATAAGAAGGGGTATAAGTTACAGTGTGAAAACTATCAAGACATATCGTTACTCTGCATGACATATAAGGTTTTTTCGAAACTGCTAGCTAGGAGATTGGACACCTACACAGAGGAGATAGGTACTAGGAGATTATGAACGTGGTTTCCAACACAACAGATCTCTATCAGTCTAAGTTTTCACTATCAGATGCTTGATGGAAAAATGCTATGAGTATAACACTGAACTCCATCGGCTATTCACTGACTAGTTGCAAGCATGCTATAGTGTCTACAAAAACAAGCTGTTTGCTATAATAAGACATTTTAAAATTCCCACCAAGCTGATCAATCTAGTGAAAATCACACTCTCGAACAATAAAAGCAAGGTAAAGATACAGGAAGAAACCTCGGCAGAGTTTAACGTTAGTGTAGGATAAGGGACAAGCATATTCGTTATCCGGTATATTGAAATCAACCCAGGAGGAACAATATTAAACGGGATACTACAATACCTCGCTTCTGCGGATGACACTAATGTCATTAGTAGGACGATCAAGGTTCTTATAGAACTGAAACAAGCTTGGAAAATATTAGATTTATAAATCAAACAGCCTAAAACAAAATACATAGTACTATCCAGGGATATAGGCAATCAGACAATCCAACATTAGTGATAGACAATTACCAATTTGAGGAAGTAAAAGAAATCAAATATTTAGCAACAGTAATAACGAGCAAAATGAAACACAAATGGAATTAAAGGCAAGAATAACGACTGCCAATAGATGTTACCACTCACTCAACAGATTAATGAAGCCCTCATTAATATCTATAAAACTAAAGATAACTCTTGATAAAGCAGTAGCAGAAAGCTGATAGCTGTAAGAAAAGGATGAGGACATTCTAAATGTCTGGGAACGAAAAGTGTTAAGAAGGATATTTGGTGAAATAGAAAAAAATTGGGGAATGGAGAATCCGTACAAATGCCAAATTAAGAATCTTAACTATATGGGAATCCGGACCTGGTAACACAAATTAAAAGTAGACTAATAAAATGGTTTGGGGACGTAAAACGTATGGGACCTAATAGACCAGTGAAGAGAGTATCCACAGTACAACCAGAAGGTAGATGGGACAACAGGGGGGTCCAGAAAACGATGGCTGGATGACGTTGAGGTAGATCTGTGCCAAATGGGAATGGGCAGAGTAGATTACAATCATCAAGGAAACCAGGACGATAGCGTCAAGGGATAAGGTAAGGTCCAAAAATTACCTAAGAATAGTCGACACTGGCGAAAGTAAGTGTGGAATATTAAGACCTTAAATTAAAAAGAACAAATAAAAGAAATTAAAACTAATAAAATGGGAATATTAGGTGTTAGCGAAGTTAGGAAAGGGCCCAAGGAATAAACAACTTATCAAAAGGATATACTTTAAAGATATACAGGAACATCAATAGGAAGGCAAGTAAAAGCAGGGGAGGATATTTTTACAAATAAACAAACCAGAATTACAAATTGGATAAACTCGAGAATCAACATGACATTGTAATGTTGCAAATAGAGGAATCTAGTGGAATAATAGAGTTCTGTGACCCGAAGAGGGTTCAAATGGAGTAGTGACGCTGAACGAAATAAGAAAGAAGATCAGAGATAGAACAAAATATCAAAGATGGATGGAGAATCCCCGCCGGTAATCCAACCAACAATTACATACGGAATTGAAATGTGAATTCTCTAAAAAGAGAAATGTGGAAAAGAAAGGTGCTAAAAAACACATGAAAGAAAGTAGTGAAAGCAAGGTAGCAAAAGCGCAAACGTGAAGAAGTTCGGCGAATTTATAACCAACCTAGGCTAACTGGGCGTCTTAAGTTAAGGACTGACATAGCAAAGTGACTAGATAAAATGCTATGGAAAGCTGGATAAATTTCAAAGAGTAAAAAACAAGAAAAAAGAAGAGTGACCAAGGATAAGGTGAAAAATAGAAGGTACATAGATTTTCGAAAGAAAAAAGAAATGGAAAAAATATTCAAAGGGAAGTGGTCCTCGAAGGATTTTAAGGATCCCAAACTTTGCCTACTATTCTTATAGGGATAAAAATTCTTTTAATAAAGCATATACTTCTAGTTATTCATTAAAAGTTAAAAAATTACAAAAAAAAAATTGAAAATGTTCTTTAACACAACTACGAAGCTGTCAAATAAGGCAGATAAGCCTGTCAATGAGCTAAATTTGATGTTAATAAAAAAATAAATTAGTAGAATTATTTATTTTTACTCGTGCTCTTTTATAGCAGAACAAAAAGGAAAGGTCCCCCTTAATTTATTTTTACACAGACAAAACCAATTTAGGTATTTTAGTTTGTATAACATTTGGCTTATACGAATATTACGCCATTAGTAGCACAAATGAGTATAACACTGTATGCCAAATACCCACACCCATCCGTTCTTTTATCATACCCACATGTCAAATGGTCAAAGTTGACAACTGTCCTAATTTGACAACTAAAAATCATGTCAGAAGAAAAGAAACCAATTTTTCGTGACTTAAATGCAGATGATCCGGACCCTGAAATTACAGAAATTGAATCATTATGTATGAATTGCCATGCTAATGTAAGTATAACAAGATTTATCCAAATAACAAGGTTCTAACCTTACTTTTCACAGGGTGTAACACGTTTGTTACTTACAAAAATTCCATTTTACAAAGAAGTAGTTATTATGTCGTTTTCTTGCAATGAATGTGGATTTGCTAATAATGAAATACAACCCGGAGGTCAAATAGCAGAAAAAGGAATTCGAATAACCCTCAAAATAGAATCGCAAGCAGATCTTAATCGACAACTTGTTAAAAGCGACCACACCAGCATTACATTTGTTGAATTAGATTTTGAAATACCTGCTAACAGTCAAAGAGGAGGTATGTGCGTACTTTCTGAAATACTGAAGTAGCTGAGAAATTCTACACTTCGCACAATAAACTGGGATTAAAAATAAATATATTATGATTCTAGAAGTAACAACAATAGAAGGTATATTAGATCGCAGTATAGTGGGATTAGAACAAGATCAACCGTTGCGCAAAATAGAAAATGCAGAAATCGCAGAACAGTTAGAAATTTTTATTAACAAGCTCAAAATGTTAAAAGATGTTGCAACACCTTTCACACTGGTACATTTAATATTACAGTGTGTAATGATTGGAATTTTTAAAAGAGTATTTACAGGTTTTGGAAGATATATCCGGAAATAGCTTTATAGAAAATCCAAATGCACCGCATACTGATCCACAATGCACCACACAATATTTTACAAGAAGTAAAGAACAAGATCATGAATTAGGCATCTTTACAAACGATGAAGTAAGTCACTTCTTACCTTATTTTTAGTGAAATAACAAGCCTTTATTTTTAGATAGAAACACCAGGTGATGATGCCCTGTTACATCCTGTTACAAGAGACGAATTTAGCTTAGAAGATCTTCAAGGAGAAGTTCTACAGTTTCGCACTAATTGTCATAGTTGTGGAGCTCCTTGTGAAACAAACATGAAAGTGACGAGTATCCTTTTATATTTCATACGGTAATTTGTCTTTGAACAGCGAATTAGCTCAAAATAAGCAACGCAAGTCACAAGTGAACTTTATGGGTGGCACGATAAAACAGGCGCTTTATATTACATATCATAAAACATACAAACAACTAAAAATGATCTGTTTAACTGCAAGTTTTCCTTAGTAAAACTAGACATTCCACATTTCAAAGAAGTAGTTATTATGGCTACCGTATGCGACACTTGTGGCAATCGCACAAATGAAGTTAAATCTGGTAGCGGAATCGAACCTCAAGGTGTTCACATTGAAATAGACATTAACAATAAAGAAGATTTATCTAGGGATTTGCTGAAGGTAAAATTATTAACCAATTAATATAATTAATATAATTATGAGTGCGTATTAATTCAGTTTTGCTTTTGCTACATTTTAGTCAGAAACTTGTCATTTAAGCATTCCTCAGTTAGAGCTGGAAGTCGGTCCTAATGCTTTAAGCGGACGTTTCACTACAGTCGAAGGGTTATTGGTAGCAATGAAAGAACAGCTAAATGATCATATATTCAAAGATTCTCAGGCACCAAAGGGTAAAGATCGTTTATCAAATTTCCTGCAGCAGTTTGATGAAATAATTGAAGGTCGTAAGAATGTTACGCTTATTTTGGATGATCCTGCTGGAAACAGCTATATACAGGTATCATAGATTTATTTATTTTTAAGATTAAATTACAGTAAATACGGTTATAAAACAAATTAATTTTATTTTATAAGATTAATTATTTTGTTTTCAGAGTATGCGTGATGATAACAAACCTGATGATTGCTTAAGAATAACGCATTATGAACGCACATACGACCAAAATGAAGAATTGGGACTAAATGATATGAAAACAGAAAATTATGAAACTACCAAATCGTAGTAGGATATCCTATTTTAATTGAATCTATTGATTTACTGCAGTTGTTTTGTAAAATTAAATAAAACCATTTATTAAAAAGCCTAATGGGATTTACAAATTGGTGTAAAATAAACAATATTTGTATATTAACCCTCTTCTTCTTCAGCTTCCTCGCGCAATACGGTTTCACCATCCAACTTTTTTAAATTTGGTAAACGTTTAATAGCTTCTCTTTTCCATACTTCTTCGTCTAAATTTTCATGAAGTGGATTACCTGTTAAACAGGAACAAATGTATGGCTGTTGCATAATTAACCTTCATAGTGAAATACTACCAAAAAAAAGGAGATCTTCCAGTGCAGGCAATTCTTGTAGTTTGTTAAATTCCCCCCATTCTTTTACTAAGTTATTACTCATGTATAGAACCTTTAATTTCTTTAAAACTCCGACTCCTTTAACTTTTTCGATTAGATTATATGATACCCATAGTTCCTCCAAAGTCTCTGCCACCGGTTCCTGAATCGTTATGATCATTAATTTCTTTTAAATATTAAGATCAATCGTCATACCAAACCTGAGAAATTCTTTATATAGTTTCTTCCCAAAGAAAGTATCTTCAGGCTTTTTAAACCTCCCAGACCTGTAATTTTTTCTATCATATTCGAAGATAAGCTAAGCTTTCTAAAAGTAACAATTTTAAGGGTCAAGCTCGATATGCTCTTAAGGTGTTACCTGCAGTTAACTAATGCTGACAGTGAATTATCCATTTTTTCTATGGGTGGCCACTGAAACTGAAATCCTATCTCAGTAGCATCGGCAATAGATTCATCGGGATGTTTTTCTTCCCATCTTTTTATTGCATCTTTAATTACTGTGGCCTTTGCCATTTTGTCAAAATTTCAAAGACCGCGTTTTGTTTTGGTTTCTGACATGCGCATCAGGTTGCTAGGGGCAGGCGTCTTGCCAACTACGATCGAAAGTACTAACAATTCAGTTTTTTATAGCTAAAGGCAATTTTACGTGATAACATTTTCATCCAAATATTTGATTCACAGAGGGATTATTATTATCACTATTACAAAAAATTATAAAATGTTTTTTTCGTTATAAAGATTGACATTTATTATTAAAAATAAAATCCAATGGTAAATTTATTGCCTTTGAAATTCCACATAACCATTCTCTTCGACTTTCGGTTTTGAATAACTTCTATTAAATTTGAAATTATTTTTAAGTTCATTTTGACGCTTTTATACATTTTCAATGTGTTTTAACGCTAGTAAAAACCTAAAAACTATAACTATGTTGTCCAATTGTATGGTCACATTATAAACACGGTTGCCAGTTTTGACTAATTTCCGATAATTTGGTTACTTTTGGTATCCAAAGACGTCATAGATACATAGTTTATGGTTAATTATACAACTATCTACTTATCAAATATTAAAGAAAAATTCTAATTAAAAAATAAACGTTATTTGGCAAATTTAATTGCTTATTTAAATTAAAGAAATATTATTTCATAATCAAAAATATGTCCGAATTGGTTTCAAAAATGAGTTTCAAGATGTGCAAGCATTTTTAGAGTTAAGTATTATTTATCCAGAATGGAATTTATTATATGTACGCTAAACACGACTTTAGTTAGATACAACTTTAAACATAAGATGATCAGAATACTCTCCCAGAAACTTCCTCTTAACAATTTGACGGCCAATTTATTGAATCAAATCAGATCCAGAATTAGATTTAATACGAACAATTTGTTTTTCTGTTTCTGAAATAGAATTTCAAAAAAAAGGAAAGAAAACTAGCTTAAGTTCAGATTTTAGTCGTTTTAAAATTATTATTATTAATTAAGTTTCAAATTTCAAGTCTGTAAATAAATCATTTTTCTATAAAGAATACCTGAAAGCCTATTAAGACTTAAATTTGAATACATGAACACATCCCTTTTTGTTTTATGGTAATCCTTTTTGGCGTTTAATAATTTTAGATTTGCCGCTGTTATGCAGAAAAAAATATGGCAACCTCGCTAGTAATCAAATTATAAAGACCAAAAATGTTATTGCAAATACTGGCGAATGTTTTTATGTTGTCTTACAAATTTACCTTTATAAACTAAAAAATTAGACATTTATTGCATATTCTGCAGTATTAGTTTAATTTTGCGCCATGGCAACCGTTCAATGACAGGTTATTGATATTCTTATGTTATAATAAGTGTACGTGTAAACGTACCTTTACACTAGTTGAAGCAGCGGTACCACGTGACATAATTTGTCCAATTAACTGTCAGTAGTTGCCTGTCCGAAGCAGTCGATGTGTGTTTTAACCCCTAATATTACTTTGATAACATAGATTAAGTTCAAGGACGTTTAATTTATAATAATTTGCAGTTTCACTGTGTAAACCAAAGTGTCGCCCTCGTGTAAGTCACCGTTTTTTTTGTCAATATTATCCGATCTCGGGACTCGGAATGTCAACAACATCTGACGCCGTGGCTGTTCATGTTTTCTTAATTTGTTAGTAGTATTTCAAGTGTGCGTGATATTTTTAACATTCCTAAAACATAGCTTAAAATCTTAAACGACATGGTTAGTATATTTGGTGTGTACTTTTGATTATTTTGCGATATTTTGTCGGTTTTTGTCGATTGTTACAAGTCAATTAGGTTAGTGTGTTCGCGCAACCTCAGTTCAATGAAGATATTCTACTTTTTTACAGGATACGAAAAATAAAACAGAAAAAAACCGAAATGGAGATAACGATGCAGAGGTGAGTTGCATTTGTCTTTACTCTGGCCTGCGTATGTATTCGTTCGACTGTTTATTTTGTCGAGAACGTTTACATGTCGAGCTATTTATAGTGGGCAATTTTTAAGATCGTTTTACATTCCGTACCAGGCGTACAGTATCGAATACCTATCTGCTAGAAAATAAACGTCTTAAAAATAGAACCGTTATCGCTTTTAATAAATAGATACGAATTTTCAAACAAAACTGTCCATTTTTAACATCAAATACTATTTTTACAACATAGGCGCTTGTCACCCAGCCAACTAGATGTAATATGAGGAACAACGTGCGTAAATGCAGCAGCACCAGGCAGCGCCGTGCTTATTAACACTTCCTCGAAATTTCCTTTGCCTGTGCGATCTTTGTGATCTTTTAACGCTTCCTTGTGACAGCTGCTAACTAATCATTGGCGTCTCGAGGATCAAATGAGCAAAATAAAAAACCGATAAGGCGAAAGGCCCCTTCAGAGATATCAAGGAAGATCTAACCGGTACATTTCGCCCACCCACACTCCCCAAAGTTTTGGCAAACGCCCACATTTTTTTATATAAACAACGTTACGAACCGCCACTGACATTAGAAATGTTTTATTTGGTTTATATATACTCTCATACTCTATTTTGCGCCTTGGTTTAGTCGGTTATGTTTGCAGTTTATTGAGAAAGCACATCATGCTCGTGATGAAAAATACTTTTATTTTTGTGGCAGCGCGTTAACTTTATAACAATTTAAAAAAATATCTACCAGTTTAATTTTAATTGATCTTAATTTATCGCGTGCAATAACGACGGACTTGCTAATTAAAAGTGTTCTATAATTATTGCCATTTAGCTCTTTAGGAATTTTCGTGACTGCCAAGTTAAAAGTTAATTTTTTTCCAAAAACGCATTTTAATGTTATATAAGATTCGAGCATGGCGCTAGGAGGATTTTTTCGACGTCGAAAGCGCGATGAATCGGTATTAAAGCCCTTTAAACTTCCCCCCATAAGACTTTCTATAGCATTGCAATTGTTGTCTTCTTGTAGCCGAAAAACAATTCGCTCGGGGGTCCTCCACCGCCTACACCTCTCAATAAAACCAAGTTGACCACCGGCACCGTCCAAGGCCCCCTTATCAAGAAAGATAAAAGACATTCGAGTTCCCGCTTCAACATCACCAAAAACCGGGAGCTGGAGATGTTGCCCTTGCTGAAAGGTGAGTACCCTGTGTGAACCCGGCTTTGGGGGGTCTAACAGGTGGCGCATGCGTTCGCACCGCATTCGGCCCCAAGATTAATCCATAATTCCTTCATCCCCCTGTCTTTCTTTCCATCTTTTGCAATGGCATTTATCGCACCGAAGGCGAAAAGTGTGCCATGACGCCCGGCCTATGTTCGTTAGTGTTTTCGAATCGTCTAATGTCACTGTCAAGTGCTTACAACGGCAATACTTGCGAATTTTTTGTGCATACGAACTTATTATTGTGATCCCCAAGGTTGTGCTTTTGAATATGCGCATTGTGTTATTAGCAACTTTTACGCGGAACTCCTAGTGCGAATCGTGTAAATATGGTGCATTCAACTTTCGCGCAAGGTCATGTCATGGGGTGCCGCGATACATCCCCCTTAGGAATCCCCAAGTCCCCTTCGTTTCATAGTGGTTTAGACCTAGTGGCGTCGGCGAGCGTGGATTCGCTCGTTGCCGCACAAACTTCCGCATACATCGAAACCGAAACGAATAGTATAGCTTTTAAATTTGACGAACCTAGTAACTGTATTTTTACACGCAAGAGTTGTTATTCGTCGAGTAAGAATAATGAAGAAAACGGACACGTTCCTTCATCAACCACTAATAACGGAGAAGCGAGAAAAAATGCTCCTCCGCAACTGCAATTGCCTATGCAAAAGAATAATGAAAGCGCTGTGCGCACCTTGCAGCTAGTTGGACATTTAACCCCATTGACAGGTGATTTAAAAGTCAGGTTTACACTTGCACACAATACATATACGACTTGTTTCTTTCCCCACCGTTAACAACCAGATCTTGCTATGTTTACAAATATAGGCTTAAAAAAAACTACAAATTGTATTTGCATATAAAAAACTACCAGGAAACAATTGCAATAAGCAAGAACCAAACAAAAGATTATAACTGCACTTTTTTGTTTTTCTTTTTCTATAATTTCATATATTTAATGTAACCCGTTAATTTGATTGTTGAGGGTGCAAAAGTTGTAAGCAGAAAAGAAACGGTGCTATTGATTTTTAAAAAATATCACAATAGGGTTATCAGCCCGTCTTTAACTAACTATGACTTTGAATGGGTAACCTCATAGACGTATTTATGACTATAATTGAGAAAATAGGTTACATTCTGAAAGAAGTTATTACTGACTGTCATCCATCATCCAGTAGTAATTTAATGTAATCTTTATTTTTTATGTGATATCTGATGGCTAGAACTGCATTATTGTCTGGCAGTTTTTATTTGCTTGACATAAATTCTTTGATATAGTTGCCGTCAAGAAAAATGGTTAAAACCACTTGAGATTTACATCTATAATCTCTTGTAAAACCTAGTAACAAGGGGCTCTTAAACGGATTGTCGCCGTAGACCGTATTGTTAAATTTTAGTGTAGCAATTATAGGCATATTTCATCTGTTTACAATTTTCCTGTTTTTAAATGGGATTTTTAAATACGGTTCTGCTATTTTTACCTGCAGTCGGCACCTACATTAGGTTTTACAAGATATTATAGATATAAATCTCAAGTGGTTTTTAACTATTTTATCGTATCATTGATTATTAAGTCAACTTTATAGTACACTTTTATTAGTAATTATACATAACATAATAGCATAGCAACTCCAACTTCATAATTCGTTAGTTACATACTATTTGTGTACTGTTGCCAATGATACGATAAAGCTTGAAATATAACTCGAATATTATGCGATTTAAACCGACTCGGACGTTGCGTGGTTGACTCGGCTAGCGCCTCGTCACCTAGCAACGTCCTCGTCTATTATAAATCGCATAATATTCTTGTTATATTAATAGCTATTCGTTGACGGCGACTATACTAATAACAGTAATAACAATTGCAGTGGCACGTTTATACCCATAGATTTATTGATGAAGTAATATGCCTAAAGAGGAGTACAAATAATAAAGAACTATATATTAAATAATTATTACCTAATTAATTTTTTAATATTTTACAATATTTTTTTTCCGGAATTTCATTTTAGCGAATGTATCATATCATTTAAATCACACTTCTTCGTGTCTGCTGATTCTATATGCAGAATAGCTAAATTTGCAAGTCGCTCTTGCCCATTATTTTAGATACTATTTAGCTACGGACATGCGGACTTTTGTTAGAAAACTAAGGATATTTGGTTTCTTCTTCTACATATACATACATAGTATACATTTAACTGTCAAAACAAATCCACGTGTTTAAGAAGATGCTGAAATAATATACATATTTTTATAAAGTGCGCCTATGCGTAAACGTACCGCTAAACAATTGTTGTTGCTGAATGTTTGTAACACTGTCCAACGCCTCATTTTTGAAGGATTTTTAAAATTTTGGCAATGAAGTTTAAAATTTGACATTTCTATTTTTAAATTAAAAAGTTGTACTGTTATCAATGGGCGCATTCAGGGACGCTCAGCTGCTTAGCTAAGCGGTAATTTAGTCAGCTTATGCTAAATGACAGCAAACGGTATTTCCCTGAATGAAACGTCCGATAGTACGCTGTTTTGGCAGTTTGTTATTTGTTTTGTAAGGTTACGTGTTACTTTCACTATTATGTAATCAATCAAAAATTAAAGAAATTATGGCTAATGATCCTCAAATTATGGACTATGTGTACCAGCTCACCCTAATTAATATGTTTATCCACGACTAGTCAATAATCTGTCAATTATTCATGTGTTTGGTCACTCATAATGCTATCCATTATACACTGAAATCATTATGCACGGTGTCATGGTAACACCATTTCATTATGCACGGTGTCATGGTAACATCATTGTCTATGGTGTATAATGAAGGAAATAGGTTATGTTGTCATTGAAATAGGATTCTTAGTATTTTGTAGTCGAGGATAAAGTATAGTATACTACTCGCTATAATGGCTACTATTACCTCGGATAATAGCATACATTATAGCGTCGTGTACGATATACTATTTTATTATTAAGTTTGTGTGTTTCCCGCTCCATTTTTTAACACCGCTGACAAAGTCAGCTAACAAATTATACGCTGAGCGAATTTCTCAGCGACTTATTGCAAGCTTTTTCACAGCGTGTCTGTTCAGGGACTTTGTTAACTTAGCGCATCAGCCGCTGGGCGTCCCTGAATGCGCCCATTTTAGTGTTCTGTCATTTTATAGCGTAACCCGAAAGTCAAAAACAGAAGCCTTAATTACAATATGTAACAACTCAACAAGAGAAGTCCTTATTACAAAATAAAAATCACCCAAATAATTAGATTTAGCTACTCTTAACAAATGTGAATTTATAATAATTTTCATCCTTATCATACACTAAAATTGGATTTAGATGCATTTCCTTTTTCCACAATTATAAGCATTTAATGTATGCAACCCTATTTTAGTCCCTTGTCCTTTTTAATTTCTGTGGTTCGCCCATGTGGTAAGAGCAGGTTACGAACAGGCTTTTAATTGTCTGCCTTTCTAGGATTTTTCGTATTTATTTTCCATCTTTTTTATGGAATTGATACCAATAAGGGTCCTACAATGCTCTTCAAACAACTGCTTCCAGAAGTCTTGGGCTACTGGTTTGCAGTTTGCAGTTTTACATTCCCGGGTTATTAGATTTTTTATTTTTGTTTTTGATTGTAGAGCTTATCGGCAGTACGGCAGAGTGGGGGCGCACATAGAAAGTTAAGCAAAAACCTGCTTGGTCAGAACTTGAATGGGTGACCACTCGGTGTCGGTGTGTTCGGCACCCTCAACACTGCAAAGGTATAAGAGAGTAAAAGGAAAATTTCTTCCATTTTCAGCCAGTCTCATCCACCTCAGCCCTACGTATTGTTTTAGGTCGTCCATTCAAGGCATCGTTGCCTAGATAAGATCACCATTTCAATATAGTGTTCAATCATCTATTGTCTTTGAATAGTTCCATTTTAGTCCTGCCCCAATTTCTGCGACATCTTTGATTTTTGTTTGATCTAGGTATCTAGGTATTTCGCTTTCAGTGCCCTAAGTATTTACCTTTCCTTGATCTCTTGGTAGTTTTTAGCTTGTTAATATCTTGCTTTATGTTGGGGCACCCTACTTGATTATAAATATATCAGTCATTAATTTTAGAGCGAATATTCCATTTTAATAGTCTTTGTCCTTATTTTATCTGCCTGGTCATCGGTTTAGATTCCATCTATTGGGCCTTTTTGATTACGGGAGATAATTATTCGCCCCAGACCCAGACATTTCTTCCTTTCTTGAGCTTGCAATAAATTGAGGTGCATGTGTAAAGCCTACTGCAAGCGGTGTTACTCTATCGAATACTTTTGCTAAATTTCCAAAGCAAACAGATCTCTCTTTGTGTTAGAATAATTGTTTTATTTAGTTTCCGAATCACAAAAACTAGTAATGAAGAAAAAATGAATTAGTCAATTTCTTATAACCAAATAAGGGTATACAGACTGAAAAACTATAGATTAATAAGAGGTGTGTACTATAATATAGGTGACCATTGAATTAGGTTTTTTTTTTATTTTTAGCAGTAAATGTATTTTAACATAGATAATAATTACTTTAGTATTTAGTCCAACTGCCTTTAGAGGTAATAACTACGGCAATACGTTTAGACATGATTTTTTATGCAGTTGCTAGTCTGTGACATCATTTATTTGTTCTATAAAGGCTTCCTTGGTATTAACGCGCTTAGAACTGATCAAATCTTCCAGTTTCTTCCAAAAATTCTCATTGGATTCATATCTGAGCTATTACCTGACCAATGGAGAAGCTGAATATTTTGTTCAGCAAGATGTTTATTCACAACCTTAGTAGCGTGACAAAGAGCCCCATCTTGCATGGAAATATCATCATTATTAGGAAGCCACTCTTTCATTTGAGGTCTTACTTTATCATTTCTCACATGCAAGTATTGTTCTTTACGCATAATGCCTTGAACTTTTTGAACCTTGAAAATTACAGTAAAATATTTTATTAATTAGCAAATAAATAATGAAAGAATGTAATATGAATTTGAATATGTATTTGGATGTATTTTCATTTTTTCTATGATATTGTTTAGACTACGACCTTTTGAATTTTAACATAAAACGTCTTTATCCGCCCTGATCATATTTTAAAAATACCAGTATGTCGAGTTCCGCCTGTGGTTTGTCACTCAGTTACAGTTTTGGCAAGAAGGTTCTAGATATGGAGGGAGCATGGGCTACAGATGTTTGAAACAAATAGTTAAGGGCATGCCTATTTTCGGTTTCTGTTGTTTTTGATAGCTGTATTGCTCTTGCAGACTCGGAATTACATTACTGTTAATATACCCCAACATCAAATTTGAAATTTCTTAAATAAATTACATGTATTTTTTCCAATAGAATTAATGTATATAGTGTGTAGGCAAGTTAAGGTTATTTAATATATTGAACTGCTAACGATTTTTAAAAACTGAGAAGTTCAAACGATAACAGAAAGTGTCTCGGAAATTCTTAGAATTTTCAACGTTTAATGCTGATATTTTGTCATAATAAAATTAAATAAACACTTGCTAATGAAATGAATAAGCACTGCCCTTTTTCAAGTTATTGATGCATTTGATACATTTTCTGCCATTTTCGTGTTTGACATGTGACAACAAGCAGTGGAGAAAAGGGGGGTTCGAAACGCTTAACCCTTTAGATGAGTGGTCGTAATCGGGAGGAAAAATGGGCGCCACTGCAGAGATCACCCAGAATGGTCTCGAGGAACGTACCGCAGATGGTTCGTCTGGGCTCGAAGGGGGGCTGGGGTGGCTGCACCCTTCTGCTGGATGCTACTTACCCTTTCTTACTGAAAGAAATCACTGCTACTGGTAGGCAGACTCACAAGGCTCTACACAATTATTACAATAAACACAAAACACATAAAAGGCAAGAGTGAATTGACAATGAGATTTAATGCATGTAAGAAATATTCAAAATATGACACGGAATGAATCTATAAGGTGTATCTTAATTTACGTGAAAGGGATTGAGGGATGCCGCATTTATTCAAGCTACTGCAAAGATAGTTAACAATTAGGCTCCCTTAATCGCAATCAAATGAGTGGTAATGACAAAACTTAAACTAAAAATCTGATTACAAGTCATTTTTAAACATGCAACACAAAAATGGATAATCATCGTTACAGTTCTCACTGTTTCGAATCGTTATCACTGAAAAAAATATAATACGCACTGATTAAAGAATTAAGCACTTTGCCCGAACGGATCAAACAAAAAAGGACGCTCGATGTACCCAAACCACAGACAAAGCCGACTGGTGCCTGTCCATAAGTAAACCTGGATATACGGTACTGAATGGGGTTGGTACAATCGCAACCGGCAAATACAAAGGGGGCAGTCCGAAATGTCGCCACCTGGGAGAGGGCCTTGTTGTGGGTGGCCCAGTTGAAGGGATGGAAGGCCTCGCGTCCCAGGGAGAGTAGCAGCGGTCGCCAAAGAAAGCAGGCGCGAAGATAAGCCCCTGGGTTGGTAGGTTACTTAATCCGATACGAAACCATGTGAAAACGGAACTCCACCCAACACTAAACTTCAACGAAACTTTCACACAGAACTATATTTTGCGAAACGGTAAGGCACTCTATATGAGAATCCGACAAATATGTCGTAAAATAGTTTTCCAAAACGAAAACGATAGGCTTTTTCGGGATTTTTTTCTACCAAGACCCGGAACGAAAATTCACCGTCGATCGACTGTTTTGAAAGCTGGCTATACTCTGATTTGTTTCTTTTCTTTCCCGTAAGGCAAACAGGATGTTAGACGAAGATGAAAAAACGCGCCTTGCTGTACGCGGGACGGAAGTATGGAAACCTTGAATGGCGCCACGCTGCCGATTCCTTCCAATCGGTGGTTCCCCGAACTTTTTAACAAAGAAATAAACTGAACAAAATATTACATCATCCTATTCGGTCATATTATTTGGGATTTCGCAACAACAAGAATACGCCGATCTGGCATTATTCGCGCGGATTCTGCATGCTTCAGGCGGGCTTAAACTTCGAGCGACAGGGACGTATTACACTTAATTTTCACCAAAACTCAAAAACCGTGACAAAACATGACTTTTAATTCCGTAGCCATCTGGGAATCACTTTAAATTGGATCTCTTGATATAAGCGGGCTTTGGTTACTCGATTGATCATTCAAAAATCACAACTCAACTCTGTTTGATAATATTTGGAATTTCATAACAAAACAAACATACAATTAGAATTTTCTGTCAAAAAAGTGGTAGAGGTTTGCCCAAACCTAGTTATGTTTTGAAGCCAAGAGTTTAATTTATCTACCAAATATGTCACAAAACTAGTAACTTCCACAACATATACACATACACACGCAGATTGATTATAAGCTGTGGTTACAAACAATAATGACCAGAAAATGTAAATTTTTTCTGTTTAATTTGTTATAACTTATAAGGTATGATAAAGGTCTTTCCCTCTGTATTAGTTATGAATGGGAAACCTTCAAGCATTTATTAATACCCAAACTTACTTTTACGTAAGTATTACTAATTAACCTAATCTAACTAAAATATAAATCATAATAATGAATCCTTAATTGATAACAGTTTTTGCTACAAAAATAAATCAATGACTGTTAGCATATCAAAGATATAAACCACGTCAATAAAGAGGAATGAATTTGATAAATAATCGTTAATAATGTTAATGCTCGAACATTTTTGTTGGCTGAAACCATCACTAACTGTTAAAAACAGGTGTGTGTGAGTAATTTAATATTCGTCGTTAAGTTTGGATGATATAAGTATTTAATGAAAATTACAAAGCAGAGGATAAAAAACTTTAAAGATTATAATTTTGAAATATTTCAATTTAAATTTTGGATTATTACTGGGACACCCGTTAGATTGTTTCTAGCACAGAACTCGAAAACAGATGCCTCTTTCGTTCCTTCTACCTAGGCCATATTTCCCAGCAATTTGTTCATCTTCACCTTCACCTACAGTTGCATTCGAGTCTCTCATTATCATAATGTTGTCATCTGTTCTTGTCAATCCAATTATTCTATTTATATTTTCATACATTTCCCCGACTTCTTCGCCTTGATGCTCTGTTGTTGGCATACTTGTATCGTTACTTGTCTACTGGTTTGAATTCTGACTTGATCATGATGATTCTTCCGTTGTATTGCATGTAGCCTTTTATTCTTTTGCCTAGGTGTTTGTTTAGTATTATGTCAACTTGGGCATTTCCATCGGGAGTGACTCCTGTACGTATTACTCTATATTTTCCACTCCAAAAATCTCCTAGATGTGGCCATCGTGTTTCACTAATATCCATTGCATCTATATTTGTTCTCTCCATTTCAATTTTTAAGTTTTCCGGTTTGCCACGTTTCCATGTTCGTACTTTGGTAATATTTTTGTTCGTTTCCTCATTACATCTTCGCGAGTTGTCCCTGCCCGGAGATCCGATTGGGAGACTATTTTTACCTCCAGATTTAAATTAAAAAACTTGAGAAGACATATTCATCATTTAATACAATATGTATTATGTTGGCTGCTTTTCTTGGGATAGTATTTCCTATGCGGTGGTTTCCCTTTGCCTTTCACGTGATGTTGTATACGTAATAGTATATTACATAACGAGAGTTGTAAGAAATTTATTACATGCGAATAGGAAAGTAGTTCTACGAGCATGTAATAAGCTTACAACTCCAGTTGTGTACTATACTTTTTCTACGACCACATTTTTTAATAATAATAAAAGGCATAATTAACAAGTAACATTATTTATTAACTTAACAATAAAAAAAAACAATATTTTAATCTGTCACAATAGCGTCTAACGATTCGATTTTGTTTCAACAATCAATGGTGACTCGCAGTGCTGCAGTAACAAGGCTAATTTGTAATTTGGTAAATCGATTTTTTTAAGAACTGAAGCGTAATTTTTTTTTATTACGTATCAGTCAGTCATTACCTCATTACGTATCAGTGTGTGTAATGATATACATATTTACTTAGCAAGTAAACAGTAGATAATAGGCAACTTACTAGTATAGGAGTAGAAAAAGTTATTGAGCATTTCCTCCACCCCATTTCTACTGTGTCTAAGGTTATTCCGTCTGTGTTCGGTTGCCAGAGCCTCGTTAGTGAAAATAGAGTGCACCGTACTTATCCACCCCTTGCATACATACACTCCACAGCTGCTCAAGACTAAAAGACCTTAATTACACTTATTATTCCTAGGTTTATTCAGCAGCAATAGAACATTTTACGAGGTATCAGGATGTTAAAATATTGCCACGGGATCTGTTTACTGACAATTGCTACGGTCATTAGCCTTCTAAACTTAATCCTGCTTAACCTACGAAGGTTCAAATGCTAACAACACTCCAGGCCGCGGTCTGGTCACGGTTAGATCCGATCCTGGGACCTTTCGATTGTGAGGCAGACACTCCTCCGCCACACCACCGCGAGGCTAGCTTCTAAATTAGAATTTTTGTAACTATTTACTAGCATATTCCACCATAACAATTCAAAAAAATTATAGTTTTAAGACAGAATATACACACCCAACAAATCAAGTATAAAACAGTAACTTTATTAGTCTGTCTAAACGTTATTAACAAAATCAGTAATGAATTCAATATAAAGAATTGAAAGTGCAATCATTCGTTTAAAGTAACGAGGAATTAACTTTTTGGTGATATTGATTAATTACTTTAAAAGCTACCAACAAAGAAGCACCCGATAGCCCTTTTAATTTAATTTCTATTAGTGAGACAGATATAACCTACAATCATTGATTGGAATTATACATAAAGTGGTAACGCTTTTAACTCTTGATTCGTGTATGAAATCAAAAAGAAATATTTATCCAAAATCAATTATTTAAGGCAAACTTGAATAGAAAAAACAATTTACGTAATAGGGGGTGTGACGCCAGTATTGGTAATTTAACACTTGAACTGGATAAAATTAACTTGAGCTTTGACGGCTATCTTCTTTTTATTTCCTTTATTGAGAGAAAATTCATTACTTGATTGAAAAATAGGTGAAAATAACCCTGAATATAAAAGGAAGCTTGAAATAGACGCCTCATTAGTGAGACATAACTTAAAAAATAAAGTTTACGGTTACAAAATATAACTTACTTAATCCTGTCCTCTTCATACCCGTAGGTGTCGAGGGAGTTACTTGGAGACTTTCATGTAAAATCAACTTACAACTAGGCAACAGCAATTATCATAAAAACAGTAACCGAATTATTAAAGACATTATCAACTTATGCTATCAAAATACGGTAATTAAAATACTCGTAAAATTACCCGCAGTGGTAGAATTTCAATATCTTTGATACTAACCACAATAAACGGGTAGAGAGAATTCAGATCCCCGATACGTGACGTCACTGATGTCGGCCCCCGGAGGCTACTACACAACAAACCCACGTGGTTGTTGACAACCACGAGGTCGAAATAGGGGCTGTGATTAGTTATATACAATTATATTGCATAACTATGCTAGAGCTCTTACCGGCGACCTACATCAGTGACGTCATAGCTTAAACTTTTAGCTCCCATAACACGGCAACGAATTAAAATTCGGTCGTAAAATTTTGCACAGGTGCAATACTCAGTTTACTCAATCAAATTACAAAATAAACAAACATCGACTTTTCATAAGTTGACACTGCCTTTTAAATACATAGCAAGGATGAAAAAACCCAAATTAAACAACTTAAAACCGGGATCGTATATCAACGATAATGATAGTAATGTTAATCCTTTAGCTGGATTGTTTGCACACCCTTTAAGCTTAGCATTTAAAAAAAATAATAATGAATTCTAAAGCTTATTAATATTTTATTTAAGCAGTTGGTGTTTCAAACGACCAATTTGCATTTAAAAATTAAAAAGCAAGTGTAATTACGACATTAAACTACTTCAAAAAAGTGAATTATGTAACAACATGTGTTGCATATTAAGTTTCTTAATACATTTTGCCCTTAACATAGACTAATTTCCGAATCGCATGTAATGTAAAGTTGCTAATGTAAACATACATATGACCTTTATAGTTACTATTTTTACTCCATGCATTATGTGTAGCTTTATCGAAGTTAGTTTTTATCAAGCTGAAATGGAAGGCATCCTAGTAAATATAAGTCTAAGTCTTTAATATGTACTTACACTTTACTGTAATAGTGCAATTCATAAATCGTGGGTTGTTTATAAGAAACTATTTTTATCTAAACGTGAAATCATCAATTATATATCCCAATATTAGTGTGAAGTTACTGCGCAAAACTTTGACTATTATAAGAAAAAAGTGTAATGATGTTAATTGCTTGGAGTTAGTAGGTGATAAATTAGAAAGAATCATATTGCATAACTTTACATAACAGGTATATAATGTATTTGGTTAGTTCATATAATTAACAAATGTTTAACTACAACTGTTATCAATTTTTCTTATCTCCTTCATTGCCAATGAATTTAAATGTGCCAGTCGTTCAGCAGTTTTTAAGAGTCATTAATGCATAATAAATAAGCAGATACTTAGGGGTATCTTTCGATTTTGTTTTTAATATAATTACTGTAATGGCACCGAGCGCTATAGGACCTACATAACTTGCAGCACCAAACTCTTTGAAATTTCGACACCGTATACTGATTGTGTAGCAGGGTTATATGTTTTTATAATTTTCCCTACAAATTAAAAATGGGATGAAAACTACCACGAAGCTAAAATGGGAAAAATAATAGAACAACAACAACAACTTAAAATGCTTAAGAAAGAGGAATGTAGAAAACAAATTACAAATCTAAAGGGTAACGATGGAAGAGAGACAAGAGATGCATTTTACAGAAACTTAGATACTTCTCATCTTAACAAAGACCCAAAATATCAAACCCCTGCAGAGAAAATATTGAACATTGGATCTGAAGAAATTCCATGTAATTATTAATGAAGAAGAGGTTAAATTGGCTCTGTATGATAATCAAAAATAATAAGAGTGCCAGGAGAGGACGATATAATTGTAGAACTCTTAAAAGAAGGAGGAGAAGAGATGTGAACTCTTCAATGAGTGCTTGAAAAAAGGAAGAATACCGGATACATGGAATACGGCAATAGTTGATATCATATAAGTACAAGAAATGAGTGTCATCGCTCCGTTGCATTCGTTCCACAAGCACGTCGGTCTTCACAGTCTCCGTCCTTCAGGTTCCTGTCGGACATTGATTTTATTGATAAGTGTTGGGGTCTTCCTCGTTTTTTTCGTTCATATGGTTTCTATTCCATTATGGTTCGTGGTAGTCTTTGTATGTGTTTCTACCACACTAACTGTTTTGATTTAATTTCGTCCAGGATAGTCTTTGGCATGTTCATTATTTCCCCAATTCTTTCATTTGTCACTCTTTTTCCTACAGCTCTTCTCAGATAATCCATTTTCACCTCTGATGTTCATTTGCCAGACTTCGCTTCCGTGGGGGGTTATGGTTTTAAAGACGATATTTCATATAACTAAGTCTCTTATTACTTTTGGTTATATCTTTGCTCCATAAGATTGAGTTTAGCATACTTGTTGCTCTACCTTTATTAATTCGGTCTTATTGTTTCCGAGTTTTTCCACTGTGCAGTTTCACTCCTAGATAGTCATATGCTTCTTATGCCTCTATCACATCTCCATCGTCTAATACCAGGTCGTGATTGTTTCCTCGAATGCACATGTACTTCGTCTTTTACATATTTATATTGAATTCCTACTTCTGGTGCCCTTCTTTCAGTTTTCTAAACATATAATTTATATCGTATTTATCCTGAACTGAACCTGATCATCTGTGTAATGTAAGGTATATAAATTTGTATTTCCTACTGGTTGCCCTTTCTGCCCCATTTTCATAATGCACCATCAAGATAAATTCTAAATAGGCATGATGGGGCTCTAAAATAATAACAAACAGACAAATACATTAAATTGATACTAACCTATAGAAAGTATAGAACCTCCTAACTATGAAAATACTACCCGAAAATACTATTGAGTATAACCCAAACATCTAGTCTGGCTTTTGTAGATTTTTACAAAGCGTTTAACTCCATTGAATACTGGATAATTATAAACAGCTTGAAAACGCCCAGACAGACCACAGATATATTCAAGTGATAAAATATATATACGAAAAAGCAATTATGGTAATTAAATTACATCAAAATACAATTGAAATCAAAATAAGCAAGGGGATTAGATAAAGCGGCGACACTGTTTCGCTAAAATTATTCAATTCAACCCTCGAGGAAATATTTAAACATTTACAGTGGCAAGATAAAAGCATAGTAATAAATGGAAGCAGACTAAATAATCGAAGGTTCACTGATGATATTATAGCAAAAAACCCAACAGACCTACAACAAATTTTAGAGGCATTAGATGAAAAGGCAAGTAAGATGGGATTAAATATGAACCTGGAAAAGACAAACATGTGTAAAGATGATTCACATATAACAATTAAGCACTACCGCAATGAAAACAAAAATGTTACTCAATCACCGCTGGCTTCACACCGCTCGAAGGGTTTATAAGCAGAGCCCTTCGACCTGAGAAATCAGTTCCATCCTCGAACTCAACCCTGGTAGTATTAGTATTTAGGAGTAGGCAGATTGAGGCCTGAATACCAATTCCCCATGAGGCACGCCAGTTGACGTCCGTCATACCATCTGGTGTTGACGTAAGGATGCCAAACATGGATTTGGACAAAGCAATCCATGAAGAAAATAGCAGTGGTGCGAAGGGCCATGGAAAGGCAGATGATGGGAATATCCTTAAAAGATAGAAGCAGCAGTGCTTGAATTGGAAGAACTACTGGGGTGAGCGATGCTACTAAAATATTACCACCTTCAAATTGGAGAGAGATCTTTAGTTTAAAAATTTACCTAGCCATGATTGCATTCTATCTTTGTTGTGCTACCCATATTGCTTATGTCTTCCTTGTTCCAGTCATTAATTTTTGTATGTTTAGACTGGTTTTTGGACAATCTATATATTTCTCAAAAAAAAATTATTCCTGAAGCAGCTAGAGAAGTTCTCGGAGAAAATACTAGAACACAAGGAAGAAGTGAAGATCTTTGGTGGACAAACCATATGAAGGATGAATTAACTTAGAATAGGTCAAAAAAGAAGTTAAGAACGCTAAAAACAAATTGTAATAAAATAGATGCAATTATAGGAAGTTCAAGATCATGACAACATGGAAGACCTTGTAAGTAAGTCGAATGCAAGTGAAACAAAAATAATTGATTCTATAGAAATGAACCAATGGAAAAGGTATGATCAAAAATTATTGGCAGAAGAACCAACAAAATTTAAAGATATCTATAAATTACAGATTCGAACACGGCAGTCAAAAAGTCAGCAATATAAGAGTATAACCCTATAAGAAGTTTTAAAACAAGTTAAATTAATGAAAAATAATAAATCCTCTGGCCTTGGAGGTATGCCCAAGTGGTGAAAAATTCCCCTTTGATAGCAATAGAGGTATTGACTTGAAAGAAGAAAATGTTCCAAAAGAATGGAAGCTGCTGCGGAATAAGTGTTACATCTTCTTTGGGTAGATTGAAAATGAGAATAGAGGAATAACTACAAGATTCAGAAGAACAGAGTGGCTAACCATGCATAGATTCATAGATAATATCTTCTGCCTCAAGCAGCTTATAGAAAAGACTACCGCACACTACATGTCGTACTTATAAACTTGGGCAAAGCATGTGACAGTGGCCCAGTGAAGAAACTATGAAAGGCTGTGAAACATAACAATGTACAAAGAAACTATCAATGCTATTAAACATGTACAATGTGATTTTTTAAAAACCCAATTGCAGCAGGCCGTATTCTGTCTTAATAACCTTAGAACTGTCTGTATTAAGTCAGAATACGGTCTGCTGCAATTGAGTTTTTAAAAATCACATTGTATATAAAGAAATCACAAAGATTTGTAGTGAATAAGGAACTCCAATAAGGTTGCTGTATCTTCTCACCTTCGTTATTCAAAATGCGGATCGATAAAACCAATGGGGAAAAAAATGCAAAGCACTAGTTGTTAGGATCGGAGATGACATTCTGTATAGTCTTATTATTTTCCAATGACAAAATTATCTTAGCAGGAGATGTGAATTACATGTTTAGGAAATTAGTAGAAGTGCAATCTGGAAATTAATATTACAAAGACACACTACATAGTAGCAGGCGCAAAGGTACGCGATCGACAGACTGACAGGGGGTTACTGAAAGGCACAGAAAAATACAAATATTTAGGTTTACTTATAACGGAAGGAATGAAAAAATTAGAAGAGGAAAAACCTTTGTCAGGAAATTACGTCCGGTGCTATAGAACGATGTAATATCAAAACACACAAATAGGCGAATGTTTAATACATTTATAGAAAGCACAGTTACATACAGGGCAGAAATCTGGACTTTCAGCAAAATATTAAAAGAAAAAATCAAAGCCATGGAAATGATCTATTGGGGAAAGTCTTGCAAAATTATATTACTAGACAAAGTATGAAATAAAGAAATTAGGAATCGAATGGACGTTCGAACTTCACCTGCAGATAAAATAGAAGAAAAACCCTTATTGTGGTATGAACACATGGGGAGGTTAGAACAAGAAAGACTGTCACAAAAAATATGGAGATGGAAACTTGAAAACTAGGACGACCAAGGTAAAATGGAACCAAGAGACAAGGATGCGGTAGACGACCAAAAAAGCTGCTATTTATATAGAGGTCAAGTGTCTTAATAATTTAGGATGGTGCAAGATTTTTATGATCAGCTGTAGCTTAATTTAATAACACAGGAACATTTGTATATTCGTTCCCTCAGGCTTGGGGTTGAAACCGTTTCCTGTGCATTAATAACTCAGTAATTGATATGTCCGTTGCAACAGTACTGTGGTTACTTTGGTGTGTTACTGCTGCAAATTCATCGTAACAGAGGCATCGTTAAACTCCAAATTATAGCCTCAAATGCACTAACATTTCATTAGTGTTTTGATTTTTGAATCTCATTGAACCTCTTTTTAAAATATGAAAATTTTTAAACCTTAATGCAGATGAAAGCTTGTAAACATAATTTTTAGTGTTTTAATTAAAATCGAGTAAATCGCTGGCAAAATTTTGTACACCAGAATTCCAAAAGAAAATATCATTTAGCCATCCTACTAATAAAAACTGATTCCCAGGGAATTCCATTGACCACTGTTGCATATTATAATTTCACTGAGGTTTATCCCTCGGTTAAAATTAATTAATGCTCATTGGCATGCATGTATAATTATAATTTCTTTTATTGTATGTGTTTCCTGATGTAGGTACTCTCAACCAAATGCATGGTTTCTACAAGGCAAACACATTTTATTATTACTATTATTACCATAATAAAATAAGTAAATGAAACCTTGCTACTTTAATTCAAGCGAGTAAACTGTCACAAACTATAGTAAAAGTTAAAAATTCTTGTAGTTCTTCTAAGAAAGTATATTCACCTTTTTAAACAATTATTTATGCAGGTTATTAATCACTATACATTCCCTATTCATTTAGTGCATTCATTGTCCTATATAACTGCATTGATGTGTATAAACCTTTCATTACATTCCAGCTTTAACAGTTCTCGTTATCTACAAAAACAAAGAAGATCCAAACTAGTTATTAAATCCATTTCTATTAATTTTCCCACAGTGATTTGTAAGCGTAACAAGTAAGGAAGTAATTTGTACAGTGTACAAAACATGAGACCCTCAGTGTTTTTATTTAAACCAATATTTAGGTCACAGTGGTCAAAGGGGAATGTAGATGCTTAGATTTGCATAGTAGAGAGTAAGTTGTGGAGTAATTTAAAATTTTTGTGAGAGTAGAAATGTTTCAGCTTTTACTACATGGAACTAATTGTGAACTTTAAAAAATGTGGTCTTGAAAGCCAACATAAGGCTATGTAAATTATTTTTAACATTAATGAAATATTTTAGTCGCTCCATTCATAATTAAATTAAATGAGAGGTTAATGAATATTAGGTGCATTGAATTAACAAATGACTTTGATTATGTAGGTGTAAGCTCATTATCACTATCAGAATAAAAAGAGTTATTACAGAAGAGTCGCAACATTATTAAGCTAAATTCATTGGCAACAATCTTAATGTCATCGGATTAGCCAAATAAATTATTTAATTGTTCCAGAACTTTGATTATATTAAAAGATAACATGTTTATCATTACATAAGAATGAAAATGTTAATATCGTTTTTGTCAAGTCATAATAATTACAGATAATTATAAATTTTAATCGCTGATATGTTTGAAAAAACTTTAAGGTTTATGACCTCGCACGAGTAACCATTGACGTCAAAATACCTTTAGAGTCTTATGCCCTACATATCTCCTTTCCTATTTTACATATGTTTGTAATTCGCAAAACATTGTATTGCATTTGCAATTATAATTAGGTTTTTGTAAATATTTAAATTTTTATTGCAATCAACTAATTTTTGCTAGAGCACAATGGCAAACAACATGCTAACTTAATTCATGATCGTTTGTAAAATTTAAAAAGGAGAGTTTTCATGATAACTAAGTTTCCTTTTAGGGATTGATTACAACACAAGTTTATGGTGTTTCGTTATGTTTTAGCTAATTTGTTTTTTATGAATCAATTATGGGATTTTAATCTACCAAAAAAAATTATATTTAGAGCTTTGATTCCCTACAATATATCCCATTCGGAAAGCAACAGTGTTATTTATTGCAGCATTTCTTCTACTTCCCAAGAAATTTTCAAACTTTCATTTTAACATAGCCTGTAGTTGCTTCACCATGTTCTGCATACTGCTTTACATCCTCAAATCGTATTCCATTTAAAGTGATTTTAGTTTTGATTAATAGCAAATCTTTTTTTTAAGTTTATTTATTAGTTAAGCAAGCTAAAGTGAAGCCTTTCGGAGCCATATCTAGGCTGTGTAATACCCGATGCACTTGTTGAAAACAATGTTTGACCAAAAAGAATCCTGAATTAAATATTGGAAAACTTCAAGCAGCTGATAATAGAAACAAACAAGACGAATGAATACCTTAAGAAATAGCATTGTAATTTAAATGAAGAGCAAAGCAAAGTTTCCACAAACCAGAAACATTCATTCTTAACGCTTTGCGCTACGAATACAACTTACTTTTATGTGCTACATTAATATAAATAAGTTTTTAATTTAGTTTATTTTAACAGTTATGAATGCACTGAACATTGTTTTTCTTGCATATGTATTGGATTTTTTAATTCTCTAAGCAATCAATTACTACAACTGAATATAGGTGTTTCTCTTAAGAGGACACCCCCATAGACTCTACTGTACAATATAATCTCTCTTAGCAGGTAGCTCCAATAAGTAAACCCTCTCCTTTTGCAGACAATTTTCTAAGTTAATTTAAATGCAATTGTAGTTATTAATAAATTATTCTCCTTCGAAAGGGCACTAGTCAACTAAGAGCTTGTATTAAATTCCCACCACTTTTCCGAATTATTCTTGATGTGAATACTTGATAGTAGAATATGGTTTAATATTTAGTAGGTACATTTGTTGGCAGTAGGCGGATGCCCTTTTTATGGACATATATTATATCATATCAATACGGAAACTGGAGTATTCCCATCCGCATTCAAAGTAGCCGTTATTAAGCTGTTATTCAAAAAGGACGATAAAACAGATACCTGCAATTATCGACCAATATCTTTAATCTCAAATCTCGCTAAAGTAGTTGAAAAAATAATAAAGCAAAGGATCGTGGTATTTATAGATAAGTATAATTTAATTTCCGAAAAACAATTTGGATTTAAACAAGGAATATCTACCGAGAATGCAATCGTCTATTTGACTAATAACATATATAAAGCAATGGATACCAATCAGTGCGTAATGGGAGTATTTATGGACTTAGCAAAGGCATTCGATACGGTTAACCACGATGAATTAGCCTTATCATTAGAAAATATTGGTATTCGAGGAGTCGCTTTAAATTTATTGAAAAATTATTTAAAAGATAGAGTACAATATGTAAAAATTTCAGATGAATTAAGTGATCCTTTGCTGCTAAATTGTGGTGTTCCACAAGGAACAGTGCTGGGACCAGTGCTCTTTTCTATTTACTTCAACGATTTGTTCAAATTAAATACTTTAGGGAACATATCTGCTTTTGCAGATGATACTGTAATAGTGTACACTGCGAATACGTGGGAATCCTTAAAAGAGGTAGCCGAGAAAGATCTCAACAGAATAAAAGCATGGTTTGATCAAAAATTACTATCTTTAAACTTCAGTAAAACCAAATGCATTCTATTTAGTTGTTATGCAAACAAAAATGTACCATTTAATGAATTAATTATTAGCAATAAAAATAAGAATTATTGTATAGAGAGAGCGGAGAGTATAAACTACTTAGGAATACAACTGGATCAGCACCTTCGTTGGGATTTGCACGTATTGAAAGTAATAAAAAAATTAAGAGGGATTTTGTTTCATTTTAAACAATTAACATTAATTTTGGATATTCAACAATTAAAAATTCTGTATCATTCTTTAGTAGAATCACATTTGCAGTATGGAATTGTAGGCTGGGGTGGAGTTTACAAACATAATTTAGTAAATTTAGAAATTTTACAAAAGTATTTTTTAAAAATTATCTTCAATAAAGAACGGCATTTTCCGTCAGATAAATTGTTTGTTGAAACAGGTATATTTGATATTCGACAGTTATATTGTTATAAACTGCTCTGTTTTCAATACAAAATGAGCCACGCATTAAAGCCAATTAACCACTACTACCCAACAAGATATAGGTCACAGTTCTTATTCCAAGTTGAAAGGGCTTCTAAAACTATTGGGCAGCGTTCATACTATTACACTGCCCCTCGTATTTATTCCAAATTACCCTTAGATATTAAAGAAACTACTAATATTCGATCTTTCAAAAATAAAATAAAAGGCTGGTTACTAAATACACCAAGAATAGTTTTACATAACATGTTAGATATAAAAAATACTACTACTATACGGTAATTCTTCTTTTCTCCTTTACATTTCTGTTATTACACAATGCACGTCATGATTATACTAATTCTAATAATCCAAAGTCGAGCAATACTACAGATTTTGTAATTCAAATTCTCACGCACAAGTTCCATAGAACTTCTGTGAGTTACGATCATCAATATTCTGAACGTTTTTTAGTAAGTAAATATTATATATTTAGTTATAAAGAAATATTTAAAATTATGAAAAACATGTATTATTTTTGTTTTATTGTATAAGCTTATGTTTCAGAATAAATATTATTATTATTATATTATAATAATGTTAAGATAGCTGTTTGTAACTGCTCGCCATCCTTTCTACTAAGTTATGCAGGGATATCAGTTCATAGGGATTTATTACACTTTGGTTCATTAATTAGCATGTTATTTCTTCATTATATCATATATTATTATATTTATCTATATTATTCATTTTGTCCTATAATTGGCTGTTGCTGTTGGACAATAAAGTTTATTATTATTATTATTATTATTTGAAGGAAGCTAGACTTAGTTGTTTTAGTTTCTGGAAACTTTTCTTGTTCACTTTTATTCTCTTCCTGGTCTTCATTACATCATCTGTTGGAGTGTGACTGGAATCATTTCCTTGAGTCATTCACTGTGTTTACATATTTCTCATATGTTACTTCTATCTATATCTACCATTTAAAGGTAAAGGTATTAGCACTTACTCGGCAAGGGAGTATGGCCGGTAACATGGAGGGTTTTTTTTTTTAATTTAGAGCATTTATTACAGAATGTCCCATTATCTTTTCAATTGGTAATAGGTACTACATGCTAATTCATTACAATCAATATCAATAATATTACATTAGTAAAGGTGCATTCAGACTCAGAAATTTTGTCCGGAAAGTCGACGGAGAAATTTAAACGAACCAATCAGGAGGTGTGTAGAATTTGAATCGTAAGAAGCGGTAAGGTTAATCTCCGAATTCTCCGATCTGTCCGACAAGTACCCCGGTAAGGAAAGCAAACGATCCGTGGTGTGCGCATGAGTAGGTTGTTAATAAACACGTGATGTTTGTTTCTTTTAACCACACTTTAACCTACGTTATTTGCAGAAAGGTTATTGTTTTGTGATTTTCAGTTTTCGTTTGTCTGCTGTGCATAATTATCGTAGGTTATTTTGTCAATTTGTCTAATATTACAACCAAAGATGATAAACGAAGGTTACAACTAACAGCTATTCACCTTGCACCTGCGCAGTTAAAGCAAATCGTAGCTACAACAAACTTGCGAAACGTCCGGCGAGTCTGAATTGTCAAATTTTGTCCGGCAGAAAACATCCGTTTTATCCGTCAACTTTCCGGACAAAATTTCTGAGTCTGAATGCACCTTAAGTTACAGTATGATTACAATAAGTTTACGGCATACAATAGTAGTTAACAAGTTAACAATACGATTACAAATATTACAATAATTTACAGCTTATCAAAGTTTATACTTTTAACAAAATTAAGAAATGGTTTTAGATGTTGTCCAATTAATTCGTCTTCCTTTGCTGGCCAGTTGGAACTCTCCATCAATACACTATTCTTAAGTAACTGCCTTTGGATTTGTAACACCCGACACTCAAACAGTAAATGGTGAACGGTTAGTTCATCATTACCACATACGCACCTTGGATTATATCAATCAATTTAAACCGAAACATATAACTTTTCAATTTACTATGGCCTGATACCATAACTGGAAAATTAGGAGTAACTGTTAACTTTATTTTTAATCTGCTTAACACTGTGGGGAAGAAGCACTTTGTCACTGATCCTTTATTAGAATTTGCCCACTGATTCTGCCACTTGTCTAAACTTTTTAATTTTTCTTGTCTAATCAGTTCACTTTTAGGAACTTTTTGGTAAATTGTTAATTCTTCGTTCAGTTGTGTTGCCTCTTTTACCAACTTATCGCCCATTTCGTTTCCCATTATACCGATATGAGCCTTCACCCGTTTAAAATGAATTTGCCAGTCAATCCTAGTCATCGATTGTAATTTAAGCCTTATTTGTTCAATCAATCTGCCATGAATTTTGGGATTTTTAATCGGAACAACGTTATCTGGCTATCAGTATTAATGAGTGCTATTCGCCTCGTAATTGGGATGTTTACCAGAAGTTCGATTCTTTCTAGAGCTTTTAATACTGCTAAAGCTTCGGCTTGGTTGTTAGAGCATAAATTCCCTAATTTACATTTAACTGAATCGATCAGTTGTTCTTCTTTTCCATCTGTGAAAGCCACGATTTCGTATTCCACGTTTTCTGCAGCTTCTTTTACCAATGTAAAATCTGCAGGATGGCTCCAGTCTTTAAGAGGTACTGGGAAGTCGTACATTGGCCAATTATCCTTTAACCCTTTTGAATATTTGTAAATATTGGATATTTCATCCAATTTTATTAATATTGGTATATTGCCAGCTATAATACAAGATGCCGGGTAAGAAATGGTTCTGTATTCTGTAAGCTTTACAAATCCTAAATGTTAATTTATTACTCTGTGAAGTCTCTCTAACTTTATCCGATTACCTTTTTTGTTTAATGCTTTTTCCGAAACGGGTACTGCATATGACAAAAGTGGAATTATTGCTCCTTTATAAATGTTTTTTAAGGCTTTATGCCCTAGTCCTCAACTGATTTGTGCTATCCTCGACAGTTGATTGATGAGTGCTGCACATCTTTCTGCGATGTAATTTATATGTTCATCAAAGGAAAACCTAGTATCTAGAACAACTCTTAAGATATTTCAATGTGGTTACCTGATCTATAGTTTCGTCGTTGAGGAAAATCTGTAGTTTTTTTTATCAGTTACTGATTTTTTCCAAGAGACAATTAGTACTTGGATTTTTGACTATTAAATTGCATCTTGTTGTCCTGAGACCAGTGGTTAATTTTTTGCAGTTCTATATTGGCATAATTTTCAATTTCAAACAAACTTTTACCTTTAACCATCAGTAGTAAATCATCTGCCAAAGCTATCACGTTAACATACTTTGAATATTTTAGGTCGAGAAAAGAATTATAAAGAATCACAAACCCGGGCCACAGCATAATCCTTGTGGACATCCGTTACTAACTTCAGTCTCCACCTTGATACTGTTCATTCTTAATGCAGCTGTCCTACTGGAAAAATAGTCCAGACATAGCATGTACAAGTTCCTTGGGCAATCCAGTTTTTTCAAGGCATTTAGAATCGATGGCCACCAGGCCGCGTCGAACGCCCCTTTTACATCTAAGCTTACTATTACTACAATGAACTTTTTTTATAAACTGGTTTCCATTATATTTTTCACTGTATTTACTGCTTCTATTCTGCTACTTTGCGGCTTAAAGCCATATTGATTGTTATTCACTTTTTCATTCGTATACAAGTATACATGTAGTGCATTATTCGGTTTATCATCATACTCAAGAAGCTTTCCACCAACATTTAGCAAACTTATAGGCAACATAGAGGCTTAAGACCTAGGTTGCTTTCACACCCCACTGTCTCACTATGCATATGGGGTGATATAAGAACCACCACACCTTCGACAACCACCTACCTTCCTCACTCCAACACTATGTTTCAGCGACTGAGTAGGCCACTCACCAACTCAGGTTTGACCCTGAAGTTGGTCCGTTTTTAGAGAAATTCTCTCTTAGTTCTTCTATAACACCTATTGGCAGTTTTTCGTGTTAGGTCGTACTTTTCCATACTTGCTCGTGTTCTGTACTGTAAATAGCATCTTATTTCTTGCAGGCTTTCTCTGTTGAACAAATTGTCTTTCTACACATAATCAAAGCAACTATTTTTGCTGTTTTTAGTACTTTTGCTAATTATTTCTTTTGCTGCTTCATTTGTTGTTGTATTTTCAATATTCCTTTGTTTTTCCTCATCTTCACGTTTGAACTCTTTTGTTTAAAATTTGACAAATGTTGATGGGGCTTTCATACATTTTTCTATTTTTATCCATTTCTTTAGTTGTAGTAAACTCTTAGTAGTCTAAGCCCTTTATCATTGGTGGTTTCATGTAAACTATGTTCAATAATAGTGGAATGATAAAGATTGCTCACTCTAAGAAGTACGTGGCGAGTTATTGAAATGTGACTACCGGGCAGACATCAACTTTATGGACTTCTTCTTCCAGTGCTTTGGATCTGTATAGGGTTAATAAAATCAAGGATGCCAGTTTCTAGCCATTCTTCGTTGCTTGTATTATAATCAGTTCATCCATCGTGCCTGAAGTTTTTGTAACATTGCTTTTTTTTTCATACTTAATAGGGTTATTAGCCCTATCCAACCCCCCTCTTTTGCCCGGATTTAAGACTGGCACCAAGTGACCTACACCGGTTTTCCACCCAAGTGGTAGAGTGCATCTCTCAATTTCCTCAAAATTCTTGTTCACTATCTTGTGGAATATCTTCATAGTTAGAAAACACGGTTTATATAATACATAAATTAGGAATATAATAGACAAATGTTTTGTAACTTATGTCAGTGCATATTAATATTGAGTGAATAAAGCCAAGACAAAGCAGCTTTGAACACTGAGATAGCCTATGATAAACCACTGGGTTAATAAAACTGTTTAGAAAGATATTGTTAATACATGGTCTTCTTCTATTTATCGTACTTTCCTAATGTTTTATTTTCAATGCTACTATACTAACCAGTGTTTATAAACTATCAGCAATCAGTTGCTGTGAAAAATAGAGCGTAGGTCCTGTATTACCTAGTAAATAACAGACAGCAATAAATTTTTAAACGTTAAATTATATTAAGTGAGAGTTTTCTAAACTTTGATGTAATGTTTACTCTGCAGCTGAAAACAATTTTGCTTGAAAGCTACTGCCGAAATGGAAGGTTGGTGGATGGCAAATGGAAATATTCAGCTTCAGCCTGTTTATAAGAATTTAGACTGCAGTTTCCAAATATTGTGTTAAACAATCAATAATCTGTTTATAAGTCATTTGAGAAGGTTGCTTGCAAATTTTTGGGAAAATGAAACTGGAAAATGTTATAATAGTATATTCTGTAAAAAGGTTAGAATGAAAATTCGATACGAGTGGAAGATTCCGAACGCGAGCGTTAGCGAGCGTGAGGAACCACGAGTAGATCGAATTTTCATTCTAACCGAGTAACAGACTATATTTTCTCCACGACCGGAAAGTTATGAATCAAAAACAATTAAATCTGAACAAAACAAGTTATTTATTGAAACAATTATATTACATTGTATTTATATTTATATTTACAACTGACACTGACAGTTTTGAAATCCATGGCAATCTATGCATTTCGTTGAGCATAATTATGGAATATTCATTCTGTCACTTGTTATAGAATGAAAATTCATGCAAAACACATAAGAAGCAAGTGTTTCAGAATAAATATTCTATCTCAAGAGTGAGAATTTTTACTTTCTATTATTAAAAATGATTTCGGAATTATTACATTCACAAATGGTCGTGGAGAAAATATGGTAATAAAGCGATTGAAGAGTTACCTGCCTCATGGAATTAAAAGACAACATTCAACGGAAACATAAACAAATAAACTTTTAACAATAGTAAATGTTTTTGAAAACATGAAGTGAATGATTAATTTGTGTATTCAACAAAATGCGCAATATATCCAACACCTTTTATAATTTTACTTATGTTCTGAAAATATTATAAATGTTTAACAAATAAAATTTGATTCTTCAAGTCATAGTTTGTTTTTGCTGAATTTTTTTTTAAATTTCCTGTTTACTATCTACTATAGACAAGTAATAAGTAAATATGTTGTAGTAATAATATTGACTTAAGACAGGCCATCGACAGTACTCTGTGATTTATCCAGCTAGATCTTCAGTCCAAGTTCTTTTTAGTCTTGTGTCCTCCATGGGTGGGTTAAACAGGTTTTGAATTGTATGATTTAGATGGCCTATGCATCGGTTTCTATATCTGGCAGAGTGAGCTCTTATGACTTCGTTTATGTATTGAATTCCAAGATCATTGTGTATAGTTATATTTGAAACAAAGCCTGGGGCATTTATTAGCATCCAAAGTGTTTTTGATTGAAAAGATTGTAGGATTTTTGTATTGGAGGGCCCGGCTACATCCTCATAATTCAATTCCATATGACCATATGGGTGCTATTATAGCTTTATAAATTAGAATCTTGTTTTCCAGGGATAATTGAGATTTTCGACCGATCAACCAGCCCATGCTTCTTATTTTAAGATCCAGTTATCTCTTAATTTGAATATGACACCCGTTCGAACTGCAGTGCTCAAAATATCATCAAAAGTAATTTTTGTTCCTACTTGCCATTGTTAAAGAGAACTCTGTAAAGTGGTGGGAAATAATTGGAAGATATTATAATAAATTCAATACAGCAAGATCATGCGAAGACAACACAGTAAAATTCCAACCCAGCTAACAAACGGTTAGTTTCAGAAGATTTGCTCAACGCTATAGGAATTGAACTTACCAGTTACTTACAAACATACATTTCTTGTATTGGTTTAGGCTTTTTATCAAGAATTTTATGGAATAAACATCTTCTTCCTCCTCTTATGGCTGAAGCCTAGTATGCTGGGCAGGAGGGTAACCTTACCCATCGAATAAGGAGAAGAAGATCGACCCACAGTGGTGCGAGGTTGATGATTGTCAAAGGTGTTAGTATGAGAACCAGGATCGCCGACCTAATGCATCCTTTGAAGCACGAACCTGAGATGCCTGCGTCAGAGATTGAGGTCTTTTACACCTGCTCCTATAATTTGAAATCATCGTCATTAAAATCATTTCAAATTTTTGAGTATGAAATTTGACTGAGTGTTTACAATAAAGCCTCTTGGCAGTTTTTTTTTAATCTTGAATGAAACCGGAGGAGCTTTAAATATCATTAATATGCTATTTTGTGTTTTATATTCTACAGTTTAGAACCTAAAAATCATTCAGTCGGCCTTGGTGATATACAGCATAGCAAATTTGCCATATAAACTAAAGGTCTTGGGTTCGATCCTGACTGAAGTCAAGCGATTTTTATTTTTAATGCAGAAAAATCTGACAGTTTAAGATGTTTGGTACTGAAAGCCTAGGTCATGGTCAATTTAGAATTATTTTTCAGCATCGATTCTTTCTACCCATTAAGGTGTGAGGCACATTCGTGTGACATCCGTGTTATGGCTTGTGTGGGTTCTTGCTATTCTAGCTCATAGACCAGTCTTCCACATAGAGCACAATTAATTAATCTCAACTGCGAATCCTCAAGGGTTATAAATCAAGGACTTGATTATTCCAAGCCTAGCACTCAACCACTCTATCACCCAGTTTCTCGATATACAAACAAAATTGTTGACTGCAAATTTTTGCTTAACATTTGAGAAAGAACCAAGCTACCAAACAGTATAAATACAACATTTAACTAAAGGCAGATATTGAGACTTCTTCTTCATCCTTATTCGCTCCGTGTGGAGCATAAGGCTTCTTATTAGAGTTTTGTTAGCGGCTAACATCGATTGGGCTGCTAACCCAGTGCAAGTTTTAGTATATCTTGTTGTTTTAGTATGTATTTTGGTTCTTTCATTTGGTCGTATTTTCTTCATTATGTGTTTTGCATAATTCTTCAAAGAACCTTCTCTCATTTCAGTTCTGAGCTATTTTTTTTATTTCAGTCTATGATCTTCTATGTCTCTATGCATTGCTCTTCTCCATATTTCTTGTGGCTTTCCTGTCTTTCTTGTGCCTATAGGATTGCAGTCTAAGGCTGTTTTCGTAATGTTTCCTTTTTCCTTCCTTATCGTGTGACCTGTCCATCTCCATTTTCTTCTTAATATTGTAATGTCCACTCTTTCTTCGCCTGTTCTCCTCCAAAATTCCTTGTTCGTGATCGTTTCCGGCCACCTTATTCCTAATATTTGTTTACAAAGATTCATTATTTTTTTCGTTTCCTTCCATTTTTCTGCTCCTTACAGCAGCACTGTTGCAACCTCAATATATCACAGAAATCATAAAATGATTCATCAAATTTATTTATTACGATTAAATATTAAAATGATTAGCAAGAATTAACTCATTCTTTTGTAGTTAATTGCTCGGTTTGAACTATAACGTTTTAAGCATTTATCGTTGCTTTAATTACATCAATTCTCATCGGTTTTAATTGTTTCCTATGCTTATAGACTTGACAGTGACTCTTTAATTATTTCCATATCAAAACACCATAATAACATAATAAATAACATAATAAAAATTTTAAATTTCCTTGTAAAGAACCTTTTTATCGTTCACAAGCAGTAACAACAATAACAAAGCCAAGGATTTTTTAAATTGCAGTTATTAACAGCTTTAACTAAAATATGCAAAATATTTACAAGGTAACTGTTATAAAATGTTTAACGTTTACATTTTATTAGTATTTAGAAGCAACCTGTAAATTTGTTTTTTTCCTGATCCTACTCATTCCAGCTAGTTCAATTTACAAGTCTGTACTCATAAACAGATAGCAACCATTTTAATTGACGATGAATGTACAAATGACTTTGAAATAGTGTTACGTTTATAATAAAATGTTTATGTTAGGATGTTAATGATGCCAGGCGTTTGTTACGTAAACCTATAAACATGAAAAGCTAACGATTTAGTTATTTCATTCTAAAAAATTCAAGGCAGGAATTTTAGGTGTTTATATAATATTTATCTTTTAACCTACTTACAAACATGAATCAAAACTTTATATAGATAATAATAAATCACAAACAATTATTATACAACTTGAGGTTAACAAGTTGATAAGATTATTGTTTTGATCCTTTTAGCTTGATTAAATATCACCATTTGAAATTGATTGTACGTATAAATCAATTACAGGAGTTCAGAGCTTCAATTAGAAACTAGAAAATGTATAAAAATGATTTTTATGATTAATTTATTTTACAATGTAAAAAATAACACAGTGCAAGAATGCAAATAATAGAAACACATGCAACGTGAGTAATTCAAATGTGATCGTGACTCAACAGCTGGTTGCTTTTAAGAATTTTAATTGATCGATCAGAGTTAATCTTTGAAGTTGGTTTGTTTATGGAGCTCTCGTAGATAAATGTATATTAAGGGTATTGATTGTAATTCATTTACAACCGTAGAAAACGCGGAATCTAAGATTAAAACCACTTTCAAACTAACAAGCAATATCGTGTGACTTAGTTTAATTATAATTTGTATTCAACAACCTTCAGTAATTAGACAAGGTGATATCTACGTTAGCAAATGTTAAGACTAATTACTGCTTTTTACTTATAAACAAAACAAGCCACATGTCTTGGTGTAATTATAATATAATAATAATTACAGCAATGTATAACTAGTTCAGTTGCATTTTATGGATGGCAAGCTAGGAAAAGTAGCTTAATAATAGAATTCTTGTTTCTTGTAACTTCCGAAGAAATATTTCTACTTATTTACTCCTCGGCTCTACAACCATTCGTGGGTTTTGGCTTCCTGTACAATCTTCCACCTCGGACCTATTCGGGGTTTTCTTTACTCCATCTGTCACTCCCATTTTCTTCAAATCACGTTCAATATCCTCTGCCCGTCATTTTCTTGGTCTTCCCCTCGTCCTGTTTTCAGTGGGTGTTTCTTTCAAAGATTCGCAAGTTCATCTCATCTTCTTTTCACATTGTTCAGGTCTCACACTCATATGTTACCACTGGTTTAATGATGGAATGATAAATTTTAAGTTTAGCACTTCTGTTTAGAAATGTACTTTTAAGTAAATATATTTATAGACATTTAGGGTGTGACAAAAATAGACAGATGGAAAAACGAAACGATATACGAAGAATTACATTCCATGTGTTTGGTTCTGTTTTCACGGTTTTTTCTTGTAGCTGTGAGATTTCTTCCAACAATTTATTTTTGTTTCTGTTTACCATAACTATATTGTCAGCATATGCACATAGTTGATTTTGTGTTTATGTATGCTTTGAAGATCTAATTTTCTTACTATTGCTTCTACGACAAAATCGAATAGGATTGATGACAAGACGTCTTCCTGTTTTACTCCCGTATTTATTTCAAAGATATCTAACAGTTTGTTATTTACTCTCACTGTTGCTTCTATATTATTTACGGCTATTAAGTTGACTAGTTTTCTTAGGGTGCCTAAGCGATGGAGTAGTTGGAGCATTTTCCCCCTATTAATTTTGTCAAACACTTGCTTGTTATGTTCGAAACATTTTTCATGTATCTGTCGCAGTATATGTCTGCATGTACAGTTGATATTCTTGTACTATATTCTTGTAGTAGGGCATAAGTCGTGTTAGTATAAGTCTGGCAAGTATTTTATGGTTCACATTTAGAAGTGTAATTCCTCTGTAATTGGAACATGCCATCTTATGATGTGGCTGGATCACCCCAACGTTCTGGGATTTTTTTTTCTTTCCATATTTTTGCTCATGAGTCTCCTGCTTTTATTAGTTCCGATGGAATTCGGTCACTTCCAGGTGCTTTATAATTTTATAGTTTACTTATGACTTCTTTAGTTTCGTTGTAGGTTGGTTCTTTCTTCTATCAGTGTTGTTTTGGTGCTTGTGATCCTCAGGTTGGGATTGTCGTCTTCGTCATCATCATTATTTTCATAGAGGGTTTCAACTTGGTCTTTAAATAGATTTGAGTAGTCTTTCCATCTTGTTATTATTTGTTTCTAATCTGTGAGTTTATCTCCATTCTCGTATTTGCATATCGTCGCTGCGCCTGCAAAATCCTCTATGTGCGTTTCAACAAATTTTTCAGGAGAAGCATAAAACAATCCTACTTTCTAACAAAATTATATGTTAAAGATTTTCAAAGAATTTTTTGTTTATTTAGTTGTAAAAAATAATTATGTTTTAGGTTTTACCACCAGAGTAGAGCAATTTCTCTTAAAAGTTAAAAAAAATATTCTGACTAAGCACATAGGGGGTTTTATTTAGCTTTCTATTGTAACAGGGGTTTTTCTAATGGGATGAAAATTTGTATCCCGAATAATTATCTAAAAAACAAATTTTATAAGTTGTAACATCAAGCAGTTTAATTAAAACTATGGGCAATATACAATGTGGTTACATTTCTTCCGATATCATTAATGGAAGCACGTAACTTAAAAAATTAAATAATTTTATTTTACTAACGTTGGAGCAAAACATCTTACAGTTACTAATTAAGTTTAATTATACAACTTAATAAAGTGGCTGAGAACGAATGAATTAGAAGATAAAAAGGAATATGAAGAAGTAAGAAAACAAGCCAAGAAGTTAATACGAAAAAGTAAAAGAGAGTGGATAGACAATCAATTAAAAGTAATAGAGCAAGAAAAAAGAAATAGAAACATAAAAGACTTTTACGCGAAAATTAAAGAACAAAACAAAAAACATAAAGCCAAAACAACAGGAATAAAGAATAAAGAAGGAGTTGTAGTATTAGAAGATGAAAATTATAAACAGGTGTGGATAGATTACTACAAGGATCTATTAATTGAACCCGAGGCAGAAAAAGAAGAAATGATAGAAGAGGAAGAAGAAGGAGAAGAAAATGAAATAACGGGTGAACCAACAAGAGAAGAACTAGAAAAAGTCATTGGAAAAAACCGTAATGGAAAAGCACCGGGTAAGGATGGAATCAACAATGAGCTCATTAAATATGGAGGCAACGAACTGAAAGAAAGAATGTATGCTCTAATTCTGGAAATTTGGAAGGAGAAAAGAATGCCGAAAGAATGGGATACAGGAGAAGTGATAATGATTTATAAGAAAGGCGACCAGCAAAAATGTCAAAATTACAGGGGAATATCGCTCCTCAATGCCGCGTATAAAATAGTATCAGGAATAATACAAATAAGGCTACCAAATATTACAAAACAGATAGTAGGGCAATATCAATGTGGATTCACACAAGGGAAATCAACTATAGATGCAATTCTTGCAATAAAACAAATAATGGAGAAAGCGTATGGGCACAAAATTAAATTAGCAATGCTCTTTGTTGATTTCAAACAAGCCTTTGATTCAATAAAAAGGCCACAGCTCCTGCAAAGTCCTTCAAAGATTAGGAATACCAAAAAATCTAAGGCAATTAATAGCAATGACCATGAAAGAAACAAAAATCAGCATTAGAACACAAAAAGGAAAAACAGAAGACTTTACAATCAATAAAGGAGTAAAGCAAGGGGATTCGTTGTCAACTACGTTGTTCAACCTAGCACTAGAAAAATAAATAAAGAAAATTTAAGAACGGGAGGAGGACAAGTCATTGCATATGCTGATGATATAGTAATAATTACAAAAACAAGAAAAACCATGGAGAAAACATTGAGGGAGATTATAGAACCAGGAAAAGAGATGGGACTGGAGCTAAATCAGGAAAAAACAAAAATTATGAGAACCGAAAAAAACGCAGGAATAGGAAGTATTAAAGTAGGAAGATACGAATTCGAAGAAGTAGAGCAGTTCAGATATCTGGGAACCACAATAGACCGAACTGGGGATAGAAAACTTGAAATAGGGGAGAAAATAGCAACGACAAATAAGGCCTTTTATGCAAATAAAAAACTACTCAAAAGCAAATTACTCACAAAAAAGACTAAAATAAATATCTATAAGACAATAATCAGGCCAATTCTACTATATGCAACAGAAACAATGAGTATGACAAAAAAGGAAGAAGAAGCCCTACGAATAGCGGAAAGAAAAATTATGCGTACAATATTAGGAATAGTTAAAATAACAGAGGAAGAATACAGAATTAGAACAAATGACGAAATTAAACAAGTACTAAAAGAAGATATAGTAAAGAAAATAAAGCAATATAGAGTTAGATGGCTAGGGCACATTTGGAGAGCGGAAAGTGGGACATTGGTGCATTCAATGCTACAATGGGATCCAGGAACGGGAAGAAGACGAGGAAGACCTAGATCAAAATGGTTACAGGAAGTGAAAGAAGATTTGGGCAGGGCAGGAATAAATAACTGGCAGGATAAAGTACAGGAAGAAATGAAGAGAAATTATAAAAAGCATTACTTAACTAAGGGACAGGGAGTGATCCACCCAAAATGGATCTAGAGAGCTTTTAAAAGCGGCTTAGCCCCATCAGGGGTGTTTCGGCCACTATTCAATTCAATACAACTTAATTGGGTAATCTGAAATAAATAATTTATTAAAAATCAGTCACGGTTTAGTAATGCGTCATAAAATCCGTGGTGGTCCTGGTGCATAAAAGGCTTTAATTGCTGGAGATGCTGAAATTTGCTCTTTTATATTGGAACAGGACTATCACGAAGGTTAGGAATATCTTCAGTTTGATGCTTTCTTCTCTGGGGAAGTGGTCACCAGTCGTCCACATGATGTAATTTGTAGAACACGTCGTCTTTTTTATATAAAGGTGCTCTGATATCAGCCACAGTAGGATCCTGATCTTATTGATGAACAGTTACTGGCTAGATTTTCAAAATTTTGAAAGAATGAATAATCGAGGTAATGGACTTTATAAGGGTGGTTTTTGCGAGCGATAGTCATTCTACTTACATACTCGGTTGGGGTATAAATTGGTGGCTGGAAGTTTCTTTCTAATGTAGAATGGACACTGTCGACTTCCATCATTGTATGTCCTTTTTCTAATGTTAGTTGTTCTATTTCAATATCATGTTCTTCTGTAAGTCTGGTCAGTGCACTAACAAGAATCCTGGTTTTTATTTTGATAGACACATCCATCCGATATGAGTATAATTTTATTAAAGGTAAGATGATCTTCAACAAATTTGACTATACTCGATGTCACTTCATTGGAAGTAATCCCACCAGTACTTTCATGCCACACGTAAAGGTGTATACATCTTTGTTATTTATAATGTGAATTGAAAAGTTATGCACCTGTAGTTAAAGCTTATAATATTGTGAACTCACCATGAGTTTTGGGCAAAGAAGTACTAATTCCATATCCATTGCACATACCAAAATTTTTTCTGATCCTGATACCACAGCTTGTTTCTTTGCTTCGCGAGCCTGGTCCTTCATAATAATACTAATATTTTCCTACATCTAGGTTGCCATGTTGAAACGCAACACAGTATCACACTGGTCTTTCCTTGGGTGAAAAATTGATATTTTCTGAGACTTAAGTATTTCGCTTTCAACAGTTGGCTAATCACATTTATTGCACCAATCCTTAAAAATTTCATGCATACGACTAAGAGATTTAAAACTATTTTCTACGTATGTTCTTGTTGTAGAAGCCCTACAATAGTGACTTGGCATTTTAGGCAACATATTTAACCATTCTACAACGCTATCAGATTTAAGTGCTTTCTTCCCTTTTTTAATTTTCCTTTTTTCTTGCTGATTCTCACTTTCTTCCACTTGTGGTGCTTCTTCCATTTCAGTTTCTGAGTCAATGTAATCAACTAATTTATTCCCATCCTTCAGCCGTGCATGAAAAGGGTCTTTCTTTAAATCCAGTGTTGATAAAAAAAATCTCTACAAACTCTCCCTTACATACCATCACTGTTGTGTAGAAAACAATCATAGGAAGCTGATTTTAGCGTAGTATTTTGAAACGTTTTCCTGCGTCTTCTTGGAGTTCTTACGTCAACGAGAACTTTAATGTAGAACTTCTTTGCATCCCAAGACTGAAGTTTCCAAAAATTAATCTTCTAATTTCATCGTTATAATTATGACACATAAAGCTTCCGCCAGCGATTTTATGAGCCTTTTTACGTTTACACATCTTTCGTTTCTTGTGACTAATACTTTTCTTTCTCCTTGACTCTTTAATCTCATATAACATTTTCGTACTACCCTATTTTTCTTATTTTTGGGATCTAGAGTACTTCATTCTTTTTGTACTAATGTCATTACCTTCTTTTTCATTTAATCTATTTTTCAGTTCTCGGCACTGAACATTCGTTTCTTTATGAATTTCTTCATCGGTGTCCGAATCTTCATTAGACTAGAATCTTGGTTATCTTTTGGTAATTCATCAAAGTCATTTAAATTGGAACATTTAATTTTATCACATTTTTCTACCTGTTTGTCTTCAGCAGTAAGGCTTCCTTCCTTCAACAATATTGTTATTCTATAAAACCAAATGTTCAATCAGTTCTGAATATGAACAACTAAAACTGTTATCTAAACGCTTAAAAACATTATCCGGTACATCTTCATGTATATTTTTAATCTCACAGTTTGTAACATCCTGTGGGGTTAGGTTTTCTATAGAAATATAAAAAAATAATGTTGTTGTGTTCATCCAAATTAGGTAACAAGTTCCACAATAGTATTTGGTACTGGCGACAATATTTCATACCTCCCATTGTGTGAGTCATTATTCTCAAGATTTTCTAAAGCTAATTCCAATAGTTTTCTGCCTCTGCTATGCTCCATTATTTAGATTAGAAGTTTCGATTCTAAAATTAATGAACATTGAGATATGCAATTCAATATTTCATTTTCCATATTAATACTTACGTAAAATTATCAAATGAAACCTACTACAGAACTTTTAAGCAGCCAAAGAAGCGAAAAAAGGCACCTTATGTGACAGTTACAACTGGCAGAACAGTAAAATGTTAGGTGAAGTAGTTGTCAAAATAAGCTATGTTCCCGTTTTGTCACATGGCTGTGTTTAGATTAGAGTCCTTTACTATAAAAAAAAAAACCGCTATGTGATGAAAAAGCACAAACACTATCAATGTCAAATCACTTAGGGGTTTTTGTAATTTACATTATACTTTAAAATGAGTAGATAATAGACATATAGCTGTTCTTCTCAACCATGCGTCGGAACGTTTCTGGTCCATACCAGTACATAGCTCATTTTCACAAATTTTGTTACATAGGGGGTTTTGCAGGCGCAGCGACGATATGTTAAGTTTTGGTTTATAGGTATTCCCACTATTCTTTACTGCCTGCTAAAATTTCCTATGAGTTTTCTTGCTCAATTTTTCTCAGAATTTTCTAATTAATCAATTCTCGTTTTTTTCTGGCATATTTTCCTTGCCTCGTCTCTTTTTACTTTATAGTCTTCCTCATGTGAATTACGTGTATGTAACAGTTTTTGTCTTGCTTGATTTTTCTTTTGATTGACTTTTCTACAATTATCATCTTGTTTTCTTCTGGTGTGCTTTCCTAAAACCTCGTCTGCTACTGTCATCATTTATTGTTGGGCCCTTCTCAGTGTTTTTTTAATAGCTCGTCTAATCGGTTTTGATACTGCTTTGGTGTCTTAGTTTTTCTATATTCCATTTTTTTCCAATCTATGATTTTCCTCTATTTACCATATCAGTTCTTTGTTTTATTTTGTCATCACAAGGTTGCAATTAGCTCGCTCCTCTGTATAGTCTAGCTAGTGTCTACTACCAACGTAGCCCATCTTTTCAATATCATAATGTGATCTATCTGATTGACTGCTTTGGTGCATGGCACAATCCAAGTTCCTAGATGAGTAGGTTTATGCTGAAAACATGTTGTGTGCTGCTGTCATTCCATTATTACTCGTGCTTTTATGCAGTGTGTGTTTACCAAATGCTTCTTGAAATGCATTTTCCTTACCTAGTTTTGCATTCATGTCACTTATAGTATGATTATAATATCGTACTTCGGTATCTTATCAGTTTCTTTTGGTAAGGTTTCATAAAAGGCATCAGTAATATTTTCACCCGTGGCTTCGGTTGGTGCATGGATATTTAGTATTGTTACCTTATTGAATATTCCCGTAATTCTTAAAGTGCAAATTCGTTCCTTAATAATGCTACACCAGCACTAGGTGAAGTATATCAATTGTTATCCGGAGGCAATAACACTAAATAAACCCGCTACTCTTGTGCGTGGGCGTGAGGTTCCTAAAAGAAAATAGTAGTGCTCACTAAATACCTAAACTAACGATGTTCCTTGGGCGCCAGGTCCTTATAACGTAACGTCTTCAGTCGGACCTCCTGAAGAATAGACCTCCAAAGTCCATTGACTTGGTAATAAAACGCAAAGCTTTGTAGTTAACGAACTAGGATATATTAACTCATAAGCAAAACACATACACAATTGAAATTGAAAATTAGTAATGAATAATGAAGTTATTAATTCAAACGAACAAATAAAGAAAATAAGTTATCATGAAAGAGTACAAATAAATAACTAAGTTTGGAATCAAACATAAATCTAAACAACGAAGTCTAGCTAAATGGAATGTTCAAAATAACACCAATCGTAATTTAACTAAAGGAAAAAAAATATATTTTATATAGTTTCAAAGTAATAAGATCGTAATTAAACGAACGTAGACCCTCTGAGGGTTCGCAAGGATAATTCTTAAATTAAATTAATAACTAACGCACACAGATAAAAATGAGCTCACTTTTGTCGTTGTCGCAGCTACAAAAAAAACATAATAACACAATAATAAATAATAACAATGTCTTGCGAGACCTATCGGTAACCACAAATTCAATTACGACTGAATTTAAAATAAATTAAAAGAAAATAATTGACTAAGTTGAAACACGATAATTTGAATATTCCTTTACAAAATAACAATTACAGTTTATAAATTCACGTTGCTGTGACTGCAACCACAATCTTTAATTAAGCGTACTGGAGTACGATTTACTAAATGACGATTGAAAATTTTTACTAATACTTTAAATTACAATGCAAATTACCATTATTGTAAATATGGCTGATAAACGTTTCTAATCAAATTACTAACAATAGTTAAGGTTTGATTTTGAGGTTATTTTTGTGTAAAGTTAAATTTAGAAACATTCAAACATATTTCATTAAGCTTGATAATTTATGTATTTGAGTTTAAAACTAAACTTGCAGGATATGAAGTTGAATTAGGGGAAATTCCAAACCAAAGACGTGACCTCGAACAACACGTGGATAATAGATGTTTTCTACCAACGAACACGTTGTTCGTACAGGAAGTACTAAAAGAAGTACTAAAACGTACTACAAGAAAAGGGCAACAGATGTTAAAATGCCCTTCGAAACGCTTCTATCAAAATGGTCGTCGAATATTTAAAATTCCAATAAAGGTTTGAAAAATGCTTAAAATCCAAAACGACTACCGTTCTAAATTCACTAAAGGCCCAAAAAGCAAACTAAATAGCATTTTTCAATATGTCGTACCTCGGGTGATCAAACTAATTTTAGATAACCAAATACTAAAGCCAAAGTAAACGACGTCTATTCTTGACCGATGACTAACGTAGAAGAAGCTAAGTAATAAATTTGCCAACAGAATTCTCTGAAGAAAAACCAACCTAAAATTTACAAATTCCCTAAGATTAAAACCCACTAAGTGAATACCAAAAATAAGAAGAGGCATGACGTATGCAATAGCATTGTATGCAACCATGCAATCCTTAGATGTAACTGGGAAGTCTAAATATATAACAAGACTAAAGTAAATCCGAGAATTAACGTAAAACAGCAAGCGAGTGATTTCTACTGTAACAGTAGGCGTAAAATTAATTATTGATTTACAAGTCGTTTCGTTTACCATAAGGCCGGTCGTCCTTTGGATGCGTTTTCGTCCGAATTGCCTTCGTCAGAAATCGGACGAAAAAGGGCAAATCATTCCGTTTCGGCCGGTCGTCCTTTGGATGCGTTTTCATCCTAATTGCCTTCGTCAGAAATCGGACGAACAATTTCGTCAGATTTCGTATATATGGTACCGTCCACTAGACAAGTTTCTGTATGACATGAATCAGTCAGTGATTTGTCAAACCAGCATATAAATCCTATGGACATGGGTCCGAAAATGCTTGGTTTTCGAGATACAGGGTGTTGGTTAGTCAACTCGACAACTATATATATTTTTTTTATAACTTTGAAATGGTTTATTCGATTCAACACAATTTGGATGGTAGTACATTTTATTGTTTCACTAAAGTAAGTGTTCAAAGTGCCTTCCTTCCATTTCTACACAGGATCTACATCTCCTTAAAAAACAATTCTTTACTCTTTCAAATATCCCTGGCTGTATTTTTATCCTATTACAGCAGTGTTCTATGCGCTGCTGCAGTTCATCGATGTTGTTGACCGGTTCAGCATACACCAAACTTTTTAGGTAACCCCAAACATAAAAGTCTAACATGTTCAAGTCAGGAGGTATAGTTGTTGAGTGGCATGGTTAACACCCTGTATCTCGGAAACTGGGCGTTTTCGGACCCATGCTCATAGGAGCTTTCTTTCTTATTTTGATGAGTACTGTATGTATCTGCAATCTTTTACACTTATTTTTCAACACTCTGTATAATGATTTAAAGAACAACGAAAAAAGTTTTTTGATTACTATCGCATGACTCAGGATACGTTTAAATATATTTGAGATGCCATAAGAGAAATCATAGAAAAATGTCTAATTTCCGTGAAACCATTTCACCAGAAGAACGATTGACTGTGACTCTTAGGTAAGTTATAAATACAATAGTTGCAACATTATTAAAGTTTATTAGTAAGAATACAAAAAAAGAGATAAATTGTTTTATACTCCGAATTCAGAAGTATAGTTCTGAATAGACGTGGCTGTTGAGAGGAGACATCTTTTCTTCTTCCATTTCAATATCGTGAAACTTTGGAGGACTCTATATTTATCAAAGTAATTGGAGAAGGAAGTAGTGGTATTGATATTAATTCGTTAAAATAGAGTGACTCTCTGGAGGAATCGGTGTTCGTGTAAAAGACATCGGCGATGGCAACGGTGTCGAAATAATTCCTTCGCTGGAACGGTATGATGCTCCGGGCGCGGGTAGATGTCACACTATCGGCAGAACAATTGCGAACAAATCCCATTTTTTTCGGATGATCGCACATCGCACGTTTTCGTCCGAATTCGCACGAATAATTTCGCACACACTGTACGACCCTCAATACGTTTTACTGAAACGGGATGATTTGCCCTTTTTCGTCCGATTTCTGACGAAGGCAATTCGGACGAAAACGCATGCAAAGGACGACCGGCCTAAATCCCACTCCATATAGACCTTGTTTATCAGCTCCGCTATAATATAAACAGTGTGTCTGTTTTTCGATACACCGTCGACCTTCCCATCTGATTTCCTGCAATGCAGTAATTTGTATTTCATCCATCCATTGATCTGTCCCAGCTGTAACATTGTTTGCACGTTCCATGTTGCAATTTTTTGTTTTGGGTTTGTACAGGCTTCTCAACTTGACGTTTTTTTACAGAGAGAGGTAGTCAATCTCTCGCTCAAACCCCAATTTGGAGGAATGCTTGAAGTTAAATTACATATTTTTTCCTTAACCATGTTCGTGGGCATAGCGTGGTTGTCATCAATGATCAGTCCAGCTAAAATTATACTTACTTTGCTTTTGGAGGTTTCGGAGCTGAAGCGAGATGCGCTTTTAAAAGTGTCTAAATTAGATCTTTCCGGTTTTTCTAACCTTCAGGTGCACTTTTAGGACTCCTGCCGTTGTCTTTTTGTACCTCCATTTTTTGTTTGTTCGTTTGTTTCTTCCATTTAATTATTAATTTATTACCTTTATTTACTGCTTTTATTTCCATTCTTCTTTGCCTGTCATAAGTATGGCATCACTGGCATCACTGATTCCAATCGTTGAACCCTTTAGTTTCTATAAATTTTGCATTGTTTTAGTTGTTTGCATTGTTTATTATTCTGTTGTGTTCCAAATCTAAATATGAATTGACATCACTTCTATCCATTTAAATTGTAAAAGGTGTCCTGTATTTATTTACTTTTCTAATCAACAACTATATTACTTCAAAATACGTCATTAACAGCTTATTAAAATGTATGCCCTTAAAACTGACCTTTTTTACATATTTGACTTATATCGTATGATCCTTTATCTAAACTACATGTGGCAACAAATTATAAACATTGTGAAATTTAATGTCTTAGCTATTACAATAATGATTGTAAATAACGTAGTTTTAAACCGGCACTTAATACTAGTGCAGCTCGTAGTTTAAATATGTTTCTTGGTAGTCTATTTTTTAATATTACCGGAAAGCTTCTTTTTTTGGCTTTCCTAAAATTAATCTCCTAAAAAATCCCACTTATTAATTTGTAGCAGAATTCCAAAAATAAATCAATAATGTTTCATAATTTATAGATACGGCTCCTGCTGAAAGGGAAGAATTATTCATACAAAAACTGCGACAGTGCTGCGTACTCTTCGATTTTGCAACGGATCCTTTATCTGATCTCAAATGGAAGGAAGTTAAACGAGCTGCCCTTCATGAAATGGTCGAATTTGTAACACAAAATAAAGGAGTTATCACCGAAGCTATTTATCCAGAGGCTGTTAATATGGTTTGTAACTAATTAATTCCGTAACTCGATACATATTTACTTTACATACTATTTTAGGGTTAGTTATGTTTGGGTCAGAACTTCAAACATCCTGAGCAATACTCCCTTTTAATTAAAATTACGTTACAGGGATTTACAGCCACCGTAAAATCCCTGGTATTAAATTAGCTTTATTGTTTTAAGTACACTTCTTGTTTCTTTCGTAGCAGTCTTTCACACCAGTATTTACAAACGCCAAAACAACCAAACAAACCACAGAGAATCGTAAAAATACTTTTTAATTTAAATTTTTTAGTTTGCAGTTAACTTATTTCGAACCCTTCCACCGTCATCAAACCCCAACGGAGCTGAATTTGATCCAGAAGAAGACGAACCGACGTTGGAAGCAGCTTGGCCGCATTTGCAATTAGTTTACGAATTGTTTTTACGGGTATTAGAAGCTCCGGATTTCCAGCCGAATGTGGCTAAACGTTACATAGACCAAAAATTCGTACTCAATCTTCTCGAACTGTTTGATTCTGAAGATCCTCGTGAGCGAGATTTATTAAAAACCACGCTCCATCGAATTTATGGCAAATTTCTAGGATTACGAGCGTTTATACGTAAACAAATTAATAATGTATTTTATAGATTTATTTATGAAACCGAACATCATAATGGTATCGCCGAATTATTAGAAATATTAGGTTCAATTATTAACGGCTTTGCATTGCCGTTAAAAGAAGAGCACAAAGTATTCCTTCTTCGAGTTCTAATGCCTTTACACAAAGTAAAATCGCTTTCTGTGTATCACCCGCAGTTGGCCTATTGTGTCGTGCAATTTTTAGAAAAGGACCCATCGCTAACGCAACCTGTTATACGTAGCCTGTTAAAATACTGGCCCAAAACCCATAGTCCAAAAGAAGTAATGTTTTTAAACGAACTCGAAGAAATCTTAGACGTCATTGAACCCGCCGAGTTTCAAAAAGTAATGGATCCGCTTTTCAAACAACTCTCGAAATGTGTTAGTTCACCACATTTTCAAGTTGCTGAACGAGCTTTATATTATTGGAATAACGAATACGTCATGTCGTTAGTATCGGAAAACGCTACCGAAATTCTACCCGTCATGTTTCCTAGTTTATATCGGAACTCAAAAAGTCATTGGAATAAAACCATCCATGGCCTCATTTATAATGCACTCAAGTTATTTATGGAAATGAACCAAAAGTTATTCGATGAATGCACGCAACAGTACAAACAGGAGAGGCAAAAGTAAGTTGCTAATGTGGATTTTGATCATTAAACCATTTCGCTTTAAATTTTCATTTCATTTCATTATAAATCTACCTACTTGTATTTGCACTTATAGCTACATATTCGTTGTATGTAAATAGAAGATTCACGCATATGCCAGCGCTTCTTAAATGAACTAAATTTCGGTGAAATGTCGATAGTAGAAGATACGGAATTCGCTTAAAAAATAATTGTTGCCTTGCCTTATTTATTCTCTGCTCGATATCTCTTAAGGAGCCACCATCTGTTAACACCATACTCCCTAGATAACTGTATTAAATTCATTAACCGTTTCTATCGGAACACCCTCTAAGACCACATTAATATTCAGCAATTTATTTTTAATCCCAATTTGATTCTAATGCCAGACTATTTAATTTTGCTTGCATATTTTTCGTTTCACTTGTGATCAAACACATCGTCGGCATATTCCAAATCTTCCAACACTCCAATAAACCCAAATGCCTCTTACCTTTTGTTGCATTTGCTAGTACAAGATCCATTATGATTAAAAACAACAGTGGAAACAGAATACACCCCTGCCTGACATTTGCCCTTTATGTAGCACTCGACACCTATAACCTCCTTAATTAGGCGGATTAATTTTTGTTCGAGTCCCCTGTTCCTCAATGCATTCCAGATACTTTCACGGTTTACTGAATCGAATGCACACTGATTATCGATGAAAAGTAACTGGAGTGATGCCTGGAACTCGAGCAACTGTTCGATTATAATTCTAATTATGTTGATATTGTCTACACACGAATAACCAGATCTAAACCCGCTTTGTTCTTTACGGAGCGTGCTCTCGAGATTTTTACTAATTCTGTTTAATATTATTCGGTAAAACTTTACTTGTGACATTCCCCGCCGGTTTTCGCATTTCTGCAAATTTCCTTTTTTGGATATTTTTACAATAATCCCCTCTTTCCAATCATTGGGACCAAAGGATAGTATTTCAGCTCTACAGGGTGCATCAATTTTTGGTGTATCAGCCAATATATCATTCCCGGCTGCTTTACCATTTTTCGTTTGTTGCAAGGCTTGAATTAGCTCTCTTTTGACGCAACATCATTTATTTATAAGTCAGGTACTTCAGCCTCCTGAGGAACTTGCACTGCTTCACTTGTAGTGTTCATAACTTCTTCGAAGTGCTCTTTCTAACGTTCTATTTATTCCTCTGTTGTAAACAAACTTGTTCCAGTTTCACTTTTAACTGGAAGTTCCTCTGTTTTTCGCACTTTCCCTGTTTACAATATTACACCGTACAATTCTTTTTTGTATAGAGGTATTATAACAGTTTTCTCCAAATCCTTTGGTATTCTATTTTCTGCCCATGCTTTATGAAATAATAACAGTGATATCCATTTCTTTTCCACCCCTTTTAATTAGTTCTGGTGCTACCTCATCGCTCCCTGCTGCTTTGCTTGTTGTAGTGATTTAATTGTTTGGGTTATTTTATTTTCTGTAAGTCTATCGTCAAGGTTTCTTCGAAGTATTTGCTCCAACTTCTAATAAGTTTTTCCACCATTTCTGTTTTAAGTTCCATGTTATGATTTTCTATGTTCCATATTGTAACGTTTATTTAAGACTTCGGTCCGTGGTGTGAATTATTTATTAACAAATTTAAACAACGTAACAATTAACATGGAACAACAACTTAAACACTAAAAACACAACACTAATATTAACCCGAAATACTAATTTATTTATACATTTTGTTTATGTTCACTTATTCGTACTTAATCCGTGCACATTTATATTAACCGAGCACTTGATCACTACGTGTTCACACTTCGCGACTGTTAGGCCTTGGTAGACTGGTCGCTTCCAAGAAAACCCGCCTCGGTATTCCGTCTCTACCTCTTTTCCAAATTCATCCCATCTAAACTAGCCTATGGTCGGTATTCAGTTCAGTTGGTTTTTCCACCCAAACATCTTTACTTGTTATTCAATTGTCTTTGTGTAAGTCAATTAGTCTACGATACTCTTTTGTTCTCCATCTTCTGATTCAAACGTGTATTGAGGTTCTTTTCCATGATCTAAGAGTGTATTCCCTATGAGTAAGTCGTATACTATGCAGAATTCAAGTACCCTCTTCTCATTTTGATTTATGATCTCTTCTGTTCCATATCTTCCCATACATCCTATTGTTTTATTTTTATTATTTCCTATACATCCGTTCCGGTCTTCTATCTCTTTCTCTTGTTTCTTCTACTTGTTCTTGAAGTATTTCATAACATTCTTCTATTTTTTTTTTGTACTTCTGTGCCCTCTCTTGGTGGAATATTGTTATCTTTACTTTCAAGTTTATATCCATATAAATAACTAATCCTGAGGTTTATTGCTTTCCAGGTTGTTATTTTCTTTTCTATATGTTGAATCAATTATTTTTGATTGTATTATTTTTACTGCTGGTTCAGTTGCAAGATGTTATTAGTGTAAGGTAGCAGTCTCACTGCAGCCACTACCACCCACTGCCATCAACCACCACCAACTAAAATAATCCTCTGCAGTCCCACTGAAGCTAGTAGTGACCACCAGTAGTAGTTAAAATGTTTAATTTTGCGCTTGTTTTATGTTTATCCGGTTTATCTATTGCCAACTTAGCAAGCTTGGCACTGTTATTATTATTTCCTATTAAATTAGGTTACTTCCATTGGTTTGCGTCAGTGTTTGTTTACTACTGTTACATAGTGCTTAATAAATAATAAATCGAATTATTGGAAAATATGGCATCGTCAGACAATTCATCGGATAGCGATGAAGTTGTAACCATGTATTGAACAGGAAATGCAAATTTTTAGTTGTCATAAAGTCCATTGGCGCTTGCGCATTTCAACCAGCACTGGCCACCAACCATCAAAATTTGAACATGTTGGAAATTTCAAACTGGAGGTCACCGTTTGATGGCAGTGGATGGCTAGCAGTGGCTTAATGGGACCAGCGCCATAATTTAATGCATGTTTAAGTTTTAGTTGATGGTGGCTCAGTGAGCCAAGCAAACGCGTTTTAATTGAAAGATTAAGTATATTTCCACTTTACACTCTAAACAATATATAAGCAAAAAAGGGAACTACTAGTAAGTTGTCCCTTCACCCAGGGTTGCAAGAAGTCACCCATGCACAAACAAACTTGCTTAAATTTGACTTACTTGAATACAAATATTCTTAACAAAGAAATATTGTTAACACTATATTTCCATCCGTAATGAATGCTACTCCTTCAACTGCCCTTTGTCATCTCAACTCCTGAGTATCTTACGAATGTAACTGTTACTAAGGTCTGTTTTCCCTGTCCCTTTTTTCTTGACTTTGCTATTTCCTAGTAGTATATGAATGCCTCTTGCTTTCAGTTCTTCTTTTCCATGTATTGTTTGTAGATTCCAAGTCCCTATTCTAACATTTTGTTTCTGGTTGTTAACTATTTTTCCTTCAATTTGTTCTTTATCTTTTCTTATTTTATTACCTAATCATTAGCCTTTTCCACATGCCCCAGGGCGTCTACAGTTCTTTTGTTCTATTTGTTTGTTTATGATCTATATCTCTCTTGCGGCGCTGCCGCTGTGGCAGAACCGCAAAAACTTTTGGATTGGCAACATGCTTGCGGCCATGCCGCTGCCAACCAAATATTCAATTGACTGAATACTGCAATATACGTAGCGGCAGCTTCCCTCAGCGCGACGCGGTTGCCGCATGTTACGACCGAGCCGCGGCCGCGCCGAAAGTGTGACACCTCACATACAAAGCCGTGTGTTACAAACGTAGCGGCGCAGCCATTCAATGTGATTTGTTGTTGCTTATATATACAGGGTGACATTGAAAAAACTACAATGCATAGTACCACGCGATAGAGGACCATAAAATAATAAAAAAAGTTCTTATACGCTAATGTCCGATCGCCTTTTTTTTTCAAGATTGGATGTTAAAAGTTTGTTAGGTTAGATTATGTTATGATAATATTCTAATAATGCTCGAAACTAAAATATCTACACAAAATAGCCACCTGCAAGGGCATATAGTGTGCACTAATTTTGGTTCAATTATGTCTTCACAATCTGACGAAATTTAAAAAAATTTGAATTTTCTAACAAACCTTTAACATCCTGTATCTTGAAAACAAAAGACGATCGGACATTAGCGTATAAGAACTTTTTTTATTATTTTATGGCCCTCTATCGCGTGGTACTATGCATTGTAGTTTTTTCAATGTCACCCTGTATATGTTCATACCTGCGGCACAGCCGCTACGTATATTACAGTATTCAGTCAATTGAATATTTGGTTGGCCGCGGCGCCGCAAGACTGTTTATCATACAATAACAAATCTCAGGCGTGTCATTACTTTTGCACGTGATGGTACATTCTAAATTTAGAATGCTGAATTGCATGCTACACAATGATCCGGATAACAGAAGCACACAAGCACTTCACTTCGGATAACAACATACATAATGCAAAAAATAATTGATCCGGAAAACCAAAGATCCGGATAATCAAAATTCTACTATATTTCATTTTAAGACACTTTGTAGTTATAATTACGATGCCCTAAATATGGTTCTATTTTACTCTGCTTTGTATTGTGTATTGCCTATGATAGTGCGTAAATACTGCCTCTTCGTGCAAAGAGCAGGTTCCGATCGACGCATCGAAAACCGTACTCTTATCGAGTTCTTATACACTCACTATTACACTTACCATTATGAATTTATTGCATTGAAAATTTCCGTAAATTTGTATTTAATTGCAGCATACACATTGACCTCTACTATCCTTGAAGGTTGAAGCCTGTTCTCCTCATACCTTTTCCTAAAAGGAAAAATATTATGGTTTCTTCTTCTCTAATCAGAAGTTGGCGACCACCTGGTGAAATTGTTGACGGTCCCTAGCAGCCCTGAAGAGTTGCTCAGCGTTCATGCCGGCTTATAGCTTCAGCTGTATACAAATACAAATTTGCATGTAAAATTAAAGTTGAGCAAAATAATAAATTATTTATAATAAACAATATATTATGCCTACCTGTTATTTTGAAAACAAAAGCTACAATTTAAAATGAATTATTATGATTATAGAATTATTTATAACAAGGTATACGGAAGAGTACAACTAATGGGACAAACTTCACAAAGTTTTGAAATAAAGAAGGGAATAAAACAGGGAGACTCTTTGAGCCCTTTACTGTTCATAATCTGTATTGATCAAATTCTAAAAAACACCCGAGCAAAAACGGCACAAACACAAGTAGGACATTATAAAATGAGACCAATCTGGATAGAATCCTTGCTATACGCCGACGATATCATCCTAATAGCGGACAATAAAGATAAACTACAGAAAAACCTTAACGTATGGACTAGTGAAATAAACAAAATGGAGATGGAAATAAATACAACCAAAACTAAAGCAATGGTGGTGAGCGGATCCAAAGAAGTAAAAGATAAACTCAGATTAACGTGTAATGGAAAAGAAATACAGGAAGTAGAAGTGATGGAATATCTAGGAACAAAATTAACAAACGACGGAAGAATGGACATGGATATAGCAAACAAGATAAAAAAGGCGAACGGTGTATATTATGCAATAAACCAAACAATACTAAGGAAGAAGGAAATATCGAGAGAAGGCAAAATTAGAGTTTACAATACCTTAATCCCGCCAATGATAATGTTCAACATGGAAGCAATGCCAATTACACCAACGCAAGAAAAGAAGATCAGATCAATAGAAATGAAATTTATGAGAGGAATAATGGGAGTCACCAAATTTGATAGAATCAGAAACGATGCCATATACGAGGAACTAAAGCAAGATAAAATTATAAACAAGCTCAAGAAGAAACAATTATTATGGTACGGTCATATAAGTAGGATGAGCATAGAGAGAAAAACGAAACAACTAATAATAGCAAGGAGCGACAAAAAGAAAAAAGTGGGACGACCATCAAAAACTTGGGAAAAGAGAATAGAGGAACTAATCAAAGAGACGGGAATAACAAAGAGAGAAGCGGATAAACTGACCATGAATAAAATTGAATGGATAAAATTTATTAAAAACCAATACCCGACACCCTAAAGGGTAATACGGGACTTTACCGGACAAAGAAAGAAAGAAAGAATTATTTTTTAAATGCCACTTTTATACTTTACCACTAAACACACCAGTCATTAATGTGACCCTTATTATCGACATTTCACCGATATGTATACCAGATTTAGTTCATTAAGGAGCGCTGGCGTATGCGTGAATCCTCTATTAATGTTACATATTTTCATTTGCATAAATCATAACCTGTATTCTGATATCACGCATAATTCCATTTCTACTTTTTAACATTGTTATTAAAAGAATTATATGTGAAATATACCAACTGTAGGGAGCGTGAGAGGCAACATCAGCGGGATGAACTGTGGACGCGTGTAGAAAACATGGCAGCCCGAAGTCCTGGATATGAAATACTTGTCGCTCAAAATATGAATATGAACAATGTGTCAAATAGTCCCGAGCAAGAGGATGATCTTACGCTAGAAATATTGGAAAAGGAAACTCAAGAGGTATTGTATAACAAACAATTTTTCGCTTTTTCATTAGGATTTTATTTCGAGCATATATCTAAGCTTTTGTTACCTTTTTAAATTGGCAATAACGTTTTTATTATTCTACTATGACGAGATTAGTTTAATTTAAGTTTGCAACGACTTTCATTTATTCCTTTATATCTGCACTTTTTACTTGTATTTAATAAACAACTCACTTGTTAACCACTAATTTACAGCACTCTTAGGTTATCCTTATAAAGCCATAAACATTCCATTTCATTTCCGAAATATTACGTGGTTGAAATTACCATTTTCAGATTTGATATTGAATGTATCAAGGGTGTATCTCGTAGGATAGAAAAATTTTAATTATCATTTATTTATTTTTAATCGATAAAGGTTAGAAATTTGTAAAGTTAGAGGTTACATCCTAAGATAGTTATAAAAACAATTAAAATTTGTTATAGCAGACAGACTTTTGGGAGAAAAGGTAAGTTTTGCAGGTTGTATAAGTATAACCTTATAAATGTTGTATGGTTTTTCTCTTGATGGTCTTATTGGATGTACTTATATGTGTAGTAAACAATTGAACTGCTTGGTAGACCCTCTCTCCCTTTAAACCCGTTTAAAGAAGCACCATTTTTGTTTGATAAACTGAATGTTCTTGCAATAATCAGAGACACCCTGTGTATTTAATTCTAATATTGGATCTGATAATGGAAAAAAAATTAAACAGACAAATTTTGAACCTTTTTAAAACTGCACCAACCCCTAATTATTTAAAGCAATGGTTATTTTGAACAAAAACGCATCAATTTTCGTGTATAAACACGTCAGGTTTGATGTGATTTTGTTCACAAAAATCAGCCATAGATGTATTCCATTCCCAATGTCTTATTTTCTTGATATGTTAATGCTTGTTTTGTGGTGTTATACCCTGAAATCTTGACAATATGCTCAACCTTTACCTGTCGTATGTGTTATCCGTCCATAGTAATGTCAATCCAGTTAGTGGTGGAAGAGTGATTAAGTAGATTCCTGTGCGAAAGCAGAGAATAAAACAATATATATCAAATATATACTTGCTAAATAATAACAATCGCATTGATGAATCCTGGTGCCCTTTGCGCCATTGGATAAACCATAAACTTACATGGTAAGTTGTGTAAAATAAAGGATGCATGATGATATTGAAATTTACAACGAAATATATTTGTCAAATTACTAAAACCGGTTATCATGCGAAACCATTGTGAATGGAACATTTTTGCTCGTGCAAATATTCATTTCTCAGTCAAAAACTTACTTTTTGTACATTGGTAGCAGCTGACTGAGTAAGCTACAAATGGGAGTTCTGGATCCACATTGAAATAAAGAAATTTATTGTAATAAAACCTGAAACACTGTTGGGTTCAAAGCCGCATCCATATTACTTGTATTCCTACTTCTGTTCATGCTCACATCTGTGAGATTTGCCAGATTTGAGAGACAGCTAGTCACATCTCTTGCTATATTAATTGACTGTCAGTCCCATACTTTTGGTGCTTTATTATATCCGCAAGATTTGTCTATTTTAGGTAAGCTTTTCTTTAATATGTTGATCATAGATGGAGCTATGCAAGCTATTGACCTGAGGGACTCGACTGGTTTGGCATCCATCTATTAACAAACCCTTTGATCTTGAACTGAAGAAGTAGAGGTGGATCCAGAATTTTCTTTTATGCACTACTTAAATACCATTATTATAATCGGACTAATATACACTGACCGGTAAAAAGTTTGCAACATATGATAAAAAATTGTATTATTAGACATGACATATGTCAAACTCGATTACTAGGTAGTCGGACATGCGGAATCGACCCCCTAAAAGGTTTTTTCGATACTCTGATAATAACAATTTTTCCCATATGTTGCGAACTTTTTACTGATCACTGTATAAGTAATAACTTCGTTCATTACTTACATTGGTAACCTACCATTAAAACAAAAACGTGTTAGTATACAGAATATTCCATAAATCTTATCATTCAGCCGTTCTGAGAATTTTTCAAGGTATTTCTTTTGCTGAAGAAATGGGAGTAAGCATGATGGCTATAAATGAAACAGCTTCCAAGTCCACTTGCTCACTTGTATTCAAGTAATCAGAAATTACAGTTTGCCATTTGGTATTATTAACTCCATAGGATTTTTGATTAATATGAATGTGCTACTTAAGTGTGCCGCTCTACTGAAATGATTTTACTAAATTTTTACTAGATCCGGTCTCTATTTATTATGCTCTTCTGTATTAATAAAAACAAAATGTCAATTGTATTTATATATTTGTTTGTCAAGCAAGATCTAGGCTTGCAGACTAAAGCCTTGTACTCACTTGTCGTGGAGCATTGTATAGCGACAGTCGCGATACAATGTCCCTAGTAGTGATGGGTCGTTCAAATTGAACAACTCGCCATACTGTGCGGTGCGCATACGATTCTTTTCTTTTGAACTATTTGTTCATCATTCATTTTAAGCTCACTGTGCTGAGCAACTATTCAGCAGTTCAGCACTCGGCAAATACGTATTCAACACAGTATCTACATAAAAAATTAATGGTATTTAAAAATAACCGTTACACAAATTAAGACCCAAGTGGTGCGGTTGTTAATATTAGGGTATCGGTTTTCAGGCATACGTGCTGTTTACCTCCTGTATCACAAACAAATCCCTTATCAAGAAATATTATTTAAAATATTACAGTTTTGAAAACAAAAGCCTGTTGTGTACCGCACGCAAATGACTACCAATTATTTGGGAGCATTTTTGCATCCCTTCTGTTGTTGCGATTTTTATAATCTATGAATGTCATCCCATAGACATGGGAGGGCCTGATTATCCTTGATAATTTTTTAATGTCACCTCTATGCCGGTCTGGTTCAGACTGACTGGGAACACCTACACACCACGAAATGTTGCGCAACATTGCATCATGTTCCCCGGTTGGATGGGGAACAAGTAACTTGACAATGTATCGTGATAGTCCCAGAACACGAGAAATATGTCTCGGGACACCATTGAGACTGGTCCCGATACACGTGTTCCGCGACTATGTCGCTAAGTGAGTGCAAGGCTTTACATGTCATCTGCTGTAGTCGGCAAAAAATTAAAATTAAACATTTGGCTTTGACACCCTGTATCTCCGTAAATATTAACTTTTGGACTAAGGTAATTTTAGGTAAATCGTAATATTTTGTGCTAGAGAACACATCCCTAAAATGGTGCCGTGCAATTTTGAAACACCCCTGTATAGAATGTTACATTTGCAAATAAAATGTTGTAATAATTTCCGGTGAAAGAGTTGCAATTTTTTTGCGTTACAAAAAACATGTGTTTCCTATACTTACATAATTTAATCTTCAGAATTTCATTTTTCATTTATAAAAAATAATGGTAAAAAGAGGGTGAACTTGTTTTAATTTTCACCTTGTATATTATTATTATATTATTTTTAATATAATAATAATCATCATCATCACGACTGGCTCCACAACCCTTGTTGGGTCTTGGCCTGCTCTAGAGTCCCTCTCCATTTAGCCCTATTTCGCACCTTGGCTCTCCAGTTTTTGTCATCTTAGACCTGATCCATATAATGTATCCTTGGTCTCCCCACTGACCTTCTTGCCTCTGGCCATTGGTTCCTTAATAAACTTCACTATATTTGGTTCTTCGTATGCTCGATACGATTCGAAATTGAAGCGTCTTCTCCAGCGTCCATTCTCACAGATTCCCCTGCAAATATGCCCAAATATTTTACATTCCAATGTTCCAATGGGTCTTGTACATTTGACACTTCATTTTCATGGAGAAGCTGTTAGATTTCAAGTTTCTTATCAGGCCGTTATATGCTCGGTTCGCGAGGTGAATGCGTCGTTTAATTTCCATGTAGATGTTGGTGTTATTCACTGATGAGCCCAGATATGTGAAGTGATGAAGTCTGAGACATTTTAGAACTTATGTTTCTCTGTTGTCCGTTGCTAGGTCTGCTATGTAGCCTTGTCCTCTTTTGTTGGGTACTTGCATGTATTTTGTTTTACCGGAGTTTATTTGGAGGCCCATTTTATCTCCAGCCGCTTCAATGGCTTTGCAGGTTTCGACAAGCTGCCTATTAGAGCTTATTCATTAAACATACTCGAGGGCTATGTTGAAGAGTGCATCTCCTTGTCTCAGTCCCGTTTTAACACAGAATACTTCAGAGAGCTTGGACTCTCACTCTATATTTAGCATGTTTTTTTTAACTAGTGCTAGGTACCAGATGTTTTGGTACCTATATTCAAATGCGGCATGACTTTGTATAAGGTATTTCTATTCACACTATTGTATGCACCCTTAAGGTCAATGAATAGGTGATGTTGTATTCATGAAATCTTTCTAATATCTGGCTCAGCTGGAAAATTTGCTCTATGGTGGATTTTTGCCTACAAAATCCACCTTGATATTTTCCAATGATATCCTGCACGTATGGTTGTACTCTTGGCACTAACTATCACGTTGGATAAAACCTTATACACTACATTGAGCAGGGTGATGCCTCTGTAGTTTTCACATTTTAATGGGTCACCTTTCTTGAACAGTCGCCATTCATTGAGTATTTCTACCTGTTCGCATATATTTACTATGAGTTGATGGATTGTTAAAGGCTGATTTATAGTTCCATAAACATACAACATAGCATAAACATATAAGTTAACATAACGTAGAATTTAAACTTACCATTCCATAGATCCATAACCTGTCAAATTTACCAAGATGTCAGACGAAGCTAATAGCAGTAGTGTTGTACAGATATTATAACAAGGAAAAAGTTCATAATCGGTTTAGAGAATCAACTGGTTTTTATTTTTCCACTTTCATACATTTAAACAGAATTCTACTTATTTGATCTGTATAATTTCATGTATTTATGTAAAAAATTAAAATTGAACCAATTTATATGTATACAAGGTGTCAACGAAACCTGGGGCACCCTCATAATTTTTTTATTTTTTAAGATATCTAAATGAAATTTGGTATGTTTAATATACTCTTTAAATGGCATTTGTTGACATAGGAAACAAGTTTCTGTCACTTCCGGTTTCGCCGGAATTGACTACAACTTTGTTATTTTAAATGGAACACCCTGTATATTTATACATTTTTGGAATCTCCATTCAATTTTACGTATGGTAGTATCAAGTTCGAAACATTTTGATGACAAAGTAAATTTTTGCAGAAATTAATCTAGAGTGCCATGACTAACGCCAAATGAAAGTCAAGATGCCCCAACACTCGAGACAAATTGTTTTAGAACTTTAACTATTTTAGTTGCTGTATTAGAATGGCCTAAAGTTGGCAAAAATGATTTTTCGAGAATAACTCTATTTTTTCGAATGGCACTAGGGTGGGACACTAGGATATTAAAAACGAGCGTTTTTCAAGGATTTTATTGATACCAATAACACGGGATTAATATGAAAATTTAATTCGGAATAACACTCTCCGTTCAAAAAAACCATATTTTGGACATTTAAATCTAGATACTGGGTTTCAAAACAAGTGAAACAAATGAAATGCACAAAAAAAAGACAGACTTGTTACAGTTGAAGTGCTAAAATAATTTGTTTTGAGTGTCGTAGCACCCTGACTTCCATTTTACGAAGGTCATGGCACCTTAGATTAATAAATAAACTCTTCTGTAAGTAGTTATTTTGTCATCAAAATGTTTCAAACTTGATACTACCATACGTAAAATTGAATGGAGATTCCAAAAATGTATAAACATACAGGGCGTTCCATTTAAAATATCAAAGTTGATGTCAATTCCGCCGAAACCGGAAGTGACAGAAACTTGTTTCCTATGCCAGAAAACGCCATTTAAAGAGTATATTATATATACCAAATTTCATTTAGATACCTTAAAAAATAAAAAAATTATGGAGGTGCCCCAGGTTTCGTTGACACTCGGTATATGCCGTAACGCTCATAGGGATTTACTTGGCCTTTTCTAGCATTCGTGATTCTAGTCTTCACCTTGCTCTCTACTAAAAAATGGTCCGATTCCATATTAACATCCCTCTTTGTTCTTACATTTAAAATATCGGAGTAGTGTCGCTTATCGATCAGCACATGGTCAATATGGTTATTTCCAAGTGCCTTTATGAATGGATTTGCGTTCAAAACATGTACTGGCTATTACCATATTTAATGAGGCCGCCAGGTTTACAGGTCTGGTACCATTATCGTTAAGAGTCTTGATGTAGGCTATAGCTGCCTATAGTTGGTCTGAAACACTTCTCTCGGCTAACCTTCACATTTAGATCTCCGAGCAATACTTTAACGTCATTTCTTGGTCATGTTCTTCGTAATAGCTTTCTTTTTCCTCCGTTGGTGCATGTGCATTTTTAATAAACAATTGTTCTAAATAAGAGACTTGGCTCAAAATGATATAAATAGAGACTGGATTTCAGGTGACATTTTTAGGTGATGGGTCATCCAAATACGTAAATTTAACTAAATCCATAAGCGTACTAAATATTTGTAAATAAGGTTGCCCCCCATCTGTACCATTATGTTTCTTCAATATCAAATGATTTATTTGGTGACTCAACGAAAGCGTGGCCAAGCCTATTGTAAATATGTTGTACCATAATGATTGGTGAACTTTACCATCCTTTTTTAGGAAACTACTATAATTTCTGGAGAGTGGCAATAGTAAACAACTGTTTTAAAAGTGCTACTTAAGTGTGCCTGCTAGTGTCCGACCGAAACTAAGTTTTGAAGCCGTAACCGAAACCGAATTTCGGCTTTATCCGAGTTTCGGCCGAAACCGAAACTTGTGAATTTTATCTTAATTTAACTAATTTTTTACATAGAAGTTGGCAAACAATTACTCCTACTTGTTGTAAATACAGGAAAACACATAGTTTAATTCCAATCATTTATTTTATTATTTTGTATTGCTTCAGTAGTCATGTGGCTTCTTTTTAATTGACTAAATTAAATTTCAACATGAAATTAACGATAAGTATACGTAATTCTTCTTTTATACATATTATTCCTCTATAACTTAGACTTATACTAACTTATTATTTGAAACATAACTTTTCAGTATATTTGCTAACGTATTATACTCACTTAAAATAAAAAAAGAATGAAAGAAAATAATAAAATCTCTTTACTGACACTTATAATAAATTTAAAATTGTTTAAAACGAAAACAAAAATTTTAAACAAGAACTGAATGACTACAAAAGCAAATGCATTAATAATTAATTTTATAGTTAGCCGGCCGAGTATTCCCAAGGACGACCCGAGACGTAACGATCGAACTTCATTACATCTCGCTCGGGTCGGGCGCCTTTAAACAAAAGAAAGTTTCGGTTGGGCCGAAGATTCGGCTACTTTTTGGCCGAAACCGAAACTCAAGCCGAAACTCGTATTTTAGGCCGAAACTGGCCGAAACCGAAACTTCGGTCGGTCTCTAGTGCCTGCTGCTCTACTGAAATGATTTTACTAAATTTTTACTAGATCCGATCTCCAAATATAAAGGTTCTTGTATAGTTTCAGATCCAACAAAAAAATTAAATTCCAATTTGATCTTATTGGTCTTTGTATATGGGTTCGGTTTTCTAATGGTCTTTCAATTTATTACAACTTACAATGAAACAAGAGATACTAATAATGATTTCATTACACAAAAAAATTAAATAATGACAACAAAAATTAATTGATATAATTTTTGTAATATATTTAATTTTATTATTATGGAGAGGATCATTAATTCTTTACATGTTAGTATTTTAATTATCTTTTTAATCTTTTTTTGTTAAGGAACAGTCTAGGTGTATATTATTGAAAAAATTTATTTACAATAAGGGTTCAGTTTTGATTTTGATCTCAAATATTAAAAGGATTTTGATGCGCTTTTTAACCGGCAGAGTGGGATTGCACGTAATACTGAAATATACAAAGTTAAGCAAGGGTCTGCTCGGCCAGAACTTGGATGGCTGACCGCTCTGTGGCTCGGTGTGTCTGGCCCCCTCGACACTGTAAAGGTATAGGAGAGTAAAAGAGAAAAAGAGAGATCCGCTTTTACCGCTTTGCGGTTCCGGTCCAACTCCCTGTTTTAAAGTGATTACATAAGGCGCTTTCTTCTTTTTAATATAGCAGGCCATGATATATACAGACTAAACTTGAAACGTACTACATATTTCTAAAACAATTTCATAAAATGTATGATTCAGTACATTTTCACCCAATTAAATTTTCCGCTTGATGTTATTTTTGTAGTAAACATGCGGTACAATAAACGAATCATCGAACAAATAGAAATTTTAAATAACCGCATTTTATTTCTAGGTACGTAAGGGAAACAACGTAAACAAACCGTTAGTGCGTCGTAAATCGGAGTTGCCTCAAGATGTATACACGGTGAAGGCTCTCAGTGACCACAAAAGAGCGGATGAATTTCTCGTCACACCACCTGATGTGAACAAGTGCTAGTCTACTCATGCCTACATCTTAGTAAGCTTAGTGCCAACAGTTTTTATATATACACCTACTACTCACTTTATTGTTACATTGGCAAGATTCGTGGGCTCGGAAGTGTGATCGCTTCTGTTCGTTTAGTGCAAAACTTGTGAGGTATGTGTTTTAATGGAGGCTCCTTTTACTTGTTTTTAAAATCGTAGCGAGTTACTACATTTTTTAAGAACGATATAGTTCAGTTATTGGATATATGTGGATTTGAATGATTTAGTAATTTTAACTTTTATTTATACGCATATACAAAGGTGTGCAAACGTGCGAATTATTATTTTGTTTCTTGAGTTTATGATATGGTGTTTTAAGGAATGGTTTTTATTTCCCTCTTTTCCTTATTTAAATATGTATACTTACTAATAGCTTTACATGGTATTTTATAGAATTGTAAATAGAGAATGTTCCCAACAAATTATTTAAGTATTCTTATAATCAACTGGGCATTAATTCTCAGAAGCAATCGTGAATTAATTACATTTTGCAGTACAGAAAGTTGAACAGTTGAAGATCTGTAGTATTAACGCAATTTTTAATTTTACCAGTATTTATAACGAACGTTCACACTTAAAGGGTCACGATTCTTGCTTAGAATGTACCTAACTAGTGCATATTTTAATTTTTTGTTGTACCTATATCATTAGATAGCCTAGACTTTACTATTATTATTATTATTACTATTATTAAATACAGTACGTACTATTGCAGCATGCATATATTGTTTAATAAAAATTTTAAGAGGTTTGGAGAGAAAAGTTATTCATCACAAAGTTTAAAAAGGTGTTAGAGCCTAATAGAGTTTACTAAAGACAAAATCGTAAAATTACGCACATTCACTTGTTTAAGGTGTTTACGCAAGGTGTAATTATTTTAAGTTTTTTAAAATCCCTGTCATTCGTATAATAAATAATACTGTGGAAAATTTATACTTAAATGTAGTCGCAAATAACAAAATATAAACTTTCAGACTGTATGCCTGTTTTTATGTATCGTGGTGTAACGAAATACGTTGATAAACATGTTGCTGAAATGCGGTTGCAACAATTTACACTACAACAAAAATATATCAAATTTAATTAAATCAGTGTGACTAACCTAATTTTAACATTACAACATAAGAAACGTTAACAAAGGAAGAAGCCGAGGATGATGTAAATTTTTATTTAATACGCTGACTCGCATCAAATTCAAAATTATTGTGTTTCATCCCCAAATTATTTTGCAAAACATATTTATTGCTGCTTTCACAGAGATGCCCAACAGATGTAAAAACGACTTCATACTTGTTTTTTATGAATTTTTAGTGCATTATTAACGGTGCTCGTGGAACAAACTTGAAACATCCCTATAAATTACTGTAGTTATGAACAGGTTTGACTGTATGGTAAAATACAGGGTGGTGAATTGCTTCACATACCTTAGGAATGTCAGTAGTAAATTTTAACTTGTATATTTGCTTCCCTAATTATTTTAGACAAAAGTTTTTTGTAGAGAAAATACTAAATCCATTCATGCAATTTTGCATAATTTTCGATTTTCATGAAACTGAAAAACTATGGAAATTAAGAGCAAAACACACGAGGTGGTTTGTTACGAATCGGCCGACAATTCGTCCGACGCTTACAAGTCGCACACACGTGGCGGTGGCAATTAGTCATTAATATACGGAAGCTGCCACAGCGTTCACAGGCCTTTCAGGCCCATAGCTTTGAAATCTTCTCCCAGCCTGTTCTGTCCTTAGCCTTGGATCATCAATTTATTACCCCCTTTTCTTCGAGGTCTTCCAACACGGCTTCATTCCACTTGTGCCTAGGACACCCGATCCTCCTGGTGCCTTCCATCTTAACTTCCCTCATTCTTTTCGGCAAACTTTCTAGATGATATAGCCATCTTTAGTGTCCGACCGAAACTAAGTTTTGAAGCCGTAACCGAAACCGAATTTCGGCTTTCATCCGAGTATCGGCCGAAACCGAAACTTATGAATTTTATATTAATTTAACTATTTTTTTACACAGAAGTTGGTAAACAATTACTCCTGCTTGTTGTAAATACAGGAAAACACATAGTTTAATTCCAATCATTTATTTTGTATTACTTCAGTAGTTATGTGGCTTCTTTTTAATTGACTAAATTAAATTTCAACATGAAATGAACGATATGTATACGTAATTATTCTTTTTTACATATTATTCCTTTATAACTTAGGCTTATACTAACTTATTATTTGAAACATAACCTTTCAGTATATTTGCTAACGTATTATACTCACTTAAAATTAAAAAAAAGAAGAACGAAAGAAAATAATAAAATCTCTTGACTGACACTTAGATAGTTTCGGTTGGGCCGAAGATTCGGCTGCTTTTTGGCCGAAACCGAAACTCAAGCCGTAACTCGTATTTTAGGCCGAAACTGGCCGAAACCGAAACTTCGGTCGGTCTCTAGCCATCTTATCCTTTGCCCTTTACATCCATAATAATAATAAATTATGAATTGAAAATTACAATTGTTAATTGAGAAGAACTACTTTTTCACAAAAAAACTAGAAAAGTAAAACAATAATTTCAATTCAATGAAAATATTACAACTCTGCAACGTAAGTAGGCGCCTATAGTGTGAATTATTCCATAACCAATAATGAAATCAGCGGACGTTTGACGTAATAACCCTTTCGTCGGGGCATGTGAATGGCTCGACGATTTGTCAGTGTGCCACTTGTAGAGTGGTGTATGCGATTCATCTGCGGACGAATCGTCAGCCAATTCGTCACAAGTACCTATGTTCTTGCTCTAAATTTTTTTTTCTTAATTATTATTTTATAATTAATACAAATTATTAAACAGATAAAAAACTAAGCAAGTATAGAAATTAATAATAATTATATGTTTTTAAATCTAACTCTGATGTGTCCAAGAGAATGCCTCTAATCTAAACCTGTTAAAAGTACTTCCAGGTAGAGTAGCTTCTGGAGCACTCATTTCTTTTTCAAATTGCTTTATAGCTTCCTTGAAAAATTCTCCTTTCTCTCTAGCAGCTGCAATAACTGTTACTTGAGATCTTAATTTTAAATAAGTCTTGGCCAATCGAGCTATTGTCTGATGAGATTCAGTTTCTGATATAAGTGCAATTAGTAAATTGAGCTGCTGCAGTTGCTACAGTAGCAGCTAACGCAAATCAATTTCTATTTAATAAGGTAGTATCATCTTTGTCATGTAGAATTCTAGTATACATTATTTCTGATTTAGGGAAACTTGATAAGAATTCAAGTGCATTTTTAAATCTTTGTTCTAAATCAGTCAAAAAACTGAGATGTCTAAATTCAGGATCAGTTCCGAATATCATTTTATCAATAATTGTAATGTGTGTCATTTCTGCTCCTCTCATAAGATTTATTACTTCTTTGCACATATTACAAATTATGTTATTCCTAGATCCATCCCTTATTCCTAGAATTGTTGAGAATAAATTTCTTCTCACTTCGCAGATATATGTATTTATATGAGTGATATTTCATTACTCTATCCATATCCAGATAGACATCTTGTGTTAAAATTTCTATTATGATCTCTTCCGGACCTGCTGTACCTGAGAATCCACGAACTCTGTTTCTAAACCAGCCCACAAAATTATCTCGAGTGATGTTTTGAACGCTACTTAAAAATAGTATACAGGATAGCACAAACATGACCATCTTCAGCAAATTGCCTTCTAAATTCTATACAGCCTTTATCTAAATGAGTAATTCACTCAACATCAGCAGGAGTTACTCTATAAAACTTAACATATAACTGTATAATTTACTAAGGAAGGGTTGAGTGGAAGAGCAGACCATGTTGAAATGTATTATTTATTTTTTCATGGTTCTGAACTTCGCCCTTTTGATTGAGCTAATGTTTAGATAGAATTACCTTTTTCGCCCTCCGGCTAGAAACACTCAGTTTTCATGCGTATAAATCGTCCGGAAAATGCTATTTGCCGGACTAGTCCAGAAAGTAAAATTAGGATTTTTGATTGGTGGCACTGAACCGAACTGACTCCGCCCTCTCATTGCTACGCCCATTGTCACGCCCAGAAAAATAAATTCCCTGGAAAAATAAATTCTCTAACGTCAAATATTTGAATAAAAAATGATTTTTTATAATTAACGTATTTTTATCGGCCGAAAAAATATTGTGTATCACACGCCTAGAAACTGCTTTGCAAGTACTCGCACTTGCAAAGTGACAGTTTCTAGCCTTGTGATACAAATAACTATTTTGTTTCTCATTTTATTTTATGTACTTAGTCTTCCATCAATAAATAGCCATTATTATTATTATTATTATAAACATTTATTTGAGCACTTAACAATGCATCAGTCATCTTTTTCCATGGAACCAATTATGGAAAATCAACTAAATTAGCTAAACAAGCAATTGTTGCAACTGTTAAAAACAAAGAAAAGGGTTCTTCAATACCTTCAAGATCATAAAATTATGTCATGTAACACATAAGCATTTTATTTATTATTCCCATAGTTATATCAGGAGAATCAACCACCATAATCTTAAAAGGAACATGGTGTAAAGTTCTTGCATTAATTTTTTCTGATTTCTCCTAAAAGAGCTAAAGAACCTCCAATATAACTTTTTCCAGCCGTTGTAATATTCTTATATTTTAACAAAAATCGGTAATACCATGGAATTTTGGAAATAAAAAGATGGTATTCATTCTTCTTTCTTGGACTTCCTCCATCTTACGTATAATAAAACACTTAATAAAAGAGCAAGTTTAACTACGATAACTTTCGATTACAATTCTGCAATCATCGTCAATCGTTACATAAATTTATAGGGAATTTTTAAAAGGATGGTAGCTATAACAGGTTGAAATTATTAAACTTGGCAGTAAAACAATGGAAAGCAATTCTTCCATTGATCTTTGCAAAAAATTAAATTTTTCATACATAGCTTCATATGAAAAAAATGTCACTTTTTAGCGTTCGTATACGCGACAGTCTTCCATCTACACCTGTCAGTGGCCAATCTTTTAAGCGCCGAGTAGCTGGAACATTGTACTTCTCTCATTATTTGGGAAATATATATAGGGTTCTTGGTCGTCCAGGTGAATTCTTTCCTTCTATTCTTCACTCAATTATTGTTTTTAGGAGTCCTTCGTGTCGCAGGATATGGCCAATTGGTGAATCTCTTCTTTTCCTTATGCTATTCAGAATGGTACGCTGCTCTTGAACTGTCTCTAACACCTCTATTATCCAACAGGAAAGAAAATCATTTTATTAAAGATGTCCAAGCGGAAGAAAAATTATTTTATAAAACAAATAATAGGTTTTTGGAGGGAAATAAATTTGTTTAAAATGGTTGGAAAGACAACGAGAAATTATTTTCTGAATTTTATGAACCATCACAGAGCTAACAACCCTGGTAAGACTGTGGTTGAAATCGCCAGGGAGGCAAGTAAATTCGTGAAATATAGAATTATTTTAAATAACAATTTTAACAAAAGTAATTAACTGGCAAGCTGACAGCTAAAAAACAATTGCGTTTGTTTCAATGATTCCAAGGCATCACTGATTTTTGTCAAAGTGCAAAAATTAGTTTCTCCAGTTTTTCCGTGCTGAGAAAATCGAAAACACTACAAAATAGCAACAATGGTTGCGATATTTTTTCTCTGCAAAAAAACTTGCATCTTTGGTCTAAAATATTTGAATGAAAATTTGATTACTTGTGCTTGCGAAACCACCTGTTACACTTATAAAATAAGCAATTAGGAGGACAATATTTAAATGCAAGTCACTCTGTACATCCCTTGCTGATAAAATTACAAAGCAATGATTGTAATTATAAAAAACAAATTGTTATTTTTCTCCACAAAAAAACTTACTTGCACTTGTGGTCTAAAATAATTAGGAGAGCAAATATTTATATGTTCAAAATTACCAGGGAATTCCTATAGTGTGTGAAGCAATTCACCACCCTGTATTTAAATTGCTAGTTGTAAATGATCACTGAGGAGATAGATGTATTCAGTCAATGTAAGCAGCTCTCTTACTGTGAAAATAACCCTTCACTAACTTAACGAGTCTTAGCAACAATTCATATACTGCCGTTCTTGGCGGCTACTGTAATCGCTGCGGCAAACAGCGCATTATTCAGTAGAAATTATTTCTTGGTTTGAATTGGACGCATTGTCAGTTCTCACTTGCATTACGTCTTGTGTGGCTTTTCAGTTACGAATCCGAATTGCCAAAGCATTGAAATAATAAAAGTACATGATTTGGATTTAAGTTTCTATTGGTAGAAAACATTTGGATCAATAATATCCGAAGTAATATAGATTGACGCATGATTAGTCCGGTGCTTTGGCGATTCAAGTTTTATTTTCCACCATTTTATTAAGAAGACTTTGTATAACATTTACATTCAAATAGAGCCGCCTGCACCGTGTTTTGAAACATTTGTAATATTCTTTGGATTTCGTAGTTTTAGTTCAGAGAATTTTAAGTAAATTTAAGCATGGTTTAAACCAAAGATTATTGTAAAAACATGATAATAACTTTGAAATTTTAAAAATCAACAGTGCAAATTGCCGTTAAATCATGTAAAGTGAAAGTTAAAATTTTTAATGGCATTGGTTATTTAGATTATTTGGTGAACCAGTGTTCTGTGGGTGAACTTAACCTAAATTTAAAACAAAATTCATGCCATAGCAGTTCCATGTCACTAACTAAATTTGAATCGTACAAGCTGATGATGAGCTCTAATCCTGTTGCGAGGTCCACCTTTTCTTATGATTTTAATTTGATAACCAAAATAAACAGAATGTGTCGGATAAAACCGTCATTTGCACCCCTTTGGCTTAAAATTTAAAGTCTACTTGAACCATAAATTTTGCTAAGATACCATCGCATTTCTCTAGTGTTCTAATTAGGAGTGATGCAAACGGCTCTAAAAGTTGCAGATCAGCAGGCCCTTTTTATTAAAAATATAAAAATAGTATGATTTAAATAGAAAAACTAATGTTTTATTAAACCAGCATGGAGTTGTGTAACATCATTATCTTGAAAATATACAGCAGATAAGGTCGAATGCTCTTTTGGTATTGAAAGTACTTAATAACTAATAACTAAAGGTAATGCTGACGTGTTGAAAGATTTTCTCATATCACGCAACTCGAACTGAGTACCTACTTATATAATATAGCACTGCAGGCCTTAAGGGCCCATTCATGGTATTCTATTCCTTTCTATCATTCGTTCTAAATGGCCTAACCATTTTAACCGATTTAGCTTTACTATACTTATGATTCCACTTTCCTTGAACATCTCTTATATGTAGTTCTATGTTTGTTCTTCTTCTCCATCTGTCACCGTCCTTTACTCTTCCACAAACTGAGTACTTAGCAAATGTTAATAGTGCGGTTCGGTCACTTAACTAGACAAAAAAATATGATAAAGGAAAACGTTGCAAATCTTTTTAGTAAATTTATAATAAAAATGAAATATTGTTTCTGTTAAAAAAATTGATCTTCATTTCGAAAACAAAACAAAAGACAATATTCCTATGTTAATGAAAGATATCTAAATTCTTTCCTTGTAGTATTTTTCTATTTCGACTGTTAAGAATTAGTATGGTTATAAAGATAATTTTTATGCTTACATCGGGTAAACCATGAATAATTTTTCTGCTTGTGTTTAATGGAAAATTCAGAATGTTTAGGCCGTTTACGAAATTATTTAACTATTTTGTGCAACTAAATAAAATAAAATAACCAAAAATGGGACGTTGTAAATTTTTCCATGGCAAAAAATTGAACCATCTTTGTCAAACTTGACGTTTAATTTGTTACGACGGGAAAAGGACTCCTGGACAACTTAATTTTTACCCTTTTTAAGTGGAATTAAGTGTTTAAAGACATTTTTTTAATAATTATTTTCTCAGAATTCTTTGCATTTGAAGCTGCGGTTATTTTATAAAGATTATTCAATAGAAACACGTTTGGATCGTCGAAATTGTTTATTGGTTTATTGGTAAGGTGTCCATTAAATTTCTTTGCGGAAGCTTTCTTGTGTGCATTTTTATGCAGATTGGAAATGGTGTTTACTATTGAAAACCAGTCAAAAGCTGATATGCGTGCTGAATAAATTTTTGGCCACCAAAGGACAACAACCACTAGAAATCACTAAGAGAAAGAAATTGGCTGTAGTGACTCTAATTATTCTCACATGGGTTGTTGAGGGATGCAGAAAGAGACTGGCTGCTAAAAATTGTATAGCAGCATGCATATCAACTTTTGATGGGTTTTCAACAGTAAATACCATTTTTCGCCCTCCGGCTAGAAACACTCAATTTTCATGCCTATAAATCGTCTGGAAAATGCTATTTTCAAGCCTCGGCCTGAAAGTAAAATTAGGATTTTTGATTGGTGGCGCTGAACCGAACTGACTCCGCCCTCTCGTTGCTACGCCCATTGTCACGCCCAGAAAAATAAATTCCATAGAAAAATAAATTCTCTAACGTCAAATATTTGAATAAAAAATGATTTTTTTAACGTATTTTTATCGGCCGAAAAAATATTGTGTATCACACGCCTAGAAACTGCTTTGCAAGTACAGTAGAACTCCGATTATCCGAACTCCAGCTATCTGAATCGCCAATTATCCGAATCGGTTTTAGGGGGCCAAAAAATAAATACATACATAATATGTAAATTTTATTACTGAAAGCACTTTATGTAAGTACATTACATACCATGTAAACAACATTATTTTTGATGTAAAGTATTTAATGTATGTAATATATACATTACTACATTATATATCAGTAAAATGAGCTTTTTTTCTAAGAAATTACCTTTTTTTCGTAAATTATCCAATTATCCGAATACATATTTGATTATCCGAATAGGGTCTGGTCCCAACTGATTCGGATAATCGGAGTTCTACTGTACTCGTACTTTCAAAGTGACAGTTTCTAGCCTTGTGATACAAATAACTATTACAAGCTGCATAAAACTACACACAAGGAAGCTACTGCAAAGAAATTTGATACACTTTACCAATAAGCCAATAGACAGTTTTAACAATTGGATGCAATTATCTTTATGATCAAGTCGCATCTACAACACAATCCAAACGTTTTTCTATTGAACAATCCTCGTATATCCTTACAATTAAAAAAAAGTAGTATTCACAATCAGTACGAGACATATGCAACAATCTAGGGCAAATGGTATAGAAAATTTGTCTTCTTCCTTGTATGGTTTTTAAATTCCTGCAAGAAACAGCAAAGCCATAAAAAAAATAATTAATTTTTTCAATTCAGTTATACGATTCGTATCGATACAAAATTTAATTGTGATTACAAGGACGTATTTTATTCATTTAACCCTCACAAAGAAATTCCAATAGATAACAAGTGCTCAACTCAAAGTTTTGAATAATTCCCAGAAAAACCAAGTAGTCATGTTTAGCAAAGTTTTGAAAGTGAAACTTTCTAGAAGGACAAACTTGCCAATTTTGTTGTTACTGCAAATCAACCCTACTTCAAAATTTCGACAGTAAACAGGAGAAAATCTTTGAATGCACCAGCTTTACACAAAAAACTATACCTTTTATAACATCATAATCGTAAAATTTTAATGCATTTCACTTTCTACTGTTTCTAAAAAAGCATCGGAGAAGGATCGATTATAATTTTGGTGATCCTATAACATAAAAAACCCCATTACTTATTTCTTTGTCATTTAATTTTAAAAACTGCTATAAAAAAATCCTAATTTACATACAAAATGATGTTTGGAGTGAAACGAAATGCTAAAAGACGTGTACATTCATTAATCAAATTTTAAAATTCCATTACAGAAAAGCTGTATTTGTGGAATTCACAGCCTCCTATATTTATAAGACAAAAGTGTCTTAAACAATGGTTACATTTGTAGTCTAGCTTTTATGATGGCGCCACAATACAAAACGTATGATTACATACTGTAATTGAAAAATTAATAGTAGGTGCCATGGTGCAACTGTCAAGCAAATGTGACCCGTCATATAAGTCTTATAAATTCAGGAGACGATTGTATGAGTAAAGCTTGCAATGTTAGATCAAAGACGCCCACTGCTAAGGTCATTCAGCCAGACATACTAATAGAATTCAAATCTCGATGGCTTGTAGAAAATTTCCGCACTACCACTGGGATTTGAACCTGTGTAGCCACCGATTGCAAACAGATTCTTAAGCAACTGCTCCACTAACACTCGAATTCTTTTCAAAAACAACACTACAAAGCATTTAAAAAAACGAATGGATTTCCATTTCACAAACCTTTAAAAAGTTTCTCGAAAATTCAATAAAACATTTTCGAATATAAAAACCATTTTATTTATTGCATACCGTATTGTATGAATAAAGCCAGTATTTCAGTGCAAGGCACGACTAAGCAATTTACACTTGCACTGAAATACTGGCCGTAAATTACCTAAACTAAGTCCATTGTAGACATCAGTAATAAAAACTAGTAGGTACAATTAATACTTAAAAATCGTAGCAATGCTGACCGCATTGCACTAAACTAATTTAAAAACGAAATTCGTCTTGATGTTTATCATAATAAACTATAGACTGGACAAATGCTAAATGTGTCTTTATTATAATTAGCATAATATTTACTGTAATTAATAAATGTTCAAAAGAAATTATTTAATAGCTGACCTTGATAATCAAAATGTAGTAAATATTCGAAAGAGGCATAGTTTTCGCTTTGTAATTTTATTAGGCATTAGACTTGTGCGTATAAAATTACAAAGCGACCAGTGTAATTATAAAAAACAAATTGTTAAATATCAAGTAGTGCTGTAAATATTCAAATATCTAAGAAAGTGTTAGCGTTTTTCATTTCAATTTGTTCGTTTTAAACGTAGAAATAGAACAGAAGCTGTAAACAGGTGCAAAGAAATTTTGATTGTTTTCACAAATAAAGATCCCTGAGTTATAACCAAATGAATTTGGCATGGACGAGTATTTATTTTGTATGTGCGCATTCTCAGTAAATTAAAACGAGAGGAGCAAACAAAAACTGTCTTATCAAATTATCAGATTCACATTCGTTTATAACAAGTACTGTAGCTTTGATATTTGCCGTTGCTATATGTTGTTAACATTCATCAAATTTCCCTTCTGTTTTGTGTAAATCGGTTCTTTTAATAATTATTAGTTGGCAGGCTCGGATGTTACTTATTTCTGTAAAAAGTAAAACCATCCATTTGTAGGCTTAATAACTTGTCTTTTCTTCTTCTTCTGGTTTTCAATCCCGTGGGACTATAACACCTCTTTTTGGGATTGTAAATCCAATTCCTGAGGTGGATTAGACCTCTATCTTCTGTTATTTATTACAGATGTTTGTATGATTTGGCAGTGTTGACCACTTTTCTCCATCCTTGTCTATCTCTACACAGGGTTCTCCAGTTATCTATCTTGAGTATTCCTACATCTTCCATAACTACTTCGTATTCTTAGTGGTTTCCAACTGGTAATCCATACTGCTCATTTCTCATTATGTGGCCCAGCCTTAACCTCTGTGCCTTGATATCCTCTCCCATAATTTCTTTGTCTAGCTCAAAGTTCATTCTTTCTCTATATAACTTGTCTTTTAAACTTATTTAATTATTTTCAATGCTGAAAATAATGTTGGGTCACTTAACATCGCTCAAGCGGTCATTACGGATAGTCAGTTTGTAGTAGTAGTATGTCCCATTAGTCCCTCGTGGGACATAGGGAACTAAGCTGTGCGATAGACTTGTTAGTTTCTTTATGTAATGTTCTTCCCCAAGTCTCCCTCGGGTGTCCTTGCTTCCCTGTGCCCTGGGGGTTCCATTGCGAAACTTTCCTGCTTATCTCTTTTTCTATCCTATCGTCCTGCTCTGCTCTGCTTATGTCTGTTGGTAGTTCTTGCGGGTTTCTGAAATTCGGTAACGTCACTCCTGGATTCTCAATATTCATGATTTCTTGAAAGTGCTCAGACCAACGGTGCATAGTATTGTACCTTGTTTGTCCTTTACTGTTATGGTACCTCTATTTTTCTAGTAAGTTTTCTCACATTTGCATATGATTCCATGATGTCTCCTTTATTCGCTGCTATTTAGGCGGTTTCGGCTATATCCTCAATACAGGGTGTCCCAAAACGTACCGGAAATATTTCAAGGATGAATTCCAGAACTTATTTAGAGTCAAAAAGTCCATATAAACATATGTCCTAAAATGCTTGGTTTTCGATATACAGGGTGCTAAAGTTTGGTTTTTCTTTTCGGTTTTTCTTAAAAATCTCGAAGACGGTTTAAGATATTAAACTGAATTTTGGCACAGATTATTCCGGTATAGAAACACACTTTTTAATCTAAAATATTTTTATTTTTTTTAACCAGTGGCGTAGCCATGGCTGAACGCCAATACAATTTTAACGAAAAAAATATTACGCCACTGATTTAAAACAAAAAAATGGTTTATTCTTAATTACCAATCAACCATAAACAAAAAAGGTCTCTTTCATTTTTGTCGTATAACTTACCGTTTGGAAGAAATCGTTAATCAAATTGTTATTTACATACCGCCCCCCAAAGACTTTTTTACATATCAATAACTGTGGCATTTAATTACTATCAATTCTTAAATTGATATCGAACATCAATTACATCACTAGCATTTCTGTATTTTATTTGCGTAGGATAGCTGCGAAGAATCTTGAATGATCCTAGGTACTAGAAACTTTAGCACCCTGTATATCGAAAACCAAGCATTTTAGGACATATGTTTATATGGACTTTTCGACTCTAAATAAGTTCTGGAATTCATCCTAGAAATATTTTGGGACACCCTGTATAATGCTGTTTGTCCTTTTGAGGTCAGTTTGTAGGTTAGGTTATACGTGGAACTCGTTTTCATTGCGAAATATGATGGTTACAAAACTCTCGTTTGATACTGATCACCTATCGCACACAACCGATGACGCAAGGACCTTCTTTTGTGAAAACGAAAACAACTAAATATATTTACAGTATTAAAATATCTGAGAAATTAAATACGGCATTCATATTTATCATAAAATCTAATAAAAATTGCCGCTTTGTTATTCAGATTTATAGATCTGCAGTGTATCAGAAATTTTGAACATTCTAAAATTGCACTGCCATTAGGCATAACAAAGTTTATACTAAATTAGCATACTCTCGGTTTTAAACATAAAAATCATAGTTCATATTATTAATGCAAAGTCAGACTAGTATTTGTTTTGGTTAGAAGTACATGTACAAATATACGGTACATTTAAGGCTTGAAATTGTTTGTAATGGGGAACTAATGGAGCCAGTTTACAAATTAATAACAAACGGGCTATATTGCGACTTCTTCATTTGAACTGTGCTGTTTAGAATAAATAGAAAATGGAAAGAGTTTGTACAGAGTGAGCAAAAGGCAACCCATTTATGAGCGCAAACTTTTTTAAAAATTCAGTTTAAGCTTAATTAATAAATTTGGTTAGCTGCATAGCTGCGTCACCAAAACTTTGATTTTAATTCACACTACATATTTAAATCCCAAAGCTCGAGCTGCAATGTTGCCTAATATTAATGGATTTACAACATATGAATGCAATGGGTTCCTTTTTACTTGTTCCTTTTAATACTGTATACAAGTGCGACCTTCTGGATTTTAACGTTAAGCATCGTCTGTCGTATATAAAAGAAGCAAGGTGTTTACATGTTCTTTAAACTTAATGATGGGGTCGTAATATATGTGGTTATCTTTAAATATTTTTAGGTTGGTTGCACTAATCACCCATTATTTTCGACCTGCTGCTTATTAATTTAGTATAACCACAGTTGAAAATAATTAACGGTTGGTGCAACTCACCATAGATGTACTAATATTGACTTGGTCGAAAATGAACGCTTAAAAGTTTAACAGTGGTCACGAACTTTTAAGCATATAAATGTCAACATAACGTTTCCAATTCGTGTAAAGATGCTAATTAAATGTTTTCATATACTTTTCTCTCTAAATTTTATGTCACCTACCAAAATAGTGTGTGAAGTGAGGTAGGCGCGTGTCTGTTATCGATAAAATATGAAATTTATTTCTTAGGAATGTAATGTAAATTGTATGGCACTTGCTTTGGATGTATTTTAATTATGAATGATATGCGTATAAGTAGATATGTTTATATTATAAAAAAAATGCATAATTCTAGTGTAATGACTTGAGTACATTCAATAATTAGTGTTAAGATCTAATATTGTTTATGTTTGAAGTTGGAAAGGTTGTGTAAATACTGAAGAAAGAAGTGGTGTTGATATTTGTCTAGACAGTATTTTTTTAATGTACAGCTTTGCTTTGTGAATGATATTAAATCTTATATAATTAAATATTAAATAAGCTCGTTTATTTTATTTTACTTTTATTCGATTGTTAAGTACAAACCCTTTACAGGATATTAATTTTTAATTCACACTAGATTTCACAGTTTTCAATTCTATATGTAGACGAATATCTCATCTTCAGTGATTTGCCTCCGTAGCTCAATGGTAGAGCATTGACGCGTATAGCCGAAGGTCAGTGGATCGATATTTTTCTATATGTAGAATTTACATAATTCGTTAAAAAACAAACCCTTTAATTAGACAAGTTTTAGAAGTTTAAAAGGCTGGTTGAAATTGATATATTTTATGTAATTGATGATGCCTATATGGCTTACTTATGCAAATGGGGCCGCTGGCAAACGAGATTATTTGACAAAGAATTTTTAAGGGTTATAGAAATTATCAAAGTTATTTCATACAGTTTTATAATATTTTTAATATATTAGAATAAAAACCACTATTCTTTAATCCTAATTTGGTAAGTTATAAGATTTAAAATTATTGCATCTAGTTATAATCTATTCGAGCTGTTTATAGATGGTGCTACATAAGTGGAAATTTTTTTAATTTATTTTAGAAGTAAATCACAGTCTTTGGTATCTCGTCTTTCCATCTTGCGACTGGCCTACCTCTTCTCCTGTTATTTGCCGGTATCCAGTTTCTTGTGATCATTGCCCACTTATCTTCGGTTGTTCTGACCAGGGCCAGCTAAATTAAATATAAATATTAAGGCCTTCCCAGATAATTTAGCCAAGACGCAATTATAAACAACGACGGTGCCATCTGTGGTGTGTGGTGGATTTACAAAATTTACCATAAGAACTGAAGAGAAAAATACCTTTTTTCACTACCACCTTGGTAAATTGACATTACATTGTCAAAAAATCGACAATAATGGAAAATAAAACATTAAGGGCCGGTCTTTCCATCTCCTAATAAATTTATCCTCCTATTATTTTCTATGGCAACCGTTGTAAATACAATCGTTTCCACGGAAAATATTTTCCAAATAGCTTAATAACCGGCCCTTAGTTCAACAAAAAACAGACTGTATCTAAGGACAAAAAAGACGATTTACCGCGCCAGGTCACTTTCCGAGTATGGTGCAGTCACGTGCAAAAGTAATGACACGCCTAAGTATCAAGCAGGCAACACACTATGTGCTGCTTCAGTGCCCAAGATTTTTAAAGCCACTAATTATAAGACCTTGTAAGTAGGATTAACAAGTTAGAAAAAGAAAGTTACTCATCAACTGCTGCAAGGCTGTTTACCATACACAATAATAACAAATCCTAAATGTCATTACTTTTGCACGTGACTGTACATTGGTACCCCTGTCTCTACACCATAACGGACATAAAAAAAAATAAATAGTTATAATGGAGAATACGTGGTTATTTATTAATATTAATACTAACTTCAATTTCTTCTGAATCACTCATTGCAATTTGCAAATCAATTTTTTCTGCTGATTGTGTTTATTTGTTTGTTTGTACCATAGCAACAGCACCGTTGGGACGCCAGATTATAATTTTTTAAACTGTCATAAATATAAACGTCACAATTTTTGTTAAATATTAGTATTATTAATGAATTTTGTTTTGTGGTAGTGAGACAAACGTAATGCGCAACGCGTAGGTAAATTCGGTGGCTTTATGCTTTATGCTTTATTCACTTACCATAACTTGGGGCACAACTAACTATTGATTCACTCTAGCGCCATGCAGACAAGGGCTTATGAACAAAGATTGCTTGTTTTGGTGTCCTTTATAACAACTCAAAATTTGTCGCATATATTTAGAATCAGCCTGTATAGACACCCGAATATCATACAATACATAAATGCCCAAAGATTGAGGTGGTTGGAGCACATGGAAAGACAAGAGGACGACAGAATGACAAAAATTATGATGAGGAGAGTGCCGCAGGGGACGTAGAAGAGGGGTAAACCAAGGAAAAGGTGCTGCCACGCAGTAGAAGAAGACCTAAAGGACAAAGATACAAAGCAAAGAGCGATTTTGAAAAGGCTGTAAAAAAATGCAGTCAATTTTTCCAAATTGTATTTTTACCACTTTATAAAGTACATAAAAAGGCATTTAAGAAAATTAAGTAAACATAACTAAGTTTTAAAAATAACTCCAGTAAGGTGACGTCCATTTAGGCGTAGACATTGTTCGATTTTGAACAGCGCGGGAATCCTGCTCAACTGTTGGGAGGTGGTGGGGATACAGTCGACAAGTCAGCATCCATTGCTACTGAATGCTAACCTGTCAGGACTTGTCCACCAAGAATGCTAAAGATTTTATGATTTAAAGTGGGATTACTGTTAGCGATCACAAAATCTACAAAAAGCTGAAAATACACAAATTACAACTATTAACACCGGTTTTGATCGAATCAAATTTATCAAAAGAAAGCATTTCCTTGTAATGCTTAATTTCAAATTTAATTTAATAAATACTTATACTTTCAAAATCTATCCTATACTTTACTGCCTACTGCCACAGAATAAACTCTTACAGAAGCGACAAAGTGCAGAGTGTGGTATGGTCACAATAAGGGGAGCGGGGTGAACTCGAACACGCACACTAGCAAGTAAAAGTTCCTATTTTGTTGTATATTTAAGTGCAGCGCCAAAGATTTCGGGTGTTATTTATTCAAAATATTGTTTCAATAAAACATAAATACGCGGAAATGAGTGGCAAAAAAGGTGGTAATTGGTGTTCAACGCCAAAATGCAAAAATAATTAGTATACAGGGTGTATGAAAAAAGCCGACAAATAGTCATATCATGAGAAACTACATCAAAAACCTAACAAGAAACTTCAAAGGCATTTTGGCATCAAACTCATAGTTTCCACAATATCTTCGATTAAAGTTTTTTAAATATGGCAACGTTGCTACAACTTTTTTACTTTTTACCAATGTTAAGTCCTATACAATTACAAAATAATAAACTAAAAAAACAACTTTTTATTCAGAACTAGATAACAATTTATAATAATTGTTCAAAATGACCCCCTCCAACATCTCGACACCTTCTCACTCGGCGAATGATACCGTCATTCATGTTCTGTAACATATTATTTTGTCTTATTGTGGTGACTGCTTGCTGCATTCTTTCTATCAGCTGCTCTTCTGTGTTTATTTCTTCTTGGTAGACGAGCTCTTTTAAAGTTCCCCATAAGAAGAAGTCAAGACAGCTTAAATCCGGACTTCTTGCACACCACTCTGCCGGACCACTTCGTCCAATCCATCTCTCAGGGAACTCCCCCAATGAGCTGGTGCTCCATCCATTTGGAACCACATACTTCTTCTGGTTGCTAAAGGGATATCTTCTAATAAATCCGGCAAGTTGTTAGTCAGAAACTCCACAAAATTGTTTGCAGTCAAACGTTGGGGTAAAACGTGTGGTCCTATTAATGTAGTACCAAGAATTCCAGCCCAAACGTTTACACTAAATCGCACCTGATGATGGGTTTGATAAATAGCATGGGGGTTCTCGTCACTCCATTGGTGCATGTTGTGAATATTGAAAATCCCATTGCGAGTAAAAGTGGATTCATCTGTCCATAAGATATTTTCAATGAATCTGGGATTTTGTTCTTGCTGACGAAGCAACCATTCACAAAATCGCATTCTCCGCTGATAATCTTCTGGCAGTAAACCTTGTACCCGTTGATAATGATATGGGTACAAACCATTTTCTTGTAGTAAGCGATGTACTGTTGAGTGATTAAGGTTTAATCTACGAGCTACAGAACGAGTACTTAATCCAGCATTATTTTCGAAGTTATTCAGTATCTCTTCCTCCACATCTGGCTCCAGTACATGTCGGCCGCGACCTCTGTCAGTCGCATAAGGGGCAAGTCTTCCTGTCTCCCGTAATCTTGTATCTAACCTTCTTATCACATTTGATCTAGGATGTCTTCTATTTGGGTAACGTTGCGAGTACAGTTGTTCAGCTGCATGAAAATTTCCAGCCTCACCTAAGATTAGGTACATATCTGCATATTCTCGAAGTGTATATTCCATAATACAATATTTCAAAAACACAGTACTAATTAAACGAAATAACAACTTTTCAACAAAAACACAAAATATCAAACCAAAACACAACAAAATAATGAAACAAACGGACAATTTTCGAAATTATTAAAGCAGACGGGGACGTTGCAAAAGTCCAAAACGTTTTTGTCCCATAATACCTAACTCCACAAATCTTTGTTTTACCGAATATTCAGAAACCCATCCCAACTTTATACCATATTGTATAAAACCCATCTCATTTAATATCCATATTGCTAAATTACAATATCCGCAAAAGCCCAAACTTGCATTTGCCCATATAGGAATGGTTTGAAACTTGGGTGAAAATATCATAGCACATAGAATACTGTAATATATAAAGTAGTTGTTAACAATAATTAGTATGGCTTTTCGATACTTGATGGCACTATCTTATATTATTTTTACATTTTCCCTACTGACCTATTGCCCTATTTCTAACTAAAAATAATAAATGCAGGGGCGTCGTTAGCCCGTTTTGTGGGGGGGGGTGGGCAATTGATGTTTGCGCCCCCCAATCGTAGCAAGAATAAATACCTAATAATATAAGGTATAATACATTAAAAAGCTTTTAGACTTTTTGGAATTTTTACTTTTTCTTTCAAGTGTTGTAACAGTAGAGCGGCGTTTTATGTAACCTACGTGCTAATAGACTTACGCTCAACGCTTAAAAAGTAAAGGAAAAGGAAATTGTTTCCGCTTCCAGAAATAGTGATACCGTTAAGTTCTTTTATCCAAATTGCTAACAGAATTTAAAATCTTAGAAATTGTAAGACTACCTAGCTTACTAGTTACAGATTTTAATTGAACTTTTCATACACTCTGTTGCATCAATGGAATGCGACGTTTCAGGGCGAACTATGCCTGAAGACGAGGGCAGATTTTCTCCCTGAAACGTCGCATTCCATTAATGCAACAGAGTGTATGAAAAGTCCAATTAAAATTTGTAATAAAAACCTAGACTCACAAACTTTTAGAGAATAGTTAGCTTACTTGTCTTTGACGGTGGTATTAAATATTGGAAAGTCATAAATCATCCTTCTTGAGTTGAGCCATAGGATTAGCAGTTTGTTTACCAGTTTACCTACTAACACCGGAAACATTTAATAAAATATAGACAAAAAGTGGTTGATCTTTAAGTGTAAGTTTTAAGAAACTTATGAACATCGTAAATCCCCAAATGTTTTAAAAGATTAGTGTAGTACAGTTCTTGAAAATAGCCGAAAAAATTCACGTAGGTAGTTTTGAAAGTTGGTACAGTTGTTTCTTGAGGTGTTCTGAAGAACATACTAAAAATCCCTCGGGGACTTTTAGTATGTCGTGGTGAGCGGGGGGTGGAAAATTGCACCCCCCCATTTGGATCTTCCTAACGACACCCCTGAATAAATGTTTTCGGAGAGGTCAATTTTGAATTGAATGAAAAAAGTAAAAATGCAAGAAACAAGACGGTTAGATGCTTTTTATGTTTTTAGTTTATCTTTGCTGTACTTACATGTAGTTGGTAGTTGCAGTTTAAATTTGAAGTTTACTGGGGGTTTCGATCTGAAATATATCGAAACTTTAAGAAAGGTTACCAAATATCAGTTTTCAAAAACGTGAACATTTTATAGCAAAAAATACTTTAAACATCTTAACACATTTATTGCAGTATACCTAATATGAATGAACTGCAGAACTGCTAATATTTTATACATTTTCGCCTTCAACGGGTTTATCAGTATAATTTAGAAAAATTGTTATGTTTCTTATCGGATATACAGTAAATTTCAGAATAAAAACTTTGAATTATACAGGGTGGTCCATAAGTAATGGGATACAGACCAACAGTAGACGCGTGATGCCAAAAGATTGCGATCTATGTTAAAATGAATCCTTTGAAAAATACCTTAATGTACAAGGTGGTCCAAATTGGACACTTTTGATAGGAAACACCAATTTCTAGAGGAGCTAGAAAAAAACTAACCTACATGTTACGAGCTCGATTTTTGTGAGAAAGTGAATGCCGAAAACCGCACATCGATATCTTGAACTGTTTAGAAGATATAGGGTGGTTTTCAATTTTGTGCATTTTTGACCCACCCCCGTAACTTATTTATTTATGAATATTTTTTGTTTCTGTAAAAACATTCTTAAGGCACTTTTTTTAAAGGAATCCAATGGTGCCCCAAGTTTTTTTGTAAAAAGAATGGTTTTGAAGATATGACATAAACTTGTATTTTTTCTTATGGACTACCCTATATATTTTTGCATATTCTTTTTCTAAATATATAAAATACTTGCTACTTTGCTTTTTAAACATTCATTTTATAACAGCTGTAAGTTTATTTCGTTTTATTGTTCAACATGGCACTCCAGATGAACAAAATTCATCTATAGTATTTTAGAAACAGCAATAAGAAAAAATACAAGTTTATGTCATAGCTTCAAAACCATTCTTTTTACAAAAAAACTTGGGACACCATTCGATTCGACTTCAATGAGTCCGTAAAATAGCTACTTTTGGGAGCGTGTACTAAAAAAAGAATTTATTAAAGAATTGCTATGCATACAAAAAAAACTAAAATGCTTTTCAGTTTGTGTTTAATTCAGAGCACCTCTGATAATTATTTTCAAAATCTGCCGATGAATGTTTATTAACTCTAAAGCTAAAGTCTAAAGGCAAGTTAACAAGTGAATTAAATCGCATTCAAGTATTTTTCATAAATAGGCGATATAAGAGCTATAAACAAAAGTTTCTTGACACCGACGAAGTGCCATATGAAATGAGGAAAAGGATGAGGAAAGTTGATAAAAACACTTGAAAAGTTGTTGCCCTTTTTTTGCGAAACTAGGTAATTTGTCTTTGTAAATAACCAAAACGCATCAGCTATTTCGAGCATTCTCTGAATTTAGCAAGCAACATAGATAGAAATTCGAAATCATCCCTTAAGAGTTTGCACGTGTTGTTTCATTCTAGAATATTCTCATGTGGATTCGATGTAACATATTTGATAATTACTGAAGTCATATTCTAAAAAGTCGCATTTCTCACCAGTTGCCTTTATATACAATTACAAAGTGTTAAGCAACAACAACAATTTACAAAATAATCGAATTTATTTTTTTTTTCTAAATGCAAGTAAAAATAAAAACAACCAAGAATTGAAGAATGTCTGACGAAAATAAAAAAATCACATAATTACATATACAGGGTGCTGAAAAAATGGCGAAACAACGCTATACCAAACTATTCAGGGACACCCCCTGAGTACTAGAAAAATGTTAAAAAAATTCTATCTCGTGATTCCTTGAAGATATGGAGGTTATAAGATCGGAATTTAACATTTTTATTATTAACCAATTTTGAATATTTCAACAACTTTTGTAGTGAAAGACATAGCTATTTAAAATAATGTTCAACAAAATATTTATTTAAAATCAATAAATAGTACCTTTAGGTATATGAAGTTTTATTTTTTATAATGATTTTTGTGCAAAACATGAAAAATAAATCTTCAAATAAAATTTTTTTTAACATTTTTCTAGTACTCAGGGGGTGTCCCTGAATAGTCTAGTATAGCGTTGTTTCGCCATTGTTTCAGCACCCTGTATTCTTTCCCCCATATCTAACCAGCTGAATGAAGAATTTAATCTCTGTACGAAAATAATATATTGTTTTTATTTGCTGACCCAAAATAATTCTTGGAATAAGCAGTTTGGTAATCCTACACGGCACACGGGTCATTTGCCCCATAATAAACACAACCTACGCAATAATTACATCTGATTCTGATCGCAGATTTTGAAAAGGCAAGCAAAATTATTTTTTATGAAACATGCGATATCCCGACAGTGGAGGACTGTCAAAAACTTTTCAGGGTTCGAAGTTATTTTTAAAAATTGCTTGATAATTGTGTCCAACTGAGATATTAGAAAATTGTTGATATTTAATTCGTTATTTGAAATAAGTATATTAAACCATATATATTTTTGAAAACGTCGAAACGCAAGTTTATGTTATAACTCAAAACTTAACACGCAAATTAAAAATCCAACATGATCATTAAATTCTACGTGAAAAAGTGCCCTAAGATGTTTTTTTTGTTCTTATCTCTACAAATAAACGAGTTATAACCCCGAAAAGAATTTTCGAAAAATTCAATTTTCGCTTGTAGCTCGAAAACAAAATACGATATCAAATTTCGGTTTGCACCATTGAATTTGTCTCAAAAATTTGGCCCGAGACACCCTTATTACTTTTTACGTAAAGAAGATAGCCTGCAATCCCTTCGAAAATGGGCCATCCTGTACAGGGTGCCCAGGGTGGCCTATTTTAGATGTTTTTAAATGGGAAGTACCCTTAATATCAGAGATAGACAAAAACTGATGTCGAAGTCCAGGGCTCTTTTTTGATGTAGGTTCAAGTCTCGAATACAAAATTTCGCTATCTTTTGTTATTTTTTAGTTATAGCCCAAAATTCAAAATTTGGCCATATCGAAAACTTCAAATAACTCTCTTGGTTTTGAAGATATCCAAAAACGGCAAAAACATTCTACAGGCACTTTTTCAAGTAGAATACGCTAGTCAATTCAGATATCTTCTAATTTTTATGCGGTCCGAATAAAAAATTGGCAAATATTTTTGTTTTCAAAGGCTCTGCGAATGATTGGATTACTTTTTACTCGTACCTACAGCTTTGAAATTTGTATGAGTCACAATAAGGAAATTTCCCACTATTACAAAATTGTGTCAAAACGAATTTTACAAAATGTTTAATTGCAAAAATATATTTAAATATTTTTTTTATTATTTATTAAAATATTAAAGAATATTTTACCACACTGTGCGATTTTGTACCACTTAAATTTCATACGATTATTTTTATTTAAGTCAGTCAACTAAAAGAAAAATGTTTGTTATGTTTTTGTTTAAATATCTATGGAATTTATTTTATGGTGGTTATTACTGACAAATTTAAATAAACTGTGAAATTTACCTACCATTGTAATAAGAGGTAAATAATATAAAACGTAACGGAATTGATATTTGTGTGGTGTGGCGTCATCTAATATTATGATGTTATAACATTTTCTTTCGTAACGGCCATCAGAGCCATCTATCGACGGGAAGCCGTAGTATAACTACAGTTTGAGAATATGGGCTTTTGGGAGGATGGTGCAACTACAGTATGGTACATAAGTAATATTGTAATTTGCAGAAATGGTCATTTAATAATAAGGATTTATGAAGATATTGGTAAAATCATATATGACTCCCCGAGATATGGTTGAATGTATAGGATGGATTTATGAGAATTTGGACTTTTATAGGCGTCTCAAGCAGACAAGCAATTGCTGACAAATCAAAATGACAGGAAAGCAATGTTGATCTAAATAATAAAAAATTCGAATTTTCCAGTAGTTATAATCCATTCAGAAAACTCCCGTGACGTTTACGCTGTCAAATGAAAATTTGGGAGTGTACTTTATGTACAGAACCTATCAACTTTTTTAGTGAATGTACTTAACGTCAAACTGAAATGTAAGGTTATGATAAATCATTTGTCATTTTCGTAAAATTAAGTAGAACAAGGTAAAAATGGGTTTATTAATAATACAAGTATGATAATAAACTTCGTTGGTGCTTCTGTTCATCCATTTCTCTAAAGATTATGAATTATAAAACGTAACTTGAATAATAAATAATTTAAGTGTCAAAGTGAAAACAAAAAAAAACAAAAGCATTAAATTTAAATTTAAAGGTGCGCCAATCTCAAATCTAAAAGTTTTTAATAGCCTAATAGGGATTTTCATATTAACCAACACATGGTAACTTTTATGTCACAGGAGTTTTCTGAATGGATTATACTTAGAAACAGTGCAGCGTTGCAAAACCTTTTAAAACTTTCAGAAGCAAAGAATTTGCTTTAATTGAAAACACATTATAGCCAAACTCTAAGCAGAAAGTGCTAAAATACCAACTGGTTGTGTTTCATGTTGCTTAAACTGTGACCAGTCATTGCAATTTAATAATAATTCGCCCTAATAAAGAAATTAGTATCCTACTTAAGACTATCAATTACTCGATAACTAGAGGGTTACCAGCAAAATGGGACTAGAGTTTTTTGCTTTTTTCTTAATGCTGCTTCCCATGGTGTGCCTATTTGTCGGCTTTTTTCATACACCCTGTATAATAAATTAGTATCAGTTTTTATAATGTCAGCTTCTGTAAGTTTATTTGTTTTAGAAATTTCCGTTAGTACTCAAACATCACCTGAAGCTATGCCTGAAGTCAGCAGCACTTGCACCCCCAGAAAGCAGAAATTACGATAAAATTGAAAACCATACAGATAAGTTACTTGCTGAACCGACGTAGCTCCGTCTTGTGCTGGCAACATCAACATCAAAGTGCCGCGCGGTCTTGTCGCTTCTGTTAAGAGTTTATTCTGTGCTACTGCCCACTTTATAAATAATACGTGCCACTGTAATGTTGGCACTCGACATAAGTAAACTAAACAAAAACCCGGATAATTAAGTTTAGCTCTGTTACGTTTTTGTCACTTTGATAAATGTTAGGTTAGATGCGAACTGCCAATAAAAATGGGATAAATACTACTGGACCAATATTGGTACAGTGAGAATTGTTACTGTCAAAAGGTTTTTAATGCCTTTGTTATTGAACAGTCTTAAATATAGTGCTTGACCTGTGATGGAATTCTTCGTTAGTTAAATTGTTGTCATGTTTTTTGGATGGTTCGAAAAACGCAAAGTTGTAAATCACCCAGTAAAAAATCACGAAAAAGCGATTCAGATGCTTCGAGCGCGCCTTTGACGTTTACTTCAACTTCAGAGACCTCAGTTCATAAAAGAAATTTGTGTTTCGTGTCTTTTCCAATAGTTTTTATGTTTAACATTTTACATACCCTGCTTTACCAAATTTTTATAATTCTTAAATTTATTTACTGTAGTTCGTCGGGGTATATATTACGAAACCGTAATAAAACAGAGTGTGCAAACGGTGTGAATGAGCAGAATAGTGCTACTGTCGAAGAAATACAAGAGATGTCTCAAACACCCCGTTCAACCGGACCAGGACCGGGAGATCCCTTGTTAGCGAAACAAAAACATCACCATCGTAGAGCTTTCGAATATATTTCGAAAGCTTTAAAAATAGATGAAGAGAATGAAGGTTGGTTTTTTGAGTTTTACTGTTTCAAACGAATCGGTAATTTTATAAATAAACTCGTTAAACTCCCGTATAGTGGACCACCGTACTTGACATAACATTTTGGCCGAGGCGCTTATTGAAGGTTAGAAGTAGAGGAAGAACAGTTAGTTACTTGTATACCAAGTACAATTTACTATTAACAGTATTAACAAGAACATTTTCTTACCTAAGTTCCCTGATTAAGCCAACAAACCGATCTCGTGTTTGTGGATTCATCTTATTTACACATGTTTTTGTCTACACCAAAGCCTCTTTGGTCTACACGAATGCGATAATAAACATAAAAAATAAAGGCCTCTGCCAAAACGCTGTGCCAAGTACGATGATCCACTGTACTGAAGTTTAGCTAATAAACCTTCTAGGTCAGAAAGATCTTGCCATTGAATTATACCGAAAAGGAATTACGGAACTCGAGCTGGGAATCGCAGTACAATGTTGGGGTGGCCGAGGAGAAGTCTGGGAACGGGCTCAACGTTTACATGAGAAAATGAAAACCAACCTGGCTATGGCAAAAGATAGATTACAATTTTTAGGTAATAAACAATAAAAATAAACTTAATTTTAATGCTCTTATGAATTTCTGATATTCTTAAATGCACAAAACTGCTGCCCAATTCTGTTTTTTTATTTCATTTCGATGTTGATTTCTCTAATGGTACTTTTGTTTTATGTTCTGTTTGTAGAAAGCATGGATAATTTACAACGTATGGCTGTACAGAATGACCCAAAAAATGTAGAGAAACCACACCTTAGTTACAATAGTAGTATTCCTGTTGTCAAACCTAGTCTCTCTTCTACAGGTACATTCATATTTATTTTTGCTTTTCGTTTTTCGGGAATTTTTGGTTGTTAGAAATTTATTATTTTATCGCTGTTAGTACGGAGCTAAATTGATATTGTGGTTGGTTGGTAGCCGAGTTGTTTCCTTGCAAAGTATTCCATTCAACATAAAATTTTGTATCACTGTAAAACTTAAAAACGTCGTCTTTTTTGGTAATAGTTAAAATGCAATTTAATGCCAGAATTAGATATTTTTAGTTAGGTTTTGCGTATTGCAGTGCATGGTACTGAAATCGCCGCTACAGCATTAACATAATTATTGATTTATTTTGTATTTGCCAAAGAAATTCCAACTTTTATCTTAGTAAAGTATCACTTTTCACACATTTGCAGTAAGATTTTGTCAGAAAATTGCATTAGTAAACCATCGAAAAAATTCCGTTACATTGAGGTAAGAGTGGGATCTTAAATGATTTACGAGAAATAGCTCTAACGGAACAATATATCTTAAATGATGCCACAATTGTCTATTTATGCAAATCACTAAAGTAGTAAAGATTTTATCCCTAATAACATGCAAATCTGAATAAATAAATGCAGAATTTTTAAACATCATTATAATTGGAAAGTACTTGGGAAAATATAACAATTTCCTTTGTAGATCAAAACCTTGGATTAAAACAATCTTAATAATCAAGCACAGCAGTGTTGAATCATACTTATTTGTTAGACTAGCATTTAGCATCAAACTGGTTTTTAAACCTTTTGCATCCGCTGATAATTTTAGGTAAATTAAGGACATTCAGGTTATTAATATAAAAAACAACCTTGGAATGTTATATTCGAATAAGCTTATGTCGGTTTTGTGTAATTTATTTTTAATCTATGTATCTGTAGAATTTATTATGTATTTGATTGAGGTTACTTGTTATAATTTTTAAAACTATTAAAAGATGACAAATCGCGTATTTCCTATGAATGATTTAGTTAAAAATCTAGAATAACTGAATCCTAGCGGTGACTCCGAACATATAAAATTATTCGAAGATTATTTATAATTAACATAATTATTGTTTAATTCATAAAACTTTAAGCTATTATAGCGATCTTAGAGCATCCTTAATTGTTCGATCTCTTTTATTCGGAACTTCAGTAGGCCGAGAATGATCGGTTTCGCATAACACAAGTAAAAAAATTGCCTTCAGTTTAACTCGAAACCAAAACTGATGTTTCTCAAGATACTTTAAAGGAAACTGGAACACCTCATTCTTATACTTTCACCACTTTATTACACCTACACGCACTTTATTTATTTTTCCATATTTTCTGTATATTTTATACTTTCTTTTTGTGTATTTTGTATATCTAACACATTAACTTTTGATTTATTTCTATCCAGCAACAGGTAAAAAACTTACAGTGGCAGCGAGACGCCCCGGCAGCTCGGGTTTATCGAAGAGTCAAACTTTACCAAGATCAATGGGTTCTCGTAATGCGCCGGTAGCACCAGTTCGTCCGTTTAACAAGCAGTCTTCAACACCGCCTGCTATTAAAAAACAACTTTCAGTTCCTGGTAATAATTCACCCGCGAGAAAAGGTGGTTTTGCTGCTACTAATAAACCGACGGCAAGGGGTCGATCGCCAACTTTAAGAGGAGTTGATCCCAAATTGGCTCAGAGTATTTTAGATGAGATAGTAGAAGGTGGGCCGGCTGTTCAGTGGGAAGATATTGTGGGTCAAGAAACTGCCAAACAAGCCTTGCAAGAAATGGTTATTTTACCATCGTTACGTCCTGAGCTTTTTACCGGATTACGATCACCTGCAAGAGGATTATTGCTGTTTGGACCACCGGGTAATGGAAAGACTTTACTAGCTCGAGCTGTTGCTACTGAATGTCAGGTTGGTTTTTAATGACTTTTACGATTCTTTAGTACCACTTTTTCGATAGTTAGACTGATAACTAAATGCCAGAATAAATAAAACTCCTTTTTATGAGTTTGCTATTGCCATCTTGCAGATAAATTTGAAAAAAATTTTTTCTAATGATTTATATTAAACATCTTTCAGGCTACCTTTTTTGCAATAAGCGCTGCCAGCCTTACTTCAAAATACGTAGGAGAAGGTGAAAAATTAGTCCGTGCTTTATTTGCAATGGCACGAGAATTACAACCATCTATAATATTCATTGACGAGGTAGATTCTCTTCTGTCTGAACGTTCAAACAACGAACACGAAGCTAGTCGACGATTGAAGACTGAATTCCTTGTTGAATTTGACGGATTACCAAGTAATCCTGAAAGCGAACGGGTAAGATTTAATATCTAATTAAAGTCTATTGTATTTAATTGTATGTCTGTTTAGGTGATAGTTATGGCTGCTACCAACAGACCTCAGGAATTAGACGAAGCTGCTTTGAGACGTTTTCCTAAAAGAGTGTATGTAACTCTTCCCGATGCCGATACAAGATCGGAGTTATTAAAAAAATTACTCTCTAAACAAGGTTGCAGTTTGAACCAAAAGGAATTAAAACGTTTAGCTACTCTTACTGAATGTTATTCAGGAAGTGATCTCACTGCTCTTGCCAAAGATGCTGCGTTGGGTCCAATAAGAGGTAAAAAAATTATTGATATTTTAATAGTTAGTCATCCGTTTCCCCTTGTTCTGCTAGATATCATGGTTGGTATTTGATTACAAAATGAAAATATTTATAAAAGAACATTCCCTGGTGGCGCAACAAATTGAGTTGGCTCCATCACCAAATCACTCAGGTTGAAATCCTAGTGATGATGTAGAAATCCACAAATCGCTGAGATTTGAATCTTGTTAGTTTCGTTTAAGTTAAATTGACCGTATAACCTCTATTTACAGTCGAACTTCGATAACTCAAACCCTGACTTGCCAGAAAAAAAGTTCGAGTTATCAAGACTTCGGGTTATTAAATAAAATACATAATATGTATGTATTATTTTATAGAGGTGAAACGAATATTTGGTTAACGATTAACTATTCGGCAGTCGTAATATTCGGCCATTTTAACGAATATTCGGCATAACCGAATATTTCGCTGACTTTATTTAAATTTATCATTCATGACTACTTACTTTAAGCTAAATCTAACTTATTTCATTTTAAGTTTGCTTAAAAAATACCAAAAAAGTTTATAGCCTTAAATCTAGCCTTTTTCTAAAATTTCCCGTCTGAAACATATACCACTGAATATTAAAAATATTTTACGTTGAAAATAATTAATACCCCCGATTCAAAAAGTTTGATGTCCATGACTAATTAATTACCGAGAATTTAGGGTTTGTAAACAAATTTCTGAACGAGTGCATTATTGTTTTGCCTACTCTTAGCAGGGCAATTTAATAATTAAACAATAAATTAGTTCGCTGGTGACGGCAAAGAAACTAAAATAAAAGCTACGATTTCTTAATCGTCGGTGTAATAGTACGGCACGGGCGGTGGAGTGGAGATATTATGGTTAAGGGTTTAATGTTATTTAAACCATTATACAGAGAATCGGTTGTATGTTTATTGGTTTTTAAATACGAACGCAAAACGCTCAGCGATTCCCAGAAAATTCGACTTATCGAAGGTGGCGCCAAATATTCTGTTCAAGTTATCAAGATATTCGAGTAATAGACGTTCGAGTTATCAAGTAAAAATTACACATAATTCTCACTCTTAACGCTAACTCCAACCAGTTTGTTATCGAGTTATCGAAGTTCGACTGTATACAATAAAGGCTGCTAGCCTTGTTTGCTTAAGAGTTGCATTTGTTGTTTGTTTATTCATTGGATTGTCATTTTTAAGTTTCTTCTGTACTGGTTTGCCCCCTTTAAATCTCTTATCCACTGCAGTACTGCCTTAATAATATGAGTATTTGATGATTCAGGGCTCACAATAATCTGAAATGAAAAATCTTTGCGTTGTATAAATTGCAGTCCTGATTTTTTTGGGTTTAGGTTCTTAATTGTTTTCGGAAAACACACAAACTGAAGCAAACTAAAATTACTAAATTTATTTTTAATGTGTTAATGTGTATTTCAATAAGTACATTTTTGTTGCTGAAATATTTATCTTTTTTACCGTTTGCTAACATGCATTTAAAAAGCCTGCGATATAAATTTGACGCTACAAAAATAAATGAAACATTACACAATTATTATGTAATTTGCAGGTTTCACTTTCCTCTCCCATTTTTTCAGGCTTGAGACTGGCAGTAAATAATTACTGGCATGTTTAAAAAGTGATACTTATTAGAAAAAATTGTTGTTAATAAAGAGGAACAGGACTTACAGAAGAATCAAATGTTCTTCCATTAACTTCTATACAAACACACACAACACAAACACAAACTGTCTTTCAAAGCTGCTGTAGCATTCTGAAGAGCTTCCCCGAAAAATTAAAATAACGTCAGTTAATTCGGTTGCTAAAAGGTTAGGCTGAGTTTCCATTAAAACATTTCTAAGAATGACTGACATTAACCTACGTAACATACCTAGACTCTCTTATCAATATGAACAAGAAAGGCATTAGATAAATTTCCTATTTCAGTGACTCCAAACCAATTCTTATATTGATCTTTTTAATTTTTTTCTGAGCTTACCGTTTACTTAAAAGTTGTTCTGTTTGATATGCTCGACCTACCCTTAAAATTAATGACAATACTTTTGAATCACCCTGTATGCAATCATGTGTTCCAATGGCTTACTAAAATTGACAGAACCTAACAGTCCTGGCTGTGTTAAGGATTCTGATCTGGAGTATTCTGCTGATTCCGTATTGTCCGTTTATTGCATCAAAGTTAACTCTGGTGCATTTGACAAAGTTGCAGTCGCATATTCAGCTCTTAACACATTACAATTTGAATAGGTACCACTTCAGAAGTATCTTCGGTTCTTTATTATGGCTCATTCTGTTCATGTGTCCAAACCAGGAGATTCTTCTAAATTTTATGAAGTTGGCTATGTTTTTCTTCAATAACTGTTGTAAATCCTACGTTAACTTCTTTGAATATGTTTGTTTTTCTTTCCGCTTTCGTGTAAATTTAGTAAAATTTGCATCCTATTATTGGATTGCAATAAATAAAAATAAAATTAAAAGTTTGAGTACATATTCTTTGTTTACGTCCATTATTCCTTTGTAAAATTTCCTTGTATTTTTTTTGTATCTGTTTTTATTAATATTTGCTATCGTCATATTCATTTCTTGGGGTTTTTTTAATTTTATACTCTTCTCTGTTCTCAACTGTTGGGTTATTTATATATTTCATTCTGGCTGCATTCTTTTCTTCGTTGATGTCTTTACATTCCTGGCCATACCATTCATTCTTGTAATTTCTCGTTGGAGGGATTAGCTCTTCTGCAAAATGGGCTCTTGCTCTTACTAGAAAGTGATCACTGCCACATTAGCACCTCTTTGTGTTTTCTCATCTTGAATTGTTGTTGCCCATGTTTTAAAAATAAGTACGTGGTCAATTTGATTCAGTTCAGTTAAGAGCTGCATTCAATAATAATAAACGAATTTTGTCTCATTAATTAGTGCGCACATCCTTAAATATTTTCTCTATAGTAGTACAAATCTGAAAACCTTATTTTTTCCGATGTTTATAGAATTTTTCTTCAATAATAAATTATCTTATTGTTTTCTGTACATGATGTAATCTTATAGGTTACGATATCTTACATAACCTATAAAAGCTGTTGACAAATAATGTCTCTCGTCAGCCTCAACAATTGCATAAGTTCTATAAATTTTAATAAGCCATGATAAATAGTTATTTATTATACAAGACGATAAAATTGTATTTTATCTTCGAGGGCGTATTTTAGCGTCGAGACGCTAATTACGCTCGAGAAGATAATTAAATTTTATCGTCGTGTATAATACTCTATTTTTTTCTATAGCATTTATTTTAAAGGAAAAAAATTATAAAATAAATTTTATTTGACATTGACGTTTAAAAAATTACAAATCGAGTCACGTTTTAAAATGTCATTAGTATGGGCGTTTCTAGGGTTACAAACAATAAATAAATTACTTTATCTACCCTTGCTGTTAAAGTATACTTTATCTACCCTTGCTGTTAAAGTGATTCCTTATCTACTCAAATTAATAGATAAAGTAGCACTTTAACAGCTGCTATAGAAAAAACACTTGTATCTTATAAATACAGGAGGCTATACCCAAAACTGTCGATTCCTTGAACCTAATTTACTTACAAAAAAATTGTTTCAGAATTGGATCCTGAGCAAGTAAAACAAATGGATCCAGGATCCGTAAGAAGTATTACAATGAACGATTTCCTAGACTCCTTGAAACGAATCAGAAGAAGCGTTTCTCCCGGAAGCCTTGTAGCTTATGAAAAGTGGTCTTTGCAGTACGGTGATGTGTCTCTGTAAGAACATTCCTATTATTTGCACGTTGTATATTTATTTATTTTGTTTCTGTTTTGTATGCGATAAGAATTTTTGTTAATCTTTTATTATAAGTCATGTTAGCTTTTGCGCAAATAAGGATATAAATAGTACCTTAAAGTCGTTCACTTAAATGACATAATTTTTGATAAGATCGCTATAAAAAAGACATAAATATAAAGAGTCATTTATATCGTCAATATGCTCAGCTTTTTTAATGCACCTTTGCTGTTGAACAGTTAAAACTGATTAAACATATTTTTATATTTTACATTTTTCTTAATTGTTATCATTTCAATAAACGTAAAGTAGTATATTGAATTAACTACAGTATTTTTGCTATACATATTTATAAAAAAATTTAAGTATTGAATTGTACCCCCATCTTTTAAATTTAGTTATACTTTAAGTGCTGTTGCAGAGTATTTCTCAGAAAACATGTAAAATATAATAAGCGAAGTTAATATTCACATAGCTTCATTTATGCTTTCATTATCTGTGGTGCTTTTGATAAAAAAAATAATTGCCTTTCGTGCTATTTTGAAAATTTAAGGGCATAAAATCTTCCATAAGTTAATATAATATAGATCACCCTTGTTCCCGTTAGTTAAAAAAATCGTTCAAGCTGTTACTTTTTGCCTGTTAGAATTGTTTCTTAAAAAGGAAGATACCAACATAATTCCCTAAAAGCACTTACTTTATCCCTTTAAAAACTTAACTTGAAATTTCAACGATGCTGTCGTGATAAATAATCAGGTACGGAAAACTTTTCCCAAATAATATTTATAAGAATTACTTTACGCAAAGGTATTTTTACAAATGAAATACTAATTTATCTCGCTTATAAAAATCACAAGAATCTATAATTAATGATTATTTAAGACTGCTCTTCTATATTTCTATATCACTTGCTATTCAGGGTATTTACCAATTTTTACGTACATAATAATATAAAGATCGCATCGTCATTTATAACAGGGTGTTAAATGAAACTGTAAGGATCTAGTTAAGGAGGTGCAATCTGTGATTAACTATAATCACCTTAGCTATTGTTGCTTTGTAAGGTAGCGAGATGGCATTTTTTATTTTACGAGTTGTTTGTGTGAAATCTGCCCTTTTCTTTAGTGATAACAATTTCGGTTGTATAGCTGAGCTGACACTTTTGCTGGTTCATTGAAAGTGACAGATGTGGTACTTATGCATTCATACAACTTTTTCCAAAAAGTACGCTACAAATTTGTGCGTCCATAAATTGTACTTAAAATAATTTAGAGAAATTTTGAATAATTTAATAGGTAAATGTACTAAAATATTGTGACATTGGGAAGTATGCTCGGAAATAAATCATTTTGGTTTCCTATTCTGTGAATTAATTCTCACCATTTTTCTCAGTTTCTTTTACATTTCTTGCAGTTTGATGAACCATACTGTTGGTGGTATTCTTGCCTTGATCTGTCCATCTTCTCGGTGATCTCCCGCAAGCCCTAGTTCCTTGTATTTTTCCATGTGCGATTAGTCTCTCCAAGCCTTCATTGTTTTGTCGAGTAATATGCCCAAAGAACTTCAGTATGCGTTAATTTTCAATTTGTAATAGGCATTGTGGTCCTTTAATTTCTTGGAGAATTGAGGTATTAGTCCTTCGTGTTGTCCATGGTATTCAGAGTTTTCAACTTTGAGGGTCCACAACTCTGATTCGTACAGCATAATCGGGAATATAAGGGTTTTATAAGCATCTTTTTGATGTTCATAGTAATGCCATTGTTTTTCCAGATTCTTTGCAGATCTTGCGGTAGCCTTTCTTGCCATTGCACATCTTTCAGGTTGTTTCCTTCGTTGGTGATGAGGGCCCCTAAGTATACAAACAGATTTACTACTTCGCATCTACCTATTTGTATAATGTCCGGTCTATTATTATTTGTGTGGTTAATTAATCATGACTTTCCTGTTGTAGTCTATCAAGGAGTTCTTCTGCGTTATTTGCAAATAGGGTGGCGTCATCTGCATATCCTAAATTGTTCATTATGTGTCCGCCGAAGGTAAGTCCTTTGTCCCAGTTCTTTGCATTACATATTCTCCAAATATATTGAAGAGAATTGGGGGCAGAATACATCCCTGTCGTACTCCCTTATTTATCTGGCAAGGGTTTGAAAGTCGGTCTTCTATTTGGGAGATCAGTCTGTGTTGGCACCCCTAACAAAAAATGTCTCTAACATCCTTAATACAATAGATAAAAGTCTTCTTTTGCATTGCAAAAATTTATGGGACTGTACTGTTTGAGATATGTACTAAAAAATTTTGACAAAGGAAGAAAAACTGAGAATTTGACAAACAAACTTAAAAGAAATACGGAGTAAGCCATCATACCAGACTATTCGGATATGATGGCGCCTGACCTCCAGGTTTAATATTTCAAAATAAATAAAACACAAAATGTAAAGAACCTCAAATACTATATTTAGTAGTAATAAAAAAACGCATTTACATGCATAATTCACAATTAAATACTTTAACTCTTCTATCTACATCTGCACACTCTGTATGGCACCAACTGCGACACTTTTGCCAACGAATCCAGCTCTCTCCCTTTTTGGATATGGAATATAATTCGTTGCAGTAAAAACAACCTGCATCTGAATCGTAGTCGCTTTCATATATTTCAGCTTCTTCCTCTTCGTCAGTTTCGTCAAATATTTTTTTCGCGGTTTTATTCTTCTTTCTAAGCGACTTTCGCTTCTCTTTCTCTTTCTTTTCTACTTCTGTAAGTTGTGCTGCTGTAATTGCTGGTGAGTTGTTTAAGACCACAAACTAAAGTGTTTACTTTATATATCATAGCCGGTGCAACGATGATTGATAAATCAAATCTACAAAAATAATTACGTGTAAAATAAGCAACGTTTATAATGCAATTTGTTTACTTGCTGACAACCGGCCAAAAACTAAGGTGACGACTGATACTCATTCGTCCTTTCTCTAAATTGTTCCATTCTAAAGCTGGATTTTCACTCATGGTTCTTAAGGTCGGATAACTTGAGCTTTGTAAATTTAAAATGGGATCTAATTCATCCCAAATACCTGTATTCACAGACAGTCCTGTTACATCCAGTTGATACTGTCTATCTTCTACTTCGCTACCTAAAATAATTTCAACGTTTGTCATTTACTTAGCAAATTTTATTTCTTATATACAACACACCTGGTATATTCAAAATACATGACTGAGCAGCTGTTTTTGCCAGCGATTGATTACCACTTCTGCTTAAAAAATGAAACTTTATATAGTTTTGAATCACGAGCCGCATCGATACTTACCGATTCTTCTTCCTTCGTATCAAGTTGAGTTGTGTGGGATCAAACCTCGGATATGGAAATCTAATTTTAGGACGTTTAGCAACTTCAAACCCTAATAAGAGTGGTTCCGAAAGATGCAACAACACTGTAAGCAGTGCTGAGGCTAATTGAATTTGACTCGAATATTTCGCCGACTTTATTTAAATTTATCATTCATGACTACTTATTTTAAGGTAAATCTAACTTACTTGTTTCATTTTAAGTTTGCTTAAAAAATACCAAAAAAAGTTTCTAGCCCGAAATCTAGCCTTTTTCTAAAATTTTCCGTCTGAAACGTAAAACATATACTACTGAATATTAAAAATATTTTACGTTGAAAATAGTTAATACCCCGGATTCAAAAACTTTGATGTCCACGACTAATTAATTACCGAGAATTTAGGGTTTGTAAACAAATTTCTGAACGAATGCATTATTGTTTTGTCTACTCTTAGCAGAGCAATTTAATAATTAAACAATAAATTAGTTCACTGGTGGCGGCAAAGAAACTAAAATAAAAGCTACGATTTTTTAATAGGTGTAACAATAAGGCACGGGCGGAGGAGGGGACATATTCTGGTTAAGGGTTCAATGTTATTTAAACCATTATACAGAGAATCGGTTGTATGTTGATTGGTTTTTATAAATATGAACGCAAAACGCTCAACGATTCCCAGAAAATTCGACTTATCGAAGGTGGCGCCAAATATTCTGTTCGAGTTATCAAGATATTCGAGTAATAGAAGTTCAAGTTATCAAGTAAAAATTACACATAATTCTCACTCTTGACGCTAACTCCAACGAATTTGTTTCGAGTTATCAAAAATTCGAGTTATCGAAGTTCCTCTTATTGAAGTTCGACTGTATTCAGAAAGGGAAAAATAGAGGACCTTCTGGCATATTTTAAGTTTAAAATATTATATTTTTCGTATTAAAAGATATACAAGAAAACTTTAGGAAATCAAGTTATTCTTTCTTGTAAAATATCAACCATGAAAAACTAAGTACCGTTTTTCTTTTCCCGGGTTGGTTCAAGTCCCTTGCATCGCATCCTAAAAGGACTATTGTGCTCTCTGTAAAGTCTGACATTGTAGTGGCAGTCTTGTTTCTTCAAAGAACTCCATGCAAATGTTTTTCAGCATTTCAAATGCAATTTCAGTTTTCCCAAAATGTTTTTGTCTGAGGCCTGTTAGGTCCTCGCAATAGCATAAACAGTGGATGGGGGTTTCGTCCCCATCTTCACAAAAGATGAGGACGAAACCGCACAGTGGTATTTCTGAGTGCCCCAGTCTGTGTAAGTGTTTGTTCATACAACAGTGTTCAGTCAGGATTCTTTTGTTACCTATATGCATAATTTTTTCCCTGCTAAAACTTTTTGGGTGTAAGTCTCTGATGGCTCCTCTAAGAAGACCTTAGAGTGTCCTGCTTTGGGATATTCCACTCAGCCGTTTATTGTTTTCAGTTTTAGCAGTGCTGTATGCTAAACCACATGTAGGTACCTGGTCCTATCATTTGCTTTGTGCTATCTTATCAGCTTTATGTCTTGGTGCCCCGGTGGTTCGAGTTCCCTGCATCTCCTCCTACAACAACTATTGTGCTCATCGTAAAGTTTAGCACTATAGTAGCAGCCTTGTTTCTTCAAAGAATGTCAGGTTCTGATCTTCACAGTACCTGCATGGCGGTGTTTCTCAGTGCCCCAGTGTGTGTAAGTGTTTGTCCAGTCAGGATTCTTGTTATATCCATTAATTTTTTCCCCTACTACATAAAAGTTAAATGTTTTTTGGATGCGAGTCTCTGATGGCTCCTATAAGAAGACCTTAGAGTGTCCTGCTTTGAGGTATTCTTCCCACATGCATCAATGGCTTCTTTGCAGCCATCTATTGTTTTCAGTTTTAGCAGTGGTATATGGTCCTATCCTATCACTTGTTTCGTGGTAGTTTATCGGCTTTTTAATTGCCCTTTCTACCTTGGTGTCCTGGTAACACAAGAGAAAGTTTCTTGTGTTCGCTCAGTGGCATTCCAGTACAACCTTCGAGTTGATCTTAATAATTTCAGTCTGTTGTATATCATCCCAGATTTATACTTATCGCATTCACTGGTCCTGTTCCATTTTCTGTTTTGGATGTATCGTTCCCCCTTCTCCCACTGTTCCTGTTCTGATAGAGGTGTATTTTGAAAGGCTTTTTAAACACAAAAAACACTTTTATTTTGTTTAAATTCATATTATAAAGTATAGAATTTTGACTGATTATGTTTGGTACCCAGAAAGTTTCCATTGCGTTGTGTTTTCAGCCGATATACCTCCATTCTCACCTCTGCCTCCACCCGTAGGTGTAGTGGTGGGAAATCTAGTAGGACTTCTAATGCAGCTATTGGGATTGTATTCATTGCCCCTGCTGTTCCTAGACAAGCTGCCCTTTGTATTTTATCCATTTTGGTTTTATTCATAGTGTTTTTGGCTTTGTGCCACCACACTAAAGCCGAGGATGTGATTGTAGGTACAATCACTAGAGGGGGTGTAGCTCCCATGTTTTTCCCTGTGGGCTTTGTTAGTTATATGACCATGTGTGGCTTGAACGTAAGTAAGTTTGGTGTCCAATAGAACCCCTGGATACATAACTTTCTCCACTTTGCGTTAGGTAGGTACTTCTTAAATGTTTCTTCTATCCCATAATACAAAAAAACATTTGGCAATTACCCTGTATATGAAAAATCAACAGAGGGCAACACGGTATGGAACGTTCCTTAAAACAAATGTTTAGACAAATATGACCAGGCATGCAAGACACTTTATTCTTATTAATATAGGAGGCCTGTAAAATAGAGAATGCCATAACAATAAACTAGCTACAGTAACCATTATTCTTCACTTTTTAATAGATATTAAATAAATAAAGGAACTAATTAAAATGAAAGAACTACGAAATAGCTGCTGTTATTATGTTATTGATTTGCTACCTTACGATATGAGACTAATATTCGTTCATGCGGTAACCCACCAAAGTTGTAACCGAAGGAAACAGCAAGGAAGGTTAAGCTCCTCAAAATAAAATTATAATTATTACCATATAAATAGCGGAGGTGATTAATTATGAAACAGTTTGCACCATCAGGGAATATAAAGTCTTATGAAATTACATCTAATTATTTATGCATAAGGTTAATGACTGTTGAAAAATGTATGAGCAATATTCATGAAAACAAAGGATTCTAACATAAAAACTATATAAACTAATATATTTTTTCTTCAAACGTCAGAAAAACACGACTTTGTGTCCTTGGATACACACAGTTAAACATTCGCTTTTACTCCTAGGAGTAAAAGTGACACAAAATGAGCCAATGGCAACTCATAATTTTTCTGTTTTTATAACAAAGCAATTTATGCGTGTGAAGAAAAAGTAAGATGTGTTATTCGGAATAAAAGTGATTTTGTGTGCCTCGCATGAAATTGTCCGACTCGCTAGCGCTTGTCGTTCAAACGTCATGCTCGGCACACAAAATGACACTTTTACTCCTAATAACACAATATACTATATGTAACAATTAACAATTACTTTCAACTGTTTACTTTGTACTTTTCCAGATTTTGTAATACATTTAAAATGCCTGTATTTTAAGAAAACTGTTTGTTAAATTATTATAAAAAACAAGTATAAATTAGCCGAGGCCGTAGTCAGGAATAATCATCAGGTCGTTTAAATAATCCTGGAAGTATATTGTGTTAGATATTTGATAATAAAAATCAGCAGTTTTATTAGGTTGGGGGCATGCACGTATGCACGACCTGGCCAACCTCTGACTACAAACCCTAAAATTACCTACCTCTACTATATTTTAACATTTAATATAAAGAATTTGACATAATTTACTAAATTTGTACTTCTCGTGTGTTTACAATTTTATTACCAAAAATTATTCTGACATAATTATGTTTTATGTGACAAATGACTGTTAGTGTTTGCTTGTTTTATTTCCATTTGTCACTAACTTCACAATGTTAAGTAAATTAGTGAAATTTTAATTTATGTTTATTAAATTTTGATAGTTGTTATTAGTGTATTCAGGAATGTAATTAGGATTAAAGGTGGTGGAGCATGGGAAGTCGAAATGCAGAAACAAAACAAATAAAATTATTTTATATTTCATTTAAAGATAACTAAAGTACTAATTAATGCTCACTTTGTAATCGCTAAATGCAATATAATTACACGATTAGCTTTATTAAGAATAGAAATAACATTTATATAAGAATTCGTTAATCTCAGCTGTTAATAATAAAATTTTATAGAAATTCGAAGAATCCCGTATGAACCACCGCATAAGTAGTTTCTGTTAGGCGTCTATCGTTAATGGCTTGAATTTGTGAATATTTATTACGATAACAGACATTTTGATATTTAAAAAGTTGTGATTTTAGGTTGTAATTTGTCTTTATAGATAAGGTACCTGTTAATATTATTTTTGAAAAAATACATCAGTTATGGTTTTGTATATGTCGCAGTCGGATTCCAAAAACCGTCAGTTTGCAAACTGACTAGTCAGATTGCAAACTGACCGACGTTTTCTAAAACGCTTTTAAAATGCAGATCGTTTTACAATCGAACTGAAATTTTCAGTCAGTTTGTAAACCGCGAGCCACGCCTCCGACGGATTATCAACTCTTTAAATATGTCGCAGTGGGATTCCAAAAACCGTCAGTTTGCAAACTGTCTAGTCACAAGTAAAACACTATCACAAGTAAAATAGGTACCCATTAGGGTTATATTATTTACCGAGAGAGAAGAGACTGTTACAGTGGTATGGGCACATAGTGAGGATGTCAAAAAATAGACACCCCAGAAGATTACTAGAAGCAAAGTCAGAGGGAACAAGAAGCAGAGGAAGGCCACGAGAAACATGGGAACAGAGCTTAGGAAGGAGGGTAGAACAGAGAGGAAAACACCTGAGAGGAATAAAAAGAATGGCAGCCAACCGCCACAACTTCCGGAAGTGGATAGAGGACCCGACGCTTTAAGGGCACAAGGGCGAAGGAAAAGAAGAAGAAGAAGTTACTTACCGGAATAATAATTCTCGAGTTCTCGATAAAAAATATCCTTGTCTACAGTTTGAGGTGTGTTAGGTTTTGTAGGCCCTTCGACGGTTTTTCCATATTCACGTATCAATATAAGACAGTATATAATAAACAAATTTGCATAAATGCCACTGCTCACCAATGCAGACACAGCCGACCGTTCAAATAAGCGGTAAACACTCAGTTTAGAAACGGACTGAATTTGTTTCAGGCAGAATGTAAAACGTTGAGAACGATGAAGAAGATTTTACAATGCGGCGGAGGCGTGACTCGCGGTTTACAAACTGACTGAAAATTTCCGTCCGATTGTAAAACGATCTGTATTTTAAAAGTGTTTTAGAAAACGTCGGTCAGTTTGCAATCTGACTAGTCAGTTTGCAAACTGACGGTTTTTGGAATCCGACTGCGACATATATACGTACTACTAGTGTTCTGAAAATGATGTGCTTACAGTTTACTAAGTAAATATTTAATGTGACGCTAGGAAATATATTTGTTAACTTTGAAACAATTGCACTGGAAACTAAATGTTAATTTCCAACTTGTAACATTGAAGTGTTTTTATATGTATTACAGTAATAAAAAAATAATAATTAGGTAGCTGTTTTTTTTTTTCCTTTCAATACTTTTGTTGCCCATTATGTGTTCATAAAATCAACCTCATGGTGACTTCTAACTGTGAGATATGAAAACAGAATTCACAGTGGTAAAAGAAGAATTACAAAAGGTAAAAACGGAATGAGAGGAAAAAGCGAAAATCTAGCAAAAAGGAGAACTGGAAGAGAGGATCAACGGCCTTGAAAGCAAATTAGAAAAACGAGGAGGAAAAAAGGAAGAATAATATAATGATTAAAGGAATGGAATTCGGGGAAGACCAGCTTGGAAATCAAAATTTAAAACAAAAACTTACTGAATTTATTCAAAAACAGATGGGGATAGAAATCAAAGGGACTCAGTGGCGGACAGTGGTCCAGTGAACACCGATTATTAACATGCTCCGATAGTTATACTAATTTCAAGGAGTTTTTGTTAAAAAAAAAAACGGGATTTCTTAAAAGTAATAATTACTGAGCGGCACCAGTACTCCCAAGTATCAAAGTAATAATAGATTGTATATGTCGATAAGGCCTACTTTTAAAGCAGTAATTTTGAGAATGACGCCGCTTCAAAATTCGCGCGAGAAAGTCATGGCTGTTCGACCCTATTGTGACAGTGTTGCCAGATGTGGGGAAATTTCCCTCAAACCGGGAAATTTTCTATAAAAACGCTAAAAACCGGGGAAATTTATGTTACTATGATATGGATTGATATGTTACGAAATATTTTGCATTTTACGTTTTCAACCAAGGGAATTTTTACTTCAAAAAAGGGAAATTTTTGAGTTGTTCAGGGGAAATAATGTTGTGTTGACCTGGCAACACTGGTGACAGTTGAAGTTGGATGGGTGGTTGGATGGTTTAATTTGTTGGTTATAATTGTTATAAACTAGTAAAATAAAATATTAATCGAAGTTTAAAATGGACAGAAGTTTCCATAGTCCATTGTTATCCAGCAGAAGCCCCTTTTCACCAAGATCACGTCAAAGTCTTACTTCGAAACGAGCTATTGTACCACCGGCTTTTCGAAAGTCTTCGTAAGTAGCATAACCTCAATCACTTTAAATTTTTTGTAGAATATCCAATAATTACCATTTTTCTAAATAAATTATTTTATAGCCGTCTAAGCGTCTCTGGAAAATCAACACAATCAGTGCAAGTTATTTTAAAATCACCGTACAACTTTGTGGAACGTTTTGGACATCCGTTGCCAGTTTTAATTACTGAAGCATTAACATTTGCCGAAAGTACGTTTTATTATATTATAAGACTTGTTCAAACAAGTACATGATTTACAACAGTGTACTGGGTGCTTAAACTGCTTTCTTTTTTAAAGGAAATGTGGTTGTGTCGGCGCGCATATCCGAATGTGGTTACGCATGGGTGGTATGTGGTAGAAGACTTCTCGTGTGGCAGTATCGACAGACTGCTGTTCCTTTTGGTACCCCTCAAAAAAAGCAAAGTGTCAGCAGTCAATGTTTTGAACTGCAGTTACCTCAAAGTGATTTAGCTCATAGAGCAGAACTTGTATCCGTATTTATACCTAATGCTTCTAATATCCCGTCATGTATTGCCGTTTCTCCAGAAGGTATATCAAATTATTTCCTGTGAATTAATAAAGATTTAATTTGTATTTATTTATAGGTGTTGTGAGGTATTGGCCTGCGGTCACTCATGAAGGTGTCTCCGTAGAACAAGTCGTAGACTTACAAGGACAAGAATGTGACAGTCTTACGGATATTGGTAATCTTGGTTGCATTCTAGCTACTACAACATGTTCTGTAGTGCTGGTTCAACCACATTTATCGGCAGGAAGACATTCTCTTGGTTGTCGTACTCTTCGTCCACCAACCGGTTGGTTAGGAGGAATTAGTAAAAAAATGTCATCGTTTATATTTGGTCCAATGTCTACCGAGCAATCAGCTGAAACGGTAAATTCAATTTTTTAGTAAGTGATTATGTATTAAAATTAAATCATTTAGCGTCTAGTACGAGTGTTAAGTGTACCAGAAAGCGAACACTCCTGGATCGTATATGTGCTGGCGGGTCATTCCCTACAAAAATGGAAAATGTCGACAGCTGAATCCGAGCAGTTAATATTCATAACGGAATTAAATCGTTTTGTACGTGACGGTTTCCATGCAACCGTATGGGAGAATTGTGGTGGAGATCAAACCGAAACTGATACTTGGTTATTAGACATTCAATCAGACAAGGATAATATTATAATATTAGCAGCGGCTGTTAATATGCATGTATCACCTCAAGTTCATTATGCGATGGTATCCGTACAAACAAATACAACAAACGCACCGACCACGATTAGGGATTTTTTGGTGCTTAAAATGAACGGATTATACAGAGAAGATAACCCGGCAGATTCGTTATCGTATCGATTTTTACTCTGCGGAACATGTGCGTATTTATATAATCAAAAAAGCATCACTGTTATTAAGCCACAAGAAGAACCGGATACGTTGGAATTCAGCGGTTCACAAGATTTTTTACTTGGTAAGCATCTAATTATTTAAAGTTTACTAATAATAATTAGCATTTATGCAGGCGGTTCGATTTGTATAAACACACCAGTATTCTTTTCACGAAATCACGGTTTGGTAGCAGTTTCAAGCAGCGACATGGCCGCAGATCTTAACGTTAGCATTATGTCAGTTAATACTCCGCTAGAAACTTCACTTAACGATTCGGTAATTGGGAACCTTAGCGTTTACAACATGGATGCCGATGAGATTTATAACGCGTATAAAGACACCGTCAGTCAATTAAAAGCTGCATTTATATTTCATGTTAAAAATCAACAGGTTAGAAAATATAAAAAATTTGTTGACGCTTTTATGGATGACGAATGTTTTTTTTTTAGTCGGCGTGTCAAGATATAATTCATGAGTTGTTCATGTCCGAAGGACCATCTATTCCTGGTGTGGATGCACCTTTAGATAAAGTGGTTATAGAAATATGCCACGAATTATTAGATAATATTCCAGCTAGCGATCCACGATGGAGCCATAAAAATCAAGTTGGCATCGGTAGTTCGTATTCTATGCAAGTATTACATCAATTACAGGATAAACAGAAGGCGCATAATCTCTTCATACGATTCTTGCATGAAACGGAACTTTGGAATCGACTTGCTGCCATTACTGTTAGAGATACAGTGCTTGCTAGTGTTGCTGTATTAGGTAAGTTAAAAAGAAAATGAAATTACCCTGCCGAATATAATATTAAGCTTAAAGTGTTCTAAAGTAATCCACCAAAAACTTCACAAAGTGCTGTACAAAGCACTTCAAGCTTAATATTATATTGGATACAGCCAATATTCCTAACTTATAAATAGTTTGCCTATAATAAGGAAATTAAACTTTAGTTGTGCTAAATTAATAATTCTGTTTAAGGTGAATGTGCCGAGAAAATGGTAGCTGCGATAGCTCTCAAAAGCCTAAGCAGTAATAATATTATAGAAAATGCAATTAACAGAGTTATAAAAGATTCCGAAGTAGCCACAGAAAATGGTTTAACGAAACAAGACATTTTCTTTAGTAAAGTTACAAAGATGTATCAAGCATTGCAGGAAATCGTAAATGCATGTGAAGAAGCTGCTCATTCGGATCTTAACCCAACGGAAATTACTGCTCTTATTAATGAAACTAATGATATACTTTTGGTAAGAGCTAATTTTTATTATGCTTATTGTAATTTAAAATACATTAATTATTAGGGCGTTTTAAAAGAAGTCATTCATCACCGTCAACAAAACGTTGATAATTACGTACCTCATCCAACCACAGTAGCTTTGGCTCCTGATTATCTACCTTGGACAGCGGCTGCAGGTCCCCAAGGTTTACATGATACTCTTGTCTTACAGGTAGGAATAAAATGTTAATGAGTGATTTTAATCAAAGAACTCATATGTTATCAACATCTGCTACGCCAAATACCAGTAGTGTGACGTACACAATGACACAAGAAGTAAATAAACAAGCATTACTAAAGTCAGTAACTAAAATGTGTTCTCTGATTAAAACCAAAACTTTGTAAAGCATTCTAACTTATATTTGTCCCCCAGCAATCTCTTACTTATACATATGGAGCAAGAATTGCAGGCGATAACCTTCTACGAAATACGTTATACGACCAATTAGTTAATTTGATTGATCTCATATTAGATGCTAATAAGTCTCACCTGGAAAGTATCAGAGGAACAAGTCGTGAAGGCATTCTACTTAAGCAATACCAAGTTGATAGACATAAACTGATAGCTTCCCTAGGTAAGGTTTATTTATTGTCAAATCCATTAATGTATCTAAATAACTTTTTAGTCGCCGATAAACAATGGGAAAGAGCCGCATTACTAGCTGAAAAATACTTGGACTTTGAATCGCTGGTTGTAATATGTGAATCTACAAACAACCAGCAACGCCTAGATGATTATATGGAACGATTTAGTTCGGAAGGCTTTTCCGAATTTGTGTATTCCTGGTATTTACAAGAGAACAAACCGGGTAAACTTATAGACAGATGCAGATCAGTATCAAAAACCAAAAATACTCAGAAATTAACTAGTTTTTTGGCTGATCATCCGTCATTATCATGGTTACAAAACGTATTCGATAGAAAATTTGCAAACGCTGCTGAGACTTTAAAAAATTTGGCCGAAAAAGAACATGAATTAGTTGTTAGACAAAGAACCATGTTCAGTTTATGCAAACTAGCTAAATTGGCGGCGCCGGATACGAACGACAGTAATACGTTTATTGATTATGTCGATTCACGATTAGAATTAATAGCTTTTCAAGAAGATGTACCTGATTATGTTCTTCAACATTACGGTTATGACACAGTTAAACCTCGAGTTATATCGGCTAAAGATTTAATTCACCTATACACTTGTATCGAATACAAAGAAGCAAGCGAAATTGAATTTAAAAAAGCATTGGATTTACTAGAATTTATAAACGATAACGAACTGAGGAACGAGTTGTCACTTCATATTTGGAGAACTGCAATTTTAAGAGATTCTTGGCTTAACGGAAATATAGATTCGCCTGTTGAAGTTCTTCAGAATACTTTATTCTTTAAATTGGCAGATTTAGCAATTTGTTTAGGTAAGTGTTATAATTTTAAAAATAGTATCGGTGTTGATGGCATTATTTACTGTTTAGGTTCAGATCCTCAAAATCTTCTTCCACCACTCGATGTGTTAATGGAAACATCAGAACTCTTAGAATTACAAGAAAATAAAAACTTTCAGTACTTGATAAAAACTGGTTACGAACACGTTTATAAATCACAAGTTGTATAAAGTAAGAAGTAAGAACATTTAAATAATTAGGTAAGTTTTACATCAAAAAGTTGTAAAAATTGTTTTTGTATTTTATATAAAATAAAAGTATCTACATAAATGCTAATTCAAATTTTTTTCTGTTGCGTATTATTCAAGATAAACAGCACAGAACATTTTCTTGAGGTTTGTAGTGCACTTGATTATTGACGGGGTCTGAATCCGGGGGAAGAATTAATTATTTTAAATAAATGTGTATTAAACGTTTGACTTCCAAAGCATAAAGTTGTGCTACAGCTGTGTACAGAGCTAAGTGATTGTGCGACCTTCGGGTCTGTGCTATCAATAACTACATATATACAGTGTGTCCCAGGATTGATCTTACAATAGGTGCGATGGACTAAAAAATTTTGAATTTTATTTTAAGATTGTGGAATTAAGCCCTGCTTGGTTTAAAGAGAATTTTAAGAATAATTTTAATTTTTGAAAAACAAGTCGGCCTTGACATTGAAGCGAAAACTATTTTCTTTTCAGGTAAAGTACCTTTTTTGTTCATGATACGGCAAAATTTTACTAAGGAAAGTTGGTCAGAATGAGAAATTATAGTCCTATACAAAATTTCAGGAAGATTAGTCAACGATAGTATTTTCATGGCCTCCTGGCAGTTATGTGGAATAAATAATTTATTGTAGATCAGTGTTATTATTACGTTTCGTAAGTTAAATTTCTTGTAAATACTATTTGTTTCGTTCAATGTTCTACAAATAAAATTTTGAATAAATACAATTTATTTTGTTCAAAAGATTCAAGATCTCTGACCTATCAATGTGCTTACTTAAGTATCATGTTCAGTGTACTGCTTTGTTTATATTCAATTAAATTTTAAATTAAGATAGTCATAAGTTTATTGCAATAATAGTTATTTATGTACCAAGGGCGTAAAGATGCTTGTATGGCTTGAGACGTGATTTTGAGCCCGAGACGCTAGTCGAGGGCTAAAGACACGTCGAAGGCCATAAAAGCAAGTTACGCCAGTGGTACATACATAATTTTATGCACGATCGAAGATTTTAAAACTGAAATAAAAGGAATAAATTAATTTTCTACCCACATCGAGTAGTTAGTTGCTCAATTATTTTAATTTTTTACTGACAACTGTCAAATGGTTGAAGCATTTACGCCTAGGAATATTCACATAAATAATTGTGTTAACTGTGTTGTTAATACAAATTACCCTAAATAGAGTTCTAATAAAGAGCATACATTCGATTTTAATTTAAAAAAATTCTTTATAAGACTGTTAAACTGTTTATCAATTTTTAACGTTTCATTATAGACCGGCGGCCTATAAAGACACCGACGGGCTATAAATAGACGTTTATGTCAAACAAATTCAGACATAATTGACACATTATAATGCGATCGTGCATAAAAATAAATAAATGTGCTCTAAAGAATAAATTATTTAAAAAAAAACCTGAAGTGTGTTGCGCCATCTATCAACAATAATATGCAATAGTTTTATTCAATGGGACAAGTTTTAAAATATGGAAAAATGACAACGCAATGGTTTTATCCAATGGGACACATTTTAAAATATGGAAAAATAACAATGAGTAGAAATAACCTAAAAGTTTGCTCTGTTAATTTTTAAAAAAACATAATTATACAGAGATATTTGTTATTTATAGCAAATAAACTAATTTGGCATATTCGATCTAATTGTTTATAAAATTTGATAGAATGCAGTCTTTATTAAGGGCAATTCCCAGCACATTTATTAAGACTAATGTTCTGCGAGTTCAACCTATATCATTATTTCCTCGATTGCAACTTAAAGAAAGTAAGTTTTTCTTATTTTATATTGATTACCAATGTTATTTTTAACAAACTTGCAGTAACCGAAACTCAAGAAGGCAAAGAATTAATCGTAAAAGGAGTTACAGTACCATCGGGCCGTGAACCATATTTACTTCAAAATCACTGTGCTTCGGCCTGTACGGTTTGTAATTCGGGTTTAGATATAAAACACACAGACGTTTTAATATTAAATCAGTTCGTAAGATCGGATGGTTGTATGTTACCTCGACGTATAACTGGTTTGTGTAGAAAACAGCAAAAACGATTGTCGACTTTGGTAACAATGGCACAAAAAGCCGGTACGTATTTTTTAATAAATCTTGCAGAGATTAATTGAAATTCTTGTAACGTGAATTTTAGGTTTGATGCCAAATTTAAATCCCAGTACTAGCAAAAATGATCCAAAGAAAAGGGGTGGTTGGAAAAAATATAATAAATATTTCGATGAAACGACGATAAGAGTTTAGATAAATGTAAAAATATTGTAAATATACTTGACCACCTAATATTGGAAAAATTCTTGTACATCATAAATTAAGACCATCGAGTAAAAATAAAAACCAATTAGCAAGTTCTCTGTGTGTTACTGCCCAATATTTATTGCTTCACTTCCGTATTACTTTTAATTATTTTCAGTTAACAGTAAACATTTAGAAATAACAGAAAATTGTAAAAAGATCCATATTGTATTTCTTTAAAAGTTTATAAAATGGTTGCAATTCATATAAATATTCTAACATTTAATACATATGACAGGCACAAAGCTACATTTAATATAAAAGAAAGTATTTTCTAACTACTTCGTAACAGCAGTTTAAAAACATAAAATTTCAATAATACATAACTAGTTAAACAACTTGTTTAAATTTAAATATACACTTGAACAAAAATTTGCATTTATATTGAATAACTACTCCCGATTCTTTTGTCTCATCTTCATAAGAAGTTCAAATCTTCTATTTGATCTTACTCCCCTAATTTCAGTCCTGTTTTCTTCTTTATTTAATTTTGGAGGTCTAATTTTATTGGCTACTGCCATGGCTTGTTCTTTTTTATTGAGTGATTTATCGGATGTTACTTTAAATCCATATCGTGTATAACCAGCTAATTCATTCTTCTTTCCTTTAGGCGTTGACGACACAAGTTGTGGTTTTTTACTTGGTTTTGCAGGAGCTTTTTGCAAAATGGGCAATTTTGGATTTGAAAATGCAAGTTGTTTCTTTGACCGAATTACATTTGTTATGCCGACAGTTGCAGACTCTGCTTTTTTATCGATAGATTTTCTCGCAGATCCATTACTTTGCATAGGTTTATTTCCAGAAAGCAACAGTTGCGCTCGTTTTTTCTTCTTTTGTGAATATTCGTCGAGATTTAACATCTTATCGAAGATTTTCTGATGTAATTTTGCAAAGTCTGGCATTTTATTTCTCTTTGGAGTATAAGTAGGCTTAGCTTTTTTAACAGTGGATACATTCTTCTCTTCGTTTGGTGATTTTTTATTCTTATTAGCTTTCTTGTTCAAACTTGAAACTTTAAGGGTGATATTTTGTCGCATAGGTGTCCGACCCAGCGTGCCCCTTTTGTTATACTTAGGTGAATCGAGGGTTTTCTCGACTTGTGCGGGTGTTCTACCAGCTGTACTTTTACCATTATAACGTGATAACTCTCGTACCGAGTCATCACTATCATCTTCCGGTGGAAACTGCGTTGGCACAGGCGAACCAATTGATCCATCACTGTCGTCGATGATAATCACACTCATATCACTAAACGTAACCCTACGATTGCTTGTACCTGGAGTAGCTTTAGATTTAAGCATGGATTTGGGTGAAGATATCTTGATACATGATTTAGATAAAACCGTTTCGATATTTTCTTTTAGGTTTGTACTGAATTTTACTGTTCGAATTTTTGTTGTAGTTTCAGGCTTGGTTAAATCGATACCTTCTGCACTGGTGAAAACTGAAGGATATGCAACGTCATCTTCTTCATTACATAATTCTGACAAATCCAGTTCTTTATTGCTTGTTAGTTCTGTCGAAGTCTCTTCGAATGTACTTGCAAACTTAGTATCACCCGTCTTGCTAAACTGCAAAAATAATTATCATAAGTAAAATTAAAAGTAGCATAATTATAACAAACTTAAAGTTAACAGAGATATATACACAGCCGATCAACTTAGTGAAGTTCCATCTAAAATCTATGGAGGAGTAAAGGATCACAATAATACTAAGATGGTTAAAGTGACTGCTCAAATAGAATGCGAAAGTAGTGATAAACAGAAGATCGATGATGATAAAGAGATTGAAGAAGTTGAAGAGGGAGGAGACAGCAAAGAACTAGAAAGGGGGAACACTGATGTCGGGAAAGTAGATAAAAATTAGTGAAAAAAGAACGCACAAACACCTATAAAAAGGTAAATCATGGCAGGAAAAAACCTACCCAGAAGCAAACCAAAGCAGCATGGAGGTATGGACCCAAAGCCTGCTAGTGGGGTTTCCAAACGGGCCCGGCAACCAATAGAAGACAACTTAGACGGATCTCTAGTAAAGAAGACAACACGGCACGAAAAAATCTACGAATTGGGATACGACAAACAACAGTAGAACATCAAATATTAAGAAAAAAAAGAAGAAACAAATAATTAAGATAGGCACTTGGAACGTAAGAACGATGATGACACCTGGAAAGATGAATGAAATTGCAGACGAATCAATGTATCTACTTATAACAGCATTACAAAAGGTAAGATGAAGGGAAAATTAAAAAGAAGAACTTTATGTGGTATGCAGGGGAAGTTAAAAGTGGAAAAACAGCACTGGATTTATTGTAGCAAAAGCAATCTCTGAGGGTTCTACAGTTTAAGGCGTTTGGTGGCAGAATATTCTATCTAAGAATAAGAGGAAAAACCAACAATGTATCCTTATTAAACGTGTATGCAATGCACCAACCAATGACGCAACTGAAAAGGATAAAAATGAATTCTATAAGAAGTTGGGAGATATTAGTAGCAATTTACCTAAAAGGGATACACTGATAGTCATGGGAGACTTTAATGCACAGGTTGGTAAAAAGAACTGTTACAAGCTGGTGGTAGGAGGAGAAACAATTCATAATATAGCAAACGACAATGGTCAGAGACTATGCAACTATGCTGCCACGGCAGATCTATACATAATGAGTACAAAGTTTAAGCACAAAAGAACACTAAAAATTGTCACAAAGTTAAACTGTTGAATTTAGCAGGCTCAGAGAAAAATAGCAAGAAAATATAAGATAAATAAAATACTGAAAGAAACAAATATAAAAGTTATAAAACAGATTTTTACACCGAAAAACAATTGGAAAAACAGCAAACAAAACTACGCAAACTACGAAACGATGTTTTCAAACCATCAAATGGTCTTTCGATTATAATGGATGATGAGTTCTATTTTACACTAGAAGGGAGTGATTGCGCGAAAATATTCCGGTAGAAGCAGAAGTATGTTTTAAACGTCACACCAAGTTTCCAAAGAAGGTTTTGGTGTGGCTTTCGATTTCAGAGAAAGGAAGATCAGCACCGTATATTGTTCCTTCAGGAAATTCTATAAATGCTGAAACATACAGCAGTGAGTGTGAAGACATGTTTGGTGCTTTTCTTGCAAAAGTTCCATTCTGATGGCATGGCGAGCTCACATTATGCTGCAGTGACAACGAGTATTTTTGAGAGGCGAAGAAAACATTCCAAATGTGCCCCAACTTCGTGCAATTGAAATATTTTGGCATTAATTAAAACAAAAAACCTATGCAGGCAGTTGGATTGCAAATTCACTTGCCGACTTAATTGCACGAATTCAATCTAAATTGTGCCAAACGCCAAAATCAGTGTTTGCTAATTTAATGGCTTCTACAAAAACAAATGTTCGTAACGCAGCCGACTTCGGAGCAGATTGTGTTCTCTAAATATAGTAGTAACTAGTTTTATTAATATGTTATCATTATAAAATTTGTAACATCATAAATAAAATTAAAATCATTTGTGCTAATTTTTAGTGATCACACCTTTATTGATCACATACATACAAGATGTTAGAATATTTAGAGGGGCAAATGCCGATTTAGGCATAAAAATATATACCATAGTTAGGGATCCCATTTTTTGAAAACAAAAAACTGGGACACAGTAAATTTTGTAGAGTTAAGAGAAATAAATTTTATTCGTTAACATTTTTTTAAAATAAAAAAATTAAATAATATGAGAATGCAAGAATACGAAATGAACAATTTAAAACTAGGTTATATCTTATATCACATACCCTGTAGCGATATACAATGTGATTTTTTAAAAACTCAATTACAGCAGGCCGTATTCTGTCTTAATAACCTTAGAACTGTCTGTATTAAGTCAGAATAAGGCCTGCTGCAATTGAGTTTTTAAACAGCCGCCCTAAACGTTACTGAAGTGTCAAGTGTTTTCTTTGTGTTTTTAATCAGCGTTGTTGCATTTCCTCTGAAAACCCATTAGAAAATGGATTCTGATGAATTGACGGACATGATACAAGTTCGTAATGTTTCAGTCTTGTATTGGTTTTTTGTCTTTAACTCGAAAGTTTTATTATGCAACCATATGAAATATTTACACGGTTGAAAAGAGAAAAAAATTCTCTATGAGAATATCTAAAAAAATATATAGTGTAATTTAAAAAATTCATCATGACGCTTAACCAATGAGGCCGAAAAAAAATTTTTTTTACGGCAAAATGTAGATTTTTATGAGTTATAAAACCAAACATTTTTTTAATTAAAATCAGTTAATAAATAAGAGTGCTGCGGCTTGCTCCGTTTTTTATCAAACAGCCTGTATAAGCAAACAGCTAAAGAAGTAATAGGGATACAAAAAAGATCAAATAAGCCATGGTTGTCTCAAGAAACGTGGAAAAAAATAGAACAACGAAGACAAATAAAACGCAAGATAATGGGGAGAGAACAAAAAGACAAAGAACGATTACAAAAAGAGTATAGAGAAAAGGATAACGAAGTTAAAAAAAGTGCTAGGAGAGATAAAAGAGAATACCAGGAGGAGTTGCTTGTGGAAGCAGAGACAGCGGCAAAGCAACATGATCGAGGAACCTTATATAAAACTACAAAGAAGTTGAGCGAAACTGGGAAAACAAATACCACTGGGCATATGAAAAACAAAGAGGGCAGAATACTGAAAACAGAGAAAGAAATAATAGCAAGGTGGTTAGAGTATTTCAAAGAAGTGTAGGCAAAGAAAGATATAGAACAAGAACTAGAAGAGGAAGAAATAAGAGAGGAACTAAACTTATCACTAACAGAATTTACACATGAGGAAATAAGCAATGCAATTAATCAACTAAAAAGAGGAAAGGCAGCCGGATTGGATAATATCACGGCAGAGCTATTAAAAGCGGACAGAGAAACTTCAACAAATATTCTGTACATACTAATCAATAAGATATGGAAAGAAGAGAAAGTACCTGAAGAGTGGGAAAAGGGAATAATTATGAAGATACCGAAGAAAGGCGATCACACGAAGTGCGAGAACTGGAGAGCGATAACGCTGCTAAATGTGACAAGTAAGGTAATGACAAGAATAATATTGGAGAGGATGAAACACGAAATAGATGAAATGCTGAGACCCAATCAAGCCGGATTCAGAAGGAACAAAGCATGTACAGATCATATAAACACGTTAAGAATTATATTGGAACAAACCTTGAAATGGCAGAATAAGATATATATAAACTTTATTGACTTTAAACAGGCCTTTGACCAAGTAGATCGGGAAAGGATGTGGGATATACTAAGAAGATATGGACTACCGTCCAAGTACATAAGGGTAATAAAAATGTTCTACGAAAATTATACGGCGCAAATTATGCATAATGGAGAACTAACTGAGGCAATAAACATTGACAGCGGAGTCCGACAAGGATGCATACTATCGCCAACAATATTTTTAATATTGGTGGACTGGATTATGAAGAAATCAACAAGAAACAAAACCGGAATAAGATGGAACGTCTTCAATCAACTGGAAGATCTAGAATTTGCGGATGATGTATGCTTGATATCCGAAAAAAGACAGTACATACAGAAAAAAACGGAAAAAGTGTCAAAAGAAGCAAAGAAGATTGGACTCAGCATAAACACGAAGGAGACAAAAATAATGAAAATAAACACTGAACGAGAGATGGGAATATTTATTGAGGGAAAAGAAATAGAAAGTGTACAAAAATTCTGCTACTTGGGAAGCATATTAGATAAACATGGAGGAATAGGAGAAGAAGTAAACGCAAGAATAAACAAGGCACAAAATGTGTTCTACATGTTAAGGAAAATTTGGGATTCCAATGAACTAACACTAACAACTAAAATGAAAATATTTAATACGAATGTAAAAAGCATACTGTTGTACGCAGCAGAAACATGGAAAACAGAAAAGAGAATCATACAGAAGATACAAACATTCACAAATAAATGCTTAAGAAAAATAAGATATACCGGCCAAACCGTATAACAAACGAGGAACTATGGGAAAGAACCAAACAAGAACCAGTAGCAACAACGATATGCAGAAGAAAGTGGAAGTTTATTGGACACACGGTGAGAAAAAACGAGAACGACATAACTAAACAAGCCTTAGAATACCAACCAACAGGGAAGAGAAAAGTAGGCAGACCAGCAGAAACATGGAAGAGAAGTATAGCAAAAGAGATAGAGAGGAAGGAAAAAACATGGGGAGAAGTAAAAGCAATAGCGAAAAATAGAGAAGGGTGGAGGAAATTTGTAGAAGCCCTTAAAGTAAAAGTAAGTATAAAGGAATGAAGGGAAAGAAAGTGAAGGAGAAGAATTCTGTTAAAAAGGCGGATAACTTCAGAAGTCGAATTTAAAAAAAAAATTACAAATTACAAGATGGATACCAACATAACAATTATAAAATACAGTAATATTAAACGCAAAACTTAAAAAAGAAGCCTCACCTCGCTCTCTCCTGCTTCGTAAGTGCTACCATCCTTGAATTCCGAGTTGGTATTCCATGGTGGGGAAGTGTTTTCTAAATCAGAACTAGAAGACGATTCACCTTCGTCAAAAACTTTTATCTTTGTTTTTTCCAAACACGGCGTATTTTGTTTTCGAACAGTAACCTTCGAGAAATCACGCTGGTTTTGTGATTTCCTATTGGAAATCCTTTCATGTAAACTACGTGACCTAAAGTTTTTATTTAAAACCTTCTTGGTGAAGTCTTCTCTTTTATAACCATCGTTAGACATGCAGGAATGTCGTCTTTTTTGTCCGACCGATAATTTTTGTGGAGTACCAGAAGAGTCGCATGTAGATTTAAGTAAAGTAATATCGTTAACACTTTCATCCAGTGTAAGTGTTGACCGACGCTTGTTTTTAGTAACAGAAGGCATATTTATGCTCTGTTCGTTTAGAAGTGTGAACGAAGAACTCCTTTTTGAATTGGAATTAGAAGGTTTATCATATGTTACATCTAACCGAGAATCGACAGAATATGATCTTCTCATAGTTCTATTATGTATTTGCTGTTTGTTTGTTGCTTCTTTAATTGAAGAAACTCTTTTAGTGAATTCCAATAACTTATCAGAATTTGCAGATTCAATCTCAAATGTGCCGTTGAGTTCTTCCTTTACATCGCTTGCATTATGAGTTATCAAAGATTTTTCATCTTCAGAATCGGAAATTGGTCGATCGTTTTCTGATTTATTTAGATGAGTAATTTCTGTAAACAAAAATTACTTGTAAATTAGTATATTATTATATGAGCGATTATGACAGCCATTATTCACGAAGATGACGTTTGAGCCCACGAGCCGTCAGGCGAGTGGCACAAATCATCTGAGCGAATAATGGCCATAATCGCGAATGTAATACGATACTTTTTCTACACCTATTAAACAAATATATTAGACTCAAATTAGTCAAATTTGATAACTTTGTAAACAAGCAATATGACAACACACTTGGGCGTGTCACGCGAGTCGATTGTCAGCCGCAGAAAGAGTTGATCGCGGGCGATTTAAAATATGATTGGATTAGCGAAATATTTATGTATTTGTGATTGGCCGAAATCATAATTCACTGCAGTGAATTATGAATCCATAATTCACTGCAGTGAATTATAGGTACTATTTTTCACAAAAAAAATGCTAATAATTGCAATATAATTAAATAGGTGTAGAAAAAAATTATTATACACAAGAAGCAAAGAGTATAATCCACTTGGAAAAGAATTATATGTTGCTGATTGATTCACCTTTGGCAAGATGACAGCTTAAACATCGACATTTAAATATACAGTGATAGATGAATCATGAATCAGTATATTATATTTCTTATTATTATTAAAAAACAGCATTAAAATTTCCAGAAGTAAAGTTACTCAGTTGGTCATGGTTGACAGTGACACAAGAAAAAACAATCGAACATCTACAAAAACAAATGCACCTATTCTAATTTATTATTTTTGAAAATATATTAAATTCTATTTTCAGTCATGTAGCGCAACCTACGACAAATATAATGAAAACATCCACAAAAAAATAATTTTGAGTAATCTCAGTTACAACTGTGTAATATGAGTAGCTCTAATTATTATGATTGTATGGGTTAATAGCGATTAGCATGGGTTATTATTAATTTTAACTTTATTAAATAATGTAAACATGATGATTTAGATTAGTGCTTATGTATTATCCAGTCTATGGTTGTTATTCCTTGCAGCTTGACTTCATGAATTTGTTTTGAAGTTTTACTAATTGTTCTAGAAGCTCCCTTATGATGAATTTCTTTGTATTTCTTGTAAATAATCGACACCCTTGTTATAAATTTAGTAACTCTGCCTGGGAGGAAGATTCACATGGATTACTCTCAGGCGGTCCCAAGCCCGGGTAAAGAAGGAGAGTTGAGGTGGGGTTTACAGCTTCACACCGTAAAAATAACATTGTAACGGAAACCAATACAGAACGACCTAGTTGGCGAATAGCAACGTGGAATATCCTTAGTCTATTTAGACCAGGTGTATTCAAAAGAAAGTTCTACAAAAAGGTAAAACAACAGAGAAGAGGTTTCCAGCCAAGAATCTAACTGTGTAAAGATAAAGAAGGAAAATTAATAGGGAGCAAAGCAGAAATCCTAGGAAGATGGCAAGAGTATTTTAGAAAACTGTTAAACCAAGAAAATAGAGAAGAGGAGACAGAAGAACTATGGGAAAATCGGAGAGTAGACCCACTTACGAGAGAAGAAGTGGAAACTGTACTAAAAGCACAAAAAAATTATACAGCGGAGAAGACCAAACATCAACAGAATTGGTGAAATATGGAGGATCAAAGATAACGGAGTAAATATACTTGTCAAAAATATAAGATGGGAAAAGGAGTACAGCAATAATATGCCCATAATATCCATAAAAGTGGTGATAGGATGGTATGTGACAAATATAGGGGGATAATGCTATTTAACGTGTGCTAAGCAAACTAGTGGATGGAGGAAACAGTTGTGGTTTCAGAAGAGGTAGAGCAACAGCGGATCAGATTTTCCCAATCAGACAAATACTTGAAAAATGTAGAGAATGTAACATTGAACTTCACCACCTATTTATAGATTTTCTTAAAGCCTACGACTCTATACTCAGGAAGGAACTGTACAACGGGCTAGACAAGTTAAAAGTACTGAGAAAACTAATAAGTAGAAGATGACGCGAATATTCGGTTAACTATTTACCAAAAAAAACCCTCATTTTTTTCTATTTTGTGAAGTCGTGCCTCTGCTAAATGAGATATAAAGTTAAGGGTTGAATTATTAAGTTAATAATTATCACTGTTAATTGATATTTTAGTTGCACTTGCGGCTCCTAGGACCCTCGTTTACCTTAGCACTTGTATCTTTATGTTAATTATAGGCACACAAGGTCCCAAGTTGCGGTAGCTAGGTACCCCAGTCTAGTGCCATTAGGAGGGTTAAGCAGCGTTGTCTCCAGTCAGTACTAGAATGGGTGGCCCGATTGCGCCGTCAACGCGACACCTCTCTCCCACGAGGACCGGTCACTACGGGAGAGTAGACCAAAACCCCTCGCGAAAAAGTGAGTAGAAAAGAAAATAGTGTGAAAAAGAGTGAGGAAAAGAGGGAGGCCTTTGCCCTACATAGGGATGTTGCAGGCTGATAATAATAATAATAATAGGCACACATGTATTTAATAAACGTTTACAAAAACAAATATTCGGCTACCGCCAAAAATCAATATTCGTTTCATCTCTACTAATAAGCTTGGTAAAAATGTGCCTAACACCAGAGCTAAGGTGAAAATTCAAGGCCAGCTCTCGAATGATTTTGAGATCTACTACCGATTAAGGCAAGGAGATGCCATGTCGACCACACTCTTTAATTTTAGTTTAGAAAGGGTAATATGAAAAAAATAAGTGATGAGTACAAGTGGAAGAATTAAGACAAAGAATGAAATCCGAAGACATAATGGCAAAGTGTAAAATAAGTAAATGGAAATAGGCTGGCCATATACTAAGATTAGAAGAGACAGATGGACAAAGAAGGCTACAACTTGGAACCCAGGAGGCCGAAGAGCAGTGAAAAGATGGAGACGAAATAGAAGATGTGGCAGGACCAGGATGGACAGAAAAAGCTCAGCAGCAAGACAAATGGAGAATTGGGGAGGTCTTTGCCCGGCAGTGGGATGACATAGGCTAATTACCATTACAATTACAATAGGAAGACTACCTGTAAATCCTGACGGCACGCTATACAACAGGCAAAGTACAGTATTGGCGTATGCAGACGATATAGATATCATAAGCAGGTCACCACAAGATCTGAAAGAAGTAGGCTCGTACACAGAAGAAGCAGCAGCAACGCAAGGTCTGCAAATCAATACCAAAAAGACAAGGTATTTGGTAACCGCAAGAGAGATATCTGGATACGGTAATGTTACAGATATAACCCTTGGCGTATACTAACAAACCGAGAACTAAAAGCACAATATGAAGAAGCAAGTATATCCGCTGAGATCAGAAGTAAACGGATAAGCTGGCTTGGACACGCCGAACAGATGGAGCCCTCCTCCTAAACCGAAACCCAGAAGATAAAAGAAGCAGAGGACGTCCAATACTTAGTGTCCAGCACACAAACAGCGTGTAAAACGTATAAAGCGAGTGCGGCGACTATAACTCTTCAACCTGTTAAACGATTAGAAACAAAACAATGTAAATATTTGCAGGTGCCCTGATAAGAAACTTCTTAAATTTCGCACTCTTTACATGCTAAATGTACAAGAAGTTTAACACGCTTCAAGACAAATCAGTTTGACTTTTTGCTGTTAAACGCTTTCATGTCTACTACTTCAAGAATATTTATTAAGGTTATGTTTATGTATCTAAATAATTGCTAGAATTATATATATGGATGTGATGAGCATGAGGGCAAACAAAATTCTTAATGAATGGTAACCAAGAAAATTTAGTGGTGTGTGAGAAGAAACTGAAACGAGTAATAGAGGCTGTCTATCTAGGGCAAGTTATAACATTCGGGAAAAGAATGGGAAAAAAAATACAAAGAAGAATAAACATAACTTGGAAAAAAATTTGGGCAACAAAGATTTTAAAAAGTGAAACTGAAACAAACTTGAAAAAGTGTTTAATATTTGCCTTCTCTCTACACTTTCTTATGGCACCGAGACATGGAGTATGACTAAACAGTCTTACTAGAAATTAAGAGCGACACAAACAAAAATGGAATGTGCTATGCTAGGAATAAAAACACTAGACAAAAGAAGACTGGAAGAAATCCAAAGAAGAATAGGAGCGACGGACGTGATAAACAGATGCAAAAAAAAAATAGAACTGGTGGGCAAGTCATCTTATGCAGTTACCAGAAGAATGCTGGGCATACCAGGCTACTATTTGTTGTTGTTGATGTTGGCTAGAAGAGATTGTAAAATTTACTGGAAGAAACTAAAAACAAGATACAAAAGTTCGGAAAGCTTGGAAAAGAAAGGGAGAGGTCTTTGCCCTGCACAGGGTGAATAGCGAGGTGAATAGGCTATCAAAATTGGTTAACATTATTTATACTAAGCAACAATTCTTTAGCTACTAAAATCCAGAGGGATTATGTTAATAGAATGGAGGAAGATTGTTGGGCAAAATGAGCTAAAGATGATACGAAAGTTGGCCCTCCGTACCTCGAGAGGTTGAGTAAAACAGAAAAAAAAGTCTTAATCAGAAGAGAAAGAAGAAGAAAATATTCATTAAACAGTACTTTAACTGATATTCATTATTTATTTTTGATTATTTTTTAATAGACATAACTTCGTATTATATTAAAATTTAGAACTCGTTTGTTTTAATTACATACCGTGTGGTGCGTTGCCTCACGCCCCATAGGGATTTCAATGGTAATTTTTTAATATGTAATTATTTACTTCCCTAATTATTTTAGACCAAAAGTGTAATTAAGTTTTTTGTAGAGAAAAAAATACTGCATCGATTGATGCTATTCTACACAATTTTCGAGTTTCGTGTAACAGAAGAACTGTGGGGATTAATTCTTGCACTTCGACAAAAATCACTAATGCCATGAAATTTTTGAAACAGAGGGGTGGAGCTATGACACTGTTATAGCTCCACCCCTCTGTCATAATGACAGTTTGAAATTATTTTTCAATACGAAAAATGTAACTTTTTGGCCTTTGCAAACAAATAACCATTATTCAACAAATTCAACAGGAACTACTTTTTAAAACAAACGTAACGGAAAATAAAATTATTTTATGTGACAATTTTAACAAGTGTAAATAACTGACAAGCCAGACTGTTTCAGTAATTCCAAGGCATCAATGATTTTTATCAAAGGGCACACAATTTTTCTGTTACGGAAAAATTAAAAAACTGCAAAATAGCATCATTGGATTGGGTATTTTTTTCTCTACAAAAAACATATTTGAACTTTTGGTCTAAAATAATTAGGGAAGCAAATACTTACAAATTAAAAATTTACCATTGAAATCCCTATGGTGCGTAAGACAATGCACCACCCGGTATACAACACAACAGCAACCAGTTAATATCAAAATTTATTTATTTATTATCCATTCCGTCTTCTACCGCTATGCAGTGTCGAGACTCATTTAAACTTGCCGGTGTGCAGTGGAGGTGATCATGCTCCAACCAGCTTTCATCCACAACACATTTATATACCTTAAACCTAAGCCTTAACTAACGAATTCAGCCCAAATCAGCTCCATAATACTATGGCCACCGCTGGAATAGAACCCATTAGCCGACTAGCTAGCAGGCAACTTACCTGACTGAGCTACCCAGGCTTCCCTAATATCAAAATGATATAACAAAAATAATTTAAATTTACCTGAAGCGTTTCCTTTAGATGAGTTTAGATACGGTGATAGGCTTAGAATAAGTCCAGAAGACGAGCGTCTTTCCACTTTGTAAGTACCATCTACATCTTCATCATCTGAAGAAATTGGTAAGTTCTCTGTTTCTAACATGGAATCATTTAAGCTGTCTGCTTTAGCACATTCTGATTCACAAGATAAATGTTTTGTAACAAACGTCAATTTAGTTGGATTTTCTGTGCTTCGGTGAACAGTTCTATTCAGTTTCAACGGGGATACAACAGAATGCATCAACGGGCTTGAACATTCTTCTGGACGAAATGCTACAAATTTATCACATAGCTCTTCTAAATTGTGGGAGGTTTTAGATCGATCTGCCAAACCTAACGATTTGCCTATTATCTTTGATAAATTTGTAGTTTGTCTTCTTGAGGATTTCTTTGAATGTGTTTCTTGAGAACCTAAACTTACGATTTTTCTTTTTAAATGCTTGCTGGTTTTAAACTTAATTTTTAAAGAATTTTTATTAAATCTTGGAAGATTATTATTATTAAATGAGTCTTTGCCTACTGAACGAGAATGCCGATTATTTTCCATGTCTACTACTGAAAGTTTCTTAATTTTATCGAGGCTCAACCTTTCGAGTATAACCGTACATGGGCGACACTGCCGCAAAAGAAAACTTTGATTTAAACTTTTATTATTATATGACAATTTTTTTGATAATTTTGATGTAGAGTTGGTTTCTACATTTTCCTTATCCAAGTATGACTTTGTTTCAATCAAGGATAAAGAAAAGTTGTTACAACTTCCAAGTAACAGAGGCGGTACAGTTCTAGGTGAAATCTTCTTACATTTTAGTTGGTCTAATTGATTTTCATTGAGTAAATTAGTTTTTTCAAGCGGTATTAAATTAACGTACAAATCTTTTAAAACAACTCTCGAAGTATCCTTAATATCTTCTTCTTCTCCACTTACTGATTTCCATCCTTCCTTTCCTCTTTTCAACTTCAGACTCATTCTTGTGCTTGAACGAAATTCTTCAGCAGCATCCGAAAGTACTTTTGCTAAAATGTTAGTGTCTACGATTGACTTTTTTGTTTTGTTTAAATTGCTACGTTCGTTCTTAGACCACGAATGTTTAGTCTTTTGCTTTTTCATCTTTAATTTACCTAATTTTAAAACAGCCTTCGTCTTGAATGAAGTTCTTATTCTATTTGCTTTAGGTTTGGATGAGCTAGGGGCATCAGTCTTGTTATCCATATTACTCTCCACTAAATCATCGATTTTCGGTAAGAATGAAAGATTTTGTCGTTTAGGTCTGTTGACTTGTTTAATGTTACATGTTTCTTCTTCTCCTTCTACGAGAACTGTTTCTGATGGTAAAAGTTCTTCTGTTGTGCGAATTCTTCTCTTACGGACTTCGTTAGTTTTAGAATTTGGTAAAATGGTGCTTTCAGTTTCAGATGAATCACTGCTGAGTGTTTCTGACTGAAACGAATCCATTACTTTTTGTTTATATTATCTATAGTTAATGAAGCGTGCAAATAGATCGTATTTTTAGGTTCCTTATGTGGCAGACTTGATATAATTATTTTACAAGCTGTACAATAATAAAAAAACGTCCCGTTTTCACTCGAATCTGGTTTCTTTCCACAAAAATGTTTATAGTTCACTTAACACTAAGAAAACCGCAAAATAGAGTATTAAATGTACTTTTAACCGTGTCCATCGATCACAACGGATGATAACTTTTTGTAAGAGCTCTTTTTAAATAATTTTCCGTTAAATTTACATTCATTAAAAACACATCAACACATACCAGTAACGAAAATTAAAACACACCGTATTCCTTATTCCTTGGCTTGATCACCAATCAGGAGTATGTGTGTCATACACGCCTCTTTGACCGCCAATTTTAAAATCTCAGAAACGTCACCCCATGTTATAATTTTACGAATAACTCTTATTAAAATTTGAAATGTTTATCACTGCACGTTATTATGAAATTTGGGTTAGTAGATATATCTTTTGTGCAATTTTTATTACGTGATACGTGAATACACAATTTTCGAAAGCGACTACCACAGGTGTCAAAGGTCAGAAGCAACGCTTGGTTAACACATCGATTTTACATACTACGCCGAATATTCGAATTCATTCAGTAAAAAGTAATATTTATTATAATAAACTAAATGTAGTACTTCTAGCCATAAAACAAGTAAATTCTTTATAAAAATTCATTCATTCATTCATCATTGCGGTGCATAATTCGATATAGTGTTTTTCGACGAAACTTATTGACAAGCCGGATAAATGTTTATGGTGTCATTTTTAGAATAATATTTCATTCAAATAATGAATTTCTATTAAAACATTCTGTATGATACACCTAAGTTTGTGTTATTTAGTGATAGTGAACCTGGTTCGTAAATATGAACGAACCAGGTCAACCGGTAAGTTTCATTTGTAGGTTATGTTACCTGCTCCGATTTTACTGCCTACTTTTTGTAGGTGAATGTCCATATGCAACCACCGATGATGATGGAACCACCAGGTATACATGAAATGCAATATGAAGCACCAGGTGAACATCCATTACTGCCACCGCTTCACCCAGAAGGATTATTACCACCTCCTGGATTTGTTGGCCCTCCAGGTACGCAAGGGTGGGCACCTGAAGAATTTGGAGGTAAAGAATTTAAGTTCTTTTATAAACCTTTTACTTAATCAACGCAAGGGTGGGCACCTGAAGAATATGGAGATAAAGAATTTAAGTTCTTTTATAAACCTTTTAGTTAATCTAGCATTACTCTTGAATGCCAATAGTGAATGTATCGAAAAATAGTTAATTCGATGCAAATACACTTCTCCTAATGTAGCATTTACAAAAGGTGTCTAATTTAAACTGTACATATATTTTAGATGGTAGAGGTGTTCCTAATCCAAATATGCCACCACAAGGACCACCTCTTGTTCAACAACAAAACATGAATGAGAAACAGCTTCCGTCACTGCTTTCACTGAAAGTAGATCCTCCAGAACAGTTAATGGAAGGTAGCGGTACCGCTGAAGTAGTATTGCCACAAGTGTTGGAACAGGTTTTGGCATTGAAAAATCAACGAGCTTTGGAATTGGGCACGGATGAGGCTGGAAATGAAAATTCCGCTGCTACTGCAACAGTACCTGGTGAGCAAGAAAAAGATGTTTCTATGCCACTTTGGGAAAGAGATGAGAATACAGTAAGTACAGATGCATTGTTACGACATTCACTTTATTTTATGTTAATTGTGTGTGGTACAAGGTTTGTAATTGTTGTAGAGTTGTGTGTTAATATATTATTGCAAGGTGAAAATTTCTTGCTGATATTTTATTCTTTTTAGTTTACGTCATTCGCAATTGATTTCTTGTGTTTTAGGATGTTGGATTAAGAGAAAGTGATAACACTGCCAAACAAAACAGAGATATTAAAATTAGCAAAAATAAAAAGAAGAAGAAAAGGAAAAAGAACAGAAAGACGATGGAAGGAAATAAAAATAGTCATGCTTCTTTAAATACTGAAACTGGAGAACCTGATCCAGACGTGGAGTGAGTGTTTTTTGTGTAATTATAACTTTTCTTTGTTTTTTGGGTAATAATTCAGCTAATGTTTGTACTTACCGTAGGTATATTCAAGAATCTTTAGGGTTACATGAGTTAGCACCGCAGTACCGTCTGTTTTTCCACATATTTGAAGCTTTTAAAATTGCTGATCCGAAACCTTTAATTCCCCCTCCACAATTAGCTATTCCCACTTCATTATCAAGCAAAGCTCTGCCTATTTTAGGAGATCAGTTCCAAGAAGAACCCGAAGAAGGAGACGAGGTAAGTTTAAACTTTTTTTTATTCATTGGATGCTTATGTATTCATATATTTTTATGTTTATAGAAATTGAAAGAAGATAAATCAAAACTGTCAAAACGGAAGCTAAAGAAACTTACTCGATTGAGCGTTGCTGAACTGAAACAGCTAGTAAATAGACCCGATGTTGTAGAAATGCATGACGTTACAGCAAGAGATGCTAAACTACTAGTTCAACTTAAAGCTCACAGAAATACTGTTCAGGTAACTTTGATTTTATTTATAGCAGCAGCTCAAGCTGTTATACACATATCTAGCACCATTCATGGCATGGTTCCGTTATACATATATGTATACAATAATTTCATAATATCTTCAATATAATAAACATAGTATTAACGACGTATCAATGTCGATTTTGTATCATTATCGTGTCCGAACCATTGGACAGTGGAGGAGTTTACACAATCCATTCCAACTGTTGATGACTCTATTAACCAGAAAGTGGTTTTGCAGTCCCAACCTTGTTCTTTCCTTAACTAATTTTTGGTGATGATCTCTCAGTCTGTTGTCCACAGATCGGTTAAAGATACTCGCACATCCAGTAATGTTGTAACAATTATTCAATATTTTATATGTTTCCAGGAGGTCGCCCATATCTCTTCTCTGCTGCAGCGTAGGCAACGACATGTGAAGACATGAGGGCTTAGTTAGTCTCTTTCCACCATCCCACATCACTTGCTCTTTGTACTCCAGATGCCGGTTCCTCACCTTACTTGTATAAGCTCATTTGCAAGGTTTCTATGTGTTTGTCGATGTTCTTCCTGTCCTGTCTTTTTGTATCTAACCCACACGCTATGTTTCATTGTCGCAAGTTTCCTTTCCTCAAATTTGATCCATGGCTTATCCAATGATTTCTTCAGTTTTGACATCGGCGAGTTCATGGACAGATATTCCTGACATTTCCTCATAAAGGTCGTAGAATCCGTCAATGTTAGAGTCATCTGTTAATGTTCGCTATTGTATAAGATCCATCAGTTGAGCTTTAATGATGTCCAAATTTGCCTTATGATAGTTTATTCTTGGACTTAATGGGTTGAGACTCTAACTGAAGGGTTGTAATGATAACCAGGTGGTCACTCATTTGTCATCAGTTGGTCCAGGATAGTAGGTGTTTGTCCCATCTCTATGTCTAGTCTACTCGGTCCCAAAATATTTTGGGTCAGGTTCGAGTTTGTCTAGAATTTTAAGAATTCTCTTTCTACCTCTGTTCTTGTGATAATTTCTGTCCATGTAATGGCAGGAAAGTTAAAGTCTCCCAAAATTAATACTGGTTCATTCATCATACTGGCGTTGTCCATGATTTCAAAAAGTTTGAAATTTCTTTCTCGGTTTCTAAAGTCTGATGTAGATGGCCTATAGATACCTCTAACAATAAATTTAATGTCATTAATTATTATACGAAGTCATAAACTCTCAACTTCTGGATCATGTAACTCAGTGATTGTTTCTGCTATGACAGTAGTCAAATCAATTTTATATGCCACATATATAACTACTCCCCCTCCTCGCCTATCGGTTCTATCATTGTGGAAAATAGAGAATCCTGGTATTTGTATTATCGGGTCTGCAATGCCTGGGTATAACCATGTTTTGGTGATAATAATAATGTCCGGTTTCAACTGATAAATTTCAATATCAAGCCGATCAAACTTTGCTGTTAGTGGTATACAATTTTTTTGGTCTGTTTACTGCTGCCTGCTACCGTTTCCCTGATTGCTCAGAATTCGTGGGATACCCCTGATATATCTAATCGTTAGCTTGTTTCTCAGGTAAGGTTAAATGAAGTTGTTTATTCTCACTGCGCTCTAGCGGAGTTTGATTGTTGTTAATTGAAATCCTTTCCAATAATTAACTTTTTCTCTCAACAGAAATTGGCACTTCCCATTACGTACTACCTTCACTGGCCTTGGGGAGTTAACCGTTTGATTCAATTTCCCAAGTCTAACCATATGTTTAACTTCTCTCGAGATTTCTTCTAACCCTTTTGCTTCTTCGAAAGTGCTTGTAGCTTCCCGGAGGTCCCCATTCTGTCGTTCTCTTGCACTAGCACAATCAGGTTCTTGCATACCATATAAAATTATATTCCGTTGACGTAGCTCCCTATCTTGTATCTCCCGGGCATTTGGTCCTTTGGATTTTCTCAACCTTTTCTATTTTCTCATTGTTTTTTCTCTAAAGTCTCACCGCAAACATTGAAGTCCTTTTGGTTTATCTCACAATTATTAACTTTTGTATTTTATTTATCTTCTCAATGTCGTCTCTCATTGCCGTAAAACATTCTTCCTGAGCTTTGGTCATGCTTTCCTCCATTTTCTTTAATATACCTTCAAGGCGGGTAGAAGATTTTGAGAGCTCATTTTTATTTATTTTAGTCCGGTCATCAGATGATCTCCTGGTACCTGCACTCATTTTCTCTATTTGTTTCTAATGTATCTCTCAGAGAGATAAATTATTCCTCTGCGTCACCTTGGAGGTCCTCAGCAGGGTTCTCAGTTGTGCAACATTTAAATATTGATGGTTCGTTTGCAGTGTTTAGCTCTAATTGCCCTCTCTTGCTGCAGCTTGGGTGATAAACAGCTGATAATAGCTTTTACAACACTTTTATCGCAATATTTACAGATTTTCTCTCTCTTCCCCTAGTTCCATACAATCAAGCTTTCATGTTGAATGCAGCCACGGAAGCTGTGGATCAAGCTTTATATTGCTTAACACTATGTCGCTACCAGGCTATGAACCGAGCTTTAGGCTTGTTCCTTTTTCAAATATAATTTAAAGCCGTTCAAAATGGTAACTTAAAGTAAGACAAACCATGCATTTAAAGAGTGAATTTTTAATTTGTTTTATTTATAATTAGGTTCCCCGGCATTGGTGCTTTAAACGTAAATATCTACAAGGGAAACGAGGCATTGAAAAACCTCCATTTAATCTACCTGATTTTATTAAAAGGACTGGTATTATGGAAATGCGAGCTTCTTTGCAAGATAAGGACGAATCAAAAACTCTAAAAGCTAAGATGAGGGAACGAGCACGTCCAAAACTAGGAAAAATCGATATTGATTATCAGAAATTGCACGATGCGTTCTTCAAGTAAGTATTTTGTTACTATTTACTTACTTAATCCTAATGCCTTTATACCCTTTCGAGTGTAAGACTGCAGGGTTGTATTAGTCCAGTGTCTGTTTTTTTCCAGGTTTCTTTCCATCTCTCCTTTCCGCTGCTGCTCTCAGTTCTTCGTTCCAATTTTGTTTCTGACCCGTCGTGCACCTCTGACGTTTGCCTGCTTGTTCCAGTTAATTTACTGTATGCTTTCTTTAAATATTTATTGACTGCCCGTATGCCTTATTTATGTACCACCGCTGGTGCTAAATCGTGTTCCATACCAGTTTATTACCGCACTTACCCTTTTCTTGCTCTGTCTTAAATGTGTCAATCCAGTGCGTCTACGTATTTTGTTACTAAATTTAGTTATAACTTTGTTTTTCATAGTGTGATTTTGCCTGTGTAATCTAAAATGTTTAGCAACTGATGATGAAATATCCCTGAACAAATAACAATGTAATTTTGTCGTCTTTTTTGTATATAGGTGGCAGACGAAACCAAAAATGACAATCCACGGTGATTTATATTACGAAGGCAAGGAATTTGAAACGAGGCTAAAAGAAAAGAAACCCGGTGATTTATCAGAGGAACTCCGTACAGCACTAGGTATGCCTGTTGGACCAAATGCACATAAAGTACCTCCACCGTGGCTTATTGCTATGCAACGTTACTGACCACCTCCAAGCTATCCGAACCTTAAAATACCTGGTTTGAATGCACCGATTCCTGATGGATGTTCATTCGGTTATCATGCAGGTGGTTGGGGTAAACCACCTGTTGATGAAAGTGGTAAACCATTGTATGGTGATGTGTTCGGTACAAATCAAGCTAACGTTGATGTGAGTATTAATTTTTCGTGTTATTTTCTCAAACTTATTAAAGGAAAACGAGAGTATCTTAGGAATTTTTTGACAATTAGGATGTGGGAGAAGATATTAACGTCGATCGTTCATTATGGGGTGAGCTAGAGTCGGAATCTGAAGAAGAAAGCGAGGAAGAGGAAGAAGAAGAAGATAAAGATAAGCAAGCAATCGCAGATGAAAGTGGTCTAATTACACCAGCTGAAGGTTTAGTTACACCTAGTGGATTAACAAGCATACCAGCTGGTATGGAAACACCCGAGGCAATCGAGTTACGAAAGAAAAAAATTGAAAACGAAATGGAAGGGTAAATAATGTTATATCTTTTTTATTTAATATAAATTAACAATTTTCTTTCTATTTATACAGAGGTGAAACTCCAGTTTTGTATCATGTATTGCCAGAAAAGCGTAACGAACGAATTGGTGGTGCTATGATGGCAAGCAATCACGTGTATGATATGACCGGTTTCGGTGCACCTCCTCCTGCAGTCATATCAGCTAAAAGAGGTGGCCAGCCACAGTCAGAACAGCGTGAAGGTATGGTCGAACTTGCCTTGGATCCTTCAGAATTAGATATGGACAGTGATGCGATGGCCGTTCGTTACGAACAACAGATGCGGGAAAATCAATCACAGCTGCAAAAAGAAGACCTTAGCGACATGTTAGCTGAACACGTTGCAAAACAGAAGGTTTGTGGTATTATTATTGCTGTTGTTGATAATAGTAACGTATTATTTTAAGGACAAATATTAATTTCTTGTCATTTCAGAATAAGAGAAAGCGTCAACAGAATTTAGACACCAAGCAAACCAAAAAATATAAGGAATTCAAGTTCTAATTTCTGTGCTACAAAATATATGTCAAAAAAAACATAAAACTAGAGATAATTTATTGTAATTCGTAGAAAATAAAAAAATTACCAAACTAACTTTTTTATAATTATTTTTTAATTATTTATTGTAACATTTTAGGGATTCAGAATTAAACTAATCTGATTGATTAACAATTAAATAATCAGTTAGTTCTTGCTTCAGAGTAGGTAGGACATTTATTGTCACGAATTTATCTGTAGAGTTTATTTTATGGTATCACTGCTCACTGCTCACCTAGTAGTTCACACTCTGAATTTTTAGTTTTTTTTGAAGACTATTTAGGTAGGTTGTTAGAAGAATGTAAAAGTGATATTATAATAATGGGAGACTTTAATTTTGATTGGAGTAAGGATGAGTTTTATTGTAGAAAACTTAAAAAAATAGTTAATGATAATGGATGTAAACAAGTAGTACAGGAATACACAAGAGTTACAAACACAAGTAGCACGATAGTGGATTTAGTAATAAGTAATAACAAAAACCTTGAAAGTACAGTACTTACAGATGTGATTATTAGTGATCACAGAATTGTGAGGACGGAAGTAAGGGGAAAAGAAGTTTACAATTGTAACAGACTAAGTAGGGTAAAAAGATATGACGAACAAGAATTCAAAAGGAAAGTTAGTAGAGTTAATAGTAGTTTTAACTTTAGGGAAAAAAATATCTGTATAAAGTACAATGAATTTTATAGTAACATAATAAAAATAATAAATGAAATGATGCCAGTGCGTGAAATAACAGTGCGTTGTGGAACACTGGTCGAATGGTTTAATAAAGATATTTTATGTGCAATAAAACAAAGAGATCTATCGTATAAAAGGTTCCTATTATCCAAAGATATAAGTGATTGGGAGCAGTACAAACAAGAAAGGAATAAGGTTGTGAAATTGAGTAGGGTAGCCAAAAATGAATATTATGAACAAACCATAGACAATTGTAAATATGACTCGAAAAGAATGTGGAAAACGTTAAAGAAATTTGTATCAGGCTCAAAATCAGAGCAGTACAACGAAATTGTATTTGAGGATAAAGTAAGTACATCTAAACAAGAAATAGCAGAAGAATTCAATAGGTATTATATTAACAGTATAAGTAGTATAGTTAATTCGATTGAACCAGCACAAAGAGCAAATCAGTTGGCTACATCTGTCGTTAAATTAAGGAACTTCCGACTTTTAGAAATTGCTGAACTTAAAGAGATTGTGTATAAAATGCCAAATAAAACCAGTCCAGATGACCTAAATATGAAAATATTGAAAGATAACTTTGATGAACTGCAAGAAATGCTGATCAATATAGTAAACAGTTCACTAGAAACGGGTATTGTTCCAAAACAATTAAAGGTATCTACAATCATACCCACAAGAAAAGTAAAAAACACAACAAAAGCAGAAGAATTTCGTCCCATAAATATGTTATGTGCAATAGAAAAAATATTAGAAAAGGCGGTTTATCTACAGTTAATAGATTATATAAGAACAAATGATATTCTGACAGAATATCAGTCAGGATTCAGAAAGGGCTATAGTTGTGAAACTGCATTTAATTACCTATTACATGAATGGAAAGTTGCAATAAATGAGAACAATTCAGTAGCTGTGGTATTTTTAGACCTTAAGAGAGCCTTTGAAACTATAGATAAGAAAGTTTTAATAGAAAAAATGAAGAGTTATGGAGTGGGTGGTGTGGTTTTACAATGGCTAGAAAGTTACCTAAGTGAAAGGAAGCAAAGAGTAAAATGCAATGAAGTGATATCAGGGGAAGAAATAGTTGAGCTGGGAGTGCCACAGGGTAGTGTCCTGGGACCATTGTTATTTATAATATATATAAATGATATTGCGAATGTATTAGCTGAATGCAAATTTCACATGTTTGCAGATGATACAATTCTGTATATACAAAAAACAAATAGTAGAGATGCGGTGGAAAGACTAAATATAGAACTATGTGAGGTTGTGCAATGGTTAAACTGGAATAAATTGAAACTAAATACAGGTAAAACAAAGGCTATGATTATCACACCAGTAATAGAAAACAGGAAGCAGGTGCAAAGCGAATTGAAAATAAAGCTAGATGACCAAGATATTGAGATAGTGAGCAAAATTAAGTATCTAGGCTTTGTAGTAGACAAGCAATTAAAATTTACTGACCACATGGATTATACATGTAAAAAAATTTCGGCAAAAATAGGAGTCTTGAACAGATGCAGTGGCTTCCTGTCATTACAAACCAGACTTACAATATACAATACAATAGTGCTACCTCACTTTCTTTATTCTGCAACGATAATGTATATTGCGCAAAAAAAAGATGTTCGGAGATTACAAGTATTGCAAAACAGGGCAATGCGCGTAATTCTCAAATGTAATAGATACACTGCAATAGACTCGATGTTAAAAACATTACAATGGCTGAATGTTCAGCAATTTGCACAATTTCAAGTACTGACATTTCTGCACAAAATTAAATTAGGTCTGTGCCCTGGTTATTTGAAGAACAGAATAGTGACATTTGAACAAATGCACAGTTACGGAACAAGACATAAAAACAACTGTATTCTACCACATACGAATAAGATGTCAACACATAACTCTGTATTTTTTAACGGTCTTATTCAATACAATAAATTAGCGCACTCGATAAGGCAGCTTAAATCAATTGATAGTTTTAAGATTAATGTTAGGAATATATTAGCATTAGAGTAGATATAAGTAATTATATAATTATTTTTAAGAAAATGTAAATGTATAGCTTCTTAGCTAAATAAACGTTATTATTATATTATGTTGAACTAACAGAACTGCCTTCTTATTTCCATCTAATTTATGCATTTTTATTATTTTTAATAGTTTAATGAGTGTTCTAGTTGATGACTTATAAGTGGCTGTGTTCTTTCTGTTAATTTAACAACTTTATCAAGGACTAAAAGAAATCATTGTTGAAAAGTCACTAATCCCAAGTTTAAATATAATTAGTCTTGTTCTGATTTTTCAGCTGCGTTGTCGAATTGCACTATTGCAGTTTGCAGAAAGTTGAGGCGCACTATAATCTTCTATAAAATAATTTTGCTTGCCTACCTGAGAATATTGAATTTTTTCATGGGCTAGTTAAAGTGCACCTCCCCAAATTTAATTGCACTAACTGCACTTTTTCCAAAATTTGCTCTTTTGCTTGCATAAATACATTATCTTTACGTAAAGTGTACATCTTTGCTCATATAAAGCGTGCATAACCACCTGCCTCAAGTTTATTTTGAACCAAAAAGAAACCTCAAAGTGATATTTTCGAGTGCAACTACTGTTTAGATTGTTTAGAAAGACATACTGTGGCTGAGGCTTGAGTACAGAACATACAAAAATTTAGAGGTGGCTACTTTCTTAAAAAACGTTGTAATAGAAAAAATTCTTTTAACGAAAGTAGAGGATTTAGAAAAAAATAGCTGGACGAAGTTTCCATCTGCTAATGTTCACTGCCTTTTGCTTTCTCCTGGCATGAGTTCCTATTCCAATCTTGGTACATGAATGACTATCTGTTAGACAGGGTCTGGCAATATGTATTGATCATTTCATTTTCTTAATAGCAAGAAAATGAGTGAAGTATTTACGATTGCATTTATTTGAAACGAAAGAGGAGGCTTTGGAAATTTGTTTACATACTTTGAAAGTTGTTAACATGGAGTGCTGGTCAACAGTACACCATGTGTTTTGTGTTCCCGGCAAAATGTATTGATCATTTCAAACATCTCATAAAAATTTGTTGATTAAGATTTTTTGTCTAAGACTGACCCGTTTGCTCTCCATTTACTAACCCAAGATGACATCGTATTCCGCAGTGGACACTGTCTAACATTAAAATGACGGCGAAAATTCTTTGAACTGCAATAATCGACTTTAATTCGATAAATTGTTCAACACAAAACACACGGTGTACCTACCACGCATAAAAAAGTGCATCTTAAGATCCCAAAACCGGGTCAACTTTGACCCACGTTCACAAAGTGCTTGTAAATCTTGAACGATAAATTTTTTTGAATTTTTCTCGTTTGTATATTATTTATGTATATATTTTAGGAGAATTCCTGAAAGGAAATTAAATTAAAAAAATTAATAAGCAAGTTATTTAAAAAAAAATTGATCTCGGGTCAGTAACGACCCCGTTTTGGGCCAGCGAAGGTTAATAAAATACAGTTCAAGCTCATTTTGTTCCTCTATTTCCCAGACAAGCTTTATTTAGATAGGTAACTTAACAATTAAAAAAATAAATTGTTAGTAAACTGGTAAATATGCTAATTTACTTACTACTAAGTTCTTAGACCAAATCGTATCATGATTTTACGCTATTATGGTGTCCTAGATAAGCCCTAATTCCCTTAGTTACCTATGTATACAGGGTGATTTAAAAGTATTGTCACTAATTTTAAAGGTAGATAGAGCATATCAAGTAGAACAACTTTTCTCAATAAACCACTTGTTGCAAATAAACGGTAAACTCAGACAAAAACTAAAAAGATCAACACAAAAATTGTTTGATGATTACTGGAATTTAAATTTATCAAACCCCCCTTGTTGTTGATACTGATAGCAGAGTATACATTTATCATAAACTTTGTTATATTCTCCTGATCCAAATCAATAGCTACAGTTTATTAGAAATCTATTTGATAACTGAAATATACTTTGGAAAACTATACATTGCAAAATATGTAATTTAGTTATTTTGTAAAGGAAAGTAAATTATACAAATTACCGGTCTTTATTAAACAATCCTGGTTTTTATAATACAACAAAATAATCATTTATTTTAAAAAAGCAAGTGCATCAACAATAAATATTACAAAATTAAACCTAAACACATTAGATTGAAATATACTTAATACTAATTTATTATAAATTATAGACTTGAATTTTTAAATAAGGTCAGCAACGTTCATAGGCATTTCATCAATCTGAGTAGAATAATATTGTTCAATATCTCTCAAAATCCTAATGTCATCAGATTTAACAAAATTGATTGCAACACCTTTTCGTCCAAAACGACCTGAGCGACCGATACGATGAATATACAATTCACGATTATTTGGAAGATCATAATTTATAACCAAGCTGACTTGTTGGACGTCTATTCCTCTTGCCCATACATCAGTTGTAATTAACACGCGACTTTGTCCTGATCGGAATTCTTTCATTATACTATCACGTTCTTTCTGGGGCATATCTCCATGCATAGAACTAACTGTGAAGTTTGCTTCGCGCATTTTTTCAGTCAACCAATCGACTTTACGTTTGGTGTTGCAAAAGATAACCGCCTGTGTAATTGTAAGAGTATCGTACAAGTCACAAAGTGTGTCAAATTTCCATTCTTCACGTTCTACCGCCACAAAGAATTGTTTTATTCCTTCCAAAGTCAATTCATCACTGTTAAAAATCAGTATTATTAATTTATAAAGTAATTTTAATGTAATAACTTACCGTTTTACCAAAATACGAATGGGATCCGTCATAAATTTAGATGTGATCTCAAGGATTTCGTGCGGAAGTGTCGCGGAAATAAGAACAACTTGTGTCGATGGGGGTAAGAAACGATATACGTCGTAAATTTGTTCTTTGAATCCTTTATTCAGCATTTCATCAGCTTCGTCCAATACTAACATTTTAACAGCTCTGGTTCTAAGTGCACGTCTTCGGATCATATCTAAAAAATAGAGTTACTACCGATAATGTCAACAAATTAACAAAACTTACCATACACTCGTCCTGGAGTACCACTAACAACATGTTGCCCATAATCCAACTTTCTGATATCTTCACCTAAATTCGTACCTCCAATACATGCGTGACACTGTACATTCATAAAGTCTCCCAAGGCTAATATAACTTTCTGAATTTGTACGGCAAGTTCTCGAGTAGGTGATAAACATAAAACTTGTGTTTCCCTCATAGTGAGGTCCAATGTTTGTAAGATCGAAATAGCAAATGTTGCCGTTTTTCCGGTACCTGACTGTGCTTGAGCGATCACGTCTCTACCTTTCATAATGGGTTTTATTGCTCGCTGCTGGATAGCTGATGGTTTTTCAAAGCCTGCAATAGCTTAAGGTTATACCTGGCCTTAATAATTAGCATAACCTTTACTTACCATAAGCAAAAATTCCTCTCATCAACTCTTCGCGAAGCCCTATATTTTTAAACTTGTCTATAACCTCCACACCTTCACTCGTTTCAAATTCCACATTTGATAAATCTTCTAAGCCACTAGCACGTGGTTTCGTCATTTTGCTGTGATTTCTCTTATTTTTCACCGAAACACGCCAAAAACTCAACAGACCATACGCTTTAACACGTTCACGTCAAACAAGCGTCCTTGCATGAAAGTAGGTGGCTTGGAGTTGTAATAATTTGCGGGAGGGCGTGTACTCAATTATAATTTTGTAGATGTCGCTTCGGTTTGGGCTTTAAACTTCTGCATCTAAAATGTGGATTATTTAACATTAAAAATATCTGTTGTTTATTTGTAAAAAAAAATGTAAATTAGATTTATGCCCAATCACTTTTATAGTGAACAGTCAATATTTATCTTCTTCTTGTAGTGCCGTCTCCTAACGGAGGTTGGTTATCATAATTGAAATTGTGATGTTTGACACTGCTGCTTTAAACAACTCCGTAGGTTTCTTAACCAGGAAGTTTTTTCCCATGTATGATCAGTTGAAGCAGGCCATATCTTTCACCGGGAATAACGTGGCCAAAGTATTTATCTTACTTTTATTAAATTATATTGTTGTGTTCCACGTTGAGGAAATAAATGCACATTAATTGTAAACACTGAACAAAAATAACATTAAAATCGAACGGACAAAACAACCACTCACTTCGAGTGTGTCAATGATTCTGGCTCAAATAATATGTTTCTGCTTTTATAAATCCCTTCTCTTTAGATAAAACCTGACAGCAGGCACGTGAAACAAAAGATCGTTGGTTAACTAGATGGCATCCCATCTGGATTATGTTTTAGTGTGAAAGGGTATGTTTTAACGCTTACTCGAACATTACACAAAGAAATCATAAATCTTACGTTTTAAAATGCCAAGCTAAACATCCTATTAAAAATGGTTTACACAAATGAAATATCATCTAAGGAAACAAATATAAGTAAAAAATATAAAAATAACAAAACATCCAACTAAATGTTAAAGTATCCAACAATATGAGCAAAGTTTGACAGTTGATAGACTCTTTTGAAGTACAAATTTATTATTTAAAATTCAAAACTACGAATTCTTATTTATTTATTTTTCTCATTTTACTAAGATCGAAGTGTTCGATCATCTAAATTTATTAAACGTAGTTATTTTGGTACATAGTTTTGGTTCTCTTTACCCTTTTGAAAAATATAGTTAGGTTAGAAGGTTAGTTTAAAAACAAATATTAAATTGTAACTGCAACCATCGTTACTGCATATCCACTCCCCTTAGCAATTCATATCTCTAGCTTAATGTTGCTCTGTTTATGAATGGAGCAACTATATTACCGACATAACCGTTGTAGCGATGATGTAAGGCGCTAATTTTAAATGTAGTTTTCACCAAAACGAATTATTTAATAAAAAATACAAGTATTTTTGAAATTATTCTGCCGAAACTATTTACAAAATTAGCTTATTGCAGCTGTTCATAATTTTAGTATTGTCGTTTTGTTCTTTATTTAACAATTAACAAACTTTATCGAGGACAACCGCATGGTGAATGAACTTTTAGGTGAACCGATCGAGCCATCGTCAACATCATCAAATTTTTGACCACGGGACGTAAGAGTGTGGCTGGTTACTATTTAGTCGGAAGTCGGTTAAATTTCCAAATTGTAATTCGTATTGAAAAAATGGTCGAAAAATGAGTAAACTAAAGGTTTTATGTGATCCCTTACTTTCTATTTAAAGTTTTATGCTTTGGAGATGTGCACTTGGCGGCGGCGTAGTGTTGTGTCAGCAGGTGGAAAGGAATGAAACATCATCAAAGTTGGGCGATTATGAAGATGTTAAATTACACCGATGACACCGCGCGGGCGTTCGCCCCCCGATGGACGCTATGAGATGCGTATCGCCGATTCGCGAGAGGTCTCCAACAGCAACCTTACAAAATGTTTAAAAATGTCAGAAGAGGGACACAGAAGACATGGGATGAATGGGAGCACTGATGCAGGCGCTGTGGCACCTAAGGAAGAATGCCCCAGAAGCGCTTATAATCAAGGAGGACGCCTTAAATTCTTCAAAGGTAACTTTATTTATCTTTAAATTGTTTACGGTTACGGGTGTGTCAACGGGTTATCCGATTTCAGATGGAAAATTCATTTTGGAACTGGAACGAGCTCGTGAGGGTGAAAGAGTATCGTGGGTGTCCGTACCTCGTAAAACGTACTGGCCGCCACAGGGAAATGCTGCTTCCACACCCACATATCGACAAGAAAGCAGTACCTCTCTTAGCGGTAAGTCAACGCCCTTTAACCACCATTATTTTTTTTTAAATCACTTACAGATTATAAATTAAACAAATAAGAAAAATTTGTTTTATCACTCGGTTAAAATCGAAACATTTTTGTTTCGTTCATGTTTCGGATGTTAGAATTATGAGCAAAATAATAACCTATTATTATTACAAAATTTATGTTTGATGTGTAAATACTGCGATGGTTTCTTGTATTTGTGCATAAATAGGAAAAGTATCGCAACGTTATACTAATTTTGCATTAAAAACTGATTTATTCAAAGTTAAATTTTAAGCGAGTTTAATCATATTTGTACACATAAAATTTGTACTTAAAGAAATTCCTTTGTAAAATTGAACTTACTTTAAATTAGAAGTTTAACATATCAGTTTAAAAATATAACACCAACAGTCAATATAGAAACGGAAGTGTGAGTTTTTGCTTCTGATTTTTACTGAATTGAATGTACATATCTGTTAAGATTACAGTATTGTTTCAGTTTATTTAGTAACCGAAAGACAGTAAGTCAATTTAAAATCTTATTCACCTAAAATAATGTTGCTGGATGTTTAGTGTTGCAGACCGTTCTCGTCTATATACAAATAGATTTAGCTCATTTACCTATATTTCTCATTGTATTTGTACTTTAATGGAAATAAACTGCATTTATAATACCCCACCTTTGAGGAAAACATCATTTCTTGTTGATGATTTTGATTAGTAATTTATTAAAAATTAAGTTCAAGGATTGGTAGAATATTTCTGAAATTGTTTGGGGCAAAAATAAATTGTTTTTGGTGTTCTCATGCACAGAAGTATCCAACATAGTACAGGAGCTGGCTAACATTATACAGGAACTGATAAAACTTACAAATGTTCAAGGTACTTGAAAAGATTACTTAACATAATTTCCAGATTAGAAGATAAATAAAAAGAATGCTGTGGTGATTTATTAATGACAGGTTGCATTAACTGCTGATTATTTCAATCGTTGGTGATTTTGAATAGAATCCCATCAAACCTTAATTACTTGGCTAGTTAAATACTGCTGCTTTTTATAAAATCTAGGCAATTTACTATTTTTTCTTTTGTGACCAGATATTACATTAATAAAAAATAAATAAAAATTATAAGATTTAAATCTACTTTGCATACTTGCATGTCTCTCCGTTATTGTTTGTCTGCTTTAAATAATTAATGACACATAAATACAATTAAAATGTCGTTTATATCCCTTCAGGTAGACAATTGTAATTTTTTAATATTTATATGACATCACCATATGCTATCAACATAAGTAATTGGCGGTGTTAATTGAAATGATTTTGTATCCCTGTTTAATGCTGTTTTTGAACAAATATTTTATATTAATTTAGACTGCAAATTTAAGCATTTTGTTATACGCATTTTTTTATTGTTTGAGCATTTATGAAATTTAAACTAAGTTCAAGGGTTATCCATTAAAAGGAATTCCCAATAGTTAACATTTTTGTAGCTTTTCGTTGGTATTTTACGACAATAATCATTCAGAAAGTAATTTTAATTATATATGGGTTTTACTTTTCAAGATTTGTAACTTTAAGTAATGCAAAGTGCACTCCCAGAGGGAGTATTAACCAGCAACACTGAGGGCTAAGGCCTTGCAGGTTGCTTTCATATTTGATTATTGAAATAATTTTGCTGGAAAGTTCACTTTTGTAATGAAAATTAATTAACATTTTTAATTTATTGTATTAATAAGGAACAGATTAATTTGAATGTGGTTTTTAGGCTGACAACTCAATGATTTGTAACAAATTTTCAAGCCACGTTTGCAGATCAGCTTAATTTAATTTGTCGTCAAAATCTCAATTTTAATTTTAAAGAATATTCATGTTTAGGTCTGTTATTAATTTATTTATTTATTGGAATAGCAGCTTTACTGCAGACCAAGATTTCTGTGTCTTTATTTAAAAAGCAAAAGTTTCTGTATCTTTTATTTTAATTGTAATTAAGTTCTTTGTTTACCTATAAGAAAGTGACATGTTGAAGTGAAGTGAAATATTTATTGGGTTAGTTGTAGGTTTTAATATTTCTTATTTAAATCTAACATGAGTTTTATAGTTTCAGATGATAATAGCTCCATTCAGTCCTCTCCATGGCAGCGAGACCACTCCTGGAAGCAATCAACTCCTCGTCGTAACTTATCGAAAGAAATGACGTTCTATTACTGCCGACGGAAAAGTTTACACTTACCAAAAAAGAGTAAAAAACGTCGATGTCCATATGCAACAAGCCCTAACCCTGTAGATAGCTCTTCCATTAATATTGTAAAAAGTGAGCGAACCGAAAAGAACAGTGTGTGCAATAAAGTGACAAATAAATCTAGAGTGCGTCCGTCCCTCTTGTCGATAGTGCAAATGCTTATTGACAAAAGTGTGTCCAGTACGCCACCTCGTGCCGAAATGGTTGTTTCTCCACGAAAACGGTTTTTACGTGAAATGGAGAAAGACAAGCTACAAATTGACGATGCTTGTCAAAAAAGAAGTAGAAGTAAAACACAGACTGTTACAGTGGCAAGTAGTGTATCTGTTAATACACCTCCCTCCAGCAATAAAATTGGAAGTCCTGTGAGATTGAACGGTAGCACAGAGGAAGTGCGTGCTCCTCGCAATTGCAGTTACAGTATCACGTCCCTTTTAGCGGAAGATCGTACTTCCCGACGTTCTCCAGAGGATTCTCCTAGTCACTTCTCGCCGGTGACGCAGACACAGTACTGCTCCCCCACTTCGGAAGACCCTTGGTATTCTGAAAGTGTGGACCGGTTACGCTCCATAGAATTATCGGTAAGTTTAATTTTTTATTATTTAAGTACATTTAATTTATCTGTAAAAGTTCTTAAAATTATATTCGAGTAAAACTAAATATGAAAGTACAAACATACACAACAAAGTAAAAGAAATTGAGGTGTAGAAAGCCTCATTTAAAATTAGGAGTTTATCTGTAGAAAGCAACGAAGTCGTTTGTGTGAGTGCTCAGCTGAAGGATGTGAATTGTTTTTTTTTGTGTATCATCTGGATTCGTGTGGATGTGTTACAAGACACGTTACACCTGTTTTGTATGCTTGTTACACTAGATAATAAGTTACACTCTACTTGTTTTAGATACAGTTAAAAGTAGGTTTTCTTTTTACAAGAAATTAAATTGAGAAGGCAGCTGCTGCCTTTTTATAAGAGCTGCCATCGTTTAAAGTTATTGTTAATTTATTAGAAATTTATGTTTCTGTAACACGTTTTTATGATTGTTTGAAAAAATTGTGTTATTTGAAACAATTTAATTGAAAGATGTCGACCTTAACCGTAATTTGGGTTTAGTTAATTAAAAGACAAACCAAGTAATTAATTATTTGTTTGGTGATATTCTTCTTTACTAAATTTCAGTCAAAATAAGAATGCTTCAGTCTGAAAGTAACTGGAATTCCGTCTTAAACATTAATTGGCTGCGAATTTACGGCATGATTTAAATTAATCATTTGCCGGAATAAACAAATGCAAATTCATACAGCAAATAGCATATTAGTTAACAAAACAATGACACTTTCTTGTTAAATTTTAACGTTTTGTGCAACCCACCATCAGATTGTTCGTAACAAGTTACCGTCAAATTAGTATTTCAAACATTTTGAATCCTTTACAACCTCCACCAGGCTTTTTAAGAAGTTTTATGGGCAGGAAAATAACATAACAAATATTAGCCTCACTTTTCTCCCCTTTTTATTAAGTAAAAATTACTCTGATATTTCCTGTATTCTTGCTGTGAATGAACATTATTTTTAAAGTCATTGGTCGGTATTCGTACCTCTTACATTTAACATCATGCCTAATTGCCATGGCAATATCGTGTATCTTTGTTATATACCTACATAGTGGCCCACTGAAAACAGTAAACGCAAGTTTTGGCCACTTAACATTATCAATTTAAATGCTGACAAACTCACAAAGTACTTGCTTATTACAAACAACTTGTCAGGTGAAGTGCTTTTATTTGCTATGTTCAACTGTTTAAGCCTACTAGATCAAATTTAAATGTAAGTTTTTCTGGAATTAATGATCGGATTTGAAAAATAAAAAGACTGTTGAAAAGAGAATCGAAATGCCTTTAGAATTGTGTAACATTTGACATCTCTTTCTTTTTAAAAATTTTGGGGTGCAATTCACCCTCATCTTAGGGTTGAAGTTGTGTAAATAATACCAATCAATTCAGATGTCCTACTTGATACTAAAGTGACGTGTTCGAGCGTTTTTCGCAAAATTGATGTTAAGTGGCTAAAACTTTCGTTTACTGTTTTCAGTGGGCCACCCTGTATATCGAAACGCGACTTTAGTTAGAGGTAGGAATAGGACCCAATATGTTTAAAGTTATCAAGGTGTAGTTTTAAAATGAGCCTTCTTATTTATCTCGTTTAATTAATTTCAAACATATTAAGAACAAATCGGCTCTAAAAAGAAAATTAATCAAATCTATCCCTTTCTATTAATTTATCACGTCATCGAACAAATTAAATTTAATTAATTGGCTTTTTATTTTATGTGGTTGCTTAATTATTTTTGACTTTCAAATAATTACTTTTATTAATTAATACAATTTAATCATCAAAAAAAAAATTACGACAGTGGGCAGCCATGCGAAGTTGTTAAGTTTTTTTAATTTTGAATAGATTTTTCCACCGTTGGGTATTATAACTTTTAACAAAATTAAATGCGTAATTACTGTATCCAGGCGTAATCAATAATAAATTTATTTATTTTTAAAAACAAAATTAAACGACTATTGTTTGTGCTTTCGCATTTAAAGATTTTTATGATTTGAACATAATTAAATGTAATTAATAAAAAACATAAATCAATATGTAATATAAACTTTTATTTGTTAATTTTTTGTTTCAGCAAGTAGATAAAAGGGCACTAACAGCATATTCACCATATCCATACATGACACCTTACATGTATCCATACTCATTACCACCGTATTATTCGTCAGGTGTGTATGGACGAAATTATGTGGTACCACCTGTATATCCTACCCCACCTATGCCTGTTCCAATTAGGCATGACGCACCTTCCTGCTCATGGACTGCTGACACTCCAAAGGATGTGGAACACAGGGATGACAATATCACAGGTATATTAAAATCGCAAACTCTACCAATGCACGCCATTAATCAAAGCAATGATTAAGCCTATGCCTACAAAATAATATCGACTACATCTATCTATTAAATCGCTTTATCGAATTAAGTCAGTGTATCGATATCTTGGATAAATCCAGATGTTTAATGATTTAGTACGTGGAAAAATGGCTGTATTGAATGAATACTTTACACATCGATAACAAACCCTTACATATTCTTAAATCTGCTAGTTTTCTTATGAAATAAGGATTGCTTCTTTTGCAAACTTTTTTATACCATGTGTTTCACCGAAGACGCAACATAGGGAAACACCAATGTAATTTTTTAGGAAGGATCCGCGATACCTTTGGAATATGTATGGATTCAGTGCTCAACGTATGTTACTGGATTTAGTTAACGCTAGAAAGAGATAGAAATACTGAAGGTGTCTGTCATTGCGGCAGGCTATTATTTCATTGTTTGGTTCGATATAAGTAATTGTTAACTTAAAATCTACCATAAAATATAATTCAATTACCTAATAGATAATAATTGTTTTTCTTTTATTTTTAATTCGACTTCTAAAATTTTCATTTCAAGCACGTGCTTTTCAGCCTCCATTTTAATTCGTGCTTCAGATTCTTTTTGGGCAAGTTCGATTTGGATTTTGACTAATTCTAGTTTACTTTCAGCCAGAGCAGAAAATTTCTTATTTGTTTCTGCAGCTGGAGAAGTATTAGATCTTTTTTTTAAGACTGGTCTTCGGCGATTTGCGTTTGATATATTAGATATCGCAAGAGAGCCACTTTCAACAGGAACATTTCCCATTTTAATCCGTAATGCGTCATTGGTGGTCTGACGTTCATATAGCGAAATATTAGGTTTAATATTTATACTAAAAAAAAAACTTACAGATTTTTCATTATTATATCCCAACTCTGTAATCAACACTGGTGTATTTTCATTAATAATTATTTATATTTATTTATTTAACCAGCAATTAAACAGAAATCTCCAATTACATAATGCTGGATACATAACTTCTCAAATGAACTTACAAAAATTAACCTTAATTCAACAGTACTTTAAATATAAATATAAACTTAAACTTAATATAAACTTAAACTTAAGTTATTGCCCATATTTCTTAACATATTCATTTACCATTTCCCTCTTAGTCATATTAAAAAAATCCCATTGACAATCTTTATTCAATCTGTTGGCTAACAACAGTATTCTATACAAAGGCGAGCTGTTTCCTGGTACTGAGAAGATGTTGGGTGTCCTCCTTAACCTAACATCCTGTACTTTAATTAGTATTTCCACTAATAAATAGGGAACATTCACATTATCATTTAACACATTGTAAAGAAATGTTAAATTAGCCAGTTCTCTTCTGTTTGACATCTTTAAAATTGCTGTACCCCTTTCATCTAGCAGATACTGTAATTGATCCTTGTACGAAATTCGAAATGGAAAAGTGCCTGTACATTTAGTATATAAAACACGTACAAATTTTCTCTGTACCTTTTCTATAAGATTACTTAAATAATAATTATGCGGTGACCAAACATTCACTGCATACTCCAGCTTTGAGCGAACATAAGAGCAATACAAAATGTAGTATGTTTTTATTGAACTAAAGCATTTAGCGTTTCTCAAATAAAACCTAAATTTCTATAGCTATCATCCACGATATTACTAATGTGATCACAAAAAGTTAGATCATATTTAAATTTTACTCCTAAATCTTTCACCGAATTTTCGCGTTTTAGTTGATTGTCTTGCATTCTGTAGACATATTCTTCCCATTGTTGTTTTCTTCTAAATGATACTATTTTACACTTTGAAAAGTTCAAAAAAAGATAATTATCTTCACACCACTTCAAGAGTATGGTTACATCTCTTTGTAGCAGTTCGCAGTCACTTACACATTTTATTTCTTTAAACAGTTTCAAGTCATCAGCAAATAATAAAACTTCTGAATTACGCGATAAACTTGGTATATCATTTACTAACATTAGAAATAACAGTGGACCTAGTGTTGTACCCTGCGGAACCCCCGACGTAGGAACAAATGGTTTTGAGGCATATCCATTAATTTGAACAAACATTTCTCTTTGAGATAGATACGATTCTAACAATTCAGGTCAATGTGGGTAACTGGGCCACCGGGGTGACTGGGCACCCTTGCCCTAGTTATTTTGATAATAGTGCTAGTGATATTTAGGCGCATAAAGTTGGTAGCTACGGACCTAAACTTACCGCAGCAGTTGTCAGAAGTCCATTATTTTGTATGTTGTTACACACAGAAATTTTTATTTTCATGGTGCCAAATTGCTACAAAACATTACAGTGCAGAGGTGAATTTAATAATGCAAGGTAAGCGTATTTTTATTGCAACGTTGATACCAACTAATACTAGTATTTTCATAAGTTCATAGATCAATTAAATTGCCTCATTTTGAGTTTAAGATTTTCAAAGAATGATCTAGACGCTGTGGCCCAGTTACCTCCGGAAATTTTTAATTTGGGGTATTTGGGCCACATGCCTTCGGGCAACTGGACCATGGTGTCCAGTTACCCACCTGTTTAAATCATTATAACTGGAAGACGGAGAAGGGTGCAGATGGTGTTACCTACACAAGAGAACAACTCAATCATGCTAGAGCAGATGTTGCCAATGGAAATATAACTGTATACGCCGCAGCAAAGCGTTACAATATTCCAAGGACCACTTTGCCGCTTTACATTAATGGCACCAGAGGCAATCAGGGTATTGTGGCTGAAAATAGAAAAGGTGGTGGTGGAAAGTTAGCAATTGATCTGCATGTCAAAAGTTGCCTCTGCTTTCGGTATTTAAAGGGAAAAACATAATGGAAACTTGGTTGCCCAGTCAGCCCAACCCACTTGATACAACTGCTTATGCTGCATCAAATAAAGGTTGGATGAACTCAGATTTATTTCACAAATGGTTTCAGAAATTTTTTTGCCAAACATTCCAAATGATCGTCCAGCATTGCTAATTGTTGATGGCCATGTATCACACATTTCAGTTGACGTTATAGAGTTAGCAATCGCCAATGAAGTTACGATCTTAAATTTACCCCCGCATTCTACCCATGTATTTCAACCTTTGGATGTGGGGGTATTCAAAAGCATGAAAAACACATGGGACAAAGAACTCTGCAAATGGCAGCGAGCCAATCCACGAAAAAAGCTACCAAAGGATAAATTCTTTCAGTTGCTGACTTCAGAATATCAAAAAATGTCCAGTGATAATATTGTAAATGGTTTTAAAGCAACTGCCTATATCGTCAGGAAGAAAACGGTCCAGACAGAAAACAAATTTCTATTGGGATGTTCACGAAAACTGACATTGAAAAATACAAGAACCAAAAAGAGCATACCGAGAAGAAAACTATTAATGATCAACTCGCTGATGTCTCCCACACTCAAGAACAACCAGAAGCTCACGTGGAAGTAATCCAGGAAACGCAAAACCAGGGATCCATGACAGAAGACCATCAGTCTCAAGTATCAAAATTGCAAGAAGATGAACTGCTTGTTGTTCCTGTTCCAAAAGAAAATAGATTGCAGGCGAATCAATTACAACAGCAAGATATCCCAGGCCCTTCTAATTCTAGAACTGATGACAAGCGGACGATCATTTGAAGAACTTCTTTTAAATTTAGTAAGAAACCAAAGAGAACCATCAACTGTTGATGCCCCAACAAAGAAGAAAGGAAGGGTTTGCTCGGGAGCAGAAATAGTAACAACAGCTGGATACCTTGAGGCAAAGAAAATGGCGATTTAGGAAAAGGAGTCGAAGGAAAGGCAAAAAACACAAAAACAGGAACAGCGAAAGAAAGAATCAAAAGCAAAGTATGGCCCTGTAAAGAAAACTGCTTCAAAGTATGACATTAGCGGTTGCTATCTGAGTCTGACGGTGAAATGGCCATTGAAGAGTCGTCAGAAGGCGAAACTATTGAAATAGTGGCAGTCGTGGAAGGGGACTTTGTCATTATAAACTACGACGGTCAGTATTATCCTGGTAAAGTATTGTCAGTTAATGAAGGAAGTAAGGTTCAAATCACTCACATGAAGAAAAGTGGACTATTTGCTTTTCGTTGGCCTGAACAACCCGATGTTTTGGATTACGACGAGTCGGAAATCTTAAAAATTATCGCTAAACCTCAGCCCCTTAACAACAGAGAGTCATACTCTGTCCCAGAAATGGACAAACTTTGCTCTTACAATAAGTAATATTGTTTCCAATTTTATTTTGAATGTATCCTTTGTTTTACTTGAAAAGCATGAATAAAGTTTTGTATTATTTCTGACATGATTTTATTACATCACCTGTAACTTTGGCATTTATTAAGATAACAAACATCTAGTTAAACTGGAGTGTAGCTTAAAGTGTCGCGGGTGGCCCAGTTCCCTCGAAAGATTTACAATGCTTTCAGGTCAGAAAATAGACCGGGGTGGTCCAGTTACCCCAAAATCCCGGTTAACTGGGCCACCACGACTTAAAAAATAAAAATAATAACCAAACAAAAACTATGCATCCGATTCGCGTGCTATTTTGTAGACCGTTAGTTGAGGCACACATTTACATCTACCTAGGAGGCCATTTGATAGAATCAGTAATTTCCGGCTCTAGCAATAATTAAATGCAGAGTGATGTAAAAATGCGGCCCAGTTACCCACATTGACCTTCTATTAAATTCTTGTGCAGACCAAATGCAGCTAGTTTACCCAATAGCACACTGTGACAAACCTTGTTGAAGGCTTTACTGAAGTCTGTATATATACAGTCAACTTGTCCACGTTTCTCCAATATTTTAGAGGTATAATGCATAAAATTCATCAAATTAGTAACCGTTGACTTCTTCCTGGTAAACCCAATTATTACAGGCTCTACGTTAGAGCTGGGCAATCCGATTCTTTTCGGAGAATCGATTCCATTCCACAACATGAATCGGTTCCTTCGATTCTTTCTCGTTCCTATGATAAAAATCATACTTTTAAGTACCTACGCACCGTACTAGAACGTGTCGAATTGGATCGAAAGCTGAAATTCGTTGACTATGCATTCAGATTTAGAACGTCAAACGTAAATTATTTTGCCTAGAATAATAAACATCCTCAGAGCCTTATAAATCAATAAGGTCTACTTTTGTTTGTGATAATTGAATTTAAACGAGTAATACGCAACATCGTGTCTTAATAGCATACTATTAATGTAGCTTTTCGTACTTTCGATTCCTTTACTGTATGTATTTATGGGTTAGGGCTCCATTCCTAGGATTTGTACGATTCGTGACAATTTGTAACGTACTCGCGCCACGATTCTTTAGGAACAAATTGGATTGAAATATGTGAATCGATTCCTATGATTCCATCCGAGGAGTCTCACCTCTACTCTACATTCAATATTTCTGGTTCCGGTGGAGTTGAAGCAGCATAATTATTTTTGTTCGCATTATTAATGTTCTCTGATATTAGAGCTAAAAGTGAAGCCGTGCAGTTTAGAGGAATATTAAAAATACAGCGCCACCAAGCAAACAAATCCATCGGAAAATATGCCAACTAATTTTAAAAATTCGTGGCGGTAAAAGTTTAAGCCAATACCTACAACTCCTGCCGGCGTTGTACCTTCCGTGTCAAAAGTGAAAGTAGCTAACAAATTGACAGTTATCGCGTGTTTGTGTTTCTTAATTTTCTCTGCTTTCGTTCCTCTTTATAAAAAAAATCAGTCTTTTTAAGATTATTTTTGTTCGACTTATTCCTAATAAGGTAGGCATATATTTTATAGATAATTTAAAGTATTTTTAAAATGAAATTTTCGCATAACCTCAATTGCTATTTATGTATTTATTTATAGAATCCATTTCTTCTAATCGCTTTTATCGCTATGGCAAGTAAAGGGAAAAAACTGTTCATTCCGAAGCCAGAAATATAGTAGACAAAATTTATCTAAAATAAAAATAAAATTTCCTTATTTATTTCCTTCTCAAATCTAATTATGGTACTTGTCTACTAAATTTTCTTTTAACAGTTTTAACAAATTTATATAAGAACGTAGGTACATAATAAAAATTAATAAACTTGCAAATACACAATGTTACACGTTTAAATTTACCGCCAAAGTACTATTGACACTGAGTGTACCTCTAAAATACAGCGACACCACACCACGCCAACTTGACAGACTTGTTTGATTGGTGGCGCTGTACCTACCACGATCACTGTCGAAAACATTTGTCTTTCCCGCGGCACTTATGCCCATTAGACAAACAATACGGTCTGTCCAAGGATTTTTTTTTTTAATTTATCAGAAGGACCCCCCGCCTGTACCGTTTTGCCGACACTATTTCCTTCCCTACTTTTCTTCAGCGATTCCCATTTGGCTCTTAACATTTTTGCCGTTCGCATTTCCGAAGCTTTAGCATTGAACATAACTACCAGTTTTTTGCACTTGCAGTCTTTAGTTTTGTTAAGCGTGAATTACACGAAGAAGAATTTCTGTTAAGGAGAGGTTACAAGCGCCGTTAAAAGTAATTCAGTATTCTATTTACACGAAGAAGTTTTTCTTGTACAGAAAGTAAATGTGACGCGATTTGATAATTTATGTAGGAATGCCAACCACAGGCAAAACATTCATACATAACCTATAACTTGTTGAATAATTTTCATACAGTTGTATTAACTGCTGAACTTCATCTCTGCTCCACTGTCGCATATTCGTAACTTAATTATAAATTATTATACACTTAATTACACGCACGCTTTCAAAAAGGTTATGTTTTTATTATACGCTTCTACTTGTCGAATTTTACCGTCAAGCAACTAATGTTGGTAATACGACGTTATAATAATGCGCCTGCGCGAACTGTCTACTTTTAACGAAAAACTTTTAGAAAGTAGCGCAGGTTGCAGTTTTACTGTAAAAGTTTTCTTGTAAGAATGACCTTTTAAGAAATTCTCTCTCTTTTTCTAATGTATGCAAATATTAAACAAGGAAAACTTAACAGAAATTCTTCTTCGTGTAATTCACGCTTTACTTACTGCGTCTGTTCTTTTACATTCTAAAATGCTTTTCTTCAACAAGTGAAATTAAAAGATCGATGTCGTCGTAAGTAAAATTGCTGCAGCGGTCACATTTGTCTGCCATTATTGTTTCTTATTGTATAAATTATTACCGGTGAATAAAAATTTCAGGTTATAATGACATGATTATGATTATGATTCAGCCTGCAACATCCCTATGTAGGGTAAAGGCCTCCCTCTTTCCCTCATTCTTTTCACACTTCTTTCATTACAATGACATAAACAATTTCACGTTTTATCTTAAAATCCTAGGATATACGCGAGTTTTGAAGGTTGCAGGTAGTCAAAGTTACTATATTAGAGCATATACTAGAAATAACAAAGTACCTTGTAGAACATTTACAATTATATTCCGAGTATAAATTTATTCTTGGAATAGCTATACCACGAACTATACTAGCGTTGTAGAACCGACCCTAAATAAGCTAAATAATTCGCTGAATAGTGCCGTGAGAGAAGCCTGTACGTTCGGTCATTGCAGAAATTGACCTTCCATAACGCAGTTCATCTGTGTTAGACTCTGCATGCTTTAAATTCCAACAGCAATGTCCCTACAAACATATTTGAGCTGCTGATGAATCTTGTTCGCTTTTTTGCCACATGCGGATAAAAATTTTATTACCCGTCTTTGCTTGCTCCTTTACACTAAAATTCATTTTTTAAGGTACACTCTAAAACACCTCAAATTGAACACCCTGTAACTTCCATAACTTTTAATAGTGACGCGTTTTGACATGTTATTACATTTGTGTATTTACCCAGCCTATTTTCTGAAATACAGCCAAACGGTAAACATTTCTTGTATTTACTTCATATAAAACGTTTTTTTATTTTAAACAGTAAGGAATAATACAGTTCAATTTTAGTTGTTTCGTATACTTACTTACTCAGCGACACTACACACCATGCCGGGCCTGGGCCTCCGCTAGCTTTGCTTTCCATCTCTCCTTGTCCTTTACCAACCTTTTTTTTAAATTGATTCATATAATTAGACTAATATTATAAGTATTCATGTTCTTCATTATTTACTTTATGGAGACCGAATCTAGTAAAAATTTAGTAAAATCGTTTCAGTAGAGCGGCATACTTAAGTAGTAAGTTAAAACAGTTGTTTACTATTACCGCTCGCTAGAAATTATAGTAGTGTTTCATAACGCATATAAAAGGATGGCACAGTCCACATTATGGTGCAATAGGCGTGGCCAAGTTTTCGTGTGTTATTGAAGAATAATAAATAATAAAAATAAAGTTGAAAAGAACTTAAGTTATATAGTTATTATCTCATTGTTAGTATATTATATAGTAATTGTAGCAAGATTCTTAAAACATTTTTAAAGAATTTTGTTGAAATTACAGAACTTATTTAGAAATATTTAGTACGTTTATGGATTTACCTATTTGGATGACTGATCATCTAAAAATTTCACCTAAAATCCGGTCTCTAGTTATCATGTTACCAAAGTGGCTGAATGGTTAAGCCACTGGACTACAGCGCATATGGTCTCAGGTTCAAATCAGAGGCACATGCGTCGAAACACAGTGGTGCATGTCTAATAGTTTCCATATTATAAGCATGAGTTGATTATTGAAAACTTTTTTATTTCCATAAACATAGAGAAATCTCCGAGACAAAAGGTTTAAATTTTTCTATCCATTTCACTTGTTAATTTAAGAAATGAATAACGTATTAAAAGACCGATAATTATATTATTTTCAGATATGCCATTGAACCTGTCTAAACATGCCGGTTGAGCCGAGCTTCTACCGTGCCTTCCATGTATACAAAATATCGATATTTTTGTATGTAAATACATAGATATTCTTATAAGAGCAACTTGTACGATTGCAGTGTGTTTTTATCAATTGCATAATAATTTTATTAAATTATGTGTATACCAATCGGCTGTAGCCCATGTAAAGGCAACTTGAAGCTTATTTAAGCAATATGAATTATGTACAAATAAATAATGTAAAAAAAATCTTATGAATTTTTCACTCGGTTAGTGGTAATTAACTACTTAACGGTAATATAAATTTGTTTTAATTTTTGTAACTAATTGACAACGGCACAATCAGTATCGTAACTTATCAAGTTAAAAAAAAGCTTTCTCCTGTTTAAATTATCATTGTAGTATTTATACAGGGTAGTCAAAAAGTAACCCAGCATTCAAAAACAAAATTTTATGTTTATTACATATTCGAATGACAAAATGCCAGTCGTCAGATTTCCACAATTTGCAACAAATTTTTTTTCAATGCCAACTACAAAGGGGCTACTTTTTGCTCACTCTGTATATCAAATGGTTAGAAAAGCATTAGAGGTGCTTTAATTAGAAACGAACCGGCTGTGTTATAGTTTCAAAAATCTAAAATTGAACAAATCGAAAGTTTAATAGTTATCGGTATAACAACAAAAAGATCATGCAGGCTCTGATTTTCTGTATTTAAAACACCTCTACGGGCTAGCTGCACAAACATGATTTAACAGCTGTATCTAATTAATCATTCCTCAAAGTCTATAAAATCGAATCAATATAACACCTCAGTAAACAACTTAACAAGTGTTTTGTGCAGCCCACCCTTACGTATCTTACATATTTCAACATTAATCAAAAAATCTGGAATTAATAACTCGTAGATTGACACGAATATTCTGGCTCAAGTTGTACTCAAATAGCAATAAAAAAAACAGACTTCGTTTGTCTCAAAAGGTACAATTATGTGTTGCCTTTATATGGACAAAAGTAGATTTTGTTTGGGAGAATCATACGGCATGGGTTTTTTGAAAACCTGCTTCACAGTTTTCTTTTATTTTCTAATGGTGCTAACCTGTGACAGCTACGTTCATGTATGTAACCAGTTTGGAAAACGGTCACTTTATTATTTAACTGAAGTGGATGACTAAAAACGGATACAAAATGAAAACGAATATATTTACAAAACATTTTTTTCATTTTGTATCTAATTTGAATTGGTATTTTATGCTCTCTTGAAAGCGTAAAATTATGGATTAGCTTTAAAGCAAAAATTTGAGGTTTTAGTTTTGTCGTGCAATGCAGATTTTTAAAAAAATTCGATGGTAGAAGTGTATAATTTTTATTATAGTGTATATATCAGCTCAATTTTAAATTTACTAATTTTTGTAAAAAAGATTTTCACTTTTTATATATATAGCAAATCTTAGTGTAATCACTTTCTAATAATATTTAATGTATTTTTTACAATATTTTCAAATTGTAAATAATTTTTATATGGTTACTTTTTTTGTAGCCGCAATTGAATTAACATGTTACTCAGTTGGACGCATTTTTGTATCACATCTTCAGTTTTCAATTCGGCCCCTATTTCGGGAACAGCATTGTCATGAGGTACAGATTAGATTCCTTTATATTGAACATAACAAGGTCTCACATATATGAAACGTTGCTTTACAACACAAACAGAAGAGATTTCCATGTGCCGAATGGAGCATGTTTTTGAGGGTGTTTATCAATCAAGCCAATAATGCTCGACTGTCATTGCAACAGCAAGAACATACAATTGTTTTTGAAACTTTTAACATAGATAAAGCTTGATTCCTTAGAAATCTGTCCGTGGAAATTTCATAAGAAAATATTTAATTTTATTAACATTTAAATAAATTGAAACACAACAAAGTAATCAACATTTTTATAAAATTATCGAACTTTTGTGTTAAGATGTTTCATTAAGTTTTGCACATCCTTCTCGGTTATAGAATTTGTCGCTATATTCCACTTCCGTTTGGATACATTGATATTGAAAGCTTCTTCAGTTTCTTTTTAATCCTCCTCCAAGGTCATCAGTCCTTGGACTGGTTTGTTGCAGCCATCCATAATCTTCTATCGGTTGCTTTCCTTTTCATATCGATGTAGTTTTTGCTTCTAGAGTCTTCAATTATTTGTTTAATATACCTGAGGCGGGGTCTACCTTTCGACCTTTTTCCATTTACTGTGCCTTCAATAATTATTTTCAGTAGATGCGCCCAATAAGTCTCAACCTGTCAAAGTTCCGGGCTCGATTTTCTACGTACAATTCTATTGCAGATTTTCCATAAAATCTGGCCAAAACAGCACAGGAAACTTGTGTGTTTTTATTAATGGCAAAAGCCTGCTGTTTATTGTACCCTGACTGATGAACGGTTTTGATTTTTTACCACATACGGATGGCCTGCCATAAGAGATGGAAACTTTCATGCATATGTTTTTGTCTACGTTCCCCATACATAGTAGTCTGGCCCAGGAATTTGTTTGAAGTCTGCAACAACGTAGTTTCATCGTCCATCACCAGCAAAATCTTGTTTTGGCAACTCCTTGGGCTTCGGACTTTCCTTTTTAACTTTATAAGACTTGGGCCGGGCTCGTTGTTTCGCAAGGCACACTAATTTTTGAGCCACACATCTTCCCGATAATTTGGGATTTTTCTTGAACAGCTGAACAATTCTTCTCTCTCTTGCACCTGGTCTTCCTCCACTGCCGTATTTTCTGTCGATCGATAGTTAGTCTCCTTGCAACGTTTCACAATTGTTCTGGGTAACTTTAATTGTTTTGCTAAAGCTAAAATGGAGATCTTAGGATTATCGAGGTATTTTTCTACGATCAATTTGCACTTCTGTTGTTCCATAATTAATTAAAAATGCCAAACTTGTTCGAAAGATTCGACTACAATTTTTAAAGTAAAATAATAAGCCGATAGAACAAAACAGACTGTCAACAGTTACGCCTAAGTATGCATAATGGCGGATTTCTAAGGAATCAAGCTTTAAATAGATCAGAAGAGGGATCTCAACCAAAATTGACATTGAAAAAGTACCAGTGATTTATAACTAAAACTTACTGAAAGAAATGTTAGGTTGAGTTATGTTTGTTAATGATAAATTTGCCGATGAAATTTTCATATTTTCAGTTCATATTTTTGTTATTACTGTGCATAATTTGTCAGCTAAAATAATAGGCTGCGAAGTATTTTTCGTATATTGGCTGTTTATTCTATACAGTGTTTACTGATTTAGAGCCTGTAATTTAATTTATTCGTACCATTAGTTATTACATATTTTATTTAAAAATTGCTATGTAGATAAGAATGGCATACAGACCGTCTCATTTTAAAAAAGTTGTGGTGCAAATCAATTCACCTGACTAAACTTTCACACAAAGACCGCTTAACTTTTGTCATAGAAAATAATACACTCAAAGGTACACATACACCAAACGGAATGAGGATGACTATTGCGCAACTTTTTTTAATGTGAGATAGCATATCGTCGCTTGGCCGGCAAAACCTTCTATGTGCCAAAAACAAAATTTTCAAGGAGCAAAAAACGCTTTGTAATACTCATGAGCTCATGACTTTAATGTAATATTATTTCTAATAATCTGTATATGTTACGGTCAGTGTGGTAAATCCGGTCTGTGTTAACAATGACCGGTCAATGTTTATTGGAGATTAGAGGTAGAGGAAGAACAGTTTAAAAAAAAAATAAAAGTACATTATCCACACTGACCGGTCATTGTTAACACTGGCCGGATTGATCACATTGATCGTAACATATACACCATTTAGCGCATAGGAGGTTTTACCAAACACTGCAGAAAGGTCAAAATAATCGAAATAGACAAAAACCCTATTTGAGAACAAAATGCCAGCCAAGCGACGATATGCCATTCCGTTTAAATCAAATCGAATGAGTAATGCGTACAATAAATGTAAAAATCCCAAATTTTTAACAAAATTGCCTTAATTCAGTATTAAAGAGAATTTGAATACTATCGAAAATTTGGGCTATTAACTTGCCAGCAATATACGTTTCGTATTATTTTTTAAGTCAGTGAACAATGTATATTAAGTTCCTCTGAGTACCTTTTGCCTAAATTTGCATTGACAATGACAGGTAATATGTATGGTGTTTATTGAAGTTGCCTTAAAATTTATGTAGCAAAAGTGTTGTGAAATTGCTATGGAATCCTATTTTCACTTACGTATTTATTTGAATAATAATCGAAGCAAACGACCAAATTTACAATTCTAATTTGGTGATGTTATTTAACTTTTTAACGAATGTCTTCAAATGGAACTGTAAATTTATTAGAAATTATAAAATTATGAGTAGACTGAAGATGTATTTTTCCAGAACTTCACTTCCAAATTGATATTTTAAGATATTTGACCAATTTTACTGGGAGTTGTTATAAATATTGTTGGAACGTAACTGTAACGCGTGCTTCCAGGTTCTTGTACACTGTATGATGTGTCAACGGAAGTTAGTTGTGTTTATAACGCTCTTAGAAGCGGGTCGAAATTTATTGACGAGTATTTTTTCCCAAACTGCCTAGCTTCTTCTATATTAAGAATGAAAACTCGAAAAGTATCTATTTTGTAATAAATGAGTCAGTAAGCGTATATTTTCTCAAGTAATAAATAACATCAATTTGATACATATTGTGTAAAAGACAATAGAATGTAATATTGTATTATATATGATTAAGTCGCATATTAAGTAATAGTCTGGATATTTTTAGAATACGAAATATTTAATGTACCGATTGATGTAGAGTATTATTACTTTGTGCCATTAGCTATTAACCTACTGACTGAAGTTAATTTAACATAAAATTTTAGGCGGTCACTTTTAACATGTACTTATTATCCGTTAAAAAGTTTACGAAAAAAACCAAGGTGGTCTTTTGTACATTTTTTATATAACTTTTGTCAAATTCTGTGTTAAATACCTTCAGTCTCATCCAAACCATTGCTTTCGTAAGATATCAGTAACCCATATTGGCACTTATTTATTGTGATACAATGAATGTTAGGTTTTTGTTAATGATAATAACACAGGAGTCCAACTTTTGAACTGACTATTTATATCGTGTATTTCTATGAAAATAAAACTGTATGTGTGTCTTGTACTGTCAAATATACATTTACATAAATATGGTGTTTTATTTACTTTTATCGACTGGACAGATATGCAATAAGGGACCATGTCACATAAATGTAAGCCGCCCAAAGTTTTTGTTATTTTATAAAATCCTAGGTGGGTATACATATATCCTGCATTTGGAGTCTGTTGTCTAAGATCAATTTCTAGTAATTGGTGTAATATTAACACATTCACTGCCGACCACGCATACGTGGCATGGTCGGCGATCTTCGCGCGGTGCCTACCACGCACACATGGCGTGATGCTTTGCTGTAGCTTTATACTAGTATTTTGCTGTAGGCATCCCACGAACGTCTTCTGTATTAGTAGGCACCTAGGGAAAGGTTTTTACTACAATATTTTATAGTCAGTTTCCGAATTAACTTTTTCAGTAGCTTATGATTAATATTAAAGGTATCAGAATAATTACAAGGTATTGGCCACTGGGGAGAGTTCAAGATATTAATCGGCACTCAATGTGTTAAGCTCAATTTTCAATAAATTGTGTTGTTGTTTGATTTGTTATTGCATTATTGATCATTTAAAAAACAACGTTCTTTAAACAACAGTTAACTTTAACTTTGTGACATGGCTATTGTTTTATAGATGTACATATATGGGTATCTTTACAAAAAGCATTTTGTTTTGGCTTTCTGATGTCGTTGCCCATACCTCGCTTGCAAAAGTCATTGTTGGTCGAATGATTGTTTTGTACACTTTAACACGTTCGCTGCCGCCGCATAGTCCATAACCTAGTGTTATATGCCGACCACGCCACATTTGCTATTTTACTGTTTGTCTGCCATTGGCGGCTAGGCTATCTGCTTGTGTTGGCATTGTTGTGAAGGCCTGAATTTGCCGAATGCCGATACAAGCAGATAGTCCAGTCGGCAATGCCAGACAACAATAACAAATAAACAGCAAATGTATGTATTTCGGCATGTAGTACTAGGTTGCCGACAACATCACTCGGCGTGATTGTCAGCGAACGTGTTAAGCTTTGTTTTCCTAAAAATTATTTTGTTGTCGAATACATTTCTGAATGTTCCCAAGTTTCTTGATCCTGCTAACATTCGTTTTTGCAATTTAAGTTTAAGTTACAAAGTATAAACAAAGTACTTTATAATTATTAGGTATTTCTTGTCCTGTCATGGCATTTATATCTGTTGGGCAAATACAATATTATTATTATTATATATATATCTTCGCTCTTGAAGTCAACCCCCAGGTAAGTAGCTTTGTTAACTAATTTTAACTTAAACCATGTGTTTTCCTCCTTTTTAATCACAAGATATCGATTTTCTTGTTGTTGTTCGTTCCCTAGTATCATGTATTGAGATTTGTATATGCGTAAATTTCTAGAAAATGAAATACATGACGCAGGACCGGAAGAAATGGAAAAGATGGAGTAACAGCTAAGTAAAGGGGTTCACTCTGACGCTCTTATAGAGCAGAAGGAAGCAGTTGAAGAAGAAATTTCTAGACCAGCATTACTAGCTATCTTCTGGAAGTTGCAGATCAGGGATTTTAGTTCTTCTTTTGTTTTGCTTAGTACGACGACATCGTCGGCGTACGCAAGGTATTGATGCGAGTTTCTTAAGATATTCCGGGTTTGATCCACTTTACCCTTTCTTATTATATTCTCAAGCTGAAGCACAATATTAAATATATGTTAAAAGACTTTTATAATAAGTTTCCCATTGTGTAGCTGATATTAATTGTAGTCTATCATTGTTTTTGTCTGATCTAACATTATTAATGAACTTCCAGGCTTCTGTACCTTTTTTGCCTCCTATATACGTTTCTATGTCTTTGCATTTTCTGTCCCACACTTTCCTTTTTTCTTCCTTTACTAGCCTTCTTACTTTTGATCGTTTTCTTTTGTATCCTGTTCGATCTGTATCTTGCTTTGTATTTAGCCATTTCAAGTAGGCTTCTTTTTTTTCTCTTACCTCCTCTTCAATTTCTTGCGTCCACCATATGTTCTTACTAACTCTTACTTCCATTTTTCCTAAAGCTTCGTTTGCTGCGTCATGGATTGCTTGTTTAATGTGTTCATAAAGTGCTTCTGTTTGTTCATATGTGTTTTCTTTGTTGGTATAAGTATTTAGTACTACTTTCTTTTAAACTCTCCAAATTGTATTTAATTACGTCCACCTTTTCCATATTCTCTTCAATTGCATTCGTATGTTGCTCCATTTTTTTTTCTAACATATCGGAAGTGCATCTTGGTTTTTAATAGATAGTGGTCCGATCCACATTCTACTCCTCTGAATACCCGGGTATCCAGTACTAGTATCAAAGATGTTTGCTGCATTATAGCAAGAAGTAACACATTAATTTTAATGTGGGTGCCAGGGCATGAGGAAATTCAAGGAAATGAAATTGCCGATGCCCTTACGAAAAAAGGGGCGAAGTCACAGTTTATCGGACCAGAACCGTTTTGTGGAATAACTAAAAGCCGTATTGTCGAAGAGGTACGAAACTGGGAAAAATATCAAAAAGAACTCTACTGGAGGAATACTCCAGGACAAAACCATACAAAAGGTTTATCAAACACTCGCCACAAATTGCTAAACAGCTTCTCGAGCTTGGAAAAGCAGATTGATAACCAATCTCTTAACCAGCGATTGCTCTGAGATACCATCTCAAAAAAATGGGCAAAGCCGACATCGAAACTTACAGACTTTGTGAATCTACAGAACATATACTCTGCAGCTGCTATGCATTAATTCGCAGCAGGCTTAAATTCCTCGGAACGGCATATATGACGTAGGGGTCATGACCTCCAGGACAATAATAGACTTCATTAAAAGCCTAAAAATTCTTGAAACCGAATAAATTGCAGGGTTACTCACAAAAAATCTTCATAGGTCGAAGTGACGAAAGGCCCTTAAAACCAACTGACCGCTTGACAATAGACAATCTAATTTTCAGTATGAGTCTTAGCTGTCTTTGCTGAGTTCTTTCTAGTGTTTCTTTCTGTGCTTGCTGTACATGTGTACATGGTCCAATTTTCACAGCCTTACACAAGTATTGGGATGACAGCTGCTCTGTATACGATTAGTTTCATGGTAAGCGACAGGTCGTGATTGAAGAATACCCGATCTTTGAGACCCCAAAACGCTTCTGAACAAGAGCTAATGCGATTGCATATGTCATACTCCAGGTTGGTCCCATTATTCACCATACTGCCAAGGTAACAAAAGGTCCGTACATGTTCAAGTTGGACACCATTAATTCTTATATCATGTTCTTGAGAGAACATCATTCTAGTTTTGTTGGTAGTTACTTTGAATCCCATGGTTTCATATTGTGATGAAGTCAAATAGGTAAACTCATAAAAATATTGATTAACTTAAAACAAATTAAACCTAATTCAAGTAACAGCAAATTCTTCTTAAAACTATAAGTTAAGGTGACGTCAAACGATTCAGATATCTAGCCACGAGGCAAGGTCAATCTCTCTGCCGCATAAGTTTGTACGAAACAAAGACGGAAGAAAGGATGACCTCAGCTTCATGTTTGGCGACAGTTCACGCGTGTACAAGAATGACTCAGTCAGCATTCTTAAAAAGAATGCTTACGCGGTAAAATTGTAAGACAAAGAATTAATATTAGAGGATTGTAAGAGGGGGATCGGATATCTCAATATATAGTTCAGATTACCGTAAAACGCTCTCTCAGTGTTAGATTTCATTCCAAAAGAAGAAGTTCTGAATTATATACAGAGAAAGTCGACATCCAAAAAGAATGATGTTTGTAAGATTGTAAGTTGTTTTAAAATTATTTAAGTGAACCCGGAGAATCATAAATGTAGAATAGCGGAAATGTAATTAACTAATTGTCGTGATTGTAATAAAATAAGCGGACTTCAAATAATCACGAATAATGTAAATTCGGGTTAAACACAATTGTCTTGATGTAAAAAGGTTGACTAAATCTTGCAATGTAAATGATTTAATGTGATCTTAAATGTAAAGAATTTACTCCTTGTAAAAAGAGGATTTGATGTTAACGTTGTCGGAGCTAATGTTGAAAGTTTAAGAATAATAAATGAATGTTGGTTCACCGAGTGCCTTATTTCTCCTCTCGTATTAGCTAAGCAAAATTTACAAGTCATGTAGGATCAAGTCTTTACTAAAATATTAAAGAAACGAAGTAAGCACCTAAACTACATTAAATAACAAAATATAAACCCCCAGCTACGTGACAATATGCCCAAGAATAACAATTCAATATTGTTTGCAGTTGGTCGGGAGAGCTTGCTATCCGAGCGCAGTCGTCTGCATATTGCAGGTCAGTTATGTAGCACACTTTGGTCTTGTATTGTGCTTTTAGTCGTCGTAGATTGAAAAGTCCCCTATCAGTTCTGTATCATATACCAATACATAAACATACCATAGAGGATTGGTGCAATTACACACCCTTGCCCCACACCAGTACAGGACAAGAATGGTTCAGTGAGTTCTCCGTTGTGTATGACTCTCACTTGGTTATTGGTATGTAGGCTTTTACATATACTCAGCAGCTTGTTTGGTAGGTATACCAAAGCGTCTCATGATACTCCATAAACCATCTCTGTTGACAGAGTCAAATGCCTTGACGAAGTGAAAATATCGAATCAGCTGTAGCGAAAGCCGTTTTGAGCTCCTGGTAGTATTTTCTCAATTATAGGGAGTAGTTTGTTTGATATAGCTTTGGTGAGAATTTTACCTGCGACTGCTAGCAAGGAAATGCCTTTGTAATTGTCACAGACAGCAGCGTCGCCTTTTTTTTAAGGATATACTATTAATAAGTCCCTGAAGTCCTGCGGTACAGATTCTTTAGCCCATATTAGGTCATAAATGGCTTTGAGACAAGGAATTATTTCAGTGCTAATGGCCTTTAGGATTTCAACCGGTAATCCGTCACCACCTGCTGCTTTATTGCTTATTACTCTTATTAGTAAACATACTTCTACATACTTTAATTTTGTTTACAGAATACCTTCATGAAAATGTTCGGAAAGTTTTTTTTTTAATTTTCTCTTCACAGGTTCTTCCTTTATATGAGGTATTAGAAGCATGGTTTGCATTTATAATTTGCCAATTTCCAATATTTGCCTTTGCATCGGTTCAAGCAGTTGCACTCAAAATGAACGAAAACTGTCGATTTCCCATTTGCTAAAATGTAGAGCCTGTTACAGTTTCTTTTTCATGTGTTTCTATTGTGCTCTGTACATTTTCTTTTTCTTGGCCTGCCAATTGTTTTCGGTTATGCCTTCATTATGATTAGCATTGGAATTTTTATGTGGTGAATGCTGAATCGTTTGTTGGTCCGCCATACAACATCTTCCTCGCCTTCCTTGAAACTTCAACTTCATTCTCCAAACCTCTACTTTCATTGACTTCATTTTTTGCTAAAACTGTGCCCTCGTTTTTAGTTAGCTTTTCTGCTTAGTTATGTAAATACTCCAAGTACCTATCGTACCCTCAACTTACCATTAAGACTTTTTTAGGATTGCTATTTTTTATTAGCATTTTGTCAAGGAAGATGATGTCATTACTACTAGTAATATCATTAAGTGTCACAAGTTCTTCTTGATTTTAAAGATTTTTCATATCAACATTTTATTTGCCTGTTTCTTCCTGTTCTGTACCAACCTATCATTAAATGTTGTAAAGCAAGAGATGCACTTGTTTTATTTGAAGACTCCTTTATGTCCACTTTTCCCTCTTTTAGTATTAATTCCACTAAATATTTACCTCGAGATATAATGAATGTTATTCTTAACCACCGAAATTATTAAAAATCTCTTTTCATTGCACTGCTTATTTGATTTGCAGAAACCAGTAAGAAAGTTATCATTAAGCAATAAAGAACCAAAGAATAAGATTACCGCAGTTGGTTCCTTTTTTGCATTTGTAGAAGCAGTTGGTTCTATAAGTATTGCAAATAGAAAAACCAGATAAGAATTCTGTGAATTAGCTCATACTATATTTTTAATATTTAATAATAATACTGTGGTAAAGCCGAGTATGTAAAAATATTAAAAATACATTTTAAGTACATGAGCAAATAAAATGATGAGCGGTCATTAATCTTAACACCGCACGTGGCAGAGATAGCAACTTGCATTGTTAAGGAATGTTAAGAATGCAGGGTGATGTACGGACAAAGTCAAGGCTACACATGTGCCTTAGTTAAGTCGATCTTTTCCCACAATTATTTTAAGAGAAGGGATCAATTTACCGTATATAAGCGTTGGCCGAATCAAAGTAAAGCTATGGTTTGTTCCGGCCATCACAACAAGCAGTTATGTCGAGAAAATTGATACCCTTCAAGATGTCGTGCGATTGAATACACGTAAGATGAATTTATTTATTAAGTTTAAAACTTGTAAAATTTTGTGTGAATCTTCTAAGTTCTTTTTAAGCACTTAGCAGAATTTGTCAGAGTGTTATTTGAACACTTGTGAAATATTCAAGTAAAGTAATTAAATCCGTTTTACGGACTTAGCTGTTTCATCTGTTGTTTGAACACTTAGAAAATATTCAAGTAAATTATAAATGTAATTCTGGACTTGTAAAATGTTTGTGTTAAAATCGTTTAAAGTCATCTTAGAAACTTAGCCGCTTAACTAAAAGCTGGACTTGAAAGAATTTGTCAGATTAGTTTACTTTGATTTAAACATAGAATAATTTATATTTGTCAAGCTGGACTTAGCAGAATTTATCAGATTAATTTACTTTGATTTAAACATAGAATAATTTATATTTGTCAAGCGGGACTTAGCAGAGTTTACCAGATTTGTCATTTTGATTTAAACTTAGAATAAGTTATATCTGTTCATGAATAAATAATAATTTGTATTAGTTTAATTTGACTCTGACTTAGAGTACTTTGGGTCACTCAGGACTGGTAATAATTATTTGTAAAACTCGAAGTTAATTCTGGACTTAGCCCAATTCCTATGTTATACTGTAAGAACTAAAGCACATAGTTAAAATAAACGAATGTTAGTTAATTGAGACTTCTTATTCAAACACCTCTCGCAAATTAAGCCAAGTGGATCGACAAGTGGCGTAGGGAAATTAAGACTCTACCAAATTTATTAAAGCTACCCCAATTATTATAGTTGAGTATAGTTCATCGTTTAGATTAAATATTAAAAGAAACCAACAAAACCCTTACGTTACAATATCAAAACATTGATATAGGGTTATAGGGACCGGTTCTTTATTGCAAAATGTAAAATGAAGTCTATTTAATCAAACTGCATCGAAACCTGAAAAAACTAAAATTTGTGGATTGGTTCCTTATTGCAGATCTATGTGCAACTAATGCATGGGTCTAATTAATATTTCATCATTGTCCTTTCCTTTCCTTTACCTTTCGTAACATTTACAGGATTTGTCCTCCACGTAATCAGTTTATTTTTAAAACCCTGTAATGCGGCACTGTGAAGATCAAATTGCTTGTGACATTACTGTAGTGCTGTAGTTAACCCACCAACTTACAAAGAAATAGTTTGATATTCAAATCCTAGACTGGTGGCTAAAACTACGGTAAAAACTCGTAAATTTACCTGTAAGCTTTAGATATTATCTGTTTTTCTCGTACCTGTTTTTAGAAATATAAGTAATATATTTATGAAAGCATCATTATGCAGTTGTTAATTGTCCAGTCTTTTTTTAGGTTTGGCTTATTTCTTAAAAATCAATTTTGCCCATCTCGATGGTGTTAAGGTTAGTATACTTGCCTTATAAACCAGAGATCTCACGTTTGATTCCCGATTCAGGTTGGTGAGACTTTTAAAGTGTAAAAATGCCTTCCTTGGGATACGAGGTAAAACCGTCGGCCCCGTATCAATGCGATGTTAGGCAAAGGTAAAGATCCCTTCCAGGGGTGGAAATCCCTTGGGTTCAGCAAAATTTTAGTAGGATAGTGCCAATGCTAAAATTGAAAGAATTAAGTAGAGTTATTTCAATGCTACCTACTATGAGATAAGCAGACAATGATGGAACAAAGAAATACACTGTTGGAGACCATGGACAGCAAAAAGAGCAAGAGAACGTCCGCAAAAGCAATGGTCGGACGACTTAATGAAGCAAACAATAAACAGGAATACATGGAGGCAATTGGAGAAGGCCTATATCCAATATTGGATGGAAGGGAAAGAATGTTAAATTGATTGTGCTCACCTCAGTCTACAATGGTTCAGCGTAGTCGATATCATTTGTCGATTCTATCTTCTTTAAATCTAGTTGCCTAATAACTTGGACAATTCTAGCACTTTAGATCTGTTTGGCTTGGCATCAATCTTTTACAGAAAATATGTTAGATTATGTACAAAAATTTGCAATTTAATATTAACCCAAAAACTCAAACTTCTACAGTTCTTTTATCTGTTTTCTAATAAATATAAATAAATTGCAGTTTAGCAAATGAAATAAATTCATGTTGTTTCTAATTTTTTTAACCAGTAATAATTTTATCCCATGGGATTATTCTTGCTTACACACTCGTTTGTTTAGTTTCGTTTAATTTTGTAAACTTCCTAAATTTAAAAGAACAGTGACATTTTCTTTAATCATAATTTTTCACAGCGAAATTGTAAAATTGAATTTTTAGTGTACATATCGTTATTTTTTGTAGAGTAAAAATTTCCGTGTGTAGCATCGGCGCACGTAAGGTACTTTTCCCGCTTCCGGGATGTTACTTTATCAACGTTTTTGAAGGTTGTTTTACAAATATTTTCTGTTAGATTTGGTAGGTTTAAAAAATGGCAAATTACAACGCGGGACGCTCACAAGTTCCTTTTGGAGATGGAAAAAGTATATCAACTAGTGATATATCCGACAGTGATGATTTAACAGGTACTTCTACTTGCATACCTACTGCTTTTTCAAATATAACATTCCTTTTTGTAGAGTCAACGATGGAAAAGGCTATGAAGGATATATTTATGTCATGTGATGAAAATAATACCAATATGGTATTAGTTTCAAAACTAATCGATTTCATTACTCCATTTATGCAACAGAACATGTAAGTTTAAAAATCACTTTCAAGTTACTACGTTTCATGTGTTACTTTTAATAGATCGGAATTATTGGAACTGAAAAAAGCGCTGGACCCGGGTAATGTCGATCCTTACATCAACAAGGAAACTTTTTTCAAAGTAATGTCCGAATGGACATCACGATTATTGCAAGAACCGACGACAGAAAATAGTTTGAATAGGTCATTTTCATGGTATGAACTTGGTAAATGTGAGTGTATTATTATTTGTCTTATACCTATTAATTATAGTGGATCGGAAGGGAGTACTGAAAAAGACGTAACGTATAATGTATTCACTAGTAGTGTGGGCCATCATTTTCTTAAAGGATATACAGAATCTGGTATTCAAAATGTGTCAACCGCCTCATCCTGTAGTTTGATAGTAAATCCTTCAGGTGATTTTACTTAACTAATTCAATAACTTTGTGTTCCTTTTGGCTTTCAGCGTAAAATAATTCTAATTTCATATAAATTTTGTTAACGATAGGAAAAAAATATAATTAAAAGATATAAATATTCCAGACGTAAGCATGTTACAAGACCATATTCGTGAATTAGAACATCAAAATCGGAAGGTAACAGAAGAATTAAAACACGTTCGATTACAACTTACAAATTGTGAAGAGCAAAATGAGGTTTTACAAGCTGATGTGGACAAAATTTCACGCAAACTAATTTTGTATGGACTTTGACAATTTTTATTTGTGTATTATTTATTACTAATTTATTTTTAGGGAGCAACAATTGCATACACAATTACAAACAAATATAAAAGACAACGAAGAACTGATTGAAACTTCCACCATTGCTCAGAAACAAATAGCAAAATTTGAGAAGTTATTAGCTCTGGCAGAAAAAGATAATCAACTACTTAAACAAAATATTAAAACCATGGAATCTGAGGTAAGTGCTTGTAAAGTTATACTACTACATAGAATTAATTAATTAAAATTAAAATACTACTACAGCCTGATTACCATTTAATTCTGTATATCTCATTAGTTAAGTTTATCCAAATAGTTGAAGCAGTTGGGGCTGTTAAATAATCAGAAAAAGCTTGTTATTTTTTTTATCTTCAATTAATAAAGTTATTTAATTCTTTGGAATTATATTACCAAGAAAAAATTTAAATAATGTTCAATCAAATTTAAGATTTACATCTGCTTTTGTTGCTGTTTTAAAAAGAAAATGCAGGGAGAAGTGGCTTTAGATTACTGTGAAAATTCAGTGATTGTTATCTATTTGGCAACATTGCAATTAGTAGTTATTGTTCATTATTTTTGGTTAGAGTAGTTGTTGACTTTTTTTATTGTGTGGTTGTTGGTATTCCCCCAAATAACCATAATAAATTGAACAAATTAAGTAAACACATTCATTCATAATATCACAAGTTAATTTAGTTGGATCATCAAAAATAGGTAAAAAATATTAATTGATATTAAGATCTTGACTTTGGAAGGATTCTGCCTTGTTTGGAAATTTTTTGCTTTGCAAGAAACAAGAGTAAAATCAAAATTTATGATTTGAAAACTATTTCACTTTCAATAAGTTTTCTCTTACTTGATAATGCTGTTTGTGGTAGTTTTTATTGAACTCGTTAAACCTTTAATTTTTAACAGTCGCTGTTTAACAATCTACAAAAAAGTAAAAAAAGTTCCAATCACTTGTTTCAAGAAACGTTCAGAAAGTATTTGTAAAATGTATTTGCTAAACAGGATTACGTTGAATATGGTTTGAAGTGGTTCAAGTAAGTCCTCTATACCTGCTTTCAGCAATTCGTTACTGGAGGATGAAATACCTCACCGCTTGCTTTTTAATTTTTTAACTGTTTAACTGCTCATCTTATCTCGGATATTTGGATCTGTGGTACTTTTTCATTTGTTAGTGAATTAATATTAAAGCTAGATTTGTTATCGATGTGATGAGAGGTGTAAAAGCGTGCATAGTATTGTGTCATATTTTCCAGTATTTTATCTCTGTTATGGGGGTATTATTGTTGTTGTTGTTCTGTATCGTCTATTTTGGATAATCTAGTTTTAGTTTTTACAAACTTTTTTCGCCTGAGATTTCTTTCCTGTTTATTCTTAACTTGGTGCGCACTAGACGGTGATCAGAAGATAAACTGAAATTGCTTAATACTTCTCTTGTTTTTGCTATATTTATTTATTGAATCAGTATAAAGTCAATTTCATTGTGGATTGTGGTGTTCACCATTAGGTGACTCCCAGATCCATGATCTTCCTGGTCGTTTTCTTTTAAAAAGGGTGTTTGAAATAATGAGACGTTGGCTTATTGCAGATTCTACTAGTTTTGTTCCGCTGTCATTCCATATCCATAGGGACCCATTAGCTGCTCTTCTCCTATCTTTGCGTTGAGATCTCCCATTACGATTATTGTATGATGGTAGTTTTGGGTAGTTTTGGTATTTTTCTATTGTTTGTGTGAGTTCGTCGTAAAAATAGTTGATTTCTTCTTCAGAAGCGTTGGCGGTTGGGCCATAAGCCTGGATTATAATGAGTGTTGAATGTATAATTTGTTTAAGTTTTAATTATGCTATATGGACACGAGACTTTAATAGTCGGGGGAATATGCACCAACAGATAATGTTCCAAGACAGCTAAAAGGTGAATTTTATAATCAATTTTCATATGTTTTGAGAAAGACGAAAGCCCATTTAGAAATTATATTGGAACTATGTAACCAATATCAGCTAAAAATAACAAATAAGTTCTTCTCACGTAAGGTTATACACCGTTACACCTGGGAAGGACCATCTATGAATTAAAGAACAATTATAGATTACATCATAGTAAAGCAGAGATTCCTTTTTAGAATAAATGATTGTAGAGTCAAGCGAGGCACAAACTGTGGCTCAGACTAGAGTTGTGCTTATCGATATTTTTGACATTCGATACGATACCGATACGATATCGATATTTAGTTATTGTATCAATATTGTATTCCTTGGTAATTATCGATATCGATACGATATTTTTTATAAATAAAGCACCAATTAATATTAAGGCATATATTGAAACTGCATATTTCGTAAAAGAAACAATTTACAAGAGTAAACTTGTACGACGTCGATCGGGTAAAGTCGGCTTATAAATATTAAAACAACTGTATGTAAAAAACTTAGAAATTATTTTGTAAAAATGCGAAACGCAAAAAATAATAATTATAACGATACATATCGATCCTGTATCGATATTTAAATTGTGTATCGATATTGTCTGCTTATTTTCTGAATCGATATGATATCGATATATCGTATCGCTAAGCACAACTCTAGCTCAGACCATCATCTTCTAGTCGCAACAAGAGTAGTTGCATTCACAAAGACAGTGACAGATAACAGCAATCCTCAGAAAAATAAAGACAAAAGCGGTACACCAATAGAACTTAAAAAGTATAAACTATATTTATTACAGCAAGATAGTATAAGAACATTATATGAAACACGATTAGCGGCTGAATTTACAGAAGTTGGTGAAAATCAAGATGTGGAAGAGCAATACTTATAAAACTATTGTGCATAAAATTGCTAATGAAGCATTGCGAGAGTATAAAGCAAACAAGAACAAAAAACAGCAGGCTTGGCTATCTGAGGAACTGAAACAATTAATACAAGAAAAGAAAACATTATATAATACCTACCTAATACTAGATGAAACCAAGCTTATCAAGCATACAAAGACAAGAATTGAGAACTGAGGCAAAAGATAAAAAGTGAAAAAAACAAACAGTGGGAGCAATGCTGTAATCGAATTGACACTCTCATTGGAGGAGCACAGTCCACGGAAGTTTGGCAGGTGGTGAAAAGCATGAAGACAAATAATAAGGACAACTCCAACTGTTTAATAAGTCTACAGAAATGGAAAGAACATTACAATAAGAGAAAAGTTCAAAGGCCTTGATAATTTTGATGTTAATGTCACCAACCAACTAGACGAACTAACAGTTGAAGAAATAAAACAATGCATAAAGCAAATGAAGAGTGGAAGGTCACCAGGACCTGGGCACATCGCTGTCGAACTAATAAAATATGGTGGATCTGCTTTAACAGAATACGTAACTAAATTAATGAATAACTGCTTACAGCAATAAAAAATACCTTCAGAATGGAAAACATTAGATCTTATTTCTATGTACAAAAAAAGGAAGCAGAAAAGATCCCAATAGTTATAGAGGATTAAGTATAAACAGCACCACGAGTAGACTAGTAGGCTTAAAGCGTATGATAATGTCCCTAGAAATCAGAGTGGCGGATAGTTATGGGAGTGAGATTTGGGCTATGAGGGAAGAAGCTAAGAGGAAAGTAGAGGCAGTTAAAATGGACTACCTACGAAGAAGCAGTAGAGTGTCAAGACGAGAAAGAATCGCAAATGAAGAGATTAGAAACAGAGACCGTAACACAAAGAATTGAGAAGAGAAGCTTTAAGTGGTTCGGTCATCTACTTAGAATGGAGGACTCAAGATGGTCTAAGCGTATGTTTCAATGGAACCCTCCAGGAAGGAACAAAAGGGGAAGTCCCCGAAAGTCATGGAACAAGGGTGTTAGAGCAGCAATGAGAGAGAGGAATCTAGACGAGTAGCAGGCTTACGATCGAGAGGTATGGAGGTTAGAGATGGGAAGGTGGCAGTAAGCTGTAGGATTATGTATTATACTTCTGAGATTCCTTTTATTTCTATTACTGCATTAGCTATTTGTTTGTTTATATAAAATCTTAGACTACATAGCTTCTTTGAGCTTCCTACAAGTTTGGCTATCTTCTTTCGTGACTACCCGTGCATCTTCCCACTGGATCCTGTGCTCGTTACTCCACATGTGTTCCGCAATTCTGGATTTTTCGGTTTCTCCTTTCCGTATGTTGGTCTTGTGTTCTTAAAGTCTAGCCCAAATCCAGTCCCTGAAGCGTCGCATTCCATCAATGCAACCGAGTGTGTCCCAATTAACGCCTCTAATAGAAATCCACACTCAAACATTTAGAGAATACATAATATTTATATCAGCGTACATGTGATATTAGTATATTAATTTGATTATTTTAAATTTCAGAAGCAGAAACTTGAAGAAAACATCGAACAAATGCTTAAACGTGAAAAAGACTCTAAGAAGATAATCACAGAATTCCATGCAGAAATAAATTATAAAGATCAAGAAAATGCATCATTAGAAGAAATGAACTCCCAGTTAAAAAATAAATTAACCGAACAGCAACAGATTATTACTCATTATACTGATGTTAACGAACGTTTGAAGGCTGAAAAAGTGAAGCTGGAGCAACGATTTTTTGAACGTCTGTCCCGATCCTTCTTATCCAATCAATCAAAATCTCATTCCGGTTCCTTCAGTGGATATAATAATAAATCAGGTATTTTCCAACAACCTACTAATATACCTAGTCAAAAACAATTTGTACGCTCAAACAGCGTTAATTTACCTGCACAAACTATTCCTTCATCTTCATTACATTCACCTCGTTCTAAACTAATGCATAAGCTAAGTGATTTTAATAGCCCCAAATTCCTAGCCAAAATTGCCCATCCAGTTAGTCCATTTCTAAGTTCTTCTAAGCAATGTAAAAAATCCGTGGATAGCGATAATGATTCAGTTTTTATAAATAATAAACACGAACCGAATTCACCAACAAACCAAACTAGCACACCAAAACAACAAATTTTGCCAAGGCCACTCTTAGATGAAACACCACCAAGTGTAATTCGCCGTCTCCCGGTTTTACACCCAGCGCATACATCACCTAATAAAGAACCATCAACAACAAAAGACTTGTCTTTCTTTAGCCAGTATCGTTTAGTTGGTAATTGTACTGAAAATGACATGCAGTTCCAAAGTGATTATCGTGCACGTGATGCAATTAAATCAATCTGTGAATGCCAACTAAAATACGATAGTAATTTAAATATTATAATGGACAGCGCGGTTCAGAACAATACATCTCCATCGTTTAGTAATGGAAATTCGAGTGCAAACAATGATTTATCAACTATGTATGTTGTAGAACGTACACCTGATATTCCTATTACCGAACGAAGCCCTACAAGTAGTAGTCCACGTTCTGGTATTCTCGATAGTAGTGAAGACGAAGTGTTATGGAAAGTGCAAATGATGAATCTCTCCTCTCCTCATGAATCGTTAGAGCAAGAAATAAATCAGGTAAATTTTATAACTGTTTTAAGCTAAAATTTATTACGAGTGAAGATTATTTTGTCCAAATTTTATCTTAATATTTTTAAAGAATGGTTAAGGCTTATGTATGTATGCATGTCCTTCTCGCTCCTAGCATCCTTTAGTATCTTGTTCACCATATGTGTCACTACAACCGTCACTTATCCTTATTAACTTTATTTTATATTGGTTACTAAATATTTCCAAACCAGGGTGGCGCAGTGGTAGAGCATCAGACCAGCGTTGCGCTAGTCCTTGGTTGGAATCTCCCTGGTGAGCATTCGTCGTTGGGCACCTAATTAACGATGCTCTCCTCCGAATACAGGCCTAGGAGGTAGAGTAACACAGTCTTACACATTCATACATATTACACTTTACACATGGTGCAGTATGTAGGTAAAACGGCGTACCAACTTTGCAACCCGCGGAGGCAGGCTGGATTGTGCATTGCACGCATAGATCGTCATACGTTAACGCACCAGCCTTGACACCGAAAGGTATAAGAGACTACAGATAATACATACTTACATATTAAATATTTCCACACTACTCTGTCACTAGCTTTTAATTTTAAATTTTACATCATCCACTTCAAATTTATTTCACTGCACTTGCGAACTAGACTTCTTTTCCACGTTTCAAGTTAGGGATTGTAGCGGTTATATATGTTGCCAAAATACAGGAACAAATTTCAGGGGCAAGCTTGCTATACTGGAACTAAGAATTCATATCAACATAATATGTGCACAAACGATATTGTAGATATTCTTTCTGCGAATCTAGATATCAGCATTGTTAGACTGTTAGTAGATAATTTTCCGAGTACCGGCTGTTGCATGTAAGACAAAAGTGACGTAATAGATAGCATCGCCTGTTTTCACAGAAACTGTAGTTGACAGTGCACTTGCTTTGTGTACTATCTTTGATGTATTGTTGTTGTTTGTTATTGTAAAGGTAATACAGTGAGTAAAAGTTGCAGTTATCATGGTCACATAAACACAGCTTCAGTCTCTTTCTCTAAGTGAGAGGGCCTGTACTACCACAAATGCAAAATAAATACATATGAAAAGACAACATTAATGATTTAGCATCAGTTGGTGCGTATTTTTATACAGGGTGTTTCTTAAGTAGAGGTCAAAAATCCAGGGGTGTATTGTGAGGCCAAAAATAAGGTTTTTTTGTTATATAAACATGGGGTTTTAAGACAGCCGTTGTCGAGCTACAGAGTGTCAAAAATTTAAAAACAACGGTTTTTTATTTTTAATTTTTATACTGCTTGAGGAAATTTTACCAAATCCGGTGTACATATTTAGTATGTCGATGGGTACCTATAAATCAAAAAATTACCAGCTTTAGAAACGTACTGCTCATTAAACATTAATTTAATCCGCATGTATAATAAATAACTATTAATACTTTGCGTGCTACAATTAAAGAATATACTGTTTTAACACAATACAAAAGTCGTCTGAAGACCTTTCTTATTTAAAAAAAATGAAAACTGTTTTGGAAAAACCTGTAAATGGTGATTGTTCAGTTACATGTGACAACACTGCCTAATATGATGTCATAATTCGTCAATGACTTATACCCAAAGTTTCACTGGATACCCTTTACACAAAACTTCATTAATGAAATGATTTCTAACTTTTTCATATATTATTTTATTTGCAAATATATGGTATTAAAAATTAATACATTAATAATTTTTTAAGCATTTATTTCTGATGGGTCGTGATATTCTAATGGTCCAATGTCCTACACATCATCTCTAGTTTTTAGGTTGTTGAAAAAATTGTGGTAAATCGGTGGTATAAACTGTAAAAGTTCAAGCATATTCTTCTTATTCTTCTCACAGACAGGCAACACATCTTCATAGAGTTTTGGCAGACAAATCGTGCTAAATAATTGCGGTCTTCCCTTTTTATTTGGGGTAAGATCAATGCACGCAAATGGAAAAGCTTCGTCAATCGTGTCTTTGTAGAAAATTTTGTATGGTGAATGCTTTCGAAACTGAAGCCACTGCATATTCAACCAGTTGATTGGGGCATTTTCGGTATTCTTTTCCTTATTTGTTATAGCTTTTTCTAAATATCTTGTAGAATAGGAATCCTCTTGCCCCATTTTGACAATTTTTTTTTTTTTTTTTTATTGATCAATATAACAACATTAAGTACATGATTTATGTCTTAATAGCTACTACGAGCAAAAAGTAAATAAAAGAGCTGTTACATTATCCCTCGTCAGCGAAAGCCGCTGGTAACGGGACAAAAGAATACATACTGCGTACTAGTCCTCAACTGTACACTCTAATCATCAAGTTTACATTAGACATTCAAGATAATAAAAAACAATACACAGCAAGATACATACGATTAAATTACACTACCTTAGTAAGAACAATTTACAATACCTACATATTATTAAGCTTACACAATTCCAAATGGAATTCTCTTTTTAGCCTTACCAATGTTATTATACCAATCATCCGCAATAAAACCCGTTTTTCGTTTTGCGTAACTTTCTATAACTCCAAAGTCAAGGTCATTTGGTAAAAAGGAATGACCAGAAACTAAAAATTTGTGATCCTTGGTTTTGCTATGTTCAGTCTCTGCTAGTAACCGAAGCCACATGAGACTCATTTTTATGTGTCTATTTTGACCGGTGCAGGCATCGCTGTATGCAATTATGTGTTCTCGGGTAGATGCTTTTTCTAAAACATGTTTTCGTAAATAGGATGAAATTTCTTGAGAGCCCTGCGATGCTATCTGCTCATTCCACACATATATAAATCCATGATCATTTACCAAATTATATATGCCTATGCCCTTTTCTAGGTCAAAACTTATAACATATTTTTTCTCATCCAACACGGCGGTTATCTTATCCTCTTTCATTGATTATATCGAGCTTTGTCTGCTTTTCTTAAATGCACCTGATGTTCTGTCTCGTAACGTCTTTTGTTGTCTGGATTAACTTCTGTGGTAATTTTTGTTTTAAAAGCATCACATCTTGTACAAGTATCCTTATTACAAGTGTGAAAATGGAGATTAAACTCTTGGGTCTCTTGGTGGAAGATCTGGCGATAAATTGCTTCACTTACAGGTTGTTCATTGAGTTCTGCACATTTGTCGTTAGGCGAACATTTAGATCAGAGCACAGGTTGTTCATTGAGTTCTGCACATTTGTCGTTAGGCGAACATTTAGATCAGAGCTTAAATATTTTCTATTTAGATTGTGCGATCTGATATAGTGTGATTCGTATGCAGGGAATAAATTTATATGATTACCAATGATTTCTTTCCACTCTTCCCGAGTTCTGTTTGGAGGAGGATGCTTTCCATGAAGGTCTTCGCCTGGTGAACCACTTCTAATTACCGCTAGGCACTACTCCACAAACACTGAAAGCTAAAGTGGTGTAAGTCAGACTTACACCACTCTACTAATAAACAATATTATCAAGCTGTTACACGTATAAACGATATAGCGACATCTAGTGCAGAGATGCTATACTAACTCTATTAGCTTCTGTGATTTGCTAGAACGTTGTACGATGATATCACTACACAGTATAACTCAAATTTCCAGATATTTGACTTGCACCACTCTGGCTTTCAACGGTTCAAATATAGGCATATTATATTCTCTTGTCTTCTCGATAAGGCTGCAGACTGTTTTTAGGTGATCTACTGTATTAAATTATTTTCTGAAAACTGCCTCCTCGAGTGGCTGGTTAAAATCTATTGTTAAGCACTTTAGTTATTATTTTGTATAAATGTGTTAACTGACTAATGACATGATTAGGCAGAAGGGAATTTGGGAACAATTGTAAGTGTATTATGTGGGCTGCTAGTATTGTGTTTATTGAAACTTTGTTTTATGCAGTGAAGCTTCTACACATTTATCAGTATCTGACCGTGTTGTTCTTGATAATACCTGTCCCAACAGATAGATAAGTAAATCAAGATCAGTTATATGGCCCCTTTAATCGTGTAGATTTTTATCTATGAATAGATTTCAAGCCTTTACTTTATGAAGTTCAGATTAACAATAAAGCTATGCTACATCAATTGTAAATCTGTATGAATTTGTTTCGAAATCCTTGAAAGAGTATGACATCCATAAGCTACTTGTCGATCCTTGTATTGAGTTAAGTGAAGGACAATTACTTTGTGGTGAACAGGTGTTAAAGCTATGTGTTTGCAAACATATGTTTTCATGTCTTCGGCCCCTGAAGTTTGTCCCTTTATTTTAATTAATAACCCTGTATACATATTTGGTGATTATAATTTTGTTAATGCATTTAATGCATCTTATTTGCTTTGACTTAAATGCAACGTAGTAATATGGGCAACTCCAATTTGTCTCAGGGTTGCAGATTGTCAGAGTGGTTTATTCAAATTAATTTGATGAATAAAAAAAAACAAGTAACCTTTTGTTTTTAAGCTATAACTAAGACAATTAGCTCTAATTTCATCTAATCGTGCTCACGTTCGTACTCGAGCTCATACTCGTTGTTCGTATATGTGTGGACGGGTGGCTTTCAAGGCTCCGTTCTTTGTCGATATATCAAAGAAAAGCTCTTAGAAATTTGCGAACCTTGTGGACAGAAGTAATTTTTTTGGTATATTCGTTGAACTCACCTCAACGTAACCTATGAGCCGAAGTACAGCAAAGACCTAAGCCAGTTGTGAGGACAGTTGACTCTCAGGTTTAGCAAGTCCCAAGCACAAGCATGAGTATGAGTAATGTGGCGCAGGTTTAGAGTTACCAAAAGAAAGTATTGAAGTCAGAGGCTGTACGATTGACAATTTAGTATGTGGCTTGCAAGATATGATAAATAAACTAAAAGAATATGCGCCCGATTCTCAACTTATCACTTCATATCATATCACAATGGTGATAAATTTATATCATATCACTTGTTAATATTAAATGCTATTCTCAATTACAAGGTGATATGATATAACTGAATGAGAAAATGTGATATTATATATTCAGTACGTTGGCAACATTAGCTGTCAATATTACAAAATTTGAAGTTTGGCGCAAAAAAATTTCAAACATTTGTATATTTTTGACGAAGTGACTTCGAAATGTCATCGAAACGGAAGACTTGCGTTACAAATGAACAAAAACGCAAACTGCTTGAAATTATGCAGGAAAATACCAATTTAAATAGTGGTACGTTTACCGATTTAAAATCTAGCGGAATTTCGTGGGAAGAAGTTTCAAACATTTTAAATGCATGTGGGGGTGCCAATAAAACGGGTAAAGAGTGGAGGAAAGTAAGTACCTATGAGTTTATATTACAAGGATATCAGTTGAAAATAATACAATAATTTATATAATTTACATTACCTATTTATTTACACATTTTATTAAAGTGCTGGCAGGATATGAAAAGAAATGTAAAAGACAAATTATCAAAAAATGCTAGTACAGCAAGGATGACCGGAGGTGGGCCCCATATAGAAACCCCATTGACTGATGTGGAAGAACACATCACTCCATTTGTAGGTAACTCTGCAATTTATGGGCATTCCGATATTTTGGAGTCACCATTAGATATGGTACCAGCAAATACTTTGCTAGTTGAAACGGAAGAGCGTGAAAGTGTGTTTTTAAACTATGGATTAATATTTTAATTAGTTTCAAATGTTAAATATTTTACAGCATTTGAAACTATAGAGAACACAATAACTTTTGAGCCTTGCAAAACTTCAACACCGGCCAAAAAGAGAGCGCTACCGAATGCAACAAACTGCAAAGGAAATAAAAAACGAACCACTGAACGAATTATAGAGCATAGTAAAAACAAATTAAGTATTGAAAAGGAATATTATGAAAAAAAATTAGCTCTTTTGGAACGCGATGTAATCGCAAAAGAAAAAATAGCTGATGCTCTAACTAAAATCAGCGAATCTTTTTCTTAGATAGTTGTTCTTTTTTAAAATTAGGATCAGTTATGTTATAACAATTTACGTAAGTGTATAAATGTATTTATTTCGTATGGTCTTTTTTATAAAAAAATTTAATTAAAATATGTTCCAATAATACGTCTTTGAATTATTCTACCACGATTAAAAATTCGATTTGGTGCATCATCATCTATTATCGCATTTTGATTATTGTACATTCCATAATCCAAAATTTCATCCAAATTATCATTTGCTTCATCTGTTTCTTCAATATTGTAAGCCAAACACATATTATGGAGGACAACACAAGTATTAATAATTTTGGATGCTACATTGGGAGCATAATGTAATACGTGGTGTTTGAGTAAACATCTGAACCTGTTTTTTAAGACTCCATTACATCTCTCTATAGTTATTCTTGTTCTGATGTGAGCATCATTAAATCTTGATTCCGGTGATTCATTTATAGGATTTGTTAATGGAGTCATTAACCATGGCTGTAAGGGATACCCAGCATCCCCTAAAAGCCAAAAATGTCTGTCGTCATTCTCATGTCTTCTTCGCAAGAAAATATTTACGTTTGAATTCCTCCAAATGAAAGAATCATGGGTACTCCCAGGATATCTAGCATTAATATTTAATATTTTCATGTTATGGTCACATATTAACTGGACGTTTATTGAATGGTAGCCCTTCCTGTTAATATATACATGAGGTAATATATCAGGGTTCCTACTGTTAGGTGAAACTATTGCAACGTGCGTACAGTCAATACATCCTATAACCCCTGGGAAATGATATTTCGTATAAAATGCATTCCTGGCTCTTATTAATTGTTCTTCAGAAGTAGGAAATTTCACCCACTCCGGAAATAAAATCCTATTAACAAAGTCTACCACTTCTGTGACACACCTGCTAACAGAACTTTGACTAACTGCTAAATTTATGTCGTTTCCGACGTCCGTTTGGTATCCACCAGTTGCAAAAAATCTAAGAGCAATCAGCATCTAAATATAAAGGATATTATATTTCGACAAACTAAAAATAGGCATTACGAGTAGGAGTAGTACCTTTGTTTCAACGTCTAATGCCCATTTCTTACCAGGAGGACGTATATGTTCCCTCATTCTTTCAATTAATAATGTTGCCAATTCGTTATTCACTCTAAATAATTTTATAAAACGTTTTTCATTCAAGTTAAACGCATTGAACCTTGGCCGAATATGTCTATCCACTTCATTTTCAACGTGTTCAACAAGTAATAAATCAAGGTATTCGTCCATTTTTCAAATTTGAAAGCAATGAAAGTTTACTGTCAAAATGTGATATCATCAAATATCACCGATTTCACTATCGAAATACCAGGGGAAATAAGTGAGTGATATATATCACCATATATCATAAATTTGTTTTTGAGAATAGCTCCAAGTGATAAAGTGATATTTGGTGATAATTTTCACTGGATATCACTTCGGTGATAAGTTGAGAATCGGGCCCTATGTCAGCTAGAGGTGGGAATGAGACCTTGAAGCTCGGCTCGGCTTGTGCTTTGAACAAAATCGAGCCTAAAATTTGTTGAACCAAGCCGAGCTAGGCTTTTTTCTAAATAAATGATTGCAAAGCTCAGAGCTATTTACACGTTCAAAGCTCAGTAAAGTCTCACAACTTGGTACAGCTTTGAAGTTCAGTAAATACTTGGTATTCAATTAAATTAAAGGAATGGGTCGAGTGCAGTAAAGGTAAGCTTAAAGCTCGACAAAGTCTCAAAACTAGATAAAAGCTTGAAGCTCATAAGCAAGCCGAGTCGAGCTTAGAAAATGTCCACTTCCACTTTCCCCAATTGAATTAACCTTAAAATTGGTATACTCTAGCTTTGCAGTCATCAAAGCTGTCCATTTCGATATATCAAGTTTTAGACATTAAAAGTGCGTTCAATGCAAGCAGTAGCTGATAGCAAACCAGAAATAAGCTGCCTGTAGCGACAATGTTGTCCCCTAGAGCTTGTAAGGAAGCACGGCTTGTTTCACATGTTCAACACACAGGTTGGTGTGGTTTAGTTTCCAGTTATTTTCAGTGCTCGGGTAACATGTTTGTAACAACCAACCTTTGACTTATGGCCAAGGGTTAGGTCTTAGTAAGAGCCTCTCGTCTGAGTATTAATCAGGCATCGTAGTGAGACTCAATAAAGAGACTGATTTCCCTATGGCAGGGTTTCTATATTTATACTCTCAAGATGTATTCTTTCTCTCTTACATTTAACATCTGCTTATGTTAGTACAAGGGTTTCATTCATTCTTACATTGTATGAATATAGGTCAGCTAGTATAAACGAATGCAACTTTGTATTACAATGTTATGATTGCGCAATATAACCAGCTGCCTCGTATGATTCATATTTATACAAGTGCATCTTTACTTAGTAAACAGAATTAACGATCCTTACTTTGTAGTGATTGCACAACTTATTATATCAGACCACACCTAAATGTTAACTTATTTAACTCATTTATTATGACAACGTTTCAAGTTATCATTTAAGTAATCCACTATCTTACAATATTAATGAACAGTTAATTTTAACATCATGAATGTATTTTTTCATATTTTAGGCCGATAATGGATGCCCAAGAACTGACTGCCGACAAATAGTTAATAAACTAAAAACCACAATTTGTCATTTACAAGCTAAAATTATCGAGAACGATAACACAATAAAGCAGCTAGTAAAAGATTTAAATCACCAAAACATGAAGAACGAAAAACATTTAAACGAATGCGAGGAAAATTACAAGCAATTACAAAATAATTATAAAGACTTAGAAAGCGATAATAGTTCCAAATATATAAGAATACTCGATTTAATGGAACAAAATGAGAAGTTACAAAAGGAACTAAAATCTACAGATGTTAGATTCATGGAGCTAAACTCATTGAAGGGTAAAGTAATGGAATTACAACAGGAAAAAGAAAGTCTTCAAGAGCAAGTGAACCATTGGGAAAAGCAGCGTTGTGAAACGATTTTGGAACAGATGCAGTCTATAAAAAGCGAATCCGAATTATTACGTAGTAGGTTAGACATGTCTACTGAAACCGAACAAAAATTAAGTAAAGAGTTCGAAATGATATGTCGTGAAAATACGGACTTGAGAACAAGAACCGAATATTTAGATGAAACCATTCACGATTTAAATATTGCAAAGTCAAAGCTCACCAATAGTATCCAAAAACTAACAGATGAGAATAATTTCTTAAAAGGTGAAGTTAAGAGCAAATTAGAAATGGAGCTAGAAATGAGCGGAAAGTTGACCAATGTATTAAATGAGAATATTATGTTAAAAGAAAATCTCTTAAAGACTGAACCTGAAAAAACAGAAACACAAAGTGAGCAATTGGAGACTTGCAAGATAGTAATACGAGAACACACGGAGACGATCGAAAAGTTATTACAAACTTTGGACGAAAAGAAGCGTCAGGTTTCTTTGCTCAAGAAAATGGTGAACTCTCAGAATACTAATATAAAAGCATTGGAAACCAATAAATTAAACAATACCGATCAGATTTATGAACAAAAATGCGTTAATGAGAAGCTTATCGAGGACAACAAAATGCTTTTAGATAAATTAGATAATAGCGAAAAAGAAAAGAAACGTTTACAGAGTCGGTTATTAACAATCGGTGATTGTAATCAGGATATTCAAAGCGAATTAGAAAATGTTCGGTGTGATAACAAGAAAATGAAAGACGCTCACAATCTCATAACAGAACACCAATTGTTATTGGAAGATAAAGAATTGCTTATCAAACAAAAAGAAGAATTATGTAAGTATTTTATTACTATTGTGACTACGAAAGTACGATGTATTTCTTTCAGTGTTAAAAAGTAAGAAGTTGTAAACAATTTTTTTGGTTTAATTTTAAAGATAAAATTGTAGACATTTAGACAGTCATTTGTCATTGCTTAACTCTTTATTAAGCAAAGAAATTGCCGGTTTAGCTGAATCTTAGCTTGAGTGCTACTTATTAGTTTGATGAAGTAATTATCTTTAGCATGTCTGTTAGTGGTCCCAGGTTTTGGACTCCATATACAAATATTGGTGGTGGTTTTACCTCTTGTTGCGCTCTATTATTTTCATGTGTCATTGTTTTCGAACGGAGCGTTAAACCTGTTTGATGTTTCTGGAGCACTTAACCAGTAGTCCGATAGCTTCTTTTATTTGTTCGGTGCTTTTGCGTTTCTGTTTTCTTGAAATTTGTGTTTGCCATTCTTGCTCGCCATTTATTTGCATTGGTATGTTTCCTTCGTTCTGACTTGAAGATTGAGATGGACAGGCTGATTGCGTATGATAAAAGGTTTGCGGCTGCGACGTAGATGTTTGAGTTATTGGTTGAGATGGTTGTTGGTACTGCATGGGAATTGTTTGTTGATACATACAATTATTAAAATCCTAAAAGAAAAGAATACAGTTCAGGGTAGTACTGCGTAATATGCATCCCACAGTCGACTTAAAAGAAATTATCGATCACAGGCACAAAGTACTCAACATATATAACATCAAACATAGGGTCAGTAAAAATCCCTTACCATTATTCTTCGTAGCATTAGAACAAAACCAAAATAACAAAGAGATTTATGATGTAGAATTCTTACTGAAATCCAGAATTACATTTGAAGCCCCACACGTTAAGCGTGAAGTGATACAATGCCTTAACTGCCAGAGGTATGGCCATTCTAAAAACTACTGTCATAGAACACCAAGATGCGTTAAATGCGCAGGAGATCACCAAACAAGAAACTGCGAACGGAAAGAACTACAGAGATTGTTTGGTGGCAAAGGAAGTCCAAAAACGTAAATTTCAGCCTCTACGACCTAGACCAAACTCACAAATAGTTCAACCAGGCGTATCCTACTCCCAACGAGTTGCTGAACAAGTAACGTAATTATCGTCAACTGACAGTCAACAACAACCACAAAATGGAAATCCACAACAGGCGTATAAACAAATGGAAGCAATGCTAGTCACAGTAATGGAACGTATGGATACTATGCTCAACCTACTCACTACCATGATCTCAAAAATGCCACATCTTACTCTGGAATACCAATAGCCTGGCTCAGCATAGCCAGGAAGTAAAAATGTTCGTAACAAGCAATGATGTTGATATTATGTTGATCTCCGAAACTCATTTTACACAGAAAATACCTTATTACTCAATCTACACCATCAATCATCCAGACGGTACAGCTCACGATGGGACAGCAGTTATTGTAAAAAATTCAATAAGACACTATGTAGGTAACCCATAAATACCAATATGAACACTTGCAAGCTACACGTATCGCAGTTGAAGAAATCAACAGAAATATAACTTTTGCCGCAGTTGTCAAGTGCTAATCCTGCACTACGACATTTAATTGGGGATGTTGTTGCCCCTTTGGCGCGCGGCTAGACTAAGCAGTGGAGAAGGGCGGTTCGAAATGGTAGAACCCCTTTAATTAAGGGTTGGTCATGATAGGGATGGAAATTGTTGAGCGCCACTGTGATATTAAACTCACCCAAAGATCTAAAAGGCACCCACCACAGAAGATTCCCAAGGGCTCGAAGGAAAAGGGTTGTTGCTGCTGACCTACTGCAAGATGTGACTTACCTTGCTACTGAAAATAACTTTACTTAACTGCAATACTCAAACTTGTGGGCAGGCTAACACTGTATGTAAATCTTTAACAAAACACTAAAGCACAAATATGTTCGGGAAGCACTAAACACAAATAACAAGACCAAACTAAATTGACAATGAAATATTTAATGAACCAAAAGACACAAAAATGAATACAAAAGACAATCCACAATATTACGTTAAAACAGATAATACAAGTTACGCTTATTTTAAGGGATGGTAGAATTGAGGGTACTATATTTACGTTAAGTACTGCAAATTATTCACAAGTTTAGCCCTTCAATCCCAAACAAAACATAGGAAAAGACAAATATTAAATTAACATTTCAATAAGCACCAACAAATTTACACATGCAACTCAACACCAAAATAATATCTTAAACTTGACTTAAAGCCTGAATTATAAACTGAACATTAGAATCTTTACTTTACAAACGCAAAACCAATGAAACAACCAGCCAACTGATTGCCGGGACCCTCAACCTTTACTATGTGGATTTATAGCTGCCAAGAGGCGATCCACAAAGCCTTCTTACAATGCCGCCGGATCAAACAGATTAACTAGCAATCGACTACTTCAAAATTATGCGTGCACACAAAACACAAAGACAAATACAAAAGATGGTACTTATTAAACTTCAAGCACTGAATTGAATAACATTAAAAAGGCCTGCCGACAAACGGCAATCATAAGCGTTGAAACTGACGTTGGAACATAAATAACAAAAGCAGGTGCAGCAGAAAGAGATGGTAAAAGGGTACCTGGCGAAATGTTCTTACTTGGTCGACCAGGGAGCACGTGACGGGGCGTATCGGCAAAGAAGGGGGGTTGGTATTCCTTCTTCTGAAAGGCGGCTGCAAGATAAACGACGAAGACTAATCCAGAAGCTTTAGGGGTTTTCTTGATTCCGTATTATACGGAAAATGTGTGATCTGATAACGATACTTTCAACTTCCATTAAACTTAACACAACAATCACACACAACTGTCTCATTACGAGATTGTATGGCTCTTTCTTGGGATTATCCGGATTCTAGCGTAATATAGCTTAAAGAAGCTACCAAAGAAACGAAAGACCTTCTCGGTGGTATAAGGACCCACACTGGAAACAACAAACTTGCACGCCCGTCTTAATTAAGCCAAAACGTCCGACATGATGGAAAGGTTGCCACGTACTGAGGAGGCGGGGTACAATACTTGAACGGTGGAGAAGCAAATCAGCTGACACAGCCCCTCGTCGAGGGGAACTCGCAGAACCGTATCACGAGAAGCTGTATTAACTAGAACAAATGACATCATACATCGACGAAAATACACGTGGATTCTGTCACCTTGGGATCTTTAACAAAGGAAACTTACAAATGATACAATATTGGGGGTGACTTGAAGATTTCGTAGAACTGCAATGAAAACACGCTGACTTGGCTTAATCTTGCATGCCGTACAGACTGAAATGAATTTAAACTGTAGCAAAAATCAAAATGACTCAAACTTCTCAAAATAACACAGAATTGCAAAACCACGTGACACAACCCTGTTCCGACCATTAGAGAAGAAATACAAAACTTCAGCAAGAAATATCATGATAGATTGATAGACTTCATGCCCACACCAACAACATGGCTACGAAACTACTAGAGAGGCCTAACATTGCATCATTAAAAAGAATCGATCCGCTAGATCTCCCAAACAGATTTGCCTAATTTTTGTTCATAATTCTAAATTCTAAAACAAGAAGAGCTATTGACATGCAAAATATTACTTTCTGTAAAATGTAAACTAAAGGTTTATTTTCAAATACATTTCCCTCCCCAGTTTCGTTTCCATTTATATTTTTTCGTAGAAATTTTTATTGCTTTTCTCTCGAGTCATAAAATAATTTTTCTTGCTTAGTGAATTTCTTAGTTGTTTCTGGAAATTTATTGGAATAATGCTTTGTTTTGTACTTCAAATTTAAGTGGTTTCCTGTTTAAGAAACTTTTGTTATATTCAGGGGGCTAATGGAAAAGGGTTTAAACTCTTTGCAGTGCTCTTATTGGGTTGCCGCTAATTTTACAAAGAAATTCCAAAGTATTGCACCACTTTAATACTTAAAACAACGCTCTTCATGTATAGCATTACCTTTTGTTTACACTAAATACTTTTTCACATTTATTAATAATCACTTAAAATAGTTCATAACTACTATTTGTTTATTTATTTATTTATAGGTGCGGAAAACTGTAAACTGAACGAGACAAATAAAGACTTAGAGCATGAACTTTGCCAGTTACAACAAAATAAAGATGATTTATCGATTTCTATAGAAGACATAAACTCGAAGTTGCAGTTCGCAGAAATATCAATAAACGAACTTACTGGTAAAGTACAGCGATTAAAACAAAATGAGAAACACTTAACGAATGGTTTCAAAGAACAAGTCGCACAGTTAGAAAACGCCAGTCAGACTTTACACATTGAAAATAAAAACATATTGGAAAATTATGAAAGAATCAAAACCGATTATGAAATTATCAAGAACGAAAGAGAAATCTTAATGACGGAGAAAAATAACTGGCAGGAAATGAAGAATAATTTTACGGATAGTTTAGCATCTGCTCAATTTGAGACTTCTCGTTTACAAGAACGAATACACGAACTTGAAACCAAATCCGAATCTGTTTTAAACAAAGAAGAAGTCCCCTGTGAAAATTGTGCCAACTTGATGACAGAATTGGATGACTTAAATAGTTATGTTGATGAATTGAATTTGAAAATTGACAACCTTGAAGTAGAAGAACGTAACTCGAAGAAAGGAAACTTTGAAAAGATGCAGCTTAAGATCGAAAAGTTGAAGTCTAAAATGGATGAAGTAGAGGATTTATTGAAAACCGAAAAACAAAAAGTTGAAGCTTTAGAACAAAGCAATTTGAAACTGTCGAAACAAATAGATGATAACCAAAAACGTCATACTATTTTATCGAGCGAAAAGTTAGAGTTGGAACAGCAAATGAATAAGTTAGCTCAAGAGTTACAGCAAGTTCAACAAGGGAAGTTACAACTCGTGCAAGAAAAAGAAAGCATATTAAAAAATAATGCTAGCGTAGAAAAGAAACTGCGACAAGTAACTAAGGAAAACACACAGCTACAGCAAGAAATCACAGATGTAGTAAACCGAAAGTCTATTTTAGAAAAGAAAAGTATTAAGCTACAGCGTGACTTGCGGAATAAAATAGCGCTTGAAGCGAAAGCCGAATTAGCTGCTAAGGCAAGGGAAGACCTTTTAGAAACCTCTAATAAAACAAACGATCACTTGCACCATGAAATAAATCACTTATGTAGGCATAAATCAGATTTGGAAAAGCAGGTGGAAAAATTACAAGAGAAATTAAAAGATAGAAATAATAAGATTGAGGCATTAGAAACGGAGGCAAAAACAAAGGAAGATTTATTGCAGTCCATCAATAAAGAGTGTGTTCAATTACAACGTGAAATTGAAAATTTAACCCAGGAAAAAAATAATTTAATAAAGAAATTAGAAAAGGTGCAACATGATTTACAAAAGTCAGAAACGAAAAATCTTTCCATTAGGAAGTTGCTTACAGATATGAGATCGAGCGTTTATGAGGATGGGGATGATACATTACAGGAAAATGTGGAAGCTCTTCTAAAAGAAAAGGATTCGCAGGTTGATATTTTACAAAAACAACTGAAAAATTATGAGAACGAACTGACGGAAGTAAAAATTAAATTGTGCGAATCTAGTAGCAGTTTAAATTCGCTTTCTGAACATGTGGATATCATTAATAAGGAATTAAGTGAAAAAAGGCAGCGCTTAAGACGGTGAGTTTTTTTTTATTTATTTTATTAATTTTATTAATTGTTTATGTTCATATTGTAAAAGCACATCTTAAGTTTGGCAATCGCACTTACTAATCAGGTAGGTGCGACACTAATGCCAAATTATTGCCAGTCAGTCAAATGTGGCATGATGCTGAACTCCATAAGGCTGAGCTTATTTACATCAGGTGATGCTTAGATTTTTTAGTAGCACTAGGTACTTATAAAATGACACTTTGTCTTTCTGAAAATATTGGAATCGGAACGTCTCAGTCATAACATTTATTAACCTCTTAACGCCCAAGAGTACTTCCAAGTAGAATAATACTTGCTTGTAATTTAAGGTAAGCATATGTAAAATTATAATGTAATTTTAAAATTTATTTTCATTTATTTTTTCAAAAAATAGTTTGTATCAAATCTGTTATAATGGTGAAAAACTATAAAAACTGCACTAATACTATAAATGGAATGACACAAGGCATAAGCAGAATTTCCATTTAGAGCACATCAAACTACTAAGACCTTTACAACCTGGCATTTTGCATCTTTTTTTTTTTTTTTTTTTTAATTGATCGATATAACAACATTAAGTACATGATTTATGTCTTAATAGCTACTACGAGTAAAAAGTAAATAAAAGAGCTGTTACATTATCCCTCGTCAGCGAAAGCCGCTGGTAACAGGACAAAAGAATACATACTGCGTACTAGTCCTCAACTGTACACTCTAATCATAGTCATTTACAATATCACTTAAAATCAAGTTTACAGATAATAAAAAACAATACACAGCAAGATACATACGATTAAATTACACTACCTTAGTAAGAACAATTTACAATACCTACATATTATTAAGCTTACACAGTTTATACATAAACTCTTATATTCAGATGGTCTATTTTCTATTAACTTATTAAGAAACATTCGATAGGATGGCAATTCTCGTATATCTGATGAAATTGAATTATAAGTCAAAACTGCTGATGTGAGTGGACTATGCAAAGCTTTATTTGTTCTTACAACGTTTATGTGTATATCGTTTCTGTTTCTTGTTTCGAGGTTATGTACTTGTATGTTTATCGTCATTTGTGTGTTACATTTAAGACTTTCATTAAGGATTCTATAGATTTGTTTGCTCTGTTCCAAGTGAATAATGTATTGTAATGGTTTCAAGGTACTGTATAGTTCATGAGTGTGAGTACGATATGGTAATTTGAAAATTGTTTTCACTGACCTATTTTGAAGAACTTGTGCTTTTTTAAGGTTTGTGTTATAACCTGTTCCCCAAATACATATGAGGTATCTAAGGTTCGATAAAATGTATGCATTGTATATCAGGTATCGGTTTTTTACATTTAAGTAATTTGAGCATCTATACACAGCTGCCAGCATGGAGCTTAGTTTGTTACTTAAATTTTCAATATGATTACTCCAAGTTAGCTTGTCATCAACTGTAAGTCCTAGGTACTTAGTTACGTGTACTCTAGAGAGTTGGTTGTTATTTATGTGCAGTGTGATGTCTGTGTTCGGTGTGTTTTTTTGTTGAAAAACCATATATACAGTTTTATCAGTGTTCAATTTGAGTTTGTTGTGTAAAAGCCATTTGTGGTAATTATTTAGGTCCTCATTTACTAATGTTTCAAGTGTTACCATGTTAGTGTCACTATAGACGATTGCTGTGTCGTCAGCAAATGTATAGTATCGTCCTAAGAGTTTACTTTTTTTTAGTGATAGTACATGTAAAGAGTACAGTAGGGGCCCCAGGACAGAACCCTGGGGTACCCCACAGTTTACCAGTCAAGTCTCACTTTTAACATTATTTACACAGACATACTGTTGTCTGTTGTCTAAGTAAGATTCTAATAAGTTCAGAGTTTTCCCCCTGATACCCATCAGATGTAATTTTTTAAGTAGCACCCTGTGGTCAACCACATCAAAGGCTTTTTTTAAGTCTATATAAATCACAATTACAAATTTTTTCTTATCCAATTCATTACTTATGTGATTTACAAAATCAGCCGTAGCAGACAGTGTGCTACTTTTTTAAATGAACCCATACTGGTATTCATCAAAACCAACATATTTATGGATAAACTTAGATATTCTGCCCTTAATGAGTACTTCAATAATCTTCGAAAACGTACATACCACGGTGATTGGTCTATAATTCTGTACACTGGTAGCATCCCCCGATTTGAGAATAGGCGTTACTTTGCCCACCTTTAAAATGTTAGGGAACGTCCCCAGGGCAAAGACATCAGTGATTAATGTCTTAAGGACAGGGATCAATCTTTCTTGGATGAGTAGTAGGTCCACTACTGTTATATTGTCATGGTCCGGTGCAGAGTTCTTATTAAGGGTTGTAAGTACTTCTTGCAATTCCTGTGATGTTGTCCTCCAAATATAAAGAACTGCCACAGCCCATCTCTTCAAAATTAAACCCATCAAAGTTGTTACACTCATTGTTAACCGAGGTCACGATTGATGGACCTATACTTGCAAAGTAATTATTAAACTCATTCACTATACTTGTAGGATTGGAAACTAATGCACTATTTATATCGATGTTGATTATTGTCTGTTGCTTCTTATTTTTATTAATTATAGAGTTTACATCACGCCATTGTTTTTTCGCGTCATTTCCTGCTCTATTCCATTCGTTAGAGAAAAACTCAGTTTTTTGTTTATGAATTGCATTTGTTACAGAATTTTTTATAGTTCTATATTTGTTTTCTAACGTCTTAGTACATAATTGTCGTTTTCTCATGACAATTAGAGTCTTATAAACTTTATTTTTTTCTTTTATTAGGTTTAACAGTTCATAAGTCATCCAAACATTACCCTTTCGATGTCTCAATGTAACATTATATGTTGCTTTAAGTTTACATTTCTGTATAGTTTCTATTAATTGGTCAAACGTTCCAACATCTTTAACATGTGTGTCAAAATTTGAAATAAATCTATTTTTATTTATAAAATGTATGTTTTTTCTACTTTTGGCTTATAAACGGGTACCGTATTATAAATATCAATTGTCATAGGCAAGTGGTCGGATATCACATAATGATTAACAGAAATATCACATTTAATTTGCTTATTAAGTAGTACATGATCGATTAATGAAATTTTTGTTGATGAAACACGAGTGGCATTTTCTGGATTTATTTTATTACCCACACAAAAGCCACTTGAAGATACGATATTCAGATATTCAACTGTTTCTTTGTTCAATGGTTCTAGTAAATTAATGTTCATGTCACCAAGTACTATTGATTTTGTCTTCTCAGTTAGTGCCTATTATTCTGTGGATGCGGCCAATGCCGCAGCCCATCTCTTCTTACAGTGACGTCGGAATCGGTTTAGTCGGCCGTCTATGCGTCTTCTTTGCATATTCTTGATCAACAGAATTTGCTGAATTTCAGGGTATAAGGCGACAGACACATCAGTTGTAAATGCAATAAATCTACCTGGTCACTCTTAGGTATTCCTTGATTTTTACAATGTTCTCTATATAGCAACCAGCTGGCAACAAGACACATGTCTATAAAATGAAAGAAAAATCTAAGATAGTATTTTTTGGATCGAATTGAGAACCTACAGTAAGCTATTGCTCCATTCAGCCCATAAACTGGTTGTAGTTTTGAACCATTTTCGGACAATCAATTTCTACATTCTGTTTTGATTTTCTATCAAATCTTTTTACTTTAATAATAATAATAATAAATTTATTGTTTTTTCGATATACCGGGTGTCTCAGGTAAGACGCACCATAGGGAAACACCAATGTATTTTTTCAGAAAGGATCAGTGATGCCTTTGGAATATGTATGGATTCAGTGTTTAACGTATGTTATTGGATTTAGTTAACACTAGAAAGAGATAGAAATACTGAAAGCATCTGTCATTGCGACAGGCGATTATTTCATTGAAGACAATCTTTGCAGATTGTCTTCATTGTTGGCTATTAATACAGCGTCATCTGCATAACACAGTACGTTGATGTTTTTATTTCCCATTCTATAGCCTTCGCTATTCTTCAGTGCTTCTATGAGCTTGTTCATAATCATATTAAAGAGAAAGGGGCTGAGGGAATCTCCTGTTTTTATATGTATGGATTGTGTGCTTCCTTTTGCGGTAATTATCACATTTGTTATTTGTGATGATATGCCTTCTTCATTTAAAATATTCAGAATGCCCATTTTTCTAACTCTGTCGAAAGCTTTTGTGAAGTCTACGAAGCATAAGTACACAGGTTTATTATACTCTATGGATTTTTCGATGAGTTGTCTCAGGATAAATATTGCATCCAGGGTGCTTCTGTTCTTTCGAAATCCTTGTTGCTCTTCTGTTATAGGTACTTTACCTTGTAGGTAGTTGTGCAAGATGGACGTGAATAATTTTAGCGATGAACTCAGTAGTGTGATACCGCTAAAATTACCAGGAGTTCTTCTGTCCCCCTTTTTAAATATTGGCACAGTGAGACTTATCTTTCCACTCTGTGGGTACTTTTTTATCTGATTTGGATAACAATTTAACATCATTGAAATCACTCAAATTGCCATTCAAGAGTTAAACATTCACTCAAACTTAGACTAACCGAGCCCAATAAGTAATTGAGTACTTGGACCAGTCGACAGTCCGTTGCAACCTTAGAAAGAAATATAGGGCTTATGAGAAACATCATAGCGATATTGCACCCAGCAGTATCTGTAAACCACAAAAACACTATGCGTAATTAACAAACAAAATAAAATTGCTACCTAGTTGAAAAGGAATGAAAAAAATCAAACTCAAACTGAACTAAGACAAACATGCTCCATAAAACCCTGTATTTCTTTTTAAGTTTGAGACAAACTCTAATTGAGTGAAGTCATTCATTAATTATAGCATTCCGTTACAGATCTATATTAACCTTAGTTGATAATTGGCGCATTGTATTAGAAAATAGATCTGAGATGTCTTCAGTATTACAAGCTCTCGATTCAGATGAGGTTATAAACGTAACTGGTGACTTAAATTCAGCTGATGTAGTATCAGATCATACTGCAGGACTATTAGATGAAGAAATATGTAAATTCAAATACCAAGTACACAGTATTGCCCAGTTTATTGAAGCTTTGGTAAGTAATTTTTGAAATAATTTAGGGAGTTTTTGTTCACTGTTAATAATACAACAAAAAATGTGAATCTCAGTTTAACAGTATTGTATAATATGATGTTATGTATGTCTTCTAAACGAGATTTGAAATGTGTTTTTGAACAAAACACATGTGTTACTCCTTTTCTGGCTACGTAATGCAGACATCAGTTATACTTTTTTCTTCTTCTTCTTCCTCTTATGGCCGAAGCCTAGGCCGATGGCGTGTTATGCAGTCGTAAGGACGAATTTAATTAATACCTTTTCAATATTGATGTTTTCGATATTTTATCAGTATCACGCAGGCCTAATCATAACTGTGTTTTTCAGAGTACCCTGGAACTTCCACTTCCAAGCACAACAGAAAAATCCTCATCAGAAAATGCAGCCCCACCAATTCTAAATCAAAGGTATGTACTCTTTATCATTTATAATTATTGGAAAGCCTTGGTGATGCTGTAAACAAAAATTGTTTTCTTAAGCCGCAGAAATGTAAATCCTATTAGTAACACTAAAAGACACACAGTAATTTTCAGTGGTGCAACTGCGATAAAATTCAGGGAATTGCCGATCACGTTGTTTGTTAAATAAATCTAGGATTTCAGATATTTTACTCCTTCTTCTTCTTTCGGCTTCTTAACCCTTTGTGGGTCATTGCTTGCTTTATTTGCTTTCTTATCTTTCCTTGTTTAGAGGGGGAGATGGCTGGTCTCGTCCCTCCTGTTTTTCTCATTTCTTTCTTTTCTTTGGTTTGTGTTCTGGTGGTGGTCGTCGTTATTTTCTTTCTTGTTTGTTGTTTGTCTTGTTATAGTTCTCTATGGTCGATTGCTTGTTCGGCTATCGAGTTCCATTGTTTCGTGTTTCCGATTTTCCTTGTCCAGTTTTTTATTCCCATTGTTCTTAGATCGTTTATGACTGTGTCGTACCATCTCGTTTTCGGTCTTCCTCTTCCTTTTGGTTGTAGTATTTTCCATTCAGTTATTTATCTAGTTCCTCTGTCGTCCTTCATTCGTTTGATATGGCCAAACCATTTAATTCGTTGTGCCTTTATGTATCGTACTATGTTTTTATATTGGATTAGTTCTTCCAGTTCGTAATTCAATTTACTTCTCCATCCGTTTGTTTCTTTTGTAGTCCAAAAATTTTTCTTAACATTTTTCTTTCAAATATTAGTAATTTTTCTTCGTCTTTTTTCCTTAGGTTCCATGTCTCACTTGTATGTGACAACCGGCCTTATCAGTGTCTTATATATCCTTAATTTTGTGTTTTTACTAATTATATTTGATTTTAATAGATGTTGTATCGCGTATGATACTCTTGTTCCATTGCTAATTCTTTTTTTGATTTCTTCCTGTATATCCCCATTTGGTGTTATTTTTATCTTCTTTCCCGTTTCTATGTTTGTTTTTCATCCTATTTTCATTATCTTCGTTTTTTCTTCATTTATGTCGGACCAATTTTTCTTGATTCTTCTTCTAATTTTGTGAAGGTTTCTTCTAGTGCTTTTATATTTCTTCCTATAATGGTGAAGTCATCTGCGTAGGCGTTTAATTGTGTTTGTTTGGTTGTGATGTCGTTTTCTTTCTGGGTGTTGTTCAGTGCCGTATCCAGCGCCATATTAAATATAAGTGTAGATAGGGCGTCCCCTTGTCTGACTCCAGTGTTAAATTCAAAGGTTTCTGTTCGATTGTTATTTATCTCTACTTGGGCTTTAGTATTTTCCATGGTTATTTGTACAAGTCTTCACAGTTTTCCTGGAATTTTGGTGTCTTTTAATCTTCTTACGGTTTCGCTTCTCTTTACACTGTCGAAAGCTTTCCGGTAATTTATGAATATTATGTACATTTCCATATTGTATTCATAACATCGCTCGATAATTTGTCTGATAATTTGTATATTATCGATAGTCGAATAATTTCTTCTAAATCCTGCTTGATTCTTCATCAGTATTTCTTCACTGAAGGGTCCTATTCTGTTGTAGAGGACTGTTGACAGTATTTTATATGATCTTGCGTCTAATATGAGGGATTTTCTTCTGTTATTAATTGTTATGTGATCAATCTGGTTTGTTCCTCTTTGCCCTGGTATCCTCCAAGTAGCTTTATGTATTTTCTTATGATTATATATTGTTGTTACTATTATTATATCATTCTCGAGGGCGAAATTTATCATCATTTGTCCATTTTCGTTCGTTGTGTCATATATCGTGTGTATTCCCGCTACTGGTCTATTGTGGGGTTCTTTCCCTATTTTTGCATTGTAGTCGCCTAACGTTATTATTGCATCATACTTTGGTATTTTATCGTAGGTTCTTTGGAGCATATCGTAAAATTCTTCTTTCTTTTCGTTTTCTTCTGGTTCTATAGGAGTGTATACATTTATGAGGGTTGTGTTATAGTATTTACCCTTGATTCTTAGTGTCTTTACTATTTGTATCAATATTCTGCGGCAGGGAAAACCATTTTGAAGCACAATTTAATACTGTTCAGGTGTATTAAACACAGCACACGATGACGCTCATTTATAATTCTTATGGGTCTGTTCAAATGACATACAGTCTAAAGTGGCACGTTTATTTTGTATAGTTGGGCTTTATGCTGGATTTTACTTGCTCTTATTAATATTTAACTCAAATTTATTTATTTACTTACAATTAAAAACGTGATGTTTACTTCACAGGTCAACTTAGGGCCGGTCTTATAATGTTCGGTTTACTATCAGTTGAAACAACCTACGGTCAACCCGTAGTACACGTCTATTAAATTATATAGACGCGTACTGCGGGTTGACCGTAGGTTGTTTCAACCGATAGTAAACCGAACATTATAAGACCGGCCCTTAGGCATGAATGGCCTCACCCTTTCATAGTGTTTGGTGAAAATAGAGGGCGCCAATAGCTGTTTCTGTGCTTTGCTGATAACATAAAAAAATATAAGTACCCTAAGCTAGGCACAAATAATAGTATTTCAATATACAGGGTGTCAGTGAAACCTATAGCACCGATAGCAGTGACTGTGTCTTGCTTCCGGTTTTACCGGAATTATTATTATTATTGTTAGGCAAAGGCCTCCCCATTTTGTTCCATAAATCTCTATCTGCTGTTAGTTGCCACCAGTTCTTCCCAGCCACTTTCTCTATCTCCTCTTACCATCTGATGTTATGTTAGGACGTTCTCTTTTTCTGCCACCCTGACTTGGACGTCATTTTGTCACAATCACTGACCACCTACTGTCTTTAATTCGACCCAGATTAACACTTTACACCTATTTACTACGTTAACTGTCCCAACTTTTTTTATGTATGTCTGTTATTTTTATTTTATCTATTAGTTTTATGTTTAAAATGGAGCGTTCCATTTTTGTTTGTGTAACTTTTAGTTTCTTTTTTTGTTTTTTATTTAGCGACCATGTTTGAGAGCCATAGGTCAAAACCGAAATGATGTATCTATTAAACACCTGTCTTTTTAGCTTTATTGGCAAGTCACCTTTGAAGACATTTTTTAAGGACCAATATTTCTTCCATGCTGAGTTGATTCGTCTTTGTGTTTCTATATCTGTTCCGTTTTTAAAGAAAATTATATGGCCGAGATAAATCACTTCTTCTTGGTATTTAATCTCTTTAACTTGAATTCTTATGGATTCTGCTGTTCGATTGCTTAAAAGGTTAGTTTTTTCAAAATTTATAGTCAATCCTATTTTTTCACATTCTTTGTTTAGGTCTAATATCATGTTTCTCAGCATGTTTCTACTTTCTGCAAACAGAACCACATCGTCTGCGAAGTTTAAGTTGTTTAGTCGATTTTTTTGAATCCTAATTCAATAGTTATCCCTTAATCTTAAATGCCTAATCTAATGCTGCTGGTGCGAGTGGGTCTCCTTCTCTTATTCCTCGTTCTAGTGGAAACTCTCTACCTGTTCTCTCTAGTTTTATTTTTGCTCTTCCATCTCGGTATGCTTCTTCCACTAGTCTTATATGCTTCCTCGGTACTCCTTGTTGTTTTATAGCATTGAATAATGGTTTGTGTTTGATTGAATCAAAGGCTTTATGGAAATCTATAAAGGCCATATGAATTCTGTAAATTTCTCCGTTAGTTGATTTAACACTTGTAAGTGATCTATGGTCGAATAACTTTCTCTGAAGCCTGCTTATTCTTTGGATTGGCCTTCTTTTATTGTGTCTTTGATTCTTACATTTATTATTGTTGCAAATAGTTTATATAAGATTTGTAATAAACTTATTGGCCTGTAGTTAGTAATTAAGTCCTTTCTGCGTTTCTTATACAATAATATAATTGTTGTTTTTTTCCACTGTTCTGGGATAGTTGCCATTAGCAATATTTTGTTAAATAGTTTCCATATGAGATTGAATACTTGAGGTCTGATGTTTTTTAGCTATTCGTTAGTGATCCCATCACCTCCTGGGGCTTTCTTATTTTTTAACGTTTGCATTGCTTTCCTAATTTCTTCGTATACAGGGTCCTGCAGCTCACCTCCCGTCTTATGTAGCTCATTTATTAATAGACATAGAATTTTTATATATCGCAGACGTTGTCTGTACCCGAGGGCGCATTTCAGGAAAATATTTTTGATTATACAGGATGTTCTCAAAAAGTGTGACGTCATTATGATATATTTTTTTAGATTACATGCCCGATATTTTTTTGCATATTTGGGTTCCTCTTGTGGTTACCTACATACCCCTAAAATTTGGTTGAAATCGGTTCAGCGATTTCAAAAAAAAAAAAGAAAAATAGATAAAAAACTGTTTTGCACTACTGATTTTAAAACTTGATAAAAGATACAAATAGTGCCTCGTTAATAAAATTAAAAGAGGTACCTATTAAGTAAGGTAATATCAGTTTCGTTAACCTAGTTTGGTTGATCCGAATTATACAGGGTGTCCAAAATGTAGTGTCAAACTCTTCAAATTTTAAAGCAATTTATTTGCCTTATTTTCAATTGGAGCCCCTGTATATTTTTATGTCATTCGATGCTAAATTAAAAAATAAACATTTTTTCTAAATACAACCCTATCAAAATTCCTAACACATTAAAAGTTATTCGGCGAAAACTCGTTTTGGTAACAAACTATTCCAATAGTAATTTCAATGAAAAAAGAGGTGGCATTGAAAAACAATTTATTGATATCATATGTTTTTTCACGTTTCATACACTAATGTATTACATTAGTACACTCAAAATCGTGAAGTAATGGGTCACTTTACAGTATAGCAACCATTACTGCATAGCAACGTCAGGTTTCATTAAAATGCAATTTGACAGCTTCTCGGGCAGCATTTAAAATATCTTCTGAATGGTTTTCCAAGTTATTGTCGTCACTCAAGTCCATTTCGATATTAGATTTCCAACAAAAATGTATTTATTTGTTTGAATTGAATTCTGTTATGTCAAAAACGGTTCCTGTCAGATTACTATGTTATCGAGAATCCGCCTACTTTTTTCAGTGTTTTTATTAATTTTATTCAGAATGTATCTCAATAAATTTAGATAACTTTTTATGTGAGAATATAAAATGCGAAAAAATAGTATGGCATTTAAGTACTCGCTATCGCTCGTACTCAAACCTGCCATACTCGTCTAGTAAAAATCCACTTTTCTGCACTTGGCACGTAATCTACTATTGTAATTACAAAATTATGTCAAAATCCGTTAATATTAATAGGCATTAATTGGAATAGTTTGTTACCAAAACGAGTTTTCGCCGAATAACTTTTAATGTGTTAGGAATTTTGATAGGGTTGTATTTAGAAAAAATGTTTATTTTTTAATTTAGCATCGAATGACATAAAAATATACAGGGGCTCCAATTGAAAATAAGGCAAATAAATTGCTTTAAAATTTGAAGAGTTTGACACTACATTTTGGACACCCTGTATAATTCGGATCAACCAAACTAGGTTAACGAAACTGATATTACCTTACTTAATAGGTACCTCTTTTAATTTTATTAACGAGGCACTATTTGTATCTTTTATCAAGTTTTAAAATCAGTAGTGCAAAACAGTTTTTTATCTATTTTTCTTTTTTTTTTTTGAAATCGCTGAACCGATTTCAACCAAATTTTAGGGGTATGTAGGTAACCACAAGAGGAACCCAAATATGCAAAAAAATATCGGGCATGTAATCTAAAAAAATATATCATAATGACGTCACACTTTTTGAGAACATCCTGTATAATCAAAAATATTTTCCTGAAATGCGCCCTCGGGTACAGACAACGTCTGCGATATATAAAAATTCTATGTCTATTAATAAATGAGCTACATAAGACGGGAGGTGAGCTGCAGGACCCTGTATATGGGTGTCTACCTCCTCCTTTCCTATGTTGTTGGGATTTATCTCTTGACTACTAATTTGATTACTTGAGTATAGTTTTTCATAAAATTTTGTTGCTTCTATAATTTCTGATCATCAAAGCCTGCAGAGAATATAAATATTTAGAGATGACAATTGGTAAAGAAGGGGCAAGCAAACGAGAAATATCAAATAAAATACAGAATATATCAGACAATTATTCAGAGCATACTGCTGTACGGAGCAGAGACTTGGGAAATAACACAACGAGATAGACAGAGACTGGAGGCTATCGAAATGAACTTCCTAAGAAGGAGCTGCAGAGTGTCAAGGTTGAAAAGGGTAACAAACGAATAGATAAGAAGAATACAGGCAGAGAGAAAAAGTTCAGAAGAAATGGAGGTAAGGCGGTTGAAATGTTAAAAGAATGGATGAGGACCACCGATGGCCCATGAAATTATTAAAATGGCAACCACTCTCAAGGAGAAAAAGGAAAAAACCACCGGAAGATTGGTTTACACAAGTTACCGAAGATATGGAAAGAAGGGAGTTAGGAAATGAAGATTGGAAATACATATAGAGAAATTTGGAGAAGATGATGTGAAAAACTCGCTATATATAGAATATTGCCTCTAGCATGTTTTTCTTTAGTTTGTAGAGTAATCCTTATCAAAAGCTTTATTCAAATGTTTTGTTTATGATATGTCAACTACTCAGTGTACTTGATTCCTGAAATTGAATTGATAGTCGGGAATCAGGTTTCATTCAGCGATGACGTCTTGTAATTTTTTTGCCAAAAAGTTTTCTAAGATCTTGGTCATCATCAGAAGGAGGCTAATCGATCGGTGCGAAGTAGGCTCGTTCGGTGGTTTTGCTGATTTCCTGAGAGGTTACATTTATGCTCATTTGATTGCTCTGGCTCTTTGACGAATGTATTTATCTCGATGTCTTCATTTTCAGCGGTTGGTGGAAAGGTTTAAAAATCTCTTTCAGATGTTCAGCTCTAACATTCTCTGCATTTGTCCAAATCCTATCTGCTTTTCTAATGGGTGGAATTTGCTCTCGAGGTTGTTTTAGCCTTTTGGTAGCATTTTTTAAGGCATATTCTGTATCTACATTCGGTGATAAATTTTCTAAATATGTACTCCTTGAAAGAATCATTTTTAAGCCCTGTTAGAAGCTCTTTCAATTGCCTTGCTGCATGATTGTAATTAGTCTTATTTGTTAAATTTCTAAAGTGTTTCTATTCTCTGATTTTTTCTCGAATAACTGGTGGATGGTTCGTCTTTTTTCCTTTTGCATTTGGTGGTGGTGTTGCTTACCAAGCTGCTTCTTGAATTAATGTGATGAACTTCTGCGCACTTCATCTTCCAGTTTCTTTTCTGTCTTACATAATGCTTCGAGGTTTATTTTTTTGTCTATTAAATCTTTGAAATACCCCAAATTAATTACCTGAAATTTATGTATGTAGTCAGGCTAATACCTATACAAAATTAAGGCCCTTAAATTACTTTTCCTGGAGCCTGGATTTTTTCTCAATGGCCCTGTATGTAATGAAAGCATGTGGGACAGATTTGGTGATGCAACGGATTGAAGGTCCTCTTCCCGACCAGCTCATGAAGGTGGCTGAGATATAAAGCCTATTAGTCTAGATTAAGTAGACTAGATGTGCTTAATGCTTTATAAATTTTCATCAATTTAATTATCTATCTTGGTTGCAGATTCGTCAAAAAGGTCACTCTAAAAACCACAACAACAGAGATACGTTCGATTGATCCTGATAATCCATTACTGGATAAAACTGTGAAACTTGAAAGTCAAAGCTCAGTGAAGAGTGAAGATGACAGTACCAATACTCCGAACAAATCCGAAGATAATAGTCAGACGGAAGAATCTGCATCGGTGAGTATTTAAATTATTAATTAAAGAAATACATAACTCCATTTAAAATAGTTTGGTTTCCTGACTTCTTGCACCAACCAGATATATGTTCTTAATTTAACTGTTCTTTACTCAAATAAAAATTAAATGAAGTCATGGATAACCTTGTGACCCTTTACTAATGTATTTGTTTGGTGTTACAGAAAGTTGGAAATGAAGGTTTCGTCTATAATTCTTCGTTAGAAGTAGCTTCACCGAGCCTGTCTGATACTGTTTTGGAAAGTTTGAATTTATTAAATAATGATCGAAGGTAATTGTATTTAATAAGGTTTTACTGTAGTGTATTGACTGTCGTTTGTATGAACGATATTGTTTTAATTGTGAATTGTTTTAAACAAAGGAACGTCGGTGGAAAGTTAAAAGATTTCAAAAATCGGACCAAACTTAAAGTAATTATGACCAAATTCTTCTTGTTTAAGTGTCCATAGACTAGTTAATTAATCCATAAATAAAGTAGCGTGCATTTTGTTCGAAATAGCCGACGGTTAAAAATAATCTACATTTTTGCCTTATACTTAAACAATAGTTTGTTAAATATTTTCTAATGAAGCTAGTTTTATTTTAGTCCAAACTTAATGGAGAGAGAAATGGAGCACAGATTTGGAATCCTTGTAGCAGCATTTATGATCGACGTCAGCAGTATCAAGGGCAGATATCAGAAGCAGCAGGTTCTTCTGAACGATATGGAGGGCAAATTTTTCATAGAAACCCACAAGCTGGTGACTACTTTGAAGACAATGCAGGAGTTGGACAAGGAAGAATCTCTAGAATCACACATAAAAATGTGCCTACAACAGGTGGAGTTAATTATAAGAATGTTCACTCAAGCATCCGTATCGGCCATGCAGTACGGTGCTCTTTATCACGAGTATCGTTTAGTGAAATGTATCAATTTGATGATCAACCATGCAGCATATCTCAAAAGAATCGTAGAAAATGCCACTCACCAGTTAAAGTCCATAAGGTAATTAATTGTGGACTGTATGAGGGATCCACCATTTTCTTTGCATTCCAGTTTTGAACGAATGACTTTTTGTGTAAATTTTATTTCATATTTCAGATCTACCAGCCTCACTCCCACACATAGAAGCTCACCTAATTTATCAAACAGCAACAGTAGTACTGACACAAGCATAACATCACAGGAGCCTGATGATGTTAGTAATAAAAATGCTGCTGTAGAAGTGAATATAATGGAACAACTTACCTTACTGCCTTTTCAGTATGTATTTTCTTACAATTATGAGTTATATTACAAGATTACTACGTTCTAAAGACGAAGAAAAATTAATTTACTCTAACATTATTTTTCTGCATAATTGACAGCAACATTTTGGCATTTGTTTTATCGCGTCATATGTTTTTGAATAGTTTATTCCAGGGCCTTCTATATCTATGAGACAAAAATGTCTTGTATGGCCGGTTATAACGTGAGATCGAAAAAATTTCACCTCAAAGTTTGCCATGAAAAATATAAGTCGTGTCTTTGCTAAACTCATACAACTTAAGCCATTAGAACTACTAAATCCAAAACCATGCCTAACTGATAAAAATTAGAGCAGATTAAATTATTCTAAAAACTAAAATTAAATACAAATTGAACAGAAAAATGTCAATAACGGAAAATTATTTTAAAGTAGATGAGTTGTGACCTCCATTTGCTTGGTGGCAGATTTGAATTCTGTGTTTAATAGAAATAGTGACATTTTATATGCCTGACAGCAAAAAGACATAACCTCACACACCTCACATAACCTATAAAACAACAGCTGACATTTGTATGACTTAAAAGTCGACATGCCTAATTTTGTGTTTTCATGTTTCATAGCCAACTTGAGGTGAAATTTTTTCGATCGCATGTTACTTGCTTAAAAGTTGGTTTTAAAAAGGACCCATACTCAGGGCTTTTGTAAGCTTGGTCGCTCTGTACAAATATAACCTGCTGTATACGATACCTTGTTTTCATTGATGTAGAATCGGCGATTTGTGATAATAATTGCAATTTTTTGTATTTAAACCAGACATTTTGTACCTGAAAATATATTATTATTTTTCAGTAAACGAATTCTGTTCGGGGTAAAACGTACAGTTGCAAGAGTAACAAAGAGATTCAAAAGTTTTTTTGTGATACCTATACTATTTTTGTTGAGTTTGTGCATCGTGTTCGTAAGTTTTACACAAATGAACTGTAACGAATCATCTTCAAGCATGTATCCATGGCAGTGGGTTTCATGGGACGATGTTTTTAGTCCTTACTTTAAAAAATCGTTCCCTAATGGCGCTCCACCAGTTTAATATTTATATTTTTATTTTTATTACGGTATGTACACCACATAAACTATTTTTCTTTAGATAAAAATTGTTCTATTTAAATACACAATTATTCTTTCTTTGTTGTTTATGTTTAGTTAATTAGAATAGATGTAGTAATTAATACTTTGATACTATTTTCTTGAAATATCAAGCTGGTTTGTGATCAAATATTTAGTAGGTAGTACACATTAAGGGTACTTATATATAAAAAAAGAGTTATACTTAGATATAAATCAACATAATGCTGCTCCATGGCATGTTAAGTACAGCATTATATTACGTAATATTTTTTCAATAAAACTGTTTGAAATACTTATTTTTTTTGTATTAACCTCTGAAACTTTCATTCTCCCCTTTCATGTACGCTTTCAGGTGTCAGAATTGGGTTAATCTTCTTGTTTTCCTTTCACCCATTAGCTCCATTGCTTTCATCTCTTCTAGTGTTTCGCCTCTTTCTTTTCCCATATCTACTACTTGTTGTATCCATGTTTTCCTTGGCCTTACTCTTCTTCTTTTTTTATATTTTTTTGCTCCACAGACTCTTTTTGTTAATTTATTTGGAAGCTCATTCTGATCACGTAACCGTACCAATTTAGTTGTCTCCTTTTTATTTTGCTTATTATTGGTTCTTGATTAATCATTTCCCTGATTGTTTTGGTAGTAACTCTGTCCCATTTTGTCTTTTCGGCAATTCTCCTTAAGTGCCTCATCTCCACTGCATCTATCTTTCCAACATGCTTCTTCTGTATTGTCAAATTTTCACTTGCAAATAACAGTGCTGGTATGATTCACATACACAAATGGAAGCTGACTCGATGCATTCCACTATCGAACGGAGGATAAGAAATCGTGATATAAATTTACCTGCCGACTATGTAACTCTCTGTGAAAATGCACGAGTAAACCCATTTCCTTTCGATGTTAAATATCTGAACCACACGTTTCTCAAAGATTAGACATTATACGTGTATATAAGACCAAGTCGAAAAGTTGACGATCCTACTGTAACAGATCTGAGATCCCTCAAACTTCGGCACACAGAGGAAGCTTGGACACCATTACCTGTAAGAGTTAAGAAAACCCAGAACCGCTACAAAATTCAAAACTTGTCAAACCTATACACAGAACGAAGAAAAATTTTTTGACCATTTACAAATTCTCAAAAAAAGTTTTAAACTACATTATCATTCCTATTATGACAACATTCCTTTTCAAGAATATTAGTTTCTTAATTTGGTGATGAATTTTTCATAGACTTTTAATCGAATAATAGTTTAGTATTTGAATTTTCTAACAGAATGTAAAAAAAAAATCATATCACAACTAGATAAATAAGAATATAGGTATGTTTATTTATTTATTTTTCTTTCATACGATCTTATGTAAAATGTGCATCTCTCAATAAATACCTATACATATTTTTTAATAGAAATAAGTGTAGCTCCCCAAACAAAATAAATAACCTTTCAACAAAATTAGAAAATTCTACTATAGAATGCTCACTATATTTATCTAATTGACATGTTAAAACTCTCAATTCTTTCGTTTCAATATTTTCGAAGTTATACCGTTTTCGACCTCGCCCGTAAAATTAACATAAACGAAGTCACGCAATTTCCTGGTTTCATCGACGATTTGTGTCTTTAATTAAGGATGAAATAATAAAAGATTCAGCAAAAGGAAAGAAGTTTGTAACTTAGATCTTTAAGAATAATTTCATTGAAAACATTTTGTATGAACTCTGGAAAAATGTTAACATTCTTCAATGAAATGCTACAAAAAGAATTCGAAGCAGGTTCAAAGGCATGTGGCTACAGAAAGATATTTTTAAAGTTTAAATCTTTATTTTTATTACAAGTACTGATTGATGTTTTTGAATGCATTGTGAATTTCAGTAGTGATTTACAAAAAATTTGCCTTAATTTTAGCAGAGCCAAATTAAATGTCTGTCAAAACAGAAAGGAGAAAACGGCTTTTCTGAAATATGGTGGAAAACCAATAGGTAATCAAAAGCAGGTTTTAAATTTATAAGATCCTAAACTAGAACGACTTGAAAAGAAATCAAAGATAATTCACAATTTCCTTTAGCTGGTGAAAACCCCCAAAGGTTTAGACCCTCGTTTGCGTTTGTTAATCATGTGAAATCCAGTCTTTTACAAAGGTAAGAAAGAAAAGTCAAAGAAACGCATATATCAGCGAGGAAGCATGGCCAGCAACATGGAGGGTTAAGGCCTCCTAAGTCGCTTCTTATACCTCTGTTATTTCGCACAACCACCTACCTTCCCTACTCCACCACTGTGTTTCGGTTCCCAATTATTTTCAGTGACTAGATAGGCCACCCGCCGAGCATCCGACTTGGTTTGACCCCGAATTCAAGTGCAGATGGCCGCAACCCATAGGCTGGTCGGTTTAGATGGCGTACCAATGATGGAAGGGTTTTGTTTTATAGTGTTTGTGTTCTTGAAAAATAGAAGGGTTGAAGAATGTAGGAGCCTAATAGGACTTGTGAGGTCCCAGAGTAGCTTTCGTACAGCAAAAGGATTAAGGATTGTCGTAGTAGCCTAATGAGACTTGTGAAGGAGCCAAAGTAGCTCTCGTACAGTAAGAAGGAATGGAATCCCATATCATCTTCTAATCAATTGTATTTATACACTCATTTTAGACAACCACATAATAGAAGGGGCTCCTTTTATCAAATCAAATCGAACTTCATACTGAAATTGAACCATGGTTGGTTTCATAAAAAACTAATTTCCCCATTGGAATTCTTTCATATTTCTGGCAATATTTATAGTTCTGTTGCAGTATTGCAACGTAACCTGATATCCTTAATATTTGACACTTCCTCGCTTCGAAGAAATAGTCTGAAAAATAATTTTATACTTATGGAGCCACATGTTGATATTGGTGTTGTAGCATCACTAATAGAAATTTCAGGTTTATTAGTTACATTTTGCATTTTTAAATTTGTTTTAGGTTTTGGTATATGACTTACGAATTTATTGATTGCAAGTTAGAATTACAAATTAATTTAAAATTACTAGTGCACGTTGTTTTACACTTGTCTGAAATAAATTAATCACAGTAACGAAAAAGTTGATAAAACCACAGAGCTGCTCTGTGATAAAACTAAATAAAATTGTATACATTTGGCTTTGTGTATTTTGGAAGATCGGCAACTCTAGTCATTTGGAATATTGTAAAACCACCTTCAACCAAACAAGCACCGGGGCTTGTTTTGCATTATAAGTTAAAAACGAACAGGTATACATGATAAATAATAATAAATAAAGTTGCCAACGGCGAAATTTGGTCGTAAGGACTTTTTTACCTATAATCTTTATGAGGTGCCTATTAATAAAACATTTGTTTGTTCTCATTTACTACAAAAAACTATGTGAACGAAAACGAACTCTAATCCCAATCTCACAAGTGTTAATTAAAATTATATTAAAAACGTTACTTAAAATAATTACATAATTCACAAAAAAATAATAATGATGTTAAAGTTAAATGCAGAAAAAAGTAAAGAGACACCATTTTTGAATAAAATTTTACACTGCTTTTTGCAAATTGTTGGTTGATTATGTCTCGACAAAAAATAGAAATTTGTACGCTTTATTGCCACATAACGAAATAAGAACAAATGAATATTTAAATAACTGAAAATCGGATTGAAATGTATGTTCTTAATTATATTAATTAATTTGAGAATTAAATTTATTGAATTCCCTCTAATGATTTCCCCCCCGACTGTTACGCCTATGTAAGAAGTAACGCGCCGCCACTGTTGCATAGTTCCACGTGAAAATCTCCAAAAGTGATTGGGACTTCCTTCCACCGTTGGATGCGTTTTTGTTTCAGTTTTTGCAGGTATTTACATTTCCTATTTTATCGGCGGGGATAATACAGCTACCGGCCGCTACTCTTTGTAGCGCTGTTGTATTTTGCTCTAGTTCATATTTATGACCCAGACGCCAACAGCGAGTTTAAGAAAATGGCGTCCGTAAGCTTGATGGTGATATGTGTTGTGACAAAACATTGAAAAAATCTCAGGAAAATTTTAAAATGTGCGCCAGATCTATATAGTGTAGCTGTAGGGAAGTTACCGTGCTTATGTTTGAAGATGACAGCTAACATGTATAGGGTCGGAGGTAAGAATTCTTTGTAATTACCCGGCATCGCAGAAGAGGAAGTCTTCCTCGGCGGTGCTCGACACTGTTGTTGTCGACGACCAATTAATATTCACATTAATATAATTTACGCCTCTCGCGACGATCGTGCATGCTAATATTCAATGTTGTCGCAAGACCTAACCTCGTTTTGTAGTTTATTGTCAAGTTTTCTAAATTATTACGGGCCGAAATTGCTTAATTAGAAAATCGTAGGGCCCGATAACATATTAATCAGTCATAATGAACCGAGTCTACCACCAACACACCAGGTGTTTGCTTTTAGATACCTAAGCGCTTATCTCTGTCAAATCTCTCTTAAATATTCGTGTCCGTTTTCGCGAATGCCCTTGCATCCCGACGATAAGATTTACATCGACACACGGAAATGAACCGTGGATTTGCAGTACCTGTTTGAATTCTCTTATCACGGAATAATGCCGAAACGTATTTTCGGTGTTTTCCTCGTTTCTAGTAATCAGACGAGTTAATCAGCTGTTGTAGGGGTCAAGCTAGTTAAACCGACGAAAAATACTGGGGTTTACGAATTTTTATTATTTGCGTATCGATTAGTAGCTAATTATAATATTTAGAATGTTTTGGTAGCACGAAACTGTGCTAAGATCTAAGAACGTTATGTAAGGTCTGTTGTTATCGTTGTAATTGTCCTCAGATTACGTGTACTTCGAGACGTCCTCGACGTCTCCGTACCAAATCCGGCGCATCGAAGAACTAAACAAAACAGCATCAGGAAATGTAGAAGCCAAGGTGATGTGTTTCTACAGGCGGAGGGATTTACCGAGCCCTTTGATACAGCTCGCCGACAAACACCAATGTAAGTACACCTATTCCTCTCCCATTTACCTATTGCGATTTTTGTACGGGGTGTTTTTAATTAGTGTTCAAAATCCGACATTTCGTAGCTTTTCACGCATTCCAAATGAGTGGAGGGGGCAAAAGTCTTGATTAGTCGATCGATATTCGCTGACTGTACCTGTCTTGTCACCGACGTGGTGCGTTGTTTCGCGAACTCCTGCCGGTGCTGTACTTGATCAGACCGCGTCGCTATGACAACTGTGAGATGCGTGTTCTTTCTGCCAGACTGTACTTTTATAATTACACGCAAAAACTGGACGAGCCAACGCCGATGCTTTGCCCTCTGCGTCTATTGTTATTCGGCGGATCAGAGACTCTCCGACTAGGAAAACGTCACTCCTTCACCTCGCGCTCTCGTTACGTACACATCGGTAGAAATTGCCCTTTTTCCCAACTTTTTCGATTTTTCTCGTTTTCATTCTGATAATCAAATTTTTATCGAATTACCTGCCCATGGTTGCCGTGCGTGGGGAATTCAGTTCTACAAGCGCCTACGAGGCAATGACCTCGTTTTTATTTTAAATTACTGGTTCTCACTCGAAGCAATTAGATTTGTATCATACATAACTAACATAACCCTCTCGTTTTTAACACAACTTGCAGCTGCAGGACCACTATAATGACCTCATATTCCTAATATATTTTTATATCCAATACAAGCTGAATTAATATTTAATTTAGATTTTATGAACTTACATGTCTTATTAAAAAAAAGCATATCAGAATTCAGTAAATGATATCATTTTCTATAGCAAGAACATATTTGGTGAGGCTTTACATAGGAGCGCGCTTGTTATCCAAGCCTTGTAAAACCGGCGGGTTACATGACTTTTTACAAAGAGTTGATACAGAACACCAAGAAACAAGTTACCATCTTTTGTCATTTTTGAGTTGGAAGCCAATTTGAAAATTTTACTATGTGGTGTTCTAAAAAAACACATCTGCAAAAACAGCTTCTTCAACTTCAACAAACCGAAATAACAACCGCAAATTCAAAACACTCTGTACACAGGTAGATTATAATATCCTTCATAGTGTTATTTTAATAAACTTAAGGTCTTCCTATCATCTTGGCCTTAATTTCTTTTCAAATGATTTTTTGCTTGCTTTTTTGAAAAGTCGGCCTTTGCAATATTTAACAAAAAATTCGTGAGATTTTAAAGCAAATAAAATTTTCAAAAATAAAAAAAGGACGGGATTTTTCACTGTCAAATTATCTTGGTGTTTCCGGCTTTTTGTAGTAGTATAACCTATGTTACTTCCCAAGAGTGATCTACCCTTTTTACCCTCTTTTGTTTTTGAATATTAAACTTTCATGGCATACACAATTTTGAAAGTATTCATTTATTTTTAAGAAATCAGCCAATATATAAAATAAATAAGATGATGCTTGGCAGCCATAAGCCTAAATCTCTCGCAACAAATAAACAAACAAAATGAAAATGAAATTGAAATAAAAGCCGGTTCCTGATTTTCGTAAATACACACCGTTCACTTCTTGTTTGGCCAAGAGTTATCCATGATTTTAGAGTAATCCGAGAGTCTATAACTGACATTTCTCGAATCCTAGGTTGTATATAAAAAGGTGCATTGTTGCCAAATGTTTAATTTTTTAAGGCCAGTAAAGTTCTTATAAAACAAATTAATTGCAGTTATATGCTGTATAATTTTCAATACCTACATACGTAAGAAACTAAAGTTCGAACCACGGAAGATGACCCCTGCCTCATCACACGCTGAATTTAGTAACGACAAACACGCGTGTACATTTGTTCACAAACCCCATGCACACGACAAGGATAGCATTACAATAAGCCTGTGTTATGATTAAAGTGCTTCTTTGACTAGAGTAGTTTAAGTCAAATGCGCGTGTTGTCACTAAAACGTCAAACTGTCAAATTATTAATACATTTACATTATTTTATTTTATTAGGTATCTAAATTCCTATGTTAATTGGAATTCGTTTTTGTAGTACCTATTTGTGTTGTGAGGTTTAGATAAATGAACATTTTATTTGGTTTATTGCGTTGCAGAAGAAATACAGTTGTACATTTATTGGTTAGATTATTAATAATTTAAGGTTAAAATTCGTATTGAAAGTACTTGACAGCTGTTTGTTTTCCGGTTAAAGCGCCAATCATAATTCCTTGAGAATACAACTGATGCTAATTTGACTACCACGTAAAATCTTATATCATACGGATAGCATTGATGAGGCAGGGTTCATCTTTCGTGGTTTCAATATTAATCACCGCCAAGTATTACCGAAATAGAAAGTAAAAGGGTGTATAGTAACAATTTAAGATGAGTTCCTTAAGGATTCGCCTCTTTTCCAAAATAGGAAAACTACTTAGTAATTAATTTTCTTTCCGAGCCGAATTACCTATAGAAAGTTTTTTAATACTTTTTGGTATAGTTTATTCGTTGTTCGGCAGCTAAACGCTCTTTGAAGGTCAAGGATACTTAAATGATAAGTTTGCAGGATCATCAAAAAATTACCAATGGGGCGGGCATTGTCTCCAGCATCTAAGTTTATTGTTGTTAAAAGTAATCCCAGATAAAGCCTTACAATCTTTCAAAACCCTAGTCTTAGCTTCTGGGTGCTGAAGGGCGAATGGATTATATCTTGTTCCCCAAGGTCCGCAATTTAAAACTATGTTTATAAAATAATCAGTTGGTCAATATGCTAGTTTTCCTAATAGTGGATCGTTGTAATTCGTCCACATTTTTAGATTCTCTTAAATTGAATGGGGAAATGATTTAAAAAGAAAGTAATATAATCCGTTCGTGGAATTTCTGGCTAACCGTTGGCTATGCTTTGTTTCGCCAAGGTTATAGTTATCAAGATTTATTCGTCTGGCTGATTTTTACAAAATTAGTCTTCGGCGATTTTTAGTATATTATTATATGAGCGATTATGACAGCCATTATTCACGAAGATGAAGTTTGAGCCCACGAGCCGTCAGGCGAGTGGCACAAATCATCTGAGCGAATAATGGCCATAATCGCGAATGTAATACGATACTTTTTCTACACCTATTAAACAAATATATTAGACTCAAATTAGTCAAATTTGATAACTTTGTAAACAAGCAATATGACAACACACTTGGGCGTGTCACGCGAGTCGATTGTCAGCCGCAGAAGGAGTTGATCGCGGGCGATTTAAAATATGATTGGATTAGCGAAATATTTATGTATTTGTGATTGGCCGAAATCATAATTCACTGCAGTGAATTATGACTCCATAATTCACTGCAGTGAATTATAGGTACTATTTTTCACAAAAAAATGCTAATAATTGCAATATAATTAAATAGGTGTAGAAAAACAGATTTATTGAAAGTACTATGTATAATCAATTCATTGCGTTTTAATAGGGCCGGGCCATGTTTATTTTTTAAAGCTGCTGTAATGTTGACCCACCTCTTCATTGGTTAATCATAAGTATGCCTTTGTTGTATTAAAATGAAAATGTAGTTTTTAAAATCCTTCTTAAAAAGTCAAATCCACATATTCTTCTAATTACTTTTACACAAGTACAAATCATTCGTGTGCCTTTTAAACCACAGTAGGCCACGTTAGGGAGACGATTTCTTTGTTACTGTGTATAAGTAACAATTTATTTTAAGATTAGTTTCTTCTTTTCTAAAATAGTAAAACTTTTTAGTAATTAATTTTCCAAGTCGGCGGCACGTAGATTTCAGATATTGAAGTTACTGAACAAGTTTTAAATTCGGCCTTTGAAGACGTTGTCAAGTTAATAATTACCCGCCGAAAATGTAATACTTTTTGGTATGGTTTATTCGCTCTGCAGCAACCAAATTGTCTTTGAAGGTCAAGGATACTTAAATGATAAGTTTATAGGATGACTAAAAAATTACCAATGACAGGCATTGTCTTAAGCATCAAAGTTTATTGTTGTTAAAAGTAATCCCATATAAAGTCTTGCAATTTTTCAAAACCTTAGACCGACCTTAGTCTTAGCATCTGGGTGCTCAAGGGCGAATGGATTCTATTTTGTTTCCCAAAGTCCTCAATTAAAACTATGTTTATAAAATAATCAGTCGGTTAATATGCTAGTTTTCCTAATAATGCATCGTTGTAATTCGTCTACATTTTTAGATTCTTTTAAATTGAATGATTTACTTAGAAAGAAAGTAATATATGTATGTAATCCGTTCGTGAATTTCTGGCCAACTGTTGGCTATGATTTTTTTCGCCAAGGTTACAGTTTTCAAGATTTTATTCGACAGCCTCGGTCTTTTATAAAATTAATCTTCGGCGATTTTATTAAAAGTACTATGTATAGTCCATTCATTGGGCCTGCCCATTTTTTTTTTTCTAAAACTGCTGCAATGTTGTTCCATCGCTTTGTTGATTATTCATATGCCTGCTTTTGTTGTATTAAAATGAACATTTCTATTTGTTTCGCCGTTTTATAAAAACGATCTTGCCAATTGCAATTTATGCCACAAGTGTTATACTCTTATACTTTCGTCACCAATCGAACCATTTCGAAATCAAAATCTTAATAAATTAGGTTTACACCGATACAATGCATTCGCGAGCCTTTTAAACCACAGTAGGCCACGATTTATTATTTGTAAACAATATTTTTGTGGTTTTGAGTTGTTTTCTTCACATTTTGAATTTCAAGGTGAGAATTTTCGCCGAAAAGTTGGCCAAATACAACATAAGCTTTGTTTGTTTTTTAATTTAATTGATTTGTAAATTGCTTTTTATCGTGGATTAGGCGAAAATGTTCGAATTTCAGACTAGTTAAGCAACTGCAAGTCAAAGTACGGTTTTTGTTTTGAATAACAACAACGTACGCGAATACGTATGACATGAAATCTCCTAATTAAGAAAATACCAAAGCAGTGTTACCAAAATTATATTCACGCAGGAATGCAGCATTTTCTTTAATACGGTTAACCTTGAAATTCTAAACGGAAGCATTGCTTTATACTTTATACTCTTTATAGTAATTCTAAAACGTGTCATATTTTTTGTCATTTTATCAGAAACAGTCTGATAAAATGACAAAACGGTTGGTTCATCTTTCAAGTTTATTACCAATATAATGAACTGATCTCGCGGCCTACTGTAATTTAAAAAAATTCTTAGATTTTTCTAAAAGTAATTCTAACAAGCCACGTTTGGCATCTGTACATCTTCCACATAAGCTAACTTGAAAGTTTAATTAATACCAAAGTTATAAACTGAATCTTGGCCTACTATTGTACAAATAATGAGTGAACAGGGTATACATGAAATATTATATTATATTACCCTTTTAGTAAGATTCTTACCAAAGTGCCGAAACACATTGGTCGGTATTCTGATGTCATATTTAAATTTAACGTCATGTTTAATTAACATGGCAACATCGCGTATCTCTGTTATACACATATAAAATTATATAAAGCTATATCGTTTTATGTTTACGCTAAACACGACTTTAGTTAAAGACAACTTTAAACATAAGATCAGAATACGGCCAATTGAAATTAGTTATAAATAAAATGGTCTGCATACTTTCTTTTGAAAAACGCAAATCAAAGGTGTGGATTTATTTTAAGCGCTTTATAGAACTTCTATTCATTAAATTCAAAAACAGTTTTAAAATCAAAAATACTGCTACGAACTTGTTTGTAGTTCTTGAGTTAACAATATTTTCCTGCAAATAGCTTCGTCATTTGTTGTCATTACTGTGTTAGCAAATGACTAATGAAGTTTACATTTTGATAGCCTTAAAATTTCTAATGTAATTAGTTAATTACTACCCAATCTAAACAGCCATTTCCGAAATTAGAAAGTATGTACGTTGCAAATTTTCCCAATTTCCTAGGAAAGCTTAAGGGAAATTTTAAGTCTCTTGTTATTTCCTACGTGGCTTGAATTAATTTTGTGTATCAGTAATAACAAAAGAAACGAACGGGCATTAAAAGCCTTTTAGGGTAGAATATAAAAAATACTAAAGGAAACTTGTTTTCGGTTTTTCTAAATTACGTATTTTGTTGTTTTCGGTTTTTCTAAATTACGTTTTAATACTTTTGCCAGTAAACAAACATACAAAACATACAAATAAAATCTGCAGTTCATTCCACGAATTTATATGTATCTAAAAGATCTTTAGATCAATTAGTTTCGAAAATGTTTAGGCTTTTTTTGTTTAGCTAATACTTAGCCGGATATCTGAGTTACTTTACAGTTTCCAAAAAGATTCTGAGAATTGTAATTATCTGCAAATCTTCAGATATAATCGCATGTTTTGGACGGAGCTTCACAATGGAAATCTGACTTTATAATGCATTTGCGGTAGGCCATGAACAATTTTTTTGAAAATTGAACCATTATGCAAGGTAATCTGGCAGATATAATGTTGCCAAACATGTCTCGTTAAAATTGGTATAACAAATGTTCAAAAGAGCTTTAGATATAATCTATTCAGGATGTTTCAGAAAGAACTTGGCCATTGAAATGTAAGAAGTGTGATTTGCATTCTTATTTTGTTTTAAATCGTCACGATTTCAGTTTAAAGCATGGTCCACACGCAACGATTTATCGTTCGATTTGCATGTGCAAGTAAATCGTTGCAGATAAATCGTTGCAAACTCAGTGCGTCCACATTATAACGACTCCTCGTATCGTAATTCGAAACGTCACTTGTCAATTTTTCCCCGCTGTGTTATAATCATGGAGGAAGTGTTATTATGGAGTTTTTTGGCGGTTTGTTTAAATGTTAAAAGAAAAAGAGAAATCAGAAAACGTCTAAATATAACTCGACGTTCTAGATGGTCTAGATCATGGTTATTAAAACGACATTTATATTCTCATGTACATTTACTTAAAGAGTTGCGAGGTGAGCCCGAAGACTGGCCAAATTATTTAAGAATGGATACCGAAACATACAATTATTTATTAGAATGTGTTTAGTTCAAACAGTACCTGTTAGCAACAATTCTTCAGGATAAAGAAGAAATAAAATGTTCGGAAATGTTAAATTTAATTTATAAAAAAAATTTAAGTGAACTTTTCCCTAATCTCATTGCTATTTTGAAAATTTAGGTGACATTGCCAATCACAAGTTGTGAAGCACAAAGATCTTTTTCAAAATTAGCATTCATAAAAAATAAAGTATATATAGACCTACGATAAAAGAAGAACGATTGAATTATTTATCAATTCTGTCAATGGAAAATGATTTGACAAGGTCAATATCTTATGACGATGCAATTAAAGATTTTGCGAGTGTTAAGTGCAGAAAAAAATTGTAGTTTATCTTGTTTAATAAATAGTCATAAAAATACTTTTTCGTTTTTTTACTTATTACTTATTTGTCTTGAAAATTTAGGGCCCCCAAAACTGTTTTAGCCACAGCCCCCCCCCCCCCCAATGTCTAGATCCGCCCCTGTGTTAAATTATGAATTAAATGTAATCTTGTTAAAACATTAATGGTTGGTTATTTAAAACCCTTGCTCCGCTAAACAACAAAAATTGAAATCAAATCAGTTAATTTTATTTATTTAATTTCCGGGCTAGACGAGTCGGTAGGTAATTATACTGTTTATGAGGCAGCTAAAAACTGAACAAATCTCGATCGAGCGTCCACACGATACGACTTGCATGCGCAAATCTCCAAAATCTATGCTATTTTGCTCAAACTTTCAACTCCGACTTTCGACTTTGCGCAGTTCTAAAATTTGTTCAAATGTGCTGTCCACACGTAACGATTCATCTGCAACGATTTACTTGCACATGCAAATCGAACGATAAATCGTTGCGTGTGGACCATGCTTAATACGTTGATAGTAAATTTGAAAGTTCAATTAATTTGTCAGGTGTCAGGTTAGGTTATGTGGGAGATGCACTGTTGTCAAGCATTGCTTGTTAGAATTAAATAGTCTGTTTTTCTTTTACTCCAAGTTTCATTGTTAATCATAAGAGAAATGCTGGATCCCAGCATGAAAAACAAATTTGATAACGTTGTTTTTTTAATTAAGGAGATTATTTGTCGTACATACTCACATACGTCACTGTTAATTCGAATTCGAATTAAATACTATGCTTTGCAAGGAGTTAGTTGTTTTGGAAAATTCGCAATTATGTCTTAACTCTTGAGCTAATTAACAAGTTGGAAATCTGACCTTTGAAAATTGTCAGCTAACCTAAGATAAAACCAGATTTAAACTATCAAAGTTACTAACACTGATTTTGCTTTATGCCAACTTTTGTACCAAAAAATTCACCGCGAAATCCGATACTTCCAAACTTAAACCAAGTTTTTTATCGCAAAAAGCAGACTTTTATTTAAAAATACAGAGATCTGTCCAACTTACAGAAAAATAACAATAAGTAATAAGTTGTAACTTTTTAAAATATCAACCCAGAATGTCTATTTTTTAAATTGGTTTTGTGTTTATAGAATGACTTTACCTTTATCATTTTATTAATTTAACTCTGGAATCAGTTAAATTTGGGAATTTTGCTTTAGCTATGTTATTTCAATTGTTGTATTTATGTATGTCAGTTCGTATATCAACAATTAATATTGAAATTGCCTGAAATGTAGTTCGGCACCCCATAATTTTGCTTTTACTTACCATACTTTTTAATTTCGGCCAAACCGTATTTCCTTCCTATTACATAATCAGAATATATTGAAAATCTTTGCTTTGAGCCTTTATTTTAAAATTTGTTGAACTTTTATTATTAATATTTATATCTGCAAGATTTGACATTGAGTTTTTATAATTTCACCAATTTTTTACGAAAAAAGTTGTAGTCTTTTAAACGGCTTTCGAAATTTCCTTTGTTGAAAACTCCAAATCTGAAATATTGGAGTGGAACATACTCAGCACTTGACGGAAGGAAGGAAGACTCAAGTCTTCCCAAGTTCTAACTTTAAGCCTTTAAGGGCCGTCTACACACAACGATTATCCTACGTCTTGTCGAATCAGACAAATCGTATCAAATAAGACGGAGAGTGTGGACTGCAAAACGTACGTCTGCATGAACTGAATGAAGTTGGACGATAAGTCGAAAGACTGAACGCGGGAGCATCATCTTCTCATGATTGATACGACAAGAAGGAACCTGTGAACAGACTTTCCTTCTTATCGTTCAATCTCGTTCAGTTCTCCTTATTAGTGCTCGGAGTATTTATAGTTCACTTCCCGTATTTATACATATTGAAATATGTCTGATCTTCGTCAATAGAGCTATATCGCAGTTTTCCTTGCTTGTGGCAAGTGAAAAATAAGGACTATAGTGACCGGAATAAGAAGGGTCAGGCATGCGATGTTCTTAAAAAAAATATAAAGAGGTAGATACAGAGGTATCTACTGTCCCCATGACGGGTGCCGCAGACCTGATAAATTAGTTGTAGAAGTTGAACGACAAGACGTAATAATGTGGACACTCCACAAGTCGTACGTCTTGTCGAACGGTTTGCATGACCGTTTTATCGTATGATAAGTCGTTGTGTGTGGACGGGCCTTTAGAGCTTTATTCGTCTTCCAAATTTCAAAAATAGAATAAGTAGGAACCTTGCTACAGTTTCGTTTCTTGAAAGGAAAATTTGTGAAAGTTTAAATTCGTTATAAATATGAATTTTTAAGTTTGGGGAATCATCTCCGAATTTAAGAGCTTGTTTTCCCTTCAAATTTTGAAAAAATAAAGAAATCTGGAATCTTTGGGCACACTCGACATTTGACGCGAGAAATGTTCAGGATTTACAAATTTCTAACTTGAGGGTTCTTTCATCTTTTAGGATTTTCAAGGTTGATAGCTATTTTAAGTAAAAACTTTCTTAAATTTTTGACAGAATATTTTGAAAATTCGTTGATAGATATTTTAACATGTAATCAAAAATGTGAATCTCTAAGTTTATAGAACCGTTTCATGTTCAGACTATCCAAACATTGAGCGAAAGGTTAAAACTTACTAAAAATTGATTAAAATTCATAACTTTAAAGATTTGCCGGTCAAAGTGGAAGAAATGGTGAAACGTTTCTAAATTCTGTTCTTTAAAGACAACCTTTTTGGAAAATACAAGGTTGTGAAAAATACTTTCTCAGAGAAATCTAGACTTTCTTACGTTTCTGTAAAACCATTTTGAAAATTCAAGTTTGTGATAAATACCTATTTTTTTAAAGCTCAAAATGTAAAATTTTAATTTAACATAGAATTATTTCTGCTTAAGCCTACTTAGAAGTTAATGACGGAAAACTCGAGACTTATTAGAAATTAATAGTATATTACGTACCGAGATGGAAAGTAGCTCATTACTGTCGAGAGATAATTATAGTTTACCGAGACGCGAAGCGTCGAGGTTTACTATATCTCGAGACAGTAATGAAACTTTTCACCAAGGTTTGTATATTATTTTATTTTCAACCATACATATAAATTAATATGAATCATTTATGATAATAATTAATATTTTGAACAAACAAGCTGTCATTTAATGACAGTGGGCGTGGCCGGGTGGAAAGTGATCAGCTGATCACTTTCCATCCGGGTATAAAGTAACAGTCAGTAAAGGCCAATTTTCCAACTTACAAAACAGTTAGTAATAACGTCATTACATATACTAGGGTTGAAAATAAATAAAATTATTAAGTTTAAAGGTTCTTTCAAAATTTGAAAAACTGAAAGAAATTCCACGTTTTAGATAAACCATTTTTTGATTCCACTTTTTTACGACTCAAAAATTAAGAATAGAGATTTATAATTTGAAAGGTCCGAGTGTTTTTCAGAATTTTCAAGTCTGTAAAAATTCTAGAAATGTTTAAAAATGATTTTGCTAAAGTAGATTCAGATTTAACTGTACCAGTAAGCCTTGTTTACACCAATGAAATTGTCTTCCCAAGCTTTGCCCACTATGATTTAAAAGGGATGCAAATGAATTTTAACGTAAACTTGAATATTTTCTAAAAATTTGTTGCAGCGAGTTTGATATTCTACACTTGTTTTCTGGGTATTTTGCCATCAGTTGCTGCTATAATAATATTAAGAATTTGAGTTGATCATGTGAATTTGAACATCTAAGCAGGGTTTCTAGTTTAAAGGGTTTAATGGTGACAAAAGTCAGTATTGTCATTGTAAAGTTAATTGAAATTAATTAAACGTTCTCGTTTTGTAACACGGTGTACTAAGAACAATTATTCATTTTGACGCAGACAGGTATATTAACAATAAATAAATAAATAGATGGATCACCATTGCATACTCAAAAGAAAAACATGGCAATGAAGGAAGTATACTTAGCGTTTTAAATAAAGTCGTACTTTCAATGAAAATTGATTTTATGGAAGACAGAAAAATAGATAAATTTTTCAGGTTGTAATCTTGGCGAAGCAAATCGTAGTCATGAGTTGACCAGAAATGCATTTGTTCCTTTATTTTTAGTTTTTATTCAGTCTAGGAAGCTATAAAAAGTTAAACGAATTACTACGATTTTTTTTTGGTAAAAGATTTGCAGATTAATCGAATGATTTTTTTAAATGTAATTTTAATTGCGGAAAAGCCTTGCTAAACAAAAATATAGTCGATTCGCCCTTCAGTGTCCATATTTTAAAACTGGAGCTGTAAAAGATGATAATGCATTAATTGTCAGGGATTTTGTTTACTATTAATTAACTTTGATTCGTGAAACAATGCCTATCGGTGGTATTTTTTTAAAGAATAAGTTCATAAGCTTATTTTACTTTTGGTATAAATAAGCACTAATCCATGTCCTAATTGATTCAATTTTATGACCACTCGCATTAAACTACATATTTATTTATTTGGAGAGATCATATTAAGTATTATTATCTGAAGCAGGAGAGATGACCCCTGCCTCATCACACGCTGAATTTACTAACGACAAACACGCGTGTACATTTTTGTTCACAAACCCCATGCACACGACAAGGATAGCATTACAATAAGCCTGTGTTATGATTAAAGTGCTTATTTGACTAGAGTAGTTTAAGTCACATGCGCGCCAAACTGTCAAATTACATTATTTTATTTTACTAGTTATCTAAATTCCTATGTTGATTGGAATTCGTTTTTGTAGTACCTATTTGTGTTGGGAGGTTTAGATAAATTAACATTTAATTTGGTTTATTGCGTTGCAGAAGAAATACAGTTGTACATTAATTTCTTGGTTAGATTATTATATCATTTGAAATTTTGAATTGGTAAATAATTTAAGTTGCATCTAACCTTCGTCATTATAAAAGTAAATAAACGCAAATAACTAAAACAGTACAATAGAAAACGGATTTTTAAATTTCTTAATCAAAACGAAAATAATTTAATGTCAAATTCGTATTGAAAGTACTTGACAGCTGTTTGTTTTCTGGTTAAAGCGCCAATCCTAATTGCTTGAGAGTACAACTGATGCTAATTTGACTAGCAAGTAAAATCTTATATCATACGGATAGCATTGATGAGGCAGGGTTCATCTTTCCTGGTTTCAATAATAGCTATGCAATTCGTTGATAACTTTATCAAAATAAATCCCAAGTACTCGAATTTCTTTACAATTAATAAATAATTAATTAAATAATTTTGTTTTTGGAAAGGAAAATAATCAAAATTCGTCAAATTTTGCGCCATCTCTCATCTCTATCTAATGATATGCATGCATACATCTTTATTATACATGTTCTTGTTTTTCACTTTTTAAGGTAAAAATCGGTTAAAAATTAATTTGAGTCATACTTTTTCAAATGCTTAGATGATCAGTTCTTTACACAAGTAAGTTTGTTTACAACTGTTTTAATCTTCATATTTAATTTTAAGGGCTTTAGTAGTACTAAGAATTTTAAGGATTAGTAATAAGCTGCAAAAATGTTTGAAACTTGTTCGTATGTCCTAGTCATTTTGGCCGTTGTCAAGTATCATTTAATATTGCATTTATGTTGTATGTTGTGTTTTTTTTTTAAAATACAGTTTGAAAAACAAATTACAAATACATAAATTGAAGTAGTAAACATGTAATTTATTCTAAAACTTTTAATTTAACGAAGTGTATCGTTTGTATTTTTTTTTTTAATATGTAAGTCAGATCGGCACACTGGGTGCTATACATAACTGATTTCATTTATATACATGCATATTTACGGTTATAATAATTCGTTTCGGGTCGCCGTAGAGGGTTCCCTGTCACTAAACTATAATTAATTAATTAATTAACCGATAATCACTAATCACTTGTGCAGAATACGTCTTGGGTTAACTTCCTTTTTAATCGCGTATGAATGTTCCTTGTTCCCAGTGAATAGTGAGCGGCTGCTGGACTAGTGTGAAGTTTTTCAAAAAAACTTCTTGGTAACAGAACGGATGAAGTCTTCGATGTAGGGCACTCCTAGTTCGTCATGTATATGTCTGTTTCTGACAAACCATGGAGTGTTAATGGCAACTCTAAGAATTTTACTTTGAAAACTTTGTAATTTTTTTAAGGTCGTTTTTGAAGTTGAGCCCCAAATTTGACAACCGTATGTAATTGTTGGACGTAAAACAGATTTGTATAGCAATACTGCTGTTTGGTGCCGTAGTTGAGATCTTCTGTTGATCAAATGATAAAGATTTACTAATTTAACATGAGCCTCATTCAATTTCTTATGGATATGGAAATTCCAGCTTAGCTTCTTGTCGAGATAGATTCCTAAATATTTAACCGATGAGTGTCCTGGATTCCATTCAATATCAGCATTGTTAATTTGGATATTCGTAGGAGTAGTAGGTCTTCTGAGCGTAAAAATGTTATATTCGTATTTGTTAGGGTTTAATTGAATATTCCATTTAACACACCAGCTGGAAACGATGTTCACAATTTCTTGAAGAGTTTGGGCAGCCTTATTTATGCACCAATCTTGGACTACTAGAGCCGTATCGTCCGTCAAAACCATCTTTAACCCCCCCCCCCCCCAAAGATCACGAGTCGTTTATAGCATCTCCTGTTCTTGTGGTTTAGTGTACAACTGGTCGCTCGGTACACAAACGTTGCTTGAAATCAGGTCTTTTCTCACACTCGGCTGTTACTGAACATCACGACACTGGTCATAAAATATTGTTCGAAAATCTTTGATTATCGTCAATGCCTCTTATTTTTTCAACAGGAAAATCCGTGAGGCCATTGAAATTAAGACCCCTAACAACTTCAATCGTGACACTGGTTATCCTCTATCAGACATATGGAAGTCTGCCATCGCTATTGGCTCCATCCGCTCCACTTCTGACCAATCGTTGTCTTCGTCCTATACCATTGACCGGTTTCCTTCAGAAAACTTTCGTCTCTGACGTGGTTGACACGTTAAGTTACCGTGCTCTGTCCTCCTGACGAAGCTCCTTAAAAAAGTGAACGAAACGTTGAGTTCTTGTGTCTCAACAATGACACGTTCTTTTAACACTGACACTGACCGTGAAAGTCTTCGGATTCATTACATTATTTCTGAAGCCTAAAATAATCTATCAAACAGACTAATCAAATTATGAACATTTGACGTTGGTAGTATTTACAAATTTGCAAAAGTTTCTTTGCAATTTTTTCTCCAGCGAAAAAAATTGTTTATTAAATTATGCCATTAAATATGTTAGACTGGCAAAAATCTTCAAAGTTCAGACATGAAGAAAAATTGCGATTTAATTCAGATTGATGTGTTTTTCCAGAAATACAAAAACGTCATGTAATTATTAATTAATTTGAGTTCGTATGAAAGTTATATGTAAATTTGAAATAAGCTAAATGCATATTTCGTCACATAAGTGATAATAAATTCTCAATACTTATTGAAGGATTTGTAAACGTTTTTAATTTAGTAAAAGGGCCTGTTTTAGTGTTGTAAAATATTGGAAAACTCCCTTGAAAGAGGTTTGGATGGATATTGAAGAGTGAATGAACTATACCAAAAAGTAGAAAAATGTCGATAGGTAATGATTAACTTGGCCGCGTCCTCAAAGGTAACCAAGCATTTGTCGAATTTAAAACCTGTTCAGTTACACCGAAATACGAGACTCCGCACTAAAAAATCTACGTGATTTTAACCGGCCCCGAATATTAATTACTTAAAAGTTTGCTTATTTGCGGTGTCTGTCAAAATCCGTTATATAAAATGTACGTTTTGCCGGGGAATTATTACATTCCATTAATTTAATAAATCAACAATTTAATATGCTGCCGCCCATCCATAGACGGGACAAAATCGCAAATTCAGAGGGTTATAACGAAATTAAAAATTAAATGATAAGATGGGCATTTCGAATCCTTTCCTCGTAGCATTTTTGGTTAATTATAATCATGATGGGATAAACTAAATTAGAAATTAAAATTTAAATTGCATAAGCTGCCTCACCTTCGAAGGACTTCCTTATTAACCAAGAAAATGTATGTTTTGGTCATTTAATTCGATTTTTTTAAATTCTGCAATTTAATTTATTTAATTACATCGACGTATTTATATGAGAAAACGAAAAGCCACTTTAAAGAAAGGAGTAATGATCAACCATCGAAAGATTAAATAAGCAGTTATTTAATAACATAAAAAAATAAGTAACTCACCTTGATCTGAGTTTACCGAAGTTTTTCTAAAACTGGTATATTAATCATAATAAATCGCCGGGTTTATAATTTTAAGCCAACTATTAGGTAATATTTATATAAAAATAAAGATAAATATTCAGGAATTTGCATTAAAATTTTGATGATTACCAAAAATTCAAAATCACTATTTGTTGCTTTAATTTATTTATTTAGTTGTTTATTTATTTGCAAAAGCCTCAAGCTAATAGGGTTTATTTTTAATTAGAAAATTTCTTATTTTTGAACACAGCAATTACGTTAACAGAAAATTTATATTACAAATGTCGAAAATTAACACTTCGAAACGCATAACTAAAATTTATATACATATTTACTTTTTAGTTCAAAAAAGAAAAACCCTTTTTTGATCTGAAAATAATCCCAATGTTTCTCATGAAATAAAAACCTATTTTTTCGTTAGGTTAAATTTCCTAAAATAGGTAAATCATACATCCAACGAAGTGGTGATAGTTTAAATAAATAAATTTAGAAAACTCGTTTTTAGTATAACTTCAAACATAAATTCTAAGATAAAACCCTTAAAGTAAGAAAATTGGGGTATTTTTATTATTTATACAGCAAGTGTTTAGATTATTTATATTGAAAGTCCAGTCCTATATTCACCCTGTCTGTTTTATTATTCAACTACCTGTAGAATAATAAAGATGGGGGCAGAGTGAAGATTCATAAATTATACAACAGCCACAACTGGTTGATATCGTTTGGGGGAATTTTTATATTTTTGTAACCGGCAGTACGGCAGAGTGGGAGTGCACATAATATTGAAATATATAAAGTTAAGCAAGAGCCTGCTTGGCCAAAACTTGGACGGGTGACCGCTCTGCGGCTTGGTGTGCCCGGCCCCCTCGACGCTGTAAAGGTATAAGAGGGTAAAAGAAAAAGAAGACGAAACTTTTAGGGTAGCATTTTTTATAAAAATCATATTCTTGTTTTATTGGGCGTTTTGTATTTCACAAAGTAAATGTTTAAACGTTTAAAAGCATTCACGTTCTTCTTGCTATAAAGCAGGCTAGGTTTGTTTGTTTTTTTACTATTACCTTGGCAAACTGATGGTTTTTAGTGGTATAAAATGATCTGTCATGATGCCAATGTCATTGGGTATTGCTGCCTTAACTTAGTAAATTAATCGTCGTCTAAGGGATTAGCAATCACTTCGCCTCGTGCCTATATTATTTGAGGGGAATTTCTATATTTTTGGACCAACAAGATACTATTTTTTTAGATTAGGTAACTTAAAGGATTCCCGATTTTTATTTGTATTTTTTGTGGACGCTCTATATTACACAAAGTAAACGTTTTAAAGGATTTACGTTCTTTTTGCCATCAAGCGCACTACCTATACTTTTTTTTACTGATACGTAGGGAAATTGTAGTTTTTAGTACAGCATACGATTTGTCGTATTGCCAGTGTCATTGAGTATTGCAGCCTTAATTATAAATTGGTCATCGTCTAAGGCTAAGGGATTAGCAATCACTATCTCTTTTTCTGATTTGCTTCGTGTCTATTTATGTTATTTGGGGGAATGCTTATAATATTGGATTTTCAAAATAACAAGCTTTTTTTTGTTTTTACTGTTTAGTTTTTAACTAAAAATGTAAAAATTAATTTGTTATATCGCCAGTATCATTGAGTACTGCTGTCTTAACTGTTGCCGTCTATAAGGGATTAGCAATCATAATACCTCTTTCCTAATCTAACTGATATGTAACTCGCACCAGCTCAGCGCGGGTTGGTGTTATGTAGGGAATTTTTATGTTTTTCGGTTTTTATGGTATATTTTCAAATTATTTAAAAAAATCAGTAGTTTTTGTTCTTATTTATTTTTGAGTTTCATAAACAAAACCTACAAAAGGTTTCGTGTTCTTTTTGACCGTCAAGTAGGCTATTGTTTTTTTTGCTTCGTAGCTTTTAATCGTGTGTGCAATTTATCATAGTGTTACTGAGTATTGCTGCCCTAATGTTAAATTTATTGTCGTCTAAGAGATTAGCAATCGTTACTCCCATTACACTTGCATCAGTGCGGGTTCGTGTTATTTGAGGAATTTTTATATTACTTAATTTTCAGGATATCATTTTTTCTTTGTATATTATGTATTTTAAAATTTAGTGGTTTTTATTCATACCTTTTTTGGACGTCGGTGTTTCACAAAGAAAGCCTTCGGTTTTCAAGGATTCTTTTTGCCATGCAGGCAACGCTTTTTTTTTGCTGTTACTTTGGGGGTTGTTAGCTATGTTTTACTAATTTATTCTATTCGATTATAGTTGTCCTTAATCAAATTGCCATCTAAGGGATTAGCGATCACTACGCCTCTTTTCTATAATCTTGCTAGTGCCCGTAGCGTTAACACCAACGCGGACTTGAATTACTTGAGGGATTTTTTAGTCTATTTGGGCTTTAGTAACATTTATTTTGCTTTTTAGATTGTTTTTAAAAGCAGTTGTTTTCCTTCATATTTTTGAGCGTCATATAGGGTGTCAATGAAACCTGGGATACCCCTGTTTTTTTAAATTATATTTTAAAACTGCATTATTTGACGTAGAACATAAGTTTTTGTCACGAAAACAGTTCAAAGTTCTAAAACCTTTTGTCTTGAGTGTTGGGGTACCCTGACTTTCGTTTTATGCAACTCATGGTATTCTGGATTAATAAATAATTTTTTATGCAAAAATTACCTTGCCCTCAAAATGTTTCAAAGCTTGATACTGACATACGTAAAATTAAATGAAGATTCCAAAAATGTAAAAATATACAGCTTGTTGCATTTAAAATAACAAAGTGGATATTAATTCCGACGAAATCGAAACTGACAGAAACTTGCGTTCTATGACAGAGATTATGCAGTTTTTAAATATACCAAATTTTATTTTGATATCTTAAAATATAGTTAAAAAGTAGGGGGGTTCCCCAGGTATCATTGAGACCCTGTATATACATATTTTTTTGCAAAGAAAGGTATTCGCGTCTTTTACTAGTAAGCACGCTGTTTCTTTGCCGTTAAGTTGCTAAGCATGGCAGTTTTTAGCAGTGTCATTGAGTGTAATGGTCTTTAATGTAACTCTTCTAAGGGATTAGCAATCATTACGCCTCTTCTATAATGCGGTACATGTCCAAAGCACTAGCACTTGTTATATTGTCTTTATGCTCTCTAAGAAACCAAAGACAAAGACAAGTGATAACTTTTGGTTTAGAAACAACGAAAAAGGGGCCTTCAATCACGTGGACTAATAATGCAACAGGTTAATATAGCTTACAATTACACTTAAATCGTGCAGTATTAGACCATGAAATTCAAGACTACTCTGCAAAGGCTTTTCTAACCTTATTATTATTACTTTTATCTTCGTCTTATAGATATTTCAATACAAGTTTAAGCTGAAACTTATCTCAAGTCGGCGTAAATTACGAGTTGGAGTTGTATAATCTATCCATTTTCACTGTGCCCAATGTTATTAGTCAAGCTAAGCCATGTAAAATGGATATAATCCGCTTAAACGCCCTGTACCATCGGTATTTCCACCAGTTCAACTTAATATTACAAGTTAAGTTTCTTGTCAAGTGTTAAATATTTTTAAGTTTTAAGAAGATTACGCACAGTGAAAATGGATAGACTATACTGTACCTAAGTCGAATTTTAAGCCGATTTAAGGTAAATCATAACTTAAACCTGTACTGAAATAATGTTGATAGTTATCTTGAAGGATCTAATCTGGGCGGTGTGACATGATACGATGCAACATGGACGTAGTGATTGCTAGTCCCTTAGCCTTAGCCTTAGACGACAGTTGAAAATAAAGGCACAGTTAGTTCCTATGTTAAAGATTTTTGGTAAGGTAGTATCAGGACTGTTCAAACTAAGCAATTATTCTGTGGTTTACCTGAAATAAAATTAAAACATTTCGCGAGTTTGATTCCCAGACAACCAAAAGTAAAACGCAAAAAATTATTATATAAAGGAATATATTGCGAATCATTTTAAAGTACAAAAGTATGTGATCTGCGAAATGGTCACAGATATTACGTCAAAAGTTTTACATGACATAACCTCACCTTCTAAAGGTTAAAGTCCAATTTACACCGTAAAAACTGTCCTATCAGAGGTTAATAAAATGTAGTTTATGACTGTGAAATTATTAAAGCTTAAAAGTCCACTTTACACCCAAAAATCATGGTCTACCTGAGGCTAATAAAATGTAAACGGATTGTATCGGTAAACTATTGTTATTGCGAAACATCAAATTAATTATTAGTAATTGGGCTTTGTTTTATGCGGATTTTTTCAGAGGTGCTCCACTATTACTCGGTACAATTCAATAGAAAGTAATTGCAATACTTGTATGTAGACATAACATACGTAAGCTTATGCAGGTAATTCTGACGTTTATAAATAACATTGTATAAACATTATTGGCGTGTAAACACCGTCCAGGTTTAACTAATGTAAACATTTACAAAAATGGTTTTGCTCCATTTCGATTTATTTCTTTGTTAAAACTCGGTTCGTGTGCTTTGCAAGAGTTCATTAAAAAAATGTTTTTCTGTGCTTGTTTGGAGGATAATTTACAATTCGAAAGCATGTAAATCAAGAAAATGGAAATTAATACTTATTAAAAATTAGTAATTTTTAAAATTTTAATTTTTAAGTAAAAAAGGCCATGAATAAGGCGTTTAGTATCTTGTTTTTTTAACGATTCCGAGTACTATAGTGAATTCGTTTGTTGGAACCCTAATCCCAAAACAAAGGGTTGACTGATTAACATTCAGCGATTGGCAACCCGTTTCTCTATCCTTGTTTAGGTAGTTGCTTCTCCTGTTTTCATTAGCTTAACTTATAATTTTGCTTATGAACGCGTATAAGCAGAATACGTGTTTTTTTTCTGAATGAATGAACTATACTATTTCATAGTTTTTTTTTATTTGATCAAAAAATCAATCGGCGTAGAAATAATAATTTTATTTTGAATGAAGTATAGTGCGATTGTGAAAGTCAGAGGAAAACCAAAAAACTACAAAATAATGTTAACACAATTGTATAAACTAAAAACATTTATCATTATCGTTCGACCGTATAATTCTGTAGGTAACTATGTAAATGTGCAATTAAACAATCAACATAACCGAAACTGATTATGTTCGATTAAAAAAGTACAGTTGCGCGTAAAAATTCGCGGAGTGTAGATAAAATATTCCCGACTGGAAATTCATAAATTTTAAGGATTTTTTTTTTCAATTAAAAACCGTTGACACAGGAAGACAGGATATGAATATTTTAAATTCTTTGGTTTCCCCCATCCATATGTGGTCTAGAAATAATAATTTTCAATAATTATCGCAGTAGGCAATTACGAATCAAAAGCTTTTTTTTTTCAAGAATTCGCAGATATTAATTGAATTAAATATTTTTACTCTTTTTGTGAATTTAGAAAGATTGAAAAAACAAAAAAACTTGGTGATGTAATCGTATATTTTATTTACATCCAAGAACTTCAAAAATGTAAACGGTACACTTCCGGTTTAGCATACGGTAAACTCCGCGACCAGAATAATAATTACTTATGATTGTCAAATTTAAATGTTCTCTTTATTAATTGTGTCATTTATTATATGTACTTTTGGCACGACTTTAACTTTGTGAGAGGTTAAATCAACAGTTAGCCCAGTACGTTTGTAACATTGAACAGGGCTTGTCTAGTAGAGGCCAGAGGATTTACATATGTTTTTGTTCAAACAAAATCAGATTTTGCAAAAAATTACTTTCTGTCTATTAACGAAATAGAGAGTGGCTCATATTCTGATTTCATATCTTAAATTATGTTGAATTGCCATGGCGACGTTTTGCGTCTCTTTTCTACACATTGCATCTACATAAAGCTGTATCGTTTTATATTTAATTTAATCATAATTTACGTTCTTCGTGCCAAGTCAGTAATTATGCTAAAAGAAGTCTTTAACTATACCAATTTATTTTGTTTTGCAGAATTCAAGTTACAGGTTTTTAGCAATTAGTTGACTAACATCAATAATTGTAAATAGATTTATAACAATGTTTTATCATAACTTTTCTTATCATCTTATTTTATTCGACGGTCGCTTGCGTTGCTATCAGTTTCTTGCCCTGTCTTATTCGCAAGCTGTTGGCATGTGCGCATTTTACTGGCCCTATGTTTAATCCTTGTGACACCCCAAAAATTGTTCTACGTACAGGCGGATATAATTAAAACAAAATCTTATGTTATAATTTGCCATGGTGCATAATTCAAGTTGGTAGTTTTTGGTAATAGGTCAATAGGTGGACGCTTATAAATTATTGTTATTAGTTATTATACATTTGAGAGTGTTTAACTCGCGGATTTTATAGTATCATATTTTATTGCCAGACGGCAGTTTTTATTTTCATGTTGTTGGCTCTTGCTGCATCACGGTATGGTTTTGTCGAATTTGTAAATCTCAACGAAATTTAAAATACCCGGCTATCACTCGCTCTTCTATTTCGTCCGTCCATAAGTCCTTCTAATGTAGGTCTCTGAAGTGAATTTGTTTTTTTTTCTTCAGAAGCTTTTTATATGTGTGCATTTTACCGGCCCTATGCTTAATCCATGTGACACCCCAAAATTGTACCCTGTGCGAATGTAAGTAAAACAAAATCCTGTATTACTACAAGCTGTTGTGGTGCAAACTAGTTGCGAGTTTTTAGTAATTACTAGACTGTAGTAAATGATTGAAAATTGATTTATGAACTTTTTTATGATGTATTTGAAACTGCTATGCTTAACTTGCGGATTTTCCGCATCATATACTATTATCTGACGGCAGTTTTTATTATCGTGTTGTAATCCAATTTGGCTCTTGCTACATCTCGGTGTGGTTTTATAGAATTTGTTGATGATCTGCAGCTGTTGCTCTTCTGTTTCTCGCAGGGCTTCGAACCGGAAACCGGAAAAAACCGTTATTTTTGTCGGAACGAAAACCGGAGCTGAACCGAAAAAAAATCGGTTTATTTCGGTTCGGTACATGTTCAAATACGCGCGTTAAAACACAATCTTACGCTCCACTTCATATGTCGTTGTCGTTGTTGTCTTGTTGTTTCTTCATTTGCGGGGTCTCGTAGCGTAGTCGCAACTCGTCTTTCGCGAAAGAGAATTTGGTTTGATTTTTGTGTTGATATAATACAGGGCCTCGAACCGGAACTGAACCGAAAACCGGAAAAAACCGTTATTTTTGCCGGAACGAAAACCGGAACCGAACTGATATATATTTTTTTAATTTGAACCGGAACGAAAACCGAAACGAAAAAAATAACGGTTCGAAGCCCTGGCTTCTCGTTTCTCGTCCGTCCATAGACCAAGGCCCTGTTGGTCCTTGGCTTCTAATATTAGGTGTCTGAAGTGTGATTTTTTATCTGCAAAGGCTATTTACATGGGCGCATTTTACCCTAAAATCATTTTACGTACATCAACGTAATTACCTAATTACACATCAAAATAATACTGTAGTACATCATCCAGAAAAAGTTGCAAAAGTCAACGGATGTGACTTCCAAAATACGTTGGAGACATTGTTCTAGAGCTAGAGCTAGAGGGAGAGGGAGATTCTCCAGATCTAGCACCTGGTGATTTTTTCGAATATAATGGGGAAGTAGAGTTAGTAATAGGCTGTATTTGTATGGCTTGTTGTTCCTTCTAATGTTGGTCTCTGAAGTCAGTTTGTATTTTTTTCTGCAGGCGCTATTTATGTACTTGGGTACATTTTACCGGCCCCATATTTAATCCCTGTGGGACCCCAAAGTCGTTTTACGTACAGGAACGTAATTACATTACGACACCCTGAAAAACCTAAAAAAGTCGGCAGCGGATGTGACTACCAAAGTACGTTGGAAACCTTGTTTGAGTTGGTATATTCTCCAGGTCTGTCTAGCACCTGGTGATTTTTTCAATTGGGTTAGTGGGCTGTATTTTAAAATTACAGCCACGTGGAAACTTCTATCATAATTTTTATAATTTTGTGTTAATGATTGTAATGAAAAAAACTCTAATTGTTGAAGCAATACGAGCATCGCCCATAAAATGTGTTAATTATTGAAATTATAAAAATCCTCGAAGGTAGACGGGCATGATGGATTTCTCCATTCGGCTTCAGTAAGGTCACATATCATGTATCGTATAAACCTTGCGTCTCTAAGAAAATTGTTATTTCTTGTACGTCGTACAAAACATAACAGCAGTCTGCTGTCATCCTTAATCGCAAACTGCCTTAAACGCGGAACGTATATGTGCCGACAAGATTTTCATGGAAGATTCCCCGACATTTTCCCTGCGGGTTAAAGCCTCTCAAGTGGCCACTTTTTGTCTAATTACGCTCCAAGTATGATATTCATACGTGAATTAGTACAGCTGTAAAGATCTCCAGATTTGTGTAATGCCGTATTTTATGGGCTGTTCCTCTTTAAATTGCAACGAATTTTCGGTTACTACCTGTGGAAGTGTTGAATATTGGTGACATGGGGCGAACACCCGCAGTTTTGCTGGTGTTAGGGGAAGCTTTAAGTACTCGAATGTCATTTTCGTAAATGGCGTGTAACAGTAAAGCATGTTTCTGATGCTTAAAATGGGAACCTTTGCGTTTCATGTTTTGTTTTATGTATGTATTTATTTATTTATTTAAATCTGCAATACTACACGTTTTAGAAACATTGACTGACGGTAAAAATTTCAAAATGGTACATATCGCCGGGGATATGTATGGCATCCCGATATTTGCGCCAATTTTATGGTTTGGTTAAAAATTCGGGACTTCATCAAGTATTGCAAATGAAGTTATGTAGTGTTTTAATCGTATAAATCTATATTCCAATATGAAACTTAAATAAATAATTGTTCATTCTATATACCCCTGGGGATCAGAATAACACATTGCTGAATACAAAATGACCACTTTCGTTTCGCACGCCAGTTAAGATTGACAATTTCATCTTGCAACATGAAAAATGTATGAAACACAATTTACTTATTAAAAAGGCTGATTTACACAACAAAGATAATACAAAATTTGTAAGTTCTTTGATCAAATCCTCTTCAGAAAATAACGAACTGATTTTAATTGACAATAAATATTCTTTAAAATTGGGTGTAACACCAAACTGGTTATACTAACATGCAAGTACTACGACCGCAAGTATTTCTCTTCGTATAGTTAAAAACAAGGTAGATTTTATAGTCAGTTGCAACTGATTAGTTAATGATTGTTTTAATTATTTTCAATAATCCTGTTTCTTATTTCCTATTAATGTCATACATCCAGAGGAATAATTATACGTACCTGCGATTGCCGGAAAAGGAGCGATAGTTTAACACAACAATACGTATATTGACAATAATTATTATATCAAATAGGCATAGAATGGTGTAGGCATTCACTGTAATGAGTTCGTTATACTATTTGCTTTTGATTTAAATCTGAACGTAATTGTATAAGACGTAAGTTAAAAACTTTATTGTTATTTAAGAATACGTAGGCGTTGCACGTTAGGCGGTTTACTTTTAGATATGGTCTTTTGTTTTCTTATTTTTTTCCACTGTTGGAATTAATAAAGCTTCACAATTATTATGTACGTAACAGTATGTGCTTGTTGAAATTACTTACTTTAATATTTAAATTCATGTTACGATTACCTACATTGTTATTCGACGGTAGCTTTATTCTCGTCTGTTTTTATCCAATTTGGTGATTATTTTATTGTATCAATTTGAAGATTCTTTTGGCAATATAAAATATTCCTCCGGCTGAAACCATTTTTCGAGTGCATATTACAGGCCCTATGTTTAAGCCTTGCGAGACCCCAAAAAGTTATTGTATGGCTGGAAGAATTAATTATTTAAAAAAATGTCATTCGAAATCGTGACATACACATTTTGTGTTGCAGGATTCGAGTTGACTGTTACCAATTAGTCAGTCTAGAGAGATTTATGTAAAAAGTTTTTACTATATCTATACATAGCAAGCTATGTTTAATTTAGGGTACCTCTTTCCATCATATATTGTTATTTGGCAGCAGCTGTTGTTCTTGTGTTGGGATCTATGATCTATGTGATAGGGCAATTGTATTTTTTTTCTGTAGAATCGGTTTACATGGTTGCATAGCACCGGCCCTATGTTTAATTTTTGCTGGGCTCCAAAAATTGTTCTACTTTCAAATGAATTATTTTAAATGTTTATATTTATATGTAATTTTATATCGTTTATTCGACTGTTTCATATTTGTTGTGAGAGTTTTTTCTTTCCGCTGGACATTATTATTTGTCGGTAACTTGTATTCTTGTCTGTTGTATCTTGGCGGGGTCTTGTCTATTATTGTAGAAAATCTTAAATTTGTAATTCTTTTACCGGAGGCATTTACATGGTAAATATTACCGGTCCTATGTTTAATTCTTGTGGGACCCCAAAAACTGTGCCACGTACGGCAGAATATAATTAAGTATATTAAAATATCATCTCTAAATGTTTCAATTTATGTTGTATTGCTCAATTCAAGTCGAAGTGAGTGTGAATTATTGCTGATATATTTAGATTTATACGTAATTCTTTTTATCATATATTCGAGTGTGCTATGTTTAACTTAGAGTTTCTCTCCATCCGTTTTAAGAGATAACCAACGTTTTGTATACGTAGCCAATATAATCAATAATTTACACCGAGATAATGAATTCGAGTGTACGTTACCAACGAGTTCCTTTCTTATCTATGGTTGTTTAGGCCATTCTCGCCTCCTTTTTTCCGCTTTTCATTTATTGTAATCCGAGAGTGTTTTTGGCAAGCGTTGGCGTCTGAGGTGAATTCGTATCTATTTCTGAATACGCTCTGCATATATAAGGTTTTTATTGTGCAACTGTGGTATTATAAAATAATGCAGATGGCCGATACAAAAAAGTAATATTTGCAGTTATGCCAGCGAAATTCATCATGTGTGTGTAAAAATATTGAAATTTCAAAGCTTTGTTGTTTGTTTAAAACGGAACAAGTAATGTTTTAGTTTAAACAATAAAAAGTTAGAAATTTGGCTTCTAATTTTTACCAGATTTGTAGAAAAAAAAATAAGAGATTTACAATGCCGTGGCATTTTCTTCGGCATTCATAACAAGTTCTTTTGTTTCACTCTGCGGAAATACATTGCTGCCACTGTCCTTTTGAAAGCACATACATATATCATTTTGATCGGTCTTCTTCCGTTGATTAAATTTCGCGATAGCTTAATCTGGCTAAAAATTCAATTGATAAATGTTAATCAAAGCATACAATCATGTATCAGTAACAGATGGCCCCAGGGGATTTCTGGTATTAATTCAACAAGAAAATACGAAGGGAGTGAATAACTTTGAAATGAACATTCTGGATAATTCACGTGTTTTAATATTTCATACGCATCAATACCTGATATATCAAGGATCGATTAAGAATTGGAAATTAGTGCTCAGGAAAGTCCACTCTTGTAAATAATTTATTGAATTATACTGTATCACAAACAATTTGCTATATAATTAAATAGCTTGCTATGACTTTTTACCGTCGTTAATATACGGAAGTTCCATCAAATTAGGTCGTTTAATAAATTTTTGATGGTCAATTTTTGTTAAACATAGATATCGTCAGGCATTGTCTGCCGGATAAGAGACGGTTTGTATTGGAATCTTTTGTTTCTTTGTACAGGATTTATACCTAATTATGGCTTTAGCCACAATTCTTTTATGTTTTCCTCATAATGTAACGATTTCACTAAATCCTATTTGAATTCTGCCTGAATGAATTCGATCATAATAATACTAATTTAAGAATATTATTATTAGCACAGCTAAACACTAAATGTTTATTTATATCTTGCGTAGTATTCGCTTTCCGAAATTTCTTGTTGACTTGTTGATTGCCTGGCTGCTCTTGCCGAGCCGCATTTTTATATATGCAGCCGCTGCTTATTCTAGAATACGGTAGAAACTTCTTTCCGCTACATAAGAGTATTTGCACTTACTTTTCATGGGTCGAAAGTCGGAGTCGCTTGGTAAAGAACGGTGTTGGCTTATCTGATTTATTATTATTATTTTGATGTCCGCCTGTGGTTAATCCTAAGTGGTGCTTTGACTTTCGGCGGGGTCAAGAACGACACAAGTAGTCCCAAATTATCATAAAAATATATTAAAAAAATTTAAGTAGCAGCTTAAAAACCATATACAAGGAGGTTTAAAGTAACCACCATCTTTAGATTACAAACAAAATATACGCGTTCTAATGTACAATCTGCAAATTAACGACATTTGCGAACTTTTAATTAGGACCGTAATAATTAAGCCCATTAGTGATAAATTCGACTACGTAACCGAATTATTTGCTAAATAAAATTAATTAATAATTAAAGAAATACAAAAATAGATCCCGATGGAAAAAGCATAGGTAGAGAACCGTTAAATTAACGCCGCATTACATTTAATTAGTGGCATGTAAACTCAATTTCGATTGAGTAATTGTCTTACGAACTATATGCAAATCTAGAATTACTAACCCTTTGGCCATATTTGATAACAAGTTTCATGAGGAGAATCGACCGCGCCCCTCCATGAATTTTACTTAGATCTGTAAAACCCATCAGTAAATTCAAATTATCGCAGTTTAATTCAATTGTTTCTGATCATATAATCGATAGCCTTAGTTGGAAATTCAAGGCCTTTTTTTATTCATTTTTGGAATTCAAATTAGCCAGATTTCAAATTTAAATTGAAGAAGATTCCAGGAAATCGATCATTTAAGATAAGCGATTGTCATTTGTTTTACGTGTCCCTTTTTGAAAATACAGGTGGCGTTGTTCGTTGTTTCGTTGTGGCGTGGTTATCTTTTGTTTCTGTAGCAGCAGCCCATATGAAACGTTTTGTTTTGTTGTGTTTTAAATTTAATCAAGCCGATTTACATTACGAAAAGTAGAAATTGAAAACGGGAATAAAGCTAGCCGTAAAATGGAATTAGACGTTTATTCCAGTGCAAATTGTGGCAGCCGATTTAAATATTTAAAGTGAAGATAATTGCGAGAACAAACGAGAATTTTATCGAAATTAAATCTGGTAGATCAAAAGCAAATTTCCTGTATCCCCTGTATCGCGAAATAATCGCAAGCACACGTTTCGGTGTTTGCGTTGACTACATCCCACACGGTGTGAGTTCGTTCGGCTTGCACATAATTTTTTAGGTTAATTTTTTAGACGTGATTGTTGTTTTGTTAGTGACGTCATCCCGAATTGTTACATTCATATTTGTTAAGTTGTTTGAATTAATTATTTATTTATTTATCTTGTAATTTTTTCGATATTCTCAAAAAAACGTAATTTGCTTTGGTCTCGGATTTTTCTCAAACCTACATGAAATATTGCAAAGGAATATTTAATAAATACGAGATAAATTTTATGTACGACTGGAAATAATGAAACATGTTTACTCAAAGCATGCCCGAATCGAAAATGTTAATTATCAATTGTTTGACATTGTAAAAACCTACTGAATATCCATAGAATACATCTTTTGTTTCATTTTCAAAATGGCATTATCAAATTTTATCTTAAAACAGTTGAGTGCCGAGCGTAATTATAAGCAAATTAGGTAGTTTTTTGAGTATTTAAATACTTCAACACGTTTTATGGGCACGTCTCTCCATTGATACCAAAGACAGGTGGATTTATTAACTCTATGACGAAACTTGGCAGTTAAGAATTCACACGATTCTAAGAAAACTATGTTATATAAGCATAGGTTCTTTCTTATTTAAGGAGTTCCAAACTTTTAAATATTTGTAATAAAAAGTCATGGTTGGCTCTGATAACAGATGACCAATAGCCTGGCCAGCTCGATCTCCGGATTTAATAAATAAGTTGATTATTATTTCTAGAAAAATACGAAGAAAATTTTTGGTTGAAATGAAAAAGCAGTACTTTTTTGAAACGTTTGTGATTAATTTTCCTCCGCTTACTATCTTAAATCTTTAACTTACCTTAACTAAAATGAATCGAACCCCAAATATTGACTAACTTTAATGTTGAGCATTTGACTTCATGTAACAGTTTCAAATTGTAATCGTTTAAGTCTTAATCAAACCTCGACTTCTAGGTTTCACCCCCGGACTTCTTAACTATGAATATACCACACATCCAGAATAGTTTCTTCTTTGAATATTATTCCATTTGGTAAATTAGACTGTCCTTTTAAGTGTTTTTAGTGGTTGTCTCGCAAACCAGCGGTCTCAAATTCGTTTCCTAGCTAGGCGACTGGGATTTTCCGCCCGGGAAAGTTTGTAACTCGCCTATTTCCGGACAGGAAATAAAACGGTGAAACCGAGCTAGCCGATCTTTTCCGTAAAGACGATCTTTAGTGTAGGTCAGGTTTGTAGGTTTGCGTTTCATAACCGACTGTCCTGATTGTAGTTTTTGGGGAGTTTTTATAAATTGTAAGTCGAATACTAGGGTAACCCTCTATATATTTTTTTTCTGTTCTGTTCCTCTTTTGCTGAACTTTCCTTTCCGCTGTCCTTTCAGTCTGACGTGGAATGCTGTCTACCAATATAACCGTACAATGACTCGTCACCTTTTCTATGTGTGAATCAATCAATATTTTTTAAATTCCAAAACAATAGAGTACCTAGTGAATGTGATGTAAGGCATAGTGAACGCGACTACCACGTGCGAAAGCTCTCTGATTTCGATACAGCTCTAGCTGTATAAGCTTGAACAACACAACAGTTGATGAATAATAAGCTTAGACCCGTTTAAAAACCAGGCGAACTTTTGTATTGCATCTTCACTGTTTCTATTGAACCATGATTTCGAAGGATATGTATTGATTAGGTTGCGATTTTATAGGTAGGCCCTTTTTTAACATTAAGAAGATAATGGGTTTTGCTTTTCTACTACAGCTGTTTAGGTTTTTGGATAGTTTTTTCGAACCGATGTTAGGACAGTATAACTTCCTTTCTGTCGATATTCCACTTGTACTCTGCCAAAGAGGGATACTGTCTACTCCTATACCGCCATATCCTCACTGTGTGAAAGAACATACGAAATTCTTTTCTAATTTTAAAAGCAGTTGTTTGTCGTAGTAAAATATGATTCTCAATAATAATAATAATAATTAATGAAATTTACAAGCAATATGAAACAAGTTATAACGCTATGGCCGAAGTTCAGCTTCATATAAATCAATAGCAATAGGTTTTGGGATTCTTATTAGTTACTGAGTTGGTCACGTGACATATGGATAAACAGTATGAAAAATTGACTAAAGATACGTCATGGACCTTGGTAAATATGATGACTCTGACATCGTTTGACTCAAAACGTCGAAATTCTTATCTTTCACTTCTTCATATGGTGACCATTGAAACTCGGTATTTTATACATTTTTGTGATTCTCAGTCGTCCATACAAGTCTTTTGGCGTTATTTGCAGTAATTAAAAATATTAAGGATGGGTATTTGTTAATGACCGAATCTTTTGAGGCTTGAACGTCGTAGTGAGTACGTAGTCTGCCTGTTTAGTGGGTTTATATTTCGATGGAAGGAACTAAAAATTATGTAAGTCCTCCAAATCACGGCTTAGTTTTCGCCGTACGGCTATAGCGCTATAGCAAAAGGTGCTTGACAACGGAAGTCTTTGGAAGCTGCAGTAGTGGACTGAGCAGTGCATTTTGAGTGCTTACGTAGGGACTTGATGGCCGTTATTTTAGTGCGTTTGACATTTTAATGTAGGCTTATTTTAGTAGAAGCATACGTAAGTCTTCTTAAGGGTCAGTATTTCAGAATAGGCTTAAGCTGAAGCTTAGCTAAACCTGGCGTAAACTAAGGTTTAATTCTGGACTTTAATTACACTTATACCATAGTTCATAGTTCAAATCGGCTTAAGTTAAGCTTGGTTTTAAATCTAATATTGACCTTTACAAAGACTTATACTTTAGCCAAATTTAGCTAAGGCGTGTGTTGGTTTAAGTTAACCTTCTAAACCTATATTGCAATAAAGACGGACTTACGTGGCTCATCCTTATCTCGGCAGTGACTAATATGATGAAGCAGTTCAGAGTAATTCTTACGGACTATTCCAGGAATTTCTAATGATTTTTATATCGGGATAGTTTCAAACAATCTCAGGCAGTTTTTTAGCTATTTTTGGTCGGTTAAAGCAGTGTAGGTGATATTTAGGGCTACATTTCAGTAGAGGTTTAAGCTAAAGCTTCATTCGAACAAACTGAAACTCAGGCTTAAGCCAAGCCTCGCTACACTTAAGCCCTGATTTAAACCAACTTAAGCTAAATTTCTGCAACATATACCGTATTAGTAGAGCTAGGAAATATATGCAGAGCTGTAATTTTTGGTATTTTATCAGAATTAGGTTCTAAAAAATCGATTTAGCATATTTGGCGATTACAGTGTATATTTGCATAAGTGAGCATATTTCAACGTGTATTTTCAACGCATATTTTACATTTTTTGTAATAAAATAGGACAGAAAAATGAATTTCACTTTAAAAAAAATTATGAAATCTATTAAACAATTCGGAAATACGAGTGTCAAAAATTTTCTTATGTTTTGAGCAATAATCCAGGGTACGAACAAATGAAGCTGATATATGTAATCCTTAATTGCTCCAACACAACTCAACATGTTGATGTTGATCCTTTTGCTTGTGAGTAAAATGAAATATTCACCAATTACTTTTTGTGACGTGATCATACTTTTTCTGCTTACAAACATTTATTGAGTGATAGACGTCAGTCTTTTTAATAGAAAGCTTTCAAAAGCATCTAATTGTTTATTGTAATTCAAATAACAAACCAGAAAACAATGAAATATAAGTTTTTTCATATTTGTTTGTATTTCTTAGGTAATTTTATATCAATAGTTTTAGGTGTTGTATTGTATACAGGGTGTTAGGTAATGCTTCTGTCAAACTTTGAGAATAGCTTTATAATGACAAATGGAGCAAAAAAGTATTATACAATTTTTTTTTAATAGGCATAGTTTCTGAGAAAAAGCATGCTTTAATTTTACTTTTTATTCTCGGGAAAATCAAAAGCAAAGGGTTAAAGATACAGGAACAAAATTTTTACGGATAAATAAGAGTCTAATGCATCAAGTAACTTTATTAACAACCACAAAATAATTAAAGGAGAAAAAAACAAAACAAAAAATGGTGTAAGAATTTTTTATTCCTTTTGTAGTTAACAAACCCACCCCTAAAGTTTGGCAGAAGCATTACATAACACTCTGTATTTAAAAAGAAGTCCTAAATTTATAGATATCATTTTATTTTACGCGGTTAAATCCTTATAATCATCTTTTTTTTTATAAATGCATGTTAACTGCAATGTCAATGCTGGTGCATTTATTCAATTTTTATTGCCTAATAAGTGCATATTTACATAATTTTTGAGTGCATATAAACCGCGTATTTTGTCATTTTATAGTGCATACTTTTCCGACCTGTATTTTATTAGTAATGATTTTCAAGGAAGTTTTTGGGTAAGTTTAAGAAAATCTAGAGCAATTCCCGGCATTTTTCTTCCGTCAACTAGAAGTCTGTCAAGGAAATTTGAAGAAGTCAGATTAATATTTTTGAAATTATAAAAAAGTAAGAACGTCTAGAGCAGTCTGGTTAACGTTTTTGAAAGGCATTATTAAAAAGGTTGAGACCATTTCAAGGGTAGTTCAAAGCCGTACAAGAGAAAGTGTGATTAGCATTTTTCAAAAGTATTGTTAGAAAGGTTAAGATCATTTAAGGGTAGTCCGAAGCAGTACAAGAGGAAGTTTGCCTTTTGTTTCGATCTGTCTCCAAAACCGATTTACTGACTATAATGTATTGGGTAAAAGTTTGTTAAGAAAATCTGGAGAAGTCGGATTAACATTTTTGACATTGTTCGAAAGGTGGAAACCATTTCAAGGGTAGTTTGAGACAGTACAAGAGAAAGTGTGTTTTTTTCTTAAAATTTGTACCCAAAATCTGACTGTAACCAACTCCTCGTTTATAACGTAACAAGTAGAAGTTATTAAGAATCAGGGGCAGTCTGGAACATTTTTGAAAAACATTGTTAGGAAGGTTGATGAGACCATTTCGAGGGCAATCTCGAAAATCTGACTGTAATTGATTTCCTGTCTATCATGTATCACGTAGAAAGAAGTCTATTAAGAAAATCTGGAGAAGTTTGATTAACGTTTTTGAAAGGCATTGTTAGAAAAGTTGAGACCCTTTTAAGGCTAATTTGTGTTCATACATATCCCAAAAACCTAGCTGCAACAGGGAGAAGTCTGTAAAAATAAGGGGGTTGCTCATGAAGATAGTCTTTTGTTTCTTAATGAGGTAGTCTGTGAACATTATTTGAGGCAGTTGAAAGTTGTCTAGGAAATTTCTAAGCAGTTTGGGACAATTTACGGATGTTTGGGGCAGTCATTGTCAGAGAGGTCGAGATAATCTTAAGGGAAATCCAAGAGAAGTTCGAATCGTGACTAACTCTCACTGAAAAGTTTTTCTAAAGATGTGGACTGCAATCTGCAATAATTAGAATTGACTAAATTACCACAACATTTGGTGCGATGTAAAAAAGCCTCTTAATTTCAATTGTCAGGTAGGTAACTAGAAATTCCCCAAAAAAGTTCGTTAATCGTTAATTTCGCCAAGGATATATTATCGGCAAGTGATCAGGTTTATGATGTGGAACATTCAGTTTGTTACATTGGACTGCAAAATTTAATCCGCCTGCATAGAAAAAGGCCACATTAACATTTGCCGTTGCGAGTTGTAAATAGATAGCGTGTTCTATGGTCAAACTGTGGTATTGGTGGGCATCTTGTGTTTAATAAATATCGTCATTGTAACCTGATGGAATATTTTGTGTTTGTGGTCATTTGTTTGCTGTACAACACCATTATAATGAGTTAGGGGCTTGTTGGTCGCTCCGTGTACGTTTTGTCGAACTGGATGATTACAAATTTTCATAACGTAATGGGTTATTTGTTAATGCACCATGTATGCGTGCGACATTAAAACATTTTCAACTTGTTATATTTGCCTTGATCCTAATTGGATTTTTTTGACGATGAATGTCATTAGCGTCCTTTGAGAATACACCACCAAAAAAATGATCATCCGTTATATTTGGTGGATGTATCGAAAGGCGAATAGAGTTAAGGAAAGAAAGCGGGGTTCGAAAGTAAAGGTCGGTTAACATAATAAGCGTCAATGCCGCATGGCGTGAAAACGCTTCCTGTTAAAAATTCCAACGACAAGAACGAAAACGGTTGAAATCATTTAGGAACCAGCAAAAAACGGGTACGCTTGTCCAGTTTATCCAGATCTCCTGCATCGCGCTAAATTTACGGCTTATAAATACGACCGTTGAACACGCGTTTATGCCGTTGCGGCGCTAAACCACTTTCACCTGTTGTGTGTATCTGTATGTGTGTGGCGAGCGTTGTAAGTTCAGTGGCAGTGGCGACGAGTTGCGGTATCGGTCAGCAGTGAGGTTGTCTGTAAAGAAGGTGAAGGCATCGCACACTGACGGAGACGTTCGGCCAAGTGCCGCGATTATAGAATAAAGTGAATCGCCCCGCCTTTTCCGTACAGATCGATCCACATCTGTGTTTGGATAAATGTAAGCTACACTTTCCTGTTCCTCGCGTGCTCTCAACCGCAATCTTTTGTTGAATTTGGGTGTGAATTTTGCGGTTGGATTAACATTGACTTGTAAACAGTGTATACCTACAGTGAATTCCTAATGAATAGTACCGTCTGAACATTGACAACGAACCGTGACATAATTTAATATAATTTAAATTGTTTCGAATGCTTTTTTTTATTAATTACGTACGAAAATCAAAGGAAAACCTTGCGATGAAGGTTGTGACAAGGAAATTTATCAAAATTGACATCGGAAATTCTTTAAAAACTTGGACCAAGCATGAGGTTACTTGTGGAACAGCTTGCAAAAAAGGAACAAGGAAAATCCACGATAGGGAAGGAATTGGGAAACGAGAGGGATAGGAAACAAATCTGAAATAAGGTCAAAGGAAATGTGTCAAAGAATGATGAAGTATTGAAAATCGACAGGGCATTAGCTGACTAGGGAAGATTCAAGTTCAAGGTTCATGTGCAGAGGTGGAAAGATTGTCGGTTGATAGAGGAATCGTAAAGTTGGTTAGTCTACGTCGAAGAACTGGCAGGGCATTAAGCATTAAGCATTAACAAGCCTGGAAATGAAAATATGAACATTTTTAATACATTCATTTGGGATTCGTTTTATGCTTCTGCTGGTGCTTTATCAACGTCATTTGCCCCTATCTCGTACAGTACATATAGGAGTCGTTTAAAAGTACGTCAGAAACGTCTAGGAGTTTTAGTCAATTTTTTTAACGTTAAAATATTCACATTTAAGGGTTGGTTTTGCAATATTTTAATATTTTAGTAACACCTTTAGACAGTTATTATGAAAGTAGTTTGACTAACGAATGATACCAAGGAACCTATTTGGGAGTTACATTTATCGGAATATGGTAAAACCGACCCTAAGCATTCCTAAATAAAAATAGTAATTTTGGCTAAGATCGGTATTTCAGCTCAGGTTTAACTTGGAAGCTTAGCTTAAGTAGACTTAATTAGGACTTGAGCCGCCTTAACCTAAATTTTAGCTTAAACATGTATACTGTAATTATTAGTGGGCTTACGGCTTAGAAAAAAAGCACTGTCCATCTCGTGTGCTACATTCCCATGAATGGCATTAAAATTGTCTTGATCTCCCCAGAGTTACTTTTTGGAAATAATTTACAGTTATATATTAGCCAGGCTGTACCAACCACATGGAAACCTGTTGGATACAGATGGCCCCAAATTTCATTTTAAGTGCCATTAAACTACTTTCAGAATGTGCAGGAAACCCTTATACAAACCGACCCTTGATACCCATCAATGGATTGCTCGTGGCTGAGTCTTAGGAACAAACGCTATCCGTCTCATGTGCTACCTCCCCTCAAATGTATTTAAAATTGCCTCGATTTTTGAACAAATTTGCCATTATACTCGTACATCGGCCAGGCTATACCAACTAGATACAGACAGATTTCCAAACTGCCTTGAAATTTCACGAACAACTTCGCCCTTAGTATGCTCAAAATTCCATTAAATTGTCCATAAGAATGCCTCTAAACGGCCTGTTCAACTTCTCACTGACCATAATTAACAACGAGAATTTCAATTTGGGAAGTCTGAAATATCAATATCTGTTTAAATATATTCTGGGCATTTGTTGTGGCTATTTCTTGACGTTTTATATTTTTTTATAGATATTTTACGATCGGTTCTGCGGGATGCAATGCTCGCGGTCGGGTTCGTTAATACAAATTTGAGGTTTCAACCAATATTTATTTTACAATACGAGTTTGCAAAGGTTTGTGTTTTACATCGAATTGTTAGTAATTGACTGGCCATGCTGGTGTCTGATGGACAACTGTTGTTCTTGTAACAAAACGTCTTCCGGATTGGAACCGTGTCATTTTGAGACAAAAGACTCAACGTTTCGCCCACTTTTATAAGGAGCTTCTTCAGGAGGAAAAGGAGCACTGTTCTTGTTTTTGGTATATCTACGTGAAATTTTCCTGAAATTGTCCGGGAACTACGAACAAAGCTTAAGCTGCGTATGACTTAGGTTTATTTTTATATTACTTAAAGATTTCGTTGAAAACTATTAAAATAGCATTTGAAGATTATTCTACCAACAAAAAAACCAGTACAAAGTTAAGGTAAATATTACTCAAATTTAAACAAGTTCGCTTGTTTAATTTTAATACATAATTGGCTGCAAAATGGCGACGAAAATATTTAAAAATCGGTATTATCAGTTGTATCTTCATCTTGAGATTTTTTTAACATAGAACGTTTTTAGCTGACCTGCTCATATATCAGTTGCAGGTGTTCTCCGCCTAGCGCCACACACCGGCAGAAATAACAATTGTCATTGTTCGAAACAAGGCCCGCTGAATTAAATATTGCTTATTAAGGCCTGCCCACTTTATTTAGCCAAGACGCAATTTAGAAAGGACGATGGCGCCATTTGGGGCGAACTATACATTTTAAAGGGACAAATGTATAGTTCACCTCAAATGGCGCCATCGTCCTTTCTAAATTGCGTCTTGGCTAAATAAAGTGGGCAGACCTTGGTTCGAAGTTCGAAATACTAATCATGCGCATTAATAGCTGCCAATCGCTGCAGCTAAGTTTCAAACCATCGACTGCAAGTGGCGCCATGTGGAGTACATGCGTGGTATTTTTTAAAAGTAAGCATGCCGGAAAGAAACATTTTACATGTCAAAGTCGATATGCTTGTGGTTATAAAATTATTATATATGTTTCGGATGGATGGTTTTGTTACTCTGTAAGCTAAAATTTAACGATTCTTTGTTATTTCTGATGGTTTTCCATACCCATACATCAAATTGAAACTGCGAAATCTGGCGTAAATGTGATTACCACGCTATGAAACGCATCGTAGTAACCTTCAACCCTTTGAATTTTATGTCGACGTTCAAGCTCTTTACTTGGTCGAGTTTCGTGTATTGTTACATACCCAAATCATTGTCAGTTTGGTAGAAAATAGCAGATTGTCCAACTTGTATAGATTTTTCGAGCTTTTGAAATTTGAAAAGGCTCCCGTCCATTCTTCTAATGTTGTTTTACATTTACGGCGTTTCTAAGTTTGATAATGATACATTCCAGTAGAATATTGCGATACGCCTTTTCGCCAAAATAGTAAAATGACGTTACTATTTATTGCTAAATTTAGTTGTGGTTGAACAGGAAACATTGATAAAACGCTGTACGGTTTGATGTAAATAGCGAACGGAATGCACTATAAAATTGTAGTTGAAAGAAAGATGAGTGTTATTTAATGATTGTGATGACGAATCTTTATTCGAGGAAATTATTCATTGTCCAGTAAGTTCGGTAAGAAGGTTATAAATGTGAAAAGGGCTTAAATTTAGTGGCCAGTTGTAATATGTTTAGTAGTTTAGTATTTAATACATTCGTAGGAAGATGAGAGAACTTTTTATGTGCCTTTGGATCCCCCAACATTACAATGCCAATTAAACTTGGTTGTAATTTATCCTCGTTTACGCATGTAAAACGTCCCGTTTCCAAAAATTTAAGCTTATGAAATGCTGTAATGACACAGAGCAAGACAATGTTGGCTATTAACCATGATTTAATGTATTCAGTTTGCCCAGAAATTGACGTGATCGCATTAAGCGATCATCATTGTTGTCCAAACAAATGTAAGTTGTTTGTTTTATTCGTTTATGGAAGTAAAAAACTAGTTTTATAAAGTTGTTAGTCTTAACGATAACACTTGTTTAAATATTAAATAAAATTAATTAAAAAAAGTAGCCTGAATTCTACAGAATCGTTGGGTAATAATTGTAAATTACCATTGTTGCCTTGGCTTCGTCCTTCTTTACTTGAAACATCGTGGTATTAGGTCTATATTACGTAATCGTTAGCACAATTATCGAGATAATAAATCCGGAGCATGTGTGAATGTCATGTACCAATAAAGTGGTTTACAAACTATAATCCATTTGTGATGTTTTGAGCCCACAGTACGCCATGATTTTAATTTGTTAAGTTGGTAGTAAATTCATTATACAAATGAACATGCTGATTCGTTGTCAGATGTTTTATTGTTTATTTATTTATATCCTTTGCCGGTTCTTTGAGGCTTTTAGACTACGTGGAGGATACCCTTTTGCCACATTTAACTTGAATAATAACACAGCTTTCCTGGTTTAAGTAACAGAATCAAGAATCAAACAGCTGGCAATGCTGGTTCTGTTGTAAACCATAACCCTAAAATTAATTCAGTGTGATTTGTACTGACCCAATAGATTTAAGGCAGGTTGCACAAACATGATTGATACGTCAAAGTGAATAAAGTCGAATCAAAATTCGAATGCATATGGCAAACAACACGTTAGTAAATACAAAAATGATGATATTTTGTCAACTTTGATCATTCGTTAATTTAATAAAAGTTTTATGCAACCCTTTATTACAGTAGAGAAAGCCTTGTTTACACCCGCGATAGTGTTTCCCTAACATGGCATACTATGCTTGAGAAAAACGCTGAATGTGCTATACAAACTGGGATGAAACCTCTAAATCCTAAATCATAGGAATATTTAATAAAAGGACAAATCATTTTGATAACAAATACATTATCCATTTCCTGTTAATCAGCGGTAGAGTTTTTAGATAAGCAGGAAAAAAAAATTCCAATCTCTGTCGACTTGAATGCACTATAATTGTAGAATTTTAATATCAAATATAAATTTTATTGTAAGTTTTATTGAAGAAGGGTGTGCTGCCCTTCATTATGTCAGAAATAAACTTGGAAAATGTACAACAACAAAAAACACTAATTTTTAATATATTTTTTAATTTTTATTCAAATACGTGTTATATTTTCAAAATAAACAAGAAATATTCGTCAGTTTTCAGTATATAAGGTTCAACGCTTTTTAGGTAAATAATTAAACCTAATTTTATATTCCCCAAAATATTCAATACGTTCCCCCTCATTCGTCACAAAAGGGTTGCTGAAACTTTTGTATTATTCATCGTTCAGGAAATTTTATAAACCCAACGTTACCTATTTTAAAGAATGGGGAAGTTTATCTAGAATAAAATCTAAAACGATTTATAAAAAGGCTTCGCCCTATTCTTCTCCACCTTAATAATCATTAGTGGAGAGAAATACAGACATTTGAACACATGCAAGGTGGATTGTATTCGTTTGTAAAATTGGACAAAGTATGCCATGATTTAAAAAAAGAATCTTTCGATACAAAGAGATCTTGATTTTTGTTGTTATTCCGTTGATTAAATTACTTTTAGGAAAAAAAAAGAAGTTATTTGTTTCCCAATACCAATACCCTTTAATTAGTTCTACGGTAGAACGGTTACGTTCAACCCCGATTTTACACTATTTGTGTAGAATGCATGGGGTATATATGTAATAAATACGAGACACTATACGCACGTACAATATGATCTCCTGCCTGTTACCCCGAATGAAAACCACAATCGCATTCCCGCAAACACATTTGTTTGCCATATTCATTCGTAACGTAACCTTTATTTGTACAAGAGCGTACTGTTTAATTAATTTTGTGCGGGGGTTCGGTGCACATGCGCTAATTTATTTATATTGTTTATGTTCTTTTATGTGACTGCTGCCGCAGCCTAAGTAACTATAGAGGTTGTATACCGTATGCCAACGATTTAGCCGGAAAATTCTTCGTCAAATCGCATATATTGCGTTTGCTTCTGTTCATTTTCACGTTATTATTTTGTTTGTTCTGCCCTTAATTAGGGGTTTCTTTATTTAAATATTAATAATGTGTTAATTAGTTAATTATTGCTGTATTTCTGTGTTTGAGGTGTAGATGGCACTATTATGCAACAATGAAATTGTCAAAAGCGTATTGTTTTTTTAAGTACTATTTTTATTATTTCTTGCCAATTGTGAGTTTGTTATTTATACGTTGAAAGAGTTTAGTTCCAATAGTTGTCCATTAAAAGTATAGATGGCACTACAATAGATTAATTAACAAAATTAAATTGAAACCTACGGTGTTTTATTTGCTCTCGTTCATTTTCACAAATCGTTGCATTTTTCTGTGAGGGGCAATCATTAGTTTCGACATTTGGAAGTCTAACTTGTAGATGGCAGTACTGTAGATCAATAAAATAACCAAGGAGTGTACTGTTAAGTCTGAGGCAGTCTTTTGTTCCTTAATGAGACAGTTTAGAGGCATTGTTTGGGACAGTTCGAAATATTTAAGGCTGTTCGTAACAGTTTCGGCAAATCTAATTATGGCAGCTTCCCATATTTTTATAAGTAGTGTTGTTAATTGCTGAGGTTGTCTTTTTTTTTTTTTTATTAAGGCAGTTGTAAGGAATTTTGGGGGTATCTTGAGCCAGTTTATGGCATTCGTTCCGATCAGTTTAAAAGAAACGTGGAGTAGCCGATAATTATTCTTCTTCTTTTTTGTTTGTTCGAAATCCTATCCACTTCCAACGGCTTAGTTGTAATGATTATTAATATATTTTCGCAAAGGTTTTCTTGGGGAAATTAGGACAATCTTAAGAGTTTTTCAAGGCAATATGATTGTCGCCGTATTTTGAAAATTAAAAAAAAATCCGATTTAGATGGTTTTAGAATTTTTATTACATCGTTAAATTGCCTAAAATCATTGATAGTAAATTTATTTGGTAAAATTATTTGTATTTGAAGTAAATATAGAAACAAATATAGAGGAGATCTCTTCTTCTTAGAGTGGCATACCCTTTACAGGGCAGGGCGTTGCCGATATTAACAATTTGGTAAAGACACAAATCAACAAATTCGAAACGTTCGGAAAATTATCGAAAAGGCCAGGGAGTTTATAATACCAACTACCAACATATACATGTTTCCTAGATTATAGCAAAGCCTTTGATTGCATAAACTGCCATAAATTATGGCAAACTATAGTGGAATTGGGAACTCCCCAACATCTAGTTTTAATAATAAGAAAATTATACGAAAATAGCTCGGCAAAAATCAAGGTCGATGGAAGAATTTCTAAACCTTTTAAAATCCAACCAGATGTCCGCCAGGGATGCGTCTTGTCACCCCTATTGTTTAATGTTTATAGCGAACATACTGCGAAATGCTTTAGAAAACTGAGAAGGTGGCGTAGTTAACGGAGGAAGGAATATACACAACTTACACTGTGCTGATGATACAACTCTTATCGCAAAAACTGAAGAAGAGATGTCCGAACTTATTGTAATAGTAGAAAGGGAAAATTCACGTTTAAGGTTGAAACTCTTCCTTATTCTTATGGCCGATGGCGTGTGAGTACTGTGGACCCTCTTCGCACGTATGTTAGGCAGGAGGCTAACCTTATCCATCGATGAAGGTGAAGAAGATCGCCCGCAGGGTTGCGAGGTTAACGGTAATCAAGCGTGTTAGTATGAAAACAGACCGCCGGCTTAATGTAAGCAGGGAGAAGCATACCACATTCTAAAATTCCGGCGGGGGTATCGCCGGTCTTCGGGATCGAACCCGAGATGCTCCTCGGACTGAAACTGAATAGACAAAAAACCAAGTTAATGACCATTGATCGAGCTAAGAAGATAGAAAATCCACCGAAAATCCGTGATGTTGAAAATGTTACTGACATAATTATCTTGGTTCCTATATCAACCGAAAAGATAACTCGACTATTGAGATCAGAAGCAAGATAACACTTGTTAAGGCGGCCATGACAAACGCATCACAAAACAACGAAAGTAAAGATGGTAAATGTACGTGTTTTTCCAATTGTAGACCTGGCTAAGATTGATGCTTTCGAGATATGTATTTTTGGAGAAGGCTCTTGAGGATTCCCTAGACATAGCTCATAGAACAAATGCGTCCATACTGGAGGAACTCAACATTCTAGACAAACTATCAACAAAAATAAGATCCGAAGAACAGAAGACAACTTAGAAAAACTAATCGTCCAGGAAAAAGTCGAAGGGACGCAAGTGGGCGCTCTCCAAAGCGATGGATCGACCAAGTGAAAAAGTTCACTGGAGTGCCACTCCAGGAAAATATAAGGTTGCTTCAGATAGAGAAAAATCAAGAAATATCACGGACACTGTTACATGATAATATGGGATCACGACACTTCAATAAGGAAGTCTACAATAGATAGAGAGCTTATTTATTTTAAAACATTAAAACTTTTTGTTCGTTTTTTCGTATAAAAATTTAATTATAATTCGAATAAAAAAGATTATATTCTTGTTCTTATTGTGGTCTTAATAAGCTACTTACTATACAGTGTAACAGTGTTGAGGACTCATCAGCATTTGCCGGGATGCAGTAGCGGATCAGTTTATGTTCATAACTAATGAATTCGATCAAAATTAATAAATCATAGACACCGCTGAAATTAAATCTTCATGACACTTACCTGACTGAGCTGCCAAAATTATTTAAAAAAAAAATCAATCTGTAATGCTTTCATGCACTTTGAAAAAATAAGTTCTGAAAATTTTCCAAGTATGGCTGGGATTTGAATCCATATAAACGCAATTATGAACTAGAGCTGATACCATTGTACTGCTACCCAATTACATTGCTAAATGGAGGGCGACTTTATATACTTAGTTATCTGTTATCTGCACTTTTATTAAATGACAATTTTTCCCCAAGAAATCTTGTTTATATTTATATACCTAATTCAGGACTCTAGACAGTGTGGGACCAGGTTCGTTAATGTCATACCTGACTGGCCTAACCTTTCTTCCTCTTGGCACTTCAATCCCATGGGATTATGGCCTCATCGTATGATGTTTGTTGATCATTCTCTTAATCTTTCATCTCTTTTTCTATTCACAGCTTTTCATGTGTTTTTGTTTTCTTCGCTATTTCTCTGCATCTTTTCGTATTTCCGCATATCTGTCTCCAATTCTGTATTTCCATCTTCTTTTATATTATCTGCCCATCATATTTTAGGTCTTCCCTTCATTCTTCCTTCGGTTGGCTTCTATTCCATTATTCTCCCTATTACCCTTTTCATATCGCTTTCTTCACTGGCTTAACAAAATGTCTTATTTTACTCACCAAGTATTCATTACATTACTACATACCTTTATTATCGAGTGTCTTAAAAAATGAAATACATCTATACTACGTTTCACACTTCAGATTCAGTACGGTAAAGATAGGGAAACCTTATGGGAGTTTTTTTGTGGACGTTGCCAGTTCTCGCCAACGACCGAAGTTCTAAGTTTATGTATTAGTCAAATTGGAAGTTCCCAACAAGTTTATAATTTTGTTATTGGGGGTGTGATTATTTTCAAATTTAGCGGAACTATTCCTCGCAGATATCTACTAACACTCAATAAATATAAAATTTTTCGGAGTACTATTGCCGCAATTATATTTAAAAAAATATCTCATGAAACCAATATTTTTAAATTGTTTTTATTATATTATGTTAAAAAATGAAATTATCACATATCAGCGAGGAATGCTTTTTCAAAAGATAGAAACATACATTTCAAGCTAATAAGTATAACCAGCAAATATTTTTACATAAAAATTTGTTTGAATACCACTGGCAAAAAATGGTTAGTAAAGCAAAAGGCATTAGTAAGAGATTAGTAGATTAGTAGTTGTAACTCAGAAATACAAAAGCAGGATTTATTTATGATTGACAGGTGCATATTTATTTACAAACAGTTTTGTACTGAAATATGGCTACATCCCCTTCCATAAGAGCCCGTACTGAATCTGAAGTATGAAACGCAGTATAGTGTGCTGTTATGCTAGTAGACGGAAGTATTAACTGTCCTGATCGAAAATATGCTTGAATAATAAAATTGTTTTTTGCACAGTGTAGATTTTGTGTTATATTAACAAATTTAATTAAAACTATGTATAATCCATTCAGAAAACTCCCGTGACGTTTACGCTGTCAAATGAAAATTTGGGAGTGTACTTTATGTATAGAACCTATCAACTTTTTTAGTGAATGTACTTAACGTCAAACTGAAATGTAAGGTTATGATAAATCATTTGTCATTTTCGTAAAATTAAGTAGAACAAGGTAAAAATGGGTTTATTAATAATACAAGTATGATAATAAACTTCGTTGGTGCTTCTGTTCATCCATTTCTCTAAAGATTATGAATTATAAAACGTAACTTGAATAATAAATAATTTAAGTGTCAAAGTGAAAACAAAAAAAAACAAAAGCATTAAATTTAAATATGCGCCAATCTCAAATCTAAAAGTTTTTAATAGCCTAATAGGGATTTTCATATTAACCAACACATGGTGACTTTTATGTCACAGGAGTTTTCTGAATGGATTATATTTGAAGTGAATCAGTTTACTTTTTAATGTTACAATTAACCAATGACTGCTCTGAATAATGCAATACCAGTGTGCGTTGAATTTCCCATGTGCCGCTCTTGCGCAATGCTGTTATGCTAGTAGACGGAAGTATTAACTGTTCTGATCGAAAATATGCCTGAATAATAAAAATGTCTTCTTGCACAGTGTACATTTTGTGGTGTATTAACAAATTTAATTAAAACTATTTGATGTGAATTAGGTTACTTTTTAATTTTACAATTGACTAATGACAGCTCTGAATAATGCAATAACAATAGCAATGTAGTGGCACATAAAAGTTTACGTGCAGATTAATTTCAGAGGTAACTCGATGTAATTCTTTTTCCGGTAATTGACATTCCTCAAACTTCATACTGAAAAAATGTAGTATTGTTTTTTTTTTTTACATCTTTCAAGGAAGGAACTTGTATTCTGAAATATCAAGCTTTAAATATGCCTAAGATTGTTTGTACAAAAATACAACTTATTCTACAAACTTTTACATTACGAACTCATGAGCCGCACTTCTTCCAAAGCAAAACACCCTGCTCATTGTACCCTGTACATCTCTTTCGTATCTCTACAAAAAACTTTCTTGCACTTTTGGTTTAAAATGACTAGGGAAGCAAATATTTATATGTTAAATGGTGCTTGAAGCAATTCACCACCATGTATTAATTTAGTTAAAAACAAATGCGAAAACACATCATGTGCTTATACGACTTTTAATCCACTGAATATTATCATAGCAGTTGACAGAAGTTTGACATTTGACGTTTTTGTTCCCTAGCAACTGACTGGTTGCCTAGCAACTGACTGGTTGCCTAGCAACTGAATGGTTGCCTAGGTATTTTGTGTATTATTTGATACAGTATCGCCAATTTCTGAAAACAAAATATCACCAAAAATCGTTTAATAATGAAGCTCATTAAAGCATCAAAATGCGTGCTAGAATGATGTCATTCTAATGCCGAAACAGAGAAAAATAATTTCATCATAGCTACCATCTTTTTGTTTCCCAAATTCTATGGCATCACTGATTTTTGTTAGAATGTAAGCTTTGCACAGTTCTTCAGTTACATGAAAATCGAAAATTATGAAAAAATGCATAAATGGATTCAACATTTTTTTCTCTACAAAAAGCTTAGTTACACTTTTGGTCTAAAATAATTAGGGAAGCAATTATTTACATACAGTATGATCAGGAATGGTTGAGGATAGTTTTGAATTTCCCGCCTATGATTTTGTTTCAGAAGTTGGCGGCATTCATAACCTAACATAATAATTTAAACTTACCAAAAACTCAGTCGAAATTAATTGACGGGGCTCTGAAAAGAACTATTTTTTTAACAATTTAAATGAAAATAGTCGGATTTATTACAAAAGCAAGTAAAATACAACAACGATTATTTAACAGAAAAACCCGTCGCGGTTCAAACTTCCTAAATCGCTGGCGATTGCACACCAAATAGTTAGAAAATCCCTAGATTGAGAGGCGGGAAATTCAAAACAATCCTCAACCATTTTTGATCATACTGTATTTACCATTGAAATTTCTATGGTGCATGAAGCAGTTTACCACCCTGTATGTATAAGCTTTTATAGTTAGTTTTGTTTCTTAAAAGTTTTTAGAATGTGAATTGTAATAATGATGGTATAAATTAGCCCTTTTACTTTTAATAAACTTCCTCCTGGCTACACCCTTGCCTGTAATAAATAGAAACATCGATGGACATTATATGAATTTTAATATTTATAGTTTTTCCTGTTACAATTTCAAAATTTAAATGTTTTGAAGGAAATAAATTAATTACAATAATTACTAATAAGTTGTGGTTGGTATACTGATTTTTAATGTTGTTTTTCTAATTATTGTAGGTGCCTTAGATGAGTCGAATGGGAGTAGTCAAAGTACCGAAAGAAGTGACGGATTTTCGCCGAAGCAACGCCATCAGATGAAACATCGCGAGCTGTTTTTATCTCGTCAAGTAGAAACATTACCTGCAACGCACATCAGAGGCAAGTGTTCAGTCACATTGTTCAATGAAACTGAATCGTTGTCCTCGTACTTGAACAAAGATGATATGTTCTTTTATTGTCTGGTATTTGACCCCACACAAAAAACTCTGCTGGCAGATAAGGGGGAAATACGTGTGGGTAGCCGTTACCAGTGTGATGTGACTTCCCTACTTAAAGAAGGTGAAAGTGACGGACGTGAACTAACAGAACTCGAAACTTTAGTTTGGACTCCAGAGCATAACCTCACAGACAGACAGATCGATCAGTTTTTAGTTGTTGCGCGATCGGTCGGTACGTTTGCGCGTGCTTTGGACTGCAGTTCTAGTGTTAAACAGCCTTCGCTGCATATGTCTGCTGCAGCAGCTAGTCGTGACATCACATTATTCCATGCCATGGATACGCTTCATCATCATAATTACAATCTTGCGAGTGCTTTGTGTTCATTAGTACCTTCCAGCGGACCTGTTCTTTGCAGAGATGAAATGGAGGAATGGAGTGCGTCCGAAGCCAATTTATTCGAAGAAGCTTTAGATAAATATGGAAAGGATTTTAATGATATTCGTCAAGATTTTTTACCATGGAAAACGTTAAAGAATATTATAGAGTATTATTATATGTGGAAAACAACGGACCGATATGTACAACAGAAAAGAGTCAAGGCTGTGGAAGCAGAATCCAAATTGAAGCAAGTTTACATTCCTAACTAGTAAGTACTTCATCCCTATTGTTTTATGATACCATATAATTAGATATTAAAGATATTACCCAAGCCGAGCATTATACACATAATAATATGTTTTGATGGATGTTTATGTTACTAAGTGTTGATATTAACAAATACTTGGAACCCCCGTAAGTCTAAATCTTGTCCATTAAATAAACAAAAACAATCCGTTTTTGCAAAGTAAAAATACATTTTGAAAGTTTTGGGGTGAAAGCGACTGAGTGCCTACCCAAGAATTGATAGTATTAGCCGAATAGAGTTAGGTTAAGTTAAGAAGATTTAGATTTAATAAAATATCAGTTTTTCACACTCTAATATCATAACATGCGTAGTTAAATGTTAGAAAGACGTCTTTATAAGTAGTAATCCGATAAGGTTTGGAATTAATGGGTTAAATACAGTAACCTTCAATATAATATGTATAAAGAATACCGAGAAACCAATTTTTAAAACTTTAATTTGCAATATTTTCCCATTAAGCAGTAAAAAGTTGTAATAAATTAAGTAATGAATTAGATAAAATTGTTGTTAAAATATTTCATGCGGTAACTGCTTATATTGGAAACAGAATAGTTGCATTAATATTGCATTATATATTTCGATATGCCACATTAAAGTCGAATGCTATTGATAAAGATATTTATGACAATAATGAATAGATAAAGTCACATTGAATTGACGTGTGCAAAATAATGACATTACTAATTCAAATTTTTGTATTTATTTTTTATAGGATTAATTGTGACTGACAAATTTATTCTTTATCAGCTGGATTTTGGCAAGTAAACGAGATAAATAGCAATGATCTCCCAAAAATTTGCATGGTTTTTATTACAAAATTAAAAAAATTTACATACCAACGAAACTTAAGTTAAAATTACTTGTGTTAAAATGGTTAACACATGCTTTTAGCATGCACTTAACAAAGTGATAGCCCTTCAATTTCGAACCTTGCTAATTCGTTTAGTCATTAAAAATTACAATACACTTGATGAATAAATTATAATAGTTTTTTGTTTAATTTCAACCAATAAGAAACCACCATTTTTAAAAATAAACAACAGCATGTTAGGTGCTTTTTTTTGGTAACAAAACACCATGTCGGTTGCCATGGTTACTGTCAATTTTACAAGTCTCAGTAATATTTTTAAAGCTTTTCGATTTGTTTGAAACCGGAGACTTGTCAGTAAGTTATTAGTTCATTAATTTAATTCTATTTTAGCAACCGGTGGCGAAATACCCACTTAAGACATAAAATGTGAAACTTGCCACAACGAATCATTAGATATCAAAAACCTTTTCTACAGTATACATAGTAAATATAATTAAAATGCTTAATTTTCAGAAAAGAGAAGGCCCTAAACAACTGTTTTAAAAGGGCTTTTACGACGTTTCAAAATGGGCACCGTTAATGATATTGACGGAATTAAGTTGTAACATAATAGAGGCCGTGCTTATTATCAAACATATTTTGCATAAAACTAAGCTTGTAATGAAATAATTCCGACCGCAATTATTTTACTACACTAATGTTTTATTACAGTAATAAACCAAATCCAGCAGCACTCAACAACAACAAAGGGGTTGTAAATGGCAGCAGTAATGGCAGCTCAGAACCAGTAGTCTCACTTGGAGGGAAAGCTTGTGAATCATGTAGTGGTAAGTAGATTACCTTAATTTATTTTAATAATTTTATTTATTCTGATTCAAATTAATGCGATGATAATCTACAACAAATTATTTTTTTTTTTTTACAGTTACAGTATCGAGTCAATGGTATGCATGGGGTCCATCACATATGCAGTGTCGTTTGTGTCAGGCATGTTGGAATTATTGGAAGAGATATGGTGGTCTCAAAATACCTACTCGTTTTGGAGAAGGAGACTTTGATGCCATTGGAAAGAAGAAGTCCGGCAGTGACGTTGAAGATGACAAAATGTCATCGATGTTGTCACACCGACCACATCGCTGCAATATAGGAGGATGTGGTAAAGAATTCAAGCTTAAAGCACACTTAGGACGTCATTATGCCACAGCTCATGGTATTGTAGTGCGTTCTGGATCTCCTAGACCCATAATGAAAACTCGTACGGCATTTTATTTGTGTACCACCCCATTAACAAAAATTTCGAGGCGATTGTGTAGACATATAATGAAACCGCGACATGCAGCCCGAGCTCCATTCTTCCCTATTAATATACAAGCCGTTAAACAAGAATGTAGTGCACAAATGGCAGGCAAATCGCTTGTCGAACTTAGACAATTATTAGTTTATCGACGGAAAGATAGGGGTAGCGTTACTAGTATAGCTACAAGGTTAGGTAATCCTGGAAGCGTTGTGCCGCAGTGGCTTATTTTGACAGACAAAGACAGTTTACCAAAACCAGAAAGAGTGGCATATCCCAAACCACCCAAAGCCCCGGATGGTAGCTTGCTGTATGAACGAGTTCCTAATAAACCAGAGGCTGATAAAGTTCCACTCAACAATATGTCACCTTCTCTTAAACGGCGGGCTTATGATGAAATGAATGGAATTGATGGTAGGTAACATTATAAAATTCTTCATTTTAGTTTTAAGGGGCTTGGTTTTTGTCTAATGGTTTTATTGTGTGTGCTGGCTTCTATTCTGATTTGGATTGGGATGATGGTAAGTTTTATATAAGAAAATCTGTCGGTTGTTTGTTTTATTTATCAAACATAATAATTTGTAAGTTATTCGTTTCATAGCTATTTTTTTTTTATTTGTTTGTTATTGACAAATAATCAACTTTATTTGTGTTGAATTAATACTGTTAGATCCAGAAAAATAGGTATTACAGCAAACCTTGACCAGTAAACAAAATATAATCAATACATATCTATATCAGTGTTCCTTGTCAACATTAATGTCATTGTCAAGGTCTAATGTACTTCCTTTTTTTCTGGAATACGGGGTAATATTAACTAATAATTATTGTAATTCCAAAAGAATTAGTGTCCCGAAGAAATGTTACAGTAACAAAATACACATAATATCGAAAAGTTTGATTACATTTATTTTTTTTGCTAGGTTCAGTAATGGCTGGGCCACCAACGAAGAGGCCCAGCAAAGATCCAGCTCCTCAACATCGCAGCGTCATGTCGGAGCAGTATGCGGCTGTAATGGCTGCTGCTATGGCATCGGGGCAAACGTTGCCACGACATATAGCACAAATAAATGGTAAACCCAAAATAGCACACATGACGCGAACTGGATCGGGTCGTAAACAGGTTATTAGCTGGATGGATGCCCCAGATGATGTCTACTTTAGAGCTACTGAAGGAAGCAAGTATGTTTAATCTTTATAAAATAAGTGTTTGATTTGTAAAATCATGGCTTACTAAAATTGACGGAGCTTTGGCCTCCTGTATATATAAGAGAAAAATATTTTGTATGACCTGTCATACTTTGATTTTAAAATGTGTTCTGTACCGTGGCGCCCTCACGGAACTAAACTACGAATACAAGTGGCTGTATAAGACACTTTCGGCTTATAAATATGGGAGTTTGTGCATAGGAGCTAATAGTTTTGTATGGATGGCTTGTTGGACTGCGGAAGCACTGACTAACGAGATAATTTTGACAGTTTTCATAGATTATGGAAATTACCTAAGTTATTTCATATATAGTTTTTGCAATTATAATTATAATATATAAATTCAGTATGTCTATAATCCATTCAGAAAACTCCCGTGACGTTTACGCTGTCAAATGAAAATTTGGGAGTGTACTTTATGTACAGAACCTATCAACTTTTTTAGTGAATGTACTTAACGTCAAACTGAAATGTAAGGTTATGATAAATCATTTGTCATTTTCGTAAAATTAAGTAGAACAAGGTAAAAATGGCTTTATTAATAATACAAGTTTGATAATAAACTTTGTTGGTGCTTCTGTTCATCCATTTCTCTAAAGATTATGAATTATAAAACGTAACTTGAATAATAAATAATTTAAGTGTCAAAGTGAAAACAAAAAAAAACAAAACCATTAAATTTAAATTTAAAGGTGCACCAATCTCAAATCTAAAAGTTTTTAATAGTCTAATAGGGATTTTCATATTAACCAACACATGGTGACTTTTATGTCACAGGAGTTTTCTGAATGGATTATAATTAAGTTGTTCATAGATGGCGCTTTCAAACTAAAAAGTTTGTAGTTCATCAAAACTGAAATGAAACAGTCCTACAGAATAATCAACTGCCATCAATTTTTATAAGCCATGCATTAAATATTTAAAATAAATTATATTTGTTCATCTGGGCGATTTGGTGGTTAGTGTGGTTGCCTCGTAAATCAACGGTTTGGGTTTCTCTCTGAGGTTACCATAAAGCATTTCATAGCCATTGGTATTGACGATTTTTGAAAAAAATATTGTGTGGCTTGTTGACCTTAACCGAACAGTCGAATTCCTTAGTCACTGAACAAATAAAGGGTGAACTCTACAAAATCCAAACACCTTTAATTGTATTTGTATCGTAACAGCTTCTATATTAGATTACTAATATTTGGTATCTTAAGTAGCCAAAGAACACAAAAACAGAAGCTGTTAAAAAGTTTTATGTGTCACGAAATGATCAAAATGTTTTAACATGAAGTGAAACGAAGAAAATTGATCCTGTAGGAACACTTGCAAAATACAAACTCGAGTATTCATCAAATTGCTAATGAATTAAAGTGCCTAAATCAAATGTAAAGAACGTCTGATTGTCGAAAGGAAGCCTGGTAGTGGTGGTTAAAACAGTAGAGCGGATTATAGAATGGTCAAGAATGTTCTCTAAGCGTATGGGAAGAATTCAAAGGTTTCTTCTCGTGGAGTTGCTGGTAAAGTGAAAAAGTCTCTGATATTTCTGTAAAAACTCAAAGCCAGAGCAGGATTAAGGAGTTTCAAGGCTCAAACTGTACCAGACAGGGATGCGAAGCAAAATGTAATATCAAAAACCCGCTGTAGGATGCTTTACGAAATCAAGTTGACATCATCCAGAAACGAACGTCATTATGGATGATGAAACCTACTGTGCTGCTCAGGATATTTATACAACACCGAGTCGTCAAGATGCTCCTGAAGACTGCAAACGTACGTTATAGGCAAAATTTACACAAAAATTCCTTGTCTGGCAAGCAAATCTGTATGTGTGGTCTGAAGAGCACTTCTGGAATTATGGACGCAAATACGCACTGTAAAGAGTGCCTCCAAAAACGCCTGTTGCCATTCCTGAAGAAACACGACATTAGTCCACTATTTTGGCCAGAACTAGCGGCCATGCCATTACTCAAAGGACACGATTAAATCGTATCTTGATAAAAATATGGACTATGTATCTAAAGAATTCAACCCACCAAATAACCCAGAACTTAGACCTATTGAAGAATACTAGTCTACCGTGAAGGGAATCTTCAGAAAGACTGCTGAAGTGGCCTTAAATATCAACAAATTCGGAAACAAGTGGCTTTGGGCGTCTTTGAGGGTTAACAAAGTTTCTGTGCAAAAGCTGACAGGACGGTTACGACATAAAGTCCGTTTAGTAGCTTATTCCACAAAATCAGAATACTTACTTATCCGGAGCGAATACCCTTCAGTGTAGAGGATTGTGCATTGCGCCTTTCCTGGCTGGACTGTTGGCAAACTGCTTCCACTCCTTTCTGTTTTCTGCTAGCTTTATGCACTTTTAACTTATAGGCGTCATTCGAATGAATTGTTCGCAATACGCAGATATTTCGAAATATTCACAATGAGACTGTAAATAATTCGAATGATTTCTTACCATCAAGTTTACATGTACTATCGCACAAATTATACATAGACACATGCACAATCGAGCCTTGCCAAATGAATAAATATTTTGAATGATCATCCGATTATTAAAATCATTCGGAAGTTCCCATCAATACTTACCACTTTAACTAACTCATCATCCCATGTTTTTCTTGGCCGGCCCCTTCCTTTCTTCTTTACCTTGGTTTTCCAGATTTCACTGGCTATCCTTTGTTCCGGCATTCTTATCATGTAGCCCCACCATTCTAGTTGCCTCTTTTCTATTTGATGTTCAATTGACTCCACTCCCAGAGCTACCCTTATTGCTGTGGTCTTCATCCTGTCCATCTTGGTGACTCCTATTATTCTTCTTACAAACCTCCTTTCACACGCTTTTATTATGCTTCTGTATCCATCTGACATTTTCCATGTCTCCGCTCCATACAGAAGGGTTGACACAAATATTAAAATTGTATACTTTAATCTTTGTTCCCCTACTCATTTCCTTTTTATCTATAAAGGAGTTGGAAGTGTGTAATATATCCTATTTGCAATTATAATTCTATTGTTTATTTCCAAATTTATCTTTCCATTCCCTTCTATTGTACAGGGTGATTCAGAAATAAGTGCCGTAACTTTAAGGAGAGGTAAATATTGACGAAATATTAAAAAAAAGTTAAATATCTTTTTTATCTAGATGCGGTTGTTTTACAGGGTGATAAGAAGGTTCGAAAACTTTATATTTCGTCGAATATCTTATCTCGACACACAGATATAAATTTCAAAATAGGAACACGTTAATTATTCATAGTGTCCTATAAATTGCACATAACTAATCTTGATAACTTAGAATACTTCAGTGGCGTAGAAACAGCGTGTCATGTTGCATATCTCTTTCATCCATGCATTTGCTTTTGCTTCTCCATATTTTATTATAGTCGAGTCAATGAAGGTTTTTACTTCTAAACCCACTAAAACAGAACCGATTTTGATGATTTTTTTTTTAAATTGTTTGTTATATTAAATTATTCGAAATCAGAAACATTTCAGCTGGCGCTATCAAGTATTTATATTGTTTAAACAATTTAAAAAAAAAAATTATTAAAAAATTTTTTTCTTCGATGGAATTTTAACTAGAAGTGACTAATTTTGAAAATTTAGTATAATAAATAATTTTTGAATAAAAAGTTCCAAATTTCCATTTAAAAATGTTAATATTCAATCAGTCGGATGCAAGAAGATAATATACAAATATATAGACATATGTATATTGTCAACTGAAAAAATCAATACTTTTATAAGAATATCTAAACACACACAAGAAATCGACCTTTTGTATCACAGGTAGAGGAATTCAAAGTCAAACTCCTGATGTTTCACCATGATTTTCGGAGTGAACGCGTGTGTTTTGAGGTTATTAATCTGTTAAAATAAGTTTTTAACACTAAATATTGAAAATATTAGTGAAAATTGTTTAAGAGAACTTAATTATTGATTAAAATTTAGAAAAAAGCGCAACGAGACAAGTAAGAATACGATGGAAAAAGTAATTATATGTCATTTATTCTTGGTTTGTATTGAAAATAATTCGATTATATTTGCTTTTAAGTTTGTTTATGCATTTTGAAGAATCGAGTTATTATTCTTATTATTATATTACATTTATATTACATTATTACGGTTATTATGATACATTTATATGCTGTAAAATCACATTTTTTTGTAATTTTGATAATTACAGCAAAATCGCTTGCGTTGCATATAAGTTAAAAAATGTTTCCCGTTTAATAAACAATTACTCAATCTTAACCAAATTTTGTTTGCTTATTTGGGACGTATTGATTTAACGATTCTACAAATTTTAGCCCTTTAAGTGTAATATTTTTAATTCTACAGCACTTTTTTCACTGAATTTTCCGCGCGTCAAGCTCGCCGTTAAGATTATTTGCAAAAACAATTTGTGTTAAATTATTCTTTGGATGTAATGAAATCTTTTTAAATTATAGTATTAGAAATATGTTTCCTGTCTTACAGCTATTTCCCTTTGAATTTTATCCTCATATTTAAAATTATACGTGTTAAAAACATTTTCCAACATTCTTTTATATGTTACAGGAACAGCAACAAGATACTGTAGACTCTACAGTTAATTGTTATTGCATTTGCAAAGAACAAGAGAGTGCAGATACACAAATTATACAAAGTTTTTTCAAAAATGTCAAATTTGGAATTCATTTCTTGCATCCGAATGATTGAATAATTAACATTTTTCAATGGAAATTTTGAAACTTTTTAATTCAAAAATTATTTTTTAAACTAAATTTTCAAAATTAGTCACTTATACTTTGTTAAAATTTCATCGAAAAAATAAATTGTCAATTTTTTTTTTCAATTATTTAAACAATATAAATAATTGATAGCGCCAGCTGAAATGTTTCTGATTTTGAATAATTTAGTATAACAAACATTTAAAAAAAAAATTCATCAAAATCGGTTCTGTTTTGGCGGGTTTAGAAGTTTTGACGATTTTTCCGCTTTATTGACTGGACTATTAGTTCGGGTGCTATTTCGTCTGGTCCCATAGCCTTCCCAGTTTTGATTTCTTTTATTACTTCTTCTATTTCCTCAAAGCTAGTTCCCTCTTGTTCCTGGTTTATGTTTTCTACTTGTACTATCCTTCTGCTTTCTTCTTCTTCGTTTGTTCGTGAGGTAAATTTATTTTCGTAGTAATTTTTCCAAGTGTTGACTATGCTTTCGGTTTCTGTTTGTAGTGTGTTATTTTTGTCTCTGATGCTTCTTATTTCTTTGTCCCTTTGTTTCCTTCATGATTTTACTATTTTCCAAAATCTTCTGGGGTTCTTTTGTTTCCTGTTTTTCGTTTCCCCAGTCTTCTCAACTTTTTTGCTTGGCTCTGTGAAGTTCTGCTTTTGCTTCGTTCCTTCTTCTTTTATATTCAATATTATCTGCTTCTCTTCTTGTTTGCAGGTATTTCTTCCATGCTATCTTCTTTAGTTTTGTTTTGTTTTTAACCTCTTAGTTTCTGGTATCCAATTGTTGTCTTGCTTCCTGTTTGCTTTTCTTCTTTAGCTATCTGAATAATTTTTGTTTGTATTTCCCTTTCATTTTTGGTTAAGTCATTTTCTATGTAAATTTTCTTTCCTTTCAGCTTCTTTTTGTTTATCATTATATACGTTTTTTGCTTAGATAACTGAATTGTTGCAATGACGGCTTGTTTTTCTAGTGTTCGTCCTACTTTATATGCTTCTAATATTTTTACTTGTACCCCTATTTCTTTGCTTAGGAAATGTCCAATCTCTTCCTTTGCCTGTTCCTCCTTAATTATTGTCAGTCCTTTTATTGTTATATTATTTTTTCTTTTCATCTGTTCATGTTTTTCTACTGCTTCTTCTACTTTTTCGATTTTATCAATTAGTTGCATCCTTTCTTTTTTCCATTCTTTTTCCTTCCTTTTTAATTGTCGTATTTCTTCTTTTAATTGTTGTAACTCGTTCTTATTTTCTTGGAACTTATCGTTCATCTCTTTTCTCATTGACCTAATTTCTTTTAATATTAGATCTTCATTGCTTTTATTAGATTTTACTGGTGTTCTCACCGTTCTTTTGTTTCTTCCGAATGTTAGTTCTTCATCCTCTTCATCATATTCCCTTCTTCTTTTGGATGCATCATCCGTCATTTTTCCTGAATACGAATTTCGTTGTTTATTTGATTAGTTTTAGTATGGCCCTGTCGGCAGCTAGCGCCGTATGTCACGGTACCGCGCTTGTGGAGCGCGCGCACTTACCTTTAACGTTTTAGCTTTTATCAGTTTGACGTTTTATTTATCACAATAACTTCGGTTTTATTTTCACGTAGTTTATGCACTTACACTTTATTAGATCACTCACACTTAAGTATTATTAACTTGCGGGTTAATTACTTTATGCTACTTGTACTTTTGCTATTTAAAACTTTATTCAATCACTGTTTTCACTCAAATTTATATGCACACACGTACATTTGCTTTACTCGCTCTCACAACACCTTGTGTACTTGTGAATATTTCGATGCTGGAAAAGGGTATTTGCAACAAACAGATCATTTACCAAGCAGAAGTCTATTATTCTTTGCCCATTGGAGTTTAGGGTTGCTTCTCCAAATCTTCCTATATATTTCTCCGATCCCTGCTCATTGTTTCCCACACGTCTATTAAGGTCAACTCCTATCAGCAAGATCAAAATAATTTAACTTCATCATCATCATCTTCATCATCTTTTGCACTACAGTCCTCTGTGGGCTTTATCCTTTGCTTTTTCTTTCCAGTTTTATAAAGTGTTCTCATGTTTCAGGAATATATTTTTAGTTCTTTTCTTTTGTTTGGGTTTTGTCGAGCCTTCACAACCAATTTTGTTTTCTGGAAAGGGGTGGTTGGTCTCTTGTCCAACCTTCTTAACGGGAGGGGTAACCTTGAAGATATGATAGATATAAAATTAAAGACCCCTAACCCTAATAGCGTCACGGTCAGAAGCAACAAGAGTTGGCCAAGTGAGGCCAGACAGGAAAGAATAAAGAGAAGGAAACTGCCCTCCAGACAAGTTGAAACAAGGACAGACCCAGCTATGGTAACTTGGGGCCGCTATTTCCTATACTCAAAAGTTGTGAGTCCCTGAGTCTACCAGCCCTGTAAGGTTCCCGAAGTCCTCCAACTTGGAGGAGAGAGTCGGTATTGGGTACAGGAGAGGCTGCTATGTGTTGTATGTTGCGCTTTTCTACCCTTTTAGACCCAATAATTTAACACTCGACCGCTTCCCTCAGAAGGCAATGGCAAACTACCGAGGTATGCTGCCTAGTAAGTCCTCTTTGGAGTAGAAGTGCAAGCACTTCCGTGGTTTGGAGCCCACGTTAAGCTGTAGGTCCCTTGTGTCTGTAGGCTACTTGACACGCACACCACAGACATATGGAGAGAAGATAGCAATGCCCTGCAAAGGGCACTCCACCCGAAGAAAAGAATTTTAACTTAATATCGCGTAATTTGTATTGTTAAGTAATTTTACTTATCTTACTTCTACTTTTACTTACTTATCCTGTTCAAAGGTAAAGTGTCCGGATTTTGTAGAGTTCGCCCTTTAACTATTATGTAATTTTGATTAATGACTGAATTTTCTTTGAATTCTATTCAATACACTTACAGTTTTTATATAACAATTTTATAAAATTTTTTACAGAAAGATTCGACGACAAGTCACATCTTCAGAATTAAGAAGAGCAGCCCGAAAACCTTGGAGAGCATTAAAAACGAAGGTTGATGATCTGCAGGTTGTGGTTCTCGACTGACAGTAATTCAAGTACAAGCACATCTTGTGTCGTTAAGTGCTCAGCGTGCCACAGCACAAACTAAGTTACAAGACTAAAAATGCAGTCACCACTAGCAATATCACGGAACTGTTAAATTGTGAGCTTGCAAATTTATATTTATTAGTCCCGAATAATTAACAACACCGAATTTTATTTATATAAATGGTCTTCTTGCTGTTTCTATTTCTGTTGTCTATGAAAAAGCACACACCAATTTATTGTACATAAATATTTCTGAAGTAAAAGTGTTGCAACTGAATGTGAAGTGTTAAAATTACATTGAAATCAAGCAACACGGTGATCTCGTTTGTTAATGAGTGTATAAATTTACTCACCCGCTTTTTCATTGTTTGTTGAATTTACTTACCGTTTATGTGGTTTGAGAACAGTACCGCTGGTTGTTACACGTAAATAATATTTCACAAGTGCAGTGTTGAGATTTTTTTAGTATCACACGCAATATTTGGGTAATATTAATGAAAAATAAAATACATAATGAACGCAAGAAAAATGGGCAGGATCTGTAACGAAGTAGGCGAGCTACCAAAAATCGTCGAACTTTATTTTTTCTCCGTTTAAATAAAAATTGTGTCGGACGCTTATTTTCGCTTTGTAAACCATGTTATTCGATTTCCCATAAATATGAAATTAATTATATTAACATATTGTTCCGAGGTAATTTTAAATTTTAACATACGGTGTGAATTATAATTCTGTTGTTAATTTAAAAAATAGTTTTATGTAAGTTACGAATGTATTAAACTAAATAGATCAAAATGTATTCTGTTGAATTTATAGTAAAAAATTTGCAAGTACTGCAAAATACCAAATGTAATAAAATATGTAAAACAAAGTGTGATAAGTACGTTCTTTGGCTAAAAGCCGTGGCATTAACTGTACCTGAATACCTGACCCATTTTTCAAAAACATATATTCAAAAAATACAGTCTACTCTTGATTATTTGCACGTCTAATTTTACTCGCAAGAATATACGATGATTTTCTCTGTTTTACAGGCTTAATCGTAGAAGGTCTCAATCTAAGCTTTATTTTCGATCCGACAACACTGTTGAAACATTAACTAGTTAGAAGATATTGTGAGTTAGATTTAACTAATTTTCCGTATAAACTGTTTTCGCGATGATATCAGATCGAAAACCCAGCGAGAAATTATACCTCATTGCCTTGTATGGTTACGCCTGTAAAATAAAGAATGCCGTGACGAAATGATTTGCGTTCCACGTATATTACCAAAATTAACATTCTTTTGTTTTTTTGCTTAAACCTTTACAATCGTTAAAACTGTGCGTTGTCCCTTGATTATTTGCACAGAAGAGCCGAAACATGAATAATGTAAGATTTTCTATGAAGAACTGAACGGTTTAGATTTGTAGAACGATTTTTTAAGTGGGTGTTTTGTTGGTAGAACTTAGAAATTTTAAAACTGTCCTGCTACGTTTTTAAATGTCTTCGTATCGATTATAGTAATCGGGAGTTGACTGTATTGTTTTCATTTGATTTTAACTAACGAGTGTGGGGGTTTTATTATATGAAAATGTTGAACTCGGCGCTAGGTTCATTTTTCACGGTGCTTCCCCTTGCACGTTTTTAAGAACGAGTACGTCGGTGCAGTTGTCATTTTACAGATTAATAAACAGAATTTTGTTCTAAACAAAATATGCTTTTTAATGATGCAAGCTGCGTTTTTAAGTTTCATTTTATTTGTCAGTTTATATAAAATTTATGGTTATGTAAGCTTATGTAGCTTTTAGTAATTGTAAATTTTATTTATTGCTCTTAGAAATATAATAGGATTAAGTTAACAATTCCTGTAAATAAGGACTTGCGCAGTCTGTTCATAGTGGTGATATTGTTAGAAGGTGATGAAGTGTATATTGTATAATTTGTATAATGGCAATAATCCAAGTGTTGACTACTTACGATACGGCAGGACTAGTTTAAATGACGGTTACACGATGCTGGTAAACTGTGTAGATATCGTTTATTATAAATTATGTATGGTGTCTCTTTGCTACTTTAGGGAAAATCATAATTACAATTATTATGAATCGTAGATTAATTTACATTTTTTTCATAAATAAAAAAATAAAGCACCTAGAAATGTATCATTGTTTTATTTTCTTTTTATATTAAATATTTGAAAGAAATTAATAAAAATATTTAATTTTCATCAGATTTTTAAGCTTGTTATACCATAAATCGTAGCCACTTTTTGTTTAATATTTGTTTATTTTGGTGCATACCTAAACGTTTTGTTTGCTGGAGTGGCATAGTTGCATTGTAAGCCAAAATTATCAACCGCAAATCTGATTCAGGTTGGTGAGCGTTTTCGTATGGAAAATTTTGAAATTATGCTTTCTTTTAGATACGCTATAAAACACCTCTGCTTATTTCAACTATGAGGTATTTTGGACAAATAACTAATCCAATAGTTGGTGGAATCAAAAGAATATTTATTTGGAGTATCAACAATCTAACATGTGAGCAAATCAAAACGAATTCAAGCTTAGCTTAAAAAACATTAAGTCATGTGCGTTACTACTTCTGATGTTTTTAATTTAATATGACAGTCATTTTACCCCAACACCTAGCGGTACATAGGGAAGCGGAAAAGTAAGTAAGACATTTATAATAGTAGAAGTTTCAAATTTCACGTTACAAATAAGGATCAAGGATGCCAGGGTGGCGCAATGGTAAAGCATCGCGCTAGTCCGTGGTTTGAATCTCCATGGTGACCATTCATCTTTGGGCACCTAATTAATGACGCTCACTTCCAAATACAGACCTAAGAGGCAGAGTAACAAGGTCCTACACTTACACTATACACAGACACACGGTACAGTATGTAGGATTGTAACGCCCTACTTTGGAGTAGTGGCCCTTGGGTAGTTCAGTTGAAGCCTGGGTTGTGTCTCAGCTCAAATAAAATATCACAGAGGTTTTGTAAAACGTTATAATAAATAAAAATGTATTTCAATCAATAATCACAGTAATTCTGGTAAAAAATAAAACGATAGTTAATCGGTAAAATAAACTATGTACAAATGAAATAATAATAATAATTCTGGTCAACAATAATTGTAGTTTGTGTATTCCTGGTACCGAATTTGCTGCGTTTGCCCCAGCGCATGTCCTTCTTAGCCCGCCAGTGGTGGGACGATCCCCGCGAATGCTCAGTGACCCAATGACGGCGGCGGTAGCGAGTGCTATTTAGTAAACAAACGATCATTAGCGACTCGGTATGTGTCCCCACAGGTAAGTGAACCACCTACCTTCAGCATCCTGGTTTGAAGCATACATATTGTGGTGAAATGCCGATAATAGCGGTCACATTAAGAAATATAGAAGTAAATCAGTAAATTCTGTAACCGCTATTATCGAAATTTCATTGCGATTTTCAAATTTTTTAAAATAAATACTTGAAATTTTGCATATGGGTCTAAAATTAAATTCTAAGCAACTTTTTCAAATAATTTTCTTCGATATTTTGTCATGTAGCCCCATTTTTTTTAACTTCACGGTGATTTTTTTTAATTTGCCGCCATACCAGTGGTCACATGACATACCGGTATTTAATGTTACTGCTGTTATCGACATTTCACCACAAATATATATGCAAAAATTAGTTCATTTAATGAGCGCTGGCGTATACGTGAATCCTCTATTCAATAACAAAAAAATAAATATATTCTCTCTCAAACGAGTGAACAGATAGTACATAAAATGAAATTTAGATTCTAAAAATTTATAAATATACAGTGTGTTCCATTTAAAATAACAAAGTGAAGTTATTTCCAGAAATGGCTAAAAATTATGTTCTATGTCAAATAATATACTTTTAAGAGTACCTATATCACATATGACATCGCTTTGCAGGCAAAAACTTCTGTGCCATTTTATAGGGTTTTTGTCTATTTCGATTATTTTGGCCTTTCAGCAGTGTTTGGTAAAACCTCCTACGTGCTAAATGGTGTACCCATACAAATAATTTGCAAAATAATATTACGTTAAAGTTATGTTTCATTGATACCCTGTAAGAAAAAATCAGAAATATAAATTTGCGAAATTTCAGAAAACCGAACCAAAGTGATAGTCCGCCCAGAAACACTTCAAAAAAAATTTATTAACATACACCAATACATATCAATATACGTAATATTAACAATCAACATTTTATCAACGTTCGTAAATTTCACAACAATTTTATAACAAACAAATTATACATTAAATACCTCAAAATATTCATAATTATGATTAGCAAAAAATGATTATTATATATAGAACAAAAAAGATTAACAATATTAAACAAAGAACATCGGACGGCCTTTGATAATATTTTCCTTTATGCATAATCGCTCCTGTTCTTGGGCCAGATTATTCATATTTAGTTTGCCAGTTTCACAGTAAGCCATAATCCGCGCGGCAGCTAAATGGGCATAATAAGTAGGGGCGGGATAACTTACAGAACGGGTACATCTTGAAAACATATGACAAAAATAAAACGCAAGCTGTTCGAGATCATCCTCGCTCATATCGGCATCATCCCATAGCACACGATATTTTGTCGGGCGAGCAACACCTTGTATGCTGGCATGTGAAACTAGACAAAAATCAAGGGCCGTCGGATGAGTAATTTCTGTATCCACACATGTTCCTACGGGTACGTTTAGATTCTTATCTTTAGAGGCATCTTGAGGATTTACAGGAAAGAATCTCGTGTGATGCCTCTTTTGCACAACCAAAAATGTGATTTTTGGTTTGTACGTACCATCGGGTTGTAAGCAAGTACAAGCACGTCTTATAGCTTGTATTTCGGTATTCAAAACGTACTGAAATTGTCCTTCAGATACGCCGTCACGGAAAAAGATTATTCTTTCTGGCTTGTATTTTGTATTGTTGAAGAAATACAGCAGTTGTTCACGAGTGATGGTTTCAAGTTCTTCAATTATTTCAACTTTTGGCGGTTGCAAACGCCAGCATATATTATATTTGAACGCTCCCACATCGTAAGAAGCAGTAACAGCAGCCACGCTAGGCTTATCTCTAGCATCAGGGCTGGGATGCGTTACGTCCGCACCCATTATCATGTAAGGCCGTTTCATCCAATCCATACGATCGTTTAAAACATGATTAACACCCTCAAGTTTTGCATTTATTTTCTGTAAAATATTAATCATAGTGGATGTGCTCATTCTGGTAACGGTAAAGTTGCGTATGCACTGCGTTAAGCATCCAACAACCAATTCCGCCGCTTGTTTTACATAACTATAATGCGATCCCACATTTGGCACAACCACAATAAGCAATTGCAAATCCTTTTTCTTCTTGAATAGCTCTTCTAAATCCTGTAATTCTTTACGGTAGCGTAGTTGTAGTGTTTGAAATGGACGTTGCGGTTCACTTACGATCATTCCCAAATTAACAGATTGAGTGCACATCTAAAACAATGAATTTATCTTTGAAACGATAAAATGCAAAAATGCTTGGCAATTACAGTATTTTATGTAACATTTGGCTTGTGACGTCAACAAGCTCCGCCCAAAAACTGTATGGGTAGACACGCATTCGTGCGCAGTAGGTAATCAAAATCTAGTTTTGAAAGAGGTGAAGTATAGCTGCGATTGTGAATTTATCAACAGCGCGTTGACGTCACAACCCAAATGCTCGGTGAAAAATACTGTGTATACGATTATAATTTGAAAGTTTGATTATAATATCGTAAATTTATTACACACAGATCTTGTTTTTTAGGGCAAAACTGATTATATGACTAATATTAACCTCTGATAAGAGTCCTATTAAAAAGGGGCAGTATGGCTGCACATCCTTAGATGGAGGAGTCTACCGCCGAAAACGCGAGAGCCTACCAGCGAGCTACCAAAAGCTACTGGCACAATCAGGTGCTCGGTTAATATGAATGTGCGCGAATGATATAAGTGCGCAAATGTAATTAAATAAACTGTATAAATAAATTAGTTAGCGTTTTGGATTAATATTAGTATCGTGGTGTAGCGTTTAAGTTGTTGTTTCATGTTAATTGTTACATTGTCTAAATTTGTTAATAAATAATTCACAACACGAACTGAAGTTTTAAATCAACGTTTTAAAAACATTACAGTATATACAAAAAATTTAGAACAAGATATAAATCAAGTTAAAACAGAAGTAGAACCGGAATTATCTACCGAATATAGGATGGTTACCGCAAGACTGGATGACGTAATATTGAGAGAGGTGGAAAGGTAAAATACAAAAAAATAAAGGTGAATAAATTGAAAATAAAAAATATTCCAGAAAAGTGCAAAAGGGAATCGGATAAAAAAAACTAAAAGAACTAGAGGAACAAAAAGAAATATGGACGCTGGAAGAAAGATGGAGAACATTTAGAGACAATCTAAAATACATAAAGAAAAGAATATGTGGAACAAAACGGGAAATGAAAAATAAAAGGACAAGATGGTGGAACGAAGAAGTAAAAGCGAGAATAAAAAATAAGAAGCAAGCATGGAAAAAATACACTCAAACAAAATCAGAAGAAGATAAGGAAGAGTATAACAGACAGAGACGAATAGTGAAAAATGTAGTCAGAAATGCAAAAAGAAATTCATGGGAAGAGTTCGGAAGCGAGTTACAAGAAGACTACAGAACAAATAATAGAAAATTTTGGACTAAAATACCAGGAATGAAAAATGGAAGAAGGAAATAAATTATAGCAGTAAAAAACAAAAGAAACCAAATCCAGACAAACACAAAAGAAATAGTAAAAGTATGGTAAGATTTCTAACACAGACAAATTTAATAAAGAAAAAACCGATGAGGAATACGAAATATACCAAGAAGAGGATATACAAATTGCGGAGATAAGTAGAGAAGAAACAATAGAAGCAATAAAAAAGAAGGGGGGGGGGGACGATGACATGGAACCAGAAATGATAAAATATCTAGAAGAGGGAGTAACATGGTTATGGAAAATATATAAGGAGGCCTGGGAAAGACGGGAAATACCTAAAGACTGGCAAAATAAGAAGCAATAAAAGTTGCTCGTCCGAATTATTGAATCTAAAATAAATAGTTAATTTGAAATTAAGTTTAAACATAATCAGAATCATTTTCTGATACAGCGAATAATTAAAATAATAATATAAAGTTAAAAAATAATAAACGAAACTGGAAGTGAGATTGGATTGGACCGGAAGTCGAAATAAATTAAATACAAACTGGAAATAAACTGTATTTGAAGTAGAGGCGATTTGGATTTGATATGGAACGGCAATCATATTGAAAAGAGGTGGAAGTGAACATATTTTTTTGGAACTCTTTTGAAAGGCCACGGTGCGAATTGAACTGAAGCGGATTGAATAGTGAGTGAGAAAATTTTAATATTAAGGCTGGCATTTACATGCCATTTGACGTATCTAAAGTTGCATAACTACTTAAATAAGCACGGATTTGTATATGACTCAAAACTAGAGTCGGGTAATAACCAACAAGTTGAGATGATTAAATTGTTTCTTGGAATAATACGAAATAGTTTGCCTTCGAATTCTGTTTCATATTTTCAATATTTCCTATTATCTATCGCACTCTGTTAGTTGAGTTGCTTATACGCTACATTATGAATACTGAGTTACAACGATATTTCCATTATTTCCGAATTACAGTAGAGCGTCGATAATCCAAACTCCGGTAATCCGAACATCCACTAATTCGAACGCCCAAAAAACAAAACAAAAATTGAGGGGGTTACTGAGTGAAGAATAAAAGTGTGCAAAAACATAACTGCGGTGCGACATTTTCGTGCAGCTAACTAAAGTTGTGGATCTACATTACACATGTATGTATGTATTTTTGATTAAGAAGTTGAATTTTAGTTTTGTGTTTACAGAAATACATATATTGCTTTTGAGTTCTGGTATGCAGGTGTTTCATTTCTTGTATCCAATATTCGTATTTTCAACTATTTAGCAGCAATATTTGATAATCCGAACCACCTTCGATCCCAATTAGTTCGGATTATCAACGCTCTACTGTAACTTGCATTTTGGAAAAATGTTCGTATGGCCTTTGAAAAGGGGATGTTTTTATCTATCTATTGACATGGAGATTTTTTCGATATCTCAATTTTTGCGCAAATACTATTTGAATTTTTTTAAGTAAAATAGAGTTGTACGTTTATTATTGCTAAAACGTTATTTTTTTTTTTTATTTGACAAAACCGAGGTGTCTATAGATAGACAAAAGATAAATGATTAGATACAAAAATCGTCCGCCACTCCTACATTAAAATTGGTTCTCAAAAAAATGGAGCAACGTCTGCATATGATCGACTATTTTTCAAAGTGTAAACTCCGACGTTAAGATAGAATTAACTAGGGATGATAGGGCTTATTTATTAATGAAATAAATCTGCATTAAAAATTTGTGTGAATAATTTTATTTTGTCAAATTAATTTATAAATAAATTATAAATAACGAACCTTCACGACGACCCATTAAAGGTAAGATGGCGCACCAAACGTGAAGTAATTCATAAAGTTGTAAATAATAAGAAGCCATTCTGCAACGTCACTACAGTATATTCATGTAAATGGAGATTACTTTGAATGAATATGATACATTTTTCGTGCAACTTAAATTGTGTTTCTTTTTAGTGTGGCAGTCCCGGAATTAGATTGCCAAACCTCGTACAAGCCGTAAAGTACCCAGAATACTAGCTACGTTAAGGTTGACAAGACGCTATCTACCAAATTTGAAGTAAACAAGGGATTATGACAAGGGTGCTGTATAGCTCCAACACTATTTAAAATTTACTTGAATGAAGTACTTAAAGACTGGAAAGAAAATGTGGAAATATGGGGATAAGAATATACGACAACACGCTGTCCTTCTTGCTCTTTACTGATGATCAAGTCCTATTCACAGAAGATGAAGATGACGCCTCATACACGCTGAGAAAACTTAATGATGAATATAGAAAATAGGGCATCCAAATAAACCTTGCAAAAACCAAATACATGGTAGTAGGAGGAGTAGAAAGAAGTTTGGAAATGAAAGACGGAACTGTGGTAGAGTGCTGTCATAATTATAAATATTTAGGAGTTCTAATATCTAGCAAGGGTGGAAGTGACAATGAAATTAAACACAGGATTGGGAAAGGCAAAGTAGCAATTCGACAGTTACAGCCGATAATATGGAGCAATACCTCTAAAGACGTGAAACGAAAACTATACAAAACAATAGTAGAAAGCATAGCAATTTACGATTCGGAGGTGTGGGAAATAAGTGAAAGAAACCAAAAGAAGCTAAAAGTGATGGAGATGGAATTCTGGTGATGTAGCTCAGTAGCTGTGGTCTGGTAATAATAATAAAATTACACATAGTATGGGGGTCAATATAGAGGTTATGGACACAATAGAAGGAAAAAGACCGAGCTGTATGGAATGCGCTTAAAATTGCACACTAGTTCTAGCCCTATAAACCCCCTTAAGCCTAATAGCAGATTATTAATTGTTATTTAAACAAAATTGTATCAAACTTGAAGTATTTATAACATCTATTTGTAAACGAAATTTAAAGCAATTGTTTTCAAAATAACCAATGATGTGTATCTTGCAGAAAAAAAAACGTGTATACTTACAACTTTAACCATTTCATCCAAATACTCTGCTCGTAAAGTACGATCTAAATTAACAATCGTCCACTGAGTAAGCGAAACGCCAGTGAAAAATTTGTTAGGTCTCCAAGCGCCTTGTGCAGGTTTAACAACCGTTTTCCCAGTCTTTCCACTGTAAGTAATAGCTGGCGGATCCAGAACACGAGCGTTTATCTTCGTAAATTCTTCATTGACGGTTATTCCAAATTCCTTCACACGTGGATCTTCGTTGAAGCAGGCTTTTCTCACGGCAGCCATGATTTTATCCTTTCTGACTTTCGTAGAGGTAGCAGCTTGTTTTATCATTGCGCTCGTTAACTTTTCAGACATTCGGCGATTAATAACCTGACCTTCCACTATGGTACAAAATTCCGCCGGTAATAATATGTGAGGTACACGATCTTTATTGCCAACCCATAAACATGGCATGTGAGGGTATTTTAATGGTATACCCTTCTCTTTGGCAAAGTACATTTGCACAGTTATTTCGGATCCATTTTCAGGTTTAAAGCTAGCTTCGATTGCTGATTTTTCTAATCCGTTAACTCTGTATTCACGTCTAGTTCCCGGTTTGCCAGGTATTTCGTACCTAACTCTCAGTGTTCGAATGAAGCGGTTTACTTCATCCTCTTGAAACCTTGGAAGAGGCTTCTGTAAGGCTTCACGTCTTAGATCGCCAATTTCCAAAATTAAATCGATTACATTTTGGCGAGTAGGAAAAGCCTTATGTGCCACATCGATGTTTAAAAAAGGTTTCCAGCCGATAATGGCGGACTGATAAAATCCGTAATACATTTCCATACCTCCTCCTAAAGAAAGTATTTGATCTTTTGGTGGTGTAAAATACGAACGACCCACTGCTAAACAGGTTAATGCAGGTGCGCTGCGAAGAACTATATCTAAGCATTGGATAACTTCCTGTGGTGTAACCATATGCTGAATACCATCAGGATTTGCCGTCATAAATTTCTTCAGCGGTGTTAAATCTACATAATTCGCAAACTTTACGACAACTCTGTAAGATTTAGTGTGTTCTTCTTCACATATTGTTAGATCTTTAGCTATCTGCTGTCCAAAAGGCAACAAAGTGGAACTGTATAGATTCTTTGTTCCATCAAAAGCAGGATATCGATTATCATAATATGTTCTACGAAATTCTTCCATTATCTGTAAAACAAAATTGAATTAGACTTAGATATTTCAACATAAAGTTAATACAACTGCACATAAGAAATATCAGCATTCAGAGCTAACAATGCAAAACGCGGAAAACGAGCAATTTTATTTTTGATATTAGCTCCTGTTACGTCAGTAACTCACAATTGCTATGTTTACAGTACTCTAAATTTAGCTTTACTCTAATGTAATGAATTGTAAAACGAGATAAAATACTCAAAAGAAATTTTCATACCTTCCGAAACAATTTCTTTGGGGTGTTAGGAGTAATAGCCACATCGTAATGAACGGCACGATCCAGTTTTCGGAAGGTTAAAGCTAAATGATTCGTTTCTATTAGTATTGGGCGACCTTTGGTACCACTTTTAGTTTTACGATGTGGAATCGTTAACTCAAAATTCTCTTTTTCAACTTGCCCAGTTATGGCTTGTTCAGCTTGTTTCGAACTGTCTCCGGCAGCAATCTGTAGCTGGTTAAGTTCTTCGGCTAAATCTGTTGCCCGTGTTACTTTTTGAACATCAAGATTTACTGTTGCTTGCCCGCGTTTCCTTTGACCTGACCTTTTCGTAGGTTTAGTTTCCAAAATAGGAAACTCTTCTTCTTGTAATGTCGTACTACTTTTCTGCTGCTGAACACTTCGTGTCACATCGATGTGCTTAATCAATGTTTGAGATTTTACAGGGACAGATGGTCGAGGTGTTTGAGATTTTACAGGGATAGATGGTTGAGAAGTTTGAGGTTTTACAGGGATAGATGGTTGAGAGGTTTGAGATTTTACAGGGATAGATGGTTGAGGTAATTCCTGAACTGGAAATGCTGCTGCTACAGTTGAAACTTGCCCTTTTTTCTGTTTTCGTTTTTTACGACTCTGTTGAGTCGTAAATTCAAGGCTCGGAAAATCAGTTTCTTCAAGAACTTCTTTTGGTGTTGATTGTTCCTTTCCGCTAACTTTAACATCGCTTCTTTCGGTACTTTGTACACGTCGTGTAAAATATTCTTGTGGAGGATCTGATTTAACAAGTGCCGGCTCAGTTTTTGTCGCTGTTTTTCTTTCTTTTTTCGAATGTGGTTTGCAAACGCTGTCGCTCAGAACTGGACCGGAAGAAGCCATAGGAATTGATATTTTAAACTCCGGTGATTCAGTTTCAGTAGCTGGCTTTTTCTTCTCCTTCTGTTTAGTATCAGTACTTTTTTGTCCTTTCTTTTGTTTTTGCTTCGCTTCCGTCTTTGAAGTAGAAGGAAGCACTTCAACTATACTGCTGGAAGTGGAAGACTGCACCTCAACAGTTTCAGTTTTCTTTCCCTTCTTTCGTTTTGATTTACTGCTGGTGCTTTCTTTGGCTTTAATTTTTGCAGGAGGTACATCTTCTGATTTTGAAGGAACCGGAGGAGTTACCTTTTTCTTTTCTTGTACTGCTGATTCCTCTTCATGTTGTTTTTCTTCCGCTGCTCCTTTTTTATTCTTTTGTCCTGTAACAATAGATATGTAATAAAACAGTTGGAATGAACAGATATTAAACAACATAAACATTTCAGATTTTTATTACTTCTTAGGTCGGGTATTTCGTTGTAGGTTTAACCTTAAGGCTGGCATTTACACCATGAAATATACCTCATTTTAAGCACATTTTGTTCCAGTTTTTTAGACTCATTTTTTAAGCAGGAACGGCAGACCATTTTTTTTTGTAATTATCCATGTCTTTTCTATCTATTGATAGAAAGATTTTTTTTAATTTCTAAAAACCAACTTTACAGTATTAAAAAATCTAAAGCTCTATTTTACTTCAAAATTTTCAAATAGTTTTTACAAAAATATTAATATCGAAAAAATCTCTCTATCAGTAGATAGACACAACCACTCTCTTTCAAACGCCACAAGATTTTTTTTTTTCAAAATGCAAATTATTCCAGAAAATCTGGAAATAAAGATCTAGAAAAATCGGTTTAAATGACCCATTCACGCTACACTAGACTAGGCAACACAAACAGCACAGTCACAACGGCTTTAAATCCGAACTTTCCGCAAACTTGACAAGGAGATTACAATTTAAATACACAGAAAATCGTAATTTTGTTTGTGCCATATCTTTTACAGCCATACCACAAATAACTATGTAAATATGCAAATTTTCAAATATGAATCTTACGCAATTCTTGAACTCTAACCTCAACTCGTTTTTGACGTTCTGCTAAACGCGCCTTCTTATGACTTTTTGATTTTTTAAGTAGTTATGCAACTTTAGATACGTCAAATAGAAATTGACTGTACATGTAAATGCCAGCCTTAAATTAGGGCTTAAGTATAACCAGGACTAACTTAAATCCTAATTTATGTTGGCTTAAGCTGTATTTATTTAGAGGTTAAATCCTAAAATGACTGGACTAAAAATCTTTATTAGTTAAAGGCATTGTCAACTTATGCAACATATTTAGTAAATATCAAAATACGTTAGTTAAAATACTCGTAAAACTACCCGCAGTGGTAGAATTTCAATATCTTTGATAATAACCACAATAAACGGGTAGAGAGAATTCATTTCCCGATACGTGACGTCACGAGTGTCGACCTCCTGACGCTCCTAAACTCCTAAACAAACACAACACCCGCGTTGCTGGGTTACTAGTATTATTAGTCGACTCGGCATTCCGCTCTTACTGGCAAGCGACACTCGTGACGTCATATCTTAAACTTTTAGCTCCCATAACACGGTAACGAATTAAAATTCGGCCGTAAAATTTTGCACAGGTGCAATACTCACTTTACTCAATCAAATTATAAAATTTAAAAAAAACGACTTTTCATAAGTTGACAATGCCTGTAAGAAAATAATGCTCGGACACGTCGATTTTCTTTTTTAGATGCGCATTTTTTTGTATACGTATATTTTTTTATTACGTCATCCCTGTTCGAGATATGACGTCATCATCAGTTTTTTTAAATGGCAATACCCTCTTTTGATAGTACCATTTAAAAGAGCACATTTTTTGCGTACAGAGTAATGGGTTTGCAGAGGCAGCGGCCAAGATCGTCAAACGAAGTATGGAAAAGTCCATCGATCCTTACCCACGGTCTAGTGACCGTGATCCTTATACCGAGCAATACAGAGTTATTGTGCAACGCCATTGGCTAATGGATTCTCACCATCAGCAGAATTGCTTATGGGTAGAAGGATTCGGACATCTTTACTCATTGCCAACTCAAAGCTGAAACCGAAAGTTCCTGACCAGAAAATTCTCCGAGAAAGAGAGAAGGCAAGGATTATTAATCAGAAATGGAATTATGATAATCATCGCGGTACACGAAAATTACGAGAGCTCGTACCAGGCGAGGATGTATGGATTGTGGACAAGAGGACCACCGGAACTGTGGTGCACTGTGCAGAAAGATTCGACTCCGCTAGCAGTTCGCAGTTAATCATGCAGATGATCATGATCATTTATTTATGCAACATATGTTGGAGGCCGTCAGTGAGCGTGAACCATTGGAGGAAACACCTGGAGATACGAGATCACCAGGATCAGCTATTACCAGGAGTGGACGACTCTCTAAGCCGCCAGTGCGACTTATCGAACATGTGTGATCATGGACTGTTTTAGTGAACTTTGAACTTTTAACTTATGTGTTATTTCATTTTAACATTGTATTTAACCACTAATTTCTTTAACCTAAAGAGAGAGATGTGTTGTCAGTTATACATTATATTCGTTTTAGTTAAACATTACGCTCACAGATGGCGTTTGATCGTTGTTAAAGATTATTGCGCCGCTAGATTGATTAAGTAATAATTATTTCCGGTAAATAAAAGTAAAAAAGTCATTCTCTTATTTTAATAAGAAACATGGCATTTTTCCGGGACTTATAATGGCAAACAATACAATCGGGTTGCGTATTGTGAATACCGAAGTGACAAAAACAACGTAAATGGCCGCCAGGCCAGGTAAATAACCCCCCCCCCCCCCTTCATAATTCTTTAAATAATACAAAATCTAAATGACACGAATATTCGCCATATACACTGAACTGAACTCAATAAAATTCGGCACGTTTCTCAAGAAAAAGCAAAGTCTGTGATGTAGGATGCAGGTAGAACTAAATAATCCTGGACTTTCACCTTAAGCACGTGTACGAGCTTTGGGCGCCATACCTAAATGATTTAAAAACATGCAAAAATTAAGTGACAGGAACAAAAACTGTATTGTATTTCTTATCGAAAAATGTCTAAAAGTCTGAATCGAAATTGAAGCTGTTTGAAAAGAAAGAACCCATAAAACCGGTCTTAAAATGATAATTAATGTCAAATCTAAGTGACAGGAATGATTTTCATGGATACTGAACGATTTGGTATGCTGTTTTATAGTGTCATTCAAATTATCAAATCAATTCCTGCTCGAATAATATTAAAAACTAACTTCGAAGTGTACATCGTTGAGGCATGAAAGCCGGCCATTTTTATGTCCTAATTCGTTAAAGATAATTGAATTAAATTTGAGAAATCTAAATAATACGAATTTGTTATGCTATTTTATACGCTTATTAATTAAATGTTAGGTTCATTTAAAAGCAGTAAATATAGTATTTACCTTTTTTCCTTCCCATTGTGAACACAAAAGCATAAACACCAAAATAGAATAGTATAAAAGAACGTTATTTAAGATTTTTGTTAAAATTAAACAACTACACGTTGCGTTGACAACCTTGTCGATTTTGTTTTAGTTGTATGGTGGGTTGTATAAGCACTAAGCACAAATGCAAAAGGCGGTTTTACACCGCTTAAATAGTGGAATCAAGTATCAAGTGGAGTCACAGAACACCAACGACCAACCATACAACACTGATTCTTTTCTTTTTGATTTGTACAGTCTAAAACCACAGTAATCTATTATTCAGCCGTAAAATTGTTTGTCTCAGTCGTTGATAATTTTCGATGTAGATTATTTTATACAGGGTGTTTACGGTCTTCTGATTTTTTTTTTTAATGGGTGATACTACAAGTCAAGAGAATGCGAAAAACGTTAAAATACTTTAATAAAAGTTTTATAATAAAAGAGATACAGTGTGTTTCACTTTACATGAAGCCACCTAATAAGTACTGTTTTATTAATAGCGCAATTAGTATAAAATTTTTACCAGTGATAGAGGAGTATTTTTGTGATTAGCAACAACTTTTTTAAATACTTTTTTGCTCTATCTTAATCGCTGCTATGACTTTACTTGAAACGCTAGTTTTTATTTTAATCATAGTTGGCTAGATTTGGAATTTCATTCCTACAAAAAAGATTCGTCTAATTAATGGCCTCTATCACTGGTAAAAATTTTATACTAATTGCGTTATTAATAAAATAGTTATTTAGGTGGCTTCATGTAAAGTGTAACACACTGTATCTCTTTTATTATAAAACTTTTTAATTAAGGTGTTTTAACGTTTTTCGCCTTCTCTTGACTTGTAGTATCACCCATTTAAAAAAAATCAGAAGACCGTAAACACCCTGTATAGATTTTGACAAATGTTTACCTAACCTCAATTTTCAGTGTTTTGAAAATTAAAAGTGAATTTATCAACATGCAAAAATAAAATAAATACTACAAACAAAATGTTACCCGTAATACGAAATATATTACTTAGGAATATTTGCAAAAAAAAATTCAACTTAAGCTTAGAAAATGTTAAACAATTTAAAACGTCTGCTTGTTTGGGTGCCTTTTGGGAACGAGATGAAAAAGGAGGATATGCCGATAACAGACAGTGGCCTTCTAAAACAAAAATGATTAGAGAAGGTCTGAGCGAATTAAAGCAAGAAATAGCACTTTGGTCCGAGGAAGTTAAAGAAAGGTTCGAATTCGATCCTTGTATGATTTTCAGGCCTGGAGAAACTGATATTGTGTGGAAATTTGGTACGCAAGAATCGTTAAAAGAATGGGTTGTAAGTTGCGATAAAGATCATAATGAAGGATATAGTACGTGTTCGTTACATTTAAATCCACAAGCAAAGGGAATGTTTACCGGTGTTCTTAGTACGGAAGTGCCAAAAGATGGTCGAATTAAAAGAGCCGGATATTGCAACATAAAAACACTGAGGGCAAGGGTAAATAGGTTTTATTTTTAAATATTTCATACCTCTGATTAATTTTATTTTGCAGAAATCTTTTAAAAGAGATGCCTTTTTGAATTGGAGTAATTATAACATGTTAGTAATGAAAGTTCGAGGTGATGGTAGATCTTACTTATTAAATCTTTCTACGAAAGGCTTTTTCGATATTCAGTGGCATGACACATATCATTACGTGTTGTTTACTAGAGGTGGTCCATATTGGCAAATTTGTAAAGTAAGTCTGCATGCATTACTGGATAAATAACATATTAGTTTCGTTGGTTTTTAGATACCATTTTCAAAATTTTTCTTTGCATCTAAAGGAAGAGTACAAGATAGACAATCTGCTATACCTTTGCATAAGATAACGAATTTTGGTATATCCGCGGGAGATAAAATAAATGGCCCTTTCTCTTTAGAAATCGATTATATAGGTTTAGAATACGATCCTAATCATACAGAAGAATTTGCTTATGAAATGTATAAGACTCCGAAGTATATTGTAGCTACGTAATCTCTGTGATAACAAGTTAGTGCTTAAGTGTAACAATTTAAAAATATACGTTGTTTTAATTTGGAGTATTTTACTATGTATAGCATCAACTAATTTGACCATTCTCATCTAAGTTTAATTAAAAGGGATTCAAACTTTTATGGCTTATGAAAATTTACCGCTACCGCAATTTAAATAACTAAGTAAAAAGCCTTTACTGCAAATGCACTAATCCATCGAGAAAATTCTTACAGTTCTGCTGAAACCAATGGGCTTTTATGGTGATCGAAAAATTTAAATAAAATAAAACTATTATATATAATATAAGAATGAACTTTTAATAAAGATTTGTGTAAGAATTTGATTAGTTTGAAAAATAAAAATTAAGCTTGGCAAATTTTAATTTAAGCTTTTTTATTTTTTGGAAATTTGAAAAAATGGGAAATTTGACCTAATGGGATCGTTCAATGTCATTCTACAATTTATTTTGACGTATGCCAACAGCATGTACCTCAAAAAGTTTGGAATTTTAATTAAAAATGTGTTGCAAACGTAAAAATACTCATCGTTATTTTAAACAAGACATTATTTAGGAACCCATCGAACATTAAGGGTATATAATATTAAAATCGTGAAAGTGTTAGGTTAGTTTTACCTTGTACCTCTTGCTAAAATTATTCTGTATAATACCAGAGTAGTACAAGATGAATAATTTAAAACTATGTACTCGCCTTTATCGAATTGTTTACCAACACCAAATTCATGCTTGTGCGGCGGTAAATAGAGACTACCGTTCAGTTCATTGCAACAACTATATTTACTTGAACAAATATTATAGAGATATTAAACATTATAGTATAAGGAACTCGAGTGTTTTTAAAAACCTGCAAAGATATAGGCTTCAGTATTTTTGCACAACATCAGAAAAGAAAGAAGTATGCTTAACTAACCCTAAAGATGTAAAAAAAGAACTGCAAAGTTATATCGAACAAAAAAAAGAAAAGTTACGAGTCACCGAACAGAAAATTAAAGCACGAGGGAATGTGTTACTAAAAGATATTGAGGAAACTAAAAATAAAGTTAAAGAGAAAGTGGAAGGTATTATAGAGGTAGGTGCTAAGTATAGAGCGCAAACTAATGAAAATTAAGTTCAAAATAGTTGTAAGGTTTCAGGAAAGAATAATTTCTAAATTAAGACTCGTTTTGTTTTTTAGAAAGAAAATATATATACGATACCCAATTTTTTATGTGTTTCGAGAATATTAATTTCACCATATTTGGGAATGCTCATTGTACAAGCAGAATTTCAGTTTGCTTTAGCAGTTCTGGGAGTGGCTGCTGTTACAGATTTGGTGAGCACTAATTCTGAATAAATTTTCAAAAATATTTAGAATCAGTTTGTAATAGCTGGACGGTTGGATTGCAAGGACATGGGAAAGTCAGTCATCAAAAATGGGTAGTTTTTTAGATCCTATGGCAGATAAGGTTCTTATAGCAACCTTGTTTTTAACTCTAACGTATGCCGATCTTATACCTATCGCTTTAACTGGCCTTATTGTGGTCAGAGATGTGTTGCTAGTAACTGCTGGATTTGTAATAAGATATCGATCCTTACCGCCACCAGTAAGTATTTTATTTTACTTTATTATTGTGCCAAAATATTTTATATTTATTAAAAATGTTGGTATGTCGGAGATCATTTGAATTTTTTGTAGCGAACTTTAAGCAGATACTTTGATGTAACGCATGCAACTGCCCAATTAGCTCCGACATTTGTTAGCAAAGTGAATACCGGTGTTCAATTATTATTGGTAGGATCTACTCTCGCAGCACCTGTATTTCATTACGTAGGACATCCTCTGTTGCAATCTTTATGGTAAGCGTCTTTTGCCACGTTTATTTATATTTGATTCTTACTTTTAATCATTTGCAAATTGGATTGTAGGTATGTTACTGGTGCAACGACAATCGCAGCTGGTTTAAGTTATATTATTTCAAAAAATACATACCGTTTCTTGAACAAGCCTAAGAAATAGTACAGTAAGTTTAATAAATATCACAATGATACAAGTAAGGCTAAACAAAGTGCTGTTATTTTATACTGAAGTGTAAAACTTATATCAAATAAAGTAATGTACATATATATGAAGAGTATATAGCATTTATCACTATTTGTTATTTTTTCTTTTGTGGAGTGTTGTTTAATTTTTGCGCAAGATTTGCAGGTTTTAAATAACATGGGCTAATTAGTAGGGCCATTCGCATTACGCTATAACAATTTTTACAAAATTCTGACGGCCTTCATCCCTTATTGGGATCTTTATTGTATGAAATATTGCAACGTTAGGCTGCTTTTTTTTCGCAGCGGTGATGAAGTTTGTTTATTTTATTGGTTGAAATTTGTGGTATTGAAGTCTGGTTTGGATAACAGGTTGTATAGAAAGATAATAAAAATGCGATGCCGAAATTACCAATTAAATACAATCCGTAATGGGAAAAACGGTATATTTGGTTGAAACCTTGCTCACAAGATAGTTTTAGTGCATCGTGCAACTGGTATCAGACAAATTTTAGCATTGCCAGTAGTGGACAAGCACAGGTTAAGTCCCATGCTGCCGGTAAAAAGCATCTCTCGGTGCAAAACGCATGAAATGGTAAATCGGATCAAGCTACTTTTATTGCATCTGAAGGATGTCTGCAATTATCTAAAGGTAGTAAAGAGAATTTAAAATTTGTTATTTCTTGAAGTCATGTTTCTTCTTTCAGCAGGAAAATTTTTGTTAAGCCCAGAAGAAAAAATTTTACGAGTGGACTTTGCATTGTGTGCAATTCAATATTTCGTTTTCAAGTAACAGCGAAGTCAGTAAACTCTTTATTAATATGTTTCCTGATTCAACAATTGCCAGTAATTATAAAATGGGCGAAACGAAATGTAAATAATTAATTGAATTTGGATTGGCCCCATACGTTAAAGAATTATTAACCACTGATATGACCCATCGACCATCTACTTTTAAATTTGATGAGACTACAACTTCACAAATTAAAAAGCAATATGATTCATACATACAGTATTATTCAGGGCTTAATAAAAAATTGTTAACTCATATAGGTTCTTTATTCTTGGGCCGCTGCAATTCCAAAGATTTATTGGACCATTTTTTTAACATTTGCAAATGATTTTAATTTGGACATTAAATATGTATTACATGTTAGAATGGACGGACCAAATGTAAATCTAGCGTTCCAGCGAGAACTTAAAAAGTATCTTCGGCAAGAACACAATAAAACGATTTTGGATATTGGCACTTGCAGTCTCCATCCAATACATACAGCGTTTATTAAAGGCTTGAAACAACTTTCATTTTTGCGTACGACTTGCATTTTTTCTTTAAGTATAGTAGTGCTAGACGAGCCGACTACAAATTAGTGGAATTAATTACACAATTCAAAAGTTAAAATATGATTAGATATGTGAATAGCCGTTGGCTAAGTTTAAGAAAAGTATTACTGCGGATTTTGGATCAATGGGACAGTCTTATAGCTATTAAGACAACAAGTGTTTTATAGAAGGTTTAAAAACCAAGGTCGTAGTTCAAATCCGAGCGAACGAAGTGAGCCGAGGATTTGATAGACCGACGCTAAACAGTTCAGCTGACAAACCTTGCGTACAGGGGATTCCCCGAACTGTATTCAACGGAATAGGATGACATCATGCATCGACAAAATACACGTCACCTTGGGATCTTTTAACAAAGGAAACTTTTACAAAGACGCAACATACTGAAATGAATTTTAAAATTTCGTAGAACTGTCATGAAAATGCGCTGCCTGGCTTAACCTTCCGTGCCCTCCAGACTAAAATGGAATTAAACTGTAGCAAAAATAACATAATTAACACGGGGTCAAAATTAAAAGGACAGGACCGTACTAAAGAATTTCACCAAAAATTCAAAATAACGTAAACTTCCCAAAATAACACGGAATTGCACGTGACAAAGATGCCTCCCTAAGCACAGCCTCTGCTTACCGTACCCCTAATGGTAACGTGTCCGACAGCATTTACAGCTCTGTATTGAAAAAACTGTGCAATCGATTCTCGAAGAATGTTGTTTATCGCTTGCTCGTGGAGGGCTGTAGCGATACTCGCGAAGGTCGTCTTATCAAAGGCCCCTTTCTCTGTTTATGAATACACCTGGGGGGGACATTTTACCACCTAAAGATCTTTCTATCCTCTCTGCCACATAGCGTGGGGCAGATTCCATAGATCTTCCTGGTATATAGGCATGTTAGTTGGGATGTAGTGAATTAGTTATTATCCCTTATTTCTCGGTCACAAGCCTTTCTGTCTTTTCAAAAGAAAAGGTGTCAGACTAATAGGACGATTAGATTTGGCTGTGGAGTAGTCCCTATGACCTGCTTTTGCTATAAAGATGACTTTCACTCCCCCCCCCCCAACCCTAAATATTCGTGTGAGCTAGGGTAGAATCTCATCCAGGCTCCACTGCAGTAGCGATTTGAAGGGGTGAAATGTTTTGACTGCCCAAGTTATTTTTCTCTCCGCCTACCACTCGGTTTGCTAGCTCGTATTCTTCCCCAGTTGGGGTAGAATGTAGAATTGGGTGTTTTGCCCATGTAGGAAGAGGGTTAATGTTACAACCTGGAAATTGCGTGTTCATAAGCACTTTCGCTTACGAACACGCCTATGGCAGTTAGTATTTAATTTACTATGATTAACAAAATTCTAAAAGGCTAATGTCAGTTTGTAAATTATTGTGAACGTTATTTAGATAATCAGAATAATCTTTTCGTACTTGGCTTTTAACAGATGCCCTCAGTTGCTTATATTTTGTCCTGATATTCTTAATATTGTGTCTTGGTTCTATTAGTTTGATCTTTAACATATAGGTACCTACTTAGTTTCTTCACACAATTAAACCTGTAGTGGTACTGTTTCGGAACAGAAAGATTTAAAATATTGTTAAATACCTACATTATAAAAGTACTTGAAAAAAAATTTGGTCAAACTGATAGCAGCAAACTGAAGGGAAAGGTGTTTTCCAGGTGCATTATTCCGGTAATGTCTTATGATGCACAGACATGGGCCTGTACGAAGAAAGACTTCAATAAATTAGAAATAGCACAGAATAAGATGATGCACCACCGTCAAGTTTGGCCTTGGCCAACAACTCTGAGTGGATGATGAAAGAATTGTTCCTGGAAGTTTTAAAACACATTAAGAAGCATGCAAAATGCTCGCAAGAGAAGAAAATATTACTTATGTTAGACAACCCTTTTGGACGATGAAGTCATTCAGACGAAGGATTTCGTATTAGTCAAATTCTCTAGCAAGACCTCCGTCAAATACTATGTTGGCGAGGTTACCAACTTCGGCCCAGTAGAGTATGATGTTAAATTTTCGAGAAGGAGAGGTCAGTCAAACTGTTTTTCATTTCCGAACATTGAAGACCTGGCAACTGTAGATCGGAGTGATATTGTCGCAAAGCTGAAAGCTGAAGAAAACAAACGCACATCAAGGACCCGCAGCATTTTTGTTTTCAATGTTAGTTTTAAAAAATATAACGTAGAATAGACATGATTTTGTGTTCTTCAATAAAGTAAAAATTACCCATAGGTTGTTTTTTGTTTTGGCTTGAGTGCTACTTTCGTGATTGGCCAACTATAATTTCTATCAAAACGACCTTTCAAAAACAATTTTAAAAAAATACCAATAAAAGAGGGTTGTCAAAACTGCCCCACTATGAAGTGGAATGTGCCCCACTGATGGTGAACTTTTGTCATTTTGTATTGTTTTGAAAAATACACCACAGCAAGAAGTTACCAGTACTAAAGATTAAAATAATCTCTGACAATATTAGACAAAGCCCCCACTTTTCATATAAAATAACTTGGAGTGACTTAAAAGATGTATTTATAGAAAAATAGTCTCTTGACTGAAAAACTGTCGAAAGTGCCCCAGTCTCCCCTAACTGTATTCGAATTACTTTTTAAATCAAGGTAGCTGTAGCTTGTATATTCGTGAATTTTATATGAAGTATTCAAAGTTAAACTACTGGTAATTCAATTACTTTTTCGGATGATTTATTTCAAAAATTAGTGTTGCTTAAAGGCATTGTCAACTTATGAAAAGTCGATTTTTCTTTATTTTGTAATTTGATTGAGTAAACTGGGTATTGCACCTTTGCAAAATTTTAGGGCCGAATTTTAATTCGTTATTGTGTTATGGGAGCTAAAAGTTTAAGCTATGACGTCACCTATGTCGGTCGCCGGTAAGAGCTCTAGCATAGCTACAAGTACAACGATAAATTTAGGTTATGTTGCCGTGTTTTTAGGTTATGTTCGTTGTGTAGCAGCCTCCGGAAGTCGACACCAGTGACGTCACGTATGTAGGATCTGAATTCTCTCTACCCGTTTATTGTGGTTATTATCAAAGATATTGAAATTCTACCAATGCGGCTACTTTTACGAGTATTTTAACTAACGTATTTTGATATTTACTAAATATGTTGCATAAGTTGACAATGCCTTTAAAGGAAACAGAATACAACAATAAAAATATTTTTGCCATCTATGTATTTGAAAGTAGTTCATAAGCTTCAAAGTAACCCTAGAATTCCAAAATGTATAATGTATAGAGGTACTGGGCCGTATTCTGATCTTATGTTTAAAGTTGTCTCTAACTAAAGTCGTCTTTAGCGTAAACATAAAACGATATAGCTTTATATAATTTTATATGTGTATAACAGAGATGCACGATGTTGCCATGGTAGTTAAACATGACGTTAAATTTAAATATGAGATCAGAATACGGACCATTGTAATTATGTTAAATGTATTTGTACATATTAGTAATTTTCATTTCGTACTTTATCTGTAAGTGTAAGTATAATGTTATCCTTTAATAAATGCTTGTAATATCATAATTTGTAAAATAAATGCTTGTAATATCATAATTTGTAATACCTTATAAATATAATGTTATAATATATTATTATTATATTATATTTTATATTAATATGGCACAGTTTTTACATATAGTATGTAGTTGAAAAAGTAGCTTATTAAAATGAATACAGCTACAAAAGGAGTTAGTAGTTAAGCTACTTTTTGTTTCAAGTAACTTAGTTAGTACTACTTAATTACATTTTTAAGAAATAGTAGTTAGTAACTAGCTACTTTTTAAAGTAACTTGCCCAGCTCTGGTTGGACATATGGACATACTGTAAGAAACAATGATGGGTGGTCAAAGAGAGCTACATTGTGGTCCTCTATCGTAACAGGTAGGAGAAGAGGTAGACCCAGAAGGCGATAGTCGGGCGAATTAGTTGAGCATGTGGGAACAAACTGGGCAGCAACAGCAAAAAAACAGAATAAGATGGAAGCACCTTGGGGAGGCCTTTACCTGAAGCAGAATGTATAGAATACATATTAAGTTGATTATATTTAGTTCACCAATAGGCGTTTCAGTTTAGTGAGAGGTAGACTCCTTTTACTCAAAGGTAGTTTATTATAAAAATGGACAGCGAGGTACCTCGGACCATCCTGGCACCTTCCTAGGCGCCAAAAGTTTGATCTTATGTTGTCTTTAAAGTCGCCAGCAATAATGAATTTATTTTGCTTTCGGTGAATTAAAAAAGTAGTTTGTAAGTTTCAAATGGTGCATTAGGAACAATATAAACTACGCAAATATTGATGTTAATTAATTTCAATTCGTTTCTCGGCAATCAACGCCCCTCCATCTCAACTTTTACCTGTCAACACTTCATCTCTATCACATCTAAAGACATCATGCGAATTATTAAATAATTCTGAATTGAAGGTTGTTACCTGTCATATACCCTATTACCTTTTTTTCTATAATTTTAATACCATCGCAATTTGAAAAAGAATTTGTTCATTAAAAAAAATCATACAAATTTATTTTTACAATGGATATTTAGTTGTTGTACAACATTTAACATGCAAAATATAATAACAATTTAAAATACACAATATAAAAAAATATTAATAATAAAATCTGCGAACAAGTAATTCAATGGGGGAAATACGGAAATACAAAACCACACCGTTACAGTTATGTACAATAATAATACTGAGTAAATTAGCTGTACTGAAGGAAACATTAAAAACTTTACATATCTTACAGATCTAACAGTTAATGAGGTAGTTTTATGTTTTATTCTTAATTATCACTTTCGTTATCAGATTCACTGCCACTACAGAGTTTTCGTTTTTTAGAATCAAGTTTTGGTCCTTTAGATTTTCTTTTTTTAGTAACGGCTTCTGCTTGTGAAGGTCCCCCGAAATTATAACGAGCCTTTAACCGTTCACGAATTAATAAACCTTTGATTAATTTTTTCCAATTGCCGTACACTCGTTTCTCCATCTTTTCCTGTTCACGTTTTTCTTGTTCTTCTTGTTCCTGTGTATAAAATTAGTGTAACTTTTTGCTTTTTACTTTTAATAATAATCTTACCATATACCAAGCTGCTATAAGAACTTCAGAATGTTCTTCGCAAACTACAAAACCATCAAACGTCGGATGGCTTCCACCAGAGTGATAATCGAATCCAACGACAGCTGAGGCACAATCGATATTCATTTTCCTTGCCACTTTATTTAAGCCAGGTACTATTAAAGCAAAGTATTACAGACAAACATTTTGCATCATGCGATTAATATCTTACGTTGTAAATGTACAGTTCCTTTTGGTAACATACAAGCCTTAAAAAGTTCCACATTTCCGTAAGCATTTCTGGGAACAATTCCATTTTCTGCAGTTGGTGGGACATAATCTTCAATCTGCCACTTTCCAAATATTTCCAATGGCAAATCGGTTGTTACTTGTCCTGACAGCTGTAAAATTACAAGATTTATTTGTTGATTAATCAAAATTATTATTAAATGTTAGTTTACCTTGTCATATTTTGGCCTTGCTTTAACAATTTTATATGGTTTTTCTCCCGGCTTTACAACTTTCGCATGCTTGACCCAAATTTCTCTTGAGTGTAATGTATGTATACAATCTCTGGAATATACCGGTTCACTTCTCACAAACCCTAGGGTAATAGCATCTGGTGGATAAATTGCTTCAAATTTCAGCAGGTGTCTTTTAAGAGCATACAACGGATGGTTTTTATATCTGTGAATTGACAATACAACTTTCAAACAGTATTACAATGGATTATATTTTTTATTAATTATAAATCAGTTATTAGTTTAATGAAACGATGAGCAAATGCATTATGACTGCATTAAGCACTGATTATTTTCAACTGTTGATTATTTGAACAAAATTCAATGCCAATTGATGGTTGAAACTAATCAATAGTTGGTGTAATCAACGATTAGTTCAATGATTAATAAATAAGGAGTTCAAAATTAAATACCAAACACAATGAAATCCAGTTATAACAATTATAAAGTCTTATATTATATTATCAGGTATCTTGTTATAAGCCTCTTTCTTCTTTTGTGTTAATTTTATTTTAGTACAGAAATATACATTTAGAAAAGAATAAAAGTATATGTTTTAAAATACGTTTCATGAATGCGCTAAATGTATAAATAATTTAACACGATCTTCGATTGTATCTTCGACCGGCAATACGCTTTAATCGGTATTTAAAAACCCAGCACTTTCAAAAACAAAACAGAACGAACTTTCTAAGAAAACCCCTATCTTTATTTCTGACCATATATTCTCCCTGCATCTGACATGTGTCAACTCTTCAGTACCCGTTCTAGGATTTTGAAATTTTAAATTGCTCCATTTCTATTAACCTCATAAGAAAGGGTTCTAGAAATTTATTGTTTAAGGGCCAGTGTCATAAAACTGCCAGCGGGGACCATCTGCCTAAGTCTCTACCCACCGGTCCAGCGGAACTAATTATGCCCTGCAATACATAATTTCGGGTAAAATCTTTCTAATTGCAAGAAGCAAATGTTCGCCATTTAAATCTAGCTAAAAAAATATATACTACGTCTTAATATCAAACTTCCCTTCAAGTCAACTGCTTCCGTAAATTAATAAACATTTATCTGCTATCACACACCACCGCGGAGTAGCTCGGGGACAATATCGCGGGTTTTATTCGCATCAAACCGTGATGAACCCTTTTTCAAGCTCGACTCAAATAGGTTGTGTGGGGTATCAATCGACGCATCCCGACGCCAGCAGGACGGCGATAACTACTTTACTAGAAAAATCAGTAATTAGATTTGGGACAGTTATTTGCGAATAATGAAAACATAAGAATTTTGTCCTATTTTTCCTCTCCCACCACCACTCGCCAGCCAATGGGAGAACAGCATCGGATTTTCGGGCTATAAATACGTTCGAAAAATCCAACTCATCCTCAACATCTCGGTGCACATTTGATTGCCATCACCGCTTTCACACTCCGCTGGAACCGCTCGTCGCCGCCAACGCAGCCATACGCTGTTTATTCCCAGCCACCTCAACGCGGGAACTGCCCACCGCCGCCAGACGCTGCCTGTTCCCAGCCACCTCAACGCTGGAACTGCCCGCCGCCGCCAGATGCTGCCCGTTCCCAGCCACCTCCACACTCTGCTAGAATGCCGTAGGATGCTGCCTGTTCGCAACCGCCTCTAACGCCGTCCTCTACTGCTGAGGCCACACCATCACCCACGTCGCCATCTAGCAACCTTCGGCACACTTCTCGCCAGATCAAGCCTAGGTTCGCCATCGTCGCCGGTTCACTGACGCCGTGCGCCCTCGTCGCACCATCCCTCATTGTCGACACCCCGCCGCCTTCGGCTTTACCATCGCCTTCGCCATTGCCGCCGCCCTTACCGTCGTTGTCGCCGCCCTCGCCGTCGTTGCCGCTGCCCTTACGGTCACTGCCGCCTTTGCCGGCACGCTGGTCCAGGTCCACCACCGTCGCCGCTCGCAACGCCGCGTAGCCTAGTTTTCGCTATACAGTGAAATCTCCCTTAACGGACACCCCCTTGGGCGGACGCCCCCTTTGGACGGACACCTTTGCTAACTCCCGGCAACGTTCCATAAGAAAAGCATTGCAATGACTCTCCCTTGAGCGGACGCGGACACTGAGCGGACGCTCCCTTGAGCGGACGCGGACACCCATTTCCTAACATTTGACGAAAAAAAAAGTTCTCTTGTGCGGACACAATAATGCATGCCGATGAACTTTAGGCTCGGTAGTCGTTCGTTTATTCGTTTATGGCTTAGGCGGAGTTAGGTGATTCCCCAAATTACCGAGATATGCGGCTTTAACAGCGTTTTCTTATTGCATTTTTCATTCATTCGTATACGTGCGTGCATGGCGTTTTGAAAATGGATAAACAGAGGGTTATTTTGACACTTAAACAAAAATTTGAAGTGTACAATAAAGAAAAATTAAGTGTGAGAAATTTATCGAAGCGATTTAATATTAAAAAATTTTCTCTTGAGAGGACACCCCCCTTGGACGGACACATTTTGATGGTCCGTTCAATAGAAATTCCACTGTAATTACTACGATTTTCCAATTCAGTTATGCACAGACATTTTATTTTTTTTTAAAAACGACTTTTAAACAAATATGATTGGCGGCCATATGTATCTTACAAATACAGGAGACCATGAACTGAAATTGATAGAATTTAGGTGTATCAACTATCTCCTTTGTGTTTTTGTAAACTAAAAATGTTCTAAATTGTTAGAACTATTTAGAAACAGTTCGGTAAAATATGGTGCAATAATTTAAAAATTTACAACCCATGAAAAAGATTACAGGATAGTGGACATAGTGGTCCTTATTTTAACTTATATAAAAAATAATAAACTATTGATGAAGTAACTTTAGGTGCTTTAGTTTATCAAATTAAGAATGCTCGAAATGTTCTGTTCTGCACTTATTCATTTCCAAATGGAAGATTAATTTCTTTTCGTAATTGTCACTTTCCTACCGTAATTGGTGTAAGGGTTTGGACATCATACAACTGCCCAGGATACAGAGACTGCAACTGCTCTTTGAAATATTCCTTCCATCTCTCCATTTTCCCTTGTTCTGTTGCAATTAATTGTACTACCATCTTTAGCTTCCTTTTTTAAGGCTCTTTAAAATTTTATCTAAGAGCTTCTGGTTTTCTCTGTTGCTTGTTTCAATTTTATTTCCGATTTTTCCTTTCTAGCACTTTCTACCATTTCTTTTACTCTTTTTCTTTGGTTCTTGAAAGTTTCGTAATCAGTTAATGCTCAGGTGCTTAGGTATCGCTTCCAATACCTCTTTTTCTGCTGCACATCCTTTTTAATAGTTTCTGACCACCAAGCAGTATGTTTAGTTCCAAGTCTAGTTTTTATCTTATCGCAAGCCCTTTCGGCTGTGCTAAGCAGCAGTTCTTTGTATTTATTTCATATATTTTCCAAGTCGTTCAATTCGTAATTTACTTCTTGTTTTGTTTAGTTCTTACGGTACTACCGTTGCATGTTCTTGTTTCTTAATTTATATGCTAGGATCTTTAATACTACTTTACTTGTGTCGTCTTTTTGTGGCTTCTGAGCCTTTAACCTTAACCTTGCAGGTTGCTCGAAGTAAATAGTGGCTCTCACTTCACACAAACGTTCTAAATTAGTTCCCCTATTAGGACTTTCAATGAATGTATATTCCATTATTGACTTCTCCCCTCTTGTTGGTTGTACCCTGGTAAATCTATCAATATCTTGGTGATTAAAGAAAGTTTTTGCGATAAAAATTCTAAATAATTGGCAGTTATTATTTTTGGTGATATTTACAAATTAAAGAAACTGGTTAAAAGAGAAAAACAGGTAGAATTATAATATGGTTAAGATTGAGTATGGTTATAGCCAACAAACGGTCAAAACAAGTCTGTTTACCAAAAACCGGTTTTTATCAAAAATGGTTAAAATAATATGTAATGAAATAGTCTAAAACTGGTTAAAACTAACAACTAACTAAAACTAATAACCGATTAAATCCAATTATCGATCAAAGTCGATCCAATTATCGGTCAAAACTGATAACCGGTTAAACCGATTAGAAATTATTTTAACCGATTATCACACAAAAAATTAAAAGTTGATAGCTCGAAATTCTACTATGCCTGCCGTTTGCTCTAAGACAGTGTTTCTCAAAGTGGGTTCCGCGGAACCCTAGGGTTCCATCAGTACTTGCCAAGGGTTCCGCGCAAAGTTCCGCAAAATACAAAAACATATTTTTGTTCCCGTATTGTAACGAAATCTCCCGGACTAATGTACGGTCGTGACGTCAGATTCTGGAATACATTGATATGTGAATTCGCGGCGGTCGTGGATTGTTATTGTTGGAAATAGTTCGATGACGGTATACAGGGTGTATCGAAAATCGCGCATAATATGTATATCACGCGATTCTACGTCAAAATTCAAGCAAAAAACTTCAGTACCAATTTGCTGTTAACTCTTTATATTTTTAGTTATGGAGTTATTAGCAGCCTTTAGTCGTATTCTGGTTTGCTTGTCGTGTCATATTTTTATGAAATAATGATTTTTAGCTGTAGTTTAATCAACAAAAGAAATAACTAATCTGTAATTGTACTCAATATACCCTTCGTTTAATTAGAATTTCCACCCGAAGTTTGAAATTTTTGCTTTTCATAAATGTTGCAACAATGCACAATGCAATTATATTAAATCAAGCGGGTTGCTATTGGTGATATCGCAGGTGACGTAGTATGACTGACCACACAGTGTTGCTAAGTTTACAAGACTTTAACAATTTGAATCGTAAGAAGCGGTAAATTCTACACACCTCCTGATTGGTTCGTTTAAATTTCTCCGTCAACTTTCCGGACAAAATTTCTGAGTCTGAATGCACCTTAACAATTCTTCAAAAACTACACGTTTTGGCCTAAAACAGTTATACAATTTTTTGTCCAGTTTTTAACGCAGAATCGCGTGGTGCGAATATTATGCGCCATTTACGATACACCCTGTATAAAGACGGTCTGGCGGCACGGTGTGATATAATCGATACGAGTAAGTGCAGTGAAGTAAAAACAAATTAATAGATAGTTCAATTGTTTATAGTTAGTAGTTTTTCGGTCCGGTTCCATGCAACTTACATTTACAAAAAAGTGTTCCACGTGAAAAAAAGTTTGAGAAACACTGCTCTAAGACATTCCGACTATAGAAAAAAAGGGCAAGTAACAAAAATATATTCTCTGAATGTTTGATGTAGCGATTTTTTTGATCTTTTTTATTTTTTCCCGGTTCTTAAGAGATGAAATTTAGCATTGCACAGGTGTACACACAACAACATAGTTCAATATTTAACAACTTTAACTATTTCTATAGCTACTTAACGTAGAAATACATTACAATTTTAAAACATTTTACGCTGTTCTTGTAATTTATATTTACTTACTAAACTTTTAATTTTTAATAATTGGTAGCAAAATAGTCAGGAAAAAATAAAAAACCAACGAAAATATTATAAACATTTCAGAAGTATTCATAAGTATACTTACTCGGATATAGTAGTGGGCAGTGGCTTTTCTAGTTGCAATCGTGCTAGTTCTTCATCTTCTTCACGATCTCGTGCTGTTTTTCTACCTGCAAATGACTTTAACGTTGCGTCCCACCAGTTTTTATCAATTCGTAATTTTCTTGTAACAGTATTCCAATTTGGACAATATCTTTGTGTTATATCTTTTATCGAATTATCATTGTTCCATGCTACTATATAACTAATAGGATGTGAAGCTCTCGACTGAAAATCAAACAATATTTTTTTTATTTTTTAGTATTTTCCACTTAATTGTTTTTGCATATGTTTATAAATTGTCAAAGAATAAAACAGTTTTAGTATGTTTACAATGTATAAATTTAATTAGCTGTATTCGTTTTATAAGTTTATTAAAATTTAACTAAACAAAGTGAACCAAGCAGAGATTAAAGATATTTATCAAATAATATCAGTATTCTAGGTTTGGCGGAAACTAGATTATTTGGAGAGGAAAAGGGGATGCCTGCTATATCACATTGGACAAACAAAAGGTCAAAAAGGAGTGGGCTTTTTGATAAAGGAGGAGGTTAAAAAGAAAATACAAATTACCTATTAAAGGTTTTTCAGAAAGAATCGCAGTATTACAATAAGGGAATAAAACTTGCTATTATTCAAATTATTTGCTTTTCTAACAGTACTACGATCATATTCTTATACAGTGTAACCTCTATATAGCGGACAGCGATGGGACCGGAGTTTTTGTCCGCTATAGGGAGGTGTCCGGTGTATGGAGGTTAAGTTAAAAAGAAAACTTTATTTTGAAAAAACATTTCCTAACATTGATAACTAATAAACTCAGTACACAAAATAACTATTTCATAAGTTTACAGAACAAAATATTTAAGAATGGTAAAACAAAGTATCTACCTACTACTACATACATACAAACTTTTGATATTTATATTGGATTAAAAAAATCGTTCAAAGTAGTTTGGCGCAAATGTCTGTTTTCGGCCAGTTTATTCTCGAAATAAAGTTTTAATTTCGAAAGCATTAAAAATCCAACACCATCTTCCTTACGTAAAATAAAATCCTCCAGTTTCACTAGTTCATGCCGTGCTTCGTTGTAAGAATGGATCGAACTTTCTGTAGGTGGTTCAATTTCATCTTGATCTACCTCGCATTCGTCATCGCTTAAAGTAACAGTTACTTCTTTTGTCATCTGAATAATATCCACACTTGTATCTTCTGTTTCTAAATTTTCATCAACGTGAGAATATGCTTCAACATCAACAATTTCATTACCAACGTTTCTAAATAATTTTGCTAAGGGTATGTCATCTTCTGGATCAAACTCTACACGTTCTACTGGATTATGATAGAACCTTGCTTTTTTAAAGCAGTTTTGAATTGTGTTATCAGAAACGTTATTCCATGCAGAATTTATCCAAGTTATAGCGTCTAAAACGGTTATTGACTTTTCCAACTCATAAAGTGAATCAGATGAATCTATTGAGCATAAAAGCCTGTTTAAAACAATTTGTCTAAACAAAATTTTAAAGTTCTGTATTATTCCTTGGTCCAAAGGTTGACATGCTGCTGTTGTATTAGGGGGTAAAAAAATAATGTCGACGTTGTTAAGTTTTAGCTGTGGATGCGACGTAGCATTATCCAAAAAAAGTAAAATTTTTCTATTTTGTCTTCTCATTTGATCATCAAGATTTGTTAACCATCGAGTCATAATGTCTCGAGTCATCCATGCTTTTTTGTTAAAACACCATTCAACTGGATATTGATCTAATTGTAGCCCTTTAAAGCATCGCGGTTTTCTTGATTTTCCTATAACTAAAGGTTTGATCTTTTCGCCAATCATGCTAGCACATAAAAGAATTGTAAGTCTTTCTTTGGACTGTTTGCCTCCACTACACTTTTCTCGTTTTAAATGGTAAGTTTTGTTTGGAAGGGCTCTAAAATATAATCCAGTTTCATCAGCGTTAAAAATGTCTTTGGGATTAAAGGACGCAATAAGGTTGGGTATTGTTTCATTCCATTGATTGACTTGATTTAAATCTATACTTGCACTTTCTCCACTTATCGTCTTAAAGCAAATGTTGTGCCGTCGCAGGAATTTTTGGAGCCAACCATTTGAAGCTTTAAAATTGGATAATCCCAATTCCGATGCTGCACTTGATGCCTTTTGTTTCAGGATAGGGCCGGAAATTGGAATATTTTTATTGCGAGCACTGATAAACCATTTAAACACTACACTATCAATTTTAGCAGTGTGAGTACCGTAAAATTTGCGTTTTCTTTCTAAATCTGCATGTTCTCGCCACAATTTTGTTAAACTTTCTCTCTGTTTTAATATTTCACTAATCTGCGTTTTACCGACGGCAAATTTTTGGGCTAAAGCACGAATACCGATCTTTTGTTCAGAAGCGAATTCCAACACCTCAATTTTAGTTTTAAGCGGTAAAGAGGTGCGTTTTTGGGGCATTTTGAAATACACGATTTCCAAGAAATTTGACTCAAATAAACTCGTACCGAAGCGTATAACAGGTCAGTTACGAATGAATAATTAAGATAAACCTTGTCGTGTACTAAATCTGCACGTATTGTTTTGTCTAACGCAATTTTTATCGTTCATATTAAATTTCAACTGTCCGTTATCTCAAAAACATGATGTCCGCGTCCGTTATATAGAGGGTCCGCTATACAGAGGTAATAATACATAGAAACGCCTATTCAGATGGTTGGGACTTCATAAACTGTCCGTAATATAGAGGTGTCCGCTATAGGGAGGTGTCCGTTAATGGAGGTTAGACTGTATTTATTATCTTATAATGCAAATCAAATGCATACTTACATGTAGTTCATTAATACAGTGAACTTGCCCTTTAACTACATCAGCACTAATCCATTTTTCTTCACATTCAAGGAAAACTTCGATCCAAACATCAACACCTTTCCTCTTTTTGGTTTCTTCCTCATTCACATCATCTTTTTTAACTTTCACCCGTTGCTTTACTTTTATTTTTGTCTTTTCATAAAATTCGTCATCGCTATCGTGATGTTTCTTTTTAACCGATTCAGGAGCGTAATCGCTATCATCATCACTCGGTTTATGAGACTTACTATGTTTTGCTAATTTACTTCGTGCTGCAGCTTTTTCTTGAGCTATTCTTCCTTTCATTATTGTTATTATATCGTCACGTACGTCTCCTTTTTTCTTGGGTGACTTCGATGCTATGTAATCATTAATGTTTCTTATTGCGGGTTTCGGAGGACTAGAATTGCTGTTTGATTCCTTTTTAAGTTTGGCGAGGTTTACTGATTTTTCATTACCTGAATTTCTTTTCGGTTTTTCTTTTTTTGGCGATGCCGAAAGGCTTTGCTTTGTAGTTTGGAGTTTTTTTAGATTCGCTGTAGATTTAGACTTTTTAATATTTTGGGTGTTCTTTGGACTGTCAGATTTAAAATCATCATCGGAATTTAGTTCGGTATAGTTTGGTAGTGATTTCAATCGTTTTGAATGTTTTTTCGGGCATGGATTTGTTTCTTCTTGTGACAATTTCTTTAAGTTAGGTTTCGTGCCCTTTTTAGATGTTGATGGTTCATCGTCGCTATCGTTAGCACCATCAAGCTGTGATATTGCTGGTGAATTTTTATTCAACTTTGTGGAATTCTCATTATTATTAATATTTGTTTTAAGGGTCTCTGTTTGGCTGTCATTAAGTTGTTGTGTGCGCTTAGACTTCCTCGTCGGTTTCAACTTTAACAAATTAGGTTTTTTTGTGCTTCCTGATTTTTGAGATTCTGTTACTTCGGTTTTATTTATCGAAGGTGTTTTATCTTTAGGGTCAGTTGTCTTCAAATCCCTTTCGTCGTCTTTTATATTAGCTTTACGTTTTGAGTTAGATAGCGGATTTTTACGAGACTGACTTGCTTCACTTTCTTTTGCTTTTGTATTCGTATTCCGAGTTTTTTCAGATACTTTAGATTTTTTCGCATCTTTGGTTTTACTTTTCTCTGTGCTTTCTTTTTTATTTTTGTCACCTTTCTTGTCGTCATTAATCTTTTCCAAATCTTGCTTTTTGGCTTTTGAATCTTGCCTAGACTTCTCAGTTTTACTGTCCGAACTTTTGTCTTTTGTGTTGTCCTTGGTTGCGTCTTTCTTAGGCGAATTCTGAGGAGATTTCACAGTAGCTTTTTGATCTTTTACTTCGTCCGTTTTTGTGCTCAACGAATGAAGTTCACTAGCTGGAGGTCTTATCGGCGTCACTTGAAAGGACAAAACTAATCGACACTGAAGTCCTAGCGAACGTAATATACAAATAAATATGTACACCAACATTTTTTTGTTATAAGCTTGTTTGCGATTTATTTGCAGTTCTAACGCTTTTTCTAAGGTTATATTCTTTGAAATCAATTTCTCAACATTCGGCATCATATTTTTATACCACTTTACTATTTGCTCTAAGTAACTTAAATCCACACGTTCGGGTGGATAGCAATGTTGCGATGGAATCAACGACAAAGCCAATGCAAGCAAATCTTGACCGTTTAGAACTTGGTTTACGTAGTTCCCATGCCCTAACCAGCAGAGCAAGTGTACCTTGTGAACTAACACTTGGTTTTCTTTTCTAATTCTATTCAAACGCCGTTTCATACATGCAACCAAATCAATGCCCTTCTTTTTACGCATGACGTCCGGCATACCCACCGTAATTTCAACTCCATTTTTAGGAATAATACTTTCTTCGGCGTCTTTGATATCATTGACCTCCACTTCCTCCCAATCTTTTTCTGAATCAGAATAAGACTCATAATCGCTTGAATGTATAGAAGCTTGTAATTCGGCAGATGAATCAAGTTTGGTTTCGCCTAAAGCGAGTAAATTTGAAATATCTTCTGGTTTTTTTTCTGCTGCTCTCTGTTTAGTTCGTTGTACTTTCTTGCTGGCTTCGTATTTTGCAACCAGCTGTTTTGCTTCTTCCAATTTTTTAGTATATTCGTGCAAGTGTTGAAAATTAATTTTAGAAGTTGTTGGTTTTGGTTCGATAACAGGAGTTTGTGCAGATGCGACTATTGGTGTTTCTTCTGATGCAAGTTCTAGTTCGGAATCAGAATCACTTAATTGGTTTATACCAGAAAAAATATTGCTTTCAATTGCTGCAAATGACTTGGTATCTTCAGATTTATCAGTTTGGAAAAAACTAGAATCTAAATCGATTTGATCGGCAGGTTTCAAATATGATTCTATATCACTTTCGCTTGATGAATCATCGGAGATCTTTTTATTACGTTGTTTTTTAGGCGGTGTGGCTTTGGGACTGGATTTTGTTTTCAATTTGGTCTTTTTTGGTTTGTCTTCATCACTACTATCAGGAGGAGGAACCCGCTTGGTTGTACGTCTTGTTCTTCTCATTTTCTCGGTTCTCTCAGTTCTGTTACAAAATTATTTATTTTAACAGTTATAAAAGCATTTATTTATTAAGTGAAGGAAAGCACAATGACGGTTCGATTTTTATCAGTATCTAGCTATTTTTACTTATCAAATAATTATCATATTTTAAAGATAACTTTTAAATGGCAAAGTAATCATTATATTGCGCTCCTGCTTCTAAAGTGACAAGTGATGTATTTCGACTTGTGTTATTTTATGTTTTGTTGAAAGTTTATCTTATACCTATTAAGACAACAAGTGTTTTATAGAAGGTTTAAAAATCAAGGTCGTAGTTCAAATCCGAGCGAACGAAGTGAGCCGAGGATTTGATAGACCGAGATTTTTTCTAACACTAATATCTTTCACTAATATATTATTAGAAATTTTAATAAATTATTATTTGAGACGCGTCACAATACACAAAATGCGAAGATTGCTAGGCAACGACGTACTTTATAGAAAAAAGCGCATTTTAATAGTATATTAAAGTACAAGTTGCAGAAGGCATGTATTCAAGCACGAATTTGAAATTCCGAAACGAGCCGCATAGCGGTGAGTTGAGGAACAAATGAGTGCTTGAAAGACCTTCTGCAACGAGTATTTTATACTATTTTTTCTATTTTGCCGCTTTATACCATTTTATAAATTAAAAAATAAAAATTTTAAATCTAGGGAATTTTGCGGTGGTTGGTGACGTTTATGTTGGCGTAATTTTAGGTTAGAAAATTTATTGCCGGACAAGTCCTGATCCCAGTATGAAAAAGAATTTTTGACGTATGTCAGTTGACAGTTCAACGCTACCAACATCAATACAGTAAATTTTACTAGTATATTTTAGCACTCCAACGACTTATTTTAACACTCAAATGACGTCATTTGGGTGCTAGAATGGAGTTATTTTAGCACCCAAATAGAAAAAGACCTTTTTCTAACACTAATATCTTATACTGTTTCTATGGTGCATAAGAGCTCACTTGTTATGTTTCCTTTAAAATACGCTTTCTCTATAAAATACGTCGTCAATGACAACGTATTTTATAGGCCTTTAAATACGTCGTTGCCTAGCAATCTTCGCATTTTGTGTATTATGACGCGTCTCAAACAATAATTTATTAAAATTTCTAATACTATATTAGTGAAAGAAAATGTCAGATATTAGTGTTAGAAAAAATCTTGAAGACAACTCGTATTTTATAGTTTAAAAATCTCGGTCTATCAAATCCTCGGCTCACTTCGTTCGCTCGGATTTGAACTACGACCTTGATTTTTAAACCTTTATGTCATACTCGTTTCTAAAGCAACGTTTTTTGGACGATTTATAGAACAAAAAGTGATACTTTAAAGTGCTAGTATCATTTTAAAGTCACTTTTCGTTCTATAAATGCTCGTTGCTAGGAGATACGAATTGTTGCGCCTTAGATTAGTTACTTAAAACTAATACTGCTACAAATTGCTGGAGATTTCTTTTAATGATTTAACAACTTTAGAAACAGTATGACATAAAATTATGTATGTACCTCAGACGAAAAGTGTCTTTAAGGTACTCGCAAGTAATTACGGCCTCGGCTACCCGCCTCGGCCGTAAACAACTTGCTCATACCTTAAAGACTTACTTTTCGTCCTAGATACATAATAGTTATTTATGTACCAAGGGCGTAAAGATGCTTTTATGGCTTGAGACGTGATTTTGAACCCGAGACGCTAGTCGAGGGCTAAAGACACGTCGAAGGCCATAAAAGCAAGTTACGCCAGTGGTACATACATAATTTTATGCACGATCGAAGATTTTAAAACTGAAATAAAAGGAATAAATTAATTTTCTACCCACATCGAGTAGTTAGTTGCTCAATTATTTTAATTTTTTACTGACAACTGTCAAATGGTTGAAGCATTTACGCCTAGGAATATTCACATAAATAATTGTGTTAACTGTGTTGTTAATACAAATTACCCTAAATAGAGTTCTAATAAAGAGCATACATTCGATTTTAATTTAAAAAAATTCTTTATAAGACTGTTAAACTGTTTACCAATTTTTGACGTTTCATTATAGACCGGCGGCCTATAAAGACACCCACGGGCTATAAATAGACGTTTATGTCAAACAAATTCAGACATAATTGACACATTATAATGCGATCGTGCATAATAGTTATTTATGTACCAAGGGCGTAAAGATGCTTTTATGGCCTGAGACGTGATTTTGAGCCCGAGACGCTAGTCGAGGGCTAAAGACACGTCGAAGGCCATAAAAGCAAGTTACGCCAGTGGTACATACTTAATTTTATGCACGATCGAAATTTTTAAAACTGAAATAAAAAATAAATTAATTTTCTATCCACATCGAGTAGTTAGTTGCTCAATTATTTTAATTTTTTACTGACTACTGTCAAATGGTTGAAGCATTTACGCATAGGAATATTCACATAAATAATTGTGTTAACTGTGTTGTTAATACAAATTACCCTAAATAGAGTTCTAATAAATAGCATACATTCGATTTTAATTTAAAAAAATTCTTTATAAGACTGTTAAACTGTTTATCAATTTTTGACGTTTCATTATGGACCGGCGGCCTATAAAGACACCCACGGGCTATAAATAGACGTTTATGTCAAACAAATTCATACATAATTGACACATTATAATGCGATCGTGCATAAAATACTATTATGTCATACTCGTTGCTAAAGCAACGTTTTTCGAACGATTTATAGGACGAAAAGTGACACTTTAAAGCCGTGTACGACTTGGGAGCCATCTTGCCTTGTTCAAGTGGTGATGTATCAAATTTTGTTACAACTTCACTGTGTCTGAAGTTAAAACTGGAAGAACCAAATGCTATTTTTGGCACGAACGGGAAGGAATCCGTGGAGCAAAAGATATTGTTGCAAGTTGCTTTTTAAAATTCATTGAGCAACGTTTCATTGATATAACTAATAGAGGATCCACCGATACTCTGGACATAGTTTTCTATTCAGATAACTGTTGTGGGCAACAAAAGAAACAAAATTATATTACTTCGTTTCAGGGGTTGAACTTGTCCAGAACGGATGATTTCGTAAAAGATGTCCCTGTTTTAAAGTCATCTTACAAAAATAGAATCATATTATAAAACTCTATGCACCCTTTTATAATGAATTATTATAAAAACGTTTTATCACAATTCTTTCCTTCTTTGATGTTTTTTTTTTTATTATTTGCACTTCTGTATTATTCTGTACTTTTTTATTTGTTCCAATTTGATATATAGTTATTTATTTAAGTTTGTATTCACTGGAACACCAAATATCAAAAATTATTACTATTAAACCACATAAAAACTGACATAATTCAAAATTTCTCGGATATCCCCCTTTAATAAAAAATGACACAATTCATCATAGGGGTAGTTCTGAGAAGACAATTAAAAAAATTGCAATCTGTAAAGTAATAATTAGTTATAATGATTACTTTCAGACCTAAACAAATACTATCGTTGGATCATTGCACAAGTGACATTACCAAAGTTTTCCAAACTTTTTGCCAAATTATAATCCTCCACTCTGAAAATTTACATTTTTTGAGTTGTGCCACTTTAGAAGCAGGGGTGCGATGTGTTATTTAGGTCCTAAGAGGAATAAGAAAATAATATTTTGTGGTAGTTATTGAACAGAATTTTATGATTCAGAGGGCTTCCAGCCCTGATAGATATTTTAATAGTGCCAAATATACAGGGAATTTCACATAACGCGCAACATACGAAAGATCATTACTAAGGATACCAAATTTTAAGTGAAGTTCACATAACGTGCAACATTTTAGGTTGCCTAGGATCTTTAATAACAATGAATTATTAATGCATTAGGGAAAATTGTTTCACTTAAAATGCAACATACATTGAATAAGAACATACATCACAAACAATCTTTTTATTTAAAAATTACAACAAATTCTCAAAAATACCACCATTAACGGCCAAACAGTAACCTAATCGGTTATAAAAATTATTTAAAACAGAATTAACCATCTGTGGAGTGAACGTCTGAGAAGCTTCCATTATTTTTCTTTTAAGTTGGTCAATATTTTCTGGTTCACCACTAAATACTTTTGATTTCATATAACCCCAATAAGAAAAATCATTGGGGGACAAATCTGGGGAACGCGGGGGCCACTGTATTTCTGCTCCACGACCAATCCACCTGTAAGGAAAGACACTATTTAAGTACTCCCTAACTTGTCGACTATAGTGAGCAGGTGCCCCATCATGTTGGAACCATATAGTATTTAAATCCAAATTTAAATCATGTAGAGCTGGAATTACTCGATTTTGCAGTCACTCTAAGTATAGTTCGCTGTTTAGGTTACCATTAATAAAAAATGGACCTATCACATGACCACTTATCAATCCAGCCCACACATTCACTTTCTGGGGGTACTGGGTGTGACTTTCGTGGAGGAGGTGGAGATTGTTCCTGCTCCAGTATCTCACATTTTGAGAATTGACTTCTCCTGACAAAATAAATGTGGCCTCATCTGTAAATAAAATGTGGTTGAGGAAGTTCTCATCATTGTTGATTTTCTCAAAAAGAATTTCACAGAACGTAATTCTTTTTTCATTGTCGCCGATTCTAAGCTCTTGATGATTTTGGAAATGATAACAATGATATTTTTCCTCTTTTAAAAGCCTAAAAGTGCTACTCCTACTGATACCTAATTGCGCTGAAAGCGTTTTAGTGGATATTTGGTGATTTTGCTGTACTAGGTTTTCTAGCTGATTTGTCCGTTCAGGTGTACGAGCAGATTTTATACGGTTTCTTCTTTGATGCTCAGTTTTAACACAACCATTTGCTTTAAATTTGCTTACAATTCTGGAAATTGTGGATGGATTTGGTGTAGGTCTGTTTGGATACGTTTCCGCAAATAAATTGGCTACTGACCGTAAGCTTAGATTTGAAAAATACCAAGTAACAATTTGAATTCTCTCTTCGTATGTGTACATGTTTTCAACCTTTGACAACTAACTTTGACAAATTTGACAACTGATGTTGCATTTTATGTGAAACAATTTTATTACATGTAAAATCAACACAGCCCTAACAATTACTTATGGTAACTAAGGAAATAAAATTAATGTATGTTGCATCTTAAGTGAAATTCTCTGTATATCACAGCTTTGTTCAAGTTCTTACATGAATGTACCTATGCAACGTTAGCTCTTTATGTAACTTATGTGGGCATCACTTTTAAGGAGGTGAACTCCTGTAAAGCTCATGAAAGTAAATCTATATGTTAAAATATGGCTTCTACCGAAGGTAAAAAGGTGATCGGTAATTATTTTATTGACGTAGCCCTTGAAGTTCGCCTCTTTGCTAATGATTTCTATAACTAAGTTTTACGAGTGTAGATTTTTTAGTGCTAATTTACAATATTTAAAAACAAATGAATATAAAGATACACATCATGGATTTAAAATAAAAAATTGTATGTACCTAGTACCTACTTTGTTCAAGATTAGCGCTTAAAGGGAGATTTATTTGTACATTCTTAATTACTGAAATTAATATGATACGGTATATTTAAAAGTATTTACAAGCTTTTGTTTTCTTTGTTTTTAAATTGTTTTAGGTATACCGGCGGTATAATTAATAAAGGGGGACAAAAAACTTTGCAGTTTAACTAATTTAAAGGATTTCTAATAAATGACATCCTATAATAACAATTAACAAGTTACGTACTTACGGAATGTTAAGGTACTTTGAAGTTATAACAGTTTTAAAATAACATTTTGCTTGAAATTACGCTTATTAGTTATTGCACAACGCAAATCTTTTTTGCGCAAACATAACCTCATCACCCGCCAATTGTCAATTTGGATCTTCTTCATAAACAACTGTTTTTAAACAAGGAAACGAAATTCACACAGTATAATTCTTACTGCAATACAATAGTCCATAAGCTACAGGTTTGAGATAGATTATATATATTCCAGAAAAACAACTACATAATAGGGAATTTTCTTCCTCAATTGTTTACCGCTCTTCATTCACGATGAGCATCATTTGTTTTTATTTAACTTCATTCTTGACACATTTCCGGCATTAAAGTGGTAATTTCGCGGTCGTTGCTTAATCGTAGATAAATAAATAAGAAAACTTACGTTCAAAAATGGCTTTTCATTACGTTGTAACTGCTCACAAACCAACAGCGGTAACATCATGTGTCACAGGTATATATAACGTGTTTGTTATAATTACATTGTGTATCTCAATTTAACCTCTGTTAGGTAACTTCACATCTTCAAGCGATCTCAATTTAATAGTAGCCAAAAATACTCGTTTGGAGATATACTTAGTTACTCCAGAAGGATTAAGGCCTGTCAAAGAAGTGGGCCTATATGGGAAGGTTGCTGTGATGAAACTTTTTCGACCTCAAGTGAGTACAAAGTTATCCAAAGCAGTGACTGCGAATTATGCCTGATTTTTAAATTTTAGCATGAAAAGAAAGATTTACTCTTTATAGTAACAATGCGCTACAATGCTATGATCTTAGAATGTGTTAGCGACGGAGAGAATTTAGATATAATCACAAAAGCACACGGTAACGTTGCAGATAGGATTGGTAAACCATCGGATACTGGAATAATTGCAGTCATAGACCCAAAAGCTAGAGTAATTGGATTACGTTTATACGATGGCCTTTTTAAAATTATACCTTTGGATAAAGATAATAGCGAATTAAAAGCCTCAAGCATTAGGTAAATACAACTGTAGATAAACTTTGTTTCATGTTTGTTATTAATTTGCTTTGATATTAGAATGGATGAGCTACAAGTAATGGACGTGGAATTCTTACACGGTTGTGCGAATCCAACAATCGTTCTTATACATCAAGATTTAAACGGACGACACGTAAAAACACATGAAATATCATTACGAGATAAAGAGTTTGTTAAAATACCTTGGAGACAAGATAATGTGGAAACCGAGGCATCTATGATTATTCCTGTTCCATCACCGTTATGTGGAGCTATTATAATTGGGCAAGAAAGTATTTTGTATCACGATGGAATTACGTCCGTTGCTGTTGCACCTCCTGTCATTAAAGTAATTAATAATTTTTGAAAGAATTAAAACCAATTTTGGATAATATTTGAATATTACAATATATTGCCTTTCAGCAAAGTACCATCATATGTTACGCCAGAGTCGATCCTGGGGGATTACGTTATTTGCTTGGTGACATGGCAGGTCATTTATTTATGCTTTTCCTTGATATAGAAAGTAGAGGTGATGGTGCTGATGTTGTAAAAGACCTCAAAGTAGAATTACTTGGTAAGCGATTTAAGAAAATTAAGAAATAACATTTGCTAAAAGCTCGGAACATTTTTTAAATAGGTGAAATATCGACTCCCGAATGTATAACATACTTGGATAACGGTGTATTATACATCGGTTCAAGACTCGGTGATTCTCAGCTTGTAAAACTAAATACTAAAGCTGATGAAAATGGTTCGTACGTAACACCGATGGAGTCGTTTACAAATTTAGCACCGATTATGGATATGTGCGTGGTAGACTTAGAAAGACAAGGACAGGGCCAGCTAGTTACATGTTCTGGTGCATTTAAAGAAGGCTCACTTCGAATCATACGAAATGGTATTGGTATACAAGAACATGCGTCTATAGATTTACCAGGAATTAAAGGAATGTGGGCCTTAACTGTGGCTTCAGGTAAAATCCTTATGTTAAGTCAAATACTTTGCTAATATTCCACTTGAATAGATGGGAAACAAGATAACACCTTGGTGCTTGCTTTCGTCGGTCAAACTCGTGTTTTGAGTTTAAACGGTGAAGAAGTGGAAGAAACCGAGATAGCAGGTTTTGCTTCCGATCAGCAGACTTTCTACTGTGGTAATGTGATTCACGAGCAGATTATTCAGGTCACACCGATTTCTGCTCGTTTGGTATCTGCACAGAGTAAGACGTTGGTGTCTGAGTGGAAGCCACAGACTGAAAAGAATATTAGTGTTGTTGCTTGTAATGCTGAACAGATCGTTGTTTCAACTGGCTCCGACTTGTACTACATTGAAATTCATCCTAACGAGCTTATTATGAAAGGGTAAGTTTAGTAGATAAAGTTAGAAAAAAGTGTGTATTTTCAATATGTCTTTGTTTTAGGCACACCACGTTGGATGTTGAGGTTGCATGCTTAGATATAAGCCCACTAGGTGATAGCGCTACATCTTCACAGTTGGTAGCTGTAGGACTGTGGACTGATATTTCAGCTTGTATTTTAAGATTACCAGATCTTTCGGAAGCTTATAAGGAAAATTTAGGAGGAGGTAATATAATTTTTAAAAATTTTATTCCTATTAAATGCTACCGTTAATCCGTATATTTAAAATATTGTTTATGATTTCAGAAATAATACCACGGTCGGTGTTGATGACTTGTTTCGAAGGCCACAATTATCTTTTATGTGCACTCGGTGACGGTTCTATGTTCTATTTTTCCCTACATAAAGATTCAGGTGCACTTAATGATAAAAAGAAAGTCACATTGGGCACACAACCAACAGCGTTACGAACATTTAGATCATTGAGCACAACTAACGTTTTTGCATGTTCGGACAGACCGACTGTTATTTATTCATCAAATCACAAATTGGTATTTTCTAATGTTAATATGAAAGAAGTGAATCACATGTGTTCACTAAATGCGGAAGCCTACCCTGACAGGTTGGTTGATATTATGTGTAACTTAAAAACAATTTGTACTGTTTTTTTTATTATTAGCTTAGCCTTGGCGACAGATAATTGTGTAACAATAGGAACGATAGATGAAATACAGAAACTTCACATTCGAACAGTGCCGTTACAGGAATCGCCAAGGAGAATAGCATATCAAGAGCAATCTCAGGTGTGTATCTCTTCTGATATGTTTACATTTTTTTTGTTTTGCATCAAGTGTTCTGAAAACCATAAAATTGCAACAAATGTTTTATGCTCTTATCAAGTGTAAAGTTTGAGGTTATGTCTGTTTAATTTTACTGAAGAAATACAAGAGGTTTGTACATTGTAAAATAGATTCTGAAACAGTTGTTTAATTAGCGTCTTGTGCCAGATTACTTATATGTATACAGGGTGGTCACTTTTACAATGTACACCATTGGGATCTCGGAAACGGTACATACAGGGTTGGTTAAATAGGGAAAATATTGGATTTTTATACCAAAAGAAGCAGAGAAATATTACAAATTCATCCATGTATCACACATGGTCAGAAAAATTTAATTTAAATTCTGTGCGTTGGCCAGCAAGATCCCCTTGCTTAAACCCTTTAGACTTTTTGAATGGGTGTGTCGAACATGGGGTGCTGTGAAGGATAGGGTGTTCGACACACCTATTTGAAAAGTCTAAAGGGTTTAAGCAAGGGGATCTTGCTGGCCAACGCACAGAATTTAAATTAAATTTTTTTGACCATGTGTGATACATGGATGAATTTGTAATTTTTCTCTGCCCCTTTTGGTGTAAAAATCCAATATGGCGGCCATAAGAAAATCAAAAGTTACCCATGAAAACCCAACTATCTAATTTGCCTAGAAAGTTTTTAAGGAGTGTAGTATATAACCCTTGCTTAATTATGTAAATACCGAAAATTTCATTTTACTCGTCCTACTAGCAAAAAAGTTATTAAAGAAATAAAGAAACGCAACTTTTCAGTTTTTTCAGGATAATTCAGAAACTACAAAAGCTATCTCCGATTTCTCTTCAATTCTTTAACGAGTCTAAAATGGCGCAACTTTTTCCCTATTTAACCAACCCTGTATCTCTTACCGTTTCCCAGATCCTAATGGTGTACATTGTAAAAGTGACCACCCTGTATTCAATAACAAAAAAAGTGGTGTAACGTAAGCTAACTTAATCCAATATAATCTAACAATTTTGGCATCAAGTAGGTGTAGAATAGTTTCAAATAGAGAAGAACCTCTTATGTCTGATGCCCAGAAATCAAAGCACATTTACTCGGGCCATTATAGTAATGTAGGCATGTTTACGATTTGACTTGTTGTCCAACAGCGTTTAAATAAGTTTTCATTTCTTTCTATTGTACAAGTTGCGTAAACAATGTGTTGATCTACTGATCAACACCAGTGCAGGAATTTTGAGCAGGTAGTTTATCTGTCGACTGGAAAAAGTTGTTTGATTATTAACTTTTTCTCCAGAATTTGTCCGTTGTTGATATGTTTCGCTTCACAAAAACTTGAAATTAGAGGTGAGGTTACGATCCAAAAAATGTGTGCCTGATAGCTGTAAACATCGTGATTATACTTTTATGTACTTACGAAGTTACTTTATAAAATAAGTAATCGAAATTGAGGTTATGTTATTCATGTATTTACCAAAAAAAAACGGAAGCTCTACTGGCAGGATCGGTTTAGAAACCTAAAGCTGTTGTTGCTGTCATGTTATCATTGCAGTTGCAGTCAGAAGTTTGTGAATAGCAATTTATAAACTTTTAGTTCATGTTTTTATAAAAACTGGAGGTTTAATTGTGAATACATAACCTCAATAGTTATCAATGCGATTGAACTTCTTTAACAATTAACAAATGTGACAAATGTGAATATGCAATTGCGTTTTGCAAATAGATGTCATGTGACCATGTTCATGATTTCCATTGGTTAAGTAACAAATGTTATCAAATTAAACAAAACAGGATGATTGCTAAACAGAAGTGGACATCGCACAAACGTAATGTTTTCTTCTTCTTCTTTAAAGTTTAAAAAGTCTTATTCAGAATATGTAAAGACTGTGCTTCCAATTTAGAAATAAGAATGATAGTAAAATATATAAATAAGAAAGAAGCATAATTGATAATCTAATGAATTACGAGTGTTATGTAAAGTCATGTATATAAACATCTTCTTTTTGATGAAATAAATATATACTACTACTACTTCTTAATCTAAATCCTCTTCTACCGGTAATCCAGTTTAGAGATAATGTTCGATTGATACTTCTTAGTTCGCACTTAACTTTTCACTAGTTTGTGCCACTTCTTTCTGTCCTTTGCTGTACCTAATGCTTCATGCCAGTTGATCCCCTTTGCTTTTAGTATCTACCTCTTTTTCTCCATGTGATTAGTGGTCTGCCTTTTTTATCGTATGTCCTCATTTTTAGTGCTCTTAGGGGTAGTCTTCCTGCATTCATTCTTATGATATGTCCCATCCATCTCAATTGATGTTCTTCGCGTATTTTGTTAAATTCCAATCCCTTACTACATCATTTCTTATTTTATCTCTTATTCTGACTTCTAGTACTCTTCTTAGATATCGCATCTCCATCACTCATAGTTTCTTCTTTTGTTTTTCTGTTATAGCCCACATCTCGCAACGATATAATGGTATTGGTACAAATATTATTTTATTTCATACTGTCTGGTAAATTCAGTTTCCCGGCGCCATTTTGTGTCCGGAAAATGAGCTATTACGGTATCAGAGCCGGAAAATGTTGCTTGGCAACATTTTCCGGACAGTTATTTTATGCACCCAATCAGAGCCCGTAAAAGTCTAACCAAGCCACACCTACCGGCTTTGACACAGTAATGTCACATGTTGACGTTTTGAAAAAGCGTCACATGTAAAAATTAAAAATCAAATTGTCGACAGTATGAAATAAAATACATAACGACATTCGTCCGTGAACTCTTTTTACAGTACTCGTTTCGAGTTTCAAGACTCGGCTCCTTGCGTCGCCTCGTCTTTAAACATCTTACTCGTACTGTAAAATATGAGTTCCCGGACTTGTGACGTTAATTACTATTGTATTTCTAGAAACTTGGATGTAAATTTGCATATAAATTTTTTGTTCAGTTGGTTGTTGTAATTCTATTATTGATTTCTGTTTCCATTCCACCTGCGTCATTTGGTATGTTTCCTAGATACCTAAATATTTTGACTTGCTCCAAAGTTTTATCTTCAGTTTTTATGTTTACTACTCTCTGCTTCTTGCTGACCACCATAACTTTTGTTTTTCCAATAATTATATGCATGTTATGACTCGCCAGAACTCGATTCCAAATTTCATAGTTATGTTGGGGAGATTTTTCGTCCTTCGCTATCGATATTAGATTATCCGCATATGCTAGAACATTTATTATTACTGGTCTTAAATTTAAGAAACCACAACAATTTGGTATAAGGTCATTTTTTATTTCTGTCATAATTTTATTTAGTAAGATAATATACCGGGTATCTCAGGTAAGACGCACCATAGGGAAACAGCAATGTATTTTTTGAGAAAGGATCCACGATACCTTTTGAATATGTATGGATTCAGTGTTCAACGTATGTTATTGGATTTAGTTAACGCTAGAAAGAGATAGAAATACCGAATATAAAAAATAAACAATGAAATAATCGCCTGTCGCAATAACAGACGCTTTCAGTATTTCTATCTCTTTCTAGCGTTAACTAAATCCAATAACATACGTTGAACACTGAATCCATACATATTCCAAAGGCACCGCGGATCCTTTCTGAAAAAATACATTGGTGTTTTCCTATGGTGCGTCTTACCTGAGACACCCGGTATAAGGGCGGCAGTAGGGCACGTAGTACTGCAATATAGAAAGTTAAAAGGCGTGTTTGGTCAGAATTTGGATGGGTAACCAGTCTGCGGCTCGGTGTGTTCGGTCCCCTCGACACTGTAAAGGTATAAGAGGGTAAAAGGAAAAGAAAGAAAGAAAGAAAGACAATAAATAAGTATGAACTCAGTGATAGGGTGTCTTACTTTTACATTTGTGATAAATTCTTTGGTTGTCTGATTGTTTATTCTTACTACATGTCTTGTGTTCCTATACAAGGTGATTCAAAAGTATTGTCATTAATTTTAAGGGTAGATATATAACAGGTAAAAGCGAAACAAAGAAAAATAATCACCTACCTGTATACTTACAAAAAAACTCAAAAGAATTCGCCGACTAACTTAGTTGTTTGCGAGGGCCGTAGATCGCCGAGGATTGCCTTATCAAAGTTAAAACTCAGAAAGTGAATACTGATAAAAAAATGAAAATATTGGGCGCCAGAAAACTTTTCAGTTTTCAAAAAAATATAGAAATACAAATAAGTAATTTTAATGACTTCAAAATAGTTAACAATATGCAAATTAAATAGAAAAAGTAAGAGCAAAAATATGCAACCAAACGTACAAAAACAAATCGCTTAGGTTAATTTCAAAGGAACCAAAAAAAACTAAATATCAACGTTAGTTGAATTAAAGAAAGATATACATGAATGAAAAAAAAAACGATCAAGGTGGATAAATAAAAAATAAGCGCTTACCTTTATTACCTGAGTGAAAACAAGTCTAATAAAAATGAACGATCAAAAATAAATAGCAATAGCCTTGTTTAAACTCAAGCTTATTACCTTGAAAAAAAACACGCAAATTCGTTATGCTAATAAAATAAAATGGAAAAACCAACCTAAAGCGTTACAGAATATTACAACAAAAATATAAATTTATTTCGTGAAGCGAAAAAGATGAATATGAAATAATTAATATTAATGCAAATTAAATTAGCTGAAGGCGTTAAAATTCAATTGTACAAATATTTAAGTAAAGCAAAGTTAAAAATTAAGAAATTTAATAAATGGAATAAAATCAGGTAAATTCGACGACACTTAACAATTCAATAAACACCGACCTTGAATCCTCCAAGCGATCGAGTGGCGAATAACCAGCAATGATAAATAATTTTTCAATAATACCGCATCCTTCAACTCCATAAATAATGCAGCCGCAAAAAGGCAAAAACCAAAAGAGCCGGAGTACGGTAAAGTAATGGAAAATAAAACCAAACGAAAAGAAAGAAGCTGTAACAAAGTCGCCATTAACACGTGCGTTCAATGATAAGACAAAAATCTCCACTTACCACCAGATCTTGGTGCTTCTAAAAAATAATTTCACAACGTGAAACAAAACCGAAAATCTCGGAAGTTATAATTACGAAAATTCTATTAGAATTAAATAGGTAACTTCGGGATAAATTTCACCAAACTCAACTGCCTCGGCAGACAACCCAAACGGAAAAAGCCAAGATTTTTAGAACCAACGCCGATCACCCAACGCGCATGACCCTCTCTCCCAAATCAGAAAACCTACTCAAAACCAAAAAGTCACTAACTACGTTATCTTTTACCAGTGAATATATAATAAATAGAGGTTCAATAAATGCATTCACCGTAAATAAGCAATTGAAAGGAGCAAAATAATATAACGGAAAATGAACCGTTACACTCCCCCCAACCAAGACGACGAAAGTAGAAACCATCGATCAGAGGAGAGAACTCACCAGAGATGGAATTGGAAAAAGATAAGGTCCGGAGAAAATAAGGAACACGAAAGGAGAACAAAGGACTAAAAAAATAAAATAAAGAAGAGAAAAAAAAACACAGTACTGACCCAACCATTGCTCATCTAAAAAATGACAGAACAAATGCCAGTTGACCCCTCGCTGCATGGATGAAAACTGCTGCGCCGGTGGGCCAACCGACCACCCTAACACAACTAGTGTTAGCTCCACTAATGAACAAAAAAATAGATGAGCAATAGCATGGCAGCACCGAGAAAAAACAATGAAAAAAATGGGATAAAACGGCACAAAACAACCACAGAAGAAGGAGAGGGTAGGAGGGTTGGTTTCGTGTGGCTGACTAAAAAGACAACAGAAAATTTCAAAATGGAATCAAGCCGAAAAACAAATGAAACTACTACCACCTTGAGCCACCCGGCACTGGTTCCCGAAAGAATACATCAGTGAACGTAGGTAACTTTCAGTGAGTAGCAGTAAAAATCTTAAACCCACCACCACACTAGGCCAAGGTAAAGCAAACTAGTCCAGGACCGACTAGCCCACTGAAACTACCGCCACCGTGACCAACGGTAGGAAAACGAAATCAAAAATTGCAAAAACATATAAAATACACGAACACAATAACACAAAGGCAACCTGAAGGTAAAACCCTAGAGAGTGCCTTTTGGATGGGGAATGGAAAAGACACCCCCGTGGCCTGCCGGCATCCCCTACCTACCACCCAAAAATGCTAGCGAAGGAAAAGGAAAGGATGGAGGACAAAAGACTAAAAACAAAGGTACAAGGAAGACGATTCTGTTAACCAAAACATGGATAAAAGGTCTTCAGGGAGAAGTAAATGACACAAACACACGCAGGAAAAATATTCAATCAAAGACACGAAAGTGCCTGACCACTCTAACAACGGATGAGTTCGTTGAATTTACAGAAAATCCGCCACTCAAATAAACTTCCCAAAATAAATCCATAATCAGTGGAAGTAGCACCAACAAATCGGTAAATAAGAATAGGTTCGCATTAAAAATAAGGAATGTGTTAATGCACCCTAAACAAAAATAAACCAAAATGGTTATAAATAAAGGAGTAAAATAAATGCTTTTCGACCCCTAACACTAAAAATAACCTAATCAAGGTCAATATCAAAATATAGATAGTTAGAGCGAACAAACACCATAAAGAAATCCTTAGGGTCAATGACCGAACATATCTACCAGCTCAACCAACAACAATCACACTGCATTCACCCACATTCACACTAAATTTAGTCTTCAAATTCTTCTTCCCCAAAGCATGGTTTGAGGTCCTTAATATGCCAAACACCTACACGTTTATTATCAGGGACCGTCGCGAGTTGATAAGTTAAAGGTCCTATTACTTTAATAACTTTACATTTGACATACTTAGGAGCTAACTTTTGGTTAAAATTACGTGAAGCATCTGACAAAACGTAGTTACGTTTCCAAACTAAATCATTAAGATGAAATCTTAAAGGTCGTTTACGAAGGTTATAGGATTTAGAATTTCTTTGGTAGGCGTTGTTAAGGCGTCTACGAACGTCTTGATACAATTCGGACAACTGATTAACATCAGCGACTAAATCTTCGCGGGTGTCAAGAGTCAGTTCTTCCTCTTTAAAATTCTTTAGACGACCATAATAATCTCCCGAAATCGGAACGGTTCGACCAAAGTTAAGAAAAGAAGGAGTAAAACCAATAACTTCGTGAATAGCGTTACGTAAAGCATGAGCTACTTTATAAAGATTAACATCCCAAGTGCGATGATTGTCATTTACATATGAACGGAGAGCAGTACCAATTACTCTATTGACTCTTTCCACAAAATTAACCTGTGGATGGTAAGAAGCATTATACCAAACCTGTTGAACTTTGTAATTATTCATAAGTTTTTTAAAGTCAGAACTAATGAATTGTGGACCGTTATCGACCATACACACTTGAGGAACCCCAAAAATAAGAAAAACTTCGTTCTCAATGAAGTTAACAACCGATTTAGCGGTAGCTTGACGCACTGCTTTCACTAAAACAAACTTAGTGAGCCAATCACACACAACGATGATGCTAGTATGACCGTTTTTAGAACGAGGAAAAGGACCCATAATGTCTATGGACAAACATTGGAAAGGATATAGAATTTTCTTTTCTTTTCCCATAAAACCAGGTCTAGCAAGCTGAGAAGCTTTACTAGCCGCACAAATATCGCAATGACGGACATAACGAATAACATCGGCATGCATTTTGGGCCAATAATATTGCTCGCAAAGTTTATGAAAGGTTTTATAAACACCCAAATGAGCGGAGGTAGGCTCATCATGAAAAATTTTGAAAAGTTCTCTACGTCTTGATTTAGGAACTACCTGCTTCCATTCAATCAAATTACCGGTAATATTATGTCGATTAGAAGTATATTTATACAAGCTATGGCCTTCAATTCTCCAGCCGGGATAACTATCAGGATTATTCTGGACATTGTCAATCATCTTCAGGTACCAAGGATCTAAGTCAACTTCAGCAAGTTCCAAAGCGGATACTATGACAGGAGCTCGTGATAAAGCGTCGGGAACAACGTTGTGTTTGCCCGGTCGATGTTTAATATCAAAAGAGTATTGTGAAAGTCTAACACTCCACCTAGCAAGACGACCAGTGGGCTCACGCATATTAGTTAACCACAATAAAGAATAGTGGTCGGTAAAAACTGTAAAATGAGTTCCCTCAATATATGCTCTAAATTTTTCTACACCGAAGATAACTGCCAAACACTCTCTTTCAGTCACAGAGTAATTACGTTCAGAAGAATTTAAAGTACGTGAAGCGTATGCAATGACCTTTTCATCATCTCCTTCACCTTGCGTAAGAATACAACCTAACCCGTAACTCGAAGCGTCACACTGTATATTAAAGGGTTTAGTGAAGTCAGGGCTACAAAGAATAGGAGCTGAAGTTAATCGTAATTTGATTTCACGGAAAGAAGTTTCAGCCTCCTCCGTCCAGGTAATCTTTTGTTTTTTAACACGTCCTTTAATAAGGTCTGAAATGGGAGCAGAAAGAGTAGCGAAATTGGGTACGAAACGCCTATACCAAGAAGCTAAGCCAAGGAAACGTTTAACCTCGGTTACAGTAGAAGGTCTGGGATAATTCGAAATAGCTTGGACCTTCTTAGGGTCTGTATGCAATCCATGTTTGTCAACGATGAAACCTAAGTAAGTCAAACTAGATCGGCAAAATTCACACTTATCAATGTTAACAGTTAAATTGGCATTCTTCAACCGGTCGTAAACTTCTTTTAACATGCTTAAATGTTCCTGAAAAGTACTCGAAACAATGATAATGTCGTCTAAATAAACAAAGATGTTATCACCAAGCAAGGGACCGAAAATAGAATCCATCAAACGCTGCTGCGTAGCGGGAGCGTTGACAACACCAAAAGGCATAACATTATACTCGAACAAACCCCTACGAGGAACAACGAAAGCAGTCTTTTCGCGTGAATCAGGATGGAGAGGAATCTGATAAAAAGCTTGCTTCAAATCAATTGACGTAAGAAATCGCGCATCTCTTAATTTATCTAAAATACTTGATAAGAAAGGAATAGGATAAGCATCTTTCTTTGTCACAGAATTCAGTTTCCTTCCATCAAAACACAGGCGAAAAGATTCACCATCTTTCTTTTTAACTAGAACCATGGGCGAACTCCAAGGAGATTTAGAAGGACGTATAATACCATTCTCTAACATCTTATCTAATTCGGCATTAGCATGTACTTGCATAGCAGGAGAAAGTGGATAATAACGTTGTTTAATGGGATCTGCATCACCAGTATCAATAATATGACAAACTCTATCAGTTCGACCTAACTCGGGACCTGAAATTTCAGTGAAATTTTGAATGATTTCATCCAATAATAATTTCTGTTGCGGACTCAAATCGTCAGTACTACAAATAGCTTGTAATGCGGAAACCTCAGACACCGAAAATTGGTTAGAAACAAAGTCGGTTTTAACTCCAAAAGAGTAGCAAAAATCCATCCCTAAAATAAGAGTAGACGGAATAGTACCACAAACAACGGCGTCAAGAGTTTTAGAAACCCCGTCAACAGAAATAGGAAGTGATACAGTACCCAACATAGTCTGCGAATTACCATCAGCAGTGGTTAAGGAAAGAGGTAAATTACTTTTATTAATTTTAAGATCGTGTTTTCGAATTAGGTAAAAACCATTCCTACCAATCACAGTCTGGTTGGCTCCAGAATCGAAGAGAGCTTGAACAGGTTCGCCGTTAATAAAAACCGAAACATAGGGCCTGTTATCTTCTGGACGTTTAGCAAAAATAGCTGAAGTCTCAGGAGAGGAACGACAAAAATTACGTACCACGTTCAACCAAGATGGCCATAATTCGAGTTCAGCCTTCAATAATTCTACAGAAGGGATGGATCGGCTGCAACATCCAATCCCTAAGCCTCGTTTTTTGGATGACACCTTAAACATTTGGCAAAATAAACCCCAGGGTTACCACAGACGTAACAAAAGATAGTCTTGGATTGAGAGCAGGTATGAAAAGTATGCCCCGTACCCTGACAGTTCCAACATCTAGTATTAGATCTGGCTCGATTCGCTACTTTCTTAAACACTTTAGAAGTAGAAGCAGGTTTTGAAGTGAAAACTTCGGCACTAACAACATTTGGAGGCTTCTTCTTGGGTTGGTAAGCTAAATCAGGTTCGAGAGGTAAAGAAAAATCAAGGTTAGGATTTCTATACCTAGCATTTTGAAGTTTAACTTCCTCTAACCGTTTACACAAAACAAGAAGTTGATCAACGTCTCTAATTTCAGTTAACGAAAGTTGAGTAGCATAAAATGGTTGTAAATTACGTAAAATATGTTTAAGTTTTAACGACTCAGAAGGCTTCTCTACTAAACGGTCGAAAAGGTTTAAAAGTACGGCTACAAACAAACTTGGTTTTTCGTCGGAACCTTGCTTACGTCTTTTAATCTCTTCCCACAATGCTTCGTCGAAATCATTTGGCAAAAAGTCAAAACGTAACTTGTCAATTAATTCGGACCATGAAGTAATACGATTCCTAACAGCTCGGAACCAAACGAGACCTTGACCAGAGAATAGATCTACCGCACTGGCAAACAATTGATCAAAAGAAACATTGCGAGCGACTCTAAGTTCTTCGACTCGTTGTAAAAAAGCGTTGACTCCAATAACACTGGCGTCACCGGTAAAAGTTAAACCCCACTTACAAACAGGAACTGACTTAGTAAAAGAAGGTAAACTAGCAGTCGTGATAGAATTCGAAGTAGCTCTAGAGAGTTGTAAACGATCAAGTTGACGACGTAATTCATCAATTGGATCTTCAATTGGACCACCACCCGAAGATACAGGAGCTCTTGAACGAGATAAATCAACTACCTGAACGTCAGAAAAAGAGACCCGCGGGCGCTGACTCGTGGAGTTAGCTAACGGTAAAACTTCTTCAATATTGGATTCGGGTTGTTCAACCTCGGATTCATCTTCAGGGATTTCATCGTCGTCAACGGTTTTCCTAACTAAGTCCAGTAAGTCCAAACAAAGACTAACCTTTTCAGCGTGAAGGGATTCTAAGTCACTTTCGGGTTTCAAACGATTCAACCTAGCAAATAAATGGGACAACCGAGCGTCAAGTCTCACACATTCAGAAGAAGTAGGTTTTTTAAGAAAAACATTATTGATCTGGGAGGACAGCTCACTCAATTTCGTTCCACAAACATCCAACTCACCAGGAACATCGTACTGAATAGGAGGGTAACTGTTTATTAAAGAGGTATCTAATTTCTCCAGGGCTAACTTAGCACGTAAAGCCTTGCGCTTTTGGTCAACGGACATGAATTCGGGATCTATCCCTCGGAAGATTAGTTCATAAGAGAGTTCATCGCCCCTCAAAGCATTAACGTTGAAACTCATGGTGGCAAATTAATAAAATGACAAAGTGTCCGAACAAAGATGTCGAAAAAAAATGATAAAATGATAAGGGGAGAAAACCAGTAGCAATCTCGAAAGCCCCACGTTGCTGCGTCAATTTAGTATAACAGGTAAAAGCGAAACAAAGAAAAATAATCACCTACCTGTATACTTACAAAAAAACTCAAAAGAATTCGCCGACTAACTTAGTTGTTTGCGAGGGCCGTAGATCGCCGAGGATTGCCTTATCAAAGTTAAAACTCAGAAAGTGAATACTGATAAAAAAATGAAAATATTGGGCGCCAGAAAACTTTTCAGTTTTCAAAAAAATATAGAAATACAAATAAGTAATTTTAATGACTTCAAAATAGTTAACAATATGCAAATTAAATAGAAAAAGTAAGAGCAAAAATATGCAACCAAACGTACAAAAACAAATCGCTTAGGTTAATTTCAAAGGAACCAAAAAAAACTAAATATCAACGTTAGTTGAATTAAAGAAAGATATACATGAATGAAAAAAAAAACGATCAAGGTGGATAAATAAAAAATAAGCGCTTACCTTTATTACCTGAGTGAAAACAAGTCTAATAAAAATGAACGATCAAAAATAAATAGCAATAGCCTTGTTTAAACTCAAGCTTATTACCTTGAAAAAAAACACGCAAATTCGTTATGCTAATAAAATAAAATGGAAAAACCAACCTAAAGCGTTACAGAATATTACAACAAAAATATAAATTTATTTCGTGAAGCGAAAAAGATGAATATGAAATAATTAATATTAATGCAAATTAAATTAGCTGAAGGCGTTAAAATTCAATTGTACAAATATTTAAGTAAAGCAAAGTTAAAAATTAAGAAATTTAATAAATGGAATAAAATCAGGTAAATTCGACGACACTTAACAATTCAATAAACACCGACCTTGAATCCTCCAAGCGATCGAGTGGCGAATAACCAGCAATGATAAATAATTTTTCAATAATACCGCATCCTTCAACTCCATAAATAATGCAGCCGCAAAAAGGCAAAAACCAAAAGAGCCGGAGTACGGTAAAGTAATGGAAAATAAAACCAAACGAAAAGAAAGAAGCTGTAACAAAGTCGCCATTAACACGTGCGTTCAATGATAAGACAAAAATCTCCACTTACCACCAGATCTTGGTGCTTCTAAAAAATAATTTCACAACGTGAAACAAAACCGAAAATCTCGGAAGTTATAATTACGAAAATTCTATTAGAATTAAATAGGTAACTTCGGGATAAATTTCACCAAACTCAACTGCCTCGGCAGACAACCCAAACGGAAAAAGCCAAGATTTTTAGAACCAACGCCGATCACCCAACGCGCATGACCCTCTCTCCCAAATCAGAAAACCTACTCAAAACCAAAAAGTCACTAACTACGTTATCTTTTACCAGTGAATATATAATAAATAGAGGTTCAATAAATGCATTCACCGTAAATAAGCAATTGAAAGGAGCAAAATAATATAACGGAAAATGAACCGTTACAGATAGAGCATATCAAATAGAACAACTTTTCTCAATAAACCATGTGTCGCAAGTAAACGGTAAGGGCGGAAAAAAATTGGGAAAATCAATACAAAAATTGTTTTGGGGTCACTGGAATAGTGGAATAGGTCAGTTCTGTTTACATTAAAAATTTAAATTTATCAATTATCTTTCTTGTCCGTACTGATAAGAGCCCAGGTGTGATGTGACGTAGCTTAGCTAGTCCATTCTTCACTGTAAAACTGCACTGTTCGAACGCGTTAATGGAAGGTCATCCTAACCGTATGACCAAATTGATTAATAATTGACGTTTTAATTTACGGGAAAGCTCTTCAAAATGCAGCAGCTCTGAAAGACAGTTTTTTGTTTGTGTTGTGTTTGTTTGTTGGAGGAACATTTTTTGTAAGTGTTGTTTCACTTTATTAACAACATTTTTTCTAATATTACTTTGTAAACATGCCACTAATTGTTTACTGTCATCAGTCTTAATCCTGAAAAAATTGCAGAGGAAAGTGAAACCTGTAAATTACATAATTGTGTAATGTTTCATTTAGCCAGCGGTTCTCAAAAGTGGGTATCAAAATTTAAAATAAAAATCGCGATAAGCTTTAAATTTTTGCTGTAATGTACTTCTATTAAGGTCAGCGTATACCCATTTAATATAATGACAATACTTTTGAATCATTCCCTTGATGACTTCAATAGTTTATTCATTTATATTGTGGTTTCTTAATGCTTCCTATAGTCTATTTCTGCTTACAATATCAAAAGCTTTGGAAATATCTATAAAACATAGAAATAACTCTTGTCCAAATTCAATTGCATTTTCCATTAACTGAGTCAATATAAATAGTGCATCCTGCGTTCCTCTGGCCTATCTGAAACCACATTGTTCCTCTTCTAACTCAACTTCCACCATATGCTTTTAATTTCCTTTCAACATATATTTCCTTTCTCATATATTTTTTTAGCTACATTAATCAGTTAAATTCTACGGTAATTGTTACATTCTTTTGAATCTACTTTTTTATACAGGGTGTCCCATAACTTATGGACCATAGAGCAACTGGAGATAATAGACATAAAAATAGGTATTTTGAGCCAAATTTGCCTAAGTAAAATGTTACAGGTTAAAAATTTTCATTTTGATTTTTTCTCTGCCTTTTTATCTTCAAATACGAAAATCTGGGGAACGGCTTGAGATATCGAGATCGACCAAGAGTCCCTTTTTTACGTAAAAATGTTGGATCTTTTATAGTTTACAGTATAAATATTACTAACTGTACGGGTAAAAAATATGGGTGAATTAATTCAACAAGGAGCACGTAGCAAGCGCCCTCTAGGAAGTATCTTCAAACTAATACCAAATTCGAATTTCCCATTCTCGAAAACCTAGTTACATATACCAATTTTGAATTCGATACCTTCAACCGTTTTAAAATTATCATCATTTTTCGAAAATTAACTTTCACTTTCAACACCCTGTATCTCTTTAACCTGTAACATTTTATTTAGGCAAATTTGGATCAAAATACCTATTTTTATGTCTATTATTTCCAGTTGCTCTATGGCCCATAAGTTATGGGACACCCTATAATGGTAGAATGATCGCCAATTCCCATTTTGTTGGTGGTTTTCTTTTCCAATGTCAGATACATAGTGCGCACCAACCACTTTAATCCACTATTTCCCATACATTTTATAAACTCTGGGGTTATTTTGTCACTTCCGGGAGTTTTTCCTATCTTTAGTCTATCTATTGCTTCCATTAGCACCTCCTCTTTACTTATATGGTCTTCTTTGTCCTATGTCTGATATCATTCTCTGGTATTTCATCTACCTCATTATGTCATTTTCCTTCTTAAGAAGGTTTTGTAAGTGTTCTTTCCATCACTTTAGCTGTTCTGCGGTTTTGTTAGCATATATCCAAGTTTATCTTTTATTTGTGGTAATGTAACATCTTTTCCCAGTTTAAATATTTTCAGAACTTTATACAGGAGCTTTTGATTGGTATTTGTCTTTTCTTCCATGAACTTGCCAAATTTCTCCCATGACTGTGTTTTTACATTTTTTACTTGAGTTCTGTTCTCCTTGTATGTTTCATAGTCATTGTCATTTTTTGTTGATAAATACTTCTTCCACAACCTTTTCTTTTATTTCACCAATTCCTTTATATCTTTGTTCCATCAGGCCATTTGTTTTTTTATTTGTCTTTGACTTAGTTTTACCTTCAAGTAGTATCTCTTTAAACTCTCCATACCCCATTTGTTATTTTCCCATGAGTACCTACCTTCTCTTATAGTCATCTTCTCGTAATTTATAAGTCTTGTTTCGTACTCTCTATTTTCATTTCTACACAGTGACATTCTGTCTGTTAATTCTTGGTTGTAGACAGGACGGTTAGAATCAGGACCTGGAATGTAAGAGCAATAAAGGATAAAGAAACAGAGATAATAGAGGAGATAGAAAAATACAGAGTGAAGATAATAGAATAACAGCAACAAAAAAGAAAGGGTGGGATACATAAAGAATACACGGAAATAATTTACTAATATACAGTAGTGTAGATATATCGGAACATGAAAGCGCTGGAGTGGCATTAATTACACATAGAGAGTGGGTAGACAAAATAAAATATTGGAAATAAATTTCTGAACATACAATGACAGTAGATATATAAATAAATAATAAAAATTACACATTTACAATAATCTATGGACCAAACGAAAATGCAGTATAAGCAGAGCTGGAAATATTCTATGAAGAGTTACAAGAAGCAGTAGATCAAATGCACTATACAACAATAATCTTAGGTGACGCTAACGGAAGAGTTGGAAATGATACAAAAAGATATGAGATGGCTATCGGAAAATATGGTAAAAGTGCTAGCAACAATGAGACCAAACTATTAGATTTCTGCATCTCAAACAACATGGTGATAACTAATACTATATTTATGCGCAAAGATATACATAAATTTACCAAGCATGAGCTAAAAATGAGAAATCATAATTTATTATATAATTATTCAAAATACAGATAGAAAACAAATATAGGACACAAGGTTATATAGAGGTGCTGAGATAGCACCATTACTTGGTAGGTACTTTCAAACATAATGCGTATAAATTTGTTGAAGATTAACCTCACATTTAACTCTGAGCGACAACTTACTGTATTGTTAAGCTCAACTTCAATATCAGGTTTATGAATCGGCCTTTAACTGTGTCGATTTTAATGACTTATTGGTACTTCTCTATTTGAAACATCTCTACATTTGCTATACTCATTTGAGTGCAGATGAAAAAGTAAACATTTCTTTCATTTTACCAAACAATCAAACAGAAAAAGTGTAACTTCTGCTTAATGCTTAATGAATGCATTAGTGTAAGAAGTGCATAGTAAACAAACACACTGTAAAGCGGTACAGTACAGAATAATGCTGAATGTCAGATTTTGCCGTTGAAGTTTTTAGTATTGTGCCACTGCTAATTGTTGATTTTTTTGTAGACATTTGGTGTACTGTCAGTAAGAATGGACATTCAAGACTCGACGGGTTTAAATCCTTCACGACCCAGTGCATCGACAATGACTCAGTCAATTACAGTTTCAAGTAGTGTAGGTTCTTTATCGCTTGGCAAATCAGGTGTTAGTGGAATTTCTGGTTCAAATACAACTCCCGAATACGGTCAAGAAATAGAAGTACATAATCTTTTAATTGTTGATCAGCACACATTCGAAGTATTACACGCCCATCAGCTTATGCAGCAAGAATATGCTATGTCCCTTATTTCTTGTCAGTTAGGAGATGATCCAAATACGTATTATATTATAGGTTAGTATGAGAAGGTCCTACCACGATGAAAAAGTACATATCTATCATGCAAAAACGTATTTTAGGTACCGCAATTGTTAATCCAGAAGAAGCCGAACCAAAGCAAGGACGTTTATTAATGTTCCAATGGGCCGAGGGTAAATTAACACCAATTTCAGAGAAGGAAATCAAAGGTGCATGTTATTCGTTAGCAGAATTTAATGGAAAACTTTTAGCGAGTATTAATAGTACGGTACGATTATTCGAATGGACTGCTGAGAAAGAATTGCGGTTAGAATGTTCGCATTTCAATAATATAATTGCGTTGTATTTGAAAACGAAGGGTGATTTTGTATTAGTTGGTGACTTAATGAGAAGTATGACATTACTACAGTATAAAACAATGGAAGGTAGCTTTGAAGAAATCGCGAGGGATTATAATCCTAATTGGATGACAGCTGTTGAAATTTTGGATGACGATGTATTCTTGGGAGCCGAGAATTCTTTTAATATGTTTGTTTGTCAAAAAGATAGTGCTGCTACTACGGATGAAGAACGGCTACAAATGCAAGAAGTTGGACAATTCCACGTTGGTGATATGATTAATGTATTTAGACACGGTTCGTTAGTAATGCAAAATTTAGGAGAAACTTCAACTCCTACCTCTGGCTGTGTGCTTTTTGGTAGTGTCGGTGGTGCTATTGGTAAGCTCGCTAATTTATTTGTATATTTTAGGTTATGTATCTTACAAGGTGTTTACAAAACACCTAATCTAGTTGGCTTTGCAATTTGTTTTCATGCAAATTGTTTTTCATTCTATGAATATTTTTGTTTCTTGTAAATGTCTTTTAACAACAATATTTGTATCTGAAACAGGTTTAGTAACTCAAATACCATCAGAATTTTACGACTTCCTTTTGGAACTACAGAACAAATTGTCATCAGTTATAAAATCCGTGGGCAAAATAGAACACGTATATTGGCGATCATTTCATACTGATATTAAAACTGAACCATGCGAAGGATTTATTGATGGGGATCTCATTGAAAGTTTTCTTGATTTATCGACGGAAAAAATGAAAGAAGTTGCAGAAGGTTTACAGGTATTTTTCGCCGTTGTTATTTCGATTGAAATGTTAGGTAAATGTATGTGTTTGCAGTTGGTCGGTGAAGGTGGAATGAAACAGGAATGTACCGTAGACGATCTAATAAAAATGGTGGAAGATTTAACAAGGATACATTAAGAGCTTTAGTTCCTTTTAACAAATTTTTCTTTTCTGTTTAACTTGTGTCAAGTTGTTTATTTTGATTTTTTAAGTGGTTATTAATTACGTATAGTAAATGATTTATAAGAGATGCGTACACTATACAGGATTGTCGTATGATGTAGCACGGTACCAGTATGTTTGTAATTTTACAGAATGGTTTTTATTAATATAATTTATAATTCTAAAACAGTTATTGATATGTTGTTCTTAAAATGCACATAAAATTGTCCGAAGTGAAGGACCAACTTGGGATTTGTTGGACTATTTTATATTGTGCGTAAATTGAAAGTTCAAATAAATTTAATTACCTCTGCCAGTTAATTTAAAGTTGTCTCATTTATTAGGTATATTAATATCGCCCACAGCGTTCATAGTGAGGTGTGCATGTCGATAAAAATAATCGTAATGAATCTTCAATATGTGAATCGGTAAATAAATAACGATGCTGCTTTTAAAATTAAATCAGATTGTAAAGTTATAATTTCATTCTCTAATACGGTTTTTTCCAAGTCAAAAATATCAGAAATTTTTGCAATAATATATTTCACATTTAAATTTTTCTTAACCCTCCAATACACGCGCTATGAGCGAATCCCTCACATTTTTGTTGTTTAAACCATATAATGATGACTGTTATGACTATAAGCTTGAACGTCCAGGAATGTCTTTAGCGGTGGTTTCAATAGAGGGTAGCAATGCTAGAGTGAAAATTAGAACTTTCTGTCACTTGCAGTTTATAATAATTGAAGTAGTAATGTTGTCAATGTGAGCGCGGCCCTCACTAGGCGTATAAGAACGTTTATTTTTCAGTGGTAAAAAATCCATATTTTAATTTTTGTTTTGAGGACAAATAATTTTTCGGGTAAGTTCCTAATGCTCTATTTTTATTGTGTCTTTATTATACTATAACAAGACAGTATTTTCTCGTTTTAGATCTGCAGCAAGAAAAGCAAATGCTTCAGTGGTTTGAATAACTTGAACTAGAGGAACAAAAAGGAAATAATCCTTTAGACATTTTAAATGATAGTGATGGTAGTGAGATTGACGAAGTGGAGATACAAGATCCGTTTGCACGCATTGTTGGGAAAAAGAAGAGTCAGAATAATTTTATTTTTTTCTTTAACATTATATGAATTTTCATGTGGTTTTAATTAATAAATATTTGATTATAATTAATTAATAAATGTAGTTTGATTATAAACATGTCTCTTATCTACATATCGGTCGATTATACGCGTGTTGCTTTTATTATATCAATGTTCTGACTGAAATACGTGAATGTGAGCACCGCGTGTAACGGCGTTGTAAACCAAAGCGCGTGTAATGGAGGGTTAAAAGGAAAAGATAAATATGGAACAATATCCCCAATTTTTTTAAAATCAGCAAATCTTACATTAAAATCCTCAATAACATTCTTAATTTCTAAAACGTATTTTTCAAAGTTATGATTAAAATTAGAATGGTTTTGTAAATGGTCATTGATATTTGGAAAATGATCAAAATTTTTTTATTGCAGATCGTCAATCAGCCCGAACCAACTTTTATAAGCAGTAATGCAACTAATCATTTCTTATTGCCTTCTTTTTCCTTGTAACGTCAAATTCAAATCGCTTAATTTGGATGTAAAATCTGCCACAAACGCTAAATCACCGAGTCAACTTTCATCAAGCAATTTTTGACATTTGTCACCTCGCTCTTCAAAGACAATTAATAATCTCATGTTGTAAAAATTTACTTTTCTAGTTGAAGAATATCGTTTTGTTTTTAGGCGAATTGCACTAAGTGCAATCATTTGACGTTAATTAATTTTTGCATATTTCGCCAAATACTGCATATATTGGAATTTTTTGCATATTTTACATTTTTATGCATAAATTAACATATATTTAACATTTTTTAAAATTTTCCATTGCCAGATGTACGTAGTTCAGTGTCTAGTTGTTTCGATTCCGAGTTGCAAATTTGCTTTAAAATGTGTTTTTCTAACTTAGAAAGTGTATTTTTAAATTAATAATAGCTTTAAAGAAAGATCATAAATAGCCTATCAACAGTTATTACCTGCCGTTAAAAGCAACACTAATACTTCCGGATTATGAAGCTGCAATGCTGCTATTTCCTGCTATTTTAAAATTGTAAAGGTTCTAAGTAGTTAAAGTTATTTGAACTTCCCCAACGTAACTGTTTAGTTATTTAATCCTTCTTGAAAAACATTTGAGAGTACCGGAAAAAAATATTTTCTGCAGTATGGATAAATAATTAATAAATTTCAACAGCTGATTTCTGCTGTTTCAGGAAATATTGGCAAAAGTATTTCAAATAAATTAAATGAAATATTACAAAAAAAAAACAGTGGATATCAGCTGTTAATTAAAGTTAATAAAAAGTTTCCAACCGTTTTCCAGATTGAAGTCTTTGCTATCTTAGTTTACATGAAGGGAAACCTTACCAGAGGCTACCAAAACAGGCATATCTATATATACTCTTACTTCTTACTCTGACAGTCAAGCAGCGCTCAAAGCCTTGTACTCTGTATAAACCAAATCTGGTTAGCTAAGTCAACTGGGTTCGCCTAATTGCGGTGCCCAGTAACATTCTAGGCAACAAGCAGGCTGATCACCTGGTCAGGGTTGACTTCTTGGAACCTTTTCGAGACCCTGGACTGAAGCAAGCGAAGCAACTCATCCACAGACCTTCAAAAGCTATGTTCTAGCTAGCAGTTCCTTAGGTTTAGCAGGAAGCACCTTGGGATAGTTATAGGCCTCCGTACAGGTCAATGGCCTCTTTAAAAGACATCTGCATCGGATGGGCCTTTCAGAGGACTCTAGTTACAGATTGTGGAATGAAGTAAAAGAAACCTCTCTTCATTTCCCTTTACGATGCCCTAGGTTGCTTCTGCTGAGACATGGTGTATTTGGTAATGGTTCTCTTGGAGTTCGGTGACATGTGAAATGTGGAGCGCCTCTAATATGGACAAGATCATGGTCTTTGGGCTACGTGCCAGGTTGTATTAAGGCATCCCTTAATTTTAATTCGCACCGGATGCATAATTGACATAATATTAGGGCTTGCACCATCGAAAGAAGAACCACAAAACCAATTTTAAATTTTTACAGAAACTACAATTAACTGAAAATTGCTGAATCGGTTATTAAACCAAATTTTTGCTAGCATTATTTCTAAGGTACCTACTTATCGTCATGAAGGTGTTTCAAATATTTGTATCATCAAAAGAAATAAACAATAAATTTTTAATTAATCGAAAAAATTTAAGATGTATAGTCCAATTGGCGATCCAGGTTATGCGCGTCATCAATCACATGATCAACGGTCTGCGTTTCCAATAATGCGCGATAAAAAAAATACAAAATGTAATTGCTAAATTTATTTTTATTTTTTTATTTATTTATTTAGTATGTACAGGCAACAGTAAACTAATATAAGCCCGAATCAATGTATACAAATGTTTCGCATAGTATTATCACAATTAGATATAACACATCAGTGAATAGGTATTTGATAAACAATATTAATAAACGATAACAATATGGTATTTCACAGTGTATCACAATATTGGTGAACATTATAAACTAATGTCGGTCAAACAACCGATTGAGTATGTTTTTAAAATGAGGGAGGGAGTGAGCCGATACTGCGTCTTGCGAAAGAGAGTTCCAGAGATCAACAGTCCTATTGGGAAGAAGGTTTTTACTTTGTAGAATTTTGAATTTGGCTTTCTTCAGTTTCATCGTATGACCTCTGAGATGTTGATTATTCGCATATGTGAAGAAATTTGGGAGCTCATCGTTGTTATATAGTCCATGAAGGATCTTGTAAGTTTCAATAGCGTCGGCTCGCCGCCTTCTTGATAAAAGACTTGGCAAATTGAGGGCAGTCAATCTCTCTTCATACGTCAAGTGTCGCAGGTGTGGTAAAATTCTCGTTGCTCTGCGTTGGACATTTTCTAATAAGTTTATATCCTTGGACAGGTAGGGATTCCAAATGGTTGAACCAAATTCCAAAATAGGTAGAACGTAGGACTTGTATAGAGAGACAAACGAATGATTGTCCAGTGATTTGAAAGCCTTACGTAAGAGGTACAGGGAGAACAATAATAGCTGACCGTGCCGCCTCCTTAAAAAATGACCATAGTAACAATGTGCCGCTTCATATGTATGTAAGCATGGACTGCACCTACATTCGCGTCTATTTTTACATTTTGTTTGTCGTTTTAGGTTTTAGGTTAAGCCCGTTGTGTAGCGCTAAATGATAAATTATCCCATAACAATAAACAATAATTGCAATCATTAAGCTTAGATGCTTTGATACGAGAAAAGGCGAAAAATTAAACTTGCAAGGTAAACGTCAAAATGCGAAACACGTGCGAAGCTAATATCACACTGAACCACAGGACGCGTATAATCAAAGTGGAAGTAAAGATTGGCAATACCTGCTATGGAAAGTAGCTTTTTTCGGTCAGCCTTTTCTGTTCTCCCTGTATAAGGCTTTGTTCGCCCTTCGGACGGTGTAGTTAATATGGGATTCCTATTTCAAGTCGCTGGTCATCAGTATACCCAGATCTTTGATATTAGAGGTGGTAGGAACATCGCGGTCGTTAATGAAGTATCTGAATTGAGGGTTATTCTTCCCGATGTGTAAAACCATGCATTTGGATTCATTTAACGGAATCAACCATTTGTTTGACCATAAGATGGTGTCCTCCAGGTCTCTCTGAAGATTATTGTAGTCTACAAGTGGATTACCAAAGATTTTGGTGTCATCAGCATACAAGGAAAAGGTTGTCCGTGATACACTGGTGATATCACTTGTATACAGAATGAATAGAATTGGGCCAAGCACCGAACCCTGAGGTACGCCACTGATGACACTTCTGGGAGAGGAGAGGGCTGTTCGAGAGGAATGCTTTCAGCCAGTTTAGCAATTTACCTCTCACCCCAAAGTGTTGAAGCTTAGCAATCAACCGTCGATGAGGGACCCTATCGAACGCTTTCGAGAAGTCCAAATAGATCACGTCAGTGGGTATTTTCTGGTCCAAGTTTTTTATCCATTTTTGGATACATGTAAGGAGGTTGGATGTTATAGATCTTCTAGGGACAAACCCGTGCTGTTCAGGTGGGATGATGTGGGTTCTCACTGCAAACTGGAGCAGTACCTTGGCTACAATTCGTTCCATGACCTTGCAAATTATGGATGTTAAGCTTATTGGTCTATAATTTCCTACATTCAGCTTGTCTCCCTTCTTGAAGATAGGGGTGATTGTTGCAATTTTCCAGTCTGCAGGTAAAGTGCCAGAGTCAAGGGATTTTCGAAATAAATAGTAAAGTAGTGGTGCCAGCTCAAATGCGCAGTTCTTCAACAATATTGATGGAATACCATCAGGTCCTGGTGCTGAGTTATGGTCAAGTGAGTGAAGGATCTCAGCAATATCTGATTCTCGAAAATCGATATCATCAAGGAGTTCAGTCGAGGCCTCGATGGTTAACGTTGGTAGTGGACCGTCTGGTTCAACTGAATTGAAACTCTGGAAATATAAATTATTTTTGTAGTTTTCTAAGATTAGGCAGCCGTGTTTAGTCACAAGGTCTATACATTTTTGAAAATAAGAAAGAAATCGGGTTTTTATTTTCTAATTTAGCTCATATTTATTTTTTGTAAAGTTTGTATTATTTTTGGCATGTTTATATTTCGAATTTCCAATTTCACTTGCAAATTTTTGACAGATCGTGTTGTATGTCATTAACGTTTGTTCGACATTTGACATTTTTTAGGTTATAAAATTTGTAAATCGTTTGGAACTTCATGTAGACGTACCAAGTTATGATGTCATAAAATTTATTGATGACGTGCATTACCTGGCTCGAAAATTCGACCATAGTAAAGTTCTATTAAGAATTATTAAGAGCATTCTAGAGCACGTGACTTTCTCAGTGGTTTTATCTTAATATAAGGGCTACAACTACTTTTACATGTGTTTGCTATTTACAGATCATGTCCTAACACCGCTTTGAAGATTTTTTAACAATGCCGATGTCTGCCGCTCAGTGCATAACGTAGTTAGAAAATTTCTCTAAATTTCACCTAATTCTTTAATTATAATCAAGAAAAATCTGTGCTTTGGCAAGTAGCCCTAAATTGAGGGTGACTATGTGGGATGCTATTGATAAATTTTGTAATTTCGGTTGTTTCGATTTTGATTCCGTTTTTTCGCAAGAATTAAATTTTTAATAAGCATCCCACATTTATAGAGTCTAAACAAACAAAACAGTAAAAACCGGAATTAATTATCTCAATTATTATGGAAGTTAGGTGTAATTTCCCGTCACTAGTACTCTGAACCGCTCTTAAGGAAAGTACCGTTTTAAGCACCGTGTCGTTGGTTGCCTATACTATACTGTGTCGTTGGTTGCCTATACTATTAATTATAATCGTTCTTGGGCTATATAGAAACATACTATAATCCATTCAGAAAACTCCCGTGACGTTTACGCTGTCAAATGAAAATTTGGGAGTGTACTTTATGTACAGAACCTATCAACTTTTTTAGTGAATGTACTTAACGTCAAACTGAAATGTAAGGTTATGATAAATCATTTGTCATTTTCGTAAAATTAAGTAGAACAAGGTAAAAATGGCTTTATTAATAATACAAGTTTGATAATAAACTTCGTTGGTGCTTCTGTTCATCCATTTCTCTAAAGATTATGAATTATAAAACGTAACTTGAATAATAAATAATTTAAGTGTCAAAGTGAAAACAAAAAAAACAAAACCATTAAATTTAAATTTAAAGGTGCACCAATCTCAAATCTAAAAGTTTTTAATAGTCTAATAGGGATTTTCATATTAACCAACACATGGTGACTTTTATGTCACAGGAGTTTTCTGAATGGATTATATGTTTTATGACGTCATTACTCTTGATGACGTCTGTCGTCTGACTCCGTGCCCTTACTTTTTATATTCGTTTACATAATATATTGCTGGTCTAGTTTGTGAATATCATACGAATTATTTTAAATAATTTATATATGACAATTCTAAAAAAGGATCAGTTGTTTAATTTATAAGTCAATAATAATTTGGCAAAAAGATAAAATAAATAACACAGTAAAATTTTTTGGAAACACTTTATATAAATTAAATAATTAAGCAGAGCTGCGGTTGTTAAAGTACCCACAGTAAAATACTTAACATTCAATTTAACCATTACATGTGCAATGTGTTTCATTAATTCAATTTGCATGAGTTTTTTAACAAGGTCAACTTACACATCTGTTATTTATAGATAATAAATTCAAATATTTATTGAGTAATAATGGTGATAAGTCCTAGCAGTCGCTTATGCTTTGCTCTTGCACTGCAATCTTATCATTTGTTAAGACTGTTTTAATTTGCGCATTAATTATTAATTGTTTTAATTTAATAATAAATTACAGCATTACTGAATATCTAAGCAGTGTTATCAACAATTATTGAATAGTTTATAATTTTTCATAAAGCCAAAATTTTTGGAAAAACTGGTAAGTTTTGTTCTATGATATTTATGTTCAATGAAAATTGAGAAAGATAAGATACAAAATATTTTTAGCAATTTTATTAAGGTTAAAAATTTTATCTGCAGTTGCTTTTTTTAAAATTATTTATCATGTAACAGGTGGTTATTTTACTACGCCCATTTCAAGTTTGAAAGTTTACTGGAATAATCTTTAAAAATAATGTCAGAAACAACATTCGATAAAATAGAGTTAATAAGAAAACATGTTGGAAGTTACCCAGATTTTCCTAAACCAGGTATTTTATTCAGGTGATACAATTAATTTACAAACTTAGTATGAATTTAGTTGTGATTTATTTGTAGGGACATATTTTCGGTGTTGCGACAGCCTAAGGCATTTTCGTTACTGTGTGAGGTAATACTAGAACACGTTAAATCTATTAGTCCGCCAGTAGAATGTGTTGCAGCCCTGGATGCAAGAGGATTTTTATTTGGACCGATTATTGCTTTAGACCTACAAATACCTCTTGTGCCGATTCGAAAGAAGGGGAAATTACCAGGTGATAACAAGTCCGTCACTTACAAATTGGAATATGGAGAGGTACATTTTTTTTTGTATTTATAATTTATCAATTAACACTTTGTTGATCAAAGCAGTCTTAGGTGTCATGGCAGTCATGTATGACTGCTACAACCTTCAGTTATTTTTCCTGTACTACATGAAAATGACTAATCAGAGCGTTATTATAAGCATGTAGGATGACCGCTCTTGCATCTGTTTACATTTATACAGTTATATCTCCGTCTTGACGAATCCATTAACACTGGTCTTTCTTTATTCTTTGCAGAGAAAATTATAGATGCTTTTATTGAAAAAAAAATTGTAACAAAACTATTGTATTTCACAAAAGTTTCTTAAAAACTATTGTATTTTTGGAATATAAGTGGAATATTCTAAGGAATTATTTTTTATTGTGTAACAAATTGAAACAGTCCAGACAATAATGGAGTTGATTTTCGAAATCATTGAGAGGTGTTATAGCTGCATATCTGATCTGATAATCTATTGAAGATTGCCTAATTGACTTGTCTCACCATTTAATTTTACACACCAAATTTTTAACCAGCACATCCAAGTAGAGGTGGGAAGTTCGATTCTTTTTGGTGAATCAATTCATTTGAATCATTCATTCAAAATGATTCGTTCACAAAGATTCGTTCTTGAATGATTCACTCATTCACGCGTTTTGTTTAGGTGGTTTAGAGACCTAGTTCAATATTTTATAATTTAAAATTAATGCAATGCAAACGTGTGTTTAATATGCATCTATTATGCTTTTCTGCACGCATTTTTTTATTCTAATTTTTCTGGGAGCAATATACTAATAGCTTTTTACTTACTTGAGTAGATTATCTAGCAATCATATATTAACTTGTAAATTGAAACGCTTTACAAGGCGATTTTACTGTAAGTCACAAAGGATTAAGAGATTAAACAAGAATTTGCCCAACTACCTAAATAGCTGCTCTTAGAAAATAAACGAATAAACTAAATTTAAATACGGAAATCCCAGTGTGTTTATCCAGAAAAAGAAACGTGATACTATCCTTCCCTTTACGCCCCCAAGTACAAAAGAGCCGTATATTCGAGCGATTAAGCAAACAGGTCATGCCGATGACATCTTATTAGACTAAACAATCATTTAAGTAATTAATGCCTACACGTTCACGTACTAATGCTGGCATAAATGTACGCTGTACAATGTACCTACATTCTTTTTACGCAAGATTTGCCAAAACTAAATTAATTTAAGTAATCAACGCGAATAAAAAGGTGTTATATCTACTGATTTACTTATTTGCCATTTTACATTAAATTTTGAATCTACTTTGAAGACAGTCTAAAGGTCTAAACACCGCATTGTCAAATTTTACACGTTCAAATCTGATTTACTCGTCAATTTTACGTAGGAATAGGAACTACGAACAGTACAAACGCTAAAGACTCGAAACTCGGACGAGTTGAATGATCCACTCCTGAATCGATTCACAGAAATACTTGGCGGCTCCGGGCGCGGACACCAAGTCGAGTGAATTAGTGAATCGATTCAATTCAAAGTACGGCGGCTCCGCACTCCGCAGTTCGCGCTTCGGAACCGAGTGGAGTGAATCAATGAATCGATTCACTTCAAAGTAAAGACTTAATTCATTCGATTCAGTGTACTGATTCGTTCTTTTTGAACGAATCGTTCACGACCGACACACCTCTACATCCAAGAAAGGTTTTATTTTATACAGTCTATAACATCATTATATGTAGTTGTCCGAAAAATACCACATCTCCAGAAGCAGCTGGAACTTATTTCTCAACATTGTCTTTGGTATTATAGCATTTCAAGATAAATTATCTTTGTTCCAATACTAAACCTTAGTATTTTCATTTTAGTAGTAGGAGCCCCTGATGTAGTTTAGATTTATTGCTGATATCTTCACTGCCACAAACAAATAGATTTGTTTGTAAAACCATCTCATCCAAAATTTCATCCAAAAAAATTCGAAAGCAGGAGTATGGATTCTAGTCATTTATGAAGGATATTACATAATTTAGAGAGGATCTGGCTTGGTTGAATAATTAAATATCATATGATTTATTGCAGGTTCCTTTCAGGTATGTTCAGTATTTACAATATGCATTTCTTCATCTACAGAATGTTCCTCACTTCTTTCTCTGATTGACATACTGTTAGCACTGTGATATTCATTTTTAGTCTTCAAATCTTGATTTATGCTAACAGTATTTGTATTTGTTTTTGTCACTAACTTATCCATATCAGAGATATTAGTCGAGTCAATGAAGGTTTTTACTTCTAAACCCACTAAAACAGAACCGATTTTGATGATTTTTTTTTTAAATTGTTTGTTATATTAAATTATTCAAAATCAGAAACATTTCAGCTGGCGCTATCAAGTATTTATATTGTTCAAACAATTAAAAAAAAAAAATTATTAAAAAATTATTTTCTTCGATGGAATTTTAACTAGAAGTGACTAATTTTGAAAATTTAGTATAATAAATAATTTTTGAACAAAAAACTTTCAAAATTTCCATTTAAAAATGTTAATATTCAATCAGTCGGATGCAAGAAGATAATATACAAATATATAGACATATGTATATTGTCAACTGAAAAAATCAATACTTCTAAAAGAATATTAAACACGCACAAGAAATCGACTTTTTGTATCACAGGTAGAGGAATTCAAAGTCAAACTCCTGATGTTTCACCATGATTTTCGGAGTGAACGCGTGTGTTTTGAGGTTATTAATCTGTTAAAATAAGTTTTTAACACTAAATATTGAAAATATTAGTGAAAATTGTTGAAGAGAACTTAATTATTGATTAAAATTTAGGAAAAAGTGCAAAGAGACAAGTAAAAATACGATGGAAAAAGTAATTATATGTCATTTATTCTTGGTTTGTATTGAAAATAATTGGATTATATTTGCTTTTAAGATTGTTTATGCATTTTGAAGAATCGAGTTATTATTCTTATTATTATGTTACATTTATATTACATTATTACAGTTATTATGATACATTTATATACTGTAAAATCACATGTTTTTGTAATTTTGATCATTACAGCAAAATCGCTTGCGTTGCATATAAGTTAAAAAATGTTTCGCGTTTAATAAATAATTACTCAGTCTTCACTAAATTTTGTTTGCTTATTTGGGACGTGTTGATTTAACGATTCTAAAAATTTTAGCCCTTTAAGTGTAATATTTTTAATTCTACAGTACTTTTTTCACTAAATTTTCCGCACGTCATGCTCGTCGTTAAGATTATTTGCAAAAACAATTTGTGTTAAATTATTCTTTGGATGTAATGAAATCTTTTTAAATTATTAGAAATATATTTCCTGTCTTACAGCTATTTCCCTTTGAATTTGATCCTCATATTTAAAATCATACGTGTTAAAAACATTTTCCAACATTCTTTTATATGTTACAGGAACAGCAACAAGATACTGTAGACTCTACAGTTAATTGTTGTTGCATTTGCAAAGAACAAGAGAGTGCAGATACACAAATTATACAAAGTTTTTTCAAAAATTTCAAATTTGGAATTCAATTCTTGCATCCGAATGATTGAATAATTAACATTTTTCAATGGAAATTTTGAAACTTTTTAATTCAAAAATTATTTTTTAAACTAAATTTTCAAAATTAGTCACTTATACTTTGTTAAAATTTCATCGAAAAAAAAATTGTCAATTTTTTTTAAAAAATTATTTAAACAATATCAATAATTGATAGCGCCAGCTGAAATGTTTCTGATTTTGAATAATTTAGTATAACAAACATTTAAAAAAAAAATTCATCAAAATCGGTTCTGTTTTTGCGGGTTTAGAAGTTTTGACGATTTTTCCGCTTTATTGACTGGACTATATGGTTATTACTCCTTGTTACATATTAATTTAGGCGGTGTAATCCAAAGCGACGTCACCTTCGATGTTTGTAAACTATTCTTCTTCGTTTGTCTTTGTAACCCTGATGGGGGTTTTTGCCTGCCCTGGAGGGCTTTCATGGCCATGTTGTTTTTGAAAGATGAGGCATAAAACTATGGGTTGTTGCAGGATACATTGGAAATACAAACCGATAGCATGAAAACAGGAACAAGGGTATTGCTAGTTGATGACCTTTTAGCTACAGGTGGTAGTCTTTCAGCAGCTTGTAAACTTGTCGAGTCGATAGGAGCAGAAGTACTAGAGTGCCTTGTTGTAATGGAATTGTCAGCTCTTAATGGTCGAGCAAAATTACAACAAATTCCAGTGCATTCCATTTTAAAATATTAGGATAAATTTACCTTAATGCATTCCTGTGAAGTGATAATAACAATTGTTTTATATTTTTGTATAATCGGATATGTTTTAAATAAATATATTTTATAAATTTTTAAATGTTTGTTGTAGCAAGTTTCTTGATGTTTATACCTTTTTCTAATAATTAAAATTTATTAATTTTTAGCAGGCAGTGGCGAAATACCCAGGTAAATATCAAATAAATGACTAAGCCATGCTTCATTCATTGTGTGTTCGTTGAAGAGATTACTGTTTGTTTTTACATTAAAAAGATTAATTTTTACTATTTTACAGAACTACATGAGACGATTAATGCTTAGAATGAAGCATATTTGGTTAAAGGCATTGGCAACTTAAAAATTAACATTTTTGTAATTGATCTGCACATGCGCATAGAAAATAGCGTCGCAAACCGCATGTCTCTAAGCTGCGGCGTTTAGAAGATACACAGCATTAAAGTTGAAGCTGTGACGTCATCTCCGACACCGAGATATGAGACGCGCGTTGTATTATGTGGTAGGTAGTCGTACTTCGTTATAATATAATAGTTATCTTATAGAACAGTTTAAAGCAAGATTTTTTAAAATATGGCTGGTGTATCACCGTATATGTATGAACCTGTTAGGCCAACAAATGAAGAAGATAACAATAATTATAGTGCGGAACGAGATGGGAGATCAAATGCAGAGATAATAACATGGTGCAAATGCACATTTTGCACACGGATGCCTAACGACAATGAGTGTTATTGCTGTAGGGAGTCGCATGCCTTCGATGTATTACGGGGAAATGACGACTGTATTACATGTCACGAATCATTTAATTTTTTAATTTTAAACATTGATTCTTTAAAAACTGCCAAATATCACATGTGCTTAAAAGTGGATACAGTGAAAAGAAGAATGTTGAGCGACGAAAGTAATCGTGTTTGGAGGCACGTCGCATATACTCAGTTTATTTACTGGGTGAATGCATGGGTTCCATTAGGAAAAAATGAAAGACGAGTTGTTCCAGCATGTGTCGTAGCAAAAATCCGAGATACATACTCGGAAGTCGACAATCTTTATCAAGGATTCTTACCTGCTGAGGGGAAAACTGTTGAATATTTTGATTAAAAATTATTACCTACTTATCTGTAATTAAGAAGTTTTGTTTTTATTGAAAAATAAATTATTTCCAAATTTTCTAATGCAATTTTATTCTGTAAAAGTGAAATGGGCTTTTCTAAAAGTTACGGTATGTATTTACATTTAAACACATTTTTAACATAGTAAAATCATACATCTAATGCAAATTAATGATAAAACAATTGTTTTGTAATTTTATTTACTTAGGCCAATAATTAAAAAATATATAGAAGAAATACACAATGTACCTTATTTGAGCATGATTATTTAGTTTCTATTACATCGCACGTGATTAAAACACACTAAATAAATAAAAATATGATGAATTCAATTGCTAGTTTGCTGTGAAGATGATGCCTGATGCTGCATTCGTGAAAAATGCAGTTTTCGTGTTTCATCCAAGGGTGGCCTAGGCAACGTTGCAATATTTTGAGGAATTTCCTGGCATGTATCCTGTATAACTAATATATTTAATTCTCCCATTACGATTAAACTAGCTTTATTTACTAAACTACATCGCCAAGAATTGTTAGAAGCTGTGCGTACTGAAACGTAAACCCATTTTCTTGATGATTTAGAAAAACGTTGACCGTTTCATAACGCACACTGTTATTGTGGTCCAGAATGGCTAACATACTTCTGATTTTCATACCTTCGTAAGTATAGTGAATTATTTTTGGTGTATATTTTAGCCTCAAATTATGGTAAGATTCTAAACCCCCCGTGTGACAGTAGTGATTTGTTTGTTTCAAATCGTTTAAAAAAGTTTTGTTACACAAAATTTCTGACAGGCGGTAAAAATCAGGAGAATTTTTGTTTATCCAGAATGTATTATTTAATTTTTCAGGAGGAAGTGGGGCATGGGCACATTTAAATACATGTTTATAATTATTACTGTCAACCTGCCACTCATGGATGTTCGCAATGTGGTTTAAAACTGATTTAAATTTCTTCTAAAATCTCTTTATTGGCGTTGCAGGTTTGGGCTGCCCACCATAAATGATTTATAATACTAGACTTCCACGCAGCGATGCTCTTAGATTTTTTTTCTTCGGCTTTCAATTTTTTTGCAAGATTTTTAGCCATGTGCCACACGTCAAACTGATGATCAATATTACCAAATTTCGTTCTAAGCAACAATCGAATCCCACGATGCCTATCTGACAGAAACAAACTAATTTTTAATTTTTCTTCGACAAGACGATTTAATACTTTTTCGCAGGCAGCTTTTTCTAATTGACCTTGTACTTGCCCCTTTTGTACTAGTTCAAAATCTATTATTTCGTTCGTGCGTAAATTCATAATGGAATACGTCGCATACTTTGCAGAATATCCTGGGGAATCAAACTGGGCATCGCCACATATCCAAGTGTTTTCATTATGGGAAGACTTGAGACGTTTAAACATCAATAATTTTTCTTCATGATACGTATGTTTAATGGCAGGTGCGATATACTTATTAACAGCATTATAGTAAGCTGTATGAGATAGAAATTTCATTCCAAAAGTGTTCGCAAAAGTTTCAAAAGAAGCGAAACTTATTCCACTACAGTAAATTGAAGCTGCCAGTTTGACATTACCTACTGACTGTTTGGCGTATAATTGCTGCGACCTCCAGGTATTTTTATGAGCATTGCTACATTTCGTTTTAATAATTAATGTTGCACCTTTGTTAGTGGTTGAAACAAAAATATTTAACCCACCACAGGTTTGACAACGCTGAAATAGGGGGAAAAGTAGGTCGTATTGAATTAGATACTGATCGCTGGTGCTTTCAGAATTTGTATTACACTGAATATCTTCACAGTCACTCTCATAATCAGTAGAATCGGATAGGTCTGCTTCAGAAATAGAAAATGATGTATCAACCCCCTCATTTTCTACATTAAAAAGTATTTTTTCAGTTCTCCTAAATACCTCTTTGCCTAACTCGCACTGAACACTAGCATCTATTTTTTTGCTGCATATTTTGGGTACATTACACTTTTCAATGTCATTTTCTTTTAACGCATTTTCATATGTCTCCGTACCTAAGTTACATTGTATTTCTGTATCACAACAGCTTAGAATATACTCGCCAACAGTAACGATGTCATTATTTAGTTCCATATTATCATTCGTCTTACAACTGTTTTCAATTTCATCTATAATTTGGCGCCTTTCATCCCTCTCTTTCAGTTTTAAATAAGTAGACGGATGTCGTGATTTTATTTCTTGGTTATTTCCACGTAATTTTAAAGAAGGGACAGCACCTTTTTTCAATATTAAAGGGTTTCGGGAATTCGGTAATAATCGCTTCTTCAAGAGAGAAGATTGTTCATAGTCGTTTTCTAGAAAATGTACACCACAAACCAATGAATGACGAGTTGGAATAAATTTTTGACGATTAACTTTCGTTACCCACGCTTTGTACATCGCAGCGCGTTTCTTTTTATCGGGAAACTTGTGGAACTGTAGCCCCTTATTACGATTTGTGCTGTTTGTACAGCCATAAACACAACATAATTATACCCATAATAAATTATAATTTCATAAACTGTAACGCACTTTTAATACAAAACGATTTTTGACTTTCAATAACTATTTTGATGCAAAAGTCTTTCTTTTAACATTGCCTCTCTATATATACCCTTAGGATGTACTTAAGACACATTCGTGCAAATTGTATGAAAATTAAAATGATTACAATTCAATTACATTTCGATGAAAACAGGTACCTATATATAAAACTTCTATGTAAAACAATTTAAACAGATTAAACAAAGTACATCCTTTGTTAAATCTTAAACTTTGCGTATATTTTAAAATAATTTTATAAATACATTTGTATATCCTAAATGAGTACAAATAAATGTCATAATATACAATATTTGCTATGTTAAAAGTAAAACGCCAAATCAATATATATAACGAAAACAATTCAACGTGTAAAAATAAATAAACTTATTAAGAAAACAACTGTTAAAAAATCGAATATGATCTTCCTGAGGACCCGTAACTAACTGCAGCTAATTCTTCACTTGGAATGCTTTCTCCTCTGTCTAAATAAAACAGTTAGTTAGGATTAGGTGTTTGCAAAAAAGGCGATTGCCTCGAGGCATTTCGGACAGCTTGAAAAAATTTAAAAATCACACAAATATTTTGTTATTTAAATGTCTTTTTGGTGATGTGCAAGTACAATATTATATGTGCATACTGTTAGTTTTTGTTAAAAAGAACCACAACTTCATACTGTACTCTAGTAAACTACTAATGTTTTGCACTAAAATTGCTTTTTCGGTATTTAGAAGTGTCTTCTAATTTACAAACTTAATTAAATTTACTGTAAAGCTTTACGTATTTCAATGATGGTGTATAAGAACTAAGTTTTGTTGGTAGAATTTGCAGTAGAAACTAAGCTTAATGGGGAACTGGAAAAAACTACAAAAAGCTGCGTTTAGGCCTTAATTTTATTAAATTTACCACTACTGGGACTAGAAGGTCCTGGTATATAACCATCGTGAGCAATATTAACTAAGTTTGTCAGTTTTCCACAATCCTTTCCAAGCGTAGTGATTTTTGAAAGTTTATCCTTCAATGTGTGTGATTTTTGTCGCTTTACATAAATGCTTCTTTTCGGGAGAAGCGGATCCGATCTATCTGAAACGTTATCATGGAGATCCCACAATTTTTCTTTGGTTTCTTTGGATTTTAGATCTGCTAACAGACCTAGAAGTTTTGAAACTTCCATTTCTAGTTGTTTTGTCTCTGCTTGTAACTTAAGAACCTGTAAATTTATGTATAAGGATCAGTATTAAATGTGGCTATTTACATTTTATAAAGTAAAAAATTAGTAAAATTACGAATTTTTTTTATGCTGGTTAATACTTACCCCATACAAATATCCAGCATGTGCCTGAATTAGAAAAATAATTATTGGAGTATTCTGACGGAGGTTTACAAGGGGACCAAAATAGAAAAATTCACTGATTCAATCACGCAAACGGAAAAAAATCGGTTTAGATGCAAAGACTCATTAAAGATGTTTCAGGTATTTTTCTATTTGGCTCATTCGAATTAATTAAACCACCTGGTTCTGCATTTAACCAGACACCATTACAAATTGGAATTTTTTACAAGGTTATACTTATTTAAACATACGGCAGTACTATCTTGAACTACTGTCTGACGGAAAGTACGACAAGTTACACGGAAAATTTTAGAAATACCCAAAAATAGTCAGGTCAGAAGTCAGAACCATTTTTAGGAGAAATCTAAATGATAATGGCAATGTTTATATTACACAGCACAGCATATTTGGTGAGTAATTCAATGGTTAGAAATTGGCCAGTGTAGATTACTGTCAGGCTAAACTTAAACAGTGGGCGCGTTCAGGCGGGACTAGCGCTAGCCTGATTTGTTTACACTAGCGGCGTTCGGCCATTGGGCCGTTCAGCCGGTTGCTACCAATAGCTTTTAGCGCTAGGCTAGCGCTACGTAGCGCTAGTCCCGTCTGAATGCGCCCAGTGTTAAAACCAACAGTATAACAGTTTGTTTAAAAACTTGCAAATCTGCATGAATTGGTTGTTTAACTTTAGCTAACTCTAAAGCTCGATTGCTCTAATCATGGTTATTTTTAACTGTTAGTTACTTTGAATAAAACCACATCAAACTCTGAATAGTTCTGATAATTAATATGAGTCAAGAGATGCAAGCAGATTTACAAATTGGGTTGGAATTAGAGAAGCAAATAAAGGGACTAAACATTTTAAAGGTGAAAGTAATAAAAAAAAAAAGAGAAAATGGACCGAGAGAAAAGAACTTCATCAACAAATAGGAGAACTGCAGAAAAAGTTGCAAAATCCAAGACCAAAAACAAAAGGAAAATCGAGTATTCTGTAAGCGAACTCAAACAGATGTCAGCACAAGAAAAAAGTGAAATGGATAGCAAAAGTAGGGGAGGTAGGGATTGGAGTTAATAGAAAGCAAAGAAAAAATAAAGAATTAAGGGAAACACTTGAAAAATGAAAAAAGGAATATCTAGCAATTAATAAATGTAGCCAAAGAATACGAATTATGAATCTAACATCCAAAGACATAATGTACCAATAGTGGACAATTCTATGTGGATAAACGAAGAGAAGAATCTAATTTGTTATGGAATCTTAGAAGAACAAGGAGAAAAAACAAAGGATCTTCAAAAGTAAAGTAAATTTAAATTTTGATTTAGAAGTGGAGCAAATAAAACAGATCGGTAAATTTAATGAAAATCAGAGCCGATCAACACTAGTTACTTTAAAGTATGCAAACAAAAAGTATGAACTACTGAAAAGTGCAAACAAGCTAAAAAATACAAAGAGCAATGACCTCGCACAGAAGCAACAAGCAGAAACTAACACTTAAAACTAGCCAAGGAGAAAGGCTTCAAAACTAAATTAAGCAAGAATAAATTAATAATAAATGGAGAGGAATTTAAAGCAAGTGATTTACTGTGCGAAGAGACAGAAGAAGTACATGGGGAAGAGGAACTAAGAAGAGAGAACAAAGGTAAGACAACTGCATAAAGAAAAGTAATAGATAGGTCTCCGGAGCAGAACCAGCATTAAGACAGTATACACAAAAAATCAAATAAAAGCGGAAACCAAGAAGAAAAGGAGAAGACAAGAGTTTGGACCCAAAGTTTATTACAGGGGTTTACAGAAAAGGTGACAAAGAAGAAAGAAGCTATAGAGGACAGAACCAAAGACAGCTAGCTAGCAACAAGGAGAAGTAAGGATAGCATCCACCACTACAAAATAGGCAATTCTAACGGATACGAAAAAACAATAAAATCACAAACAACAAAAATAGAATCAAAAAACACAGCAAAAGCAAGGCCAGCGAACAATTTGTACAATAATCAAAAGAAACAACAAAAAACATTTCCTAGTAACCTGGCCAGTGAGGAAATGCAAGACCACACCCCTCATGGCAAATCAGTACCTACTTTCCATATGTACGTTAACTGTGAATCAACAGAGATAAATTATTAGAATTAGAATACTTATTAGATAAAATTTCTTGGGATATCCTAGGTAGGGATCCCATACGTCCCGGTTTGTCCGGGAAAGTCTCGGTTTTATTACTTTTGTCCCGGCGTCCCGATATGCTCAGTTCGGGACGCTAAATGTCCCGGATTTTTCAGAATATAAAAATTAACATTTCTCATAAGAATGAGTACTAGTACAAGTCGTAATATTTTTGGGTGCTTTTAAAAATGTATGTTTACAAAACAAAAAGCAGAGACATTTATTTTGAATTTCGGAGAATGTTAGAATTTTGGGAAAACGTTTTAGTTCCATACATTTCATTCAGCCGGAGAAAAGAATGTCAGAATGAAGGAGATAGTCACCCAACTGTATGTTTAACTATTCGCAACCACGGCATCTTATTTCGTTCGTGTGGTCGGCCGTAAATTTTTAGCAATCTTTTGTCTCAAGCTTAGTTCGCATAGCGTACGATATCCGACGGCCCGAAATGTTTCTCATTCTCATTGGTCGACGTGATGTATCACGATAGTTCATTTTCATTCAACCAGTGCAAAACATTTCGGATCGTTGGATATCAACGAACTATAATAGTATATTATAGTTCGTTGTTGGATATCGTATATCGTACGCTGTGCGAACTAAGCTTCACGCGTCAGCAGTGTTGCCAGATGCAGCGAAATTTCTCTCAAATTTTTAAATCAAATGGAAAAAGGGAAATTTTCTATAAAAACGCCAAAAATCGGGGAAATTTCCGCTACTCGTAATACTTCGTTTTAAAAACGTACGCATTCCGATTTTTATATTCTAAAATCATCAAAACTCTTGTTATGCTCTTTATCTTTTAATACTTATTAACTGTTATTAACTGCAGTTAGAATAATGAACTACGAAGTACAGTTTGTTATATATATATATATATATTTGCCGTTACAGGCCATTATGGCCCAGGGCTTTTTGTACAATTTGTTTCCATTCTTTCCTATTTTGTAATTTTGTTGCCCAGTCTGTTACACCTAATGTCTGTAAGTCTCTTTTAGCACTGTCCAACCATCTTTGCCTTGGTCTTCCTCGTCTTTTATCCTCTATTAACCTTCCGTGCAGCACTTTTTTTGTTATTCTTTCTCCGTCTAATCTTTCCACGTGGCCGAACCATCTTAACCTTTGCGCCTTCACCTCATTTGTTATGTTTGGTTGACCATACAAATGTAGCACTTCCTCGTTGTTTCTTCTTTCCCACCCTTCCTCCGTTCTTTTCCCTCCAAAAATCCTACGTAATATTTTCCGTTCCCAAATCTCTATTTGATTTTGATCTGCTTTATTCAAAACCCAAGTCTCACTAGCGTACGTGACTGTTGGGCGTATTACTGTTTTGTAAATTCTAAGCTTAGTGTTTCTCGATACATTTCTTGCACTTAACACCTCACTTAATGCACCCGCGCATCTATCCCCTTTTGTTACACGATGCTTTATTTCTACGCTGTTATCACCTCTGTCTGTAATTAGCACTCCCAAGAACACAAAACTTTTAACTTTTGCACACCTTAACACACGGTTGTTTTCTAGTTTAATAGATATTCTTTCAACTTCTCCGATTTCTTCCTTTCCTCCGTTCCCCATTTCCATATATTTTGTCTTTTCCTGGTTTATCTGTAATCCCATTATCGTCGCCTCTTTTTCTAGCACTCTTACAGTTTTTTTGAGCTCATTTTTGGATCTTGCTACTATAGTAACATCGTCCGCATATGCGAGTAGCTGGTGACTTTTAGAAAATACTGTCCCGATTCTGTTCAGCTTACTTCTTCTTATAATTATCTCCAGTACGATATTGAAGAGGGTACATGATAAAGGGTCCCCTTGTCGCAGCCCTTTTCGTACTTCAAAACTTGCCGATATGTTCCCATACACTCTAACTTTGTTCTCCGTATCATGCAGTGTCATTTGTACTAATCTTATTAACTTTGGAGGTATTCCTACTTCGCTCATTGCGCTGTATAGCTGTTTCCTGTTAACAGAGTCGTACGCCTGACGGAAATCTATGAAAAGAACGTATAGGTCCACCTTATGCTCATAGCACAGCGTTTGAATTTGTTTCAAAGAAAATATCTGGTCCATAACTGATCTATTTGCTCTAAAACCACACTGGTACTCACCTATCAATTTCTCTGTATGTCTATTCAGCCTGTTTTTAATCACGTGTGCTAGAATTTTGTAGGTAGTGTCCAGTAGAGCAATTCCCCTATAATTATTACACTCGGTTTTGTCGCCTTTTTTGTATATAGGTGATATTAAGGCATTTGACCAACTCGCCGGCATGATTTCTGTCATCCATATTTCTCGGAGTAGTTCGTATATTCTTTTCCCCAGTTCTTCTCCGCCGTGCTTTATTACTTCTGCTGCTACCCCATTCTCTCCCGGACTTTTGTTTCCTTTCAGCTGGCTAATTATCTTTTGTACTTCTTCCTCCGTAGGTGGTTCCGCTTCATCTTCCTCTTGTTCTCTATACGCCCTTTCTTCTTCGTCATCTTCTTGTATTCCTTCTTCGTTTAGGGTCTCTTTGAAATATTCTCTCCATCTTTCTATCATTCCTTGAACGTCCCCGATTAGGTTTCCTTCCTTATCTTTACAGAATAATGTTCGTGATTGGTATCCACTCCTACATTTTCTTACCTCTTGGTAGAAATTTCTTATTTCTTTATTTCTGTATCTTTCTTCAAGGATTTGTATTTCGGTTTCTTTATATTGTCTCTTTACTTGTCTGCAGATTTGTTTTGCGGCCTTCCTTTTTTCTTGATACTCTCTTCTGTCTTCTTCCGTTGCTGTTCGGAGAGCCTTCTCTCTTGATTTATTTCTTTCTTGTAGCGCTTTTCTGCATTGTTCGTTATACCATTCTTTTTTCTTCTTCCTGTCCCGGGTTGATAACACTGTCTTTGATGTTGATTGCATTACGTTTTCCAACTGTTTCCACTTTTCATCTATGGTATTCGATGGGGTCAGCTTCGCAAGTGATGCCTCTATTCCTTGTTTCAGTTCTGCTTGGATCTCTTCGTTTTTTAGATTTTCAACTTTAATTTTTTTACTATTCTTTTTAACTTCCTGCCTAGTATGTTCTACTTCCTGCTTCATGCTGAGTCTTACCAGGAAATGGTCTGAATCTGTGTCCGCACCCCTGTAGCTTCTTACATCTGTTATTCTTCTGCTGTATTTTTTATGTATTAGTACGTGATCGATTTGATTAACTGTTGTGCCGTTTGGGTGTTTCCACGTGCCTTTATGTATATTTTTGTGTTCGAAATGTGTACTACTTATATGTAGGTTATTTTCGACGGCAAACCCGATCAGTCTTCTTCCATTATCATTGCTCTCAGGGTGCTTACTATATTTACCTATTGTGGGCCTGTACATGTCTTCTCTCCCTATTTGCGCATTGCAATCCCCTATTATCATCCTAACATCATTTTTTGGTAAGTCTTTATACACTCTTTCTAGTCGTTCATAAAACTCGTCTTTGCTTTCATCGTCTTTTTCGTTTGTGGGGGCATGTATGTTTAAGATGCTTAATTTTCTTTGTTTGCTTTTAAATCTTATGTAGCACATTTTTCCCGATATTTCCTCAAACTTTACTACTAATTCTTTTAATTTTTTGTTTACTAGAAATCCTGTACCGAATACTTTATTTACATCGCCGCTTCCGAAAAAGGTGTAATCCTCAATTTCCATTATCGTGTTATTATTTTGTTTCGTTTCCTGCAGTGCTGCTACATCTATACTGTATTTTTTTAGTTCCGCCACCAGATTCTTTAATGCCCCTGCTTGGTTTGTTCCCTGTAGGTTGCATGTAGCTATTCTTAGAAGGTTTTTCCTGCTTTGGTTACAATTTTCCTTAATTTCCCTACACCCGTCTCTTCCTTCGTTTTCCTTTCTCGTATCCTTTTCTTTTGCTTTGTTTGTTACCGTGTTTCCATCCTCATATTTCAGTGTTAGTTTCTTGGAATAATTTGCTCCAGTTCTTCTATGTTTTTATTCCACCTCCACTCTATTCCATCAATTGTGACTTTGTTGTACCCGATTTTTACACTTTTTCCGCTATTCTTCCCTTCCATTGCTTTTTTCTTTATCTGTTTCTGCTTCTCCCTCTCTCGTTCCGTTAAGTCATCATTTATAAAGATTCTTTCCGTCGTCATTTTCCCAAGCTTCGATTTATTTTTCATGATTTTCTCTTTGTCTCCTTCGTTTTCCAATTGGATTAAACAGCTCTTTTCACCTATTTTATTGGCCGCCTTGACTTTGACCTCGACTTCTAGATGTTCTTTTATAAAATTTCCCACAGCTGCTTTTAATATGGTTTTGTCTGTTGTATCTATTTTCAGGCCGTTTATAACCACGTTATTTCTTCTCTTTTCTTTTTCTATCCTCTCTAAATTATTTCTGATTTCCTTTAGTTCTTGTTTTATTTCCTCATTTTCTTTCTTGATACTGTCATTTTCCTTTTGTAAATTTGCGTTTTCCGTTTTGATCCTTTTCATTTCCTCATTATACTCTCGTTGTTCGAGTCTGATTTGTTGTATCTCCGTTTTTACATCTTGCATCATGCTTAATATCAAATCTAATTTGTCCTCGCTTCTCTTCCTGCTGTCGTCTGTTGCGTACTCATCGCTGTCCTCCATTTTTCTCGTAATTCCGTTATTATTTTGACTGGACCTAGTTTTCGATACTTCTCCTGTATGTGTGCTACCCGTTACGCGTTATTCTGTACGATGTGTTGCCTATCCTGTCCCGCTTAACGTGTCCCTGAGGTCACGAGTACGAGTTTCTTATCTCAGTAAATGTGAGGTTACCCATGCAAAATACTAATTACTATCTGACCTGGCTTTCTGTCGTCTTGCTTTTTTTTCTTACTACTTCACTTATAGTCTCCTCTGTTACCTACTCAGTAATGGTAGAATAAATCACTCGAAATGACCCGCACTTTGGATTTGATTTCGGAGTAAATATATTTCACCTGTTTACACATGTGCAACAAATATTATTCAAACAGTTTGTTAAAGATAGGAAAAAGGGTGAGATGCCCACTAACCTGCGCGCCTAAGGCGAGCCTTAGTAGCGAGATATTCGCTGTAAATGCATTAATTCCCAGTGGGCATCGTGGGCGTGTCGAATACAGACTTTCAGCTAAGTTTGACAAGCTGACGCATTATTTGTATTATTCGAGCTAATATTAGAAATTTGAGGTAACCCCATATTATGTTATCCTTGCATAATTCGCAAATTTGTATTAATGTATTGCATATGTATTATCTGTAAAGTCTTATACCTCTACAGGAAACCCGGGATTGTGAAATAGATTAAGGTGTCTGGTTACATCACAAGATAAGACGAGCACCTTCTGACAAGGTATATGTTCCATCAGCAGCTAGGAGGAAACAACAGGAGCTGACGGCCCCAAAGAACATGGTGGGAAGATGTACCAAATGACTTGAGAGAGCTCAACATCAGAAACTGGGCAACATGTGCAAAAGAGAGGAAAAGATGGAAGGAAATAATACAAGCCATAAGACTTAGGCAAACATTTGTTGAAAATAACTAACAGCTGTAAATAATCAGTAATTAGTGCAACCAGCCCTAAGTCTTTTATGTTATGTACCTTGATGTTAGAGTGAGTTTTATTAACATCTTCGTAACGTTCAGCTGTTTGTTCTGCCATTTCCATTTCGATTCTCAAAATTAAATCATCCATTGCAGCAAGACCAGTTGCAATATTGAGATTTTTGAGATGGGAAACCGATTCTGATTCTTTTTGTATCTGTAAAAAATTACTACATTACTTGTTAAATTTTTTACTTTCACCTTAATAAAAAAATTGTAATACAAAAACTGATTTTCAAACAATTATTTCATAACATAAATCTTTTTGAATTATACAAGCAGTGTTTTAACAATCATAAATAAAGTAGTTCTGGTTAATACGTTTATACTTAGATTACAGCCTTTCGAATAATATTTTCTATGACTCTTATAAAATGTCTAGTAACAAATTTCAGTTTCTCTTTTTCCCTGGCAATGAATGCCTCTAAAAAGAAAAGTAATAAATTAGACCAAAATCGGCAAATTTTTAAAAACTCATTTGTTGTATCATTTCAACTAGTGATAAAGGTAAAGAAAATTTAGTAACATTACTTCTTAATCAACTTAATTTACACTAATTTGAATTATGCATGAGCTGTCAGCTTTTCGAAAATTCGACGTGTAAAGTTAAGCTGAGTTAACACAACTACATATGTGATTACAGCCTTTCAAATAATATTTTTGTCACTTTTTTAAAAAAAAACTTTAGCAAATTCAATCATTTTTGTATCATAAATACAGGAAGCCGATACATAATACGATGATAAACATGAAACGCATATTAGTACTTACACTTTCCACGACTTCAGCCAATTTATGTTGCTGTTTCTTTAAACTCTTATATTCGTAGCAAGGACCAGGTGTTGGTTCGTCAGTATTCAAATATTCTTCAAGTTGTACTTTGTGGTGAAGTAAATTAGAGTATTGTTTCATTAATTCAGTTTCAGCTTTAATTACATCGACTTCTTCATCCCTGCGGCTTTGCGCAACGCCGTTTATTAATTTTTCCAGTGCTCGTTTTCTTTGCTTGTTATTTTTTTCTATTAATTTTTCTCTGGATATATCAAGCATGCCCCTTTCTTCCTCTTGTAGTTGCCTACGTAAATCGATTAATCTTCTACGTTGTTCTTTGACCCGTTCGCTTTCTACGAGTATCTTTTGTCTGCAAGCTTCTTCTAATTCTATATTAAAAGAATGCAATTATCCTGAATAATCTACTAACTTAATTGGGTACTTTACCTTTTAACCTCTCATTTTCTATTTCATCTCTTTGTCTTGCTACAATTTGGTTTTGTTTAGCTTCACGTAATTTCAGCAGTTCTTTTGCTTCATCATCGACAAGTTGTTGTTCTTTTTTTAAATCAAGTAATTCGTTAGTATTAAAATCGATCATAATCTTTGGGAATCCAGCAAAAGTAGGATACGCCCCAAATTCCAGTTTCTTAAAGGGATTCAAATACAATCGTGGATGATTTTTCTCGCTAGTATTAGCTAATAAAGAGTTACATTTTGCAATTAAACGTTTGATATCGATAACATTTTGATTGTGGTAAAAGTGTTCAAATTCATCTTTTGAAGTTAACGAAAGCAAAGTTTTCTTGTGAATAATGTTATAAGCTGCGACACACATCAGCAAAAATGATGGTTCGTTGGTTAAGATATGATCCCACAATATACACCATTCAGCTGACGTTAATACTTCGGAAAAAGCTACTTCCAGAAGGGTCCAAGCATATAGCTTCGAAGTTATGTCGTATAAAGTAAAATGTTTAAGTAGTTCCAAATCGTGTTCTAATATCAGATTTTCAATCATAGCCAAGATGTTTACTGGAGGGAGTGGAAAATATTCAAACCAGTATTGGCACCAGTTTACTAAAACAAGTATTATGTTAAAGAATGCATGACATTACACAAAATTTCTGATTATACAAAAATACAGTTTTTTTGGTTTCACTAAATCAACAATAAACTTAAATATTTTCTAACAGAGATAACGTAACGAACTCTAGACGAGGTGAAAAATCCTTAAATCTTTTTCCTTTGTAAAACCGGGCCTTAAAACTTCTTTGGCTAGCAAGTTGCTTGACACAGAATCGATGCAGTGTAGGTATAATATTCTATAATATCCGAAAAAAAAAAATGTAAAGCGAAATCCCAAAAAGATCAAAAGTAGAAAGACAAAAAGGAAATACCACAAAAGTACGTAATTGAAAGCTAGAAATAATAGAATAACACATAAATAAGAGACAGAAGGGAAGAACTACGCAAAAAGAAAATAATAATACACGGAATTCACGAATCAGAGAATGAGAGTGACCTTCAATTGAAGGAAAGGCTCAGAATCCTACTAAGAGAGATGAGGTAAACGTAAAAATGGAAATAATATGGAAACAAAACTACCAAGACCGGTACTGATAGAACTATGTAATAAAAACAAAAAAATTGAGATATTGGGAGCAGCTAAAAAGATAAAGAAAGAAGCAAGGATATCTTATAACCGAGGATTTCCCAAAAGAGATACAACAACAAAGGAAAGAATTAATGAAACATATGAGAAGAGCATGATACATGGGGAACAGAGCATACTTGAGATACAACGTACCAGTAGTAAATGGACAAAAATATACACTACAACAATTAGAAGAACACCAAGATGGAAAAACGAAGGAGGTCAACGATAATCAAAGAAAATAAACAGAAACCAAGAAAAGGAATAGATCGGAAGAAGATACACCAACAAAAACGACTACAAATGAGGAGGAAGCCACTAGAATGAAGAAATTGCCAACAAAAATCTCAAAAACAAATGACAAGCGAGCTGAAAGCCCAATAAGAATGGTACAGCAAATGCTGGCACCAATTTACGACGAAAGGAAGAAAAACAGTGGAGGGAATAAAACAATAGCAAACACAGAATCAGGACGGTCTAAGAATGACAACACAGGCAAAGGACAAAAGGCTAGAAGTAAATAATACTACTACAGATCTAACCAAACTAAACCTCAAACAAATCAAAGTTACTAAACTACAAGAGAATCTAGAAAATAAAGTAAAACAGCTAGGAATTTACCGTAGCAAAATAACTCAATATAGCAAAGGAAAAGGAAATCAGGATGACAAATTGATTAAAAAGAATAAGACAAGAAAGGAAGGGATGGTCACGGGACCAACAGAAGAAGACAACGCAAAATATACGGATACGAGAAAGGAGAAAAATAAACATGAAATAAAAGCGCCAAATACAGTGCGAAAATTAATAAAAGAAGCAAGAAAAGATGTTATACGGAACAATAAAGACAATAAAATAGAATTAACAAACACAGGAAAAATAAAAATATTATTTTGGAATAGCAGAGGAATAAATAACAAAGATGAAGACTTTGGGAATACCTAGAAAATTATGAAATGATAAACCTTACAGAAACATTATCCATCGTTCTTTTTTTTGTTTACATAATTTTGTAGTTTCTCTTTTGTTTTCTCTATAGGCATCGAGGTCTTATTCTTTTTGTGTTTTTAGCCATCTCGCTCTCATTTTGCTTTTTACTTCGATTGATTTTATACATTCATGGTCGAACCATTGTTAATTTTGTTGTCTTTGCCTATATCCTATAGTTTTCTCTGCTGCTTTGTTTATACTGTCTTTAATAATTTCCCAGTCTTCTTCTATGTTCACACCCTCTCTTCCTTGCAATCTTTTTCTTATTTCTAATTTCTTTTCATTTTTTATTTCGTCTTGTTCTAGTTTTTCTATAGTCTATTCTCTTTTTGTTGTTTTTGTTTTGTGTTCTAAGCCCTTTAAGTTTATTTTGCATTTAGTTATTAGTTATTACCAAAATGTGGCCTGAGTCGATATTCGCACCTTTGTATGATCTCTTGTCTTTAATCACCGTGATGTCTCTACTCTTTACTAAGACATGGTCTATTTGATTTCCTGTGCTTGTACCTGGAATCATCCATGTAATTTTATGATTCTCTTTGTGCATGAATTTCGTACTTGTCAGGCACATATCTGTCGCTGCTGCAAAATCACACAGCCTTTCCCCATTATTGTTTGTCTCTTCATGTATTGTGTATATGTCTGTTACTTCTCTGTAGCATTGCTCTTTCCAGACTTGCGCATTAAAATCTCCTATTATAATCACTATATCTTCCTTCGGCATTGCTTCAGTCATTTTCTCTAGTTCCTCATAGAACGCTTGTTTTTCGTCTTCTTTGTCCTTTTCTGTTGGGGTGTACATATTTATTATTGATACATTCCTCGGTTTGGTTTCTATTCTTAGATACGCTATTCTTGCTTTACTAGCCTTGAATTGTATTACTTTGTCTTTTATTTTCTCGCGTATTATAAATGCTGTTCCCCCTTGTCCTTGTCTTTCCCCCCCGGCATACCATATTGCATATTTTCCTTTGTCTATTTCTAGCTCCTTCGCTACCTCTTCCATTTTTCCTGGCTTCATCAGGGTTCTCACGTTCCATGTTCCTACTCGTATTGTGTTTTCCTTAATTTTCTTCACTTTATTTTTATTTTGTATGTGCGTTTCCATGTTCGTAATCCTTTTCATTGCTTTAGTTGTCATCCTATTTTCAACCTTTATTTTTTCCATCAGTTTTTTATTGCGTTGGATTTTACTAATCTGCCCCCTGCTGTCTTTGACCATACGTACTTAACTCTGTCTTTTCTTCATGTGCTGTTTTCCGTATTACTATCTGTATCTTTTGTTCTTCTTTGGTGAGGTCACCATCAATATATACTGTGATGATATCGCCCCTTAGTTGGGTTCGATTTGTTATGTTATTAGATGTTAAATTGTTAGTTAATTATTTTAGAAAATTCTGAATTTCTCCGGTTAGCTCAGCCTGTATTTTACAATTTATTATTTTAAAAGAACTCTCATCAAAGGACGTTAAAGGGATCGACTCATTATAATCTAACAAAATCCAAATAAAAATTTAAAAAAAATAATGCAAATCTTTTGATAAATTAACACACAAAATTATTATCTAATTAAATTGTCATTAAATACCAAAATTTGTTATTTAATAAATACCTTTTTAATCACTTTTTAAACATCACACTAACAAATCTGTAATCCCACTTTCTTATCGATATCCACAACAGCTACAAACTCGTTTTACTGCTATCAATATTATCCCAACTTCTTATCGATCTCCACAATCGCTGCAAACTCGTTTACTCCTATCAATATTATTCCACACTCAATTTTTATCCATTAAAGAAACTTCCAACTTCAATAATTGTATTTAATTAATATATTTTTTTAAAATTATAAATATTTTTCCATATATTTTATATTTATATTATTAAACATCTTCTTTAATACATTTGATAAAGGTTTTATTAATTTTTTTTTATTTAAACTATAATTCTTTATCAAAATTAGAATTTTTGAAAAAAGAATCTTCACTTCAAAAACTGTATTTTTCAACCACCTTTCAGTTTTTTTAAACATTCTCATCTCCCTGGATATTTTTTATTTTACCTACTATTTATTATTTTTTTTTAAAATATAATAAAACCTCTATCAATTAAAACGTTAATTTAACAAAATTCACTTAACTCTAATATTTGTACATTTTTTTTTAAATCATACAACAACATTAACATTTTAACCTATTCATTATTTACATTTTATTAAAATTATACTTATATAATTTTAAATTGTACATTTCAAAATCAAAATTAAAAAAAAAATATTTATTTATATAATTAAACTAAAAATATCATTTCAATACATTGCTTGGTAATTTCTGCTTTTTCTTTAATATTTCTATTTTTTGTTCAAAGTTATCACATTTCACCACTGTAATTTTTGCTTCCGTCTTTCCTATCTTGTAAGCTTCTTCTATTTTAATTGTTATTCCCAATTCTTTTTGTATAAACTCAGCAACTTCTTGTTTCAGTTCTCGTTTCCCATATTGCTCTCCACTAAACTCCTTCGCTTTAATGATAATATTTTTTCTCCTTTTTTCCTCTCTTGTTTTTCTAACTTGTATTCTAGATTACTAATCTTATTTTCGAGCTCTCCTTTTTCTTAATGCCAGATTTTTGCTTTTTTCTCCCATTCCTCTTTTACTCTTTTCAATTCTTCTTTCACTTCTGTCAATTGTCTGTTAAATTCTCTTTTTAGCTCCTCCTTTACTTCATCCAATTTTTTGATGACTGCTTCTATTTCTTCTACCTCTTTTTCTTCTGACTCGGTTTTTTGCATTAACCCCTCTGCTACTGGTTTTTGCGGGCTTCTGCTTATTTTTGCACTTTTTAAAAGCTTTTATTTGCTCTTGCTACCACTTTTCAAAGTCTTCAGGCTCTTCTATATCTCTTTTTCGTTTTATTAATTCCTTGGCACTCTGTACACTATATGCTCTTGTTCGCTGCGGCGTTTTATTTCTTTTTCTGTTCATATGGTACGATTTGGTGTATATTCACTTTGACTTGCTTCTTTATATTGTTTATGTTATAACATCGTCCACTCATCGAGGTCGCTTTGTTTACTCAGCAAATGCACCAACCACGGCACCCTCGGCGTATCTATCCTGCGCTTTCCACTTTATCTTGGTGTTAATTTTCGCCCTTAAGCTCCACACTTTATTTACTGATTTTTTAGTTCTTTTTAGGTTAACTTTCACTGCCGCACTTTGCTTTTTCGATAAACCTCTAACCTAACTCTTCCTACCCTCTTTAACACACTTCTTATTCAATTAATTTCGCTTTTCTCCTTTCAATTAACTCGAACACTTTCACAATTCCACGAACAATACGTTACCATCCAATATTCTACACTCATTCGCATTCATAACGTTTTACAAATGTATTACCTACTCCTTAAAATCGATATTTTTTTACCTGATTTTGGTCGAATCTGATGTACTTTACTGTGAGGTTTTTCAAACACAGTATACATTTTAGCGAGTTAATTCTCGGACCAAGTTTACATATGTATTTCACTTTTCAATGCCAGTGGCAGATTCCCAACGCTAATGTAAATTATAAAATTATGTCGCCTGCTTTGGTAATTATCATTACAAAAATTTGTGATTAAAATATAATATTTAAAAGAAGACTTGAAGTTGGTTCAGTGTTTTTAAAATAATGGAGTCGAATAAATATTTACTGTTATGCTATTTTCTGCGCCACGAATTTGGATTAATGAATGGTCCGATTATATTTTCGTAACAGTAATTAATAATATACTTCTACTTACGAATAATGGTGCAAACTGCTTCGAAACAAAGAACTGGTTCGTTCTGGAAGACTTTAACAAACGGAAATACAAATATTGGTAAATAATTAACGTCAGAGAACTGCGGACACCAAGCTACAATATTACAAAGTATCTTCCTTAAATTTTTCAGTGCTATTTTATTTTCCAATGGGTAATCTTGTACTAAAGTTTCGAAAGAGGATTGTGTTATATGATTATTAAAACAGTTGTACTGGTGTATGTTATTTGGTAATACTAATACTTGGGTCCATATTCGAATTCTGTAAGCATCTGGATATTGACCAAATTCTTGTAAAATTGCTTTTAACTTGTCCAAATCTAATATCTTGTCCATCTGAAAAAACAAGAGTTGCTTCAAATCTTTCCAACATGCACTATATTTCCATATTTTACCTCTTTCTGTACCAATAGCAAAGCATTGGAACTCTTTTTAAAACTATGAATTGTAGATGTATTCACATTCTTATGCTTTGGCTTTTTTAGAGTTACATTGCTAAATGATGGTATGTAATGAGTAGCAACGTAAATATTAATTTCTCCGGAGTGTAAAATACAAGCGATGTATTTACCATCAGCTGAACAATCAAACCTAATAACTTCTTTTTCTGCGTTTATCGCATCAAGAATCGTTTCTTGTTCAATATCATAAAAATACACCACACCGTTGCTTCCAAGTATAGATAATATTTTATTAGCGCCACCATCAAATAATTGGGGAACGAAATTTATTTTTTTAATAGCTTGTATATACTTAGGTAATGTAATAGTTTTGGCGATAGACCAGCTATCTAACATGAATACAGTTAATTGCGACGATTGTCCACCAAATACCATTGCCCTTCCATTTCTAAGAAGGAAATCATTTATTACAAATCAATTAAATGCAATTAGCTAACCTGGTAAAAGCTATGCTCCTTAATATATTCTTATCCCATGAAGTTGGTTCGATGCATTTATATGCTTCAAACGTTTTATGCTTCCAAATTATTATGGAGTCATCATCGAAACAAGCTAACATATCATTTGTTACTGGCATAAACAAGATCTACAATATTTAACATAAATAATGTATTTAATTTAACAATTTATATTCACTTACAAGTTTAAGCAGAGACTCAGTTTTCAAGTTCAAAACTTGTAGCTTACTGTTTGTTTTTAAATCCCAAATTACAGCTTCACTTCGTGACGAAGTTAAACACATGTGATCGGAGGAAAATGTTATTTCTGTTACTGATTGTTTGTGACCTCCCCATTCTGCTACTATTTCTCCTGTGTCACTATTAATTACATATATAATGCCGCTTGCAACTCCCACAATTAAATCGGACTCGATGTAAGGTGAAAACTTAAGAATAGTACAAGAGTTTGTGCTTGGCAACACCCAAAACTTATTAAGGATAAAATTTACGAGGAATATATTTCCAGTAAAATCGGCTGCAGCTAGTATATGTCCATTTTTATTAAAACATGTGTGAACAAATCTTATGCGTTGTTGCTTTTGATTTGTTTCTACGGTGTGATGAACTTGTAGAAGTAACCTACAATTTTAAACTTTATGTTTGTTTTTTATTAAGTAATATGTTTATTTTACCCATCATTTCGTATAGGTTTGGATTTAAAAAGTTGCTTTTTAACTTCTGGCTGATTTACTAATGTATTAATGTTCATGTTAAACTCTGACGTTTGAAATTTTTAAATTTTGCATTTGTTTGTTTACATCTTAGGTTAGGTTAGTTACGAGCACAGGTTACGAGAGATCTATTTCCCATTACTTAAATCTGTCATTGGTTAAATTTATCCCATTTCTTAAAAGCTGCAAATTGAATGAAGGCTGGCATTTGCATACAGTCAATTGCTATTTGACGTATCTAAAGTTGCATAACTACTTAACAAATCAAAAAGTCATAAGAAACAATTAAAGCGTGCGTGTTTAGCAGAACGTCAAAAACGAGTTGAGGTTAGAGGTCAAGAATTGCGTAAGATTAATATTTGAAAATTTGCGTATTTACATAGTTATTTGTGTTATTACTGTAAAAGATACGACAAAAACAAAATTACGATTTTCTGTGTATTTAAATTGTAATCTCTTTGTCAAGTTTCTGTAATGTTCGGAGTTAAAGCCGTAGTGACTGTGCTATTTGTGTTGCCTAGTGTAGTGTAGCGTAAATGGGTAATTTAAACCCAGTTTTTCTAGAACTTTATTTCCAGTTTTTCTGGAATAATTTGCATTTTGAAAAAAAAATTCTTGTGGCGTTTGAAAGAGAGTGGTTGTATCTATCTACCGACAGAGATTTTTTCGGTATTAATATTTTTGTAAAAACTATTTGAAAATTTTGAAGTGCTTGCTGTTATGTTTTATTAACAGTTTTTTCATTTGTTTCGCACTATTAGTGGTGGGTTATTCTTTTTAAATTTTCTTTAATCTCCATTTTCTTATTGCATTGAAATTTTCAGCACCTAATTGCACCTAATTTAAATTTATATGTTGTTAATTGGATTTATTTTCCGTCTGGAAGAGCTTTGTGTATTTTTCCTGGATGGAATTTTTAATTTCCTTTGGAAATTAACTTTTTGTTAATTTTGAAACACGTAGAGGGACGCCATTCTCCTATGCCGTTTAGATGTCATTACAGTTTAACCATATTTCCATTTGAATAATACTTCAAGTGTTGCTGTAATTCCAGAATTTCATGTTCCATTATCAAGGAAGGTTTAATGAGATAAGTGTTTGTTAATATTTTTTGTAATTGATGAAATTTTACCTATTATTCAGATTAGATGCCTCACAGGTGTGTCCACCTGTTAGTTTTTTTATAAATTTTAATGCTTAAATAAATTTGGCTTTTTGTAAAAGTTATGGTAGTATAATTCAATTATGAATTAGATTCTTTATTAAATTTTATTTATAAATTTTGCCTTTTTGTCATTCTACTAATTCATGAATGAATTATTAATATTTTTGATATTTAGTATTAAATTTATACTTGTAAGTACATTTAACTTGGTGTAATTTATTTATCAAGTCTTAATCCATTTTCTGATCAACATTTTAATTAATTTTTATTTAATTATTTTGGAATCCTGGCCTTGCGCCGTACTTGAGTCCGAAAAAATAAATTGTTCGAATATTATTTAGGCTTTTATTATCCTTTTTGATAAGTTTTCGTAGCAAACATTAACGCATAAAATTTCAAACGACCTGAGTTAATTTTATAAATACGTCAAAATACGTGTAACTTGCTCAAATGTCGAACGGCAAAGACCTCATGTAAAATTCCTTGTACGACACCTCGGCAGAAATCAAAGCTGCACAACTCAAAATACAAATGCAATCAGAGTTGCATAAAATAGGCGGAAAATTCATTCATGAAAGCATTTAAATATAGCCTTCAACTCATAAGATTTTAAACACGAAATATACACGGTGCGTAGAAAGTAATAGATTCCCAACGGAATAAAATTCCTTAAAGACGTGGAGTATTCATACAACACAAAAGGAAAATTGAAAGATAGAATCGGTAGAACCGGAAAGAATTTAATTCTGCACAAAATCAAAACAACAATTGAACTAAATAACAAGGCATCGCTTATGATGGAAATTTAGCTCCGGCACATCGAAATATAGCATTACAAATGCTGTAAAACTACGCACAAAAGAAAACCTCTACAAAATAAGAAAAGGGAAAATAACTATGTATATGGATTAATCAAGTAAAATGGGAAGGACAATACAGAAGAAGGAATGAGAAAGGATACTGGATAACCAGGGAAAGGATCGTGAGATTGTCTTATATAATAACAGAAAATTTCTATAAAAATACTAAAATAATTGAAGTTACAGAAACGATCAAACTAATCAGGCCAGGTTCCCAAAAGAATGTCATCAGGCAATATAATTGAAAAGACGTGACTGCAAATAATTCTTAACCCACTATCCCACTACCTTAAGGTAAAGGAAATTGATTCGGGAACAATCAACCCCTAAAACTACTTAAAATGACATAAGCAGAATGGTAAATTCAAAATAAGCAAAATTTTTATGCAGGGTAACAACCACAGTAATATGAGAGGAAACCTCTTTTACAAAGAACATAAAGCTTAACAATCAACCAACAGTGGCAATTGATAAGAAAAAATTCACAGATTTCGCAATCCTTGCAACCACCGGATACGTTGGAAATGATAATGCCATATATAATACATAAAACATATAAACTTACCTCAGTTACGACTTCGAAATTGTGGAACTATCACACCTCTGAGAGTAAATTAATATTTTTTCCAATTTCTACATATAAAGTGGCATTTTAATGTGTCAAATCTAGTTATCAAAGCAACATTTTAACGTGAAGGGTGGATAAAGTGTTGCTATAAACATTTTAGCCACACTTTCCTTGACGACACTGTTTCTATAAACATTTTATTCACACTTTCCTTGACGACGTGAATTTTAGAAAGAAAATCATGGTGCTTTTAAATTAGGTTGCTATAGCTATTGTTTCATAAAGAGATTTTATCCACTCAAGGACATTAGCTCACTCGGCTGCGCCTCGTGAGCTACACTTTTCCTTTCCTGGATAACATTTTTCTTTATTCACTCACGGAACGCCGAGTGAGCTATATTCTTAAATAGTGGCGGTGTGGCCTCTTTAATTCCTATAGAAAGAAATATTACACTTTTATGACCTAAAATATCCTAAGGCGCCTTCAAGACATATTGCTCCCTCCGCCTCCCAAAGATACGTACGCCGCTGGTACCATAAATAGCTATTAAACTCAATAAACAAAAGACAATACGTATTCAATCAGAATACCGACCATTATTAGAAATAACAATCCGGATGTGCCGGCGAAAGGCTTGGATTTTAAAACTAAAAATTGCCAAGCCAGTTACAAAACGTATCTATGCTTGTTTGTTCGCGTCATTTTATTGAAAGTGATTATTTCCGCAGAGGCAAATAAAATGTTTATTTAGTTTTATTTTTAAGGTTCTAATCAATATTTTCAGATTCTTTATACATAGTTCTGCCAGACGAAGGCTGAAAGTGACTGATGTTCCATCTCAAAATGTACCATTGTCTTCAGTGCCTACGCACAGAATATTTTTATGGGAATCTTGTGCCACATAATGGTCGTATTCCTAACCATTACAAAGTCTTCCAAGCCGCAGTCGATTCGCATTTCCATTGACAATTTGTTAATATTTTTGTTGTGTTCTCGCCTTGTCAGTTACCATTGTTTTCCATTTTTTTTCCAATGCTGTTTTACGTTTCTCTCTATCTATAGTGGTTTAGTAATAATTATTTTCCCCTGTTACTTCATATTCCGTTAGCTGACCAAATTCATTTGTCATTTCTTCGGCGTATCTGTCTTTGCTGATTCTTTGAGTACGATTGATTTTTACCGTTGGTCGGAATGCTAGTCCGTGTTATGAACCCTCCTCTTTGATCCGGGCTTGGGACCTACAACAGCCTCCCCCAAGCTACTCAGTTCACCCAGGGAAAGTTGCAGGCGGAGCTGACATTAGATTATAAAAGAAAATCGATGATAAGAATTATACTTGAAGGTTAAGAGGATAAATCAGGCTAATACCAGCGCAAGAGGCGTTTCTTTTGATGGTCCATGGAACCATGGACCTACAATTTGCAATCCTGCGTCCAACAATGTAGTTTTTTCAGATGAAAATGTACATTATGAGACTACTGTATCTTCAGGCATTACGTCTATGAATGGTTTAACACGAAGCGTTCAATTTGTACAGACAAACTTTCCGGAAGACCAAGTATATTACCAGAAGAACTCTTTGATGATATTCTAAACTGAATGGACCGGAGTCCAAACAAATCAGTTAGAAAAGTATCATTTCTTGTAATAACTATTTTTAAAACTTTTAAAATAGAACCCAATTTGTAAGCTCTAAATAACATAATTATTAGAACCTGTTTCAAATATTATTTTTTTTTAGTCAAGATAATAGAGTTTTATATTACGCCAATGGTATTAACGTTTTTGAGGCTTTGTTATTTTAAAGTATTGTCAACTATGCAACTTGTATTGCCTATACGGAGGTGAGAAATTATGTCAGGTGGTTTAAATTCCTATTTGCTTTTGCTCTCACTGTATTTAGATATCGATTTTGATTAAAATAATAAATCATGGAAAGTAATCAGTAATCAGCACTTTCATTTAAAGTTTAAGTATTTTTTAAAATTTTAAGTGTTAAAGTTTAAAATCCGCTTTAAGGCGTGAACGACAATGTGAGTTTATTAATTTTCAGAATGATTGAGTAATATCTGCATGCTACATTCATTGTACGAACTAATTTATTGTCTCACGAGCATATAAATCACGTTTTTTTGATTAGCTTCAATTAGGATATGTCATCTTGGTCAAAACCAATATAAGTACTTAGATAGGGGCAATTGAGTTATTAACGCCTGATGTTCCGTTCTTATTTAAACTGGGTTTAAGTAGTAAGTATGTGACGGAAATCAAATTAATAATTTAGTAGCCACGCTTAAGTAACTATTTTAATCATTTATTTCCGTTCAAGTTTAACGAGGTTCTATTTAGGCATAAAACTAAATTTATAGTTTGAACACACATAACGAAAAATTTTATCATCAAAATCTATAGCGGTTCCAGGAAGTAGGGAATAATTAGATAGGCTTATAAGCTCGCGAACATAAAATGTTTGTAATTAAAATCAGCATATTCCATAATGATAATAATAATAATAATAAAGTTGAAATATTAAATGAAAAACGAAATATCTTAAGGCATTTAGTAACCTGTAAATTTTCTTTCATAAACTTTTTAGTCTCTATACTTCCATATCATTTTTAAGATTCAATATTTTTAATTAATATTAAAGAAACTTAAAGATGTAGCAACATATTGCTCAATTGATAGGGTCGTTTGCGGGACACAACGCTAGACAAAGAGATGTGAGATGGAACAGTGGAGACCATGGAAAGGCTAAAGACAACGTGGGCGACTACAAATGAGGTGTAAAGACGATATTGTGAGAACAGCTGGATTTGGGTGGATGCAAAGTGCACAAAATAGACAAAGATGGAGGGAGTTAGGAGAGGCCTATATCCAAAAATGGAAGACCCCTAGGCTAAAAGAAGAAGAAGATATTGAATACAGTGCCTTAATTTTAATTATTTTTAAGATCACACTTCATACGCAACCATCATCAAGGTCCTTCCCCAGGGCAAAAATATCGTATGGATTAAGGTAAAAAAATAAAATTATTAAGATTCGAAAACCCCTTCTAAGGGGCGACTAGTACAAAATTATTCAGTTAATAATAGTAGGATTAAAGGAAAAAGGTTGTTTGCCAGAAGGAAAGTCTCTTGGCTTTGTAATCTGAGAGAACTGTTTGGTTATTCATTTGAGTACTTCAAATTAACAGGGAAAAGGAATTTAAACAGTGCCAAATGCCTTCAACATGGTTTAGATGGAAGCAAATGCAGTTTTATTAATTGACATTCCCTTATTGTAATAGATATTTTTGGAACGTTTTGGGCCACTTTGGGACACAGTTCATGGTCAATATAATGCGAGGTTGCAGCGAGGCGTATCTATTTATTAACAAAGATATCATAAATAATAACCTTTATTATTAGACAATTAAACTCTGACCTATATTTCAGTTTATAAACGTTTAATTTTTAGCTCTGTATGTAAATAAAGATATCACTTTGCGTGCAAATTTAAATGATTTTTTCAACTCCTGTTTCGATACGTAAATGTTTGGTCCTTTTTATCTATGTATACAGCTATGTTTACCTTTTTTAATTACATTACGCAAATAACTCTCGTTGTTCTAACTTTTTTTGTATGTAATCTTATCAAGCTTGTTAAAGCCATTAAGTAATTGGAATTTTACAAGAGACTTATCACGGTGTATTTGCTTATGGTTAGCGGTTGTGTAGACATCAATCGATGGCGCGCAAGTATACATAAAATATTTTACGGTCAATTATTCAATTTAGACGCGAATTATAACAATACTACACAGTTTAATTTTAATAAGTGCGTTGACAAGATGACCGACACCAGAGTGTTAAAACCGGGAGAAAGCATCAAGCCGATAATAGATGTGGAAGAAAGCAAAATATTGGTGGAAGCTTTGTACGGGTTGCGATGTTTATCGATTGCGGAATTAAACGGATATGACGATAAAAATTATAAAGTGGTCGTGAACGACTCTGTCATAAAAAATCCCAATATTGAAAAAGCATGCCCGGTTGGATACGTTCTCAAAATAATGAATTCTTTGGATTCGAAAAAACTTTCATTCGTTGAAGCCCAGAATGCTTTGATGTTGTATTTGTGTGAGTTTATTAGTTATTGTTTCGTGATTGTATCAGTTTATTGCCGTGTATGTTTTATCGATTAGATATAAACTCGAGTATCCCTGTTTGGGTTTACTTAATGTTGACATACAAATATTTGGAATATTTGGGTCGATAAACGTCTACAAGGGAATCCAAAATCTGAATCAATGAATTTGGTAAATTTTCAATTAAAGATATTTACACTTAAATAAAGTTGTATTGGAAACTAATTTTCATCGAAAAAATGTGGTTTAAAATTTTCGTAAAAAATATTGTATAAGTTTGCATGAATAAATCCGGTTTTTCTAATAATTTGATTACTTTATAAGGCAATTAAATCTTGCCGTAGTGATTACCTTAATTTCGCATTGTATTTAAAAAATCTGAAAATAGCAGATTTTTAATTTCCTCTTGAACTCATACAATTTTTGTCAGATTTTTCTATTTCATATAAGAAATTCTTGCCCATTTAAAACCAATACAAAAGTCTTATTTCGCGTACAGGGTGCTTCCCTTATCGCAAACTACTACATTTTTAAGTTATTGCATTAATAATTAAGATCGAACCGGCAGTACGACAGAGTGGGAGTGCACGTAATACTGAGATATACAAAGTTAAGTAAGAGCCTGCTTGGCCAGAACTTGGATGGGTGACCGCTCTGCGGCTCGGTGTGACCAGCCCCCTCCACACTGTAAAGGTATAAGAGGGTAAGAAAGAGAAAGGAAGAATAATTAAGATCCATTTGATATGTTTCAGTTTTGAAACATTAATTAAATGTCGTCGTAGATCGAACTTTTTAAAGCATTATGATTTATAAATGTAATCTTAGCTGGCTTAGTCTGACGGAGCTAGTCCAGGGCTATAAGGTGGATGCCTTAACTCTATGAACTCATAGTCATTAATTTTCTGCTGGACTTTGTTTTATGACACTGCGATGTTCCACCTTAATTTCTTTCATTTTATCAAGAAGTAAACCTTTCCAAATCTCTATAAACCGCACAAATTAAACACAACTTAGCACACGTATTTCTAAATGTCACAACTATTTTTTAATAATTGGTTTGACATCGGCGTTATGCAAACACAAAATTAGAATTGATAATAATTATCAATAGTAAAGCATCATCATCATTAACCGACAATCCTCGTCCACTACTGGGCATACCCTTCTCCTAACCTATTCAATTTTGTGCGGTTTTGGGCATCTTGTATCCAGTTGATACTGATCATTTTTATGTCATCAGACAACCGGGTTGGAGTTCCCCGTCTGTTTCGGAAAGTCTTCTGCCTTGGTCGCCATGCGGTTATTCTCTTGGTTTACCTGTTGTGGATTATTTTCGCCATATGTTTCGCCCAGTTCCACTTCAAGCTGGTTACTCTTTCTACAGTGTTTGTTACTCCCGTTCGTTGGCGTATATTTCTGTTCGGTACATGATCTTTCAGAGCATTGACCGTTCCATAGCTTGCTGAGCTACTTGTATTTTATTAATAGATTTCTGTGTCAAGGTCAGTGTTTTGGAACCACAGATTACCATTGGGAGGATACAATAATTGTGTAAACACCTTACGCTTGAGACATATAGTGATATCTGTTTTAAACGCTTGTCTCAGCTTTTCTCAAGCAGCCCAACTTAGTCCAATTCCCCTATTTAATTCAGAAGTTTGGTTGTCTTTTCCTATTTTTATTTCGTGATCCAGATATTTGTACGATGTACAATTTCTTGCCGTTTTAGTGAAGTTACCGCTCTAAACCAGATTTATCATAAAGTGTGTTTTGGAGATAATGATCTTGGGTCGTACTTGATGAGAAGCAAACTCTAATCTCGATAGCATATCGGTTGCCCCATTCAGTCGATCTGAGATCAGCACGATGTTGTCAGCAAACCGTAAGTGGTTTAACCGTTCACTCTCTATGTTTATGCCTATATCGTGGAATTCAGTCTTTTTGAACATAATATATGTATATTCTAGAAGAGTGATGAAAAGTTTAGGGAAAATTATGTCCCGTTGTTGAACGCACTTTTCAATTTTGGACTGATTTGTATTTTCGTGTAGGGTTACGTTCGTTATGGCATGATTATTAGACGTGTTGCAATATATTCGAGTATCGATAGTCTATACGGCAATCTGCGAGAGCTTTGAACATTTCTCGATGGTTTATGAAATCAAACGCTTTTTTGTAATCTATCCATGTTAACATTAAGGGTTTGTTATATTCTAAGCATTTTTCAATTAGTGTTTTTATGTTCGTTCCATAACCCGATCGGATTCGCGCCCGTTTTGTAATGATTGATACAGGTGCAGTTTAGACTGTCACGTGCCAAAACTGCACTAAAACATTTAATGGGGGATGTCAAAATCCGGGATGCACGCGGCTAAGCTGCAGTGAAGATGAGTGGTTCGAATCGCTGAAAAAGCACTTAATAACACTTAATAACCCTTTAAGGGGGGATGGTCGTACACAGTAGATAGGACGCCACTATGATTAAACTCACCCAAAGATCTAAAAGGAGGAAACCCATCATAGAAAAATTACTACACATAAGCCAGTCAACTGAGTTGCCAGGGCCCTCAAATTTGCTATGTGAACATTTAATCCGTCCAAGGCGAGGTTCACAAGCCTGCACCACATACCACTGGACAAAACAGATAAACTAGCATCGGCTACTTCAAAACCAGGTTGCACACAAAACACAAATGCAAATACAAAAAGGCGGTACTTATTAGCTTCGAACACCGAAAAAGCCTGCCAGCAAGAGGCAAAGGTCGGCAATAAAACTGACGTTGAAAGCAATGGCAAACGAAGAAAGCAGGAGCAGCTTAAAGAAGTATAGTTTTACCTGGCGATGTTGATGGTACTTAAACACCAGGGAACGACGTGAGACTGGACGGGCTATTCCTTCGAAGACGGGTGCAGGAACAGACGAAGAATAATCCTTAAGGGAGGGCGGGTTAGCTTGATCCCTCAACGAGGAGGAAATTGTGTAGAACGGTACGACAACACTGTCACAAAACTTCTCACACACAATTCTATTTCTTTCCGGAATTATAGTGGCGTTCCTTTTGGAATCCGACTATATCACTACTGTGATCTTCCACGAGGAAATCACCTATAATGGAAGCCTTCCCGGTATTTGTAAGAACCTACCCTTGGACCAATAAATACTGCACCACGTCTCAGAAGACGTCCGGCATGGTTGGTAAACTTTCACGCACTGAAGAAAGGGGAGCGGTAGAAGAAGTTGAAAGGATGCTGAAACAATCAGCTGATCGTACAGGGGGTTCCCCGCACTGCATCACGAGATGTTGCAATGACGGAAGCAAAATGACACCATGCCTTAATAAAATACACGTGAAATTTAGGTCACCTTAGGATTTGAACAAAGAAACCTTTGACAAAAATGAAACATATTGAAATGAGTTTAAAGATTTCGTGGAACTACAAGCAAAGAACGTGCAAAATTAGGCGTAACCTTTCATGTCCTCTAGACAAACCGAATTTAATTGTAGCAAAAATAAAATAATCGACACGGAATCAAACTTAAGGACAGGACCGCACTAAAAAATCTTAACAATAATTTAAAATGACTTAAAAATTGCAAAATCACACGGGATTGCAAAATCACGTAACAAGACGTAAGTTGAATAACAAGGACTTTCATAAATAATTTATACACGGTGGGCCAAATTTATTTGGAACCCTCTTTGGACTTGAATAACTTTTTTGGTTTTGGTCCGATTTTGATGAAATTTAAAACCCATATTAATAGAGCATATTTAAGTTAAAATGTAAAAGACCAACGGAAAAACTTAAGGGGGATCTAAGTAAGGGTCATTTTTATAAAGCCTTGCTTTCAAGGTCGTTGCAAAAGTTACCCTGTTAATATTTCAAATCCAAAAATGATAAAAGCTATTAATAAGTATCCGGAAAGACTAGCCTTAAAATCGGATTAAAAAACTTTAAGCGTTCGGAGCAAAATGAAAGGCATTCTGGAAGGGTTTATTACGATATACGAAAGCAATCTGAAATTTCGATGGATTTACCTTTTGAATTAAAAAATAAATTTAATAAAAATAATATTTATAGCCTTTCAGAATGCCTTTCATTTTGCTCCGAACGTTTAATACTATTTTAAGGCTAGTCTTTTCGGATACTTATTAATAGTTTTTACTATTTTCTGAATTTAAATATTAACAGGGTAACTTTTGCAACGACCTTGTAAGCAAGGCTTTATAAAAATGCCCCTTACTTAGATCCCCCTTAAGTTTTTCCGTTAGTCTTTTACATTTTAACTTAAATATGCTCTATTAGTATGGGTTTCAAATTTCATCAAAATCGGACCAAAACCAAAAAAGTTATTCAAGTCCAAAGAGGGTTCCAAATAAATTTGGCCCACCGTGTACAAATGAGTTGGTAGACTAACGGGCCTGTAGTTTTGCAAGTCAGTGATGTTACCTTTCTTGTAAAGGTAAAGGCATCTGCACTTGCACTCCGGGAGGGAGCATGGCTGGCAAAACACGGATTGACAACCGCCTACGTTCCCTACTCTACCTCTGTGTTTCGGTTCCGAATTATTTTCAGTGCCTCGGTAGGCTACCCGCCGAGCATCCGACTTGGGTTTGACCACGAGACCGCCCGCGCTTTAGTGGAATGCATTAACCACTCGGCCACTCCGGCTATTACCTTTCTTGTGCATTATAATAAATTAATAACCATTGCGTTGTCTCATAGAGCCGGTGTAATTGCTTCTTGAAAGCATTTATTAAATAACTTGGTTAAAGCTTTCAGCAGTTCTTCTCCCCCCATTTTAATAGCCTTAACGACGATATTATATTCGCCAGAAGAAGATAATGACTTAAATTTCTTCTTTAGTTAGTGGTGATAGTTCTTCGCATCTCTCGTTTACGATTTTAGGTATAGTCTCTGATGGCTTCGGTTGGTCTTTTTTTTACAGTATAGATCATCATAGAATTTCTTAACAGTTTTTATGATTTCCTTCCTGTCTGTTGTTATTTGCCCCTCACTGTTTTCTAATATTGGCAATTTCATTTTTTCCCATACTGATTTTATTGCAAACTACTTTCATAGCCCTATTTTCTTCCATAATTTTAGATACCTATTTATTACTGTAGTTTCTCATTCTCGTTATGTCTGTTTAATTTTTTCAATTCTTATTTATTCTGTGAGTATTTTTCTGTCAGTTCTCGTCTTCGTCTCATAAATTGTTTTTCTTCGTCTGTCATAAGTTTTGTGCAGTGTTTGCCCTGAGCTTCTTGGACTGATATTGCAATGTTTTTATTTAAATCTTCGATATCCATCGTGTCCGTATTCCTTTGGCTTTCTCTTACTGTTGTTTAGAAGCTTCAGTGTCTTTTAGAGTGGACCATTTTCTATTATGTTTGCTTGTAAGTTTCCTTTTATATTTTATTAGATCAATTAGTATTGTTGATCTGACCATTCAGTGTTTCTATGGATAGTTTATTTAATACAGTGACATTTGTTATTGTTTGTTTTTTATCTATGATGATGAAATCTGCTGTATGGACTGATCCATGCCCATCTGCGATGTTCGGCTTTCTTAAAGAAGGTGTTTCTATCAAACAATCGATTTTAGAGAAGAAACTTGAGTAAAAGGCGTCCGTTTTCGTTTCTGTCTCCAATCCCATGGTATCCAGTTGTAAGTAACTGTAAAATAAGTGGGGACATTAGACAATTTTTTGCTGATATCTTCGTATAAGTTTTCAAGTTGAGTGTTTTGATGTTGGGGCATAGGCTTGGGCGATTTTAATGTTGCAGCGGTTATTTATCTTTAATATTATATAACGGACTTGTGAACTAACGCTTCAATTTTGAGAACATTGTGGACATGTTTTTTATGTATGATAATTTCAAAGTCTTCTACAGAGTTCTCATCTTCACATCAAAAGTAAAACATTTCATGATTTCAGAAAGATTTGTTGTTTTTCCATCTTTCGGATTTTATTTATTTCGATTACATCCTAGTGGGTTTGTTGCAGTTCCTCCTGTTTGCATATTATATGCAGTTTTCTAATCGTGGTCTGTTCTGGCTGCTGCCGTAGCCGGGTATAATTTTTGTTAATCATTTTAGTTAGAGGATTTTAGCCATTTTCTATCAGGCTGTGTATGGGGGATTTAGGATATGGAAAGATGATCTATAGGATGTGGAAGGAGTATGGTTTATGTGGATGAGAATAGGGTTAGGACTTACTTAATGGTGAAGATCTACAGCTCCCGTGGGCAGGGACTCTAGATTCCTGAAGTATGTATATTTTTCTATCGGGATCGTAGAAAAGTACCGACTCACTACATCAAAATATTAAATAATAGCCGTGGAATGTGTTGTACATTGGGTTGCATAAACGCTATTTAAGCAAATCTTCCCATAATGTAATTAATACCCGATAAAGCTTTCAATTTGTATATGAAATGCTCTTTGATTATAATTTATTTTGAATAATTTTATAAATTTATACTTGAAACATATATTCAAAGATATTCAGCTGAAGACGCAATTAACATCGCATGTTGGTGTTTTTAATTTCCCTATAAATATGTACTGCGTTCAATTGATTCTTCTAATTTACATTTAATTTTTACTTCTTAATTGTATGCAACCGAATAGTTTATTAAATATAAAGGTAATTGGTTATAGTGGTGATTAAGTTAAAAAGCAAAAAATCTAAAGAAGTGCAGCAAATTTATAGAGAATCAGTTGTACTATAAGATTTTTATAAAAAGATGTCAGAATTGTATCAGGTTTCTATACAGTGTGGTTCTAAATATATGGGAAAGACTTCAAGGGCTGATTATTTGAGTAATTTTTATCATAAAAGTTTAGATGAACTGATGAAAGTGGTATAGCTTTAAAGTTACAGGGTGTTCAATAATAAATAGTTTTAAATAAATAAATTATCTTATTTGGTTGGCATCTCAAACAACGTTCATTTTCAAATAAAGAATAAACTTTTATGATGCAGATTATTCGAAGAATTTTTCATATATCCCCTTGTAGAATGGGCGTTTGAACTGAGTTTCATTGCAAATTGTTTCTAGCGATAAGAAATCGTAAATTTGAACTTTAATGTTTACAATAACCAATTTTAGGTAATAACGAAATCGCTTGTCCAAGACCAGTGCAAAACAAAAATGGCCAGTATTATTCTATAGAAAAATTTGTTAGTGGCGAGCATGTAGTGCGTCTTCTTGAATTTTTACCTGGTTCTATTCTTCATCAAGTTCCCCCAACACCTCGATTATTTTATGAATGTGGACAATATGTAGCAACGTTGGACTCAGTGTTACAGGTAAGCAACGTCGATTGTTAAGATCTGTGGTCATTTTATCTTATATCCAACTTGAAACAAAAATCCGGTTACGACTGAGATTCGAACTTGTGTCTTATTGACAACTAATCCGTTAGGCTACCAAGAGACCTACAAATATTTTGCCACACATTTTAGACCTAAACATTAAAATCAGACATTTATTTAGTTTGTTTTAGCTTGTTCTGTTCAGCTTTCACATTTTCTTCCAAAATTCAAAACCCAAGTCTAAAATTGAACATCAAATTCTGGCTCATTAGAAAACCCAAATTTACATTTGAGTCTTGAAATACATTTTAATAGTTTGATATGCAACCTAAAGTTAGTGGCTAAATATCAAATTCAAATTCTATTGTAAATTGTAACCCTAAATATGATTTGATAACGAGGGGGCATTAAAAGTGTTGATAATTGTGAATTTTTCTTTTGATAAAAAAATTCTTCTAAAGTGCAATGATCGATGTAAATATTAGACTGCTTGGACATTCAAATCTCACAAAGCATGCCTTCTGAGGAGTAGAAGCCTAGATCTGATAAAATTATTGTAATGTTAAATGACCACAGTACTCCTAAGCCTAAATCGCGTGCAATAAATAAACAAGCAAACTAAATAATATATGACTTGAAAGACTATTGCTTGATTTAAAAATTATTTTATTACATCATATCAATAATTTTAGAAATTCGACCATCCAGCATATCACACTTACCAAAGCATATGGATGTTAGATTCCGTACCTCAATTATCTCAGTTCTTGTTCGCAATAAAAGACTCGACTAAAAGACAAATAGTGGAAGAAGTCATACAACAATTCAAAGACCGTGTCCTTTCAGTTAGAGAAGAGTTAGAAAAAGGGCTCATCCATGGGGATTTTAATGAACAAAACATCGTCGTTGAAAATATCGATGAGGAATGGCATCTGAAAGGAATTTTAGATTTTGGCGACAGTCATCATTCTTGTTACTTATTTGAATTTGCCATTATGCTAACTTATGTTATTATTCTCGATAAGAACATTAATTCAGGTGGTTATCTTCTTGCTGGATACTCGAAAATTCGGAAGCTGACTGATCAGGAATTTGGGTTGTTAAGAGTGAGTATATAGCAAGTACAGAATCGTTTTGCGGTTTCCTTTGAAAGTAAAATGACTTTACTCGAGTTTCACTGAATCACAGGCAACCTATCTATAGTTAAAAACCATTTTATTTAGTCACAGGCGATTTGTATCCCGTAAACTATAAATGAAGCAACTACAGATTCGCACAGCACATGTTATTTTTAAACTCAGAATCGTAGACGTGTTTTACTGAATCGCAGAAAACATATAGGTACCCAATAAACTAAAAGAAAGGAATTTAAGTATTCGTACTACTCCTATTTACTTCCAATCTAGTCGCGTTTTACTGATGCAGAAGTATATATGTACAGTAAACTAGAAGGACGGAGTTTAAGCATTCCCACCATTTATATTTACATCTATACCAATAATACATAGTAGACGTGTTTTACTGAGTTGCAAAGAAACTATTCTCAGTAAGCTAAACGGGTAGAATTTCAGCATTCGCCTCCACCCATATTTATATCTAACCCAATATCAGTAAATGCATTTTACTGAGTCGCAGCCAACCTATGCTCAGTGAAATCAAAGGGCGAAGTTTAAGCATTTGCCTGGCTCATATTTATATTTAATGCAATATCAGTAAAAGCGCTATACCAAGTCTCAAGAAAACTACGCTAATAAAGTATAAACGCGGAGTCCAATGTAAAGGGTGTAGTTTAGGTATTTACACTGCGTGTATTTATATCTAATCAAATATTAGTAATCCTTAGTTCAGTAAACTCTAAACGCGAAGTACAAGGATTCTCACCGCACGTATTTTTTGAAAAACCTATAATAGTATACGCGTTTACTGAGCCATTTAAGCATTCCCACTGCTTATATTTCCTTCCAAATCATTATTAGTAGCCGCATTTTGCTGAAGCTAAACTAAATGGAGTGGACACATTTATACGGTTCATATTTATATTTAACCCAATATCAGCAAACGCGTTTTACTGAGTTCCAAATAAGCTCAGTAAACTAAAGGGGTTGACATTAAGCATTTGCATCAGCCACATTTAAATCTAACCCAATAATATTAAACGAGTTTTACCTAGCCGCCGACATCTTATGCTCAGTAAATTAAAAGGCTGGAGTTTAGGCATTGATACCGCTCGTATTTACTTCTAAGACAATAGTAGTAGTCGTGTTTTACTGAGCCGCAGATCTATAGCGGTGAACTAAAACGGCTTAGTTTAGTTGTTCACCCTGCACATATTTATACCTAATACAATAACAGTAGATATGTTTTACTGAGTCGCAAACAATATATGCTCATTACAGCAACCGACGTAGTCACACACAAAGTATACAAAATAGTAGTGGTATTTTACAAAATTGTAGATAGTCTATGAGTAGAAACTTAAAAAGTGGGAGTCTGAGAATTCGTATTTCCCATGCTTCACAAAGCCCACTGGCGCGTCACAACATTCGCAGCCCTCAAATTTGTTTCTAAAGTCAAAATGAAGGTAAATCAGCACTGTCTTTGACTTCAGAAAACCTTTCAGGGTTGATATACCTGAGCAAAGGGGAGAGGAAAAAGCACAGGAGCTGCAAAATCTGGTACACTAACGGATCAAAGACGTTGGAAAGTTTCGGAACTGGAATTTACGAAGCAAACACTGCGGAATGCTTAAATATCAACCTGCGTAGAATTGCTATAGTATTCCAAGCGGAAGTAATTGCTATTACTACCTTTGCAAACATTATGCTACAAAAAGGTTATGAAAATCGGAAAATATAGATATTGTCGGACAGCCAAGTTGCAATAAAAGCTATGGCAGCAGTTGAGATCAAATATAAAGTAGTTCTCGAATGCCTTCAAGCATTGGTTGCATTTGCAGAACATAACAAAATAACTTTGGAATGGGTGTAGGGACACCAAAATGTGGAGGGGAATGAAAACGCAGATAATTTTGGAAAACTGGGAGCAGCAAAACCCCTAATCGGACCTGAACCAACCTGCGGGTTGGCATATGTGACCGCAAAGGAATTGATAAAGGAAAGATGAGAATAACACTGCAAATATTGGAGGGAGGGACATGGACTAAGTCAGTCACTGGTGTTCCTGAGAAATCTTTCCAAAATCAGAGCAGGAGAACTACTGCTTCTAAGTAGGCCAAAAATGAGAAGGGTAGTTGGGCTGCTAACAGGACACTCCAGCTCAGAAGGCACCTTCAATCACCAATGATCCAAACTGCAGATTCTGCGAGGAGAAAGAATAAACTGCAGAGCACATATTCTGTAAATGCCTGATGTTGAGAGTCTTAAGATAGTAGCGTTGCTTTGGGTGAGTTTAAGAGTAACCGAAGGAGTAGCAAATGCATCCTACAGATATATTCTAGACTTCTCCAACATGGAACATTTTGTAGGATGTAAAGCCTAGGGAGCACAATAAGTGGATGAGCTTAAGTGCACAGGGCAATAAACCACATTCCATGTGAAAACAAATGCTTGGCCATATATGCACCTTGCCTCCTCTACCACTGTGTGTCAGTTCAAAATTATTTTCAGTTACTGAGTAGTCAAGCGCCGTAATCATTCGGCCAATTTTATTTTCAAACTAATAATTATTTTAAGTGAAACTCCCTAATCTATTTACATTCAGGCTTATTGTAACAAATAATCATTTTCCAACTCAGTAAAACACGACTGCCAATAAATTTATTGCACGATTTTAAATAAATCTTCAAGTTCTAACCATCTCTATAAATACTTAGCGCAATTTGCGATACTGAATAGTTGCTTTCTAACTTTTTTAATTGATAAAATGCATATGAATGAAAATATTTGAAGGGTTTCGTTGTACAAAGAGTTTTCCTATTTTTCCTATTAACCGCAAATCGTTTCTGTATATTTTGCATAATCTAAATATTGTTTTCTTTGATTTAGATTTGTGTGGCTGCTAGATTATGTCAGTCCGTTGTCATAGGGTATTATTCAAGTTTACAAGATCCAAACAACTCATATATTTTAACAACCCAAGCTGCTGGATGGGAACTTTTGATGAATCTCTGGGCAGAACCCGAAGATAAAATTTTGGCAAGATGGAAAACAGTGGCTGAAGAATATGTACAAGAACTTAAGGATTAATCGTATTTTCCGTCATTTGTTTTTAATGCCGACTTTTTCATGTTTAATATGTAGTTTTTTAATAAACTGTAAAATGTAGTCAAGAAATTCTATTTCTCAAATTTATAATAGCTGGTAGTTAAAACCTATGGGGAAACGTTGAAAAGCTCCTTATAATTTCAATGTTGTTTAACACTGATTGCTTTACATACTCCCTTTTTTTACACTGCCGTAGATTCAGAAACTGTTAATTTTCAATGGTGCGCAGACGTAACAGTATTTATATTCAGTGCTATAGTTCCTTTGTACACGACAGGAGTTATTTTGAGGATAATTTAGAACTGCACAAATTAGCCTGACTGAACTCAGATGGTTTGGCAAGAAGGGGGGAGGGGGGTGGGGGTAAATTTTTGATTTCTGAAAATTTAAAATCATGCAAGTAATAATTCAATAAAATCGAATAATATGTTTATTGAAAATTATGATATATACCTACATTTTTTACACAGAACAAACCACAATACGTAATAATAAATTACTTATTTATAAGTATTATAGTAACATAACAACCACAATAAATTATTTTAGATAAAAGAATTAAGGACGATTTATGGCCATATAAAAAAAATCAAAATTTTTTACTTTTACTTTCGTGGTTCTTTTCCATATCAATTTTGGCTCTTTGTTGTCGTGTTGTTTCGCGTTCGCTTGTTATATTGTCTAATTTTACTCTATGCTTATCTCGTAACCACATAAGAATTGCCTGTTTACGGTTCCATTCGACTAGATCGGGCATGTTGCAGTGGACATAGAGATATTTCTCTTCTGTTGTCAATAACATGTTTCCTCCACGAAGAGATGTCTTCAGAAGATTATTTGCACTTATACATCTTTCTACATCTGCTGAATGCGGTGTTAAGACTTCAATTCGAGACAATAGTATGATGGTTTCATTAAACATGGTCATTGAAGATTTGTTCGTTACAAATTCTTTTAAATTAGTAAAAAAAGTATGAATTTCAGTTACGTTGTAGGACGGATCGAATTGCAAAAATCCTTTAATAGCAGATAATAAATTTTCATCCGTTTTGAAACGGGTTTTCAAAAAATTTTGTAATCCACATAAAACTTTATTTTTGATGGTCGAGAAACATCTTCTGTTTCGTTCTGAGACCAATTTGTTGTGCACACTTGTTCTTGGTTTTGACTGCGTTGTCAATTTTATATCCTTTAAATAATACTCAGCATTTTCTTCGTCAATTTCTTTAATTGTAATCGATTCTTCAAGTGCTTTTTCCCAGCCACCTAATAATTTTTCTGTCGTTATTTTTTCTAGTGCATTTAAACACTGATTGATATTTTGATGCAAAGATTATACAATAGTCAAATCGTCTGATTGAATTTTTTTTTGAAACCTGCTAAATATCGTTAGTATGTCTGCCAGAAATGATATTAATTTAATATTTTGTTCATTGGTTAAACAATTTAAAAAACTCTTCTCTGTTGCTCCGGTGTGTTGTTGGAAATAAATAACGAGGGCATTTCATGATATAAAAATGCTATTAAGCAAGTTATACGTAAATTCACTCCAATGAACCTCGAAAACTTCAGGAATCCTGACAACTTTCAAGTCTGATTCTCTGGCAATATTTTGTAATTCACTGGTACGCAGTCCTGATTTGTGGAAGTAATCAGCAATTCCGGATAATGTTTTAAAAATCGCTGTGACTTCATCAATGTATTTGCTTGTGTCTTCCCAAGCCAATTGTAATCTGTGAGCTGTGCACCAAATTTTAACAAGCGATTGAGACTTTATTGTTGCTATTTCCTTGTCGATTAGTGCCCACAAACTCTTTCGTTCGGCTTTATTAATTTCTGCTCCATCGGTTACGAGAGAAGTCATTCCTTCAAAAATAAAATTATAATCTCCGAACGCATTATTTAAAGATGTTTTTATACAATCAAATAAACCTGCTGCTTTTCTCTCTGTCTGGTTACCGATTCCAAAAATAAATTTTCTTTTTTACCGTTTTCTGTTATAATTTGCGCCAAAATATAAATCTTGTCGATTTGGGTTCGATCTACATAACCATCAATTCTTAAAGATAACGCACGGCAATTTTCAATTTTTTTTTGAAATTTTGTATATCAGCTTTAATGATATAATTTAATATTTCCAAATGGTGCGTGAGATTAATAAAGTATGATCAAAATTTCTGTTCATCAAGTATGGCCGTGGAAGTGCAAACCAACGCATTTAAAATTGGCTCACATATCTTTTTTGACAGCTGTCACATTTAATATTATATTTAAGCCAATTTTAAAGGCGTTGGTTTGCACTTCCACGGCCATACTTGATGAACAGAAATTTTGATCATACTTTATATTGTAAATCAACTTGCGGCAAATCATTTTGAGTTAAATTAAATTGAAAAGCATGGCCGATTTCGGATGCGAATATACGCGATGGCCAGCTAAATGCCGACAACGTTAATTTTTTGGCATCGTTGAAAACAGTATAAGCTAAGGCCCCAATTCTGTTGGCTGTCTTTTCATTTGCTTTGCTGATTAGATCGTTCATAGGCCCATCATTTTTCGGAAGATATTTTTGGCTTTTCTTTAAAATGTCCAATCTATATGCTTTAACACAATCGGCATGGAAATTTTTCTCGAAATGATTCGTAATAGTTTCATTTCTATAAATGGTACCTGTGTCTACTGTTATTGGCGGCAGCTTTGGATTTCTTACTTGTCGGCGAATAATTTCATGATATTTAACGCATCGAATGCAATAAACGTATCTTCTTCCATTTTGACTCCACGTTTTTAAATATTTGGATTTATCTTCCGGCATTTGTGATGGAGTAGATGAATTTTGTAGGTCGTCAGTCGCAGATATTAATTTTGAGGATGACGGTATGCTTGCGTTATCGAGTTTCTGATTATCAGAATCACTTATTGAAGTTGATGAAGACGACAATGGTTGAGTGTCAGTATTTTTTAATGATGAAACTGATTGTATGTCATTCGTCGACGATGCTGATTGTAAGTCTTTTCTTAGAGATCTAAACATGTTAAATATTGTTTGTTGCTTTTCGCATTTTCTTTTTTTATCCATAATTTTGATCTAAATAGAATAAATATTTAAATGATTTTTTGTTTCCTTTCCAAATTCAGTATTTTTTAATGATGAAACTGATTGTATGTCATTCGTCGACGATGCTGATTGTAAGTCTTTTCTTAGAGATTTAAACATGTTAAATATTGTTTGTTGCTTTTCGCATTTTCTTTTTTTATCCATAATTTTGATCTAAATAGAATAAATATTTAAATGATTTTTTGTTTCCTTTCCAAATTCTGAACATACCGTTAATGTAATAAAAAAACGAATAAATTGATGTAATTAGTTTTATTAATGAATATTATTTTTATTTATTGTGCTACAAAGCAAGGCGTCACTGTATACAGCTAGTCAATCGCGTCAATGTTTATTGTTTATGCACCTGCATAACATTACTTCCTTGCATACGGGCACAGAACACTGTACTAACAGAAGCGCAAGCTCCTTGAAATGAAACATAAGTGAGTTAATAATAATACGAAACATAAGCGCGAAATTGCCGTCTTCTTATTAGTCAATATTTCAAAAAGTTCCCCCGTTTTAATCTGGAATGATGTTTACAAAATTGTGCTTGATGGTGATAAAACTAGGCGAACAGCAAGTAACCAAAGCCATTAATTTATTTTAATTTATTTAAAATTTTTAATCATAAAATAATTTTTATTTTGTACTGCACAAAATTAAAATTAGAACTGCACATTTAAAATTTAGAGCTGCACAAACAAGCTAGAGCTGCACACCAAAATAACCCCTGGTACACGATGCTGGTCCCCAAAGGCATGCACATTTATTGCAGTGAATTTATAACAAAGATTTAAAAGTCGAACTACCAAACAATTTCATTTTCAGTATTTAATAAAGACCACTAGATTCCAAACTGTTCCACAAAAATTCTGCTCCAAAGATTTGTATATTCTAATACATATCTCCAAAGATAATTATGTACCATAAGTTAGTCAAATTTTGAATTTTTGATTTTTGTCACTAGTTAACCTGTTAACCCAGTGAAATAAGAATTTTGCTAAAATGCGTTTACTGTTTTTAGAGAAAAATGTTGACACCTTAGCTAAAGGGCGCCTCTAAATATATTCTTTGTTTAAATTAAGAAAGTAAAGTCGGTTAAGGCAGTAGTTTTGGAGATATGATCTTATCAAGAGTTTAAATTTCGCGATATAAATTTATTTGCGTTCGAAATCTTCGTATTTTTATTATTGGACATTACATAGAGACGTTGCGCAACTTTAAATATTTTTGAGGCTTTTTATATGCCAAATACATATTTATCTTTAGCTCATATCGTTAATTATTATATAAAAAATATTGTCATGTGCGTTGTTTTACATCGTTAATATTAGTTATTTTCTTTTATTGATTTGTCTTTGATTTGTTAACCTTTTATTATATTTAGTCGGATTAAAAATTATTTCTAATCAGTCGCAGTAAACGGAAATACCCAAAACCAGATGAAATATAAGATCGAAATATTTTAATAAAGGTTTCCAGAATGCGGATGAATCACTTTGCATATTTATTTAATGTCGTAAGTTTATCACCATTTTAGTAAACAACAAAAAATCGTCTGTTGTCATTCCAAGAAAATTCGAGAACCCCTTTTTGAAGAAGAAGGGGAGACAAAACTCGTGGCGCCTGATTTGTTGATAATTTCTTTATCGATAACACACATTGTCATAGGTATTTATATAAAAAGATCCGTTTATTCAGTTTCTTGATATTTTAAGACGAGTATAAAGTTCATGAAACGTGTGTGTTCAACAGTAAGTTTCAGAATATTTATTTTACTTAATTATTTGTTTGCTGTATACGATAGATGCGTAATTTAAATTTTAGTGTTAATTAAGAAGCTTATTGTTGAATTAATAAAAAAACAAACACATTTTGATATCGAAACACGTAAAAGCATTTTATTATTCTTCTAAAATCTAAAATTAATCAGCAAGAACGTTTGGGACTTTTGAGAAATATCGAATCGAAATTGGGATTTAAAATTTGAATTGGAAATTAAATATACAGCTTTGTTGGGTAGTTATAAATTATATTTCGAGTTTGAAACTCAGAATTCGAGACTAATTTGAAAATCCTTTAAATCTAAACTTTAAAAGAGGAACATAGAAATCAGCTTCAAATCTGGATGTTTAACTCAAAGCTGAAGTTAAGATTCAAATAAATGACTTCGGTGTCAATATTATGATTTTGATACTGAAAAATTGTGCAAGTTGAGAATTCAGAAATCGAATCGATTGAACTTCGAAGGCGAATTCAGATGTTGATATTCAAACGAAATATATACTGAAAGTCAAAATTTAATTTTCAAGGATTCAACGGTTTGATTAACAGTATCGTGAAACTATCCAAATGCAGTGTTGGGAAAATGCCCACAAAAACAAGTACAATTATTCGAGATTACATTAATCGATACTTTATTTATTTGCTATTACTAGTGAAAATGGGGTTTAATTGTTAAAGTATTTTGATGAGTATAAAAAATAAAAATCATCTTTCAGAACGGAATTTCGCTTGTGCCAAATGATCTTCAAAAACTTCATAAAACATTTTTTTGAATCACATATTATTATGGCCTTGTAAAATGAAAAATTTAATTTTTCTTTTCAGATATTTCACTTCTAAAGACCAAATTTGAAACAACCCAGAGCAATGAAAAGGCTAAACCTAATAACGATGTAAGTAATTTTAAGCTGAGAAAAGTAGAAAATACACCCAAGAACATTCAAGGAATTTATTGGCTTCATCTTAGGCATTAACTTTTGTGGTTTCTAACCCTCTAACTTAAGATTCGAATCTTAGTCAACCCAGATTTTAAGAATCTGGCCAGGATTGAGATTCGAACATGTGCCCTTTTGTTGCAAAACTGATATTTATTCACAAATCCACCGAGAGGTCCAATAATTACACTGGTTTTAGGTTGGTAATATATTGTTGTGATGTTTAGCCTCACGTTGGGCCGCCAATTTACTTTTACCAAATTAGATACCAAATTTAAAAAAATAAATTAATGTTAGTTTTTATTATTTAGATTTTTGTTTTGTTCTGAATTTTTCAGTTATTGAATTTGTTTATCAATGTATTCCTCGTTTATTCGTATTTAATGTGAAAATAAATATTTATTATCAAAACAAAAAATCAAAAATTTGACAAATGACATTGACATTAGTTTTGACTTTTCTTCAAGTGACAGCTATTAATCGTATTTCTGCTTTGCCTCGCCCCACAAACTTATGAATAGCCTTTGTTATACAGTTTGATTATCGTTTTACGTTTGGATGTTATTTTACTCTGACGTTTCACGTTGCGATGCCAAATTATTTTGGTGGAAGCAACCACGTTGAGCGCCAATTTATTTGTTGTGATGTTTAGCCCCACGTTGGGCGCCAATTTATTTTGTACGGTACCCCTTACTTTGGGTTCGACAAATTTTCGTACTGTACTGAATTTACTTTGCTCTTTAATTTATTTGATTTCGGATATCTCACCTCACGGGTCGGTAAGTAGGATCGTTGTACTTTCAATTTATATTTAAGGCAGTTCACGTGCGATAGTCTGAACCAAAACTTATTCTGACCGCGTGTGTTGAAAACTGTATCCGCGTCTTGAAAACTTTTGGTTTGGACTGTAACTGTTGCCAACTTACCGAATCGGTGCCCTGTACTATTTTACGCATCCCAGACGTATTATCGACTACTTGATCGATCGTGGCAACGCTGCATTTTCTATCGACTTTGTCACACTGACATACGAAAGAAAGGTGTGAGGTTAGGTGAGGAACGGTTGTTGCGGCAAAATGAACCGCATACGATATAAGGGAAGGAAAAATAAATAAATATGTTTTTTAAGGGATCATAAAATAGCCAGTAGCTTTTTTTCAAGACTTTCACAGAGTTACGCGTTTTAAAAGGTACATGTATAGATAATTTTTACTGTTGATAATTAAAAAATGAATATATGCAACATTTATTTAATTGAATGTTTTTTCCATGACGCTGCACCATTATTGGTTTTTTTTATTGAAACGTAAAATTACCCCGGTAACCAACAAGGATCGTGCGACAGTTTGAATATCGCGCGTTTATACCCCCTCTTCTCTCGTTTGCAGTGTTGCCTATCAATAGAGTCTTCTTTCGTAAAAGTTCAACACAATGGTATTAATTATTTTTTATCTACAAAAATAGGTGGTCAAATGCTTCGAAATTTCGCCCAGTTTACTATCAAAAATGTTTCTTGCCGCCAAAAAAATTTGATCAAAGTGGTAAGAAATACATGCTTAATGTGATCGAAGATGTTACTTATTTTCCAAGTTTCATAAGAAATACCGTGTATAAGGGCATTTTTTTCATTAATTATTTTCTCTGGTTCTAGGTGGTCAATCTCTCCGGAATTTTAACCGTGTACTCAAAAACTATTTAACTATACATATAAAAAAAATCAACTGTGTCGTAAGAAAATCGGAACCTCGCGATAACTACCTTAATTAATAAAAATAAAAATTTACTCAAATTTTCAATGCAGATTCTTTTATTTTATTGTTTTATTTACAAGGTTTCTAAAGTAACTAATTTTATGTTTCTATGACTACTGAATTTAGCTAATTATTCTAACAATGATTATAACATTAACTTATTTACATTAACAACTTAAATTTAATCTAGCTACCTAAAATGTATGTTACAATTTTTTATAATTTAAAAATCTGCAATAACAATTCTTTGTAAAAATAATCTTCGTTAACAAATCAACAAATAACATAATCTTTAATTATAAGCATCCAAATTAAATATCATCTCAATATGTACTAACAGGATTTGAACTTCAGGACAAGCGAATTCGAACCTATATTCTTTTATTTGCAAAACGGACATTTAATTATTAAACCACCAAGAGGTTCAATTATAAATTATAACAATAATTTTTAATTTAGGTTGGCGTTATGCGTTCTCGCACATGGACATCCGAGATGTGTCTTCAGCGAATATCGTGCAACAGTAAACTGTCGTGGAGAAAACTGGTCTCACATCCCTTACCATTATTTACAAGAAAAGAGTTTCAAAACGTTAGATTTAGGAGTAAATAATATAACCTCCTTAGAGAATACATTTAGATTCTCCGAATTGAAAACGAAGGATCAAATTGAAGCCATTCTACTCGATCATAATCAAATTTCTGACCTTCCACGTGGTTTATTTAATTCGCTAACCAATCTTCAGTTCCTAGATCTGTCCAATAACAACTTAAAACATATTCACAGGAGATTCTGTCATATGGCTCAGTTAAGGGAACTGGTGTTGGATGGAAATCCTATAGAAAGCATTTCTAGGAATGCGTTTCGTTGCCTTAGGAATTTAAGAAAGCTTTCTTTGACAAATACTAAACTAAGAAAGCTTCCCGAAGGCTTCTTGGAAAATTTGCTGGTGCAAGAGGTAAATTTGTCGGGGAATGGTTTTGAAGATGTTTTTGAGGCTAAAGACTTTTTTCCAAGACTGAACATTTCTTTATCACTGAAACCGGAAGTGGAAAGGAATAGTGAGAGTAGGTATGTTGATTGATTTTGACTAATTTGTAGATGTAGGTCATGCAGTACCTGGCGAGATAGTCAGCAGGGTTCATATTAGAAATTACAAACAAATCTGGCGATTGCAATATAGGCAGCTTAACTATACTATGGGCAAAAAGAAAACTCATAAAGATTGGCTATGGATTTTTTTTTCTGTAACTGTCTTCTTCTGTGAAGTCTCTTGTTTTTATAACTACCTCTATCCCATCTCCCCAACTGTGTATTGGACTTGTTCTTTTATGTCTTTCTGGTGGTTAGCACTTTAGTGATTTCTTGGGCCATCTAATTTTTCCATTTTGTTTGTATGTCTAAACCGTACTAATTGTCGTTTTTGTACTTCAGCGATTATGTCTCTTTATATCCTCATAATCATCCTTGCCTTGTCTTCCTACATCTTCTTCGCAGGTGGTTCATTTCAGTCGGTAGTAGTTTGTTTATGTTCTGCCCAGGCTTCTGCTCCACATATCATTAAATTTTGCATCATAGTATTATAGATCCTCATTTTCATTCCTTTTCTTAGACTTCTATCATACAGATGAAATTTAGAGATCTAGTAACACCCGGATTTTATTTATTCTGGTACTTCCTTCTTCATTGCTATTTCTATTTTTATCGAATATAACTCCAAGTTATTTATTTTTCACCTTTTACGTGATCGTTTTCCAGAGGTAGAACTTTTTGTTTCCGATTACCGTTTATTTATTCAGATTTGTTCTTGCTTTGTTCGTATGCCTTTCCAACCATGTAATTCGCCTTTATCCTCTCTAATAACTATCTGATCGTCCACGAAATAAAGCATATAAACTACAAAGCATGTCCTCTTCTATCAGTAAACCCATATTTTTTCTTTTTCCACTCCTGCAGGGTTCTATTTAAATATATCTTAAACAAGGTTGGTGATAGGCAACAACCTTGCCTGAGCCCTTTCGTAGTTACCTAATTTTATTCTCGTGTTGTTGTTCCCCATCAATTTGGAATTCACAGATTTTCAAAAATTTTTCGAATGTGGTTCCATTCATTTTATCGTAGTAATCTTCAGTATTTTTTTAACACAAAAACGTGTTGTTGATCCACGAATTAAAATAGATTTTCTGTAACGCTTTTCAAATACAAAGTCCATTTCTTCATAACTCGTGAAAAAATAAGAACATTTTCGTTGCCATGTATTGCAGCCAGGATAGAACTTATTCTGCGAATTTCATTTTTGAACTGTACGTCTACTTGTCCTCATGGGATGTAACATTTTTGCGTTTTTGGGCCTTTATTTTGGAGATAATAGTTCAGCTGGAGAAGTATACAGGGCGGATTATTTTCGATGGATTTTAGTGGGAAGTATCCTTATTATCGGAGATAGACAAAAACCGATGTGGGGTTCTAGAACTCTTTTTTGATATCACTTTAAGCTCTTAAAATAAAATTACGCTATCGTTTGTTATTTGTTAATTATAGGCCAAAATTCAAAATCTGGCCATTTTGAAAACTCCAAGTAACTCCTTTGTTTTTGAAGATATAAAAAAACGGTAAAAACATTTCAGGCATTTTTTCAATTAGAATACGATAGTTAATTCGGATATCTCCTAGTGCAGGCAATGTTGACAAAATACAAAATAAGTAATAATCACCTAAATCTAGATACTTGACCTTTTATTGTTATACGAGTAGTTAAGACGGGAGTTTAAATTCCATAACTAAGGATGCATTTACATTAAATCACTTGCATAAGTTTTAATTTTTATCGTTTTTTAGGTAAACTGAACATCCCCAAATCATGATGAAGAAAAATAGCAGAATAAATAGGAATAGTACTAAATTTAAGAAGAAAAATTAGAAGTAGCCTTGTTCGAGGAATATTATTACTGGAGCTATGGAGTCCTCAGTAGTTTGAACATGGAAGTAGTTAGTTACATATTATTTTTCATTTTTAACTGTGATTTTTATTTGTTACGTTGTGTGTCAATAAATCTGCATTTTTGTAATAATAATAAAAGGAAAAAGTTGAACTGAGTGAATATAACAGATTTGGTTGACTTTTTTGATAGTTTGGTTACATTTTCCAAATATTGCTCCGACAAGTTATTATCGGGCCGTGAAATATGTCACTTTGACACTTATTTATTTATTTTCCCGTTCGATTACGATAGCTGTTAAGTACAAAACCGTTAGCAGAAAGATCATTACTAAGCTATCGTAAAACTCACTGTTATTATTTTGAAACTGTGAATTCTATGCAAGAAAGAAGGGAAAAATATGCGCATATAAGGGTAGAGTGGGGTAGGTCCGGACGGTTTTAGTCAATTCAGTTTAAAGGCATTGTCAACTTATGCAACATATTTAGTAAATGTCAAAATACGTTAGTTAAAATACTCGTAAAAGTACCCGCATTGGTAGAATTTCAATATCATTGATAATAACCACAATAAATGGGTAGAGAGAATTGAGATCCTACATACGTGACGTCACCGGTGTCGGCCTCCGGAGGCTACTACACAATGCATTATTATACAATTATACTGCATTACTACGCAACTACGCTAGCTATACTAGTGCTCTTACCGGCGATCGACATCGGCGACGTCACGTATGTAGGATCTGAATTCTTTTAGCTCCCATAACACGGTAACGAATTAAAATTCGGCCGTAAAATTTTGCACAGGTGAAATACTCAGTTTACTCAATCAAATTACAAAATAAAAAAAAAATCGACTTTTCATAAGTTGACAATGCCTTTAAGAAGTAACTATGAGGGGTTTCTGAAAAAGTATTTTTAACAGTATATTCTTTCATGTTAATACTTTTTCTGTAAAAAAATTTTTATTAAAAAGTTACCTTTGTCCGGACCTGCCCTGGGGTGGGGCAGTTTCGGACATGATGAGGTAAATTTGGAAAAGTTAAAAAGTACAAAAATAACTCAAGAATCATATTTTATTTAATATTCAGAGAGTCAAAGTTAACATTAAATTTAAGAAATCCAGCTAAACGTTCCTGTAACAGACACTGGCTTGGGCAATTTTGATTCTGTCACTTATTGAAATTACAGAAATGTAATCAACAGCAGGAAAATGGAAACGATTTTTTGAATGACGTAGGTACAATGTGATTTTTTAAAAACTCTGTCTTAATAACCTTATGCCCGTACCTATGGCCGATCTCACCGAGCGTTCTTAAAATTTAAGAAAGGCTTAAGTTGCTTAACACATAGGTACTTATGGGGTCTCACTGTCAATTTAAGTCTTGCTTATGTCGCTAAAAACGTCCTAAATATAAGTTATCAATTTCGGTGACTTAAAACGCTACTTAACCTATAAGTTGCCGCGTTCTGTCAGTAAAAAGGAGTGGAACTTCAAAAAATGAACTTGGACAACGATTTATTATTTCTGCATAATAAGACATCTCTTAAAACGTCTTAGAACTGTCTGTATTAAGTCAGAATACGGCCTGCTGTAATTGAGTTTTTAAAAAATCACATTATACTTGACTGTAAATTCACCGTATTCAGCTAATCCTATAACCAGTCCTACATAGTGAATTATCATCTTTTTCGTTGGAAACCTCACTAGAACATAATCATCGCAGGCGATCTGTTCATCATCTGAAAAGAAACAATAGGAAATGTTTTATTTAACTAAAATTGAAGTTACCCAACAATTTGTCAAACTCTTCATCATCGGATGGCTCCATCTCAATATCAGAATCAGACTAATAGGGTTCAAATTTATTTTTCTTGGGTGGTTGTGCAGAGTCTGAGTCAGATGGGGAAGAATCTCTTTTTTTGACTTTGCATTTCCCAAATTTTTGTTTAACTATAGGCATGTCATTTCTTGTATCCATGCAATCAACAACAGAGAGTTTCTTTTTGGTTCCACTTTTTTCTAATTTTAACTTGCGATTTGCTTACATTTCTTGAACTCTGACTTTCTCTGGAGTGCTTGTATAAATTCTTGATTTGCCCAACCTTGTCCTTCTGTTAGTTTTCCTTCGTTGTACCTTGGGAAATGGCTTAATTTATTTGAAAGTATAATTATGGGCGATTGTGCGGCGTTATCAACAATTTCATTTAGCAATGTGCGGTTCACGTCATCGTCATCATTTTCTGGGGATGAAATAGGTGCTTTTGATATTTTTGTATCGGTAATGTCTGGTGCATCAATATCAATTTGAGATTGTGAAGTACTAGGAGTATCAAATATTGTCAAAGATCTTTTAGTTTCTTGATTTTTTACCATTTGAGGATCTGGACGGTCAGTAGCGTAGGCACCAAAAAAATCGTCTTCAGTAAAAACAAGTTAGTCTATTTATGGGCCATAATCTTGTAGAACTAAATCCACTAATAATATTCTTAGACGTAAAACTGTGTAAAAAAGGTTCAGCCGTTAATCTGGCAATTTCATATATTGTGGTCTGTTGCCCAGGATTGCTAAAGCCCATAGATTGCCTTGTCCAGAGGTTGCATCTTATGGGTGCAGTGGGGTGGAAACGACAGTAGGTAACACAATTCAATTTTCTCTGGTGTAATTAATTGCTTCCACTGACACATGCGTTTCATGGTTGTCAAGAAGTAAGAGGATGGGACTTTCTGGACTGCTATTGCTGTGATTTTTTATGTGCTCTAATAATTTGACAAATACTGCAGCCGTTATCCAGCCAGATTTTGTACCAAAGGCTACTGATCCAGTAACTGAACCATCTAAAAAATGATCATTAATTCGAACACGTGGATATACAGGGAATTTTTCTTTTTAGTATACATATCCCCTACAGCGCCACCAAGCAAACAAATCCATCGGAAAATATGCCAACTAATTTTAAAAATTCGTGGCGGTAAAAGTTTAAGCCAATACCTACAACTCCTGCCGGCGTTGTACCTTCCGTGTCAAAAGTGAAAGTAGCTAACAAATTGACAGTTATCGCGTGTTTGTGTTTCTTAATTTTCTCTGCTTTCGTTCCTCTTTATAAAAAAAATCAGTCTTTTTTAAGATTATTTTTGTTCGACTTATTCCTAATAAGGTAGGCATATATTTTATAGATAATTTAAAGTATTTTTAAAATGAAACTTTCGCATAACCTCAAAATATATTTTTTACCTATTAGGTATTTGCTATTTATGTATTTATTTATAGAATCCATTTCTTCTAATCGCTTTTATCGCTATGGCAAGTAAAGGGAAAAAACTGTTCATTCCGAAGCCAGAAATATAGTAGACAAAATTTATCTAAAATAAAAATAAAATTTCCTTATTTATTTCCTTCTCAAATCTAATTCTGGTACTTGTCTACTAAATTTTCTTTTAACAGTTTTAACAAATTTATATAAAAACGTAGGTACATAATAAAAATTAATAAACTTGCAAATACACAATGTTACACGTTTAAATTTACCGCCAAAGTACTATTGACACTGAGTGTACCTCTAAAATACAGCGACACCACACCACGCCAACTTGACAGACTTGTTTGATTGGTGGCGCTGTATGTATACTTTTAAAATAAACGCAATATATAGGCAACCAACTATACACTAAACGTCACTTCACGTGGTGCGTAAAGGTTATGTTTCATGTTTGTAAATAAAAAATAAATCAAAATTAGCGGAATATCAAAATAATTTTAATTCAACGATTATTCTAAAACATAAAATATCAACAATACAAAACAGAAAGAAAAATAAAAACAGCAACATAACATTTTTGACATTAACTTAATTTGATGATTTTTGCCACAGCATGCTAATTTTTTAAAATCATCAAGTTAAGATAATGTCAAAAAATTAGTCTTTAACTGTTGCTGTTTTTATTTTCCTTCTGTTTTGTATTGTTGATATTTTATGTTTTAGAATAATCGTTGAATTAAAATTATTTTGATATTATGCTAATTTTGATTTATTTTTTATTTACAAACATAAAACATAACCTTTACGCACCACGTGACGTGACGTTTAGTGTATAGTTGGTTGTCTACATATTGCATTTATTTTAAAAGTATACATGGGGGATATGTATACTAAAAAGAAAAATTCCCTGTATGTATGTATATAAAGCGGAGGAATTGTGTTACTGTTGTTCCTCTTTCTGCCGACACACACTAACCAACCACTCTTTTACCAGTTTCGGCAATAACTTTTGGAGCTTGTATTACGGTAGAAACGACTAGGTTCGAAACTATATTTGGTTTGTACCTCTTCAAAGTTATTAAAAAGTATGTCAACATTGTGCCTGTTAAAAGCTGATGCTCTCGCAACACTCGTATTTTCCGGTTTGCGTAAGGAAAGTGTCGGATGGCGCTTCATAAATGACCTCATCCACTCGATACCGGCCATTTTATTTACATGTCATTGTCCCGGAAATTTGTTTCCCAATTTTAAAGCGTATTCGTACGCCAACTTGACTACTACTATCACCTCTGACGGCATCATCCTAAATGTTATAGAAAGCGGCAAATTTAAAACGTCCGGAGGTGCCCCATGTCCAAACCTGCCCACAAAGGGTTTTCGTATATATATACAAAACACTTTAATAAGTAATTAGTAATGAAAGAATGGTATTTATTAAATAAAATGTATGTATTAAATCAATTAATTAAATATTTTGATACATCCATTCTAATTAATAAGTTGTAATATTATGAAACAGCTAGTATTCGTACAATCATCTAAGTATTTTTTTAAATTACAATACGAAAGGTCTGGTAAATACAAATAATAAGATGTTTTCTACGTTATCGGCAAGAATTGATTGTCTAGTGTGGCTTAAAGTTAATTTGTAAGCAGAACATTCTCTATTACAACAGATGTAAAGGGCTGATATGATACCTGAAGCTATTTTCAAATCTCCAAAACCTTTGAAACAATTATTAAAATTTGAAAGTGTTTGTGTTTACATAAATCATCGCCCAATTTTTTTCAAAATGCGATTTTCAATTTTTCTCTTTAATCGTTTATGTGTTTTTCAAAACCCTCTATTAGTTTTACCGAGTTGACTACTAAAATTTCTTGTCCTTTTAGTTCTAAAAATAGTTTTGGAAATACACTGAAATGCTTTTTAATATAAGCTACATAAGTATTAGCTCAACTGATGATTAGTTAGTAATTGATTTGATTTTGTAATTCCAATAGGCAAGCCATCGGATAATTCTGACACTACCCTTTTTATACTCTCAAAATGTTCCGAATAATATATTGAGATGATATTTAATTTGGATGCTTATAATTAAAGGTTATGTTGTTTTTTTTAGTTAATTAACGAAAGTATTATTTTGCAGAGATTGGTAATGCAGATTTTTTTTTAATTATAAAAAATTGTAATATAAATTTTAAGATAGCTAGATTAAATTTAAGTTATTAATGTAAATAAGTTATAGTTATGATCATTGTTAGTAAATAATTAGCTAAATTCAGTAGTCGTAGAAACGTAAAATAAGTTACTTTAGAAACATTGTAAATAGTTTTATAGTGAAAAACAAATATTTCCCTCAGTATTTAAACAAATAAAGCTCCCTTTTTCTCACACTCAACTATTCCTGAACATCATCGCGACGCTGGCAATAAGATGTCCCTTATTTTTTTAACAGGAAGATCCCCCAACAACTTGAATCGTAACCCTAGTTATCATCTATCAGACATTTCGTCCTACACGATTGACCGGTTATAGCCGGTATAAAACCGCTGTCTCTGCTGTTTTTCGTCAGAAGGGTTTAGCCTTTGGCTTGGTTGACAGGTTGAGTTACCGTTACCCTTCTACCTCTTGCTAAAAGAGTTTCGGCTCTGGCGTGGTTGCCAGTTGAGTTGCCGGGCTCTTTTAGTGCTCCCTTTTACCCCTGATGAAGCCCCCTAGAAAAGTGGGCGAAACATTGAGTTCTTCTGTCTCAACAATAACACGGCCCCAACCCGGCAAACGTTCTGTTAATGCTGACACGCTGACACTGACCGTGGAAGTTTTAGAATTCAGGGTAGAAGTTCACTGGTAGTTGGTGAACGTTCCTGTCTACGAGCATCCTCTCTAAAGCCTCTACAAGAAGTTTTAGAAGGAAGTCGGGGCGATAATTGATTGGCTTGAATGTATCTTTACGGAAGATGGGATCAAGACTGCGGTTGAACTCAGAGTAATGTCCATTACGTAGGCACAGTTAGAAATGGTGGTAATTACTAACTACATAGTAGGATGAAAGTGTTTGGAAGTTGACGAAGAATGAGACGAAAAATGAGGTGAACGCTAGAGCGGCGTTCTTTGCCGGTTGGTATGACAGCTCGGACTTCATAGTCCTCGATAGGTTTGTTGGTATTGGGAAGGTCGATTATCTAGTCTAAATCGGGAATGTTAAGAATTAGAAATAATCGGTTAAGGAGAATGTTATTAGGTTATTACAGATGATCTGTTGGTATACTGGTAGTCGAACAGATGCTGGTAGATGCTGGCCTGAATTCTTTAATCCATGAGATTCATTGCAATGCCCTTGCATTTTTGGCATTGATTTCAAATGAAGTAATCGTTTGTCACAGGTCATATTTTGAAGTTGTGAATATTTGGGAATCTCTAAATGTATTTCCATTTGAATGTGTGCAATCGAACCTAAAAATAGTGGCCGGCTATTTAATGGCACTCTGTATAAAAAATGGTTATCGTGAGCAAATATAAATATAACACTATGACTAGGAAACTTTGCAAAAATATTAATCTATACTGAACCAATAAAACTTATCGAACATATAGCGAACACTCTCAACGTACCCAGTTTTATCAGCATTGTTGGAGAAGTTCACTCGAAAAATGTTTTTTGGAATTTACATAGAATTTATTTTGGATATATTAAAATTTGCAGAAAAAGGAGTGACTTAGTTTACTGTTAATATGTTTTCCATGAAAATTTAAAATTAAAGTGGTAGTTTTAGGTGCATTAAAAGGAAAATCTGATTTTTCAAAGTATTGGTGAAACTAGTTTTTGTGAGCTACATAAGAATGATTTTCGTAAGTAAACCAGAATTATTAATTGTCAATAAGTATACCTCAAACGAATTAGGTTGAAATATTCTTTCAAGTTTTAATAAAATTAATAGCCGTTTTCAATAAATGAATTAGGATATTTATCGCGTGTTTGATAGGCCACGATAAGATTAGGAGGTATGGTGCCAGTTTACGTTTAATTGTTAGATATATATTTTCCTACAAGATTTATGGTATATATGTAACTTTAGCGACAAAAATTTTTAGCATTCCTTTGAGGAAATATTTTTTGGCACATAAAGTTTAAAGTCGGCGGTTTAAGCCCTACGTAGGTGATATGTTTATACGTATTTGAACTTTAATAATTTGTTTAACAAATGTTGATACAGATATGATTAGAAAATTGATTATAGTCCATTCTAACGAACAAAACAGAGAATAAGTTATGCAACACAAAATACACGTGTATATGGATGCGCTACTTGCTCTAAATGTCAAACGCATTTTAAATAACAAAATTTGCAATAATTTTACTTTATCACACTGATGTGTAGATAATGATAATCTTCAGTTATTAATCCTATACGTATTTAGAATTTTAATATTTGTTAAAAGAAACCATTAACAATAACAAATGTAACTACATATGTACATATATGAATGGAAAATTTATTATAGTCTTTAAATAAAATATGAACATAGAGTGTTATGCAACACAAAATACAGGTTTATTCGGATTAAATCATTTGGTTTAAATGTCAAATGCATTGATAATAATAAAATTTGTTATAATTTACTTTCCACTTTAAAAAAATAGAATATAGTGTTGTTAGTTTCTTAGTTTTTACGTTATTAGTAAGCAAAGCAAAAGTAGGGTTTAAGGAAAGGAAAAATCGAAAATACCCGCTTAAATCTACAGGTGTACCAATGTTCTAATATATACCTAAAACAATACAAATATAGTGAACACTGAAGATTACTCATCAACCTACGTTACACATACCGTTGATATCCTACTAATTAGCTGTGCCGGCTAATCCATTTCTGTAGCCAGGATTGCCAGGATCTTTCGTTTATCGTATCTCAGAGCCACAGGTTAGTACACTTTTTACCATTGAATTATATACATATGTTCTTTTTTCTTTCTCTTAATGTTTTTTGACCAAAATATTTCATTGCACCTATAATTTTTCTTCCTTGAGTTACCCTTTTTTTTGTACGAGTAGTTTTCGGTTATGGTACAGGTCATGTGTTATGGACCTTCCTCAGTTTGTCCAATTATTATCGGATCATCCGCAAATGGTGATGTATATAGTGGCGAACGACTTCGTTCATATATCATTGTACGACATGTTCTTGTCCAGTCCACCCTTGTAGTGCATGTTCAGTAAATTTTAAATAATGTCGAAGGCAGACGGCAACCTGGTCGGAGTTCCTTATTCAGGGAAAAGGCCACCGATAATGCTTTGCCAATTGAACAACTGATATATAGATGCTGTACTGCGTTTGCAGGAGTGTAATTAATTTGTGGTTGTTTTATTGCTTCTTACAGTTGTATTACTGGTAATGTATCGTAGGCTTTTGATAAGTCAATAAATAGTAGATGGGTGTCTTGTCCTTGTATAATTTGTTTAATACAGAGCGTATTGTCTGCACATGGTCGTCTTCTTTGTTCTTCTGCTTCTTTCATTTCATATTCTTCTTCTATAAGATCTCTTAAAACACGTCCATGGGGCTTACTAAATGTACTGGTGATCGATAGCCCTCTGTAATAATCGCAGTTATTGCGATCTCCTTTCTGATGCAGATGTGTAATATTTACAATTTTCCATTCATTAGGAATTGGTTTATTGCCAATATATTTAGAAAATAGTTTAGCTATCATTTGGAAGAGTTTAGGTTTCCTACTTTTCATTACTTCTCCGCTCATTCTCTCTGATCCTGGAGATTTTCCGTTTTTTAACCTTTTCACCTGTTTTGTATTTGTTCTTCTGTTATTATAATTGGCTTTCCTTCCATATTCAGTATTGTTGCTTGTATTCGTGAAGTAGATATATATTTTGGTTTATCTTCAGACATTTCATTCCTTTTTGGGAGAAAATTCCGAAACGTCGTCGTTAACATATTACGTGACGTCATATTATTCTCATGTCTTAGCTCGTTTTTAATTCTTTATCAGCTGCACGTATTATCGTAAAATATCTTGAATGCCCTAACTGACGTCACGCTGTATTGGAAGCAGGGACTGCCGGGTACATTTGACAATGTTTTATGTTTATTTTTAGTTTTGTAAGAAATTATATATTTGGAAAAAGATAGCGAGTACGCAAAGAACTATATATTGTTACATATCGATGGCATAAGTGTAAAAATGCTTCTTACATGAGGCACGTTTGGCGAATTGTTGAATTTTGTAACAAATTCGACATTTTTTTGCTTTTAGAAGTTCCATTATTTCACGGTTATAATAGCAAGTTGCCAAATCAAGCCAAAACAAAATGTCTTCAGTTTTATAATATAAATGATAATAATCGTTTCTTAATAGGTTCATTTAAATATGTTTTTGAGTTTACAATATTGCTTGAGATGTATGGAGTCGAAACATCCCCAAATTCATCTAAAGCTTGCCATACAACAATTTTTTTTTGAAAATTTTGTAACGGATTTAAATTTTCGATCATATTATTATAATTCTCTGCGTGGACGAAATGGCGCTCGGGAGTTTGAGAAGCATCAGCAGTTATTTACAGAGGTCTCGTCAACAATAATTAATATTTTCTTTAGAGATTTCTTTTATACTTTTTCTGTCTGTCTTTACCCATATTTCCTGATCTTTTGTACAGGGTGTAAATAAAATGTGGAGCAAAAAGTATACCGCGCTGATCTATGATCTGAAGAAACTTCGAAACCGCCATCAAAAATTATCCGTAGTCCTTTGTTCCTTAATAAGGGGCCTTCAAACTTAACACTTCACGCATGATATTCTCGCGTTTTCAAACAGCTTTTCTCTACCCATCTGTCAAAATTCATCACTCTAGAACTAGATATTGTTATGTCAATGGTTTTAAGGGCTGGAAATTGCTTCAGTAAATTTTTAAAAATAATTTTTTCTTACCATGAAATAATCTTTTACAATCTGTCATCAGCGCAATTATTATCATACTCGCTACAGATCAAGATAATAAATTAACTTCACCCTAAGTCATAATACAGACAGATCAATAAAAAAATCAATTAGGGTAGGCTGTGAAATTGAATTATTTTGAATTGGTACTTTAGCCACATCCACAGAATGACATTTCTGACATGAATTTAAGGTTATAAACTTTGTTTACAATATAAATGTCAAATTACAAATGTTATAAAATGTCATTCTGTGGATGTGGCTAAAGTACCAATTCAAAATAATTCAATTTCACAGCCTACCCTAATTGGTTTTTTTATTGATCTGTCTGTATTATGTACCTGTTTGCCGAAAATCAAATTAAGGTAGTTGGAGCGTGAAGTAAAATCAATAAGATTTTAATAATCTTTGGTGTACAGCTAGACTAAGTATTGCTCGATGTAAATCCAAAGTTTCAGCCAACTTGACCATTTTCGATCGGAGTTATTGTATTCCAAATTTGGAAGATTTAACATGGCGAGTATAGGGAAACTCAAGAAAACATCTACATAATTGCCTCTAGAATCGCGAAAACCCATAAGCTTTTGATTAAAAACTAGGTGAATATAAATGAAGGTCTGAAAAAAAGAACTAATTAAAAAAACATGCATGACCATCTGGTTTCAAAGATACCGGGTGTTTGACTTAAGGGGCGAACATAGGGAAATAGCATGGGAAATCGTACATATACAGATTCCTGCTCCCCGTTTGAGTTGATAGGATTGATAGTGGTATCAATTGAAAGACAAAAAAATTACGCTTAATTTGATACTACTTTACTTGAATTTGTTGCTTATTTAAGAAAGAAATAGCTTAAAAACTGCAATAAATAATTTGCATTTTATTCACGAAAAGCAGACCAGCCATGATCAAATTTGAAGTTTCTTTATGTCTAAATAAATTTTATTTTCTGGCAGTTATCAATTCACGTATCTGCTTAATCACGATGAATAGTAATGATGAACATTTTAACGAGGAGAGGGTATTTATTGTTAAACATTTTATACTGGCATCAGTTTTCACACAGTTCGTGATTTGAAAATCATCAGCTGTTGCGATACCTAGCAGAATCAATAGATGGCATTGCTCAGATTGCTCTCATGATCCAACCAAAGCCCGCTGAATTAATATTACATATAAGGCCTGCCCACTTCATTTAGCCAAGACGCAATTAGTAAGGACGCAGGCGCCATTTGAGGTGAACTATACATTTATCACAAATGGCGCCTGCGTCCTTGCTAATTGCGTCTTGGCTAAATGAAGTGGGCAGGCCTTATATGCAATATTAATTCAGCGGGCCTTGATCCAACTACCTTAAATACACATTTCCAAATTCAGTTAATTTTTGTAATCGATCCTCTTAATTTTGGTCATTTTTTGTTTAGTATTGTTGTTTGTTGTTTATCATTTCATAGTTTTTATTAAATTGCAATTTTCACTATTTAGGTATTATTTTTTCTTTCAGTTTTAATGTCCAGTTTTTTGTGATTTTTTCTTGTTAATTAACAGCATTGCTAGTTATGGAATTCTTATTTTCTGAATACGCAGATATGTATTTAATTTTGGGCGAGTGTCATTCTGTTAAAACTAAGAGCCACACCCGCCAAAAAATTACTTAAACCAAAGAGTATAAATATATATTCTTTGCTTAAACTGAATTTTGTGCTTTTTGAAATTGAATGGACACATCAAAATTCAACTTTATCTGTTAATTAAACACCTACTAGCCTACTACTCGATGTATGAAGACCCATTCATGCGGATGCTCAAAAACGTATACTTTACCTACGCAACACAATTTTTTTGAATTTTGAATGCTGTAGTAGCGTAACACTGTTGCCAGATTTATGTTTCTTTAGATGCTTATTATTCTGAAACGGTGCAGAAAGTATCATTAAAAATAGATAATTCTTTATTTACACACCCCAAAGTGTAACGCATTTACCTTTTTGCTCCACACTTTATTTACACCCTGTATATTTAGGTCGTTTTTATTTGAGTCCTTGGCATAACACCAAGCTTGTGAACTTGTATGTATGATATAGTTCAGCCTGGTATATTTAATTTGTTTGATGCAACTTGAACTGAAGCCGTGGAATGCTTAACAAAAAAGTCTTTTACGCTATATCAACCAACTAATGGTCGCCATTTTTACTGAAGTGTAACTAGTTATAGCTTTGTATTTTTCGATTCTTGTTCCTTCATATCTTACTAAATAGCATAAATTCAAAATTTGGATTTCCTTTCTGCTACAAAATATTGGATAGCTTTTTCTCATCAAAATTGGCAATATTTTACAATACCGAATTGGCAAACATTTGATTCAAAACACGAAACATTCTTTTCACTTTGTGATATAGATGTAACACTAAATCAAACGTCAAAAAATAGTTTACATAAAATAACAAATTTGCTTAAAAGCAACACATGGCCCCTGCCATTTTTGTTTCTATTTGTTGGCTGTGCTTTATATCTTGCTTATTTGTATCTCTTATGTCGTCTGCATTTGGAAAATGAAACTGGTTCTTTTGGGAGAATTTCACTTTGTATTGATCTAGTTGTATCAACTCTAAGATTTGACCAACGTAATAAACTACGTTAATTTTTATAGGGAACTTGGAGCTCCCAAAATGAGATCTTAAATACAAAGCTGAATCAGTTTCACTTTCACATTGTTTTAGAGGTTTTTTTTTTGCTTTGTTTATGGAAAAGTGTCTTTTCACGTCTTTAGCGTTGGCAACCTTCTTTCTTGTTTTTTTCTCGTTTTCACGCAACGTTTGAATTTTTAGGGGGGTTCTATATATGTATAGGCACATATATTCTTGATTTTTCTCTTTGCCTCTTTTTTGATTTTAAGATCGTTTTAAAATTTGCCTAAGGCCGTATTACATCGGGTTAAATTATGTAATTTTGATCTCATTTTTTGTTGAAACTGGTTGTAGAAGATGACTGAATCACCCGCAGAGTCCATTCGAGTTGATGGTTCTCCTGGCATAGTAGTTAATGAGTCGTCGAGAGTTTTGTTGAAAATCATTATTTTTCCTTATATTGGGACTAAATCTTTAAACGTGTTGGGTTAAAGAGCTAAAGTGCCAGGTCTGCGAAAGCGTGATGGCTGAACGACTCTAAGAAGGGTTCCCCAATGTCATATGGGGAGATTGTTCTTGAACGATGATTTACCATCAAATTATGTAATGCTGATTTTAGGGCATTTTTAAATATTATATAAAGGCTACATGTTAGTGGAAGTGTGTCGTTGTAAAGATAATAAAATTATCCCATTGTCACGACAAAACTGGACAGCTCCAATATTATATGAGTGTCATGGTTGTTCACCATAAGTAACATTTCTTTACTTACTTCTTATCCTGAAATTGCGTATTTTTGAATGTTTTATAACTTCAATACACAGCTCAGCACTAATATATCTGCTTCTGTTACACAGTTTAATATTATTTGCAGGAGTACCTGCCTTAAATGGGCCTGGGGGAAAATACACATCTGGGGGCACATACTGCACCATGTGTATAGTGTATAAGTGTGTGTACGTGCTGGACGTTGTTACTCTGCCACATAAATTTGCGCCGAATAGGACACACGGCGTAAATTTTTACTAGTCTGAACGCGGCTTTAGATCTGAATTCGGAGGTATCCCGAATTCGCTGGTCGCTTTAATGTCGCTCCAGAAGTCTTGTAGTTTTTTTACAGGGTTTCTAACAATCGATTCCTTTCCGTTTTAATTTCTATTTAAATACCCTTTTTAGTTTATATACAGGGTGTCTGATTTTTCATTGACCAGCTTATATCTCGTTTATTATTAGAAATACAAGAAAACTAGAATAATTTTAATATGAGTTTTTTTTTATTGACAATTAAAATATCACATGTGATACATTTTTGAAAAGAGAATTTAACCCTCAATCCATTAGCGAATAAATATACAGGGTGTTCCATTTAAAAAACCAAAGTTATACATTTTTCCTGAAAAACAGTAGGCCATAAAAAATAATTATTTATGCCATTTTATAGAAGAATTACTACTAAAAAACTATTTCCTCTGACTTTTTCTTGTATTTCTAATAATAAACGAGATATAAGCTGGTCAATGAAAAATCAGACAACCTGTATATACATATAAATAATATTAATTCCCCTTTCATTTTATGACTGCATAACATTTTGTTGATTGCGAAAAATTTCAACAGTGTTTATTGTATTTTAGGTAAATAAGGAGTTCGTCACAGTCAACATCAAACACCACTGCCAAGGAAGCAAGGAACACTAACATGGGGAAAAAATTCATTGTGTAAGTTATATTAAACGATTTAAAATGTAGTTCTACAAATTATTTCTTTGTCTTCAGTTTTATACTAAATCTAGAATTTCACAGCTTTCGAACTAATAAATGTAAAGAATTGTTATACCAAACGGTAATAAAAATTCACTCAAAGTTCACAATTCTATTATTATTGTTATTTCCTTTTTAAAATCGCATACAATAAATTTGGTTATTTCAAGACATTTGGTTGCGTAAGAGTTTTTTCTGTTGTCATTAATTTGTGTACGATGTGGTCACCCTTACTTATTATTTAGGTATAGGATTTCTATGCATTTGTATGTTGTTTCTGCTTATAGCAAACATATGCAGAGTTATATTTCTACATGTTTAAACCACATACTTATGTCAATTTGAAAGTGTATGTAAATGCTAATTTCGGTGTTTTTAATAAATGCATGCATATTTTAGCATTTATAAACGATATGCATATTTGACCACTTTTTGAGCATTTTACATGCTTTAATTATGAAATTTCTAGTATTTTTTTAAATAATTTTAGTATTTTAGACAACCAACCAAGGGTGGTTTAGTTGAGTCTAGGAGAAACCCATAATCTAAGCCTATTGTTAAATACTAGGCTTTAAAATATTTTACTGCTTTAACCATCTGTGTACTTGTTAATATTTTCTAAGAAAGAAAAAGTTTCAACTAAAATTTAAATACTTACATCCTGCGGTATTATGATAAATAGGAAAATAGGTATTAGGAAATTCCAAAGACCCTTTGACAACTTACTGTTCATAGAAAAATCTACCTGTACTTTTGTTTACTAATGTTTCAAATAATGTTGTATTGTACAGTGTGTGACGATAAAGTAAATGCAACAAAACGCTTTCAAGTTACACATCTCAACACGGTTCGACATCAAAAGTGCATATATTTATTAAAAATCTCTAATAAACGCATATTTCATGATTTTTAAGTGCATATTTAAGTGCATATTTCACATTTTTATAGTGCATAAGTGCATGCATATTTCAGCCTTTTTAAGTGCATAGAAATCCTATACCTACGGTTATTATCAAAGAAAATCTCAGCTCTTTCCTCAGATTTTGATAGTTCTACCCCACCGAAATCAATTAACGCTGATTTAATTTTGATGAATAAGGAAGACAAATGTTTTTCAAAAAACCAGCTAAACTTCTTTGAGATAAATTGCAAGTAGCAAAAGCTAGAAAACGCCGTTATCAATTTAAAAATGCTCTATGCATTTACAAGTATAACATTTTTTGGTTTTAAGGAATTTTTTGTATCATTGTTGAGAAAGAAGAACTCAACGTTTGGCACGCATTCTTTAGGGGCTTCATCAGGGAGAAAAGAGGGCATTAAAAGAGTACGGTAATTCAACGTGTCAACCACGTCATAGGTTCAAGTTGGTAGGGGGCTTGATGATTTCAATAGCTTCGCGGATTTTCCTGTTGAAAAAATGAGGAGAAATGGCAATGTTCGAAGATTTTTCAAACAAGATCTTACGACCAATGTCGTGATGACATTCAGCAACAGCTGAGTGTGAGAGGAGACCGATTTCAAGCAGCGTTTGTGTTCACAAATACGTGTATGCACAGAGCGATCAGTTTTTCCAATGTACTTCAAACCACAACAGCAAGGATTGCTGCAGACGCCTCTTGATGACAGGGGTTGAAGACGGTTTGAAGATGGCTTTGATATTATGTTTTTTGAGAATCCCACTTATGCGAGCAGTATTCTGTCGAATGTATGACAAGTAGGCAGTAGCTAGGGGTGTACAAGTGCCCTGAGGACTTCCAGAGTGTGAGGCGCGTAATTGTTTTTTGATGACCTTCCTAACTTCCTTTTACTGTACCCATACGAAATTGTTTTAACTATGGCCCAACTGACATGAAAACCATCGGGTTGAGAGAATTGATTACAGAGATCTTTTGTGCCGGAAGATGATGTGAATTGGCATCAAGATACCTATCCACGAGTTTACGATCTGAACGTCCAAAATGACCACTCGGTTTTCGAGTTACCAGGACGTCGATTAAAACGAGAAACGTTGAGTTCTTCTTTATCAACAATGATATGGTCTCAACCTGGAAGACGTTCTTGTAATATCCTGCTTATATTGGCAAAATAACTTTTATATATTTACTTGATGTAAGATTAAAGTTGTTATACTACTGGCAAAACAGACATCTTGATTGGAAATACCTTTACAATACAAAATTGTAACAAAACGTCTTTCGGATTGGGACCGTGTCATTATTGAGAGAGAAGAACTCAACGTTTCGCCCACTTTTTTAAGGGGCTTTTTTAGAAGGAAAAGGGAACACTAAAAGAGCACGGTAACTCAACGTGTCAACCACACCAGAGGCGAAACTCTTTTAGCATGAGGCAGAAGGGTAACGGTAACTGAACGTGTCAACCAAGCCAGAGGCGAAACCCTTCTGAAGGGTTTCGCCTCTGGCTTGGTTGACACGTTGAGTTACCGTGCTCTTTTAGTGCTCCATTTTCGTCCTGAAGAAGCCCCCTAAAAAAGTGAGCGAAACGTTGAGTTCTTCTGTCTCAACAATGACACGGTCCCAATCTGGAAGATGTTTTGTTAATACTGACACTGACCGTGGAAGTCTTAGAATTCAATACAAAATGTTCTTTAAATTTTGCTCTTTGCTGATAAATTTGGTCCAAAAGTGATTTTGCAACAAGGACTTAGCTTAGTTACAGCTTTGTTTGGTAAAAGTCACTAATTTTGGATATCGTATCTCAATTATAAAATTAAGTTCCTTCCTTTCTGTTTCAGGTTGTTGATTACCCTTATGCTTAGTTGCATCTCTGCACGTACTTTGAACAAGGAGCCTTGTGTTTACGCCAAATATCGAAATGCTGGTAACTGTAGAAATGGGAACCTATCTGGAATCCCTTACGAATTTTTTAACGATAAAAGAATTAGTTCCTTAGATTTGGGCCAAAATCATATTTCTTCAGACAGTTTAGAGAAACTTAATGATCTCAAATACGCTGCAGATATCGAAACATTACGGTTAGATCACAATAACATTTCTCATGTCCCTCACAACTCATTTGAAACCTTCATCGGACTCAAAACTCTTGACTTAAACTATAATAACATCACATATCTTTCGGAATGGATTTGCCATTATAGTAACATAGAAGAAATACAGTTGTTAGCAAATCCTATTCAATCTGCGTCTAGAGACGCATTAACTTGTCATAAAGGACTGAAACTTGATGAAGATGTACGTAAAAAGTTGATGAAGATGTACGATGGTACAGAAGAACAAAGAGATACAGAAGCAAAAAAAGATTCAGAAGAAAAAAGAAATCCAGAACAAAACAGAAATACGGAAGAAAAAAGTGATACAGGAGAAAGAAGAGATACAGAAGAAAAAAGAGAACCGACGGAATCAACTAACTCTAACAGTGCGACGAAAGTTGTTGCTGATCAAGGTCGTGGTGGAGCCAGCATTTTTTATTTTCCTTCAGCCTTGTTTATATTAATATTGGTAGTAAGAGATTACTTAGTTTAGCTTATTTTGTATTAGTTTGTAAGGAAACCCAACCGTATACAGTCTGTCCCAAATTCAATCCCCACCATTAGGATCTCGGAAACTATAAAATCTACAAAGTTGGTTAAATAGGGAAAGTTTTAGGAATTTTAATGCTCATTTCATATCCGTTGAGAAATCACAGCCAACTTTGATCGTTTTAGAGATATCTTGAAACAACCGAAATTTGGAGTTTTCTGTTTTCCAAAATATCTCGGAAAGTATTAAGTTATTAGTTTCAAGACTTCAACTTTTGTAAGGTAGGAAAAGCAGTTCCTTTAAGTGTATCTAAACGGTTTCAGTTGACGGCAAGAAGCGGGCGACGACCTTCGTGGAGTCGATCCGGGTCGGCCCCTAATCGTGCCGCCAATAAATACGCGCCGTGGTAAACAGGTCCGGCCTAAGTTCTATTTTCACATTTGAATTTTGATTTATCCGTAAGAAATGAGCGAAGATAATGTAAACACGCAAAGTTTGATGAAACTGTTAGTGGATATAAACAGTAAATTAGATATAATGGAAGATAGAAATAATAGAGTGGAAAAGAAAATTGACAGATTTCAGGAGGAGTTAAATAAACTAAAAAAGGACAATGAGCAATTATATAAAGAGAATCGACTACTAAAACAAGGATTTTTAATGCAAGAAAGAAGAATGGAGAGGCTGGAGAGAGAAACAAGAAAGAATAAAATAATAATACATGGAGTGGAAGAACAAAAAGATGAGAAAGACATCCAAATAAGGGAAAAAGTAAGAATAATTCTAAGAGATATGGATATACCCATAAATACGGAAGAGGAGATAACTGAAATAAGAAGACTGGGAAGAGAGGATGAAAGAGGCAGAAGACCAATAATAATGGAACTAAGGAGTTGGAATAAAAAGATCGAGATTTTAAAATCAACAAAAAAATTAAAAGGTACAAAGATTTACCTCGAGGAGGATTTCTCTAAAGAAATCCAAGAACAGCGAAGGGAATTAGTGATATTCATGAAACAGTATAGAAAAAAGGGCCATCATGCCATCCTAAAATATAATAATCTAATAATTAATGGTGAGGTGTTTTCTTTGGAAAATCTAAAGCATATCGATGAACAAAACAGGATGAGAATGTATGAGAAAAATGAAGATGAGGGAACAAGGTTCAGTGATAGTCAAGATGATAAAGAAGGAGATATAATCGTAACTGATCCAAAGAAAACTTTAGAGAACTCAAAAAAAGGCAGAACCATGAGTCAGAGATCTCCGGATAGTAATGAAGACGTAGAACTTCGAGATAAACTACTCAAGATAACAAGGACGAGTAGATACTCAAAAAACTAGTAAATGAAGTTAAAGGACGGACATTGAAGACGACAAAGCAAAAATTAATGGATTTAAAGATTCGGAATAACGGAAAGGATACATGCAATAAATCTATACATATAGGAACTTGGAATATCACATCGATTATGAGTAAGGAAATGGAACTTATAGAAGAAATGAAAGCACAAGATATACAACTGATAGGAGTGAGCGAGACGAAAAAAGAGGGAACTGGAATACAATGGTTAACTGACGAATACATACTTTACTATTCAGGGGTACAGCCAGGACAAAGAAGAAAGGAAGGGGTAGGAATACTTATGACAAAAGAACTACATAAGATAACTACAAAATTCAATCCAATCTCCGAAAGAATTATACATATTAGGATAGAAGAAGGGTCGCACTTAATAGATATATTACAACTGTACGCTCCAATTGAGGGAACGCAGGATGAATTTATGGAAAGGTTCTATGAAGAGTTGCAGAGGGTGGTAGATACACTAAGAGAAGACAACGATAACATATTACTGATGGGCGATTGGAATTCCAGAGTTGGAAATGATCATAACAAAGGGGGAGGATGTTTAGGGAAATATGGAGAACCAAACATAAATAGAAATGGGATCAGAATGATTGAATTCTGTCAGATGAATGATCTAATAATTGGAAATACCTTCTGGGATCAAGAATTAGAGCGAAAATATACGTTTAGAGCCGAGGGAAGAGGAGCAAAAAGCCTAATTGATTATATGGTATATACCAGTGAAATGACACAGCTGATAACCAAGATCTACACAGAAAATGATGCAGAATTGAATACCCAACACAGACTAGTAAAGGCAATACTTGAAATTAAAAGACCAAAACGGGAAGATATGGAGGAACATCCGAAGATAAACATCTACAAATTGAAAAATATAGAAATTAGGAAAAGATACCAAGAGGAAACGGATAGAATATTTGAGGAATTAAAGAATACAGAAGTAAATAAGGATTTAGAAGAATTATGGAAAAATTTTAAGGAAACAATCTTAGATAGAGCAAGGGATATATGTGGTATTAATTATGGGAGGCTAAAACTAAAGAGGACAGGCTGGTGGAACAAGGAAATACGGGATCTAGTAAGAGAAAAAAAAATGCCTGGCGCGCATACCTGCGAACGAGAAAAGATGAGGACAAAGAGGAATATAATAAGGGGAGGAAAAGAGTGAAAAAGGCGATAAGAAAAGCTAAAAAAGAAAGCTGGGAGGCTTTTGGAGAGGATCTCAACAAGGAATATAGTGTAAATAAAAGATCTTTCTGGAACAAAGTGAGAAGGCTGAGGGGTAGGAAAAGGAAAACAATAAAGGGCATAAGAGACAATAACAATAAGTTAATAACAGAGAAAGAAGAAGTGGTTAAAATATGGAAAGACCACTATAGTGTAAAATTTCAAGGGGATACTCAAGATAATTTAGACAGTGAGATCCAGGATAGAAATGAGGAGGAAGGAGAACAAAATATACAATGGGAGGAGCTAGAAGTAGCGTTAGCAAAGTTGAAAACCGGTAAAGCAGGAGGTTTTGATAAGATAGACCCAGAATTAATAAAATGGCTTGGTATCGAAGGTAAGAATTGGCTATTAGAAATTCTAAGAATGGCATGGAGAACGGAGAAAATACCAAAAGATTGGGAAAAGAATATAATCCTGCCTATTCATAAGAAAGGCGATGACACTATATGTGATAATTACAGAGCAATTTGCCTTGCAACAACCACCTTTAAGATTTATTCAAGAATTTTAGAAATAAAACTAAGGGCAGAGATAGAACCGAAATTGGAAGAAGAGCAAACTGCTTATAGAAAAGACAGGCAAACAACGGACAACATCTTTGTTCTGAAAAAGGTTATCGAAGGAAGGATTGAAACAAATAAGGAACTATGGTTATGTTTTATAGATATAAAAGCTGCCTTCGATTCCATAGATAGGAAGATAATTTGGGAAGGACTAAGAAAACTACAAATATCGGAAATAATAATAAGAAAAATTAAGAGTGTATACAAGAAAGCCACCGCACATATACAGATACAGGGGGTAACTTCAAAAGAATTTGAACTGCAAATAGTGATTAAACAGGGGGATAGCCTCAGCCCCCTGATTTTCAACGTAATAATGGACAGGATAATTAAAAACACGAGTAAAGGAACATCGAGCGAAAAAACATTACTGGGCTACAGAAACCTACTACCGATACAAAAAGACAACCTTGTATATGCCGACGATATAATTCTATTCGCGGAAACACCTGGAAAACTAAACAGAAAAATTGAAATATGGAATAAAGAGATAGAAGATAATGGCATGAGGGTGAATTTAGAGAAAACGAAAATAATGAGTATCAATAAAAAACAAAGGGAAGGACAGGGTAATATGATTTCATGTAAGGGAATACATTTAGAAGAGGTAACGACCTTTGACTACCTGGGGACCAGAGTTACTAATGATGGAAAAATAGAAGAGGAAATAGCCAATAGAACAAAAAAAGGAAATAAGATATATTATGCGCTAATGAAAACTATATTTGGAAATAAAGAAATTGGTAGGAAAACTAAAATACATGTCTATAAAGCAGTAGTGGTTCCAACTCTAACATATTCTAGTGAAACATGGACTAGGGTTAAAAAGCATAACAATACAATCACAGCAATGGAAATGAGGATACTCAGGAAAATAGCAGGAGTGACGAAATTGGATAGGTTAAAGAATACGGAAATAAGGGAATCTTTACAAACTGAGACACTAGTAAACATAATAGACAAGAAACAATTGAACTGGTTTGGACATGTCATGAGGATGAAGGAGGAGAGACTCCCCAGAAAAGTCATGGTAGCAAGGAATATAGCCAAGAAGAAAAAGGGTAGACCCAGAAAGACATGGATACAACAAATAGTAGAAATTGGAAAAAACAAGGGGAAGACTTTAACAGAAATGAAGGAAATGACTCAAGACCGTAAAGCATGGAGGAAGTGGACGAGCAATTAAGCAACAGCTTTCTTCCGACGCTCTGTAAAGGGCAGAAGGATTATGTTGAAGAAGAAGAAGTTTCAAGACTTGTATATTGTGAAGGCACTTTTTTACGGAGAATCGGGTGGTACCATATGTTTATATTTATGACGCTTTGTTTCTATTCTATGAACAACTACTTTTGATTTTCATATGGACGCCATATTGAATTTTGTCGTAACTAAACTCAGCTCTTTTTTCTCTTTTCAATGATGTGTCACACGTACAGTTTTTTTTGAAGAAGAGCGGGAATAAAATACATTTTCTCTTTATTCGCGTAGTAGGCTATGATAAAAAAATGTATTTTATTCCCGCTCTTCTTCAAAAACCCCGTGCGTGTGACACATCGTTGAAAAGAGAAAAAGGAGCTGAGTTTAGTTACGATAAAATTCAATTTGGCGTCCATATAAAAATCAAAAATGGTTATTCATAGAATAGAGACAAAGCGTCATAAATATAAACATATGGTACCACCCGATTGTCCGTAAAAAGTGTCTTCACAATGTACAAGTCTTGAAATTAATAACTTAATACTTGGAAAACAGCAAACTCCAAATTTCGTTTTCTCAAGATATCTCAAAAACGGTTAAAGTTGGGTGTGATTTCTCAACGGATATGAAATGAGCATTAAAATTCCTAAAACTTTTCCTATTTAACCAACTTTGTAGCTTTTATAGTTTCCGAGTCTTTTAGTCAAGACTGAAAAATATCGTAGTATCGTTTGAAGGTCCTGGGAGAAATGTTTGTTCTACTGTAATCTGTGCTTAAAAAATGTTAAGTTTGAGGTTGATTTTTCATATTTCGAAGTGGGAAAACATTACAAGGGGGATGCTAGATTTTCCAATATTTAGTGCCTTCCCCCCCTATTTACGTGTGTGAGATGGTTTATCACTTTAGGAAAATAAAATGGCGATACTACAAAGACAAAAAATAAACCTGGGTTTTTTAATTTAGTTAATTAAGATCTCACTTAAGAATATAATACTTGATTGCACATACTCAAATTTTTTTAGTTTTTAATACACGCAGATTGATAAGATTGTTTATTGTTTATTTCTTTAGCAATTACTAATGTGCAATATGTTATTAGAAAGATGTTATTCTTATTTCTCTTAACTATGTATGTATAATTTTGTATGTTTGCATAATAAATATTTTATTATCTTCCTCTCTTTTTTCTTTCATTTATTTTGTTTTAACACAGTAACATAATTTTGTGAACAATACCAACCTTTAGCTTTTGGAAGGTTATTGGTTTGATTCCCACGGGCGAATCTGCAAAAAAAAATAATTCGAGTTTGTGTTGTCATCAGTATAATGCGTTTAGGATTAGGAGATTATTTGAAACGTGTCAAATTAGTGGGATTTTTGAATTCTTATATTAAACTTTTGTATTAATAAAAGTTTGAAGATGATTCGACTAGCACTAATAAAAGTCCTGTTGGTTATTTCATTTATAGCTTTTATAGATTTAACAAGCAACAAAATCTTGTTTTTAGCTTTGTTTGTAGAATGTGAATTTAAAAATTAAATCTAGAATTGCTGTAAAACTACATTAAACTTTTTGGCATACAAAATACTACAAAAACATAGTAAACCTTCAAACCATATCTTTCTAAGTATGGAAGCATTTGGAACATAAAAAAATGATTATTACTGCAGAAAATCCACTTCTTATAGTCCACGATTTAGAATTTCTACCTAAACATTTTTTAACCTGTCAAAGTCGATACAGTTGGCCTTGACTAAATTGTATACACCTTTTCAAGTTACTGCAAGGTTTAATGCTTTGTCCACGACTAGTCAATAATCTGTCAATTATTTATAATAATCATTATTCACGGTGTCATGGTAACATCATTGTCTATGGTGTATAATGAAGGAAATAGGTTATGTTTCTAATCCTACCACTTCGTTTAACATAGTCCTACCACATGGTTTTAGTAGCGTTGTTATTTAAATTTTAATTAAAAATTCTTCGTATTTGTATTCGTGAACAAAGTATAGTATACGACTCGCTATAATGGCTACTATTACCTCGGATAATTGCAAACCTCGCTCGCTCGCTCGCTCGTGTTGCAAACATTATCGTCGGTAATAATGGAATTCATTATAGCGTCGTGTATAATATACTATTATGATTGTAGATTAGGTTCTAATTTTTATAAATTTGATTTGAACCACCAAGTAACCAATCCAATCCAGAAGTTAAAAAAGCAAATTTTCTTGAAAGGATGTAATGTTTACATTTAATATTAGTCGGTCGACCAAAGTTGTTGGCGGGCGTTGAGATCCTTGGCATTCTCAAACCTAGACGATTCGTCCGCCGACTCTGCAAATGAATCGTTTAAAAGCAGTGGAACCGTACACACCGCTCTACAGGCGGAGCGGAGCGCTGACGAATCGTTGAGCAATTTGCATGACCTGTAAAATGTAAAAAAAGCGTCCACTGATTTCATAGTTGGTTATGGAATCGTTCACATATTTTCAATGAATTGAAATTATTGTTTTACTTTTCTAGGTTTTTTGTGGAAAAGTAGTTCGTCTCAATTGAAAATTCTAACTTTTAATTCATAATTAATTATGATTAATATGGATGTAAATATTTTTTGGTTTCAAATTACTTATTGTGGAGAACTGGCAACGTCTGCATATTAATGACGAATTTCCACCGCCACGTGTGTGCGACCGTAAGCGTCGGACGAATCGCCTCGTGTGTTCTTGTTCTAAAGATACTTATTTATTAATATGGATACCCATGGGCAACAGTATAAATAAGAGAAGTGCTAAACAACTGTTGCTAAGAAAATATAGTCAACTATTTTATTTACTTTATTATGTCAAATCGAAAAACCTCTCATCTAAATTTTTCGTTTTCTTATTTTAACTTTTTAATGCAATGTAACTGAATAAATTAAAAAGTGGCACTTCTTAGCAAACATTTTTCGCTAAGAATAACCATCAACCATGCAACGATGGCGTGAGCTGATCCAGGAAGAACATTTCGAAGGTAAAATTTCAAATTAATTTCCGTAATTTTGACTGAAAACACATTAAATGATTCAAGCCTAATTTAATGATTCATTTATCATTCTGTTTTTATTTTTTACTGGTTCACAATTGTTAGTTGTGTGATTCAGATTGTTTCAGATATAAGAATTTTTGCATTTTGAACTACGTATAAATGTAAGCATGTAAGCCCTTCAAGTGCTTATAATTTAATTAACAATCGATTATGTTTATAAGGTTGCTTTTAATTAAATTTGCGATTAAAATAAACACAAAATTGTAAATTTTTATGCAATTTTATTATACAGAAAAAGTGAAATATGACACGTTGCCATGGTGATTAAACAAGAATTTAAAATTAGTCATTAGGTTAGAAATTTTAAAGGTGAGGCTCTAGTTATTTTATTTAGGGCCTTTCATTAAATCTAATAATTTATTTGGTACATAACGGTTTGGTAAGTTATATTTGCTTGTGATTTTTGGTAATTTTACCATTTGTTTATTGTCTTGGCCATCGGGAAGTAAGTATGAACTTATATCTTAGAACAGTTTTTGATAAATTAATTTAGTGCCAATTAATGTCCAACTATTACATCAAAAACTATTAAAATATTTAATGCCTGGTTTTATGGACAGTGGAAACGTATCTGATATAAAATCCATTCCTGAAATAATTACTAAACCAATTAATTGTAATCATGTTGGTACGTTTGTGGGGGGTTTCATTACAATGTTTGTTTACAAACTTTTAAATATTCAAATTCTGTCAAAATGATAATTTATTGTTATATTTCTTGAATATTAAATTGTTGCAAACATAATCTTATAATGATATCAAACTAGCTAAGATTACTAAAATACTGGGTGATTCACATAAGATGCGCCCCTTAAAATCCTCAAATGCGACCTGACACACATGTTTCCAAAGCTACTAGAAATAGCTGCAAATTAAAAAACAACATTTAATTTAGTAGATATGTTCACAAATACTTGTTGTTTATTTATTCCTTAAAAGTGACTGTTTGAAATTTCTAGTAGTGAAAGAATTTTTACATTAAAGTGATTTGTATATAAATTGGATATTTTTTGCGGTTTTCTGTTTTGTAATGTTCCTCTTTTATTTCTCAAGTAAGCCACCCCTTTATTATATTAATTTAATTGATCAGATCAACGTTATTTATGAATTTGTAAGTTGGGTTGTATATTCCAATCGTTAAGAGCTGCGTTTTATGTGAATCACTCAGTACATGTACATACTCTCGTACTAATGTTATTATGGGAATTATACAGTAGGCAGTAAATTGCATTTACTTTCCTTGTTAAGTAAATGCATGTTCGAGTTATTTGATTGAAAGTGTATTGTAACATTTCTGAAAAAGTTAACTGGAAGGGCGTTTACTCAAAGCTACAATTTTCTTCGAGAAAATTAGCAATTTTTCAAATGGTAATTTAAAACCTTCGAACAAGTTCGATGGGATATGCAAACTAATTAATTTTTGAATTAAAGAGATAGTTATTCCAGACGATGCAGGTTTTTTAAAACCTTGTTTGAAGGCCCTTGTTTTATTAAAAGCGATTTATGAATAGCTTATTAAAATTGTGTTCTTGTATTAGGCAGCCAATTATACAGCTGTTAAGAAAGTTGCCTACTTTCGGATGTTTGCAGTTCCGTATTTGCGCTTATTGGATGTTACTGGAATCTTTTTAAATTCAAAAATTTGACAATATTTCGTTTCATTTAACGTAAGTGTTAACAATAAAAATCCTACAGGTTGTGCTTTTGGTAGGTAGTTAAAATGTAAAAAAATCTTACAACTTAATTAACCGGGTGATTCACATAAGCCCCTTAACAATAATTATTTGACTAGGCAACCCAACTAACAAATTCAGAAATAACCTTGATCTATGTTAATCAGAGGTAGTTTACTTCAGAACTAATGAATGAGCAAACAATAAGTATTTGTGAATATACCTACCCTACAAGATCAAACTTGATTTTTTTTAAATTTGTAGGTATTTTTAGTAGCTTTAGAAACATGTATGTTGGGTTGCATTTGATGATTTTAAGGGGCGAGTCTTACGTGAATCATTCAGTATTTTGCTTTTTGTTTGATTATCAACAACATTATCTAATACTAAAATATTTTATAGTTAAAATGGCACTTACTCCCAACCTAAATGGATTTCACCAACATTTATTATGATATGGAATATGAAGATCTCGATAACTTCGCTGATATGAAAACTTTGAGAACACAGACGTGAGCCCCTGAAGAACTGCATGCCGTATCAACACACAAATTAAGTTGGCGGATTAGCGGTTAATATAACGTCTTGCTCCGTTTGTAAGTGGAACGAGTTTGTCATCGCATTCTGCAGTTTGTCTACTTTGCTTTAAAAAACTAATCGAATTTTACTTTATACTTTATTGTTATAAATTATTCCTAGCAGTCGGAATTCTTTCAAAGTTGCAAACGCAAGTTTAAAAGATTATTTTGGGAATTCTTTTGAGAAATTTGTAAACCTAACGAGACAATTACAGTGACCCCAAACCAATCGATAATATTGTGAAAATCCAAAAAAATGCTACTAACTGTGTTACAAGATTTATTTATGAAATTTAAAGTTACAGAGGTAGTTACAACTATTTTATTGAGACAGATTCATACGTTTACAAAACCAAAACGTCTTTCGATCGCAGTTGCTGTGGATGTCATATTTTATATTCTTTTTTCGAAGCATCTTTAATTGCAATCTACTCACTTTTAGAGAATACCAAGTAAACGCCAATGACGTAAACATAATAAAAGTATATATTTTCAGAAATGACTTAAATTCCACATCAACCACGATAAAAAAACTTTTTGATCATACGATACTTCATCTGCATGTGGAGACTTAAAGCATGGCGTGATTTTTATAACAAAAATAGCTTTGATTTTCAAACATGTGCCAAAAATTAAAGTTACGTTACTCTAAAAAATTTTTTTTCTCAACAAAATTGAAAAATATGATCCAGAATTTAACTGCTTCTGATTAAATCCACGATTATGCCTTTTATATTAAATATAATCAGTATAATTCGGTTTTAAAATAAGCGTTTTGAAACGACAACGATTTTAGTAGACACAAAAAATACAGCATTGTTAAAATTGTTAACAAATATAAAAGTAATTTCGGCGAAGGTTAAAAATTGAAAAACAACAAGAACAGTGGTGTAATCCAAATAGTTTAGGGTGTTTGTAACGCATAGTACACCTTGTTGGTCTAATAGAAGAAAACGCCCCAAAGAACATAGGGTTTGTCGAATTATCAAAAATCTGTGGGAGCTTTATTTTTGAAAATTCGCTAACTCTACTGGTTTGGTTTGGTTAGGTTTTGTTGTAGATTTGTATGGGTTCAGTTTGATATATGAGTGTAATTAATTTACGCCACTGTGCTTGCAGATTCAAGATTTGAAAGTATAAACGAAAGGGAAATGGAATTTCTTTTGAAAATTATACATTTTTGGTTTTTTTGAGCGCAACACTTTTAAATAAAAATCTTCAGTGCCAAACTGCTAATGAAGAAATCCAATATTCAGAGCTATTTCTTGTAAACTGTAAATTCCTTAGGGTTTTCAGTTCTTTTAAGTGAAAATTTAAGAGGTTACCAGTTTTGACAAATTCTCCATATCAGACTGCTAATGAAATTCAATATTGAGAGGCATTTCTCGTGAAAAAGTAAACAATTTGGAGGTTAATTATGGAAATCCAATGTTTACAGGTCTTTAATGTGATAACAGTTTGTTCCTGAAATTCCTACTTTGTTCGAGTTAAAAAATTAATAAGGTCAATTAATAACCTTTAAAAATTTTGAGTGTCAATCTGAAAGGCAAAATTTAGGCATGTGCAAAGCAATTCAAACCATTAACTAAAATTGCCTATAGAGTAACATATGTATTGTTACTGAATAAATTATTTGAAAATATGCAAAAATACTTAGGTACCTAAATTAATTAAATTGTATGCCTATACATGAAACAAGGTAGGGGAGAAACATAACACGTTTTAGATTTGGTGTTCCCTTTAGCTGTAGAGGTAGAGGGTCCCTCAAGAATTCTTCTACGTAAATTCTGATAATCAACACGGTCATTTACTTTCAGTAGCTGAACTAATAAATTGAAGTAACAGTTTTGTGCATTATATTTCGGGTTTACCACCTTCGTTTATACATGTCACAATAATGTATTGAGAGGACAATTTTCATTGTGTGTTTTTAATTATCTTAACAGTTAATTGGGTTATTTACAAATACAACAACTCAAATCAAGTTCCCAGGTGCCTGCAAGATTAGTTGATAAATTAAAAAAAAGCCAATATCAATAAACAAAATAAAGACGCTAACACACAAAATTTGCGAATAAGTAAAAATCAAGCAGCTCTTCATTTCGAAAAGTTTGCATTTAACGGTGATGTTATTAATAACATCACCCATTTAACGATACAATTTGGTTTAAAGTTAGTCGTCGAAACACTACAGGAAAAAGTTAAAATTTGAACCATTGATATAAAACAACTTTGAAAAATTTGGTCAAATTGGTATGAAGTGAGTACTTAGTCTATTGTATTTTAAGTTTTTCGGATTAATTTTCTAATTACAAAATTTACAAAGTACATATAAACACACGTTTAAATAATTTTCGGATAGTTTTTCACGTGCGGATGTGTTTTCGCATACTGAAATTATTTAATGAAGGAAAGTAGATTTCCGTCTTTCTAGATTTATTTTATAAATAAATACATTACGATACTGCTGGGAAAGGCGGAATTTTAGTTTCTTTTTCAATTTCTTCCCTACAAACATCTCTTTGGGTGATTATTTCGTATTATTTATTGTCAGTAATGCGACGACGCAAATTAAAGGGGAATAATTTATACAGAACCGAAGGTTTAGTATTGTCACTAGCAATTTCAGATATCAATGTTTTCTTTTCTTACGTACAATTTAATTGTAAAACTAAAGGAAAGAATTTCACGAGTTTTAACACTTCCTTCTATTTAGGTTATTTGTATTTACCTATGTATTTGGTTTTTTGTTTATTTATTATTAAATTGTTGATTTGGAAATTACTCAAGCGAAAAGTTATTTTGAAACAGGCGCAAGTGGCAGTGACACCTAGAAACTATGTTAAAGGAACCCCGCAATTTTTATTTAAAAATAAAACAATTTTATTGTTTTATCTGAATGTTATTTGGCAAAGCTATTTTGACATGGTCAGTTTGTGAGTGAGTTTCGAATCTCTAGGGCTACCTTGGACGTTAAGAATATACAAACAAAATAAAAGTTATCCTTCAAATTTCGAAATCAACTATAATTGGTAGAACAAAACGCCAAAAAATAAAAGTTTATACATCAGTTGAACACCAAACTAAAAGTTTGTGTATGTTGATTCTGAAAGTGTAAATGTTTAAACGGGATGGAATGCAGAAAATGGCAACTTAAACACATTTAAGACGCGGCTTTTGTTTGTGATTGAAAAAAGATTGTTGGAAATCTGGAAAATATCGCGTAAACTTCGACGTTAGAAAATGTATTTAAGGTATTCATGGCCAGTTTTGTATTTGTTCTTCTTTTGGGTAGTCTGATAAATTTGAATCTGTGAAATTCCAGGAATTTGGATTAATTTAAATTTAGATGAAAGTTTCTAACACAGAAGTGAATTTAGATTTTACATTGCAAGTTAGTGACCGTTTCATTTTTCTTTTTAATCATTTTATTTAATATACCAGATCGTTTTTGTGGCACACTTGTGTTTTGAGCAACGACGAAAACGAAAAAGATTAAATACTTCACATTCAGATCTTTTGGAAGACAAAAATTCGGAAAATACGCAACGGGAGTTAAAAGAAAATGCTTTTTAAGTAGGTAGTAGATTTACAAAGCGATGTTACAACAAAGATGGAAAGGTGCTGAGCCATATTTCTAAATTTAACTGCAACAGGGATTTTGAAAAAAAAAAAAAATCCGGCAACAAGGGCAGGCCAAACATCTTATAAAAGTCCGAGGGAGACGACAAACAATTTAAATTGTTTGAGAAAGACTTCAAACTAAATATTAACGAGTAGGAGATATTCTAAAATATCTAAAATTTAAGAGGATTTTGTCAAAATTACGAGACGTAACTGGGATATTGAAAATGTCCGCACAAGCTTTTTCAGATGACCGAATTAAAATTATTATTCCCACGTTGTGAAGAACACGTGGCATTTATTCGAATTTCAAAAATAATTTGATCGTTTTGATAGCACAGAGGAATGTGCAAAGTAAGATTCTTGTTATAACAAGGAAATCTTTCAACTTTTTAAAAGTAAAAATAATTATTTTAAGGATGAAATATTTATATTTTTAAATAGTTAAATAGAGCTTTGTTGAGTGTATTATAAACAATATAAGCAGGCCCACAAGTGATTTTGATAGAGGTAGAAAACTGGACTGAAACGTGTAAAATTTTAAAGAATGACTCAATTTAAATATTTGGCCCCCCTGCAACGCTGTTTGAATGTTTTTGTTCAGTTATACAAAAATGCAATATCAACACTGAAATCGATCTACTACAACTGAAGTTTTACCCTAATATTCGGTCAATTAAACTTCTCCCTTAGTAGGTCATGCCTTTGAAAACTTATGTCATTGCAAATCCAACTGTCATAATGACACCTTGAGGTTATGTTAACGTTGGTTTATTTTTGTTGTTCACATCGAAGTTTAGTGATTAGAACTGTTGATTACCAGTCATTGCCGTTTTAATCACAAAATTTCGATGTAAAACGTAAAAATGACGTACGTTTTTGAAAGCATGACCCACTAAGGGAGAAGTTTAATTGATCACGCGTTAACATTCAGTGGTGACGGATTTAGGTTTATTTTTTGTAAATTCTTAAAATTCGCAATAGTTAAATCTAATTCACGTCGGTGCAAATTTAGGATTACTAAATACCATGTAAACTATCCCTTATTTCTAATGTCTTGATAAATCTTGGTAAAAAGGGATTTTAAAAATGTTGGGGACAAAACTGCTAGCAACTTCTAATGATATCAAAATAGATTAAATCATCCATAGAGTTAGGTAAAATGATGTGGAAATTTGTATAATGCATAAAATAAATTAATTAATAGAAATTTACTTAAATATGTACTACAAAGGTATTCGAGTTCACACACAATTAATTTTGAATTTAGAGCCCTTTTGGTGGACGTAAGATGACCTTTTGGAAATTTTCTGTGTAAATTCGCACTGTTTACAATTTTTACCTTCGGTAATTCAATAATTTGATAAAAGCGGGACATTAAACTAGGAAAACAGCGTCGCGAATTCAATTCCACAATAATTATGCTAATTGGGGATTTATCAATTCAAAAAATTATTGCGGGTTTTTAATGGTAATTAATATCATTTGTGGATTATCAATAATAGTTCGTTATTGTGGTTTTAACAACCAAAACATTTCAATTCCCTTCCTTTTTGTTACTCCTACTTTTTAACCCGTTTCTAAATTTCGAGTTTAATCTAAGAGCTAACGACGCTAACACTCAAAATTACAAAAATTTAGTAAATTAAACTGGCAACTTTTATTGCATATGGTAACATATACAAATTGTAAGATCGTGGAAATCACAATATACCATTGTGGAATCTTTAGCTTTAAAATTTATTTGAGCTTAAATCTTTTCTGTTAATTTAGAGTAAAATTAGCATGGTTAAATAGTTCTTTTTGCAGTTACAGTTGCAAGCACAGACATCACAAATTACATGCACAACACAGCTGGAATTTTTTGATTTTCTTAATGAAATGAACGGCTGTGCCATAACAAAATTTCCCGTGATTACAATTTTAAGGAATCAAATAACTAATTGACTAAACTATTAAATAAGAGACGAAGGAAAATATAGATTTTTCTGCATGTTTTAGGATTGTCACTACAAATTTCAGACGTTAACATAATTTTTTCAATCGGAGTTAGTTTTTATTGGCTGTTTAGCGAATTTGTGATTTTTTTAAGTAAAGAGGATGGGTTATTTCTTAGATTTTAGAAAAATTCAAAATGATCGTCACGAATGCTTGACAGTTTTGTTTAAGATTATTAAGTATTTTTCAATCAATTAATAGCTACGAAGAGCTCAAATTTTGTGTCAAATTATTCTTTATCATTTGATGCTCTTGGACTAATAAACGACAATTTTAAAATATTCAAATTTAACAAACCATTATTTTTGTTTGTTCTAAGAGTTAAGAGTTTAAAATTCCTTGTGAAATTAAATAAAGTTTCTGAAATTTCCAAGAAAAATATTAAAAGAAAGGTTAACAATACCACTGAGAATTTCGTAAAATGGAATTATCGAAATTTGATTAAGTGTGGTGGGAAAAGACTAGACAAATTTCATTAAAATGCTTATAAGTTTTCGCATGTTTGAAATTGAAATGAATAACCAGGAAAGAAAGAATAAAAGAATGAGGCAGTAATCAGAAATTGTTTAAAGTATGCGTTTTTAAATTAAATAAATTTGAAAGTTTGGATGGAGGGGCGAATACTGGGATTTGTATAGTTTTATTTTAGGTAGGTACTTCCTTGGTTACTCTATTGAAATTTATTTGGGATTCAGATGCACAAGTTGTACACGGCAAGTTCCTAAATTTCCACTTTGTTAATGCTGTGTTCCATAGACGTTATTAATGGAAGACCAATTGATTTTGGTACTAGTATAAGCGTACAATTCCTTGCAAAAAAGATGGGTTTAAATCGTTATCTTTATCAACAAGTAGAAAATTTTCAACAAAATTTTAATAAAGCCGGTAATGTTTTAGATGATAAAAGCGTTTGCCCCATTGTTTAAAAAAAAAATTTAAATTACAAATTTTTAAGTTTAGATCATTAGTTGTTTTAATTTCCAAGTCCAAGAAAAGAAAGCTTACCCATTTTATGCACTTGCTTCATTATGCAAGTAGTTAAGAATCGAAACGTTTCAAAAAATTCAATTAAATATTCGGAGTCAGGAAAGAATCAAACGTTATTGGAATGCAAACTTCAGAATGGGTCGGAATGTATTAAACAAAATTGCGAATTCAAAAGGTGCTTCCTATTCGATAGTGTTAGTTACACCTAAAATGTGTGCCTAAATTTCTTTTATTTTTGTTGAGTGTTTTTCTTCGCGTCACTGCTCAGTCATAGAAGCAAACTGCTTCGATTTCGAAAGATCTGATAAATGGCGAATTGGATGCGGCGTACAAATCTGAATTTCTTGTTGAACTTGCATTTGTGTCCACAGTTAAAAAGGCGTTTGTGGTGTTGGTTTATTTGTTTCTTATATATCAAACCCACCCACTGTTAATATGTTGATTCAAATTTGCCGATCGTCAATCAACCTATTAAAAGTTGGTGAATTAGTGATAAACAGCGAAAACGCCAAATGTTCTGTTCTTGTATTTACTTGTACCTGTACTTTCGATTATTTGACAACACCGACAAACCAAATTTGATATATAAAACCTATTAAACATCAGGACTCGCAAAGGAACAAAATTGCGTGTTGTTGCACCGAAGCGATTTTAATTACTTACGTATTGATCGATCAGTCGTTAAAATTTCGATTTATGTTAAAATTCTGTAGAATGAGATACCCGGTATACTTCGCATCGCTAAAGGCAATTGTCTCCTTTACTGGCAGCGCTAAGTTAAAAATAGAAACAAAAAATTAAAATATAAGGTTGCTTTTGTGCGAATTTCTTCGAATTTTCAACATCTAGGCACAAGAGAAAGATTTTTTACTGTTTTAACTGATTACTAATTTTCGTTTTCCATTGTGTTACTATGTAGTTTATTAAAACTTAAATGCTCTTCGGACCGTCAGATACTGAAATTTAGTTTTTTCTATTTTGACCAAGACGCTGATTATAAAAAGGACCAAATTAGCTCAATTTATGCGAGCGAAAAATTTGACGTATTCGCCCCTTAAAAGAACCTGAGAGAAAATTTAAAACCAAAATAATCGCAGTAGTGTAGTAAGCCCTTGGACTAACAATTTGGAGCTTTGAATGCCGGACGATAAATGATATTCCAAAAATTAAAGATATTCGTTTATTTTTTCACAGCGAGTTTAAGCGAGATCTAAATAAATTTGCCGAAAGTCATCAACTTTTTCTATATGCAAAAAGATTTAAAATGTGAAATTTACAAACCGTCAAAAATGTAGAGGAACACAAGCGTTAATTTTTTTTATATTCAAAAAGTGCAGCCGTTTTTTTTTTACTTTTAATTAACGTTTGTTTCTGAACTGAAACTGACTGATTTGTCAAACACATTTCTTCAAAAAATACTTGAGCAATTTTATGCGCCCTGCAAATGCAGGTCCAGTGTTACAGAAACACGCAACAGAATGTTGATCCAAAAAAGATTTATCAAAATGTTTAAATAGTAAAATATTGGTATTCGTTAGTTTTATTAATTTGACGAAACAAAGTGTCGCAACGACTCAAAATCAACATTATTTTGGAACACAATACTTTAATACGAAGTTGAACAAGACGAAATGTGAGATACTGAGTAACTCAGTTCAATGCTTGCCGGAATTTTTTATGACATTATGAATTCGATTCTTTTCCAAATGTAACAACAATTTCTGCCATAAACTTAAAAGCTAGTTCTCCTAGTAGACGTAGAGGACTTGAAAATTTACAACAGATTACAGTTTTGAGAGCGAAACAAAAATTTGTTGTTTTCGTTAAAGCTTTTGTGAAAATGTTTCTAAGAAATTTTCTGTCGAAAGGGTTCCAGATTTTTGGAAATTCATTAAAGAAGTCATTTTGTATAAACATAATATATATATTATTTCATACCGTTCTTTAAAAATTGGAATTTAGAGATAGGTGTTGCACGAAAACTGCTTCGTAGAACAATTCAGGCTGATTTACAAGTGTATTATGAACTTGGAAACCTAGTGTTTGATAGTGAATGACGACAAACAATTTTTAAGTCAAGTTTTAAACTTCTATAGATTAATCAAATTTAAACATTTCGTTTTAACAACTCCAGAAATTTATATGCAAGAAATGGACAATAAAAGAGGCACTCATAATGTCCACCCTTGAAAACGAAGGAAAAGTAGAAAATTATTATTTAAGGGCTAACTCAGGAAACGTAGAGGAATTTAGGATATTTTATCAGAAGCTAGCACGGATTTTGTTGAGATTTTTGAGAATTTTCGATGAGTTGGCTTCTCGGATACTTTGAAGAAAAAATTAAAAATTAAGTCTCCACTGCAAATTTACATAACAATGCCTAAAAATACACCTAGATTTTGTAGAGTAGGTACCTTATTTTAATCTTCCGCTTCAGTTGAAATCGAACGTTTCAATAATGGTTGGATTTTTGCCACTTATTTTTCAACCTTGACAGCCTTCGTTTTAATACCGCATTCGAAAGATGCTTTTATGTGGAATTCCTTTTCGCGAGCAGATTCAGACTTCTTAAATTTTCTACTTTTGTAGGCATGCCTGGCAAACAAATTATCCCAAATTCGAATTAATCTCCTGCGAATAATTCGGTTCCTGCAAACACAAAAGTTTCAACCTACCGTCGTCACTTTAATTTCTTTTTCTTACCAGGACACTTCAACGGCTTCTTCTTCTTTTTGAAATTAATGTATTCCTCGTCCTTGCCTAACCTTTGTAGTTGGGGATCAGTTATTAGGCTAACTCCAAGTTTGAACAAGGTTTTCCAAAAAGTAGAAATCCCTTTCTAAATTGTTTCACTATCACCATGGATTTTACTTTTCCCGTTTTATGAAATCGTAAAATTAAGCTGTTGTTTAGTCACCGTGAATTTTATAAATATAAAAGAAGATGTAAAACCAGACAGCAAATAATTTTGATCTTTCCGAATAAACAAATTTTTGTTTTATCGGTTGCTGTTTTTTCGAACCATGGCAACACTATCACTTCTCGGCATACTTTATGCAAACAATTTTTCTTAAATTGTTTAGAAGAAGATATTTTAATTAATATGTCAAATAGACAGTTTTAAGGTTAGGTAGAGTAGGTACTACTGAAGATAGGTTAGGTTCTCCACCCAAAGCAAAATATCTTTAAATCAAGGCAGTCTTTAACTTTAACCCTTTAGGTTTGTTTTTTAACTCCGGGCATTTTGAAGATGGACATTTCGTGAAATTTTTATTGGATATTTACAATATTTTTAAATTTACAAAATTATTACGAAGAAAGTACTGTAATTTTCTCCGTGAAAACATAAAATTTATGTAATCTACAAATTTCATAAATAATTCTACAACTTTGATGTTGAGCTCTTATAATTAAATTAGTACTCAAATTAATTAAACGAATGTAATATTTAGATTAATTTAAATAAATTATGTATTGCTTCTAACTTTTAAGATTGTGCGACTTTACTGAATTGTATTTTCCTTTAATAAATTGCCAAATAACCTTAAGAAATTCTTTGTGCATATTTATTTGGTATTAGCTGGTAGACCCATTATGTCCTTTCTAACACAAATCGCATCCTCGTTGCTCCAGATTTTGCAACTGAATTGAAAATTCGGCTTTGGGATTCGAACCTGCATTCTTTTGGTGAGTGTTTTAACTGCCAAGCCAGTGAATGAATCAATAAATATTGATTAGTAAGTGTAACTGCTTAGCTCCATGAGAAGAAATTGTGCACAAACTACAGTTTTTTACTGAAGACTAAATAAGGATAAAAAAGAAACTTAAATGCTTTAATAAATTTAAGAAACGCTGCCTTTGGATTTGTGCTTATGAAATGCATTATCTAAAGTTTTATTGTTTTAATTATTAGTATTTTTATATTTTATTATTTCATGAGGAATTAAATATCTCTTAAAAAACAAGTCGCTTTCAACCAAATTGAATGCCAACGTAATAAATTGGTCGTAAATAACAGTGAAATTTTTAAAGCAGGACTCGAATATGTTATCCGAATTTAAGTTTTATATACTTAATACAAATTCGGCCCACTCCCAAAAACAGTTTCGGACTTTGTGTCTTGAGCCGAGTTTTAATTGGCAGTTTTGAATTCTGGAGTTATTTGAATTTGAATACTGGGACTCGAAGTAAGAATTATAAATTTGTACTTGATTTTTCAGTTTGATATACAGTATTTAGTTTAAGATGCCGTACATGCAGCCACGTAACTAGCATTATTTATGAAGGTGGGCCATATATTTTTTTAGGAATTGTTCGGTGGGCCAACCCCTTACAATTAAAACAACGAAAAAAAACTTACCTAATGTAGAACTATTCTTCTATTATTATACATCCCATCAAATTCGTCAACCACTTTTGAAGTATTTAAAGTTTTAGCAGTGGACCGTTCAATATTTATTAATGCTAGATGATTTAATCGTTCATTTGTCATTCTATTCCTAATATAGGTTTTTAAACGTTTTAAACAAGAAAAAGTATGTTCACAAGCCGCACTAGACACAGGAATTGTCACACAAATGACCGCCAATTTATAAGTTTCACTAAAAATTATTTTATAAATTTCTAAAATATCTATTAGTTGCATGATACTTTTCACTTCAATTCTTTTTTCGTCTTCATATTGCTTTATTGACTTTGGTAAAATTTTAAATTCCGCCTTCAAGGTTTCACAATCACTACCATAATGTTCTGCCAAAGGAAGTATTCGTTCATAATTTAAAAACTTACAGTTTTTGGGATGTAGGGCACTAATTGCACCGATAACATTAGAACAACTATTAAAACGATTATCTAATACATTTAATATTAAGTCAATAGAAATGCCTCATGCAAATTTAGTTCTTGGATAAATTTTCAAAACGGGTTGCTTAGGTTCATCTACCACATTTTGAGAAATATCCGTTGGGCCAGGCGGCCTTCTAGGTTCACTTAATAACACTTCGGATGTGCGTTGATCAGCTCGTTTAAACCATTCATCAAAATGTAATTGGGGTTCATCAGATTCACCTAAATCTCTGACGATTCATCCTCAGAATTCGTACTAATCTCTTCGCTTTCCTCGAGGATCCCAATTTCCTCACTGACCACACTTAACAAATCTGTTGTACTAGTCGAAGGTCTCAAAGTATCATCTGCAGTTTTAATTTTTTTGAAAGATGAAAAATAGTCTTTTATATTGCGTTTACCACTCATGATCAAGTTCTAACCGTAAAAATAGAAAACATATTTTCACAAACGTTTTAGGGCACTACACAATGAGTTGGGTCATGTAACACACACGTACAACTAACTATTCGAACAGGAAAATCAGGAAGGGATACCGTCTTCGTATTTTAACAAAAGTTTTTTTCTTAAGAAATAATATCAATCACTCGTATTTATGTAAGAAACGTCCATATGGTCACGAACAAATTTTAAGTAATGGCTTGCTGGAACCCTTTATTGAAGGTCGTAAATGTTGAAATTCGTGTAATCTATTGAGTATTGAGTTAAATAATGAATTATGATATTATGGCAAACAAGGAAGCTTTGTTGTATCAGCGTTTAGCGTTTATTCAAACTTGATGTTTATGGGACGAGTTTAATAAATGTGACTGCGTGTGATTTTTAACTATCGGGATCATATTTCAGTTGAGAAGTTTGGGATTTATTTGGTATAATAAATTATACTATGTCTACAAAATAATTCCAGTTTGTACTAAAATGAACATCAAAGTCTATGCAAGACTTAAAAACACACATTGTTTGTTTAGTCCCAACACCCCAACCATTTCAAGAAACTTTATGTATTTGTGATCATATTAGTGCTGTTTGTTGGCGATTTTTTAAAGATATGTTTTAGATGTGAGGATAATTAGAGCCAAGAATATCAAAACAGCTGAGGCCCTGACTGTTTTTTGGTTCTAGAGTTTAAAGATTTTTTTAAATAATTCCTCTTCGTTACATTTATTTTCTAATTAAAGAAGACATAAAATTTCCGTTGCGGTTGGGTGGGCCCAAGGGTGGGCCTAGAAATTTTTAGGTGGGCCTGGCCCACCCCTAGTTACGTGGCTGCGTACATGGGTAAATGGGAAACGATTGGAAATACAAATTTAATTAAGGGCAAAAATTGGGCAGTTGTTAATTATAATCTGCCTCCTTTTGAAACATGTAAAATAAATGTGAATGACATGAAAATAATAAATGGAAATAATTTCAGGGATTCCAGAGCAAACGCTATCCTAAGACTAAGACTAAGACACGCCCTAGATGCAATCACTTATTAAAATTATTTTCTTGCCGCCAAATAATTTTAAAATTTTAAACTATATTATAAAAATTGTATACTAAAACAAGTTCTGATAGTATGGAAACGACAGCTCCTGTTAAGCGAACTTACTATCTTTGTTAAAAGCAATTTATTTCCCCAAGAAATCATGACAGAAAGTTACACCGAATACAATCTGTTTTACCAAAACAGGCTTTCTGGCTAATTTTAATCAAAAGTTGACGCAGAAAATGATTTATCACTATTTGCCATTGTTGAAACATCACTTACCAACATCGATGAAAACATTAGTATAAAGGACAAGAAAGAGCATCGATTTGGAAGCTGAGAATTTTAATGTAGTATATAAAATACCTTCTTGGTTTTTTGGCTCCAAGCCATACTATAAGAAATCAATTCTACCTCAATCGTATTTGGTCCATATATGGCTAAAGAGAGAACTAAAGTCGTGATCGCTAGATACGACAACCTACCATAATAATAGACAATGCAGCACTGAAAAAAGTATCAGAATATATCTATTTAAGGCAATTCATAAAACCAAACAAAAAAAAAACAAATGATAGACGTTAACAGAAGAATGAAGCTGAGCTGGGTCGCATTTGAGTTTCTACTGAAAAATAAAACATACCTCAACATCTAAGAACTAAATCCTGCAACGCTACGGTTCCCAGACTTGGACCCTTACCCAGAAGAACATGGACAAGTTGACAAAAACCCAAAGAGGGATGGAGAGGTAGAAGTTATATATCTCACTTCGTGATCGAAAGACCAACATATGCCTCAGATCAAAAACACGTGGAACTGACACCAGGGAAAGTGTAGCAACATTAAAATTCAGATTTGTCGGACATAACTCAAGACAGACAGAAAACAGATGAAAAGCCAGAGTAGAACAACGACGCGTTGGCTGGGTAGAAAAACGCAAGGTAGGCCACAGCAAATACGGGTTAACGACATATAGTAGGATTAACATGGAGAAGAAAAGCGACAGATCGTGAAGTATGGAAGAGACTAGAGGAGGCTTATCTCCGAAAGTGGATAGAAAAAGGCTCAGAAGAAGAAGAATTTAATATATCTAGCGATGATGAAGATTTATCTGAGATATCCACTAAAGCGTTCTGCACCTTAAAGACTACTGCAGACGCCTTAAAAACGATAACAGTATAATAGTCAGTTGCTACCAACAGTGACGATTTTCAAGCGTTTAAATTAACTCTGCTGGTAAAAACAGAGGTTCTTGATTGAAAATACGCTCCATTGAAAATGTATTTTTAAATTTTGCTGATATATTTTGTAAGTCCACAAGGTGATATTCAAAACCTCCGGTGTTAAAAAAAATTAACATAAAATTGGAATGGCTAGAAAAATTTAGAATTACATTTTCAAAATAAAATAATAACTCAAAACAAATGTAGGAGAGATCTGCCTAAAATGACATACCATAACTGTTTTTGAATATACAGACCTCATTTCGATATTCTTTCTTCTGTAACAAATTTGTTAAGGGTCATAACATCATTACTACCAAATATAAAAAAAAGCTATAAAATCCTTTATAATTTATATTTAGAATGACAAAACGTAAATACAAGAATGTGCCATTTTAGGCTTATGGTGTGGGTAAAATTACATCCATATGTGTAATAAAAAATTATATGCAAAGTTGAGAAGTAAATTCCTTTGCTTTTCTTGATATGCCTGTGCACCCGCAGTGGGCCCATTTTTTGTACTGACCACATTGCACCAAAATTCCTTTGGCTTTGAATGGGAAAACAACTCATTGCAATAAATACACGCAGCATCATCACTTCTTTCAAATTCTTCTTCAGGAAAAATGTTTTATGGTTCGAGTACTAATCTTCTTTTAACCTACCGTACTGCAAGCTGTTTCCCTCTGCTTTGCCTTATATTATTAGAATCTATGTAGTATCTTAGAATCTGTTTTAGTTCTTCCTTATTTGGGGTGGATGTCAAAACTTTGGAGCTATTAGATTTTCGTTTTCTTTTTGCTGATTCTGATTGTGCTGCTGGCACTGGAGATATTTCTGCTACAGAAACTAATTGGCTAATTTCCTCAGATTGTGCTTGTTTTGAAGTTGAAGGCATTTGTTGGTCGGGTTGATTAGATGATTCTTCACTTTTTTCTACTTGTGCATCAACTTGCGTTACATTTGATGTTTCAGAAGAAGCAAACAGGTAGTCTTCAAAAATGTCTGGATTTAGTGGCCAAAGTCCTGATTTTAAAAAACAACCTTGTGCTATGCTTATTTGTGACGCTTTAACATAAGCTGCTTTAAATAGTGACGCTATTTGGTATTGAGATACAACACGACCTGGATGCGTTTTCAACTACTTAGAAATCTCCTGATTGTAATAAGTCTTCATTGGCGCATAGAAGGAAACATCAAGTGGTTGGAGCCGGTGTGTGCAATGTGGTGGAACGCACAACATCACAATTTAGCGTAGGATATGACTTCTAGGCTTGTATGGCTGGCATGTCCGTCGATAATCAATAGAACTTTATCCTGTAAACTTGGTTTTGAAAATCCATTAAAATGTTTTAGCCACTTTAGGAAGACTTCACCAGTCATCCAACCACCTTCGTGAACCAATCCCAATGTTCATAAAGGAGCATCATCTATCAGTTCCTGTTTCCACTTTTTTCTAGGGAAAATTAGCGCTGGCGGGATGAAATGGTCAGTTGTACTCATACAGCAAACCAGTGTAACATGGATTCCTCGCTTAGCACTTGTTAATGCGTCTAATTGCTTTTTTCCCAATACCTTTGCCGGCTTCTGGACAGTGGACAATGCACTTTCGTCCACATTATAAATTCTTGTAGGGTCAATATTATTTCCTTCTAAGGCCTTCTGATAAATTTTTCTACCTGTGGCTTATTAAAAGCCTTAGCACGTGCAGCAGACGTGGACTCAGGCTTTCGGAGAGAAATACCGGGATTACGTTTTCGAAAACCTGCTAGAGAGTCCCACCCAGCCATCTTCGTATCTTGGTTAAATCTGCGAGGTAAATTATTTCTTTGAGCTAGCTCACAGGCTACTTTTCGAACATCAGTAATCGCTAGTCCAAATAAACGGGCTGTAAAAGCTTTATGTGTTCTACAATATCTTACAACAGCATCAAAGGTTGGTGTATAGCGAGTTAAGCCTTCTTCAAAGTAGCTTGAGGAACTCCATAAACTTTGGATGCCCCCAACCATCTCATTTCTTTGTTACAGACAGAATTTATAGCCCTTTGCATAGACTCTTGGCTCCAACTCTGTCGTAAACTCTTTCTTTTATATTCTCCCACCACATCTATGAACAAAATAAACTGGTAAAGCGTGACATCATATAGTATGGGTAAAACGGCATAGTATCCCTAGCCTATGTCATTTTACCCTAGTACTCGTATTAACTTGTCCCATACCGGGCGTTTGACTTAAGGGGCGAACATAGGGAAATAGCATGGGAAATTGTATATAGGTATAGTTATATGCAGATTCCTGCTCTACGTTTACGTTGATAGGATTGATAGTGGTATCAATCGAAAGACAAAAAAATGCGCTCAATTTGATACTTTACTTGAATTTGTTGCTTGTTTAAGGGCCAGTTGCACAGTTAACACTTAAGTTTTTTTTAAGCTTAAGTTTTCGTTTATGGTTTAGTTGTTACACAGCATTTGCTTTTAGTTTAAACTGTCACTTACTGTCACTTAAATACTAATAGTATATTATAGACCAAGGTAGAGAAGACATTTATCTCAGCCCAGCAGTATTATTTCCCGACATGATTCGAAGTTTATATATTTACGAATTTTAATTTGAATATTATGGTTAAAGGTTCGAATTCCAAACAAATATGTTGTCTTTAGAACAACTGTTTATTTATTTAGTAAGACCTCACCTTAAACATCTCAACGCACATTCATTTAGCACTACACCAGAATTTACCGGTACTCAGGTAATTCTACTTTTGGTAGGAATCTGAATCTTGCACAAATCGCACATTTTATCTGAAAATGAGCAAATTGCCAAACGTTTTTCATAAAAATATTGAAGTCAATTCAATTAAGATCAAATATTGTTGTTAACAAACAAATGAAATAATAATTATCGTCGAATTTGTTCACATAAACCTTTTATTTAATTAATGATGTTAATTAGTACAAATATCAGCAACTCGTTTAAGAAGTAACACAAGTGAGGTATGGTGGGATGACACATTCACAAGAAATCTTTCTGTTGAAGCGGTTTTGGGTTTCGTATTTTTCTCCAATCAGCAAGGTCTTTTCACCAAACTTGCATTGTAGATCTGTAATTTAAATTAAAATGCGTTTAGTTTTATAAGTCATGGAAAAAGTAAAATCTTTAGTGCGCCAGTATTTGAAAATAAAATGCTTGACACCTTGAAATTCAGTTCAGGTCCATAAGGTCATGTTTTGGAAGGCAGGAAGGCACATGTTATTGTGAATTATGACGTACGTCGAATGCAACTGGCATGATGATATTTTGAAGTTAAGTATGGAGGTTTCGAGGATGTTGGTTTATTCTTTGCATTTAATATTGAAGTTTATCAGTTAAAATGTTTCAATCCTAACGTTGATGTGAAACGGAATAAATAAATTGACGTCTACGAAAATTCTTGGAAGGCTAGTGACACAATATATCTATATAAGTAGAATAGTCCTACTGAAGATAGTGAAGCAGAAACTAAGGAAACCTTCTACGCAAAATTAGAGCAGCAAGTTAGTAAGATAAGTCATTATCATTACAGTATGAAAGTTGTCTTACTAGACTGGAACGCAAAAGTCGGTAGGGAGGATATATTATACTGGCCGGTTATCGGAAGACGTAGCTTACATACAGTACAGTAATGGCAACGGTATAAGGGTAATAGATTTTGCAATCGGGAATAATATGACAGTAGCAAGCGCACATCTTCCACATAAACCAGTGCACAAGGAAGCATGGTTAGCGGCAGACAAAAGAACGAGGAACCAAATAGATCATGTGGTAGTGCATACAAGATATACAAGCAGGATTCCAGATGTAAGGAGCTACAGGAGAACGGCCTGTGACACAGATCATTTTTTAGTAATAGCGAAGGTAACACAAAGAATTAGTTAAGAAAGAGAAAAGAAAGAGGTTAGCAATAGGCAATTTAATACCCAGAAGTATATCAAAGGTAAAGAAAAGAAGTTACAAGAACAAGGTCAACAAAAACAACGAGATCCATGTTAAATAAGGCATTGAAGAGAATTGGAACACTATAAAAAATGTAATCTTGAAAACGGCGAAAGAAATAGTAGGCTTCAGAAAAAAGGAAAAACGAAATAACTGGTTTGATGGGGAATGTGAACAGGCGATCAGGCACCGAAATGAGACAAGGATCAAAATGTTAAGAGACGCAACAGAAGAAACAATACAAAATTTCAAAGAAAAAAGAAGAATAGCAACCACAATATGCCGAAAAAAGGAGAAAGCACGAACAGGAAATACTAGAAGAAATGGAAGAAAATGGTGCAAAAAACAACATTGGGTTTTCAGCCAAGAACACAACTGTGTAAAGATGAAGAAGGAAAATTAATAGGGAGCAGAGCACAAATCCTAGGAAGATGGAAAGAGTATTTTTAGCAAACTGTTAAACCAAGAAAATATAGAAGAGGAGACAGAAAATATGGGAAGATCGGGGAGTGGAAGGTAGAGCAGACCCGCCTTCGAGAGAAGGAATGGAAACTGTACTAAAAGCACAACAAAATTATACAGCCCCAGATCAACAGAATTGGTGAAATATGGAGGATCAAAGATAACGGAGGAAATATACAGACTTATCAAAGATGTATGGGAAAAGGAGTACGACAATGATATGCCCAATACATAAAAGTGGTGATAGGATGGTATGTGACAACTATAGGGGGATAAGGCTACTTAACTTGGGCTATAAAATACTAAGCAAACCAGTGGAAAAAAGTTGAACATGCGGATGGAGGAAACAGTTGGGGACAACCAGTGTGGTTTCAGGAGAGGTAGAGCAACAACTTATCAGATTTTCTCAATCAGACAAATATTTGAAAAATTTAGAGAATATAACATTGAACTTCACCACCTATTTATAGATTTTGTTAAAACCTACGACTTTATACTCAGGAAGGAACTGTAACAACGGGTTAGATGAGCTGAAGGTATCTAGAAAACTAATAAAATTGGTAAAAATATGCCTAACAAACGCCAGAGCTAAGGTTTGAATTCAAGGCCGGCTCTTGAATGATTTTGGGATCTACTGCGGATTAAGGCAAGGAGATGCCATGCCAACCGTACTATTTAATTTTGTTTTAGAAAGTACAGTATTGGCGTATGCCGACGATATAGCTAGCATAAGAAGGTCACCACAAGATCTGAACGAAGGCTCGTAAATAGAAGAAGACAATGTATATGGTAACGGCAAGAGAGTTATCTGGATACGGTAATGTGACAGATCGCCTGCGGTAAATTTATCGAAAGCAATTTATCGAATGGCAATTGACCGAATGCAGTTTATCGAAAAACAATTGACCGAACAGCAATTTATCGAATAAGCAATTTATCGAATGACAATTGAACGAATGGTAAATTTATCGAAATAAAAGCAATTCGTTTCTTTTGTAAATGCTTTGAAGTTGATTTATAATTTTAACGAAAAATTAGAGGAAGGAATGCACATTCTTCAAGAATTAGAAAGCTATTATTGTGAATCTCTGCAATTGTAATAGTCATGGCTTATCGCTAATGGGGTGACTCCTAATCTCGGAAAATTCCAAAGCTAATTGCTGTGTTGTGTATCGCTATTGGGTTACTAATCATTATTACGGATATAAAAGCCTGACCCCTTACGAATACCATTTACTTGCAATTGTTACTTTGAGTGAAGCGCAACAAAAATATAACAAAATGCCTTTAGTCTTTATAAATAGTGAAAAGGGCAAGAAAAAATTATACGTGGATGGTCAATTATATTATCAAGATCGAAAAGTTGATACCACAATTTACTGGAGATGTGAAAACTACAGAAAAACTAAATGTGGTGGTCGTGTTATCACAGTCGAAGATCAAGTGACTAAAAAGAGTGATAATCATAATCATGCTGCCGATGCAGCACATGTAGAAGCAAGTAAAGTTATGAATAACATCCGTGACAGTACTAGAAATACTCAAGACGCACCTCACTATATTGTGTCCAATGCTACTGCAACAGTTACTCAAGCGGGTGCAGCTCAACTTCCAAAGGTAGATATTATCAAAAGGACAATAAGAAATATTCGCCAAAAGCAGAATGCTGCTCCAGCTTTACCTACTCAACGTAGTGCCATTATTTTTCCTGAAGAATTTACGAACACCAAACGTGGGGAGCCGTTTCTTTTATTTGATTCCGGGCCCGCAGAAGATCGCATTTTAATATTTAGTACGAGACGAAATCTTGGACTTCTAGCACAGTCGGAGCATTGGTATGCCGACGGTACTTTTAAAACTGTGCCACATCTTTTTTACCAATTGTTTACCATTCATGGATTAAAACAAAATAATGCTATACCATTGATATATGCACTGCTACCTGACAAAAGAGAAGACACATACAACAGATTATTAAGAGAAGTGAAGGAATTGCAACCCTTACTAGGACCATCAACCATTATGACCGATTTTGAACCTGCCATGATCAATGCAATGGTGAGTGCATTCCCTCAATCGACGCATCGTGGTTGTTTTTTCCATTTTTGTCAAATCCAATCACATGGTCTGAAAGCAAGATACGAAACAGATGCAGATTTTGCTTTGAAAGTGAGATTACTTTCTGCAATAGCATTTGTTCCTACGCAATATGTGGTCGAAGCTTTTGAAATGTTGTGCGATGACGATATTCTGCCAGCAGAGTTACAACCAATTATTGATTATTTCGAAGATACGTGGATAGGGCGTCCACAGCGACGCCAGCGTCGCCGAGAGCCACGATTTTCACATATTTTATGGAATTGCTTTGATGCAGCAGTTCAAGGTTTGCCAAAAACCAACAATTCTGTAGAAGGTTGGCATCGAGGTTTTGAACAACAAATTTCTGCAGATCATCCAAACATCTGGAAATTTATTGAAGCAATTCAGAGGGAACAAGGGCTTCACGAATTGCGAATCGAACAATATGTAAGTGGACAAGAAGCAACAAGTAGTCGTAAAAAGTACAGAGACTGTGCTCATAGAATAAAACAACTTGCTGAAAACTTTGACAGAAATAACATGCATGACTATCTGCGTGGCATCGCACACAATACTGCTTATTAAAATAGCATACTATTAAGGACTTAAACTTAAAATATTATAATAGAATCCATAGAAGAAAAAGGTATAAATACAAAAAAAAATAAATAAGAAAAAAGTAATACAAAAAAATTAAATAAGACAAAAAAGTTAAAAAAAAATTAAATAAGACAAAAAAGTTAAAAAAAAATTAAATAAGACAAAAAAGTTAAAAAAAAAAGGGAAACTAGTAAGCCGACCTCCACGTGGTGTTTCCTGGGTAGCGCTAACAGGCTTTGAAGTAGTATTTTAATATTTTAGTAGATATGCTTTAAAAACCAGTTTCAAAGTAGGTACATAATAGCTTTCTAATTCTTGAAGAATGTGCATTCCTTCTTCTAATTTTTCGATACACAACACAGCAATTAGCTTTGGAATTTTCCGAGATTAGGAGCCACCCCATTAGCGATAAGCCATGACTATTACAATTGCAGAGATTCACAATAATAGCTTTCTAATTCTTGAAGAATGTGCATTCCTTCCTCTAATTTTTCGTTAAAATTATAAATCAACTTCAAAGCATTTACAAAAGAAACGAATTGCTTTTATTTCGATAAATTTACCATTCGTTCAATTGTCATTCGATAAATTGCTGTTCGGTCAATTGTTTTTCGATAAACTGCATTCGGTCAATTGCCATTCGATAAATTGCTTTCGATAAATTCACCTAGACCCGTGACAGATATAACGATACATCTAAAACGAACCAACAAGTTCAAGTATCTGGGTTCAATCATTAATGGAAATAATGAAATAGGAGTGGAGGTAAATGCATCAATTGTAGCGGGCAATAAGTGCCATTTTGGGTTAAAAGGCGTTTTAAAATCAAAGGTGCTATCGATGAAGAATAAGGTGAAAGGGTATAAAACAGTAATTAAACTACTTACGCGATTTAAACCTGGTGCCTGATAAAAAAATAGGCGAGGAAGCTAGATACGTGGGAAAGAAAAATCCTTAGGAAAATCTACGGCACGGTAAATGAGAACGGAGCTTGGCGCATACTAACGAACCGGGAACGGAAAGCACAATATGAAGGAACAGGTATATCCGCTGAGATCAGAAATAAACGGATAAGCTGGCGTGGACCAGAAGGTAAAAGTAAGGAAAGGGAATGGAAAAAAATTATAAGGGAAGCCAAATCTCTGGAGGAGGAGTAAGAAGCAAACAGTAAGGGTACGAGTGCAATCGTACAGCACTAACCATAAAGATGGAGAGAAAACGATTCCCACCAGGGTAGGTCCTAGGAGGGTTAGACGCGAGAGACCATTGCGAACCACAAAACCGGAAAGTCAAGAAAACCCAAAATGGGAGGTCTAAGGCCCTTGGGACCTGTTGCACCATGGAGTAAGTAAGTAATAATAGTGACTTTGGTACAAAGCCTAACACAAACAATCCCTTGACTACTCCAATAAGGTCTTAATGTACTGGCAAATTATTTCTTTATGATTAGGGACACACATTCCCGAGACTTTCCCATGTTTACATTATTCAGTTCTTATTTGGAAATATTCGGCTATGACTTCAGCTAATTTCGTTGGCAATGAAATGAACTGTATACTTGTCAAATTTTAGCTTATGTTGGTAAATTTTGCTTTGATTTTTGTGAAAAATGAATTTGTCTGTACAGAAAGTGTAGAATAAAGTACTTTTCTGTATACCCTAAAACTGGAAAATTGTCTCAGTTACAAACTGCATCATTTCGCCACCAATGTAATATACTGAAGTGTCTACTATTGGAGAAAATAATGCATAATGTTGGGGCATGAGTTTTGTATCTCACGGGTACATCGCATTTTTGGTGAATGACAAAAAAATTATTGGCTTACTTGTTAAATCTCCAAATAGTCCATTTGCTGAGAATACTTCTGTATGTCATTCATTTACCAGAGATTCACCCACTTGGACATTTTTCGTAACCGTGTAGTGATTGAAAAAAGATTGGGTGTTGGTCTGTGCGAGTGGCCATTTTGGAGAATAGACGCCATCTTTGATGCTTATTGAAAAGGCACTGTATAGGCATGTGAGATGTTATTTTACATGTTTTTTAGGGTGCTGAACACGTTAAAGATACTATAAATACTGAAAAGTGGTTACTAATCATTATTTAGTAAGACAGATACGAATCAACATCTTTTATTTCTATACTAAACAGATTTACATTGCTTTATAAAACACGATGTAACATAAAATGAATAAGTCAATGACATCACTAGTTTAAGTATATCACATGACTAACATACAGGGTGTTTTTTTTTCGATGTCCACTATAGGGATCTCAGAAACTAGGGCAGATAGAAAGACGGTTAAATGGGGAAAGATTTGCAGTTTTATGAGGCCAATTCAATGCACTGTTTGTTTTCTTCAAAAAGTCCAAGGCTAACGAGATATTTCAAAAAAACTAATTTTCTGTAATTTCTTTAAATGCGTATAACTCCGTTATTTTCATTTTGGAAAAAAAGTGGAAGGAAAAAATTTGTAGATAATTATTTTTTTTAAGACAGTTAAATCGATTTTTTTATGTAAGCTTTTGTTTTTGGGTTACGACATAAACATATTTGTTTTTAAATGGAAACCATAGTTGGCTATGACTTTTAAAAAAGGTCTTTTTCTGGCCTTTCTAATGATATAACATATGACATAGTTATTTTGAAAAACTAAAGAGATACGGCTGTTTTTACGGATTAATTTCAGAATTATTAGTATGGTTGGCCATGGAAACAAATGTTGATTAACAAATGTTAGTCATATTACTTTGACGTTCAGCACCCTAAAAAACATGTAAAATGACACCTCACATGCTTATGCAGTGCCTTTTCAATAAGCATCAAAGATGGCGTCTATTCTCCAAAATGGCCACTCGCACAGATCAACACCCAATTTTTTTTCAATCACTACACGGTTACCAACAATGTCCAAATGGGTGAATCTCTGGTAAATGAATGACATACAGAAGTATGCTCAGCGGTTGTACTAAAATGGTAACTAATTTATTTGGTTTGTTTACCGGCAATTGAAACATAGTGTGCTGAATATATATCTAACATTCTGTATAATAAAAGCAGTATTAAAATACATCAATTTAACTTACCACGATCTGTAGGTGGTTTTGATGCTGGTATGTAGACTCCACTTTCAGATGCTGTAAAAATTGAGCATATTCAAAAAACGAAAATATTGCATGTAGAGCACAGTTTTATATAGTGCTATTGAGAGTTTATACAAATCGATACACATGAAATATTAAAATAACTTCCGCTGTATACTTTGGAAAAGAAAACTTATCTGATAATTTGGAAATTGTTAGATAACTGCAGATTACAAAACGTATAGTACGTAAACGTCACTAAGTTGCAAATTATTTTAATTAAACAAGTAATTTATTTTATATCTACTAATGTTAATCTTGTCGAGAAACATATAACATTAAAAAAATTGATATACGTTTTAAAACTTACGACAAATCCATGATTGAGGACAACAGGAATTCAAATCTTGATAAAGTGGAGCGCAGTGATCATCAACCTCCTTAGAATGTCTAACTTCGGTGGTACAATTTCGTTTCTGGCAGAAAGGCGCTTCGAGTTTTCCATCGAACTCTTTGTCGCAAATGCAGAAGGTGCATTTTTTACCCGGATGGTCCATCCTTTGTCCTTCCTTATAAACAACTCCGTTTACGTTGCATTTTGCATCATTATCGAAAGGAGCTGGAAACAAGACATATCAAACCATTACACGCCTTCATTGCCACCGCAAAATGTAACAGAACAGTCATTAACATTTAGAGCAGAGTTTTGCATTATTATTATTATTTACCATCGAAACAATTGTTTTAGCAAAGCTACCCAAGGCAAATAATTTATTAGGAGATTATTAGACTGACTTTAAGCAAAGTCAGTGAATGAATAAGCATCAGAAAAAATACGTGAAACTGAGTGCATACGAATTCTACTAATTTCGGTTACTTTTATCAATGTTATGTTATGTTATCAGAGATGCTTCAAGAAGATAGGATACAGTTTAAAAAAATATTGAGTGAAATCAGAGCAGAAAAAAGAGAAAATATAGAAAAGTTAACAGTAAAGGAGATGCGACAAAAGAAATGAAAAGTGAAAAAGCTCCAGGTTCAGGAGGCATACAAGCAGAATTTATAAAGCATGCACCAGAAGTAGTATACGACAAATTTACTTATATTTTCAATAAATGTTTGATAGATATGGACGAATTACCAAGCGAGTGGAATAGGATCTCTAACACTTATACATAAAAAAGGATCAAAATAATTACCAGAAAATTATAGAAGAATAAACATGCCAGCAGAGAGAATAGAAAAAGAAATAGTTACTGCAGAAGATCAAAGCGGTTTTACAGAGGGCCACCGATCATGTATAGACAATATTTTCACAATCCGACAGTTAATAGAAAAAGCCATTTACATGAAAACACATTTAATATTCATCGACCTTGAAAAGGCCTACAACAATGTTACTCTCAAAACACTGTTTGAGATATTAGAAAAAAGTAAAATAAGTAGATACAATAAAATCAGTGTATAGAGAACAACAGAATACAATTAAATTAAGAATACAAATATCATAGCCCTTCAAAACCAACAAAGGATGAAGACAAGGTTGCTGCTTGTCGCATATCTTATTCAAAATATATTTAGAAGAAATATTAAAGGGATGGAAGAAAAGGTGTCGACGCATGGGAATAGAAATAGATAATGAATACATTCATACTCTTTCATTTGCAGATGATCAGGTCATAATAGCTGGGTATGTTTATGGTATAGAGTAGACGATGAGGTAAGTAGGTGAGGTATATGTTATTATTATTAATTATTACAAAACCAAATAAAACATAGAATTGTTCAGGCAAAACTAGCAACGCAAAAATTAAACTCACTTCTGTGGTCAAGAAGTATAAGTAAAAAAGTGAAGATACGGATGCAGGATACAATTATCCTAAGTATACTTTTATATGGAGCTGGAACGTGGGTCATAAGGTCCTAACAAAAGAAGATAAAGAACAGTTAGAAGTAGTGGAGATGGATTATCTAAGACGAGGATGCGGAGAATCATAACTAGAGCACATTAGAAATACTGAGATAAGGAGAAGAATGGACGCATTTGTAAAAGCATCTTAAAAAATGGAAACTAAAAGGATAACCTTTAAATAATCTGGTACGGAGACGTTAAAATAATGGAACAACAAAGATGTCCATTACGTATGCTACAATGGAGGCCAGCAGGGAGAAGAAGAAGAGAAAGGCCGGAAGAATCATGGTACAAACTGGTACAAGAAAACATGAGGAGCAGAAATCTCCAAGAAGAAGTGCTGTAATAAAACTCGCTATACATATGTTGAATCCAAGTTAACATTTACAAACCGCATTGGAAATTTGCATTTTGATAGGTTCTGATCATTTGATAGGCTGCCAAAATAGAAATGCGTAACATTAACAATTTGGTAGGCATGGTAATAATTATTCCATGTCGTAAACGAACTTTAAACTGTAAACCACGACCTTCTTGGGTTTAGCAGATGATGTCTTTCTACAGCTTGGTCATATTTTTTAAAGTTACTCACAATGACATTTACATGTGAGAGTTAACTATTTTAGGTTAGGAACCAACAAAATTACTTTAAAAAATTTGTTATAAATATACAAACTTTGTGACAGTTTAACATTTCTGAGGTACAAATAGCAACAATGTCAAAAAATTATAATTTACAGCACTGTGGTAAAGATTACTTGTCTGTTTTAAAGATTTTACAGTGTCAATAATAAATAAATACGAAATATTTCAGAATATCAAATCCATGCACTGCTATCTTCTCTCTCTCTTTTTATGTGTGTCTTTTATGCGTGTATAGCCAATCTGCTCGGAATCGCCTTTAGGCATTACTTCAAGTCAGATGGCTGTGTCATGTGTGTGTGTTACTACGTGTGTAGTGGTCTTGTTACTCTATCTCATAGACCAGTCTTCCGAGTAGAGCACAGTTAATTAAGCCCAACTGTGAATGGTCTCACCAGGCCTAGTATCGATCCCAGATGCCTGAGAAAAAATCTCCACCAACGTAGAGATTCGAACCCGGGACTTACAGCGTGCAAGCCTAGCCCTCTTACAACTGAGTTACCTGGCTTCCACTGCTATCTTACTGCTATTAAACAGATCCCAACAACAACAACAACAATAAATACGAGCAGAAAACAAACAACAATAAAATATAAATAAAACCAAATTATAGCAACCATCTAAATACGTTAATGGAAAACACAAAATTCATAATCGCGGATTAAATTTTACCTGAAATTTGTAGGGGGATAACCTCTACCTTCTGTTGTCGACAGTGGTAAGGACGTTTGAAAGTTAAAGATTAATTTATGTATATAAAGTAGTGTGACCTAATTTGAGCAATATTTTAATATTTTAGATCTTTTATGTATTTTTAGCAATGAAGGTATTGTGCGGATAGTCACATGTAAGGCCTCGGTCTTTGACAGAGGCATGCCAAGTTTGATTCCTGGGAACGGCGAAGTCGGAATAAATACCTTTTACAATCGTCAACCTCGCACAACTGCGGGTCGATCTTATTTGCATACATGTTAAGAGGGCTCACAGAACTCGTTCTTTCGAGCTTCGGCCATAAGAGGAAGAAGACCACTGTGATTCAAAAGATATTTTATGAAGGTGAGTTAAAAGAGAGATAGACAAACACAATAGCATTATTTTATTGAAACATCCCTGCTCCTGTAGAAAATTGGACTTTAGAAAAAATGGTATTTCAACCACCAGGTGCTATGGAAGTATTGTATCGTTTGTAAACTGGTATGGTCATTTAGTATAACAGTACAAGATCTCTGATTCAGCACTACGCTAAAAATTTTCAAGACTAAGGGAACTTGTATCTCTGATAGTGATTTTTATCTTCCTAAACATCGCTTTGGTATGGTATTGTTTTACTTTTTATTGGAAGATGAGAGTACTTCCAAATTTGTTCATAAGTATTAAAATATCCGAAAAGATTTAATTAATGTAGGTAAATTATAATTGTTAATTAGCAAATGTGATAATAATTACCGCTGATTTGTTCATTGGAAGGTTTTATTTAATCGATTACGTTAAGTTGCACAACCAAAGGCATGATATACTAAGCGACTTCCTGCAAAAAGGTATCTAAAGGTATGTCTTTCATGTGGCAATATGATGAAACTATCGCTTAAATAAGGTATTAATTCAAAAGATTCCAAATATATTGTGTTGTTAGAGGAGAGAGAGAGAGAGTAGGAAAGAGAGGAGAGAAAACAGGACCCATGATATGTTTGTAAATTTGGTTTTGGAAGAGGGTATAGGAGGAGGTAAAGCACTCGTGGCTTTACTGACGATAGCTACTGAATTGGCTATTCGAACTTGGTAAAAGGTAATGTCAGAACTGGCACGCAAATCTTCAAAATTTACAGTGAGATTGTGAATGACGTTCACAAAGCAGGAGGAGTTGCGGGCATATAAGGAAAATCTCCCTGTATATTCCTTAAGGATATTTGTAGATACTGATCTCTGTAAATTATGCTGGAACAATCTGCCATTTTGACAATAGGCCAGAGTGGCTACCCGGTTTGTGGATTTTAGGATGACCGTACAATCTAAGTGTTTTATTATTATTATACAAATAAAAAAACTTTGAGCATCAATCAATATAATTACTACCAATTGGTTAAATTTATGAGCAGTTAAACGGCGCTTAACACCGTCTGGGAGATTCGATGCTTAGATCACGTTCAACTATTAAAGTGGTGTTATGAGAAAAGGGGATATGGTGGTTGACATGTTGAGTTACCCCGATTTTGTACTTTTAGGAATCTTTTGTATCATTGTTAGTCATGGAAAAACAGTTGATTTCAACGGACATAAATTTGATTTATCGTCCATTCACCTTATACTTGTGATTCTAGGCAGGCTTTGAAATTGCATGTTTCGAACAGTGTAGATAACCAAAAAGATTACTAAAATTATTCAAATGTTTGGCATAAATATATAGGTACTAATTATTTTACATGACAAAAAAAACCTATCGGTGACGTATATTTGAAACTAGTAATAACTTGAAATAATGTTTTAGTGAAAATCATTGTAAGTCAAGCTGTCAATTTTTAAATAAACTTTGCCAAATTTGCCCAAAAACTGATAATAATAAATGAGTCAATAGAAGTACATTAGAGGTGTTCAATTATATATTACAAGTTGCTCTAATATTATTGTTTTAGTCTGCCAAAACATTTTATAACTAAAATATTTTAAGTTCTTCTATTATACCCGGAAGATTATACTAGAAATTCAAAGTAGTTGGTACAAAGAAAGAGTTCTACTTTTAATTTATTTGAATCGATAATGAAAATTTTATGTTTCGGCAGGGATTTGATTCCCTGACCTTCGGTTTTACGCCCCATTTCTCTACCAATTGAGTTACATACTATACCAACTCCAAAATTAAGTCATTCATGAGCAAAAGCAATTGTATAAGTTGTGTTTCGTTTATAAAATTCGTCTGTTTTAACATTTCCACGTTTCTAGAAATTTGCAAAAAAATACTTACGGCACTTTTGACCATTATTACAGCATCGATTCATCTCGTAAGTCAAGTAGCATCCAGGTTTTACATAATCAGGGACCCAGAATTCAGCACAAGAGTCCGAGGGTATTACGCATTTCAGTCCACTAAACAAAATGTATTATTAAAAAAAAAATTAAAAAGAAATAACATATATGAACATAAATCCATAAATAAACTTCTGATGATTAGATTTAAAATTTTCATAAATACTTACGTTTCTGCACATTCGCAAAAACCATGTTCGCAGCTACTGGCGAAATCTTCTCTAATTGGCGTTTCACCAGGTTTGTAAATTTTTCCACGAAAATGGCATGTTCCTTTAGGGCGAGTGTAGATATGCGAGCAATCATATTTTTGTGGGCAACAGTCGGTTGGGGAAGCGTATATGGGGGTGCATTTTAAGTCATCGTAGACTAGCGTTGGTACTGTGCAATCTTCGACGCAGTCTCTTGCTGAAAGCGATTTAAAATTTGCAATTAATAAAGTTTAACATGCAAAAATACATAAATGAAATACAAATTGAAAATGGGTAGTAAATGAACCAAAATTAATGGAAACTTACCCTTAGTCAATGAAAGAAGCGAGGCGAAAACTACAAACAATGCAACTGTAGGGATATTCATCTTGAAGTTTTAGCAACCACTGACTCGGTATTAGGGAATCTTGAGTATATAAACACCAAGCAAGTCTATTTCGAAGAAAAACTTTTTAAACTGATAATAATGCACAAACGCAGTGGCGTCTCAAGGTTTCCTTTATTTCCTATTGTTTTAGAAACACGCCCGAAAAAAAAAACTCCTAAATTCTCATTTTCAGCATGTTGATTTGTTGATACCGGAGCGGGCTGTGTTTACCAAAATAATTATTATTTAAACACTAGTAAGTAACGAAAGTAAGAGTGATATTACATACGCTACTGATAGGTCAGTGACAGTGGGGCGAAAACCTGCTTTGCTTATTAACATTTCATTTAAGTAAATTAGCATTAAGTAAAATAAATATTTGGTTGCATCCTTTTATTTGTAGGTACGAGGACAATTATTTTCAGTCCCCTGAAGATCCCAAAATAGTTTTTATCAATTTATTTCTACCTTGATCTACATAGATAATTAAAACAATTCACTGGGTTAACAATTGTATATTATTTGCAAGGTTAAATGAGTTTAAAGGTTGAGATAATGTTGTTTACATGTTTTTGAAGTTAATCATTACGATTGAATTTCATCAAGTAGTGGTAAAAATATTTAACAAATTTTTGTTAATGCATATTCGCGCTTGTGTTTGATCAGGGATTTACAAGTAGGGAATACCAGGTTTTGTTTTTATTATTTTGTAGAATTACAAGCGTAAAGTGGTTCCCCTTGCACTTGCAAAACCAGCCTGTAGGAGATGACATTGGAGTTCCTGATATGGAATGAATACGTGATTTCTTGACCGATTGCATTTTTCAATCATTTATTATTTAATTCGAATAATTGTGTAATATACAGTGCAAATTTTGTTACTACGAACATAGCAGACGATATGTCCAATTTACAAATTCCGAAAATTTGACGTTGACAGTTAACGAATTTTTGTCAACAGATATTAATTTGTTATCATTTGTGCTTAAAATAGTTATTTGTACAACTAGTAATGAAAAAAAGATACTTTCATACGAGTTTCAACTTTCAGAACACGGCCTTCAAGGAAAATTGCAATATACACGGTGCGTAACAAGTAATGGATTCACAACAATGTGAAAATACTAGAAGGACATGGAGAATTAATAAAACACAAAAGAAAATTTAGAAGATAGAGTCGGTAGAACCGGAAAGAATTTACTTCTGTACGAAATTAAGACAAACAAATGAACTAAATAACCAGGTATCGCTTAAAGATGGAGATTTATGCGCCGGCACATGGAAATATAGCATTACAAATGCTGTCAAAACCACGAACAAAAGAAAACCTTTACAAAATAAGAAAAGGGAATATAGCTATATGAATTAATCAAGTAAAATGGGAAGGACAACACAGGAGAAGGAATAAGAAGGATACTGGATAACCAGGGAAAGGATCGTGAGATTGTCTTGCAATAAAACAGAAAATTTCTATAAAAATACCAAAATATTTGAGGTTACAGACATGAACAAATCAACCAGGCAAGGTTCCCGAAAGAATGTCAACATGCAGTATAATTGAAAAGACATGACTGTAAATAAATCTTAACTTAAGGTAAAGGAAATTGATTCGGGGACAATCAATTCCTAAAACTACTTAAAAATGACATAAGCAGGATGATAAATGCAAACATAAGCAAAGTTTTTTTTATGTAGGGTAACAACCACAGTAACATGAGAGGAAACCTCTTACAAAAAACATAAAGCTTAACAATCAACCAACAGTGGCGACTGACCTGAAGAGGAAAACGATACAATTTGAGCTAAGGCAGAAAAATTGTAACAACTTGTAAACCAGAAATCTCGGGTTCGGTTTGCGGTCTAAGTCGGTGAGATTTTTAATGCGGAAGAATATTCGAATGTATGTCCTCTTTTGGATTTGATGTAAAATCATACGTCTTGTTTTTATGCGATATTTTGGCACGATGAAGATCCCTTCCAGGGCTATAAATCTCTTGTATTCGGCAAAATTTTAGTAGGATAGTAGTGTTAAATGACCATAGTAATCGATGGGCTTTGAGATCCCTGGCAAAAGAAAGTTTGATGTTTTGGGAGGATCGAATTTATAGCAAAATTTGAAGTTTGAGTTTTTGAACCACAAAATGTTTTTTTAAAGTACAGTTTATGGTCAAGTCTGGAAAAAGGGCCTCGAATTTACATTTTCGAATATTTCAATCTCAAATACAGGTTCCAAATTTTAGATATCAAGCATGATTAAGAAGAAGATTTCAAACTTTAAATTTAAGTATAAGCGTCGAATGAATAATATTATTCATTCAACGGTATAAGATAGTTAATTTTGATAGTTGAGAATAGCCTTTTCGATTACTGTTTGCTGATTAATTATTTATTTATTGGGCTAAATGATGAGCTTGTGGGATCCAAAAATCTGCGAGATTATTTTGATAGTACGGCAGCGCCAAACGTCCTTTGCTTTAGCACAGGTTCAGACCAGCTGGTAAGAATTCTTATTTTGAAAAACAACACTCTAGTTTAATACTGTTTTACCTTTTATCCAAAAACGTGCATAGTTTCAAATGTTTCCTTGTTAAAATACCCGAAACGATTTAACTAACGTAAACTATGCTTGTTAAGCGAGCACATAAAATACTAATTACCCTTAAATTTGTTCACATAAAACTTTTATTTAACCAATGAAGCTAATTAATACAAATATGTGCAATACATTTAAGATGCTAAAACACAAGTGAGGTATGGTGGGATGACGCACTCACAAGTAACTTTCTCCTTGAATTGGTTTTGTGTTTTGTATTTTTCTCCAATCAGCAAGTTCTTTTCTCCAAACTTGCATTGTAGATCTGTAATTTAATTAAATTGCGTTTAATTTTATGAAAAGTGCAGGCAAAGTGATGAGAAAAGTAAAATATTTTGTGGACCAGTCCTATTTGAAAATGAAATGCTTGATACTTAGTGAATAGCAAAAATTCAGTTCCAGAAGGCCAGATTTTGGAAGACGCATGTTATTTTGTGAATTATGACATATCGTTGAATGCAACTGTCGTGATGATATTTTGAGGTTATGTATGGAGGTTTCTAGGTAAATTATTTCCTTATGACTATGTATATGGACATCCAATTTCCGAGACTTTTCCGTATATACGTTATTCACTTCTTATTTGGAAATATTTGGGGATGACTTGTTGAGAATGAAAATGAAATGAATTAAATTGTAACTGTGATACTTGTCAAATTTTAGATTGTGTTGGCAAATTGTGCTTTGGTTTTTGCGAAAATATAACTTTGTTCTTACAGAAGGTTTTTTAACATTTGACAATAAGGTACTCTTCTGTACAGTCTAACTATATTATTTCACCACCAACGTAATATACGAAATGATGGCCTACTATTGAATGAAATAAGAGCAGGAAGGGGCAGGACGTTGAAACTTGGGATTCAGATCTCACAGGTGGATCGTATTTTGGTGAATGGTACCAAGTAATGACAGATTATTAGCTTACCTGGGAATTTCTAGCGCTTAATAATTCATTTCTCCTTAATTATTGAATCGCTAAATGGCAATTAACTTATTTGGTTTGTTTAATGGCAGTTAAGAAATGACGTGCTGGATATACAGGGTGTTTCATTAATAATTGTACATAAGCTAACTGGAGAATCCCTGGTCGAAAATATGAAGATTTAACCTGTAACACTTCGATAAAATGTGCTTCCTTACTGAGATACATGGTGTTTTATTTCAAATTTTTAAAGTGGCTCAGTTGGTTCAGCGTGCGTCTGACCACTGAGATGGCCCGGGTTCGATTCGCAGGATCACATATACATCGAAAATACCAGGCCGCTCCGCTCGGAAGGCACTGGCAAACCACCGAGGTGTATTCTGCCTAGTAAAGTCCTCTCTGGAGTAGAAGTGCAAGTACTTCCGAGGTTCGGAGCTCACGTTAAACTGTAGGTCCCCTATGCCTGTAGGCTACTTGACACGCACACCACTGGCCACAGGCATATGGAGAGAGGATCGGTAACGCCCTGTAAAGGATAGCCATTCTAAGAAGAAGAAAGTAATTTTTGGCCATTATTTTGATACTGTTTAATATTTCTTTATAATATTTGGCAGAAAGTTTAGGTACTTTAGGAAACATTAAACTAAGGTAAAAGATAGTTTCTCGCTATTACCAGAGGCGTACGGCTGGATTAGAGGAATTATTTCCCCCCTTAGTAAGGAGGCACATTTTATCTAAGTCTTACAGGTTAAATCTTCATATTTTGGGCCAGGGATTCTCCAGTTAGCGTATGTAAAATTATTAATGAAACACCCTGTATGTATATCTAACATTTGGCATAATAAAAATAGTGATAAAAGAAATAAATTTTACTTACCACGATCTGTAGGTGGTGTTGTTGCTGGTATGTGTTCTCCACTTTCAGATGCTGTAAACGTACCATATATTAGAAAACAAAATTATACAAAGATTATGTAGAGCACAGTTGTGATTAGATAACTGCAGAAAAACGTTCTACGTCAAAATAATGTTGCGAATTATTTTAATTAAATGCAAGTAACTTATTTTATAAATAAAATGTTAATCTGAAGTTTGAATTTTGGTTCGATTTTGTTCATTCTGATAAATGATTAAATTTAACAAATTTATTAAATCACGTTTGTTTTATTATTTATTTGTATATTATGTCAAATAATGTTGAGTTTGACGTGATGCAGTCATTAAACCGTTTTGCACTTGCTGTTGTGTTTTAAAACTTACGACAAATCCATGATTCAGGACAACAAGTATCCAAATTTCTATAATATGGGGCGCAATAAGCATCAATCTCCCTAGTATAATCAACTTCCGTGGTACAGTTTCGTTTCTGGCAGACAGGTGCTTCGAGTCTTCCATCGAATCCTTTTTCGCAAATGCAGATGGTGCATTTTTTACTCGGATGATCCATCCTTTCTCCTTCTTTGTAAACAACTCCGTTTACGTTGCATTTTGCATCATTATCGAAAGGAGCTGGAAACAAGACATATCAAAACGTTACACGCCTCCATTGACACCACAAATTCAACAGAACAGTGGTTAACATATTTTAGAGCCGATTTTTTCATTAAAATTTAAGATATATGTACTATTGAAACAATTGTCTTAGCAAAGATTACGAAGGCAAATATGTAGTTTATTGGGAGATGGTTAGACTGACTAAGCAAAGTCGATGATGTACTTACTGTTTAAAAAACATTGCACCCCGAATTGTAGAAAAAGAGGGAAAGCTGTGTTATTTTCTCTAAAGGAGAGAAATGTAGAGAATTTGAGAGTAAAAACTTATTCAATCAAGTTATACTCGTGGTTACAAAAAAAGTTTAAAAGTTATCTCTCAGAATGTTTTTGTATTTGTGTTTTCTTTTTTCAACGAATTCATTTTGACATTAAGATATTTGAAAATTTATTCAAGTTTGTTATAGAACCGAGAACTGTTGCCCAATAATGTTGCCCCCAATGAGGAATCATTTTCAGTCACCGACTTTTGTCTTAAGTAACTCTAAATTCTATGTTTATATCTGTAAATCTACATGATTTCTTATTAATTTTACGTCTGGCGATGTGTTCCAATGCTTCTGGAAAATTTACCAGTATGGCGAGTCATTATGCATGCTTAGTAGAGCCTTTATTCTCCACATTTTGTTTTTAATTTCATATTATTGTAACTCTCCTGAAAAGGATTAAAAATAGGATAAAACATAGGATAGTAAATATGATAGCTAAAAGCCTTGAAGTTCGACAATTGTGCGTAGGAGTTTTCTTGGACGTAGTCAAAGATTTCAATAAGGTGTGCCACACCGGCGTTTTATATGAAATAAAACTAAACCTGCGCCAAGTTTATACTACCTGCTTTTAAAATCATATCCATCTGATAGATTCTTTCAAAACACATTCAACAATGCAACATTTGGATACCACTAAATAAAATCAGGAGTGCGCAGGGAATTGTACTGGGCCCTTTTCTCTATCTGTTATTTACTGCCGATATCCAGACAACTGCAAATACAACAATCTCCATGTTTGCTGATACCACAGCTTTGCTTTCAACAAATGACGATCCACTACTAGCATCACGTAATCTACAGCTTCATCTCTACACACTCTGCAAAAGTGGTTAACTAAATGGAGGATAAGGGCAAAAGAAGAAAAATTGACCCAGATCACATTTACAACAAGACGTAGTACATGTCCATAGTAAATATCAATAAACAATTTACATATATCAACCAAACCTGAAACAAAATATTTGGGATTACACTTGGATAATAGCTACTAACCCGGCTATTTGAACCCTGGTCAAAAGTGAGACTGTTGATGGTGCTTAGAAAGCAAGAGAAGTTGAAGACATGCGAGGAAGACTTCCGTGTATATACCATAAGCATGCTAGTAAAATATTTAGCTAAATTGTACGCGGCTTTGACAATAGGAGAAAACGAGATTTTCTGTAGATTTTCGGAAGACCATTAATGCAGGTGGTTTACATTCAGGAGTAATTAAACGCCGTTTGATATCTTGTGGGAGATGCAATGCTTTGGTAAATGGAGATACCTCGCATTCAATTTTGGAAGTGGGGTCTCAAAGAATGGTGATGTTACATATTTGACACATTGAGTTACTGTTGATTACTGCATTTTAGGCCTTCTGTAGCTTCTGGTAAAGTCTCTTACGATAATGGGCCGATATATACGTTGAGTTCTGCTCTTTCAAAGATGACACCGTTCAAACTCAGAAACCATTCATTACATTTGATAATTGATTTCAGAAGATCCGCATTATTTTATTGAAACAATCCTATTTCTATAAAAAAAATTGGAGTTTTGACAAACGATATACCCAAAGAGATATTTATTTCACAAGAGCAGTATAAACCATGATTTTCCACTTTTAGGAGTATCTAATGCGAAAATGTTTCAAATTCAACCAGAGCTACAGTTCTTTTTATCTTGTTTTGCCATTGTTATTCATTGGTAACGACTGAATTAATAATAATAATGTTAGGCGTTGCTTTGATCATTGTTTTAGTCCCTCAAATCAATTTATAACCTAAAATACTTTAAACTTTAAGTTCCTTTTACATCTCCATTAGGAATTCAAAACCAATTTAGTCTAAATAAATATGGAACAAGCCACGTATTTGTCTTTCTCTAGCAGATTTTGATCAACTTAGCTTGAATCACACTTTAATTCATTATGTATATTTTATGTGTTAAATCTAAATTTACTTACCTTAGTTAAAAGCAAAAGCAATTGATTTTAAAAATTTGCTTTTTTAACACTTGTAAAGAAAATACTAAACAAAAGAACTTACGGCATTTTTCACCATTATTACAGCATCGATTCATCTCAAAAGTTAAGTAGCATCCAGGTTTTAGCACATTAGGGCCCCACAACTGACAACCATCGGAGGGTACGCGACAGCTCATGCCATACCTAGAAAATGTATTGCTAGAAAACTTGAACTGTCTAACACAGAAACTACAAAAAAAAATTAACATACGAATCGAAATCACTAAGTAAACTTCTAAGTTTGGATGTAAAATTTTCACAAAATACTTACTTCTCGTTACATTTGCAGGAAGGGCGTCGGCAGGTACTTGAAATATCTTCTTGAATTGGGCTTTCACCTGTAAATTTTTCCACGGAAATGACATGTACCATTAGGGCGATTGTAAATATGTGAACAGTCGTATTTTTGTGGGCAACAATCGGTTGGAGAAGCGTATATGGGGTTGCATTTTAGGTCATGGTAGACTAGCGTTGGTACGGTGCAATCTTCGACGCAGTCCCTTGCTAAATTGTAAAAAAATTCCTAATTAATAAAGCTTAACTTTGTTGTATGATAGAAATACATCTAAGAAACATAAATCGAAAACTTATGTTTAAAGCAACAAATTTTTGGTAAATAAACCAAAATCGAAGCTTACCCTGAGTTAGTACTACAAACAAAGCGACTGCAAGGATGATCATCTTGAAGTTTTAGCAACCACTGACTCGGTACTGTAATTCTTCTGTATATAAACACAAAGCAAGTCTATTTCGAAGAAAAACTTTTTAAACTGATAACAATGCACAAAAGCAGTGGTGTTTCAAGGTTTTCCTTATTTGCTTTCGTTTTAGAAACAACCTCGAATAAAACTCTTGAATTCACATTTTCAACATGTTGATCCCCAAAGATGCCACATTTATGAAAATAATAATTATTTAAACATTTGTAAGTAACGCAAGTAAGACTCGTGTTACATACGCTACTGATGGGTCAGTGACAGTGGAACGAAAACCTGCTTTGCTTATTAACATTTCATATAAGTAAGTGAATTAGCATTAGGTAAAATAAATATTTGATGTCTTCGTTTTATTTTTAGATCCCTATACTATTTTTATCAATTTATTTCTACCTTAATACAGATAATTAAAACAGTTCACTGGGTTAACAATCGTACATTATTTGAAAGTTTAAATATTCCTATAAAACCGCGAAATAATTTTGTTTACATGTTTTTGTAGTTAATAACACAACTAAATGTTATCAAAAAGTTGTAAAATTATTTAAAAATTTTATGTTAATGTATATTCAAGCTTGTGTTTGTTCAGGGATTTACTAGTAGGGAATACCAACTTTTGTTTTTATTACAATTTTTTAGAATTATAAGCGTGAAGTGGTTCCCCTTGTACTTGCAAAACTAGTCTGCACGAGTTCGTGATATGGAATTGATACGTGACATCTTGAACGATTGCAATATTTTGTTGGATTGATTTATTATTTAATTAGAAAACTTGGGTAATATAATAATAATAATAACGATAAAATCGGATAAATTGTTTACTTCCATAGTTCCATAGACTATATGGTGTACCTACTTGCATAGTGAAAAGTACAAATAATAATATACCTTCTTTTGAGTGTAACATCTTTCACTTTCATCAACCAATAAATGAGCTACAGGCCAGGAGGCGAAACTTATTGAACAACCCTTATTGTATTATATTTTCATATCACTTACTGAATGCTATACTACATATAATATGGTAGATTGTAACTAGCTAACTAGCACTATGTCTGACCACGAGGCTTCACCTCTCGGTCATACATAAGCCCTCGGCTCTAATGAAACATTTCCCACCTCGGATGTAATGTACTATAAATATCACTCTTACTTGGTACAATTTGCTACGGTCACTTAATTTAAAATAATTAAAATGAAACAATTTGAGATTTTCCTTTGTACAAAAGATTTTATATGTATTTCAGGCGTTTTTGTCCCTTATCGTATTATACCATGAGATCGAAATAAAGATGATTCTGAGCAGGCCTTGACTAGTACAACACGATTGGCAAGACTGATTTCAAAATGTGGCAGTAGGTTAGAGGTTAATAAATGTCAAATAAATTAAAACACAAAACAGTATTTATTTAGGGAACAAACTGAAAACTAAGATGAATACATGTTAGAGTAGGTGTTCAAAATGTGATCCTTCACTAGTAACTAGTATTACAACAATAAACTTAAATAATTCTGGAAACAAGATTGCAAAACTGACTTACATTTGAAATGTCACTGTCACATTATAATTCATAGGCATTCTAGAACCAGTGTAGCCAATCGTGTTGTACTAGTCAAGGCCTGCTCAGAATCATTGTTTTTCGATCTCATGGTAGCTTGTTGACGGCTTTGATACCAAAATTAGTATTCCAATTTCTGGCTCATTTCCCATATATATTATCTTTCTCCACCTTTCTATCGAAGAATAAGTTGCACATAATTTTGTGCTAAGTTAAAGAATGACCAAAGAAGAAACAGCATCAATTTCCATGTATTAGTTATTTATCACACGGATTCGAATTTTTATCGATTTTGTTCATTTTGTTGAATGATTAAAGTAGCAGTTAAATCAAGTTTGTGAAAACCGCCCTTAATGTCCTTTCTTTTTTTTTTAATTGGCAAAGGATATTAGATATTCTGTTAATGGCGGTTTAATAATTACTTCAGTTTATTTATCCATAGCAATTAGATAACATTATTGTTAAACAAATTTAACGTCTGACCTATTAATCTTTATTTATAAATGCTAATAGACGTTGAAGTACTTAGCTGAACGGAGGCATGTTTGAAAAGTTCCATATTGAGATTAACAGTGCCGAGTGATTTCGTTGTCATTTACAGTGTTGGATCGTCTGTCTCCGATATTTTGTTTGTCCAAAAATTTAGTGTTTATTCCATGTTGCAATTGATACTGATCATGTTTAATTGTATTTGGTCATTTATTGCTGAATTCATCATTTTAAATATTCGAAAGACTTTTTGTTGTGATCCATGTAAATCTTATTCTAGCGATTGTACAAATCGTTTCCAGCTTTCTCCTTCGAGTTTCTTCACTTCTCTTTTAGCAATAGCATTTAATTTCATATATTATGTTTTTTTTTATTCGGGTCATTTATATTAAAGTAAATACGCGTTCTCGTTATTCTCAATTACTTCCTTGCTACCCAAAAAAGAATCGCTACTTTTAAAACGAGGTAGCTCCCGGAAATTCCCTGGAAGGTCGAGGTTCCTACAATAAGCTATAAAATAAATAGGGCGCCAATCAGTTACCAGCGTGCCTTGCAGAAAAGTAGGAATCGTAACTGATAACCAGTTCCCTGAAATACTCCAAAACACTACATAGCCAGATAAAAGCACTTTCAGATCGTTCAGATATTTAATAGTATATCATACATAGGCGCCGTTTCGTGGGGTGCATGGTACTTATGCACCCGACAAAACAATTTGTTGGGTGCAAAGGTATGTAATTGCACCCCACCGGACAAAGTCATCTAGTCGGGATAATACAGACTACAGAATCAAGGCGCCGCTCTGCCAGGAGCATTTTCCACCCCATCCTACATTAGTCATTACTTACTCATATTTTGTTAGTTTGAAGCCTGAAATCGACGCGTGTGCGGCGTGTTCGAATCGCTGTGCAGCGCCGAAACTAGATGGGGCAGGGGGGGCACGTGCCCCCGGCGGCAAATTTTAGGGGGCGGCATATTTTGAAGAAACGAAAAATGCTTTGCAAATATCTGTTGTAGTTTTTGTGTGATGCACTGTGATGTAACAATAATTAAGGATTAAACCAATTCTGGCAAGAGTAATCAATAAAAAAACAATCGTCTACCGGTTGGAACGGTCAGCCGTCCAGCTCGTTGAGAACGGTAGTCAACCCGAACTGCGTAATCGTAATGGGTCGTACTCGTACTGTACGTATACGTCAACTAATAATACCACCGGCACCGGCACCGACCGCCAGACAGTCCAGACTCCAGATGTGCTTGCAGCCGTCTATGCCAGCCCCCCCCCCCCCCCCTTCAACACATCCAACAGTATTGCATTGCTTAACTAACGCATTCGAAACTGTACTGCTACGTCGCTACGCTGCGTTATTTTTTATGTTTTGCGGAGCTTAAATTAGATAATCAGTGGCAAAAATATAGTCAATTGGGAGCGTTAAAACTGTATATTTAAACTCAAAATTTTCATAATTTTTCCGGACCCCCCCTTTCTACCCGGTAAGTATAACCTTAAAATGAAAATTTGCACCCAACAAAATTTTCAAAATCCGGCGCCTATGTATATCAACAAAGTATGGGCACAAGTAGACATATACTAGATAATAAGTAACAAGATACAATTATTAATTAAACCGGTAGAGTGAGGTGATAACAAATATGTATATAATAAATAACAATTAGACGTAGTAATTTATGGATCTAGCAGAATTGAACAATATTGAATATAAAAAAATTATTAAGCATGAAAGGTAAAAGTAGTAAAGCGCAATAATTACTAAAACTTCAATTAAGGGATTAGATTAACTCACGCTACCCTAACTTGAGTTATAGTAAATATTCGAACAAAAGCGCGTACAATTGAGCCGCCGATAAAGAAATAATGTCGTAAGAACAAAAAGGTTTCAAACAAACGTAAGCCTCACAGAGGCATTATCAAATGCTAAAATAATCTACAGTTACTAAAACTTAATCAGAGCTAAAGACTGCCGCAATCTTACCCAAACAATACCCAAACAATATATTGTTTGTGTAAGACTGCGACAGTCATTGCGACAGTCTTTAGCTCTGATTAAGTTTTAGTAACTGTAGACCATTTTAGCATTTGATAATGCCTCTGTGAGGCGAAACCGGTTATGCAACTGTAATATTTAATATATCAAGTGTGAAAGACATTTTGTTTTACTCAACATTACTCATTATTCATCGATTCAACCCACTATAAGTATCCGTAATGGATGGTCTCAATACATTGGTTTACTTACCGGATTGTTATTTTTGACACAATAAAACCTCAAATCAAACCCTTTTGACAAATTTTATTTTTTCATATCGACTTTCTGACTTCGTAGGAATTAATTTTGCTGTTGCTTCTGTTGCTTTTGAAGAAATTTCATCACAAAACGTAAGATAAGCATTTACGTCCATCGCGTTTATTATTTTTAACATATTGACATGAAAAATAATAAACAAACACATATGCTATAGAAAAACTGGTAGTGTGATTTAATACAAAATGCACCCAATAATGTCACATGTTATACGATACATGTCCGTAAAGTTATTAAAGTATTTACTGGTTTAGAAATTCTGGATTCGGCTCCTTCGTCGCCTCATCCATAAACATCTAAACTCGTACTTTAATAAGTCACTTCCCGGACTTGTGACGTAAATTACTAATGCCAGGTAATATTCATTTCAGTGAGTATCAGTAGAGACCCTGTATATAGCATGAGATCAAAAAAAAAGATGATTCTGAGCAGGCCTTGACTAGCATTCTAGAACCAGTGTAGCCAATCGTGTTGTACTAGTCAAGGCCTGCCCAGAATCTTTTTTTTTCGATCTCATGGTATTAGGATAAGAGTTGTGAAAATGAGACTATTTTGATCCAAACACGTGATCACTTAACCAGTCAAATATAAAAAACGCAAATATTTTAACACAAGATTTATTTGAACAGATTAACATTATTTACCTGTATTACAGTTTTCAATACAGTCCCTCAGTGCGTGGCTTTTACTCGGCCATTTTATTCTTTGTTTTTTAATTTGGGTTTTAAGTTTGGAAGTGTGCATCCTTAACAGAAAAATTATAAATCTAACTGCAAATTTGGATTTAATGCCACAATACTTAGGTAGTTCGGTTGACTAAAACTCAGGATCAGAATTGATTGCAAATTTCATAATTCTTAATAAGTTAGTAGGTACGGTACCCTTGCTATTCATTAAATATTTCTTTAAGTTTAAAAAGGTTTGTTCGATTAAAAGAGCTATTTTAAATATATTAGGTTTAACCAAAGAGTACTAAAATTTAGTTCTCTTTGGTTTAACATAAAATAAAGTGCCAACCCTATATTCTTTCAAAGACACAAATTTTGCATAAGGTTGTAAAGTTTTTTTTTTTTTTGGTTCCCAAAATTTCGTAACATTTTTTTACAAATCTTGTGTTTCTTCATGCTCTTTATATGTATCCAGCGCAACTGTACAAAGCATTTTGCTGTCTTACAGAAATTTCTGGTTTATTATTATTCCAATCTAGAGGTAAATTTAATAAATCGTTCTTGTTTTCGGAAGTACCTACCTCTTTTCTTTATCTTGTTTAATGAAATTCAAATATCCAGACAAGGATTGTCGGTCGTCTTTTTGATAACTTGCGTTACTTGGTGTGTTCAAATATTGTGGGTAACTGGTTTTGTAACAAATATAGTTTTCTTATAAATTTTTCGGATTAATAGATATTTAATTTTATTTTGTTCTTCCATCTACACTTATGAGAAAGATTAAAGATTATATTGATTTTTGAATAAATACAAAATTAGTTATGATAAATAAATTTTAATAATTACTACATGACCTTTAACATAAATGATGGAATAAAAGTTGTTCTATGACAGATAATATTAGATTTATTCCATAATAATACCGGTTCTCATCAAGGACCGTAAACACTGGTTCTCATAAATTTGTTAGCAGTTACTTAATAGTTATTAGTCTTCAACATGATTTCGTATAGTCCTACTACATCATTGTTTATTTTTGCAATTTTAAGCGCAGTAACTGCTGGTAAGTTTCATCAAAATATTTTTGATGTTCTGAAAATCATTTACAGAATAAAATAAATAACAATACGTATCTGCAGTTTCTTGAATATTTTTTAATATTTCCATTTTTTCAATTGTTCACTTTAGTGTTTTGTGGTTTTTAAATTTCTTTTTTCTAATGTGATATTTTCCATATAGGTACATTTTAATTTTGATGTGATTTTATACATTTTATCGAATGATTAATTTAGCGAAACAGTTAAGTCATATTTGTGTAACTCGTCTTTAATATTTTTTTTTAATTCGTAAAATATGTTAGATATTTTGATAACGGCAAGCGAATTAGATAAAATTATTGTTAAATAAATTTAATCTCTGATCTGTTAATCTTTATTTATTATTCAATGCTTTACCCATGGCAATTTAAAGATTTCGTAATGTCACTGTTTATTTATTTATCATGTATACCATTTGAATTACAAGTATAAAAAACTGTTATATGTAGAATAATTCATTTCGATTATTGTTTGGTTGGTCAACAAACCTGAAACCGAGTTGTTGCAGTTGCTATATTCCATTCATAATCTTCATCACATTTCTCTTGTCCGGTGCTGTGTGTTTCAAATTGACCAACAATTATTATTGCTTTGATGTTTTTAAACAAAACTAAAAATTGTTTCTTCCCACTTCAGGAACATGTTGCATTAAAATACTTTATATAATTATTAATTGACCATACGCCATTATTTAGATATATTTAAAGGTGGCCAACCTGCCCCACTACTGAAAACAATAGAAATATGCGAGTTGTAAATCTATGTAAGGATGGAAATTTGTGGTCTGTGTTTATAAAATAATCTTGTTAAATGTCATACGAGGACTGAAATTTTTAGGTTTTTTTACTCGCCCTGCCCAGCAACTAGATCGTGGCGATTTGGCAGAAAATCATACGGGCTTCGCCATCGTGATATTTTACCTGGTACATTGACTATATCTGTTGGTATTACTATAGAAAATTGTACAAGTTTTGAACTTATCAATTATAGAAAACAAAGTTATAAGGAAAATACACCATTGTTGTTGTTTTACCAACTATGACACACATTGGTGTGAAATGAGCAGGAATTGATTACATTTTGCATTTAATAAAATAAAAATTAAAGGTATAGTGGAGTACCATGACAATTTAATACAACTGGCCCAAGAGGTTACACATGATGTGGGTGCCAGGACATTGTGGAGTACATGGCAAAGAACAAGCCCATTAATTGGCAAAATCTGGAAGCAATAAACACTCTATGAGACCAGAGCCAACCTGTAGAATAACATATACTGTTCCCGGGGAGTAAACCAGAGAATGGTCAAGGACACCACATTGTAAGTACTGGGAGAATTGCCCATGTATGAGACATTCAAAATGTCACATCCAGGGTGCAAACCGTAAACATATTTTTATAAATCTCTACAGAGCAAGAATGAAATAGCTGGCAAGAATCCTGACAGGAGACTGCCATATGAAAAAGCCCTTGAGTGTAATAAAATTAGCAGAAGATGCACTCTGCAGAATCTGCAAAAACGATGAAGAGGCGAACCTCAGATGTTACATCAAGCCCTTCTAGATACGATCCCCAGTTTCTTTAAAGAAGCAGGCTTACCTATGTGAGGCGAATACATTGTGGAGCACAATAATAGGCCTCTTAGGCAGCATTGCAAGGGATACTTCAGGAAAAAAAGGTTGAAAGTAGACAGAAAGTAGCAGATTTACTGTGGTGGTTGGCGTTTCACAGATAATTAAATGACACCATAAAAACCTCAGCCTTCGACAAATATCAGATCTGCTCGGAGCATCAATTTTAGATCATTCTGAATCATGTTTATACTGTATTGCCATCATATTTCCACATGCCGCTGAATAAGACGCGGCGGAGAAGTGTGTGGCCTGCTAAACCTGGCCCATTTTGATTTCTTTCGCTGATGGTTTTTAATTAAAAATATCTATTGTAACTGTTGTTCGTATATTTCATGTTAAAATAAATTTACGGCACAGTATTTTTCATCAAGCATTTGGGTTATGACGTCAACAAGCTCCGCCCAAAAACTGTATGGGTAGCTATGCGTTCGTGCGCAGTAGTTAATGAAAATCTAGTTTAGAAAGAGATGCAGTATTGACGTCACAACCCAAATCCTAGGTGAAAAATACTTGTATTTATGGTGATGGATGTAGATAATTAAATGATTAAATACAGAGTGCATGTTTAAACCATTTCAAAGGGTTTTGGATAAGGGGAGGCCATGCTTTCGTTTTCTTAAGTTGCAAGTCCAACATTTACATTTTTTTGAAATTGCCACATTTGGCTTCAAAGACAATGTGTGGGTGTTATGGATAACGATTAATTTGTAATTAACAGAATTTATAAGCTTAAAATATGAAAACCGACGGTCCGAACCTAATTTATTCAGCCCCATTTACATTTACAAATATTTTTTAACTGTATCAATAATAATGTTTAGATCAAAATAAATATTATTAAGTTGTAATTTTATTGCCTTGACTTACCTCAATCTTAATTATGATAACTGCTGGTGGGAAGAAAACACATGGTGAAATGTAAGGCGCAAAGCGTATTAACAAAAAAAAATTGGGTAAGAGTAATACGTTAGCTATTGAATAATTGCGTGATTATTTAATAAATACAGAAATGAAGGGAATATAAGTTTATAATAATAACAATAATAATAATGAAAAACAATAACAGTTGTACTGGATCGAAGTTTTGGGAAAACGGGAAAGACATGTCTTATTTAGAACAATTGCAAAGCAAGCTGCAAATTACTCAACGTTGTGTTTTTATAATTTTAGCAGAACAATGCGAAAGAGGCTGTGACGTGCCCACTTTAATTTATGAAGACTTAAAATGTCTTCCCAAGTATACATCCTCTAGCGATTGTTGCCCTCAACAGTACGATTGTTCACATATCTATAATCGACCCGAAGGAACTTGCCATCTACGAGGAAAAATATACAAAGTTGGCGATAAACCTGATAAAGAAGACACGCTAGGAAATTGCCACCTTACGTGTACTTGCTCAGAAAAGTAAGTTTATTTTTGATATTTCAATAATATTCTCCTTCTTCGTCGAGTAGCATACCCGGTTTACAGGGTGTTGCTGTCTTCTCTTCATATGGCTGTGTTGTGCGTGTCAAGTGGCCTACAGACATAGGGAATCTACAGCTTTATGTGGGCCCATGGAAGTGCTTGTACTTCCACTCCAGTGAAGTTTTACTAGGCGGAAATACTTCGGTGGTTTGCCATTGCTTTCCGAGGGAAACGGTCGGGTGTTTTCGATGTATGTGCTGCCCAGGGAATCGAACCCGGTCCATATCAGGGGCCAAACTCACCCCGAACCAACTGAACCACGAACGCGACAATAATATTCTAAAGATACAAATTTTAGTACTCATCCGAACTGTGTAATTTAATATTTATCTGAAAATTTATCAGAGAGGTATGCCTAAATTACAAAGTTACATGCTTTATTTACAGATCGGAATTTAAATGCCCACCTTTAACGGATGGTTGTGCTGAATATTGGGTAGGGGGATATCCAAGACCGAGATGTTATTTAAAATATGAATTAGACTCCTGTTGTGCTGCCGGTGAAATGTGTCGTAAGCAAATTAATAATTAATTTAATCATTAATTAAACTTGTACTTATTATTTGTTTTTCTGATAATACGTTACTTTATAGCACCTTTCGATGACAATATAAAATGCGAAGTAAATGGGATTACTTACGATGAGGGATTAAAGTTCGACCATCCTACCCAAAAATGTACAACATGCGTGTGCCATAAAGGTTTTGAAGGGAAACTAGAAGCGCCATTCTGTCAAAAAATTAATTGTACTGCTGAAATAGAAAATTCGGGACATATTCAAAGCTATTGTGCACCTTTATACAAGGATTCGAATTTTTGTTGTCCTGATTCATGGATTTGTCGTAAGTAGAACAGAAAAGGCTGGTAAAGGCTATCTAGAATTAAAATACATAGGTGGGAATATATAGTTACAAGTCCTTGCGCTGGTAGCTGGTTGGTTGATTAAATTTAATTAACACTAATTCCTAAATTGGAAATATCGTACGAGTATTTTCAGCTGTCGGAAAATCAGTAACATTTTTAAAGTGCTAGCTTGCCTAATTTGATGATTTAATAATCTTATTTTTCTTCTTCTATTTCTCTGTGTCTTTATTTTGAATTGAATTTAATTATGCTAAAAGTATTGTCAGAATTTTGGTAAAAAAGGAAAATAGATATTTGAATTGCCAAATCAGTGGAATTATCAGGTGTTGTTTAAGCATCCCTTTGTGCAAGGAAAATACAGAAAGCTTCTTTTACATAATCAACTCTTTATGTTTGAGCTGTATTAGTAAAAACATGAACATTTTTCTTCGCTGTGTTTTTGTATCATATGGACAGTCTGCATAAGCGTGAACAGTGTGTGATGACTTTACTGATTCAGTAATTTAGGTATTTACTAGAATTATGTGTTAAATATATTAAAATTTGAAATATGTTTCAGCAACCAAAGATGGTAGTTACATTTCAGCACCCACACCAACTTCAAACCCTGGTATGTTAAAGATTATACGTGAATTATATGTTTAAGCAATGAATTAAAGTGTTAATCATTTGTAATCCAAGGCAAAGCATCAATTTATGTTATGCATTTCAGAACTGCACTGCAAGTTTGGAGAAAGAACAATGAATCTTGGAGATAAATTTGTGCGACAAGACAAAGGTGTAGGCCACGTTACTTGCGAATGTCTTATTCCACCATATCTAACTTGTTCTGTAAAATCTTGAATATGACTAAGAAAATATGCTTGTTATACCTATTAACAGGAAATTATTAATGTTTTACATGCAACTACTTGAGAATATATGCATATGGGTGTGAATATAAATGTATAATTATAATGTTTTAACTTTTGAATTATTAAATCATTTTATCCACGACTAGTCAATAATCTGTCAATTATTCATGTGCTGGTCACTAATAATGCTATCCATTATACACTGAAATCATTATGCACGGTGTCATGGTAACATCATTTCATTATGCACGGTGTCATGGTAACATCATTGTCTATGGTGCATAATGAAGGAAATAGGTTATGTTGTCATTGAAATAGGTTATGTTGTTATTTAAATTTTAATTAAAACTTCTTAGTATGTTGTAGTCGAGGATAAAGTATAGTATACTACACGCTATAATGTCTACTATTACCTCGGATAATTGCAAAACTCGCTCGTACGCTCGCTCGTGTTGCAAATATTGTCCTCGGTAATAATAGCATACATTATAGCGTCGTGTATAATATACTATTTGTGTATTACACCTTCTTTGGTTGAGAGAAAAAAATAACATTTTAGTAACTTCTTTTCGTCTTTAGCTGTGATATTAATCATTACTTATTTTAATGATAACCTCTAACTATGATTTCAAATAACATATGTTATTTATTTTAATAAATACTGATGAGAACTGTATAACTCTAATTGGTTTGGTAACAAACATAGTTTTCTTATGGCTTTTGGGAGCAATAGATATTTATTTATGTAATTTTATTTTGTTCTTCCATTTATAGTTATGTCAGAAGTAATCTAAAAATTACATTAGTATTTGCACAAATACAAAATTAGTTATGATAAATTAATAAATTTTGCTAATTAGTACAAACATAAATGATAAAATAAAAGTTTTTATTATTCAACAATAATACCGGGTCTTATAAATTTGTTAGCAGCTACTTAATAGTTATTGGTCATTAGTCACTAGTTTTCAATATGATTTCGTATACATCATTGTTTATTTTTCCAATTTTGATCGCAGTAATTGCTGGTAAGTTCCATATAAATATTATAAACCGTTAATTTTATTGTGGTGAATACCTAAAACACATGGAAGTTTAATATCGTTGCGTAAATGTTTAAGATTTTTGATGTTCTGATTAATCATTTACAGAATAAAATAAATAACAATACGTATCTGCAGTTTCTCGAATATTTTTTAATATTTCCAATGTTTCAACTGTTCACTTTCAAAGTTTCTAGAATTTAGTGTTTTGTGGTTCTTAAATTTCCTTTTGCTAATGTGGCATTTACCATATACATTTTTATTTTGATGGGATTTTGTTCATTTTATCGAGTGATCAATTTAGCGAAGGTGTTAAATCATATTTGTGTACCTTTAATGTTCTTTTTTAATTCGTAAACTATGTTAGACATTTTGCTAACCTATTAGTGGGTGGGTGTAAATTGGCTTTTATTGCCAGAGGGCTTTAAAGTTGCTATGGAAACAGTGGCATGACACATTCAAACATACAGTACAGTCACTGTAATTCAAACTCAACGAAATAAAAAAAGAAGGACCATAACACCAACAGTATGCAATTTAGATGGTGTAGCAATATGGCGGATTTTAGAAGCTCATTGGCTGAGAACACTAAATACGTCAACTGTCAAAGACAAAAACGTAAACAAACAGTTAGGCTACCAATAAAAACTCGTGCCGGTTGGTGTTTCAATATGGCGCGTGTGACGTATTTCCGTTGCACTTGTAGTTATGCACCATAATACCTTAGTTTCCTTCCTTCTTCTTTTATTTCGTTGTTCAAACTATAGTCAAAATTCAAGTAATTTAATCAATAGCATCTTTATTACAACAATCCTTGCATTTGCAAAAATTGGAACTGCAATTGTTAGTAATGGAGATGTTGACACCACTTGAACCAAGTCCGAAACTCACAGGTCCTCCACTTATCTGATCTTTTGCACCACCGTTGCATGGATTTCAGATTGTTGGTCCACAGGAATTAACGGCAAGGCTAACAAGTTCTTTACTTATTTGAAGCATGCTTGTTGAAGATTCACCAGAAATACTTTCAGCAATTTGTTTTGTAGAGAATTCTCTTCGTAAGATTCGGCCACTTCATTAGATATCCAACCACTCACTTGCGAGCAATGGTGCTGGGCACTTTCCCGAATATGTTTTTTTCCCACTGGCTGCGAGTTGCATTTACCACTATGATAGGATAAAAATAAGATCCTTCAGTTGAGACATCCTGAATACGTAAATCATGCAGTTCGTTACGTCTTACTGCTCCAAACTTACCAAAAGCTGCGACAACCTACAATCAGTATTATTTAAAAGAAAGAACTTGTTGTACCTTAACCACAGAATAAACTCTTAACAGAAGCGACAAGACCGCGCGGCACTTTGATGTTAATGTTGCCAGCACAAGGCGGAGCTACGCCGGTTCAGCAAGTAACTTAGCGTATGGTTTTCAATTTTAATCGTTAATTTCTGATTTCTGGGGGCGCAAGTGCTGCTGACTTCAGGCACAGCCAGCTCCAGGTGATGTTTGAGTACTAATGGAAATTTCTAAGACAAATAAACTTACAGAAGCTGACATTATAAAAATTGATACTATTTTATTATATACTAATTATTTTTGCATTTTGGCGTTGAACACCAATTACCACCTTTTCTGCCACTCATTTCCGCGTATTTATGTTTTATTGAAACAATATTTTGAATAAATAAAACTCGAATTCTTTGGCGCTGCACTTAAATATACAGCAAAATAGGAAATTTTACTTGCTAGTGGGCGTGTTCGAGTTCACCCCCGCTCCCCTTATTTTGACCACCTCACACTCTGCATTTTGTCGCTTCTGTTAAGAGTTTATTCTGTGCCTTAACCGATAAACAGTATAATTTGATGCCTTTAACATAAGTTCCTGAATTTAATCTCCTTCCAAGAGAGAGGGATCTAAAAAACATCAAAACACCGATGATGTTTGGACAAAACATACGAATAGATAAAACGGTCAAATACCTAGGAGCCACTCTTGACACCAAATTGACCTACACATTCCATCTAGAAACTTTCTTTACCTGTAAGCAAATGTTTGAAATTGCATGGAAGCTAAAACTAAGCATGGTTTACCGGCTCTATACAAAAGTACATCTCTGGTATGATGGCAAAAGCCCATACTACAGAGAACAGAATAAAGTTGAGTAGGCTACAACGCCTAGCATGTTTAGGCATTACGAGAGTATTGCCTACAACTCCAGCCGCGGCGTTGAAAGCTCTACTACATCTACATCTGGAGGTAAAGGCGGAGGCGAGACTAAGGGCATACCGATTAGAAACGAAAGATTCGGAAGCTAAACCGGTAGTATCGGTAGCCACACCTTAATCTTCAAACATGTAGAGAAAAACCATCCTTAAGGGCCAAGCAGATAAAATCATACCGACGTTTGACTTCAGAAAAACCATTCAGGGTGATTATACCGCAACGGAAAGGCTGGAGCATAGCAATTATATCTATTACACATATAAATAGCGATATTTGACTACACAAGTGATCCAAAAACAGAAAACGGAACCGAAAATATGAAGTTGAAACAGGGCACAGCGTTAGCTTGAACCTGTGTAGCTTAGCCCCCGTGTACCAAGCTGAAATAATAGCGATGCGTACATGTGCTTAGAGCATGCTGCGGAGGTCCTATATAAATAGGCGGATCTACATCATGACAGATAGCCAAGTTGCGCTTACGTCACTAACTTTAGCTCCAAACTAGTAGTGGAGTGCCATGATAATTTTATACAACTGGGCAAAGACAATAGGTTACACTGATGTGGGCGCCAGAACATTGTGGAGTACATGGCAATGAACAAGCTGACTAATTAGCAAAATCTGGAAGCAACAAACACTCTCTGGGATCAGAGCCAACCTGTGGAATAGCATATACCTTCTGTTGCCAGGGAGCAAACCAGAGAATGGCCTAGGAAAATACACCGTGAGTACTGGGAGAATAATTGCCCATGTATGAAACATTCGAAAAGTCTCATCCAGGGTCCATTCAGAGAAACAGTAAACATATTAAAAAAAAAACGACAGAGCAAGAATAAAACAGCTGCCAAGAATTGTGACAGAAGACTGCCATCTGAAAAAGCACTTGAGTGTAATAAAATTAGCAGAAGGTGCACTCTTCAGAATTTGCAAAGACGCGCCTCTACGTTGGTTCTGACTAACAAATCGAAGAATAAAATACTTTGGGGAACCAGAACTCGAACCACAAATGTTAAATAAGGCTCTATTAGATACGAACCTGGGTTTCTTTAAAGAACCAGGCTTACCTGCGTGAGGCGAATACACTGCGGAGCATAATATGCTTCTTAGGCCGCATTGCAAATAATACTCAACAACTACCTGAAGGAAAAAGTAGGCAGAAAGTAGCAGATTTACTGTCGTGGCTGGCGTTTCAAAGATAATTAAATGGGGTCGTAAAAACCTCAGCCCTCGACAAATACCAGATCTGCTCCGCGCATCAATTTCTGATCGGTCTGAATCAATCGTTTATACTGTATTGTCAACATATTGCCACCTGCAGTTGAATAGGACGCGGCGGAGAAGTGTGTGGCCTGCTAAATTCTCGGACTTGATTTCTTTAGCTGGCGATTTTTAACTAAAAATATTTATGGTAACTGTTGTCCGTACGGTATTTATGGTAATTGATGTAGGTAATTAAATAGAGGAGAGTTCATGTTTAAACTATTTCAAATGGTTTTGGATAAAGAGAGGTCATGCTTTCGTTTTCTTAAGTTGCAAGTCCAACATTTATATTTTTTGGAAATTGTCACACTTGGCTTCCAAGACAATGTGTGGGTGTTATGGTTAATGGTCTGTAATTAACACAATTTATAAGCTTCAAATATGAAAACCAACCTAATTTATTCAGCCCCATTTACATTTACAAATATTTGTTAACTGTATAAATAATAATCTTTAGATCAAGATAAATATTATTAGGTTGTAGTTTTGTTGTCTTGACTTAGCGCAATCTTTGATGATAACTCCAGGTGGGAGAAAAACATATGGTGAAATACAAGGCGCACCGCGTATTAATAAAAAAAAATCGTATTACTAAATGAAAAGCGGCGCGAGCACTCTTAGCTAAATGAATGTATAGAATAGAAGAAGGAACAACTTTAGGAAAACCAAGGGTTGCGGAAATGAAAAGGAAGGGTAGGGGTTGAAGATTAAGGCTATCTTTCCTTCTTTCTTTCTCTTTTACCCTCTTATACCTTTACAGTGTTGACAGTGACGGACACACCGAGCCACAGAGCGGTCACCCATCCAAGTTATGGTCAAGCAGGCTCTTGCTTAACTTTGTATACTGCAGTATTACGTGCACTCCCACTCTGCCGTACTGCTGGTTATTAAGGCTATCAACTAAGTAAATTGAAGATACATTAGTTGCTGGCCCCCTTGATTGAGTAGAATTAATAAACAAACTAAAACTATTTGACTAATTGCGTGATTAAATTTAATTAATACAGATATGAAACGAATGTAAGTTTCTAATAATAATAATAATAATAAGATATGGGAAAAGGCATGCCTCATTTAAAACAATTGCAAAGCAAGCTGCAAATTACTCAACGTTGTGTTTTTATAATTTTAGTAGATCAATGCGGAAAAGACTGTGACGTGCCCACTTTAATTTACGAAGACTTAAAATGTCTTCCCAAGTATACATCCTCTAGAAATGGTTGCCCTCAACAGTATGACTGTTCACATATTTATAATCGACCCAAAGGAACCTGTCATCTACGAGGAAAAATATACAAAGTTGGTGATAAGCCTGATGAAGAAGACACGCGAGGAAATTGCCACTTTACGTGTACTTGCTCAAAAAAGTAAGTTTATCTTTGATACTTCAATAATATTCTCCTTCCTCTTCGAGTGGCATATCCTTTACAGGGCGTTGTCGTTTTCTTTCCATATGCCTGTGGTGTGCGTGTCAAGTTGCCTACAGAGAGGGGATCTATAGCTTTACGTGGGCTCCGAACCACGGAAGTGCTCACTTCTACTCTAGAGAAGACTTATGTACTAGGTAGAAATACTTCTGTGATTTACCATTGCTTTCCGAGGGAAGCGGTCGGGTATTTTCGTTGTATGTGCGGCCCTGGGAAACGAACCTGGTCCAGTTGAGTGGTCAGACTCACGCTGAACCCACTGAGCCACAACCGTAACAATCATAATTATTCTAAAGATGCAAATTTTAATACTCGTCCGAACTATGTAAATTAATAATACCTGAAAATTAATCAGAAAGGTATGCCTAAATTACAAAGTTACATACTTTATTTACAGTTCGGAATTTAAATGTCCACCTGTGACGGATGGTTGTCCTGAAGATTGGACAGGAGGATATCCAAGCCCGGGATGTTATTTAAAATATGACTTAAATCATTGTTGTGCTGCCGGCGAAATGTGTCGTAAGCAAATTAATAATTAATTTAATAATTAATTAAGCTTGTACTTATTATTTGTTTGATAATACGTTACTTTATAGCACCTTTCGATGACAAGATAAAGTGCTATGTAGATGGGGTTTGTTATGATGAGGGATCAAAGTTCGACCATCCTACCCACAAATGTACAAAATGCGTGTGCCATAAAGGTTTTAAAGGGAAACTAAAAGCGCCATTCTGTCAAAAAATAAATTGTACTGCTGAAATAGAAAACTCGGGACATATTCAACGCTTTTGTGCACCTTTATACAAGAATTCGAATGTTTGTTGTCCTGATTCGTGGATTTGTCGTAAGTAGAGCAGAAAAGACTGGTGAACGTGATTCAGAATTAAAATATATAGGTGTGAATATATAGTTAGAAGTCCATGCCTAATACCCGTTTTGCTTTCAAACAAAAATTATTTAACCAGTTAACATCATCATCATCATCATCATCATCATCATCAATTGACATGGAGCAGGTCCCCGTGGATTAATCATGGATTACGCCAGGCCCACCCCATGCCAAACAATATGCATATATATTTATTTAGGAACATCAATATATTTTTCTACATACTCACCATCCAAGTCTAAACATTTTTCGCAACGTGAGACGAGGTTCTGTATTCCGATGTCGTAAAATTCTCTCGCCTGTTCGTGTTAGAATTTTAACAGATCACTGTTTTCATTCAATCAATGGAGTGGCATCATAGCCATTCACCGTCTAAACAAAAAAGATCAAGCAGCGTCTGCTTGAATTTTGTTGGTTTAGACGGTGAATGGGTATTATGCCACTCCATGGATTTTTGTGGCAAATGGTATGAAAAGTGAACAGTTAAAATTCACCGCGAATAAGTGGTTACAGGAACAGACGGGAGATATCGACGATATCGGAATACAGAAGCTCGTCTCACGCTACGAAAAATGTTTACCATTGCGTGGTGACTACGTAGAAAAATAAATTAATGTTCATGTAATGTATAAAAATAAATATATATTGTTAACTGATTAAATAATTTTAGTTTAAAAGCAAAACGGGTATTAGATGCTACATGGCCCTCATATTTTCAGCTGTCATAAAATCAACATTTTTAGAGTGAAGAAGAATAAGTGTTTGTCGGTTGTCTAATCTGACAATTTAATAATCTTATTTTTCTTCTTCTATCTCTCTGTGTCTTTATTTTTAACTGAATTTAATTATGCCTTAAGTATTCTCAGAATTTTGGTAAAAAAGGAAATGAATTCCCAAATCAGTGGACTTATCAGGTACAGAAAGCGTATTTTAGATAATGAACTCTTTTGATTAATCAGTATTAGTAAAAACATGAACATTATTATTCGCTGTGTTCCTGCAGCATATGGACAGTCTGGGTAAGCGTGAACAGTACGTGATGACTTTATTGATTCGGTAATCTAGGTATAGAGATAAAATAATTAGAACGCCCCAATAAATAATCAGTAATATATTTACTGGAATTATGTGTTAAACATATTAAAATGTGAGATATCTTTCAGCAACCAAAGATGGGTGTTACATTTCGGCAAAAAGACCATCTTTACACTCTGGTATGTTAAAGATTATTTATACGTGAATTATATGTTTAAGCAATTAACGAAAGTGTTAATCATTTGTAATCCAAAGTAAAACATCAACTTATGTTATGCATTTCAGCACTGCACTGCAAATTTGGAAAAAGAACAATGCATCTTGGAGATAAATTTGTCCGAAATGACAAAGGTGTAGGCCAAGTTACTTGCAAATGTCTTATTCCACCATATCTAACTTGTTCCTTAGAACCTTGTAAATGATTAAGAAAATATATTTGTTGTACTTATTAACACTTGAGAATGTATATGGGTGTGAATATAAATGTATAATTATAATGTTTTAACTTTTGAACTCCTAAATCATTTTATGTTCGATTGTTCTATAGCTATACTATCCGCCATAAATAAGGGAACACTCAGTAAAGATGCATACATTTTTTGAAATTTTCAGAAAACATATCCTTTAACGGTAGAAGCACTGATTAAGGTTTAAATAAGATAGATTCGTAGCTTTTTGATCAACCTACTATAGACAGTATTTTTTTCTATTTATTTTCTTGTTTCTTTTTTCTTTCTTTTTGTGTGTGGCTTGTATGCGTGTATAGCAAATCTGCTCGGAATCGCCTTTAGGCATTACTTCAAGTCAGACGGCTGTGTCATTTGTGTGTTACTACGTGTGTAGTGGTCTTGTTACTCTATCTCATAGACCAGTCTTCCAAATAGAGCACAGTTAATTAAGCCCAACTGTGAATGGTCTCACCAGGCCTAGTACCGATCCCAGAGGCCTGAGAAAAAATCTTCACCAACGTAGGGATTCGAACCCGGGACCCGCACCATACAAGCCTAGCCCTCTTACAACTGAGCTACCTGGCTTCCCTTGTTTTCTTATTTGTCACTGAGGATACTTCGGTGCTAATGTAGGTTCGACTTAAAAAAATGACCTAGCAGATTCGTTAAAAATGGCCCGTATTCGAAGGCGTCCTATCTGTAATCAAGTGGGCAATTTTGAGCTTGATATAATACTTGGACGAAGAGAAGCCGGTTCATCGATAAGAAATGTTTGCCCATCGTAAAGGACGTAGCATGTCTACTATGATAGTGTAGTGTAGTGTCAATTCTGATGGCTGGATTAATACTGCGCCGGAGTTAATTTTAAGTCCGTATCTGGAGACATTCCAGAATGCAATTTCTCAACAAGACAACGCAAGGCCCCATACAGCAAGGGCAACTTTGGAATTCTTACGGCAAGCTAATATTGCTTCCTTGGCCTTTCAAATTTCTAGACTTATCACTTATCTAAAATTGGATTATAAGGAAGTAAACTGAGTCAATTGCAGTACCCGGTGAACACCGTGATAAGCTTCAGAAACGTATTCTGAAAGTCTGGGATGAGATATCTCAGACTACCATCGATTCGCTCAGGCGTTATTATTTATTCGTGTAATTTTAGTCCTGTTCATTTTATTATATTTTTATTAGCTGGATCTGCATAAGAAAAACAATAAACGGCTTTGTTATAATTTGCTACTTTCCTACTGCATTCTCTTAAGAACGAAGCGGCCGACCGTCTCCGGTTTTTCTCTGATGAGAGAATCTTTACTGTTGACGCGAACTACTGGCTCGCTCACGACCTCGACCCCGAAGATGTCCCCATTGTGTCTAGAACCAAATTCCCGGTCAGTGTCCATATCCTAAGTGTCGTGTCGAGTGAGGGTGATATCATGCCGCCGCACTTCTTTCAGAAAGGAGAAAATGCCGCAAAAGAAGTTTATGTGAGTGTTCTGTAAACTGTAGTGAAGCCGTAGATCGACACTGTAGCATCTGGAAGACCATATGTCACCCGCGCACCCGCGCACACCTATCATTTAGAAAATTGACTCTCCAATAGCATGAGCATGTTTTGGAGCAAGGACTTTTGGTCTTTTAATAGTCCAGATTTAAATAGCTGGTTTACTTTGTGTGGAGCGTAATTGAGCGACACTCCAAATTCCGACATCCCAATGTCGCGTCGATCAAGGATGCTATAAAGGCGTCATTCACAGGTATGGAACACCGCAGCATAACCTCAAACATTTCAATTACTGTGTTCATACGGTCGCACTTCTGAGCAGCACGTAAAGGGTTAACTGTTAAAACAAGTTCGATTGTTCGATATTTTGAATTTCCTAAGCTTCCGCCAAAACTTTTCAGCTTTAAACATACTGATGTTGAATACCTGTCAAAACAAACGGAGGTGAATCTTAACACACCATGACTTTTAATTTGGGTGCCTTCTGAGGGTGATCTTATTTTGGATGACTTTATAAGAGTAAGTTTAAGACGTTTTGATGAGCTAATTTATTATGTATTTGTAAGTAGAATCTTTCCCAGTTATTTATTAAAATTTGAATTTCCGTATTACACCTTCTTTGGTTGAGAGGAAAAAATTACATTGTAATTATGTTGTTAGCTTTGATGTCAATCATTACATATTTTAATGATAACCTCTAACTATAATTTCAAATAGCATATTTTATTTATTTTAATAAATACTGCTGAGAGCTGTATAACTGTAATTGGTTTGGTAACAAATATAGTTTTCTTACAGCTTTTACGGAGTAGTACATACTTATGTAATTTTATTTTGTTCTTCCATTTATACTTATGTGGGAAGTAATCTAAAAATTACATTACTTAGTATCAGAACACATACAAAATTAGTTATGATAAATAAATTTTGCTAATTAGTACAAACATAAATTATGAAATAAAAGTTTTTATTATTCAACAATAATACCGGTTCTTTTTAGCAGCTACTTAGTAGTTATTAGTCGTTAGTCACTAGTTTTCAATATGATTTCGTATACATCATTGTTTATTTTTCCGATTTTGAACGTAGTAATTGCTGGTAGGAGTGGTAAGTTTCATATAAATATTATAAACCGTTAATTTTATTGTGGTTAATACCTAAAATACATGGAAGTTTAATATCGTTGCGATATTCTTGATGTTCTGATTAATCATTTACAGAATAAAATAAATAACAATACGTATCTGCAGTTCCTTGAATATTTTTTAATATTTCCAATTTTTCTACTGTTCACTTTCAACGTTTTTAGAATTAAGTGTTTTGTGATTCTTAAATTTATTTTTTCTAACGTGGCATTTTCCATATACATTTTAATTTTGATGGGATTTTGTTCATTTTCTCGAGTGATTAATTTAGCGAAGCTGTTAAATCATATTTGTGTAACCCACCTTTAATGTTCTTTTTTAATTCGTAAACTATGTTAGACATTTTGCTAACGGCATAAGAAATCAGACAAGATTATTGTTAAACAAATTTAAATTAAATTTAAATTAAAAATTTGTTTGCCCACTTCTGGAACATGTTGCATAAAAATACTTTATTTTATTTTGGTCCATAATCTTGTTTTATAGCACCTATTAGCGGGCGTAAATTGGCTTTTATTGCCAGAGGGCTTTAAAGTTGCTATTGAAACAGTGGCATGACACATTCAAACATACAGTCACTGTAATTCAAACTATAGTCAAAATTCAAGTAATTTAATCAATAGCATCTTTATTACAACAAACTTTGAATTTGTAAAAATTGAAAGTATAATTGTTAGTATTGGAGATGACGCCACATGAAACGAGTCCAAAGCTCACAGGTCCTCCACTTTTGCACCACCGTTACTTGAATTTGAGATTGTTAGTCCACAGGAATTAACGTCAAGACTAACAAGTCCTTTACTTGTTGAAGATTCTCCAGAAATACTTTCAGCAATTCACACTTTAGCGAAGTGATTTTTTGCATTGCATTTCCCACACATTTTCCCCATAGCTGGGCACTTATTCCACTTGTGACTATAACCACACCTCTTGCACTGTTTTTTATAGTTACATTTATTATCGCTTTTTATTGCACTTACACTCTGCTCTGTGGCTTGCATCACTTGTGCATGAGCTTTACTAATTTCCACTGCCTTACAGAACTCAATTGCTCTTTGTAAAGTTAATTGTGGCTCACGAAGAAGTCTTTCCTATGTGCTTTTATCCTGAATACCTACTACAACTCTATATCTCTAATCATAGATTCCTCCTCTGGATATTTGCATGATTTTACCGCCTTTCTCAATTCTGTTAAGAACCCATCAAAAACTTGTCCTTCCTTTTGAGTCATATTGTTAAAGACAAATCGTTCAAAGGTAACGTTCTTTTTTGGCGCACAATACTGTTCAAACTTATTTAAGATAGTTGTGAGTCTATCCTTACTCTTATTTTCACCATCCTTGAAAGTAAAAGTGTTATAAAGGTCAAGTCCTTCGTCACCAATGCAGCTAAGTAGCATTGCTACTTTTATGCTATCTGTTTTTTCAGACCCACCTGAGGCTTCAAGGAATAATAAGAATTTCTGTTTAAATTTTTTCCATCGCTCGGCCACATTACCCTCCAAAATTAGCGATTCAGGGGGTTTAAAGCACGCTTCCATTTTTAGGTTACGCGAAGGTTCCTTTTCTTTTCCTACACTGAACTCTTAATTTTATATACCGCAACTCAAATAACGTTTCTAGTATGGAGTTACCACACCTGACACCATGTTTTATATGGTAGTTCTATAAAATAATACAACTTTAATTGTAAGTCTTTAATAACACATATCATGTCTACATTCGGGCTGTCGTGTCTCTCGACCCGGCCCGTATATCTGATACAACTTATCTTACAATAAATAGTATAATCTGGTGCCTTTAACATAAATTCCTGAATTTGATCTCTTTCCAGAACTCATGAATTCTTAGGTTAATCGTCAAGAACATTACTCTTCATAAATTCAAGTTGCACTGAAAACCACTGAAAGATAATGTCGCGTAGAAAATCTCTTGGTAAATTTAGAGAAATGTACCTTAATGGTCTTTGCAAGAAAGGGGGATCTAAAAAACATCAAAACACCGATGATGTTTGGACAAAACACAGGGATAGATAAAATGGTCAAATACCTAGGAGCCACTCTTGACACCAAATTGGCCTACACATTCCATATAGAAACTGCAACAAACAAAGCTATCATGGTTTTCTTTACCTATAAGCAAATATTTGGAAAAACATGGAGACTAAAGCTAATGATGGTTCACTGGCTCTGTACAACAATACATCTCTAGTATGATGGCATAAAGCCCATACCACAGAGAACAGCATAAGGTTGAGTAGGCTACAACGCCTAGCATGTTTAGGCATTACGGGAGTATTACCTACAACTTCAACCGAAGCGTTTAAAGCTCTAGATATGCACCTGAAGGTAAAGGCGGAGGAAAGACTAGGAGCAGACCGGCTAAAAACGAAAGATTGGGAAGATAAACCGGTAGTATCGGTAGCCACCACAGGTGGCCCAAAAACTGAAAACGGAACCGAAAATATGAAGTTGAAACAGAGAACAGCGTTAGCTTGAACCTGGGTAGCCTAGCCCCCGTGTTACAGGCTGAACTAATAGCGATGCGTACATATGCTTAGAGCATGCTGCGGAGGTCCTATATAAATAGGCGGATCTACATCATGCCAGATAGCCAAGTTGCGCTTATGACACTAACTACGTGTAACTTTAGCTCCAAACTACTACTGGAGTGCCACGATCATTTTATACAACTGGGCCAAGACAACAGGTTACACTGATGTGGGCGCCAGGACATTGTCATGGATTACATGGCAGTGAACAATCCGACTAATTGGCAAAATCTGGAAGCAATAAACACTCTCTGGGATCAGAGCCAACCTGTGGAATAGCATATAGCTACTGTTGCCAAGGAGCAAACCAGAGAATGGCTAAGGAAAGCACATCGTGAGTACTGGGAGAATTGCCCATGTATGAAATATTCAAAAAGTCTCATCCAGGGGCCATTCAGAAAAACAACTCGACAGAGCAAGAATAAAACAGCTGCCAAGAATTTTGACAGAAGATTGCTATCTGAAAAAGCACTTGAGTGTAATAAAATTAGCAGAAGGTGCAATCTGCAGAATTTGCAAAGATGATGAAGACGCGCCTCTACGTTGGTTCTGACTAACCAATCTCAGGATAAAATACTTTGGGGAACCGGAACTCGAACTACAAATGTTAAATTAGGAGGCCCTTCTAGATACGAACCTGGGTTTCTTTAACGGACCAGACTTAACTATGCGAGGCGAATACACTGGGGAGCATAATAGGCCTCTTAGGCCGCATTGCAAAGAATACTCAACACGTACCCCAGGGAAACAGTAGGCAGAAAGTAGCAGATTTACTGTCGTGACTGGCGTTTCGCAAATAATTAAAATGGTGCCATAAAAACCCCAGCCTTCGACAAATATCAGATCTGCCCCGAGCATCAATTTCTGGTCGGTCTGCATCAAGCGTTTATAGTGTATTGTCATCATATTGCCACCTGCTGTTGAATTGGACGCGGCGGAGAAGTGTATGGCCTGTGAAATTCCCGGACTTGATTTCTTTAGCTGGTGATTTTTAACTAAAAATATCTATGGTAACTGTTGTCCGTATATTTCATGTTAAAATAAATGTACGGTATTTATGGTAATTGATGTAGATAATTAAATAGAGGAGAGTTCATGTTTAAACCATTTAAAATGGTTTTGGATAAAGAGAGGCCATACTTTAAAAACAATTGCAAAGCAAGCTGGAAATTACTCCACGTTGTGTTTTTATAATTTTAGTAGATGAATGCGGAAGACACTGTGACGTGCCCACTTTAATTTACGAAGACTTAAAATGCATTCCCGAGTATACATCCTCTAGATATGGTTGCCCTCAACAGTATAACTGTTCACATATTTATAATCGACCCAAAGGAACCTGCCATCTACAAGGAAAAATATACAAAGTTGGTGATAAGCCTGATGTAGAAGACACGCGAGGAAATTGCCACTTTACGTGTACTTGCTCAAAAAAGTAAGTTTATCTTTGACACTTCAATAATATTCTCCTTCTTCTTCGAGTGGCATATCCTTTACAGGGCGTTGCCGTTTTCTCTCCGTTTGCCTGTGGTGTGCGTGTCAAGTGGCCTACAGACACGGGATCTACAGCTTTACGTGGGCTCCGAACCACGAAAGTGCTCACTTCTACTCTAGAGAAGACTTAGGTACTAGGCAGAAATACCATTGCTTTCCGAGGGAAACGGTCGGGTATTTTCGATGTATGTGCGGGCCATGGAAACGAACCTGGTCCAGTTCAGTGGTCAGACTCGCGCTGAGCCGCAACCGCAACAATCATAATTATTCTAAAGATACAAAATTTAATACTCATCCGAACTATGTAAATTAATAATACCAGAAAATGTATCAGAGAGGTATGCTTAAATTACAAAGTTACATGCTTTATTTACAGCTCGGAATTTAAATGTCCACCTGAGATTGATGGTTGTCCTGAACATTGGATAGAAGGATATCCAAGCCCGGGATGTTATTTAAAATATGAATTAAATAGATGTTGTTCTGTCGGTGAAATGTGTCGTAAGCAAATTAATAATTAATTTAATAATTAATTAAACTTGTATTTATTATTTGTTTTTCTGATAATACGTTACTTTATCTACGCCCGGGAGATATACGTCCGTTAGCGCACTCACTTTGCATGCGATAAGGAGGTTATTACCGCACTGTTTTTAAACTGTGGTCGTCATGGATTCGTCCATTTTCACCGTTGAATTTAAAACTAACAGGAATGAGGCTATGCAAAACATACGTGAGACCAAGATATATGATGCAAATGGCGGCGGCATGTTTCCGGTATGTCAGTGGCGTACCTTTTAGAATAAATACGGGATACGTACACCTTAGAATATAAAATATTCAAAGACGCAAACTGACAAAAAAATGTAGTAAAAGTATGATTGAACAAAAATTAGAAGCTGTAAGAAATAAAATATTATAATACTAACGGTTAAAACAGTTTTTTAAATAAATATTTTGCAAAGTGCTTATCTACCTAGATTAGAGTGAATATCATATACCGGGTGGTGCATTGCCTCACGCGTACCTTTTAAAATAAATACGGGATACGTACACCTTTGAATATAAAATATTCAAAGACGTAAACTGACAAAAAATGTAGTAAAAGTATGAATGAACAAAAATTAGAAGGCGCAAGAAATAAAATATTATAATACTGACGGTTAAAACAGTTTTTTAAGTATATATTTTACAAAGTGCTAATCTATATAAAATATGTATGTATGTTTTATATTCATAGGTAAAAATGGACGAATCCGTGACGACCACAGTTTAAAAACAGTGCGGTAATGCGCAAGATGAGTGCGATAACGGACATAATATATATCTCCCGGGCGTTGATAAAATATTGTACGATACATGTGTGATAATGCATTATTAAGATGCTGGTTGGATCACACAACTTGGCTATCGCTTCGTTGTGCAAATTTCAAACGCGTATCTTAATAATGCTCTTATCCCACTTGTATCGTAAATATCTATTATAGCACCTTTCGACTGCAACATAAAATGCGATATAAATGGGGTTATTTATGATGAGGGATTAAAGTTCGACCATCCTACCCAAAAATGTACAAAATGCGTGTGCCATAAAGGTTTTAAAGGGAAACTAAAAGCGCCATTCTGTCAAAAAATTAATTGCACTGCTGAAATAGAAAACTCGGGACATATTCAACGCTTTTGTGCACCTTTATACAAGAATTCGAATTTTTGTTGTCCTGATTCGTGGATTTGTCGTAAGTAGAGCAGAAAAGACTGGTAAAGGTGATTCAGAATTAAAATATATAGGTGTGGATATATAGTTAGGAGTCCATGCCTAATACCCGTTTTGCTTTGAAACAAAAATTATTTAACCAGTTAACAATATACATATTTACATATATCTATTTTTATACTGTAACGGTTTTAAAACGTTTATTTAAAAATTCGGTTCGTGGTGTGAATTATTTATTAACAAATATTAAAATTATTAAACAACGAAGAAACACGAAATAACAACTTAACACTAAAACACAACACTAATATGAATATCGGTAAACTAACTAATTTATTTAACAACTTAATTCAACTTTATTTTTAATTTACTCATGTATTCATCACCTGCTACCTCTTGTTCCGCAGGAGGATATCCAAATTTGAGGTCGCAGGGTAGTCGCAGTTCTCGTCCAAACATCATACCAGTGGCTTCGTGAACTGCTGCGCGATTGGCCATCAAGAACAGATGCAAGTATTGATCCCAGTCTCGTCGATGGTCAGATACAACTTTGGCCTAATATTTGCCCATGGTCCGGTTCATTCGCTCCAACATTCCTTCGGACTGCGGGTGTAGTGGAGTTCAAGTCTTAGGGATGTCCAATATTCCGCAAACATTTCCGAAGAGCGGCGATTCAAAATTACGGCTTTGATCCGAATGCAGTTTAAAGGGTACACCAAAGCTGCTGAAGAACTCCTTAACTAGCACTTCGGCGACCGTCGCGGCTTTCTGATTTGGTAGTGCATATGCTTCCGTCCATTTGGTGAAATAATCCATTGCTACCAGGATATACTTATTTCCCGTATCAGTATCGGGAAACGGTCCAGCAATATCTATGGCCACTCTCCCTAAGAGATTCCCCAAGTTGTATTGTCTCATGGGTGCCCTTTTTTTTCCTAGCGGCCCATTACATGCGGCACACAGATCGCATTTACGGCAACATTCCTTAACTTCTTCTTTGCAGTTAACCCAATAGAATCTTTCTCTAACTTTCACGAGAGCATTTTTCACACCATAATGTCCTCCTGAGGTGCCATCGTGAAGATGTCTAAGCACTTCTGACACTCGACTTCTCGGCACTACGAGCTGAAGCCTGAAGGTAGTTCCATTGTCGTTTTCCAGTTATCGCTTCGGAAGTCCGTTTTCTATCTTCAAAGGGCCCAATACGCCTTCAGGGTTCTAGTAGAAAGGCTGATCCCCTGCCGCTTAATTACAAAAGCTACTTAACCACAACACCAGACACGCCTATCAAGAGCGTTATTGGTCAATTCAAAATATACTGAAGCCCAACATTTTTCTGCAAAATGTACTGCATTGCAACACATCTCCGTAAGCTACTACATGTCTTCCAAAATATACTGGAGCACAACGTTGCCTCCCAAAATCTACACAGTCGCAGCAAAGAAAAGGAGACATTCACTTATTGATAACATTCTAAAAAATGTGCCGAATTCCAAAAACCGTTAGATTGCTTAGATCATAATTTTATGTAATTTTTTTACATTATTTATTGTATCAATTTTGCCCTAGCAAATTTTAACTAAGTAGGTACGTACTTACGTAGATAGGTACCTATACTACAAATGTTTATACGCCAAATTTGCGAATCTGCCAAAATTTCTATTATTGGTTGGCTGTCATCGTTACAATGATCACTTAACAGTTTCATTTCATGCATATGCTTAGAGGCCGTGAGAGTTGAACCATCTTCAAAATATTTAAAAAAAAGCTGCTTAGTTCCTCCAGACATTTTCAAAAAGGTGTACGCTTCAGCAACGCGAGTAAGATGACTATGACTAAAAGATATCTACAAAATAATTACCTAAATACCCTATATTTATGTTATTTTATATGTGATTGCGCAGCGCAGTAGGGCGTGTTGCAACTGCGTAGATTTTGGGAGGCAGCGTTGTGCTCCAGTATATTTATTTTGGAAGACATGCAGTAGCTTACGGAGATGTGTTGCAATGCAGTACATTTTGCAGAAAAATGTTGGGTTTCAGTATATTTTGAATTGACCAATAACGCTCTTGATGGGCGTGTCTGGTGTTGTGGTTAAGTAGCTTTTGTAATTAAGCTCCCCTGCCAGGTTGGTCTTTCACCCTTCCGTTTCCATTCAAGTACCATTTTCAGTTCGAGATTTTCCTCTTGCTATTGTTGCAACTCTTAAGGCAACCAATGGTCGTTGACAATTGTGGTCCTAGAGACACGGAAAATCTTTTCTTCTAGTCGGGAGCAGTGAGGGCATCCTGCTGGACATGGTCCTCGTGAAAGGGCATCGTCATTTCGATGACTAGTGCCCGCACGATGTTCCGTGTCAAAGTCGTACTCTTGTAGCCGTTCAATCCAGGCATGGTCTGTCCTCAGCAAAAACTTCCGCCCGTACAAGTATTTGTAGAAGTGTTCTACGGACTTGACGACAACCAACAACTCTTTTCTGGTTACGCAATAATTTCTTTCGGCTTTCGATACTATCTTGATAAAAAAGCCGATAACTATTTCATGTCCAACTTGTATTTGGGAAAGAACACTTCCAATGACTAGATTACTCGCATCTGTATCGAGTATAAACTTTTCATCTGTCCATGGATAGTTTAATATCGATGCTGTCACTATAGCATGTTTCAGTTGTATTCGCGTATCTTCCGTCAACCTTGTCAGCGGTTTCGCTATATTGGCGAATCCTGGAACAAAACGTCTGTAGTAGGTGCATAATCCAAGGAAACTTCGCACTTGGTGTTTATCCTTTGGTATTGGCCATTCCTGCACCGCTCGGATTTTATCAGGGTCGGCTTCTACTCCATTTCGTGATACCACTTGTCCAAGAAAATGTGGCACTTTTTCGGACTCAATTTCAAATTGGCTCCACGAAGTCTTTAGAACACTTCTTTTAGATTTGTCAGGTGTACTTCAAATAACTTGCCAACTACAATCACGGCGTCCAGATACACCAGACAGGCTTTCCAGGATAATCCCCTCAAAATGGTCTCCATCAGGCGTTCGAAGGTGGCCGGTGCGTTACATAGGCCAAAGGGCATAACTGTGAACTACCATAATCCTGAATCGATGGTGATCGCAGTCTTCTCTCGATCTTCAGGTTTTATTTCCACTTGCCAATAACCACTTTTCAAGTCCAGTGTCGAAAATCACCGTGAATCAGATAACGTGTCCAAGGTGTCATCAATGCGCAGTAATGGATAACTGTCCTTCTTCGTGACCTCATTAAGTTGCCGGTAGTCCACACAGTAACGCGTTGATCCATCCTTTTTCCTACCCAGAACCACTGGTGATACCCATGGGCTGTTCGATGGCTCAATGATCCCTTGTTTCTCCATGTCGGAAATAATCTTTTCAGCTTCCTCACGCTTTGCCCGTGGAAGTCGTCTCGGATGTTGTCGTATGGGTCTGGACTCCCCGGTGTTAATCTTATGGCGTACCACATCTGTTCGTCAATTTTCATCTTCATTAAGGGCAAAGACGTCTTGGTATTGGTAAATCAAGCTTCGCACCTTCCTCAATTCTGTTTCATTGAGATCTTCACATGAATTGGTTATCATATCAACGGGTTCACCAGTATATTGTTTGGAAGCTGGTCTTTGGGCTTCATTCATACATTGGGCTATTCGGGATACTGGTACACACTGTCACACAAGGGTGTTTCTCTTCAACGTCACCGGCTCCATATTGACGTTCATAATCCTCACCGGTACTGTTTCTCCAACCTTGACCAGAGCTTTTCCTACCAGTATACCGCTGTGGACTTTCTTATCACAAATAGGTTCCATCATTCGCACACATCTCGCTCGAAGATCTCTATCCAGACCTGTCGTGAGAATTCGTTTACTTCTAGCAGGCAAGGTCACGCCTTCAGTTAACAGGACTAGTACTACAGGATCGTACATCGGATGTAGAGAAAGTTCTTTGTTGCCGATTTTAAAAACTCCTTCCTTCAAATCCAGCGAAAAACCAAATTTCCTCAAAAGATCATCTTCCAGGATGAATTCGTCAGCGATGTTAGCCACTAATACTTCATGTAGAAGCTTCTCGCTTCCAATACCGATCGTCATCTTCACTATACCATGCGTCGGTATAACGTCACCTGTCGCCGTTCGACGCTGGGTATTAGTAGATGACAGCTTAATGAATCCTTGTAAAACGTCTGGATGTATGATGGATTTTGTCACCTCAGTATCAATGAGTAGCGGAACAGTTTGGCCGGCAATGTTCCCATCAACAAACACACTGGCATTTCGGTTCTTTGGCGATACTGGGTAGATGGTGGGTTTCGTGCCATTTTCTTTCGATGTCAACGTTCGTCCCCTCTTGTCAACATCTTTTAGTTTTCCGTGTATGTACATTCTCTCTCAACTCTTCTAATCGGTCCTGGGTGTCTTTAGGTTCTTCGGCCATTAGGCGGACACGCCCGTGTTCTTGTATATATACTTCAAATTTTAATTTTATATCATATTTATTAATCAACCAGGGTGGCGCAGTGGTAAGAGCGTCAGGCTAGCATTGCGCTAGTCCCCGGTTCGAATCTCGCTGGATGCAAGAATTCCCGGAGTTCGGTATCGAGCCCTGGTGACCATTCGTCGTTGGGCACCTAATTAACGACGCTCTCCTCCGAATACTGACCTACGATGTAGAGTAACAAGGTTCTATACGTACACACACATACACTATCTACATGGTGCTGTATGTAGGCAAAAAAAGGCGCACTAATCACGTGACTCGCATGGGGGCCGGATTGTGTATTTTACGCGTAAGACCACATACGCTAACCCACCAGCCTCAACACCGAAAGGTATAAGAGGTTAACGATTACATACATATAGGTCGAACCACGGAAGCTGACCCCTGCCTCATCACACGCTGAATTTAGTAACGACAAACACGCGTGTACATTTGTTCACAAACCCCATGCACACGACCAGGATAGCATTACAATAAGCCTGTGTTATGATTAAAGCGCTTATTTGACTAGAGTAGTTTAAGTCAAATGCGCGTGTTGTCACTAAAACGTCAAACTGTCAAATTATTAATACATTTACATTATTTTATTTTATTAGGTATCTAAATTCCTATGTTAATTGGAATTCGTTTTTGTAGTACCTATTTGTGTTGTGAGGTTTAGATAAATGAACATTTTATTTGATTTATTGCGTTGCAGAAGAAATACAGTTGTACATTTATTGGTTAGATTATTAATAATTTAAGGTTAAAATTCGTATTGAAAGTACTTGACAGCTGTTTGTTTTCCGGTTAAAGCGCCAATCATAATTCCTTGAGAATACAACTGATGCTAATTTGACTAGCAAGTAAAATCTTATATCATACGGATAGCATTGATGAGGCAGGGTTCATCTTTCGTGGTTTCAATATTACATACATTTATTAATCAAAATTATTAGTTAAGTCACATAAATCATATAATATTTAAAATTTTATTTTATAGGAAAACAATTCTATTCTTTTCGCCTACTTAATTTTTCTAAATCTATTTCAATATTTGAAGTTGCACACCTTAACTGGTGTTCCAGATTTAAGTCTGTTATTGACCCTCTATATTTGTTTTTGTTATATTTCATTTTAGAAAAAAAAAACGTATGTAGATCCAAAGGCACTAACAATTTTTTGGGCAAAATATCTGATGTTGGAAATTTTTTTTGCTGATATGTACTATCACGTGCAAAAGTAATGACACGCCTAAGATTTGTTATTGTATGATAAACAGCCTTGCAGCGGTCGATCAGTAACTTGGGCATAACCATAAAACCTTGTAGGTAGGATTAACAAGTTAGAATAAGAAAGTTATTCATCGACTGCTGCAAGGCTGTTTATCATACAATAACAAATCTTAGGCGTGTCATTACTTTTGCACGTGATAGTACCTACTTACTATAAAATTCTATTTTTGGAATCGTGGGATACATATTTTTTAATTTAATATTACATTGTAGGTCGATTTAATTCCATTTGTAAGGTTTGCAAAACAATGGAAACATCAACCCCAAATGGAGAGCTGAACATCTCAAATGCTTTCTCATAATTTACCAGCTCTGAAAATCGATAGTCAAAGGCTACTATAAGATTACTTATTTCATCAGAAAATTTAAAAAACTTCTTATGTCTTTCTTTCAATAATGGAAAATGTAGTGCATTGTTATTTTTAAGTTGGTTCTCAAACAATAATAATTTCGTTTTAATCAAGTTGCCAGCATCAGTAATTAAATTATTCCATATTTAGGTGATTCCGTCTTTCTGTAATATTTACCAAGACACACAAATTTTATATTTGATATTTCGTTGTTGGGTTTTTTTACTCTTCATTTCTTAATTCAAAAATAAGCACATTCTCCTCGGTCATAAGAATTTTAATTTCTTCCAGAAAATCAAAAAGCGCCTTAAATATTTTCCGTAACTCAACCATCTAACATTGGTAAAATAATTCATTTAATTGGCGATTTGAAGGGCATGCGAACGTATATAGTTCGCTGTTTTTATAACGTCAATCATAGATAATACTTGAGTGTATAAATTTTGTTGATGTATCAAACGTTATTTCTTTAATTTCTTTAATACGGTTTTAAATAAATACCCGATACTTTAAAAAACATAATAAAAACAGAATTCGTCATATTTGCCCGCGGGCCGCACACAAGGGCGCCGAAAGCCGCAGGTTGGCCAGTCCTGGTTTAGACGGTGAATGGGTATTATGCCACTCTATTGATTTTTGTGGCAATTGGTATGAAAAGTAAACAAAAATTCGCTGTGAATAAGTGGTTGCACGAACAGGCGGGAGAGTTTTACGACATCGGAATACAGAAGCTCGTCTCGCACTACGAAAAATGTTAAGCCTTGTGTGGTGACTATGTAAAAAAATAAATTAATGTTCATAATGTATAAAAATAAATATATATTGTTAACTGATTAAATAATTTTAGTTTAAGGGTGTGATCACTAAAAATTGGCACACAGTTAAACTGTTGAATCTAGCAGGGTGTGCATATTCCGCGGTATTCGTTTGTTCAGCATTTGTTTCTGACATATCAAACGTCAAACAGAGATATCTGCTGCTGCTATAGTTGCAGTTATTTGTACGATGGACGGATTAAATTAATATGATAAACGAAATATCATTGGCCAATTCTACGTTGCTAATAGAAGTAAGCCCAAAAGTTATACAGTCAACCATTTTGTGAAGATGGAAATTCCACGGCGAACCATCTATAATATTATTTCAAGAGTAGAAGATTGTAAACAGCTTATTCGTAAGCCAGGATCTGGTCGAAAAGCCCGAAAAATGCCGATAAAGAAAAAAAATGCTTTGGAAAATGACGTGGTTGGAGTTCTTGAACAAACTCAGAGAAAAATAGCTAGAAAATATAAGATAAGTCAGGCATATGTAAATAAAATACTGAAAGAAAGAAATATAAAAGTTAAAAAACGGATTTCTGCTCCTCTCTACACCGAAAAACAATTGGAACAACAGCAAACGAAACTGCGCAAACTACGAAGTGGTGTTTTCAAACCATCAAATGGTCTTTCGATTGTAATGGATGATGAGTCCTATTTTACAGTAGATGGGAGTGATTGTGCGGGAAATAAACATTATTATAGTAAAGAAAATATTCCAGTAGAAGCAGAAGTACGTTTCAAACGTCATACAAAGTTCCCAAAGAAGGTTTTGGTGTGGCTTGCGATTTCAGAGAAAGGAAGATCAGCACCGTATATTGTTCCTTCTGGAAATTCTGTAAACGCTGAAACATACAGTAGTGAGTGTGTGAAGAAACGTTTGGTGCCTTTCTTGCAAAAGTTTCATTCTGATGGCCAATATATCTTTTGGCCCGACATGGCGACCTCACATTATGCTGCACTGACAACGAGCATTTTCGAGAGGTACCATATTCCTTATATTTCTCGCGAAGAAAACGTTCCAAATGTGCCCCAACTTCGTGCAATTGAAAGATTTTGGCATTATTTAAAACAAAAAACGTATGAAGGCGGTTGGACTGCAAATTCACATGCCGATTTAATTGCACAAATTAAATCTAAATTGCGCCAAACGCCAAAATCAGTGTTTGCTAATTTAATAGCTTCTACAAAAACAAAAGTTAGAAAAGCAGCCGACTTCGGAGCAGATTGTGTTCTCTAAATATAGTAGTAACTAGTATTATTAATATGTTATCATTATAAAATTTGTAACGTTGTACATAAAATTAAAATCATTTGTGCCAATTTTTAGTGATCACACCCTTAAAAGCAAAACGGGTATTAGATTCTAGATGACCCTCGTATTTTTAGCTGTTAGAAAATCAGTAAAATTTTTAGAGTGAAGAAGAATAAGTATTTGTCGGTTGCCTAATCTGACAATTTAATAATCTTATTTTTCTTCTTCTATCTCTCTGTGTCTTTATTTTGAACTGAATTTAATTATGCCTTAAGTATTCTCAGAATTTTGGTAAAAAAGGAAATGAATTCCCAAATCGGTGGACTTATCAGGTACAGAAAGCGTATTTTAGATAATGAACTCTTGTTGATTAATCAGTATTAGTAAAATCATGAACATTATTATTCGCTGTGTTCCTGTAGCATATGGACAGTCTGGATAAGCGTGAACAGTACGTGATGACTTTATTGATTCGGTAATCTAGGTATAGAGACAAAATAATTAGAACATCCCAATAAATAATCAGTAATATATTTACTGGAATTAGGTGTTAAACATATTAAAATTTGAGATATCTTTCAGCAACCAAGGATGGGTGTTACATTTCGGCAAGGAAAAGATCTTTACACTCTGGTATGTTAAAGATTATACGTGAATTATATGTTTAAGCAATTAATGAAAGTGTTAATTATTTGTAATCCAGGACAAAACATCAACTTATGATATGCATTTCAGAACTGCACTGCAAATTTGGAAAAAGAAAAATGAAGCTTGGAGATAAATTTGTCCGAAATGACAAAGGTGTAGGCCAAGTTACTTGCGAATGTCTTATTCCACCATATCTAACTTGTTCTTTAGAACCTTGTAAATGATTAAGAAAATACTTATTTGTGTGAATATAAAAATGTATAATTTTAATGTTTTAGCTTTTGCATTATTAAATCATTTTATTTTCCGATTGTTCTGTAACTAAGTAGTATAGTACCCACCATAAATAAGCGAATACACGTAAAGATGTATACAGTTTTTGAGATTTTCAGGAAACGTATCCTTTAACGGTAGAAGCAACTGACTAAGGTTTCAATAAGATAGATTAATAACTTTTTGATCAACCTACCATAGACAGTATTTTTTTCTGTTTGGTTTATTATTTGTCACTGACTATGCTTCGGTGCTAATGTAGATTTGATTTAAAAACTAACCTAGGGAATTCGTTAAAAATGTCTTATTCGAAGCCGTCCTATTTTTAAACAAGTGGGCAATTTTGAGCTTGATATAATACTCGAACGAAGAGAAGCCGGTTCATCGATAAGAAATGTTTGCCCATTGTAAAGGACGTAGCATGTCTACTATATTACTGTATTGGCAAAGCTGGATAGAGGATCGTCACTAACGTCAGAGATCTATAGGTCCCTGGACGTCCTGGGAGAGTCTCTGGACGTGCACTTCAGCGTATTGTTCTCGGAGATCATTTTTCTACAGCAAGAGCAATTGGTAATATATGGAGAGGGATAGTTAACCAAGAAATATCGATACGCACTGTAGTTAACCGCAGAATGCACTTACTTGGACTTAAATCGTGATGTCCAACGTTTTGCCTACCACTAACTGAACCCCATAAGGATGAGTGAAGGGAATGGTGTAATGAAAGGTTAATATGGGATGACGACTGGAGCCGTAGCGTTTAGATTTGAATTACGTTTTTATTTGAGACGCATAATGGCCGTAAAATGGTTAGACGTTGAGGAGAAAAAAGACATATGAAGTAGAACGTGAAGCAGCCCATGTCTAAGGGATTATGGTTTGGTGAGTAGTTGCCCTTGGAAATAGATTTCTTTTTGTGCTTATTTCAAATACCTACTATAGATTCTGATGGCTAGATTAATACCGCGCTGAAGTTAGTTTTAAGTCCGTATCTAGAGATATTCCAGAATGAAATTTCTGAACAAGGCAACGCAAGGCCCCATACAGCAAGAGAAACTATGGAATTCTTACGGCAAGCTAATATTGATTTCCTTCTTTGGCCTTCCAAATTTCTAGACTTATCATCTATCCAACATGGGATTATAAGAAAGTAAACTGAGTCAACTGCAGTACCCGGCGAACACCGTGATAAGCTTCAGCAACGTATTCTGAAAGTCTGGGATGAGATACCTCAGACTACCATCGATGTGCTCAGGCGTTATTATTTGTTCGTATAAGTCCTGTTCATTTTATTACATCTTTATTAGTTGGCTCTGCATAAGAAAAACAATAAACTTTGTTCTAATAAACTTATAGCTACATTCCATGAAATTGCAGCGAGGATTATGTGAAATTATTCACAAATCTGACTTAATAGAAATATATGTGTTACCTGATATTAACTATGTTAAGCTAAGAAATCTTAAATCGAGTCTTGTGTGAACTTACGTTTCACGTCAGTGTGAATACTCTTTTGACCACGATTTAGTATTGTAACAGTATCACACAGAACTATGTTTACGAAAAGCTTTCTGGCGAACTTCCTCATAAAGGTTATTAATGAGATTTGCAACTCTTTATGTATTTGTGTACTACCCACAAACTACGGTTTTAGCACTTTATTTGGCATAATTTGGAGTTTCTTGAGTAAAGTCCTAGGCATTTTTTCACCAAACTGGGCATGCACAGAGAGAAGTATAATTTTATAAATAAGCATAGCACATTCAGCTCGGAGGAAAGATTGACGATTAATTAGTGGGTATAGAATTGCTAGCCTGGTATGACACTCGTTAAGTTTTTTAATTAATATATGGTAACATCAGCTAAGTTTTTCATCCAAATAAACTCCCACATATTTCACCGCCGAGTCTTTGGAAGTCCAGCAAATGTCGTTATAATGACAGCATACTTATTTTCATCGAATCATTTTTCAACGGTCTCAGTTATTGGTAGCAATTGGTGTAGTATTGTTGAGTGTGACTGCCGAAATCAAAATCGATGGGGAGGGATTACATCTTTTTAGGATAAGTCAGTCATCCTAGAGGCGGGCTTGGTTAGTATTCTCGAGGAGTTTGGCTAGTGTTGATAATAAGGTTGTTGGTCTATAGCTGTCTGGATTATGCTTTTTTTCCTATTTTATAAATGGGGAGAATATCAGCATTCTCCAGAGAACAACGAAATATCCTAATCTCATACAAGCGTTATAAATTGACGTTATATAATACATAGTCTTTCTGGTTAACTGTTTTAAAATTTCATTGGTTATTAATTCTGGTCCGGAAGACTTACGCTTGGGAAGTTCTTGAGTTATAGGACAGAAGCTGGAACTATTTTCTCAATAGTTTGTGTCTAAAGGGTGGTGAGTCTGTTAACAATTTCGTTTGCCTGGTGTTCGACGTTATCTTCTGCATTGGGGGCAATACCTGTTCTAGATGTGTTGCAGGTAGTTCTGTTTTTCGTGGTCTACATTTGGCTGGCGTAAGAGACGTTTTGTTGCCATCCAGATGGTGGGATCTGAGGATCGAATTTCCTTAAGATTATTATTATTTCTTCGTACTCTTATTCTGTCTAATTCGGCGGTTTATACGTACATATTTATCGGGATACTGGTTTTCATGAGAACTTTTATAGCGATAACTTATAAACCAGTTAAATGTAAGTTAGGTGGTGTTTTAGTTTCTTTTTTATTATTATAGTAACCCCACCTATGGTAATTATTGCACTTCTGTATACTTGATAATCAAGGATTCTGAGGGGTTCGGTGGTTATTAAGTGGGTGGTGTCTGGTGCGTCCAGAATTCAATGAAAGTTGAGCGTCGGGTTTTTAGGCCATTGGCACTCCAATTATTGGCCACTGTTAAGTTTTGTATTAATTTAGAAGAGATCGAAGTATTGTTTGCGTTAGTTTATTCAAGCGAGGAATAAGCAATTCAACTAATTTTTGCAGTTGATTCTTGAATTAGTATTAACTTGGGTGTTCTCCATATTTCTTAGGGTAATTATTGTATAAATGATGGCTAGTACATTTCACTCAGAATGTCGTGGACTGGCAATAGTTTCGACTATGGCCATATAATTGGCATTTTTTGCATTGAGAAATCTTTTTGGATTTCCTTTGTAATACGATTTTCACTGTACTGTATTTGAGTGTTATTAAACTGAATATTTATTTACCTTCTTGAGTATTACTAAGGTCTACCGCGCGCAACGGAATTAGATTTCTATTATTGTTATATAATCCTGTTCTAGTATGAATAAAACACATAGTTTTTGATGTACGCTTACCAGGTATTCATTTATTTATGGTAGGCAGTATATTGGATTTATGAGTTTGTTTATTGTATTAGCTCCATAATGACAAAGTAAATTGAGTTAAACTGTTACTGCCAAGTAAACGTCAAACTACGGACAAAAATTGTATTTCAGCCAAAAAACAACACATCTGAACACAATTCATAATTAGAATGAATGTGTTAAGTAAATTTAGAAAATCAATATAATATATTTACTGGAAATCAAACCAAAGATCTGATCGTGAAGCAAGTATCCTAATAACCTCTCTACAGAAACTCCTAGGTTTTAAGTTATGTATAGGGTTATTGAGTGTACTACTTTTCTTTTACTGCATATTTCTTTATTATTTAAGTAAAAAAGCAGCCAAACATTTAACCTGGCTCGCAAATTCGCTCGTCCACAAAAGTCGTACATTATGTACTCGTTACATAAATAGCTAATAATAATTAATAGCTTTTATCCGAATAATTACTCAAGAATGTAAAATGATTAGTACGAATATTCTATGGTAACAGTTTAATAAACGGATTATTCCGGTCTAGAGAGGTTGGTGAGATTTTAATGCGGAAAAATGTTCAAAACTTTGGTCGTTTTCGGATACGAGGTAAAAGGTAAAAAAAACTATATTTGGCATTTAATAAAGATCCCTAACAGGGGCGGAAACCCCTTAGGTTTGGCCATTGTTCAGAGTAGGTAGTCGACGCGCGTTGAAGTCCCTGGAACCAGCAAGCCTAGATTTCGCCCAATAATTAACACATTTTGATTATAAAAATTCTTTAATAAGTCTTAGTCTTAGTAGTTTATATTAAGCGAATAAAGGTAAATGTATCGATCGGCATTAACTACCCGAGAGGGAGCATCGTCAGCAACATGAAGGGTTAAAGTCTTCTAAGTCGCTTTGCATACCTTGGTTGTTTCGCATGCTATATGTACGCGGTTAGGTAAGCATCACGCCTTCAACTACCGCCTACCTTCCCTACCCCACCACTATGTTTTGGTTCTCAATTATTTTCAGGCCATCCGCCGAGCATCCGACTCGGGTTTGAGCCCGAGATCGTTCGCGTTGTAGTGGAATGCCTTAACCACTCGGCCACTACGGCGATACTATGCGAATAAGAAAATCTAAATTTTGTGATTCTTTCGGTTAGCCAGTATTAGAATAGTAATTTGTAATACAAGTGTTGAAAGCTTGCGTTTGCCACACGAATGTGAAGTTTAATTCAATATTGTCTAAACAAATTATGGATTTTGTGTGTATGTTCTGTTATACGAGTATATTTATTTAATAAATAAGGATATTAAATAAAAACATAAATGTTCAATTCTACTCTTCTAATACAATAATAAGTAAAATGGAAAATCCAAAAAATGCAGTTAAGTATAAGTGCAGGCGTTTCTACTAATATTCGCCCATTTTTTCAAATAATTCTGGCCTTTTTATCATCTTTAGTGTTTACGTACAAGTGATAGTATTATTGTGCTTTCCTTTGATGATGATGATGATGAAAAGATGCTTGATGCTTGAAGAAAAACATGTACGCAGACTAAACTTGCAGTGTGAAGTAAGTATAATCTTCACATCGATTTAAAAATATTTGTTGATTTTCCCAGATTTATCTTTTGCAAGTAAAATTTTTGAAAGCTTAAAGAAATTGTGAATCGGAGTTAGCAAGTTAAAAGATTATTTTAGTAAACCTTGAATTTTGTTTTTAATGATAAATGTAAAAATAGTTGTTAGTTATGATAAATAATTTAATTAGTTCGTGACCTAAATATAATCTAAGAAATGTTTTGCAATGGATAGCGTTTAATTTATTTAGGAGTTATATTGAATTGCATAAAACCACAAGCTGTTAGTTAGTGAACATTAGTAATCCTAATCAGTCTTCAATATGCTTTGGTATCGTGCATCTTTGTTGTTAATTTTTACGTTTTTGAATGTAGTTACTGGTAAGATTTGTTGAGGTATATGTTGTGTAGATTATCATATTACCGTTATGTTGAGGAACATTTAAAATATTATTGTAATATTATAAAGGTTGTATGAAAACTGGCGGATAAACTTTCTGGCACCCCGTTTCGGGATACTCCTTAAGTACGAGAAAAATAAAAAAAATTATTTCTCTTACACTTTTGAACATATGGAAGTCCAAAGTTTAGATCTTAATATGCTAATATTTAAAATTATAAGCGCGATCAATTAATTATTTCAAGTACATAAATTACATATAAAATTATATTTCCAACAATTTTTGCTGCATTGATTATAAAAATTTCAAGAAATATTAAAATCATAATTTTTAAAATGTGTTCAAAACACGAAAAATTTAATTTGGCAACAAAGCATTTGATTTTTGTTAATTGATGTAAAATTGAATTTGAGTAAAACATTATATCCATGGAAACACGTGGTAAACACCAGTTTACTACTTTTACTTATTAGTCAGATTTATTGATCTTTAAGCCGCTATATTTTCAAATATATTGCCGAATGAATTTTTTTCGTAGTCACGGAGTATCCCGAAACAGTATGCCAGAGAGTTTATCCGCTATTTTTGATACTTCCTGTATAAAAGCTTAAAATTTATGTATAAATATTTTCATTTACCGTTTTTCAGTTTAAAATCGCGTTCCAAGAACAATGTAAATATAAGTGTTTGCAATTTTTTAAATATTCCTAAATATTTTCAAAAATTTTATGAAGGATATCAGATGTTTATGTAGCTATTTTATAAAAATGGCTTTCATTTGTTTATCTATTATCGCTAATTAGATAATTTTATTGTTAATTGAACTTAACCTCCGTTCCGTTAATATTATGTTTATTATTTACAAAAAGTTATTATTTCCATAAATAAAAAATTTGTTTTATGGATTTAATTATTAAATTTTTTCCTCACAAATGCTGCAAAGAGATGAAGTTGAAGGAATGAGGAATTGTTAAATAATTTTCTGAATGGCAGTAACTATCACCGAATCCGTTATTCCTTTGGTGATTAATAAACCTGAAAATCGTACGGCACTAAATAACGACCAATAGAAACGTTAATATTGAGCATGGTTATCACGGCCACGCCCACATTTCTCGGAAATTCTTTGTATCTAGCTAGATCAACCTGTGCGAAATTAATAATAAAGTCAAAAGTGACAGTTGACCTAGAAGTTGCTAGGGTTACGTTTCTAAAATGTAAATATGTACTGAATTATTTATTAATGCTTTTAGTGGCGATGTCGTTACGATTTTCTTACCGAATCTACACTCGAGCATTAATTCATGTCCGGGAAATTTTTAGTAGTGCATTTCAACAACGTTGTTGAAATGCACACCTAAAAATTTCCGAAAAAAATTAATGCTCTTGTAAGATTATAAGTGAAAATAACTTGCTGGAATTAACAATTATAATGCATTAATGATTGGTTTTACTATAGTGGGCCACTTTAGTGATAATTGATAGTGAATTGATTTAACAAGAGCATACCCTGCTGCCAAGTTTGGCTTGCAAGTAGCATTATAACCCTAACAACACAAGTGGTAAAAATGTTTTTATATCAACTACAGCTTTAATAATAATAGGTATAGAAAATCGAAGTTGACGTTTTTGGTGTTGGAAACTTCCCAAAAAGGGCTATAGTCCAGTCAACATAGATACAAAGATGCCCAAAGTTCGGAATAATTCGCATGGAGTTGAATTTTTGTGTGGACCTTCATATTATAGTTCTAAATGAAATGTCAAAAGTCCCCATCGATCCGAGTGCTGCTAAAAATTTTACGCGGGGCCAAACGTCGTAAAAAACGGTATTTTGAGAATATCTCGTTAACCGTTAGTTGCTTTTCTGCAACCACAATTGTAATTACAGCCCTTGCTGCAATTGCAAAAAATAGTGTTCAGTAGTATGTCTGGAGCAGGTGGTTGCAGAGTTTGGATTTGCTCCAAAACGTTGTTTTTCCATGCCCATCCCCAATCTTCAACAAGAATCGATTTATTTCAATGCTGTGCAAAAAATTCATAGCTGATAATATCTGTGTAACACGAGCAGAAAATGACGCTGTTGTTATAATAATCGATACAGCCATAGAGCAGTCCATGCAAGAACAAGTATTGTTGAAGATGTATTTGATCCATCCTGTTTTTTGGCGCATCCTGTGGAAATACAGCAGCTAGAGGAAGAGAAAGAAGAAGAATATGTAACTTTAGAAACGAAGTATGAACAAGACTAATTTCTTGTTTTATTAGAAAAATCGTGGATTAGGCCTACTAGGGATACCATATTACAAAAAAAACGCGCCGAGTACTCTACCTCGAAGGTGGTGTGGAAAGGAATGCATTTCTTCAAAAAGATGACAGCTTCAATTCTTGATATCGCAATATCTCGATAATGGTCACTCCTATAAAAAAAGTAATTAAACCTTTCTTGTGGAAAATTTTATAAGCTGTAAATTCGGTAATAACTATTTTACAGTAAAACTAACCTTTAATGAGATATTCGCAAAATACCGTTTTTTGACCCCGCGTTTGACCCCGCGTAAAATTTTTAGCAGCACTCGGATCGATGGGGACTTTTGACATTTCATTTAGAACTATAACATGCAGGCTCACACAAAAATTCAGCTCCATGCGAATTATTCCGCACTGTTATGTCTATTTTGACTGGACTACTAGCTGAATGTCCGTTTTCAATCGTATACGAAATAAACTAGGGCCGGTGTTATCCTAACTAACTCACAGCATCTAGTTTCCCAATAGGAAACGATGAAAATGAGGGACTATGGATAGAAATTGACGTCGAGTCGAGAAAGTGTCAGAAGCGACTTACCTAGGACCAAAGATCACAAATGCAAAGGCAACCCAGAAGGTGGAGCTGAATAGAAGAATTAAACAAGGATAGAGCGCGTCTTTAAAGGTAAATTCGCAAACTATCAGAAATTCAAATGTTTAACTAGTGCGTCTTGACATATGGCATCAAAACATTGGGCAATTACAAAGAAGATCACATATAACACTGAAGGTCAAACCCAGAACCAAAATCCGGATAAGAACGAAAACCAAAGTAGAAGATGTCGGAATAATAATAATAATAAGACAACAGAAATGGCGATGGGCAAGCCACATTGTTAGGGTGAATACAGATAGGTGGACATAAAGGCTGATTCAATGGAGACGTCCTCTGTAAAGATGGATTGATGACATAAAAAAAAATAGCTGGCCCAAAATTGATATAGGTGGCACAAGAGCGTGAAAATTGGAAAAGAATTGGGGAAACTTATGTCTAAGGATGGGTGGAACAAAGCTGCTTAAAGAAGAAAGAAGAAGGTCCCTCCGTATATGAATGAAGGCGGATCTTCAGCTAGTTCTTCCTGAGAAATTCCTAATATCAAAAGCGCCACCTTCGAGTTTATCCAACTCTACAGGTATCATATATCGGGTGATTAAATGGATTTCAGATTAGGGTAGGCGCTGTAAGTGCAGAGCATGTTGAAGAACGGCGTATAATTAATTGGTACTTCTGGATACTGAGCTTGAAATGCTGCGATATACTCCGGAATAGAAAATTTTGCATCACCATTGACACATCGAACTGTGCAAAAATATTTTCCTATCATGCAAGCCTTTTACTCTGCATTATAAACCATTTTTAATAAAAATGCTAAAATTGGTTTGTTGTTTTGACAGTTCATAAAACAAAATATTTAAGGTTAAACTAAGACATGCATAAAAAATGAATCGCCTACTAGATGTGAAATTCATTTGATCACCCGTTATAATCCGGCCTTTTTGTTTAAGATTATAGCGATTTTTAGCCAGTAATTTCGGTGATTTTTTGATGGTCTTTACTGAGATATTCCGCGTTGTTCTTGACCTTCTCCTTTTATTTTTTTCTCCATCGGCCTTGTACCATATATTCTTCTCTGTCATCTCACATTCTCAGCAGATACCCAAACCCACCCCAGTTTTTTGCCTTTTTATACTTTCTAGCCCCTTCTTATTCCCAGAACACTCTCTCACTTCTTCTTTCTCCCAGATAGTAATGTAAATATCGATCTTCGTTTTCTTCTGATTGAAGAAAGAAATTGCTTTTGTAGTGCGTAATGTATTTTACTTACTGTTCATTATTCATCATTTCCCTTACTATTTTGTGTTGCCAGTACTTTGCCCATATTTTTCAACCATTGTCCTTGGAATTCGCAAATAGGACTATGACAAATTCACACGCCTCCAAGTAAATTTGTTGAAAATTCTTGTATGCTATTATAAACCTTTCTAGTTTTGGTTGGCATTCTTTGATAGCACCGTGCTTTGTACTTAGAAACAGCAGCTGCCTTAAAGCTCCCCCGTCTGACTCCGATCGTACTGATCGTAGTTACAAATTCCTTGAAGAGTTTATTGCGTATGTTCTTACCAGACTTTTTGTTTCTTTATTATACAGGCTTTTAACTGTTTCTATCAACTCCTTATTTGTTCCCTTGGTCCTTTTCCATATTTTTCTTTTATTAACTATGGATAGCGAAAGCTTTCCTCATATCTGTAAGGCATATCTAAAAATTTTTATCGTTATCATAATTTCCTCTCAATTCTCACAGAAACGTAATTCCTCCATAGTTTTAGCACTTTTATGATTTCTATCTACTGATTAGTTTAGTTTTTTCGTATTAATATATTTTTCTTTTAGCACTTTTTCAGTTGCTTTCCTACTAACGTCTGCGTCTTAAGTTTTACCGTCTTCTGTTAGGTATTCTTTAGAGCATTCTTTCAGCGTTCGTTTTTCCATATTAATATATTAGCATCTTCAATTTTCATTTTCTGCAGTTTATGTTTTGGTTTATTTTTATTGTATAGAACATTTTCTGATTTCCAAACTCTTCTCATGATCTTGGTTAGTTGCTGATTCTATTCTTTTTATTTCGCTTCTTTGAGTTTTGTATGTATGGTAATTTCGATCGTTTTTATGTTGTAAGTAGTCTTTTCATAATTTATTGATGGTTTTTATTGCCTTTTTGTGATTTCATTCCACCAAGGTGTCGTTTTTTATTGTTACTAACTCTCTTTTATTCGTTCTTTCATGTTACACCATCTAACCTTTTTTTTGAACTGTAGTATTGAAATCGGCTATTAATATCAATCTTCTTTTTTTTTCGTAACTTCCTGTAACCTCATCCAGACTTTTTTCTGATTTTCTTTTTCGTCTGTCTTGTTTACTACTGTTATCGTTATAAGATGCTTATCAAGTTCTATCGTTAACCGTCTTTCATTCATAGATTCCAATTTTCTAATCGTTTGTTTTTTATTATTCATTATGATGCATGCCATCCAAGTACTCACTTTCTTACACTCATCCATATTAATAGATGCTTGCACTAACGAAACCACCTTGCTAACATGGCTTGTTGTTTAAAAATACTGTGCATGCAGTAAGGGGTAGATTGGCGATAACTTTTTAATGATACTAAATTGAAGCATTCATTCTATTAGTAAGGTACGCATCTTGAAACAGCTTGTCTTACATGTATTCATTTAAATTTTGCCTATTAAAATAAAATAGCGGGGACCTTAAATGCAATTAGTATGAATTAAATATAATTATTTCGTTATGCCATACATCGAATTAATTTTGTATACTAAATAAGTAATAAGTTAATGTATACATATTTTTCTATAGCTCAATTACCAAACCAATGGAGTGATAACGTATTGTTCAACCTTCTCCGCACTATCTGCGAATGATGAACAATGCAATCAATCGTAAAAGATTTTCTTATGCAAATGACACTTTCTGCATTCTTCTTGAACATGATTACTCCATTGGTTCGGTAATTCAGGTATAGACTGGTTCAATATGCTTCATTAACATTACATACTTCAGAAAAGACTACGTAAATCCTAATGTTTTATTAGCATGAATTTATCACTTATTTTTTGGAAAATATTAAAAGGCAATCCTTACCTGAGACAATTAAAAAGGTAACTGTAAATTATTTAACATCTTGTTGTTCTTATAATTTTAGCAGAACAATGTGAAAAAGGCTGTGACGTGCCTACTTTAATTTACGAAGACCTCAAATGCGTTCCTAAGTATGCATCCTCCAGCGATTGTTGCCCCCAACAGTATGATTGTTCACATATTTATAACCGACCGGAAGGAACTTGCCATTTAAGAGGTAAAATATATAAAGTTGGCGATACACCTGATGATGAAGATACACGTGGAAATTGTCATCGATCTTGTAGTTGTGTAAAGAAGTAGGTATTTTGTTTATTTACTAGATTGATAAAGAAATTATAGTACTGATTATTTTCCAATTAATTCCATTCATTAAAATTTAATAATATACATTTGAGACGTGCCGAAAGCAAATAAATAATAGCATAGAGGTCATTTTAAAATATACCTTTGGGGAAGGTTTTGAATTTAAACAGCGTAGTAGCAATTCTCACTAAATCTTAGATCTATCAAAGATATTCTAAGTAAGCTGATATTGAAGTAGCATTACTTCACACTATTTCGAGTATAAACGCGAAAGGTAAAGTTTTATCCGAAGAAATGAAACAAGCTATAGTTAACTGTTTTGCGGATTTCGAAAAAATGCAGGCGTCTCCAAATGAAGTTCTTTTCAATAAAGTTTCAGTAATATTTTTGGTAAACAAATTACTTAAGCTAATTTTGTAGTCATTAGTTATATAACACACAATTTTAATTCAGGTATTTACTTAAGCAGTATGGAGAATTATTATTAGTCTTTTTATAAATCCACAAATCTAGTATCTTTTATAGATTGAAAGAAAGTAAACATTATGATATTTATTTTGTTACTGAAAAACAAAACACCGGAACAGACTTAAAATTAATAACTTTTAGTAGTTTATTAATTAATTAATTAATTAATTTAAAAGCAAATAACGAGATATTAAATCAAATTTTAACAAGGTAATAAGTCAATAAACATGTATTGTTAAAAATAAACTTAACATATATACAGCATGTTCATAAAATGTGGAATAAATTCGATAAAATCGTATGTATTATTTCTAGGAAAAAGGTTGTTCTGATAAAACATTTTACTTTACTTCAATGTTTTGTTTCCATAACATTTGGTTTTTGAGTAATGATGTTATTATTATTTTTTATAATAGCAATGTGTTTTTGTCTGACTATTTTATGATATTGATTTTAATCACCTTTTTAACGTTGCAATGGTATACATTTTTCTGTAAATTATAGGTCTAGAAAAAAACATTGGGAACAAAACATTTTTGGATTAACTCCAACTTCCAATCATTTGAAAATTGTGAAAACCCTTAAACATCTTAAATAATTTAGAAAGTGGAAGTAATATGTTCAGTAGAGAAAATTTAAATAATAGTAAATTATTTAATTTTACTTGAATAACCATACGAAAATTTCAATTTTGTAGAAAAGTGATACCACCGCGGGGAATCGAACCACCGACCTTAGGTTAAACGCACCAACGCTCTCACCTTTGAGCTACGGCGGGTGTTCCTCGGGGCAGCTTAAATGCGGCCATAGAATAGACTTCAATATTTGGTTTCAATTGTTAATGTAGAAATTTGACGCTGCCTCGAGGAACAGCCGCCGTAGCTCAAAGGTGAGAGCGTTGGTGCGTTTCATTTTTCTACAAAATTGAAATTTTCGTATGGTTATTCAAGTAAAATTAAATAATTTACTATTATTTAAATTTTCTCTACTGAACATATTACTTCCACTTTCTAAATTCAAAAATTATTCAGTAAACAACCAAAAATAACATCTTAAATAATATTCTCTGATGATTTTTCCAAAATTTTGTTAAGTAAGTGATAAAGAATTTCAGACAATTGTAAAGGAAATTCAAATCTGTATCACATTAAATAGAAAAATATGGGTGACGTCAGTAGTTCGAAGACTTTCCGGAAATCAGTAATAATGATTTTATCGAATTTATTCTAAACTTTATGAACGTAGTATTTCTGAAAAAAAAGGAACTAAGAGATACTTAAGTTCTCGTCCAAAAAAGTCTATATTTTGTACTTGTAACATAAGTAACTACTATGTTCAGCTGTCTCATAATGACTAGATTATTTTACTGTTTAGAGGCCATAAAATATCAATTATTTCATATTTCGACGTGTATTTAGCCCTCGGCTGGCGCCTCGGACTTAAAATCACGTCTCAGGCCATAAAAGCTTCGTTACGCCCTTGGTACATAAATAACTATTTTATGGCAGTTGTTGTTTTTTATCTAAAAAGTTTGGCCCCTAAAATTTTGTGCTAGAAATCATCGCCCTGTAGGACCAAGGCCTACTGTATCAATAGCGACTTCGTCCCAATAAGGCTGCTCCACCCCGTGTTTTACAAATTTTTTGACAAGGCCTGAAAAAAATGCCCTTTTTACGAAGGTAATGTTAATATTATAGCTGTCAACTGTTTGCCAACCAATTTATTAAAAAATAAATGAAAATTAAATACAATGTAATGTAACGAAATATAACTTATAAAGATATTAACATAACTATTTTAATATTTTATAATAATTCTTCATGGCGTTTCCATTGGATGCCATCTTGTGCTACATTTTATCAGTTGGAGCCCAAGAATCTTACATGTAATCTTCTTTCCATCTTGTTCTTGGGCGGCCCCTTGTTCTCCTGTATAGAGGTGGATACCATTTTGTAGTTCTACTTGCCCATCCATTGTTATTTCTTATTATGTGCCTTCCCCATTGTAATTTCAGTTTCTAAAACAGATATCAAATTAGAATTAGATATTTCCGGGGAAACTATAAAGCATGTAAAACGTAAATTAATTGGAACCTCAATGATTTTAACTAAAGCTTCGAAGAATTTCTATCGTAGTGTTGGTTTTACTGACAGTAATTGTTAAATGTAAAACTAGTTTTATTTTCTTAAATTCTCTATAATCAAGAATTTCATGTGTTTGTAAATGTTACCTACTATTCTTTCTCTCTTTTACCCCCTTATACATTTACAGTGTCGAGAGGGCCGGGCACACTGAGCCGCAAAGCGGCCACCCATTTAAGTTCTGGCCAAGCAGGCTATTGCTTAACTTTGTATAGTATTTTAATATTACGCGCACTCCCACTCTGCCGTAGGTACTGCCGGTTACCTACTATTCAAAATAAAAATTTCAAATGTGTTGTAATCATGTTCTTTATACTTACAATCTATGACGAATTGTATAATAATGCAACATTTCATAATACTTGTGTGATATAATTTATAAAGAATTGGCATTTAAAAAGAATTCGAAGAAATGACCCAGGATACTTTGTAACCAATTCATTTAACTATGTCGTATCACTGCAAATAAATCTTATCAATTTAAGTTCATTATAAATAATTCAGTTAATTATTCATAAACATCAACCGCTGTCTTTCAATGCTGCAGTTTGAACTATAGTCTAAGTAAGTTTTAAATGGCGGTTGACGGGTTTTTGTTTCCACGCCCTATGCAGTTTCAGATTTAGTTACAACAAAATATAACGCATGGCAAATTTCACGAGATAGAGCTGGACACGTTGTCTTTGCCAATGGACCACGGCGTGGATGTGGACGGCATAGGACGGGGAAACAAAAATCCGTTCAACCGCCATTTAAAACTTACTTAGACTATATACATTGTTACATTAATTTCAAATCAAACCTACCTTGATGATATAATTTAATTTTTGTTTATGAAAGTACAAATTATACCTGAAAATATACAGGGAATTTTTCTTTTTAGTATACATATCCCCTATGTATACTTTTATAATAAACGCAATATATAGGCAACCCATTATACACTATAAACGTCACGTCACGTGGTGCGTAAAGGTTATGTTTCATGTTTGTAAATAAAAAATAAATCAAAATTAGTGGAATATCAACATAATTTTAATTCAACGATTATTCTAAAACATAAAATATCAACAATACAAAACAGAAAGGAAAATAAAAACAGCAACAGTTAAAGACTAATTTTTTGACATTAACTTAATTTGATGATTTTTGCCACAGCATGCTAATTTTTTAAATCATCAAATTAAGTTAATTTCAAAAAATTAGTCTTTAACTGTTGCTGTCTTTATTTTCCTTTCGGTTTTGCATTGTTGATATTTTATGTTTTAGAATAATCGTTGAATTAAAATTATTTTGATATTCCACTAATTTTGATTTATTTTTTATTTACAAACATGAAACATAACCTTTACGCACCACGTGACGTGACGTTTATAGTGTATAGTGGGTTGCTTATATATTGCGTTTATTATAAAAGTATACATAGGGGATATGTATACTAAAAAGAAAATTTCCCTGTATCCATAAGCTTGACACCTAAAATTATAAATCTCGTACCTTTTTTACAGTTCGGTATTTACTTGTCCTCCTGTGATGGATGGTTGTGCTGAATACTGGGTAGGAGGATATCCACGTCCATTCTGTTACTTAAAATATGAATTAAATCGTTGTTGTTCTGCTGGTGAAATATGTCGTAAGCAAATTAATTCCAGTTTTAATACATTTTTAAGATTATTCTAACTTATGTACTTGCATAATTGCAGGACCTTTCGACGGTAACATAAAATGTGAAGTAAACGGAGTTACTTACGATGAAGGATTAAAATTCGACCACCCTACTCAAAAATGTACACAATGCGTGTGCCATAAAGGTTTCGAAGGGAAATTTGAAGCGCCATTTTGCCAAAAAATGAACTGTACTGTTGAAATAAAGAATTCTGGATACATTCACGACTTTTGCGCGCCTCTCTACAAAGATTCGAATGTTTGTTGTCCTGACTCGTGGATTTGTCGTAAGTTGAACAAATAAATATGTAGTAATTAAACTTGATCACAATTAAAATATATAAGTGTGAGTATAGTTACAAGTCGATGCTATGCAAGTTAACTAGCTAAAGAAATGCTGAGTGTTATTGGTTGTCTGAATATATCTTCAATTATTAGAACATCAGTACTGTTTAAATTAAGGAATAATAGAAGTCATTCGGATGACCCTTCTGAGCATTATAGTTTTTTCTTCTATTAACCTTTGCAGAGCCTTCATTATCTCTGTACCTTGATTTTAAGTTAACGTTAATTTACCACAAATATTTTAAATTCTTCTTTTAAAAGAAAAAATATATATTTGGAATGCCAAACGGATTGAGTGATCACGTGCTGTTAAGCTTACTTGGACTGACTTTACGCGCGGGAAATACACAAGGTATTTTTTATATAATCAAGTGTCGATGGTTGGCCCGTATTGAATATTCATCACATGATCAATTCATTGATTTAGCGGGCCAGGTATCTATAGTTAATAATATTAATAATAAACTAACTAGATATACCTATGTAGTAATCTTTGGAATATGTTATAGCAGCCAGAGACGGTAGTTACGTATCGGCCACCACAGCTTCTCCAAATTCTGGTAAGTTAAAGGTTATATGTGATTTATATTTTTAAGTAATTAGTGAAGGTTACAATTTTTCGTTGTCCATGTTGCAGTACCAAAATATCAATTATATTATGCATTTCAGAACTGCACTGTAAATTTGGTGAAAAAACAATGAATCTTGGAGATAAATACGTACGACAGGATGAAGGTGTAGGTCAAGTTACTTGCGAATGTCTTCTTCCACCATATCTAACTTGTTCTGTAAAAGCTTAAATATGATTAAGAAAATATAGTTCTATCTATTAACAGGTTATAAATATCTATATAACACCATTGTTAAAAATATGCTGGTGTGGAAATCAATGTATGATTATAATGTTCTATAAATATCTGATTTATGAGTGTGTTTAGTGTTCATATAATTAAGGAGATAATATACTTTTAATATCTGTTAACAGAAAACTATTAATATTTACATTTAACCATTGTTAAAATTTTCGATGGTTTTAAATGGGAATTATTATCGGAGATAAACAGAAACTGATGTCGGACGCCAGGGCTCTTTTTTGATGTTAATTGAAATTCCGAAAACAAAACTTCGCTACCTTTTATTAATTTTTAGTTATAGGCTAAAAATTTGAAAATTTTAAATAACTGCTTTGTTTTTAAAGATACCCAAAAACGGTAAAAACATTCTACATAAACTTTTTCAAGTAGAATACGATACTTAGTTAATTCGGATAGGTACCTTAAAATTTTCATATTTTAAAAATTCAATAGAATAACTTTTATCTGCAAAATGGTCAATAGTATATGTATAAGGAAGACCTTGGGTAAATATGTAGATAACTTGAAGAGACCTTTTCTATTTCTTCCTATGATATTGATAAACTAAACGATCGTCAGCAAAACTTCATTAATTACTTACCTTTCATCAATGCACTGATCTTGCGAACATTGAACGGAGCGGACGCGTTGCTGGAGTGCTGTGTTTAACTTTAAAGTTTAAATTCTTTAAAAAACAATCATGAATCAATGTTTAGTGTGTGGTGTCGATACAGATATCCGTACGGATATAACGTATTTGAAAATATCTTCGGGGGAATTGTGCCACCCTGTCGGATATCTCATCCAAATGGTTTGGGTTTTGTCTAATCTGTTATCTAGATTCTTAGAGTTGCCTCTTTATATACTTTTTATGTCGTTAATATATCTGTAATTAATACGACATCTTAGTAGGGCGCCAAGAGTTGTCGAGATTTCAATCCAAAGAAAGACCTTTTCAAAATCTATAAAGGCTAGGTATTGGGGTTTATTCACTGTTTTTTTGAATGACTCGCCTTACAGTATGTATCACGTGCAAAAGTAATGACACGCCTAAGATTTGCTATTGTATGATAAACAGCTTTGCAGCAGTCGATGAGTAACTTGGGCATAACCATAAGACCATAAGATTAACATGTTAGAATAAGAAAGTTACTCGCCGACTGCTGCAAGGCTGTTTATCATACAATAACAAATCTTTGTCGTGTCATTACTTTTGCCCGTGATAGTACGTGGTGTAGTGTGCTAAATCCGCTTCAAAATCTATGATAGTTTGTAAATATGCGACATGCGACAATACGAATATCGGTTTTTAAATTCTTGTAGATTGCCTTTTTTAAATAGCAGCCGAATAATTGCATTTCTCGAAGCTTCTGGGCCTTTACCGTTTTCTAGGCAGCAACTAAACATGCACTGCGAGTTTTTCATTTTCAACCAGTTCGATAAGTATTCCACCCTCTCCTGGTGCCTTATTGTTTTCCATGAATTTTAGGGCGGCATTGCATAGGTACCTATTATGCTGATCTCTGAGATATCTTCCGTAAAATTCTAACAGGTTTTCATGTTTTGTCATTAGTGCCGGAGTTTCAGGAGCTTTGAAAGAAAATAAATCATTATAAAAGTATTTGATTTCTTAAGGAATGTCCTCTTTCTGTGGCTAATTTTCCGATTGCTGCTTTTACTGGTTTCAAGGGCTACTTCGTTTAACCACTGTTCTATATTCTTCTGCATTTCATTCATATCTTGGCATATTCAGAATTTTTTGGTGACTGTAGTCTTGAAGTGGTGTTGTTGTTCTTCTAGAGTTGATGTGTTAAATCTTATTGTTCTTGGTTTTACAGATTTAAGTCTATATTGAGACCATCTGAAATTAACAGTTTGCATTTAAATGACGGCGGTCACTTGCTATGTATAACTTATCCAATAATCCAATTCTCAAATAGTCTATGCAATATCGCTCCTAGAGCTCCTGAGTCCTGACTGAATGGCCTGAGATTGGCTATGCTAATCTTCTTTACGGTTTCTTGTCCAAATAGGTATTAATGGCATAGAACTTGTATTGTTCTAGAAAATTCAGAAGCATTTTTTCCTTGGTGCAATACATAATTTGTTTGATTTCCAGCTTCACGTTGGAGTTACCAATGATAAAGTTGGCTATTATAATTTTTTCCGACAAACGTTTAGGAATGTTACTTTCCCACACTTATTTTGCGTGCGGGAAAGTCCACTTTCACGCACGCAGTGCCGGAAAGTGACAGCGATTTCTGAAAAATCAGAAAATCGCATAGCAACCATCCTTGCTAGATTATTATTTAAAAGGAAATGTCAAATTTGACAACTTGAAAACTTACAAAATGATAGTTTAGGACGATTCCTAAACGTTTGTAGGAAAAACGTTGTTTATAACACGTGCGGGAAGAGCGATTCCGAAACTCATGCAGGTACAGAAACTCGCTGCGCTCGTTTCTGTAACGTCCTGCATTCGTTTCGGAATCGCTAACTTCCCGCACTTGTTATGAAAATAACTATTTCGTAATGTGCGTTGACGTAGGCGGATAGGTTTGAATCACTTTTAATGTGTATTTTTTATTTGTTAAGACAAACACTATTGGGTTGTAGTGTGCCAATAAAAATTAAATTTTATGTCTTTCCCTCACACATAAATGTCTGGAATGGGTTATATTGCGTATTAGTTCATAAATCTGAACTGAACCTAAGGCACAGCAAGGATTATAAATACACATAATAAACCGAAGTTATAGAAACAGAAGCTTTAGGCCATCAAACAGCATATGGTGGTGTTATAAACGTGCATGATTTATGCTTTAATTTAGTCCGAAGGGTTTATTAATTGACGCAGATGATTAATTAGATTTAAGCCCTCAAACGCACTGCTTGGTATAAGCAGGGTGCGAATCATACAACTTTTACAGGGGGGGATACTATTCCACAATTTTTTTAATACATATTTTAATGTTATACCTACATTTACATAGACGGGGAAATATTCATCCCCGGCAGGGGTACGATTTTTATTTTACAGGGGGGGAAAATATAAGCACAGCCAGGGAAATCCCTGGCATCCCCGGCGGTGATTCGCACCCTGGGTATAAGCATAAACATAGCAGACTGCCACTGCCCTAATAATCTATTCGCGTTTCTAAAGCCGTCATGTGACAGTGTTTGACAGTCTTATGCATTTCCGCGATGTTTTAACGTAGTTGATTTAACGGGGGTTGTAAAACAACTTTTCGAAATTCCGTCGAGGCCCTGATACATATTCTGAAAGTTCTTTTAATTAGTTTGTTTACAAAATGGCAGAGACCGAGAAACACCAAAAGTAAATACTTCGAAGTTTTACGCAAAGTAACGAAGTTTTGTAGTTACACTAATGTCGGTTTATTTACACTTCAGGAAATTAACTCTGAAGTTGCAGAAAGGAAGAAAATTCCCAGTAGTTTTCTGTTGATTTATTTATTTTCGGGAAGTGTTGTTATATCGGTCTTTTTTAATTTATTGTCCTTATAAAGAGTTCCAGAAATACGAACATATTCTTATTTTTGTTTATTTGAAAGCAATTAACCGGTGTTCACCTTGGAGTAATTATACAAGGGGTTGGCAGCACCAGCATTTGTTCTGAATGTTATTATAATTAAATAAGGATTCAAAAAATGCGGGTAAAACCTAGAAAATACAGTTATTTCCCGAAGCTAAGTGTGAAACCTATTTAATGTACATACATGGTCAAAGTATGAAAAACGGTGTAACTACCACGCCTCAAAGTTAGACTTGTAAACTAAAAATTTCAAGATCAATTAATTCCCAGTCTAGGTGGGTGAGGTTTTTAATGAAGAAAACTATCTAAAATTAAGGTTCTGTACCAAACCATGTTTGGCATGATAAATACAACTACTAGGAGTCAAAATACCGTGGGTTCGTTAAAATTCTATTTGGGTAGTGCTAAATGACCAGTTGACGTGCATTGAGATCCCTGGTACCTGTAAAAGCAGGCTGTGATTCAATTTTTTTTCATTTTAGAAATTAAACATGTACTTTGTTTCTTAATGTTTAATAAATTTCCAGAGATTAGCGGTGGACTTATAGTTTTTCTTTGAACACATTTAAATATCATAAATTAATTCCTGGAAGTCAATAAATTATTAAAACGTAAATCCAATTAATATTAATAATTTCAATGAGGTTAATTTGCGGAAGTTTCTGTTAGATATCAATCATAAGAATCCAAACTGGTTTTCAATAGGATCGTCGCCCGCATATTTGTATGTAGGTAGAAACTATTTAATTTTAATAACTTTTTTGTGTTATACTGTATTGTATATTATTTGATTTTCAAAAATATGTTAAAATAAGAAAAACAGCGAACGTTTGAAAATAAGGTCAGGTGAGATTTTTAATAATCTTTAGGGTATGGTAAAGTGGTAAGTTTCGTGTCAATGCGATGTTTGGCATGATAAAAATCACTTTTTGGGATGGAAATCCTTGGGTTCGCCAAAATTCTAGTCGGGTAGTGTTTATTACCGTAGCAGTTTCTCATTTTCGGTCGGTCTTGAGCTATACCTTATACATAAGATTTTCTGTAGTACGCATTACAGTCCACTGTTTTATATTCTTTATCAGTGATAACCTTCTTCTTCCTATTACCCTTTTATGTTCAATCTTTCCCTTAATGATGAGTTGTAACAGTTGATAAACAGATAAACAGTTTTTCTTCCCTTCACTGTAAGCTCAGAAATAAATAAATAAATTGCTGTTTTTAAGTAGTAGTTACTGAATAAAAAGATATTGGTAGTAATAGGTGAATATTCTTTATCTTAAAAACCATTGCTTCTGGAAAGGAGTTAGTGTTTTTCTCTTTAAAATTCTGTTATGAGGTAACTAATACATATTTATTATATACTACGCAGTTTACAACAAATTATAAATACATAGATACAATTATAAGAAATTGTTTGCTTGCCATGGAAGTGATCTATTTACAGAATTGAAATTTTTTTAATAAATTTCACGAACTACAGAAAATGCTGAAGCAGTAGGACTTCCACCTTGTCGGGGCAGATCACTCAGAATGAGTTGTCCTACTGGCAGATCTAAGTTGTTAGATGTTACTTGACTGTCTGTAATATAGTTAAAATTACAAATGTGTTAGAACTTAGCGACTGAGAGATGGGCCATTTTATAGTAGGTAGATTAAAGTCGCCAAAAATTAGCAAATTGGAATGGGTTCTTGATAATTGCAGTATAGTTTCATTTAATTTAGCATCGTTAGGAGGAGTAGCTGAGAAAGCTGATTAGACTTTAGTTTTAGAAATACCGTTTCAATGTTAACCATACTTGTTTGGATTTCAAATATTTCGAAGTTGCTAAAGATGTCAGTTTTAAGAAGGATGCAAGCCGCTCAACCTTTGCCATTTCTGTCATTCCTGTATATCGCATAGTCCGGAATATTTAGCAGCGAATTAGGCATAACGTCTGATAACCAAGTTTCTGTAATTAAAATACAAGGAGGGTGTTGTACAGCAAGAAATAAATGGAAAGCATCAATTTTGGATGGGAGGGAGAGAACATTATTGTAAAATATGGGAATTTCATGAAGATCGTAACCGGTCAGTTTTTTTGTGAGTCGGAGTCGACAATATTGTTGGAATGCTTTTAAGGTACTTGATTGTTTTATTGGTTTCGCCGTTTTGTTTAAGTTCCTCTAGTAGTTGCTGACGTAGGTTTTTCAAATGTTCAATCTGAGCTGGGGCTGGAGCTAAATTCGGTATTGCGCAGACGATTTTTGTTTCGAAGCAACGTTTTCACAATACCAGGGTTATCAAAGACAAGCTTAATAGGGCGGACTTTTCCGTCTGAATTTTTTCCCAGACGACGAATTTCCACAGGTGGGCCCAAAACCTGATTTAAACTGATTTTTTTATGATGCTGCCAACAACAGCGTGTCACTATTTCTAGCGGTTTCAGGAACATTAATTAAAATTAAATTTTTATAGCGATTAATGCGCTCAACTGCCTCGATTACAATAGTTTCCTGGTCACTTGGAGCTAGTTTAGCAATTTCCTGGTCCTGCAGTTTGGATTCTAAACACTGAACCTTGTTTTCGAGTTCGGATAATTTTTCGTTCAGAGAAATCGCCAACCGATTAGGTCTACATCAATCGACAATAATGCGAGCTTATCAAGCGTGGTCTGAGAAGGGCGTAGAATGTCGGAGAAGAGGCACTGGGACCCTAAGAAGAACCAACGAATGTCAAGATCGCCGCTTAAGACGAGAGACCGATTTTCTACAACCAGATCAATAGATGATCAATGGTTAGGTGAAGAAGGTCGTCATACAGATTTGCGAACAGTTTATCGCCGGATAAGGATCTTTGGCTTGCTGTCTTACCGTCCACATCTTGTGCTACCCCTCACTGCTCTACATAGCCAGCAACGTTTGGACTGGTGTACGGAAAGACTTCAATGAAACCTTGAGTGGCATCGAGTTGTCTTTAGTGACGAATCGAGATTTTGTATGGGAATGCATGATGGTCGGATGAGGGTTAGACGAAGACGTGGAGAAAAGTGCAATCCTGATTTTACGGTTGAGAGGCCTGTTCACCGGACTGTGGGGTGCTATTACTTACGGCAGTAGGTCACCCTTACTCTTCATTCGGGGCAGTATGACCGCCCGGCGCTATATCGACGAAGTGGTAGAACCAAATGTCCTTCCATACCTCCGGAGATTGGAAGACCCGCTTTTTCAACAAGATAATGCACGGCCCCATGTAGCAAGGGTTTCTCTTAACTTCTTTGAAGAGGCCAATGTCAATCTTTCGCCTTGGCCGCCGAAATCTCCCGATCTGTCGCCCATTGAGCACGTGTGGGACATGATGGGCAGAAGATTGAGAAATCTACCGAACCCACCGTTGACATTGGAAGCTCTACGGCATCAAGTACAGGTTGCTTGGGATGCCATACCCCAACAAGACATTCATCACTTGCTGGAATCGATGCCAAGGCGGGTAAATGAATGTGTTAGAAACAGGGGCGGACCAAACATTATTAAAAAAAAAATTTAAAAAGATACCGTGTTTTCTTTGCCAAATTTTAATCAATTATAACCTTAGACTAGTCCAATGTTCCTGCCAAATTTGGTCAAAAAATTCCCATCTCTTCTAGGTGTTGCAATTTTTATGTCACTGAGTATAATTTTATGTGCCTTTGCTGGTTTGTGACGGGACGTTAACGTTTGGTATAGTGCGAATGAATCAACCTTAAATTTTACGTGCGGTTGTTGGTCTGTGCCATGATGGTGACGTTCCGTATAGTGCGAATCGATCTTTAGACCTTGTTACTCTACCTCTTAAGCTTGTATTCGTAGGAGAGAGTCTTTAGTTTCATTTCTAATGCCGAATGGTTACCAGATCTTGATACCAACCACCAGACTGCTGGAAAATTCGGTATATTGGGAGATTCGTACCAAGGGCTAGGGCCTTTACCATTACGCCACCGTTGACATTTACACGGCTTGTTAAGTTTTAAAAAATACCATTGTGGCTTTGTGCTCGTTACTTTCTTGGTTGGAAATTAAACTAAACGGTTACGAGTTGTGGGTATACTGCCAAAACTAAAAAAAGACGTTAAAGTAATAATTTCCGGGAGTTATGTATCTATGTGAAATTAATATTTTAATATGTAGTTCGTATTTTTCCTAGTGTTTAGGTTTTGTTTCTCAGGGAAACACTGTATATGGTAATTTTCAGACCAGGTTATTAGGTAAGGGGGATTTTCAATATTTCTAGATTACATTAAATAATTCAATAGAAATAAGGACAAAAATTCTTTCAATGGCTAAAAAACGAATAATACTAACAACAAGAAAAATCAAGTTAAGCAAGAGAAAATCGTTAATTTTTTTATTTTAAGATTTAGTTTTCATTGCCGTATTAGTGCGTATAAAAAACCTTCATATTAAAAAAAATCGGCAGAGTCATATTATTCTGACTTAACAACCAATTTCGCATTTCATAACGATGGAAACTGGAGTGGAAAATCAGAACTTATTTAATTTAAAAGTTAAACGAGTTATCAGAAATGTTTTATGTCAGACACACCAGGGATTTGAATGCAGAGCATAAACGGAGATACGAATTTCTCGGAATTGTCTGTTAATTTTAATATCGATCAGAAGCATGCGACTTTACAAACTTGTTTTCAAGTATATGGATATCTGATTGGAAAATAATCTCTTTATAAAATGGGGTAAAATTTAAATATATTGAGGAATAGTTTTAATAAAAATGCAGAAGACCTTAGCGAGAAAAAGAAACGTTGCAAATATGAGCCGAACTTATTAGAAAAATAAATCCATTTCACAAGCAAAAATTACAGCAAAACTAAAAGATAATAATTATTAATTACTTCATAGTGAATTGATATTAATTGTTATTATCTCCTAAAACTAGGCCCTTGTGTTTGTTTCTGTGCGAAATCTAGGCTTGCCGATGCTTTAAAAATCTCAACCCGCGTCGACTTTCATAGTCATTTAGCACTACCCGAAGAATGTTGCCAAACACAATGACTTTTACCATTGGTAAGGACCTTTATCGTACCAAATATTGCATTAGCACGATATCTACAGTTTCACCTAAAATTTGAAAGAAGACAAACCTCTAGACTTTTTGGCATTAAAATCTCTTTCGATTTTGGAGGGTTTTGGTTTACAACAAAATGTTGTTATTTCCCTACACTAGCAAGGCTGGCACCTGAAAATTAATTAATTGTTATTTTTGCTGACAACGATCACCCTGACAACCATACTTTACCTACTGTGATCTAACAATATGATTACCCAGCACGTGCAAGTCTAAATTTTACCCATTAAACAAACGAAAAAAAGAAACCAAACTAACTAGTCAGCTTTTCATTTTGACAGCCTCAAAAAAGATTCACAAGTCTTAACACTTAACAAAAATGCGTGTAGAATCCGAACAGTTTTCATATTCCCATGTTTATTCGGAGTCCGATATAAATCCGGAAGTTAAAGAATGGTTTTGCATCGTCGACACAAACAAATCTGGAAGAATTAACGCTGACGAATTGCAAGTGGCTCTCATTAACGCCCAAGGAAAACAGTTTTCAGAACAAGCTTGCCATCTTATGATAAACTTATTCGACAGGGATGGTAATGGAGGTATCGACGTTTACGAGTTCCATCATCTTTACATTTATGTCAATCAGTGGGTTGACGTGTTTTCCGCATATGACAAGAATAAGTCAGGTTTTATCGAAGAACAAGAGTTATTTCAAGCCTTAAATCAGATGGGTTATAAATTGTCTTTGGATTTCGTGAAGGTCCTTTTTGATAATGTTTGTAGAAGTGACGCACTTAGGAGGATGACACTCGATGAATTCATAATTGTGTTTGTGAAAATTCAACGTTTGACTCACGCGTTTAGGGTCAGGGATAACGATATAAAAGGAATTATAAGTGTCGAGTTTGCAGACTTCGTACAGTTGATTTTGAAAGACTTCTTGTGATTGTCCTTGTTTCAGGAAGATTTATGTGGAAATTAATTAAACTAGTTAGATAACATGTGTACTTAATAGCAATTTTTACTACATTTTAAATCTGTCTAATTTGATATTCTAAGTAATTTGACATTACTTAAGGTTATTATGATTATAATGGCTAACCGTAAGTTTTTATCCGAAGAACTGAAACGCAAAATTAAATAAAAATGGAAGCGTCTTCAAATGAAGTTCATCGTTTCAGTAGAGTTTCACTACATTAAGTATATAAAATTGTAAATGACAGGATACAAATACAAAAAAGGGTGAATACAAATATTTGGAAGGTGAAAAGTCAAATTTTTAAAACAACCTAGTTGAGATAGTTGGAATACGATGAAAAAACACATTTTATTTACCTAGATGAATCCTGCATTTCTTCAAATGGGTCATCGTTGGGCATATGGGTGCGATTCTGATTTAATGGTGGGAGCAAAAGATTTACTGTTTTTAGAATGGTACAGCTTAATTTTGTTATTTAATATATACAGAGATGAGGTACTTCGATCACCTCGATACTGTTATCATTACAACCCTATCTAAACGGTGTAGGGTTTTCGGAAGAAGACATATTATAACAAAAAAATAAGTTCGCATCCTTCTAAAGAGAGAATTGCCAACTTATTACAGGAGACCATTTCAAAGTTTACTGAAGAAATGTGGCAAAACAGTATAAGACACTGCGAGGCGATGATTAGGAATGTTTGTGTAAAATACATAGGAAATTTTGGCGCCCAAGTTTCAATATGAAGACTCCATGGTTACCTAGTAAAACAAAGGTTCGAACCTGACTGAAGCCGGTTAGGTCTTTAGTGTAGAAACAAAAACCTTTGGCCCCAAAATAAAATTGTAGGTTTCGTCCCAGTGTGAAGATCGACTCTTAAAATACTTAGCACCTGCAAGCCTAGAATTTACTCAAGAGATACTTATATCAAAACATTCTCGAATCACATAAGGTGTCCTCCGTACGGCGTGCATACTGATGGAAACAATCATTATAGTCACAGGACGAAATACTGCTATGCGTATTATTATTCTTTTTCTTAAAGAGTGGCATACCCTAAGAGAGTGTTGCCGTTTTTTCTTAAAATGTCTGTGGTGTGTGTGTGAAGTGGCCAACAGCGGTAGGAGACCTACAGCTTCACGTGGGCTCCGAGCCACTCGAGAGAAGACTTACTAGGAAGAAATATCTGGGTGGTTTGCCATTGTTTTCCGAAGGAAATGGTCGGTTGTCCTTGGCATTTGTGTGACCGTGGGAATTGAACCCGGCCCATTTTTAATTTTAGTGGTCAGACGCACCCTGAACCAACTGGGCCACAACCGTTATTCATGCCTATTAGCGGCCTTTACACGGGAAGTTTTAACCGCGCGAATTTAGAAAAGTCCGTTCAATCGCGCGCGCATAACCCTTCGTATAATTATGATTTTTAAGACAGGTTTGAACGAGTGATCAGTGGCGCGATTGCAGCGAAGAAAGCGCGTGAAGTTAATTTTTCTAGCGAATTTTCGTTTCGCGTGCGCAATTTTGGTAAGTATAAATAAATATAATTTTATTTTTTTTATATGTATAGGCATAACATTTCTTAGTGAAGCTCTCTACTCTAATATGAATCGCTATACGAACGCCGAGATGACTGATATGCATTTTATATATGGACTTGCCAATTGCAATTCGTTAGAGGCTAGTAACAACGGTAGAATTGGAAGAAAATGTGCTAAACGTGGTAAAGGATGATCCCAGGTACTTCTACCAGAAAAATGGCAAATGCGTTCAATGTGTCAGTAATAGGACTGTGTGGAAAATTTTGAAGCAGTAGTGCTTGTATCCATACCATATTCAGAGCGTTCAGGCACTTAATCCTGCTGATTTTCCTCCACGTATTGCATTTTGTCAATGGCTTCTGCATATCTGCATACATTGGTTCAAATCCCTCAACTACTGGCGCTGATTCTTTTTACCGATGATGCAAATTTCTCCAGAAATGCAATTAGGAACTTCCATAATAACCTTGTGTGGGCTGATGAAAACCCACATGCGGTAGGTACTTGAAGATCGTTTCCAACATCAATTTTCATTAAACATTTTGGTTGGAATTGTAGGTGACTGGCTAATTGGACCGGTATTTCTACCGGGAATACTTACCGCTGAGGTGTATCGAAATTTTTTGGAATAATCACTACCTGGGTTTCTAGAGGATGTACCTACCATTGACAACGAGAAATGTAATGTGGTTCATGCACGATAGCGCACCAACACATTTTAGTGTGGTTGCTCGTGAGTTTTTAAACGCAAAATATGAAGATCGTCGGATTGGACGAGGTGGACCTCACTTATGGACAGCCTTGAATCCCTTGGATTTTTTCCTATGGAGCCATTTGAAGACATTAGTTTACACTATTCCAGTGGAAAATGAAAAACATTTGAGAAATAGGATAATTGATAGGTGTGATGCAATAAGAAACAACCCTGGTGTTCGGCAGTCAATGAGGAGAAGATTGGATGCATGCATCCTAGCTGGTGGTAGTCATTTTCAGCAGTTTTTGTAATTAAGAATCTTGAAAGTAATAAAGTACTGTTTCTTTTCGAAAAGCTTTTATCGCCCTGTATCTTCGCAACAAAGCGTCTTTCCGAAAATCATTCAATGGCACAAAAATCTTAAAATAGCCCAAGCAATAACCCCCTTAATTTTTGCTGCGTATTTAGTAAACACCCTATATATTATTTATCTAAAAATAGAAAACTAACCGATAGTTTTTTTTTTTGGCATCGTTAAACCTGCTGCAATTATTGCAAGAACATAACGATTTTGTAAAAAAATCTAACATTTTATTTAATCTTGATGTTTCTTGATAAGTAAAAGTGTGTAAATTTCACAAATTCTACGCGCCAAGCCGATCGCGAGCGATTGAATACAGTTTTGCATTTACACGGGCACTTTTGCTCGCGCGATAAATATTTACACATTCTTAACCGCACGACCGAGCAAGACGTAAATTTTCAAGTTTTTCGGCGCGGCGGTTTTACGCGTCCAAATTTGCGCGCGTTCATTCGCACGCATTATCGCGCGTCCCTAATAACGCGGGTAATCTCTCCCGTGTAAAGGCCGCTATTAACAGCTGCAAATTACGGCAGCTAAGTTTCAAATCTTAACTAACGCCATGTGATGTACTTCAGATCTGCAATATGGTGCCTTTTAATCAGCGATGCTGACGGATATTAGGATATAAGGTGTTATTAGAGTTGGTGTTCTGGGTTATGTTTTTCGTTGCTTTCCAGAGATTAGAGCTGCTAGGTTCAAGACTTTCTACGTTCTTTCAGTATATGTACTCTCTATATTTATCTAGTTCTCTACTGATTTGATGTGTGAGTGTATTTAACTGGCTTTTTAAGACTTGGTTTCTTGTTCTTTGCCACAATCTTCTAATTTATAAGGAGGGTTATATGGATTGTTTGCACATTTAGTTGAATAGGGCTTCGTAGCAGCTTGCAGGGTCGCCGATGATAGTTGTTATCATTGCAACATGCGCATCGATTTCTTGTATGCTTTTGATAGGGAATCAGATTATTAGTTGTCTGTTTAGGCTTTCTTGGAATTTTTCCCAGTTGACGTATCCATTTATCATTCTTGGAATAGGTGGTCTGTAGATTAGGGCTGTAGTGAGAGTTATTATCACAGGATCAGAATTTAATTCCGGGATAACCGTTTGTTGGATAAGTACAAACATTTTTTTGAAATCTTTATATCTAGGATGTCCAGCTGGTGATCGGATTTGTATGGATGATATGTGTATTCACTAGGAGCAGATACTTGTAGCTGATATTCTGCTGCCAGGTCGTTAAGGTTATTGCCACTTGGATTGCTGGTGCAGCATCCCCAAAGCGTGTTCTTACTATTAAGATCTTCAAAAGCAATATTGTTGGTGCTTCAGAAATCAATAATTGTCTAATGTCGTTTTCCGTAAGTGGTTTGTTAGGCTGTTTATAGACTGCAGCAACATTGACTTTTCCAGTGTTTGTTGTTTTGATGCATATTGATATTATTTCAAGGTTGCTTAATGGTAAGATGTCTGGTGTAGCCGCTTTAATTAAAATGACTACTCCCCCATGCTGTTCCAATTTATTGTTCTATCTTTGCGAAATGTCCGGTATCCTCTTATTTTAAATTGTTCTCCTTCAGATAAGTCTGTTTCAGTGATATACGCTAGGTCTATCTTATATCGTGCTAAGAAGAATGTAAAAACTTGCTTTGATGATTTTATGCCGCTTGTGTTCCAGTTAAGAATAGTGAATTTTTGAATTGGTTGTCGTAAGTTAGCCATTGAGGATATTTGAAAGGATTTGTGTCAGTAAAAAGGATTTAATGTGTGGTATGAGGGAAATTATTAAATCTTTGATGAATTGTAGGATCTTATCGAGGTTAAATGTAGGAGAATGTTGGGATCCCCTGGCGATCGTGTTAAAGTTGCGGCATGTTGGTTGACAGTTGTATGAGCACTCGCCGAATATTTGATTTTTTTTTTTGCAAGCTGTAAGTTTATAAGAACCAAGTTTTTGTAATAAGGATATACATCTTGTGCCAGAATTAACTCGTACGTTACAGATTAGTTATTATTTGTTTATCACCCTGTGCGGGTTGTATAATTTAGTTTACATTTTGTTTCGTTTGGTGATATGATTGTTATGATTGTTAGTATTTACACGTACTAACTGCTTATACCAGGTGGTCCGTAAGTAGTGAATAATATATTACGATTTACCAGAGATTACCTTAGTCCAAAAGTTAATATTTAGGGAGATACAGGGTGTAAGGTAGTTTTAGGTAAATCGTAACCTGACACGTGACAAGGCATTTAGAAAACTTTTTGTTTAATATTACTCAATCCTCTATATTTAGTACTATTGCCATTTTCTTGGTTCAACTTGCCTGCGCAGTATAGTATATGTTAATTTATGATATTACACATCGGGTATTTGGCTATTCTATCCCCGTAACTTTTAGGATGGCAGTGTCTAATTTCATCTTCCCTTGTATTTGCTTGTTTTTTTGTTTTTGATATGTTGTGAACATCTCATCTACTTTACACCCTTCGTTTGTTTACAGGTATCAGGGATCTCAACGCGCGTAGATTGCCATGGCCTTTAGCACTATCCTACTATAATTTTGCTCAGTCAAAGGGACTTCTGCCACTGGAGGGGGTCTTTATCGTACCAAATATTGCATTAGCGCAGGATATACGGTTTCATCTAATACCCGAAAGTATTAATTAAGATTATTATTCGAAGGGAATATCCAACTTGGGAAAAAGCCAAAGCGTTTATTTCAGTCGCATATTGATCCAATCAATTTCGTATTTTTAATACTCAAACTAAAAAGATGGCGATAAAAAACCAACTAACATGTGAAATACAAGATACTTCATTGGCTTTATTACATCCAGGATATAAGCAAAACCAGAAGTTTAAGTGTAACCTCAAAATTTGTCGATAATGTTCAGCATTTAACACCACTTTTGCCAAACTCAAAATTCTACTACCTGTTGAAGGGATCTTCTTATTTGTCATTGAGATCCGTGACACGCGCAAGATTAGAACTCTTTCAATAAATAAACAAAAATAAAATAATAAAAGTTATGTAGTATTTTAAAACGATAATTTCACAAAGTGGTTCTAAAGTTAGCAAACATTTATTGACTTTTATTCAATTGCCTATTAAAGTTTAATTATTGCAAAATAATTTAAAAGTAATTTTAAGTGACTCAGCGTAAGTTATTATTAGCTACGACAATGATTACGGCAAAATTTTTGTTGGAATGTGTTCTATTTCTTTGGTTTACTCTATATTGCTTTAGTGCTAATCGTGGTAGGTTTTTCTCATTTTTAATTTTGTGTTTCATCTTTGATGAGTCTGTTGTTTTAGTTATTATCCGTGATGTTAAAGAATCCAGTAAGTACAGTATTTTTAATCTAGGATTTGGGTTGTGATGTCAACGCGTTGTAGATAAATTCATGATCCAACTACAATTCATCTCTTTCTAAACTAGGTTTTTATTACTTACTGCGCACGAACGCGTGTCTACCCATGCAGTTTTTGGGCGGAGCAAGTTGACGTCACAATCGAAATGCTAGATGAAAAATACTGCCAGTAATGTTTCATTTAGACGTGAAGCAAGTTCACCTACCCTTAGCCGTATTAGAAGTCGCACATCTCTAACAAATGGAATAAATCAACTTTATTTTTACTTAAAGTTGATGGGTCACAACGCTTTTTTAAAATAAACGTTACTTGCTCCTGGTAGCTATACAGTACGCTTCTGAAATACTACTGTAATGAAGATTGTTATCAATTATCATAATTAGAATCCTTTTTCAGAACCTTGTGGAACATACTGTATAGCTATCTGATACAAGTGTTCTCTTCATCTTTAAATCAGTTGATAGTATTTTTCTAGTTATAAATTTATTAATATTAATTCATTTTTATTTTCTTTTTAGAATGTAAGGGACGTAACCAAATCTACAGCCGCTGCTCTTATAGTTGTCAACCTACATGTAAAACCTTTAATGCGATAGCAAGATCCTGTAGGCATTGTGTTTCAGGATGTATATGTGCAAGAGGATTCGTAAAAACTCCAACAAATGCTTGCGTTCGTCCTTGGAAGTGTATTAAATCTTTCAAAAATCGCCCGAAGTAAAACCTACAATAGTAATTATTTTTTAAATAAAAATAAACATAATTATGAGCATAATTATCTGAACCCAAAATGATATACAGGAAACTATTATTTGGTATTTTATTCACTCAGTTTGTTTAGATTTTGCAGAAGATTCACGAACAACAGTTTTATATCTTTTATTAAAAAAAGCAAATTCATATTTTTTCAAAACTCTATAATACGTTTAATATAACTCAATTAACCCTTAATACAGTGTGTTCCTGGATGTAGTTACTTTTTCGTTTTTGAATCCATGCTTTTTAAAAGGTTCCGAAATGTTACAACTGAGGTTATCATAGGTTATGCAGAGAGTTCGGAAGAAAAGCAGTAAAGTGATTTCTAAATTATTTACAAAGTATAAAGAGAAGCTTAAATATGAAAGTAAAAACTTGAAAATCTCAAGAAAATAATTTTGTGGAGAAATGCATAATCCTCTAGGCTTCTAGAAAATTACGTTTAGTTTTTATGTAATTTTATTACAAATGGAAGAAAAAATTTCAAGACAAATGTTGTGACCGGAATATTTTAATTAATTAATTAATTAAAAAACCAAAGTTCAGCTCACGCGGTTGATAGTACTCTGTAAGGATCACTGCCTATGTAAGATAACGGCTCTGAAGGCGAATGACACATAATATCGGGAAAGGGGTCAGAGGAGTTGAAGGAGTGTCAATCATTCTACGAGGAAGTTTAGGGAAGCTATAAGTGACGCTTTATAAAAATGAACTGAAACGTTTATGGACAGAGAATAACTATATTAGCAACCTATGCAGTTAATGACGACTCACCTATTCAAGTTAAAGAGGAATTCTTTGGACAACTTCTTTTGCCCTAGACCTGGCATTGTTTGGTTTTCATTTCCATTGGCCAATGAAAGAGTCCTTACGAAGCTACAAATTCAACTTTCACGACGATGTCCAGTTTGTAGAGCATAAATGGTCCAGGAACCAAACAAAAGGGTTATTTTCTTCTGGCACCCAACAGCTGGTTTCCCGCTGGTACAAGTGCATTAGCACTGCAGGGGTCAAATTGAAAGTATTTTCTGAATAAACCGTAATGCTGTATCACTTTTCCGGTCATTTTCTGGCATATACTTACTATATGCATAATTCAAAATTGTAATTACTTTTTACTTTCTGTTACTTAAATAAAATGTTAGCTAAAGTTTTAGTTTGTATACAATCAACTCTGTGGGCATACTGGCGTTTCCTTAAACAAAAACACTAAACGATTCCTCTTCAGTTGCCGTCTGTTATGAAAATTATATCAACCACAAAATTTACCTCTACTTGCTATCGAATACGATGAATTTGACGAATCTTATAGTTGGTTAAAATGGATTTCATTCATTAAGAAACTATGACAACCTCCAATTAAAAAAATTAAGAGTATGTGGTAACGGAGATTCTGCTATAGTAGTCCAGTGAACGAAGGTATTTTACGCTGCAAAAGGTCGGGTAGTTCTGAATTTTTGATATGTTGCATAGGATGGTTGGTTAGTGAAAAATCTAAATTTCCACAATCCCTCCGCTCCTTCCGCCATCGTGTGGAAATCACCGAAAATCAGCACTTATTTCAGTTTTTTGCCTATAACTTCTTTCTGGTGAATTTTAGCGCAAAGAAAGTTATTTACCGACTTGTAGCGGATAAAATTTTCTGAAAATTTGATATTTTAAGTTTTTATGTACGATTAATATCAACGGAGCTATGAAGCTTCCAAAAAATTGCGCAAAATTTTGAGTTTGTTTCCACTTTACATCGCAACACACATCCGTAACACTTAATTTTAGCGTAAAAGCCCTTATAATCAATCTTGCAGAGAATTTAATTGCCTATAAAATCCATGTATCAATTTTTTTATTTTATTTACAAAAAAAATGAAAAAGGGGATTTTTTCATGTTTAGTGCAGCAACTTTCTTTGGTTCATTATTTCTAATAATAAAAGTATTACCTTTTATTTCAAACAGAATAATCTGTATACATAGATGCAAAATGAATGTAATTATGTGTTCGCGAACGTCAGTGAAGTCTCGTAGGACTACCAGAAAAAACTTTTCAAAAACAGCACTTCCTTCTATTAGTTGCCTGCGACTTCTTTCTACTGCTCTTCAGCTCAGAATGAGTTATTTTCCGAGTATTATATATTATATATATTCTAAGGCTCAATTTTCTAAAACTTTGGCATATTATTTCTTTTGTGAAACCAATAGCGGTGGAGTTGTACCGCTCCCAACAGTCCCAACAAGCAAAAAGTAGCGATCTTAAAAAAAGTTATTTACCGACTTGTAGAGGACAAAATTTCCTGCAAATTTGTTATTTGAAGTTTTTTTGTACGATTAATATGAAGCTTCCAAAAAGGCTAAGATTGCGGGCTTAGCAAAATTTTGAGTTTGTTTCCACTTTACATCGCAATAACTCCGTAACACTTCATTTTAGCGTAAAAGCCCTTCTAATCAATCTTGTATAGAATTTAATTATATACAAAATCCATGTATCAATTTTTTTTATGACCAATGCAACGGGGTGGGTTAAATTTACAACAAAAAAGGAAAAACTGTTTTTTTTTCAAGTTTAGTGCAGCAACGTTGTCCCTCCGGTTTTTGACACTATACTTGTTTTTATAAATAACAAATTTTGTCCTCTTCAAGTCGGTAAATAACTTTTTTTAAGATCGCTACTTTTGCATTGTTGGGACTGTTGGGAGCGGTACAGCTATTGGTTTCACAAAAGACATAATATGCCAAAGTTTTAGAAAATTGAGCCTTAGAATATATATAATACACGGCAAATAACCCATTCTGAGGTGAAGAGCAGTAGAAAGAAGTCGCAGGCAAATAAAAGAAGAAAGTGCTGTTTTTGAAAAAGTTTTTTCTAGTAGTCCCATGAGACTCCACTGACGTTTGCCAGCACATAATTACATTCATTTTGCATCTATGTATACAGATTATTCTGTTTGAAATGAAAGTTAATACTTTTATTATTAGAAATAATGAACCAAAGAGAGTTGCTGCAGCACTAAACATGAAAGAATCTCTTTTTCGTTTTTTTTTTAATTTATCCCTACTCTGTTGCATTGGTCGTAAAAAGTGTTTGTAGGTAATTAAATTCTCTACAAGATTGATTATAAGGGCTTTTACGCTAAAATTAAGTGTTACGGAGTTATTGCGATGTAAAGTGGAAACAAACTCAAAATTTTGCCAAGTACTCAATTTTAGCCTTTCTTGGAAGCTTCATAGCTCCGTTGATATTAAACGTACAAAGAAACTTAAAATAACAAATTTGCAGGAAGCTTTGTCCTATACAAGTCGGTACATAACTATTTTTGCGCTAAAATTCACCAGAAAGAAATTATAGGCAAAAAACTGAAAGAAGTGCCGATTTTCGGTTGTTTCCATAAGATGGCGAAGGGAGCGGTGGAGAGGGAATTGTGGAAATTTAGATTTTTCACTAACCAACAATCCTATACAACATATCAAAAATTCAGAACTACCCGACCTTTTGTAGGATAACCCCCCTTTTTCGGCTCCTTTCACTGGACTATAGGTAATTTTGCTAAATGCTTGTTTGTATGCCACCGACAAGGACGCGGACGTACTAGGTAATAGGAATTTACGAAAGTTAAACTGTCGAATCCCGTTGAAATCCCTGGCACTAGTAAATTTAGATTTTGCCCAATCACAAACAATAAAAGCTAATGTTGTGTCACTTATTTATTTTTAAAATTTAAAAATCTTTGCGTGGTTGTTTTTAATAATAATACTTTTTAGTATTTTAGGTGCTTTTATATTTGTTGTTTGTTGTTTTATATAAAATTTATTTATTTGTTTATATAAATCAATATTAAAAGAATTGTACAATTGTTAAAAAGTAATGATATTCACTATCGGTTTGGAACGTGTAAAGTATACTAAATTTTGTTTTTGTTTCGAATACGATTAAATTAATAAAAGATACTTTTTATAAATAGCTTTTAATTTTCTCTTTTTAATGATAAATAAATTAGGCTTGCTTAAAAATACATCAAGAGTTTTACAATGGGGCTATGTAATTCTAACGGCAATAATTCCTGATTTATGTTTATTTTTTAATCGATTTTTTGTAATCGTACCATTCATTGTTTGAAACCTATTAAAGTTCTTTTAAATACGCCAATAGGTGGGCGGTACGGACGTCTCTAATCTACCCACATTATTGAAATAAAGTTTTTTAATTGGAAAATCAGTTAACCTTTCACCACATACATTTTTTTTAAACAGTTGGTTAATTAAATTTTATGCGTATATAATGGTACCTAGTTGATATGAAACGTTGAGCTAAATACCACTAATCATCACAGCTATTTCTATTTTTAAATACAGCTGTCTGGATACTTTTAAGGATATGCAACAGATAATGCTCTTAAGTTTCTTAACTAGGACATCATTCTTCTCTTCTTCTTTCGGCGGTGCGAAGTAGTAGCGCTCAGGGCCTCGGTCCATCGTGCATCTGTCGCAAATTAAGGGTTGCCTTCATATAGACCGGCAGCTAGCTTTAAGGCCGTGATTTTCCCATAGAGGCACCAAATAGGCGATCAGTAGAAGTAGCCTGGGACATCGCAAGAATAGATGAAGAGAGGTTTATTTTTCTTCGCCGCAGAACTTGTAACTTTGGTCCCCGGAAAGGCTCACCAGATGTCTTTTAAAGAGGAACTGTGGGGACCTAGTTTTTGAAGATATGTGGATGAGATGCTTTGCTTGTCTCAACCCAGGGCTTGAAGTCAAATAGTTATGAACTGAACTGAGAGTGGGTCCAGTCTCTAATTGGCCGATGGCCGGTTAAGTGCTTAGAAAGGGTTCCAAGGAGCCCTTCCTGGCCAGGCGGTTGGCCTGGATTGTTATTGTGACCGGGCACCCAGATCAGTGGAACCTAGTCCATTGAGCCAAGTTTTTCCAGGGCCCAATCGCATTTGGTGACCAGTTTGTTTTGGTTTTTACAGAGCGGAAGCCTTTCAGCGCTGTTTGACTGGCGGAGCATATACTATAGATTTGGCTGTTTTAGTAGCCTCTGGTGAGGCTTTCCTGTTCGCAGACTAAGCAAATATCTCAGTTTTAAAAAAGGCAGGAAGGTAGGACAATCTCATTATTGGTCGATCGCCATAAATGGAGCCTGTATGTGTTTTCTATCCATCTTACACGGTGCCTGCGTACTAATAAGGGATGAACCCTTGCAGCGATAGTTACCTCGTAATTTCTGCTGAGGAAGTAGCAGGGGATACTATATCGCTATGAGCACTAAGCAACGGGTCAGACTCTATCAAATGAGATAGAATCTGAACGTATCCCTTCAGCCTCCCATCACCCTTCCGACCGTCAACCGGGATTGATTAGTTATATCAAAGACAAATAATAATAATTTTTGTTCTGAGGTCTCAGTTTATCTCTCTTTCTTCAGTCTGTTTCGAACTATTTTATTTATTTTTGACTTCTTCGATTTCGTTATAACTTTAGCTCTTTTGTTCCAGATTGAGTCTAATTTTTTTTATGTCAACCCATTTCATTTTTGATTTTCATCTTTTCTCTTTAAATCATTGTTCTAACATAGCATACAACCTACAATTCGACTGTGTTAAGTCCAATAAACTTTAGTGTTTGTATATCAAGCGATTCCATTTAACGTCATGAAAACTGTCTCTTAATTTATAAAGCATTAAGGTATGTAGATTTAAGTAATTATTTTTTCTTTTGTACTTTGTCGACATTTCCTGAACGACTTTTAATACAATATTAAAGTAATTTTACGTAAGTCAACACCCCTGTTGTAGATCTTCTGCCAGTAGTAATTTTTATTTATTAGTTTCGTTTACAAATGAGTAACAAATAAAATATTATACAATACAGGCAATGTAACAGTTTCTACTGGCTCAAAGAGGTAACAGGCTCTTATCGACAGTAAAAACTGTTTTACCTTGCTTACAATGTAAAATACTATAAATAGCCTATACCGGGTGTGGCCTGACATGTGAGACATAGGTGAAATGCATGGGAAATTGAACATATGTGAATATTATCTTCTTGGCTAACTGTTGCTTACGTTGTAGTTATTAATCGAAGTACTTTTTTTTCAGTCGATTATAGTACGAAATTTATCTGAAATGAAGGAGAAATCGTATTTTTTCCTGATTATTAGACTGATATTAATTCTACAAAAATTTGATCAACTAGACTTGTTCTGATGAGTTGCAGCATCACTATGGAAATTTCAGAATTTAGTACGAACAAATGATGCGCAGCAGGCTTTAAGCAAGTTGTCAGAAGGCGCATGTGTGACTTTTTATTTAAAATATTTACTTTATTTTACATTGAGGAGCTAAATTTTCCTAATTAGTTAAGAATCAATTGCTTAATAGCGTACTCATCTAAACAAGAACGTACAAAAACTAAACGGTTCAGCTGCAGAGATAAAATTAATCAATTATCAAAATTACATGTATTTCTCCTATGTCTCACATGTCAGGCCACTCCCGGTATAACTTTTTATTTCACAAAATGTTTACAGATTTAAATTAGTAACTTAGTAACAGGAATTATCCGCAATACCTCTGTTCTTAGTTTTCTTGGACAACATGTTCCCACACATACAGATTGCAAGATAAACTTTGAATGCTGTTCTTTAGAACAGTTTAGAACTATAGTACTTTTGATGTTCCGACATCTCAGCTCAATCAACAACCGTTCGTCTAAAATGGTTAAAAATATCACTAAAAATGATTAAGGCTAAACTACTAACATTATATGAAATGTTTGTTACATTTATAGTTATTATTATAAATAAATGGTAGACTTGATAACAGCTTTATTTATTATTGCTTGTTACAATGGTTACCTCATGTCTGGCCACCTGGCGTGTACTACATTTACTGGTACAGTGATGTCACGTCTTAACACGACGTTGCCATATGTTACATCCCCCTTTCCTTATTAACTAAAGTAACATTTTAACTTTCTAATATCTACATGCAAAATTAAACACTATTAACTTAATTAAACTTACATTACATAATCATTAAACTTTTTCGGTTTAACACTTTCGCGACCTATTCTTGTTAACACTTTATTGTCTTTTTCACTATTCACTGCTATATTTCCTTTCTCACCACACATTGTTTTATTTTCTTTTCCCTCGCTCTTATTACTATCACTAACTGACATAGATTTGTTATTTAATTCTGAATCCAGGAGAAACTCATCTGACTTTCGTCTTTCTTCCTGTTTTTGAATTGCAGTTTTTCGCAAAAAATTTGTATTTCTCCTGTATTCTGATCCGTACATGTCTCTAACTACATATGATCTAGGTGTATTACAAGTTTTAACAATTTTCCCTGCTTTCCATTGATTAGATCCTTTCTCATTACTTACTCTAAACATAACATTTTGTTGATCTAGAAAACTATCCCTTTCTTTTGCATTCCTATCATAATAATACTTATATCTATCCTGTCGTTTTTTCATTAATGTCTCTACATTTTTAACAACATACTGTTTAAGCTTATTTTTGTGAACTGGTACAGTTGTTCTTAGTAAACGCGAATTTAATAACTCTGAGGGAGAATAATTTAACCCTGCTATTGGTGTGACCCTATAATCAAGTATTAGTTTATAAATATCTTCATTAGTTTCCTTACATTTCTTTAGCATTAATTTGCAAACACCTACCATCTTTTCAGCTAACCCGTTTGATTTTGGATACCTCGGGCTTGAGGTTGTTAATTTTACGTCCCATTGTTTACAAAATTCTTTAAATTCCCAACTATTGAATGGTACGTTATCTGCTAGAAAAGATTCTGGTATGCCATTTACTGAAAATATTTTTTTCAATTTTTTGATTACTTCAGTAGCTGTTTTGTTTTTAAGTTTTTCCAACTCAATCCATTTGCTGTAATAATCAGCTACCACTAGGTATGGAATTCCTCCAAAATCTAGAATATCTGCACAGACATCTTGAAATGGGTATTCCTGAATATTATGTGGAATCAAAGGTTCTTTCACATTCGTTCTTGTGTGATTTTGGCAAACAATGCATTTAGAGATGAACTCTTCTATATTTTCCCCCATTTTCGGCCAGTAAAATATTTTTCTTGCTCTTGCCTTCATCTTTTCTATTCCGAAATGAGCTTTGTGCAGTTTTTCCAACATCAGTTTTCTCAATGTAGTTGGAACTACAATTTTATCATTATTGTATATGATTCCATCATTTTCATACATATCATTTCTAAACTTCCAATAAAACTTTTCTTCCGGTTTTAGATCTCTTATTTTTTTAGGCCACCCTTCATTTATATATTTCTTAATTTGAGTTAATGTCACATCTTTTTCTGTTGATTTCTTTATATCTTTTAATCTTTCCTCACTACATGAAGCTATACTTGTTACGCAGTGAACAATTTCTAACATTTTAGGATCATCTTGAACTTTATCTTTTATATAGGATCTGGATAAAAGATCAGCAATTAACATAGACTTTCCTGGTATATACTCAACTTTAAAATCATATTTCAGCATTTTTAGTTTCATTCTTTGTAACCGCGGACTAACTTTATTAATGTCTTTTTCTTTTATAGCTACTAAAGGTTTGTGATCACTATTTACTAAAACCTTTCGTCCATAAATAAATTGATGGAACTTTGTTAACCCGAAACAAATGGCTAGTAATTCCTTTTCAATAGGAGCATATCTTGATTCACACTCTGTAAGGGTGCGTGAACAGAAACTAACTGGTTGTCCATTTTGTAATAGGCAACCACCTATACCAAGCTGACTTGCGTCGGTCTGTATTACTATCGGCAAATTTGAGTCAAATATTTTTAATGTCGGTAAATTAGCAATAACTTTCTTTAAGTTTTGAAACGCACACTTCTGTTCTGCTGTCCATACGTATTCAACATTATTCTTTATTAAGAGTCTTAACGGAGCAACCAATTTTGACATATTTGGTATATATTTACTTAAGTAGTTTGTCATTCCTAGTACTCGTAATAGTTCTTTTTTATTTTTAGGTTCATTAAGTGCGATTATAGCTTTCACCTGGTCTGGATCAGCTTTTACACCATCTTCGCTAAAGATTTGTCCTAAATACCTGACCTCTTTAACTTTATATTGAAGCTTCTTTGAGTTAAGTTTTACACCACTATCCCTAACTCGTTTTAGAAATTTTTTCATTATTGTATCATGTTCAGCTTCATTTTCTCCTGCTATTATACAATCATCAAAATATATCCCTATACCTAAATCTCCAAAAATTTCATCATTTATGCGTTGAAATACTTCTGGGCTCGTAGCTAACCCAAATGGTAATCTTTTAAACCTATACTTTCCAAATGGACTACTAAACGTGCATAACCTACTACTTTCGTCATCTACTTTAATGTGATAAAATCCTTCCTTCATGTCGAGTACACTGAATACTTTCTTGTCTTTTAATTTAGAGCTTATGTCTTCTAACGTTGGGATTGGATACTGTTCTGAACATAAATATTTGTTTAAATGTATCGGATCTAAACAGAGTCTCAATTTCCCATTTGGTTTCTCGACTATTACTAAATTATTAACCCATTCTGTTGGTTCGTCACACTTAGCAATTACATCTTTTTTAACTAATTTATCTAGAGCCTGTTTTAGCCTAGGTTTAATAGTTTCTGGTACCCTTCTACTAGGACATACTATCGGTTCAGCATTTTTACTTAAAATAATTTTATATTCTTTATTTGTTTTACCATTACCCTTAAATATATCAATGTTTTGTTTAATAAAAGCTTCCCTTTCAACATCTTTATCTGTCACTATTGTTTCTTTGATTTCATTTACTTTCTTAATTAAATCTGTTTTTACGCAAGCATTTAAACCTAAGATTGGTTGACTGTTTACATTTACTACTAAATATTTTATTTTATAGTCACATTCCCTAACTATACTTCTTAAAATTATTGACCCCATTACTTTAATTTGTTGCTCACCATAGGTTATTATGCTTTTGTTACTAGGAGTAACTAACTCCTTTGCAATTTTACATGTCTTTAACCAATTTAGCGGTAATATATTACATTGTGCACCTGTGTCTAACTTAAATGGTACAGTAATATTATTAATTTTTACATTTTCTGACCAGAACATATTTTTATTATATTTACTACTATTACTTACAACTACTGAGTCAATAAGGCTATCACTAGATTCGCTTGAATTTTCTTCTTCTCTTACATCATTAATATTTCGTTTCCTATGGCCATACTTACTTTTCTTCTTACCTTTTTTATTTTCTTCTGCCTTCTTCTTGCAGCCTACCTCAAAGTGGTTCAGCCTCTTGCAGTACCTGCATTCTTTACCATATGCTGGACATTCCATCCTTCCATGACGAGTTGAACATTTTAGACAATCATAATTTCTTCCTTCAAACTTCTGCGGTGTCGAACTGCTTGGGCGTGCCTTTCTTGCTGCTCCAACATAATCGACGTTGACAGTTCCCTTCAGCTCGCGAATTTGAAGTTTTGATACCTCTGCAGCTCTACAGTTGGTTTCCGCAACTTCCAGATTTAGTTCTTTAATGCGAAGCAATCTTTCTTGTAGATCTCTGTCCCTTATTCCTGTTACAACTTTATCCCGAACTAACGACTTTTCTTGATCGCCAAAATTACATTTTTTTGCCAGTATTTTGATCTCTGTTAAAAAATGATCGAAGTCCTCATTTTCTTTTTGTACTCGATTAAAAAATGTATATCTGTCGAATATTTCGTTACTGTGTGGTCTGCAATATTCTTCAAATTTCTTTATCACCTTGTTAAATTCCTTTTTTTCGGCTTCGTCCAAATTTAGCGTATTAAAAACATCAAGGGCTTGTTCGCCAGCCAAGTTCAAAAACATTGCAATTTTTGTTTCATCTTCCTTTTTGTTACATCCCGTAGCAACCATAAAAATATTAAAACTTTGCATGAATCTATCATAATTCTTACTTAAATTTTGGTCAAATACTAGATTTCCCGGTGGTTTAAACTGCGACGTATTAGCCATTTTACCACGTTCGTGTCGTCCCCGACTGTTGTGTTTTTTATCCACTCCCGTGAAATGTTTTTGTGTTAACTTATCGCTTCTTTCTTATTTGCACTTAATTTCCTTTTTTCACTTTAACACCTGACACCATGTTACATTTATAGTTATTATTATAAATAAATGGTAGACTTGATAACAGCTTTATTTATTATTGCTTGTTACAATGGTTACCTCATGTCTGGCCACCTGGCGTGTACTACATTTACTGGTACAGTGATGTCACGTCTTAACACGACGTTGCCATATGTTACAATGTTAATATTGTTTGCTATAACTACTTGTACTAATTTATATTACAGAATTTGTTTTGTATATTATTTAACTTAGGTTTCCTGCTCGTAATCTTTGGCTTTGGTAGTGACATATTAAATTTAATTTTACTCTGTGATCAATTCTGAATCGTTTAACTAGTGCTTTCATTACCGCCCACATTTCGATGCTGTCAAAGGCTGTACTGAAGTCAACGAAGCCGAGCGGAATGTTATATCCTCTGGTTTTTTCCCTTTCAGTGTCGAGGTTGGTGCGTTAGCGTATGTGGCTTTTACGGGCTTTATTTATACAGGGTGCCGCACTGATGAATGCAACATAGGAAATCCCATGTTAATTTAGAGGTGTTCAAATATTGGCTTCCCTAATTATTTTACAGCAAAATTCCATTTAGATTTCAAGATGAGTATCTGTGCAGTTTTTTCGCATTTCAATTTCAAAATATTTTAAAAAGATTCAGTAACCAAATTCAAATTATACCAAACCATCAGCACGGCCTTGATCAGTGATTGTTGAACCTTGGCAGATGATTGATAAATCTAGTTGTTTTTGAAAAAGATTGATAGAAAAAGCTGCTCATCGTTAAAATAAGCTTTTTATTAAGTACAACGTCTGAACTAAAGTTAACATTATATTTGTTTCTATTAATTAATTGAACTGTATTACATGTTCACTAAATTCACGCAAACTAAACAATAAAAACAACTTTAAATTAAATGTTCAAATAAATCCCCGTTTACTCCTAAACAATATCCCAAACGATTGTAAAACTTATTTCGCACGCTACTCAGTTGATAATGTGAGATTCTATCATATTCTGCCAAAATGGCATTCTGTAGCTGTTCTAGGTTCTCAAAACGTATATTTGTATAAATTTTAGATTTTAAATTACCCCCAGAGACAAAAGTCGTTGGGCGAAAGATCAGGAGATCGGTGTGATTTGGTCCAATAACATTATTTGAAAAAGTGCTGGACAACCATCCATCTGAAACCAGACCTCCTGATCTTCTCGAACAACATCATCCAAAGCTGGCCCCACACGATTTTGTAGCCAATCCAAAAAAATTGCGCCTGTTAAATTTCCATCTAGAAAAAAAGTCCAATAATGTGGTGGCCAAAAATTCCTGCCCAAACATTCACTTTTTGGGGGTATTGGGTTCTTGTTTCGACAAACCGATGTTCATTGATCTTGCTCCAGTATCTACAGTTTTGTACGTTGGGTTCGTTATTCAGCGTAAATGTGCATTCATCAGTGAAAGAAATATGTTTTAAAAATTCCCTGTCATTATTTACTCGTTCCATCACGTCATAACAAAATGCACTCCTTCTTTCTGCATCCCCTTCCCTTAACTTTTGGTGGCATTCGTATTTGTAAGATTTCAATTTGTGTTTTTTTTTAATTCTCCAAGCTGTTACACTGTGTTTTTCTATTCTGTCCCCAAGCTGCCTAGTACTTATTCCTGGATTTTCTTCGACATATAGTAAAACATCTAGTTCTGCTTCATTTACCGTTGGTTGTTCCATTTCTGGATTGTCGTCGCTGCCCTTGCAAGTATCCAGTACAGTTCCCTTTTCTTCGAGTTTCTTTACCAGACATTGCACAGTAGACCTGTTAGGTATCGGTCTATTCGGAAACTGCACGGAAAAGATATCAGATACATTTTGGAAGCTGTTTCCAGCATAATGCAACTTTATTAGAAGGATTCTCTCTGATATGGTGTACCTCATCTTTAAAACAGGCTTCACGTACAGGGTTATCTATTTTTGACACTTTTGCTGGGTATCTCGGTAATTATTGAATATATCAAAAAACTGATGCAGGTGTCATGAGATGTTTTTGGGAGAAATTAAAAATGGTAAAAGCAGAATTTAAAAATATTCGCTCTTATAGAAGATACGGGGGTAAATTGAAAAATTGGCGATTTTAGAATTGACCACTATAATCTTTATTACTAATAATAGAAGAAATTGTTTAATATAAAAGTTTCTTAGTTTGCTAAGTAGAATATGAGGCCGCTTGAAAATCGCATCTACGGGGTCAGGTCAAAAAGTTATCGGAGCTAACTTTCTTATTTTAAATGGCACACCCTATATATTTTCAGCCAAAAAATATGCATTTTTAATTCTCGTTTCAAACATATAACATACAATATACTTTATTATTTAAATAAGTGAACAGTTTTAATTTTTATATTAAATCAGTAGTAGGCCGTGCATTATGAACTAAGAAACCGAAATAAAAGATCCCATTTTTCGTAAAAAATAATTATTGTTAGTTATTAAAGTAAAATAACTTGCATCTAAAATAATTTTGGTACAAAAATATCAATATCATTATCATTACTGTTTGACCGTTAACTTAAATTATTTTTCGTATATGTATAAGTAAAAGCAATAAAAAAAATGTCAAATTGGTTTTTATATTATATTAATAACTAACAATAATTATTTTTTACGAAAAATGGGATCTTTTATTTCGGTTTCTTAGTTCATAATGCACGGCCTACTACCGATTTAATATAAAAATTGCAACTGTTCACTTATTTAAATAATAAAATATATTGTATTTTATATGTTTGAAACGATAATTAAAAATGCATATTTTTTGGCTGAAAATATATAGGGTGTGCCATTTAAAATAAGAAAGTTAGCTCCGATAACTTTTTGACCTGACCCCGTAGATACGATTTTCAAGTGGCCTCATATTCTACTTAGCAAACTAAGAAACTTTTATATTAAACAATTTCTTCTATTATTAGTAATAAAGATTATAGTGGCCAATTCTAAAATCGCCAATTTTTCAATTTACCCCCGTATCTTCTACAAGAGCGAATATTTTTAAATTCTGCTTTTACCATTTTTATTTTCTCCCAAAAACATCTCATGACACCTACATCAGTTTTTTGATATATTCAATAATTACCGAGATACCCAGCAAAAGTGTCAAAAATGGATAACCCTGTACACCTAAATAGTTTTAAGCAACTTACAAAATTTGACAGTCATAAAGCCAACTCACAGATATTTTCCAGTCATATGTTTTAACATTCACTTATCAACGCCGTATTGATGACTTGATTTTGGATTGAGTTTTTCGTTGTTGCATTTTTTGAAATATTTTGAAACTGAACAAATAAAAGATTCTCAAACTGTACAGACACAATCATCTTGAAGATACAGATATTATAAAACACAAAGAAAAGGTAGAATTAATAGAACAAAATAGAGGTATAAAAGTATTTAGACACCGGAACGGAAGAAATAGGAAAAAATAATAACGATAACGACAAAAATGGAAACACAACTGATAACAGAAACGATATCCTAATAAACAGCACGCGAATTTGATCAACATCTATACAACCCCCATATGGACAACAGTCCCCGAATTGAATTAAACAGGAAAATAGAAAACTTGAAGATATACCACCTACAGACTGAGAAGAAATAAGATACCTACCACATAAAATAAGAGGAAACAACCAGATACTTACTACTCGAAATGTTACATAAACAGACTAAGGAAGACTGTTCAACATACATATACAGGGTGGTGACTCGAACACCCGAACATAGGGATTTAACATGTAAAATCATACTTTCGTAATTTCCTGCTCCCCTAATTATTTTAGGTAAAAAAGCTTCAAATAAAAGTTGTAGAGCATAAAATCCTGCATCTGAATCAATAAACAAAATTAATTTTGCGTGCCTTGTAACCTCAGAAATTAGGTATGAAAATGACGTAAATCACCCCAAAAATAGCGATAGCCATGGAATTCAAACAAAAATTAATAAATGTTAACGGTTTATCTGTCAAATTTCATGGTGGACGGAAAATTTAAAAGATTTAAATTTGTGTTTTTTTAATATTTTTAGGACCGTGGTGTGGTGCAAAACTGCAAACCTAATCCAGATCCAATTTCTCTAAGGCTCACATTTGGATTATTTGATACCGCAGCTAATACATTGATTTCGTTAGCGTTATGATCTTCAGCTTCAATATCTTCTTCTGGTGCAATATTTATTTGTTTTTTAGTACAACTCTTGCAAGGGTTGACCCATATTTTTTTGATTATTGATGATGTTATGGATTGTTGATGTCGACGGAATTGGTATATGACGATATAAATTCGCAAATAGATCTCGCACTTGTCTTATAAGTACTATTACCACTGTAAAATAACTTTAAAAATTGATTTTTTTCACTTATTGTATAATTGTTGGCCATATTTTCACTTTAACAGTAATTACAAGTAATAACAAAAATAAACTAACGCAGCGTAACTTGACAGATAAACCGTTAACATTTGTTAATTTTTGTTTGAATTCCATGGCTATCGCTATTTTTGGGGTGATTTACGTCATTTTCATACCTAATTTCTGAGGTTACAAGGCATGCAAAATTAATTTTATTTATTGATTCAGATGCAGAATTTTATGCTCTAAAACTTTTATTTGAAGCTTTTTTACCTAAAATAATTAGGGGAGCAGGAAATTATGAAAATATGATTTTACATGTTAAATCCCTATGTTCGGGTGTTCCAGTCACCACCCTGTATATACAGGGTGATTCAAAAGGTATGGTCCAAACTTAAAGGTATGATTGGTGATGTTAAAATAAGCAAAAACTGCCAATAAACCCATGTCTTATTTTCAACCGTTGTCTAGTTACAGAGGTTTTCTTTGATTTTATCTGTGTTCTGTCAAATCACGTTATCTAGGAAATCAGTAAAAGAAATGTTAATTTCTTATGACAGAAGACATTTCAAGCTTGAGTTGGCGTAGTTTGGAAGAGGCGGTCTTGTACTATGGCCGGCTCGTTCGCCTGACATTACTCCACTAACTTTTTACTTGTGGGGTGCATTAAAAGAAAAAGTTTATGCAAATTCAAGACAGGGGCCATTTAGTTAATAGAATAAATAAAGCTGTTGAAGATATTCAAAGGCATCCTCAACAGTTGAGGAATGTTCGAGAAACTCTGCGTCGCCGTTGCCAACTTTGTATATAAGTATAAGGTGGATATTTTGAACATTTGTTGTGATACTTTTTAATTTTTCTTGTAATACGTTATTTTAGATTTTCTCGTAATTGTATACGTTCTTTATTAATAATAAATTATCGTAAATGTTGTTATAACTAGAAAACAATTGTGAATCGCACATGAGTTTATTGGCATTTTTTACTTATTTTAACATCACCAATCACACCCTTAAGTTTGGACCATACCTTTTGAATCACCCTGTATGAATAAGGGTGAGATACCGGAATAATGGGATAACGCTGGCGTAATCTTGTTACATAATAAACAAGACACTGAAAATTGGGAAAAATATCGCTCGATAAGTTTGCAGTTCACAAGTTGTTTTCCAAAATAATGCTAAATCGATTAAAAAACAAATTTGATCCGTATACGGGGTGCTGCATTGATGAACGTAACATAGGAAATTCTATGTTAATTTAGACGTACAAATATTCGCTTACCTAATTATTTTACAGCAAATTTCCATTTGTGTTTTTTAAAGATGGAATATTTAATTTCCACGACAATCACGTTTGGTCTGACGAGAATCCTCAAGATATCGTTGAATTCAGACATCAGTAGCGTTTCAGTGTAAACATCTGGTTAGGCATGATAGGGGACCGGTTGTTAGGACCGGTTGTTTTACCACAACGCTTAACAGGTCCTGCATACCTCGATTTCTTGGATAATACTTTACCTGAAGATTTATCTTTAAATCAGAGACTTAATCTCTGGTTGATGCAAGATGAAGCTCCACCGCATTTTACGCTTGCTGTTCGGGAACATCTGACCAATGCATTTCCTGGGAGATGGATAGGGCGAGGGGGTGCTATTGCATGTCCTCCAAAGTCTCCCAATTTAATTCCTCTGGACTTTTGTATCTGGGGTTATTTAAAAAGTTTAGTGTACGCAACACCGGTAAACGATCTTCTAGAGTTGCGCCAACGAATAGAAAGATAATTCGAGCAAAACCCGGGTTTTTTGAAAAAGTGCGGGCTTCCTTTGAACGAAGATGTAGATCTTGTGTCGATATGGAAGGACAGCAATTTGAACATTTTCTGTAGTTGTAATCTTTTTTATTGTAAAATACAATAACACCATAAAAACCACGAAAGCAAATTTATTCTGCCATTGCAATAAAATCGCTATTATCTCGTAAACGGTTGATTTGCGAACCTATGTGTATTGAGGCTTTTTGCCTTATTTTTGACCGTACTGCATGCCCTTGGGATCTTTAAACGTTGTTTTAAAACACCCTGTATACAATAGGATAATACATACTTCGCCAAAGAATAGAACCCCTGTAGGTTGTCTAAAATGTAACCTACGTCTACCTAGCGACGACATAAAGAAATTTTAAAATAAATAGAGACTGTTATGTTGGTTGCCTAAATCAAATAATCTTAGTAATGTAATGTTGAGTTTTCAAGCGGCTAGCTTCGCCTAGTGGTCTGACGCATGCTGAACTGCCACGACCTCGACTTAGTGATTACAAACAGTATTCAGTATTCCCTGTTGACTATGACATTGCTATACATTGAGGGAAATTGTAAGAAGTAAAGGACTGTTCCTGAGAACTTAATAACATAATCCCAAAATGTTATTATTCTAGTTTATCTTATGCTAGCTTTCTATTTCTGCGTCTTGCGTATTTTATTACTACACCACTGCGGTGGCGAGAATGTAAATTTATTTCCATTGTGCGTACCTGTCTTACTTTGAAAAGGCAACTTCCTACTCTAATTGCTGCGGACAAGTTGAACAGAATTTAACTTTTTGCAACTTTTTGGAATTATATTGCCCCTTCTACTAGACAATTCAAATCAGCCAATAAAAACACGTGACGTAGTGACGCAAAACGTAAAACGTAGTAGTGGAAACCTAGCATTAATCGTACGGTAAGGTTAATACCTACCCTATTAAAAGCATAGCCTACTAAAAAATTTTGTTAAAGTAAAGTGTACACTGTTCTAATATTCTTCGAGGGTACACTTATGTTGTTCGTTTTCTTTGGTGCTTATAGGTTATAAAATAAAAAATACCTTGCTCACCTGACAAATCTTTAAGTGAAACGGATGACACTTTCTTGCAATGTTCAGCAAGAACGCAATGACCTTTGTTATTCCTAAGATATCCTGGGGAACAGAGGCATCCTTTAATGCAGGTTCGTTTTTTGGTACACTTTTTTGTTTTATCACAATATTGGCAGTCAAGAGCGCAATCAGACAAAATTTCATGTGCACCACACCCTTAAAAATAGATATGTTATAAGAAGGTGTCAGACACCACAGAAAATAATATTTTAGTACTTAGACGTCGCATCATGAATATATCATCAGCCTCAACTGAAAGAACTTAATAACATAATCTCAAAATGTTATTATTCTAGCTTCTCTTATGCTAGCTTTCTACTTCTGCGTCTTGCGTTTTACATTACTACATCGTGCTGCAGTAGCGATAATTCGCATTTGTTTCCATTGTGCGTATCTGTCTCACTTTTAAAATGCAACTTTCTACTCTCATTGCTGCAGACAAGTTGAGGAATTTTATTGCCTCTTATACTAGACAATTCAAATCAACCAATAAAAGCACGTGACGCAGTGACGCAAAACGTAAAACGTGCAGTAAAAACCTAGCATCACTCGTACGGCAAGGTTAATACCTACCCTATCAAAGGCATAGCCTACTAAAACATTTGTTCTAAAGTAAAGTGTAGACTGTTCTAAGTTCTAATATTCTTCGAGGGTATACTTATGGTGTTCGCTTTCTTTGGTGGTTATTTTTTCTAAAATAAAAAATACTTTGCTTACCTGACAAACCTTTAAGTGCAACGGATGGCACTTTCTTGCAATGTTCAGCAAGAACGCAATGACCTTTGTTATTCCTAAGATATCCTGGAGAACAGAGACATCCTTTAATGCATATTCTTCTTTTGGGACATATTTCTGTTTTATCACAATACTGGCAGTCAAGAGCGCAATCAGAATAAACCTCATTTGTACCACACCCTTAAAAATAGATATGTTCTAAGAAAATGCCAGACGCTGCTGAAAATAATATTTTAATACTTTGTCACGTGCTAGTGCTAGTCACGTCGAAGTCGGGTGGATCGCGGCTAACACGCAGTGGGGAGCAGGGGGGTTCGAAACGCTCAACCCTTTAGACGGGGTGTCGTAATCGGGAGAAAAATGGGCGCCACCGCGGAGGTCACCCAGGATGGTCTTGAGGAACGTACCGCAGATGGTTCCTACTGGGCTCGAGGGGGCGGGCTAGCTGCATCCTACTGCTGGATGCTACTTACCCTTTCTTACTGAACGAAAATCACAGGTACTGGTAGGCAGGCTCACAAGGCTATACACAATTATTAAAATAAACACAAAACACAAATAAAAGGCAAAACTGAATTAGCAATAAGCTTTAATGAATGTAAACAATTATTCAAAATATGAAACGGGATGAATTTATAAGTTCCATCTTATTTTATGTGAGAATGGATTGAGGGATGCCACATTTACTCGAGCTACTGTAAAGATGGTTAACAGCTAGGCTCCCTCAATCGCAATAACATGTGTGGCGATGATAAAACTTAGACTAAAAATTTGATTACAAATAATTTTCAAACATGCAACACAAAATTGGTAATCGCCGTGACAGTTCGCACTGTCTCTAAGCGTTACCACTGATGCAAATATATTACGCATTGAGTTAAGATTTAAACACTTCGCCCGAAAAGAGTAAAAATGGGCGCTTGATGTACTCAAATTACAGACAATAGTTGACTGGTACCTGTCTACAAGTAATCGGTGGTATACGGTATTAAATAGGGTTGAAGCTGGTACAATTGCAACCGGCAAATACAAGGGCAGCCTGAAAGATTGTTACCGGGCGTGGGCTTTGGTTGCCAGGGGGTGGCCCCGTAGAAGCAATGGCAGGCTTTGTATCCCAGGGAGAGTAGCCACGCTCAGTGTGAAAAGGGGGATGTCCTTTCCCGGAAGCGGGTGCGAAGACAGCGAAGGTTCCCAGGGCTTGAAGTTATTTGATCCGATACGAAGCAATGTGAAAACGGTACTTCACCAAACACTAAACTTTCACACAGAAATATATTTCCGAAACGATAATGCACTCTCTATAAGAATCCGACAAACACGTCGTAAGATAAATTTTCAAAACTAAATTGAGAGGCTTTTTCGGGATTGTCCTACGAGAGCCCGGAACGGAAATTTGCTACGATCGATTGATCTGAAAGCTGGCTGAACTCTGATTTTTTTCTTTTCTTTTCCGCAAGGCAAAAAAGCACAGCCTACTAAAATATTTGTTCTAAAGTACCTATAGTATAGACTGTTCTAATACTCTTCGCGGGTATACTTATGTTGTCCGTTTTCTTTGGTGTTTATCTTTTCTAAAATAAAAAATGCTTTGCTTACATGACAAATCTTTAAGTGAAACGGATGACACGTTCTTGCAATGTTTAGCAAGATAGCAATGACCGTTGATATTCCTAAGATATCCTGGCGAACAGAGGCATCCTTTAATGCATATTCTTCTTTTGGGACATATTTCTGTTTTATCACAATATTGGCAGTCAAGAGCGCAATCAGAAAAAACTTCATTTCTACCACACCCTTAAAAATAGATATGTTATAAGAAGGTGTCAGACGCTACAGAAAATAATATTTTAATACTTAAAACTCGCATCATGAATGTATCGTCAGCCTCAACTGAAAAAGAAGCAATGAAATTAATTTTGAAGATGTCAGTTGTGCTAATATAAATAATCTTTTGTTAGTGGTATCATAAGTATCCTGCAAATAAATAAGTAAATTAATTAGTGGTATCTTGGGTTAATGTACAATTTATTATCGTACAATAATCAAAAGAGAGGCGGAAGAAGCTGTTAAGGATTCGGATAGAGTGGGTGTCATTTAAATTAATACCAGACGCAAGACCATTAAATTTAGACATAGTCCAAATATATGCACTCCACCAACTTCCAAAAGCAGTGAAAATAAAATAGAGAACTTTTATGAAAATTAGAAACTACTTAAATAAAAAAAAACGTGAGATCAGTATTATAATGGGTGACCTAAGCGCCAATGTTGGAAAAGGTAAAAATGGGAATTACGTCCTAGGAACCCGTAACAACAGGAGAAATGTTGGTACAATTTTGCCATGAAATGCAATTTGTAATAACCAACACCTATTAAAAATTACATTCCAGAAGATTATAAGATTATACACGTGGAAGATACAACAAACATATCATAATCAGAAACCAGATTGACTGATTAACGAAGATTCAGAAATGTTGTTAAATCTGTTACGACATATTCCGAAGCCAACATTAAAACAAATCATAGTTTACTACTGGTTTGTAGAAAATTACATTAATAAATGATAAAGTGTAACGGATAGACAATAAAATAGACAGAATTAGCAGCTAAAATTAAATAAAAAACAAAAGAAAAAGCGTGGAGGGCACAAAAAAGGCTTTAGAAGTGGCAAGAGATACCAACTACCGAAACTCATTTTACAAAGCAAAATCAAGGGTAGAAGAAAGCCGGGAAAGTCCTGATCGTCCTCGATGGAACTATTCCATTTACCAATAAATAAAATTAAATGTGCCAGCTGGATGACCAGCATCCTCTAACGACTTGCATATGACGGTAAAGATATAGAAAAATGATAGGAATAGGAAGTATTGTACTCAGATTCTACATATTTAGCCAAGCTACTTTTACTTACTTTTGGTCTTCAAATAGAATGCATTATAATAAATAAACACTAGGGTAAACCTTGCCATGAACATGTCTGTATGGATATTAATTGCAATGTTTAGTGTAGGTCTACAGTAATATATTAATTGCTTTTTTATTTGTAAATGATTTATGACTGTAGATATTAAGTAATAATCAATGTAATCAATTTATTGGGTTTCAGAATTATTGTAACACGGCTCGTTAAGTGCGTCTGCTGTAACACAATTGCCATTTAGTTATGTAGTTTTTGCTAAAACACTAAAATACTTTTTACTATTGCTTTTCAGTTTAACCTTTTTGTAACCATTAAAGTTAAGTTAACGAGTTTAAATGAAAGTTAACTATTTGGATTTGGTTTGAAATGTTATACATCTTTCAAATTCTAGTTCATATATGTCAAAATACGTATCACATTAACAACCCTTTACTTTTCTACGTAACTCCCTTCAACACTTATACACTTATTCCACCGTTTTTCAATTGTCCCATACCTTCAGAAAAAATTCTTTTCACAAAATATTGTTCAACAGCTTCTTTAAGTGCATCACAGGCAAAACGCTTTCCCCTGAGATGTTTTTTAAGTTTTTGAATAGAAAGAAGTCTGACGGAGATAGGTCAGCGCTATAAGGTGGGTCAGGAACTTTATGACACTGCAATGTTCCACCTAAATATCACTCATTTTATTAAGCGTAAACCTTCCTAAACCTCTATAATTATTAGCACATGTACTTCTAAATGTCACAGCTATTTGTTAATAATTGGTTTGACATCGTCGCTTTTTTGTTTGACTAGGCAGATAACGTAAAAATACGCCCTCGTAAGCAGATAGGCAGTAAAAAGAACCGTGACTAATTGTCTGTAAGCTGACACAGTCCATGAAAGAACATAAATAGAAAGACTCCAAGGTGCTAAATGTAAATAATATAAATTGAAGAAACAAGTAGTCAAATGCATTAAGAAGCAGCCATGCATATCAGCAAGAGATTTAGCAAAGAAGGTAGAAATAAAAAAACATGCTATAGGTAGAAGTAAAAGGGGACCCATCTAAAATCATACACAAAGACAACGATTAAGCAATAAAATACCGTCATTGGAAGGTCAAAATTATTACATCGGTTGCTGATTGACAAAATAGACAATGAACGTTCTATCGTTGAATCATCAGCATTTTCAAGACTAGTGTTCCCACTTTCCTCAGATGAAGAAACGGTTGGCGGTTGAGGAACTGGATAAAATTCATCATAAGGTTGAGGTTTTTGAGCAGACGCTGTGTTTACATAATCATGTTTTCCTTTTTTATGGTTATTGAGTTTCTCAATCTTATTTAGACAGAAATAGCAATCTTCAACAGAGTTCCCTTGTTCTCACCACAGCATACGAATGACAAAAGGTAGATATATCGGTATATTGTATATTATAATATAGAACCTTTATAACCTTTTGGATAACATACTTCGTTTTGTTGTCTGGATATGAGTTATGAAGAGGAACAAGCTAAACTTCTGCGAATGTGGAAAGAACTTCAGACTGACGACGAACAACCAGATGATGAAGAAGAAGAATTGGCTTCTGAAATAGACTCAGTGGAAAACAGAAATACAGACAGCAAATCAGAACAAGATTGTGAACAGGAGGAAGATTGCCAAAACGCTGCTCCTCCAAGAAAAGTACCAAGGTTACCAATGTTTATAGGGAAAGATGAAACTACACGGTGGAAGAAAAACTGTCCTAATAAATTAGTAAGAACTAGGCGAGAAAATATAATATAATCCAGGGGTTAAAAACTATGCCACAACTGCCAAGACGCATTTGGAATGTTGGTCTCTCTTTTTCACTGATGAAATATTACAAATAATAGTAGACAATACGAACCTTTATATTGCTAAACTAGGTGAAGGGTTAAGCCAACTGATAGTTGCGAGATCAAGGCTCTTTTTGGTCTGCTGTACTTGGCAGGAACCCTAAAAAGTAGTCGTTTGAATACTAAAGAATTATGGGACAGGAAAGGAGTTGGAGTTGAGCGATTTTGGTTGGTGATGTCTCATGATCGTTTCCACTTTTTACTAAGATGTTTACGTTTTGACAATCTTGATACACGGGAAGAAAGACGTAAATTAGATAAATTGGCTCCAAGACGTATCGTATTTGATTCCTTTGTGGAGAACTGTAAAAAGGCGTACACCGTTGGAGCGAATACTACAATAACTGACGAAAAGCTCGAAGCTTGTATAGGGAGATGCGCTTTCAAGCAGTATATCCCTAGCAAGCCTAGTAGATACGGAATAAAGATATTTGCTTTGGTTGATTCTGCAACATCATATGCCTCTAATCTCGAGGTTTATGTTGGACAGCAGCCACCTGGTCCGTATCAATGCCCTAAGGATCCATGTACTTAGTATAGTTTTACGGTTGATAGAACCGATATCTGGAACTAACCGAAATTTAACTTGTGACAACTGGTTTACGAGTATTGATTTAGTGAAAAAATTATTCATGTATCACAAGATAACCTATGTAGGTATTGTTAAGAAAAATAAGAGAGAGCTGCCAATCGAGTTTACAAACACAAGAGCTCGACCTGAGTATTCATCAATGTTTGCGTTCTATAACCATACGAAGGGAGGCGTAGATAATCTAGACAAATTAAATGCCCCATATGACGTGTCCAGAAATACCAGAAGATGGCCAATTAGTCTCAGATATTGCAAAAAAGCAATGAAGTGATTGAACTGTTAGTATGTTCATAGTTTGTAATCCAAAAATATTGTTTTCTAAGACTTTTGTTTCTTTTTGTGTAATATACAATGTGTCTACGGATAGGTGATACAAGAGGAAAAACTTTTTTATTATTGATTTCTCAGAAAATTTTAATCTTGATAATAATTTTTGCTGTGTTTAATAGTCTTATTTCTCATGTTACTTTTCCTGCAGGTAATCATTTAAGACTTAAATTCACAATTTTCCTCAGTTTTGGACTTTCTGAAATTTTTTCAAATTGTGAATTTAAGTCTTAAATGATTACCTGCAGGAAAAGTAACATGAGAAATAAGACTATTAAACACAGCAAAAAGTATTATCAAGAATAAAATTTTCTGAGAAATCAATAATAAAAAATTTCAGAAATTTTTTCAAAGTCCAAAATTGAGGAAAATTGTGAATTTAAGTCTTAAATGATTACCTGCAGGAAAAGTAACATGAGAAATAAGACTATTAAACACAGCAAAAAGTATTATCAAGAATAAAATTTTCTGAGAAATCAATAATAAAAAATTTCAGAAATTTTTTCAAAGTCCAAAATTGAGGAAAATTGTGAATTTAAGTCTTAAATGATTACCTGCAGGAAAAGTAACATGAGAAATAAGACTATTAAACCCAGCAAAAATTATTATCAAGAATAACATTTTCTGAGAAATCAATAATAAAAAAGTTTTTCCTCTGGTATCACCTATCCGTAGACACATTGTTAGATTATACGATGTTCATGTTACTTCTAAGTTATTACGTTCTACATTTTATGTAATACGGTTTATAATTACAAGTTTGCATTTGTTTTATTATTTACTTATCTTTGGTCCTTGAACATGAAACTATTATTTTTAATAAAAAGTACTCATAAGTATTTTTTTTAAATCATGGGTCGGTGAGACTAGGCGCCTCGACTGGCGTTATGATTTACGGCGCCCCGCCTCCAGGGTTAACGCAGTAAATGTGTGGTCGAACTTATTGTCTTTCACAAAAACGAGATATAATTCTGTTTCTTTGATTTAAAATTTATAAAACTTAACTCAAAGTGTAAACGCACCTGAAACAAGTTTCAACTTATTTATCCTTGGAACTTGAGCTAGACCAATATCGTTTGTTTGTTTATTGGGCAAAATCTAGGGTTGAGGGTGCCAGGCATTTCTAAACGCAGCGACTTCTATGGACATAGCACTACTCGACTGAAATTTTGCCAAATCCAAGAAATTTCCACCTCTAAAAGGGATATGGCACGGGATCTACATTTTACGTCATATCTGAAGAACGGTATACTTTCAGATATGTTCTCCACTACAAATCTTACAGACTTGAACCAGCAATCGAACTCGAGATATCTGGTTTACAAGGTAGTATGCCTACCTTATTGTATCTAAGATGTTTAATTTTACCAATCACTAACTCTGAGCAAAACCTATGTTGGCCAGTGTAATTAAACTAGTTTTCATTCTCGTTCGGATTAATTTACATATTAAAAAATATGCAAAATTGCAAAATTGGAAGGAGGGATGCAGGGTATGGACATGAATAAAGGCCGGTATGTATACTTAAGAGAATGACGCCAAGGAAGTCAAAAGAAATCCCTGAAAATCCGTAGTGGTGCATATATTACATATGTAACTTGATTCAACAGAAAACTTTGTTTCAAAATACATTTCGTCAGGTTCTTATCTAACTAGAGGGGTTTTTACACAACATCTTCTAGCACCCCAAATAACGTTATTTTACGTTCTTAACCATGGATTTGCCGATTGCTTCTGTTTGTTTCCGATACATGTTTTACATTTTCCACTTCTGTAAAATACTGTTAATGTAAAAATGCTTAACTATTTATGTTAGTAAGTAATATAAGTATAATTATTAAACATGATTTGTGTTATAGGTACTTTGTATTGGTAGTTACTGGATTGTGTGTACACGCCAGGGCGTGCGCAGCGAGCATTGGTACAGATAGACGGTTGGTGTTGTAACGTGTTGCTGGCTGTGTAATTTTTCGTCCCATTAAAGCTACATGTTTGTTCAAATGAAAGCATATTATTCATATTGAGAGTGTCTGATTCAATATTTTTGTTTTTGCTTTTGTTGGTGATTACTGAAGAGGGTTCCAAAAACTACGAGGAGTTGCCGATTGATAGAATAAAGTGTGTTTGTTGGTAGTCATTTATTGGGATTCGAAACTAAATGTCACTTCGAGAAAAGTGGTTGGGTACATTTATTTGGTCCACGAAAATCGCAATGATAGGAATGGTAGGAAGTGCAAAATCCAAATTCACATTTGTAACCAAATTACTTTCACTTACCTTTGGTAATCGGATAAAACGTACTATAATAAATAAACAACAGGGTAAAAGCTTATTACTTATTAGGTTATTAGTTATTATACTCCAAAACATGGTTGGAAACAATTCTGCTATTTAGTAGTAGTAGTAGTAGTAGTAGTAGATCTTTATTCACCATAAGGTGTTTGATTTACAGATATTTTACAGTCTTATAAATACAAGTGTTAAACTAATTGACTTAATACGTAAACTACAGTACCTATAATTACATATTTTTAATATACGGCATGCAAAGTTTCCTAAAATTTTTGATATTAGTTACTTGCTTTGTCTCAAGTGGGAGATCATTATAAATTTTAAAACCTTTATAGAAAAAACTATTCTGTGTGAAACTTTTGGAGGTTAACGGTAGTCTAAAATTATTTACCGTCCTGGTTTCGTATTCGTGTATGTCTCTATTATAAGTTACATATTTACATAGATAATTTGGTAATTTGTTATTAATTAACTTATGTATAAAAACTAACACCTGAAGATAAATACGTTGCTTAATGTTTAACCACTGAAGTATTTCTAGCATATCAGCAATTCTGGTACGTTTGTGACATCGTAAAATTATTCGCATTGCTTTATTTTGCAACTTTTGCATTCGCTGCATTTCTCCTTCAGTGGCCAAAAACAAAATAGTAGGACAATACTCGAAATGTGGTGCAATAATTGACATATACACTGTTAATCTAGACCGCATACTTAATTTATTACTAATTCTTCCGAAAAAACCTATTTTCTTTGCCGTTTTCTTAACTACACAATCTATATGCTTATTAAATTTTAGTTTATCATCTAATATTACACCTAAGTATTTTATTTCAGTGTTACCTACTGTCAACAGTAATTACGAGGGCGTTTAATTATATATCTGGCCTAGACCACTTCTGGTTCATCTGGAGGTTTGAAACTTTTTTCACGTTCAACATAACTTCCCTCTACACGAACGCACTTTTCCCAGCGGTGGTCCAATGCTCTTACCCCTTTCAAAAAAAATTCAGAAGTTTGTTCGTCAAAAAACCGTTCTGCAGCATTACAAGCGTCCGTTTTGGAGGAAAAGCGTTGACCCTTCAGAACTTCTTTCAGCTTAGGAAATAGCCAGTAGTCCGATGGAGCCAAATCTGGAGAGTAAACTGGATGTGCAAGTATTTAGAACTTTGCGCTTTTGCGACTGCAATCTTGGCCGTGTGGACTCGTGCATTGTCATGCAACAACTTCACCCCTTTGGTCCACACCCCACGACGCTTTTTCTTAATTGCTTCTTTTAATTTTATTAGTAGTTCAGTATAGTATGTGCCTGTAATTGTTTTTCCCTTTTCCAAAAAATCTATTAGGAGAATACCCTTCGAATCCCAGAAGACTGTTGCCATTACTTTTTGGCGCGACAGGGTCGCCTTTGCCTTTTTTGGGGGTGGTGAATCGCAGTGTTTCCATTGTTTCGACTGATTCTTGGTTTCTGGATCATAACACCGGATCCATGTCTCATCACCAGTCACAAGAGTTTCTTCAAATTCTTGTTTATTTTGTCGATACAGAGCCAAAAGTGAAGCTGACTTTTGCACTCGAGCTTCTCTCATTTCTCTTGTTAAAAGTTTGGGAATCCACTTTGCGGAAACCTTGGACATTAGCAGATGATGGCGGAGAATTTTCCAAACAGTAACATAAGAAATCCCCACTTCACGGGCTATCTGATGAGTGGTCACACGACGATTTTCTTCTACTACTCTATGGACTGAAGCCACTACTTCATCGGTAATGGTGGTTGCAGGTCGACCAGAACGGGGATCATCTCGAAGACTTGTTCTTCCCCTCTTAAACTCTGCACACCAAAACTTAATGGTTGAATACGACGGGCAATATTCCTTGTCCACTTCCATCATTTCATTTTGGATGACTTTCGATCCTTTACCTTGAAGAGTAAAAACCGAATAACTGCTCGCCATTCAAAATTTTCCATTATTACAAATTTGTTAACATACACTTTTCCAACAAACTTTTTCTCAATGATTTTAAAGATTAGAAATTTGACATTTTACGCCGTAATTCATAATGAATTTATTCATTTGTAAAAACTAAATCAATTGTTTGTCTGAACTGGAAGTGCTCAAGGCCAGCTAGATAATTAAACACCCTCGTATAATAATTGTAATTGCTTATTTATTAGTAATTAATATGATTTACGACTGCTCAATTAAGTATCAATTAATGTAATTAATCTAAGTTGTTTTTAGGTTTCCACTAAAAATATTAATACCTACAATTTCCATGTTACATTATTGTTACGCAGTTTCGATGTGCGATATTTGTTAACACACTAAAGCGCTCCTTAAGCATTTCTTTTCTATAGAATTGTCATACTGAGTCAGAACATTGTCTCAATGTTTTTCTGAAATTTTAGAACATTTTTATGAGCTTTGAAGGAAGATGGTAGCATGTTTAGTTATTATTCATTCAGATCGATATGTTTGTTTTTGAAAATGCATATCAATTATTCCAACTCAGAACTGAAGTTATTTATTATTTATGATTTCTTCAAAGAAAAGAGCAAGAGACACTTGAGAATCTTAGAATTATTGTTGTATTTTTTAAAGTTTTTTTGACCATTTCTGCATATAAATAAATTGAAAAAAAAATTTACGGGTTATCAATTATTATTTGTATTCAATTTAGAGGTTAGTTGGCGTCTTTGATTTCTAGAGTTTAATTAAAATATGAAGTTACTTATACAGCGGCGGCCCGTCTGCTTCACCTGCGTCCAACAAAATTTCAAGTTGTAAAAAAGCGAATGACCTTGAACTTTGAAAAAAGTGCACAACCGGTGGGCTGGCCCTGCAGCTCGACTCCCAAAGGAGTGAGAGGAGAAGCTAACGTTTTTTTTTTATAAGAATGTGCTATTTTTCGCATTCTAGACAAAGTTTTCCAACCATAAATTTTTCTATTTTTTAATTAATTATAAATTATACTTTTTGTAGCTTATGCTCTCTCTTGCTTAATATCGGACCAATAATTAGACCTTTGCGTTTTAGGAACTCTTATTTTATTTAAATATCTTAAAAAAGCCACAACATTGCCAAAAAGATAAAGGTAACGGCACTTACACTCCGCGAGGGGGTATGGCCGACGTCAAAATTATAAAATCAGTCTTATAGCCGGCATCGATGGCATCAAAGTTAGCATACGTACTTACCTTGTCGCCTAAAGGTCTTAGGTTCGATTTTTGATCTAGATTAGCGCGAGTTTTGATGTGCAAAAACATCTAAAACTTTTGGATACAATGTGAAATCCCAGTTTTTGGCACTACAGAGATCTCATCCAGGGGTAAAAGTCAGTTATATTCTATGAAATTCTAATAGGATAGCGTCAATGAACATCGCAGTCGCCTTACATTGAGATATTTGGTTTCAGAAAAAGTAGATCTCGGTCAATATCCATATACGAACAAATTAACAACTGTATTACAAATCTGGCTAACGTTAGTAACACATCATTAATCATGACATGTAGTAGGCCTTTAGTAGTAAAGTCCTCCATAAAATATTTGGTATTTAATAATAACGTCATAATTATATTGTATATTTTATTACATGGAGTGTAAGAATTTACACATTAGTTTTGCCAGTATATCGGACCTGGAGCGGCGCCTTCATGACCAGGACAATGACGTAATTCAACACAATTGCCCATTGAATGCCTGTAATACCCGTTTTGGCAGTAACATCCTCCTCTATATGGTGGACTGCAGACACGCGGTTCGGGTCGACTGCAGGAGCGTTCACATTCCTTATTAGTTTCGGCGTAATATCTTTCATGCTTATTCCCACATGTAGGATGACCTGGATTCGGGTTCGGTGGATAAGGGTCGTAGGGACACTGATCGAAAGTAACACAAGCGCCCCATGAATTTCTGTAATACCCAGACTTGCATAGACAATTATCTGTTTTTGATGGAGGGACGCAGTCATCCTCTCTGGGCCGCTCGCAGGCGGGCTCACATTTTACCATAAAGTCCAGACGGAGTTCTTCATTTGCACCCCAACATCTTCTTTGGTATTTAGGTTCAGCTGATTGAAAACTTTTTTAGAATATGATGTGATGAAAGTTTAATGTGTTTTGAGGGTTTAAAGAATATGAAGAATTTAATTTAGCTGACAAAAGTCGGCATTCTTGTTTATTTTTATTTTATTACATTTTATTTTATTAACAGTTGTACGTAGAGAAGTATTTTTGAAGAACCTTTATTCAATTAATGTCTGTTTTAATTTTAAATGGTGTACGAAATAAGGTGGCTTTGTAATTATTAAGTTGATTATTCTTCTACTCAGTGTCAGAATGGAGATACATAAATAAAGTACAAATGTAATACCATGAGATCGAAAAAAAAAGATTCTGAGCAGGCCTTGACTAGTACAACACGATTGGCTACACTGGTTCTAGAATGCTAGTCAAGGCCTGGTCAGAATCATCTTTTTTTTTTATCTCATGGTACAATACAAATAAAAAACATACATAAATAAATAAATAAGTTGTCCTGAATATGTAAAAATAAGGTATGATTATTAAAAAAAGACTAAGTAAGTTTTTCATTTAAAATAATAGTTATAAACTTTGTTATTACAACTCCAATAAACAAACAATAAATACTCACAGGTACCATTGCTGTAATGTGCACACCCGATTAGCACAGTTACAACCACTAAAATGTTTCTCATTTTGTGAATTCAGAAATAGAAAAATTGCCGTATTTATACGACTATAACTCTCCCCTCCATCGCAGTAATTTAACACCAATTACATATGAGATTGGTTCCTTGCAATTCTAGTTATCTAAATGTTTGATTATTTATATTAATCTGATGTTAGGTAATCGCTAGCTTAATTTAATTAACTTTGTTTTTCAATTTCGATAAATGTTTCGCCTTTATAATGACCTTGAACACATCAGCCGCGGGAATGGTATTATTTCGAGTTACAAATAATGTGACATTATTTTTAGTGAGTAGCAACATACTACGGATATGTAACTGTATAAACTACAAATTGTAGTTTTCCGTTGCTAAATTAATAATATGCTTAGGTTTATGCCCCTATATGAACATTTTTAAACTGTATGCATTTTAAAGAAGGGCATTTGTTGAAATAGGTTGCATATAAGCTATCTTAAAAAATTTCGCGGAACTTCTCTAATTAAAGAATATTATGATATCGGCTTTTCGTCTATTAAAGGAACTATACAGGGTGTATTAAAACATGTGAAGAATATTTACATCACGCGATTCTACCGTGGAAACTAAGCAAAAAATTGTTAATTTGCGCTATGACAGTTCTCAAAAATTCAATTTGAAAACAGTAAAAGAGAATGAGTTTAGTTGGAGAAAAAATAGTATGTTTCAATCGCACAAAAAATGCTTTTTCGGGACGCGTAATTAGACTCGCCGGACGACCCGCAGATCTGTCTTACTTGTCCCGAAATCAAGCATTTTTTGTACTAATGAAAAATAACTATTATTATATGTTCGACTGTTTCAAAAATACGTCATTTTTGACAGTGTTTAGTGTCCAAAATCACTTACTTTTTTGGACTAGTACCTACTTTTTACTTTTTAGGTAGTCATAAGATCATGACCTGCTTAATTTTTTGCGACCTTTCCCATTTATTAAACGTCATTATTTTAAGAAGGAAATATCATTTCAGGGCAGTCGAATATAGAATTATATATGTCACTCATTGAAATGGGGAGTGTGAATCTTAACACCCGATTAAAGAATTATAAAATTGATATTAAATTACTTTTAGTGGATAATTAAAAGCGAATCACTTTAAAGGAAATTGAGGACTTACCGCCAGATTACTTCTGCAATTACTTCTTCGATGAGGGTTCGCGAACACGATGCACGAGGTAATATTTTAGGTTAGACACACCCGATATAGAAGATACGGTAACTGGTTGATGCTGCAGGTTGTACGGAAGTAAACTCAGGGTAGTATCGTGGTAAACAGGAAATCTTAAGAGGGGATACAAAAGGGGTACCAATACAGGGTAGAAAAAATAACTAACTTAATAACAATTATTATATATGAGTAAATTAAACTTATGCTAATATTTTGATCAAAAAATTATACTAATATTAAAATAATTTTGAATACCTCTAACACTCATACAAAAAGACTTTTAGACTCGCCTTATTTATTTGCTTCGCTCGCTCGTCCAAGAAAGTCCTACATTTTGTACTTGTTAAACATAAATAACTATTTTATCATTATTAGTGACATTAATATACTGCATACTTGATTGAATTTCAGAATTAGATACAACCAAGGGCAACCGGATGCATAATCCGCTTGTACGAGATGTATAACGTTCCCAGATTTAAAAATCTTAAATTGGTAATAACTTAAAAACTCTTTGTCTTAGACCAAATTGGTAGGTACTAGAGTTTTTTGCTTGGTTTTCACCGTAGAATCGCGTGATCTAAATATTCTCCGCATGTTTTAGTACACCCTGTATATTTTTAATTACTTTTTAGTGTTCTGTTTGAATATGTTTGTCAAAGAGTACCCCATAATAGTACATGTAAAAGCAATACATTATTATTTGGCTAACAACTTGATTTTAAAATATTCTAAATTATTATTTCAAATAGAACATGCTTTATATTTCTAGATATTCAGAATCGCCTTTCAATGACTAGTGCAAGGATATGGCACTCTAGTGGTTCATCATTAATACTTGAAATTTATTTTTGTTAATAAATTTAATTTATATTTTTTTAAAACTAACCTCACTGGACGAATGCCACCACGAAATTAATTCAAAATAGATGTTGTTTCTCAGGATTTCATTTAAGGACTCTATCACTAATAAGGCAGCTGGGACTACTCGACAATGTCATCTACCAATATAGGTTTATCGAAAATTAGTGGCGTTGTTTTTTTCGCGAATTTTTTAAACGGACGCCCTATAGTCGATTTTCCAGTTTAATATCCACTTTTTTAGGTCTTCATAGAACACCCAATTTGATAGTTCTTTAATTATTAATAAGCATGAAGTTACTGAATTTTAAAATATTGCTGTTATCAGCTCATACCTCAGCTTCTATTTTGCATAGAATATATCTTTGTACCTTTGAAGAATTATTATTGTGTAGAAAATTCACTTACAAAAGGATTATGAAGTATGAGTTTTTAGAAGGAAAACAGAATTTTTTTCGTGCTGTATTGTATTCAGAGTTAAAAAAGGCAAGAAATAAGATATGAGCCGTTAATCAAAAATTTGAAATATTGAAATTTGAATTTTAATAACTTCGTACTTACCAGTTATAGACCTATCAAGTTTATTTTATGAAAACTTATGACAGGGGCTATCTAACTAGCGAAATATGACGCGTCCCATTAAAAAAAAAGAACAATGAGATCGGCAATTTTAGATCACTCTGTATACTGCTAAAAGCTAGTATCGAGTAGTCCACTGGCGATAGCTTCCATAAATTAAATCGTGTGAAAGAACGTTTATTTTTAATTAATATCGCGGTGGCATTCGTCCAGTAAGGTTAGATTATTTATTAAAGAACAATAGAATAATTTTTGAGATATTACAGATATACAGGCTGACTGACAAAAAACGCCTCAAGCCATAGCGCCGCTATTTATAGTCCGATTTTGACGAATAAAAAAATAAATGAAATGACTCCTCAAATACTACGAGGAGGCACTAATAATCTTTTTAAACTTCAACTTTAACAACAGCGACTGCCAATTTTTTTTTAAATGGTAACATCAATTTTTTTAAACTGTTTCTGATAGAGATTTTTTTTCTGAATTCAGTGATGTACAACAAGTTGACTTTCGCTCAAAATTAGTTAGGAGGCGGCTTCTACCATTAAAAATAAGGAAAAACGTTTATATAAACATATGTCTTAAAATGATTCGTTACTGAGTTACAGCAGTGAAGATGGATTGGTCGTGGTGTACCTGTAGCGTGGCCTGCACGGTCTAAATCTAAATCCTCTCGATTTTTACGTATGGGGACATTTAAAATCTATGGTGTATTCTACTCCAGATCAGCAAGCAAATTCGGAACACACCAGGAATTTTTGAGCGCGTGAGGCAGTCCATGATACGACGAGCTCAGCAGTGTATTGCTACCCGTGGATGTCATTTTAAACATTTATTATGATTTCAATTAAACAACTCCGTTTTCTGTTATCTTGTTGAATAAGAAACTGAAAAACTTCGAGTAGCTGTAACTCAGTAACGAGCCATTTTAGGACATACGTTTATATAAACTTTTTTCTTTATTTTTAGTCGTAGAAGCCGCTTAGCCCATTATTTTTGTTACACCCTGTATATACTTCAGCACAACAGATCCATTAGATCAAAGGCTTTTATTATTTTCTTCCACTCTCGTCTGTTTCTTGTCTTCTCTTTGTAGTTTGTCATCCCTTGATTTTCCAAGTCTCTATGGGCACCTTCCAGCTACTTGACATTTGGTCTTCCTCTTCTTTTCCTTATACTTTCTGCCATTTCCAGCGTTCTTCTGAGTACCCGTTCATCTGGCATTATGTAAAGATGACCCAACCACCGTAGAGTGCCCTTTTAACACAGGCCACTACCTGACTTCACTGAAAATTTCACCCACTTCACGATTTGTCCTCCGTCTCCATACGTCTCCTTCCTTTACTCCCTCATATATCTTCTGGAGTACTTTCCTTTCCCATATCCCCAGACGTTGCTCAATAGCTCTCGTCATTCCTGTATACATGATTTAAATTATGGTAAAATGGAAAAAAGATTTTTATGTATTTAGGAAAGTAAGTATTTATTTGTTTCGGAAGCATCCTGAAAGGAACACATATTTATAATGATATAATCCTACACAAACTAATTTTTCTCGCTTTGTGGACTTAAAGTCTTGCTACCATAGTTTCTATATTTTAGCAGTCATTACTACCCTTTGATTAATTTTACGTCATACTGGTTTCTAAAGTAACGTTTTTCGAACGATTTATCGGACAAAAAGTGATACTTTAAAGTCCTAGAACGGCCGCGAAATACAATTTCGCGGCCGTTACTAAGGGTAACGGCCGTTAAAATATTTCGCGGCCGTTACTAAGGGTAAGGCCGCGAAATCGGATTTCGCGTCCTGTATTGCGTACGCGAAATGACCACTTCGCGTCCGGCTGCACAAAAAATTATGTATGTACCTCAGACTCGCAAGTAATTACGGCCTCGGCTACCCGCCTCGGCCGTAAACAACTTGCTCATACCTTAAAGACTTACTTTTCGTCCTAGATACATAAAATACTATTTTCGCATTTCATACACTAATGTATTACATTAGTACACTCAAAATCGTGAAGTAATGGGTCACTTTACAGTATAGCAACCATTACTGCATAGCAACGTCAGGTTTCGTTAAAATGCAATTTGACAGCTTCTCGGGCAGTATTTAAAATATCTTCTGAACGGTTTTCCAAGTTATTTTCGTCACTCAAGTCCATTTCGGAATTAGATTTCCAAAAAAATGTATTTATTTGTTTGAATTGAATTCTGTTATGTCAAAAACAGTTCCTGTCAGATTACTATGTTATCGAGAAGCCGCCCACTTCTTTCAGTGTTTTTATTAATTTTATTTAGAATGTATCTCAATAAATTTATATAACTTTTTATGTGAGAATATAAAATGCGAAAAAATAGTATACGCGCCGCGTCAGAAAAGTGATTTAACTAGACTCGTATGGTATTTAAGTACTCGCTATCGCTCCTACTGAAACCTGCCATACTCGTCTAGTAAAAATCCACTTTTCTGCACTTGGCACGTAATCTACTAATAAATTACAATTTTTGTAACTTATGGTCTCTCTTGATAATATCGGTTCAATAATTTGAACTTTTAAGATCCCTTATTTTCTTTAACTATTTTTAAATATCAAAGCCATAATATTGTCAAAGTATGGCAAAATGATAAAATTTGCCTTATAACCGGCATCGATGCTATCAAAGTTAGCATATTTACCTAAGGCTCCGGGTTCAATTTTTGATGTAGAAAAATATGCGAAACGTTTGAATACGACGTTGAATTGCAGTTTTTGGTACCATAAACAGTGGCGTACCTATCTTTGGGAGGCGGAGGGGGCAATACGTCTTGAAGGCGTCTTAGATATTATAGCAAAAAAATGACAGGCGAAAAATTTAGTTTGGGCTAATTTTAGTAGCGCGTTTTTGTCTATTTTTTCAAATAGGTAGTAGGTGTAGGTATTGGATTAAGTCATAAAAGCGTAATATTCTTAAAAAGACCATATTTTCTAGCTCAAGTCACCGTTGAAAATAAAAAAAACTGTTTTAATAATAATAGTTTTTTTACTCACAACACACAACGGCATAAACATTTAAATTCAAACAAAAATATGTATTATTATTTCATTTATATCCTACTTACTACTACTGTAGGTAATAAAAATAAAATACATGTATTGGATTTCATAAATTTATCTAATATAAGTCCAAAATCCAAATTCTTAGCATAGTCAGCCACAATACTTAAAATAGATAAATCATTTAGCCTTTCTTCCAGCTTAGTTGGCCTAGCATATGTTTTTATTTGTTTTAAATAACTAAACTTTCTCTCAGCATTTGCACTATTCGTCCCTATTATGAACAATATTCTATATAGGGGAAAGGCTCCCAGTACCGGACGTCTCCCAGTACCGGACAAAGTGTGTTTATGCTAATGGATGCTAGATGGCACACGCTTACACTTTGTTGTATAAACTACTTTGTTAGGTGGGCAACTATATGCAATCTTATGGTTGTAGCATCAGTGAGTCAGCTGTTATAGTTGAAAGTGTGTATGTTTAGTGGTGTGGCACCGTTGTTTGTTAAGTTTCATCCTGTGTATTTCGTTGTGTGGTGAGTAAAAATATATTTCTTTATAGCTATCTTGTCTTTTACTTCATAGCAAATAAATATCACCTAAATAACTTCTGATCAAAATTCCTACACTTGCAACACATGCGAATTTATAAGCAGGTGTGAGGTACCCGGTTTCGGACAGTAATGGTTATCCCAGTATCGGACAAAACAAAAACTAACAAAATAAGAACCAAAATACTAATTAAGAGTAGTTTTCAGTTTACGTCTGCGTTGTCGAGATGGCTGAAGAGAACAAAAGAGGAAAGTGGTCAGAAAATAATATGAAAGAGGCAATTAAGAGGGTTATCGAAAATCATATGTCTGTACGAGAAGCAGCATTGCAATTTTCGGTGCCAAAAAGTACATTAGGCGACAGAATAAAAAATATACGGAGTGGGAAATTAATTAACATGAATCCCCAAATGGGTCGTTTTACGAAAACATTTTCAGAGGAATTAGAGTCGCAGATTGTAGCTCATCTCAAAGATCTCGATAATAGAATGATGCCAATGAACCGAAAAGAGTTTATGAAATTTGTTTTTGCGCTAGCTGAGCATGTTAGGGTTCCCCATCAATTCAACGTTAACAAACGGGAAGCCGGGAAAAAATTCTATTATGAATTTATGGCCCGTCATCCTGAATTTTCGTTGCGTACTCCTCAATCCACAAGCATCCAGAGAGCTGTGGGTTTCAACAAAGCACAGGTAGATCTATTTTTCTCTAAATATGAAGAGTTGATGTCCAAATACAATTTTGCACCTTCCAAAATCTTTAATTGCGACGAGACGGGCATATCAGTAGTTCATGATAATGCAATTAAGGTTTTGTCGCTAAAAGGAAAAAAACAAGTTAGTAAAATGACATCAGGCGAAAGAGGAAAGAACATTACCATTCTGCTGTCAATCAATGCTACTGGTGATCAATTCCTTCCTCCGTTGTTTGTCTTTCCAAGGAAGAAAATGATAGAGGAATTAAAAAAAGATGCTCCTGAGGGTAGCGGCTTTGTTGCTGAAGAAAGTGGGTGGATTACTACTAGTGGTTTTCTGACCTGGCTTAAGATGTTTGTTGCACGAGTCAACCCAACCAAGGAGAGTCCAGCTCTTTTAGTGTTAGATGGTCACAGTACCCATAAAGATTTTCAAGTGATTGTGTATGCCAAGGAACACAATGTGCACATGATTAGTCTTCCACCACACACCACACACAAAATGCAGCCCCTCGACCGCACCGTAATGAAACCATTCAAGGCTGCATACAATAACGCTTGCGGCGAGTGGATGCGAAAATATCATCCCCTTAAAATAGCAGTGCGAGACATTGCCGGATTAGTGAACATTGCTTTTACGTCCATATGCCGAATGGAGCTTGCAAGATCAGGTTTTCGCTGCACGGGACTATTTCCTGTGCAAAAAGACATTTTCACGGATTTGGACTTCCTCGCAGCCCACTATGCAACACCTGCAGATACAGTTGGAGGGCTCAGAATTCCAGATCCTGCTCTTCCTGGCCCTTCAGGAGTTAGACCTTTGCCTGCCTCTCAACCAATCAAGACTGCTGAACAAACTCAAATTTCCACTCCTTCAGCTAAGCCTACACGTCGTACAGTAGGCTCGACAACGTCAGCTGAATTTCAAAAAATAGTGGAACTAATCTCTCCAGCTCCCGATGAGACACGAAAGAGAATAGCAGTGAGAAAGGGAAGAAGTGAAAAAAGCGAAATTTTAACCTCCACGCCATACAAGAACATGTTAGAAGAGAAAGCTAGAACTCGCCAAGAAAAGAAGGACAGAGCTGAACAGAAAAAAGAGAAAGCAGGAAAAAGTGCAAAAAAAGTGTTGTTTGCTGATGAAGAACAAAACACAAAGAACAAAAAGAAACGTCCTATTGATAGTCCCAAATCTCAAACGTCTCGAACTGACCTCACAGAATGCATAATCTGCTTAGAAACATTTGATGAGGAATGGGTGCAGTGCATGTCGTGCAAAGGTTGGGCCCATGTCGACTGTACTGCGCAAGACGACATAACATTTTTTAAATGTGATTTTTGTGCGCCCAACAATTGATGATGCTTTTTACAATTTCTGACTATTTGACTGTTGTGTTGTTTAGACTTTTGGTTTTCACAGAACTTATTTTGTATTATTAAAAGCGAAGTTTTTTTGTGAGTTTTGTATTAGAAGATAGTGTTCTTTATTACTGTACAAGTAGTTACATGGTATAACAAGATATGCAATGTTACTTCCCAAAAATACGGAAAGCATGACAAAACAATTAGCTTAAAGTGCGTGTCCGGTACTGGGAGCCACATTTTGTGGTGCGCTCAATGTAAGCATTTTTTGTTTCACGTTTTTTCAGTATTCTATGTTGCATTTTAGCAAAATTATGTGTAGTTATGAATAATAGACATATTCTAGTGTATGTTAGTTATATTTAATTTTCCTCTCGCTTTTACTCCAATATTATACTTTGAAAATATCTAAGGTGTCCGGTACTTGGAGCCTTTCCCCTACAATGTGGGGGCCCGGTTGTTATAAGTTATAAGGAATATAAAGATCTTGCTCACTGTGGCATTTTGATTTTATCACGTCTATAGAATTATAAGAATAATTATATTTTTTATTTTGGTTGAATTAAAAAATAAAATGTCAAAAAAATGCACGGCGCCAAAGGCGCTAAAATAAAGAAGGCGGGGCGGGGGAGCAGACTGCCCCCTAGCCCCCCCGTAGGTACCCCACTGACTAAGTCCACATCAAAGGGTAAAAATCACTTAGATTCTGTAAAATTGTAATAGGGTAGCGTCGCCTCGCATTGAGGTATTTGGCTTCAGCAAAAATAGATCTCTGTCAATATAAATATACCAACAAACTAACAACTGTACTACAAATCTGGCTAACGTTGGTAACTTAACAGATCATTAATCGTCTATTAGGCCTTTTAGTAGTAAAGCCGATTAAATTTCCCTCCGAATGGTTTTTGGTAGGTATTTAATAATAACATCGTAATTATATTACATATTTTATTACATGGAGTGTAAGAATTTACACGTTAACGAATTAGTTTCGGAGGTAACTCGGTGGGATAGCTGGGCGTGCAGAGGGGAAAGCAGGACACTGAAATAAAGGAATACAATTGCCCCATGGATCCCTGTAATACCCGTGTCGGCAGAAACATGCTCCTCGGTATGGTGGACTGCAGTAACCCGGTTCGCGTCGATCGCAGGTGGGTTCACATTCCTTATTAGTGTTGGCTACATATACTTCATGCTCATTCCAACATGTAGCAGGATATGAATTCGGGTTCGGTGGATAAGGGTTGTTGGGACACTGAGCGAAAGTAACACAAACGTTCCATGGATTTCTGTAATACCCAGGCCTGCATATACAATTATCATATTTTGTTGGGCAGTCACTGGGCCGATCGCAGGTACGCTCACATCTTAGGTTAAAGTCCAACTGGAGTATTTCATTGGGATCCGAACATCTTTGGGAACTAGGATCAGCTGATTGAATACTTTTTTAGAATGATACACTGGGATGCAGTGGTGAAAGTTTAATGTGTTATGAGGGTTTAAAGAATATGAAGAATTTGATTTAGTTGATAAAAGTTGGCGTTCTTGATTATTGGAAAATAATTTTTCTAAAACTTATATAGTATTTTACATTACAAGCCAGGTAATAGTATATTATACACGACGCTATAATGTATGCTATTATTACCTAGGATAATGTTTGCAACACGAGCGAGCGTGCGAGCGAGTTTTGCAATTATCCGAGGTAATAGTAGCCATTATAGCGAGTAGTATACATACTATACTTTATCCTCGACTACAAAATACTAAGAATTTTTAATTAAATTTAAATTAAAAAATGACAGTTACCATGACACCGTGCATAATGAAATGATGTTACCATGACACCGTGCATAATGATGTTTATCCACGACTAGTCAATAATCTGTCAATTATTCATGTGTTTGGTCACTCATAATGCTATCCATTATACAGTGAAATCATTATGCACGGTGTCATGGTAACATCATTTCATTATGCACGGTGTCATGGTAACATCATTGTCTATGGTGTATAATGAAGGAAATAGGTTAGTTATGTTGTCATTGAAATAGGTTATGTTGTTATTTAAATTTTAATTTAAATTTTAATTAAAAATTCTTCGTATTTGTGTTCGTGGATAAAGTATAGTATACGACTCGCTATAATGGCTATTATTACCTCGCTCGTGTTGCAAACATTATCCTCGGTAAAATAGCCTACATTATAGCGTCGTGCATAATATACTATTGAACTGGCGATAAGAGGATGTAACTGGCGAGCCGTCAGGTGAGCCTGTTACCTCTTTAAGCCAGTAAAAACTGTTACCTGGCGTGTATTGTTTAATATTTTATTTGTTACTCATTTGAAAACGAAATTAATAAATAATAATTACTACTGTCATTTTTCCGTCAAAAAAATTCTAAATGATTTCTCATAAACTCATAAACCTTGGAAGCACTACCGTGACAACACATATCGTTTGTTTAAACGTAACTAACTTGTAACATCAGCTGTTAATTTTACAAGTTAGTTAGTAGCTTGTAAAGATTAACTTTCAAAATGAATAGACAGCTTTGTAAAATAACGCTTACAAATGAGTGAAAAATAAAAATTTTAACAGTTGTACGTAGAGAATTTTTTTTGAAGAAACTATTCAATTAATGACTATTTTAATTTAAAATGGTGTACGAAATAAGGTAGCTTTGTAATTACGTTGATTATTCTTCTACTCACTGTCCGAATGGAGATACATAAATAAAATACAAAATGTAATACAATACAAATAAAAAGCATATATAAATAAATAAATAAGTTGTCCTGGATATGTTAAAATTATTTATGATTATCAAAAAGGGACTAAGTTACCCGTCGTTTTTCATTTAAAATAATTATCAACTTTGTTAATATAACTCCAATAAACTAACAATAAATACTCACAGGTGCCATTGCTGTAATTTGCACATCCGATTAGCACAGTTACAACTACTAAAACGTTTCTCATGTTGTGAATTCAGAAATAGAAAAATTTCCGTATTTATAAGACCATAACTCCCCCAGTAGTAATTTAACACCAATTACATATGAGATTGATTAATTGCAATTCTTGTTTTATAAATGTTTGATTATGTATACTGATAAGATGTTAAGTAATCGGTAACTTAATTAACTTTGTTTTTTAATTTCAATAAGAGCTTCACTCTTTATAAAGACTTTGGACGAACCAGACGCGGGAGTAATAGTATTTTGATTTACAAATAATCTGAAATTATTTTTAGTGAGTAGCAACATACCACGGGTATATAATTGTATAAACTACAAATTGTAGTTTTTGTGGTTGAATTAATAATATGCTTATGTTTATGCCCCTATATGAACATTTTATAAACTGTATGCATTTTAAAGAAGGGCATTTATTGAAATAGGTTGCCTTAAAAAATTTCGCGGAGCTTCTCTAATTAAAGAATATTATGATATCGCCTTTTCGTCTATTAAAGGAATTATATATTTTTAATTACTTTTTGATGTTCTGTTTGAATATGTTTGTCAACGAGTACCTCATTGAGTAGATGTAAAAGCAATACACTATTATTTGGCAAACAACTTAATTTTAAAATATTCTAAATAAACTAACAGGTTCTTAATAGAATTTCCATTTACACCGGAAGTAGATACTAACTTTGTTATTTCAAATAGAACATGCTTTATATTTTGAGATATTCAGAATCGCCTTTCAACGACTAGTGCAAGGATATGGCACTCTAGGGGTGCATCTTAATATTTCAGAATTTTATTTTTGTTAATAAATTTAATTTATATACAGTGTGTCCCAGATCGAGTGGGATTGCATGGGTAACTTTCTTATTATTGAAGATGGAGATTTGGTTAAATTGGCAATGTTTTGCAGTTTTATATGCTGATTTAAAATCTGTTTGAAAAAGTTCAAAATGTCGATCCCGTCAGAAGTTATTTAAAGAAAACTAAAAACCGTCATTTTCTTGTATGTCAAATATCTTCGTAAGTATAAGAGATATGAAAAAAAGTTTCATATGAAAGTCACTGTTTTCGATAAGACCAATTTAAAACCGATGTCGAACAAAAATTCAAGATGGCTGCTTTTGAGGTACTCGTATCAACTTCCTTAAGTTAAATGGACGCCATATTGGATTTTTTTGTTACTGAATAGAATTTTTTATTCTCTTTTCAACGATGTAAGATAACGTATGATTGAATAAAAAATACCGGTAAAATTAATTGTTTTTACATTTTAATCAAGTAGGCTTACATGGATCCAAACAAAATTAGGTGAAATTTATTTTAGAAAACATTTGCATGTAATTCCTATAATACTTAGTAACATGTTAATTCAGTACTAAGTACTTGAACTACAAAAAACATCGTGACATTACTTTTTAAATGTATAATCAAGTAGGTAAGTAGCTATGATGAAAAACAATAACAAAGTTTATCACAATCTGTCAAAAAGCAGGTACCTACTTAAGCTAATTTTGTTTGGATACATGTAAGCCTACTTGATTAAAATGTAAAAACAATTAATTTTACTGGTATTTTTTATTCAATAATAAGTTATCTTACATCGTTGAAAAGAGAATAAAAAATTCTTTTCAGTAACCAAAAAATCCAATATGGCGTCCATTTAACTTAAGGAAGTTGATACGAGTACCTCAAAAGCAGCCATCTTGAATTTTTGCTCGACATCAATTTTAAATTGATTTTATCGAAAACAGTAACTTTCATATGAAACTTTTTTTCATATCTCTTATACTTACGAAGATATTTGACATACAAGAAAATGACAGTTTTCAGTTTTCTTTAAATAACTTCTGACGGGATCGACATTTTGAACTTTTTCAAACAGATTTTAAATCAGCATATAAAACTGCAAAACATTTCCAATTTAACCAAATCTCCATCTTCAAAAATAAGAAAGTTACCCATGCAATCCCACTCGATCTGGGACACCCTGTATATATATTTTTTTAATATAACCTCGCCATAGGAATTCCACCACGAAATTAATTCAAAATAAATGTTCTTTTGCAGGATTTTATTGAAGCACTCATAAATTAAATCCTGTGAAAGAACGTTGCTTTTTAATTAATATCGCGGTGGCATTCATCCAGTAAGGTTAGATTATTATTAAAGAACAATAGATAATTTTTGAAATATTAAAGATATAATATGTATTTATTTATTTGGCACAACACTATTTTCATTTATTTACTACTCGTATAAATGTTTCTTAAGATACGTCCAATTGACGGCGTCATGATAATCACTGTATACAGGGTGTTTACTAAACACGAGGAAAAAACATTGCCAATTTAAAGAAATCGCCATCTTCAATAATAATAAAGTTACCCATGCAATCCCACTCGATCTGGGACACACTGTATACTATACAGGGTGTTTACTAAACACGCACCAACAATTAAGAGGATTATTCATTGGGCTATTTTAAGATTTTTGTGTCCTTGGATGATTTTCGAAAAGATGCTTTGTTGCGAAGATACAGGGCGATAAAGGTTTGAATATTTAAAAAAATTTAATGAAGCCTAAATAAAACGATGGTGTACTGTACTCAAAAACGGTTAAGTTTAAGCATATAGCGTATGATACAACTTTTGTTCAGAATTTCCAGAAGAATTCAATTATTGCATAAAATACAGGGTGTTCCATTAGAAAAAAAGAAACTTTGCTTTGCCGTGTCTTTTTGACTGACCCTGTATACTTAATTTTTCTTTTGGGAAATAGATTGGAAAAAACCCTAAAACTTTTGTCTTAACTTTTCTTTTCTAGATATCTTATTTTAGGAAATAATCCAACGTTTCCATACATAAAAGCAACTCTGTATATACATCAGGGTGGTTGGATTTTCATTGTACAGCTTATATCTGCTGAAACATTAAAGATACAGGAAAAGATTCAATGTAATACTTGTCTAACAGAACAACCAATTTTTTCCATGGCCTACTAGTTTTTCGAAAAAATATTTAACTTTGTTTTTTAAAATGGAACATCCTATATATTTTTGCGGAATATGGTTCTAAATCAATTTCTCTTTATAATTATGTATAACAAGTAGGGGATTGTCTTTCAATTATGTCTAACAATGCAAATAAACAAAATTATGAGAGTTCATGTGATTTTCATTATTTACTGTGATTAACAAAATTATAACAACATTTATTTAATTACAAATTAAAAAAATTAAATACTAGATAGTAGATAGTATGTACGCGTGACAAATAATAATTTTTTTCTCAATATGAATGTTTGATAAATAGGATTTGCCTCGACTCACCTTGATTGAAATTGAAAACAGCGTCACTCAGCTCCTGCAGGGGATGGTTTTGCGCCAATTCCAATGGCCATAGGTTAATGTTCTATCTTGCGTTTAATTTTATATTTTTTCACACACCCGAGCTAGCGTTTTATTTTGAAGCGTTTATTAACTGATTAAATTGGCGGTTCCAATGCGAAATTCAACGATTTTGTTATGCGTTTTTTAAATTGACACGTAATGTGAGGTTTTTTCAATTAATTAATGTTTTTACCCCGGAAACCCAAACAAACTCCCAAATAAAAAAAAATGGCGGTTCAAGGCAACCCTTGGAAGGAAAATAATAAAAAGTAAACGTTGTTGGTCCAACGAGCGAATTAATTATTAATATCATAATAATTCATAATAATAAAAGTAAAAGATAACAACAAACACAAGAAAACTAAGTATTAATAATCCAACATACCGCCCACCAAAATACAAGTATTTTACAATGCATTATTGATTTGGCAATGGACATAACTTTACTAAAGGACGTTTGAGGGTACCCTGAACGGTTTTAATTGTCGCGACGCGAGATATGCCTTTTGGATCTGGGTGGAGTTGAATCACACGACCCAGACGCCAACGCATAGGAGGGGAAAGATCGTCTTTTATTAAGACCATGGTTCCTTGATCAAGAGGTGGACAATTGGCAACCCATTTACAGCGCTGTTGTAAAGTATGCAAATATTCATGATGCCATCTTTTCCAAAAATGTTGGTGCATACGTTGAAGCAGCTCCCAGCGAGTTAATCTATTCATGTTGATAGTTAACAGGTCGGGTTCAGGTATGCATGTTAAAGGAGCTAAAGTTAAATAATGACCAGGCGTCAAAACCTCTAAATCATTTGGGTCACTACTAAGGGGGCACAGTGGTCGCGAATTGAGTAAAGCTTCTATTTGTGCTAATATTGTAGAAAATTCTTCAAATGTTAAAATTTGTTCCCCTATTACGCGTTTGAGGTGAGTTTTAACAGATTTAATCCCAGCCTCCCATATACCACCAAAATGTGGAGCAGATGGCGGATTAAATCTCCATGTAATACCTTCTTCCTCCACAGCGCTCTTAAAACAATTAGATATTATGCGTGCAGCTCCAATAAAATTTGTTCCACAATCACTCATTATTAAAGCACATCGACCACGGCGAGCAATGAAGCGACGCAATGCGGCAAGAAAGGCCGCTGTCGAAAGTTCCGAGGCGAGTTCAAGATGAAGGGCTTTAGTTGCCAAGCATACAAATAGGCAAATGTATGCCTTGTGTGTTTTAGCTCCTCGAACCTTTCGCATTGTTATTGTAAATGGGCCACCAAAATCAATGCCTACAGAGTTAAATGCCTTGATTTGCTGTACTCGAACTGCGGGTAAATCTCCCATAGGTGGTTGCAGTGACTGCGGTTTTGTACGGAAACATCGATAACAGCGTGATAAACATCGACGAATTGCTCGATTTGCGGACAAAATCCAGAAATTTTGTCGAATTAAATAAAGAAGCGTTTTAAGACCAGGGTGAAGATGTTTCCTATGAGCGTCTTCTATAATCAAAACAGTTAATCTATGGGATTGAGGAAGAAGTGCGGGATGTTTTTCTTCAAATGATAATGCAGAATGACATAATCGACCGCCCACCCTGAGGATATCTTGTTGATCCAAGAAGGGATTTAGTTTGCGTAGTGGGTGTGACAATAATTTGTGTTGTCTTAAACTATTTATGTCAGCGTGAAATATCTGTTGCTGAACTAATTTAACTAATATAAGTAAGGAATTGTGTAATTCAGAAGATGTGATTGTATCCGACATGGGATGATGCATATTCCTAAGTTTTTTAGTAAAACGACAAATGTACGTGACTATGCGCAAAAATTTATTCAGCGAAGAATATTTGGTTAATAACTCATTCCAAGGCTTCAGATTGTCATCTTGGGCAATAAAAGCCCTAACTTTTCTTTCTTCCTCAGTAACTACGTCTTCAATATCTAACAGATTGACTTGTTGCGTGGGCCATGAATTGGGTGAAGCCTTAAGCCAAGGAGGCCCCGCCCACCATAAAGGATGGTAAATTAGTTCCTGGGGTAATAAACCACGAGATGCGCAATCAGCGGGATTATGCACTGATCGTACATGACGCCACGAGGAAGGTGGCACGCGTTCTTGAATATGGCTAACCCTATTTGAAACAAACGTTTTCCAACGATGTGGAGATGAACGTAACCAAGCCAAAACAACTGTGGAATCAGTCCAAGCGAAAATTTTATTAATTTTTTCAGAGTATATTTGAACAATGGTATCTATAAGATTGGAGAGGAGATAGGCTCCGCACAATTCCAATTGTGGCAAAGACCGTTTTTTTAATGGCGCAACCTTAGTTTTGGCTGTTACAAATTTAACAGAAACGGTATTAGAATTATCAATGATACGAAAATAAACAACGGCTGCATACCCTGCTTCCGATGAATCGCAGAATCCGTGTAACTCAATGCTTGAGTAATCTGGCGAAAAAACGTAGCGATTTAAACGAATGTTACTAATTAAAAAAAGCTGCTGGCGGTAACAATTCCAGCGATCAACTACTTCATCTGGCGGGATAGCATCCCAATCTAAACCTAAACACCAAAGATGTTGAATTAATCGCTTGCAAAAAAAGATTAATGGGGCAAGAAAACCAAGTGGGTCAAATATTCTTGCGATTTCGGACAATATCTGTCGTTTAGTACAAGTGTGATTGATAGTATCAACTTTAAAAGAAAATACATCAAGCGATGGAAGCCACTGTAAGCCTAGAATTTTGATGGTGGATTCGGATTCACTATCAAACGAAAGACCTTCTTGGCACAAACTGGAATCCAACCCGGACAGCAATTCGGGTACATTACTTGCCCATTTGCGTAGTAAAAAACCACCTCTTCTTAGAAGTTCGATTAATTCCCTTTGGAGAATTTGTGCTTGTGACAGCGTATTACAACCAGAAACAACGTCATCAACGTAAACATCTTGTTTTAAAAGTGCAGCGGCTTGGGGAAAATTTAGCTGTTCGTCTTCAGCTAATTGATGAAGCGTTCTTATTGCTAAAAATGGGGCAGAAGAAACCCCGTAGGTAACAGTATTTAAGACATATTCTTCGATCGGCTCATGTGGCGAAAACCTCCATAAAATTCGTTGATAATTTCTGAAAGCGGGTGCGATTAATATTTGCCGATACATTTGTTTTATGTCAGCGATAAAGACAATTCTATGCGATCTGAACTTTAGTAATATATCTGCAATGTGTGGTAGTAATTTTGGACCAGAATACAAACAATCATTAAGTGAATTATCGTTTGCTGATTTAGCTGAGGCGTCGAAGACTACACGCAATTTCGTTGTAGTACTATCTGGTTTAAAAACACAATGATGCGGTATATAATAACATTCAGATGATGTAATGGGTTCCTTTGCAATGGACATATGTCCACTATCAAGGTAATCTTTCATGAACTCTGAATAATGAATTCGAAGAGATTCATCGCGTGAAAATCTATTTTCTAAACAATAAAAGCGACGTAAAGCGACAGAGCGAGAATTGGGAAACTCGGGTCTGTGAATTGATTTAAAAGGCAACGCAACACTATATCTACCATTAAGTTCGCGAGATACTGATTGTTTGTACAATTTTTCGCCCATAACGTCATCTGGAGAAGGAGGAATTTCAACGCTAACTTCTTCAATTTCCCAAAATTTCTTTAGCGTTGATTCTAAAGGTTCATTAGAAAGCGCAGTAAAAAAAGAGTTCAAATGAGTTGGTTGGTTAGCACATGCCTGACCAGACAAAACCCATCCGAAAATAGTATTTATAGCTGAGGGCGTATTATTTGATCCCAGTATTAAGCCTGGACGTAATAATTGCGTATAAATATCAGCACCTAGTAAAAGATCTACTTTTGCTGGGATACAAAATTGTGGATCTGCTAAGCGTAAGCCTTTAATATGTGTCCACGTAGAAGAATCTATTGGAAAGGCTGGAATAGTATGCGAAATAGATGCAATGACGTGAGCATCAATCAAATATGATGGTTGTAACTCATCATGCGGGTATAGACAGCAACTAACCGTTCCAGAAGATAGAAGAGCGGATGATGAACCTATTCCTTGAATTTGAATGCGGTTGGATTTAACACGTAATCCTAAGCGTTGAGCACAAGCAGCAGTTATAAAACTGCCCTCACTACCTCCATCGAGGATTGCTCTTATTGCGTGTGGATATCCGGATTCGTCACGAATATCTATCAGTGCTGTTGACAGCAACACTAATTTATTAGATGTGGCACTAACTAGAGCCGTTACTGAAGAAATCGTAGCGTTTGAATTTTCGAGTGTGTTACTTACAGCATTTGTAGGTTCTAATCGTACAGCGTTAAAAGGTTCATCATTACGATTAGATTGCGTAGCGGAAGATTCAAAATGTAACAAACTGTGATGGTTTTTATTGCATTTTCGACAACGTGATTTTGACTTACAGGTTTTGGTGGTGTGAAAACCACTAAGGCAATTAATGCATAATTTTTTGGATTTTACCAATTCGTAGCGTTGCGTAGGTAGTTTCTCTACTAATTGTGGGCACGAGTAAGTTAAATGTGTTTTACTACAGATAAAACATTTATCTGGTGATGTATGTTCCGTTGTAACATGGAACGTGCGTTTAGAATAATTATTTTGCTTAAAATTAGAGCATTTCGGTTTACACTGATCTAATACCAAACTTTGACCTTCGATGAAATCTTCTAACATCCCAAACGTTGGGATTTCCTGCCTTAAATCACGGATTTCCGATTCGAACAATCTTCGTGTGTTTGGGTCTAATTTTTCCAAAAGGAGATTTAGCAGCATGAAATCTTCCAGAGAATCAGCGAATTTTAAAGCACGTAATGCTGCTACATTTTCCCGGAATTTATCAATCAAATCGCGTAACCCTTTAGACGATTCTTCTTTTAGTTGAGGTAACGAAATCATTCCTTCCCAATAACGTGTAGCTAACTTCCTTTTATTGTCATATCTATTGACTAGATTTTGATAAGCGATTATATAGTTATCATCTGATAAATCTAAGGTCTTTACTAAATTTAAGGGTTCACCAGAAAGGCAGCTAATTAAATATTGAAATTTTTCTGTATTCGATAAATGTGAAGCGTTGTGAATTGTGGTATTAAATAATTGAATAAATGGCGACCATAATTCTAATTTACCATCGAAATTTCTTAAATTAATTTTAGGTAATCGAACATTTGAAAATTCCTTTATAACATGGGATGAATTGTTTGAAGACGGTATATCAACAGGTAATGTTTGGTCATAAAGAACTCCTATTTCAAAATACATAGCATCGAATTCCTTCCTTACCTCGTCTTCTGCTTGAAAATCAGGGTTTTCTTGTGCAGCTATAAGCGATATTACCTGATTGTGAGAGGTTTCCAATTTTGCGTAAATATCATCTGTTGTTTGATAGCGTCTCTTAAATAGTGGAATAAACGAATTATCGTTTTGTGCCATTCTTGCGATATCTAGCGTTTCCTTTATTTTATTAATTAAAGCATTTCGAAAAGCGTAAGCTTCAGCAAATTTAGCGTTAACTTTAGGTGGCATTTTTGAATTTAAAAAAATTCAAAAACGATGCGAATTGAAAAAACTGAGATGACAAAAATGTCAAAATTGACGTAACCAAATAATCTATTTTACCCTCAAACGTCACAATGACGTGCGTGCGTTTAGCGAAACTATTGTATGCAATATAACAATATGTTTAAACAAATATAAATAATGGGTAAAATATAAATTGGATAACCAATTCAGCCAATGTCCACTGCCAAAATTGAATGCGCTGTAATACCAGTAGTAGAATTGACCACTACACCGTTTCAATAATTAAAAGGTAAGAACAAAGGCATTCATATGATAACAGATATCAAACAAACAATCCGACGTCGAAGGACCAAAAAATGTACGCGTGACAAATAATAATTTTTTTCTCAATATGAATGTTTGATAAATAGGATTTGCCTCGACTCACCTTGATTGAAATTGAAAACAGCGTCACTCAGCTCCTGCAGGGGATGGTTTTGCGCCAATTCCAATGGCCATAGGTTAATGTTCTATCTTGCGTTTAATTTTATATTTTTTCACACACCCGAGCTAGCGTTTTATTTTGAAGCGTTTATTAACTGATTAAATTGGCGGTTCCAATGCGAAATTCAACGATTTTGTTATGCGTTTTTTAAATTGACACGTAATGTGAGGTTTTTTCAATTAATTAATGTTTTTACCCCGGAAACCCAAACAAACTCCCAAATAAAAAAAAATGGCGGTTCAAGGCAACCCTTGGAAGGAAAATAATAAAAAGTAAACGTTGTTGGTCCAACGAGCGAATTAATTATTAATATCATAATAATTCATAATAATAAAAGTAAAAGATAACAACAAACACAAGAAAACTAAGTATTAATAATCCAACATAGTATGTTTTATGATGATTGTTCAAATTGTCCACAATTGAATTCTAAATATTTTTGAGCCCGCCTAATTATGTTTCTCCTGGCGTTATACAGCATTTTAAGTGTAATTAGCAAGCAAGCTGCTGTGATTTTATTTCTAAGTTCCTGAAGATTTTGAGAAAGAGCATCATAAACTTGGGTTTTCAGAAAACCCCATACAAAGAAATCAACAATGGACAAATCAGGCGATCTGGCAGGCTATAAAATTAGCCCTCTGTTGCCGATCCAGTTTTGGCCAAATTCCCAAATTCATTTCGTAACAAATTTGTTACTACAGCTCGATTATGAGGTGGGGCGCTATCATGTTCGTACCACAAGTTTAGCTTGCAGCTAATGGAAGACTGTCTATGCAATCTTGGAATTTATTTTTCAAAAATAATAAATATCTGTCCTGAGTCAAAGTTTCATCGTAAAAATGAGGTCCCAAAATTTCATAGCCGACTATCCCTATCCACACATTGATTGAAAAACGCACTTGCGCGCGTGTTTCAACAATTACGCGAGGGTTTTCATCGTCCAAATAATGCGTTTATTCTTCTTAAAAATTCTATTCATGTGAAAATTGGATTCGTCTGTTCAAATGATACTATTTCAATATTTTCTTCCCACATTCAGGAGCCATTCACAAAATATTACTCTTTCAAATCAAAAGCTGCTTGTCTTGTAGAACTTCTAGGATTGGCTCTAAAGAAAGCTAAAATCGTGGTCGTTTCCTCTTCCATTTTGAACATTATTTATACGCTTTGAAAAGGTGCCCTTGAACCGCAGAGAATTTTCTAAATTTTGATAAGTATTTACGTGAGGCTGTCTTCTGTCAGGATATAAATTTTGATATAAGATAGCAGCCTGACGTTTATTATTGTTTGATTTGTGAAAACTTTTTCACTGTTTGTGTAGCCGATGTTTATTTTTCTTACACAAAACACTAACGTTTTCTTAGTTAAATAAGAATCACAACACCTTTGTTACTATTAAAAACTTCTATCTGATTTATGACAGATGTTTACGGGTATAAACAATAAAATATCACAGCCGAATTTTGTGTTTTACATTATTAGGCATAATTTAAAGACAATCCCGTACTTGGCATACTTACATCATTATAAAGCAAAATTGATTTAGAACTATATTCCGCAAAAATATACAAGGTGTTCCATTTAAAAAAAAAAGTTAAATATTTTTCCAGAAAATTAGTAGGCCACGGAAAACAATTGTTTGCGCCATTTTATAGAACAGGTTCTGTTAGAACAAGTCTTAGATTTAACTTTTTCTTGTATCTTTAATATTTCAGCAGGTATAAGCTGGACAATGAAAAACCAACTACCCTGTATATTTCAGCACAACAGATCTGTTAGATCCAAGGCCTTTATTGTTTTCTTCCACTCTAGTCTGTTTCTTGTCTTCTCTTTCCAGTTTGTCACCCCTCGGTTTGCCAGGTCTTTACGGACAGCTCCCAGCCACTTGACATTTAGTATTCCTCTGCTTTTCTTACACTTTCTCCCATTTCCAGCGCTCTTCTGGCTACCCGTTGATCTGGCATTCTGTAAAGATGACCGAGCCACCCTAGGCGTGCCCTTTTAACACAGGCCACTACGCTGTCTTCTCTGAAAAGTTCACCCACTTTACGATTTATCTTTCGTCTCCATACTTCTCCTTCCTTTACTCCCCCATATATCTTCCGAAGCACTTTCCTTTCCCATATCTTCGGACCTTGTTCAATAGGTTTCGTCATCCCTGTATATATGCTTTAAATGATAGTAAAATAGAAAAATTATTTTTATGTATTTGTGTCGGAAGCATCCTGAAAGGAATACATATAATGGTATAGCTTTTTTCGCTTTGTAGACTTAAAGTTTTCCTACCATAGTTTCTATACTTTATTAGTCATTACTACACTTTAATTAATTATAAATTAAATTTTTGTAACTTATGGTCCCTCTTGATAATAGATATCGGTTCGGCAATTGGAACCTGTAAGATGCCTTATTTTCTTTAATTATTGAAATATCAAAACCACAATATTGTCAAAGTACGGCAAAATGGTAAAATCTGCCTTATAACCGGCATCGATGGTAACAAGTTAGCATATTTGCCTAAGGCCTCGGGTTCGATTTTTCATAGAGAAAAATATTCGAAACGTTTGGATACGATGTTGAATTGCAGTTTTTGGTACTATGAAGGTCACTTCTACGGTAAAAGTCTATTAGATTCTGTAAAATTGTAATAGGTTAGTGTCACTGGCAATGGCGTCGCCTCGCATTGAGGTATTTGGCTTCAGCAAAAATAGATCTCTGTCAATATATACCAACAAACTCACAACTGTACTACAAATCTGGCTAACGTTGGTAACTTAACAGACCATTAATCGTCTACTAGGCCTTTTAGTAGTAAAGCAATTAAATTTCCCTTCGAAAGGTTTTTTGTATTTAATAATAACATCACAATTATATAATATATTTTATTACATGGTGTGTAAGACTTTACACGTTAACGAATTAGTTTCGGAGGTAACTCGGTGGGATAGCTGGGAGTGTAGAAGGGATAGCTGGGCGTGTAGAGGGGAAAGCAGGGCACTGATATAAACTAATACAATTGCCCCATGGATCCCTGTAATACCCGTGTCGGCAGAAACATGCTCCTCGGTATGGTGGACTGCAGTAACCCGGTTCCCGTCGTGCGCAGGTGGGTTCACATTCCTTATTAGTGTTGGCTACATATACTTCATGCTCATTCCAACATGTAGCAGGATATGGATTCGGGTTCGGTGGATAAGGGTTGTTGGAACACTGAGAGAAAGGAACACAAGCGCCCCATGGATTTCTGTAATACCCAGACTTGCATAGACAATTATCGGTTTTTGATGGAGGGACGCAGTCATCCTCTCTGTACCGATCGCAGGTGGGTTCACATTTTACCATAAAGTCCAGACGGAGTTCTTCATTTGGATCCGAACATCTTTGGTATTTAGGTTCAGCTGATTGAAAACTTTTTTAGAATATGATGAAGTGATGAAAGTTTAATGTGTTATGAAGGTTTCAAGAATATGAAGAAGTTGATTTAGCTAACAAAAGTCGGCATTCTTTATTATTGGAAACTAATTTTTCTAAAACTTAAAATTTTAACAGTTGTACGTAGAGAAATATTTTTGAGGAACCTTTATTCAATTAATGGCTATTTTAATTTTAAATGGTGTACGAAATAAGGTAGTTTTGTAATTAAGTTGATTATTCTTCTACTCACTATCAGAATGGAGATACAGATACAGATACAGTAACTAAGTAACCTATCGTTTTTCATATAAAATAATTATAAACTTTGTTATTATAACTACATTAAACAAGCAACAAATACTCACATCTGCCATTACTGTAATGTGCACACCCAATTAGCACAGTTACAACAACTAAAACGTTTCTCATGTTGTGAATTCAGAAATGGAAGAATTGCCGTATTTATAATACAACTCCCTCAGCAGTAATTTAACACCAATTTCATAAGTCATTGATTAATTGCAATTCTTGTTTTATAAATGTTTGATTATGTATACTGATAAGATTTTAAGTAACCGGTAACTTAATTAACTTTGTTTTTTAATTTCAATGAGAGCTTCACTCTTTATAAAGACTTTGGACGAGCCAGACGCGGGAGTAATAGTATTTTGATTTACAAATAATCTGAAATTCGTTTTAGTGATTAGCAACATACTGCGGGTAGATAAATGCATAAAATCTAATTTTTTGTTGCTGAATTAATAAGACGCTTATGTATATGCCACGAAAGTATGTAGTTTAAAGAACGGCATTTGTGGAAATAGATGCATACAAGGTGTCCAAAAAAATTATCGCGGAATTTTTTTAACTCAAAAAATATGATCATATTGCCTTCTCGTCTATTAAACGAAATACGTATAATATATTGTTAATTACTTTTTCTTCTTTCTTTGTTTGAATAAGCTTGTCAAAAGGATTTTAGTTTTTGTTATTCCGAGTGTTTTACTTGGTTACTTTTTACCTTATTCAATTATTGAAATTCCGCGTGTCTTACTTTGTTTAATAAAAACTAAAGGTATGCTCGAAGGACCGTACTAAATTTGTGAATAGCTTCGACTCACCTTGAATATGTTTCCTGGTTTGGACAAATGCTATTCTTCTAAATTGTAGTTTCCAATGTATTCTTCTTCTAAATTTTCTTTCGAATTTTCTTAAACCAACGAATCTGTTTTATATTTCTAATGTTCGGTTTTGACTAATGTATTTTTACTTCTTTCTAATGTTCTTGTTTTTCATCAATAATAATGGTTTCCCAAGAAACCAAAGCTTGTCAAAGCAATGCGATATAAAAATGATAAATATCCAATGCCAAAGGGAATTTAAACGCGTACACTGCCTAGATCTTATTTTCTAAAACAATTCAAACTAAATTAACAAAAAACTATTAATAAAAACGGAACATACTTACTCTTCCATCTATTACAATTTTCTCGTGTTTCTGTAATTTTTTCATTTCTAATTTCCTTTGCTAATTTATTTAATTCATGTACCAAGGATAGATTATCTTCAACTGCTTTTACCATGTAAGGTGCTGCTTAGGATTATTTTGTCAACAGTAATATAACAAGTGATGCCGTTTTTCCGATAAATTTGGATCGGATAGTTTATGAGTGCTAGTTAATTTGACAATTTCACGAGCCCGTAGGGCGAGTGAAATTTTCCAAAATTAACTAGCACGAACTAATTATCCGATCCAAATTTATCACAGGAAAATCGGATCACGCGTTGTATTCGTTAAGACTATATCACGAACAGTTAATTACTATTTATGAATTGTTTTCACTTATTAAAACGCACGTGTGATTTTTTCACTTGCAAATTGTTTTTAATGGCTGTTGCTAAGGAAATCGATCAATCTGATTGGTTAAGCAAAATGTGAGTGGTATAGTCAAAAAGTAAACCTTGTAGTAAAAATAAGTTACTTAATTCTTCTTTAATAAAATTAACAGTTGTTGCATTGTTGGTTTTGTGTATTTGTTTATAACTAATTGAAGGCGATTTATTAGAACTATTTTCGCCTAAAATTCTCTGTGTATCTACCGCAAATATTAGTGGTTTTGTCAACAAGAAAAAGTATATAACGTTGTCTTACAGATTTCTGAATTGACCATCGCTTGTAAGTAGAATTTCCCGACATATCTCTTTCTAAGGGAACAAGTTTTTAGGATATTTTTCCAAAATTCCCCTAAAAGCTGGATTACTTAATTGGTTTAAGGGGATATTGGATGAAACGAACACTTTAGATAAATTCAACTTAAAGTGCTCATCTTCTGATTCGCTGTTTTGTAGTGCAAATGGTTCACGGATTGATACGTATGTAGAACATGTTAGACGATTTCTTTTTGGTAATTCCTCTTATGTAAAGGGGTACCACAATGCTGACCAATTAAATGTTGCCTTCCCCGTGATATCCGTATTTAAGCAAATAAATCTTCCGATTGTATTAGGTACAATTTAGTGGAATAGTTGTAACTGTGACTGTGGTTCTACCTTGTGGGAATTAAAAAAAAGGGTAGCGCTTACTGGTTTTTCATAAAGTTTATAAAAGGCCGTATTACTCTCCAACGTGAGTTGTTCTGCAAGGCCTCCATAGGAGGCCTTGTGTTCTGGCTTTCTTCTTCTTGAAGTGACTTGCCCTTTACAGGGCGTTGCAGGTCTTCTCTCTATATGTCTGTAGTGTGCATGTCAAGTCACTTAAGGACATATTGGACCTACAACTTTTCGTGGGATCCGAACCACGCAAGTTTTTGCACTTTTTCTACAGAGAGATATTTGATAATAACAACACAATTATATTTTATATTTTATTACACAAGTGCAAGAATTTACACGTCAATGAATTAGTGTTGCTTATTAATTATACCTTTTCCAGTTGCTACGAAGGATGGGCGTGTGGATTTAGAAACACGTACAAGTTGGCCATAAGGATCGTAAGGAAGGTAAGAAGGGAAAGAAGAGTAAGGCGGGTAAGGATCGTAAGGATTGTAAGGATCGTAAGGATCGTAAGGATTGTAAGGATCGTAAGGATCATATGATGGGTATAGGGATGGGTATGCGTACGGGTACGGAGGATACGGATTTGGATAATGGTTGTTGTAACACTGATCTAAAGTAACACACGATCCCGATGAGTTTCTGTAATATCCAGACTTGCATTTACATCCTGATTTATATGATAGATAGTAGCAGGCATTCGGGGTGGGCCGATCGCAGGTGAGTTCACATTTTGGCGTATAACTCCATGTGAATTCTTCACTTGGATTCCAACATGTAGGTGCCACTGCTAGAAAAGTTTTTTAGTATGATATACCCAGTGACCAACAGAATTTATAATTAGAACAGGCTGTGATATTTACCATAAAGTTGGCAATACAGGCTTGTGGCTTAAAATTAAAAATTTTAAGTGTCAGAATTGAGACATTTATAATTAGAGGAGGCTGTGATTGGTGCTATTTTATGCTGTGTGGTTGGACACGCTGAGAAATTAATAATAAATTGACAATTGTTATATTTGAGGCTATGCTCGTGCTTTGTACGATCTTTGATGATATAGTAAACATTATTTTGCTGAAACGCAGAAATAAAATAAGTTTGAAGAAAAAATTGAATTTATTCAATTTTGCGGTATAAACTGACGTTTATTTGTTTCTGGCCTGCCCATAAAAGTTGATGTTTTATAAACTATCGTTTAAAATTTTTATTCCACTAGCGATTTAAAATTTTTATTCCGCTAGCGCTTTAAAAATGTCAAATCGCTTTAACAATGTCAAATAAATGTCAAAATTGAATAAACAGTTGTATTACACTTGCGGATTAAAATTAATTTATTAACTCGCCGTATCAACGCGCTTGCGGCTACGGCTACCGCCGCTCGCGCGGTTAAACGTACCGCTCATTAAACATTAATTTAATCCGCATATACAGGGAATTTTTCTTTTTAGTATACATATCGCCTATGTATACTTTTATAATAAACGCAAATAGGCAACCCACTGTACACTATAAACGTCACGTCACGTGTTGCGTAAAGGTTATGTTTCATGTTTGTAAATAAAAAATAAATCAAAATTAGTGAATATCAACATAATTTTAATTCAACGATTATTCTAAAACATAAAATATCAACAATACAAAACAGAAAAGAAAATAAAAACAGCAACAGTTAAAGACTAATTTTTTGACATTAACTTAATTTGATGATTTTTGCCACAGCATGCTAATTTTTTAACGTGTATAGTGTATAGTGGGTTGCCTATTTGCGTTTATTATAAAAGTATACATAGGGTATATGTATACTAAAAAGAAAATTTCCCTGTATAATAAATAACTATTACTTTCAGTGAGAAAAATTTTATGTTGAATATCAAACATTTTTAAAAATAAATGTCACAATTCTGACACTTAAAATTTTTAATTTCAAACTGCAAGCCTGTGTTGCCAACTTTATGGTCACAGCCTGCTTTAATTATAAATTCCGTTGATCACTCGGTATTAATGCTTTATTGTTCTAATCTCAATTTCATCGTGACAATATGATTTGCAGGTTGGTTTGTCAACGTAGGCGTCTACACTGTCTATTTCGATTTTATTAAAAAAAAAATAAATTAAAGCGCGCAAAGCACAGCTCTTAAATGGTCTTTGCTGTGTCGCGATAGTCTGCAACCGAAAGTAGCCCATAAAATAGCTTTTGTGAAGAAATGTCAATCAAATTTGGTTAAGGTTAAGAAAGGGGTGCCATAGCGTAGTGTCTTGAGCCCTGTACTATTCATAATAATATAAGCGATATTGTTGGTCAAATAAATATCGACTTTGCCTAGGTATATTACTAACTCTTGATTTTTGTAAAACATCTCAAAACTAAAAAAATTAACAATTGTACGTTAAATGAAGTACAAAAAATTGTTTGGAAATCGCCGATTGTTGAAATACCGTAATAAAAATTAGTTGCCACTAGGAACACTTCTTACATACAATCTGTTAAATCGTTTAAGCGGGGGTAGTATATCGTTACAATTTGAAAAAGGCTTTTTATTTAATTAATAAATATTTTAATTGTAAATTCTGCGTGAATTAAGGTATCTTTGCAGTTAATTAACCTGCCACTCAATGTCAGAATGGAGTTCAAAATAAATATAAAAACAAGAGACTAAGAAACCTCTCGCGTAATAATAAACTTTGTTGTGATAACTATATTAAATAAATATTAAATACTCACTCAAGCCATTGACGTAATGTGTAAACCCGATTAGCACAGCTACAATCACTAAAACGTCTTTCATTTTGTGAATTCAGAAATAAAAGACTTGCCGCATTTATAGTCCACTCCTCCCCAACACTAATTTAACACCAATTGCATATGAGATAGATTTATCAGAATTTTTGTTTTCTAAATATTTGCTTATTTGTACTAAACAACTAAACTGCATACGCGTGGTGTGTATGTAAATCTGTAAAATGCATCTTTGTTCCTAAATTTGTTGATGTTTGTGCTACTATAGTAACGACAGATCAATAAAAAAACCAATTAGGGTAGGCTGTGAAATTGAATTATTTTGAATTGGTACTTTAGCCACATCCACAGAATGACATTTCTGACATGAAAATTTAAAACTGAACGCTCTTGTCAAATTTTTTAAGTTTTTTATTTGGTGAAAAAATTTAAAGTTTGAAAAAATGGTATTCACTACATAACAAAAAGCGAAAGCTTTTGAATGTTTCTTTCGAACCGGCGTAAGAATAAATAGAGAGTGGCAATATTCACTTCATGACTGCATGACTAATGTCATTCTGTGGATGTGGCTAAAGTACCAATTCAAAATAATTCAATTTGACAGCCTACCCTAATTGGTATTTTTATTGATCTGTCGTTATAAGTACGTTTTTAAAAATGTATTCATTTTAAAGTATATTTTCTAATAAATTCTTTAGAGTAGGAGATGGTTTTTCTTAGAATGTTTTCAAAAGAGTGTTTCTGCATTTACTTTTATTTATTATAAAGTTTTCCTCTTTGGAAGTATTTAATTGTCCAGTTTTTGTTCTAAATAGGCAACGAAAACAATCATGTAGAGATACGCTTCGTTTATATTTGTTACAATAGAATTCCTCTACAGTCTACACAAATGTACATTGTACATCCAGTAGCAATAGTAAATAAAGACAAAGAACTTCCATAAAAGGGGGATTGCTAGGTAGTTGATTCTGCGAATGCTTTGAACATTGGAATTTTTAATGAAAAATACGTGCTGTAAATTTGGTTTGTGGAAGTTCCAATAATGGTGCTGTTTTTTTAATATAAAGCAGTCTTTTTGATAGCTTTGGTTTTTAGTTTATTTATTAAATTTTAGTTTTTTCTTTTGTGGAAAGTTGTGATTATACCATTGCAAAGAAAGGTGTTTTTAAAGCAAAAACATAAAATGAGGATAAACAACACTATAAAGTAATATTTCCCAAAATAATTGGTTTATTACGCTTTGTTTCACATCTTCATTTCTGAATTTAAGAAATACGTGGTTTTCGTTTGAAATAATGCGTATTATTTGTTATCATTTACACAATTTTGCTGAAGATTGGGTACAAAGTTAATAAATATTTAATTATTTAAGAATTTTTGTGCGTATACTATTGTAATAAAGCCTACCTAAAATGTTATCAGCAATAAATTTGGGCTTAGACATTCGCTCGCCTTTAATACCATGTGAATCACTTTAAATATCTAAAGGCTCACATGGCTATTAAATTGCACAATTAACATCGTTGCCATAAATATTTTAAAGGTTTCTTTATTTCCTGTTTGGCGTTTTTATTTATTTTCGTATTTAATATGAACGCATGTTTCGTCGCCTATGTTATTGATTTGTAATCAATAAAAATAGAGTTACGCATAAGTAAGATAAAAATAAATAAGATAAAACAGTGGTATGATTTTAACGTTGACTTGCATGGTTTGGTTATAGTCACAACAGTCATAGCACATTGTTTGATATTATACAAAGGATTAGTTTGTCTCATTAGAAATTCGTTCAATATTTATTGGGCAATCTTTAATTTTTGCATTCATTTCTTAAATGTTGTTTTTGCTTGATGTATACGGAATCTTAACCAAAACCTAAATTAAGTTACTGAAATTTGCTTAAACGATTGTCAAACTTTCACTTGCTTTAGAATGGTTAAGAAAATTATAAGAACTTTACAATCATGACTTAAATTGCAGGCCTGAATCCAATCACTAGTATGTTGAGGAGGCATAGAGCATGTTTAGGATAACGAATGAACTATATGTAGAAACTATAAAAACTCAAAACAACGACGACAGATGCTTCAAAAGATGGCCCTGAAGAGCATCTTAAAGTAGGTTACTAGTCCTTCGTAAATTTGGTTTGCCCCGTGACCATGACTAATTATAATAATAATATTTTGTGAACATCGATTTATCTACTAAAGTTTTTCTCTTTGCATATTCCCGTATTTCTCTAACATTTCGTTGTATTTTGATACATTGTGTTGGGTTTGGCATTTATTTTTGTACTCGTATGTCGAATTTTGATATACCGTGGCATTTCTATAAAATATTTAGATTTTTTATCGTTTCTTTAATGGTTACTGAAGAGGACTATAGAAATTTTCTTTTGTACATATACAGGGTGGTCCATAAGTAATGGTTCACAGACCAACAGTAGATTCATGAGGTCAAAATATAACAATTTACCTAAAATTACCTTAGTCCAAAAGTTAATATTTAGGGAGATACAGGGTGTCAAAGTCGAAATTTTAATTTTAATTTTTTGCTGTAATTTCCAAAGTTTTCGCAATATTTCTATGGAAATTGGGGAAATCACCTCAATTTTAATGTAGCTCTTAAAATAACGTCATTTTTGCGACACCCAATACCTTAAAATTACTTCAACTTTTTTGTACTTAAAGTTAGGGCAGATCTATTCGAAAAAAACAATTGCCTCATCTTCTTTATACAAAAAAGGTGTACTGTTTCAATGTCTCTAAAGTTAACGGTTTCCAAGATATTTGCGATTGAAGTAAGTGATTTTACATTTTATTCGTTAAAAAGAGCATTAATTGCGGTACAAATTACACATAAAATTTAATTTTTTTTAATGTCAAATATACCACTGATTCACTATTGCTCTGTATCCTATTACTTGTTTTTGATAAGAAAATGTCAATTTTTTGTTTTAAAGGTAAGCCTACTGCGTTACAGGGTGCTAAAAGAAGTGAATAAGGTGCTGCATCGCTTACTTCAATAGCAAATATCTTGGAAACGGTTAACTTTAGAGCTATTTAAATAGTATACTTTTTTAGTATAAAAAATATGAGGCAATCAATTAGATCTGCCCTAACTTTAAGTACAAAAAAGTTGAAGTATTTTTAAGGTATTAGGTACAGCAAAAGTAAGGTTGTTTTAGGTGCTAGATTAATATTGGGGATGGATTTATTATTCCCCGTCCCAAAAGCGGCAATTTCACAAATTTTCATATGAATATTCCGAAAACTTTTGAAATTACAGCAAAAAATTAAAATTAAAATTTCGACTTTGACACCCTGTATCTCCCTAAATATTAACTTTTAGATTAAGGTAATTTTAGGTAAATCGTTATATTTTGACCTCACGAATCTACTGTTGGTCGGGGAACCATTACTTATGGACTACCTTGTATTTAATTAGCAGGCAGAATATTAATACAGTGTATGAGCTAATTGTTTGTGTTAACTAATTCTGCAGAAAGCAACGGGAAACCACTGCAGAGAACATATTTCTCTCGTATAAGCAGCTTTAAGACTGCGACCAACCAGCTCTAAGAGCTGATGACGACATACACACAGGTTTGATTGGATGGAGTCAATCCACTGTTAGTCTGTTAGATCTTTTGGCCACTTCTTCTTAAGGCGTCTGAGTTGAGGATCTTCTGTAAGTGGTGCAATAGTTTCGTTTGGATGGAGTTCCAGCGATATTTAGCGCTTAATAGCATACTGCTTGATTAGTTCACTCACGTATGAGATGTTGAGGTATGGGAGTGTTTGATTGGTCACATACCAGGTGCAGTTGCCATACTGCGAATAGTTTTGGACTTAAAGCGTTGAATGACTTCAATGTTGGATCTACTTGTACAATTCCACCTCTGGCAACCAGAAGTCCAGATTGGTCGGCTGATAGTCTTGCACAACGACTTTGTTGGCTAATGATAATGCGGAGTTTTTTTCAGAAGAACTAATACATGTTTTTCAGCTTTAAGTTCATTTCCTTTCGTTTCTTATTAATATGAGTTTTCCCTGCCATTCTTCTCTGAATATCTAATCCCAGATATTTAACTTCATTTGACTGAGGGATGGGATTATTATAATGATTTGTCCTGAGTGTAACACGTGTTAATTTATTCTCATTTAACTTGAATATCCACTTAAGTAATCACCATTCAGTTTGGTTTAAATCAATTTCCAGCGAAACTGATGTTACTACCGAATTTTCGTTACACTTAAGAATCGCCATGTCGTCAGTGAATGTACCTGTTTTCGTACGTTGTATTGTAAATAGATCGGACGTAAATAATAGATCTATATTATATATTTGTTAGACAGTACCATTCCTCAGTTGTTGAGTATTTCCGCCTAAAGCTCTAAAGCTAAATTCTTCTATTTCCTGATCTACTTCATTAGAGTTAGGTTGTAAAATGTCCGCTAGGTAGTTTGCAAATGCTTCTGCCTTTTCCTTGTCCGATCTTAACCATAAATTCCCCCTTATCACGTATCGGTGGAATATGAATTTGTGGTTGTTCGATGCTGTTGGAGTCCTTTCAGAGTGACTTATTATGAACGGTTAATGCTTTTAGATATGTCTGAAAAGTTAGGTTTCGAGCGGATTTGAGTTTGTTTGTAGTTTATTATCTAATTGGTTGAACATTATGTTGTCTTCTACGCTGTAAGTGCATTGCCATTTACTTGCCCGTCTTTTTTCCTTTACAGTTTCCATGATCTCATGTGCAGTGTTGGTATTGTTAATCTGTTGACTCTGATGTGGAATTCCAGTCGCTCCCTCCTGTACTGTAGTTATGAAATGGTTTGTAGCGTAGTACTTCTTCTGCAGTTTTCCGGCTTATGTTTCTGTTAAGATTTTGTTCTGTAGTCTTTGAAAGTATCCCAATCAGTTTTCCTGTTATTAGTCGAAGGATTAGGTGTTTTGTAGATAATGGTTGTGCTTACTGCGGCTAGTACCTATCGGAGGATGGTCAGACGTTAGATGGTAATTGGAAGTGACGTTCATGTAGTTTGATGAAAGCCTTTTTATTATCCAAAGGTTTAGTAGGTCGGGTATTTTGTTTGGACCAGACGGTCAATAGGTTGGACTACTGGTAGAGAAGAAGTTGTAGTTGTTATCTGTAATAAGTTTAAAAAATAATGATTTGCCTCTGGTTGTTGTGCGCAAACCTCAGTGGGTATGGTTGGCCTACTATAACTTTTGGCTTAGAATTTGGAAGACCGGTTGTAAACTTTTTTCTGTTAGATTGTGTCTCAGAGGACAGTAAATAGTCGAGGCGATTAGTGAAGCCGTGAACTTTCCAACTTGAATTGTTGAGGCTTTCAAAATGTCTGTTTTGTATCCTAGTTATTCATAATGGGAAATAGAACTGCGAATTAATATTGCTGAACCCGCGTGCCGCACCATCAGGGTGTTGTATGTGATAGACAGAGTAGTGGGGATCTTTGTGTATAACGTTCACGTTCACGGCAGTGAAGTGAGTTTCTGATAAAAGAAGTTTGCAATTTCTAGTTTTTTATATTGCAGTCCATTGGCGTACCATAAAGCTAATCGCAGAAAGTGAGCCATTATTGAGCTATTTTGTTAATGGCGGTACTCAACATTCTTAAAAGCATGTAATTTTGTTGAAGGAGTTAATTGAAAGTGTGTTTAAATTCATTAAGAAATTGCTGGCGCTGTAGGAATGGTAAGTCTCGTTTTGTTAGTTGAGGAGGTCTTCCGGCTGATTGTTGGTTATTTGGTTGGAACTCTTTTTGTAGTTCTTCGTAAAATAAGCACCATTTGTAGTCGGTCTAATGCAATCCCTCGCATAGTATGCATGCGGCCTTAGTGTACCTACTTCATATACGCGTATGGTCTGACCTTAAGGAAAACGTAGTTGAATAAACACCCAAGGTCTTGACGTTGTCAACAGATGCACCAAACACACGATATGGCTAAGCTTAAATTTAGTTTAAACCAGGAATAAAACCATTTGTTTTCAATACTTCATACATTTATTAATTTTTTGAATCATTTTGCAACGGCAGATGAAAATGGTGGAAATGATATAAATTGCCGAATTCTTCATATTCCGCATTTTCATTTAAATTACTTGCACTTACGGTTAGTAATCAGACAAAATAATGTTAAAATAAGTAAAACGAAATGAAAATGCAGCAGCAATAGCCGAATTATGTCTCTAATTTTTCGTTAATTTGTAATTAACATGATTTGCGATGCTGTTATTACGTAAGTACTGATTAATATAATCCGTAAGACTTTTGTTAGGTTATTGTACTATAACGTTGGGTACATTAAAAAATGTTCCAAAATGCTTTCACTATTAAATATCGAGATTGTGACCACACAACATTTTTTGACATCACCTTTGTCGTGGTCCTACTTTTGTAGCCCTGGATTTATTTAGAATAGATGCTCCTCCTGACATTCTCTATCGCTCTTGGAGGTTTTTCTGTGGAATATTTTAATATTTCAACAAACTAAAGATTAAAATTGCTGGAACTCAGTTCATTCACAAAAAACTTAGGAGCGGCAAAGAGTGCCACATGTATTAAAAATGTGCCTAAAGGGTAAGCATGTAAGCAAGCTGTCATTTTTACATGTCGATACTTTGCCTAGTTTAAGCAATTGCCACACCGAAGCTTTTGATGTTCTATCATGTTTTTCTTTTCGACCATGAATTTGTTGCGAAAGTTGATTCTTTTGTCGTTTTCTGTTAAAAGTTTTCCTGTACAACAGGTTAATGGTTTAGCAGGATAAAAGGTTAAATTGGTGAATTAGGGTTCACTGAAAGAAAATTTTAGGAGTAACCAAGTGCACCAAAACTTTGCAAAAAAGCTTCGGTTTGGGAAAACCTAAGATGATGACGTCAGATGCATCAAAATGTGTCCCTGAAACATCTCAAAATAGACAACCAGTATTCCATAAGTTGAATTTTTCGGAAATTCTTCTCGGAGTTATAACTCGTTTATTTGTAGAGATATAAACAAAAAATAAAAACATTTTTTAGGGCACTTTTTCATGTAGAATTTAATGGTGATATTGGATTTTTAATTTGCATATTAAGTTTGGAGTTATAACATAAACTTTTGCTTTTTTAAATGGCAACCGTAGGTCGCTTTTCAACGTTTTCAAAAATATATGGTTTAATATACTTATTTTAAATAACGAATGAAATATCAACAATTTCCTAATATTCGCAAATTGTAATTGGATATAATTATCAAGCAACCCTTGTTATAAGTAACTCAAAACTTAATATGCAAATTAAAAATCCAATATCACCATTAAATTCTACATGAAAAAGTGCCTTAAGAATGTTTTTATTTTTTGTTTCTATCTCTACAAATAAACGAGTTATAACTCCGAAAAGAATTTCCGAAAAATTCAACTTTCGCTTGTAGCTCGAAAACAAAAGACGATATTAAATTTCGGTTTGCATTTGTCTCAAAAATTTGGCCCGAGACACCTTTATTACTTTTTGCGTAGATGTAATAGTTAAGGAGATAGCCTGGAATCCCTTCGAAAATTGGCCACCCTGTACAATCACTAAATCGAATTTTTAGGGCTTCATTTTGTGACATTTCAATTGCTTCTTTTAATTTCAGACCGACAGAGTTTGTTTTCACGGCAATTAATAGATTTCTTCTCTTTCCTTCTTCCAGACAGAAAAACATTTATTTTTGTCACCCGCAGGGATTTTTGATTTTGTTGTGTAACCTTCATTACTGTCTTCAGCAGGAGAACTAGAACAAGAAGGTTTATTCTTTTCCTGTTCAACTAATCTCTCACTTTGCTCCATTTTGATTTTATGAGTAGGTACACTTTTTGTAGCAATCTGTATGCCATGATGCGTTTTCGTTTATCAATTCTCCAACAGTCACATTTCTTAATCGATTATCAATTAACACGTATTGATTATCATTCCATTCTGCTCTCTTTCTAACCCACTCTAACACTTTATCATAGTTAATAGGTTTGACCAATGGCGACTTCTTATTTTAGCATAAAATACACAGCTCGCAATTAGTCTGCAGCCTTGCCTTTTTTGCAGATGGAGGCAGGGATGCTTGGAGACGAATTTGTGGTGGAGTAGACATTGTGTCCAAAGTTAATTTTAAACTATTGAAAGTATTAAACTACTCGGCTTACGATTATCAATCCGTTTCTATCCGAGACAAAAAAAAATTGAAATGATACGAGTGATAACAAAAATAAAATTGTTTTTATACAAAACACCTAAACGGTAAAAGATATCGATAAATTCCTAAGGACCTTTTCTATAGAAAATTTCCTTGTAAATAAAAAACGTTCAGTATAAAATATTGATAGGATGGCCCTATCAAGAGTTATAATCGAGAACTTCCGATGATGTCTGGGGTGGCCGCCATTTTGGATATATGACGTCCTATAGGTCGTCTGTCACAAATTCAAGCGCAGCACCTGGTAAGGTATGATTATGGAGGGCATAAGGAATGTATTAAAATTGTTCTCACAATTTCATCATGAAATTTCCCACGGGGTGTATATTTCATAAAGTATGCCCCCCGACTACTATACTTTTCCATGTAATTGACCGTTGTTGTTCACCAAAAATTAACTTTCTATTTAGAAAAATTTGGATTATCTACCTCCCCAAAGCTGAAACGATTTTTTAATAACCAAATTCTACCGTATTGTGAAGTAAATAAGATTTATGCTTAACACCAATAAAAAGTATGCGATTTACAAAAATCTAAATTAAGACAGAACGCTTAATTTAGATCAACAATGTGTTCGAAATTTATTGCCAAATATAATCAATTTTGGCATGGCTATTACAAAACAAGAATATTATTGCCGGATATTAACAATTATTAATGAGTCATCAATTATAATTTTGTTCAAATTAGCTTGTTTATAGTTAGAACACTTTCATGAATGAATGTGCCAGTTTGTAGGTGGTTTTTCCCAAATTAAACTCTAATGCTGAAAAGTTTGGGTTGCTAAATCTCACTTTTACATAAGTTTTGAGTACAAAATGATGTTTACTTTAACTTTTGTTTAATTTATTTAAAAATAGATTAATCGCTATTTTGCGAAAGTGAAACGAATGTTACCGCTATTATTAATTTATAATGTGTTATTAAACTTTTCAATCAGGATTTAGCTAAACAAATTATGACGAAGGTGTATTATCACAAAAAAATTAATAAGCGTAGTATTTCGAAATTCACTTGTAAACTGTAATTTCAGATTTTTTGTAATAGTTTTATAGTTCATATATTTCGGTAAGTAGAAAATCTTTAATTTAATTTTTTATTTGTGTTTTAGAATTGCAGAATTGCTTCCAAATTAATCAAATTATAATATTCGTTTAGTAACAACGATTTTTAATTCTAACAAATCTCTTTTTTAATTACTTCTTGTAATAATACTCATAAAGATATGGGGTTTACTGGATTCAGTTTAAATGTTGAATATAATACGAATAATAATAATAATAATGCATTTATTTCCACACCACCTGTACATAAGGAACCAAAATACTATTTACAAGAAAATAACAAAAAAAAAATACCACTGGAAAGCAGGTCAAACAGTTAACACTGTGTTTGTTCTTCCACTGCATCCAGAAAAATGAACAAATTGCTATTATAAAACTAAATGCCTAACAACTAATAATAATAAAAAGACAATAAAATATAATAAAATTAATATTAATTATTCTGTGACCACTACTTAGCTAGATATACAGGTGATTTCTACCGTTGAATGAATAATATATTAAGTACCTACATATTTTGGTAGTTCAGTAAGTGCAGACGCAACTTGGCTTTAAAGTTGATCATTGAATAATTTTTAATGTGTCCGCCATTTTGTTCTTCAACAAGCAACAATCTTTCTTCTATGTTGTGAATAGCATTTTCTATTATATCTCGTGGAATATTTTCAATTTCTTGCGAAATGGCATATTAACAAATGTTATATCTACTTCAGAATGTAACTTACTTTTGAATAACCTTATATAACTCTGCATATAAGCTAAATTATATGCAAATGCATATATTTTCGAGCTCTAGTTATTAATTTGTGTGGTACCTACTTGCTTTTCTTTTAATATTTTAATCACACCTTTCATTAGGACTTGGTCGAACGCCTTAGTCATGTCAATAAAACATATGTACGCCGGCTTATTGAATTTTAATGCCTCTTTTATTTGTCTCATTATAAATATCGTTGTTATTCTTCAGAATATGTTCGTCAAGTTTGTTTATGGATTATTTTCGTTAAGACTTTTAGCGTCGATTATAGAAGTGTAATTATAATGGGTTAGGCATCTGAAATTACCTATTTTCAAAAATATGCTACAAGTCTAAAAAATATTTTATTGAAAAAAAATGATGGTAAATAACAAATTTAGAATGTGCAATACATGTTTTGAAAATTATATCTGCTAAATGACCTCTCTGATTCTCTATATTTTGCATAACTCGTTCCAACATTTCTGCTCCAATATTATTTATTTCTTCCTAAATACGATTTTTAAGTTCTTTGATTGCCTTTCGTAAACTTTTCCCTTCAGCTATCCCCAGAGAAAAAAATCATTAGCCATCAAATCGGGGGAATTAATCAACAAAATTATCGTTATTGGTCTGAGGTAAATCCACAACATGTTCATGAAAGACCCTGACATGATCAAAAAGTCACCGTATAGTGTGGTATTTCGACGTTTGGTATCGTAGGGCCATACTTTTTCGAAGAAAATAACGAAACTGTGACAGTAAGTAAATAATATTGGAGCAGAAATGTTTGAACGAATTATGCAAAATTTTAGATACAGATTGCAAAAATGTACTTATAGAGAATCAAGGAGGTGATTTAGCAGATATAAATTTCAAAACATGAATTGCACATACTAAATTTGTTATTTGCCACAATTTTTTTTCAAAAACCTATTTTGTAGCCTTGTGGCATATTTTTGAAAATAGGTGATACCACATGCCTAACCCTATAATATAATTGAATGGATCTTTTTCATTGCCCTTCATATAAATTGGTATTGTGAGGATTGTTTTCCATTCTTGAGGTACATCATATGTTACCATGATCGATGATGTTCTGGAAAAACTCGTTCATTTATAGCACGAATACGAGTACTAATTCCTCTTTGTTATATTTTATCATTTCATCTACAGTTCCGGGTGCTTTTCTATTTTTCATTTTCTTATGTAACCACTTCCTGTACTTCTTCTGCAACAAAAAACTGAGGATTAAAATCTACTGTTATACAAGGTTTTTCTAAATTATACCGATACCTTCTACAAGGCATTTCCAAACAAAATTAAAACATTTTGACCTGATTTACTTATACTCAAAAATGCAACTCTCCATAAATATCATCGTAGGCCTTTAAATTCTATTTTTTTAAGTATTATAATCTAAAAACATAGTCGCTTGAAAGATGCAAATAACTTTCAGAATTGATGTTTCAATGCTTACCCGGTAGTTTGCATAAGAAGTTGTCTGGCAAATGACAAAATATAAAACAGATAAAAAAGCCGTTTCTAATTTTAATGGCGTTGAGAAAGTTAAAAAATACTTTTATCTTTAGATAATTTTGTGGTAGTTATTACATGCAGTAACTTATAAATTTATCGTAACTATCCACAAAATTCTACCGTCTGTTTTGTATCACAGCTTACATCAATCTACATCTACATCTACAAAGTAACTATACAACTTTTAATACGAAAAAAATTTATTATAACTCGAGTTATCAACAAGAGCAAATACCTATTCACGTTAACAATAAACATGTTACAAAATGTATTTTTTAGAATATGTGTTCTAAATGACCACCGTTTAGTTGAACACACTTGTGTAGTCGCAATTCAACATTTTGGGATACTTTTACCAACGTTTCTTGAGAAATGTCCCTAAAAGCACGCCGAATTTCAGTTTTCAAATCTTCTACTATTTGCGGCCTGTTCCAAAAAATGTGGTCTTTAACATAACCCCACAAAAATAAGTCAGGTGGTGTAATATCAGGTGACCTAAGGGGCCATTCCACGTCACCCTTTTTTGAAATTAGTCTGTTTGGGAATTTGTTCTTGAGCCAATGCATACAAATATTGGCAGTGTGGAAAGTTAAACCATCCTGTTGGTACCATAAATGTTTTAAGGTAAATTGTTATATGATATGTCAACAAATCCATTAAGGTAAACATGATATCCATCTGTAAATAAAATATTCCCTATTTCGATACGCCCATTTTCCAGTAATTCCAGAATCGTGTTGCAAAACAATAACCGTTTTCTTTCATCTTCTTGACTCATTGCTTGCAGTGTCTGAATTTTGTAAGGAAATAACTTCAAATCTTTTTTTAATATTTGTAGAACGGAGCTTCCAGAAATGTTTAATTCTGCCGATCTTCTTGTTAATGATTTTTTAGGGCTTCTTAAGGCACGTTCTCTAACACGTTCAATATTTTCTTCATTTCTTACTGACCTTGGGCGTCCGATTTTAGAGGCGTCTTTTACTGAACCACTGCTTCTTCATTGATTTAACAAATTGTAGACAGTTTTTCGTGTTGGTCTTGATGCACGGGGAAACTTTCTTCTAAATTGACGAACCACTGTCGTAGCCGAATAATTGTTTTTTATCATAGATTCCACAATAAACACTCTTTGATCAACCGAATATCTAGCTGCCATTATTTCGCTGAAATATCGCAGACTGACATTTTTTATTAAGTAATTGTTCACACGTAACATTTTCATTTCTTGATCCACTTAGATGTTATTCGTTGACAAACTTGTAGGCATAGTTACTTTTGACGAACACTGTATATCTAATTATTGGACCAGATCTAAGTTTGGGCACGGAACAATACTACAGAACCAGAAAAGGCACGAAAAGGCACAATGACCCTCTGGCTGATCTTGATTTCTTTGCGCATGCATCATGCATAAGTCAAGCCACTCCTTCTGGCAAGTAGCAAGTAGTCTGAAGTATATACACGGAATTGTTCCATGGTAAATATTTCTATTAAAATTGACTTTCTTCCAATTTTTGTTCATCATTATAATTTTATTAATATTTACTTGCTTCTATAATAAATTTTCTTCCAAATTAATCTTTCTGTTATTATAGTTACGGTAGGTATAGCGCATTGTAATGATTTGAAATTTCGCGCCATCTATCTCCAAAATAATAGCCGCCGTTACGTGTGGTCATGTGATGCGGTTGTAAGAACTTCAAAGGCGCCGCTGTAATTATTGTCTCTTCTGGTTCCGTAGTATTGTTCCGTGGTTTGGGGATACCGAGGATTTCAACGCGCATCGACTGCTCTGGTCATTTATCCGCATACATGGGTTTTCCACCCCAGATGACATCACATTTATATTTGAGGAGCAGACTTGCAAAACGCATTTTGTCCATTAATTCGAATTTTTAGTTTGAGATGGCGTTGTATAGCTCTTTCAAATCCGCATCTTTTTTAATAATAAAATGACAGCCAAAGCGCATTTTGTCCCTTGCAAAATACCGTCGAAAAGTAACTAGGACTTTCAAAACGCATTTTGTCCAAGCACTGTAGACGAACAAATAATAGCATTATGTCCATGAAGCCTGCGTTCTGCTTGTACATCAGGTTAGTTTGTGACTTTTCAGTGTGTTGTGGGTGTATTATTAAGAATAGAAGTTGTTTTTTGTTTGAAATGGAAAATCTAGAAGGTGAACATATTGTTGGTGATAGCATGGACAGAGGTAGTAGAAAAAGAAAAAGGAGTGCAGCATCGCGTGAAAGAAAAAACAAATAAGGTATTGTTGAGGTTAGAAACTTAAAAAATGTTATTAATGTTTTGCTTTTAATTTTAAAGATATTCGAATTTGGACATCAATGTGGATAATTTCAACGTAGTTTGCAATCGTAAAAATACTAACTACTTAGATTGCCAAGAAATATCAAAAGAAGATATGCTGAAAATTCGTCAAAAGTTTTTTGGACATCCCAACAAAATTACGCAAGACAACATACTTGCAAGCTACATGGAAATTACACAACCAAAGCGCAAACGAAGTCGCAAACAAGATGGACAATCTCATAATTTTTCTGTTAAGTATTTTGTAAGTAGCCGTTTAAAGTGTATGTCAAAAATAGTGTTTTACTCTTGATTTCTCTTTTTTCCAGGTATTTATTGAAGGTAGTAAAAACCAGGTTTGCCAGAAACTATTTAGAGCTCTGTTTAGCGTTTCTCAAAGGCGAATAAATATAATAAGCAAGACAATAAAAAGTGGATCTCGACTTGTTGAAAAAAGAGGTGGGGATAGAAAGTCTCATAAATATATTGAAAAATTTACAGAGGTGAAAGATTTCATTAGTCAACTAAAAGGTAAAGAAAGAAGAAAGCCATTATGGTCGTCGCAAATCAAGAAGAATTTACTTATCCGCCGAATACAGTATAGCTAAACTTTGGAATTTGTATAATGAAAAAGTGCCTGATGACAAAAAAGTAAATTATAAGTTCTTTAGCAGGGTCTTTAATAATAATTTTAACATAGGCTTTGGTAGCCCGGCTACAGATGTATGTAATTATTGTGTTAGAACAACAACACAAATCAGTAATGCCAAGGATAATACTAATAAAAACCAACTAAAGACCCAGTTAAAAGTTCACAAACTTAGAGCCTCCCAGTTCCATAAAATAATGAAGGAAGAATTGCCTAACTCAATGTCTTTCTGTTTTGACCTGCAACAAGTGTAGATTCTTCCAAAAGTACCTATCCAGGATGCTTTTTATGCCCAACAGCTATCCTTTTACTTTTTTGTGTAACAACTACAAACTGTAAACGCCCAGTTTTTTATTCATGGATGGAGCATCAAGCTGGCGGGGAAGCCACAGAAATATCTTCAGCACTACTTGACTTTTGCAAAAAGACTCATTTTCCCCCGAATATAGACACTCTTCGCCTCTTTTCTGATGGATGCGGGGGGCAAAATAAAAATAGTTTTATCATCCACATGCTCATGTTATGGCTACATAAATTCGCTCCAGAAACGATGAAGAAAATAGAGGTAACATTTCCGGTGCGTGGGCATACATATCTCCCTGCAGATAGAATTTTTGGGAGGGTGGAAAAAATTGTAAGACGCCACGAGGTTATCAAAACTTCTGAAAAATATTGGGAACTTTACTCAGAAGTGGGAGAAATCAGAAAGCTCGAAACTGACTGGTCATTAGTGAATATTAAAAACGCGTCAGGTTGTTTAAAAAAAGTCGTAGGAATTAGCTCAAGTAAAAGAGTAATCATTAAAAGAGGGAAGGCCTTAGGGGTTGTGGTGAAATTTGAAGTTTTATATCGATCCGATGATCCTACAAAAAAATTCCAAACTCTCCTAAAACCTCGTAAGCGTCTGGATCAAATTGACCTTCCTGAAGTACCGCTAGGACATGAAATAAAACAAAAAAAAACTTGATAGTTTAAAAAAATTACTTATTACATTATCTGGTGACGAATGTGACCACACAGACCGGGAGTTAAAATGGACGACTGAAATCTTAGAAAAAGGTGGGGCAAACAGTGCTAATGAAGACGAAGAGCAAGAAGAGGATGAAGAAGCCTGTGAATGCGCGGATAAAGATGACAATGACTTCCTTTAAAAACTGTAAAATTACTTTTTTTTTAATAAATCAAAGATTTTTTTAACCTAAGGTTGTTCTTGGTACTATAGTATACCAGTTTTGTTTCGTTACTACTACCAATGTTTCACTAATAAAATTCCACAAAATACCATGGCTTGTTTTATTTATTTGACACTTTGACATTCAAATCGCATTTTGTCCACTAAAGGCAAACAAAGTGCTTTATGTCCAACATTTTTTTTTGATTTTTTTCAGTTGTTACTGTACTTTTTTGCATCAAAATTCGTGTACCTCATGACTTTATATTACACCAAGCAAGCTTTTTTTTTCTCACGATTAGTTTTTCTGTAGTAGTTTTTTGCTTCCCCTGAAAATTTGTAACTATGGACAAAATGCAATTTGCAAGTCTGCTCCTCATTTGGGATTACCTTGTGTATTTTTTAATAATAATAAACTACCTTTTTAAATCGTATTTAGAAAATCTTGTGGTTGTAATTTCTACACTTGCTGTAATTAGTTTTATCAGTGATAACTAATTGTTTGCCTCATATGTTTCTGTGCAGGCAATTTTTAATACAGTGAAAAGTAAATTAATTAAATAACAATTTTATTAATAAGCTGAAAAAAGGAAGTCAGTCATTCTTTCAATTTAGCTATTGTGCTTATTGTTTTAATATTTACTGTTTCAAATTTAATTTTTTTTCCATTTCTCGTTATGATACTGGTCAATTATAGCTTCCGGCGAACACTTTAGTTATGTAAAATTAAAACTAAGGAAAAAAACAATTTAAAATTTTTAACATTTAGTAAAATTTGGCATGGAGTTATTTAAACCGAGCTTTATGGAAAACTTATAAATTTCTGGCGTAAAAATCTCCTAATCAGTAACGCCCATGCATTTTGGTATTGTTGAACTAAAATTAATGATTTGTTTCCTCTTTCTCACGTATTATGCTTATTTATTTTTCTGGCTTGATAGCCAACGACGCGTTAGTTCTTATCTGAACTTTATTGCTCACCGGCTTTGATAAAAGTCGAGGTCAAGTTTGTTTGTCTATAAAATGTGCATGTGTGCTGTGTAAGGTTGTGCATTGACCATATAATTTGCTAATTTCGCTTTTAAACGAAACAATTGTTACATTGAACAGAATGTTATACTGATGGGTTATTAATAATTTCATTTGGTAAAATCTAAATCAGATTTCAATTTAAAGCAGGTATCGCACAGGTACCTTGTGGTAATTGAATTGAAAAGTGAGAGGGAAGACGATGTATTTTTTTAAACTATTGTTTTTGTGTTTTCTTGATAAATGTTCATAAACAAAGTTTTTCGGAATTACTTTAGTTTTCTTCGCAGTTGTTAGATGTTAAATATTATTCGTGGTATTAGATTTATTGTTATTGTTACTGATTTTTTTTAATAAACCAAAATCTTTACCACATGTTTATTTAGAATTGCCTGAAACTTAAATCTCAATTACATGCTACAAAGCGAATTATTTCGGCAGTTTTATAGTAGCGCTTGATGCAAATAAGGACCATCTCGAATCAGTTTTATTAATGTATGCGCAAGTGGATACTTGTTTAGATTTGGCCGACTTTTATGTGTGTTTCAAATACGTGTTTTAAATCGACAAGGCAAAATTCCTTCGGGTATTATGCAAATAATTAAAAGCAAATTAGTTTATTACCTACTATTACATTCGCGTCACTTTCAAGCAATTGTTGAATGTAGGAGTCAGTTTTAATGTAAATTTGAAATTTGTTTTTGCATCTTTAATTATTCATAAAAATAAATTAGTTTATTACTGTAAATACGCACCGCTTTAAAGAAATTGTTGAAGGTAGGAGTGGTTTTTAATCTAAATTTGAAATTCGTTTTCATAACTTTAATTATTCATAAAAGCACGTAAAAAGTCTGCTATTAATGTGGTTAATAAATAATTTCAACGCCAAGAAATATTGAGCCATATTCTCATTTTACCTTTAAAGTTGTTAAATTTAAATATAAGAAAAAATAAAAACCTATTAAGAACCACAGAAATGGAAATATTAAGAAACATCGCAGGTAAATCGCTAAGGAATAAGAAATGAAAATATCAGAAACATGATGAGGGAGATAACGAACGATGTACTGGTATGGACACGTCCGAAGAATAGATGACACCAGATTAGCACGCATAGTGATGGGTAGAAAACCACAAGGTAAACGTCCACTCGGAGGGCCAACGCAAAGATGGTAAGACACTAAGAGACTAAGACAGCTGGCAGTTCACCTCGCAAGAACAATGATGTTTCGTCGATTTAAACAGATCCTAGATCTACTAAAGTCTAAGAAGAAATTTAAATATGAGATGAGAATATCGACCGATATATTTTGAAGCTTGTGTTACTTTTTTACTCTGGAGGTGTTCAGTACTTGATTGTATTGGATGATTCAATATAGTCATGCTTAGCGACCCTTGGAATTAAAAACAATGCTTTTACTAATAACAAGTAAATAATAAAAAGTAAGGTGTCTAGATTTTTATGTGATTATCATTGGTTCATATTTTGTCAGCATTTCCTGAACCAAGCTAAAACATTGCTTTTAATCCCAAGATTTTTTTTCTATTAGAGTTAAGCCGGATCAACATACAAAATGTTATACATGACTGAGTTAAGTTAAATTATATTTCATGTTTTAGTATTTCGGATTGGCGTGGAGGTATATGACCCCTCGAGAGATGCACTGTGTTGTCTCGGTATTCATCTTCGTGGTGGATGGCTTATCAGTTATTGTCTTCCGGGAATAGATCTTGGGGTAGTTGCCTCTTTAATCTGATATGAATATTTTTACGGCCTAAGTGTTCAATACTGGTGGTGTTTATGGTTCCAAGTTTTGACAGAAAATTAGTGGTAAGTTTGTGGATAACCTTATCAATTGTTTCCATTTTCAGTTCATGATGTATTTGTCTGTTTCTTACGTACCAGGGTGCATTTATTACTATTCTGAGTACTTCGTTTTGAAAAGTCTGTATTTTATTTATGTTCGTTCGTGAAGTGGTGCACCGAACTGGGCAAGCGTACGTGACGATTGGTCTTAAAAGGGTTTTGTACAGAAGTAAACAGCATTCCTGTTGGAGTGGCGTTTTCCGGTTTAATAAGGGATATATCTGTCTTAGTCTGGAATATGCGACATTCAATTTATTATTGATGTGGAGACTCCATGTCAGTCGGGTGTCTAAGTGAACACCTAAGTATTTGACAGCTTCTTTAGGAGGGTTCCATGGGATATATCTGTTCCGTCTAGTTGAATTTTTGAATGCTCCTTGATGCGCTTTATTCATAAGTATATACCTACCAAACCTAACCTAAATTTTCTAATTTTCCTGTGCATTTCTTGCTAGTTTGGGTTTTGAAGAAATTGTCTGCTCTTACAGTTCTTCTTTGGGTTACGGCTTAGGGGCTTAATGAAATTACGGCGCATCTTCTTCGAGATGCCACGTTGTGTCGGTACCTCTTCAAATCGCCGATACTGCGGGAAATATAAGAAAACTAATCTTAAAAATCATCGGCTAAACACAATATAAATAAATGTAAATTAAATAAAAGGCGATATAGTTATGTTTGAAAACTACTTTACACAACACATATATTTTGGTTTGGGTTTAAATTTGGTTGCAAATAAAAACAGCGGTTCATGAAGGGATGCGAACTGAAAACTTGTTAAGATATATGAAAGTCACCAATAATTATTTATTTAGTAAGAGAACCAAATGATATTTACTTACCTACTTTTTCGTGCACAGAAAATTTCGTTAGTTGCTGATATAAATCACCACTAAAAATATAAACAAGAATATTAATTTGACATTAACTTTTGGTAAATTAATTTATTATAAATACAAGTAAGGATTACCCATGCCTGACTTTAATTAGGGAAGTAAATTCAAACTTAGTTCCGGATGTCATGAGAGCCCGATAAACAAGTAATAAAACCAATCCATTTGCTTGAAGTATCCCCAAATATGACATATAAATGTAGCTTACTAAGTATGCAGTAGAAAGATTTATTTGTAAATACGAAAAAGGGATAAACTGGAGTGGTTAACCTGAAACGCTAATATTCGTAGGAATTCACCACAAGGCATTTTTTAATTTTTCTATGGCACTACACCTCTATCCAAAATTACATTCATTGCACTCTATTAAAACTTTACCCATAATTTGCTTACCTTAATATCATCAGTGTAAATGCAAAGCGAAACTATCGCTGCTGTAAAAGGAAATCCTAGCCGAACTTTTCGAGTACCTAGTAAGCTATTACATAAACCATTTTAAACTTAGTTAACTTTTCCATAAACTTTTAAATTTGTTTTTAAAACACAGCTCCTTTTAAAACTATGTATGATTAAATATATAACGACCCAACTTCACATTTTCTATTAGGAAAACTCTATCATCAATTGAAGCCTGAAAGTGTTGCATGAACGATAATCGGTTCGCTAAATTTTGTTAATATAATTTTAAAGAAGATACTAAATATTATTGCTGACCACATCCATATCGACAAAGTACAAACAAAGGCTGGTGCAAACTTTGCTGCTTTGTAATAAATCAAGGGAAAAGTGAGAAATACGGAATGCTGTTATCAACTACCAACATGTAATAACGATGTTAAAACTGAAAGTCGACTCACGTTGCATAAGCAGCTTCTTTTAGCTTGTTTGATAACACAAGGTATTTAAAAGTATTCCTGAATGAAACAAATTAATCATTAAAAGTGTTAATTTATTTATAAAAAAGGGGAAGAGTTTAGACGAAAACAACGTGAATGAATTGCAAATCCTGTAAATTACAGGATTCTGATTAGTTATTAGATTAGTAATATTCACTTATACACGTAATATACGGTTTTGAAACCACGAATTTTAACTTTATTTTCTAAGTTAATAACAAAAGTTAATGGAAACAAACTGGGTAAATGGGTTTACCAAAATTGAAATTAAACTAAATACAGCGATGTGTTTTGATTAGCCTACTGAACAAAATCGACTTCCAGTATATATTATGATTACGGTTTCGGAATCTTTGAGGATCATCAGGAATAGATAGTCAATCTATTCATAAAGTTACGGACCTTATTTTATTTTTAGCAATAATTTTCTGTAGGGAACACTTTATTTTAATTTTAACAAACACTTTATATTTACTCAGAAATTATTTAAAGATTGGGAAGTGTTAAATGCTTGGTTATTTTTTTAAAGGTGGAAGATTTTCTTTAAAAATTCTAACATTAATAACAACTGATGTTAAAAAGCAGTAAACGATATATTTAAAAATCCCTATTTTTTCAACGCCTCGTTTCCTTACAAGGTTATGAAATAAAATTCTGGAGGTTCATATTTTCAGAAAATAACGGTTGCCTTTTTTTATGTCGAATAAAAAAAGAATCAATGAAAGGCGGCGGTTTGTTATTTTTCCTTTGTTCGGGGGTTTTCAACCGGAGATGAATAGCTAACAAGCAGTAAGTGTGATCAAATGCTCTCCGTGGACTCGAAACAAGGTGTAACTAAATTAGGTACACCTATCTTACCGTACCGAAATGCCTTAGGTGATCGTCAAAATAAACTTCCTTGCCTTCTGCTTCTGTTTCACCTTTACTTGCATTCTGAATTTAATAATAAAATAAAATAACTTTACTTGTTACACCCGGGGTATGTACGATGTCTGATCAAAAACTAGAACTAGAAATAGGAGATTTTTGAAATTGTCATTTAATCGCCTTCCGAAGTCACACACTTAATCCCAAGTTGATGCCAGTGCTCGAAACATTTTTTAAATTTGTCTTCTGAAATAGCCAGGTAACTGCTTCGTCGTGTTTTGCTGTATCTCTTGTCTTGAAATCGTTTTCCTTTTAACTGAAATTTTATTTTGGGGAATCTAATATAGTCGCTGAGAGCAAGGTCTGGCGTATATGGTGGCTGGCGGGCTTGTGGAATGCCATGTTTAGCAAGGAACTTCTGCGCAAGTTGAGATGCGTGAGCGGGGGCATTTTATCGTGATACAATTGCTACTCGCCATTCTCATGTAGTTCCGACCTTTTGCGTCGAACTGAGTTCCTCAATCGCCGTAGAACTGCGTTCCTCAATCGCCGTAGAACTTGACAATACTACTCCTTGTTAATTGTCTGGTCAGGTGGAGCGCATTCATGATGCACAATTTCCTTGTGGTCGAAAAAAACAGTCAGGATCGTTTTAACATTTCTGCGGCTTTGTGGTGCCTTTGTGGGTCTAGGAGAATTTGGAGTCTTCCATTGTGAAGATTGGGCCTTAGTTTCAGAACCATACCCATAAACCCACGTTTCATAGCCAGTTATGATCGTTTTTAGAAAGTTTTCGTCATTTCTGATGCATTTAAGCAAGTCACTAGCAGCTAAATAATTTTTTTCAGCTATGAGAAGTTTTGGTACAAATTTAGCTGAGACGTGTCTCATACCCAAATCCTCTATAAGGATGGATTGAATCGAACCATAACTAATGTTTAGATCTGCGGCTAACTCGCAAATAGTAATTCGGCGATTTTCCCGCATAGCTGCCCGTACAACATCGATATTTTGTGCATTTTTGCTGCCTGTAGGTCTTCCAGAACGGGACTCACTCTCAACACCTTCACGACCGTTTTCAAAGCGTTTATGCCACTCATAAACTTGCGCACGATTCATACAATCCTCGCCGTAGGCTTTTTGTAACTTCAAATACGTATCTTTACAAGTTTCGCCAAGTTTTTGACAAAATCTGATGAAAATTCGTTGATCATTTATGACTTATGAGTTACAATGTAAAAAAAGCAATATAAACGTACGCTATACAATGAACAGTAATGAGGTACAAAGGGTAACACAGTTTAAAGACCTGGGAGTTCATTTCACATCGGATCTTAATTTCAAAGTACATATTGATAAAATTGTTAATGCCTGCAGCAAAAGCTTAGGTTTTATTATCAGAAATGCCTACGCATTTCGTTATAGTCAATCGGTTATCGTTCTATTTAACGCATTTGTCAGATCCCACTTGGAATATGCATGCACGATTTGGTCACCGCATACGCAGTATCTTCAGCATCACCTTGAGAAGGTACAGAATAAATTTATTAAATACTTACACTACAAGGAATTTGGCATCTGTCCTGAATTTGAATCTTATCAACCCATTAGGGATTACTTCAATATAAAAACTTTACAATACCGACGAACTTCACATATTATTATCTTTTCTTTTAAAATCCTAAATTATCTTATAGACTGTCCTTATCTACTCTCCCAACTCGCCTTTAGAGTGCCTCCACACGGTATTCGACCTACCTTTTCTTTTCATGTCCCATTTGCAAGAACAAACGTACGTCTCTATTCACCTATTGTTAATCTGTGTTCAACTATGAACACACATTGTCGTCATTTAGATTTATTTGAATCTTCCTTAAATCAGTTAAAGATGCAACTAAAGGATCTAAAATTATAGTTCTCGCGCCCATGCATTGTGATGGTACCGCCATGTACAACATGATTAATTACAATTCCTTTCTTTTTCTTGTCTAGTTTTAGTTTAGCTTGTAATTAGAGATAAGAGCAATATCTATGTTTTATGTTTATAAGAAACATGTAATTAGGCTTTGCCTGTTTGTTTCTTCATAATAAATAATAAATATATGCAGCTAAATCTAAAAGATTGCTAAGGGTCAAGACATTATTAGCTTAGCTTTATTGAATACGTAAGAATCAGAATAGAAATTTTGCTATTGTTGGCCCACCGTTGTAGTCATTCTGTAACTAAATACCTAATGTTCACGATTTTTTGGGAAATTTGGAGTGATTTTTTCAAAATTGGAAATTAGAAGTGGACACTGTATATTTTTACATTAATTTATTGCTGCACGTTTAACGAAATGCAAATGTGTTTAAATTTTATTTAAAGTATCAAAACTTTGGTCCTTTTAAATTTAATAACAAATTTTATTCTAAGGAAAGGTAAGTTTCTGCTAAAACTTAGCATCTGCGTGTTATCAGCTTGGCCTCGCATACTTGAGCACCAGTTGGCCCACCACTGTCGCCCCTCTGCCCTTTAATTTTTCAATTAAAGGTGCAGAGCACAAGTTGCAGTGTTAAAGTAATGACATCAAATTAAATACTGTTAATTATTTTTAAAAATAACGTTTTAAAGTTTTGACACAAACAGTGATTATTGTTGTTGCTTGGGCGTCTACGTAGGTAAGAATTTATAAAATTACCTAACCAGCTATTGTTTGATATTTAATATCAAAGAAATAGTTTATACTTCTACTTACAAAGCTCCATATTTGCTTTGTAAAGCCATTTTTGAGAATTTAAGAAGGAAGAGGTAATCTCTGTGAATTAAAGCAGAATTAACTGAAATATTTTTACATTTTATACAAATTTGAGTTTGAGTTTATTGAGTACTATTTTATTGAATATCAAAGTGTTTACGTAACTAACAAAACATTTGTTGGCCTTCTTTTGATATTTTTTGTTTACAAATGCTTCCCTTAAAACACCATGTTTTTGTTAATGTAGTAAATTATTTCAGCTTTGATAACAGTTCATTTGGTTGTGCAATTAATTTTGAAAGTTATTCACAAGCATTCTAAGTTTAATAATCATAAATATTAGGCAAAAATGGCATTTATTTCTCAGTTCCTGTTGGTTTAGAAACGTTAAAATCGCACATCTTTTGCTCACTTTAAATTTAAATATGCGATATGAACATTTTTAATCTAAAGTCAAATTGAAAGTTAGATTTGGTTGTATTTATAATTTATTGCTTGCGTCGCGTCGTGACAAACCATGTACAAAAATTTTAATTCTAAAAGATGCAGAGATTGCTCCATTGCTGTATTTTGTACTAGTATTCATCTCAATTTATAAAATGCACTTCAAACTGAATAAATTATTTTAAGAATTTTATTGAGAAATATGAAATATAAGGAATATTTTAAATTATTATTGTTTACTGCATTCCAGTTATTGATTCTCTTCACAATTTTTTTTTAATTTTAAATTTATTTAATTAATTTTTAGAGGTTAGTGTTTGAATATTGTTTTAGCCTTAAATTTTATCTTTCATTTACAGATTAATATTTAAAAATAAAATACTTTTAAGTTTTTTCGGAATTATGAGAGCTGAAATATTTTGCTGTTGTTGTAAAATAACAGAGCCGCAGTTTCGACATTTTGTAATTTAATATCTTTTCGAATTAATTTAACTTAATCAATTTTGGAATTAAATACTATGTAAGTAATGCTGTAACTAAAAATAATCTTTCGAGAATATTTCAAAAACAGTTTTGGTCGGGACGAAGTTTTTTCTGAATTAGATTTTCGTTTTAAACAAATTAAGAAATATGTTACAATTTATGGAGATGTTTTGGCAAACTTAAAAATTTGTTACGCTGACGTTTTTTCGCCGGAGTGGCAGGCGGACGGTTTCCTAGTCGGATGCTCGGCGAATGGCTTGCCAAGTCACCGAAACACAGGAAGGGGTGGTGTTTACCACACCAGCCCGTAAATATACCGTGCGAAACAACTGAGGTATGAAAAGCAACTTTGGAAACCTTAACCTTCCATGTTGCCGGCCATGCTCTCTCGTGGGGCGTTAGTCAATAGCTTACCTTACCTTACGTTTGTGTTTTGAAAATCATAAACGATTTTAATTTAAATTTAAATATGATGAACGCAGTTTGTATTCTAAAAATTAACACGTTTAATTAAAAGACCTAACTTGTAATTCTGAAGTTGCTAAAACGTTATTCGTTTAAAATTCAATACCAAATTTGTTTTCAACGTTTATATATGAACGCAACGTCACCAAACAAAACTTGTGAATTGTTTAAAAATAATTTGACGGTTTTAATTTAAATTGCAGTGATGTTTGAGTACATTTAAATGGTAAGCTTTATTAAATTGCGCAAGTTGTTACTATTTAATAATATTTTTCAAATTTATTATAGGAGAAAGAAAAAAATACGCATTTATACAGTTATAAGACAGACAACGTCCTAAGATAAGTATTCTTAAGAGCTAGTATTTTTTTATTAAACATTTTCAGTTAATCATTTGACTACAGTTTGGTAGTAGATAATCCCGTTGTTGTTCTTAGTTGAGACAACTTTTGCGGACACTGATTTTTAAAAATTATTACTCCTATTTATTTTGCAACACCTTCGCAGATGTAAATGTCTTTTCAACACAAGATTCTCAACTTCTGTACAAACGTAGTGAATAAATTTATGACTGGGGTGATTCATAAATTGAAAAATGTTATTGTCAACCCAATCTAATTTTAACAAACAATAATTAAAAATTTCTATAATTTTGAAGATGTAATTTCTATTTTTAATTAATACGAATTAATGTCGAAAGTTCTTAGTAATTGTATCTTTAAAATTTGGATTTTATTCATTCGGTCCGCATTTGGACATATGCCTCCTCCATTTCTTTCCATTTATCTCTCGTGCCGTTTCCATCCATCTTTTTCCACCTATCTTTCTTATGTCATCGTACCATCTGATAAGAGGGCATCCCAGGCTTTGCTTTTTTCCCCATGGTTTCCACTCTGTTGTGATTCACACCCACCTTGTTGGGTCTATTCTTGCTGTGTCCGTCACATCATAACTTCATTTTCATTACTGCCTGTCCAATGTCTTCAATTTTTGTTTGTTGTCTAATCCAGTGTATTGGCTTCCTATCTTTCAGTGTGATGTTTAATATTGCTCGTTCCATGTATCTTTGGGCTACTTGTAATTAATGTAGTGTTCTTTTTGTGAAAGTCTTCATGGGCTTTCACATGGGAAAAGAACTAATTAACGTTAATTTGATATAAGTTCATTATTTGATGTATGTTTATTATTATAGCATTGGTGCAGACCTGTAACTACTTGAAAAAAATCGTGAGCAGTTGTGGACCAGGCCATGTGTCAAACACCAAGGAGGGTATTTGAGAAACGAAGATGATGGTACTGAAACATTGGGAACGACAAAACCAGGAGAATACATTTTCACCGTGGATGGGATTGCACCAATAAAGGACTGCTGCAGTGCCAACATTTTCAAGCTGGGCGCAAGGTAAGTACACAGTTTTATTAATTACCGTTTATAATTAAGAATTGTGTGAATTAATGAGAAGTTGACGTCTTAACCAAGACTACACAGGGTGATTCACATAAGACGCGCCCCTTAACAATTTGAATAGGCAACCCAACTTACAAATTCAGAAATAACGTTGATCTATTAATTCTCGATTAAACGATACAATCAGAGGTAGCTTGCTTCAAAATGGCTCTATCTAAGTAAGCGATCTGTCAAAGAATCTTAGAACATGTGAGTTAAAATTTTGACCTATGCTCTGCAGAACGAACCTGGTCCCTTATTAAATCGGCAGTCGGATACATATTTTTGTTTATGCAACGTGTTTCATACAAGATTTTATCCAATTCAGATAACAAAATGTAAATGCCACATCTTCTTAAAAAAGGAGTTGGGTCATCGTGATAAAATGGGAGTGATAAAATGGGAGCATATTTTGTAACTAGTTACAAAATGAACCACTTTTCGCAACTCAAATCATCTTTTTGTAACTAGTTACAAAATGGGAGCATATTTTGTAACTAGTTACAAAATGAACCACTTTTCACAACTAAAATCAATGTCGAAATGTTGACATTTCGTAACTGAATTGGATAAATACTATTATTGAAGGTAAAACGTATTTTAAACATTACGTCAACAAATAAAAACTTAAATAAATCCTAACCATTAACCATTTTTTCAAAAACCTCCTTTTATTTCCTATAGAACACATTACACTAAAAATATTGATCGTTACTTTTTTTGTTGTTGTAGAAAACACAATTTACCTAATTAAAGAATCCTGATGTTTATTGGTAAAAAAGAAGGTAGGTACATGATTTTATCACAAATTACGTAAGTTCGGCAGTAGTAGAAAAGTCGTAGTATGGAAATGGAAATACTGTAAATTCATTTCCGTTCTAAAATAAATTTTACTACATATTACTTTTTTTAACTGAAAACATCTTGATAAATTGGAGGCACAGTCCGTGACAATGTTATTATTGTTATTATTAGCTTGTAGAAATCCCTATATATAGGGCAAAGGCCTCCCCTTTTCTTTTATACTTTGGCTTTGCACCTTCTAAAATCTATTCACTTATTAGTGAGGGGGTTCTTGGCATTAAACTTAGTCCTAGAATTAATTCTAAAAATTCACGTTTTGAGACTAAATTCACTATTTTGAAAATTTGAAAGGAACTATTTGAAGCTGAAATAATAGCGTAAACGTTCAATAAAATTCTAATTATTCTAAATGACACAGTATTACGGCTATTAGTGTTTTAAAATTAGGCAACAAAAATATCAAATTTTATATTAGAAATTTAAGTGCCTACTTAAATTTTTAGAATCAAATAAGCCAACGGTTTCGGACATATCCATAACTTGAAGTTTTAAAACTTTACGTTTTGAATAAATTAAAAATCTGATGTTTATATCTTTAATTTAGTATTTCAAAATGTTAGGGTTTTTTGCTTAGCTTAAAAAAGGGCTTTCTAAAGTTTCTACCTTAAAGATTTTAAAACTGAAATCGGAAATCTTAATCAGTTCTTATTTTCTAAGGTGGCAAATAAAAATTCAGCAATTTTTCTAAAATGTCAAGCTAAGTCCAAGGGCAAACAAGGGTCACCAAGGAAGATATCTGGAATAATGCATCGCAGGGTATATGAGTATGAAAAAGGGCAAGACTGAATTTGAGAATCCTGCAAAAACTAATTTCAAAAATATCTATTTAAATCACATTTCCAAGAGAAGGATTTTTGAAATTAAAGAACGAGGTAAACAATTAATTTCTAAGTTCCAGTTTTCACTTTCAAAAATCGAATAACAAATCCTACAAAAATTGAAACAATAATGTTCCTTCTTTTTAAAAACTTTGCAAGGTTTATCGATTTCAAATTTAAAAAACCTATTTCCATGTTCAAATGTTCAATTCAAATGCTGAAGTGGTTATTTCGAAAAAATGTTCAAATTTTTTATCCTAAATAAAGAAAGTTCTAATGTTTTTGTTAAAACATGGTCAAAATGAACTAAAATGTTGTTAATTAATAGGGCGACTAAAATATTATACTAAATGGAAGGTAAAATATAAAAATTAAAAAATATCCGTACTCTTCACAGACCTACAAATATTTTTCTACATTTTTTAAATTTAAATACTTTTAAGACTAAGAATCGTTTGGAAATAATTCAAAAACAGCCTTAATTAGGACGAAGATCCTTTCATCATTGGTATTTTGTTGGTTTTTGTTAAGGAATACATTAGAAATATTTCAGCAAACTTAAAAATTTGTGTTACGTTATAAATAAATAAATTGGGAAATTTCAAAGTATTTTAAATCAAAATTCAGGTTTGGCGAACACAAATTACATTCTGAAACTGAAACATTTTGAATTATAAAACAGTAAAATGCAATTTTAAATACAAGGAAACATTTTTTCAACGTAGAGGACATGCAACTTTTTGATAAAACATGAATACAAGGCCGTTTAACAAATATTTATTCGTTATCATCTCTGCCCAAAACGAGTTCAAACCTTTCACAAAACTGGCTTTCTGATAATTTGTAACATTCTCGCTCTTTTAATATTGAACGTTGAAATGTGCAGAACTCAGTGCAACATCGTCAAAGTAAATTTATAAATTATCGTTAAATTATAGTGACATTTGAGTGCATCGAAATGGTAAGGGTTATTAAATTATGCAAGTTATTGTTTAATAGCATTTTATTTAGGACTCCCTGTTTTCCTTTAAAAATTATAAGCCTTTTATTGTAAGTTGTAAGTCATTTTATTCTCTCCACTTGACACTTTTTGTCACTTATATTATTTTGTTGAATTATTTGTTATTTCCTGATTTTACTTTTATTAGTATCATTAGCGTTATATAATTAGTCCCAAGGAAGTACCCCAGCTTCATATTTTTATTTGAGTATATTCATTGTGCAAATAAAGATGGTAGGATTTATTAGATTATAATAGGTAATAAATTCTTTATTTATGAAACATAAAAAATGGGTAAATTGTAGAATAATAAACCAAAAACCGCCTCGAAATATTTTAAAAAACTATTTTTTCTAGTTAAGCATTTTCGGTGATTTTTTTCCATAATTAGTTATTAGTTGCGTATCAGCAGGTCTCTTGTACCTACTTATCCGAAGTACCAGTCGCAGACAAAAATTGGAATATTTGATAAGAGGTTTCATAAGATACATATGGTCGGCTGTTTTTAGTATCATTCATTGTTTAACGTGTCATTCTAATAAATTATGTAACGTAGGAAATGTAGCAATGATGGAGACGGATTTACATGTAACAATATTCTGAACTTAGTAGAAAGTTAAGTGAATATTTTTATTACTGGGGTGATTCGTACGTTCCTAATAATCTAAATTCTTCTAATTTTGGAAATTTAAACTTCGTTTTTAATTAATGTGAAAGAATTGAAAAAAATCTTACTATTTGGTCTATAACATTTGGATTTCATGCATTGAAAAGAATGAACTAAAGTTCATCAATAATACAGTTCATGATTGTATATACCGTAACTGTTACAGCATTGATATAAACCTGCAAATACGAACAAATTTATAATGGGCTGAGAACCAAGCCGTGTCTCAAACAGCAAGAGGATATTTGAGGAACGAGGATAATGGGGGTTGTGACGTTGTGACATTGGAGCAGATGAAAGAAGGAGAATATCGATCACCGTGGATGGCCCTGGACCAACAAAAGACTGCGGATTGAGAACATTTCAACATAGGTATCAGGTAAGAACACATTTTTATTCATTAGTTTTATTAGAAGTGGTGCGAATGAATGAGAAGTAACTGTCTTAACCAAGACCTTGTAAGTTCCCTACTTCTTCTTCTTACTCCTGTAGTTCCTTAAGAAGCAAATGGCACCAGAGGGGGCGTTTCAAAAGCAAAGTGGATGGCAGAGTTGCTAGTCCTGCCCACCATGGGTTGAGTTCGTTTCTATTGCTCTTTTCTGAACTAATTTCTTCCATTTTTCCATGTCCTGTGCTATGCATTTGGCTTTGCTCCGTGATAGATTTTGTAATTGTAGGTCTTTCGGCAGGTATCTTTCGGTCTACCTATTCTTCGCTTTCCTTGTGCGTTAAATTCTAATGCTTGTTTTGCTATCTTGTTATATGGTTCTCTAAGTGTATGTTCTATCCTGTCGCATTTCTTTCTTCTAATTGTGGTTTCGATCTTTTCCTCATTTGAAATTTCCCACAGATGTCGACTTGATATTTATTCAGGCAAATTTATTCGATGTATGTACCTATCTAAGGCATTTATTAACGAAGGTTTGAAGTTTCTTAATGTTTTGTTTGTTTCTAACCCATGTTTCTGCCCCATAAAGTAGCAAACTTCTAAAGGTTGTATTGCATAGACGGAGTTTTGTTTTGATCAGAATGTTTTTTGATCTCTATGTTTTGTTTAGCATATCAAATGTGGTTTGCGCTAAGGCTATTCTTCTGGTTATATTTTTTATGCGCCGCCGTTGGTATCTATCGAATTACCTAAATAGTCCACTTTCTTTATGTCTAAGTCCCCGAGTGTTATCGTTGGTTCTTCTTTATTTGCATTTGAGAGAATTCTTGTCTTGTTCCCATTTATTGTTAAGCCAACCTTTTCTGCTTCTAGGTTTTAACTTGTTTAACTTTCCTTACATTAGCTTTTTATTCGGTGTGGGCAAGCACATATCATTTGCAAACTCTCCAAGTCATCCAGTTTGCTGAAAATGCCCCAATTTATTTGGGATTTGTTATCCTCTGTATTTCGCACAACCCTTTTGTATATTTAATGTAGGTTACGCCAGTTCAGTACCTACTTATGCTATTTCATGGCAGAACTCGATGATACTTTGACGTCTAAATCGCTAATGGGTCTCTTAGACCTTGTCTTTTAGCACTGCTCACTATCACTATTTAAAAGGTCAGGTAGTTAAGTTTGATATGCAATGATTTGTTGCCAACATTGTAAAACACTGCGCCACTATGCTGATGTATGTTACGATAAAATTTTTGGTTAATTTTCTTTATAAAGTATTCAACTGTGGGAACGCGAGTTTCTCCACGACCTGTCGATAATAATAAAGAAAGGTATTGGGACAGAATGCAACTTTTTATATAGATTTCCTGTGATAGTTTCATTGAATGTTCGACTCTTGCGGAGAAGTTGTCACACATTAGTTTGAGTGTTCTTATGTATTTGTCAGGTAGACCATATTACTTCAGTATTTTTTACATTTCTTGAAACTGAGTCGAATGCCTTGTTACAGTTAACACATTTGTCTTGTCCCTTTTCTATTATTTGTTCTATTACCCTTGGTTACAGACTACAGATCTATGCACGAACGCCTTTCCATAAATCCCTTAGCTTGATGGTTATGGCAGATTTCATTCTCTTCAAAATTAATGTGGTCATAATTTTTACTTGCTGTTGATGGAAGCATTTAGGGTCTAAAGTTTTCGCATCAAGTTAGGTCGCCCTTCTTTGGTATCTTTATTAGTATGTCCTGTGTCCCATCATCTGGGATCCATTCTGCGGATTAAACCTTGTTTACTAGTATGTAAAATATTTCTATTGTGCTCTCCTTATCTATTTTTAGCAATTCGATTCCTATTTCGTCTATGCGTGGTGTTTTTAAATTTTTTATTTGTTTAGGCGTTTCTTCTATTTCGCCCTTTGCTGCGAGCTTTTCTTACTTATGTTAAGTTGTTGGGTTACCATATTGTTATTTATTTCTTCCTTGATTTCTTTTACTTTGTAGATCTCTGTAAAATATTTTGTCAGTATATTTCCATTACTTCTCCGTCTGTTTTATATACTTCGTAATTTCCCCCTTTAAGTCTTGATCTGGATTTGTTTGTTTAGTTATCTTATATAGGATTTTCATATCTTTGTTGTGAGCAGCTTTTTCTGCTTCCTCCATTAAATTTTCCATGTTTGTTCGTTTGTCTTTAAGGTACCTCTTATTTTTGTTCCAATAATTTTACTGTAATTCTTTCATCATTTTTGTACCTCGTGTTTAATAATTTAATTTTTTATTTTTGCCTTCCTTCGATTGTGTTTATTGTAACACGAGCTTTATGGTTTTATATCGATGGTCTCTCTTGTTAATTGCCGTTTTATACACTTGCCATACATTCTCTACGGGAGGATTTCTAAGGTGATCGAATACTCCTATACAGAATATATATTTTTTTGTCCTCTTCGATATTGTTTAGTTTTGCGAGGTTAAATTTAGATCTTGCTGGTATGTTTTTGTTATTCTATGTTGTTAGCTTATCTCTCATTCTTATTATTGCTTTTACGAGGTGGTGGTTGAAGGCTGTGTCGGCACCCCTCATCGCTCTTACATCCCGTAACGAATTTTTCCATTTTACTTCGATCATTAAGGAGTCAATTTGGTTCTTATAGTGTTCATCGGGTGATGAACACGTGTGACGGAAACTCGGGTTCTTAAGAACTCTCTTATGTTTGAAAAATATACCGCCAATTAACTATTAACTAGGCCATTTGTCTTAGAAAAATCAATAAACTTTTCTCCGTTTTCGTTCACAACTGCTAATCCATGTTGGTCCATCACATTTTCCTTTCCTGTATGGCCATTTCCAACCTAGTAAATTGCCTACAAATATGTTTATTTTCAGACAGTTTGAGAAACTGTAAAGTAATATTTGATTAAAGTGAAATAGATACTGAGCAATAAAACATAATTATTATTTGTTCTACGTTGAGTAAACTACAAGAAAATAAAAATTATCATAATTTTATCTGTTTTTCCTTTTTCCACAGAATTCAGGCCGAAGTTTATTTAACAAATGGAATATCTTTTAGATTAGCTTTCTCTTAATTTTGTAAATTTGTAGGGTGTGGGTGTGTGTGTGTGTGTGTGTGTGTAATTACAATAGGTAAATAGGATGCAAAAACTGCAGATGATTAATGTACAAAGTGTGATCGATCATACCTAGAAGAATAATTGTTCTTTTACAGGTATTCAAAATTATAAATTGCGTAATTATTTCACATAAGTTGTGATTCTATGCAGGTTTCGAAATGGCAAATTTTCTATATATACGATATTTTACTTATTTTAGTAAAACGCTGTGTTAAATTTACATAAATGTAATTTTATAACATAACAAATAATATCAATACGTGTAAATCTCAATATTCTCCTAATTCTTGCCTCTTTAAATTGTTGCAATAAAATTATAATTTTTTGAAATTTTAAGTATTTAAATTAAGTAAGATTTTCTAAACACTCAATTACCTACTTATTAATTATATTTCCATATTTTCAAATGCAATTCTTTCACGATTTTCTTTTTTTACTTAACCTAACTTATTTGGCGTTAACTAATTTTTCAACGTGCTTTTACAAAATTCAAACTGACAAATACTCGTTTAGTTGCAATTTTTTATATATTTCTCATTAATATCAGTTGGTGTTGAGACGATTTTAAGTTATTTTAATCTGCATAATCGTTCCTCGTTTTCGTTGTACTCTTCGTATGGTCTCATTTCGTTTTAAAATTTAAGTTCTAATGCCAATTCAGGTTTCTCCCCCATATTAAGTAATCTCATCATTTCCCTCGCGATCCTTTACCTTCTATCCTCTCGCTCGAGAACTAGAAACTGGGATCTGGTCGTGCATTTATGTTTGGGGTAAAGTTGGCCCAACTGGTTGTCCGTTAAGGTGGGGTTACCGTTTGGTACCATAGGCACTCTTGACATGAGGAAGTCGCCACCGGATTATTATCGGGTAAGCCGCTCCCTCACCCATCTATGTACGATTGGAGTTCGTTTTAGTTTATTGTGCACTCCCATCCCTTCTATGTTTCTTCTTTTTTGCTCGAGAACTAGAAACTGTGGTCTGGTTGTGCATTTATGTTTGGGGTGAAGTTGGCCCAACTGGTTGTCCGTTAAGGTGGGGTTACCGTTTGGTACCATAGGCACTCTTGACATGAGGAAGTCGCCACCGGATTATGATCGGGTAAGCCGCTCCCTCACCCATCTATGTATGATTGGAGTTCGTTTTAGTTTATTGTGCACTCCCATCTCTTCTATGTGTCTTCTTTTTTGCTCGAGAACTAGAAACTGGTCTGGTTGTGCATCTATGTTTTGGGTAAAGTTGACTCATCTTGGTTGTCCGTTAGGTGGGGTTACCGCGGTTAGCACCCGGCGAAGTATGCCACACCGCACTTGATTTATTTATTATATCTAGTTGGGTATTTTTATATCCGACCGCGGGTGTTTAGGCTGCTTACGCGTTCCAACAATGGTCCTTCTGGGATTGGTAAGTTGGACGGGGCAAAGCGTTTGGTACCAAAGACACTCTTGGCTTGAGGAAGTCGCCACTGTTGGACCGGATTTGATTGGGGTAAGCCGCTGCCTCACCCATCTATGTACGATCGGAGTTCGTTTTAGTTTATTAACAGTATATAACGGGAGCAAAGGCCTTAATTGGTCAGTATCTGGTTAGCCTCTGTTAATTATGCACTCCTATCCATTCTATGCTCCTCCCTTTTTTGCCCGAGAACTATAGGTACAGGTTTAGGATATGCATCTATGGTCGGAGATAATTCTGGAAGTCGGTGTACAGTAACCGTTCTTTCATGGGGTTGACGACCCTCATACTCCACGATATTCCGACGCACATCTTTGCTACCCGAGAGTTCGTTTCTGTTTATTAGTGGTGTATAACGGGAGCAAAGGCCCTAGTTGGTCAGTATCTCGTTAGTTTCTGCTAATTAGGCAAGAGATTCACTTGAGTTGGGGAGAATCACTTTTGCTTTTGTCTAGTCACTTTCTTAATCTGATTAAGCCAGATTAGAGGCCATTCGAGGAAAGACTGGAATATAGAAACGAATTACTAAGTGTAGTTCCGTGTTTATTAGGAAAACTTGTAATAAAGTTTATGTTAGGTGTTACATTTTTCGTTTAAAGTAGTTGTGCAAGTGAAAAAACAATAGTAGCTCAGTTTTCGTGTTTTTAAAGGCAAGCTGAAATATTAAATTAACTTCAAAATTGTTGAATTTTGGAATTCGTTTTGATATAAAGTGTTTAGGAAAACGGCTTAAATTATAGAATAGCAAGTGTCTGAGGATCAATTTTTGTGAAACATTGGTTTTTCAAAATTACATTTTATAAGAAGAAAGTGATATATAATATTGAAACCAGACAAAATTATGTTTCTTATGCTTCGTCCTTCTTAGTGCAAGCCAGTGGCTAACTGTTTAGATATTAAAATCTAATTAGCTAAAAACATATTCAACAAATATTCTAATTAATATAGCAGAATTACCGAATTAATTAATTTCTGTAAATCTTTAAAGGAAACATATTTAAAAGCAAGGTAGTTATTGCTAATAGTAATTTAGGGTTATCTTTCAAATTATTTTAGAGAATTGGATATTGTATCCAAGAAGATTTTCTACAATTTGCTTTTGGGAAACCTTCTGCAGCACATAATTAGTACTACTCTTTGTAATGTTTTAAGAGTGGTCTCTTAACAATGGTTTTGAAATAATATATTTATAGAAAAGTCTAAATTTTATTGAAAATGAAAGTTACGATTATGTTCAAATTTCTATCGTCGGAAGGCGGGTGTCTTCAGTCTTTAGAGACGTCGCTGGATGTTGTAAGTCAAAGGTGAGTGGTGAATACATGACGTGATCGATCACACTCTATACAAATTTAGGAACTGCATTTAAATGACTGCGTAGTTAAGATGAATTTTTAGCCTAAGGTCTTACATTATTGCAATAGTTATAAGTGTGAATAAAAGGAAAATAAACATTTCTACTTTGAAAAGATTTTTTGTTAGGGCGGTACTAACGTACTTTTTATTTTCATAGAAATTGGTCCAATTCTTTAAATGTATGTAATTACTTGTTTATGTTTAAATGTTTTATAAATAGAAATATAATATAAAAATTAGTGAAGATCCTGGTTAACCCAGGGGGGCGGGGGGCACAATTAAAAAAAGGAGCGGTAGTACCTACTTATTTGTAATCATCTGCAGTCGCATCGTAACAAATTGAGACATTAAATGTACTCATTTTATTCTTAAATATGCAACTTATAATTTCATATCCTAAATCTTTAGTGACTCAGAAATTCGTTTACGTTTGCTGTTTAGTATTCGCAGTTTGCTTAAGAAATTGTAACATGAAGGTATATTTTGCAACAAATATACTACGAGGGTGTTTTTAAGTTATCTACCCAGCTACGAAGGAAAACTCGCAGAGCTTCAAAAAATTAATTTTTCTACATAACTACCGTCCACACTAATAAATACACTTATAGTCCAGTCAAATAAGGTGAAATAAGGAGTAAACCTCGGAATGAAAGTAAAGAAGCTGTATATTTACATGAACCTTTATTTTGACGTTCTGAAGACTGGCTGAAAAGTCTCATATAATCTCGTGTCTGCGTCACAAGATATTAAAGGTCAAAGGTCACGAAAATCGGTTTTTCGCAATTATCTCGTTTGCTATGCGTCATATGGCATTTAACGTTATTATAAAACTTGTAGATCATCAAATTATCTACAATTTTTATTTCATGCATTTTGTCGTATGATCAACCGTTCTCGAGATATAGCGCGGAGGGTTAAATGACATATGACGCATAACAAACGAGATAATTGCGAAAAACCGATTTTCGTGACCTTTGACCTTTAATATCTTGTGACGCAGACACGAGATTATATGAGACTTTTCAGCCAGTCTTCAGAACGTCAAAATAAAGGTTCATGCAAATATCCAGCTTCTTTACTTTCATTCCGAGGTTGAATCCTTATTTTACTGGGCTATTAGTCCAGCGTTTCCTGCGTTGTTTCGCTCCATTCAAAAATCTGCCATTGCGACAGGCGATTATTTCATTGTTTATTTTTATATCTGTCAATTTTGGCAGAACCTAAAACTTTCATTTACAATAAAAATACGCAAAATACGTAATTTTTTAAATCGCCGTTTCCGCATTCTGCATATTTTAAACAGCACACGTGAAGAAAACGTAAGTAAATTCTATAAACATGGAATAGTATTGAATCCTATCAAAAGAAAGCAAATGAACATCAGTCATCAGCCAGGTACCGAATGAACTTAAAAAAATGTAATGAAAATAAGAATTTGTCTAGTCAGAAGTTATTAATGCAACTTACAAATTTTAATGGTTCATGTAGATACTCGTAGGTGTGAAATTGGTTACATAGAAAAAAATGTAACAATTTTACGTTTACGTAAATAGTGATTTTAGTAAATATGTAAAGTATTATGGTTATGGCATTATAAATAAATTTTTTAAATAATACTTATTGTTTTAGCATAATATCTAATAATAATAATGAATCTATAATTGTGCTTCATTGCATTGTAGATGTAGATTCTTTAGTAACTGACAAGTTTAACAATTTGACGTTTTGTCGCTGCCAAAATTGACAAATATAAAAAATAAATAATGAAATAATCGCCTGTCGCAATGACAGATGCTTTCAGTATTTCTATCTCTTTCTAGCGTTAACTAAATCCAATAACATACGTTGAACGCTGAATCCATACATATTCCAAAGGCACAGCGGATCCTTTCTGAAAAAATACATTGGTGTTTCCCTATGGTGAGACTTACCTGAGACACCCGGTATATAGAATTTACATAATTCGTTAAAATTATAAATAAAATAGACTGTTATTTTGTTATTAAAAGATCTCAGAACTAAGTAATTTTTTTAAATTATCTATTCCCTTACATAAAAATAATCAAAATTTAAATGTAATTGAATCGTTTTAAGACAGTTTCAATATAACGTAATTTCTTATTATTTGATTATTTAGGTTTATAATTGGCATAAAGGCAATGGAAAACAATCAGTTGCATTTCACTATTTTTATGCAATGCAGGAAGAAATCCGTTTCGAGTAATGTTTTTAAATTTACTGTGTACTTTTAAAATTACAATAATTAATTATAAAAATTTCTTTCAACTTTTAGCAGCAGTTTTTTTTTTTTCGTTTTGAATTTTTGATGTAATCGTTTTTTTTTTTGGCTTTAGTTTCTTAAGTGTTTGGCTTAACACCCTTTTTAATATTGGCTTCAAAAACATTATACAGGGTGTTTATTAAACATATGTCAAAAATTCAAGGGGTTATTCCCTGGACTATTCTAAGAATATTTTGTCCTTTGATGATTTTTGAAAAGCCGCTTTGTTTCGAAGATACAGGGCGAAAAAGATTTTCGACAATAATAACATTTAATACCAAAAATTACATGTAAAGTTTCTTAATCTACAAGAACTGTTGAAAATGACTACCTCCAGCTGCGATGCAAGCATTCAATCTTGTAATGAATTGCCATCAGCAAGTCCATAAATGAAATGATAGAGGACTTCACTAACAAATGTTTAAATATTAAAGACAGAAAATACACGTTAAACAGCCAAACGTCAATCAGTCTCAACAAATTTGACACATAACTTGCCTGCTGTTACTGGATAATAATTTGAAAAATATCAAAATTGGTTTTGTCGAAAATCTTTTTCGCCCTGTACCTTCGAAACAAAGCGGCTTTTCAAAAATCATCAAAGGACAAAATATTCTTAGAATAGTCCAGGGAATAACCCCTTGAATTTTTGACATATGTTTAATATACACCCTGTCTATTGGCTGTGCACGTTGTTTTAAAATCCTGAAAAGAATCTCAGGTATGAACTATTTAGCTTTAGGTAGAAATAATTAATTCAAAGTAAATACTATACAGCAGAAGCAAACAAGGCTAAGGAGCGAATTATCTTTCATAATTTTGTAAATTTAGGTAACTGTGTGAATGTTGTGATTACTAAGGTGTAGCTAGCTGTTAGAGCACATGAATTATACCAGGACAACTTCTACAAAAATCTGCAAGGAGAACGTACAAGAAAAGGACGTCAAGATGACTACGGTTACAACAAAGGTAACTGAATTCGCTTTCCTTAACACGATCAAAGTCTGCTTTTACTTAGTTCCTTCGTTATTTTTGTAGTTTTTGAATGCTTCATTGCTTTAATTTTTTTTTTCATAACTGTAAGAAGTTAATTTGCCAAATGCCAAAATGTAACTTCAAATCCTTAATTGGCTTAATTGGTGACAAATAATTCGATTATTTTTAGGTTGGTAGTATTAAAGATTGCACATTTTACTTCAGAAACCTTTCCTACCCGTAGGGTGTAAAGGTATTTTAGTACATTTACAAATTTACAAATATAACAACTAACATATTCGATACTTCATGATTAACTGAACTTATTATCTAAACTAAACGTCTTCTTCTTTAGCACGAACGAATTCTTGTTCTGTCAAGTTACATCTCTTTGTTGTAGTATTTCTTCCATTGTTTGGTTTCATGTTTTTTTGTGGCCTTCCTCTAGTTATTCTAGCTGTAATTCTTGCCTCCCATATTCTTTTAACTTGTCTATCGTTGCCCATTCTTTCGAGATGCCTCAACCACTGTAGTTCTTCTGTTTTGCTTTTCTAGTAAGCGTTTCAACTTCTAAATCATTTCGTATTGTTTGACTCCTGATCTTGTCCCTTCTTGTGACCCCCTCACTCTTCTTAAGTACTTCATTTCCATGGTTTGCAATTTATTTTCTTTTTTTTTTTTGATAAGATCCAGGATTCACTACCAAAAGTTAAGGTCGGTTGATACATAGTTTTGTAAACTGCAATTTTTGTTTTCCTTGAGATTTCTTTTTTAGTTATAAAGGTGTTCGCTATTGAGTAGTACAATTTTGTTGTATTATCTATTCTTTTTTTGTTTCACTTTCGTGTCTTCCTTCCTTATTTATTGTAACTCCCAAATATACAAATTCGACTGCCTGTTCTATTTTTATTATTTTGGACTTCTATATTTATTTCTATTTTTTTTTGCTATTACGCGGCCGTAGTTTTTCTGTAATTTATTTTCACGGTGTATTTATCAAGAGTTTCCCTGTAATCCCATCTCACTTGCTGCGAACGTGCATTCTGTTATAAGTTATAAGGGCCGTTCCTGCGATTTTTGCCGCCCCGTGCAAACGATAAAATTGTCGCCCCCTTATGTCATTTAACAAAATTTAAAAAATGCAAATAAGAATAAAACATTCACTTTTTTCAATTTATTACCAACAAATCGTTAATAAAAATCACTGTTAGCTCTTAACTAAAAATTAACACAAATAAAACGAATAAAATAAAAAGTATTGACCAAACAATTATATAAATAAAAAAAAATGTTACATTAATTTTACGTGATTAATAATAAAGCTAAAGTAAAACGAAATTTTTCGGATGCAAATGCATCTATTAGGTATGGATGATACGTCTACATTTTGACTTAACTACTACTTTTAATTTTAAATTTAACTTACTACTATCTAAAATGTAGTTTAGAGTTTGGCTTTTACAAGGAATTGAAATTTTTTTTAGAATTTATAAAATTTGATGTGGAAAAATGCCGCCCCGTGCGAGTGCACGTGCTGCACCCCCGCCAGGAACGGCCCTATCTGTTATGCTTATCTTTTCCATGTTTTTAAATCCTTAAATCATCCATAAATGTGATGAACAACAATGAACTTAGGACTCCTTCCTCCCTGTCTTAATTCGCGCGTGTTTTCTTCTAACATAATTTCTATTATTCTTGCATAGACTTTTAATAGCATTAATTAATTTTCGTTCTACTCCTCTTCTTGTTAGGTTATTTCAAACCATATTTCCCGGTACTCGGTCGAATGCCCTATCTATATCTATAAATATCATGTATTTTAGGCTTGACCCTTTCTAAACCCACTCTGTGAATTAATTAATTGTTCTTCGACACCTTTTCTTAGTTTATGTTGATAAGGCTTACGGGCTGTACTAATCAAACTAATTCCTCTATAATTCTGACAATTTAATCTCATGTTTTATAAAGCGGTAATATTTTTCTTAATTCCTAGTCTTTTGGAATTTTACTTGTGTTCCATATCGTGTCCTGCCGATTTTCCACTTTTGGTTTCCTTATTGCTTCGTGCAGTTTTTCTTTTCTCAATTGGTCGTTGTTTATTTTGTCGTTTACATCGATTGGTTCATTTTCATCTGATATTGTTGTTATCTATTCTTTCTCTTCAGGTTGTAGCAACTCACTCACTTGTTTGTTTGTAATTTTCGGTTTGTTGTATTTCCAGTTTATCCATTTCTTTGTTTCATTTCCACATTTGTTCGTCTATTTTTAATTTTTGGTCTTTTGGCCTTTCCATCTTGATTGATTACGTGGATTGGAATGCCAGATTTAAATTAACAAATGACCAAGTTGATAAATGTTGTTTATTTGCTATATATACATTTCATTTTTGATTCGGCTTGGAATATTTTTTAAATTAGAATTGGTTAAGATTTTAAAATTTATTAAATAATGTCTATTGTTACACGTATAATAGCCAATTAAATAAATCTTCGAAAGTAGGTAGTCACTAGTTAAGTGTTTTTGAATAAACATTTTTGTACAAAATAAATACAATATCAAATTCTTTACAAGTTAACTTATGTAAATTATGTGAATTAAAATTAAATCTGCAAATTTTGCCAATTTTTTGGTGATTTTGTTGGAGAATTCAAAGCTGTTTAAAAAGTACACCGATTAAACACTTTCATTAATAAAATGTTTACGTAAAATAATTTTCCTGAATTTACTATGATCGTTTGCTCAAGGAATCGCATTCAGTTCATCTCTGAGATAGTAAATAATTTGACTTTGGTAAAATTTACGTAGAAAATTATGTACAGATCGTCACATTTAATCAAGGAGATCCCTCATTTTTTAAAATTATTCTAAAAATTAAAATAATGTCTAAATTTTCAACTTTAATATTTTTAAGTTGAATTGCTGCAAAACTCTTTGTAATATCTTTGTTTTATTTTTTGTTTCTCAATTCTACGTAAGATTTTGAATTTCAAATTTATTTATTATTAAAACGTTGTAACCAATTCAATCCAATTGGTTAATCTTAAGTTGGTCCATCTTCCTCAGCTGCTCGTGAAGAAAAGAAGACTTCATGTATATATTGTTTATTTACTTTCATGTGGGTATTTTGAATAAAACTGTTTTTGTTTTTTTTTCTATCTTAAGCGTTAGAAGTCTAATGCGTCATAATGTTGAATATTGCACTTAACATCCGCTATTTTGATGCATTTGGCTCTAAAATTGTTATTTTAGACATCCAAAATTACTCTTCAGTATTCGAAATTTACTTTTCAAATACTGAAAATAGATTTCGAATATAAAGTTGTTTTATCCAATTCAGTTACGAAATGTCAACATTTCGACATTGATTTTAGTTGTGAAAAGTGGTTCATTTTGTACCTAGTTACAAAATATGCTCCCATTTTGTAACTAGTTACAAAAAGATGAATTGAGTTGCGAAAAGTGGTTCATTTTGTAACTAGTTACAAAATATGCTCCCATTTTATCACTCCCATTTTATCACGATGAACCAACTCCTTTTTTAAGAAGATGTGGCATTTACATTTTGTTATCTGAATTGGATAAAATCTTGTATGAAACACGTTGCAAAACATGTCTTTTTATCACATGGCGTGTTCACGCCTGGTGATAAAAAGTCCATCATTTTGCAACTCGTTGCATAAATAGCTATTTTAATGTTTAGAATAAATTTTAAAATTAATTTTAGAACGTCTAAAACCTTGGGCGTTAAAAATTTATTATAAACACAAATAATTTGTTAAATATTCGAAGTTTTAGACGTCAAAGGTTAATTTTGATTTAGGTTACGGTTTTATTTTGTTTATTTTAAAATCATGTTTGAATCTTGATATATTTGTAAGGTAAGGTTAGAATTTTTAATTAAAATTAGGTTAGAATTTTGTGCCGTTAGTGTAAATAAAAGATTTCCTATAAATAAATTTTTATGAATCTTAAATGCTGTGTAATTTTCTACCCAACTAAAATCCTGTATGAATTTTGTCCGGTAGATCAAATGAACCTTGAAAGTGTTGTATAAAATTTGAAATTCCATGAGTTTGTGATGTTAGTCGCAGATGCTCTATACAGTGTGCCTCACTTTAGACGGCACCACCCCAGTATTTTTTATATATTATCGATTTAAAAAATCCCTAATACGACTTCTTCAATTTTGCTGTTTATTTTAAATCGTAGTAGAAAGTAACATACCCTAAAAGTACAATTTAGTGAGGGGTATAATCAGAAAAAAGAAATTTTTTAAATCGATAATATAAAAAAATGGGGTGGGGCCGTCTAAAGTGAGACACACTGTAGATACAGCCAAGACAAATGAGGAAAAAAAGATCATATAAATTATGAAGCTAAAGGTTGTGGGTTCGATTCCCAATACCTGCCATACTAACTTAGCATTTTTTGGACACAAGGAGCACGCAGATTTGGAAGATGGAATTTAGTGTACGAATTACACAACTAGTGACAGTAACAATTGCTTTGCAGCGCATTTGAGGTAGGTTTTCTAAATTTTTTAAAAGTAGTATTCAACTGGAAACATGGGTACTTGTGTGATCATAAATTAATCAATGTGAAGCGTAGGTCAGAGGTTTTAGCATTGGGCTGTAAAACCAAAGGTTGTGGGTTCGATTCCCATCACCCGCCATATTAAAAATAATCGTTTTTGCACTCTAAGGTGCACTCAGCCTTTGGAATTGAGTATATGGGTTACATAACCGGTGGTAAATAATTAGTCGGCTTGTAACGATTCAAGTTTTTCGAACTTTTTAAAAAACAGGATTTAACACGGTAAAGGTAGGAACTTGCATATTTGTCTTTCTCAATCCATATAGGATGATGCGAGCTGTGAAGGAAAATAGAATTTAAGTTGGAAACTACCAAAACCCTAAGATATGCTAGTAGTTTATACTTCGATTGTTAGGCATTGCGATCCAATTTTGTAGGGGGCATCCTCCTCCCACCCCCTAACCAACCCTCCCTAATATATTAAGCTCCTCTATATAACTATCTTGTGTTTAGTTTACTTGTGACTGATAATTCTCCTGACATCTTTTAATTCAAATGTTAGTCTGAGATATATGCAAATTACAGTTTCCGCTTTTAGAATTATAGTACAAGAATTACAACATGGCGTAGCGATTTATATTATATGTCCATACTTTGTCACGTGCACTACAACATTTAATGGGGGACGTTGTTGTCCCTTGGCGCGCGGCTAGCAAACAGCGGAGAAGGGGGGTTTGAAACGGTAAACCCTTCAAATAGGGGTGGTCATAATCGGAATAAAAATAGGGCGCCACGACGGAAATCACCCAAAGATAGTTCCTCTAGGGCTCGAAGGGGTTGGGGTTAGCTGGACCCCGCTGCAAGATGTGACTTACCTTGCTTAATGAAATAGCTTACTGAAATTCTTAAAACTTGTAGGCAGGCTCCCACTGTATACGTAAAACTTTACCAAAACACTAACACACAAAATATGATCGGGAGGCACTGAAAACACTGACAAGACCAAACTAAATTGACAATTAGATATTTAATAAATCAAAAAGGCAAAAATGGATACACAAAAGGGGCGACAGTTAACATGTTACGTCAAAAATAAATAATAAATGCGATACTTACTTTAAGGGACGATAGAATTGAGGGTACTACATTTACGTTACGCACGGCAAATCATTCACAAACTAAGCCCCTCAATCCCAGGCAGAATATAGGATTAACAAATATTAAACTAAAATTCAATCAGTAAAGCTAAATCTTTATACATGCAACATAACACAAATTTTAACTTGACTTTACTTAAAACTTGCGACAATGAAATCTTTAAAGGTGAATTGGTACTGACAAACTTGAACTACAATCTGAACACAAAAATCTTTACTCAAACACAAAATTACTAAGGGCCGGTATTTCCATCTCCTAATAAATTTATTCTCCTGTTAAAAACCTGTTAATACAAACAAAACACAAAAATAATAAAAAGGAGGTACTTACTAAACTTCAAACCCAACTGGACAACATTGATAGAGGCCTGTCCGCAAGCGGCAATCGTAGGAATTGAAACAGTTCTCAGAACTACAATTTGTTGAAAGATTTTGTTGTTAGGTAATTTTGAAATACACCTATACCACTCCCTTATGAATAAATCATGATAAATTCGAGTTGCCAGTGTGACAACAATTTAATGTGGCCGGAAATTCAACCTGTCTTCAATCAATGTGGATCACATATAATGATATGATATTGCTATTAATTATCATTGAATTCAAAAGTCAACTTTTATAGGCAAAAATTATTATTTTCAGATGAGAATCTAATTATCTCATTCTTAACACGAGACTAATACATACCGGGTGCTTATGCCCCACTCAACTCTACTAGACGCAGCTATTGAAGTTTTAGTTTTACAAAATAGACAACAAAAAATCTTAAATTAGTCAGCGAACCCCAAGTAGGAACTTGGAGGTTAGCAAAACTGTTCAAGCCATAGATGTCAATGATCCTCATCAAAGAGTACAATTTTGGGAGTTTTTCCATACCAAATTAACGAACGATTGAGCTCTTTAGGCCTTTTTATGGTTAGTGATGAAGCAAAATTTTCCAACAACTCCTTCGTTTTTTAATCGGATTTTCTCTTAGTTAACCCCATCACAAATTTTTCACTAAATTCTGGAATATAAAGCGGTGTGAGAAGGATTTTACAAGACTTACCACAAACAAACGTGGTTTCCTATCATCTGTTTACTTTTTGTCATTGTTTTTTGTAAGTGAAATTGAGCGTCGTTCCATGCAACTTACTTCAAAGTAACAAATACCAAAACATGATACGAACTGCTTATTCACTGCATTCAAAGACATTTTATTGTTATTTTTTTTTTTAATTTAAACCGATTTAAACTATTTATTTAAATAATAACCAAACAAGAAATCTACAGATTTCCACCACTTATAAAATTATACGTATTTCGACAAATATAAGTTCATATTTAGAATTAACAAATGCTTTCCGAATGCAAATCTCTACATCGAAGTATAATTGTATTTGATGAGTAATTGAAGCAGTCAGTATTTTAAAGTCTTTAAAAATAAATAAAAAGCGGGGCTGCAGAGATGGTACTCGCGGATATTTTAAGTACGCCCAGTTTCCTAACTCAAAAGGTAAATTAACGAGAAGTCTGAACTTTCTTTTCAATACAAAAGTTCTTTGTTGAAGTTGGGCCTGGACAGAGTCATTAATTAATTGTCTGCAATGTAAATAAGCTTCCGTTGTAAAGAAGTTAGTTTCCGGCTCGGTAAATAATGCTTTTATCGTGGAAGTCCAGTCGTTTGATTTTTTTAATTTATAATATTTTTATAAATCGGGCTTTTTTCAAATAAATAAATGTGAGCAAAATATGTTTGGCGTTTGTTTGCTAAATTTGGCGGTGATAGATTTCCTTTAGGTAAAAAAAACATTACTTCTATTTTTAAGGAATTTCATTAGAAGCTTTACGTTTAATTTAATGTATTATTGTTTGCATCAAGCGTAAAATGAAGTCAGAGTATATGTTATATCTTTATTTCTAATATCCTTGAATTGAATTGAATTGAATATTTTATTATTTCAAAGAGATTTTTACAAAAAAGAGGAATATTTATTCTGATTGCAAGCCCTTGTTGCACTCAATCTGCAAACTTCCAAGTTTGACGTCTTTCTTACCTCCCTGGTTAGCTAACTAACTATTGGATATACGATATCTACTTAAAATCCTATACCTTAAAATTTATTCTTAAAATTCTTATAAATTCTATTTAATGGAATCCTGAGACTTACATGCTGGTTGTTGCAACTCAAATTTACACAGATAATCCTTATTCCCAAACCCGGAAAACGCCCCTCCTTGTTCTTCTTCTTCTGTGTCAAGTCCTCTGAAGGACGTTGACGAGGGGGACAACGCCACATTTTGAAACGACTTGGCGCCGTGAACGTTGTTATATCCCCCTTGTACTAGGAAAAACCTCCCAATGAAATGAATCCCTAATTAATATCGTCCTATTAGCCTGCTCCCTATAGTATCCAAGTTGCTTCAGAAATTAGGCCTGAAGTGTATTAATGAAAACCGACTGCAAGAGCATGAATTTGAATTTAAGCAGCAACACTCAACTATTCAACAATGCCACCGTCTATCAAACATCATCCAAACTACACTACAAAATACAACATTCTGCACTGCTGCTTTCCGGGATGTTAGATTTAGACAGACATTCGACCGGATGCAGCACAGATGATTACAACATAAAATTAAGAAAACCTTTCCTTCCGACTATTATCTTCTATTCCGATCGCACTTTACATACAGAGCCTTCTAAACAAGGATTGGCCAAGATGTCTCCCAAATCAAAGAAGTAAGAGCAGACGTATAGCAGGGGCCAATGTTATACCTCCTATTTACCTCCGACCTACCCACAACGGAATCAATTGAAATAGGTTGTACATTCTCTGACGACACGGTGCTCGCGTAGAACGAAGATCCGGTAGCAGCATCAGCTGCAATACAAACTCATTTAAACCAAATTGAACGATGGTTACCTAAGTGAAGAATTAAAGTCAACGAATCGAGAATGCTCATCCGTCATCCTTAATGGTACTATCCTCCCTCAGTCCACTGAAGTTAAAGATCTGGGATTACAAAATGACAATTGACGTGGAAAACCCACATTAATAGGAAACGGAAGCAAATGGACTTAAAACTGTAAAACTGAAGCAGATGCGCCGGTTTATCGGGAAAAAATCCTCATTATCCCTGGAGAACAAAGTATGGTTACACAAGTCTATTATCAGACCAATTTGGACTTACGGCTGTCAGCTATATGTATAATGTCGAAGTCATTCAACGTTTTCAATCAAAAACCATTCGCAGTATGGTAGCCGCACCCTGATATGTGACAAACCATACACTTCACGCAGACCTCAATATCCTCTATGTGAAAGACTTAATCAAACAGTATGCTATTAAGCACCAAACAGCACTGGAACATCAACCAAATGAAACCCTTGCACCACTGTCAGAAGATCCTCAACTCAGATGTCTTCAGGAGAAATGGCAAAAAGATTTAACTGTTTAAGGAAGGGATGACTCCACTGGGCAGTCTACCAACGAAGACTAGTATTAGCTCATAGAATGTATTAATATTCTGGTTTTAAATGGAAAATACCATTATTGTTGGAGGGCTCTCTTTTGATGTTGATCGAATTTCCAGGATTCCACTATCTTTTGTTATTTTTTAGTTATAGCCCAAAATTCAAAATTTGGCCATTTTGAAAACTCCTTCGTTTTTGAAGATATCCAAAAACAGTACAAAGCATTTTTCAGGCAAAATTAGAACATTTTGACCCAATTTATCTATATCCTAAAATGTATCTCTGCGGAGATATGGCCAATCAAAGTTTTTGCTTTGCTCTTAAACTCAAGGATTTACAATAAAATAACAAATAATATTTAAAAAAATTAAAATTCCCAGATTTGTATAAAATAAGGTTTTTTGCAATTTTCTTTTTAGTTTGTAATATAATCCGGCGTATGAATAAATGCTCTGTGGTTTTTGCTATCAAATCATTAGCTTGCCGTTTACATACATTTAGGCACTTCCGTAAATTCGGCGTAACACGTACGAGTATAATAGATAGCGATGGAATACTCGTAGATGCAAATAACAAAATTTGCCAAATTGTGTTTAGTAAAGAAAACAGTTTCTTAAGTGTATGGAACACATTTATTTGTTTTTTTTTTTTGAATAAGAAGTTTGTTTGGAAGTGGTAATAAAATTGAATCCAAGAAGACATGTATTAGTGCTTGTGGACTGTATATTGCGGAGGGATCGTTATGGCTATAGCTCATCACTTCGACCTACGTAGATCTTTTGTGAATTACCCTGCAATTCTATGTTGTTTCTAGTATTTTTAGACTTTTCATATAATCTACTATTTTCTTGGGGGCATTTCTTTTATTTCTTCAGGTGTGAGTATCACCTTTCCAAGGAATTTGAACCTGCCACGTGTAAATGCATCACATGCACATAGTATGTGTTCTGAAGTTTAATTGGCTGATCCACAGAATCTACATGTTTCACTGTTAGTTGTACCCATCTTTTTGAGATCTCAGTGGGCAATGACCGCTTAGGACCGGTCATTATAGTCTTACATTTGTTTTATCGAGTTCGAGAAGCTTTCTAGCATTCTTTGTCGAATAGTTAATAAACTTTTTCGCCTAGTTTTGTTCTGGAGTTTGTCTCCAGTTGGATTCTTTTTGCTCCTTTTCCCATCTTCGGAACTTGTCCATTATGTGGCCTTCGGTAATTCTACGAAGAGGCTCTGGTTCAATAAATGGTGCTCACCTTTTTCTGCAAGGGTATCGGCAGTTTTATTTCCTACTATTCCCTCATGTCCTGGCACCCATATTAAGGTTAATGTGTTATTTCTAGCCAGTTGCGTTAGGGATTGTCTACAGTTCCAAGTTATCTCTGATTTAAAAGTATCAGATTTAAGGTGTTTTAGGGCTGCCTGGCGATCTAATAAGATACAAATTTTTGATCCACGTATACCTTTTTTAGTGCACTCTTGGGCGCAAAGATACTTACTCTTGGAAAGTGGTTACAGTAATTATTACCTAAGGATTTTGATATCCTACACCTAGGCCTTAGAATGCCTATGCCTACTCCTTCATTCGTCTTGGAGCCATCTGTATACCATATGTTTGCTCCGTGATCCAGCCGTGATCTTTGCAATTTGCTCTCCTCATGGTTATTAAATTACCACCTGAAAAGAGCAGTTGAAGTCATATTGTGCTGGAATTATGTCTGTTCCAGGTTTATATTAAGTTACCTGTTGCAGTCTTAAGGCACTTAGACTTGCTTCTCTCCTCACACATAAACGTAAGGGTACGAGTTGTAGCATTGTCTCCATCACCACTGTGGGACAGGACCTCATGGCTCCTCTAATCCCTAAACTGGCAAGCTTTTGTAGTAGCTTACCAGCAGCTACACTTTGTTCTGTTTTTTACCACCATACCAACGAGGCATACGTGATGATGGGCTCTACAACTCTTTTATATGACCAATGGATCATTTTTGACTTCAGGCCCCAAGTCTTTCCAAAAGGCTTACGGCAGGAACCCAGTGCCATCGTAGCTTTTGAAAGAGTCCTATCTAATTATATGAGGATTCCAGGTCAGTTTTTCATCAAGGACAATTCGTAAAGATTTAATTATTCTGGAGAATTCTAACTGAATTCCACTTATTTTGGGAGCCGCCAGGGCTAGTTTCCTTTTTTTAGTGGGCAGTTTGGTTCGGATTTACACTCAAATGTTAGTGCTTACTTTTACCGAAGTTTAATAAGCTAACGTTTTACGTTTTGATTTCACATATTAAAATGATATAAAATTTTATTAATTAGGATTTAAGTTATAAACAAAGAAACATTAAGACGTACTAAAGGCCAACTATATTAGGAAAATATCGTCGTATTATTATATTTGAAATACAAGAGATGTAGGAATCAGACAATGTATATACTTATTGTGATATTTTTTTCTGTGCATTTTTCTGTAATAATATATAAAATTAAAAACTGCTATAAATTCGATTTATGTAAATTTTTTAACCAGTATTTTAAGTAAATGTGTAATTGAACAATAAGCAATTTATATTTTTTCTGTTGTTAAAATGTGTTTAAAATGTTCTAATGTAAGGACTGTAGCTGAACGCTTATTGTTTTACATTGCTTATTCATTGTGTACTTTTTTTTCTAAAAAGAGACAACCCTATTGTTTGGTCGGCACGAACAAGGTTCAGAAAAAATAGTAAACTGTGTGTAAAAATATACTTATGCAACCCAATTTACATGCGTTTGCAAAAGAGTATGGGCGCTAAGCCTCTTATTATTGTATGCTCGTTGGTTCTGTGGTTCTAGTTAGTTGCATTTTTGCTCTCTAAGGAAAACTAATGAAATTTTGCAGGACACTTGATCAAAGTTGTTCGCAATCACAATAAATAATATGTAATCCCACTGACGTGAAGAGACGTGTTCAGCTGTTCAGGTTCGTAAAGGAGCCGTATGAGTAGCAGTGTCCAAGCTTACTTAGTCTTAAAAGTGTTGGTAAAATTGATAAAAAAAAGCTTGACCGAAAGTGATATAAAATTTACACATTTACATATAAATTACAAGTGGTCAATAGACATGGTACTAAAAACAATGTTAAATAAACAAACAGTTTTGATAAATTATTTATTCTTATGATCTGATATATTTTAACATAACAAGAGCAATCTTTCATATTTAATTTAAACATCACCTGTTAATATTACGTTATAAATCCGTTTAATAATAGGTCATTTTCGTTAGCATTTGCAAAAAACCAACGTGTTAGTTAATGGTACAATTATTGTTACATCAAAATAATAAACGAATTTGTTAGGAAAATAAATAAATCCTACTTTACGTTAGAGAGCTATTTACTTGATTAATTGCAGACTTCAAGTAATGCACAGGATTACAAGTGAAATTGTATGTAATTTTACATAAAGCTCATGAGCGAGTAGCATCGCAATTTATAAATTTTGCTAAGATACATTTGTTATAATTATTGCTCTACCTTGTGCAAATGCTTATAGATATTCAGTATTAAACTTTAACATGGATGACGACAAATTCGTGGCTATCACTTTAGGACACTAATTTTATGTAAACATAGATAGTTACGAATTTGCCTTAACACGAAAAATTGTCTAACAGGATTACCCTATGAAATTCATTTAAATGTACTAGGTATAGTGTACATTGCTTATTTTTAACGCAAGCTGCGTATCTCTTAGGCAAATATTAACTTCTTTCCTTTATAAATTACACAAATATTATTCTTTCTTAAAGGTTAAATTGTGTAATCGACTTATAATAGCAATACTAGTACATTCAATCGAAGACTTTATCTTTCTCTATAAATAAAACGCTTTAATTTAAATCTCGTAAAAACAAAATTTAAGGCATTCGTTTATCAAAAAAATTACTGTGGCTTTTTATCTTTAAAGTCAACACAAGCTTAACTTCTACTGTTGACAGTAAATATTTCTGATTACTTTAAAATTCTAAATCATGAGTAACCTTTTGGACACCCTGTACCTTCTCAAGGTTTTTCAACTACGTTGATCTGACAATTAACAATCCTTGGCCGCCTGCGCTTTAAAATATTGCGCATAAATAATTTTCTCTAATTTCTTAAATTTAACTATACACATTTTTTCTGAGCTTATAATTTAAAATAGTAAAAATAAAATATGTACTTATATACAAACATTGCTGATTACAATGCTAATATAAGAGGTTAGTTGGCTTAATACCAGCGTAAAAAGCAATGACATTCAGTCGCAAATTTGGGTCGGTGTAAGTTCCTTAATAACTTTTGGTTTCCAACGGAATAACTTATTATACCTATATAAAATAAATTGTACTACAGTAAAGGAATGCAGCTTGCTTTCTTCAATTCAACTGGTAAAGCCGAGGTAACCTTCGATACTTCATTAAAAGTTTTTTTGTAACTTCAATTTTTTTACAGATTTTTTTCTGGCAATTCTTATAAATTACGCTTACATTATAGAAAATTTACTAAATTACCCTTAACAGTGGCTTAAAATTATGTCATTATTATTATACAGGGCGATCTGAAAGTCATTGATGGAACTAACACAGAATAACAGTTAGCAAAACCAATTTTAGGAATCTGTTTTGGATGAACGAATTGGCCTGGCTAATTTTTCTAAAATATAAATACACTATTTTAATTCCGTACGAACAAACAAGTGTGGTAACTAAAGCTACCTTACTATGTAATAAATTTTACTAAATAGGAATGTGCCGGTTCTTAATATCTACCTAAACATTTTTAAAAATAGGTCGGAAACATCACATAGCACATTCATTTTTTTTCTACGTTTATGACAACTTCTTGTGTGAATTTCAATTTTTCGTCGCTAATATAGTGCATTTCTTATCATGTCCTGTTACAACAATTCTAGATTAATATTCTATACATAATTAACATTGGAATGCATGTTACATTTTTTCTTTCCTTAATACATTCAACTACTATATTACAGGGATAACGGAAAAGTAACAAAAAATATCAGTCTTCATTATAATATAATAGAGATCTGCAATAAGCGAGATCGTCAAATAATGCTCTAATTATTCCTATATTGCTACATGAAAAGACGCACTCCTGAAAGTACATACAATTTTAGATGCTAGAAACGTTTCCTTTGACGAATGTGAACACTGAAAGATAACACACTTTTACACCTTTTTTCAGCTTAATGTACGTAATCACAAAATTACACCAATTAAATATCTATTTAGAGGGGATATCACTTATTTGACAGGTATGGCAACACTGATGTTGATATTTTACAATTTTGCACAAGTTCATGGCTTTCACGTTTTCGCAGAATTTCGAATGATCGTTGCATTCGTTACCTAAACAAAACACAGTTTATATAAGTAAAGGGATGTTTCAGATCAAAGATGACAATTAAAAAAAAAATGACTTGTAACAGAAATTGTGGAAAAATAACAACTGAATTGCAGAATCTGTGCTACTTCTTCATTACAAAATGAACACTTGAATACAGGAATTCGAGGATTTGGTAAGTAAAAATCGGCGGAAGCTCAACATAACAACCCCATACACGTCTAACTCCTTACAGTAGGCAATCAGTCGTACATTAAAAGCATTCTTGTAAGAAAATGTGAAACAAGGACAGAGATCGCAAAACTTTTTAGGGACTTCTGGTTATTTTTAGTTACTTATTGGCATTAGCATTCCTGGAAGATTACACCAGATAATTTTCCACGTTATTTTCATTCAAATTCAAATTACCTGCATTTTTATTGTGCGTGTTTTTAGCTTCCGTTAGGGTTCTTCTTTGTTTCTTTTCTTCGATGGAAGAAAACCCACCTCCAAATGATGAATCATAAGAAAAAGCATGCTGAAGGACAACACTTTAAGAAAATAAGAAATTTCAATACAAATGACGTCATCGAATGACGTCACACAGTTTTTCAGAAATGTCACTTCTGTTTTGTTTGTTTAAAAGCCAACTAATACGTTTTTGGGGAAAAACCATCCAACGATGAATCTCCTCCCACTTGTGCCTTGGGAAGGTAATGACTTCTTTGATCTCAGATGTCTGGTTGTGATGAGTCGTTCGGTAACTGTCTCTCTAGTCTTCGTATTACGTTTGGTACCAGTTCGGCGCCGTACTGGATTTTATGGTACATCGTTGGAAATCTGAAGTACCTATATCTTTTCATTGTTACTGTAAATTTGCAACCTACTCTAAAGTTGTATTGTATGTTATGAGGGGTGACTTGATTAGGCATCATACGTTGACAGTTCACTATTCTTCACCTAATAATTAACTAGGTCTTCCGGCCACATTCTTTCGAGTAGTTTTTCCAGTAGAGGTTGATTGTAGAGTTCGTTTAAGAGCCGATTTTAGAATCACTACTTCTTGCTTTGGAATTGTTGGCATATAGAGCGATTACATAATTTATTAAGGGAATTCGGAGATAAACATGAAAGGTTTCATCAGACACAAACCAGGGTGTATCTGCCATCATGTGGATTTACAAGTTTAAAGTATTTTAGTGTTGGACGGTTTGCTACCCCAGAGTTCAATTCTGTAAGTCCAAATTGTTTGTTAAAGCCCAAGATATTTTACTACCCTTATTTCTGAAATTGGAGCATTGTTTAGGTTGACACGGGGACAGGTGTACGGTCTCCTTGTAAAAGAAATGTGCGCTGATTTCTCGTTAGTTAGTTTAAATTTCCCATATCCTAGACAATTTTGTAATAGTTAGATCTAGATGATTTTGCAGCTTTTCGGAAGTTCTATCAGGCTTTTTATCTGATCATAGGATTGCTGCGCCATCAGAAAACGTTACCATTGGAGTATCGTCTGTGGCAGGTATATCTGCTGTAAAAATCAAGTAGAGGAGTGGTCCGAAGACACGTCGGACTTGATAAGGTGATAATGCGTTATTGACCTTAATTTGGAAGTCTCGTTCACTAAGATATGATTTTGGCATTAGGTATATTCGACTGGGCATCTTAATTGTAAATAATAACCCTTCATAGCAGACCCTGTTGAACGCCCGATGTACATGCACATATATCAAGAAAGACTGAATCAAAGACTTCCTTTTCATCCAATCTAATCTCTCTTTGATTTTGCTTAAGATTCGGTGACATTGTTGTACCGTAGAATGCTTTTGCAGAAAGCCAAACTGGTGTTCAGGGATTAGGTTATTTATGGATACACTTTCATGTATTCGAATAACAAATTTTTCGAATATTTTGACATTTGGCGTACCATAAGATGTTTGTTCGGAGGGTGGCTTTCCAGGGTTTCTCAATCATAACGAGTTGTGCGAACTTCCATTGATTGTATGGGGTGGTAGCACAGGCGTAACATGCTATTATAGATTATTATTGATAATAGAAGTGCTTTTCTGGGAGTACGTTTCAATATTTCGAAGGTCACTAAATCATAACCACGAGCCTTAAACGAGCTTGTCCTATTGATTTCTTTACGAACTTTGGTTGATAGGAAACATTTAACGAGTAATGATAATTGGTAGATAGTTTCCGATTTATTTGTCTTCGATATTGTTGTCAGGAATTGGAGTAGATATATTTGCAAGATGTTCTGTTAGTATGTTTGCTTTTTCTTCATCGGTTCATGCCGAATTGGTATTTCTTATTGTTGGAATTGATACTGTGGCGAAGTGGGGGGTGGTACATTGCACTTCATGTACGTGCCTTACCTAGCATTCCCACAAAATGTAATTCGATACGTTACACGTGTATCTTGTTAGAATAATGACCCCTTATAAACTGATGTCATCCACGCTTAGATTTTATAATGTTAATGTTTTAACATTCGTCTTTATGACATTACAACGGATCTTTTGAATTTTTACTGGCTTTCCATAATAATTGGTCTCTTGGTGATAGATTGGTGATATAGTGTTTAAAGGTATCATTACTAGATTGTTGCCTAACTGAGCGGAGTTGGTGAGTTCGCCTATTGAGTTGGGTTTTGTCGTTACGATTTCTTGTTCTTAACCACTTTCCACGTGCTCGTCTTTTCGGTGACGCTAGTTTCTTTACATGCAGAGGTATAGTATGGTTCTGTGGCAGTATTTTATTTTTAGTAGGTGTAGCAGAAAGCAGTATACAGTAAGATAGTATTTTCTATTATTGACAAGTCCACAGTGTAAATTACAAACAATAAAGCCCAAAGTATACTTTCCTGAAGCACATAGGAGGACACTTCTTGGCGGTTGGAGCGGGTAAGCAACTAAACAACTCTAACCCAAAGTTCTTAGAACTTACTAGAAAAATCATGTGGGTGGAGTATGCTATCATTTGCTTTTCTTGTTCCATATTTTCTTACAAAGAAGGATGTCACTGAGCAGCTTCACTTGAGCTATGTCATTTTTGCTTTCTGCAGAAACATTACTGCTATATTCAAATCGCTCCCAGTGAATCCAGTAAATTACATAAATCACATCAGGCATGTAAGTATAGATGACTACGATTAATTAAAATTTAACTGACGCACCCTTAGAACGGACCGGGGCCACTCAAGAAATTAAAGTCATTGTTTACTTTGATCTAAACATATTGTGAAAATTCGCTTGTATTGTGCATATTACCTTATCAACCGGCCCACCACCATAAGCATTTCTGGCTGCCTAGTGACGTACCTGATGCTCAGACACTAAGAAGAATAATTATTGATCTGCTTCGTAATAAACATCAAAAACGCAAGTAGATTTGATAAAATAGCTAGCATAATTGGTTGCCTACTTTAAGGTTTTTTTTTATACTCCTTAGTATTGTTACCTTCAGTTCTGCTCATCTCAGTATACCCTATCGCTCCTGAAAGTCTTTCTATTGTGAATTAAGTGCACCGCTCTGCAAAGGAGTTCAGAAACTATGATTATCTAGTGCACCGTAGGTCATTTCTTTATGGTTACTTATGGAGATACAAACCAAGTTTAGTACGTCTTAACAGGCCAAACAGATTTGCCAGTTTTCGTGTTTACCCTCAATAAACGGCTATATCGGGGTGATTGAGTAAATCAACATTGTCAACAAATATTTCCAGTATATGTATTGGCTAAGGTTAGAAAGGCCAAAATCAGTTAATTCTAGTATTTTATCCGTTTAGTTTTTCTATAAAAACGGCAGGATAAAATGGCGGGAAGTACCCAGATTCTGCAATTTTAATGGAATTGTGGAACAGAACCTCTTAAGGGGCTCTTTATAATAATTTTGTTAACAAAAATTAACCAGATGGGTAAATACAGGTCGAAAGCGTTTTGGAACACAAAATACCGATAGGAGGTTTTATACTGCAAAATTTAGAGAGTTATTACGATTGATTACGAATTAGGCAACAAACGAAAATCAAAGGGAAGTTAGCCAAAAGCTTATAGAAAGTGAAAAAAGGCAAACAAAGTTTTCTTAAAAGAAAAGAGTTGACTCTACACCTACAGTTATTTTGTTTTCCAAAATTCCGATCAATTATTTTTCTCCAATTTAGCATAATGAAATTAATGCTACGGAATACTCACTACCTAATGTAGAACATGATGGACCCTTGCATGATTTCATAACAGGAGGACGAGGTAGATCCCGACAAGCTGTACCAGCTGGTCGTTTTGTTCCGTACCAAACACACTGCAATATCCTATACTTCACACCTTGCATATCACATGCAGCGGCACACTAAAATTAATAGATAAAACAAATTTTATTGAGCAGAGCGACTATTTTCGTCTATAATCGATGGTAACTGTACCATCAGCAGTTTGGTGCATTATTTTGGAAAATGACACTGTATGAATTTAAATATGAGAATTTTATTAAAAAGGATAATAAAATCTAAAATAATTAAATACCTTGGACCAAGGACCAACTTTCCACAAGCCTTTGCACTGATCCCTGTAACATTCTTGTCGATGGGGTGGTTTATCAATGTCATCGCACTTTGAGGTATCTATGGTGATGTTTTCTGAGTTTTGACAAATCACCGCCCTTCTTTGGATTGCTGAAAACCATAACCAAGATTATAAAGGGATCTGTTTTGCTGTATGTCAAAACAAAACAAAGCAGTTTGGTTATATTATTTGCAATACTCTGTTTAACAATTTTGATGGAGAAATAAATAATTATCTTGGCGAAAGCTAAAGGACGATTGCTTATTAGGTGTTTGTTAAGCACAATCAAATTATAAGTAATCCTACCTGTATTCCAAGTAAAACATTTGGATTTATCACAATCCGTCCATTCAGAAACGCTCCATTTTGGACATTCCTCCATACCACACTTCCTAATAGTTGTCGGAATTTCAAAACCGGCATCTTCACAAAAGTTAGTTTCCACGTCCTGAGTCGTGTTGTGTAACTTAACCATACATTGCACGCTCCGCATTTGGAAACCGTTCCCGCCACACATTTGAGAACATTTCGACCACTCAGTTGTCAACCATTCGAACTTTACATTTTCTGGAGAACCTTTTCCTAGTATAACCATGGAACCGTATTCGTCTTCTTCTGTTGTTGTTTCCGTTTCAGCGGTGGAATCTTCCAGTAGATGATTGTCAGGAAAAGTGGCCACCATTCGGTGACCCCTCGAGTTGCTGAACGTCTGAAATGGCCATAAATGCTGTGCCTTTTATTATAGAGGTTGTTACTCGAGACAAATAGGTAAATATGTTAATATTATTTAAAGCAAAATAATAAAAAGTTTTGGGTAAAACTTATTTAGAAGCAGAAGTAGAAGTGAACCTTCGTTGCGGCTTTACTAATTCAAAGGTTAAGTCACAGCTTGCTTGGTTTAGTGGGGATAAATTAATAGAAGGTTTGCGAAAAGAAAGTTTGCTTCAGTAAATGTATGTTGTGAGCATGCGAAGGTACTAAAGTGTGTGTTGTTACCTAGAGCAGTGTAGTAGAGGCAGGTGGAATGCAATGAACAGTTACATAATTGGTATTAGAAAAATGGGGACTTATACAGTACGTGCCTGAAAGTCTCATAATTAACTGTTTGAGTGTATTTAACTAGATTTATTCAATTTTTGAAGAGATTGCAGCTTACTTAAATTACTTACAAAATAGACAGTTCTCTTGGTTCAATGTTTCAAGACACAAAAGTGCGTTTTGCAACTATTTTAGATAACTTTTCGGCCCAGGATTTTACTTTTGTTAATCATTTTTTCTCTGGGGTAGACGAGCGCATTCAAATAAGGAGCAAATAATTTTTTACCTAGTAAGTCTTAGACCAAGATACCAATTGATTGAGTCGGTTCAAAAATATGAAGTGGTTGACTATAACTATTAGATAAATACCAGGATTTTGAATGAATTGAATGCCAGACACTGAATATTGGTTACACTATTCCCAAGCGCCAATTAGCGCCGGTATTTCAATACAAGTTTACGCAGAAACTTAAATCGTCTTAAACCCAGGACTTAAGTTAAATCGCACTATACTTAAGCCAGTTTAAGCCAAGCTTCGGTTTCAACCTGTACCGATATACCAACCACTAACCGACAACTAAGGCTACATATCTCCCTACTATTTTTATAAATAACTAAGTGAATATACCACCATAAATGTTGACGGTCTTACTTTAAACCAAGACGTCTATAATTTCCGCTATGGCCAGAGCAATCTCTTCTTTAATTAAATTTTAAAATAAAATAATACAAAACATAGGTAAGTTTCATGCTAAATGGCTGTCTTATTAATTATCAGGATTCGTTAAAATAAATATGTGCACAGAGAATAAAACAAAAGGTCCATTCTCATCGTGATTAAGAATTTCTAAATCTCACCTGTATATTAGAAATAAGTTGTTGAAAATGAGGCATAACTCGTGACCCCGAACTAGAAACGTGTGGTTTTAAGGAATCAGAAGAAGCGGGCAAGTGCGAAGGCACTACCCGATCCTTGCAGCATTAAAAAGAAAATATCTTTCAAAGGATATCTGTCTTTCTTTTATAGGGTGGTAGTTCAAAGTAATGTTACTTTTTAACCTTTATTTTATTTTAACGCCAAAATGTAAGATTATAAAAAGATACCTCCTAAATATACTTCTTGATAACTTTCTAAATATATAGTGTTAAAAATTATTTAAGATGTTCTTATAGCTAACATATATAGCACTAGGACTAAGAAAATTATTATTAAACATACCTGATCTTCATCAGAAACTAACGTAGTACTTTGTGGCGGAAGAGCGTTCAAGCTGTTAAGATTCACGTTATTTCCTCCTCTGTACGGTGGAAAAGTTGGTATAATAATTTTGGTTCTAGGAGTGGGGTTTTTCCTGGGCATATCTGGTCGTTGTTCATGTGAATGGTCATCGCTACCGAAGACGGGGTTGAGTTCGTCTCTTCCAGCTTGGATATCAGCAATTTCAAAATCAATCCTATGGTCCGTTTTGTAGACGGCTTGTTTTTGAATTTCTTCGGACGTTGGGAATTCTCCTGGACGGGGTTTCACCGACAAAACCAAATCCGCAGTAGATCTTCCCGCTATGCACGTATAAATCCCACTGTCTCGGTACGTCAGGTTTAAAATACGAAGAGCACCCTTTTTTGAAATTTTATACTTTTTAGACTTTGGTAAAAATGTCTGGTCTTTAACCCACTGAATTTTTGTACGATTAAACCGCTTCACGGGACACTTTATTTTAATCATGGAACCGTAAAATACGGTGGCGGCACCTCCCACTTTTAAAGATACCTTTTTCTTTTTTGGATCGTGTTGAATGAACGTACTGTTGGACACGTCAATTTGAGGCTTGTCGGTTTCGAGCACGCAACTTTTAGTATTGCAAGGTTTTTTATCCGGCGGTTTTGGCGATGGACACATCGACGAAGGCCTGTCCACGGTGTGATTTTGGGCCATCACTTGTTTACATTCGACTTTTCGACTCTTCTCACCGCCCCCGCAGCTTCTACTACACTTCGACCATTCGGTAAATTTCCATCTCACGGGACAATCCAGCACATTGCAGTATTGCCGGTCAGGTGGCTGGGGTTGAGGGCACATATTACTAGGTACGACCACCGTATTCCCACCGCCTTGGGTTACTTCGTGTATGCAACTTACCTCCCGAGTTTGAATTCCAATACCACAAGACTGCGTACAAGGTTGAAAATCCGAGTAATTCCATCTGGGTGGACATGGATGGTCGTTGCACGTTCTAATCAATACTTCGGGCTTAAGTTCCCTGGCACACATATAAGGCGAAGTAACTTTCTGCGTATCGTCCCTCAAACAATTCACTATTAACTCTTGAACGCCACCTAAACAGGAAGCACTGCAATGTGTGTATCCCTGTTCCCTCCAAGAATACGTTGTTCCCGGCGAACCACTTCCCACCTTGATTGAGGTTTCCGATCTAAAAGGGTCGTCTTTTATGTCGATTCTTTCAGCGGAGCATGGCTCCATGAAACATCTTTCCGTTTCAATGGGTTTAGGACCGCTGCACTGCTTGTCGGGTAGTTTCGCGATCGTACGTGAGAATTCTAAAAATATTTTACAATGAACTTCACGTCTTCGTGTACCTTCACCACACGTAACGCTGCACGGGCCCCATTCATCCGGAATAAATCTATGAATAAATAAAAACGTATCAAAATGTGATTTTCTTGAAAAATTCTGGTTGCACATTCCAAAAATGCTTTTTCATTTTTATAATCATGCTTTTGATAAACTGATTTCTTTCAGAACAAGAATGAAGTTTAAGGAGTGTTATGATTTAGTATTTAAATGGATGATGATGTAGTCGAGGCTCTTTTTTTGTTAGAGTGAATGTGAATGATTAAATTTAAATTTGTAAAACATGCATAAGGAAAAATTAAGTTAGTTATTTACTGTTGTGAGACACTGCAAATTTAATATTGGTAGGTTAACTGAGGGAGTAGAGTGTCTACGATTTAAAATAAGAATGTTGTTTAAGTGAGTTTTTATGCCGAAATGTAATTTTATCTACGATTGCTTGGCTTTCTATGCGTTAGGTAATAAGATTCATTACCTAACTTAATTTATTTACACAAACAACGGAAAATAAAGTTATTCAGATGCTTGAAGGAACATTTTTGTAAATTTTGCAGCAAATCGAACAATCGAATAACTAAAATCTCGTATGATTAACTTTACAAAAAATTTTGGAATTGGATATTTGCCAAGCAAGTTAATGCTAAATGTCACATACCATTTGAAGTACAAAATTTAATATTCAACAAATTTTCAGCAGTCGTAGATAAAAATTCCACGTCACACACGAGGCAAACGCATTAAGTAGGTACTTGTGTGATTAAGGAATTCGATCTTTAACCTCATCGTGCAATTTTAACTAATGCTTTTACCCCACGCTTAACCAAAATAACTAAACTTCCATATTAGTTTTTCTTGAGTTTAGAACTGCTAAAATCCCTTCAAAAATTTCGTCAGCTTCGTTTAAAAAAATATTTCCCCAAAGGAGTGAAATCTTATTTCCCAGTGAATGTCATAGTGTAAGGTATTTCAAACTCCATCTTAAAGTAAAAGACAGTAATTCTGCAATGTGTAATCAGTTCGGGTATAAAATTTGAAACTAACATTGAAAGCTGAAAGTTTGAAATACATGTACAGCTTGACAGTAATTTATTGTCAGAGTAATAAATTCATAATTCGTGCCATCTGTGGTTTCTGTTTATCTTGGTGATAGTAAAACATAATAGCATTTCCAGTTACATTAGTTTGTTTAAGCGAAGTTTCTTCTTCGAATGAGATACTTTAACTATTTAATACGAAATACTAATATTACCTTAGCTTTCTAATATTTTTACCAAGTAATTCTTCTTTTTTAATTAGTTAAAAGAAAACATATACATCTTCAAATAATAATTTAAAAATAAATAAAGATTGAAGTCTTTTGTAAATACAAATCCAGCCCACATATTAAATATGCATTAAATAATAAACACCCAACAAACATCACATTATAGATAATACAAATCTACATAAAAAAATGGTAAAAATAATTGTTTGAGTTTAAGTAACGTCCAACATTTTACATTTGTCATGCTCTCAGACAACTTGAATACAATCAGACTAAAATTATCCACACCTAATGTAAATAATTGTTATTATTTTACTGAAGCGCAACTCTGTAATCAAGTTTTATGTTTAAAGTAACTTTCATATTACAATTTTAAAGGTTACAAAATACGTTGTCAGACCGCATCCAAAGAGTTAATTGTTTTAAGTAAATTTATTTTTTTAAAACAATGAATTTTAACAACAGATGAAATTGAAACCTTTGTTTTTTAAGTTATTATTAATACATAGTGATAAAAGCGTAAGAAATATGATTACGACATCTAAAGGCACAAGAACTGTGAGTAAACATATTTCCGTGTTTATAGTTTTTGATTAGTCGGAAAATGTTGTTGCGTTACAATTGGGTTCTTTAAGTTTTACGTTTGGCCTCCTAGACCACTGGTACTGTTTTAGTAAAGAAGCTGTAAACTCCCTGAAAGATGGGCAACTTGTGTGTTTCACCTTACACTTGGAAAATAAAGTATTTGAAAGCTATTGCAGATTGCAGCACAGCTTTTATTTTATTATTTAACATGGCGTATTTAAAACGTAATATGTACAAAAACGCATACGTATTATTAGACAGTGTGGTTAAATTCGGGTTAATTTACAACATGCAGTGCTTACAGAAACTAACCTAATTAAATTAACTTCCTTTAATCGCCTTTATTTCAGTACTTTAAAGAACTAAAATTTGTTAGAATAAAAATATTTGTTTTACAGTGAATGTGCTAGGACAAGAAATAAATATTAAAACGTTTAAAAATATTTCAGGTCTTCAAATGTTATTTTCCCCCAGCTTAGTAAATATTAAAGGTTGTTAAAATTCACAACCCAATAGGTAGTAATTAAACGCAATTGGAGATCATACAGTGAGAATAACGTAAGACTATACATTGGTAACTTTATATTAACATTAATCAATTTGCCCATGCTAGTAACAATTGTCATTTTGAATTTGCAATGACAATCGGTTTGGTAAATGTCGTTACGTTAAATAACCATCTATTTGTATGAATTGATGTAATTTGTCCAGTTTAAGTTAAAATTTGTTCCACTAAATATCATTAAAATGCAATACATAATTTTGTTTAATTGATTACGATAAAAACAGTAGTCTGGGGACAAGTGTGTAGTTTTTCGTTATTCACCCATAATAAATTGGAGGCTTTGTTTACAATCACCATGGTAACACTAAGTAAAATGTCCTATGTGTAATTAATTTTACATGATTCAGCCATGTGTAGTCTTATATTATTCTCACTGTATATCATAATTTATAATGTTAATATAATTTGGATTTATAAGTGTTTCGTTAATTTATTACATTCATTAAGTTATTAATTAAAACTGCCATGAAATTTAACGTTTAACAATTAAGTTTGATTTCCGTATTTTACAGCTTAATCATTCAGAAAATTTCATTGAAATTTTAATGCTCTTAAATTAAAACTGCTCCTTGAAAGGGTTTCGAAGTGAATTATTTGTTTATTAAGTTTCGTGTAATATATTTAAAACATAAAATGCCGAATTGAAAATAAAATTCAAACTTAATTTAACAAAAACAGATATAAAAAATTCTTAGCCTTTGTCCATTGAAGGAACTAATTTTTTTTGCATAACTCTGTTAAAAGTATGTCCACCTAGTCGATCCAGAAATAATGCTTAAACGTTGAAAAATTTTATTTCTAACGTTTCAAAGATATTTAGGAGAGAACGAGTGTTTGGGGAAATTTAGTGACGATTGCTAGATTTCTTATAATCTTGTTTTGTAAGAAGGGTTCACGATTGTTTTCGATCACAGTTGTAGGACATGCTAGACGAACGGTTCTGCTCGTGTAAACAACATCTATCTTCTTGGTAAAAATCACTAAATTTACGGTTACGCTTTACAATATAACCTGTTTCCAATGAAAAATTTAATATTTGATGCAAATCAGAGCAGGTTTAAGAAGTTAAATTTGTCAACGAGGCATCATCTACATAATCATAGAATTCAATACCAAACCAATAGGCAGTTCAACTTCTAAACAAATTTAGTACCAACACATTATATCAAGTACTGTAAACCCCGCCGTAGCTGGTCCCAAGCCCTGACGAGAAAGGAGGAGGGTTGTGGTTTTGATTTGCAATCCATCCCATGTAAAACGAAACAGCAGAAGGAGAATTAAAAAGCAGTCAAGAAATGACAATCTGCGGGTGGGAATCCACACTTCCAATGTAGGGAGCCCCAACAGATACGGATGAAGCAATTCTGCTGCAAAACACCTCAGCGATGAACAGCAATCAAAGAAGAAAAAAAAATTGAATTTTAACATCTCTACGTGCAATGTACAAAGTCTGGCCAATAACAAAAACCAAGTTATTAACGAAATAGAAAGAATGAAAACAGATGCAGTGATATTAACAAACGGTTTGTTATACACCTGGCGTAGGACCTTTATCTCTTGATACAGCGAACAAAGAATAGGCTGCAGTGTTACCCAGAATCAAAAGATAGATGCCCCTGATACATATAAAAAGAGGTATAAGATAAAGCAAATTTTTTGAGAAACTCAGGCAAGTTGTCACGTGATTTTGCAATTCTGTGTTATTTTGGAAATTTTGAGTCATTTTGAATTTTTGGTAAAATTCTTTAGTTTTTTTAAAAGTCTGAGCCGGTCCTGAAGGTTGCAGAACCTGCTTGAGTAATGCCATTTCAGCACATTCCTTTTCGATTGCAAAATAATTCTTAAATATGACGATGTAATGTTTTGTTCAGTATATTCTTTGTTAACAAATTCGGAAAAATGCCTAAATAGGATGACCAAATATGATAACGTAATTTGGTTGGCTTGATTTCGTCATCGTTAATTCAGGGAAGCCGTGATTGATCATGAGGTACGGTAAAGCAGCGTCGTTAGAGTGTTCTACCGCCTCGTCAGTACGTGACAGCTTTTCGATCATATCGCACGTCTTTGGCTTCTTGTAGTTGCTCCGTATGCAGTTGTTGATTCCCAGCTTGGATAATAAATTACCGGTCCCTCATTTCGCGTTAGTTTTGTTAAACTATTTTTACGCCAAAAAGCCGGACAATCCCAGAGGGTGCCATATAATTTCGGAAAGACATAGTTTTGTGTGAAAGTTTAGCGATAGTTGAAGTACTATTCTCACACAATTTCCTTAAAGGGGATTAAGAAAACCCACAGCCTTCGGAATCTTCTTCGTTGTTTTGCATCCGTTTTCCGGGAAAAAGGACACCAACTCCTTTTTTACTGATCGCCACTATATTTCCCTGGGGTTCGAGGCCGACCATCGCTTGCATTTGGGCTACCACCAACAAGCCCTCCGCAGTCTTACGTCCGCCACGTACTCCCTGGCCTTCCGATCAAGTCGAACATCTCGCCAGGTAATCTACTTTCCTTTACGCTGCACCTGCTTTTGTATTTTTAGTAGCCGATTTCTGGCCAATCTGTTTGTCTGGCGGTAATGTGTGAAGGCTTTGTGAATCGCTTTCTTTTATATTAACATTGCAAAGGTTGAGGACCGTTGGCAACCAGTTGAATAGTTTGTTTTATTAGTTTTGGCGATTTACCCGTGGAAAAGGCCTTAGTTAAATTTACTGTCAATCATTCAAGTACTTCAAGCATACTTTCTTTTGTCTAATTTGTTCAAGAAGTGTTAAGTCTTCAACTAGTGTGTGTTACCGCTTCGTTTTAGTGTTATCAATTTAGAAACATTGGAAATTGTCGTGACGATTTCTTATTTCGTGTTGCATGTGTGTAATCATTTGTAAATTGACTTTTTAGTGTAAGTTTTGTATTTGCCACCATCATTTCTTTTGACTGCGATTAAGGGAACCTAGTTGTTAATTATTTTTGCCTTAAAGTTAAATAAATGTGGTCTCCTTTAACCACCTTTTCATATACTTTAAGATTGAATTTATGAACCCCTTTTGTGTCATATTTTGAGTATTACTTGGATTCATTTAATTTCATTGATACTTCATTACTGTCTTTTATTTGTGTAAAGCTTTGTGAACCTTTCTGCCAGTAATAGTCTTTTATTTGAGTAAGTTATTTCAATTAAGCAAGGTAAGTCACATCTTGCAGCAGGGTGCAGCCAACCCCCAACCCCTTCGCGTCCAGAGAAACAATCTGCGGTACGTTCTTCATCAATATCTGGGGCGATTCTTTTCCATAGTGGCGCCCAACTTTCATCCCGATTGTGGCTACCCTTATTTGAAGGGTTTAGCTTTTCAAACCCCCCTTCTCCATTGTTTGCTAGCCGCGCGCTTAGGAACAATAACGTCCCCTATTAAATAGCGTAGTGCAGAATAAGTACGTGACAAAGTAATAGAGAATACAAATAGAACACAGGAAATAATAGTTACTGGAGATTTCAACGACAGAGTGGGAGGAGCAACAAAAGAAAAGATTGCCGGAAAACACAGAGAAAACATAAAAAATGATAATGGAGAGAGACCGGTACAGATATGTAGAGAACATGAATATAAGGCCATTCATAACTTCAAATAGGAAAACTAAACTGGGGACTAAGATCTATAATTGATTCGATATTGGTTAAACAACAACGGAAAATAACAATGAGAGATGTGAGGGTATACCGAAAACTTGAAAGGGGTTCTGACCACTATTTACTATTGAGAAAATGTAAATGTTAAAGTTGGAAAAGCCAAAAACAAAGATGTAGAGGCAGATATATTACAAGAAATAAAATAATACAAATACAATATAATTATATACAAGTGGAAGAGATTATTGTAGTCCCAATTATATCGAAATAAATTAAGATTTATTTCATTTGAATAAATTTTTTATTTATCATACGTTTCGAACGTTAAAGTTCTTCGTCAGTGGGTTTAAAACAACAAGATATATCTAAAAATGAAAATACATAATTAAAATAATAAATAAGTGAAAGAAATTTAATTTAAAAAGTACTTACAAGTAATATAATATAATAATATATATGAAGATGACAATTATGACATCTTTTAAAAAATTTTTATTTTGTGTCAAAAATAATAATTGGAAAAGCACATCATATTAAAATTTTGAAAAAATATAAATGTAAGATTTAAAGTGCTTGGAAATTTATAAAAATGTAAGTGTATGGTTATTCTAATAGATTATAATATATTGTGTTTAAATTGTCTATATCTGTTTTGTAATTAATTGCATTATTATTTTTTTTAATTTCTATGCTTTCTGTAAGAATGCGTTTTTTTAAATTGGATTCATATTTCAAAATTTTTGGATTTATTGTATTAAAACTGTGTAGAAATTGATAAGCATGATCAGCATAGGCAGTATTAGGTTTATTGGGGTTTGTTATTTTTGTTTGGATTGAATGTTGATGTTGTTTAATTCTGTTTTTTAGGTATTGTTTAGTTTGTCCAATGTAAACAGCATTACAATTATTACAATTTAATTTTAAATATTTATTAACATTAGGCATTACTACATGACATTACATTATTTATTTATTGTACTGTTTTACTAGCAGCGTTGCCGCCTACTATTTTATTTACTTTTAACATCTTCCCCTTTTTATTTTAACAAATACAAAACTGGAAACTAATAAACTAACTTAAAAACTATCTTACAGATATTTACAAATATAATATATATATATTTTTTTTTAAACTGAAAACTAACAAAGTTATTTACAAACTAAACTAGCTTACACATATTTACAAATTCTAAGTTATACATAGCTGACCTACTTTCTAGAAACTTTGTTGAAAATGCAGAAAAAGAAAATGAACATTTAAGTGATATTATACATACAGTCATCGAAGGTGAATTTGCTATAAGCAAAACTAGGTTAAAAGAATTACAAAAACAAACGTCAGAAGATACTGATTTACAAAAAGTCAAGTTTTATTATCAAAATGGATGGCCTTCAGTTTGTAGTGCAGAAGGTGAACTCAGACATTTTTTCAAAATTAAAAATGACATATCAGTAGAAAATAACTTAGTATATTATAAGGATAAATTAATAATTCCTAAGATCATACGAAAATCCATGTTAAAAATACTCCACGAGACTCACTTATCCTTGAAAAAACTAAACGAAGTGGCAAAAAATAATCTCTATTGGCCAGCTATGAGCACAGACATAGATAATCATGTACAGTCTTGTCAAACTTGTGTCAAATTTAGTCGATCAAAGACAAGAAGTCCACTATTATGTCATGAAATACCACAAATACCACATTTTAAAGTAGGGGTAGATATAGCAGAATATGCAGGTTGCAACTATTTAGTTCTGTATGACTATTATTCTAGGTGGTTAGAACTAGAAAAGTTAAAGTATAAAAATAGTCAGAGTGTAATTCAAAAACTTAAAGAGATTTTTAGCCGTAACGGTATTCCAAAAACACTAATCGCAGACAACATGCCTTTCAATAGTTTTGAAATGCACCAATTTGCTAATGATTGGAATTTTGAAATTGTAACATCTAGTCCGCATCACCATCAGAGTAATGGGTTGGCCGAAAAAGGGGTACATATAGCTAAAACCATGTTAAAAAAGGCAGGAGATAATAATCAGGATATAGAATTGTATTTGCTGAACTATAGAAACTCACCTGTTTGTAATTTAAAGTATACACCTGCACAATTAATGTTGAGTAGAATGTTGCGTTCAAAAATACCATGTACTACTAATAGCCTAATACCTACTTTAGTTAATTCACAATTAGTGCAGAACGAAATGATAAATTATCAAAAGAAACAAAAAACATATTATGACAAAAAAGCTAAAGTAAGTGTCCAGAAATTCCATCCAAATGAGAAAGTATGGTTACAGAATGTACACACTAAATTATGGGAAAAAGCGATAATTGTTAAACCCATTACAGAAAGATCTTACTTAGTAAAAACACTTATGGGTAAATTTTATAGAAGAAATGAACAATTCATTAAAAACACTTCTGTTCACTTAGACATAGCACCTAGTAATAGCACTGCTAGTGATAAGGTACATAGCAATAATGGAGGTCGACCAAAAAGAACAATTAGACGACCTGAAAGGTTAAATTTGTAAATATGTGTAAGCTAGTTTAGTTTGTAAATAACTTTGTTAGTTTTCAGTTTAAAAAAATATATATATATTATATTTGTAAATATCTGTAAGATAGTTTTTAAGTTAGTTTATTAGTTTCCAGTTTTGTATTTGTTAAAATAAAAAGGGGAAGATGTTAAAAGTAAATAAAATAGTAGGCGGCAACGCTGCTAGAAAAACAGTACAATAAATAAATAATGTAATGTCATGTAGTAATGCCTAATGTTAATAAATATGGGATCCCCTATATCCAGCACTATTGCAGACTTAGTCCTTTTAAATCTTGAAACTCAAATAATTAAACAATTTAACCTAGACATATCCTTTTACAAACGATACGTAGATGATATATTAATTTTTGCAAATGAAAATAAAATAAATGAAATATTATCTGCTTTTAATAACTTTCACAATAGATTAAATTTCACCATAGAAAAAGAAACAAAATTTCAAACAATCAACTTTTTAGACCTCACTTTAAAACGTGAAAATAACAAAACAATTACAACTAATTGGTATAGAAAAGCAATTAAAACAAACAGATATTTAAATTTTAACTCATATACATCCATAAAATATAAAAAAAGTGTAATTATAGGACTAACAGATAGAGCAATTCTACTTTCAAATAATAAACACCACAAAAATAATATAAACATAATAAAAAATATACTACAAGAAAACAATTATAATCCACATTTTACAAATTCTATTATTAAAAAAAGATTAAAAACATTAAAATTTAGAAAAAAACAACACACAAACCCAAACAATTCATTTAATTTACAACCAAACCCATTTGATAATGAATTTAATAACTATCAAATAGTAAAACCAATCTACACAATCATTCCTTACATTCCAATACTATCAGAAAAAATAGAAAAAGAATTAAACAAAATTAATATTAAAACAGCTTTCAAAAATACTAATACTCTAAAAAATATCTTCTACCATAATTTAAAAGATAAAACTGAAATAACAAACCACAGCAATTTAATTTACCAATTAAATTGTAATAATTGTAATGCTGTTTACATTGGACAAACTAAACAATACCTAAAAAACAGAATTAAACAACATCAACATTCAATCCAAACAAAAATAACAAACCCCAATAAACCTAATACTGCCTATGCTGATCATGCTTATCAATTTCTACACAGTTTTAATACAATAAATCCAAAAATTTTGAAATATGAATCCAATTTAAAAAAACGCATTCTTACAGAAAGCATAGAAATTAAAAAAAATAATAATGCAATTAATTACAAAACAGATATAGACAATTTAAACACAATATATTATAATCTATTAGAATAACCATACACTTACATTTTTATAAATTTCCAAGCACTTTAAATCTTACATTTATATTTTTTCAAAATTTTAATATGATGTGCTTTTCCAATTATTATTTTTGACACAAAATAAAAATTTTTTAAAAGATGTCATAATTGTCATCTTCATATATATTATTATATTATATTACTTGTAAGTACTTTTTAAATTAAATTTCTTTCACTTATTTATTATTTTAATTATGTATTTTCATTTTTAGATATATCTTGTTGTTTTAAACCCACTGACGAAGAACTTTAACGTTCGAAACGTATGATAAATAAAAAATTTATTCAAATGAAATAAATCTTAATTTATTTCGATATAATTGGGACTACAATAATCTCTTCCACTTGTATATAACTTCGTTTTAGTCCATATTTTCAATTTTATATTCATACAATATAATGTTTAACCACCTTTCCGCAGATCCTCGCTACCGTTGTGATGATACTAAATCCTCTGTGATTAGTGCTTCCCTTTTATTCCCTTTTTTGTATATAGACGATATGTAAGAAATACTCCAGCCTCTAGGGACACAGCCACTTCTTTCTAGAGGGGGAGATGGATAAAGAAACGTTTAAGACAAGGTATACCAATAGATGACGTAGTACTGAACGTACTGCTATATGGAGATGATACAATATATTTGCTCGAACCAAAGAAGACATAACATGTATGATTAGAAAACTGCGAAGAATTTGAATTACCAGGATTAAACATTAACTGGGGGAAAACACAATATATGTGTATTGGTAGTAATCAGGAAAATTTAAGGAATGGCAATGTGGAAATACAAAATTGCAGCAACTTTAAATATTTAGGATCAATTATCACTACAGACGGTACAATCGAAGAAGACATGATCAACAGAATTAAGTTAGGAAAAACAGCAACACGAACGCTCCATGGAATGCTTTGAAACGAAACATTTAACAAAAACTATAAAAAAGAATATACCTATTTCATAGGATAGTATTGCGCTATATGGCGAAAATTAGAGACAGAATTCGATCAGTAGAATTAGATTTCATGAGAAGAAGTTTACATATAACGAAATTGGACAGGTGGAGAATGGATAAAATTTGGAAAGAAACGAAAATAAAATCTTCTATAACCCGAAATATTTAAAATAGAACACCACAATGGTGCGGCCACGCAGAGAAGATGAATGTTAATTGATGGAAGAAAAAATATGTGAGTGGTATCCATGAGGAAAAAGAAGCAGAGGTCGACCAACTTTTAATAAATTGCAAAACACCTTCGAAAATAGTAATGATGGGCCGAGATCTAAAGGAGGGAGAGTGGAAGCTGAAACGATAAATCCATACAGGAGAAGTCGTCTTAAGTAAAGTAAGTAAGTAATGCAAAGTGTCATGAATGTATTACGAAATAGATAAGGTATACACTATTTACTTCTTAATAGAATAATGGTTGGCCATGACTTCCATTTATTTAATTGGTAATGAAAATTAGACAAGATGCAAGTGAGACATTCGTCCAATTTTAAGTTATGAAGAAGAATGGTTTGTTCCCAAATATTGCTTTTGTTTAATGGCAATATTTGTTTTTCGAAAATCTTTTTTCATTACCATCTTCTCCATTATGATGTATAACGTCTTTTTTGAACTTATTCTACATGTCGCCACTTAACAACCACTGTCATTGGAAGAATTACTGATCAGGTTAATTAATAGCTGCCAATCACTGTAGCAAGCTTCAAACCAAGTTTTAACACTATGTGGGTTACATTGACGTAATGTCTGGTATTTTTAGAAAATTGTCATCATGTTACAGAAGGTAGCATGCTTCATAAAAATTACAGCAACATTTGACAACAGGGCATCCTTCCACTTAACCTAAAATTGGACAAGGCTCACAATCACAGATTAACTAAATTTTATTACAAAAGTAACAACGTGATATCATGGCCAACTGTTATCCAAATAGGAACTGAATAGCATATATTATTCAGGATGTTAAATAACCCGTTTTAGATTTCAAGGACTTGCATAAACGAAGAACAATACGGTTTACTTTTAGTTAATTTAGGAACCCCAGGTAGTGCCTAAATACATCCATTTCCCCCTTTCCAGTCGAATAACATCCCTAAAGATTATTGCAATTGTGTACTTAAACTGTAATTAATTTCTAATAATAATTCTGAAAACACCTTTAAACATTTGTTAGGGACGGTATAGGCTTTCATACTGCTTTAGGGAAGTTCAGCTAGCCAAATACATAATTGAGGAAGACATATAAATGCCATTAAGGTGTCAAATATCAACCAATTACTTGAATCTGGTTGTTTGTTGAATTTGGCACGTCTATTCGTTCAATTGGGACATTTAATAATTCCATGGTGCCCTTCCCTTTAATTGATATTTACTTACTCATTTAAAGTTCGGTTCAGTTAAGTGTTGCTACTTGTTTATTTGAATTATTGGAAATAGGATTACTTATCATTTTTAACTTAGTTATTAAAATTATTTATCAAAAAATGTTTCATTAGCAATGTAAACTAAAATATAAGATATTTTTTGTAGTAGGAATTTTATAAAATTAAACCAGTAAGTAAAGCTTAAACACTGTAAAAGCTATAGGAAGTTTCTGGTTTTGATATCAATTAATTAAATGTGTGTAAAAAAAATGCTGGCACTTTAAACGAAAGCTCTTGTGAAAGCTTAGAAGGAAATTCGTGTACTCGAAACAATTCAAGACAACCACATAAGCACACTAAACATCCAAACGAGGGCACTTGAAATGTAATTACGTTTAAATGTCTGAATGTAAGATGTTTAAACGTACGGATATTTGCATATAAACGAATATTTTTCATTTAGTGCCTTCTAGAGATTTACTCAACGCTGAATATTCTAAGTTAACCCAACTTAACTTACCTTAATCTAGCTTAATTATGTAATCATCTCTTTATAAGTTTATTAAACACTTTTGTCGTTGAAGTTTATTAATTCAAAATCTTTACGTTTATGGTTATTGTGTTAAGCAAAATTCTTTATACCTATATAATAAGCGTTTTAGTAAATATGTAACGATGTCCATGTTAGTAACAAAGATTTTTAAAAATGGACTCAAGTGAACTACATATTTTTTTTATCGTACCAAACGTCCGTAAGGGACCTACGATTTTACCTCGTATTCGAAAGAGAGCATACTTTTCCACATTAAAAATCCCACCGACCTGAACGTGGAATCCAACCCATGATCTATTGGTTTGCAAGACAAGCTAACCTTGAGGCTATCGAAGATGGCCGAACGAATTATCTTTTTGTCTGTTTCTAATTTTATTTTATGTACCTGCTTTAGTCTTCCATCAATAAATGGCCATTATTATTATTATTATTATTATTATTAATATAAATAATTACTACTGTAAATAATATTTTATAAGTTAATTTTAAGACTTCAAACTGGAATTGCTTTGAGGATACATAGCCATTAAAACAAAACGTTCCATTAATATCTTCCATGCAGAAATTTAATTATTTTTCGGGTTATACCTTGAAGGGACGGTCCCCGAAAAGGAGTTCTAAATTCTAACTGAGTTATCGGTGCTTAATTATATTATCGATGGAGGTCCCACGCCAACAATGTGTCAAAGATTAAAGGTATTGCATTTATTTGTGACGCCACAAAATATGAGGTATTTGCATAGGTCGATTAGTTGTCGACACTTCTGACACAAAATCTTTCAACCAATTATAACGTAAACGTCAATTTTATTTGCTAAAAGGAACCCCTTGTTGCCCTAAATTATAAGTATAAAAGTAATCGACGAGAAACTTAAACGGAGATTTCACCTACTCTGAAACCTTACAAGTCCTACTATGATCCTTCATTCCTTAGCCATTTCTTTTTTAGGAACGCTAATTTGAAAATTGTAAAATAAAACCCTTCGCACACCACCCATTCATCAGTGTCGCAGTTTCCACACCAATCAGCCATTTGTTGGGACCACGTCAGAATCTAGATACCAAATATACCAAATTTATTCGAGTAAATATTTAACAACTGTGTTTTTCCGCCTTTCCTTTTCTCCCTTATAAAAGACTGGACTATAATTATTAACAAAGAACACGTGAAAGCTAAAAGCTTCGAAAATTTTCTCCAGTTACAAATTCCTGCTACTACGAAAAAAGGGGAATAACCGAGATAGCTCTCGGAAACACGCCGCCGAATGCCAGTGGGAAAGTCGGGGTTCTTATAATAAGCTGTAAAAAAAATGAATGGGCGTCAATCAGTTACAAGCGTGTCCTTCAGAACAATGGGAACAGCAACTGATTGCCTGAAAATACTTCAAAACACATAAACCCAATGAAAGGACTCTCAGATCGTTCAAGTATACAGGGTATCTCAGACATAACTCCCCAGGCCTATAACTTTGTTATTTTTAAAAATAACTATAATAAACTATATATATTCGTAAATGGGAGCAAATTCTCTATAAGATGGGGAAAGAAAATGTTAGAAAATCTGAACTCATATTATGGTAGCGATATTCAACTTTTTTTTTCAAATTGCACACTATGCCCTTTTTCGCTCATTCTGATAGTACTTTTTATTCTCTTTATAACCATCTAAACCAATATTGGTCTTACATAAGAAAATTCTCGAAGAAAATACGTGGATCAATCCTGGATTACGAAAGGCCCACCCCATGCCAATAGCCCTATCTAACTTAATTACATAAAATTAATTATTTGTCAATTCAGCTTCAGTTTTTATGAAGACTTTTTAAAGAATGAAACAACTTTAATATTCCAAATAAAACAAAGCGAATAAAAGGGATGATTGTTAAATATAGATAGTAAACGTTTAATTCCATACAAGCGTATAGGTTTTTTGAATAGCGGTGCACCTAAATAGAATATAATTTCGTGATTTAATAAACCTTGCATGTGCGTTGTGCATTTCGAACGTAATTTGCTTGCCTGAGAATCGCCATGCTGATTTGTTGCTAAATTTCACGTTTGGTTAATTAATCTCTATTTAATTTTCATGCAAGCTGTTGCGCTAGTGGATATGTTCACTAAAATTGGCTAAATACAATCAAATAAGTTCTAATCTTGCTTTTTGGAATTAATAGCGTAACAATGAAACGAAAGATTTTAAAACGTTGCTTTCAAGTGGAACAAAAATCAAGCATCTTTAGAATAAATTAATTTTTTGTAGTGTGCAAGCGTGATTCGTCAATAATTAAATTTTAATTAAGTTTACATAGTGAAATTTTGTGTAGTAAATTTGGCAAACAAATTACGTCGTAGTAAAAAGGAGGGTGCAAGTAACTTGTTGGTGCTTTAAACAAAAGCTGAAATTTGCGGTACCTCACATACACCCAACCGCAGGCAAAGTACACTTTGAAATTGCTGAAAAACACATAAAGCATACAACATTTGAGTAGGCACATAAAACTAGAAGGTAAATTAGCAGAAGAAAAAACAATTAAACAACCAAAAAAAGGGACTTTCCTCATTGTGCTTCTCTGATGGTGCTTATATGCAAAAAGACGTATAAATTCGTAAAAGTATTAAAAAGTTGTTTATTTTCAAAAATAAAAAACGCAGTTTATTTTATTTAAATTCAAAAATGCCGATTGTGTTCTAAAAGCAAAAGACACCTAAATTTCCATTCGAAAACCTCTACGACAGTAGTTCTCAAACCGTTTCGAATTTTATAAAAATAAAAAAAAAATTATAGAAATAGTGTTTGAGAAAAACTGATCTATAACATCGACATGCCACCCCACTTTTAAATTAGTGCGTAATCGATTGCCGTCAAAGCAAATTTAGACATAAAGACAACTTACGTGCTTTCAGAAGGAACGACTTGTTCTCCGATAAGCCGTTCGGCGTGCGCTGGTGGCGGCGGTGGATAAGGTTGTACTAAAGGTTGCGTATGGTAAAGCCCTGGAAGAAGTTCTTCGGCGCTGTCGAAATATTGAGGACATTGGATTCCCGTCGAACAGGGCTTTTTATCAGGGGGTTTATTGTTATTTGAGCAAAGTGTACTTGGAAGATCGTCTGCGTTTCTGCATTCTGCTACGCGTACTTGGATACCTTCTCCACATGATACTGAACACTGGAAAAGAAAGATAAAACATTTTGTAGATTATTTATCATATACGTAAACAGGTTTTTCAGGACTGGTGACAATGCCTCTAATCAAAAAGGCAAACGTTATGTTAGGACAAAGCGAATTGGAGTAAAGTAGACAACATTTATTACAGCAGTAGTTATGTAATTGTTGTAGAACTCTGATAACAGTGATAACATATGTACTTAACCATTGGTATGTAACTTTGATGAATAAATGCAGTGGTATTAAAAAACTTTACTCACTTTGAACGTACAATAAAATTAAAATTTATACAAACTTTTTCAGTTAATTTTCTGTCTGCATAAAATAAATACCTACTTAATGATAATATCTCAAAAATAAATACCGACATTATTCAATGTTAGAGTGGAGCAAAGACAGAGCAGAGAGCAAAAACCGGAGTAGGAATCATCATTAGGAATGAATAGGCAAACAAAGAATCCATAATATAATAGTATGGAGTAGTTATAATGACTTATAGTGCGAGAACTGGGCAATTAATTATAAAAACAACAAGGAGAGATCAAATTCGGAACCAAGAAATTAAGAGACGAATAGGTTAATTGTTTCTGTGACAATTCCTCCTCCTTTCGGATGGTTACTTAAATTTTTGTTGTCAACATCACTGAAGCTACCAGGTCTACTCACCACTGAAATGATAATTTGTGCATAAAATTTTCGAATCAAGAAGATCATTAAGGTAGATCAAGGGAAGTAATGGACCCACAGTAGAGCCCTGGGATATCCCCAAGCTTAATATCCATGAGATCTAAGATTATTTTTGAAAAGGCTATTCTATTGTAAGTTTGTAAGCCACGCAGTTGATCTTTCGAAAATGCCAATAACAGTCCCAGTAAATGTTTCTCTAAATACAATGACGAAGGTAATTAAAGCATCGGGAGTAGAGAAATTTGGGCGAAAACCATACTGAAAAGAAGCAAATTACTATTTTCTAAAAAACAGTGGTATAATTTTTCCTCATAAAACCACCCATTTTAGCAATAGTTTGTGTTATGATTTCATAAAGTTAGGTAAACGAGTACTACGTCATTTAGTATTTACTTATTTCCCAACAAAATAATTAACGTAAATCAATTCCAAACAGTATAATTTGTCCAGTAAAACAGTCGCACATTAATTTAATCAGCGATTTCCCACGACAGTCAATCGAAGTATTCACCCCGACAATTATTGTAATGTAAAGTGCAAATTACTGCACAACTATTTAATCAAAATTTAACACAACATACTGATAACGAGGATGACACACATTTGTGTATTTTATATGTTGACATATGTAATCGGTAAACTTGTAATGAAACTGCAATTGAGTTAATTATAATTTAATTTACTGCACTGCAATTAACTAATTCGGTAACAATTTGCAATAGTTTAATTGATAAACTTAATGAATGGACAATTCCATTATTAAACTGGAATTCTTAGACAAAAATGCATTGGTTGCCTACAAACGAGAATATGCGGTATCGGTATGTTAAATCCCTTAAAAATTATTTTTAATTGCTAACTAAAGGTAAGAGGATCTAACGAATAATAAAATTAAAAATTTTAATGGGATTTTATCAGAAACAAATTCTTTGTTATTCGGTGTTTACATTATTAATATTACGAAAATTATATTAGTCTCAGTTTGTTAAATATTTCTCAATTACAACAACGCTAATCAGACAAATTTACCCTGATTAACAACTAAAGATATATTTAATTTAGTATTGATTATAATAACCTTCTTAAGAATACTTAGGGTTTCTAAAGAATATACAGGGTGAATATTAAATGGCAAATAATATTTGCACAACACAGTTTCAAGAAGTACGTAAAAACCAAATAACTGTTTTAGGTCTTCATGCATACTTTTTAATGAATTGCCAGTTAAAAATTCTGTATAGGGTGTATTCACGATTTTATAGACCATAATTTCAGTTTATTACGTTGGCATTAAATTTCGTTGAAATGTGGAGAGCATGTTTTTTTGTCAGCATAATTCGAGGTTATGTTAAGAATGCCATCATGTTGCCAAATGTTCTTAATAGTAAAAACGTCGAATCAAATTTCTCTGAGTAGTTTTAATTCAATTTAATTATAAGTTAATAATAAAATTTAGAAAAAATGCCGCGGCAAGTCTTTGCTGAAATCACTGTTCAAGCTAAAAAGTGTCTGGAAGCGTTTAAAGAGTGTAACGTTCTACAGAACGAAACGACTAAGTGATTGATTTGACGTATGACCGGTAACATGGACGGTTAAGGCCTCTTGAGTAGCTAGTGACATTATACATACATAGGCTATACATTTCAGGTGAAATTTGAGCCGTCCAGAGTTCAGCTCTTCTGATTCTATAACTGCTTTTGGTAGGGTGGTACGTCACTCCTCTCCACTTTTCCTTTCTATCACTCTACAGGCTGCTGTGCTTCATCTGCTATTTTCTACCATTCTTTTCTGTTTGTTATATTTTTTCTTCATTAAGCAATTCCTATGGTTTTAATAGCTGTAGCGAGATGCGTCAGCACACGTGTGGGATCATGTTCGTCATCCGCCGAGAAGCTTCCACAGCGGTCGACGGTTACTCATACTCGCGCGACTAGTGGAACTTTTTGGAATGGAGTTCTGGAAGGATGAGCTGGGATATATAAGGCGCGACCAAACGAACACGGGCAGTCTAATCCAGCCTACATAAACGGTCGCGAATATTATGTGCGTCGTTGCAGTTAATATAAATATACGTGAGTAGTTATAAATAAACAAACTGTACAAATAAATTAATTAGTGTTACGGGTTAATATTAGTGTTTTGTATTAGGTTTAATATTAGTTTGTGTTCCTAGTGTTTAAGTTGTTATTTCGCGTTTCTTCGTTGTTTAATAATTTAAATATTTGTTAATAAATAATTCACACAACGAACCGAAGTTTTAAATAAACGTTTTAAGACCGTTACATAGCTTTAATAACCTGGTCTTCCAATCTCATTTTAGGCCTATTTTCAGGTGGTTTCCACTTTGTGACTTTTAAATTATGGTATGATCTTCTCTTCTAATATCTCACTTATTTCATGGTTCATCTATCTTCTGAGCTTCTCATCGTTTATATTTTTTGGTCTTGGCCTTATGATTTTTTTTTAAAACTTGCTACTGATTTTATTGATGTTCTCTATATTTTCATTGTTGCATTTTTATTCATATTATTTACCTTCACTATTAACTTATACTTATGATATGCCCGGTATCTTGACTGTATTCTTTGATCATTTTCAGTACTTCTATCATTTTTATTTATTATTACTCCTAAATATTTAAAGTTATCTACTTCTTCGTAGATTTATTTATTTCTACTTCTACTTTTTGTCAATTTTTTCGCTCCTAGTTAATTTCCGATCCTCTTTGTTTGCTTCATTAATTATCTTTTTAGTTGAGTCTTCTCATTTTTTCTATTTCTGGCTACCTCTGCGATGTCCTGAAAGTCAATATCCTTGTCTTACTCCTCTTACGGTTTCTATGTCGTTTGTTACTGCTCAGGTATTCCTATGTTCGTTGCATCTCTTAACACTGTCTCTGTTTAGACTGTCGAAAGCTGATTTGATTAGATGAATTACGTCTACTGTTAATTTTTCCGCCCTAAATCCATTCTAATATATTCCTGTAGTATTTTCTGTGTACATTTTCAACATCTTTGGTATTATTGATGTTAGGATTTTATATGTGGTATTCAAAAGGGTTATTCTTCTATAGTTTTCACATTGCGTTAGGTCTCCTTTTTTAGTATTGAAATTCTTTATCATTTCATTACAAATATTATCTGGCCCTGTAACTTTCCCTTGTTTTAGATTTTTCATTATTTCGTATAATTCTTCTCTCAATGGTTCTTCTAACTCTATTTTTGTGTCCTATTTCGATGTAAGGTTCATTCGTATCCTGTTCTATTCCTATTTCTTCGGTATTCTCCAGGTACTCTTCCCAATCTTTCTTGTCTGTATGTACAATTCCATTCCTTCTTCGTGTCTGCTTTCTTATATGTATATTTGTATATTCATATAATTTCTTACTATTTTTATTGTCCTTATCCATTTCATCCATCTCTGCTGCTATTCATTTAACTTTTTGTGTTTTATATGTTTGTCCCTTATTTCCTTATGTGCTTGTAGGTTTCGTAATCCAAATCACTTTCATTATGTGTTCGTAGTCATCGCAATTTCGCCTCCCTTTCTACGACTGTCTGTCTCACTGTCAAACCATTCATTTCTCTTTTTTGACTGTTTGATTTCTATTATCTTTTCTGACCATCATCAGTTATGACATTCTTTAAAGTACTCCATTATTCTTCAGTAATTGCATTTTGCTTCATATTTTATAATAAATTGTGTCTCGAATTTTTCTTCGTACATTATTCTCTTCCTTGGTTTTTAACTAATCCATATTCCATTTCTTCAGTGTTCCTTCGTTTTGCATCTCTTTTGTTACTCTTAGATTTGTCTTTGCTATTACTAAATGGTGGCCAGTGTCAACACTTGCACATCTGTATGATCGTACGTCCTGTAATATTTTCTTTCTTTTCTTCCTAATTAGTATGTGCTCTATTTCATTCCCTTCTGATTTCCCAAACCACGTAACCTTATGTTCTTTCTTGTATACGCTATAATTACTCGTATTACCATAATATCAATAGTACATCAATTTCCAGTTGAAGTTTCTTTATGATTATCATGTAATTCCTTTTTAATTAAACAAAATAACTTATATATACATAATTTAAAAATCAGAACAATAATAATGAACAAAAATGGTGTGAAATGAAAAACACAACAGCTGGATAAACTAACAACATACTAAACTGAAAGAGACACGGTGAAGTAGAGGATAATCAAACACAACGCAAATAGACACACAAATGTCGCACAGTGTGGCCTACTCCTGTCAATAATTAAATACAAAAACTTAAAACAGGTAACCTAGATAAAACCCTACATCACTGAGATAACTGTTTCTGAAAAGAAAAAGGACATACATTTCAAAAATTGGAGAACAATAATTGTAGGTGAATCAAGGGTACGATAAGAACTACAAATTATTTATTTATGGCTGATTAAATTACACCTGATAATCGTCATCTGATCGAAGTATTCTACGGCTAATAAACCAGGATATACCTTAGGACTATCCCTATTTATTAAGCTGGCATTAAACTAAGAAAGATTCGGTTTTTATTGCAGAGTTGCGTATGGATATTGGGAATTACCCTGTATATTAGTTGAATCTTTTCTTGCAAATACTAACAACTAAATTTCTGTTTGAGCCTTAATTTAATATCAAAGCTGACTTACCCCAGACCAAGGAGACGTCTGCCATTTGGGACAAATCATCTGATTGCAGGGTTCCTGAAATCTCGGTTTACGTCCAGTACACTTCTGTTCGTTGGTCTGTAAAATTAAAAATACGAAATTACTTAAAATTTCTAAACATCCTACTTATTTTGAAAAATATCTCTTTGATTTAAATCTAATCTACGTTTAAACCTTAGAAGGGCTGAACAATCGTTATATAACAACATCGGAAATGTATTTGGTATCATCCATCCACGAAATGTTTTTGAGAACTACAAAAGAAGTAATATCTGTGAAATTCGCACGACTTTTCGATCGCTTTATTGACCAATTTTACCACCTAACGATTCTATTGTTCCCTGTAGCCCCGTCAAAAACGTTTGGGCAATTATTTTTATTACAAGTCAAAATCAATATCTGGACCATTATAGCACACGAGAAACCGGTTTCCTGTTCAAGATTTCGTTTTTAATTTTTATTTCTTACGTAGTTTCACATTTTATTCGTTGTTTGAGTTCGGTAGGCTTAATTTGAGGAAAATTACTGAACTTAACATAAAATACCGATAATGCTGATTGTGGTAGATTTATGTTTAGATTACAGAGAAGAAGAATTTGAATTAGATTTTTAAAAGAATGGAGGTTGTAAATGTGTCGCATTTTATTGTAATTGAAAGACCTTTAAAGCGATTAGTTTAGAACTAATTGAACCTACTTAAATAGAAATGGTGGGTAGTATTTTGTTGTATAATATATTAGTGTGGTGTGTTGTTAAGCAATAAACGTGCATTTCTACTTAAAAAATTTATTAGTTTATTATTTACAAGAAGTAAAAAGCAATTATATCGTAAAATGTACAAGAAATGTTATTTGAAATATTGATTTATTGGTAAGCGTAGGGGAAAAATTAAACAAAATATTGTATATTGTAACATAACTTGTTAAAAATTGTATTGTAATTCAGCGAAATTAAAGTTTTAAGAAGCGGTGAGAAAAGTGTTACAAAAAAATAAATGGTTAGGAAAATTTAGAGCTAACTAACAATTTATTTATCTACTACTTCGAAGGTTAATATTTTATTGTTGTAATACTAATTTTTGAAGCTTAACATGATGTTCTAATCATGATTGAAGAAAAAAAATTGATGCAATAGACCGATTGCTAGAGGTTTCCTATGCTCCAAAACGATCTGAAGAGACGGCTGCAGATGATAATCAAGAGGAAAAGAATAAAAAAATAAAAAAAGGGAAACAGAAAAAAGAAACGGAGAAAAAGCCAAAAGTGAAGAAGGACTCTTCTACTAAGTGTCTTAATCCACCAGGTTCAGAGGATGAAATCGAGCCGAGTGATCTTAACGGCATGTCTGGCGTCTGCAAACTCCAAAATGTACAAAATCAAGGAGAAGGCGATTCTACACAAGAACCTGTACCCGGATGTTCTTCATGACGAAAATTAAAGAAAACCGACGACGACTGGGAATGTGGTATATGTTTCCTTATGTACTCAATGCACTATAAAAAGAAAACAGGGGCGAAGTGGATACAGTGTTCGTTTTGTATGGTTCCATACCACGAAAATTGTCAGAAATACCCTTCGAAAGACCAGGTGTATATGTATGATGTATGTATACTTGATTCAAATAATGAAGACTCTGATTAAGTAAAGTTATTTAACCTGAATACGTGATACTGCCAAATTAACTTATTAGTGTTGCCAAATTAACTTCCCTGTTGCCAATATAGCGAATATACCATACCTTTACGTGTTTAATATATTACTATATTTGATATATTAATAATCTTGATTAAAATAATTTAAATTTATAAATTTATGTTAAGTAGATGTGAATCTTTGGTGGGAAGCACTTTATATATTTTTTAAATACAATAGTATGTTCAAAAAGTTACGCTTTATATAATTTATTACCAAATTCCCTTACCTTACCCTACATAATTGTCCACGCTCGTAATTTGTAATTTTATGTTAGATATATCGGGAATACCTTTAGAACCACATATCGTCGTTTTCAAAAAGCTAAGCTTGTATGGCCAATTTTTTCAAAAAACAAGAACCATTTCACATATTGAACAACATTCTGCATTCTATCCTATTTTACAACGTTTATGTTAAATTACCCCATAGTTTTTACTTTTAAATCTTGTCTACTATAAAATTAGCTCTGGGAAACATAAACTTTTTTAAATAAAACGACATAAGTAATAAAGACGAAGAAGCGCAATCGGTTAAGCGATGAAATTGTAAATTCTGTTTGTACGATAAAATCATCGTTTGCTGCTTCAAATACCTATTAATTGTACATCTTTTACATCCACAACTTCATATGTTTCCTTATTCGCCTCTAATATTTACAATTAATTATGCACTATTGTTTAATTTAAATAATACCTTAGCATGTATCGTTAATATTAATGACTATTATATTATAAAATTTTTAATAAACATTTTCTATTTACTTTTTATTCAAAGTTGCTGTTTTATTACAAATTACAATGTAAAATACTATGATATACAACAAAGATATTTTTATGGTAAAAGGCGGGAATTTTTTATAAAGTTGTGGGAATTTTAAGGGATATGAATGTCTTAAAATGGGAAAAAATGCTTACATATTTCTAGTATCTCAAGCACGAAGTTTACTAAAATGCGTTGCGTATAGGGATACTTAACGTACTGCTTTGGATTTAAGTTTTTTTGTCCATCATCCTTTGCATTTTCTCTTCATTTTATATTTTTTCTTGAAAGTTGTCCTTTTTACAGAAGTAGAATTTCAGCTTCTAATTTTTGAGTTTAAGATGTTTCCACTTCTTGTCATGTTAAATGATTGATAATATTATTCTCATATTAATACATCATATATTCTCTTTGTTACATATATCTAAATACCTATGGTTGCTTGTCTTTGTTGTGAAGTGAAACTGTTAAAATTCACAACAATATTGTAATTGTTAGTGGCTTTTGTGATGAAAAATGGGGAAAGTGAAGGAATTATCGCTAGAAAAACGTAGTGTAATTGTTGCTCTCTATAAAAAAGGTGAGACTCAGCGGGAAATAGAAAAACAATTCAAGATTTCTAAGTCAACTGTTGGACGAATAGTTAAGCGGTACGACACTAAACAAAAGCTGAAGATAATGGTATAATTCTCAAAAGTAAAAGAAGTCGTCGACTTACATTACCTTAAATTACTGCAGCTATTAATAAATATCGTGCTGATGAAGTTAGGGTTGCCACTGTTAAGGGACGTCTTAAAGAAAGAGGCTAGTTTGGAAGAATTGCCCTTAAGAAGCCACTGCTAAGGCCTCCAAACTAAAGGAAAATACTATTGTGGGCAAAAGAACATGCTAATTGGCCTATAAAACAATGACATAAGGTACTATAGTATGATGAATCAAAGTTTGAAGTATTTGGCTGTAAAAGGCGAACATTTGTTCGCCGAATGCAGGGAGAAAGAGCTTTGGAACAGTGTACAGTGCCAACAATAAAACACGGAGGACGGTCTATAATGGTGTGGGGTTGTTTTGGTAGCAGAAAGGTAGGAGATCTTCATCGTGTTGAGGGAGTATTGAAAAAAGAAGGTTATCTTAAGATTCTTGAGGATCATGCATTACCTTCTGGGCATCGTTTAATTGAAAATGGTTTCATTTATCAACAGGATAATGATCCCAAACATTCATCACAGTTATGTAAAAATTATTTGGGAATACAAGATCGCGGGAGAAAACCGTACGTAATGGATTGGCCCCCTCAATCCCCCGACATGAACACAATCGAGTTATTGAGTGAGGATCGTGATAAGAGGGTTTGAAAAAAACTGCCCGACTTCTAAAGAAGATTTGTGGGAAATCATACAAAAAGTTTGGCAAAATATTTCATCAGAAACTCTCGAAAAATTGATTGAAAGAATGCCGCGTTTATGCAAAGAGGTTATAAGAAGTAAAGGTGTTTTTTTGAAAAATCCGAAATTTAATTTCTATAATATAGTTTTGATACTTTTCTTTTGTTAAAATATTAATAAAAAATAATCAACAATAATTGTTCCATGCATTGGAATATCTGTACCCATTTATAAGCATAAGCTATTAAAAAAATTCTTGGTGGTCCCAAACTTTTGAGTGGCAGTGTAAGGGTAGGTCATTATGGAAGACGCCGAACTTTGAATTCTAACAAAGTAAGACAAAGTTGATGAAGGCACCTAGAGTTCCATTGTTGAACCTCAGTCGGATGACAGAAATTAGGAACTATTTTTAACAGTAGACATTTACTATAGTGCAAAAAGTTTTAAATATTATAAGCAGAACATTTAAGAACTCAGTTAAAATTTAAAATCCATCATTTTACAGGTAGATAAGAAAAAAAACTTAATAATTTCCGATGATATTCTTTATTTCACCTTTAAATAATTTTTAATTCAAGCCATACGGTTTTCCATGAATCATCAAATGCTATTTTTACGTAAGGACTACAAAACTTCATTAATTTTTCAGTTGTACAGGTATGTATATGGAAATAGCACGTTATCAAAAATCCTTAGTGTATTTTATTCAAATTCTTAATCATTAAAACTGGAATTGTTTTTGTACGTTTAACCGTATATTATCAACTGTTGAACACAGCTGAATAAGCATCTAAATTTAAGTTACGCAATTTTTGTTGCAGAGGAAATGAAGGTAAGCCGTTACACATTAAGTAGAACGTGAATAATAAATGAAGTCATTACTGGACTGTCTGATGCAGTAACGAAGATTCAAGGCTGCAGGGCTTATTTAGCTCTGCTTGATACATTATTTGTTGCATAACTAAGTGTTTCTGCGTCCATAGCGGCTAATCTACCTTGGCTGATTAAAACAAATTTAGAACTTATTAATTTATAATACATGCTCTATAACAAGCTTTGAAATTATCCAGAAATTAAGAAATAAATTATATTACCTTAACTTTTGTATTATTCTTCGTTTCTTCTATGCATGACACTTGTCGAATTCGAGAACCCCCACCACAGCTAGCTGAACATGGTCCCCAATCACTTGAGTGCCACCTGAAATAAATATTTTGAGAACTTGTTAGTAATAGGTAATAGTAGTTACAAGCTAAATAAACAAGGCGCGTTAGAATTCGAGCGATAGGTATCTAGTGGTGAAAGCAGGAATTAAAGGAGCAACCTTTGTAAATAAACCTCAGATTTAAGGGACATGGTAATGACGCCAACGAAACCAAAATGACAAAAAGCAACTTGAAGTAGACGATCAAGTTCTATTGGAATTCTGATAAACCTTGTATATAGGAGGTTGATTTGAAAACGCCGAGCTTGATTTCCAGACAAATTTTATATGAAAACGGTTTAACCATTGACGTCATTATTAGACCGATATTATAAAATTTGGAAAACGAATAAAATCTTCCACCGAAATTAAGTTTTACATTGTAATGGGTACCTTGGTTAGTTTAAATTTAATTTCAGATGTTAAAGATGTCATAATGGTTGCTTTCTGCAGATGCCAATATAGAGCGCAAAAGCAAGTAACACGATGAAATAAACTCAGCTGTTAAAGCTGACCGGGCTCTTGCCCGGGTGAGTCATCTAAGTTTGTGGGCCCCGTCTGTGCTTCTCAAATCAGGGATCTAAAAATGTTGCCAGATTTTTGCGTTTGTTGCAGAATAAGTATTGGCTTACTCGTACGTCATGACACATGAATAAAAAGTTATAAAGCAAAATATAAAAGCTTGCATGACCTACAGTTATTGTGATGAGTCTTATCAGTTATGTTTTATATTACGTTAGAGTTATTAAAAAGAACATTCCGCCTATTGTAAACTTTTAAAGCTCAATGTCTTACAACGTTCATCCTGAATACATTACATCGATATAGTGCTCAGAGTGTTTTGTGTATTGAAGCTTTTTGAAAGCAATTTTTGCAAAAACGTATGATATTACGATATTAAAGAGTTCTTTTAAACTAAAAATAGTAGCGTCAGTTTGATATCAGTTTACTTAAACTTCAGCTAATTATTCCGAACTACGTATTTAGTAACAGCCGGACACGAAAAGAAACTTCTGACTGGAAGTAAGTAATTAAAGACAAATTGGCAGCCGAAAGGGGAGAAACTCAGCATTTTCAGCTGAGCTAAAAGACAAATTAAAATGCTATACCACGAACAGAAAGAAATTACAAATGTTTACTTTGGTGGGCAATTATGAGTATTGCACTCGACGACGGCGGCATCGGGCTTTTGCGAGTCGTTGCAGAGCTGTTCTTCCACTTCTGCACCCGTCAAAATGTTTTGACACACTGGGCGAGACATTTTATAGCCTGAAAAAGAAAAATTCATTGTACTTGTAAAATACGCCGAGTATTATGGATGGAAAAGTTATTGCCATGACAACTTTCAGGCTAACATTTTGATACGTAGTTGCCATTGAAAGTGGTGTAAATAATTGACAGTCAAATCATCAGAGAAGTCAGTTCGACGTACTATTTATGTTACTTGGTTTAGGAAGAGTTGTGTTAGTTTTTTTTTTTGGTGGAGGCGCCGAGCTTCAATTAATCTAAAATACGTAGCTATACTGATTTCGCAGGATTTATTTGAATCCATTGCAAATCGCTAGAGTAGGGGGAGAATAAAATTGTTTTGAAGTAAGATTAATATTTATCTATTACTCTAAACATCTGTGATTTTGCATTACAGTTATTAGCTGTAATCAAAGCAGTTACATCAAACGTACGTTTAGTTCAACTTTAAATTACCTTTCAATTTAGTATAAATTAATTGAGAAGTAATTATCAAACACAAAGCAAAGTCGGAAGCAATTACCACAACGTTGAAAACTTAGTAAAACTAATTAAACATAACGAAGTACGTTAGATGACTACATTATAAAGAATGATAAGGTCAAGTACAGAATTTATCAACTTTGCGAACTTTATCTCTCAGAGTAGCAAGCTGTGTTGTTTTAGATTATTATGCTTCAGACTTTAAAACATTTTTACTTCGAAGATAATGTGCAAGACTTAATAATAATAAAGGTAAGTGCTTGATGCCGCTTTAATAATTATTTACAACGCAAGGACGGTAAGTGAGATTTATTGCATATACGAGTACCTTTTGGAATAGCTATTTACATAGCTAGGAAGGTAAATGCGGCATACTCTTCGAGTATGGCTGGAGCAAGTAAGGGACTATACTTATGCAAGATAAAGTAAGTCACTTAAGTCATTATGGGTGTGTAAATACAATTTTCCCTACTGCCGACATAACTGCCACTAAAATGTTGAATAATTTTTGTTAGAACAATTTAATATTAATTTTTAGTAAACTAATGACATATGCCACTAAATTAATCAAAAATAAATTTAAATATACTTGGATTTCGAAGTTTTTAATACCTCCATATGGAAGTAAGTTTACAATTTGCTGCCACAGCGGTATGGCAATCAATAAACGAAGGATAAAATCAACTCATCTCCTTCAAGTATAACTAAACATCACATGACAAGTGCAACTTATGAAATTGGTAGTAGTGAAATTAACTTACCTCCACCGCACGTAACAGAACACAAAGATACAGATTTCAAAGTCCAATGATAAAGTGGTTGAGAACAAGATGAACCGTCACCTCCACAATTTCCACAAGAATCCACCTGCCGGGTCGATCCTATCCTAAGGTCGCATCCCACTCTCTGAAACAAATTGTTCGCAATTAATTGAATTAATTACTTTACATTGCATCTGCACTGAGCTGTTGCTGTGCTGTAAAATTTCTGTTTAACTATTATATCACCAGAGAAGATTAATTGTTCAACACTACCAGATTCTGGTTTTAACCAACACACAGCAGCACATTTAGACATTTAATTCTAATTTATTGAGATGATAATTTCGCGACGTTTGCTGTACGTGCGTTCAAGGAATATTTCAATTACTCATGATTATAAGAGCAAACAAAGTTTATGGAATCAAGTTTTAGTTGTTTTTATATGTTTTTAAAGCTTTCTTTTTGTAAGGAGAACGTGCCCTAAGGTGGGCACGTAACCCAAGAACTCTATGAATTGGTAAATTGACGCATTCGTAAACAAAGGCATAAATTGATTTTTATGAACAAAAAAAGGAAGAAACACGTGACGTGAATTCGAAAGTAAAATAAGCCTCCCATATTTTAAATTTTGCTTAGCAAAAGGCTTGAAATATTTATTTAGAAGAAATGGGAATCAGAGACATGTAATAAAACGGAATTGGAACCTAATGAACTTTTAAACTATGAATCAAACATACAGTTAGGATCATAAGTGACTTGAATGTTGGATTCAAAAATTTCCAGATTGGGTTAGAAACCGGAATCCGAATTCACATTTGAGTGTTTTATTTGTATATTTTTAAGTTTTAAATTGAGATTTAACCAAGAGTTTTAATTTAAACCATGGTTTAATAAAATTAATGGAACTAAATAAATAGTTAATGTTGTCGATTGCACTGTGGTGGCGCCACAAAACGGGAATGCTGCTAAGCTAACTTTATCGCCTTTTTTGTATTTTGATTTTTATAAATCACATACAAGGTTAACGAATGACTCAAGGTTGTCCTTGTTATCCCTTAAATTTAAGCTTCGATATATTTTGTTAAATTAATTGAGAATAAAAATGACGGTATGCAACGTCGAAAATAAAACGTTGACGATCAATAACGTAATATTTTTCAATTTGAAAATGACTAAATGTATCCAAATTTGTTAGGTGGTTTTCCAGATATTTTTATATTATTTTGGAAAATTATAAATTTGTGGAATGTTAGTGGAGGCACAGGGCTTGAAATAAATTTGAAGATACCCAGAAATACGGAATTTGTTTGTAATATGTTGTAAATCACTAGAACTACGAATAAACAAATGGTATTTAAGAGCTTAGGTTAAAAATGTATGTATACCGGGTGTCCACTCTCAAAGCCGAACATAGGCAAATTAATATTACATATCCCTTTTAGAAGTTATGCTCATTAACCTTTATCTATACGCGTTCATTTAACAGCTGATTTTAAGTGTTAGTGCCAACATATATACTGTAAGTTTCGTTAACGTTAATATAAAATGTTCCCTACGGGGAACGGTCTAGGACCGGCTTTTAATCCATACATACAACAAGTAGCTCAAAGTGTATCACATAACCAACCACAGTTCCCGATGTACTCCAACCAAACCATCCAAATTCCCTTAAATATACAATTTCCCCCCATGTATATGAATCAATTAACGACAAACTTAATGTCACCCCTTCAATGTGGGTCAAACCAATAAACTCACTATATACAGCCTGTACACAAAATGAACATAAATACATTTAAAACTTCAACATCAAATTCAACAAACAATATGGATCTAGAAGAGACTACTGAAGACTAAAACGATAATAAAGATTCTGGTGCAAGCAAAAAATCAAACAAATATTCCTGGCAAACCTACAGCGTCAAAAGAAAAAGGACTAAACGACTACTGTCAAACGAAGATGAAAATGTAACTCAAACCTCTAACAGATACGAACTCCTGTCGGCTACAAATGATGGAACCCCAATGAATAAAAATATGAATAATATAAAATATAACAAAAAGTAAACCTGCTGTTAGTGCAGCAAAAGAACGAGTACTACCCCCAATCTACATATATGGGGTGAACAATTATAAGGCGATGACAGATAACCTGGCTCTAATCACAGAAGATGAAACTTATCACACTACAGCACTATCAAACGATACCGTTAAAATAAGCCCTAAAACACCCGAAACATACAGGAAACTAATAAATTACGTCAAACAAGAAAATATAATTCATCATACGTTTAGGATAGAGCCTACAGGTTCGTAATACGGGACTTACATCGTACTATCCCAGTTTCTGACATAAAATCTGAAATAGAAAATCATGGACACAAGGTAGGGAACATTATGAATATCAGACATAGAGTCAGCAAACTACCCCTTCCATTGTTCTTCGTTGATATTAAACCTAATAAAAACAATAAAGAAATATTCAATTTACGATTTATGCACCATTGAAAAATCAGAATAGAACCTCCACGACATAAAAATACAATCATTCAATGCACAAGGTGCCAAGATTACGGACATTTAATATCATATTGCATGAAACCATATAAATGCGTCAAATGTAGTGGTCGTAGTGGATCACATGATACAAAATCCTGCAAGAAAATTAAGGACACTCCAGCTAAATGCGTACTATGCAAAGACGACCATGTAATGTATATCGTGATCTATTCAAGACAAGACAAAGCAATAGGCGGAACCCTCCAAGAATCATCAGAGAACCTCAACTCGACCTAACCCAATCACTCCTAAGTAACTTCCAGCAAAATCCAAAAAGTTACGCTCAAGCTGTGTCAGGTACCGCAATCAACCATACAAATAACAACAATAACCCGGGCATAGCAGATAAACTGAACAACTTCCTCAATGAATTTAAAAACATGTTTTCGCAGTTATTAAACCAAAACAGTATAATCCTCACAATGTTCACTACTGTCATTAATAAGATAGCAAAATAATGGCTAAGTCACTAAGAATAGCAGCATGCAATGCTAACGGCAGTACCAACCATATCCAAGAAATCTCACTATTTTTAGAAATGAACAAAATTGATATCTTGCTAATTTCAGAAAGCCACTCAATAGAACGAACTGTCATCAAAATACCGTATTATACACTACTTATACAGTCTACTTCGCAAACCACCCTGACGGAACAGCGCATGCAGGATCGGCTATTTGCATTAGAGCATCTATAAAGCATTATGAATTACAACCATATATTACAAATAAAATCCAAAGCGTCATACTCAAACTTGAAGTCTTCTCCTATACAATGAATGTTGCTGCGATTTACAGACATTTACCCAGACATGGAATTTCTTATGAAGAATATCGCAATTACCTATCTCAACTTAAATCGCATATTATAGCCGCTGGTGATTGGAATGGCAAAAATACAACATGGGGCTTCAGACTTATCAATCCGAAAGGTAGAGCATTACTAAACGTTTTAGAACGAAATAAAATGAGATATCTATCAACTGGAGAGCCAACTCATTGGCCAACCGATTTAAACAAAATTCCAGATTTGCTGGATTTTGCTGTTACCAAAGGAATTTCAGATATAAATATAGCGCCATTGAATCTAGCTCTGATCTTTACTCGGACCACAGCCCTATCATAATAACTCTGAGTACAAGCACAATTTGGAAAGAACCACCACTCAGACTGTGTACCAATAATACAATTTGGGAATAATTTCAAACTTGTATTGATGATAATATTAGATTAGATGTTCGTCTAAAAAACAATCATGATATAGAAGAAGCTGTCCAGTATTTGACTCAAACAATCCAAGAAGCTGCTTGGAAGGCTACTCCAGCAAAGCTCGGGGCGATTCAAGCAAGCTGCAACATTCCGCTGCACATCAAAGAACTGGTAGAGGATAAACAGAAAGCTTGCCGCAGGTGGTAAAGAACAAGAAACCCCATCAATAAAACACACTTCAATAGAATAACGCATAATCTACAAAAAGCTTTATGCGCGGTTAAAAATAAAACATTTAAATTATATATTACTAATCTCTCTCCTGATGATCATTCGCTCTGGAAGACTCTAAGAAATTCAAACGACATATTGTAGCCATACCTCCAATTAGAAAGCCAGATAGAACATGGGTTCGATCAAATGTTGAAAAGGCAAACACATTTTCTGAATACCAACCTATCAAATGTATTCTCCTTACCAGAATAGACAACGACGACTTGGAGATTGAAGCTTTCATAAATACTCCATGCCAATTATCACCACCGACGAAAGCCTATAAAACAAGAGAAGTTCTTAGAGAAATAAAACTACTAAATCCACGCAAAGCGCCAGGCTACGACATGATAGTTGCAGAAATCTTGAAGAATCTCCCAAGAAAAGCAGTCGTACTAATCACGACTATCTTTAACAGTGTAATACGCCTGTGCTACTTTCCAATACAATGGAAGTATGCCCAGATTCTAATGGTGCCAAAACCTGGTAAACCTCCAACGCTATAATACGCTATCTATAATGGCTAAACTACTTGAAAGGCTTATCCTTAATAGAATACTAGAACACAATTTTTTGAGCGAACTTATCCCTAAACATCAATTCGGCTTCCGCCAAAACGATTAGAGCATTCAACAGTTCCACAGAATTGTCAGTAAAATCAGAGAAAGTCTAGAAAGCAAGAAGGTATGTGCTTCAGCATTTCTCGATGTACAGCAAGCCTTTAACAAGGTTTGGCACTGGAGACTCCTGTATAAACTAAAAAATAATCTACCTGATCAACTATACCTAGTCCTAAAATCCTACCTAAACGAGCGTTACTTTCAAGTTAGAATCGATGACGAACTATCTAGTTACCACTGTATTAAAGTGAGTATTTCGATTCGTTCCCTCTCGGATAATCGTACCATTCTTCTTACTTATTCTTACTTATTTCAGAACGGAAGTTGACAGCGAACTGCTTGACTAAGTGTTATTTTATTTTTTAATTTAAGTAATGTGTGTGGATTACAACAGCTATAGGGCATTGAATAGAAGTTTGAACACCTGATCACACGCCTTGCACACTGTCAAGCTGTAAACGGAGCACAATTTGAGCACCTGATTTAGTTTAATTTTATTTTAATGTTGCACGTGTTACTTTCTAAGAAATAATTTTTTTTTACTATAAAATAATTTTTGCTGAAGAAGTTTATAATGCAACCTACAATAAATTTTAACTTACCATTTGTAAAAAAATGCGCTCTTTCGAATGACGTAATAAAAAATAGGCGTTACTATTTAAAAAAACATCGATGACGTCACAGCTATTAGAAAAATGGCGGGAAAAATCAGAAAATCCTGTCAAAATATAGAATTTAATATAAATCGCTCGACATGTCCGACGGATTTTTCGTAAACTCATTTTTAACAATTTTATCGATTTTATACATTACCATGTGGACACACTGTATACTTATTCATGCGAAGTGCTGTTTCAGTGCCACTTGGCCTAGCTGACATTTGTTAGTCTACAACAAAACACCGTAAGATGACGCCACGAAATTCCACGGTTTAAACCGACTATAACCAACGAGGTAACAGCGTTTTAATTTAAAAGTACCAAAAAGACTTTTTAAAGCTATTGAATAGCGTGAAGTACGACATTCCTTCAGAAAATTCATTAATAAATTGATAAATCCTCCCCTGAATAGTTTTAAAAAAATAACAAAACTATTATGTGCTCGTAGGTATCGAATCATGAAATACGAATACACGGCGCCTAAAAACTTGCACTATCCACAAAGTGCATTTCCAGAAGCTTTGATGAGCTGAAAGGGGTTTCACATGAGACTGCGATTTAAAAGAGTCACTCCAGACGGAACTTGATGAATAAATGAGAGACGTCGAGTACGTCGCACATGCCATTAAGCTCCTCATTCTTTTATTCTTTACAAAGTTGGTACAGGAAGTTGCTTTTCAATACCATTCAGGTTTCCCCTTTTGCTTATAAAACTGCCATAAGACGGATTCACGGGAGACTAATTCCTATTAGGATGTTATTCGGTTCGTTTATTTTCCATTGGCGTAACGCAATATTTGATTCGTTATTAATGAATTAAGTCACGTGGATGTCGTAAATGTGACGAAAATTTTATCCTTGCTGAAATCAACCACTGTCAGGGATTTTGTGGGAATCGGGGAAAGGTTTTGTCGTCTCTGTAGCCGGATGATACAAAAAATGACAGTGTATCAACTACGATCTTAGCGGTGGATTTACTTTTAGCCAAGCTGGGGCTTTACTCTCAGACTAGAAGACAGGAGAAACCGAAAGGGATTGGTGTGAAAAATATGTAGCCATTGAAGAATTCACTAAATCAGTTAACACGTTTTTCTTATTTTCCACATATATCTACTGTTTATGGTGACTTTTTCTTTAAAGAGAGGTAGCTACATGTTTTTTTTTATGTAAAAAATAGGGCACTCTTTGGAAAGTGAATTATTTATACCTGTCATTGTAAAAGTCTTGATTTGTTCACTATCTTGTTTAAAAAAATTCTTTTTAACATGATGGCTATACTTAAATGTTTGTTGGTTTATATAAACAATCCTAAAGCTTTCGTATGTTTGCACTGTTGTATTATATAATAAGATTTCTAAAGATATTTCGAGTACAGTGTACCACTGCATGGGACCCTGAAGTTTTGTTAATTTCTGTTTTCGAATGGCTAAGAAAAGTTTCTCTGGCCTAACATATTCTAAACTACTTAAGCCCAACGCACTGTAATAAAATTAACAACATATAGCAATATTTATTAAGTTGATTCTGAATGCATTCTTTTTACTGTTAAAAACAGTTCTATTTTTATAGCTTACCCATGTGTAACCCTCGTTTAAGGTATTTCAGAATAAGTAAAACGTTTAGAAGAGAACAACTGGAATATAATAACTAATAACTTCAACCACGAACACTTTATATGTATATCCAAATTGATAGCTTATTAGACGATTTGATTAGTTTAATTTTATTACCAGTATTATGATGGTTGTTTATTGGAAATAAGTTGCAAAAAGAGGCGCACAAGTTAATACCGCGAAATGTACACAAGACAACTGACTGCACTCTTACGTGGTTGGGACATGTAAATTCGTCAGCTTCGTTTGCATTTTCTGAAATTAGAGGATTTACGTTAAACCTCTTGTGTAAAATTAGTGATTTGTTTCGGATAGGTGAAAGTCTGCCTTAAAGATTAAATTCCATTTTTGCTTTAGTAGAGCACGTTGTAATACTAAGCGTTAATTTATGCAAAGAACAGTTAAAGTCATTTGCATCTATATAGAAAAGCAAAATTTAATAAATTTTATTTGAGGTTTGAAGTAACCTCCACTATTTCACAGGATTGTTGAAGTGTATGTAGTTTAAAACAGTGATGTAACCTTTTGGGGTGTAACACTGCAATAAATTGCAGTAATTTACATATTTGCATGTGAAATGCAAATGCAAATAAAATTTAAAGCTGGGGCATTATTGATGCAAAGGTCCTAAAATGAATATGCATTCGTTTTCAGTACAAATCAGTAGTAAATGCAAAAAATTTAAAACATTTTCTATGTATTAATATTCCAAATAGAAACCCACCCTAAGAAATATTTATAAACTGAATGTACCGGTTGGTAAAGGATTACAAGTACTGAAAAATACAGGGTGTTTCAAAAGTATTGACATTAATTGTAAAGGTAGGTAGAGCATATCAAATAGAACACCTTTTCGTAATAAACCATGTGTCGCAAGTAAACGGTAAGCTGAGAAAAAAATTAAAAAGATCAATACAAAAATTGGTTTGGGGTCACTGGAATCTAAATTTATCAAACGCCTTACTGATAAAGAGCCCACATATATTAGGCAGATCAGTCACTCTTCGAACGCTTTAGTGGAAGGTTCTTAAAGAAACACAGTTTCTGTTTGTGTTGTGTTTGTATTGTGTTTGTGTTTCCGTTGTGTTTGTGTTTCTGTTGTGTTTGTGTTTCTGTTGTGTTTGTGTAGAAGTTGATGGAGGAACATTTGAACATCGTATGTAAGTTTTGTTCCTCTTTATTAACAACAATTTTTTCCAATATCACCTTTTAAATATGCCAGTAATTATTGACTGCCACTCTCAAGCCTGCAAAAATATGAGAGGACAGCGAAACCTGTAAATTACATAATTGTGTATAATGCTTCATTAATTTTTCCAGAGTAAAATTTCTGTCGCAGGCTTTTTAAATGCAAAAATTCTCAAAGTGAGTAACAAACTTTAAAATAAACAAAAATCGGGATAAGCTTTAAATGTTTGCTGTAATGTACTTCTATTAAGGTCAGCACATACTCATTTAATTTAATGACGATTCTTTTGAATTACTCTGTATAATTTACCTAATTTTTGCATTACATTTTTAAATATAACTGACGTAAAATATTTGGGTATCGAATCATGCCAGGCGCCTTAAAACGACAAAACATGATTTAATTAATAACGAATTCACTGCTTTTTAATTAAATAGTAATTACAAATTTGTTTAACCGCAACGAATATGCTAAACAACTCTTCCAAATTTGATTATGTGCTTTATTTACAATTAATTTCAATTGCTTGTATATAAATATTAATCATACTTGTGCCAATATTTGCTATTTTTTGATGATTAGATTTTATTGATTGTTAAAACAAAAACATTGCTCTAGTTTTTCTTATGTTGCTCCCATAATAACCTCAGGATGATTATATTAACCCGGAACTGATAAATCCGTTGACATATGCAATCATAAGAGACACCAATTTTCCTTAGAAATGGTCAAAAAACAAAATACAATCGTATATAATTATAAAAAAATATGAAGATACTGAAATAACCTTATAAAACTGAAAGCAATGAGCTGTAATTGTAAATATTTCAAACTATGGCTGTAATATCAGTAAAAACACAATGAACTTCAGCATTGTTACGAGTTGTTTAAACACTTACAGAACCCGACAGCTGTAGCAGTACGAGTCACCTGATCTTAAAAAAGCAATTATCGAACGAATGGGTGATGTTCAGAAAGGGACTGTAACAGAAGGTTACGACCGAAAAAGAAACTTGTGTCAAATGAATGTTTAATGTTAAGTAAAAATCGATTAGTAAAATACATAATTTAATTTTTGACGTGAATTTTTTCACAAGTTTAATTCTTCACCCTAGATACATAACAATACTTTGTATGTAATATGGAGAACGACATCTTTTTATATGATTAAAACTCGACCCAATTTCATAAAAAACAGCTTATTTTTACCTGACACTTTCCATCAATGCACATGTCGAGACTGCCTGGTCGACATCGAGTACCATCTTGAACCTTTTCAGCGAGTTGTGCCACCACGAGGACGGGATCCGCGTCATCCAAATCGTTTGTGATGGCCGGTCGTCCTTTGCAAGTCAAAGTACATGGATCTCGGTCATCGTAGTGTGCTGACCATTGAAGGAGTGATCCTTCATATGGTATATTGTTAAAAGCTGAACATTGATCTTCCCTGAAGTCCCGAAATTCTGGACAGGGCTGAAAATAAACAAAAATTCTATTGAATTAACTCAGTTAACTAATAACATCACACGTAATGATAAATACAGTGTGGTGATAAAGTAAGGAACAAAATTCATAATTGAGTTATTTAATGTTTTCAAACAAAACGCTCGGACATGTCAATTTTATTTTTTAATTAGCCACCTTATGACATAAAAATTTTACTTATGACGTCATGTATTTTTGCACAATGACGTCATCATTGGTTTTTTTTAAATGACAACCCCAATTTTTTTCTGCTGTTTTTCATAGACCTTCTTACTACTTAAATGGTGACGTAATAAAATTGGTCCCTTACATAACAATTTTTTTGAGAAAATAACACACTTTAAAAAATAAAAATTTATCTTTAATCGAAAAAAATTATTATTACACCCAAAAAACAAACAAAATTCAGTGCCAAATGGTTGGTGGAGAACAATTTGAACATTTGCGCTAAATTTTGTTTGTTGGTTGGGTGTAATAATAATTTTTTTCCATTAAAGATAAATTTTTATTTTTTAAAGTGTGTTATTTTTTCAAAAACAAAAACAAAAACAAAACAATTTTTTTACAGCATCATTTAAGTAGTTGGACCATCTATAAATACCAGCAAAAAAAAATTGGGGTTGTCATTTTAAAAAACCAATGATGACGTCATTGTGCAAAAATAAATGACGTCATAAGTAAAATTTTTATGTCATAAGGTGGCTAATTAAAAAATAAAATTCACTTGTCCGAGCGTTTTGCTTGAAAACATTAAATAACGCAATTATGAATTTTGTTCCTTACTTTATCACCACACTGTATATGAATCGTTGAAATTAACAAAGTAGGTTCGTTTAAGAATTCAAGTTTATGAAGCTTAGAATTTAGTAAAAATCGAATAGGTACTTCTGTTTATTTCTTTAATAATATTAAAACTATTTAGTTCATCTAAAGTATCAGTTGGGGGAATAAACTACAATTTTAAACATAATATTTTGTTATATCACTATATAAAATAACAAAATTCCTTTTTATTTAAACCATTTCGGATTAAATCAGAATTCTATCAAAATTATTTATTCCAAAACGGAGGAATGCCGAGTGGCATAGATTTTCGAAGGAACTGTCATGATGCAAATAAGCTAAATTGTCGGAAATTTTGTGAAAGATTGAAATATTGCAAAACCGGCAGACGAGCACAAACAAAACTATACTTTCTTGTTAACGTTTTGAAAGACTGCTAAGAGAGAAAATGCCTTTATATTTCCTTTACAAACATGTACTTGTATAAAATAGGTACTTATTGGCATACAAAATGACTCCAAAAGGGGCAGCCCCTAAGCTTTAGATGTAATGTAAAAGCTTAATCGAAGGAATGAATTTAGTACAAGCTAAGAAGTTTGTTGAAGGTGCACCAGCTATTGTAAAAGCAGATATAAGTAATGGGCGCTATGCAGTGTTGCCTGATTTACAAGATTTCCAGTAGCTCTACAGAATTTTTATGTCACTTTGTAATTAGATTTTTTTTGCTAATCTACAGACAGTGTGTAGAAATACGTGTTTATTTATGAATCAAATTAAACGCTTATATTGAATATCAATTGGTTAGCTTATTTAATAAAGAAATGCTTAATTGTGTTTGATTTTCCATGTTTGTTACTAACTGTTGGTTATTTTATTAATAACTCTGTATTTATACCTACCTTATTTCTTAAAATTCATTTCACGTCCTAAACATCTTCATAGGTTAACAATCAGAAGGTATAAAATCTCCATTTCTCAAATATATGGAAAATATTCAACATAGTGGATAGAGACATAAAATAGTAAGTTTATATGGTGTAAGTGATGCTAACACTACGATTAAAAGAGTGCAGTGCACCAGATATAATACCTTCTACCATAGGGTTTGTATTAATAAATTAAGACGTGTTGCTCATTAGAAAGATGATGAAATACAATATTATGATACACTAAGCGTGGAGCCCGAACAAGATTCTAGCGATTTGTTTAATTAGGTAGAAGAAATCGTAATTAACATAAGTAACATAGAAGCTTTAAAACTACAAATAAAATTCAAACTATCATCAGAAACAAGGATTTTTATTATAAGAAGTCCAAGAAAATAACCTCTTACTCAAACAGAACAGCTACATCTATTTATGGTTAAACGTCATATTGGTAATCATTGAAGTGGCAATGATAAATGCGGAAATAGAAATCTGCAAAAATTTAAAACTATTGAAACTGGCATTAAACGTATATTAAAGGTTCCTGTAAAATCTGGAACAAATAAATTAATTCAACTTCAAAGTGTAAATGTGAAGAAACAAATTAAAAATAATAAGAACCAATTAAATTCATGTTCACATGCAGATGCACGACATTCCCGAAAAATCTTTGAGCAGCTTGAAATGAAATGGAAGCAAACTTATGTAGTACAAAAATGGTAACATTACTTCTGAAATAAAAAATGTAGACAAGATAACTAGTGATACCTACCAATTTTATTGAAGTACCTATTATAAAAGAAATTGTAATAGGGATAGGGTTAGTTGTTTCCCGCAAACGAATACTGGATGTCATTATTCTTCTAGAAGTTTCGTAGTAATTCTGTATTCTTTTTTTTAAGGTGGCATGCCCTATAGGCCCCGTTATCTTCTCCTCACATGCCTGTAGCGTGCGTGTCAAGTAGCCTACAGACATACGGGACCTACAGCTTAACGTGGGCTCCACGTGGGAACCACGGAAGTGATTGCACTTTGCCTTCCGAGGAAAGCGGTCGGGTATTTTCGGTGTATGTGTGACCCAGGGAATCGAACGAGGGCCAGTCTTGATCTCAGTGGACAGGCGCACGCTGGAACAACTGAGCCACGACCGTGACTATATACCTGTGGTAAATTCGACAATTTTGAAGTGCTTTTTCGACAGCCCATAGTTCTATACTGCCCAAGGCCTTTTCAAGGTCCACAAATCCTAGATATAATGGGATATTATATTTAATTTGCCTTTTCGATTAACATTTTTACAGTGTCGCATGTGAGGTAGTTTGTTCTGAACCCAGCTTGTTCTAGGTGATCCATATCGAACTCATTGGTTGATGTCTTCGTTAGGATTTTAGTCAATAGCTTGTAGATCTGCGGAAGCAATATAATGGTGCGGTAATTTTCCAGTCTTGTTTTCTCCCCTTTTTTAAAACGTAATGCCATTTTAGCATAATTCTATTCTTTCGGAAGTATTGCTTCTTGGAGACATTTATTAAGTAATATTTTGAAAACTCTTATAATATCGCCCCATCTTTCTTTTAACATTTCTGGAATAATATCATTATTTCCTGGGTCTTTGTTGTAATTATCTCGTCTTCGTTTATTTCAGGAATATTCTGTCAATGGACACTTATTATTTTCTGTTTTACTTGATCTATGTATAATATGAGGCTGGTGTTCTAAATTGGAACTCTATAATTTCTTGTAAAGGTCTTCTGTCACTTGCAGTATCTCCTTTTGTCTCTAATCTCTATACTTGCTTAATGCTTTAGGCTTTTCCCGTTTCAAATTTTTGTTTTCTATCATTACTTTCTCGATCCTTCCTTCTTGTCTTTGTTTTATGTCTTCTCTAGCGATTTTACGAATTCATATGTTTATTTCTCAAAATACTGTATTGTTTCTGTTGCAGAAAGGTTTCTATTTAGTGGAGAGCAACTTCGTTTCTGCCTCTTGTTTTTTCCCGGATCAATTTCACAGGAGAAACAGTTCGACCAGAGAAACATTTAGTAAGAACAGTTGAAAGATTTTGATTGAATACTTTAATGTAAACTTAAATCTTTATACTAATAAATTTAATTAGTTGCAGTAAACGCGTGGTTTACTAGTTACCAGTGGAGTTACTTATGCACCCTACCAGATTGAGCAGCAAAGTATAACTGACAGCTAACACATGGTTTACTTGTTACCAGTGGCGTTACGTATGCCACCCTGACAGGTCAAGCATCAAACAATTTGATAGACAACAAGTTTGGTGGCGCTGTAGTACTTCCAACTGCAAACGCGGCACGTTTGTTTTGTTTTTCCATTTCCATCATTTTGGCCACTTTGACACTTGCCTCTTTAAATATGGTAGGTAGCACATCACTTATTTCATCGATGCTTTTATTTTCTATATTTTAGTGTTCAGCTAACCTCGTTCAAATCACTTTCTGGTATTATTCTCTTTTGCGTTTTAACACTCATTTTCGTAAATGAATTTGCTTTATCTGGTTTCTTATTTATACTTAGTCTGTCTATTATTAATCTATGAGTGCTTCCTTTTGTAAATGTGTTAATAATGCCAGAGTGTTTGATTATTCTCATATTTGAAGCTAGGATGTAATGAATCCGAATTTTCGTTAACCATCACGGCTAACCCATTTCATTTGTATATCTGTTTTTTTGAAAAAGATGTTTGTAAAGTTCCCTACTTTATGTTCTTCTAATTTAATTCCTAGTTTCTCATTAAAATGAGTTCTTCTAATGCTTATGGTAGCTTTTCGTAGAATTTGTTTGCCTCGTAGTCTTCATAAGCTGATGTTGGAGCGTATATCTGTATTATTTTGATGTTATAATTGCTTGATATGTTCAAAACTAAATAAGAAACTCGTTTAGTTATCAGAAATCCTACTCCGCCTAGAGTGTTCTCCTCATTTTCTATCCAATACAAAATGTTTCCAGATTCCAAGTGTATACGTTTTGCCAGTGTTATGATATCCCATGCTAGATTGTATGTAGCAATATGTAAAATTGTTTTCTAATCGGTTTGTTTCATTGACGTCTTGCTCCCCCATATTCCGTGGAGCAGACGATTTTCCGTCAGTGTGGGATTCCGAACTCCCTGATCCACCTACCTGGGGATTTTGTTCAGGAATCAACATTTCAATAATTTTTTATTAATTTACTACTTTATTAATTAGTTTAAGTTTGGAGGGTGTTGGCCGTAGGTACTCTACCACGCTGGACATTACAGGTTGGCAGAGCGATAAGATTGTTGGAAGGGTAAATCAGACGTGGGTAGAATTAGGGTTGGGACTTGATTCCCTCCGGTAATAGGAGAATAATTTTTTAGACCAACAGTTTACTTTGGCGCCAGGAAAATACTAGTTGTTGGTATAAACAAGATTTCTACCAACGTAAATCTTCCTTTTCAGTAAAAATCAAATTAATTTTAAGGTTGCCATTTATATGTTGTTCCTATAGTTATTTAGATGACATTATATCATTGCATAATAAATATTGCAAAATAAATACATAATTAATAAGCACTAATATGGTTTTTATTTAGGCAGCTTAACACTCTTCTAATAATCAAATAAGTAGTAGTATATGTACTGTTAGTGGCTATATTTATGATATTTAAAATTTAAAAGGCGATACTTTTCCATACACAGAATTTTCACAATTAATTAAAATACACTTTAAAATGTATCCTGACGTCGTGACTATCAGCAAATATTTACTAAAAAATATTTCAGCCACTCCCTTGTCAAATAATAACAAAAACAACTAATAATAAACCCATAAAACAGATTTTTAGAAGATATTTTTAACATAAATAAGAAAAGTGACTGACATTTACACAAAAATTTGTCTTTATACACGACTCGCTTTATTTTAAATTAAATACAATGCGACAGGGAACAAAGCCAAGCAATTTAGATAGTGGGTTCTTTAGCAATCGATATTTGAATAAAGTTTTGAAAGAGTCCTTTTCAAGTTTGAGGGTAAGACATTAATGGTTAAAGTTTGTGCGTTTACAGTTCTATATTAGTCAAAGTTAATGGGTTGTTTCGAACTACTTTTTTAAGAGCATTGCTGGTTGTTAAAGAAAGTTTTAAGGTGATGATATCACAGGCTAGATTTTTCTTTTTTGATATTTGGATTATATTTTCAGGGCCTTTATGGAACAAAAAAAGTTTTTAAATTGTGACGCTTTTAAGAAACATTTAAGCACAACCAAATAACTATTTGTTTATTGTAAAATGTAGATTTATAACCTCTAATGTTCTTACCACTTTCAAAAAAAATCGTTTGACAAAGGGTTTTCGACTGTGAACGTGATGAAACCTAGCCTGCTTAGTTGTCTCAACAAGAATGGTATATTTTTAATTCTGCATATTTATTTCTACTTTAAATTAATTCACAGCAACAAACGAGATGTAGCAAAAGCTTGATGCTTACCTGTCAAGATCGAGCATTCAAGCGTGTACATATGTTGTAATTTTCGGGCGTATATAATTTACGACGAAAATAAAGCTTAACAATACTCAACCGTAATTCTCCAAGTTCAAAACAATAAAATAAGTAGGTGGCACAGACTGCCTTGTCATTTTATGTAATATCTGAAGTTGAAACTATTCCTCAAGACATATACGAGTATAACAGAACAGTAATAAACTTTTACGGTTCATTATTTTTAAACTATAAAATATATTTATTTGTTGTTACAGTAAACAGTTTATTTATTGGTTTATAAAATTTTACTAACGTGCAGGGTAGGTTTTGCTGCAAAAGGTTTTGAAACACCATCAATAAAATAATAAATTAATCGATTCATCATTGACGTTTATTAAATAATAGGAATGTCACTTATTTCTATTTTAAGAATCAACCAAAAACTTGAACTATTATTATTTTTGCCTACTTGTATCAACTGTTTTTCCCCCTCGGCCTCCCACCCTAACCCCCACTCACGCTTTCGCCCCTAGCTCTACCCTCTACGTCTTGTCTGTTCTCTTCTGCCCCCTTGCCAGTTTCCTACTTTTTTCACTCCCTCTCTTAAACTCTTTTTCGTATTCCAGAAGTGCCAGAATTAATTAGAGTATCCCATGTATAGCACACTTAAATTGTTTATTAACATACCCATAATATTCTTGGCTTTAATCAAACTTAAAACTTTAGACAATTAAAAATGCCTCTAAGAATTTTCTAGTTTATAGTAGACGTACATAATTTCCAAATAGATATTTCGAGCAAGATTCTTAATAAAACATCGTCTAAGACCAAATTTCCTCGACGAAGTCAAAGCAAAACCGTTAATTAATCAGTTGTTAGACAAGGCCTTTGCATTAAGCATACCTTGACTTGCCGTGTTGTATATTAATTCAGGCATTACAAAATAATTAGAAACCCTGCTTGTTGCTTAGAAATTGTTAAATAGACAGTTTTAGAACAAAAGTTGCAAAGGTTTTTGGATCTGAAAGATGCGGAGAAATAAATGCGAACGAATTCTCAGTCTAAATATCTTGTAGCATTTCGTACAATGGAAAGCTGTTCTGAAAACGCTCATTCGAAGTCAAAAATTTTAGAATAAATGTTATAATATAAACTTTTAGGTAGACTACTTTCAGTGTCTGCATACATTTCGTGAAATAGTTACCCACATATCAGGGAGGTAAGTAAGATTTGCTCCGTCAAACATGGAAATTGAAAACAGTGCGAGAACAAATCTCATCGTATATTATATTACTACCGATATAAATTGCTTTTGAACGGTAATAGCTAGCTATGTTTACGTCTTCAAAGTAGTTGTTACATCCCTAAGGTGGTAAATTTATACTTCTTGCCTGCGATCATAATAACATTGATATCTACCTTCATCAATATAACGAAATGTTACAAGCTCAATTTATCAAAATGGCAGTAAAATTATTTATTTCTCGAAGTAAAAGGACTAAGCCATACTCAGTTGAAAATTTACAGACGAACTTGGTTAACGTCAGTGAATCTTCTTTTCTGTTCTATTTCTTGCCTTCTCTCCTGTATTATTCTGAAAAGTTTAGTAAACAACCAATTTTATATAACAATTAAAGGAATCACTACAACGGCTGATAAAATTTAATTTAAGGTTTCAGAATTTTGTTTAAAGATATTCTCAATCAGATTTTTCGGTCTTGTTATTTTGGCTAAACTATTATCATGTTTGTTTATTTTTATGGGGCGGGATCTAGGTTTGCAGGTATTAAGTATCCAAGTATGTATTTCAAAGCTTATTGATTGCTATGGCCGTTAGTCACCCATTACAATTTTCGAGATTCAGACTGCTTCTTTACCTGACAGAGATCTCTTTAGTCTTTATGATTCTTAAATGTAAAATTCGGGACAAATAATATTACCGTTAACAATATCAGATTAATAAATGAAGCACAATACTCTATCTAGTTACTTGATCAAAACAGCTTTTTTATCCTGGCATTTTAGTGGATACCTACAACGTTGTGTTAAACATGCTTTATTCTTAACAAGTGTTTCTTTACGTATGTAATTTATCTGATATCTACACATAATATACATTTTCATACGTCGTGTTGTTAACAAAATATGACTGTAATTTTTTCTTCTTATGTTCCCTTTCCGTTTTGAGCGGTTGGCTACCACTTGATTGAATTGAGATCTGCGTTTAGCTATTCTAAACAGTTGTCCTGCAGTCAATTCCGTCCAATTACGGATATTACGCGGTCGCTTCCTTCCCACTGGTCTCTTTCACTGTGTTCTTTCTTTAGGGATAATTTGCAACAGTCTATTGTATTTATCATTTCTCAGAATAGATATGCCCAAAGTAGGTAGTTTTCCTTCTTTTGATATTTCTGACTAATTCTTTCTCCATGTCTATTCTTCTTAGTACCTCAATATAACTTATTCTGTCCACCCATGGAATTTGTAAAAATTCTGCGCTAACTTTGTTATCTGTAAAGATACGCTAACATCGATTCAATATTAACGTGTCAACTTTCTGAAACTATTTCAATTATGGAAACAGAAATAGGCGAATTTCTGTTGTTTTCGAATTATGGCAAAAAAATTGAGAATTTTACACTTAAGCATTCGGTATAAGGAAAATATTTAACGAACGTATTATGATAGGAATGTTTCAGTGAGGTAGCAGGGAAATCTATACTGCATGATAGAACAAATGTTGGTATTACGTAACACAAATATCAAACATAAAAACAAACATAAAGAAACTTGGATTATATCCGGGATAGGCAGGGGCAACACATGCTGCTTATAAACTTATAACAAAAGAAAGAGCAAATAAAATCAAGTTTGTAAGAACATACAGAGGAGTGAACACAGCCTAACCACTTTTTAGTAGTCCCTACAATAAAGCAAAGAATTGGAGTGGAAAGAGAAAGGCACACAAAAGAAAAGAAATGGGATCTAGAAAAGGTAAATGTTGAAAGTCAAAAGAACAAATACATAGTAGAGGTGAACAGAGAAATTGAAGAAAAATCAACGAGCAAGGATATAGAGAGATGATGGACAAACTTAAAAGCATAACAGCGGCAGTAAAAAAAACAATTGGAAACAGGAAAACAAGTAAGAAAGGATTGGTTTAATAAAGAATGTGAAGAAAGCGTCAAGCAAAAGAGGGTGGCAATATTGAAATGGATACAAACGGAAAAAGCAGAGGTTCTGGAATATAAAGGAAAAAAGACAAGTAAAGGAGATATCAAAGAAATGGAGGAATAAATTGATAGAACAGACATTGGAAGGAATCAAAAGCAGCAATATAAATAATGACATTAGAAAAATGTACCAAGATATAAGACAAACAAAACGAAAAAATAGAATTAGGATAAAGGGAATGAAGAATAAAACAGGTAATACAGAGCAGAAACATGACAGCGGAATTTCTCACAGTTATTAAACGAAGAATAATGAGGTTAACCAAAGACAAGTCGGAAGAAAGACTGAGGAAAAAGTAAATGAACCAACATATGAAAAATGTGAACAAATAATAAACAAAATAGAAGAAGAAAGGAAGCATCGGGGAGCGACAGGATAAATGGTGAAATGATAAAGTATGGGGGGTGAAAAACCATGGAGGAGAATATATGAAATGATGAGAAGTATGGAGTGAGAGGGTAATAGCGACAATTTCTAAGAAATACAGAAATATGTAGTAATTATAGGGGGATAACATTGTTGAATGTAGCCTACAAGATACTTACAATGCTTATACAAGGAAAATTGGGTGAACAAGCAGAAGAGATAATAGGCGATTATCAGTGTGGGTTTAGGGCCGGTAAGGCAACAACAGATGCAATACATCAATACACAAATACACATACTATATATAAACTTCAAACAGGCATTCAACAAGATGAGAAGAAAGTTAAATATACCAACAAATTTAATACAAATGATAGCGATGACTATCAAAGAGATGACGGCAATAATGCGAACACCCAAAAGGAAATACAGAGAAATTTTTAAAACACTGCCTGGTATACGAGAAGGCGACGCATTCTCGACAACGTTATTTGGAGCAGTATAAAAGCATAATAAGAAATACAGATGCAAACGGGCCAATCAACGATAAAGACGTGCAAATCATATAATATGCAGACGATTTAGCAATGGTGGCAAGAAGTAAAATAAATAGATGAATTGTTCAGCCAAATAGAAGCAGAAGCAAGAAAACGAGGTTTACTGATAAATGAGAGCAAGACAAGGTATATGAGATAACAAAGAAATAGAAATACAGCACGGAATATAAAATAGGCGAATCCACATTTAAGGAAGTACAATCATTTAATTACCTAGGAATAGACGCGAATAATGGCAAAAATGATAGGAGCATAGAGATTAAAGGAAAAATACCAAAGGGAAGTAGAGCATATTAAAGCAACAAGAAGATATTAGGAGGCAAGAGAAAAGGTACTTATTACTATTTCGTATATCGTGATTCCGCACGTTGGCAAGCGGGATCAAAGGCACATTTTTTAAATCATTTGGTGTCGCTAACTTTACTATGTCCCCCTTATACTAGGGAAATGTGTTCTCTACAGTGGTTTCCCGTTGCGTTTTGCAGAGTTTGTGGCCGTGTATTAAGTGTATATAGTGGTACATGTCTTGTTACTATCTGAAGTCGAACACTCTGCAGACAGAATCATTAATTGTAACCAAACGATTAAATGGCTTCACTCGCTCAAGCACCGACCTAGAACAGTGGGGAATTCTTTGTAAAAATTCTTATCACTGCGTGAGATTCGAACCCAAAACTCCTAGCTAGGAGCCCAGCGCACTTACCACTGGGCCAACGACATTCTAGGGAATAGGTAAAAAGAATAAAGATAAGAATATACAGAAGTTTGAAAAGGCCGGTAGTAATGTATGCTGCGGAAAAAGGAAAGAAGAACAACTGGGAGTATCGGAGCGAAGAATACCTACTAAGAAACATATTGGGGGAAAATGAGCACAGGGCCAAAATAAACCACGAATACTAAAAGAAACAGGAAGGGAAGGTATAGTTAAAACAATAAAGGCGTAGAGAATATGATGGTTGGGGCACATTATGAGAGCGAAGAAAGACAGGGTAATAACGATAATATCAGAATGGAAACCCACAGAACTAGAAATAAAAGAAGACCAAAAATAAGATGATGGAATGAGGTTATGAAGGATATAATAAAAATGGAGGTAAATGACTGGATGAGGAAGGCTGAAAATATTTAGAAAGGCATGGAGTTAGTTAACAGATAACAAGTGATGTGTTATATGGAGTCTTATTCTCTGAAAAAGTGGATAATTGGAACCACAAATGGGGTGGAGTAAAGTTCTAGAAAAAATTGGAGACCTTTATTATTATGATAGCTAATACTCAACGTCTTTGCAGTTCACTCGAGTGAGTAATAGTCATTGCACGAGAGTAGAACACTATATTTTTTCTATGACTATTCACTCTTTGGTTCAAGTTTAAGAAAGTATCAAATTGCAACTTAGCATAGTGTATAACTGTCATTTTTTGCGATTAGATAACCACAGTACACACTCGTGCATAGCAACTAGATTATACTGCAACTATGTCATAAAAGATTTCCAGCTTCTTGATTGGCAGAAAACCGTGAGAAATGTGAACTGAAGTTTTGTGATTGGGCGTAGATTGTGAGTTATACGTCAAATATAAATTCAAGTGCTTGAATAATGTTGCCCACTAGTCAATAGGAAACGCACGAAATTATTTATTCAGCCGGAGTAGACCTATATTAATCAGTGATATTGGGAAAACACAACAAACACATACATTCGTATTGTATGCCCTTAATACACAAAAAACTGTAGTTTCAAAAAACCCATTGAATTTTTAATTTACAACGTTGGATTTACATGTCTTCCCTTTTAAAATGAACATGTGGTGCCACGTATCGATCAAATACGTGCTGTATCTGAATTAAAAATTAATATCAAACATAGAAATACAACACGTTCCTACCCGGTTACATTTTTTAAAACATCAGATGTGGGATCACTAGCGTCACCCTCATTCTACCAAACCAAAACCCAAATCCAAACTTTTTTTATTAAAAGGTCACACAAAATACTGAAATTTAATTTTGCGTATGCCCTACAATATATCTAATTAAAAATTTCACATTGTACAAATGTGACGGACATTGTTTAATTGAATTTGGGCAATTTACTTCAGGTTAATAATAAAATTCATTAAGTAGCTAAAGCAATCAAGTTACTCAATTATCATTTAAAACAACAAAAATGAATTAGACGAGTTTCAAATCTGTTGCCTAAACGATTTGATTTTAAACGAGAGATTAAATAACATTTACTTAAAGCAAAAATAAACAGAAAATGTTTAATTTAATATTTTCTAACGCTGCTTCTGTGCAGCTTGCATAATTTTTTATTAATGCCGGATCCGCTTTACATTGCCGAAATGTAAATGTAATAAATGTCGTCCGGAAAGGCATTAAAAGCAAACAAATATGCCGAGAATTCCGTTTTTAGAAGCGAAGCAGAAGCATTGTTTACTCGTGCTGATATTTTGAGAAAAAGAATTTTAATAATTCGCCCAAGCTGAGAATATTAATTATGGTGATTTTATAGCAATATTTAAATTCTTAAATAAATTATTCTACAGAACGATTTTCGCACTAGCTTTTACTAAACCGAATTGATAATAAAAACGGCAACAATAGAGAGGCACGTTCAAAAAGTGAATTATGTGCTTAATTTAGTGTGTGATCGAATAAATTTATTATTAAGGGTGCCGCGACAAAACGATTTATCTAAAGAAAATTCTGACAGATTACTTCTTTCTGGATTGTGATGTGTTAAGAAGAAATTATTTTTACTCTGAATTTTAAAATATTTAAGAATAATAGCAGAAAATGCATTTGCCTTAAGGAGAATTAATGTAAATAAAAACGCTGCCCTACAGAGCGAACATGTCGCCTAATTTTATAGAGTGTAAATATTTGTTTGGTGCTTTCTACATCAATAAAAATAATAAACTTTAAGGATAAAGAAGAAAATACCAACAATTTTATTTAACACAAAGAATAGATAATTTCTGCAATTCAATGTTCATTGATTTGTAAAAATAATGAAATAAATGTTTAAGATCGTGCATTTGCGCCTCTATCAAGGATTCATTCTACATCGTGCAAGGTAAACTGTGAAATATACACTTAGAGAAATTTGAATTAGGTATACAGTCTGATTGATTCCGAGATTCCGGGGGTATTCCTGCGATAAGGTTCTTATGGGTCCATATCTCCCTCCCCTCTGCCGTGGTCTACTCTTATTCGAATTTCACAGTTGATCCGACGAACTTTACAACTTTGTTAGATCCAGTTCTTTGGCCTCTTCCGGTCTAAACTTCTTCTTGCCAAATATTGCTCTTCGCTGCTCTTCATACTTCTCGCACTTTGTTAGAAAATGCATAGCAATTTATTTTTCTGATTCACACCGCTTGCAGTATGGGTCAGCCTGTACTCCTATTTTATACCGGTGTTTTCTCAATGTATTATGTTCTGTCAAAATTCCTATTATTGTTCTAATAGATAGCCTAGAAACTTTTCTAAAAAAAATTGGGTTGCTTAAATCCGGCCCTTTGATAATTACTTTTGTTTGTCTGCAGCTATCTCCTGCATATCTTCATTCTCTCCTAATGTCCGCCAACACCTTTTCCTTTAATGAGATCTTGGATGACTTGGTCGGAGACCCTACCGCTGGAGTTTGCACCTACTTTTACCAATTCGCCACCCTTTTCGTTGCTCTCCACTACACTGTGTCGCGGTACCTATGCTAGTCGTAGTCTCTTTCTTCGCCCAACATCATACAATGCCTCTTTACAGTCTTTTACCAACGCCGAGTTTACCTTACATGATGCTAGTGCAGTCAAAGCCACCTGACTGTTCGAGAGTATATGAACTTCTTCCTGTCCTGATTCTCATTAGAGTTACTAACGTATATTAGTTTTAGACTTAGTTTATAATTCTATTGTATATTCCAAATCACTTGTAATGGTGAGTTAAAGGTTCTACCACACCTCACTTGAGAAACTTCGGACTACCCTAATACCTACATACCCGCATACGTGCTCGAACCTTGCACATTCTAAAATTGCTATAACTTCAGCTCGAAAGACAGTAATATTGTTGCGCAGTGGGATTGAGACACAGATCCTAGCTATTGGTATATAAATTCCCGCCCCTCTTGCATTCAATTCTGTCTTCGACCCATCAGTATAACAGCATAGGGTCTCTTCAGAGTCAGATATTCTTACGTTTTCTCTTTTTATCGGTATTATAACTTCAAAGTCTAGTTTAAAACTATTCCTATATCCTCCTTCATTCTATCCATAGGCATATTTATGGCCGATACGCTTAGTTTGCAGCCTTTTTAATATGTCCAAATGTCATTTATTAGTCATTATTCCTTTCCACTCACCTGTTCTCTTTAATCTGTAGCACGCCAGCAGTGCCATCCTCTCTGCCTCTAGATGTAATGATGGCATCGCTACCAGTACTTCTATTGCTTTAGTTGGCGTTGTTCCCATAACGCCCGTCATACTTAAACAAGTCAGTCGTATACAGGGTTTGTCAAAAAGTCCGGATCATATGGGATTTTTTTTTATTAAAGAATTTATTAAACAAATCAATACGGCGTTGGTTTGTGCTTGTCTAAGGACTAAAAAAAGTGCACACAGATTTGGTCAAATGACATTCTGTACCTGTCAAATTTGACACTTTTTGAAAAAAATCTTCAGGAGTGGCCCTATTTATGATTTTTTCGAAAGATTTCATTTGGAAAAGTTGTTCAAAATGATATTTTACGTCGGTTTGCAAATTTTTAGCTAAAAATTCGGACTAACTACAGTGGTTACGAATAGATATTAATCTGGCAACATTGTTCAGTTAAAGGCTTATTTGGCTATAATCCCGCTATTCAAGTTAATTGTATGGTTATAATGACGTTCTTGTAAATGTGATTACATACCCGTGAGGTAGAATAGATTGCGCATTTTCGACGTAGGTTATTATTATTAATTATAATAAACAAAAGTCTCCAAACAAGTAAGACGAAAATGCAGGCCACACAAGTCAATAACAAAGAGGCAGATAACAGAACTGATCGTGTTCCTAAACGAGCGAATCGGGTAAATTTTGTCGGAAATTTTAAAATTAGGAGATTTTATGTTAAACCTTCGGTTTGGTAGATTATCAAGTTTCTCGTGGTATTTATAATGCAAATTAATATTTTCCGGTATGGTAAAATATATGGTTATCGTAACCGGAAGTGTTTAGTTCTGTAACGAAATACTAGACTATATTACATTCCCGCTCTTGGAGATGAAGCATTGGGGTTTTGCATATTAGTTGAGTGAAGTATCATACAGTAATTACGAGAAGTTAGTACCGAGTGGTTAGAAAACCATATATTTAATTAGCTGTGAATTTTCCGTACTATGAAAAATGCCACTCTCCGGCAATGCTCATATGCATATTCCTAATATTACCATTGCTCATTTATAAACTATCCCGATCGGAAATATGCCTCAATAGTTTTTGTATTTTCTTGTAAAGTTTACATTTATGCTGTTTATATTAATTAAAGTGTGCGGTATAATCGTCAAAAATTTACGATTAATCGGTAACAGCTCTGGTTAGTTCGGAAACAATAAAGAATATAACAACCCGTACTAGTTATTTATACGGCTAGGTCAAAAAATAATTGTTTAACGACCGAGGGTTTTAATTGGTCAAGATCCCAAGGGTGCTAAACACTTTTGTCGGCCGACTACAAACCATTTTTTTTCAAAATTGTCAGTAGCAACGGCTGTAAAATTCTTTTGCGGGCGTCCTTAATGGTAACGTCCAGTAAAGTAACCCAAAAATGTAATTGTGCGTAACAATTACGTGAAAGGAACCTACAAACATTGCTAAATGAAATGGGAAGAACATTAGCAACTAACTATGACATGCGTATAAACATAAAAAAATTAAAATTATGGCATATGGAAAGAACGAGTTATGCAAATGTAGTCTTATAGTAAGCTATAGCAAGTTGGAGAATTCTTATATAAGCTGGGCAGCACAGTAACATTAGTTGGAATAAGTGAGAAAGACATAAAATGCAGAATTTCGCAAACCAAGATAACTTTGTATGCAAAAAGAAACTGACTTCAAGCGCATTATCAACTGCATACCAACCAAAAAGCAATTTTTGAAATATTTGGAGTGTGTTTCTGTACGGTTATAAAGCGTGGACTATAGTAAAGACAAGCAAAAAGAAACTAGAAGCGTTGGAAATATGGTATTAGTGTTATAGAAGATTACTGAAGATAAGCTGGGTAGATAAGGAGGGAAATCACAAAGTTTTGAGAAGAATAAATGAAGAATGCCAATTACGGAGACAGATACAAGAAAGAGTCTCATCCTTGATAGGCCATGTACTACGAGCAAATCGAATTCTTAAAATCATATTAGAAGGTCGTATACAAGTAAAAATGCGAAAGGAAGGTCACGACTTGTGTACATATGTAAATCAAATAATGGACGACGTATGTCACGGCTTTTCGAATCTTTCGTAAATTTAGTATAATACGGCCCCAAGTTTAAGCCGGTCCTGAAGCTTGCAAATTGCAGAATCCGCGCGAGTAATGCCAAATTAGCACATTCCTTTTTGGCTGCGCAATAATTCAGAGAAGTCCCAAATGTAAGACCAAATAGGATGATGTAATATTTTGTTCAGCATATTTTTCTTTGTTAATCCGGGGAACCATCGATAGCGTAATACACCAAACATCGCCATGCAAGGTTTCGATATTTCCTCCCCGCGTTTGGGTATCTCTTTCTAACATCCTTCGCTTTACGGAAAAGCAACACGGCACATCAGAGTATAGTCAGCTTTCGAACTTATCGTTTGTGCAATTATCGTTCCCGGACTTTTGGTAGAAAATCCCGTGTTTGTCGGCCTCTCGTTCTCGTTTAGTTTTCGTGGAGAAACTATATTACGGCATATTTGTCGGATTATCCCAGAGAGTGTCTTATTCATATCGGATGAATATAAGTTCTGTGTTGGAAGTTTCGTTTAAGTTTGATGTTTGGTGAAGTACCGTTCCACACAGTTCGTTTTGGATTAAAAATTTACCAGTTGAGGACACCTTGTTGTCTTCACATCTGCTTCCAGTATGCTGACCGCTGCTATCTCTCCCTGGCTTTCATTGGGCTACTCTCAACAAAGCCCTTTTCCCAGGTAATGAAATCTTAGGCTGCCCCTTTTACTTGCCGGTTGTGATTGTACCAGTTCAACTCCCATTCAGTACCGTATATTACCAGTTACTCGCAGACAGGCACCAATTAATTATTGTATGTAATTCAAGTACTTCAAGCATCCTTTCCTTTGTTTAATTTGTTCGGTGAAGTGTTTAAATCTTCAACCAGTGCGTATTACTTTTAGCGTTAGCGTTAACACTTCAGAAATAGTGCGAACTATCGCGATGATTTCCGATTTGATGTTGCACGTGTAAAATTATTTGTAGTCAAAATTTGAGCTTAAGTTTAGTCATTACCATACGTTTGATTGCCATTAAGGGAGCCTAGCTGTTAATTATTTTTGCGTAACTTGAGTAAATTTGGCATCCCTCAATTACCCTTTTCATGTAATGTAAGATAGAACTCATAGATTCATTTTGTGTCATATCTTAAGTATTACTTGCATTCATTAAATTTCATTGTTAATTCATTCTTGTCTTTTATTTGCGTTTTGAGTCTGTTTTCAATAATTGTATATAGCGTTGTGAGCCTGGCTACCAGTACCAGTGTTTTATTTCAGTAACTAAGGGTAAGTACATCCAGCAGTATTAGGATGCAGCCACCCCCAACCCCCTTTCGAGCCCGAAGGAACTATCTTTGGTACGTTCTTCGAGACCATCTTGCATTCATTTAAATTTCATTGTTAATTCATTCTCGCCTTATATTTGTGTTTTGGGTCTGTTTTAAACAATTGTATATAAATTTGTGAGCCTGGCAACCACTATCAGTATTTTATTTCAGTAAGTAAGGGTAAATATATCCAGCAGTAGGGTGCAGCCACCCCCAAGCCCCTCTCGAGCCCGAAGGAATTATCTGCCGTTCGTTCTTCGAGACCATCTTTGGGTGATTTCCGCAATGGCGCCCATTTTTATCCCGATTATGACCTCCCCTATTTAAAGGGTTTAGCGTTTCGAACCCCCTTCTTCGACTGCTTGTTGGCCGCGAGCCTAAGGACATTAACGTCCCCTTTAAGTTGTCGTAGTGTGGAATTAGTACGTGAAGTGCATCGTATCAAATAATGAAAAAAAAGCGCCTGTAGTAAGGAATGGAAAGCTGCAACCAACCAGCAGGCTGAAGACTGAAGAAGACTTCTAATATTTATCAATTTCCACAGCGGAAAAATAATGCTAACCTTAAAAAAAATTTAAGCAAATTTATGTTGCAGTTGCGTTCAAAGCATTTCAGGTTACAACTAAACAATTTCCACATTTATAGAACATTTCCTCTTAGAAAGATTAAACGTTGTTTGAATGCATTAAACATCAAAATTAATCACGCCGGATTTAATGGTCTACACAAATGTTATACTTGCAAGAAAAGTTCAATTTCTGAATATAGGATTTAGCACATACGTTTGTATCACAATGGGTTCATTAAAAACATAGTGCATATTTACGCAAAATACGCATACTTAGTATGCCAAAGTATACATGACGCATATATTTAACTCTGATTAGCAAAATCTGTACATAAAACGTGTACTCTCGCAGTTTATTCTATACTTTTTCGGCGCCCTGCCTATGTTGCTTAATCTCGCGGACACACAGCTTTAACTTCTCTGTCTGATATTAAATTCTTTTTTATATTTTATTTATTTTTTATTCGCCGGCTGACGTTTGAGGACGTTTCCCCAGGGAATAACACGCCGAGCCGAGCTAAGACATTTTTCTTTGTTAAAAAGTTAAACGAAACTTAAAAAATAACGAACAAGAACTGCGAATATTTCCTAACTACACGCGATTTATTTTTATATGGAATTATGAAAGAGTTCGCTCCGGGAGCGAGTAAAAAAGCGCAATACGGCGAATTAAAACACAGAAATATTGTTAAAAAACATTATTTGCGTATGCAGTAGGTGATGTTTGGATAATCTTTTCATTTCGCACGTTTATGCGGGCACGCTTCGTGAATTTATAAAACAGGCGCAACTGGTTAATAAACGTATACTTTTCGAATCGCCGAAATCCCCAAGGCTTAAGGTTCGGTTGCAATCTAATAATAATAAAAATCTGGCATGTTTTTTTCTGAGGTTATCACAGTTTAATTCTTGGTAACGTAAGACCGCATTTCAAAGATAAGAGTCGGCTACCGGTGCTATATAATGCACCATCCAATCTCCTAGCATGACGTTGTAAAACTGAAAATACAGGTTTATCAGATATCAACTATCTAGACAACTTTCACATTTATTCTCTTCTTTTCTTCTTCTGATCGTTACTGTTTTATTTTATATTCGAGCTTCTGCTTTTTATCGTGGTTCGTGTGCGATTCTGGCCGACCCTGATTGGTTGTTTCCCTGATAGCCTCTGCCAATCGGACTATTTTATCATATAAAGTCTTACAACTTTCTTTGAAGTGGACGTTTTGCGGAAATCGTATTATTGCGACGTAATTTTAGATATACGGAAACTTTACAACTTAAACAAGAACAAAACAGATACAACACACGTCCTTGTTTTGATATCAGTTACGGCAAAAAACATATGCTCGTTTTTATATTTCGACCTGCTCTTAGGAAGATGATTTCCAACCCAAGGACCAACCGAATAAAATTTTGTACAACTTACATACCGACAAACAAGAGGTGGTGTTTGATAGAATTTAAATTGGGAAATCAGGAAACCATTTATTTCTTAAACCAGCAACACCTAATTAAAACCGTTCACACCCTTTAAATACGTAAACATCCCGCTAAAGCAACACTGCAAAGCCAGCAAAGTTTGTTCTACTATTACGGGCGTGGAGAAACTGCAGTCGAGTTTGGTTTACGTTGGGGTTTGACAGGTTCGCAAAGCTGACACAGGAGCTAATCTAAAGTTTGTTTAGGATCATGAAGCAACTCTCGCCCTGGATCATGAAAAGACTGGCTTAACTTCAAAGAATATGATGAGATATAATCGAAACAACTCCTGAATATTTTAGAGATCCTAACCAATACTTTGCTATATATCACAAAAATGTCGAAGAGTCTTCCCTGGACTTTCCATACTTGCTAACTACAAGTTTATAATTAATTAATCGCTAAGATGTTGATTTTAAGTTTCGTTATAAAATTATCAGATGAAGTGTACTGCGAAGAGAAGGCTATTAGACGATATTTTACTGAGGATCAAACCTTAAATCATTTCTTGTAGAGGAAAGGTGTCGTTTACCAGTATCGACCAATTGCGTTATTTTTTATGAATGACTAATATTGGAAATCCAGTTCTGAAAACCCGAATTAGTGCAAATACTATAAAATATGTTTAAATTATTTTGAAGAAAAATACATTTGACTGGTGAATTTTGTGAGAATTTTTAGACGTAACAGAATTTAAAGGTTTTCTATTTCTTTTGGTTGCTGATTTTGATCTTCAAAATTCATTTTACACAATTTTTACCATTTTACAGCCCTAAAAATTTATTGTCTATTTTTTTAAAGTATTGTTCCAAACCAGGGTTCTCAATGAAAAATCTTGCAATTGACAAAAAAGGTCTAATTTTAATAGTTTAGTAAACCATTTTCGTATATAAAGCTGTCATAAAACTCAAAACAAAAATTAAATGGTTTTCTATTACTCTGAAAATAAACTTTGGCGCTCGTTTTATACGTAAGATAAGCCATAAATTTGTATAAAACTGGTGACGAGCTGGTGTTCGCACTCAAAATTCATAACAAAAATGCAGCATCAATTCATTGAACCAAGTCCGAAATTAAAAAGTTAAATTCTTAGGGTTGTAAAATATTTAAGATTGGGTAACAAAGTTTCGCAATCCGTAATTCAGAATTACAATAAAATATAAATTAGAGTAATTCTCTTGAAGCAAATGATATTGAGTCCGTGACTTTTCTCACTTCTTAGTTTCTTTGTAAAGGTCGAATTCATGAAATTTTACTTTATAAAGTATTTCAACAAACTTTATTTTATCAATGGCATAGAAAATTTTACCCTCAACCTCAACAAGTCACGATTTGAAAGCTAATAAGTAAGTGACAGCTCCATAGAACATCTAACAACGGTAAGAATCTTGATTGAGAAGTGCTCCGAATATAATATTCTAATATGGATACATGGATAGCCTTTATTGACTTCAAGAAGACTTTTGATACCGTGGAAATTTGGGCTATAGAACGAGCCTTAAAGAACGCATGAATAGACAGTCGGCACATAAGTATACAAGAACGCAACGCTCCAAATTCAGATGCACGAAACATCCAGGAAAATTGATGTTAGAAGAGGGGTTAAAAAATTATAGGGGAGTAACACTACTTAGTGCAGTACTAAAAATCTTCACAAAGATAATAGCCCAAAGAATTGAACTTAAAGTAAGAATATGCGAAGAACAGCAAGGCTTCCGCCAGAATAGATCCACAATAGACGCGATCTTCATAATACGACAATTAACAGAAAAGGGAATTGAATTTAACAAACTTCTATTCCTCTGCATGGTAGGTTTAAAACAAGCATTCGACCGAATACGGCTACCTGATGTCATTAATATTTTGCATCGTCACAAGGTTAACAGTAAATACATTAGAATAATAAATGACCTTAACACCAACAACAGAACACAAGTCAAGGCAAACCAAATTCTAACAAAAGAAATAGACGTTAGGGTAGGAATTCGACAAAGGCACAGCTTAAGTCCAACTCTATTCAACATAATAATGAATGAAATAATCAAAGAAGTCAAAGAGCTAGACTTAGGTTACCAAATGGCAAATACATCGCTAGAAATTTTATGTTATGCGGATGCTGCTACATTAATGGCAGAAAATGAAGACGATCTGCAAAGCAAAGACTCCTATTTAAATACAAAAGAGCTGCCGAAAAATATAATATGATTATATCTGCAGAAAAAAACCAAATCAATGGCAATCTCAAAATCAGATGCAAACTGATGGCTGGTGACGATGCAATAGAACAGGTTATAAAGTTCAACTATTTAGGCATTCAAATATCAAGCGATAGAAGCCTAGCAGAAGAGGTTAGAGTGAATTCCATTAAAGCAGCAAGGATATCTGGAAGCTTAAGAGAAGTTGTGTGGAGAAATAAATACATGTCAACAGAAAGTAAAACAAGGATCTATGTATAAAACATGTGTGAGACCTGTTCTGACATACGCAGCTGAAACTCGGACGGAAACATCTAAAATTAAAAGACTGATGAGAGGCACAGAAATGAAAACATTGGGGGCAATAAAAGGAGTAACACTGCGAGATCACATTAGAAGCAGCAACATAAGGGAAGAATTGCAAATAGAAGATGTAGCCAGATGGACCCGATCCAGAAGACGACAATGGAGAGACCATGTAGATAGAATGAATCCAGGCAGACTAGCTAAGTGGGCTAAAGACCATAACCCACAAAGTAGATGACCTCTATGTGCTTTATGCCACCCAAGACGTTTTTGCTTGCTTTAGCTTTAGAGGATGCAATGAGACAGATAGACTGGTGAAGCAGGGGCATTAATATCAATAGAGACAAGTTGACGCATCTACGGTTCGCCGATGATGTAATTGTGTTCAGACAAACAAAGAGTGAACTAGAAAGTATGGTTAATGACACGAGCAGAACAACTAAGGATATAGACTCGATATGAACATGAACTTTAATAAAACAAAGTACAAGACAAGTGAACACGATATACAAGGAATAATGACTCTCGATGAAAAACACATAGAACTGGTAAAAACGTACATATACCTAGGACAGAGTGGAAAAGCAACCCAGGAACTGGAAATTAATTAAAGAATTAGGCTGATGTGGGCGGCATACCCAAAGGTAAAAGATGTACTTCAATTAAATATACTGCTTGCCCTAAAATCGCAAAGTTACAACCAATGTGCTTTACCGATAACTACCCACGGCTCCGAAACATGGGTATTCGCAAAATCCATCCTTAACAAACTGAGGATGAATCAAAGAGCTATAGAGCGAAAAATACTGGGTATTACTCTGAGAGATAGAACAACTTCTGGATACGGGAAAAACAAAGGTACAAGATGTAATAAGGAGAGTAGCCGGCCTGAAGTGGAGTTGGACTGGTCATGTCGCTAGGAACGAGAACAACAGGAGTGGTAGACTGCTGAGATGGAGGCTGTGGACACAAAAAAGAAGTGTAGGATGGCCACAGGCAAGATGGCCCGACGATCTAAAAAGGACAGCGGGTTTTAACTGGTATCAAGTAGCACAAAACCGACAGAATTGGAAAAGCAAAGGGGAGGCTTATATTCACTGATGAGGCCTTTGAAACTCTATTGTTAAAGAAAAATAAATAATAGAAATAATGTGTATGATTTTTTCGTAAGTAAGTATTTTTAAGAAAACCTTTAATTGAATTTTATTTAAAAAGGGGTAGTTTTTCTATATTTAAATTATAATGATTGCTAAAAAAAATTGTAAGTTTGTACCTAACCTGTACCTGCAATATTTAGGTACATTCTTATGGTAACTGCATTTTTACCTAGGTATTTTGGTAAAAGTATACCTGTACCTGTAACTAGGTAATTTTTTCTCTGTGTACCTGTACCTTTATCTAGGTTCCAAAAAAGAAGTAGGTACCTGTCACAACACTGCCTAGATCCTAAATCTGTTTTATTATTAAAGAAGATGCGATGTAGGGCCGCCATTTTCATTCAAACATAACCTAACTCTATTTGTTATGGAGTTAATAACATTAGCCAGTATCTCGGGCGATTTATTTATTTCCTCAAATTTGTTGGTTAGTTTGAAATTAAATCGTAAAGTTAAAAGCTATTTAATTTAAAATACTTTGAAAATATTTATAATTGACAGGTGGAATTGTCAAGTACAGTTTGACAGGTATGAAAAGTCACTTAAAATGAAGCTTATTGTATACCTATCTCTTTCTTCCATGGCACACTCTGAAGACAAATTTTGTGGATCATGCGATATAAATAGATAACTAATAAAATAGTTCCATGAAGAGAGCATAACAGTGGCACCATCAAGTGTTAAACCTCAGTACTATTCAAAATAACTAGCGCCGTGAACCCATAGAAAGTTATAGGTTTTAGAAATATAAATATTTTTGAAAAATAACCGCAATGCTAGGTTAGTTACTTACAAAACCCAGACAAACGTAATCTCGTTTCTTCTTATCACTTTCTTTATTGTAAATAATGGTTAGTCTACAATTTATTTGAGTTACTTTAGAAAATATTTATTTCAAAGTATTATAATTTCGTGTTAATTTAATTTCTCCAGATAGTAATGCAATTTGGAAAAGAAATAAAAATCCACAAAAACAAATTTTTGTAACTTGTTTCTCATTGAAAATAACATAACGCGGGAAAAATAGAAACACTGATTTCTTTGTCAAAATTTATTTTGATTTAATTTCTGATAGCCTTCTCACATGCATGCATGATTAGTTTTAGTTAATATGTATGTATTTTAAGTGATACAAAGTTTCGTATGGGACGTAGGTACAACGTGTAAACGGTAACAGAAGTGGGTGATTAAACTAAAGTTGGCTTTGTAACTTCGAAGATCTGTAAACAATTCCCGGCGAATTCCCCCTTTGTGTTTAGATAAATTAAGATGCATGAAGCTTTGAGGGTATGCATAAGGTTGTATTACGTAACGAGATTCTAAAGTGGTAAATATTTGCCGGTTTAAAATTAATACAGGTGGTGGCAAAGTCTGAAAGGAGCTTTTGTGCTTTTACATGTAAATGTAAAACTTTCAAAAATAAGGAAAGTTTGCCTTTTCATTGGCTAATAATCATTATATACAGGGTGTTTCAAAACTGCACGGCACAAACGTAAGGGCTTGTTCTATAACAAAAAATAAGAAAAAAACCTAACAAACATATGGTCGAAAATTATTGATTTCAAAGATATCCTTGATCAAATAATTAAAGATAGCAATTCTTATTTACTCCTAAAATATTTATGATTTAATAGGCTGGTATGTTAGGTGTTTCAAAATTGCAAGGTACTGTTCTAGGGACTCTAGGCCCAAATAAACAAAAAAGTTCACATAAACATAGGTGTCAAGTTGATTTCTTACCGAACAACTAGAGGGTAAAAATACATTTTTATCAGCAAAAATTCAAAATAAATATTTTGTTGAATGCAGCATTCAGCAGGACGAATCTCCGTTTCTCTGACACTGTTCTTGATAGCTGCTAAAGCAAATAAACGATATCACTAATACTAGTCACTTGATAAATATCACACTTTTATGCATGTATCTTTCCCCTTCAATTTCTCAGTAATAAATCAGGTTGAGACATACGTTTAACTGGCGTTTTTTTGTTTGTTTTGGCCTAGAGAACACAACACGTCCCTAGAATAGTGCCGTATTATATTGAAGCACCTTGTATATTATAATTGAGTTACTGACCACCATGATCGTATGACCTATCTAAACCACGGCTGATTAATATTAAATCATACATTATGCCTCTTTCACAAGGCCCTCTTCATGGTGACGTCTTTTGATTTATGTGCAATAAGTAGGTTGTGAAGTGCTTACCTTTAATTAGTTAGTATTTAGTATTTTAAGCAGTTTATTTTAACAATTAGTAATAAGAATATTCAGCATTAGTATGTAGAACAAAACTGGAGCGTTGCGTACTTAATCACATAAGCAATAATTATTGCAACGTCTTATTTATTGGGACAGTACGGAACGTTACCAAAAGCATACATTCCTATTTCAACTTAAGTCGAGTTAAGATCGTTTTGTAATTTATTAAATATAGGTATGTTAATTTTATGAACAAGATGTTTGAATTTACAAACCACAAATAGTAAGAGAGGAAGGTTTATCACAAGGTACATACCTATGTATATTTTTATTTATTTTATTTCATACTGTCTGGTAAATTCAGTTTCCCGGCGCCATTTTGAGTCCAGAAAGCGAGCTATTACTACAACAGAGCCGGAAAGTGTTACCAAGCAACACTTTCCGGACTGTTAATTTTATGCAGCCAATCAGAGCCCGTAAAAGTGTAACCAAACCACACCTACCGGCTTTGATACAATAATGTCACATGTTGACGTTATTGAAAAAGTGTCAATTGTAAAACTCAAATTGTTTACAGTATGAAATAAAACGTTATACGATACATGTCCGGGAAGTTATTATTAAAGTCACTTCCCGGACTTGTAACGTAAATTACTATGGCGTGATCTTAGCTTATAAGTATCAAGGGTCTTAACGGATCTTACTAGATTTATAAACATAGTCGATCCTAATGGTATTGTTTTATTATTTTTAGATCGTAATATCAATAGCCCGTACCCTCACTTTATGTTTAATAGTTATTTACTGAAGAGTCAGGAAAATGATCCATTACTTACGAGGAGCCACAGTGAAATACGAGGCACCCTGTTCCGAGTATTTTACAGGGATCCCAGTAAAGTAAGACATTTTACTGACGAGTCGTGTATTAATTTTTTTCTGAAACCCCCAATTATAATAAAAATTAATATTTATTAATTTAATAAATTGAATGGGCGATTTTCTACGTACCTATCTAGTAGTAGGTTTCTCTGTTTCTAAGGTAACATATATAAAAATAATGTCTGTTTCTAAGGTGACAGATATAAAAACAATGTATAAATGTTTTCGTGACTAGTCAAGGAAATGCAATTTTCGCGCCGCATTCCCGGGGCGAAAGTACTGCTTTCAGAAAAAATTTATGTTGTTTTTAATGTATAGAAACAAAACAAGTAATATTGCCATGGCAATTAAACATGATGTTAAATTTAAACACAAGGTAAGAATACCGACGAATATGTTATTATTGTTGTTTAATTTGCAATTAAAATTCAGCATTGCTAATCTGGCTTGTAACACACAAACCACTGGTTTAGAGAATTAGATTTATTTATCATTTATCTACATAGGTACATATCTTCATAAGCACAATTTTTGCTTTTAAAAAACATGTCTACGTTAACTAACTTGCTGGCTATAAAGAGAGAGATTTGTCCAAGAAAAAAAAGCATTAGCTGTTGTAATTTTCTAGTAGAATTCGAGAATTATTTGAGCAATTTGCACGCAAATAAATTAAAGTTAATACAATCTCAGAGTCGAGTATAAATTTAAGAAAATGTAAAATACGGCCGCCGCCACTCAAGTTCTTTTTTCCCATGTTCCTTCTAAATTCCGGGTTTTAGGACGCTTTGCTCAAAATTGTTTTGGTTCCGCAAAGCAATTTGGTACGCAACATGTATACCTCATTAGAGCGCCGCATGTTAACCGTCCATTTAAAATCCGCGTTCCTCCTCATCTGTCACAAACTAAGGCGAATAAATGTAGAAACAAGTTCCCTAATTGTAATGAGGTACAGAAGGTAATTTCGTTGAAGCGCGAATTTACATTTCACAGTTCACAACTTCCGAGTTGGAGTACCTCAAGCGTAATTTTTGCAGGTCTTACATTTATTACAAGAAAGCGAAGACCAGCAGAGCTACTTCAAGGGGACTGACAGTTAATTTCAAACCGGGATTGCAATACACACTCTGCTTGCTTTAATTATTTCTGTTGTTATAAAGGTAAATAAAAAAACTGAAAGTAAGTACAAGATAAACTACATCCACGCTTCCAGTTTCAATTAGCTTTTTTTCCTAGATGGAGATAAAAGCAACTGCCGTTTTTTGTTTCAACAAAAATAGGGAAAATTTAATTCAAGAAAAAATATTTTTACCTGCATATTGCAGATTTTATAACGGATGTGCTCTCCTCGACATCGTGTTGTCTGACATTTTCTTAATTGATGTGTTACCCCACCGTCGCACGATCGCGAACATGAAGACCAATCTGACCATTCCGTCCATTTTGTTGCTCTCGTTTCAAGCTCCGGTTGGTTCTGAAATTAAATAAACAATGTAGACTTTACGGCGTTTATACAAAGCGTTTTTAAAGTAATATAAAATATTTACTATTTCACTACTGAATCAACGATATATTGTAACGGTTTTAAAACGTTTATTTAAAATTTCGGTTCGTTGTGTGAATTACTTATTAACAAATATTAAAATTATTAAGCAACGAAGAAACACGAAATAACAACTTAACACTAAAACACAACACCAATATTAATTCTAATACAAAACACTAATATTAACCCGTAACACTAATTAATTTATTTGTACAGCTTGTTGATTAATAACTATTCACGTATATTTATATTAACTTTACCGACGTACATATTCGCGACCGTTTATGTAGGCTGGATTAGACTGACTGTAACTAGATACAGAGATGGTTTAATATTTTAAGTGGTTGTTAAGCAACACACCCTTGTGATTAATGTACTATTGTAAATATAACAATATTTTTATTTTATTTGTTTGTCTCTAGTTGACGTGTGTACCTAGTACCTGCAGACATTCTGTATACTAAAAACGGTTAAACATATGAATATTTTGCTACTTTGGGGAAAAAGGTCAAAATTTTGGAAACCTAAATACAATATTAACAAAAACTTTTTTCTATGAATTAACAGCCTAGAAAGCGATTTTTAGACATAAAAATATAAGGAAAATGATTAATATAATCTAACGCGAATTCCAACGAATATTTAGGAAACCACATTTTGAAAAATCAGTTGAGCAAGCAAGGAGTTTTTGATATTATTTAAATTATGCTTTGATAAGAAAGTTAAAAATAAACCAAGATACATACAATCTTATAAAATAGTGAAAGTAGTAAGTAGGCAAGGCACTCGACTACAGCGCCGACAATCTCTGGTTCAAGCCGACAGTCAACAGCCACAGAAAGTAATTTAGTATCGAAACGCACTAGTGGTGTAGAGAATGTAGGCTGTTCAAAGAAGGAGACCTATCTCTTCTGCAAAACTATCATCCAACTAGTTTAGTGTTGCATCTTTATAAATCGTTGACAAGGATCAGTACAAACAGAAGAACGAAGAAATTAGATTATTACGAGCCAGCCGAACAAGCTGCATTGCATAGAGATTATACTACCTATTGCAGTCGTGGCTAAGTTGATTCAGAGTGCATCTGACCACTGAGATGGTCCGCGTTCGATTCCGACGACCACACAAACAGATAAACACCAAAAACACCCGACCGCTTCCCTCGGAAGGCAATGGTAAACCACCGAGGTACTTCTGCCTACTGAGTCTTCTCTGAAATAGAAGTGTAAGCATTTCCGTGGTGCTGAGCCCACGTACAGCTATAGGTCCGCTATGTCTGTAGGCTACGTAATACCCCTGATCACATAACAATCAGATTCGCCAAGTTAATGTAAAATTTGGCAGGCAGTTTTATGCTTAGTTTGCCTTCAGTTACCAGGTGTCGCCAGCATAGCACGAGTAGACGCGACTCTAAAGTGCTTAAAATCAGCTGATTTGTATGATTCCAATCACTTCAGGGTCGCTTCTGCTCTTGCAATGCTGGCGCCATCTGGTAACCGAAGGCAAAGTAATCATAAAACTGCCTGCCAAATTTTACATTAACTTGGCGAATCTGATTGTTATGTGATCAGGGGTAATACGCACACCTACGGACATATGAAGAGAAGATCGACAATGGCATGCTACTTCAAGAAGAAGATACTACCTGTGACCACATTAATGGTAAAAATACAATCGTGATCTTTATATGGCCTTGCTGGATTATGATGAGAAGACATTTGACACCTTTGAGCATTTTGAAACAAACAGGAGAAAATCACTTGGTGCTAAATCCGAACTATACACTGGATGATCCATAATCTCCCAGCTGAATCGCTGAAGCAATTCTTGAGAAGGTCTCTAATCCAACCGAGTATAAATTTCTACGGCCAGTTAGTATTGCCAACATTATCAAAAATAATAGAAAAAATCGTTGATAAGCAATTGAGAAACTTTTTGGCTCAAAATAACATTATCCCCATAACTCAATCTGGTTTTAAAAAGGGGCATAGTTGTGAATCCGCATTGAATTGTATTATAGATGATATAATGCAAGCAACTGATAGGAATAACTTGACCCTGTTGGCACTAGTTGATTACTCCGAAGCATTTGATACGATTAACCATAATTTACTTTTATCTATCTTACAACATATTGGGTTAGATGAAACATCGTGTAATTTTTTTAAGGATTACTTAATAAATAGAAAACAATTAGTAAAAATAGATGAAGACGTTTCACATGAGTTGGAAATACAATCAGGCGTCCCGCAAGGATCGATTTTGGGACCCCTGCTTTATTGCATCTACACATTTAATTTAAAAAATTCAATCATTTTTATGCTGATGATACTCAACTATATTTATCATTCTCACGGGAGTGCTTTGATATAGCAATGAAAAATTTTAATAATGATGTTCAAAACTTAATTAATTACTCTAATAAACACAACCTATCCATAAATCCTTCTAAGACAGAAATACTATTATCTGGACCTAAGAAACTAAAACAGGATTTTATCAATAACCATTACTCGGTTGATTTGACTTCGATTAAACCTAGTAAATTTGCTAAAAATCTTGGTCTAATAATAGATGAGAATTTTCTTTTAATCGTTGAAAAATATACTTATGAGGTTGTCTTCGCTCAGGATAACGATTTAAATATGTTTGAGATGCTATATCAGCACTATTTTTACTTAAAATTAAACATTCCAACATATCGTATTTCTCGTTGTTTTCGTATGCCATTTTAACACCTTTCCACTATTACAAACAGATTATGTCAGCAGCACTGTAAACAATTTTCAACTGACACTTATTGCTATTTTCTGGAAGTTGTCAAACTATTTGGTAGTTTTGTTGTTTCTAGCCTACTAGATGACAGAACATGCAAATTCTTTTTTGCAGCTTTTTGTTTGTCAAGGACAATTAGATAGGGTTTAAACGCTAAAAAAAGAATAATAAAATACGCTTTTTGACATTTCTTATGTAAATAATGGAAATATCTCGAACAAACTATATATTTTTGAAAAGAAAAAAATACTCGTTTTAACCACTTCATTGCCTACTATGACTTCCATATAAAAAAATACAACTTCATGCTATGAATGAGAAACAAATGAATAAATTTAAAATCTGATTAAACCAGTAGATTCTCCTCAAAAAAGTGCCTTAATAATGTCGAAACGGTAATTTGCTATTGTTAAAAACAAGGGAGTTATGAGGATATCAAAAAAAGTCGAAAAAGTAAATTTTGGGCTCTAACTCAAATACAAAAGAAGATAGCCAATTTTTGTTTTCATCACTCAACATATCTCGAAAAAAGAGATGGAGACTTGGCCACTCGTTTTCCTCTATCTCTTATGGTTACCGAGATGCCCTATTAAAACATACAATTATGCCCACCCTGTACATTATTTGTAAGTATTTTTGAGTTTTGTAGCGATTTCCCCGCCAGCTATGGAAAATTGAAATTAGTGACGAAATTTTTATACTTATAAAACTAAAGTGTTAATAGTTTGCTATTTACAACCCAATATACAATATGTCTTAAAAAGTTTCTACAAATGAAAAACATTTTGATTATAAAGTTTTCAAAAAAATAGCATAACATTCTCGCTTTCTTTTGTAGTTAAAGGTAGTTTACTCCTCAGTATTTTTGATTTTCCCTGTAAAGGGAAAAGTACTAGCATTAACATCCATCGAGGGAGCATGACCGGCGACGTGGAGGGTTAAGACCTCCTAAGTCGCTTCTCATACGTCGTTTGTTTCGCAGGCTATATGTACCAGGTGGTGTGGTAAGTACCACGTCTTCACCAACTGCCTACGTTCCCTACCCCATCACTGTGCTTCGGGTTTGACCGGGAGACCGTCCGCGCTGTAGTCGAATGCGTTAACCACTTGAGCACTCCGGCGATGATTTCCCCTGTATACTAACCGATATTTTCGAAATGTGATACTTAATTATGAAAGTCAAATTATAGAGGTAAACATTATTTTTAAAGAAGTAACACCCTATTAAGGCACGAGACTTGAAGCCAGAAATAAGTGCTCTTCTTTTCTGTAATTAAATGAGAAAAATGTATAAACTTTATGCGGAGTTGAGTTTTAATAAATTTTTTCAACGAACTAAATTCCCATCAGAAAATATCGATACGGCAAACATTGATTAACAATATCCGATAGTCGGTGTAACGGTTCTGTATTAAAAGCTGAATGGCAGAATTTTACCGTACAAAGAAACTGATTAATCAAAAATAAGCTGAAACAAGAAAGGAGGGTAAGTAAAGTAGCAAGGGTCTGCAAAATTAACCAAGTTGAGTGGCCCATCCTTCCCCAATTTGTAGAAGTTCTCTCTTGCCCGTCAGTGCTCTACAAAGTCTCTTAATATAGAGCACGACTTGATGTGTCTATATTAAATTTATCCGATACCCCCGATACAATATGATTTTACCCTCGATTTCACTGCGGCTCAAGCAGCGGGGCTCATAAAAATTTACAGTTTTTACGATTTTTCTTATCAAGGAAAGTTCTACTGGAACTGTTTTAGTGATCGTTTTGAGTTCGGCGATGGCCAATTTAAAACAATTATTTGCATCCCTTACCTTTACTACCGTAATTTATAAGCCATATTCATTGAGTTTAGTTAGAAATAAATATAAACCGCCCTAAAGAGCACGAATACAATAAAAAAACTCGATATTTAGCAAAGAAAAATGATTAGGGGAAAGTTGAGCTTGGTCTTTTATTTGGTATTTATTAAATCTGTGTTTTTCTGAACTTATGACAAGGGTACTTGGATGAAAGAAAGTTGGGTATTTTTAAAGGTTTCCTAAGTTCTTCCTAATTTAATATTAGAAAGAAAACCTGAGCCTGGTTAAAAACTGTTCAGGTATTTTATTTTGGTAAATCGTTAAATTTCTATTTTGGTAGAAAAATTATGACGTGATATCATTAACGATAAGAGGGAAATTTATTGACGTTCGTAACATGTGGGTTTTATTTTTAGAAATTGAATTTGAATTTCAAACCTAATGCCAGTTTAGTTATTTTGCATTAGTATCAAATATTGTGTTTGTTAATAATCATAGCGCCTTGGAATCTAATTATTTCTAATATGAACAATATTATGCTAATACAATGCAATAAATGAATACTTACTAAACTTGTTTAACTTACATGTACCTGTTAAAATAGTTAAAACACAGAAAATTATACGCTACACGGGTCATCGAGGTAATAAAATTCATATAAAAGTTAAGCGATACGGTTTTAGTGAAGTTCAAGTACAAAATGTTAGCTCATAACTTACTATTATACATGCAAATCCATACGCAATTTTACTGCCAATGCTATAAAGAGAGAAAAGCGAATTTATGACGAAAGTCAAATTCTAATGTAATTACAGGTCTCTGTGGAATAATTTGAAAGATTTAAACATTCATTATAAAAATACGAAAAGAAATTTACTTTCACATCTTTGCCATGCAATTACTATGATTTGTTTTATATAGCATCAAAAACTCTTTGGATCGCTGTGAAAGTCAAAAGTCATTTATGAAATTCCATAACAACAGCTATCATCTCAAGAAGTTTTTTATTATACGAGGATTGTTCAATAAAAACACGTTTAGAGGCTATAAAGCAATTTTTACTCAGTGAGTTTAAAAGAAATCTCTATTAGCATTAACGCATCAATCCCACTGGTACACTAATCTATAGTTGGCAAAATTCCTGCGGCTGTTTGCGGAACCATTCTCTGACAGCAAACCTTACCTCAGCTTCAGATGCTGAGGTAGGTTGAACCGCCGCGCTTTTTGCGATTGTTTTAATGAGCCAAATACATGGAAATCACACAGTGACAAGTCGGGACTGTAAAGTGGATATTGCTAGAATTCCCAACGCATACGAGCAAACAGATCTTGAACCGTTCGGGCTACATGGGGGCGAGCATTATCGTGCAGAAGAATGACGCCGTTTGTGAGGTATGGTATCGTTCAGCATTGATGTTGACACCAGGTTCTTTTAAATCTAAGAGCAGTACACCTTGGTCACCATTACTTTTTCTGATGAACATTTTTGTCGCCTTCGGAGATCCTGCATGCTTCCATTGCATGCATACTCTGGCGTTTGGATTCTGGCTCGTGATAACACCAACACTCATTACCGGCAACAATTTGGTGTAAAAAGGCATTACCTTGTTGCTGATGGCGTATTAACTATATGCTGTAATGGTAAGGCCAAACGCAATTTTTTCTGCTTATCGGTAAGCAGACGTGGAATCCATTGAGCAGCAACTTTGTGATAGCCAAGACTATGAATAATGGAATGAACAGTTCACATACTGATGCTCACATTTCAGAAAGTTCTCTAACTTTAATGCGCCTATTTATGTCTTTAGTGGATTTTCTCCCTTGTCAGAAAGTTATTGCACCATTCAACCATATGAGAATAGCTATAGTCCCCATATATAGCTTTCATTCTCGTATAAATTTCCATTGGCTGACGCCTTTCAACGGCCAAAAATTGAATAACAGCACGCAGATTACCTTCGGGCGGCTTTTCTACCATAAATGCCACTTTCTAACTTAATCACAACGCTTAGAAAGAAGCAAAGAGCAAATACTTTTGATAGACGCGTCACTAGTACTTAAACAATCAATATAAACAACTGAATTCCGTTGCCGTCAAGAAGTCACGGCTGCCCAGTCCAAATGTGTTTCTATTGAACAATCGAGTAAAGAGTTGTCTAAATTTTAATTACCTTTGATAATAATAATTATGGCAGAGTTGAGCCAAATGTTTAGTTCTTGTTGAAACTGGCTTCTTGTATTAAAAATAAGCAATAATATTAAATCAAGGTTTGTAAGTGCTGACGGCTTCAGTATTCAGCGGCTCAAGTTGAGTTATTCTGTTGTTTTGTACATTCGAAATGTCTCTGGGATAATTTGCTTTTCCTATAGCTTGAAAAACGACGTATTTTTTTTCTTTAACTAAAGTAAAAAAAATACACTTGAAGAGGTTAAGAGTATTTTGCTTATTGCTATTTTTCTTACTCGTGCCATATACTTATATTGAACTAAATAAGTTACTGTAAAAACTGAGCTAAATACGGTAATGTTGTAGCGAAATATTTGTGTTGTTTTAGTTAATTATTAGCTGAATTTGAAGACTTCCACGTTCAGTATCAGTGTTAAAAGAATGTCTTTCGGGTTGGGACCGTGCCATTGTCAAGAAAGAACAACTCAACGTTTTGCCCTCTTCTTTAAAAGGCTTCATCAGGAAGCAAAGGGGACACTAAAAGAGTACTGTAACTAAACGTGTGAATCACGCCAGAGGCGAAACCGTCTTTCCTGGAGAAACAATTTCTAGTTCTTCGTATACTCTTCTTCCAGTTGGTGTGCAGAGGTAATCTTTTCTGAGGGAAACCACTCTGTATGATGACTCTTCCCCTAAAATATTTTAAAAGGTGTAGGCGACGTGGAGTAACGTTGTTTGTAACCGTTTGTTTTTTTAAGCTTTTGAAGATTGACTTGTTTTGTTTATAAAGATTTTTCACGGCATTAATTAAATTTTTAGGGATGCGGACGTCTAGAATGTTATTCCATAAATTAACTTTTGGAATCGACTCATAAGTCTTATTTTCTGTTGTATCGTGTAAAGGTAATCGATACATGACTTTCCTGCTGTAAAATCGGCTTGAGCCTCACTGATTTCGTTTTTTGGTTGCGGTTCTAATTTCGCCATTATTATTTTACTATGTAACGCTGATATCATGCTAATGCAGTTTTTACATTTTCTTTTCTCGGCTTTTTTGAAGGTAGATACAATATGGGCTTTAATCTATTCTTTCGGATGTATTTAGGGTTCTTTGTGAATCATGTGAAATAGCCTTCTGGGTTCACATTTAAATAGATATCTTGCTTACGTGGATGTAATTTGAACCACATTGCCACTGATCCTTCTTCCTCTTCTTCTTCAGTAGTCTTTCCCCGGCCATTCTTGGACATAGGCCTCTCCTTGCATTTTCCATCTAGTTTTGTCTTTTGCCACATGGAGCAACCTCCGACCCAGTTTTGTCTTACATCATTTATCCACCTCCTTTGCAGTCTTCCGACACCCATTGTATGCAGGCTGGGCCTCGATTCTACGGTTCTTTTTATCCATCGTGTTTCATCCTCTCTAACGACATAGGCTATCCAATTCCACTTCAAAGTGTACACTGTTTTCAAAACTTCTTCTACTTTAGTCCTATTTCTTATTTTATCGTTTTTTACGTAGTCTCTGGGGCTTAATCCGAATATGGTTCTTTTGCATTGCCTTTTGTGTTGTACTTAGCTTCTTTGCAGATTTAGTTGTTAATGGCATCGTTTCCATTCCGCATGTTAATACTGGAAGAATACAATTATTACAAACTTTTGATTTTAAATTAATTGAAATGTTGGGATTTTTGAGGACTGAGGTTAATTTTCCTGTGGTGGCCTAAGTCCTATCTATGTCTGCAGTTGGGTTTACTTTACCGAGTTTAAGGCGGCGATCTAGGTAAAAATTATATTCTTTTACATTTTCTAAGAGTTCGAGTCCAACACGGATTCGGATTTTATCTTCTTCCCATCGAAAATGGCCCACCGTGTACGGTTTTCGAGCGACTAGCTTTGCCTTAAAATATTATACAGTGGAACCAATGTTGCCAGATTTGCAAATTAATCCCAAGCACTTATTTTGAAGTTAATTATTGTGGATTTTAATTTGCCGATTTGATGTTTAATTGTCAGACACAATATTCTTTTACATTAGCAATTTTTCATAGTGCAATTTGTTTATCTAACCCTATGATATTTTTTATGCCATCAAAGCTCTTTGTCATAGACAAAAATAAAAATCCTTTATTTACCTACCAATTTTTTTTATTTTGATGCCGAAATTGTTTATAAAGGGTGGTGGTACAGAGAAATTTTGATATTCTGTGGGTGGTACGCGGAACCGTAAAGGTTGAGAACCGCTGGCATAGAGCATGCAGTGTATTTCATCTATTATAAAAAGATTGCATTAGCAAAATATTAAAGGGGTGCTGTTATGTAAAATAAAAGAATAAAAACTAATTTTTATTTCTTTTGTATTATTGGGCTTTGCTGATTTTTGACTACTTATCATTCAATTTACTACTCAAGTACAACACCGGTGACAGATCTGGCAAAACTGAGTGGAATATTTTGAAATCTTATGGTGTTGGTCAACTGGTGGCACAGCGACTTACTAATTCTGCCAAAAAGGCAATTTATTAAAAACTAGTCATAAGTCATAACTTAAGACATATTTCTGTTATTTCAAAAATTATTTCTGAGCCAACGATTTTCGTATAAAATTTTGTTTAACAATAACGCTTGGTTGCAGGTTAAATTAAAATACTCACACTCGTTCTGCCCTGATCTATATTTCAATCATGCCGTAAATGTGTGTTGGCCCATAATAAAAAGTACGGTCAATATTTCGTTTTTAAAGTAGGTGGATAAACAAAGAGTAAAGTGGTTTATCGAAAGTCGAAAGTTTGTAGGCATTGTCACGCAAACTAAACAATTTCTTCCATACGTACAGTTTTATCGGTAATATGAATTAAATTTGCATTGCATTTCGTTTTTTTTTTCATTTTTAATTATCTCACATGCTATTCGGAGTTTATGCGTGATTTATATAAAACGGAAAATAATAAACGGAAGTTTCTTCGTCAGATTGCGACGAAACGTTTGGAATTACGTGCCGAACAATCCTGCACTTCGCGTTTGCAAAACAGCCATTAAAATGGGCAACAAATGTGTTTCAAGTTATAAAAATCATGCCGTCGAAATCGTCGCCTTGCCGGCTACAGAAACCAAAATGACGTTGAATACAACTCTCGTAAAAATGTCGTAAAACCGCGTCACTGCGTAGTCGGGGGTAAAAAGGAAACGGTCTTGCTGCCCTAGTTCAATCTCGCCACCGATTGTGATATTGGGTACAAAATAACAAACTGGTAATTTGTATTTTCCACAGAATGTAGTTGAATTGTGATGCTGTGGCATTTGTAGAACTTAACGATTCTTAATACCACGAAAACAGCACATTGAACGAAATTTGAATTTCCAAAACAAGGAATTAGCATTTAATTCTTTGATAAATAAGAAAAATTATTTGAAAGGGGAAGGTAAATCGAGGTGTTCCGAGATAATACAAATAGAGAATACAATCTAAATTACTTTCACGTTGGAAGTCGTGCAATGTTTGATAAAGAAGGTGGTTAACTAACGGTTAATGAAACCCTAGTTACCCTGTATATTTTTGTTGGTTTCGTTCAGGGCCGGCCCAATAAAATTGGGCGCCCCAGGCTGTAGTGACATTTGCCCCCCCCCCCCCACCGTTTCAACGTTGATTGGATTTACAGAATAGAAAAATGTCGATAGGATAAGAAGCCTAATGATAGTAATGATAAAAAAAACAAGTTCAAAAAATGTTTATTTTTATCGCTTCGCTTTGCATCGATGTTGGAAAATCACAATCAGACATCATATACCTAATGAAAAATAATAATAAAATATAATTATATTATAAAATAATAAAAAAGTAAATATTAACGCTTTGGCGCCTAATCCTAATATAATGATGAAAATTTCATCATGAAATGATACTACAATATACCCTTATCACCTTACAAAAACTTCGTACGACGGGCTTTTTGTAACGCAAACTGCTTAATGGGTTCTCTAAGGTCCATCGAATTAAAACTTTAATTTTCTATATCAATAACTGGTTTTAAAATTATATTACTAATTAAATTGCGTTTTTTTGCCAAATGACAGGAGTTTTCAAATTTTCGGAATTTATTGGAAACTTTAACGATTTGTTTTGTGATTTTGGCGCCCCCAGGATTTTGCGCCCCAGGCCACTGCCTGGCTGGCCTGCCCTTCGGGCCGGCCCTGGTTTCGTTGGCATAGTAAAAAGGCCAAAACAATAAAAAGCAAATTTAGCATACTTAGTAATGAGAATAATTAAAATGTTGGACTTAGTTATTATGAAGTCTGTGATACTTTGGCTTCATTTTCGGTATGTGATGTGTGAAGTCTATTAATTGGCATTAACGCTTGCCATTAAAATTTAACCTTGTTTTAGATTACACCCAACGACATACATAACAACCTAGATGTTTGTTGACTGCATAAGCATAAATCGTATTTCGTTATGAATAACCAAAAATTTGATTTTATTGATCTTAAGTTCTGTGTAACATTACTTCATATATTTTGTTTGGTTTTCAAACAAAAATGTTATTGGTCACTATGACGTTAGAAATTCTTACTTTTCAAATTAGTGGTTCTGAAAGCAGCTTCTTCTAGAAGTGGCGTGCTCTTTACAGAGCGTTGCCGATCTTCTCTCCATATGTCTGTGGTGTGCGTGTCAAGTAGCCTACAGACATAGGGGACCTACAGCTTAACGTGGGCTCCGAACCACGGAAGTGCTTGCACTTCTACTTCAGAGAGGACTTACTAGGCAGAAATACCTCGGTGGTTTGCCATTGCCTTCCGAGGGAAACGGTCGGGTGTTTTTGGTGTATATGTGACCCTGGGGATCGAGCCCGGGCCATCTCAGTGGTCAACCGCACGCTGAACCAACTGAGCCACGACCCCGACTTGCAGTAAATGGTGTAAAATGGGCACCATAAACAGAGTACTTATTATCCAAACTGAAGTTTCGAAAATGATTAACATCACCTTGTAAATAATAAAAGTTAACATGTGTTGGCCCTACATTCACATTCAATAGTATCTATGTTTCTAAACTACTCGATAACGTTAGTGATGGTCATTTAAATTTAAAACATCGTCCATATCTTCCGAAGGCTTTTCATGAATCTCATTAATACAAACTTGGAGGCGGTATATCTCTATTCGCCATGTTCTTAAATACCATTGGGAAAATAAGGTTCGACTATGAAAATCTTCAGCTGTTGTTCAAAAAACCACTTGAAAAGGGAAGATTCTAATGTAACGGTTTTCAATATACATGTAACTCTAAATAACTGCGTGAACTACATCGAACCTGTAGTTCATAGAAAACATTGATAAGATGTTTTAAAACAACTCGGAGTAATATGAAAAAAATAAATTCGGCAATTGTTCTTCAAAATAACTTACCAGTGGTTATTGTTACTATTATTAATTGGCTTTATTGTTGCCAGTAGGTTTACAATACGAGGGTGGTTTGATAATTCAAGTAAATTTCTATGAGATGGCGCCACTATCTGCTTAGTGACGTCATAGCGGGCAAGTGTCACTCGTCAAACAAAGCCATGCCAAATTTGAAACAAAAGCCATGCATTGTTGTTTGTCTGAAGTGTGCATTGCAGATGTTAACACAAAAATGGAAATGGGTGAATTTCGTGCAGTCGTAAAACGTGTTTTATTTACATAAATGTATTTATATTTTGATTATAAAAAATTGGACGGCTGCTCAGATTAAGGCGGGTTAAATAAAGTTCATGGTGGCTCTGCACCGTCGCTGATGATGATGACAGTTAATTTCTGGATAAATGAATTTAAACGTGGGCGAACCAGCACCAAAGATAAAGCCTACCCTGGACGTTTAGTTAAAGTCACTGCGACAGATATCATTAAAAAGTTCACAATATTGTTATGGAAGACCGCCGAATAAAAGTATGCGATATTACTGAGATTGTAGGCATCTCATCTGAGCGGGTGCGTAATATTCTGCACGGAAAATTGTATATAAAAAAACCTAGTGCGCGATGGCTGCCGCGCCTGATGACTAGTGACCAAAATCGCACACGAAAGGAAATTTCATCGCAGTGTTTGGCAATGTTTAACCACAATCCGAAGCATTTCTTGGGACGATTCGTTACCGTAGACGAAACATGGATACACCACTACACGCCTGAGACAAAGCAGTGGTCAAAACTGTAGATAGCGAGCGACGAAGGTGCTCCGAGGAAGGTAAAGTTTTGTCAGGTGGGAAGTTGATGGCGCCTGTATCCTGGGATTCACAAGGAAACATCCTGGTTGACTACTTGCAGAAGGGAAATACAATAACAGGAGCCTATTATGCAACTTCGTTGAACGCCCAAGATTGGCATGCTGAAAAGTACTGTTCCACCAAGACAATGCACCATAGCACAGGTCGACAATTACATTGGAAAAATTGCATGATTTAGGCTTTGAACTAATTTCTCATCCACCCTACTCCCGGATTTATCCCCGTATGATTTTTCCCCTTCGCAAACTTGAAAATTTGGCTCGGTGGGAAGTATTTTGCAGTCTTGGAAGATAGCTACTCTTCTAATGGGTTGAAAAAATTTGAATCTTGTTGGACCCAGTGTGTAGCCCTCAATGGAGAATTTCTAATAAATTAACTTTACAATAAATTAAACAATTGGCAACACTGATGGAGTTCAGCTCTATCCTCCATTCAGCTATGGTGACATTTACAACCAAAATTCGTATGTTAGAAATAAATCTATTATCAATATTTATTAAACAAACAGGACAAAAATGTTTTTTGTACATGGCCAAAAACAGATAGGTATGTATGTAATTGTAAAAATAGATTACTCTAAAATTTAGCAACGACGAACCTGTGTAAATACTATGGTGGACCTCTGCTTCTAATTAATTTTATAACCGTCACATCGGTATTTACTTTTTCCATAAAGGGATGGTGTTTTGAAAATACACCAAGAATCATTATATCCCAAAGTCGTTTGAGGTATGAACTTCATCTGTAAATATTACACAAAAAAAGTAAATCAGGTAAATGTATTTGTTTAGTACGTAGGTGGAATACAGAATCATTTTATAAAAATTTCGTGATGTTTATTTATCAGTCCATATTATTTTATACTATTATATTTATATTTCTGTAGTAACATTTTTTTAAGTTTACACTAAATGAAAAAGTAATTCGTTTCGCTGAACTGGCCTGTAAAACTTTTTGTGTAATCATATTTCCATATATTTCGTAAGAATTCTTCTATTGATTTCTGTTCCTTGTCTTCAAAACTTCTTTGCTGGTTTAAAACAATTTCATTTTCAACAGCACTTTCGCTGATTTGTTTTCAAATTCTGAAAAATTCTTTTAAATTTCTACTTATATCGACCATTAATTAATTAAAATAATTAGGAACCGAAACATAGTGGTGGAGTAGGGAGGACAGGCGGTTGTTGAAGGCGTTACGCTTACCACATCGTCCCATATGCCTAGCGTGCTAAATAAACGGGTATGAAAGCGACCTAGGAGGGTTTAATCCACCATACTGCCTCGCGGAGTGTAAGTGCCGATACCTTTATCTTTGCATAATATTAATTTAATAGGTATGTATTATGTAACGAGTACAGAATGTATGATTTTTATTGGGCGAGTCCAGTTAATAGCCGAGCAAGCCTACAAGGGAGAGTCCAAAAAGTCATATTACGTAAGAGTTACGTAGACAGTTTTATGCTTAGCTCCGTTTTTAGTTAAATAATAAATATGTAAATATCTTATAAAATATAACTTTTAAGTGGTTAAACTAGTTCTACAGAGTGATTGAAAAATATTGTGATTAATTTTCTCAATAAACCATGTGTCGCAAATAAACGGTAAACTTAGAAAAAATTAAAAGCATCAACACAAAAATTGTTTGGCGGCCACTGAAGTTTAAATTTATTAAACGCCCTTGTTGTTGATACTGATACAGACTAGCTGTGTACGTAAGTAGGTTAATATCAGTTCATTATTGGCTTTCAGCGTGCATTCATCGAACGTTTTAATGGAAGGTCAACCTTTTAACAACTGAATTTAATGATGTTATTGTACTTAATTTTGTTTTGCTTGTGTTGTGTTGTGTTGTGTTGTGTGTGTGTATTTGTGCTTGTGTAGGAGTTAATGGAGGAACATTTGAAAATTTTCTGTAAGTCATTTTTTCTATATCACTTTTTAAACATGATAATAATTGTTGACTGCCAGTTTCAAGCCTGAAAAAATGCGAGAGGAAAGTGAAACCTGTAAGTTACATAATTGCGTAGTGTTTCATTTATTTTGAAAGGTCAAATTTCTATTGCAGGCCTTTTAAATGCATATGAGCCAGCGATTCTCATAAGTGTATAACAAAATTTAAAATAAACAAAAATCGCGATAAGCCTTAAATTTTTACTATAATGTACTTTTATTAAGTTCGGCATATACCCATTTAATTTAATGACAATGCTTTTGAATCACCCTGTATACATAGCTGGCTTTATAACAAGATTCCGTGGCGCAATTACTGGTAAATATATTTTACTGACTTTTTAAATTTTATTTTCTAAATCTACTTGGCACATTTGATGGTAATTTATGTAAAAAGATATACATAAAATAACGATCTGTATCTGCATCTGCAATCTCTTCTACCTTTCGGTGTCGAGGCTGGAGCGTTAGTGTATGTGGTTTTTCCGGGTGCAATGCACAACCCAGCCCTTGGTTGGTGGCGTCGTTTTACCTACATATTGCACCTTGTGTATAGTATCAGCTTGTGTACGTATAGGACCCTGTTACTCTACCTCCTAGGCCAGTATTCGGAGGAGAGCATCGTTCATTTAGTGCCCAACGACAGATGGTCACCAGGGGGATTCGAACTAAAGACTAACGTAACGCTAGCCTGACGCTTTAACACTGCGCCACCCTAGCATATAAAATAAAGATAAAAATTTAAAATAAAACATGAACCTGAAACCTGGGTTTTATGTTTCCTTTGTTAAAATATTTTATGGCAAATGTAAATCTGATTGCTTGAAAATCTTGAAATGACGTAAATTTAGTATGAAAAATTCACGTTACTTCTAACAATAAGACCATCTAGTGCAAAATGGGTTGTCAAGTTTTAAGGTTCTAGGCGGGAACAGATAAAATAGACACTCAATATACAGGGTGATTCAACAGTATTGTCATTCATTTTAAGGGTAGGTACAGCATATCAAATAGAACAACAATAAACCATGTGTCGCAAGTAAACGGTAGGTAAGCTCAGAAAAAAAATGAAAAAGATCAATACCCCCAGTGACCCCCACTAGAATAGGTAAGTTCTGTTTACATTCAAAATATAAATTTATCAAAAGCCTTTTTTATTCATACTAATATGAGAGTTCAGTACGTGTACGTAGATTAATGTCAGTTTATTACATAATAATTGTGTAATGTTTCATTTATTTTTGCAGGGTCAAATTTCTATAGCAGCCTTTTTAAATGCATATTAGCCAGCAGTTCCCAAAAGTGTGTAACCAAATTTACAATCAACAAAAGTCGCGATAAGCCTTAAATTTTTGCTGTAATGTACCTACTTCTATTAAGGTAAGCATCTACCCAGTTAATTTAATGACTTTTGAATCACGGTACATTTATGCTATATTTTCTAACTCATTAAACCAACCCAGCAACGGAGCATGTGGTCTGGTTCAATAGCGAACGTAAAATACTTTAACAAAAATAAAAATTAATATACGTAATTGAAATACGTATGTATGTATTATCTGTAACCTCTTATACATTTCGGTGTCGAGGCTGGTGCGTTAACGTATGAGGTTCTACGCGTGCAATGCACCACCCGGTCCGTCTTTACGGGTTACGAAGTTGGTGCGCCGTTTATACCTACATAATGCACCATGTGTCAAGTGAAAGTCTGTGTATGACCTTGTTACTTTATCTCTTACGTCTGTATTCGGAGGAGAGCGTCGTTAGTTAGGTGCCCATCGATGAATGGTCACCAGGAAGATTCGAACCAAGGACTAGCGCAGCCCTAGCCTGATGCTCTACCACTGCGCCACCCTGGCTATTAATTGAAATACGTATTAATCTTTATAATTTTTCAGGTTAGTTGACGCTCGCTTCCGAGCTGGTTAATATTAATTTTCTTAATTTACTATTTACTTTGGTATTTCCAAACTCGAGCCTTCGTACTTTTATTCTGAAAGAAAATGAATTTGTTTAATCGTCAACAGACCTTTGCCTTTGGCATAGTTCAATGAATTCAGTTTAATGTAATGACATTCCATTTAATATTATTAACACGGTCTGCATCAACTGAATCAGTGAGAGATCGCCATCAGTATATTAGTGAATTAAAATCGGTTCACGCTGCAATTGTAACGTACGAGTTCAAAAATGCAATACATTATCGCCCTTTGACTTGTACTGATAGTTTTCCCATAGCGTATCTTCAAAGCGAGTTAATCAATTTAATGGAACGATCTGCAAATGGTCCCTGATTGAAGTGGACATCGCATATGTGAAATACATTGCAGCAGCGAAATCGCTCACCTTTAGTAAGAATATTTTCATTACGAATAATACACCTGAAAATTTTTTGAGTTAAATGAAAATGATTATAAAAGCAGGTAAAAAAATTGCAGAAAAATTAAAAAAAAATTCAATAAAGGAATTATCGTCTTTTATGAATTATTGCAACGTAATTAATTTTTAAGGGTATTTAAATGACAAAAACCGAAATTCTGTGCGAATTAAATCAATTTCCGGTCCCATTAAAAATAATATTTTGCACACCTCCTCTTTGTATTGTATTTTGCAAATTTAATCCCGTTTAACACAGAAATACATTAAGATTGTATCTGCTAATCTTGTTGCTGATTTTCGTTTACTCGATTAGGAAAAGCTTCATTTATATAGTCGCAAATTAAATCGATGAAGATTCGTTATCTTTTAAAACGAAAATCAGCATAAAACGTTAGTAAAGATGTCGACATTGTATTAAAATCTGTATTATTTAATTTACCGAGACTGCTTGTAATACGTAATTTATTGTAATTTGTGGGTAAATCCGCATTTGCAAGTCTTTCTGGATCCTGGTTCTGAATCAACAATGCATTATTCATTCGAAAATCTCGCTTCTCCTTCCCTTATTAAACATTCTGTGAATCCAGGAACGTCATGAATCTGTTGTTTTAGGACCAGAAAAATAATATATTTCAGGAGTGGGACTTTTTTAATCTCCTAAGAATTTTGATCACAGAATGGTGCCAATTTTCATTAGGTTTTTTTTGCAGCGGAATGGAAATCTGAAGACTTGTTTAATCGACGTAAATGATTAATAGTTAATTGCTCGTAATACTTAGGGCGTTTAAGGTGAGGCAAATCAAAGTAAATTCTTGGAAAAATTGTTTCTAATGAGGATTAACATTCACATTGTAAAACTGCTAGTTCCGCTTTCCTTACATATAAAAAATAGCCGAACCCATTATAATTTAAATCACTTAATAAGCTAAACCAGCAAAAATAAAATTGTAGGTTTTCTGGTCGTTTTAAAATATTCTCAAACATAACCATAAAAAAACAAAACTGCCGTCGAGAAAGTTTAAATTGGGAAAATAATTCGAAAATGTTTTACAAACTACAATGGGGACCAGAAACTTTGTAATTACATTATATGGGGTTATTACAGCATCGTTACGAGTTTTTTCAGTATGAACCATTTTACACATGAATAATGAACAGCACGGCTCAAACCGTTAAAGTTATTTTTAAAAAGGTCCTAAAAGTAAACTTTGGCAGTGTTAAAAGTCTATTAAAGAAAACAGTATCCTTTATCTTTTTAATTATTACTTATCGAGTAGGCTGCCTTGTGAAAACAATAGAAAACTCGAAGTGTGTTGGTTCTTAAGGTAACCGTAGGAGAGACCTTTTCCTTTTACACTTTGGATTTTTAAAGAATGAAGCAAATTAAGTATGAATTTGGTAAAAATATTTTTAGAGCATTAACACCCTAATTAAGATAAACTCATCACTTCATTTTAAAATGAAACCAAAAGTGATGTATTACAACAGGTTTAGTATCCAATTTTCCAAGTAAAAAGTGAGGAAGCAAAATTACGGTTATATCTTCCCCATATTTACTGAAAACAGAAACAGTACTGGCAAAACTAAACCGCATCAATTTCAATAACACATAGGTTCCTCCTTAATTGAAACATCTCTATAGATAATGAACTCTTGAGGTCGAAGTCGACTAGTAACAAGAACAAAATAGAAAATAAATTAAAAGTACGTCAAATAAATTGGTAGGAGATGCTCTGAATGAAATGAAATAAGGTTAACATTAAAATATGCCGCAGAACAAATTAGAAATAACGATTAGAAAAACATAAAAACCTAAGACTCTGGAAGTTAGATTGTTAGGAAAGGAACTTAATATTTAGAACTAAAATTCAAATCAATGGCAAAATAAACAAGAAAAATCTTAAGAAAAGATTTTAAAAGATACCATGCAACCGAAATTGAAGAACTGACTGAAATTAGCAGGGAAATAAAGTTTCAGAAGAAATAAAAAGTAGTAAATAAAACAATAAAATTAAGAGACAAAACGGACAAGAAGTAAAAAGGGTCTAACGTAGGTATAGGATTTATATGCACTTAAAAATGCTGAAATATGCATGCACTTATGCATTATAAAAAAGTGAAATGTGCACTTAAATATGCACTTAAAAATCATGAAATTTGCGTTTATTGCATAGTTACCACAAAAACTGCCCCAAATTAATCACACTTTGCAAATAATATTTTCTTGTTCTTTTAAACTACTTGCTAAGCGAAAAAATATAATAAGCAACACGGAATGCATGGACAATTAACATTTTCGGAAGGCGGCGAGTCTTGGCTCCGCCTCGTCTCGTATTCGCCTACCTCAAATGTTAATACGTCCTTACATTCCTTGTAGCTTAAATAACTATTAAAGCCTAGTATTTAACAATAGGCTTAGATTATGGGTTTCTCCTAGACTCAACTAAACCGCCCTTGGTTGGTTATCTGAAATATTAAAATTATTTAAAAAATATTAGAAATTTCATAATTAAAGTATGTAAAACGCTCAAAAAGTGGTAAAATATGCACTATCGCTCAAAAATGCTAAAATATGCATGCAATTATAAAAAATAACTACATATACATTTATATGCACTTTCAAATTGACATATGTGATTCATATGTGGCTTAAACATGTAGAAATATAACTCTGGATGTGTTTGTTATAAGCAGAAAAAACATGCAAATGCATAGAAATCCTATACCTAGGTCTAAGTAATGTCATAAACATTATACCGTGAGTTCAAAAACTCTTTACGTTAGGGTTGGCCATGAGACACAAAAATAATGTCCATTGCAAGATTTAGAAATTGTTAACTGTCATCATTGTGTTGCTGACATAATACTGTTGTGCAAAATTCAATAAAATTGTAAAAACAAAGGTTCTAAATCTTGCAGTAGACATTAATTTTGTGTCTCATGGCACATGTAAAAACTTTTTGAACTCACGGTACAAATATGTTTCAAAACTTTGAAGTACAATTTACACACATTCAAAGTACTGCCGTTCAGTTCAGTCATAGACGACTAAGGAATCCAACATGCACTACAAACTATTCAAAACCATAAATCTCCAGCAGAAGATAATATATTGAAAGATTTGATAAAAGAAGGGAATAGAGACATTAAGGAATCCATGTAACATCTTATGTCTTAGAAAACATCTCTGAATAAAAGTAAATAATGCTATCACTGTAATGCTGCGCATAAAAGAGGTAACACTAATTTGGATAGCTATAGATTTATCAGTTTGTTTATTTGCAAAAATTTTGACACATGTTTCAGCAAAGATCCTTACAATAAGGAAGGCGGTAGAACTAATATGATTTATATTGGGCTTTTGTAGTTTTCGTAAAAGCCATTGGCTTTTGTAGGTAGCTTACGTAAAAGCCTTTAGCTTGATGTTGCTGGGAAAACAAACTAATCGGCAACGTAAGATTTACCACGATACCGAATGGGCTACAGTAATATAAATGTTATATGTTACGCTGATGATGCAATATTCTTGACAAACACGGAGAGTCCTACGTTGATTGGTTACAACATCCAAAAGCTATAAATATGGTGGTGTCAAACCTCAAAATGGGCTATGACAGTCGCTAAAGGTAATATGGTCTGCAAGCTAGAGCTATATTAATATATGATATAGCAGACAAGATACGTAACATAAACTATTCCGAAGTGAAACGATAAGTCTGGGACGGTGAAGGAATGTCAGGTAATTTGAGTTAGAAATGGGAAAATACATGTTAAAGTTAAGCCCCTTACAGATTTGAGATACCAATATAATCAGAATTATTGTGCGAAAGGTTAAACTAGATGAGAACGTTACTGATACAGGAATATTCGTAAAGAGAAAGCGCAAAGAACAAAATGAGCATTTAGAAACCTCAAGAAACGAGGGGATCGAAGAGCCACGAAAACGAGGGAAGCAAATTTAGCCAATCTCTTCAATAGATTCACCATGAAACAATTTGCAACATAACTACGTTCCACTAAACAAAGGACACTAAATTACCATAAATATGTGCTATAGTGACAAAACATTGTCGTAAGTGCAGATAATCCAGAAGATCTGCAGAATATACAAACATAATTAGACGAAGAGTCATCCAAAACTGGTATCGAGCAGATAGTGTCTAATGAAAAACTACATGTTCCAATACGAGCGAAGAACTTGAAAATATTGAGAGGTGTATTTATATAGGACACGTTATAAAACAGAGGGTAAAAACTATCACAATCACCAGCGGAAAGTTATCTGAATTATACATATAGGGAAAATCGAAAATTACTTTAGCAGTAATTAGACTAACTTACGGCAAATCATGGAAGCTAAGCATGGCACACTGGTGTAAACTAGGGTGTTTAGGCTAGACATATCATATGCGACCGTATTATGGTGGCCCAAGGTTGAACCCCAAATCATGAAGCTAAATGATTGTCTTGGAATCACGGGGAAAGTGAAAACCATGCCTAAGTCGGTACTCTTCTGGATTTACTCCTTCTTCATATAGTGATTAAGGAAGAGTCTACGGAGAGCAGAATTATCTTTACCAAAAAAGATGCATATAACATATACGTTTGAATGGCAGCAACTATATTAGTCGAGATAACAATTCAACATCGCTAAGACTGGAGAAAACTTACTCAAAAATGATTCCTGGAAGTCTAATCTTCCACACAAACGGAACAAAATTCAAGAATCATGCCGGAATAGGACTGTATGATGAGGAAGAGGTCCAGTTTTCCTTTCCATTAATATTCCAGAACGACATCTGCGCAAGATTGGTCTGGAAATTACTGGAAAGAACTCAATCGTCTGGAAACATACAACATAGTGAAACTGCTTTGCATTTCAATAAGTCACTGTGGAATCAAAGGTTATAAAAAATTCGAAATCTTGCAAGGAAGGGAACAGTTGACGTTATTACGGACCAGAAAACGTCTGGGTAAGTCAAGAAGCATGGCCTGCGACTTGTTAGAGAGTGATTACGTGTATACCTAAAATACACTATACTGATAGGCCAGTGAAGAACGACAACAATGATCTTCCATGAAGAGATCGACAAGACATGCGACGTTAGGAAATATTTTACAATGAACGACCTTTATTGTAAACTTGGAATCAGGAACTATGTAGTGCTATGCAGATTCTGTGTAATTCTGACGCGTTGGCAAGAAAATAACATCGAACTTTCTGGCATCTTAGTATATAATTGAAATAGTTTGCTTCAGATTCAGTGAGATACATATCTGTAGCTTTTGGTGCAGAAAATTAACACCACAAATTGGGTGCAATGAATTATGGGGTATTGTGTAAGCACAATACACCTTTAAGTTGCAGTGCTTTCACAGCTTGATACGTAACTCTGGAAAAAACAGGAGGAACAGACTATTTTGGCCAGACTTACAAAAAATAAAACACCTTCGAAGTAGGATTTTTCAACAACGTGTTCTACTACTGTTAAAATATGAAATTATTGAGGAACCTATTGATAACCCCAAAAAACCATGGAGAGACAAATACTACACTTACCCTTGAGATATCACAAAATAAATGTATGAATTCGCTTCTTCTTCTTCTTCCTCTTATGGCCGAATCCTAGGCCAATGGCCTATTAGAAACGCATAAGAACGAGTTATAAATAAATTCGCGTTGTAACAAAACTCAAAGTTGCAGCAGAGGGTTGTCAGACGTGGCGATTTGTCGCTTTTCTGGCTACTAAGGCATGGCAGTTAGCATCAAATTTCCCTCTTTGACGCCAAGGCTATTTTAAAAGCCTAGTTAGTATAGGTATTTCAAAAATCTTCAACCCAACCACCCCGTTACGGTTACTCCTTGTATTATGAATATGCATGCGTATAACCGAGTGTCAAGTCAGAAATTCAAATTGTTAAAGGTTAAAATCAAGCGTAGAAATGGAAAGTGCCATTTTCTATTAAGACACACGTACGAAGTGAACTATAACTTAGTTTGAACTTTTTCTAATGTTTAAAGAATTGAATTTTCTTGGTTTGCTATTTTTGAAATAAATGTTCTTCTTTAACTTGGCTAAAATTATGATATATTGGGGTAATGTTTTTTCTTTGGTAGGTACTAAAAAATGACAAATAACAATTTTTAGATTATACGAAACTCGAGTTACTCCGATATTTGCCGATTTATATTTGGCTACTTGAGGTTTAAAATATTTGGCAACCCTGAGGTGACAGCGGAACTAAAATTGAATTGTGAAGGCCCTGCTGCTGGGTACACAGATTGAAAATAGTCAAACGGTTTCTCAAAATGGCGGCTATACCTGCAAAAAGAACCAAGAGGACGTCCCCTAATGCGATGGATGGATGATATAAAACTATTAACCGGATGAGATAAAATCCAAATATAATAAAGAACGGCTGAAGAATGAGTGTAGCCAGTGTCCAAAAATAAACAATATTGCTAGATGAAGTGTAAGACATCTAGAATAGTGCAAGTCGTAATGTGAGTAGTACGTTAAAAATTAATTTTTTTTTCATTTTATTTATTCGGAACACGACCTCAGTATTTTCTTTTCTGGTGTAAACACAAAATTTTACCTAAGGATAATTTACATCATAAGAACAACAAACAGTTTTACGTTAATGGACATTCAACAAAAGTATAAAAATGTGTCTCGTAACAAAGTTAATCTGATTAGATCGCATACATGGCAGCTTTCCTAAAAGAAAACCGTATCATTTCACAAGAGTAATGATACCTTCAAGATCACATATTTTGAGAGTAAAAGGCGAGAAAAAATAAAATAAAATAAAAGTTGTAGCTAATGGAAGCTTAGTTGACACGATCTCAGCCGTCAAAGTTGGCTATGAAGTTGTAACCTAACATATAAAAGATGAATCCTCCTGTAAAACGCTCGATTAAATGGGATACAAAGCTGATATTTTACGGGAATGAATCTCAAAGAAAAAGTAAGATATTTTCCTTTTATGAGAAGTATTATCGCATCGGTTTTTACAAGAACACCGTGTAAAAGACCAGCCAATTTATTCTACGGCAGACGATTTGTGCTGATTGTGTTGTTTGATGTTCTCAATTTTCCTGGATTAATTTTAGGAGAAATGAAAATTATACGAGGATTCATTTTTGATTTAAAATTTTATGTGAGAACATTTTTTTAATCATGATTCTTCTAAACCGTGAAATTAAAACCGTTAATAGTTCTAATGGATTATGAACATTCTGTACTCAGAAATCTATCACCCCCATGGAGATTTGAACTACTGACTTTCGGATCTGTGTGCGAATATTCAACCAACTGAGCTACAGGGGTTAATTATTAAAAGAATTCTCCCACCGAAAAGGCGACTTTGAACCTTCCTTTGCATGTAATTATTAAACGAAAAACTCCTAAGGCAAAAGCATTTGATATAAATTCATAATAAAGCCTGGAAAAAGTATTACATGTTCAGAACTAATTTCGCTTTAGAAATTAATTGTTCTTTTACTTCGTGCTAAGTCTATATAAACGAGGTAAAATGCAATAAGGCTACAGCGCGCGAGACCGTGTTTCCCAAATGACGATATCGCGTTTTAAAAATTGCATCTCCTTAGATTAATCTAATTCTTTTTACCTGCTCCGGTTCAATTTCTACAGGAACCTCGGGCTTCGAGGAATTCTCTTCGGTCTCAGATGATGTCCTTACGGACATTACCTGCAACAATAACAAAATTAGATGAAGGTAAATACAGCTGACTTTAAAAATTAAATGGAATACACCATTTATCTAGATTATAAAGGTCTGGATGCTCACTTCAGCTAAATGAAGATAAGCTTTCAGCAAAACACCTAGAATAGGTTAACTGTAATGTCAGCCTCTGGTGTAATCTGAGACTAGAGTGAATTTACTGTGAAATTCTACCAGGATTTCTTTGTTTATTTTTACATGCCTTAATATAAATTTAAAAATAAATATTGATGTTACAATTCCAACGAAATAAATTAAAATGGCTACTACTTTAAGATGATCCATGTTTCCTTTAATCAAAAATTGATCTTTTTGTCCGCAGTAGTATTAGATTGTTGCATTTTTTAAAAATTTAATATACTTTTATTAATTAAAAGTTATGAAAAACCAATTAACTGATGATTTCTAAAGAACTGAAGTTCTGTTGCATTTTATTTCAGAATTTATATGCAGCGAACTTGCATTAAAGTGTTTGAACTGTACGTGTTTTCGAGCAAATTGTTTAAAAGTTTATTGCTCCCAAATGAATTAGAATGGATAAAGTCAATGGATATGTAAGATAACGAGATAGAGTAAGTTATTAGGTATTTAAATTAATGCTCAAAAGCCAACAACTAGGAGTCTTCAAAAATTTTCTGAACTAACAGTATAATTTTTATTCTATTGGCTAGTATTCCAATTATTTATGATAAATAGGCAGAAGAAGAAATCTAAATTGGCAGAAGAAGAAATTAGTGATAACAATAATATTAAACAGGCTTGGAAAAATTATAAATATTTATTTGCATAAGTGTGTATGCAATTGCATATTTTGACGATGTTAGCAATAAATGCAAATATTCAAAGTAAACATTTTTAACATCAACGCATAATTTTGAATCTTAATTTTCGAGGAACTATTTCGCACTTCTGCTTCTTTAAATAACGCAAGGTGGGTTTCCCTGCTTTTTGGAGGATTTGTGCGACCTTTTCTCCTTGTCATTCCTTAGATCATTATTGTAATGATAATAGTTCTTGTCTAAATCCTACCCCTACGATTGTAAATGACCACATAGGTTATTATTCTTAACAAATGTAAATGCGTCAGCTATATCAGTAAATTATTCTTAAGAAATGCAGGATATCCAAAAAGAAAAATAGCGTGAATGTTGTGCTTAGGTAATTTGTGAAAGACTCTGGCGATTTTACAACAGATTGAAGTAGATTATTATATTGCAAATACTGTCATAAAGACGAATATAATAGTTATTTATGTACCAAGGGCGTAAAGATGCTTTTATGGTCTGAGACGTGATTTTGAGCCCGAGACGCTAGTCGAGGGCTAAAGACACGTCGAAGGCCATAAAAGCAAGTTACGCCAGTGGTACATACATAATTTTATGCACGATCGAAGATTTTAAAACTGAAATAAAAGGAATAAATTAATTTTCTACCCACATCGAGCAGTTAGTTGCTCAATTATTTTAATTTTTTTACTGACAACTGTCAAATGGTTGAAGCATTTACGCCTAGGAATATTCACATAAATAATTGTGTTAACTGTGTTGTTAATACAAATTACCCTAAATAGAGTTCTAATAAAGAGCATACATTCGATTTTAATTTAAAAAAATTCTTTATAAGACTGTTAAACTCTTTAACAATTTTTGACGTTTCATTATAGACCGGCGGCCTATAAAGACACCCACGGGCTATAAATAGACGTTTATGTCAAACAAATTCAGAAATAATTGACACATTATAATGCGATCGTGCATAAAAAACATTAAAATTATAGTTTAAGTACACGAGCAGGTCATTTCACTAAGCAAGCTACACGTGGCAGAGTATCGAATTGCATCTTTTAAGAATGCAAAATATGAATGGCAATGTATGGTGACAGTCAAGGCCACACACGTGCTCCGGTACAATATCTTGGATAGATCGAGTTAGAAATGAGGAAGTGTTAAGAAAGATGGACAAAGAGAAAGAGGTAGTGCTAACAATCAAAAGAAAACTACATTACTTGGGGTGCGTGTAGTTAGCAAAGTAATAAAAGCACTAACGTTTATCATTTGCACATTATTAGTGTATCGTTAGTGCACGTTAGTGCACTATAAATTAACATCAGCAAAGTGCGCATTTTGTAATTATCGCGAAATATTTTTTTTGCTAGCTTCACACCTAGCAAAGGGTTTTTCTAAAATCCGAGGGTAAACCTCTAAAACGGTTAGTGCTTCGTTAGTGCACTATAACGTTTTCGCGAAAAATTATTCACTTTCGAGATATTGCGTATTAATTTTTTTTCACTAGTTTCGCACCTAGCAAAATGTTTTTCTAAAATCCTAGGGAAAACCTGTGAAAAGGTTAGTGCTTCGTTAGTGCACGTTAGTGCATTATAAATTTTTCGCGAAAAATTATTCGCTTTCAAGATATTAGGTATCAATTTTTTTCACGTTCTAACCTAGCAAAATGTTTTTTTTAAATTCGAGGGAAAACCCCTGAAGAGGTTAGTGAACCTCTGAAGAGGTTAGTGCTTCGTTAGTGCACATTAGTGCAATATAAAATTTTCGCAAAAAACTGTTGGCTTTCAAGTTATACCAGTAACAATGAAATTCTGTATTACTTTATTTCCACACTAACAGTATAGCACACAATCACAATTTCATGTTGAAATATCTGTTAAGTTTAATTAAATATTATTTCGTATCTTTTCAATAATTAAGGAACAATTAAAGTCGAGTTTGCCTATTTAAAGAATATCTTTATGCCAAATGGTGAACACTTTGCTAAATAAGGCCATTATTAATTAATACGCTTAGTAGTTACCCATTACATGAATTTTCACCTTTACGCTTTAATTTTTTTTAACAATGTATTTATTAAAAACGGCAAAACTTACTTGAGCAAGAAATATTAACTTGTTTCTTAGGTTATTTGTAAAAGTTGTGGAATTTCGAAGCAGTGCATTCTAACACAACGAAATACTAACGAAATATCTTGAACAGCTTGGCATTTGCTCTTATTTTAAATCGGTATCTTTAATATTGTAAACACCTTATGATTATATCTTTTAAACTGAAGTACCTAGTTTACTTAAAAACATTATGTTGCCGGCAATACTCCCTCGCACAGTGTAAGCGCCGATTCTTTCGTCTTTTCATTTTACAATTTATTTAATTTGAAAAATTGTTCGCTAATAACAAAGTTGTTTTTAGTAAATTAATTGAACCAAATACAGACAACCTTTCTAAGAAGTTGATTGATAGTTCATCATATCAGAATCGTAATCCCCTTGTCTAAAGTCTCAGTTACTCATTGACAATCCTGTGCATAGTAAGAATTTGTTGAGATGTTTATTTAATGTCTAATTTGGAATGCTAGTTTTTCTTTAATATTTAGTTAAAATCTATTAAAAGTTTCGGATCTCGTATTTTGCATTACGTTTACAAATAGCTGTTTTAACATAAGACTTAAGGTTTTCGCTTTTTCTGGATGTTGAAATGAATTAAAAATTAGCCGATTATAGAAATTTAACCCCGAATATCCGGACAACACTTTTCTTTTTAACAGCCTTGATAAATTTACGCGTCGTTTCATGTTTACGAAAAACATTTTCCAGTATTTCCGAAATTCTACCAGCACGTTTCCCTACAACCCTTTGTAGATCAACAGCTAAAAACACTGCATTTTTTAAATGGGAGATACCTAAGCCTTCTTTTAAACAATTGGGAAATGTTAACGATGGTTGCAGTATTGAAACCTTAAAAGCGTAGTTTCTAAAATTTTGAAATTTTTGCATGAAACTTATTAATACAAGCTTAGGCCTGTGCAGTAATTTACCATTTTCTTGAATTCCATTGCAAACATATGACGCTCTGCTCCTGTGTAACAACCATTTCAATACAACGGTTGTCAGTACAACAAACAACTGCAAGCAACGAATTAACCTAACATACTAGTTTCGTTTCACAGCAAGAATTGATAAATTTTTAAGTCATTCTTAAACGAAGCTTTTTACAGTCAAAACAGCGTTTTCTGATCAATATTTCCAGTTCTGGAAGGATAAAATTATATCGTTTCTACGACAAGCAAGCAGCAAGCAGCAAGCCGCAATGCTTGGAATTTTTATAAATAATACGTAAGACATTCCGAAGGTTTCTCAATTTTTAAGGAACACTGGCGTGAAGAGAAATGTTAAGCAAAGAATGCAGCAGGATCGATAACAGTCATAATCGGATGCTGATGTTGAAACTCGCGGTTTAATTTTGTTAAAACTGAAATTATTCAACCGAAAAAACAAAATTGTATTTACTGCGTTGAAAAATTTTAAAAATGCTTTTAAAAAATTAAGGGACGAGTAAATCCTATATATAAAATTCTGTTTAGAATTAATGTTCATCTAACCTGTAGCTTTCAATTGGTCAAATACGCGCATTTGCGTGGATAACTCTGATATAAATTCCAAACCTATTGTTGCGCAAATTATGGCAGCAATTTAATTAAATACCAATTATTATTTGTACGAAACGGAACCCAAAAATCCGAAGGGTGTGGGCGATCGTTGTTTTACATGTTTTCTGGATTGATTTTTTAAGGACTACCAATTGTTAAAAACGTTTAAACAAAACAAACTTTACATTTTTCCACAGTACCATGCTTATTAAAATCGAATAAAGTGAAATCCGAAATCATTGATTAATTTTATTACATAAAACACGATCCTCCATTAAACTCCAATTAGAAGCGGATTAAGTTGGGAAAATTTTAAAACGATTATATTTTACGTCAGTCAAATGAGTTATGAAAGGAAATAAATAAAACTGTTTAGATTTGATTTTAATTTGACGCTTTAGACTGAGCTCAATCTCGCCGAGAACGGGTGCCGATGTTTTCATCTAAAATTTAAAAAGTAATTTTGTGCTTGCTGTACTGCGCCAAGGCGGATGTTACTTCGAAATATGAAAAATTACCGAAATTATGGAAATATGTACAGAGCAAAGATAAACTTAGAAAAAAGGAATATTTATGTGATTTTAAATATTTTTATTTCAATTCTAAAGAGTTTCCACTAAAAGCAAATAAAATCTCAGCTAAATAAACATTAAGATCAATCAACTAACCGAATTTATTGTATTTTGTTTATCGATGCTAACATAAACATAAGCCCAATTTGCATAAATATGCGCAGTATGCACTCAGTATTGTATGCACAATACGCGAGGGTGGAATGATATATTTATTCAAGGTTTGAAACTTCTTTAGTTGGCAATACTGAAAACATAACGGCCATCTTTCCAATAGTTTGGTGTTAGTTCCTCTACAAAGAAAACGCAGTTTCTAATTGTTTGGCAGTAATTGAACATCGCGTATTATTATTATTTTTTTATTTAAAATGTTTAAAAGGCGCAGAAAATTTTTAAGAGATTTAAGTGTGTTGGATGAAAGTGTCTCATCATACGCGACCGTCAAAAATTGGGTGGCTGGGTTTAAGAGTGCGATATTCGCAACAAAGAAGTACCTTTAGAAAAGGATAAATAAAAACTAACAAATAACTAGTGCTATCTGTGTACTATTCTAAATAATAGCCAGTTACTAGTTTTGGTTTGCATACGTGGTTATTTATATCTGTATTTCACATTGCTTTTATTGTACAAGAGATCTTACGTGGACACATTTAGTAGTGATGGGTTTATATACCCTAAGCACCATTGTAATACATTCAAGGTTCAAGTTAGACGGGTATACATCAGTTACCATTCCTGGATTTTTATTATCTACTTGTTTTCTATTGAAAATTTGAAAAATGTTTTACAGCTAAATTAAAAAAGTATTTATTATCATTTAACATTACAGTGAAATCTAGAAAATACGAATAAAAACTATTTTTATATCACATCCAAAATAATATAGCTAATAATATAAAACTGCAAGAGATTGATTATGTAACCAGACAAATTAGATACCGAATTAGTAATTTCTAGTTTAAAAAGTCGTAAACTATTAAATTAATGTTGAGTCGCCACAGAATGTAAACAAAAGTATGTAGATTTTAGGGGATTATAGAACTTGAAGGTCGATCTTTTAACATTTGTATTTCTGCACAAAAATAGTTTATTTTTCACTAAACCACTACGACATTCTATTTTGGGTTTATTTTCAAGTGCAGTTATTACCGGTGTCGTGAAGTTTTGGCGCGTGTGATTTCGGCTCATGACGTCATTGCTGCTGTTTCAGCCCACGGATAGCAAGTAAAGGTGATTAAGATGTACTTTTCGCCAAAGTGATTAACATTTACACATACTAACATCTTCCCCGTCGTAAAAATTTCTTTCTGTTTACAAAAGAATTCGGCTTTCAAATATATAATACCAGGGAAAAAAAATTTGACTGGGAGAAATTAGATTTTAAACATGTACGTACGATTGGATTAATGGTGCTTTTAAATATAAAAAAATTACTTTTTGATGTCGCTTTTCTAATGATAATGACTAGCTCAACAAAATAAGGCAATACTTTCTTTCAATCAATTTGTTTATTATTGAAGGTACAACCGGCAGAGTGGGAGTGCACGCAATATTGAAATAAACAAAGTTAAGCAAGAGTCTGCTTGGCCAGAACTTGGATGGGTGGCCGCTCTGCGGCTTGGTGTGTCAAGTTCCCTCGACACTGTAAAGGTATAAGAGGGAAAAAGGAAAGAAGGTATAACATTTACACATTAAAGCAACGATGCACCTACTTGATTATTAAATAAAATGATTAAATTAAATAATGTAACTACTATAGGTGTTATCCGAACATATGTGTATTTAAACTAGTCAAACTGGTATAATTACTCTAACTGCGGATCTGTTAAGGTCGATAGCCGAAGTATTTGAGGGCCATATCTTATTTTATTAAAATATCCGATTATTTGGATAGTCAACAGATGATTAAAGAAATGCGGGGTGTATAAAGTATGAATCTAGAAGAGATAAATAAGAAACTACGTTAGTTGGCGATACTTGAAATTATTAAAAATGCAATAGAAAAAATATTCTATTCTTTTACCAATGAGCATTATCTTTATCAGATGTCGGTGTGACGAGATACCAAAACTTGAACGGAAATTATCTTTACCTACCACCACTGGGCTGAAACTGCACGATTGACGTAATGAGCCGAAATCGCACGGGCCAAAACTACACGTAACTTTATTAGCTCACAGAGGCTTGGTAATAAATAATAACAATTTTAACGAATTTATTAATAGTTAGAGATTTATGCTGTATTAAACATTTTGTAATATTTTTACTATGAAAAGGGAAGGTGGTGGCACTAAAAGCAAAATGTGTAATTTTAATAATTGAATGCATTACTTTGAAGGAGCTTTGTGAATTGTAGTTGTTTTTTGATATTAAAAAATACCAAAAATTGTTTTTTCACTTTCACTTTGTTTTCGAGCCATGAAGGTGAATTTCTCTCCTAGTGGTGAATAATATTTCATCATCGACTACTGGTTAATAATGGAACCAATTATGTATCTAAATATATTTTACCAAAATGTTAATTGAAATTAACTACCCTCTTGTTTTCAATGGCAGGAAGACTTTTCTCAGCCTCACAACTTATTTCCCGAGATGCTCGGCTGAGAAAAATGTCTTCTCTACCTGGGTATTATAATATTTATACTATTAATACTGCAAGAAATGCGTTTTCAAATTAAGATTAAGAATTTTTTAAGATCTTTTCTAAATATTAAAATATTATTGATATAAATCCGACGGCTAGTAATAATCCTAGAAAATAACTCAACACATTATTAATAACAATTACTTATTATCAGTACTTTCTGAAAAATTTTTAAGCAAGTATTTTGAATGAAATTTCAATGACTTCAACTATCTGTCAAAAGACGACCAATCAAAGCAAAATTTGACGTTTTTGAGCCAATCAAATCGAATTGTAACGACAATTTTCACTAGAAAAAATTGTCGATAAAATTTCACTAGTGATACGAAGCGACAATTTTTTGAAAACAGTTTATTGCTAGTTATACCCAACAGAGAACAATTTTCATGTAAACAAGCTTGAATGTGGACTAATTTATGAAAAATGATTCGATGGAAATGATTTTTTTTCGTTGAATAGTCCCTCAAATACCATTCGTGGTCAAAGAATTGTAGATTATTTTTGCTGTAAAATCACTCATGATTGCGAATACCACTCGTCCTGCGCACTCGTGATATTCATATGCAAGCACAAGGAACATTCGTGATGTTACAGCAAAAAAATAATCGACAATTCTTTGACCACTCGTGGTATTGTAAGTGAAAACTTTTAATATTATCGTCACCAACTTTGTTGTTGCTTGCTGGCAGATTTAAACAAATTTTAGTAAACAAAATCGTATCATTAACTGGGCGGAATTTGCTAAAATCATGTGCTCATCCTTTTCCATTTCGATACTGGTTCTTTCTTTTGCGTCTTTGATTGACTTCACAAGAAGATTATGTCTATGGCATGTAGCACACGTATACGTACAGCAGTACGTTTTTTGAAAGATAACACATCTTCTACAAACAATTTTCTGTACATTGATTCATTTCTGGGTACTATATTATTATTTTTTTTTGTAGTAATATAAAGCTTATACAGTTTACATATCGATCAATCGGAAGATAACACGTACTTTTTTGTAGTTTGTTCTCTGGAATACTGACTTTTAAAAGAAGGAAACTTCTCGTTCTTTTTCTTTTTTCTTAGGGTGATTTATATGTTTTCCTCTAGCATCATTTGGACAAATATTTGAGTTTGAATTACGCTTCTTTTTAACTATTATCTGAACTTTCTTTATTGCTAGGTACAGTGTTGATAAAAACATGAATTGACAGACTTCTGCTACTTACCTTGATCAATATTATTTATTGTTGTAGCTAAACACAAATTCGCTAACTGTTTACCACGAGAGAACAACTGGAACGAAATTGTTCATTGTAACTGAAACATAACTACATTCATAGTAAAACGTTTACAAGAAACACCGAAAAAAACGCTAAATGGGCCAATGTTGTGTCTATGTCTAGTTGGCTGGTAAATAAGAAGGGCCAATGTTGACTTTGGCTTTCTTCGAAATTAAATAGTAAACATAGGTATACTCAGACCTACCTTATTTTTATTAGATTCGACCATTGGCCCTAAGCAGGTCTGTAATATTTTGTTACTACAGAGAGACATTGGCCCTTTCTGCACATAGAAATGCAATTTGAAAACGTAAATAGGTCTAAATGACAAAAAAATTGGGATTGGCTCTATTAGAACCAAGACACCGATTTATTCTCTAATTTTTAAAGGACGGAGATTTTCAACTAACGAGGAAGTCAAGTCCGCTGTAGACGGATGATGGGATCAGAACATTAAAACATCGTTGGACAAAATGAATTGCACTGCAAAGAGACTATGATGAAAAATAAATATCATTTAAAAACATAGCTAGTCTCTTATTATTAGGCTAAACGCTGATCATTCCGCCATCGCAACTTAGACATAACATGTTTTTATAAGTTTTGAGGATTTCTTCATATTTTAAAAATCAATATTTGAAGTTTGATTGGACATTTAAATAACAAACATAAAAAGTGTGTTACTCAGTTTTTAAAATGTTACAATTTCATTCCAAATCTGTAATTAAATCACAAATGAAATTCCCTTTAACTAGAATGTTTGTTCGGGGTTTGAACTTTACCCAGAAACACTGCGCAATATTTTAAATAAACGCGACTTTCGAATGTAGCAAATAGAAGGGAAACAACAATGGAGGAAATGAAATGAAGCTAATGATACGGGAATTACGAACAAGTGAAAAGCAAGACAAATGAAAGGTATAATATACAATGGCAGTCAAATGTCAGCAAATCTCGTTTTAAATTTTGCAGTTGTTCTCATTTATTTCCGTCTTTTGTACATTTACAATGGCGATTTTTACGAAACCTTATTTCGATGTAATCCTTCGTATTTCACCTTTTAGAAAAATGTTGCGTAATGGAATTTGGGAAGTTTATTAAGATTAATTTGTATAAAAATAAAATATCAACAAACAAATGAAATCTTACAGGAATCAAGCAATCGAGTCCGCCTGAAGCGTTGCAGGAATGTAATAAATAACATAAAAAGCCGAATAAAGTATATCGTCCTTTAGTTTATTTAAATGATTTTCTTTGAAACAATTTACATTAAAGCTGCCTTAAAAATAATTACAAATGTTTAAATTTATTTACATCTACTTTTACGTAGATAAAGCTACTTGTAAGATTCTCTTTCCACGATTTTTCATCGCTTTTAGGCATCTGTTTATGACGGATTAACTGTGGACTGTATTTTTTAGTATTTTGAATTAATTTGTAAAGTGCTTACCTTTAATTAGTTAGTATTTAGTATTTTAAGCAGTTTATTTTAACAATTAGTAATAGCAATATTCAGCATTGGTATGTAGAGCAAAACTGGAGCATTGCGTACTTAACCACATAAGTAATAATTATTGCAACGTATTATTATTGGGAAAGTACGGAACGTCACAGAAAGCATTTATTCTAATTTATATTTAAGTCGAGTTAAGATCTTTGTGTAATTATATTTACATATATATTAATTTTATGAACAAGATGTTTTAATTTACGAACCACCAATAGTAAGAGAGGAAGTTTATCACATAACACACAATGTGGAGTAACACAGATTTATTTTAAACGATATACGTTGTGATACTGGCTGGGCATGGTTTGGATTACCTTGCACTTATATTTACAATTACTACCAACTTACTAACAGTGCTAAATTAAGAAACTATGTATATACGAAACAGTATCTCTTACGTCATCATTACATTCCCCCTCTTTTATGCGTTCATTAAGTCAATACATTTTCCTCCTGTTTCACAAGTTTCTTTAGTTTAATACTTTTTGAACTACCGAAAGGTCGTAGGATCTATCTATCTGACCATTTTTGAAATACTATTTTTGCTTTTATTATTTGCAACTAAATTAAATTAATTAAATATAATGTCCTCTGAATAAACAAAGGAGAGTTCAGGCGTATCTTCAGACATCCTTTTCCCTTCAGCACTTCATCTTTGGCCTTTTCTAACTTGCTGCTGTTAAATAACAGGAGAAATATCGATATCTTGGTGATTTATTTGTTCTGATTTTTCTTTATGAAACCAGAAACTCACAAACATCAAACTAAAATGAAGTTTGGATTAAGCGAATCTCAAAATTATTTTTGTAAGCTTTTTGGGAGAATGCTTTAGTGGCAACATTCAACAAAACATCCCCGTAAATAACACAACAAACAATATGTAAAATGTTAAACTAAAACTACACCTAAATGATTTCATTCCACTAGCTTTAGTCCGTCGTAACTTGCACTCAAAAACTTTTGGGTTTTAGCATTCTCGCTCTAGTAAGCATAACATTAAAGTTTGAATGTGCTACCATTATTTACATCTTTATAGTTGGGATGTAACATACTTCACCTCGTTATAACTGTGGACTATGGTTACCTAAATTAATAGTTCAGGCAATGAAATGAGTGCAACCGTAAAATGGCTGAGAGTTTCACTTCGCTTTACCTGATTATTTTGAACTCTTATACAAAGGTGTATCGGAATTTTATTTTGTTATTTATTTATTTACTTATGTTCATTAAATAACAGTATATACAGATTTACTGGCATCCTATCTCATCCAAAAGGATTTACACAGTAGTAGTCGATCCAGATTTGTAAGAAGTGCGGCAACGACTAGAATTGGAACTTGTGTCTATTTGGTTGTAAAGTGCAGTAGTCCACCAAGAGACCTAATTTTCTGATCTGAACAAAATGGGACTGCTGTTCCTCTTTGCCAAGACGAATTACAAGAGTATAAAAGAAAATTTCCTTTCTTCATAACACCGTACGTGATTACTATTTCCGAATCCAACAAGTTGTTTTAGTTTTTAATACCAAGAAGTCTGGCCGTAGGAACAACTGACGCTTTTCATTTTGCGAATAGAAAGACAGTAAAGAATTCCCAATACGATCCGATGTTATTTTGTCAAGAGGGATTTCATTCGACTTTATTGAATTGTACCGAAGAGACAGGTTTAGCTGTTGCATTCATGTCTTCGCACCAACAAACACCGATGAAACATCCTGGAGGTCCGAGTGCTTTAGTGAATTATCCAGTCCCCTAAATTTGATACCGCATTTTACTGTTAACGTCGCCGCCGGGAATGAACCATTCGATAATATTGCCCTTTCGGTTTTTTGATTGAAAACTAAATTATGAAATTTGAAGTGTGGTGAAAATTCCGAAGAAAATAAATACGGGCAGTTTTGGTCGATACAGTAAATAAATCTCACTTACCTCCCTCGCTATGTAAATAACTATTATTATCTGCCTCGTAACTTCTGCACTATGGCCCTACATTGTATTGTCGAACAGTTCCCAACTCCCTCGTTTAAATTTTAAGCAACTATGTTTTGCATGTTGGCTGTTAATTATTTATAGGACAGCGCCCGTCACTACAATTTCCGTTGTTAAAATCGCAACAGTTGTACAAAGGTGTTTGGAATTAGGTTAAGGTTGTAAGTATTTATTTATTTACGAAGTTATGAAACTACGGGATATAAAACAGGATAAAGGCGGGCGTTGTAGACCAAATGTTTAAATGTTTTGATTCTTTCGTTATTAGTGCTTATTAAATTAGAAAATCACAAAAATTTCAGAAATAGATTATTAATTATTATATTATTTTAGCTATTACATTTCATTATCTTTAGTCCATTTCTTTTGTTCTAGGTGCAATGTGGTTACAATCTGTTATTAGCTCTCATTGTTTTATTTTTTCCATTTTTGAGATATTTCTTAAATACTGAAAATTTCCTTGATTCGATTGTTACTTCCTACTGTGCATTTTTAAGATTTTATCTATGAGAGGAGATACATAAATTTACCCCCTAACTCTGAAAAAGATTCTACAAAACAATATTTTTATTTTTCAAAACAATCCCCTTTTACTTTAATACATTTATGACATTTCGGGCGTCATTCAATGCAGTAAATTTGTGGCGTGAATCTGTTGTAATTCGTTTTATTTTACCCATTTATCTCTGCCCACAATAAAACTTTAAGTATTGTCTAATAAACTTATCGGTAGATGATCATTCAATTTGGCGTGTTACTGAGAAGTTCAGAAGGCCAAATATTGCAATATCGCAAATTGGACAAAGTGATGGAAGATGGGCTAGATCTGACGTTGGCAAGGCGAATGCTTTCGTTGAACATTTGGTGTGTGTTTTTAGATCTTTAGAACCAGTATCAGTGCTAATGATAATTTTGTAAATGCACTGTGCCAACTCTTCTTACCTATAAAAGCACTTGCTGAAGACAAGAAATACAGCTCACGAAACTACATAAAGCTCTTGGACAAATCTTACGTAATCTACTAAGTGCTGCTTAGTACAGTTTATTATAGCATAACATTAGAACTAGGCTACTTACTAAAATGAAAATGCGCTTAAATCATAACTTGGTAAACCTAAAGCAGGTATGCTTCTAAAATTATATCTGTGCGAACGAAATTTCCCAGTGAAGATCAATAATATAGTTTCTGATTATCATCCAATTACATCAGGCGTACTGCAAGATAGTGTACAAGGGCTTGTCTATTTACCATGCACATTTTTCTGTACACTGCTGGTATCCCGACAAAACAATAAAATAGCAAGATTTGCTGACGGTACGGCCACGTTATCTATAAATAGAAATACAGCACACGAATCTACACAAAGCTCCTGGACAAGGCTTACACAACGTACCCTACCAAGAAAAATCCCAGTACTGCTTCCCGTTTATAATAGGTTACTGTCCATTGCGACGGAAATACGCTTAAATCATAATGATAGCCAAGCCCTGTAAACCACCTACAGGAACAACATCGAACAGACCCACAAGTTTTCTTTCAATAATGTCAAAAATATTTGAAAGGCTCTTTCCACACAAAATGGTCAATCTAACTTCTTCAAGCCCACTACATCAATTCGGCTTTCGCAAGAGCTACTCACCGATATAGCAGTCATAGAATTATCATCAAAATTTAGACATTAAATAGGTCTTCGACAAAGTGTGGCGTCCTGGAATTTTATTTAAAATAAAGAGAACCCTCTACACCAGATGTACCTGCTTATAAAATCATATCTGTGTGAAAGAGGCTTTAAAGTTGAGATCAATAATGACCTTCCGATTATTATCCAATTACATCAGGCGTACCGTAAGCCGGTGTCCTTGCTGATAAGTATCCTAATTAAAATAAAACCGAAATAGCAACATTTTTTTAAGATACGGCTGTGTTATCTATCCATAGCATCTGAAAACCTTCAGACTTACCCTCCAAAGCCGAAGCAGAATTACAACTAACAACGATAAATCTGCCAAAGTTACATTTGCAATCAAACATAGCGTACGTCCGCCAATAACAATTAACAATACCATAATCCCTATAAAGCCAGAAGTAAAATACTTTTTGGGTATGCACTTAGATACCTCACATAAAAGAAAATCGAAAATAACTTCATTAAAAAAAAAAAAAAAATGCAGTGGTTATCAAGCAGACAATCTCAGCTTTTATTATACAATATAGTGCTCCTCTAAAAAGGCATATGGGGTCCAACTCTAAAGATGCAGCAAACGATTGCATATACAAATCTTGAAAATATTCCACTCTAAAACAATTTGATCAATAGCAAATACATCATGGTACATCTCAAATCAAACATTCCATGAAGTCCTGGGGATTAGTTGTAAAAAAAAAATTGTAAACGTGTACCACCACAAGTTTGTAAGGAATGTGAGGCATTACTGTAAGAGTGCGCAAGTTCGGAAAAACTAAATTTCCGTTAATAAAGACAAACAGAATAATTGTTATATTTTTTACTTTCAGTTTGAAGTTCAATTTGATTTGATAAAAGGAACCTTTTCTATTTGTGGGTTGTCCAAAGTTATTGTATAAATACAAATGCTCACAAGAGCAAAGGGCCAATTCCCTTTTAATTGTACGAGTGCTACTCTGGTATCTCACCAATCTCAATAGACACCTGCAAAATCTCTTAGCCCTTTTAATTGTACGAGTGCTACTCTGGGAGCTTACTGATCTCAATAGGCACCTGCAAAATTCCTTAACCCTTTTCATTGTACGAGTGCTACTCTGAGATCTTACCAATTTCAATAGGCAGCTGCAAAACTCCGTAACCCTTTTAATAATACGAGAGGGTCCTATTCGTTTCCTACATCCTTTGGTATTTATATCGTTCTTTTCAGGAGAACCACAGCCAAAACACACCCACGCGGTTACGGACACCCGCCTTACGACTACCAGTTCTTAAGATTTGCTGTTCAGGAATATCATTATCTATGTCAATAAAGCTTAAAGTTGTACTTTGACTTGTGACTTTTCTTTTCTACCCTTTATCAAAGACACCGGAGTTACAAACACACAACAAAAACAAACGATGGTCCAAAGCTTCGGGGTTTTTCTACAGTTACTGAAAATTGTGAATTTTCCTTACAGCACATCGTTACATTACAACAACATTCTGGTAGAAGAAATGATTAAACCAAAGTTTCTAGAGGAGTGAATCGTAGGACATGTTTTTCCTCTTCCATCTTGTAGTTTCTAAACTTAAATTTTCCACTTCTTCCACATTTTCTCCTGTAGTATCTTTAATAGGCCGACAATAGCGAGGATCACCTTATAGAGACACCTACTCCATTTAAAAAGTTTGGATCACTTTTTAGTTATATGGTCAAAAGGAGTAGAATCGCCATATACTACCAATATTTCTTCCCGAATGGTCGTTAGACTTTTCCCTGATCTATCAGAAACTGTATTAAGGCTTTGTATTCAATTTTGTCCAATTTGTACTTTTTCATGCAATTCACTTCGCACTTTTAGTAATTACAACTAAACTAATTACGCGAAATTCTTCAAGCTTTATAATTACAGTTATCACAGATTTGCATTTAGTTTCATTTGGTTGTCAGGCTAAATGCTTAGGGAACGAATTTATGGTCCTCTCCTCGTATTACGTATCTTTCCTTTTTTTGTGCTGGGCCATAACTTTTCTAACTATCATTCTTTTCCATCTTCGTAATTTTTCTTCAGTTTCTTGTGTTAATATATCCAAGTTTCTGCTGCATCTATAATCACAGGTTTTAAATTTGTTTGATATACTTATCTTCTTTTTGATGCTTTACTGAGCGGCTTGGATTATATTCTGTTTTTGTTTGCGAAAACAAAAAACATGCAGAGGACTACCGAAATTAAAACGCTAAGAACAAGTAAGGTTTACAAGAACGAGACGAATATACTGGAAGGATTATGTTGACAGATTGGGGGAAGATCGATGGGCAAAATGGGCAAAATACAAGGAGGCCTCCTAGCCGACCACCCAAGCGATGGCATGAAAGCTGGACCTCAATTTCCTACTCATAACCTTTTTCACATATTTGTCGGACTACGGGCGGGTAGCACAAACAACTTTCAGGAGCCTTTCTGGTCTTCACCTTCATTATGGCACTTTCACGTTTTGTTTCGTCTGATTTTTATAAATTTGGTTCAACTGTTGGTGGTATCTTCCTGATCTTCATATTTTTTTCGTTTAATATTACTTAGAAACTTTCTCTATTCATATACATACTTACCATCAAACGTTTTTTGGATTATATTGTTCGTTTCCGATCTTTTTCCGTGGAGCTTTCTAAATCCACGATTATTATTTAAGTTTCTTATTTCATTTATTTTCTTGTTTAGTAATTCTTGTTTTCTGCCTCTAATTATTTGTATTGCACTTTTTCTTTAGTATTATTCTTATTTGTTGTATTTATTTTTGCTATTTATTATGTCTTTTACTTATTATTTTTATTATATTTTCTTCAAGTACCGTTCAATAATCATCACCATACCATTCTTCATCAGCACTTCTTGTTATCGTGTTTTTTTATTATTTCCTCTTCTTTTTCTATTTCTTCTGGTGGTTAAGTTTCGATAGAATTTATCGTTTTGTTTTACTCCGGATTCCTCTGTAGGGGCATTTATCAATGTTGTGTTATAACTTTCTCCTGGCAGTGTTAATTTTCTTATTCGTTTTATTACTCCTTTCGAAATGTATCACAGAGCTTCTTATTTTCTTGGATACCAAAATATCTACCATTATTTCCTTACTTGTTAGGTATTATTATTATGTTGTTATTATTAATATGCTTTTGTTCGTATTAACTTCATAATTAACAGTTTAACAGAATAATGTATTAAACTCTTTATTTCATATCTAAGAAAGTAACTGATAGTAAGAAGTTATCTACTGTACCGTGTCGACCAGTAGCTATCAATTCTTGTTATACATATCTGTTTTTCATAGACATTTCTCAGAACCATAATAAAAATACCGGAAAACCAATCGCATTTATCCAAATGTCACGAAACATATTAAGGCTTATCGTTATGTTAATAAAATATGCAAATAATGTTTATATTTATGCTTCACCCCTAACAAAATGTATTGTTCTTCATCAAAAACAGAACCATTATAACTAAAAATAATAGAATAACAAATTCATTTTTCTATTTTACGATTTTACGGTCACGCTGTTCGTTTTTTTTCAGTTTTATCGAAATTCGATAAATTACCCAGAACATAAAGTTTCGAAAAGAAAAAAATATATAATCGTAGTTGAGACACTAAATACTCTTAAAAGTGAGGCGCCAGATCGACAGGGTTCATAAAACGAGTCGGGAGGTGTGAAAACCGCCGCCATTCTTAAATATTAAACTCTAGTTTAAAGTCCCATTATGAAGGCCAGCTCCGCATAATTTAGATTTAGTTGGTAATTTTCTTTCTGTTTGGTTGCGCACTGTAACTTCCTAATAGAGAGGAAGTAGAAATTCACTCAAAATGACCTTAAATTTAATCCGATTATTAACTACTTTTGGGGAAATATATTGAGGTTAGCCTGAAATTCGAAAAATGAAATGAACCCGAAATATTCAAGCATTGTTAACTTACGGTAGTCTTATATTTAAGGTGAATTTGTTGAAATGAATTTATGCTTCCAGGTGTAACTTTTCCTGTTATGTTCATTGTGAAAGTACATTAAGCAACGGTGAATTTAGCAAGGATGAACTTTAGATAAGAAGAATTGGCTTGAACTTAAAATTACATATGATCGTTGTTAATAAATGCAATTTATTATGGATTTTAAGTGCAAGTTTTAATCACAGTTAATGCAGATTCATATGCGAAAATCAGTTTTTTATTATTAGATAAATATGCTGCACCTCACTCATAACTCATACTGAATAGACAACCATCCATACTGCTTCCATAGGTTTGCCTGTGACGTGTAATCTGTGTTGCCTCCTCAGAGCCAGTAAGAAGCCTCATTACCCATAGTAAATATTATCCAACCATTTAAAAAATTCTGGGCAATTCACATAAGATAAGCCTCTTAAAATCACTAAATGTAACCCAACGTACTACATGTTTGGAAAGCTGCTAGAAATATCTGCACATTAAAAAACCAAATTGGATATAGTAAATATGTTCCCAAATATTGACTGTTTATTTATTCATTAAAAGTGTCGGTTAAAAATTTCTAGCCATACAAAAAATTATTTATTACAGTGATCTGCGTACAAAATTGTTATTTTTTGGCATTGGCAATATTTTTCTTAATTTCGTAGTAATAGGTTCTGAAAGTTTTCAGTTTGTAATATAACATGACATAACATTTAACTATGTATTGTCATTCAAAAGTAAAACACATACGATAATATAAATTTAATTAATGACTAAAATAGATCAATGTTATTTCTGAACTTGTAAGTTGGGTTGCCTATTCCAGTTGTTAAGGATCACGTCTTACGTGAATCGCCAGTATATTGCAATTAAGTAACTTTTAATCACACAACTGAATAATAAGTATTAAGATTTTAATAGGTTATGGGAAAAGTTAAATTACTTGACAGAAAATCCACCACGGTACTTTAAACTTTGCATATGAAATTGTCTAATCGTTACGTGAAGAGCATATTATATTAACATCTATATTTTAACTAATACGGTAAGTAACAAGAGTTATGCCCATCTATCGCTGATGGATAGTTAACATTGAATTGGTGGATATACAGAGTATTTAACTTCTTGCAGAATAAAAAGGACAAAGATACTGCTGACCTTTTAACAGCGCCAGATACTATGGAATTATGGCTTCACATTACTCTTATAGCGATTCAGTTACAAGTAATTTAACCATATAAGACTCCCATCAGTAATTAATAATAGAATCATTTAAACATATATGGATATTTTTAATTAGAAATTGAATTATGTATTTAGGCCAACTTAAAATTGGCGCAAAATCGAAAAATAATTTTTCAGCCAAATTCGACACCTCGAGCAACAAAGGGGCGCTCTCCTTACCCACTGGTAAGGATTTTGAAGAATGAGGAGGACTTGCTTTCCAAAGCCTGTTGAGATGTTTTTACGGTTAGGGGTGTGAATTTTACTCGATTGCCCTTAATCAACAAAGAGCTCTGAAGTTACCAATTACCAATTTCTGGAGTTGCCTTTCTTGCCCTCAGTTTTGAGTTCCGAGTTCCGTACTTCGTCTTCCTCCACCTTAGCTAAATAATTCAGAATACTTTTTATAGTAATTATGTGATCTATTTTACCTGTAATAAATTGCAAAGAGATATTGGCTTCAAATTTTATTTTAGTTATATTCAAATTACGAGGTGTTTCATTTTTATTTGTATGGTTTAAGGTAGGTAAAAACTCCATATTAAGTTCCCTTAATAGTCAGAGTTGTCTCAAGCATAAACAAATACTTTTTGTGTTATAAATTATTAAAAAGGCAAAACTGCATAACTGGAATTGCATGCCAAAATGATGTTAGGTGGAAAAACAGATAAAATTAAATTCATATCACGTGATCGCAATTCACCAGGAGAAATAACAAAACGCCAGCACTGACCAAAAGAATACTTAAATCTTCACAACCATGGGGCAATTCTTCTCAACTATAACACAGATTAATCAAAATACTAGTAAATAGTATTTTAACAACACCAGATGTCAGAACTGACATCTTATCCAACTGACTCGATCTACCAAATTAACAGGAAAAGAACCACGATGGTGTCGGAAGTAACCATATCCTCAATCTTCCACCGTGAAAGATCGCATGATGCCAAAAATAGAATATGCAACCCAAATGGCATTGAAGAATGCAATGACTAAGGTAAGAATATAAGAGAAGATACTATTGAGCGATATTTTACCTTTTTCTACTGCCCTGTGCAGTTCCACTTCTGTCTATTATTTTAGTTCCAATGCCTTTTACGCCTGTTCGCTGCCTTACCCGTGTGTCTGTTCTCTTGTCGCGTAAAGATATACCTAGCAATACCCGCCCCATCTTTCCCTGGGCTATTTTAATTTTATTTAGTACTGCTTTTCTTAATGTCCACGACTCTGTATCATATGTCATTACTGGTATAGTATAGTTTTTGACAGCTTTCAAATTTTCCTTTAAAGACACATAACCTTCCGATAGTACACCATCCTTGTTTATTCTTCTTTTTAACTCCGTTGTCTGATTTTACTTTTCTTTGGTTATTCTTCATCCTACATCAATAGATGTAATCCTCTACCTATTCTATTTCTTTATTGTCTATTACTATTCGCCATTGATTTTATTAAATTATGCTGGACGGGTATTTTGTTTTATTGGTATTATTCTCAATCCTGCTCTTTTCGATTGCCTAATTAATTCTTGTAGTTAATAGTTCTTCTAGTTCTTCAAATTTGGTTGTGATCAACAATACATCATCAGCAAACCTTAAATTATTTAATGTTCCTACATTTACTTTGTTCCATTTCCTTCCCATTTCAACTTTTAAAAATCGCCTTCCAGTGCTTCTATGAGCAATTTCGGAGATATAACTATTTTTAGATAAGTAGTATTACTGCGTCTATATCTGTATATCCAACATCTGATGGACCACGGCATATCTGACGCAGCAGGGCATATTGAACGAATGTCCGATTTACCCATTATAGCGAAGGTTTAAACTGTAAACTTACAATTTTTAAAGTTACACTGCTATTTAATTAATAGGCCATACGTAGATCTAGATCTAGGGTTTAGTTACATGAGAAAAAGAAGAAGTTATTATTCCTAGTCATCCACGAGTAACTGACTGAAACTTTGGAATATAATTTGATAATAACTTATCATAGGAATCCGATTGAGAACAGAAATGTTCTACCCAGGCGATTGGAGTACATATAAAAGAGAGGTATACCAGAAAAAAATTAAAGCCTTAGAAGAATAGATTAGTTCAGTCTGCATCTAAAAAAATTCAAGCCTATTCAAATATTTAGTTTGGCTCTTCGATTGAACAATTGGGAATATTTTAGCTTTCGAAATCGTGAAGTATTTACAACACACGCCTTCTCTGGCCAATTTCAGAATAGCCCAGCCTGGTAAAGGTGGGCTCAGACCAAAGCAGCAAGGCAAACATGTGCTTTGATTTGACAGAAGTTTTAAATTTTCGCCTAAGAACATCTATTAATTAAGCTAATGTAACTGGTGCATTCAGGCAATAACGATGAATTTACTTTGAAAGATATTCTGCCACGTTTGCCTATATATGCAAACTATACTTTGGTCTTGAAAATAAACGAAATTCGCTTTATTTAGTTTATTTAGCGGGGCGATAGATCGGTCGCCCTGCTTGCCTGAGCTACCTGATAAAAAATATTTTTCAAACATTATTACGAATTCTAGACAAATTGCGAAGTATAGAATTATTTATATAGACAAAATTATAAACACCTTTTCCAAATTTTGGATGCTGAAGACAAAATCCGTTTCAGATGCAGGTGAGTTGAACAACAAATTGTAAGAGGCGAAATATTTGGTCGAACCAAAGGATAGCTAAATATTGGTATTACTAAGAGCAATAATTTATATAAAAATGGTAAGTTTTAAAAATAAATTTCTTTTAAATTAAAAGTACGGACGGTGTTGAGGGTGAATGAGTAAAAGCTAAACGCGAAGATACGCTGTTTCACGTATCAGTAAATAAAGATCTGGATATTAGCATATAAGTATCAATTGGGTTTTAATACTGATTTTTATTTTCACAGTGGACCGTATTTATACAAAAATACATGTTAAATTTACGATTATGTTATGTTATCCATGACATTTTAAAACTTTGACCATTGACGAAATATTAAAAAATGTAGAACGGCACAGTTTGCAGATATTCATTTCTATAGTTGAAGCATGTACTGAAGTTGCAGTGTGTGACTTACTAATGTATCGTAATTAAAATATTTCTATTGTTACAGTGTATAAGAAATAGTTTACTAACTAATTTTAAAATATATTGTAACGAGACGCGCCACCTGTCAGGCGGGTCGTGAATCATTTTGCGGGTATACGTCAGCTGTTCCAGACTGTTCCATGACTCATCGTATTGAGACTGTTCTGGATTGGATTCTAGAAGGCCGCTTGGTATATTTAAAGTGCGATTTCGTGAGCGACCAACAGTCTACCAAGAGCCTACCAACGTGTCGCGATCAAGTGCTCGGTTAATATAAATTTGCGCGAATGATATAAGTGCGTGAATATAAATAAATAATTAGTTAGTGTTTCGGATTAATATTAGTATCGTGTTTTAGTGTGTAAGTTGTTGTTTCGTGTTAATTGTTTACATTTGTTAATAAATAATTCAGACCACCAATCGAAGTTTTAAATAATCGATTTAAAAACGTTACAATATGATTAAGGAATTGAAACAGATGGAAAACTTTCACTTCGCCCTGAGTGGAAAAAATATTAATTAAACTCTTGTACATTTGTTAACAGCTAAATATAGTCACATTTTAATGTTGTAATTACTTTTATAATGAATAAAATATAAACTATTATTTTTTATGTTTCTTAAGGATTCACTCCTTTGTGGAAATGCGTTTAATGTTAAAATGTATCTTTAAGGCGGCACAAAAAGTAATAAATTACCTTAATTAAGTTATAAAAAATAAAAACATTTTAGTATTAAAGGGCGTTAGTTTAACTTCATTTTATAACTACATACTTGTAAAGCACTCATGCTTTAGAAATATTCACAGAAAAGCTTTAAAAAGCTTCACAAAATCCACGAGTTTATTTTATTTCAGTTCTAGCAGTTGTAGATCCCTGATATTGAATAATATGAGCTATATTTTCAAACGACCACCACACATATGTTCTATAAGCATACGTTATTTGAATGAGTTGCAATAAACGTACGTGTGCGGTATTCGATTTTTATATTCCACCAAACAACTTGTATGAAGTAAAGCGAAATATTCACTGAACAATGCTTCCAAGTGAAACTGATGTGAACTTTTAACAACGGGTCATTTTATTCATTGTGAACAAAAAATAAATAAATTAACTTTCATTTTTACGTTTTTAAAGACATCCTCCGAAATAATTGCGATATTCAAATTACGATCATAATAAACTTCAGCAAAATCGAAGATTTAAGAAATTTTTATTTAGAAAGTTGGGTTCGGAGAACTTTCGATGATTGATTAAATCAGAAATTATTAACTTTATAAGGGATAGAATATTTTTAATTTGAGTACACTTGCGAAGTTAATTTTACGTCTACGTCTTGAAATGTATTCGTTACGAATCAAGCTCATTTTATAAAAGTTCAAAAAGTTCAAGAAGTTTCAGCTGAATTATTCATAGTTATCGTTTTGAATAATTGCTTATCTTTTTCTTAAATTCAGTGTTGGGGATGTTTCGCGACGATACCGTTTCAAATATTTATTTTGGCTACATCCAGGAAAAGAAAATTTCTTTGTCACTATTCGAATATTCAAGCAAAAGATACCTATAAAAAGTCCACAGTATATAATTTTAAAATTAAATTGCCAAACTAAGTCAGATATTTGACAGAGTTAGTGAGACTAATTGTTATGCAACGTAAATATTTATTCAGTAAGGGAGATAAGTACGATTTAAACACTCGAACTCGAACTGCGAAGCACAGCAAACTTTCATAGCTTGTAAAATATATTTTTACTGTCGATATAAACTGCCATTAAAATTTAAATAATGTTTTAACATCATAATTTGACATTAATTACCCATAACTTAATTATCAGAACCCTAAACAACAGCTACCTATCCGTGGCTCTGGAAGTAGGTACTTGTTACTTCCCTTTGGACGTAATACCCACTAATTTCAACACTGTCATAACAACCAACAACCAATAAATAAATGGTAAAATCAATATACTTCCCTTACATATGATTAAATTTTTGTCTTGGAATAACTCAGTGTTTAATTTTAAGTTTAATTTCAAAAAGTTCCACGCAGAAACGCTATTAGGACTTTCCCTAGCCGTGCAATACTACTAAAACTTTCCCTGCACTTACTTTCACAAAAACGATTCTACTGCAAATCCCATAAATGCGCTTTTTCTCTCAAATACCGCTTGGGTTTCGATGAGCAGAGAAAAATTCTAGTTCAACTGTAACCCGAAAGAGCATTAGCGAGTTTCAAGTGTGAAGTAGATCTATCGCTTTAAGTGTAACCGTCTCTCTTAAGGTTACTTCTGGTCCGGAAAGTTCATGTTTCAAGTTTAAACTTGCGATTGAACATTTTTAAAATGTTATTAACCTCAATCTATCCTAATTTTGTAAAAAGAAATGTTCTCACTTCAAACACTTAGTAAGATTAAGAATTTTATTATCTTATTCTGTTTGGCTATAAATAATATTTAGATTTCTTGTTGAAACAAACAAACAAACAGTCAAAGTCAGACTAAAACAAAGTTAGAGATTTGGATAACTAATGTAGGTGTACTACATCAAATTGCTTTAGCTTTCGTCAAGCCTTAAGGCGTCGACCTTTACGCGTTAATTTATTATTTACTTTTACTAAATTTCCCTGCAGAATAAACGTCAGGGTAGTCTACGCCTAAAATTTGGCTGACATAGATATTTTCTTTTTTGGTTGTCTTTGCTTTTCAGTTTTTATAAACGCTGAATTAACGAAAAGGGGATAACCTCTGTCAAAAGGGAAACGGTTCGTTGAACTGCGTAATTCTCAAAAGTGTATATCAAATGCTATTCCCAAATTTGTTATAACATTTTTATGAACGAATTGGAAGTTAAAATTGGCTACATTTTTAAGTTCTTTCTAAAAATTACAAATACGGCTAAACCAAAGTAATCCAAGGTGGAATTCTGCCAAGAAAAGCAATTTACGGTAACAAATTCATTCCAGAAACGATTATCTACATGCAAGTCGTTCAACTGACGCTAACGATAAATTTGGCCAAGCATTATACAGATGATATTCTTGAAATTAGTTTTCACTTCAATGTCAAGGCCGACTTGTTTTTCAAAAACTGAAAGTATTCTTAAAATTCTCTTCAAACCAAGTAGGACTTAATCCCACAATATTAAAATAAAATTCAAAAATTTTTAGTCCATCGCACCTATTGTAACGTCAATCCTGTGACACACTGTATATTACAGACCATAAAACACAGGTCCGAATTTGATAGCAAAAAGATGAAACCAAGAAGCGTGATAAAAACAGAAACACAAGATTATAACTGGGAAAGGTGGAAGGGGAACAATGCTTTGCCCAATAGTAGCACAGAATTTTGTTTAGTAACTATGATCACTGGGCTTGGTTCGTTTTGTTTGTTTGGTTTGTTATAACTATAGAGAGGTCCAAATGAAAATTATTTTCAGCAGGTTTTGGTTTGTAATATCATATCACCTCATAGAATTCTATCCCTTATCTAGCGCTTTCCAGAAAACTAGCCATTAGCGAAGTGGAAGGCCCCCCATAAGTACTACTAGCATTTCCACCATTTACTACTTGTGAAAATGCAACAAGGAAAACTGACGAAAATTTCACGCTTATTATGCACCACGATTGTTAAAACAATACTTTCAGCAGAAATGCAATATTTTGCAAAAGATATCGAATGATAGCCTTGGAATGTCTGTGATCCGTAGATGTGGTGAAAGTATTATTGACACAAACATAGGTGATATATTCTACAATAATGGCAAAGAAAAACGACAAGCTGGTGTAGGTGTTATGATTAAAAGATATTGGAAGTATAAAATTATTGAACTTAATGGGTATTCAAACATGTGATACAGTTACTATTAAAATTGATCAAAAATCGAGCTTGGGTATAGCACAAATTTATGCACCAACCTCTACACTAATGGAATCAGTTGATGAATTAGATACTGGAGTTGAAGAACTAAAATCCGAAACAAACTAGATTATATTGTAATAATGGAAGATTTCAATGGTAAGATAGGTTGACAAGTAAAATTATTTAGATGTTATGGAAGCATAGGGTTGTGGAGAAAGGAACAATCGAGGTACTTTTCTAATTGAATTTGCACGCAGACATAACTTTATAATTGCAAATACCTTATTCAAAAAACGATCAGGTAGGAGATGGACTTGGATATCTCCAAATAGGGAGTTCAAGAACGAGATTTTATGTTAATGAATAGGAGAGAACTGGTAATAGATGTATCTGTAGTGAGCAAATATAAGTTAAGCTCTGACCATCGGATGATAATTATGGATTGGGATTTTAGTTTATTAAAATACTATAATGTTAACCAATGCATTTGCAAAGAAATAGTAAAATTAACCAAAAAGAGTATAAAAGAGCTTAAGATAGAGAAATGGTAAGAAAATGCCAACGCAAACAATAGAGCAATTACGACAAAGCTAGTCTCAAGGAGCAATTAGTAATGATTTGCGGAAACATCAAGAACAGATCGTTACTAATATCTTGGCAAAATCAGGCTCAACAAAAGATATAAAATCATTAAGTGGTGGAACTTCTTGGATAACAAAGTTAAGAGACTTGCCAAAAAAAATCAAGAGGTCAAATGAAGAAATCTTGAAAGGAGCGACAGATTATTACACAATCTTTATAGCCTCCACAAAAATGAAGATTCACATCCACATGTGTCAGTAGAAGATCAACAAGATGTAGATGCGCTATAAATTCAAGAGGATGAGTAGATATGGCACTGAATAGCTTAGGTATGGAAAAAATGCCCGGAATACAGGAGAACAGTTGAAATACCCACGCCATAAAAAATGCAATGTTGTCGTTATTTAATAAAATCATGGAGAGAGAAAATTTTCTAGACCTCTGGAAATTATCAATTATTATTTTGGTTCATAAAAAAGGAGACATAGAGGATATTGGTAATTACAGACCAACAAGTCTGACTTCTATATTATACAAAACATTCATGAAAGCCATAAAACAAGGACAAACCCCTCAGCTGAACAAACATCAACCAAATAAATAAGAAGGCTTTCGTAAAAATTCTCCACTATAGATCACCTCAGGCAATAAATCATCTTATAGAAAAATACAAAGAACACAATAAACCACTGTATGTGGCTCTTATCGATTTTAAAAATGGGTTTGATACATTAGAATACGAATTTACAATCAAATCTCCAAAAGGGCAAAATATAGATGTTAAACATACATATAAGACCGAGTAGAAACATTTAGGAAGCACTGCAAAAATAAAAGTAGAAACTGAGGGTAAAAGATTCAAGCTTTAAAGAGGTTTAAACAGGGTGACCCGCTATCCCCAAATTGATAAACGACCTGAACAACATCAGCAAAGAATCAGGATTACGACTGAAGTTTGATAAAACCGGAATTATCACCAATATGGAGAATAAGATTGTCAAAGTAGACGAAATCGTAATAAAATAAGCAGAAGAAGTATAATATACTTAGGCCAGGTCATCTCTTTTATAAATAATATGGAACAAGAAATAGAGAGAAGAATAAGGAATGGATGGAAAACTTTCTGGTCCTTAAGATACATATTTAAGGGAATTTTGTCATTAACACTAAAGTGGAAAGATTTTAATATTTGTGTTCTACCTTGTATCACTTATTGAGCACTGATTCTAAATAAAATACTGAGAATAAACCAGACAAGAATCTAAAGGTCTATTCTAGGAATTAAGACCGAATTAGAACGGAAGACATAAGAAAAAAACTGTTCAAAAGGATATTATATTATTTGGCAGGAAACTGAAATAGAATTGGGCAGGTCAGTTATCAAGTTTAAGGGACAGAAGATGGGCATAGATTATTAATTATAAATTAACTAAATTAACACCTACCAGATGGGAGGATGAGCTAAAAAATACTGTTGAGCGGAATTGGGAATTCAGAAGAAACAAAAGCGGAAGAAAATGGGAGAAAACTTTCCCCAAAATCGGGATTGATATGTTACAAACAATATTATTAATAATAACCTAGATTTACAACGTAAGCTGCCTTTGTGAGGTAAATCTTTAAAGTTGGCAAAATAAACTTTTATAATCGCCATGAGTCACACGAATTAGCAGTTTTAAATTATACAGCAGGATTTTGTCAAAACTAGTTAGCAAAAAAGGAAAACCAATTAATTTTCGAGGAACAACGAAACTAAAATCTTTTTAATCGATTAGTTTGTTTGTTCTATGAATTTTAAAAGTGTAAAACAGTTAGAAGGCATGTACGATTATAGAAATCTTAACTTTTCTGTTGTTATTACTTTACTCTACAATTATCATTAGTAAGTTGAATATCGGTAATTACTCTACACTTTATAGACAATAAGTGAGCCAAATTGATGTCACCAATTTTTGTCAGCAAACAATACTAGTTCTCAATATATATTTATATGTTTTGAAGGTCTAAGGAAGCCACAAAACAGTGTTAAAATGTTCTAATGTGTGTAATAATAAAAAAATTTCAAGGAGCTCGTTGTTTTTTTAACACATAAGAAAAATACTGACTGAAGGTAAAAAATTAGCATAGGAAAAACCCCCATAAAATATAATAAGGCTCATGATTTAAGACTGTTATCAACAAATGTCAACTTTTGATTTTTATGCCACTTCATGACTGCAAAACAAACAAAAATCGAAATTTAATTGAAAGCCGCAGTAATTTATGATACCCACACAGACGTAAGTTTAAAAGCTTAAATCCGGAGTTTTCCACATATTATTTTGGAAATAAACGGTAGTTAAAGTTGGGCTAGTCCTGAAGTCCGTTTCGTGTGTCGGAAGACCACTTAATTATACCACGTTTATGAGCCACTTAAGTGGCTAGTTTTATTCGTTTTATGGCCGAATCGTGAGCTTTCCCATTTAACGATATTTGTTGTAGGAATTCTTCGCTAACCTTAAGTTAACCTTGTCAGGATCGGAAAGGTTTAATATTTTGTGATTAAAGTTTTCAGGGGAAATATTTTTAAAAACCACCAACCGGCTTGGAAAACGCAAGTAATAATCATCAGCTTTACATGATTGCCCAAATATGACGGCGGCAAGAAATTTCATAAAATGTTTTTATGCTCCTCATTTCTCATATTTAATCAAATCATGATGGTCCGGGCAAACGGGTGTTGTTGACTAGAAACGGAAATGCGAGTGTATAGCGGTTTAGCACATCATGCATCCGTATCCCGACAGGGTAATTTGCGGTAATAGCAATTTCATGTGCGACTGGCCATGTGTGTATTCAATTCGCATATTTAATTACAGGCCACAATCGACAGTTGCTTGTTATTTGCAGAAGTAACCATTCAACCCTCACAAATTTACCGAGTTTGTACGAATGATTTGGTAAAGCTTGGAAAAAACGGCTTTTTTCTGTTTTTGCTCTCGTTGTTTCTGTTACGTTTCAAAGCAAAGGGGTTTCGAAGGCCTTGTACCATTAAAGCTCTTGTTTACAGATTCCCTATTGCGAGTGCTAGTTTAGAACCTACGTTCAAAACAAATTTAAGCGACTACCCTCTCGCTAAGTGATTTTGTCCTAAACATCCAAACCGAGATTAGTGGCAAACAGTATAAACAGACCTAACAAAAACGTTATGTGGGCACTTGATAAGTTTAAAAATGTATGTATTGAATATTAAAACCCCCAAATCAGGTTCCTTTTTATTTTGTAACAAAACAAATTAAAATTTACTGAAGGAATTGTTAAAAATGTAGATGAGCTTTATTTTTTACACAACAACCAAATGCTCCTAGTTCGAACATATAAATCGAGCATATTTTTTGAGATTAAATAATATTTTAAAAGATCTGATGATGATTATAATTGAAGTTTACAACAATTCTTATAACTATAGGTTTGAATAACTTTTTTAAAGGATGTATAACCAAAACATCATCTCAAATAATAAGACTTAAAAGGTGACTAATCCTTTTCCTGAATATAGTTACAATAGTTCTACTTTAGGGGTGGTAAAATTCCTTTGTAAACAAACTCTGCATCCCAGACCTAATGCAATGGCTAGAAAGCTATCAACAGTTTCCTGAAAATATCTTACAGCAGGCAATCTGTTATTCTTACTTAAACATGGCTGTAGTGATTATTTGATTGACACAATCTCATAACTATTTAATAAATATAGTTATTACTCCTGGATTACCGAACCAATGGAGTAATAAGCTAAAAACATGCTGTCCACGCTTACCCACACTGTCCGTATACCTTTTATTTACGCAATATCTTTTTCCAGCCTCTGTCTAGAAACACTCAATTTTCATGCGCATAAATCGTCTGGAAAATGCTTCTTTGTGTGCCTAGGCATGAAAGTAAAATTATGATTTTTGATTGGTGGCGCCAAGTTACTAGATTACATTTGTTTTAAGAAATGTTTAGCGCAGTAATTTTTGTGTTAATCTTTAAAGAGTTACTCTCTGGCATGGGTTGTGACACCCATGTTTCATGCACTAATGGTGCATTGATAATAACCATTATCATCTCTAAAGCTGTCTTATATCCGTGTAGAGCTGTGGAGTGTCGTGCTAAATATCATCGAAATCGATGCAAGCGTATTATTGTTAATAGAAAATTTAATTTATTTTTCAAAGAACTTTGAAGCGGAATACTGGCTTAACAAAACGAATTTGGATATAGGTCATCATCATCATCATTGATCAGCGCAAATTGTTCCATTTTTGGACAAACGCCTCCCCTAGCTGTTTCCATTTTGTTCTATCGAATGTAGCTCCCATCCACTGTTTCCCTGCTGTTCGCTCGATATCGTCCCTCCACCTTGCACGTGGTCTACCTCGACATCTTCTACCAGTCCTCGGTCTCCATTCCGTGACTTTCCTACTCCACCTATTGTCTTCTCTTCTCATCAGGTGTCCAGCCCATGTCCACTTTAATTTGGCGATGCGAGTCACCACGTCCTCTAATTTAGTTTTATTTCTAAGCCAGATAATTGATTTTCTATCTCTCAGTCTAACCCCTAGCATCGATCTTTCCATGTGTCTTTGTGTTATTTTTAGTTTTTCTAGATTAGTTTTTGTCAAGCTCCAGATTTCGGATGCGTATGTAAGTATGGGGAGAACACACTGGTTAAATACCCTTGTTTTCATATATTGAGGGTATGCCGACTTGAATATGTCTCTTAGTTTTCCATACGCTGCCCATGCAAGTCGTATTCTTCTATTTATCTCAGTTATTTGAGGAGCATCCATTGTAGTTAGCTTTTGGCCTAGATATATATATATTCAGTTACTACTTCTATTACCTTGTTTGATACTTGTACGGGCACTGCATCGTCACAATTTGAGATTATCTTGGTTTTGTCTATATTCATTTTGAGTCCTACTTTCATCGCAGCTTGATGTAAATCTGTAACTAAATCTTGTAACTCGGCCATGCTAGACAACAGCTTATATAAGTGTGACAGCAACGAAATAGGGCGGTAGTTTTTTAAACCATGCTTGTTTCCTTTTTTGTATATTAGGATTACCTTTGCGGTCTTCCATTGTTCCGGTGTTTTTCCTCTGTCCAAACATTGATTGAACAGTTTTTCTAGGCAGTTTAAGATTGATGTTCCTGCAGCTTTAATCATTTCGATTATTATGTTGTCGGATCCTGCGGCTTTATTGTTTTTCATCTGCTTTAGTGCGGTTTTAATTTCATATTTTGATATAGGTGGAATATCTTCTGTGTAGTGTCGAGTACGTACCGCTCGTCTGTCTCTGAGACTAATATTTGGTTGCTGCATTTTGGATGAGTACAAGTCCGAGTAAAAAGTTTCTATATATCTTAAAATTTCTTCTCTACTTTTTATTGTTTTCCCTGTTTCATCCTGAAGGTGGGTAATTTCTAAGTTTCCTATTCTGGTTTTGTTCCTGAAAACTTTTGGACCTTTATTTGCTTCTATTGTATCTTTGATAATTTTTTCGTTGTGCACTGTTACATCTACTCTTACTCTCTTCCTTATTTCTTTGTTCATTTTTTTAAGTTCTTCCGTTGTTATACTAGTTATTACTTCGTTTCTGTTTGGTATTATAGGATATAGGTAAGTTGGGTTAAATCATCGTATTTAGCGCATGTCTACACATTTTAGAGACAACATGTACACGCTGTGATTTGAAATGATTGAGAACAATTTGAATTTGCCGCCATACTAATTTTCTGTTATGTTGGCCATATGCAATTCGTTTGATGCGCTCTATCAGTCGCGTCTCGAATAGGGATGGTTAATATTATATTAATAATTGAAAAGAAACTAATTTTCATAATATTAAGAGTAAAAAAAACTAATTTTGGTCATGATTTATTTTCATATTGTACTTATTAGAAGACAAAATACATAAAATATGAAAACCTTCAACAATGCTAGCGAGTTGCTCCTGTTATTTGAAAGCGAAAGTTACCAAACTGGTCCAGTTTAACCAAATTCAAATTATCCTCAATCGTTTAAAATCACACAGTAGGTTTTAACGTAGAATTCCTACAATATCTAACTTTATCCTAATTTTTAAAAAAGTCCTGTATAAAAGTTTAATCAGACTTGTACGACTCTTTTGACGAACAGATTTGTTTCTTGATTGCTAACAATTATTAAGTGACAATTTCTGTTTTTTTACATACCTACAAAGTAAAAATGTTTTAACAAAACTAAATGCCTTGCAAGGTATGATATTCAGCTAATTTGTTAACAACTAGGGAATCGACAAAGTAACAGTCTCCACTAAGTTATTTCTATGTTCTCTAGAGAGAATTATTACCATTTCTATCATTGATTTGAGGATGGTATATTTTAACTTGTATGAATTATATATTTTAAGAAATATCTACACGTTTTTAAAATTACATATAATAAGGGTTTTTAAAATTACATATGATAGAGGTTATGTACTATTACGTGCAAAAGTAATGACACGCCTAAGATCTGTTATTGTATGATAAATAGCCTTGCAGCAGTCGATGAGTAACTTGGGCATAACCATAAGATCTTGTAGGTAGGATTAACAAGTTAGAATAAGAAAGTTACTCATCGACTGCTGCAAGGCTGTTTATCATACAATAACAAATCTTAGGCGTGTTATTACTTTTGCACGTGATAGTACCTAGCATACATTATTTATCCTTGCTAAAATAAAGAATCCTGATTACAACTATGCCCCAATCATCAATCTGTTACCAATCGTTCTAGAAATTAATGGTAACGACTTCCATACAGCGTAAACTCTAGAACTAAAGTAAAACTTATACCGAGTGTTTGACTTAAGGGGCGAACATATGGAAACAGCATGGAAAATCGTATATATGCAGATTCCTGTAAAATGCAAATTATTTATTGCTATTTCTTTCCTAAACAAGCAACAAATTCAAGTAAAGCGAATTCTTTTTGTCTTTCAATCCTATCAACTTAAATGGCAAGCAGGAATCTGCATATATACAATAACCCATTCTATTTCCCAATGTTCGCATAAGTTATTGTTATAATCATTGTTAGAGAATAATTAGCTAAATTCAGTAGTCATAGAAATATAAAATTAGTTACTTTAGAAACCTTGTAAATAGTTGTTATAGTAAAAAATAATTTAAGTACATAAAATATCTTGGATACAGAAGGAAACAATTTAATAAATAAGTGATATTTTTGCATTAAAAGGGGCAACAACCAAATAGGTTTGCTCGTCCCAAAATAATAAATATCAACCGATTATTTAACTTTAAATAGAGTTAATGATCATAAGAATCATTCATTGAATCGAAAGGAAGTGAAATAGAAGCAGAAGCAATTGAAAATTGAATTTTAAGTAGAGGAATTGAAGTAGAGGCAATTCAAGTAGAGTCAATTCAAGCACAGGCAATTCACGCATAGGCAATTGAAACAGAGGCAAATTGCATTTTGGTGGTGAAATAGAAATTATTTGGGAAAAGAAGAGGATTTCAAACAAAACCCAGGAACCGGTGTAGATAGTGAGAGTAAAAATCGTAATTATAAGATAGATTTAAGCGGGGTTGATAGGGTGAAAAATCAAATAAAAAGATCTGCGCTAAGAATTGAGTACAATTTTATATGGTTAATATTAATTTTGAAAACAACGAACCTTCTTAACGACCCGTGAGGTGAAATCTCCGGAATTAAATTAAATTAAAAGAGCAAAGTAGGTAAATTTTAAATTTGTCAATCCAACAAGGCGTTTTAACATATTTGTTGTTAAAAAGCAAGGATCAGTTCAATAATTGTCGAACCCGACGTGGGGCGTAATAATATACATATATGGTTTTTGTTATTTTAATGTTCACCTTTGCATTGCCTATGTAATAATACCCTTAAAGTTGCACTATTTGACGTAGAACACACGTTTCTTTCACTTCCGAATTCATCGGAATTGACTTCGACTTTGTTATTTTAAGTTTCACACCCGGTATATTTATACATTTTTGGAATCTCCATTTAATTTTACCTATGCTAGGTATCTAAATAGTTTTAAATATTTTAAGGACAAAGTACATTTTTGCAGAAAAGGTTATTTATTAATTTTGAGAATTCTACGTAAAATGAGAGTCTCAAACAATCAAAACAATTGTTTTCGCTGGTGTATCAGAATGGCCTAAAAAACAGTTATTTCATATGGCACTAGAATAATAAATACGAGTATTTTTCAAGGATTTAGTTCATATCAATAACGTAGCATTAATTTTTGAAAATTTAATTTGGAATAACGCTCTTCATTCAGAAAAACATTAGCTTTAGGCATTACTGGGTTTCAAAATAATCCAAGCAAGTAAAATGTAGAATTCAAGTGGCGTACTTCCTTTTGTAGCGAGGCAATACAGTTTTACGCAAAATAGGTATCGTGTAATTTATAACGTTTTGCAACAATTTGTCTTGGGTGCTGGGGCACCCTGACTTTTATGCAGGTCATGGCAGTCCAAACTAATAAATAAATTTTTGTACAAAAATTTCCTCTGCCCTCAAAATGTTTCTAGCTTGGCCCTAATATACGTAAAATTTAATGCCGATTCCAAAAATGTAGAAATATACAGGGTGTTCCGTGGAAAATAACAAATTCGAAGGTAATTAGTGGAGCCGGAAGTGACAGAAGCTGGTGTTCTACATCAAATATTACACATACCAAATTTTATCCTAATATTAAAAAATATAATTTAAAAATAGGGGTGCCCAGGTTTCAGTGGCACTCTTTATATATTTTTTGTTTTACAGTAAACTACCAACAGAAATACGGAATTTAAATTTTGTACCTTTGAAATTAATTCATCATCATCATCAATGATGCTCCATGCAGATCCCTGTGGATCGATTCTGGATTACGCCAGGCCCACCCCATGCCAATAAGGTGTGAAGGGATTTTTTATGATAGGTGGGGATTGGGAGCACTGTATAACGTCAACATGCCTGTGACGCCAGCTGCTAGACACCGCTTATACAATGCAGGGTAGTTAGTAAGTCACATATTCAATGGGAGTTAGGTATATGACTGAGATAGGAATCATGAATACTATTTTCTTGTGCCTTACAACTTAATTATTATATAATAACCATGTTGTTAAGTAAGCGATAATTTATAACCATAATATGTTTTGTTTGACCTGTAAGAAAGTGTTCTGCTGCAAAAGTACCAATAACAAATTTAACTGAATTACATTGAAATGGAGAACTTTAATTTTTGCAACGAATTTAGATAGAGTAGGAAATTTTACGACCAAATATGTTAAAAAGAATGACACTGTATTTTGAAATTAGAGAGATAATTAGTTTAAAAGATTAAAAAGATATCGAAAAAAAAAATCTGGCGAATGAATAGGCCGGAGGAGAGTTGCTAATGGTCTCTATGACCACCCAACCTAATTCGATTGAATTTCTTCTTATGGAATATTTTAATAAATAAATAATAGAGGAATCAAAAACAAATATTTGCACAGAAATATGTAAGGCAAAAGATACAACCCAGGGGATACGACCTTTTGAGAAGGCACCAATAATTGTGAAACATATTTTAACTTTGATTCAAGCTAATAATACTGAAACCTAGTTCCCAATATCAGCTGCAACTCTAATGGAAAATTGCTTATCTGAGGAACAAGCAACCGGAATAACATATGATTTCTTAAGGAAATTGTAACTCGTCGGGAAATAAGAACCTTCAAATTGTTTTAAGTGACTTCCTGGCTATTTCCGAGTCTTTTCCATAAGTAAAGAGCATACATAAATTGTTTCCCCTAATTATGTTATGGTTTGACAATAGAAATGTAAAGTCTACCGCAAGTGTATAAATTGTCGACAATTACGGTCCACTCGTTGCCAGCAGTAAAACAGGCGCCGCGACGGCTGCTCCATTCCACTGCCAACTTCAGATTCGTCCTTCTCAACCCACTCTTGTATCCTCCTCGTTTTACTATAAAACTACATTTAGAGTTATATGTGAAAGTTGAGTAAGCAGCAGCTTGGCATCCGATAATGCCGAGGGAAAACTTTTCATATATTTTCATATATTTTTTTTGGGACGACGTGCTGATATTAATCATGTGCTTGATGAGAAGAATTTTTTTTCTGCCCCTTTTCCAAACTATTTTATCAAAATTTCTGATTGCTATCTTTTAAGTTATATTTTATGGGAGGAAAATAATACGAAAGTCTTAGCTAAGGAGTTTAGTTTTCGAAGTAAAAAGTGTGATTTTATTATTAACTAAACCGAAGTCAGAGACCTGCGTCAGGAGGGTAATAAAATAATAAAAAGCATTTCAATCAGTGTTGGTGGATGAAATGAAGTTCTTGTCTAAAAAGATCTACTGATACTTTTACAGGCGCCAGAATTATAGTATCTCCTAAGTGAACCTCAATTTAGGGTTCACCGAACTTATAAAATTCTGAAAAAAACTTCAAAACGTTAGTGGCAAAAACAATTTGTCAGTGAAGCTATTTAATGCTGATATAAAGTGTTTGTCTAAACATTTTCGGGTTCAGACTACGTCCAAAGGGTTCAATTACCTTAAAATAATCAATCATTAACCAAATATGTAGGTAGATAATTGGTAAACTTTTAAATAACGCAGCAAAAAATCATTTATGTTTACTCGAACATTTTTGGGCGACGTTAATGTTCTCGTTTGGTAAACTTAAAATCATGTGCTGAGTATCCGCATGAATGCATTTTTTGAGTAATTCTTGGGAACTTCCGTGCCCTCGTAAATTTTTTAAGTATCGATTCAAGAGTGCCCCTTAACGAACTGAGAAATTATTATTTTGAACCCGCTGCTTTAATGACAGCATAAAACAAAGCATTCACCGTTAATTATTTGCACCAGAATTGAAAACAGTGCTTTAAAGTTCGCATAGAGCAAGGAAATAATAAGAGTAATTCTTAAATACACAAGTTTCTAATTTAACAATGCCGTTTTCATTTTCTGTTTGTATAGCAGAATATTATTTTCGCATAAAGCGCGCCTTGTTTTGACAGGACTATAAAATAATACAACTAGCAGAAGTTTCATAACGAGAAGGGATCTAAAGTGGGACTTGCATGCGCGATAAATTTTCAGCTAATGTTAACAGATGAGCATATATGAGTAGTTAAGTTTTCTTGAAAGTAGAGAAGGGAAGCTAGTTCAGGTACGCTGAAAAATCAGTATGCATCCGCAGTGGCTGTTAACATATTTCGCACAATAGACCTGATGAATGGCTCCCATAACTGTCTATAGGCTGTATTCCCCAGTGTTTTCAGGGCTTCCGTTTCGTGACTGCTATTCGTAATGCTGTTTTATTGCCTACATTTTCTCAGGGATGTTCATATGTTTTGGTTTTATAAGCAATGTTTTGCGTTATTCAAGAGAACCTGCAGAATTTTTTCGCTTTCTTTCTTTTTTGAAAGGAAAGCAAAACGAAAATTGACAACTATTTCACTTATGAATAATTTATAGATTACTAGTCGTTCCTTGAAGTGCTTTGGTACATGGAAATCTGGAAAATATAATCAAATGATCTTGGTATTCTAGTTTCAATGCTAAAAAATACCGCCGTCAACAAAATCGGGCAGTGGGTTTACACATAAACGCACATTAATATTTAGTAAACCCTATTCCCTTTTTATTGAAACAATAAAATTTCAGGATTGAGCTATAAAAATTTATTCTTCAAATCTGACACTTTCGTTTCAACTTGACTAGGATATGAATAATAACAGGTCCAAACTTCATTAGCATATGTTTAACTTGCTCTTCCTACGTGATGTAGTTAAGATTAATAATTTCCATTTTATAGTCATTTTTAATTAAGTTAACTTCTTATATTTCAATCTACTCAGAATTCTAAAATAATAATAAACTTATTATACTGTGAATTGTCAACCACGGTTAGGTTAGCATAAGTAAGCCTAAACTAGGCTTAAGTACACTAGGGCTTATTATACGCTCATGTTTAAGTTTACACGAAATTCATCTTCAACCTATTTTGAAATACGTATTTCAAGAGTCGATGTTTCAGTAAAAGAGCAAGGAGAAGCTTAATTTAAGCCGGCTTAAGTCTAGAATACATCAACCTACATCATAATTTAAGGGACGTAACTGTTTACACCTAAGGAATCATTTAACTCTTAAAACATTAATAGTTGAATAATCATTTTACTCAACAAACTGTAAAAATTAACCTCTTAAACTTCATACCAAAACTAAAATAAGGATAATTGTAGTTTACACTATTAAAGTACAGTGAAGCTTAGTTTAAGTTTAGGTTTAAGTCAGTTTAAGCTAGTCTGTTCTGAAATATCCAAAGTCAATATTTTAAACATAGTCTTAAGAACACATTTAGCTTAAGTCGGTTCAAGCGTAGTGTAACTCGATTCAAGCCACATTTAGGCTACTTAATTTTATTTAGATCTCTACTGAACTTCTTTCATGTAAAGGAACATTAAATCATTAATATTTAAATATTTAGGTTAATTCGGAGAGAAGCGGATTGCTGTGTAAAAGGCCTCGGTCTCTCGGGTTCGATTCCCGAGTCCGGCGATACCACTGCCGTAGTTTTAGAGGTCGTACGCTTCTCCGTGCTTCAGAGAGCATGTCATGTCGGCGGTGCCGGTTATCATACTAACACCTTTAGTAATCGTTAACCTTGCAACACTGTGGGTCGATCTTCTTCACCTCTTTCGACTGGTAAGGTTAACCTCCTGACCGACATATGTGGAACGTCACAGAACAGGCCAATTTTAACATAATTAGAAAATAAATGTAAGTTTAGGTTACACTATTAGGGGCTACTAATTTAAATCAGTTTTAGATCAAGTTTAGCTTAACCCAGCTTAAACTAAATGCTTAAGTATTACAAAGCATAGTTTAAGCTCATGTGTGAGCTAGCTTAAGCTAACCTGTATTGGTGTACGTATTTAAGAGTTAATACTTTAACACAGATTTAAGCAGAGCTTTAGCTTGAGTTGACTGAAGTACAGCGTACATACCTGTACTTAAGCTGCACTTAAAGTTACTTAATCTTTTCATTAGATCTCTACTAAAATATCTGCTTTGCGTTTTTTGAAACCACCAACCCCTAGCTGGACCTCTACTAAAATATCAGCCCCCCTTTATATGTTTTATTCCTAAAAGTAGTTTCCTGACTTGCAATCTTATTGCCACTATTAGGTTCTATTTTTTTCTTCGTTAAACAGAAGCCTAGTTTAAGCCGGAGTAAATTAGGGTTTAAGTATAAGGAGACTATGCTTATGCCTAAGCTGAAGACTTAAGTTAAGCCTTGGCTTAAGCCTATTTTCAAATACTTACTTTACTTACAGGTTAAGCAGGTGTTTTATTTAGGCCAGTTTCAGTGTAGTGTAATTTTGACTTAAGGCGAAATTTATTTAAGCCTAGCTTACTTTTTTTGTTAAGCTATGCTCTTAATTAATAATAACAATAGTACTCAATAGGTGTTCTATTTGGTGTAAATGGATTGCCAGTTAATTTAGCATTCATGCTGCCACGTCTTGATGTTTGTTATTTTGAAGTAACTAAGTACTATTAGAAGTTGCGTAATTTAGCAACAGAAAGAAACATTCTGAAATAAACAGATGACGAGGACCGCTCTGATATGTGGGAGGTTTTGTAAGATCGTACCGCTTCCGTTTAATATGTAGAGGACCAGTATTTTACAGTTTACGTTAAGTTACGCGTTATTTAAACCGAAGTTAAAGCCAGCTTAAGCAATCTTTTTGTTTAAATCTTCACAGACACAATTACCTTAGGATTAAATATTTCAATTCAAACTTGAATATAAATTTGGTTTAGTCGCAGTTTAAGTGCAGTTTACCCCTACTAAATTCTGTTTAGATCTATACTAAAATATCAACTTATTTCATCCATGTAAAGAAACAATGAACCCCTAAAAGAACACTAATTAAAGAATTGGGTTAGACCGTAGATCGATTGACTTGTGAAAAAACTCATAAAAATAAATGGAAAACATTTATAGTTAAGTATATCATAAAAAATGTTAACTCCCTAAGTTTCTTCCCAAGGGGAACATAATTACGTCAATCGTGAACCACACGTTTTTGACTAACTACCGCAATAAAGCAGTTGTTAACTACGTTATGTTCATTTTACATTATCCCCCAGCATAGTCCGCGTGTAATAACATTACATTAATAAAAGAAGTAGTTATAAAGCTTTCATGTTCTGCCAGAGATGGTTTAACTTTCGGTAGGTAAAATGTTATTATTCAACATTACGTTTATGAATACAACGCAACATGTGTTTTGTCTTCAGATTTTATTACAGCTACAGCTTTTATTCCACTTAGATGGAGCTGCAGGCACTACAACGTACCCGTATATATCAACGGGAGTTGGGGGGTAGTCAGATGGTGTGTCTCACAGGAGAGGTTCTCGTAAAATTTACTACGTATAAATGATTTGTTTGTAAACATTCGGAACTTCACGTTGACTGTTATGTGTTTAATTTACGAAACGGATTTTAATAGGAAAGAGCCAGGTTTCAGCGGTTACGTGAAGTTATCGTATAAGAGTCGATAAAAAAACACGAGCTTTCCAATTTTCATTAAAATTATACGAAAAATTGAAATATATTGGTAGTTTCTCTAATACCAATTCTGTAAGGTAAATTTATCATGTGACATTTGATAATATTTGAAGAAGTGTTCCGTTTTAATAGCTTTATTAATTTACTTAAGTTTGAATGGTTTTTAGAAAATCTAGACAATGTGCGCGCTTGCCTTTCGTAGTGAATATTCATTATTATTTTTATTCTATTGCTCCGCTAAGCTTTTGGTTTCTTGGTAATTTTTATTGATTGGAAAAATAAAAAAAACATCAGAATCAGAAGAGTATAAATAAAGCTTTAGTTGAGGATTTATTTAGAAAAAACGTGAATATTAGAAGAATATAATATAAGTGAACTTTTTTAAGACTATTTGGAAAAAAACTTTAGAAGACACCAATTTAGAATTTAAAACTTAGAAGCATAGATTAATTCGACCACCCAAACCTAAAGACATAATATTTAAGGTGAGTCGAAGCCTGTTCTATATTTAGTGTTTGGTCCGTCGATTAAACAAGAAGCTAAGTTGATTTAAGTAGGTGTAAACTTAGCTTTCTAGGTGTGTAAGTAACAATTACTTTGAAAGCTAAGAATTAACTAATTAAGTAACTATTGCCTTAAAATATTTTTAAGCGTTTTGCAGTGTAGTTTACTTATTGAATTTTTAATTTTTAGGAACTAGTGGACCCAACACCCTAAAGGGTAAATATGGGTTTAGAAGAAAGAAAGAAAGGAACTTAGTGGCGAAATATCTACGGAAAGAGTATTGCCTTTGTATTCTATAAATTAATTGAAGAACAATTCATGTCCAAATATTACCCCATAAATTAATTAAATTTTTAAGGAAGGTCCATATCACTAGGAGAAAAATTTGCACATACCGTAGTAGTTACGTGTTTTACTCTGCTGAGCATAAAAGCGTATTAAGCATAGTTATGTTGCAATAGGCTAAGCTCCCTAATTATACAAGCAACTATTTAATGAGATATTACATCATTTATAAGGAAGCAATATCCTTTTCACAAGGAGAAGCAACAGTAGAAGGTTCGGATCAGGATTCTTTGCAAAAGATATAGTGGTGGGGGGAGTGCCACATTTGATTCAAAATCAGGCAGGTAATGCTGTATAAAAATTGAAACGAAGGTTCAGAACAATGACAGTAATCAATATAATATGTACCAACTGGGAAGGACGAAGAGATGTTTTATGACGAATTAGAAGCAAGGACCAAAAACATTTCAGAGAAAGATATCAAACTAGTTAGTAATAGGAGATGCAAATGCAAAAGTTGGCAGGGAAGATATGTATAAAGAAATGACAGGAGGGGAAAGCAAACACAAAAACACTGATAATGAACAGCATTTGCAATAGAACAAAAATGAAAATAATGAGTACACACTTTAAGAGAAAAAATATACCAACTGGAACGTGGAAAATACAGGAAAGAAAGATCAACCAAACATATACAAGGAGGGGTTGCAAATGTAAGGACGTACATAGATACTAAGGCAGGTTCCGACCACTTGTTGATTGTAGCAAGAGTAAAAGATGAAACTGCCGAAAAACAAAAACCAAAAGTTTATACTGGAAACCAAATACAAATGAAAATTTTACAAAAAGATGTGGCTACGAGGTATAGGGAAATTATACACGATATTTACAACACAAACGGTACTCAAAGCAAAGAAGATATAGAAAGTAGGTGGAAAAAATAACAATCACAATAACAGAGGCAACGAGAAAAACCACATACAAAAGTAAAAACTATAAGAGAAAACATGGAATGGATAATAGATGCAGAGTTGAAAAAGAATCCCAGGTTATGGCCGAAATGGCTGCAAACACAAAAACAAGAATTAATTATGAAGCCCAAAAGAAAAAAGTAAAAGTATTTATCGAAATAGGAAGCGTATATTGATTGATAAAGATATAAAGGAAATGAAAAAATTTTTTTTTTGCAAAGATGTTAAAAATATTCGGAAGGTATACCAAGGAAGACGAGCAACGCCTTATAAAGGGCACATCACTTCTAAAAGAGGAATACCAAGGAGGATCAGCGCTCTTCAAAGACAAAAATGGTGACTTACTTCTCTCTTCATCGGCCTTATATCACTGAGAGGTAGAAACAACGTTGAGAGGAATTATTAAACGTAGGAGGAGGAAGAATCGAAATATAGCCAAGTTAGGGAAGGAAACGGAAAAGAAATAAACGAACCAACAAAGAAGGAAGTAAAAGAAATCGTAAGTGCTTTGAAAGATAACAAAATCTCAGGAGATAGTGGTATTACAGCTAATATCTAAAGTACAGACGAGAATTTTCTTCTTCTTCTTCTTCTTCATCACGGATTATAGGGACTTCCCTGTTCCGGCCTTATAGATCTGCCCATCTTTTCCGGGGTCTTCCAATTTTCCTTCTTCCTTTCGATCTATAGTATAATGCTTTTCTTGGAAACCTTTCTTCGCTCATTCTTTCTATATGTTCTTTCCAATGTTTTCGTTGATCGCTTATTCTTTCATTTATGCTTGTTACATTTAGTTGTGTTCAAATATATTAATTTCTTAGGCGGCCGTTTCTGTTGTTTATCTTTTTCTGTTACAGTCCATGCTTCACTTGCATATGTCCCTATAGGAACAGCGATTGTTTTCTAATATTTTATTTGTGTTTCCTGTCACGTCTTTCCTTTTAAGGTTCGAGAGATGGTTCCACAGGTTTGACTAAATTTATTTAGTTTCCTTTCTATATCTGCTTCCTTTATATGTGATATTTGACACCCTAAATTATTCGATTATGTTGTCGTCAATAACAATTTTTGTTCTTATTTGCCTTTTTCCTTCAAAAAAAGGTTTTTGTTTTGCCTGTATTTATTTTAAGATTATACTCTATAATGATGTTGTTCATGTGATAAGTCGCCCTTTGCAGTTTGTCCTCGTCTCTCGTAATTATTAGTTGATCGTCCCCGACCGCGAATACCATCGTCATGGTATTATGGAAAGCTGGTTTTTTAATAAACAAAATCTATGAACCTAAAGAAATTTGGAACACTGAATCCATGCCCAACAATGCTAAAAAGCTGCACTAGTCTCAATATTTTGTTATGACTCAACGTTGCAATACAAAATGCATACTGAAAATAAAATAGTTGAAGCACTTTAAGTATTTGATTAGGTTTTGCCATACAAAAATCTAGGGCTTTCAGAAACTAAAAAACATTTAGGAAACTGTATTGTTCTTTAGTACGACTTGGGCCAGAGTATGTTTGAATTATTTGGAGATCAAAGAAGCCCCTTTACAATCTGCAAGTGTTTTCCATTAAATAAGTGCAAAATAAGTTTTTGCAGTATTTAAATTATTAAAATACAAAAAATATTTTGATTACAAAATATTAGGTTATACCCAGGTTTCAAAAACAGATACAATGTTGCTACCGAAAAAGTTTTCTTATAAAATATAGAGAAATTAAAAATAACCAGAAATTCTGTTTCTGATATACTGAAATTAATGTACCATCTATACAGCACTGCTTTTTCTCCATGAAAGGTGCTTAAAAAAGATTGCGTAGAATTTGATTCTCGGCAAATATGAAAAATTTATCTAAAAAGGTTACTTTTTATTAATTTGTAAATACCCAGTTTTTTAAAAATTGTGGGATTCAAGTAAAACCTATGTATTTGGAAGACAATGGAAGAACTTGCTCGTTTTTGCCACAGTTGGTAGGACTAAATCTAAAAAATAGGATTTCACTTGAACGCCCACTGTTGCAATGGTTTGTATCTAACAGCTGCATCAAAATTATAAAAATATACTTATGCTACAGAGCTTAGAAAAGATTAGTTTTCTCGGTTATACACTCCTTTGATTCATAGTGTAAACTGCTGAGATTATAAATAAATAAAACACAATTTATATAATCAATGGTTTAACAAATCGGTACTTTATGTTGTAGAATAACTTAGAAAACAAGCTGAATTGTTGAAATTCTTAAAACGGCATTAATTCGAAGTCCTTAACTCCTGTAGCTAACAATCCTTGCTTAAATAAATCTAACCTAATCGCTCGGTCTGAAGGGTTGTAATACTATTACAAGCTCTAAGGTTATCTCACAAGGGAGTACAACTCATTAACACGACATAGATAATTTAAGACGATTTACAAAATAGAAAGGTGAATTAATGACGTCAGTCAGGATTGGGTGTTCGCATAAAGAATTCCCCTAAATCTAAGCTAAGACGATTTCAAATGTCTTAGAATTGCATTTATTTATTAAGGTTCTATTTATATTTTTATACCTATTATATTAATCATTATATTTAATAGGAGAATATCTACGTCAATACATTACATTTTTTACATTTTCGTACTTTTTGATGAAGAAGTCCTTAATGTCATGTATTGATGACCTATTAGAAAATAAAGCGAAAAATTGTTCCTGACTAAACCCTCCTTAGAAAAAGATATGCCGAGGAGGGCCATGTAGAAACCATGGCCACTATTCAGAAAATTGTAAAATATCGGTACACATTTTTTGTTGTTCACGAGACCAATGATGTTGTATGTATCTAGTTATAACAAATTTAATGGTAGATGTATTTATTAGGTGAAAATAGCCTAAATAAATAGTATTTAATTAGTTGTATGCAGATAAAACCAATAAAGTAATAATTGCAAAATTTACTCAAAAACGGTTAAGTAACCTATTTTTATCGGAAATTAATCTATCTGGCAAAATGAATATAATCCTTTCCGAAACAGCATTTCACATGATAAAATCAGCTCAATTGTTACGTATTTTTATTATTAATTCGTAATCTATGTGTGTATGTGTGACACATAGATTAACTGGAATGGCAGAGAAAATTAGGAACCAATTTCCCTTAGTCAACGATTTTTAAACAAATGTAAAAATCTTTTTGTAAAATGGGCTTTTAGGGGTCCAATAGTGTATGTATATCACCTGATATTTCTCTGTCATCAAAACGTATTTCAACTAGATGAGTTAAATGGTCAGAATTTTCCAATGGCTCCTTCATTGTAATTATAGAATCAAATTGATTACTAGCTAATTCCCAGTTGGGGAAACATATTATATCTCGGTTTATAGCGTCTTGTGTCGCTTTCTCATTCCCATCTGCTTTTTTCTTCTATTTGTCTAATAATCTTAAGTTTCCTCTACTCATTATTTTTCTGATACCCAGTCTTTTTTTGCTTGTGACATCCATTCTAGTACTTGTTTAAGTAGGTAGCCTGTCACTGGGCATTCTTTTAACATAACCATACCAAATCAGTTGTTTTTGTTCTGTGTTTTCTATGATGGTGGTCTCAGCTTTCATCATTTTCCTTATATTCGTATCGTTTCAACCCTGGTTGTTATTTTAAGAGCATCCAATTCTGTTGCTATTGGTTTCAGTTAATGTTGTTTCCATACGTTTGCTGATAATTTTAATATAATATATACTTTGTATAAATGAGAAAGAAGACGTATTGGTCTGTAGTTTCCAAGGTTCGTGATAATGATGGTCAGCGCGTTGTTCCATGTACTAGGAGTAATACTACTGTGTAAGCATTCGTTGAATAGATTTAGAATAGTTTGCTTCAATTTTTTACCTCCAATTTTTATGGCCTCTATAACTATTTGATCCTCGCCGGGCGATCTGTTGTTTTTCATTTGTGCTATCGCCGAATTTAATTCCTCCTTGGTTATATCCGGCAGTTCTTCAGATCCTTGGTTTAACATACTTCTTTCTACATTTTTGTCCTGTAGTTCTTCCTCTTCTGTCCATCTGCTTCTATATATTTCCCTATAGAGCTCTTCTGTTACTTCAAGTATTTTTTCTCTGTTGGTTACGGTATTTCCGTCTTTGTCTTTAAGCTTAAATATTTCTTTCCTCCCGGTAGATATATTCTTTCTCAGTACTTTCATGTTTTTATTCTTATCTATTGGTTCATTTATCTGTACGGTATTGAAGCCTCTTATGTCTCTTCTAATTGCTTTGGATATTGTTTTATTTAGTTCTTGCAGATTTGCATCATTGCTTTTTAATTTCCTTCGTTCCTCCATAAGAGTTTTTGTGTTTTGGCTTAGTTTTTCGTATTTTTGGTTTGTTTTTGCGCAATGTTTCCTCTCTGCTTCTTTAATGGCTTCGATTATTGTTCTAGATATTTGTTCGATATCTGTGTGTTGAGGTTGGTTTTTGTATATATTCTGGTCTTCCATGGTATGTTCAATTACAATCTAAACATCCGCAAATTTTGGTGTATATAGTACGTAGTATCGATTGATTTAGCTCATATCCCACTGTACGGCATTTCCTTTTTCACCCTTGTAGTGCATGTTCAATGTAAATTTTAAATTAAATAATTGCGGAAACAGAACGTTGCCGGAGTTCTTTATTTACGGGAAAGCTCTCAGGTAATTCTTTACCAATTGCGATTTTTGGTGAACAATTCATAAAGGTATAAATGCTGTTCTGCATTTATAAGAGTGTAATTAATTTATGTTTGTGTCGTCTTTTTCTATAATATTTGTTTAGTACTGAAGGTATGGTCTACATACGATCGTCCTATGTGGAATCCGCTTTGTTATTCTGCTTCTTTCGTGTCATATTATTCTTCTACAATACCTCTTAAAATACCCCCATAGATCCTACTAAATGTATTGCTGACCGATAGTCCTCTGTAATTATCGCAGCTACTGTGATTTCCTTTCCTAATATATACAATTTTCCATTCTCTGGAATTGATTCATCACCAAAACATCTTGTAAATAATTCAGTTCGGAAGAGTTTAGGTGTCTCAGTTTTTATTCGCCCTCCGCTTATTCCTTTTGGAGATTTTCCGTTCTTTAACGTTTTGACTATGTCTGTATTTGTTCTTCTGTTACGATAATTGGTTCTCCCTTCATATTAATTATTATTGTTGCTTGTATTGGCGAAATAGATATGTTATATGTATTTTGGTATACGTTTTGTGAGCAATTCCACAAAATACTTATCCCTCTCCTTAAGTGATTTTTGGCAGTGTGCTCTCTCTAGGTAGGGCCTTAACGTTCCTTATAAATTTCCATACTTTCGTATTTCGTCTTCCTCCTAGATGTGTACTGATTTCTGTACACTCCTCATCCTTTTGCTTTCCTCTTTCTTCTATTACAATTTTCAGACTTTACGTTGTCATGTCAAATATATATTTTTTTTGTATTTGTTCTTCTGCCATTTTAGACAGCATGAAGACTTTCTTCTTCTTTCTATATGATGCAACACTTCCATTGCCGCTTCATGTAAATTTTGGTGTAATTGATCTACTGTTGCGTTATCACTGCTGTTTAGTTTGTTACCTCTTGACTGTGTCTTCATCACAAACTTTCGCCGTCGTTAAGCTTAGCCCAATAATTATTGCTGTTGCTTTCAAAATTTAATGATCACTATTCAGCATTCGTAATTTTGGCTTTTGTCTTAGAATTATATAGTCGATTATGGATTTCAATTTTTAGGTTGCTTACGTCCATGAAAATCTATGGATCTCTTTATGTTAGAAATATCCATTCATTAAATCTATAAGTCGTTGGTCATCACCATATTGGCCCACAATTTTATTTAATTTTTGTCTTCCTGCCCTTCCCTTAAAATCACCGCCTGGTGTTACTTCTCTGCTTGATCCTATTTCTGTTGTTATGTTGCGTAACTTCATGAAACGCTTCTTTATTTGCCGCAGTACCTATCATCATCATTTGGTGCATAGGATCTATAACTCTTATATTTTTAGTTCTCATCTCCCAGAGATGCACAATATTCGGTCCTTTTTAAAAGATGTCAATTAACGTACTAGATTTTAGTAGATTAAATGAGAAGAACTCTCCAACAGTTTCAAAGGGTATCTATGACGCAATGGCTACTACCTTGATAACTTATTTTTAAGAAACAATTTTCACAAGAGTGTAATTTACCAAATGAATATTTTATATGCCTAATGGTTCTTCTTTTATTATTTTCCAGAATATATTTCTATTTTAGATCAACTCCACGACAATTTAAACAATAAAGTAAACTAATGCACGTGATAGGTATCCATCACTCGACAAAATGCCTATGTTCACTCGTATAATAGTCCGGGAGGCCACCGCAATAAACCTTACGTCATCTAACACAAGGATCAAATGTATAGAAAAATGAAGTTTGTACCTCCATTTAACTAAATTTCATGGGTTGCCATGTTTCATATGGCCGCAACTCTAGGCAACCTCACTTTGAAGGTGTAAGAAGCGTATATATGGGTGGTCCATGAGGACTGGAAAACAGACCAACAGTAGATTCGTGACGCCAAAATATTACGATTTACGTAAACTTACCTTAGTCCAAAAGTTAATATTTAGGGAGATACAGGGTGTCAAAGTAGAAAACTTTATTTCAATTTTCTACTGTAATTTCTAACGCTTTCGGAATATTTTTATGAAAATTGGCGAAAATAGCTTTTTTGGGACGAGAAACAATAATCCGTCCTCAATTTGAATGTAGCACTTAAAATAACCTTATTTTTGCTATACCTAATACCTTAAAAGTACTTCAGCTTTTTTATACTTAAAGTTATGGCAAATTTAATTGAAACAAACAATTGCCCCATCATTTTTACACGAAAAAGGTATACTTTTCAAATGTCACTAAAGTTAACCATTTCCAAGATATTTGCTATTGAAGTAAGTGATGCTACATCTTATTCATTTTTTAAATATTCAGAATATTCTGTAACGCAGTAGGCTTGCATTTAAAACAAAAAATTGACATATTCTTGTCAAAAACAAGTAATAGGACACAGATCAATAGTGGATCAGTGGGATATTTGATACTCTATTTATTATCTCTACTTTATTACAGTTATTATTTTATTTTTTTTATTGTAATTACTGTTACAAGAATTGATTGTTACTTCAAAATATTTGTATTATGGATCACTATATTACTCATTTTTCTTATAGTGAACTAAAAACCATATAATTCAAAGAAAAACAAAAATAATGCAAATTTTTATATCTTTCACACATATTAATATACGTAGTATGTATCAATAAAAATATAGATAAAACATTGGCACTACTACATAAACTGGAGTATAATTTTGACTGCATTTTGTCTTTACAGAAACTGGAAAATTATAGACAAAAACTATTTTTTTATACCAGGTTTTTTTAATGTAATATATAACGAAGGTAATATTAATTTACATCATCCTATAACGTTATCATGGTAATAACTCCTTAGCAACGAGTTATGTTATGATACATTTAACAGCACTAGTGCTGTAAAGCTTATAACGTGCTGTTATGGCTGGTTTACGTTACTATTTATGAATTGTCATTGAACTGTCATTGAACTGTCACTGAAAATAATTTTTTATTTTTTGAAAAAAATTATTATAGGATGATGTAAACCGTGTTACGACACGCGTAACGTTATTTGCTGTTACATTACTCGAGATTTAAAAGAACTCGCTCCTTCGTCGCTCGTTCTTTCAAACTTTTCTCTCGTAATGTAAAATGCTTCATAACGTTACTAGTATCGTAAATTACTATAAAATAACGGAGTGGTGATTTATATCAGAGATTCGTACAGGCATAGAACGGAAATATTAAACATAGGCCAAGTAAAAGTAATCAAAGCTATTATTTCGATGCCCATTGATGTAGTTGTCTATGCTGTTTATAGACCCACTTCGGCTTGTGTTTATGAATTTAATGATAATCTACAAAAATATCTATCAGATACAGTTACAGGTAATAAATGCATCCATTTGTTTGTAGGTGACCTAAATAGTGACATTACATCTAATGATGATTATTGTCAAGAATATTTTAATATTCTTAACACCGCTGGGTTTAACTCCTTAATAAATACCTACACTCGAGTTCAAAATAATTCGTTAACATGTAGCCTGGGGTGGAGTACACAAACATAATTTAGTAAATTTATTAGAAATTTAGCAAAAATATTTTTAAAAAATTATTTTCAATAAAGAACGTCATTTTCCGTCGGATAAATTGCTTATTGAAACAGAAATATTTGATATGGTTCTTAAATTCTAAGATTACTACGGAACCACTCGTTTTTACGAAACCATGCGATCAGCAAAACCAATGATAGCACGCCTGTCGACTGCAGTGGTACGCCCAACTTACCGTGTCAGGGCAAAATAGTCCGTATGAAAGATATATTGCGGTCCAGTATCGGTTGGCGTTGACATGATCTTTCTCGTATTACACAATGCACGTCACAATTATACAAATTTTAATACTCTAAAGTCGACCAATACACAAATTTTGTAACACAGATGCTCACGCACCAATACTTCTGTGAGTTAAGTTTTGTTATATTCTGAACGTTTAGTTTTTCTAGTAGGTATGTAATTATTAAAATTAGCTAAGAATAATTAATTGATTATAATATGAAAAAATATGAATTATTTTTATTTTATTGTATAAACATGTGTTCTGAATAAAAATTATTTTTATTATTATTATGTTTTTGTTTCACCTTTTCGGGATGTTTCTTCTTTTTAAATGCGAGGATTTGTTTTTTCATTTTTCTATACATTTTATCCATGTGTTAGATGACGTGATATTTCTTGCGGTAACATCTTGCTCACTTATTTTTGACAAGAATATGCCAATTTTTTGTTTTAAATGCAAGCCTACTGCGTTAGAAAATGTTTAAAACAGAATAAGATGTAGCATCACTTACTTCAATAGCAAATATCTTGGAAACGGTTAACTTTAGTGACATTTGAAAAGTATACCTTTTTCGTATAAAAATGATGGGGCAATTGTTTGTTTCAATTAAATTTGCCATAACTTTAAGTATAAAAAAGCTGAAGTACTTTTAAGGTATTAGGTATAGCAAAAAGAAGGTTATTTTAAGTGCTACATTCAAATTGAGGACGGATTATTGTTTCTCGTCCCAAAAAAGCTATTTTCACCAATTTTCATAAAAATATTGCGAAAACGTTAGAAATTACAGAAGAAAATTGAAATTAAGATTTCGACTTTGACACCCTGTATCTCCCTAAATATTAACTTTTGGACTAAGGTAATTTTAGGTAAATCGTAATATTTTGGCCTCACGAATCTACTGTTGGTCTGTTTCCCAGTCCTCATGGACCACCCATATACGCTTCTTACACCTTCAAAGTGAGGTTGCCTAGAGTTGCGGCCATATGAAACATGGCAACCCATGAAATTTAGTTAAATGAAGGTACAAACTTCATTTTTCAATACATTTTATTCTTGTGTTAGATGACGTAAGGTTTTCTGCGGTGGCCTCCCGCTCTATAATTCGTTCATCTATGCATTCCAAATTAGTGATGTTATTTCTGTATTTCCGAAACTACTTTTAGAATTGGAAAAATAAGAAGTTTTTATACGGCAAAATTAATAGCGAATTTTGGAAAACACAAAAGTGGAAAATGCATTTCAAAAGGATTAAATAAAGTTTTAGGTAAAAAGAAGGCTTTCAAATTTTAATAAATCAATCAAAGGTTTTGAATTTTGAAATCACTGACGATTTGAAAATAGCTCCATATATATCTCAGTCTCTTCAAATGCGCCCATTCATTACATCTGTTAATGCAGAGAGAAGTTTCTCTACTTGTAAATTAACTTGAAGCAATTTGAGACAATAATTTTCTGCTGATAGCATGGAAAAACAGTGTATTAAAACGGTCTGGTATCTACCAGACCGTTCGTGCTTATAATTAAATAAAATTGACATTTAATTTTAAGAATACTGCATCAACATGTTACAATTTGCTAATTATATGTATGAAAATATTTATTTAATTTACTTAATATATAACTTTTAATTGATAAACGCCTATTTACATTATTTTGTTACTAAATACGAAAACCCATTGCATATTTTGACATTTAATGCAAATATTTTTCTCTTTTTACTTGCATATAATACACAGCTTTAATTATTTATTACTTTGTTTAAAATTGTGTACAAATATAGTTTTCTAAAGGCAATCATTGGTCGTGATAAGCAAATTAGGAAATAGCATTAAACGAAAAGGTTATTCTTTTTCAAATTCTGAACCTTAAAGTTGTAAGACTCCTTGGGGTTTAAACAAATTGTAATTTAAAGAAAACTGGGACCAATTAACTAATAAGAATTCTGGTATTTTAGTAGGATTTTAAGTCTTTAATATTTTGACGAATAAGGGTAGATCAGATTTGGAAGTAAATCCGTTAATCAGTTAATTAGAGTTTCCTTCCACCCGTCCACCTCATGTTAGCAGGTGATTCATGACTGGCCCTCAGATAGTCTGAACATGCTTTACTGTCTGCCGCAGACAATGAAGGATGTCCCGCCGGGATTCATACGTGGGCTTACATTACATATGTACCCACACGCATTGGTACCGCTGAGTAAACACCACCCCCAGTTTATACATCATTATGTAACCAGACACATAGTCTCTAACTTAATGCATTCCATCAAGATGCATAGAAATATGAATTCTTCATGCATAAGTTATTTATGAATGTGTTTTCGTCTCCTTTGATTTTTGGTAAGAGGGTGAATCCTTTTGTTATGTGTTTGGATTGTTAAATATTCATGGTTTTGTTCTATACTCATGCTAACTCATCGTGGTTTGTGCTTAATTAGGAGGGTATAAGGATGTTACGTACTACTTCAGGAGGAAAATCCAGCAAAGATACTTCGCTGTTTATTTTTTGACACATCGACTATGCACGGAGGTTTTTATTTTTACGAGTATTTACAGGCATGCCATTATGTAAATATTATGAATAAATTCAAGTTGTCAAAGAATGTGGCATAGTTTTCAGAACACTTCAGATTCCAAATATTTTAGAAACAATTCGATACACTTAATGATCGTGAGCATTAGCATACAGGTTGAGCTACCAAGCTTAACATTTTACTTTTTCTTCAATTGAAAGTTCAGACTAAATACGAACGATGTGGATCGGAATAATTTCCGCTGCTATTCTTGTTGTATGAGAGTATGAGCGAAAGTTTTCAGTGCATTTACAAACGAAAACACTCTATTTAGTACTAAAAAATATGAAATGAAAATGAAAATTTACTCAATCTTACAAAAGGATACAATTAAATACCCCGAATGTATTCGTTTTTTTTTAACAAATTTCGAGTATCGCATTGTTTAAAATTTTTTCAGGGTTTATTTTCCAATCAATCAACGGGCCTATTGTTACTGAAAATTAGGTTTTTGTATTGCACTTGACAAGCAATTAAAAATCCGCCAGCACTCTACTTAATGAAACTGCACAGAAGTGGGCCAAGGTTCGAACAAAAAACAGCTTCAATTTGACAGCAGAAATGTTTAAAATACGCAACCGAGATTAGTTTTTAAATGGATGCATCCGATCGTTGCGATTTTATATTAAAAAGTTTTGTTAATATCGGCCGCGCATGAAACGTACTTATAAATGATTGAGATTTTAATCTGGACGTTTTTGTAAATTTTTCGTATCGATGGAATATTGTATGTACGTCCTTTTTATGTCGCCGAATCGTCAGCTATAAAAATGTAAAACTGAATAAAGCTGTACGAGCTTCTTCTTGGTTTTGAATAAGACATCAAAGTTAGATAAGGTGGCTATAAATATTTAAATATTTATAACTTTCAGGACGGTAAACATTTACTACCGAAAATTTTACGGTGACTTCTATTGCTTTATAAATATATTTGACGATAAAAATAAACAATTGAATTGACCGAAGATTTTGTTGGGATTTAATTATTATTTATAACTTCTACATAAGTTATAGCTACCACGGCTTGTTTTGTATTTATTTCCAATTATTTATTTATTTACTTATAGTCTCATAAATATTTTATTATTCAGTTCATTTAAAATATGCTAGGCCGTTTTATTTTTGTTGCAGTTTTATTAGTTTAAATTTAAACCTATTTGTAGCGGTTCAAAAACGCTGAGTTGGTGGGTGATAATGTAGATTACTATTTTCAATTATTAAATACCAGATTTGATACTTGACTCACGAATAATTTATTTTATCCTTCATTCACAACGATAATAGAGAAGTTTGAAAAATAAATGACAAACCTTTTTTACAAGGTTTGGCTAAAACTGCTATTTTAATACAGTAACTGTTTATAGCTCGTCACATTTATAATTAAAAAAAATTGAGTTGTTAGAGTTAGTCAGTGAGCGTTCAAAATGTTTTTCGCGAACCTTGAAAACAATTATTTTTTATTTACAGCGCCGGTTAATCGGTTTTACTAAATTCTTCCTGTCCGTTTTCACTGTAGATACGAAATTTATCTATCGTGGAAAATAAAGATATGTAATTAAATCAAGGTTATTTTAGTGATTATAATAGAAGGAAGCAGGTTCACTTTAATCGCAGTTCACTTGTTTGTATTCTAGTCCTACCTAGGTTTACTATTCGCGTTGTTATCAGAAATGAGGTTGGTCAACTTTAAATTTAACATAAAATAAAACCAGTAAAATTGCCAAATAAAATTTATAGGGTAGGTAACTTGGGTAAAAATAACGATTTGTGGTTAATTATTAATTCTATGAAGTACGATTTTCGAGTATAGGTCCAGAATATTACGATTATAAGAGGAGCATTTTTAGAATGCCAAAGTAATAAAAAAAAAATGGTAAGTTTGAAACAAACAGAACAGAATAAAACAAAATCAAAACCATTTTGAAATACAAGCAGCAAATTCAAGTAAAGTAGTACCAAATTAAGCGCACTTTTTTGCCTTTCGATTGATACCACTATTAATCCTATCAACTCAAACGACAAGCAGGAATCTGCATATATACCATTTTCCATACTGTTTCCATATATTCACCTCATAGGTATATAATTTCATGTTTCAGTAACCTGTGGCGAAATATCTAAAATAGAATTAAAGAAGAACTAAACGGCATGTAAACAAGAGCATGTGGTTTGTAAGGAACCCGTCCTGAGAAAGTGTTTTGTAATTGGCTGCTGTCCTAATATTACTTTATTTCTTTCTTAGATGAGTAAGCAGCTAACGTTAAAATAAAATTGTATGCAATACTTCCAGTGATTTCGGTAACAAGAGTGCGATGCAGATTCAAACAGCATAAAACATAACATATGCATCCTGCAAAGCAAGTTTACTGATTGGTCAACCTATTTGATTATATGCTAGCTTAATTTTTTTATAAAACAAGTTTACATACATTAAAACTAAACACCCCTCACTTACTTCAATAAAAATCGGTCAATAGGGGTGGTTTTATTTCTATTCGGTTGTTTAATTTAGGCACTGAAAATGAATTCTGCTTTGAAATTAAATATAGAATAAGCTTCCTTTTCCTTAGTTTTAATTATTAAAAGTCAAAATGCATTTGGAATTCAATTTTGAGTGTTTATTCCGAATTATAAAAAACACAGCAGAATTTATTTAGATATAGATGGTCCTTTCTAAAGGGCTTTTTACACGATCAGTTCTGTTTCAGTTTGGCTTCAGTTCGCTAACTATTTATATTTATACGATTCATTTCAATTGAGAAAAAATCAATTTCAGCGGCTTTTGTTTCTGGAAACTAATTCTTTGCATTTTGAAATTTTATTTTTTGAATTAATTTTTAAACAAGATTTCTGGAAAGATTGCAAACCTGAATTTTTTGATCTTTTTTGGTGCCTACATTTTTCAGTAATTTTATTTAGCTAAGACCTTTTAAGTATTTACAATAAAGGCGTTCTCTTTGGAAAAGAGTTAAAAGCCTTGCGAATTGTTTTCAGCAATTGGGTTTTTATTGATGTTCTATTTAAGGTTTTCATTTGGCAATCAAAGAGTATGTCGCTAATGTATTGAGATGACATTTAATTTGGATGCATATAATTAAAGGTTATGTTATTTTTTGAGTTAATTAACGAAAGTATTATTTTGTAAAGATTGGTATTGCAGATTTTTTTAAATTATAAAAAATTGTAATACAATTTTAAGATAGCTAGATTAAATTTAAGTTATTATAATGATCATTGTTAGTAAATAATTAGCTAAATTTGTAGTCTTAGAAACGTAAAATAGTTAGAAACCTTGTAAATAGTCGTTATAGTAAAAAAAACAAATGTAAGTTAAAAATCCAGGATACAGAAAAAACAAATTTGGAAATCAGTTGATATTTTGAATTCGAACGGGCAACAACAAAATTAAGTTGCTCGTCTCAAAAAGAATAAATATCGAATAAATAATCAATTATAAATACAGTTAATAACAAAAAGAACCAGTATCCAATAAAAAGAAAGTGAATTTTGAAGAAAAATTAAATCAAGATTGAACTTCAAGCAGTTTAAGCAAAAGCAAGTTTAAGCAAAAGCAGTTCAAGCAAAAGCAGTTCAGCAAAAGCAGTTCAAGCAAAAGCAGTTCAGCAAAAGCAGTTCAACAGAAGGAGTTCGAGAAAAAGCATATTCGAAAGGGGACAACTTCAAGCAGGAACGAGTCGAGTGGGGGAAGATTGGAATTTTTGGTTTTTGGGGAAAAATTGGAATTTTGGAATTTGGAATTTTGTTTTTTACATTATTAGGCATAATGTAAAGGAAATCCCCTACTTGTCATACATTATTATAAAGAGAAATTAATTTAGAACTATATTCCGCAAAAATATACAGTGTGCTCCATTTAAAAAAACAAAGTTAAATATTTTTCCAGAAAATTGGTAGGCCATGAAAAACAATTCTTTGCGCCATTTTATAGAACAAGTTCTGTTAGACAAGTCTTGCAATTAACTTTTTCTTGTATCTTTAATATTTCAGCAGATATAAGCTGGACAATGAAAATCCAACCACCCTGTATAGTGTTTGTTATTGTAAACTTCATACCTTTCGGCGACCTAATTAAAAACCATTTGAACAAATTATAACAGTAAAACTTTATTATTATCGGGTGCCAACCGTTTCAACATGCGTTGACTGCCATACGGTCATTACTAATAACAATAACAACTTTTTTTGATTTAGATTAAAACCTGCCAGATCATGATTAGGAACACAGTAGACAATACTCGTACATCTGTTAAAGAGTTATTCTAAAAATCTCATTAAGTCATTATATATGAACAATTTTCGATCAGTATTTTCTTAACCTTAAATTTAAATTGTTTGAAATTTAGCTGTCAGAGGGCAGTCCAAGAGACAGCTAGTGTAATTTTCTACATGTATATTGTATTCTGTAGATTGGAATTCGTCAGATGTTGAGCGATGTATTGCTTTAAAGTAACAAGGTTCATAATACACAAGCAATAATGAAAGAATGCTGAGCTTGATTAACAAACGCCTGTTCTATAATGATCGCCATTAGGTTTAGTGTTATTAGTATTTTCAATACTTTTTCACAAGCTTCTTGAATGGCAAATATTAGATTTAAATTTTTAACACGCAATTCAGACCATGCCAAGAGGTCATAATTACAGTTCAATATCATAGAAAGGAGCAGTTTCATTATGTCTTGTTTGCGTATAACGAAGAGTATTATTAAGGTATACACCAAGAAAGCTTACATAATTTTTAGCAACGGAGACAGAAATTGCTTCACTAACCTTTATATATTGCCTTATCTTTATTTATCAATAACTTATTTGCATAATACCATGCTTTGGAATAATTGCTCATGATATTTCTTTGGGCCTTTTACACTTCAGTGCCAGTAAATCCGCAAACTGTGGTGTAGTCAGTATACACAACAGTCAGTGTATCGAGCGACACTAGTGAATCGTTAACGTATGTAGATCACTAACATAAGTGGTTCCGATACGGAACATTGGGGTACGCCAGTTTATAAGTACCTGATTGTTTGCTGACTATATGATTAGAAAATAGGCTTTGGATTTCACTATTTAAATACGATTTTAGAAGGTTTCTCTAATTTGTCCAAAAGAAGCGTAATATTAAAATTTTGTTTAAAAAATTTTATGATATACTATGTTAAGTTCAATCAAAATCAATAAAAGTGCTAGCTTTTTATACCCGAAAACACTATCCCACTAGAATTTTGCTGGGACCATAAGGTTTCCATCAGTGGTGGGGTTCTTTATAGTGTTAAATGTCGCATTTGCATATTGCACCAAAAAGAGAAATATTTCACCAACTTTAGTCGAGATGGAAATCCTTCTTCTTCATCTTATGGCAGAAGCCTAGGCTAATGGCCTGTTGTTAAAAATAATGTTAATTCTTCATCTTTTGCGATTTTAACCAAATTTTGCATATTAAAAAATTCTAAATTTTTTGTATATGTTTTAACGAAACAAATTCGTAACAGTTTGAGGTTTTCCATTGTAACACTTCTCTTCTATATTTCACCCATACCTTTCTGAGAGTTGTTCTAATAGCCAAAACGATTTGACATAGTATGTAAAATGTTGTTTATTGTAAAAGATAGTACAACAGAGTGATTAACCCTATAATAGTTTCTGTGTACCAATGCCTGCATAAGAACCCATTAAGTTAGGTATTGAAGTACTGGGATATTTTATTTCGCACAGTTGTTGATATTAAACCATTATTTACAAAAGATGATAATATAACAGATTCCTGCCAGTATTGATAAGTATCTTTAATTTCAAATCTTATTAAAATAAAAATAGGGGCCAGGGTGGCGCAGTGGTAAGAGCGTCAGGCTAGCGTTAAGCTAGTCCCCGGTTCGAATCTCGCTGGGTGCAAGTTTTCCCGGGGATCGGTATCGAGCTCTGGTGACCATTCGTCGTTGGGCACCTAATTAACGACGCTCTCCTCCGAATACAGACCTACGAGGTAGAGTAACAAGGTTCTATTCGTACACACACATACACTATACACATGGTGCTGTATGCAGGTAAAAAACGGCGCACCAATCACGTGACTCGCATGCGGGCCGGATTGTGCATTTCACGCGTAAGACCACATACGCTAACGCACCAGCCTCAACACCGAAAGGTATAAGAGGTTAACGATTACATTACATTACATTACACATTAAAATAAAAATAATAAAACAAATAATCGTACTATTTCTAAAAAAAAAAGTATAATTTAATCATTGAAAAATAATTTGGTTTTAAATAAGAAATATCTGCCGAGAATACAATAGTCTATTTAACTCATAACCAGACTGGAAAATATCAAAAAATCAAACGGCATCTTTTAGACATATATACGGGGCCATTAGCGCTGATGATTTTGTTTTTTAACGTTGCAACTATCTGAATACTTTCTTCTAAAGAAAGTTCCCTGTCTTGAAGTTTTTCTATTGCAAATGCAATGCAGGCAAAGGTTGATTTGATGTGCTGTAGCTATTTAAAACAGACGGTTTCCTAAAAATATTTTAACACTTTTCAATTGCGGTTGAACTAACTGAATCAAATTCTGAAATTACATTTTAATAACATTAAAATGGTCGGCAAGAAATATTACACAATTTAACCAAGTTCCCCATCTGATCAAGATTGGTTCTGGTGGCAGTGGAACCCCAGAGTTTTTTTTTTTATATCTTTGCACTCTAAGAGGTGTTTTAACAAATAATTTAACGCATAAAAACAAACATTGAAAAAGATATGCTATAAAATAGAGATATGCACTTTGCACAATTTCCAGTCCCTGTTCATAACATCTACAAAGCAATAGATACTATTCAGTACATAATGGAAGTATTTATGAATTTGGCAATTTGCCTTAGAATTATTTAATTTGTTTTTTAAAGACACAGTATAGTATGTTAAAATTTCAGGTGAATTAAGCCATCCCTTGCTAGTGAATTGTGGAACAGTACTGCGGCAAGTCCTTTTTTCTTAGCATCTGCGGACGATACTGTGTCTACACTGCGTGTACGTGGGAAACCTTAAAAGTAGTAGCCGAGAGAAATTTATTATAGTATAGAAAATGTTGAAATGATAATAATTTAAGGTCAACACTTTCGTTAGGATATCTAAAATAACTAACTCGTATTAAAAAAAAGAATGATTTTGTTTCATTTTAAATATCTAAAACTGATTTTACATATAAGACAATTAAAAATTCTATGTCACTCCTTAATAGATTCACATCTGCAATACGAAATTGTGGGCTGGGGTGGAATATACAAACATCATTTAGTAAATTCAGAAACTTTGCAAAAATATTTGTTAAAGCTTATTTCCAATAAAGGGTGTCATTTTTAAAGCAGCTATTCATCAAAAACATTATGTTAAATACCATTCTTAGAAGCAAATGCGATTTATAACAAACTTTCTGATACACGTGTGCTTACTAGACTCGGATTTTTCACACTGGTATTAGAACAATATCCCACTAATATCATGAATGACTGTTATTGGTATTGTCATTAGGTATTAAAATAAATAAGGCGAAAAATAACGAAGTCCAACAGCTATCTATTACGATTCATAGCTCAGTTGCTCTGAATTTTAAAATACAGTCACGACTGGCATTCGAAGTCGTGTCTCTTTAGCTACTAAGCAGGCCCTTAATCCACTAGGAGACCTAGGCGGTAAAGTAGTTAGTTGAGAAAATGACTGAATGAATAAGTTACAGTCCTCGCGAAAGGGAATCTTTGCGATGTTTTGTTATTAAATTTGCCTACCTATCTATTTATTTAGCGTCCTATAATTTACAAAACTCACGCCGTTGGTATTTATTTTGCGGAATCGTTCGTACAGAAATAATTCCCGTAATTTCTAAATAAATAACAATAAGCCCTCAGCTAATACAAATATATCTTTTAAAATTATGATTTATTAATTTTCAAGGAATTCTAGAGTTATTTTATAATTATACTAAATTCTCCGGATTATAAGCATATATTTTACTTGCCCCGGAATTAGGTTATTTCGGGGTCACAGATACTGAAGGGATAAAATCAATATTCATTATTTATGAGGCCGCCACAAAAAAAAGCTGTAAATATACTTTCATCCTGACAATACGGAATTACGAATGACAGTACGTTCTCCACGTTTTGTGTACACGTGGAACGCGGAGGCTTTCATCAAACACTTTACGGTAAATTGAATTTTGATTAAATGCGGCCAACGTTTTTACAGTTCCGCGAAGTGCATTGTTTGACGGGTCATAACCCACATTTAAACATTTACAAAGTTTATGCTTCAGTTAAAATTTTACTGACGTGCAAATTGGCGTTTTTACGCCTGAGGGTTATCAGTCGTAAAATGAACGAGTTGTCATTTACTACCGCGGGAAAAAAAATGTGCTAAATTAAGGCCAGCATAGGTAAATTAATGATATTTGAAAGGAAACTTTTAAAACCATTTTTATATATTTTTTGCAATTTGTTCAAAACAAAGTCGTTTCTAAGGCAGCTTTTAGGATTTTCTAGCCTTTATTTTTAGTCCAAACGAAGTTATAACAGGATATCACGAATATATGTAGTCAAGATTTCTGAAAAAAAAATTAGGTATTTGAAGGAATCAAATACCTTATTTACGTAAAAAAGTGCGGAGTATAAGGAATAAGGAATCCGAAAGGGTTTATTTTTCGGCTTTGTACGTTGGCATGTATATGTATATATCTTTTTTCTCGTACAATGGCAGGTGGGGTGAATGACAAAAGCACCACATGGCGCTGGTATTCTAAGTTGTCAAGTCAGAGACAGACACAAATAAAGCCCATATTTATTCCTGAACTAGCCCTATCAGTTAAACAAGTAGTATATTGAAGATGTCCAGGTTGTCCTTTCTCTTGTTAGCGGTTATTTTAACCTCACGGTGATGAAAAATATGTCTTGTTTATGTTTTGAGTGACTTTACATGTTAGAAACAGGTTTTTGTTTTGTTCAACAGCGTTCGTATAATAAATAATTATGTGTTGAAGTTTCTGAAGTAGGTAATTACTGGCAAATCATACTACTGTTCTACTGTAATGATCAATAATTCATCAACTAACTCTACACAATTGAAGCTGAACTTTAGTAAATTTATAAATCTTTTTTTCTGTTAGTGACATAATTGTTAAGGAATTTTCCTGTTTAAGTTATTCAGCTTGTGAAATATACCGTCTTTTCAAACACCTATGTTTGAAAACATTTTCTGAAAATTACGGAATTTAAAATCATTACTAAATTGACACACAATTGACCATGGATATGGATAATTAGAAATAATCTGTTAAGGCATACATGAGATTTGGTTTCACAACCAAATATTTACCTATCACCTATCATATTGTAAAATAATTTAAAAATAAAGGATAAGAAATGTTCATTTTTCAACCTGGCTGAATTAATAGAAAAATCTGTCTACAACGATTGCCATTCCTTTACCTCTACATGATTAAATAATAGTTATTTAAGCTACAAGGAATGTAAGGACGTATTAACATTTGAGGTAGGCGAATACGAGCCGAGGCAAAGCCAGGGCTCGTCGCCTTCCGAAAATGTTAATAGTCCATACATTCCGGGTTGCTTATTATATTTTTTTCGCAACCATTAGCAGGTAGTTTCAAAGAACAAGAAAATATTATTTGCAAAGTGTGAATTATTTTGTGACAATTTTTGTGGTAACTATCCGTCCTGTAATACTTGGCAACATAAAAAAAATCAATATAATAACAGTGGTAACAATGACAATGGTAAGCTTACAGTTCTGTTGTCTGTTCATTATTTTCCTAGGAACGTAAGTGACACTATTAAGTTCCGTCGTCAAGGGTAACTAGAGCCCGAATGTTATTAGCCACTTACAGTCACTGTTGCCATGGATGTAAGGCTTGCTTACTTTGCTGGTAACGAAAAATAGTATATTATACACTGACCGGCAAAATTAACGCATAATTTTATATAACATAATATTTTATTGAAAAATTCTGATTAACAGATATGCAAATATGTCAAACAACAGAGGGTGACTTAAAACAACTAAACTGTATAACTAGTCCCGAATACGCCGTCTTCTTCCGCAGCGTTCCTCTTTTAATGCAAAATGTAATAACTATGATTCAACACATCAAGAAAAATCAACGAATTTAAAGGAACCAGAAGCAGGGTTTCCTCGATTTAATATCTTGTATGCCCTGCTCGGGATTGTATTACTGCTCGAAGACGCCGTGGCATGCTCTTATTGCTCATGATGAGATTGCGAACGAAATCTTGCTCCATTCCTTCCCATTTCTCTTGCAGCAACTCACGCAGCTCGAGCAATGAAGTAGGCGTTGGTCTTCGAGCATGTAGTCGTTTCTTGATATCATCCCAATCATGCTCGATTGGATTCAATTCGGGACTGTAAGCTGGTGAGTTCAAGCTATTAATTCCAGCTTTATTTAAGTAGGTAGTAATGACAACGGCGACGTGAGGATGAGCATTATCCTACATTAACCAAAAGTTGTCTTCAATACCAGCTGCAAATGGCAACACATGATCTTGGAGAACATCTTCGATGTGGGAATGTGCGGTCACACTGGGTCGTCTATGAAAGGCGACAAGCTCTGTACACGCATTTAAAGAAATGCCTCCCCAAATCATGATAGAGCCATATCCAAAGCGGTCCCTCTCGACAATCGCACACTCAGCGTAGCGTTCACCTGTTCTCCTCCAAACTCTCTGACATCCATCAGCACCCTTCAGTGAAAATCGGCACTCGTCTGTAAAAAGAATTCTCCCAATCCGCTATTCCCCAGTTCACATACTGTCGGGCGAAATGTAATCGAGCAGTCCGATGTCGTCTCAAAAGAACAGGGCACACCGCGGGACGTCTGGCGTGGAGATTTGCTTCTCCTAACCCTCTCCTCATTGTCCTTTCGCTTAGTCGTACACCTCGCGTGGTTTCAAGGTTGTCCTGAAGCTCTGGAGCCATCAGAGTGCGGTAGCGCAGAGAATTAAGTTGCAAAAAACGGTCATCTACCGCCGAAGTCGCCTGCTTGCGGCCCTGTCCACGCCTTCTGCCGACGCTACCAGTCTCTCTTAGACGTCTATGAAGTCGCGAGAGTGTTGACTGATGGACTCCCAGCCGTATTGCAACATACTGTTGACGTCTTCCTTCTTCCAGCAATGTGGTTGCTTTAACTGTATTATCACGACTTAAAACTGGCATAATTATCAAGCCAACAGTAAAATCCGAAACTAATAATGACAAAAAATGGCAAAGATGTTGTGTAATGTCGAAGATCGAATCTTTTCAGCGTAAAAAATCAACACGCCAATACAGTGAAACGCGTACACTGTAAGACAGTTTAAAAACACGATGCAATAATTAACTATGTACAAGCACGTGATTGTTTTTCAGAAACAGAAGCAATTCTAACAGATGGCTACTTTGATATTTTTGAAACCTCTAATTGAAATTTTTAGCTAGCTACAAGTTACAGCTACTATTGAAAAATATCCTGTTTTTTTAGAATATGCGTTAATTTTGCCGGTCAGTGTACATAGAGGGAGAGAAATGCATGATTTTTCATGAAGTGCAACGAGGGAAAAATAGCATTCTCTCCCGAAGTGTACATACTATTTTTTGAACAAGCAGAGCCACAAAAACTTGAAAATTCATTAAAAATTACCTACCTACGACTATTGTATTGACAGTGTCACAACATAATTTTGACAGCAGAGAAACTGATTTCTACTCCCGCTTGTGCAAAAATGTATATTATTTAATCAATGCAAAGCTTATTATGTACAAACTTTTGAAGTTGAAGCTTCAAAATTAACGGAGCTGATGCATAACAATTTTATCTCCTTTCGTTATTAATATATAGGTCGAGGCAAAATGGTCACAGTTTTTGCTGCCTTTTCCATAAAGTGATACTGTTTCAATTGGCAATAAAATTATATGTTTTTTGGAAAGAGAGACGTAACTTACTAACTGGAGATGTTAGTTAATTTTACGAAAAGTCAATTAGTCAATTTTTTATTTCGAAAATTTTCAAGTTCAAGGTCATACTTTTTTGACATTTTTGGTTTTAGAATTTCACGAGGAATCCAAATCTGCCAAAAAAGATGGGGGTCGCCATTTAAAAAAAATTGCGATGACGTCATAACTTTTTCAAATATGGCGGAAAAATTTTTAACGATATGTCAAAAGGTGTGCAATAAAAAATAAAAATTGACCTGTCCGAGGATTTTTTCCATAAATGAACGGACAACTTTTTATTCCCAGGTTTCCAGACTAAACGACCGCACTGTATATGTATGAGAGAAAGTATCACATATTTTGTCCGCTGCTAAAAGAGGACATCAGCAAGTGCTTCCACTACTTCCGGATGAGATGAACAATTTTCTGAATTATTAGCTATAAGTTAGTACAAAGAACCATGTAACCGAAGATAGAAGATGATTGGTATAATTATGGTAGACAAGAAATACATCTCTAACGCTACTTAGTTGAACGAATAGCTAAATAAAAACAAGGATGATTAAACCGTTTAACTACATAACAAGACACATAGAGGCTATACTAAATCAAAGCCCGTAGCAGCATTGAAGATTATACCTCTATAAAATAAGTAGATAGATTACAGATACAGATAGATTACTTATACAGAGGACAAAGAAAGGTATTGAATATATTACGAAATAGGAAAAAAAACAGTTAACAAAGAAATAGTAAATGTCATAGTACTAAAACCTTGGGTAACACCTACTTCGAGAATTTTTATCTGCGTACTGAAGTAAATAACGAAGAACATGAAGAACTAGAATCGCAATTAACAGAAAATACCGATACCTAATGAGGAAATACGGCTGAAAGATGTAGAAGCAGTTGTAGTAAAAGTAAAAACACGTGGAACTGGCAAAATCACCAACGAATGTATTAAGTACGGAGGCGCTGAAATTCTAAAGCAGATTACAAACGTGTTCCAAAAGATTGAAAGTACCGGCAAGGGAATGGAAGTGAAGTATCCCTGTATATACATAAAAAAAGGTTCAAAGAACAACCCTGCAAAAATATTCAACAAAATCTTAACACAAAAGATCGACACTAAATTCGTTATATCCGAAGAACAGTAGCGATCTCGATCAAACAGACCCACAGCCAATGCAATTTTCATCTTGCGGCAACTAATAGAAAAATCTATAGAGTTGAGTGAACTCATGTTCATAGTGTAACGAGACCCGCGGATGATGTCAGTCGTATGCGTCATCTAACAGAAGCTCGCGAGAGTGTTTCAGGCTATTTGATTATGTCATCGATTCTGGTGTGATCTGGAGTTATTCTCGAAGGCCGCTGTTAGTATATAAAATCCCGTTTTATTAGGAACGGACCAGTCTACCAAAGTCTACCGTCGCGACCAAAGCGAACATGTGTGTGCCTGAACATAAACGCTATAAATAAATTTGTTAGTGTTTAGGGTTAATATTAGTGTTTACGTTGTTGTTTCGTGTTAATTATTACGTTGTTTAAATTTGTTAATAAATAATTAACACTACGTACCGAAATTTTAAATAAACCTTTTAAAAACGTTACAATAGGTTTTGCTGATCTAAAAAAGGCACTTGACAGGGTGCGATTTAACGATGTAATCGCCCTCTTAAAACAAAGTAACGTAAGTAAGAAGTAAATTTAGTAAATATAATTAGAGAACACAAAACTTAATATAAAAACAGTCGTCAGACAGGGTGTCGGGTATACGATGGGTAATCGTTCCCCAAGAATGTTATGTTATGGGGACGATGCCATCCTTATGTCAGAAAATGAGGACGACCTACAGTGCTTGCTTCCCAGGTTTAAAACAATAGCTAACAGTTTTAATATCCTGCGAAAAAAACCAGTCAATATCCTAGCACCTAGCAAAGGTAGAGGTAACGGTACTTGCACTCCGCGAGGGAGTATGGTCGGTGTTGTGTTGTTAGATAATACAAGTATCATTAGTTACTGTTACTAAGCAAATCCTAGGTAACAGTTGGTATGTACAAAAACATACATTGTTTTTCTGTTTTTACTTTTGAATAAACCAGTTTTCAATTGAAGTGATTTTTCTTCTATTCTGCATTTACTAATTACTACCATTAAATACAACAATTGGCGACGAGGATTGTCAGAACTCAGTGAAAAGTTCAGTATTTTACAAAAAAATATTGGGAATACAACTTCAATATTTAGACCTCGCTGGAAATTTACAAGTACAAGTAATACAACAACCTCGCTGGAAAATTTACAATTACAAGTAATACAACAACATGGGTGAGGAAGCTACGACACATTCTGTTTATACGGTATTTTCAATAGAAAAATTCGACACGACAAAACGTTTTGACAGATGGCTGATGCGCCTGGAAAGTGCATTTGACGTGTTCGCAGTACCAGTTGACAAAAAGGCGGCGTACCTTTGCCATTATATGGGAAGTGAGGCCTATGATGTTCTTTGTGACGAGATTTCCCCTGATAAACCAAACGACAAGAGCTATGCAGAGCTAATTAACCTGATGAAGGCTCATTACAATCCGGAACCTTTAGAAATAGCGGAGATATACAGATTTTTACAAAGAAAACAACAAGAGGGAGAAACGGTGAAGGAGTACTTGACGACGTTACAAGGAATGGCTACTACCTGCAAATTTGGTGAATATTTGAAGAAAGCACTCAGAAATCAATTTGTGTTCGGGTTGAGGGCACAAAACATACAAAGCAGATTACTGGAACAGAAAGAATTGACGATTGAACAAGCCTTGAATATAGCTACAGGAATGGAAACATCTGCAAGAGATGCGGCTCAATTACACCGTACTAGCATGTCAGGAGCTAATGTCCACAGTGTGGGTGGTTCGAGTTCAAAGTACAATGCAAGAAGACAACAATACAAACGACGTAAACCAACCGGTCGGGAAACTTACAACAACACCAATACAAGACAAGTAGTAACTAGCAATAGTAACAAAAATTTACAATGTTTCAGATGTGGGTCGTCCAAGCATTTAGCAAATAATTGTGACAAAATCAATGTTATATGCGATTTCTGTAAAATTAAGGGTCATTTGCGGAAAGTATGTACAAAAGCCAGACAGAATAAATCTTCTACCAGTACAAGTACACATCAGATTGAACATGAGATGGAACAGGTGGAGGAAATTGTGGCGGTGGAAACGGAACATGCTGAGTTCCGTAATAAATTCTTAACTACTGTCAAGGTAAACGGAACTGATATCACGTTTGAGGTAGATAGTGGAGCTTCAGTAAGTATTATGGGTAAGAAACAACTTACAGAAGTCTTTCCAAATTCTGAGATCGTACAAACAAAACTACAATTAATTACATACTGTAAAAATACATTGAACGTGTTAGGCTATGTACCGTGCAAAGTTACATTCAATACAAACTCATACGATTTAAATTTATACATAGTGACAATAGACAGAGCACCATTACTAGGGCGCGAGTGGATTAGACAGTTAAAATTAAACTTGTGGGACGGACATGTAAATAATGTACGTATTACGGATATACTTGAAAATTTGAAACTTAAGTTTCCTACTGTATTTTTACCAGGACTTGGAAAAATAGAAGGGATACAAGCGTCATTACATTTAAAACAAAATACAAAACCCGTGTTTATGAAGGCACGGACGGTACCTTTTGCTTTAATACCGAAAGTAGAACAAGAAATTGACAAGTTAGTATCACAGGGTATAATTACAAAAGTAGAATATTCGAATTGGGCAACACCAATTGTTCCCGTTACAAAAGGAAAAAAATTACGAATCTGCGGCGATTTTAAAGTAACGCTAAACCCTAATTTAGATATTGACGAACATCCATTACCCACCATTGATGAGTTGTTTGCATCAATGGCAGGGGGATTAAGATTTTCAAAAATTGATCTTAGTCAGGCATACTTACAACTTGAGGTTCGATCTCAAGATCGTGACTTATTAACTTTAAATACACATAAAGGTTTATATCGATGCAACCGATTAATGTTCGGAGTAGCCTCAGCACCTGCAATTTGGCAGCGTGAAATGGAAAAGATTTTGCAAGGTATTCCAGGGGTTACGGTTTTCTTAGATGATATAAAAATTACAGGCGAAACTGACGAAATTCATATTGTTAGATTAGAGGAGGTTTTATCGCGATTAGCTACACATAACTTACGAATAAATGTAGAAAAGTCAGAATTTTTAGTTGACAAAATATAATATTGCGGCTATGTCATTGATAGATTCGGTATACATAAAATGACTAGTAAAGTGGAGGCGATACAAAATGCACCACAACCACAAGATAAGTCACAGTTACGTTCGTTTATTGGACTTGTAAACTACTACGGTAGATTTTTCCAAAATCTAAGTACAGTTTTATATCCACTAAATTTACTTTTACATAATGATACAACTTTTTCTTGGAATTCAGATTGCCAGAAATCTTTTAAAATTGTTAAAGACAAATTAAATTCTTCCGATTTTCTTGCACATTTTGATACAAAGTTACCAATAATTTTAGCAACTGATGCATCACCTTACGGCGTAGGCGCTGTAATTTCACATTTATATTCCGATGGTAGTGAAAGACCTATACAATTTGCTTCACAAACATTATCAAGTACACAACAAAAATATCCACAAATAGATAAAGAAGCTTACAGCATAATTTTTGGAGTCCGTAAATTTTACCAATATCTTTACGGCAGGCGGTTTATTCTATACACTGATCATAAACCCTTAGTACAAATTTTTAATCCAAAAAAGGGTTTACCGGTTCTATCCGCAACGCGTATGCAACATTACGCCATATTTCTACAAGCTTTCGATTTTGATATTAGGTATAAAGATAGTTTGTCCAACGCCAATGCAGATTTTCTTTCAAGATTACCTTTAAAATCCGAATGTTTTGTTCAATACGATGAACCAGATATTTTTGAAATTAATCAGATCGAAACATTGCCGGTAACAATATCAGAGCTTTCAAAAGAGACTTATTCAGATCCACAACTAAAACAATTGCTGGACGGTTTGAAGTGTGGTAGGATTATTCAGAAACATTTACGTTTTAATATCGACCAAGCCGAATTTACTTTACAACAAGGTTGTATTTTTCGTGGGATAAGGGTTCTAATTCCGAAATCTTTGCAGCCGAAAATTTTGAATGAATTGCACACCGCTCATTTCGGTATTTTCAAAATGAAAGGGTTAGCAAGAAGCTATTGTTGGTGGAGTACAATAGATAAAGACATAGAAAAAATTAGTAGAGAATGTTTTAATTGTAACAAATTAATGAATAACCCTAGAATTGTAGAAACTCATTCGTGGGAGAGAGTAGATGAACCATTTCAAAGAGTCCACGTAGACTATGCAGGACCATTTTATGGCTCTTACTATTTTATTTTGGTAGACGCTTATTCACGATGGCCCGAGATTCATATGACTAAAGATTTAACATCAAAAACTACAATAAATTTATGCCGGGAAATATTTTCTAGATTCGGAATACCAACTTATTTAGTGAGCGATAATGGTAGACAGTTTGTTTCAAACGATTTTGAATTGTTTTTGAAACAGAACGGAGTAAAACATATACAAACAGCTCCGTATCATCCGGCTACGAACGGACTAGCTGAACGATACGTACAAACTTTAAAACAGGCAATTAGAGCTATCAATCCTGAACCGATGGATAGACAAAAAGAGTTATGTAAGATACTTTTGCAATATAGGAAAATGCCCCATAGTATTACTAAAAAGTCTCCGACTTTATTGATGTTCGGACGAGAAATTAGATCAAGAATAGACTTAATCAAACCAGAAATTAAGGCTAAAGAAACCCAAAACTATCATTCTACTTACCGCACTTTAAGCGTAGGAGATCGAGTTGCCGTGCGTGATTATATTCATAATGATAAATGGATGTTTGGCTCGGTAATAGATAAGTTAGGGAAACTACATTATTTTGTCAAATTAGACGATGACAGAATTTGGAAAAGACATATTGATCAGATTAAACTTATTGGGCTGAATACTCCACTGGACATCAGACTTGATTCAATTCCTGAACCTTTGGAGCCACAATTATTTTTGCCTGAACCTAAATTAAATAATAATATTGTTCCAAATGTATGTGATACTCCTATTCCAGATTTGGGTAATGACAATTCGGATTTAACTAAAAATGAAACTCCTAAAATAAATTCTAATCCGAGTTCTAACCTAAATGAGGAAAAGGAAGTAAAAGTTTCATGTGATACTTTACGTAGATCCTCTAGAACTAGGAAAGTACCACAAAGATTGAATTTGTAAATTTGAATCAGTTAGATGTTAGATTATAAGATTTAGTGAGGGAGGAGCTGTTGTGTTGTTAGATAATACAAGTATCATTAGTTACTGTTACTAAGCAAATCCTAGGTAACAGTTGGTATGTACAAAAACATACATTGTTTTTCTGTTTTTACTTTTGAATAAACCAGTTTTCAATTGAAGTGATTTTTCTTCTATTCTGCATTTACTAATTACTACCATTAAATACAACAGTCGGCAACAAGGAGGGTGATGGACTCGCAAGTCGCTTTCATATCCGGTTGTCTCGCATGCTTATGCCTACGGTGTGATATGGTAAGAATCACGCATTCGACAACCATCTGCCTACCCTATTCCACTACTCTGTTTCGGTTCCCAATTATTTTCAGTGCCTAGTACCTAGTAATATCTAAAAATCCGATTAGATGCAAGCTAGTTGTTGACGATCACATGATCAGAGAAGTAATGCGTTTTAATTATCTGGGAGTGGACACATCAAGTGGTAGATACCTAACGGACGAAGTAAGAAACTTTAGGGATATAGTATGACGGAACAAATACAGATGGCAAACATAAAGAGCAATGAGGAAAATTCAAATAAAACTACTGCGATCCATCAAAGGCGTAACGTTTGGGCAAAATAGGAAGTGACACAATATTAAGAGAGAGGAGGGATACAGAATGGTGTAAGAAAGAAAAGAGCTCGGCGCTGATTCTGGAGAGACTATATCAATATGATGCATCCAGAACGATACCTCATTGGGCAAAATCACAAAAACCAAACAACAAATGTCTAGTACGCAGACCATCCAAACGTTGGTATGAAAGTTGGACATCAGAATCTCAAGAGGGAGGAAAAAAGACCAAGTCTTATTACAACAGAAAAATGAAGGAGAAGGATAAATTATAAAGGAAATGGAAACTATAGGTAGTAGCAACTGGTACTTATAAAATAAACCGACATGAACAAAGTCAAGGAAATCCATTCCCGCAAATATAAAGAAACTACATTTTAATAAACGTTCAAAAAACTGTGAACAATAATTCTGCAAAATTATTGATTAGTTATGTACTTTGTTACAGATAATTGAAGAAATACTAACACGTATGTACTTTAAGAATGGCTAAATGGAAAATACAATCTTAAACAGATTTTCTTCTTCAAATCAAGAAGATTTCATATTTTACGACAAGAGTTTGTATTACTGAGATTGAATTTTTGCAGATTATTTTTTGGGATCACATTTTTAATTGTCTGTTTCTGTAGCGTATTGAATTGAAGGTCATTGGTTCAAATCCCGCAAATCTAATATGTTTTTAGAAACTAAAAAATTCTTCAGATTAATAAAAAATTCTTAAAACCGTCTTTTTCAGGAAAAACCCTGTGTAGTTTCTTTAAAAGAAAACAAGGATGTTGACCTTACCGAGAAATATTAACATTTGAAGGTAAAATCGTATTTATATCTCGACGTTTTTGATTTGTCAATAATAAATGACAAGAATTCTAGTTAGGTTAATTAAATTTGATATTAAGTACTGGAATTGCATCGTAAAACTGCAATTTACGAACACGAAATGTCTGCATTATTTGGTGCATCTGCATCGTCAGAGAATCAATAACGTAACAAATTGCAATCCATTTCAACTTCTAATCTGAACTTTGCAGGTCTTTGCTGTCATATAAAAGAAAACGATATGTTTGCTTTACAAACAGTTTTCATTCTTCCATACGTAATATCTTTTACGAGATGAATTACAAAGCTAACACAAAAAAAATAATAAATAAAGTTTAGTCAGGAAATGATTTCGTTGCCAAAAAATGACAAGAAATATTAATTTTTAAGGGACGACATTCACGCAGTTCCCATACCGAGGAGATGTTTCGCCAACAACTCATAAATTTTCGGCGACTAGCAGTTAACAACCGCAATAAATTCATCGCTTTTAAATTTGATTTATTTCTTGCCGCTTGCGAATGTGAAATCACATGTGACGTGATTGAAAGCGCAAACACACACCGTGGAAAACTAATCGTAAAATACTGTCATCTAACCCTAATAATCAGCTTCGGCTTGTACAATTCAAAATACATTAGCTTCATTGGAATTGTTTACTAGTTACATGTTGTAATTATAAATTACGCACAACAAATAAAAGACGATTAATGAACATTGTTATTAATTACAGGGCGCCTGAATCTTATTATTTTAAGGATCTTTTATATTATATCAAAATTATGAAATTCTTAATGATGAATGTACTTGTAAGCGATGTCATCCTATTTTTTTCATTAAATGTTATTACACTATTACACATCTTGAAATCTCGTTAAACCAGTTTTGAAGAATGCATGAATGTACAGTACCTATCCTTAGTTGCAGATTTATGATAGAATCTAAGATAAGTCTCAGAAAAAAATCAATCAACAAATTATAGAAGCTGGGAAGAAAGGCATCCACCCATCCATTTAAGCTATTCGCGGTCTCTTTGGAGTTCTGGATTTATTTGTTTAAATGAATTCCAAGACATCTACGGCCGTTGTCAGTATTAACAGAACGTCGTCAGAGTTGGGACCGTGTCATTATCGAGACAGAGGTACTCAACGTTTCGCCCACTTTTTTAATGGGCTTCTTCAGGAGGAATAGGGGAGCAATAAAAGCCTTGAGATAGTTTATTAACTTGGGTTGTATCTTTCATTACGGGTAAATATCGCATAGATAAAGTTGACACTTTTGAATTTACAGTTCTGTCTGGAGCGCCACAAGGGTCTCCTCGTGGACCTATTTTATTGTTACTGTTCTTTAATCACATTGCTGATAATTCTTCCTCAGAGATTCTTTTATTTGCAAATGATTTAAAAGTGTATAGAAAAATACTTTCGCCTACTGATTGTGCGTTGTCGCAACTATATTTAAATATGTTTTTCTACACCTATTTAATTATATTGCAATTATTAGCATTTTATTCGTGAAAAATAGTACCTATAATTCACTGCAGTGAATTATGGATTCATAATTCACTGTTTTGCGGCCAATATAATAAGTTATAATTTCTAATCAATACAATATTGATGGTGAAGCATCTTAAACTCCGAAGATAATAAATTAAAGATCTTGTAGTAATAGTTGATATAATTTTGATATTTATCTTCAAATTAAAGAATATTAAGTAAATATTATTGTTACAATGATTAGCCTTGTAATTGCGAAACAATTCATTAGTGAAATTGAAAATTTATTGAATTTTGATGTTTCTACGAATATATTTATGTTATGTTATGGCGTTGCTAAATACTACGCATGTCAGGTTGTATTAATCGCACTTTATGGTTCAATATTATTAAGCATTTAACTGCTATCAAAAAGACGGCTGGACTGTACTGGTACAAAGAAACATAAAACAGGGAAAAATGGTGAACTGTGAAGGATGCCTATACCCGAAACAAGATATAGAATGGCTGACGATGATGATGATGAACTACCTTTTTACAGCTCTCGTGTGTTCTATTTTAGATTATAAGTGTATTATCCTTTACTTCCAACATTTATATCAATAAAATGTTAAAGTTGTTTGTTATAAGATGAATGTAGTGTTTACTGATTTGATTTATTTGATGATTTTGCACTATCTCGGTTTTCATCCCTGAAAACATCGTCGAAACTGAACTATGTTATGCGTATACAATTTCAAATGATATTAACCTATAACATGTCCAGATGTATCGGCAAATCTTTATTTGCATGCGCCACAATTTAATATACAAAATGCTGCTCTTCTTCGATCACCGTTTCATCGCGGTTCTAATTCTATTTTAAATACAATATTGATTCCGTTAAGAGTGTTGTTTGGTTGATATTCTTGATATTTTTTATAATCCTGAATTTTTATTGTCTCATTTTGAATAACTGCAATTGATATACATCTCTATAAAGGAATTTAATAACTAAATAAAATAAAATAATTTTCAGAGTAGGGACGTTTGGTTTACAGATCTATCTTATATCACGTATTGCCAAATTTGTTGAAATATTTTACTTACCATAAATATGCCAGATAAACCTTTTAAAGGAAAATTCATAAATAAAGGAAAAAAGCAGTTACTTTAACCTGAGTTTTCTCGATTATGCAGATACTATTTTAATGATTCCATTTGAATGAAGGTATATGTTAATAATTGATAGTTAATTGGCGATTTTTTAAATTTTACAACAGATATTTTGATTCATATAGCGAAAGTAGCTGAATAGTTAGGGTATTTCATTACAATGTAGACAGTCTCGGGTGCAGCTCTCCGACGGGTGGCTTTCCAGTCATTAAAAGTAGATGGGTACAGAAAAATGGTGAAGTGGAAAAGGTAAGTAGATTGCAGAAGGCGTAAAGTTTACTTCATATCACTTAGGAAGCCTTAACCCTCTATGTTGCTAAGCATATTCCTCTGCGAAATGGTAACACCTATGGTCGGTATTCTCACCTCATACTTAAATTTAACATCATATTTAATTACCATGGGAAAATTGTGTATCTCTCTTATACACATACAAAATTATATAAAGTTATATCGTTTTATGTTTAGTTAAACACGAAATTAGAGACAACTTTAAATATGAGGTGAGAATACGGCCTAATATCTTTAAGTTTCACATTTATTCTGACATTCCAGGAATATCATAATGAAACGATATTAGGGAATGCATAGACACGCGCATTGATATGATGTGTTATCTCGGGCCACTATACTGATAGGAATAAAGGCATGCGAGATGCACGTGGATAATTGTGAATCTAAAAGATGATACTCGAGCCAGTTGTGTAGTGCTTGGGAACGTTGAAATAGCATTCCTTAAAATGTACAGTCAGCACGTTCATGGCAAGGTGAATACACATAGCTTCTTTAGTCCAAGACACGTGTGCGTAGGAGCTAACTTCTTATATAAGAAATTGCTCAGCAGAACTCTTTATGGTTGGTGTAGTCGTCGAACAAACATGTCCTTAAGAAGTCAGGCTCTTCGTACAAGTGATGTTTCCTACGATCTGATGTAAGACTATTTGTCTGTATTTAATTGAACGTAATTTAATGCATAGTAACACTTGCTAATAGTTTATATCAAACCCTTTGCTTTATTTTATTAACATTGATGATTGTATATGTACTTGGAACTTATCTCTAAAAATTGTCTAAGTGGTTTACTTAAACTCCAAATAGTAAGTATCTTGTGAAACTTAATGTTAATGTTAAAAGCTTATTAAATCATTAAGAAAGTAATCAGAAGTAAAGGAAATATATATATTTCTTCCGAAAACAAAGAACTTGAAACACGTATAAGATTTTTATTCTACAAGTACGGAAAACGACGAAGTAAGCCTAAGGTTTTTTATTCCAAGTTACATTTCCTATAAATATCAATTTTTTCCTTTTATTTTTTGAATTCATGATTATTTGTTTATAAAAGAGTTTTTGCTTTTACAAAATATAAATTTCGGCACATTTATGTATTTCATTAAGAATTTTAATAACAAGTAACTGCTTTTTGACAGAATTAACAATGTCAAACTTTATTACAGTATTAAAAATTCTGTTTAGGCCACTAACTAAAATAGCTTGCTTTTTGATAGTCTTTTTTTACAAAAATTAGATGTAGATAAGATTGCCGGAAAACAAATCAAAGCCATTTATTGATTAATTAATTTGACCGAACATCATTCAAGTAAAGGTAGTTAAGATTTTAGGTGAGTTTTGTTAAGTTTATGACTTTCAACTTTACACATCTCAATATAAATAATAATTCTGCTAACTTTGTACTAACGCCATACTAAAAGGCGGCTAAAATTAATCAGTTACTTCTCTTACCCAAGGTCCCTTCCAAGAAATTCTCAAGGACTTACCTGAAACAAAACAAAAGAAAATCAGATTTCATTAAGGTAAAATGAAAAATACCCATACACACACAACATCGACCGATACATTTATCATTTTCAAAACCAATTTGTTAGAAAATGTACGATAAATTCATATTAAAGGAAAACAAACTGATATCAGAAAAGATGGAAGACTAGGGTAATAAACAATTAAATGATGAAATTTTGATTTTCACTACCCAGTAGTTTTCATTTAATTTTCTTTTAAACTATTTCTACTCAAACTAATTTGCTTTATAGTTTGTACTTATTTCTATATACTAGCCTTCTAGCTTTAGGTATCTTTACAAGCAGTGAAACATAATTGTGATGAAAATGTGAAACTACACGAAGCATCAAAAGAAATTTTAGAAAAAGGAACTATATAACCTCTTTATTTCAATATTCCATTAAATATTTTGTTCTTTTAATAATATATAAGGCTTGGTTTTTATTAATAAATATTTAAATCCGCTTTGAGGATGGATCAATTTTATGGTTAGATATATAAGGCTTATTATTTGCAAATTTAAAATAGGGAAAGCTTGTTCCATAATCAGATGGAAAAATTTCAGGATCTTTAGATCAGGTAACCGCGGAGGCCATAACACAGGTAGTGCTCATCTGATTCACTTACAATATTTGCACAACATACAATTTAGAGTTAAAACTCAATTTAAATTCCAAAATGGGTACTTTTTCTTAATTTCTATTTTATTATTGCCATATCTATCTCTCGTCCTTTTTAAAGAACGTTCCATTGTATTAATCTGTAATACCTTCTTTTAATTCGCTATCCAGGAATTTCATGCGTGTATAAACTATGTACAACAAAGAAATTTGAGTGTAAACGTTTCCGTAGTTAAGTTTAGGAAATGAAATGACTTGCCAAAATAAGATCCTTTCTGTCGAATATAACCAGGAAGCGGAGCAACAAACATAAACATAACTAAAAAGAAAAATAAAAGGAATTAATTGAAGAAGAGAAAGAAAGCTGGGGACGAAATCCAATTTAAAAACTGACGGTCACCACGCTAGGCATTACAGTCAAGAAATAAATGGAATGTGAGTAACACAAAACGTATAAATGATACGAGTGTCCTGGTGTAAATGTACGAAATCTATTTTCTTCCTAAACCGTTTACTATAATAGAGTTTGTAACGGAGAAGTTGTATGTATCCTGTTAAAATCGACAGCGGCACGAAATTCTTTAATGAGATTTACCTTGCGCTAGAAGAATAATAAAAAATCTCCACAGGAAAATGCTTTCTCGCTTCATTGATTTTTTTTTTGTTTTATTTCTATTTGCTTATGAAGCAAAACTTCGGTTGTTAATTAATTTTTGTGTACCGTCTGAAGTCTTAGAGTATGAAACAAACTTGGGGCAGAAAATTGGCTTTAAAAAATATTTAGATAACAATGCCTATGTGATTACTAAACTGTAAAATCTGTTCGAACATGTATTTGGGATTTTGCAGTAACTTCCCTTTTTATTTATTTTGTAAAGTTTTTTGGACGCTTTTAACAGAGAGCTTTATTTTAATGTATTACGAAGTCATTCTGAAAGCTTTAAACCAGTAAAAGGTTTGTAAGTATTGTGCTGATGTTTTTGACAAAAAGTATATTTATTCACATACAGTGCTTTCAAATAGCTATTGGCATGTTTTACAATCACAAAATTCTCCTGTCGAATTAACCTTTTTTGTTCTTTAAGGCCGCCATTTATTTATTTGTTTGTTCGAATATTTGGCGAAACCTAGGTTTGAAGGTGCTAGGGATCTCAACGCGTGTCGATTACTAGAGTAATTAAGCACTACCCGGCTACAATTTTGCGAGACTCGAAGGATTTCCACCCTTATAAGGGATTTTGATCATGCTAAACAGGGCTGTGGTACGAAGCCAACAGTTTTGCCTCATATTCAGAAAAGAACAAAGTTTCAGCGTTTTTGCACATTAAAAATCTTACCTAATATTGGCCTAAATTGAACCTAAGATATTAATTTTACAGGAAACCTTATTGATAAGTATTATCCATACCACCAAAGTGGCACAGATTTTGTGTTAAAATTTAAAAGGTACTCGTATGTTGTATTTTAAACAAACTAGAATTAAACTTAAATGTCTGAAGTAAAACCCAACATCTATATTTTCAGTATTGTGAAGGTATTTATAAGATAGAAAAACAAATCAGTGGACTCGAAGTTCCACGAAGGTTACTGACGTTGCTTCTAGAATTGCGAAATTGAAGTGGAAATGGGTCGGCCATATTTCAAGGTGCCAGGATGGGAGATGGACTAAAAAGATGATAGACTGGAGACCACGCACGGGAACAAGAAGTATCAACAGACTTAAGCCACGATGAGCCAATGATATTTTCAGGATAGCAGGAAAAGACTGAAAACGGAAGACACAAGATAGACAGAGATGGAAGAAACTGGGGAGACCTACGTCCAACAGTGGACTGATATATAGATTGGAAAAGACGATAAGAAGAAGAAGAAGGTACTTAATAATCATATTTAAGAAAACATTAGAATAGATTACATTTCTTAGACCTTAATAATTGCGTTTCAAGGAAATGTTTTCATAACACTCTTATGCTTTAGTGGGCAAAAATTTCGTACTTTAATAAGATATTTCTAATTATCTTCCTTGGCCGCTTTTGTGGAGTGTGATAGTTAAGTAGGAAGAATTGATCCTGCTTTTTGTTTAAACTATATCTAACTTTAGACAAATTATTTTCCCAAGCATCTTCATAAAACTGAGCACCAAAACTAGCAACCTGATTGGATATTTAAACTTTATTAAACTGGGTTCTGATTCCCAGTAACTGAACCAAAGACATTAGGAAAAAGCAATTATAAGTTCATCATTTCTCTATGAACCAAACATTTTGTAGAAGTTTAAACTTAAACTGTATTATTATAGAAAATGAAAATTCCAACAAAATACAACTTCTGTGGATAAGTCCATGACCAGATACGTAAGGTAACGATGTTGGAGATGTCAAAATATCTCCTGTGAAAGACAATTTCTTAAAGTAGACAAAAACTTAGGTCGACATGCACGAAATTCCAACAAAGGGCAACTTCTGTAAATACATAAGTCCATAGCCAAATACGTAAAACAACGACACTGGGGATTTCAAAAGATCGCCTGTGAAGAAAACTCCTTAAAGTAGAAAAAAACGTAGGTCGAAATGCACCCTCATTAACTGTTCCGTTAGATAAAATGGTTGCGTTTTCTAAGGTATTCTTAGGGACATCTTGATGCTTTTGGCGCCTTTAATTTAAGCTTAAGCCTTGGTACTTGTTTATGAAACCCAACATATTCGTCAGCCTTAAAAATTCTCGGTTCGAATTTTAATACCTTCTCTGTGGAGACTCAAACCTAGACATTTTAAAGAAAATCGTACGTACATGCATTCTATGCTTTTGGGATTTTTGTAGCATCCTGAAACTTTGTTTATTTTCGAGAATTCTAACATCTGATAAACATTCTAATTATTAATTAAATTTGTCTGGGATTCCCAAGAGAACCAAAAGAATTATAAAGTGCGAATGAAAGATTTACCAAGAATGAAACTTTTGAATACTTAATGGAAGCTTTCAACTAGCTATTACTCACACACTTTTGGGTATTTATTTTTTTAATCACACTAATTGTTAATGTTACTACCAATTGATTTTGACCCAACAGCAATAATGTTTAACAATCCACGCAGTTTCGAATCTGTGTCTTCTTAGTGGCAAAGCTACTCTAGGCCACCCACTCCTGTGTACAGGTGAAATTTGTTATAAATATGTAACATACTCTAGAAGCTGTATTTTTTTGACACAGAACACACTTCCGATTTCGCAAGCATTAACGTCAACTCTGTTATTTTAATAAAGTACCGTCTATATTTGCACATTTTTAAATATCCATTAAATTTTAGGTATGCTAGTATCAAGTTTGAAACATTTTGATTACAAAGTAAATTTTTGCAGAAAATATTATTTATTAATCTAGAGTGCCATGATCTACATAAAGTGAAAGTCAGGGTGCCCCAACACCCGAAACAAATTGTTTTAGAATTATTTTCGCTGATGTATTGGAATTACCTAAACTTGGCAAAATTGGTTTGCCTGGAATAACTCTCTTTTTTCAAATGGCACTATGGTGAAACACTATAATATTCAAAACAAGTTTTTTTCAAGGATTTAACCGACACCAATAATGTAGCACTAATTTGAGAATTTAAATTGCAATATCGCTTTCCATTCAGAAAAACGGTATTTTGAGCATTTAAATCTAGGCACTGAGTCTCAAAACAATTGAAACGAATGAAAAGCAGACAGAAAGTGGCATATTTGCTACAGTTAAAGTTCTAAAACAATTTAGTTTGAGTGTTGGGGAATGCTGTCTTTCATTTTACGCTAGTTACGCGTTCTAGATTAATTCTCGTAAATAGCTTTTTCTGCAAAAATTTACTTTGTCGTCAAAATATTTAAAACTTGATACTAGCATACCTAAACTTAAATAGAGATTCCAAAAATTATTCAATTCTGTCGGAACTAGAAACGACAGAAACTTGTGTTCTACGTCAGGTAATGCGGTTTTAAGAGTGTATTACCTACACTAAGTTTCATTTCGATATCTTAATATATAATTTAAAAAATAGGGATACCTCAACTTCAACGCAGGGTGATCCGCATAATAGCTTGTAAGGGATTTCGAGATGATGTCCGGAACGATTTCGCCAGACTTAAGATATTAACTCTCCCGTGCTTATATATACTTCATAGTTTGCTAGTTATTAAACGTCAGGTTAACTTTTATGATACACACGCAGAAATACATGACCATGACACACGAAACAACACCAAAATTTGTCCTCCCTACTTGAGACTGACTTCCAGTAGAAATACTACTAATTACTATGGTATAGAGTTTTACAACAAATTACCGTCTGCTGTAACGCAGCTACCTTTGAAACAATTCAAAGATACTGTCAAAGGATTGCTAATACAACATGCTTTTTACTCCACCGAGGAGTATTTACGGTGTTGTATTAGTAATGCTTTTGACGGAACATGAACATGAACATGATTATGTATCTTGTTGTTGTTATGTATGTATTTGTATTTTTATCACATGTATGTATTTTTTGTACATTGTGTATTTTTTGTATGACAATTCTTAGACTTCGAAAGAAGTGAACAAGAAGTAAATAAATAATAATTATTGACGCCCGGTATAATGCACTTTTATTTTTTCTATAATAATGTAAAACAAACAGCAGGTGAACTTAAATATTGTTTAAATGAGTTTTAAAAAATGCTAAAAATAAAAGTATACTCGTACTTACTGCTTTGGTAAGAAAAATACATTTAAGTAATTTATTTGTGAACAATTACAGGATTAAAGTAGGCGTAGCATATCCTTTTTGGCAGAATGAGTACCAACCTAAATTATTTACGCAAAACGTCACCAACACGTGCTTTTTCATCTGTTAAAATAAATATCGCGTTATTTTAGATACTGTCATCAGGATAAATAAGCGATGCCGTCCGTAATGCTGAAAGGGTTTAAAGGTTAAAGGGAGGAAATACTCAAAAAATTAACCTAGTTAGATTTAAAAACGATGTCACATTTCCAGGCATGACCTTTAAATTGTGTAACAAACAATTTGCCATCGCTAGACTACGAGGTCTAATTAAAAAATAATTGCACTTCAATTTCCAACAAGCATAACGAGGCAAAGAGTGGTCAGATATGTATAAAAATTGTTTATTTTAATTTTATTAATTTAGTTTATATTGTGATAAAGTGTATTATACATTTGCCACGCGTAGTTGATATGACGTATTAGTCAGGGTCATTACACCAGTCAAGGTAAAGGCATGCACGAGAAACTGAAACATGACATGCACAGCATAAAATGAAGAATCTGCATTCTTTCAAATATACAGATTAGCACGTTCGTGGTTCAAGGTGAATGCCTGTAATGTTAGTACAAGGTGGGGATCTGATTCCTATATAGGGAATCACTTTACGATGGTCAGTGCAAACGTCAAGTTGTTAAGAAGTCAGGTCCCATCCTTAGTACACAGTGGTGTTTCATACGATTTGTATGTAAGACTATTTTTCTGTATTTAAATTAAATGTCAACTAGGAGGGTCACAGTCTACTGGAGTATGGCGGTGTTTAAAATCGCTTAAATCTAATAGAAAGGAAAATACACTAAATCTAATTCCTATGCAAGCATGGATTCAGCACTATGAAGCCTTATTACAAGAGAAGAGACCACAATACGAGTATAATATCGAAAGCAGCCAAAATCAAATTAATGAGTTACCAATTACAGTAACCGCTGAAGAAGTCAACAAAGCAATTAAGTCAATGAAAAACGGACGATCATCTGGTCCTGGAGGAATCACAGCAGAGTTAATTAAAAATGGAGGTAACAAATTACTACTACGTATTACAAGGCTTGTAAATATGTGTATAAAAAAATGTCAAATCCCCAAACAGTGGAAGATGTCCCACATTATTTCACTTTATAAGAAAGGTAAAAGAAACGACCCAAAAAATTATAGAGGCCTTAGTATTAACTGTACTATGTGCAGACTTTTTGGCAAAATTGTGAAAGAACAAGTAGAAAAAATTACTAGACATAGCATAAGCGAAGATCAAAGTGGATTTATCCATGACCGATCATGTATAGACAATCTGTTTATAATACGCCAGCTAATCGAGAAAAGGATAAGTCGAGGAGAGGAAACACATCTAGCATTCATCGACCTGGAAAAAGCGTACGATTCGATTCCCAGAAAAAAATTATTTGATGTACTCCAAGACTTTGGAATAAACCAGGCGTGGATTAATATTATTCAAGAACTGTACCAAGACAACGAAGCATACGTGAAAGCGGGAGGTAAACTGTCAAGAATAATTCATCCATCCAAAGGTCTTAGACAGGGATGCAGTTTGTCCCCACTTCTATTTAATTTATATTTAGAAGCTGTGTTGAAAGATTGGAAAAGAAGAGTGGGAGGAATGGGCATAACTATCGGAGAAGACTGTTTGTTCACTATTAGTTTCGCGGATGACCAGGTGGTCATTACCCAGGACTCATATGATCTGGAATTTATGCTACGACGACTTAATCAAAGTTATAATGAATGGGGAATGTCCGTCAACCTTGACAAAACCGAATATTTAGTAATTAACTCAGATGCTAGATACCAGATCCTTATAGACGACAATTATACCATTAAGCAGGTTGATGATTTTAAATATTTAGGTACAAAAATATCCAAAGATGGACAGACCACGTATGAAATTAAACACAGAATTGAGGAGAGTAAAAAAATTTTAGGAGCTTTAAATCCGATATGGTGGGACAAACACATCTCTAAAAATACTAAAAAGCGAATCGGTAGAGTCTTTGTCGAATCCGTTCTGTCATATGGATGTGAAGTTTGGACGTTAAATGCTGAAACAAAAAGAAAACTAAACTCTGTAGAAATGGACTATTTAAGACGTAGCGCTGGAGTATCGAGATTAGAAAGAATAACAAATCAGGAAATTAGGAGACGTATGCAGGCAGAAGACGCTATAATTACAAGAATTGAGATCAGAGGTCTGAAATGGTTCGGTCATGTACTACGTATGGGTGATGGAAGGTGGCCTAAGAAACTATATCAGTGGGCGCCTCCTGGCAGAAGAAAAAGAGGTCGTCCAAGAAGATCATGGAACGAGGGCATAAGAAATAGTATGAGAGGCCGTAATTTGGATGAAGACGATGCGCAGGACAGAAACAGATGGCGGTTAGGTGTAGGAATGCGGCTTGAGCTGTAAAATCCTGAATATATATATATATAAATTAAATGTAATTCAAGTCACAGTAAGACTTGCTAGTAGCTTGGAGTTAGACCTTTGTTTCGTTTATTAACTTTAATGTTTGCAACTTACCTCTAAAATTGTCTAAGTGTTTACTTGTAACTTTAACTTTATATAATATTTGCAAAACCTAATCCAAAGTTCGGACAATATATGCTATGTTAGTTGAATCAGACTTTTAATATAAAACGTCTTCCAGCAAAGCAAACCCCACGTGGCGTAGTGATTTTTTTACGTTATTACCTTACGATATTCTTGAAGTTCGAAACTGGTAAACAATACAACACAGAAAAGTTTTTAGGCAGAAAATAGAGGAGGCGGGATGCGAGTTTCATAGATGAAGGAAAGGGGAAAGATTAGTGGGGGCCAGAAAAGTTGAAGATGGAGAGATGAGTGACAGCGCGCGAGAAAGATTGAGAGAGTGAGAGAGAGAAGGGAAGAAAGAAAGAGGGAGAAGAGATATGGGGAGAAAGAAGAACAAGGGAAAGGAACAGCACATATTGTGGACAAGACAAAGGTAGAATAGTTTTAGCTCGTCTTTGAAGAAAAATTACGCTTGAGACTACCTTAGTTGGTTCAGATGCTTTATAGAAGAATAGTTTCATCAAGATGATGAGAGACTAGTTCAACGAAAATCATTCAGAAATTCAGATTTGTGAGTTTATCCGTGCTAAGTTACCGAGAAAGAGCTTGTAGAAGAACATTTTGATTTTTAGCACTATTTGCTCTTCTTTTAATAGAAAATCACGAATAGGTCGGTATGGCACTTTCTGAAAAGATAATGCCCTTGGCAGGCGATGAATGTTGAATTTATGCCATTAGATGGAGACAAACTATCAATCATCGCAAACGAACAAACGCATTTCCTAGGCTCGAAGAAGATTAGTCAACGATAGTTTTTTCATGGCCTCCTGGCAGTTATGTGCAATAAATAATTTATTGTCGATCAGTGTTATTATTATGTTTCGTAAGTTAAATTTCTTGTAAATGCTATTTGTTTCGTTCAATGTTCTACAAAGAAAATTTTGAATAAATACAATTTATTTTGTTTAATCTAAAATGTGACGGTTTAATCAAAGTAAGTAGATCTTCTTGAAATTTTGCACAGGGTCATAATTTCTTATTATGAACAACTTTTCTTAGTCAAATTTTGCCGTATCATGAACAAGAGGGTACTTTACCTGAAAAGAAAATAGTTTTCGCTTCAATGTCAATGCCGACTTGTTTTTCAAAAACTGAAAATATTCTTAAAATTCTCTTCAAACCAAGCGGGGCTTGCTTCCACAATCTTAAAATAAAATTCAAAAATTTTTTGTCCATCACACCTATTGTAACATCTATCCTGGGACACACTGTATATGGAGCGCTATACGATTGAACAATGAGCGTTTATTGTGAAAAATTATTATAAATTTGGTGAAAGTTTTATAGAAGTTGGTAGAACATTTCGTACAAAATACGCGGGAGAAAATGTCCCAACAGTCAAAGCGATTTGAGATATTCTAATGAAATTTGACGAAACTGGTTCAATACAAGATCAAAGGTGCAAAACCGACAGTCATAGTGGGCGTTTACAAGAAAATATTGCAGCTGCTTGAGTTAGTGTTAGTAAATTATAAGTAATGACAATAAACTTGTTATGAGATAACTTGGAAGGCAGGAACATAAAAAACATGTGGTTTCAACAGGACGGTGCTACCTCTCATACAGTTAATGCAACAACCAATCTTTTCAGAGAGAGATTTGGTATACGAATAATTTCTCGAAGAGGAGCATCAATCGGCCGCCTAGATCATGTGATTTAATACTGTCGGACTTCTTCTTATGGGGTTTCTTGAAGAATAAAATGTATGCTAACAATCCTCAAATGTTTCAGCAGTTTAAGGGAAACACAATTGAAGAAATTACTGAAATTATACAGCATTTATGCCAAAATTTTATCGAAAATTTCGGTCAAAAGATGTTGCCTTGCCGAGGTAGCAGAGGAAGTCACTTGTCTGATATTGTTTTCCATTTTTAATCGGAACGTGTTTTTTTCCATTTTCAATAAAAATATCTGGACATTTCAAACAATTTATGTGTTTCATTGAAAAGTTAAATTTTTATCTCAAATTTGAACACCCTTTATATGAACTTTCAAAACTAAGATCGACCCTGCGATATAGTAAATTAGCTATTGTACGATTGCAAATAATACAGCGCGATGAAACAATAAGTACATCTAGTTGGCTTTCAAATTTGTCTGTATATAATAGTATATTATACACGACGCTATAATGAATGCTATTATTACCGAGGATAATGTTTGCAACACGCAATATATAAAGCAAAGACCTGCTTGGTCAGAATAACTTGAATGGCTGACCACTTTGGGGCTCGGTGTATTCGGCCCCCTCGACACTGTAAAGGTATAGGATGGTAAAAGGAAAAGAAAGAAAGAAAGAAAACGTTATTTAATAAAAATGTATAACCTATAATTCCAAATATTTAAATGTGTTCATCAAAGACACTGCAAAAGGATTAAGCATTTGAGATACAGAAAGAATCTTACTGTCCCCGTTCTTCTTTTCAAGTTTTAAATATTAGAAGTGTTAAAATCAATCATTATTAAGCTATTTGCGTTATATAAACCCTCGAAGGTTTCTGAAATGAAAATATGTTGAAATTTGACTTTTAAAAAACTTTCGCTATAAACCCTACTCGTATAAAATATTTTATAGCTTTTTGAGATCCTCATTCCATTCCAAATTCAATGAGAATTGTCCTGCGAGAGACTATTTTGATTTTTTCGTATATTTTCCGTATAAAGTAGTAAACGTAAATATTATTTAAATGAAACATACAAACAATTACAAGTATTTTAAAATAAAAGAATCAACCTCGTTAAATAACAATTATTTATATATCTCAATATCAAAAATTGTTGGGCCTTTAATTGTTAGTAAGTTTACTGGAATTGGAACCTAATAGTCACTTGTCGAAGCTCTCGGGAGGCGTCACGGCAAAATGGTAAATTTCTATCCAGGTTAAAAATTATATAAAAGTGTAATAAGTGTATAAGTTGACTTTAAACATAATCTTAGTTACTTTAGATTCGACAACAGGGCGATATACTGAAGAGTTTAACATCATCTGAAACTTGAAGAAATTAATTAGAATAGCTATCAAAGACCATTAGATAGAGTAAAACAATAGGATTGTTTTAATTAAATAATTGCAAGTTAAACAGCTATCAACAAATATGTAGGAAGAGAAGAGAACATTAATTAACTAGCAGGTTGGTAAAAACACAAGATAATTACTTAGGATAGCTAAAAAATTTACAGAAATAAGCTCCTGTTAACAGGAAAAGGGACAAAGAGGAAGACGAAGATTTTCAGCGTTTTATTTTTCTTCGTTACGGCAACCGAACTGTTAAAACATTAGCAAAAAATTAACACTTCTAATACTGCAACGACGTATAAACTGTAATCAAAGGCAAGTTCTAAATTTCTTCAATTTGTAGGTTACTTTTAGTCAGTGGCGGAACAATAATTAAGCAAGTTCCAGTGTGGTTAAAAACAAATCCAAACGTACACTTGACTTGCTATCTGGATAAATTCAAAAATATATTTTAAAAGTTTGTCAGTCGTAGTTTGTTACTAAATTATCAAAACACGGCGTGATGTTTAACTATTTCCACTTCAAAGCAAACCTTACACTTATAGCACCACTTTTCATGCAAACAACGATAATTCACTTTCATTAAATTCCTTGCGTTCACATAATAGGAGTACAATATTAATTTCATTTGCAAGGGTTTGCTTCTGTAAAGTTGCCAGCTTATAAAACACGCGGTAATCTAATAAAGTGGATAGCGCCGGGAGCATTTAGCCTCCTACAAATTCCTACATAAATGTTGTTCAGTATCAAAAAGTAGTCCCTAAAAGGCGGAAATAAAATGTTCACATGCATTTCTTATGAGAAATGACCGGAAATTGTTCGATTCTGCTTTTTGCACTCACGTTTTATTCTGTTCCTTCGAACATAATTTATATTTTATTCACGTTTTAGTCAAAGAAAATTGCAACGTGCTTTAGTCGGCAGTTCTGCTTTAACCTGCTAATTTCTGATGTTATCTTTTCTGCTGTTTATGCATAAAGACAATAATTTAATTAAGGTGATTTTATTCATTGTTAAAGCCCTTGTGCTACGGTCAATTTACGTGCGATCCTGAATGAGACAAAAATAGCCCAATTATAAATTTTAAGATTCTAAAAGTATAAAAAAACTACGAATAAATCGTGTCGCATACCGAAACTGAATGAATTTTCTGCTCAATCGGGGAAGTAATTCTTAAATCAGCCCATGTGTTGGAAAACGGGTTCCCGAAGGACTTCCAAACTCTATCTTAGTAACATAAGGGCAGTGGAGAATTCAAAGTTAAGAATTCGATTTCGTATCGTCCGCCCACTACTATCCTTTCCGTTTGCCAATTGATTGTTGCCATGTAGAAAAGATAATAGAAAGAATACTGAACAAACTGTAAACTTGTGTAGCATAGGTAGCAGATCAAGGGGTCCCTTTGTGTACCTTTAAAATCATTATGTGAAAGGGTTTAAACAGATATAATTTTGGGAAACCTTTGTAATCGATTTAATAAATCAAATTGGTTATTTATTTATATTAACCAGAAATCTACATTTAACTTTAGGCCTTACCCAAGCTTCAAAGTTTAAATTTAACAAACTTCTTTGACATCTGTTGTAGGAATTCTTTTTCCGAATACTAAAAACATTCAAAATTTTATTAAAAAATTCAGGGAAGTTAAAGAAAAACTAAAAGTTATTTATTTATTCTAGTGACATCAGAATCATTGATCTTTTATTACTTATGAGATTCGATATGTATTTTCATTGTGAGGTTAAGCATATCTAAACGAAATTTTAAGTTTTGAATTGTGATACATGTTTAGTGCTTGATGGGCATTTGGACAGGACTTCTACAAAATTTTAAAAGCTATGTGTCATTCATAGACAATGTTCAAAATGATATGCTACTAATTGTCATGGTAACACATATTAATTAAATGGGTTTAATTTCAACGTAAAGCAGCTAGTTAAACGTCGAAGATCCTGCAAGAATTTATAATTGTCTGAAGTCTTTTAAAGCTCGTCGAGTATTAACTAATTATTCTTTTTAGAAGAATTTAAGCCGGGATTTAACCACCTCTTTACATCAAAATTTTCAAAATTTAGTAGAATCGTTCTTAGATGTTAGTTGGACTGGAAAAAATTGACTCAAATTTTTGAGCTTTTTAAAGCTCCTCCAGTCTTCTTTTTTGGAATATATTAAAGCCAGGATTTAGCCATCCCCTTAAAGCATTTTCAAGGTTTTCAGAGAAAAATAATCCTTAAAAGAATAAATTTAAAAGAAATCTTGTTCAAACATAGAGAATCCTGCAAGAATTTGCTATTATTATAAAGCTTGTTGAATAACAAATAATTTCCTCTTTTTAGAAAACGCTTAACCCAAGATTTAGATTTATTTAAAATTGTCTAGTAAAATCGTTCTTAAGAAAATTAGTTTTATAAAAATCTAGCTGAAACTCAATCCTTCAAGGATTTGCAATTTGTTGAGGCCTTCTAAAGCTCACCAAGAATTAAATAATTATTTATTTTTTTTTAGAAAATATTTAAGTCAGGATTCTAGCATCTATTTAAATCACATTTTTTAACTTTTTCTAATAAAATCATTCTTAAAGATAATAATTAAAAATAAGTTTTGTTATACGGTAAAGAAAGCTGCATACTGCTACTAATTTTGATTGTATATGAACCGAGTCACATACAATGTGATTTTTTAAAAACTCAATTGTAGCAGCCGTATTCTGTCTCAATAACCTTAGAACTGTCTGTATTAAGTCAGAATACGTCCTGCTGCAATTGAGTTTTTCAAAAGTCACATTGTACCTTTTTGTTCTAAATAAATTTGATAAGGAATCCCTTTCAAAAATAATCCCAGTTTAAAACTGAGAAAATTTGTTCCATAGCTAAATCCAAGAAAACCATAAGCATTCATATTTTTGTCTTCTTCAAATATATTAAACATCATTGCTCTTCATCAGTCAGTTTATCGCAATTCTACTCACATGATCTTTGATTTCAACCACCTTATTGTTAAGACGACTACAGGAAAGAGCATGTTAAGAAGACCCTTGAAATCGAAAAGCACCTGCACCCCCTACACCACCAGCGTTTCGTAATTTACAGATTTCTTATCATATCTTCATAAAGGTAATAAACGTAAATGCAGAGTTCCACAAATGCATAACCAGTGTTGAGACGTACCTAGGTAAATGTACCTAGGTACAAGTACCTAGGTACTTCTCTTGTACCTTCGTATACTAAAAGGTCCATATTTTTAGAATTACCTTTACCTATACCTAGGTATTTTTTAGAGTTACCTTGTACCTAAAAAACATAAAAACTTAAGGTACAACGTAAATTCTATTTTCTCTGTAAAACTACGTAAAAAAATTTAAACAATAATTGTGGATATAAAGAGAATATCAATATATTCATATAGTTCGAATTTTATTGGCGTCATTTGGGTATTTTGTGTAGCGTATTTAACGGTAAAGTGAAAGAGAATGATGATGCCATTAATATTATGAAAATATAGTGAAGTATTTTGAAGATAAGTCAAAAAATTTAAAATCCCTATTTAATTATGAAATCATTTTAAGAATTTTTAAATAATAAATAATACAATCAAACTCTCATCAGCTCCTATTGAAAGACTGTTGTAGTACAGGAGGACAAATTTAATTTTAACTTCCAAACGAAATAGGCTTTATGATGAGGCTCTTGAAACTCTATTGTTCTTCAAGAAAAATAAATAATATAAATGATGTGCATGATGTAGGTATGTTTAAGAAAAAAATTTATTTTATTTTAAAAATGGTAGTATTTTTTATATTTAAATTTTAACAATCGATCAAAAAAATTATTTGTGCGGTTGTACCTAAACCTGCACCTACAATATTTAGGTACATTTTTACGGTAACTGTATTTTTACCTAGGTATTTTTGTAATAGTATACCTGTACCTGTAACTAGGTAATTTTTTCTCTGTGTACCTGTACCTTTACCTAGGTACCAAAAAAGAAGTACCTGTTACAACACTGTGCATAACATCGAAACTCTCTGAACACGTATTTTAAAAAAATCAGGATATTTTCTACACCAAAAGATAAATCATAATCCGTATCGCCAAAAGGCGTTTATGTTATTCCTAGTTCGTGCATGTGGTTTGGTGTATACCGGAAAAACTGGCCGCTCTGTACGTGCAGATATTAAAAACGGTGGTTAAGAATAGTCGTTCTTTTGCATTCTGTTGTTGCTGAACATCGTCTTTGTTGCTGATCATAGTATAAATTGTTTGAAGAATTTTATGTTGTACGTAAATCTCCAAATTTTTGGAAGAGAACGATCCGCGAGGCCTTAGAATTCGTCACGATCGTCATAACCCCGGACATTGGATATATACTCTTCTGGCATATGGCTATTTGCCCTGTCCTCGCCATAACCAACCGACTTTTACCTGCGATTCGGTTGACTGGCAACAACCGATATCAAATCAAAACTGTTATTGAAGTTGAGTCTATGAGTTAAACATTTTACTTCCAGGTCCTGATAAAACTCCTTATAGTAGCGTGTGAAACATTGAGATCTACGTGAACAATTTCGCTCGCTAACGCTCGTGAATCAAACATTTTCCACTTGCTAGAAAACTACCACTTTTTTTTATATTGCTATACAGTTTGATTTTAAGGTCAATATATTGATAACATAGACGTTATAATTACATGTAACTTAACACCTAATAATACAGATAGAGAGTATTCGACTACGAAATATGATTTCTAGTGCATTGTACATTTCAAACTTCCAGTGACTTTCTATTTTTTAGTGATTTCTTCTATAGCTTAATACGTAAAGCGTTGCCTCGTGGAGCCGAAGATCAGTAGTTTAAATTTATGCAAAATCCATGGCTTTATATTTAAACGATTTCCATAATTTGTTAAAAGGCATTTAATATTGTATAAGTAACCTAGTAAAAATTATCAGTGCTTATGTTGGAACTATAATCTTTGCTTTATTCATAGCTTTTATTTAGCTTTAATTTGCACTACATGACTTGTAGAACCACAGCTATTTGGATAACTTTTTCCATAGTTTTCTTGTTTGGAATACCCGTTTTGTCAAGACCTGAAAAGCTTTCTTTTATTCTACTTTTTCTTCTTTCATGTCTATGTTTTCAGATATAAACTTACTTGATTTCGCTATTTCTTCCACTCTGATTAATCATTAGCTTCTGTACATTTGAGTATAGTTTTTGCATTTTCTAATTGGTTTTTATTGTCCGCCCCTCTTTTATTTTTCTGTCTTTAACTATTCGCTCATCTTCCAAGATGTTCAGTCTTCTTTCCTTTTTTTCCTTGTGCCCAGTCTTCTTCTTTTTCCACTTCTTTATTATTTAACTCTCTTTCTTCTTGCCTTCTTTTTCTTCTGGTACATTATTGAACCACCAGTCTGTTTCCTCCAATCAGGTAGTAATTCTATCTCCTTCTAAACTGCGCGCATTCCGATAAAATGAATAATACAAACTGAATTAAATATTTCCAACCTCGTTCCCAAAAATAGGTTAGTAAATCAGCAGGAAGTTAATTGAAAAGGGTTAACTGTAGCGCGGTTTATTTAATAATGGAACGATATGTAGCGATCCAATTCGTGATTTATTATTAGGGTAATTAACTTAAATGTATAACTTCTATCTGCTTTTAAGCTATATTTGCTTTTTAATGTATATTATTTTTCTTTGATTTTAACGTAGATTGGTTAATTTTGGCCGAATCATAAATCTTGTATGAACTTAATGAGTTATTGGTATTGTAATGAAGTTGCAATTAATTAAGTTGTACGCATATTTCTAAAGTTTTAGTTGTTAGGATCAAGCAAAACAATCTGTATAAACTGTTCCGGAAACATTTTTGTCCCAGAATTTTAAAAATAAATAAACCGCTAAAATATCCAGATTTTTCCGACTGATTAATTAGTAATCTATCTATCAATAGTGGCCGTGACATTTCTCAAGCATTTAAATTAAAAACACTTTTTGTATTTTAAGTTCACAAAATGTTTTTTTCCTCAAAAATTTAACGTTTATCCGAATTTAGTTACTTTTCGAAGTGTGAAGTCCTAACGCGTGATTACAGGTTTTCAGAGAGACAGATAATTTATGTTTAGTGACAAACTTTTGTTCATTTAATCTTTACAGAATACTCGTACTACAAGGAGTACTCCGAAGCGTGCAAATGTAATGCATTTAAATATTTCACGCTGTCTACACATCGTAAGGGAATTTTAAGGAAAATGGAGATCACTCGGCTGCAGACTGATAAATATCTCTATTTATTTAGCTTGTCTGCAGATTCAAGGATATTTACATACTCTGTGGAATGGAGGCAACTTCTATACGATGATGTGGTGATAACAATAAATTGTAAACTGGAAATAACAAAGGGTTTTCTGCTTTTTGCGTCAATTGTGATCTATTTTAACGTACATAACGATGTTTGAGGAAAACTCAGGAATTTGATCGATTACGTAGTTTGCCTTTTACAGATTAAAATGTAGTTGGTAGAATTTCTTATATGCATATGCATATAGAAGGCGGAAGAATACTTCAACAAGTTCCGACAAAATTTCTGTTATACAACCAGATTAAAGGAATATACCTATAAGTGTCAAATTAAGTTAAAAAGCTACAAATTTCATTTAACTCGTTAATGTTACGTCGTTCATATCACGACAAGGATTTGTAGTGTTCTTCCACAATTGCAGCCCTTATTTTAAAATAAGTTAAGAGCTTTCGTTTTTGCACGTTTTTAAAAGTTGTATCACGTCGCTTTTCATTTCTGCCACTTAAAAACCTAAGTGACGAGAGGAAATTGCGGACCACTTTTAAGACACGATCATATTTTTAGTTGAGGATTAAAGTGGAAATTCATTTGGGGTAGTTTTGTGTGCATTCTGTACATGCAAAAAGTTATAAACTGGAACGGACACCGGAAGACCACTTTGCGAGCAAGCGCCGAACTCAGAAACGATTTATCACGTGAATGTGCATTTCGAGAGATTTAGGTAAATCTGTTTTATCTACTGTTTATTGCTTTTAAAATCTGTGGTCGAGAGCAAAAATCTCGTCGAAAATTGTATTTTAATGCGTAATGACGATGGAATATCCTGGGTAATCTATGGAGATTCTAAACGGCGTCCACAAAAACATTCAGTCCAATCGATGAGTGCCTGATATTTCTTCTTATTAACATACGAGGGTTGTTAAAAAGCAATTCGAGTGAATTTTGACCGAAAGCTAAGGACATTCTAAAAACAGTAATGTCATGTTGTGTTACTCCGCTATTATTTACACTTTAACTTTAGTCGGATTGATATTTCATAGGCTGAGGACATGATTAAGTAGGTAGTTCACAATTTTCATTGGAAACTTTTTTTTATTAAATACGTATCGTGAAGCTGCATACGGAGACGGAGTCCGTGGATACGTGTCACGTGCCAAACGCACACTACGACATTGAATTGGGGATGTCAAATCCGGGATGCACTCGGCTACACTGCAGTGAAGATGGGTGGTTCGTATCGCTAAAATAGTACTTAATAACACTTAAAAAGGATGGTCGTAAACGGTAGATAGGGCGCCACCATGACTAAAGTCACCCAAAGATCTAAAAGAAGGAAACCCATCATGGAAGATTCCCAAGGGCTCGAAGAAAAGGGGTTGTCGTTATAGCTGCACCCTGCGTAAGATATGACTTACCTTGCTACTGAAATTACTTTACTTAACTGCAAGTATGAATCGGCCTTTAATGTTCACATTGTAAAGTTTTGAGGGCCCCTGGCAAATCAGATTTGACGAGTTTGTCTCGGCAACTTTGTCTCAGCAACTTTGTCTCAGCAACTTTGTGTTTAAGTCAAGTAAAGTTCGTTTGTGTTCATTTGTAGTTCGAGTATTAAATCAAGTTTAGATATTATTTCGTATTGTGTTGCATGTGTAAATTTTAACAGTGCTTATTTATTTGTTAATTTAAGTTTTGTTGATCCTATTTTTTGTTTGGGATTGAGGGGCTAAGCTGGTGAATGTTTTGCAGTAAGTAACGTAAATATAGTGTCCTTAATTCTATCGTCTCTTGAAGTAAGCGTACATTCATTATTTAATTGTAACGTAACATGATCGTCTCTTGTGTAATTTCTTGTATTCATTTTGCCTTTTGTTTCATTAAATATTTCATTGTCAATTTAGCTTGGTCTCGTTATTGTGTTCAGTCCCTCCCGATAATATTTGTGCTAGGTGCTAGTGCTTTTTTTAAGGTTTATGTATAAAGTGTGAGCCTGCCTACAAGTCTTAAGAGCTCCAGTAAAGTAAGTTTATTTTTAGTCAAGCAAGGTAAATCATATCTTGCAGCAGGGAGCAGTCTAAACCCCAACCCCATTCGAGCCCTTGGGAATATTCTTTCAGATCTATTTGTGACTTTAATACCACAGTGGCGCTCAACAATTTTCATCCCTATTACGACCACCCTTAACTGAAGGATTTTACCGTTTCGAACCGCCCTTCTCCACTGTTTTAGCTAGCCTCATGCCAAAGGGGTAACAACATCCCCAATTAAATGTCGTAGTGCAGAATAGGCATGTGACAACGTGTTGAAAGTGGGGTAAGTTGCTTTGACAAGTTGTAAAGGGTGATGAATTATAGATTTTTTAAGTACGGCCTGGAAAGTGCATTTGAAAGTTAGTGTACGAACAATTCTCCACGTTCAAAGGAAGCAAGAAAGATTAAATGAAATACTAAGTCGATATTCCTTTTAGTCGTCAAAGTTATGTCTTCACAGCAGTCTTACCTTAAGAACAGTTAACCAAGCCTACTACAGTGAGGTCCTTGCAAGTTATAAAGAAGAAAAAAGAATGGAACACGGGAATTATGTTGCTATTATACAAAAAACGGGAAATACCTAACAAGCATCGTGGGCAAAATATTTGCAAGAATAAAGAAGAAAAAAAAACTTTAAAAAGGACTAGGCGTGGCAATAGAAAGAATACAATATGGTTTTAGGTAAGGTAGAAGCATTCATAACACATTTTTCAGATGGAGAATTACCATAGTAGTTGATACCCCATAAATACAAAGTAAAATAGATTTATTTATTTACATAAACAGGTATTAATTACATGGTAAATAACAATAACTATAACGAAAAGACAGATTAGGTACTGATGTCGAGAACATGAAAATAACAAAAATAGTAAGGAATTCAAATATCTGAGAGACATACCCAAACCACTTATCTTAATGAAATTTTACATTGAAACATTTTAATCGAAAGAGAAATGATTTAGTAATGTTTTTGTAAAGTTTTTATAAAATATATATATAGGTACTATTTTTAAACTCGCATACGTCTTGGAATTTGAAAAAGCGTCTAATAAAAAGTGAAAATGAAGAAAAAAACAAGGAGGTTATTCAGAAATAGAGGAATTAGAGCAATAATTATCGACATCGTAAAGCCTTGTATGTAAATAATAAGAATACAGAATGAAGAATTAACAAACTAGAATAAGATTAACTATGTAAAAAAATACAGAAAATGAAAATGTTTAAATTGGGAAACTGGAAAAAAGTTGGAAAAATGAAGATAGGTAATTAAAACATCTGAATTACTGCTGGCAGACGATATGTTAAATACATTAGAAGAATTGAAGAAAGCAAATGTGCCAATGAACATAATTATATTAAACGAAGACCATAGAGCTTGGGGACAAAAACTTCGAATTAATAGTAGCATAAAAGGCGTCTTTGAAGATGTTTCACTAGCAAGTTCATATGACAGATTACTTTGCTAAACTACTGAACCCTTTTAGTATTTTTTTTTCTTGTGGGTATCTTGTTCTTTCTTACTTTGTTTGAGGGTGTGTGTGTGTGTGTGTGTGCGTCTGTGATCCCTTGTTATTTTATCTCTTAAGCCTATATTCCGAGGAGAGCGTCGCTGGTGTGGTGCTCAACGGGGAATGGTCACTAGGGCTCGATACCGACCTCCAGACTGCAGGAAAATCCTGCGCATCGGGAGATTCGAAACAAGGACTAACGTAAAGCTAGTCTGGCGCTCTCACAACTGCGCCACCCTGACTTCGTCAAATAAGTAACGCATTTTAGATTTTTAGATTTTAAGTTAGAGAAAAGTAGAAAACTGGGTATAAAAATCAATGATAAAGTCGAAAAACTTGGACATGAATTCAATGCTGAAGACAATTCTTTTTATGTAAAAAAATACCAAAAATGTGAAAGCATAAGTCGTAAATAACTGGTGATTCCTATACTGGTACATATATGAAAATTAAACTCAGACTTTAACAGGTATATATAAAATTGGAATTAGTGCAATGGAAGTGAGATTTCTCAGGAAGATAAGTAGGCGGGAAAGGATCAAATATAGATGAATTGTTTAGAGAAAGGCTTAAATAAGTAAGCAGCTGAAAGACAACTAGAATGATTAAGCCATACATATACACAGAGTGATAAAACGAAGACCACAGAGAAGGCCGTTTAACTCAAGGATACAAAGGAAAAATAGAAGGATTAGGTCCAAAGGAATATGGATGGTCGAGTGGCAAAAGTGGAAAAAGCGGAAAAACGGGGACCACCATGAAAAGAAAGAAAAAATTAACACAGAACAAAAGAAGAAAATAGTGGAAACTTAGTTCCAATAGTCTTACATTTCATGGTGGAAGAACCTGGAATTAAGGATTAAGAAGTCCTTGAAAGATTCCAAAATAGGACCATACATATATGTCTGGTCTGAGATGTTTAACCGGGATAACAATGCGTTTTCAGTTGTAAATTTCTCAGGAAAGAAAAGTAGCCCTGGAGTATCACAGGCCTCTTACCCCCCTAATTTGAGTCCATTCGACCTTCTTCTGTTATAACAAATATTAAAACCAAATCGTGTTCACGAGCTAGGTTATAAGAGAAAGGAGAAAAAGAAGAGAAGCAAACCCAACAAAGTGGTAGCCATTTGGGAGAAAATTAAGAAGATCGTGACAAAATGGCCGAAGAAGATGTTGAATGAAGATCTCATACATTGTTATCAAAAGTGGTAAGCATGGTCGCCCGCAGAGTGGGGCCAGGGCGGGCCGTGGCCTCCCCTGAGAATTTAACACAATGTAAAATTTTTATTACAATTTTGTTCTAAGTGGAACTAAACAAAGAAAGAGTACGAATGGGCTTAATTTAATTCAGTATCTTGTTTGTCAATACTAAAACAGCTCTCAGAATGCTTCAAAACATACACTTTTCAACTCTTTAAATGCAAAAAATTCTTCAATTACAATTTTTGCCCCTACTGAGAAAAAATCCTCCGGGCGCCCATGTTGGTAAGCGTTGCTGTGTGGAGACATACTGTTAAGTGTAAGCGAAGATGATAAAGTATTTTTTTTCAGAATCAGTCTCATTACTTTTTAGACAAGCTTTACATGTACAGTTTACCTTATTCAATAACATTTTGAAGATTTAGGAACAAAACTGTATTCATGAATACGCTCTTGATTTTCGTAAATGCGGCATCAAGTTTTATGAATATTGATATGGTGTTTTTTCTCTTAAAACGATATTTGCCTTTTTAATTTTTATAATATACTGCTTTATGAGAACTTTTCTTTTTTAATTTGTGAATGCAGTTGCCTAAACTATAGCAGATAACATCAGAAAAACGACCAAATGTATCACAAAGGAGATCTCTAACTTATATGTACGAGTATATTCATCACTCCTTTTAGAAATTCTATCCTGAAACCTTATGTTTTTATTTTGAATAATGATTTGTTTTTCAGAGATGTATGCCTTATGCCTTTTCCAAACTATAATGATGACATCAAACACAAAGGAAACACAACAACAGAAAAATATATCAAAGAAACAGTAAAATCTTTTAAATTGACAAACGTTACGACCTAAAAATTCGTAACATCCATTAAGCACAGAAACCAAATTTATGGAAAAATATAAAAACACTAAAAATACAAGATCAAAGATATCTCGGAGTGATTTTTTTATTGTAAAAGCCTAGAAGAAAAAGAGATTTAGGGAACAAAATAAAGGAATGTTAACGAACTTTGAACCCGGAACCGATGCAAGCTAAAACCAGGAAATACGGAAAGACGGAATTTATTTATGCATATGGGCCGGACAAAAATAAATTTTTATCACAATTTAAGATGGCCATCTCTTTTAGTAAAACTGCCGCAAATAAAATTATCTAACGCGATCCGTCCGATGTAGTCCACTCGCGGATATCATAGAGTGCTAAGCTAGAAAATATCTGGAACGTGTATCAAGTTTAAAGACCGATAACAGGGAAGAAGATGCATTGTGGCAAAAAGGCATTCTCGTTAATTCTAATGTTGGCACAATCGTGAAAGCTCCGGCTGGAGTCGCCGCGTCTGCCCTGGAAACTTTCCATTGGCGGAAATAGACACTGGCGGCGTATCAGTCTGTACGGCAGCCAAATGCATCATTCATGCCGTATCCTCTGCGTTATTTAAGACTCCCTATAGAACAGAACAATCAGCTAGAGTTGTTGGAAACTGTTAGAATTATTATTAGGATAACTCTAGCGTTTTGTTACTTGACTTTTACTATAAGTAATTTTAAGAATTTACGATAAGTAAACTCAAGAATCTTTATATGCGATTCTCAACAATAATTCTTAGCCAAATATATATTTTGCATGTTTTTCCATTTTTTTTTTCTATTAATTTCTGATCGTAGTAAGCTTATGGTTGCTTATAATGAAAAATGGGTTATTCCCTACAATAGGGCGTGCCCAGTACTATGTACTAAAATAATAATAAATAATTTTTTTAGAAATAGAGATGACTTCAAAAAATCACACATTCAAAACTGGGGCGCAGCGTAACGTAACTGATAATAAGTACTAAGATTCTGATTTCTGATTCCAGTATTGGTGGCATTTACAAAAGTTAACACTGTTTGGTTTTATTTGAATTTCAGAATTGCCGTCTTCGAAACAGGCTGATTCTTAACTTTGAAAAGATCGTATTAATGGAATTCTTTAATATACGTAGACCTTCATCATCTGTTCCAAACTAATAAAAGTTGTTTTTTGATAAACTAACCTAAAAAACATGCTTGATACGGAATCACTCTTCAACGTGAACTATGCCTTAGTTAGTGTACTCCGTAGTAGCTTACAATATGATTGCATGGGAACATAGTGACATTAACAGGATCTTTGTGTTATAAAGAAAATATTCATTTAGTATGTAGTCTAAGTTATTCCACTTCTTGCAGCTAAGTGCTTAAGCGATATCGTATCCTAACGATCACGTCTATTTTCATTGTGTGAAAGTGGCAGAAAATCTATATTACATAATACTAAGCATAAAAATCATGGACCAAACAAGCAACGATGTCAAACTAATTATTAAAAAATAGCTGTGGTATTTAGAAGTACATGTACTAAATTGTATTTGATTTATTTGTGCGATCTATAGAGTTTACTTCTTGATAAAAGAAGTGAAATTAATGTGGAGCATTTCAGTGTTATAAAGTGTCATCCAGCAGATAATCAATGACTGTAGGTTCATAGAGTTAAATCAAACACCTTATAGGTCTGTCCTAGCTCCGTCAGACTTCTTTATATTCCGAAACTTACAAAAGCATCTCAAGGGGACGCGTTTTATATCTGGTGAAGCACTCAAAGCCCCCCGCATACAAAGGGCGTTTGTCCATCTTCTTCTAACATCCTATTCGCTTAACAAAAGAAAATAGAGAAACAAATCAGAGTTTAGCCAGTTTTGTCACCTATCGGTCGTGCAATTATCGTTCCCGGGGTTTTGGTAGTAAAATCCCGTTTCTCAGCCTCTCGTTTTATCCTAGAGAGTGTCTCATCGTATCGGGGAAATATAAGTTCTGTGTGAAAGTTCCGTTTAAGTTTGATGTTTGGTGTAGTACCGTTTCATACAGTTTCGTTTCGGATCAAATAACCTACCAGTTTAAGGACATCCCGTTGTATTCGCATCTGCTTCCGGAAAACGACTCCATCTCTTTCTTCACGACTGCTGCTAATCTATCCCTGGAATTCGAAGCCTTCCATCGCTTCCAAGGGCCCTGACAACTAAGCCCTTCCCAGGTAACAATATTTAAGGCTGCCCCTTTGTATTTTCCGGCTGCAACAATACCAGCTTCAACCTCATTTAATACCATACATATCGGTCTACTCGTGGACAGGCACCAGTTAATTATTGTCTGTAAATTAAGTACATCAAGCATCTTCCTTTTGTTTAATTTGTTCGGCGAATTGCTTCATTCTTCAATTGTTAACGATTCAGAAACCGTACGAACTGTTACGGTATTTACCCACTTTTGTGTTGCATGTTGAAAATTATTTGTAATGAGATTTTTAGTTTAAGTTTTGTCATTGCCATACATTTTATTGCGTTTAAGGAAGTCTAGCTGTTAATTATCTTTGCCGTAACTTGAGCAAATGTGGCATCCCTCAATCTTCCTTTCACGTAATATAAGATAGAATTAATGAACCCCTTTTGTGACATATTTTAAATATTTCTTACATTCATTAAATGTCATTGTTAATTCATTCTTGCCTTTTATTTGTGTTTTGTGTCTGTTTTTAATATTTGCGTACAGCCTTGTGAGCCTATTTATCAGTAGCAGTTTTCTTTTCAGTAAAGTAACGGTAAGTAGCATCCAGCAATAGGGTGCAGCCACTACGAACCCAAAAGGAACAATCTGCGGTACGTTCCTCGAGACCATCTTGGGTGATTTCGACGTCGCTCCCATATTGTCGTAGTGCGGAATTAGCACGTAATAAAATACATAATTAAATTTCATCTCAAGGTGATTTTACAAACTGTAAGCTTTCATGACCTATAATTAGGAAATTGATATAATCAATTCATATAGATTGTTAGAAATATACAAAAAATAAGAATTTTGTATACAAATTACTTTAATAAAAAAATATTTTCAGGGCTATAAATTTCTCATAATCATTTTTAATGAGTAAGGCAATAACAAGTAACGTATGTCCCAAAAGTTTTCGGAAAAGAATAAAATTAAATTTTTTTATCAAAATATATATTTTTTTAATTTTAACGATAATAAAACTTTGTTCTTACAACTTCTCTTAATCAACATAAATATTTACAAAACAGATAACGGTCCACTTTCTTCTATGGCACGTAATTTGGTCCTCACATCTTTCATCAGTCCTTGGACGGTAGCAAATTCGACTTCAGGGATTTTTGAAATATTCTGCGTTTTAGTTTTTTCTCATTTTGAGCTTCCCAACCACCATCGTAAACTTTTCTGCTCAATAGCGACCAGAATTCGTCAATGGGTCTCGCCTGAGGGAAATATTTTTCATCGTCCAATAGATAACTTTATCCGAAAAATGAACACGTCTCAGAGCACGGTAACATCTGGGGATTTTTCCCAGCTGAGCGGGGGTGTATTTTGGAGCTTTTTTCTTTTTCGAAACTTTAATCCATTTCTGGAGATAACTCTACTGACAGATGAGCGTGAAACACGAAGTCTTCGAGATAATTTTCGAATTGAAATTCCCACCTTGTTTTTTGCTTTTGCCACCAACCTTTGTTCAGTAGCTCGGTTTAAAATTTTGGGAAGTCCACTTTTTGGCAAGTTTATACATGGAAAACCTTCTTCGCAATCTTTTATTGTCTGATAGAATGTCGAAATTGAAATATTTTGGTTTCTATAGATTCGAACAATATCCCGTTTAGGCACTTGTCCAACTAACTGGTAAATACCTTTGCGAATATCGAACTTGTATGACATGTTATTCAATTTTGTTGAACAAAATTGACTTGTCAAATGAAACGTCAATTAATTTGCTAAATTTTGTTTTCCGCTGCGACTGGATCCAACCACGTTTACTATGAATAAATCTGCTACGAAAATTTTCCGAAAACTTTTGGGACATACGTTATTTGCGAACATATCTACGAAAGTTGTTTTTTAATTTGCAGATATGTATTTCTAGTAACTTTGGAAACATTGCATTTGCAGATTTTCAGCGACGCGTCTTATGTAAATCGCCCAGTAAATTGTTACATTGTTATATAATTCTATTTTCATTGACGTATACCAAAGAGCATAAAATGGTTATTAGACTTTCTTCGTTTTCTTTATTTACAATCTTCGTAACGAAATAAATGAATAAATTTTGAAATAATAATAAGATTTATTAAGTTAATGTCGTCTAAAGTGGAACACACTATATATAACAAATATTGATACACTAATAAATAAGTATGCAATGCTTTACAAATATAATTGAGGCGGCATCTCTTGTACTTTAAGTTAGCTAAAATCATGCAATATCTTCTGTGCTTGCTGAAAAGCTAAGTAAAGCGAAAACTTTTCCAATCTAAAATTAAATCCACTATGTCAACATAATATACCATGATACATACGTCCTACTCCCTATTTAAACAAACTAAATATGTAGTAAATTTCAACGTCAACCTAGTTACATGTTACGTTTCTTCCTTCCCTATTCTAACTTAACACCGTTTATGGTGGTATTATCAATTTGTTGAAAGATAATAATATTTGAGCAGAGTCGATCAGAGAGTAACCAGTTTCAAATAAAAAAGCCATGCAACCTATGTTTGTCTCACAAATGGTCGTCATTTAAAAATAGTGCCATTTTCTACAGAAATATCACATACTGAAATTTGAATCACGGCGAACCATAGATTCCAAAAACAATTAAGCCCTGTGGTACTCCGTGCTTAACCGATTTCTTCTCTAAACTACTATTTCAGTTCTGCGATATACAATACATATAGTAATACAGTGCTGCTAATTATAAAGAAAACAACAAAATAAGTTAATGTCCTTGCTACCAATATCCGAGTTCTTAGTTTTATATAGCTGTATATGTAATATCGGAGGAATCAATACGACTTTTAAAAATATCTTTTAATTTTGATCAGAGCGTTGAGTTGATATGAGCTAAATGAGAAAATAAAAATCCGATTTCTTTATTATTTTCAAGAATTTATGGACCTTGTGATTTAACACGGCTGCCTAATCTTAGGAAACTATAAAAATAATTTAATTACATTTGGTTTTTTCTTATCGCGCATTAGTGGTAACGCCGACCGCATTACTTGATTCGGCAGTTCAAGTATATCAGGGCTAATGGTTTAAACCTTTGCTTAGCAACTATACCTTTTCAACTTCAAATTGAGACTAATCATTTTCAAATTCAGATTAAACATATTCAAATTGGGATTAAACAATTTGGCATTCATTAAACACATTAAAATTGAGAGTACCTAAACAAAACCAAATCGAGAATAAACATATTCAAATTGAGCATCCCAATTTGAATATGTTTATTCTCAATTTGAAATTGATTAGTCTCAATTTGAAGTTGAAAAGGTATAGAAGGACACAGATTTGAATGGCAGACGTAGCCATATTTCTAAATTCAGATTAATTGAGGTAATAATCGTATTGGCTGAGTTAAGACAGGGAATTCGTATGGTTCAATTTTGTCAAAGTAGAAGAAATGGCGGTAACAAACAATAGTATATTTTACAACAAGACATGAAAATGACGTTTTTTTCGTGAGAAGAGAAGTTGCCCACGAGCTGCGTCAGCAGCGAGTAGGGCAATCACGAACGAAAAAAACGTATTTCATGTCGAGTAGTAAATGCTATTTTTTCTACGACATTTTAATTATCTGTTTGAAATAAGTTTTAATTCGACTTAATTCAAACCGAATTGTGTCAATGCAAATTATTAATTGTTTGTTTAATCGGTTCCATAGTAACACACGCATTTTTTTATTTTGTTGCCATAGATTTGGAATTCTTGTTTTCATCTCTAGAAGTAAATATGTTTTTATCTCTAGATAGAAAATGTAGCGTTTTCGCATAGGGTTTATCGTGAAGAAAATACTTGTTTTCGTATCATGTGTAGAAAAATAATTAAACGTCCCATTCATAGATTATACAAATGTCCTCAGAACACACTTCATAATCAATAATAAGGAACAAAGTAGATTTCATCACGATAAAAAAACATTTTAGGGACATCATAAAGAGCTTACCTTAACGGAGATGTCTACTGCTATTACAACTTGTTGGTAGAAAGTATAAATATAAGATAAACAAACAGAACAGCTATTATCAAAAGAGATGTAAACAGGTGCGTACCTTGTCTCTAGTTCTATTCGATAATAGTTAATCAAAGGGCGTATTTCAAAAATTACTATTGTAATGAAATATAATTATTGTTAAAATAAGACGAAAAATTATAAACAATTAGATACTGATAATTCAGCTATAGGTACTTGCTGAGCGATTTGAAGATCTACAGGTATTTGTCAATAAGGTAAATAAAGTAAGTGAATAAGTTTGCCAATAAATGAATACATCAAAATTTAATTACATGCCTGCTAATAAACAACCTGTACAATAATGCACAGTGGAAAATAACCGAAAAGTAGTTGAAGAAGTTTAAATATTTGGGCTATTCTATTAATATTGAATCTGAGACTCAGATCGCAGTATCAAAATTCGAATAGTGTTGGCAAGAAGCACACTTCTTAAATATGATTAGTCGAATCTACCTTTTAATGAGTGTTTTACAAGGGTTGTTTGATAAGTTTGGTAAATCTCCATGATATAGCACCAACTTCAATTTATTGTCGTCATAGTTCGCAGTGCTAAACTAGGTTTGAGCGAATTTCAGCTTAAAGGAATGCATTGTTTGCCTTTTGCAGACATTCGAAGCAAGCATTACAGCAGTTGCCACAAACATGGGTAGATGAGTTTCACGCAGCAAAAAAACATTTTAATTTAAAAAAGTGAACAGTTGCCCAGATCAAAGCGGAGTTGGATGAAGTTCATGGGGATTTTGCACCAACCTTGAAGACTGTTTCTTTCTGGATAGACGAGTTTAAACGTGGTTGAAAATTCACTACGGATGAGGTCACTACGGCGGATAAAGTTGAAAAAATTCATAGTACTATTATGGAAGAATGCCGACTGAACGAATGCACAACATCCTGCATTAAACCTTTCACATGTTTGATGGCTAGGTACGTGATGGTAACTGTTTCTTGGGATACCTAATAAATCATCCGGGTCGAGTATTTCTGGAAGAAAGAGAAACAATAACTGAAGCCCATTATGCAACATTATTGTACCGTTTTAAAGAAGAATTGAAACAAAAACGATCAAGATTGGCGAACCAAAAAGGATTCTTTCGTCAAGACGGCCGCAATATCGAATTGTTACTTCATTCACCCTATTCTCAGGATTTGGCCATAAGCGACTTCTTCCTGTTACCAAACATGAAGAATTGACCCAGAGAGATCAAATTCTCGAAGAATGAGGATGTCGTTGCCGCCGTCGATGCGTACTTTGCAGCTTTTTCCGACGAGATGAAAACACTGCCGAATCAAGTGTATAACCCTAGATGCAGACTATGTTGGAAATTAAATGGATTTTTTTCAAAATACGGCGTTCAACTTGTTTTCTTACCGTAGTTATCAAATGACACTCGGAATTAGTTTCAATTTAGTAGCAGCAAGATAATTCAACCAGCTTATAATAGCTTATTATTTGAAGTACATGCCAAGAGGTTATAAATATCACATATGAGCATACAAAAAGTAACATAGGTGATCGCGTTCTTACTCGGCTGGCTCGTGTAAATTCGTCAACTCCGTTTAGATTCCTGAAGTTAGGATTTTATGTTAAATCTTTTGTATAAAGTTAATGATCTGATTTGAATGAACTAGTAAAAAGCCATCCTTTAATAAAAATTAAATTAAAACTAAATCCTGTATAACAATAAAGATAAAAAACATGTGCAACGAACAGTGGTTGTATTTTTGCTCAGTAAAATAAAATATTAGAATTTTACAGAGTATTCGATTAAAGTACTGCACCGTAAACATAATAAAGATTGTGCAATCGTGACACGTGGAGGAGACGTGGCTGAGTTCGCTAAATTGAGACATATTTGGAATAAGGCTCAACGTAGCTGTTAGGTTAGACGCTCAATTTGAATTTTAACTCAGGAGCCATCTAAACGAAAGATACTTTTTGGGTAGGTATTAGTAAATGACAGATAACAATGTTTAGTCTACATCCTAACATGCGGTTTTTAACAGGATTGCCTTACTTTAATTCGCTATGAAATATTTATCTTTAAAACAAATTGTAGATTGTGATCGAAACAAAATAACATAAATAATGTAACAATTCATTTTGTCCCTTCGGAAATAGTTTACAATATTTTAAAATATTTCAAACAGGCGAAATAAATTCCATTCCAAGAAAATTCTAACTATGCAAACAAAATTTGAAACACTTAAAATTTCTATTTAAAAGTCAAATTCGGGCTTTGGAACTGTATAATTCCCAGTAATGAAAATAACCTGCTTGAATTCGTAAACTGACACCTACGCTTTCAAAGCCCTTTCCAGTTGTAACCTAGATTTAAATAAAACACGTTGGAATACTCCCATTTTCCCGGAAATCGGTGGTATAATGGGGAAATAATAATGATGGGGTAAACCGAGACGGGCACATTGAATTATTACGAAATTCGAGAAAATTTGGAAACTGGGGCGTGATCTTTTCTAAAATTCTATATAAATTGGCATTATTTATTAAATTCCTAATGGGAACCTGGATTTATTTCTTTAATACTTAATCGTAGGGGTTAAAAATAAAATTTGAAACATTTTGATGCTGACCTACATTTCCTTATGCTGATCATGATTATTATGATAATAACATCTTACCGAAGGGAAGCAAATTAAGGGCCAGGACTTACCTGAAACAAAGAAAAATATTTTAGTTCTAATTTATTGTAATGAATACCTAAATCATAAAATATTTAATAAATATTGTTTTCCAAAATTTATTTGCCGATAAAGGAATAAATGCCTGGAAAATTGCCATATTTATTTATCGAAAACCACATCCCTAATTACAATTTAAATTCGGTATATTAGGGTGGTCTATAATGAAGTTGTCGAATTCATCTGTGGAACGGAAATATAGAACCCACGTTATCGAAGTTTTTATTATCCAATATAATCAATATTATGTTTTGCGCATGTTTGGAATTTACGTTCGTTTATAAGCCATTAATGGTGATATATTACTTTGCCGTTATGGTTTTATACATAACCCTCAGCCCTTATGTGTAAAAACGAACGCCCTAAAGGGATATTGGAACAACAACAAGAATCTCAAAGGCTTCTTGAGAAAGTATGTTGGTGATAACACGAAATTTACTTTGGTACAACTTTTTTCTTTACTGATAACTGTAGCCATAACTTTGAAGGATCTTATAATGAAAAAATATAATAAAACCGCCAATATCTGAATATTATACGCCAGACGCTTCTATTTACAAAAACAAGTAGCAACAGGAAGGGAAAAACAATATTCGTATAACAAGAATACCTCAGCTAAAACAACAAAAGCTAAATCTAATTATTTTTATAAACAAAGTTGTTTACTAAAAGATCTTCCAAAACTGAAGAAACCTTAAAGTCGATCCGCAGTAGTAATTAAAGGTAAAAATAACAAAGAAGTAAACTTGGAGTAAATGTATAATTAGTAACAACATCAAAGCGGTCTTTATTTACAAAGCGAAACGAAATTGCAGAATCATTTGTTTTTGATATTAACTGAAAGTTTTTGTTATGCAAATAATGAAATTCTACTGTAAAATAATAACAGAAGAGGTACAAAAAGCACTCTTAATCTATTGAATACACAACAACGTTAATTTTGAGTAAATGTTAATGTACAGTACATGATAATAGGAACCATTCAGCTGGATAGCTATTATAAATTGCTTAACAAAAGGGCAAGTTAGTTTTGTTCTTCTAATATTTATAGCACATTAGACAGCAGCGGAATTTATTAACCGAGTACTGTATGTTCTGCTGTACGTCCAATCATTATCATACACTTTTTTATACAGTTTTGTTTATAACATGATTGAAAACGAAGTACCTACTCTTTAGAACTTCAATCAACTTGTTTGACAAAAATCGCACGTTATTCCTGCAAATATTTATTTATTTATTTATTTAGTTAATGGGCGAAATCTAGGTTTTCAAGTGCCAAAGATTTTAATGCGTGTCGACTGCCATGGTCAGTTCGAAAAGGGACATCTCGCCGCGGCCGAGTCGCCGCAGCCGACTCGCCGCAGCCGAATCGCCGCCGGCCTAACTCGCCGCCGGCCTAACTCGCCGCCGTCCGACTCGCCGCAGACCGACTCGCCGCGAATGTTTACGGTGTGAACATTGAAATAAAAAACCAGCGTTGACAGTAAAGTTGTTTATTTATTTATTGTTTACTGAGCCATGTCGTAGTTATGAGCTATACCTTGTATACATATAATCTATAATATTTCTATTTGCATAGTCCCTCACTATAACTAAAATCCTGTCGTCCGCATCTCGATATTTCTTTAATTTCATCTGTGGCATGTGAGTCATAGAATGTTGTAAGTGCCATTTCAAAAGCAAAACCAGGTATAGCGATAACAATGTCTATGCGTTTAAAGCAGTTAAAGAGGATTACTGTTAATTACCTAAATATTAAAGCCTCTGCAAGTTTTCTTGGTAAATCCAAATTTATCCTACACCCGACGATTTCTAAAAATTATTTAAATAATGCTTATTTTTAAAAATATAAGGTAGATTCGAAAAAAGTGTAAAAATGTAATGTAAATGTAAAAAGGTTTTAGAATTATAATACCTCGCGGCGAGTCGGACCGCGGCGAGACGGACCGCGGCGAGCCGGGCTTCGCGGCGACTCGGCTGCGGCGTGTCGGCCGTGGCGACTCGGCTGCGGCGAGTTGTACCGGACCGCTACTGTAACCTTTGTTGATGCATAAACTGTTAAAAATTCAAAATTCTTCATGGTTTTATTGTACAATTATTGAAATTTCTGGGGTGTGTTAGCTTTCAGAATAAGTTCATGTCCACCACAGAATAGCTTGTAAAGATAGAAGAAATCCTTTTCAATCTGACTTTTGAGCACTTGAATTTCAATGCAGTTTTTCTTACTTATACTGATGAACCCAAAGGGAAAAAAACGTCCATGAAAGTATTGGTAGATACAACTGCAAAACACAGGTTTGGGTTTGGACCGAGACTTGGTGGGGCACTCAAACAAGCATGAAAGCTATCGTCATACACCTTCAAAGATTTCACAAATATTTCCTTCATTAAAGGGAAAAAACTAATCACTGTCATCAACAGTGATGCCTACAGCATTTCTTGCTCGTGCAATTTGGTGTATATTGGAGAAACTAGCCGCTCTGTACGTAACGTATGCCGATCTATGAACCAAGCAGTGATTGATAGCGGACCTTCTTTCCTAATATACAGTTGCTGAATATCATCACGATACTGGTCACAACATATTGTTGGAAAAATGATTTCTTATTTCCTAATCTAATTCATAAAAAAAAATCGCGTGGTTTAACTCTAAACTGTGACGGTGAAATATTCGTGAGCATTAAATGTTGAAACAAATTGTTATGTAATTGGCAAAAGGATTTGGGACACAAATTGGCTTATTTAAGGTATTAATATGGTATAATAAAAAAATATCAGGGATGTCTTCCAGTCAGGTAACCTTAATACGTTCGCTGCTAATCACGCCGAGCGGCGTTGTCGGCAACCTAGTGTTACATGCCGAAAATACCGTGAGGCGTAATACACACATTTGCTATTTATTTGTTATTGTTTGTGTGGCATTGGCCACTAGACTATCTGCTTGTGTCGGTATTCGGCATATTCAGGCCTTCACAATAATTCCGACATAAGCAGATAGCCTAGCCGCCAATGACAGACAAACAATAAATAACAGATAAATAGCAAATGAGTGTATTACAGCCCATGGCATGGTCGTATGTAACAGTAGGTTGCCGAATATGCCACGGCAGCGAACGTGTTAAGACAAACGATCGCTCCTCATTTTATGTACAAGGGATTCTTATTTTCTACTTAACAGTTTTAGCATTTTAGAGGTAGCAATTCTGTTGTTAAAATATTGTACGATGGCCCTTTGTATACTTCGGTATCGGTATCCGTATCATTAACCTCTTATACCTTTCGGCGTCGAAGCCGGTGCTTTAACATATGAGAAGTTTTGCGGGTGCAATGCACATTCATACCGACTCTGCGGGGTAGGTGCGCCTTATGATCCTACATACTGCACCGTGTGTATGGTGTAAGGGTGTGTACGTGTAGGACCTTGTTACTCTGTCTACCACTGCTCCACACTGGTTTCCCCTCGTATACTTACACATAAATTTACTTTGAATACAAGCTACACCTATGCTATTGAATTGCCTAAGATTTTCTGTCGTAAAGATACTTACCACCTGATTGTATACAGTGAGATTACAAATATTGTTAAACAAACGAATTTATAGAAAATAAATAGGTTCGCGGATTCAAGTCATTGATCTGCCAAACTAACATTAATTTGTTAACAGAAATCAAAGTTAGGAAAGTCTCTAAGCCAAGACATGCCCTCAAAAGTTATATCCGTTGCTGTTCACAATTTTAATGATCGCACTCTAATGTAAACACTTAGATAAAAACTTATTCATAATAGATTCTCGTTTAAAATATGGCAAGGTTTTAGTAAAACAAAGTTTTAATTGGAGAAAAGTTAATGATACGCCTGAACCAAGCCTAAGAAATTTTCTAAAGGTCTGGAAGAAATGAAATATTTTAACACAGTTTCCTTATGCGATCATATTCACGTAGATCATTTCTCAAAATTATATGTTGTGTGAAGCTTTAAAAATCCAGTTTTACATATGGCTTTTTTTCCAGCTCATTCTCGACCACATTTGTCTCTGACTTTTCTGGATTCCGTTCCGATCAATTCGGTTTTCCATTTCCTTTTTCCACTTTATTAACTACCAAAATCACCAAGTAAAAATCAAACGCTGCAAATTTATTTGAAGCTAACCCGATTTAAATTCGACGTTTTTGCTTGCTTATTAATAAAACTTGATATTCAATTCGTGCTTATTTTAATTGGTCAATTTAAAGTCTTTATTCGAATTTATAACCGACTCGAGAATAAAAGTTTTCAGTTAGAGAGAGAATGCTTGTTTATGCGCCGTCCATATTTCGAAATAACACTTTTAGCCTCGAAACTTGTAATTTATTTGTTTTATATCTTCTACCCCGGAAAGGAGATTGTAAATTCCGCGGGCGATAGTTTTTCATGAAATCTTATCAGATTCCTTTCTAAGGATGTGTAAGATATGATGTTTTAAACAAAAGGAGCTAGCAAGATTGATTACGACTGGATGGGTGTTTACAAAGCGCGATATATTTTTCTCTTCATTTACGTTTTAAGTATGTCACTGATAATATAACATGCAAATGCTCGTTCGGAACTTCGGTGTGGCGAGATAACCGCTGATTTATTGGGGATGAACATATGGAATTGGAAACGAATTTAAATTTCGGCGGTGAGGGTAACGAAAGTGCCTGTAAATAACAAGAAAAATGGGGTCTCGTTTTTAGGCGTTGCGCAAGTAAGGAAATTATGTTGGCTTCTTTATACTGAATTTTCATATTTTATAGTATCAAAAAGAAACTTAAATTTTAGGCAGTACTATAAATATTCGTTCAAAGGAAAGCTTGCTGCTAAAATATGGGATCAAATAAATTTCAGATCGTAAGCAAGCCACCGAATCTTTCAGTAACCTGTAAATGTATTGTTTCGTGAATTTTTCAGAAATTCGCAAATCCTAAATATTGAATTATATTCTGCGTTAAAAGCCCCCCTTTTATTTCTGAAGTTTTCACATAACCAACGGTAGTCGCACATAAATTAAACGCCACAAGAATAACGACAAAAAGAAGAAGAGCAAAATGTTTAAGAAACTCAACAGCAGAACAATTAAATCAAGCAATAATCCAGTAGAACGCCCCACAGTCGAGTTAAAAGAACGTAGTTAGGTAGAAAAGCAGACGGTCTAGTTGCTCGAAATTCGCTTAAATAATTTTCCAGCCATAAATCCTTGCTACGTGGAGCAGACCGGAGGGACACTGAAATGTTCATTTCCGGTGATTGACTGCTAGGTCTCCCCAGTGTGCACTTCTGAGAACCTCGTATACACTGCACCTACTACTTTATTTTCACACGAGGTAATAACAGTGAAAATGGGAACGTTTCGTGTTGACATTTTCCATTAACATAATAGTTTTTGTTTTTGTAAAGCTTTGAAGATAACTACAGATCATCGGCAATGTATTTATGAAGATGGCATAAGCTGGGTTTGAATTGTACGAGGGCCTTCAAGAAAATATCTGTATTTATGTGTTACATAAAATATTAACTGTTAGGGTATGTCAACTGTCAACGCAAGTATAATTTTAAACTATTATTATTTGAGGCCAGCTTCTGATTTAAGGATCGTACATCTATAATTAGCGAAGCTTTAGAGTATTCTATTTATTTATTTAATAAAGGTAAGGGCTGCGGGACAGGTTCCTATTATGCCCAAAGATACAGAGTTACTAGTAAAATATAACTACAATATAAATGGAAAGAAAAAAAAAGAAAAGTAAAACCAATGGTAATCACTCTAATTAATACGGTCAAGTCTGTTTTTAAATGAGGTGATAGAAGGTGCAGATACAGTGTCAGCATCGAGGTTATTCCAGCTGTCAAATACTCTATTTGGTAGGAAGTTCTGTCGCGGTCTTGAAGTAAAGTTTTCTTTTTTGAGTTTTTACTGATGACCTCTGAGGCGGTCATCTGAATTTGAGGTGAACATTATGTCGAGATTTCCAAAATCTAACTTTATTATTTTGAATGTGGTGATCAGGTCTCCAAGGCGTCGGCGAGATTCAAAGGAAGTTAAGTTGGCCATAGTGAGTCTTTCTTCATAAGAGGGTTTTCTCCGTCCCAGGGGAATTCGAGTGGCTTTCTACCCATTTTAATTTTCTGATCTTTAATAAGCAATCACTCACATTCAGCATTGGGATCTAGAATACAGTGATATACGTATACAGGGTGATTCAGAAATGAAAAACACCCCATCTAGAAAAAAAAGATATTTAACTTTTTTTAATATTTCGTCAATATTTACCTCTCCTTAAAGTTACGGCACTTATTTCTGAATCACCCTGTATAACTCTGTTTCGGAAATTCAGAAATTTTAGTTGACTACGGTAGAAGCTCGTTGGCGTAGTGGTAAGAGCGCTGGGCTCCTAGCTAGCAATCTTGGGTTAGAATCTCACACGGTGGTAGGGATTTTTACAAGAGTTCCCCACTGTTCGAGATCAGTACTTAACCGAGTGAATCCATTTAATCGCTTGCTTAAAATTAACGATTCTGTCTGCGGAGAGGTCAACTTCAGATAGTACCAAGACACACTTACTATACACTAAATACACGTTCAAAAACTCTGCAGAAGGCAATGGGTAACCACTGTAGAGAACATATTTCCCTAGTATAAGCAGCTTTAAGGCTGTGATCAACCAGCTCCAGAGCTGATGACCACACACACATGGCATTCTAACCAGAAAACTAAAATTTAGAGTTCAGATGATGATTGTTTTACAAAATAAAATGGCACTTTTTTACATAGATTTTAAATATTTAGTTTATAATCATCTTCCTCTCTTCGATTGTGAAATTTTAATAGCAATTCTCTAATATTAAAAAAAATAATTCGTAGAAAGCTTCAAAATTACTTTACCAAAAGTTAACAACAGTTATTTACAAACAAAAAAAGAAACCAGAGAAATTTTATTAATTAGAAATACAGATAACTTGTTCCGGGTGTTTCCTATTCGGGGGATAAAACGAGGTAAAATAAGAATGTTTTATATGATTCAGTCACATTCATTATATTGTAGCGGGACACATTGGCGAAAAGCGCATTACGAACAGTGAATGCAGAGAACCCTCTGGAAATCTCCAGCATACGCGAGAATAAAGCGGCGGCCGCTTTCAGTACAAATAAACTAGACTAAGTTAGTTTTTAGTTCTATTAATTTTAGTGTTCATAGTAAATAAGCTTTGTTGTTTTGTTACTATTAATTGTTTTAGTTACACAAGAAACCCAAGAAATCGTTATAATATTAATCCCGTATGATTATGAAGAAGTAATAAAATGAAAAAAAGATAAAACAAAACAAAATAAAATTTCATAATATCAACAGAAACTCCGATTGTTTGTAATAAAACACAAGGTTAGGAAATTGAATACCTTCAATCTTCAATATCTTGTTTATGCCACAAAACAGATTAAGTTTAAGCTAACTTTCAAAACTAAGTTTTGGGTTTGGTTCAATTACCTGACTACAAACACAGACAGAGATCACCGAAAGCTTTCTAAGCGGTGCCGGTGGGAGGATATATTTCGAAGGACTTTACTAGGTTTTAATTGAGACAGAAACTTACAAAATTATGTTTTTCGTTGCTTTCAAAACAATCTTGATTATTTACAAAATTTAGTAAATAAAAGAATAACAATTTTTTGTACAAATTATATTGAAAGACGTGCTTATTGGTACATAATTCGCTTAAATGAAAAATAAAAAATTGAAAAAATGCTTGAAGGTCCTTGCTATCCGTATTGATCTAATAGTAAAGTCGGTAGTGCAGCTTTAAAAACTTGCCGAACGTGGCGTTTTAACAAAAATAAAATTTTTCAAAAGTTAAGTAAACTCGGTGCTTGTTAGTGGTATATTCTCCCAGTTGCTGTTGGATACATGCACTTAGTTTAATCAAAAAACGAACAAGAAAGTTAAACAAGTTCTTTTACGTTAAGTTCCGTCTTGTGTGTTCTGCGGAGGATTTTTTAGTTTCGAGTTATTTCACTATTTTTTTACGCCCTTAATTAAAGCCAAGATAATTAAATCAGTCGAGTTTTAAAACGAGGTTTGCATTTCAAAAGGAAAAAATTCCGGTTATGACGGAAAGGGTTGTTACGAAACTAAATTATAACTTAAAATAAAACCAAACGTAAAGTTATCTGCGGTGATAAAACCTAGAGAAAATTTAATTTCCTCATCGGAAACTGCAACTCGGAAACTGAAGAGGAGAGGACAGAGATACCCAACAGAATTATCAAGATAAAGAAGAATGATGTGGCAAGAACACCTTGTTATTCTGTATAGCGACGTCAGCCACGGCCCAGGTTTGCAATAAAGACATGCTTGAACACCAGAAATATGCGATGGCCATTTGCATTGGGCAATTTATATTATCCTCTTTATTATGTTTTAGTAACGTCCTAGTTTTCTAATGGTTTTTAGGGACGAATGCCAAATATTGCGTAATGGCAGAGCACTGATTTCTTCTCTACTGTCAATTATTACCCCACTAAATAATTTTTGATGCATTAATTGCCACAAAATTATTTTATAAAGAAACAAGAGAAACAGTTATGTATGCTTGAACTGTAAATCAGATATTACTTCTCTAGGCACGTAAGTACACACTGTTATGCTAACCAAAAAACAAACATACCTCCTTCAAATATAGCCAAATATCACGATAAATACGACTTATCAAATCAGCATTAAAAAAACATTAAATTAAGCTTTTTAAATTTTATTTCCAAAGAAAATGCCACTGATTATCGATTTAGGTATATCTGACAACTTGCAGTAGTTTCTGGCAAGTCACGTAAAGCAATAAGAATTTATTTAGAGGATGAAGTGGTTTTCCACGTTGTGAACTTACAACGTCTAATAATCAAAGTCAATCGTTCCGTAAAATTCTAAGATACAAGTTCTACCAATTGAATCTTAGGTTTACGTCTGAAAATATCAAATTTCCGCCTTTTCTTTAAAAATATACCATTAGACATTTTGTCGGCGTTTAATGATGGAGGAAATAAATCCTGACGCCAAACACCTACACACCTTTAAACATTTTTTAAAACAAGTAGATCTAAAAGAAGCATGTACAATAAAATTTAAAAAATCTAAGCTAGGCACGAATTGTGCTAATTTTAATTTACGAAAGTAGCAGTACTACGATTATCTTTTGAACTTAAATAGAAGAAATTAAACTCCAAGTATTCTGTATTTTTAACTTCAGATAATGATTTTCAGTTAATACTTTTGTTGAAAAAATTAGGATAAAAAGCAAATTTGCATCTTTTTTTTGTATTTACAAATCAACAATTTTTTAGTACTCATTTTAAGTTTCTCGCGTGTTGTTTCACATTGACCTTTTCAGAGACTTTTTGGATTTTCTGCTAATTCCTAATTAATTGGATTAATCTGCTTTCTCATTTTAATTGTTAAAAAATTTGGGTATTTTTTGTAAACTTGAGTTAGAGAAAACCAGTTACAGATTTATTTAACTGAATCTGCAAGAATGGTTTTTTAAAATTTAGGAAACAAATTCCAGGAACTTAATAAATTGATGAAGAATAGTATCTATATTAAAACACAAGTTACAGAAGACATCATTTTCGCGAACGAGTCTGAAATTTAGATCCGAGCCGCGTAGCGGCGAGTCGCCGAACGGACGAGTGCTCGAATTGTCTTCTTCCATTTACATTATTTCTTTTTAAATACTTGACAATTTCGAGTTGGGGAAATTTGGTTAAATAGTTAAGTTGGTTACAGTGATTTTTGCTTGACAGTTGTCAGAAGTATGACATTTGACGTTTTTGTTGCCTATCAACTGACTGGTTACCTAGCGACTGAATGGTTGCCTAGATATTTTGTGTATTATTTGATACAGTATCACCAATTTCAGAAAACAAAATATCACCAAAAATCGTTTAATAATGAAGCTCATTAAAGCATCAAAATGCGTGCTAGAATGATGTCATTATAATGCCGAAACAGAGAAAAGAAATTAAAAACTCGATTCAAAAATTATTTCAGCAGTTTTTATAAGCATTTTGAGATATATTAAGAGATAAAATGATTTATAAATTTCATAAACTCCATTGGGAGAATATCTAAATACCTTTAGAAAAAAAATCTTAAATTCAACTAAGCATGGAAAATCTAACAAAATAGATTTGTAAATTAATGTAAATTATTTAGGAAAACATCCTAAAAACGAATCGATGGAAATAAATTAAAAATTTCATAAAAATATATCTGAAAAATAATTGACATATCTTCTAAAAGACGCCAGCAGTGTGTTTACAACATTTTGAAAATGAAGCGAAATAAATAGTTTTCCGTTTGAAAAGTTGTAGATTCATGGATTTAGGAAGTCAATTAGTGCCTTTTAGCATCACCAGCTTTATTATTTACAAATTATTTTACAGTTTATAAATTCAAAATTAGAAGTTTTCTAATGTACTGAACAGCAATAGTATACTTTAAACTATAAATTGTGATATATTTACAAGTATTTTATTTATTTTTAAATTCTTTTATTTAGAAAGCGATTTTATAATATTCGTATTAAATGTTTCAGGTATTGCTTCACATTGTCCTGCGTTACTCTCCTTCCTCTTTTTGCTTCTTCGTACTTTATGAATCATTGCTAGTTCTTTACATGTTACATGCTTCTTTACTGTTTTCTGAAGAAAAATCATCTGCCTTTCACTTATAATCTTCGTGGGATTTGTAGGTCTTAACTCTTTTCTATATGTTCTACAACCACATGTATCTCCATCAAGATTAAAACCCATGTGTCACATACTTTTGCTAGCTTTAACCTTTCTTATTCCTTAATTTCTTAGTGCTTGTGTACTGTAAGTTCCGGAAACTCTGCATGCACCCTAAGAACCTTACCGTAAAGTTATTAACACTTCAGGTGGATATATTTCCGGCAACATGTAGGGTTAAGGCCTTCTCTGTGGGTATGTTGCTTTAATTTTAGATTGACACTCTCGCTAAGCATACGAGATGTAACATCTTACTTCTTACTTATATGTATTTCGATGACTTCTCAAGCCTTGGAGGGATATTGCCTGCATTAAGTGCTTTACCAATCGTTTATGCTCTGCACTGTGCTGTGGGTTGATTACTGATTAGTCCACGGCAGATGTAACCACATATTACAATGTTTTGGATATTTTTAAAGATTGGATAGGCAATCCGCAGGTTATCCCGACAAGAGTTTGAACCAGAGATCGTCCACGCTGCAGTCAAGTACCTTAATCACCCTGTTACTCTGACCAATACAACAGTTATTGTGCTTACCATAATTTTGTTTGTCTATCAAAAAATCACAGCATGGGTCAAAATCTTTCGGTTTCATAAGTTTGTCCGACATGTGTTGTCTTTCACATACCGATGCAATGTAGTTCTAGCCCTTTTCTGCAAAACACATGAGGTCTTCATTAAAATAAGGCCTGCATAAATTTACCAGTTTAGACATATGCACCTGAACTGCTGAAAAAGGTAGTTGAAATTTTAGCTCCAACTAGAAAAGATAAACTTGGAAATGATGATAAAGAAAAGGCCTAGTACTGGATCGCGTTCGCAAGATAAACGAACTTGGTGCAAGAAACAACGTGAGGCTGGTATGGAATCTTAAGCATGCTGATATAGCAGGAAACCAAAAAGCAGATTGTCACGATGAAATTGGAGGCGAAACATCCTTCATAGAACTCGAACCAACTTTTTAAATTTCTTAACGATATTGTCAAGGAAGAAATAAATACACTGCTTAAGCAATAACAGATATTGGAGGAAAATTCTTGGACACACTCCAAAGTCTTCCTAAGGAACCCACCAAAAATGCTGATATTCTGAATTGCTCAGTTTGGGCAAAAAAATATGTCACGATTAACAATCATTGTTACAGGGTATTGTCACGTAAATAAACTCCTACACCTGCTAGGGCTTACTGAAGATCTAATGAGTACAAAATTAGTGGAAGAGGAAGAAATTCCTCTACATCTACTATGGCACTGTAAAGCCTTCTCCGACAGAGTATATACCGGTTTTGAGCCAAGGCAATGAACCAAAAAGAGGATTTCATTAAAAGTTCGGGATTTATGCAGAAGATCTACTGGCTGAAGGGTACAATAGGTCTATGGCTGCACCGCAGGGGTTCTGTGAAGAACTATCTCTGAGTAATAATAATAATAATAAATAGACATGGTTAGCCCTGAAAGAGAAGTATAAAGGTCCAAGAGAAGATGGAAGCTTAAAAAGGCGATAATCGTTATAGATGAAAAAGAAGAATCAAGTTCTCTTTCTGCAAGGTACCCTTAGAAATGCTTGAATGTTACTTTACTCTGGTCTAATAATCTAGTATTTTTATACTTGATACAAATTCAAACTTCACAACCCCCATAAAACTGGTTCTGGACCAAGATACGTAAGCCTTTATTCGTCCTTTTCCTTGCAAGTTCAATCGAACTTGAGATTGGCAACAAATAGCAAGGTACCTGACCCAAATAAGGCCTGCTCGAAAATAAGGCCCATGCCCTGTATTTTCTGTATAAAACAATCTATAAATTTAGCAGTCAATTATGTATATTATTTCTTAAAGATCCTTTAAAACTAATTATATTTGGATCAAGAGGTTCTAAAATTTTGAGATATCCATCCTGATGATAAAATTACTAAAGCTAGATTTAATAAAATTTTTACAACAGTTTGGAGTTTTTGCACATCTCCTGCAAATATTCAAAGTGGGTTTTGTGCAACGGGAATATTCCTTTTGATGCTGATGCTATCGCTGAGGAAACATTTGACCCTATTTTACCTTAGATTAGATACTTTTTGTTTGCAGTTTTTAACATTGCTATAGGTGGGCCTTATTTAGTGCATGACATATGCCCTGTTTTAAGGAAATCATAATATTGTAGTTATTATTTTTTTTATACAAGTTTAGAAAGTGTCATATATTTATATCGAGAATTATTTGGGTCAGGCACCTTAGTTAGCATAACTGATTTAATATATGTAATTCGCCTATTGACGGAATTTACGAACGCAATCGGTATAATAACATCTATAGAGCAACAAGTTGCCAAATGGCAAATAACTAAACTGTCATCTAAAACTAATCAAACAAAAAATTCAATTTTTGATTTTCAAGTGCATTTTGTAGATTATATTGTGTGAAGTTTTTTCATACAGGTGTTATACATGTCGTATTCTTTCGAGTAATGGTGTCAAATTTGAAGTGTTTGTTTGTTTTGCTCTCCTTCTTTTTAGTTGAACTTGCGATAATTTTGCGGCAGACAAACAGCAGAACTTTAATAATAGCAAAACTTAGAAATTTACTTTATTGAAAATTAAATGTTTTCGACAATCAATCAAAATACAAGGATAGCAGTAAAAGAGGGCATTCAAAAGGAGAATATCGTTTTCACTTCGCAGCCCGATACCTGATAGAATCCTTAAATAATATGCAATGAGAACATAAGCAACACAAACAAAAAACAAACTGGACAAACAGTGAGGCAGACGGTTATTCATATGAGTATGAGATTTGGACGAAGAGAGAAGATTGGCGGTAGTGGAAATGGACTAACTGTGAGAACGGGTTCGAAATGAAAATGCAAGAAATAGAATGGAAGAAATAGAAATAGAGAAAACTAGTTTGAAATGGTTTAGACATGTACGTCGAATGAACAAAGAAAATGGAAGTTTGGGAAGAAACTAAAATTCTACAGGGCAATATTACTTATCATTGTCTTCCAGTTAGCAATTGCGTTACATGATTTTATGGTTATGACGTAGAGGTGCTTCTCCTTGTATATTCGTACTGCACCTCCAGCAACCAATACCTTCTTCCTTCTTCTACTTTATTAGTCATCGTTCATCGACACCTGGACATAGAATTTTCCTAAACTTTTCCAATTATTTCTGTCCTGAACTTTTTAGTACCAGCATCCTTCCGTATGTCATCAACCTATCATATCAGTGGTCTTCCTCTTCCTCTCTTTGTTTCTTTGGGTCTCCAATAAGTAACTTGTCGTCCAGCCCTATTTCAATTTTGCGACTCGTTCCATAATGCCTATTGTTCATGTTCTTTGTTTTATCTTTTTACTTCCCTAAATTATTCTTTCCATAGCTCTTTGTATTATTCGTGGCCCTTCTTTGTTAGAGCCATGCTACTGATATGATATAGGTGTCAAATATCTTTCGTTTCAAGTTTATGGCGATATCCTTTTTAGTATGTGCCTTAATTTTCTAAACGAGGCCCAAGACAAGCCAACTCTGCGAGATATTTTTAGAGTTTGACTTTCTTTACCGATAGTTATATTTTGTCCTGGGTATATACACTCATTAACGTCTTCTATGGTGCTTTCGTCTATATTAACCTGAATATTATTTTTGCTCATGATTTTTGCTTTATTGCAATTCATCTTGAGTCTGATCTTCCTGGATTCTTGACTGATCCTTTTATCTTCTGTTGTACCTCGTTCGTATGAAAGGATATTAGGACTATATCGTCGGCGAAGCGCATACGATTGAAATATGTTCCATCTAGCTTTATGCCTTTTCGTTTCCATGGGAGGTCAATACCATCATTTCCAAAATGCAACATGCCATCGTATCTCAAGTGGCTTGCAAGTAGTTTCGGGAGGGCATATGACACAGACAGATACGCAGTACGGATATTCAAACCGTTAGATCTTCTTTTCTTTCCAGATTCCAAAATTGATACTGAAATAGCTCTATCAATAAAGTACAAATTATTCAATATTTGTAAAACTGGACGAGGCGACGATAACAAAATACAGCAAAGATTTACAATAAAGTTAAATAACTTTTCAAAACATTCCATGAAACCGTAAAACAAACCAACAACGCACACTTCCTGTTCTGTTAGTGAAAGTAGACCCCAACAAAATAGTTGTTAAACTTTTAAAGGTTCCGCTGGAATTTCCCGAGTTTCAAATTCATAACCCTTGTTACGACTAAGTAGACTTCTAGTTATAGTGTCATGAGTATGTATAACTAGAAGTTCGTGTCGAATACGATTACGAAACAAAGGAAAGCCAGTGGCGTGGACGAACGTGTTCGTAAGTAGTTTTGGTACGAGTTCTCCAAGGCGGTCCGACTTAAGAGGTTGCAAATGAATAATTTCGATGATCTCTATCCCTGCGTGGCAGACACACAGCCCTTGTGACCCAGTTTTAGTATCATCTTCTTACAAGTAGCGCAGGGATATACAGTCGTTTGCATATTAATCGGAAGCTGTGATTAAAATTTATTCGTTTCCACATAACCCTTCCGATAATTCTCGTTAAATCACCACTGGACCAGTAAATTTTGTTATTTTAAACAAATTTAAAACTGCAGCACGTCGAAAGGTAACATTTTAAAGCGTGCTGAAAACGTAAATCCGGGTTGGTTAATTAAGCATTATGTTTACAGACAAAGCAGAAAAACAAGTCTGCCTAGTCAGTTAATCCCTTTTAGTATCAATTAGCAAAAAATCAAAATCCCTTAATGCACTGTTGATCCGAGATCGGTGAGTAATTACGGTTTATGGTTAATTCATGACCGAATCCTGCTGATCCTAGTACTAGGTTTCTAAGTGTGCCAAGAAGTGTTACGTTACTGCAGAACCGGTAATCCTAGAAACTTGAACGATGCTTCAGGAATTACAAATGAGGTTTACGGCTTAATTAAGGAATGGCAACTTTATTTTAGTTTCCGTGGCACCTGGACTCTTTTACAAAATCTATAACTACCGATCGAACTCGTTAATAAAACAATACCCAGATTCGATTTTAACTTCCTCAAAGTTTCCACGTTCATCTACAGTGAAATGCAGTGTAATTTACGACAGAATTAAGTAATTATTTTAAGCATCTAAGTTTAATCAATAAAACAACTACAGAAAATGTTCAATCTAGGAACCAACATGTTGTAAAGATTAAAGAATTGTCCTCGTAATATACCATCGAAACAAATATTTCCTAGATTCACAAAAGCTTAATACCTATACGAATTCTGATTGATCAAAAAATAATTCTTACACTTTATAAAAAAAGTTATAACAGTGTTTATAACACTCAAAATATGAAATGAAGAAGAAATAAATAATATTGGGAAGTTCAGAAACTGCCAGAAAAATCGAATAACCTTGTAAAATTCTAAGAATGGCCGTTTAAGACTTTTAAAATTTAAAATAAAGAAATTAACTTAAGGATATTAATCCTTAACTGGTCAAGCTATTTTACTAACAGTACCGGACAAGGTGTGATGTCTTACAAACAATTTTCATGAAATGGCCAAACTTCGAAATGAAGAAAATCTTTTAAGAGAAACTGCATTTCTAAAATTTCTTTGGCAATTTCATGAAATATTCCATTTGGGTATACCGTTTTCGAGATTATTACATTATTTAAAAAAGAATTTTGCGAATTTAGAAATTACGAATGTGTAAAATTACTCAAACATATCACAAAATTGCATTTTAATTTTAAAATTAAAAATGGCCACTGCTAATTTTATAAAGACTTTTGGAGGATGAAACAGAGAACGATTTAAAAATATCGCAGATACCGTACATTAGATAATTATTTTGCAATTATATTTCAATTTTTACAAACCCTTATTAATGCATTTAACTTTTCAAATTAAGCAAATAATATCTACGCTTTCACAACCAACTCTGATAATTTTTTTGTCTTTATAGGACACAGTTTAAAATATGTGAAACTCGGAATATAGAAGACCGTAAACACGAAAATTCACGAGAAGAAAGATTTTGATTTTCTAATATGTATGACCAAAAACCAAAATTTGTACTGAAGAATCAGACATAAAAATTCATAAACTGCTTACAAAGTAGGGTTGACATTGTTTAAGCTTAAAATTTCTAACAATAATTTTCAAGAAGCCCTTTAAACTCCAACGCATGGAACAAAGGTTTAAATTTTATCAGTTTTGGGGCGCGAAGACTAAGAAAACAATGGCTTTCTAATATTCTCACTTAAAAAACACATTTTTGAATTTAAAAGCAACCCAAATGGCTGTAGTTTCCTTTATTGACACTAAATTCACGAACTAAGACCTTAAACTCCTCACAATGTGAGAAATTTCGGAGCATCCGTGTTAAGTTTACATATTATGGCCTGTACGTAATGTCATAAGGACGAGTAATTTAACAATTATCTAGCCGCAGAGGGCGCGCACACAGATGGATAATACCATTAATATAAACTGTTAACAACATAAACCGCTTTGCATTATGTGACAGTTGGAGATATATTGCACTGATTTAACTATACGGGCTCGAAGCATGTAAAGACGATATTATCAAAATCAATACGAAAATGATATAATGCCATATCAAAGAACCCTGAATATTGAACCTGGCATATTTCCAACTAAGATATTTTATCCTCTACTCGGATAACACAAAACAAATATCGTTAAGTGGATTAAAAATTTACGTCGGCCGTACAGGCATTTTTTTACGTCTCCGTTGTAATTTACACGGCCGTTTTTATTACGACTTTTTATGTGTAGATTGAATTAGTTGTCGATTAAATTACTGACATATAACTGGTGTGAAAATGCTATCATTAATGCGTCGCCTTGTCTGGATTTCTGTCTATCAAGCCTTAACGTGCGTTAAAGAACCAGAAAAATAAAAGTATGAAAAGAAATAAAAAGAAACAAAAAGAAAGGCGAGTAATTCCTTTTATAAGAAAATAAAACCAAGTTAATTCTTTCACACCTTGATGACAACGACGTTAACGACTTAACTGACGTGAAAATATTTTTATAGGTGTCATATTAAAAGTCACTTTACGCTTTGATGCTGCACGTTAAGCCGTGTGGATATAATTTTTTGGGACGACGTAATAGCTTTTGTATAACATGCTTACGGGTCCATATAAGGAGTGTGAATTCGACTGTTAATGAAATTATAAATGGCACACGCTTTTGCTTTTGATAAACCATACGGAAGAAAATTTGAAGTTTAATGAGGGAGCGACAGCTTTTGATTTATTCGAAGTTCACACTACAAAGAGCAACACGTTAAGTGTTAGACTTTGATCATCAGTTTCTTTTTATCAAATACACTACAGATTTAGAAAATAGTAGCGAAGTATTCATCGACAAATGGCAAGCAAATATTTGGAACCATAAAATGACAAAAATGTTCCTAAATCGTGGAAGAAAATAGGACAGATTACTGAGCCTTGTGGGGAATCATAATGTATTGACTTAGAATCAGAATAAATACTGTTATGTCAATTTATCGAGGCAGAATTCAATGACATGAAATGATACAGAAATTACATAAAATTTTAGTTTTTCTTTTAAAAGTAAATTATTTCCAGAAATTCCAAAAGGAAAGTTTACCATCCTCAAGGATTTTAATATCTTTTCAAGCACTCCTTAAATGGGGGAGCTGTTGCACGAAAACTATCGTGACTTGGAGTAAAAAGACAGTTATTTTCGAAGTCTTCAATAAAAATTCAATAATTTTAATAGATTGAACAGCAGAAATTCATTTTTAAAACAGGAATAGCCCTCCTAATATTAGAAGCATTTGTAAATAATTTGAAATGGTTAATAGGCTGACAAAGACAACCTTTTAATAAACAACCAAAACATCAAGCAGCTTCTTAAATTTTTGATTTTAACGAAGGTGTACGGAGTACCCCCCAGACCCCCCGGTCAGTATACCCTTCAAATGAAAATTTTCAAAATCCGGCGCCTATGGTGGGGGCGGCAAATACGAGTTTGCTCCCCCTGACAAAAGCTCTAGTTACGGCCCTGGGTAGACCATCCAACTCGGGTTTGATTCCGAGACCGTCCGGCCCGTAAGTCAAATGCTTTAACCACTCGGCCATTTCGGGGATGAAAGTTAGTACTTCGGATTCAAATTGAAAGTAAATTTAAACGTAATTATTACGCTTTTAACGAGGTAAAGCTTAAATAACATATTTCCATTAAGTTTTCATTTTTCATATAACTTTTTGTAATATTTTAAAGCCAAAACTGTTAGGTTTTACATATATTTTCTGCATTTGTTTGCGTTTATTTAAATACAGATTAAATTCACAGTTTTTATTATTTGGTTCAAATGTTGTATGTTTATTGGAAAGTTTTTCCCTTGCTTCCTGATTTTTTTAAAAGCATCCGCTGTTTACACTGATGTTATAAAATTCATTCTCCATTAATTAAAAAAACATACAAGCAATTAAAACGGTGTTAGTTCGGGCATAAACTTTGCTACCTAAAAACCAATTGTTTTTTCAGATAAACCAAAACACAATTAACCATATTTTTCAAACCGTCCAGCCTTCAATTTTGTTGTTAGTTAAACTGATTCAAAAAACAGTCGTCGTTTATTATTCTCTTGGTATTTTTATTATTTACAATACAATTTACTACAGTCCCATTAAGGAAGTTATTGTTGTCAATGAACGTAAGTGTGCTGTAGTTGAAAAGCAAATACAATAATAGAGATGAATCATATAAACGTGTCAGTTTCATTATGTTCATTACAACTCCTTTAGGCAATTTTAGTGTCATCTTAAAATATTACATGAAATAACGAGCAACATTATCCTTTTCAGTGGTTATTGTAAATGGCCCACCATTTCAGTAATAATTTTTTCCTTCGTACTATCATGATGCCTCCTACAGCGATGCTTTTGTAGTTACGGAATATATTTATCCGGGATTTCAATTTCAATTTCACGTTTTTAGTTTGTACCTCTATATGTTTCTTTTGAAATAGGTAGGTTAGATTTTCATTTGCTTGTACCAAATTTGAATGGAAATCGTAAGAAATAAAAGTTGAATAAGTCGCCATGACATTTCTCGTTTATGTATTACAAATCTTTAGGTAAACTTTTAGTGCCGTCCCAATAGATTTTATAATAGTTGTCCCAGATATGTTCTATAATTTGTACATTTTCGATTTCGTAGTTTCAGGTGCAGATGTTTTATCAGCTACGCCCTACGATTTTGCAACATGCTTATACTTCCTTTCGGCAGTCTTGTATGTCAAACTGGTATAAGTGTGTTGCATAAGCGGAAAGCGAAGGTGGCAAAATATCTATATCTGATTGTACATTAACAATAGAATTAACTAATGTCAAAAATATCAGAAATGAATTTAATAATAGTTATTTACGTACCAAGGGCGTAAAGATGCTTTTATGGCGTGAGACGTGATTTTGAGCCCGAGACGCTAGTATGCTGAAGTTAGTGTATTCCATAACTTACAATGTTAATTGTCTGGAGATATAGCAGTGACATTACAGGAGCTTTGTGTTACAAAAAATAATTATCCGCTTAATATTTAGTCTAAGTTATTCCACTTCTTGCAAGGAAATGTTTAAACAATATCGTATCCTAATGATTACATCTACTTTTTGGCGAATTTGCTAACTTGTTGAATGAAGAGAGGTATTTTATATTTTAAATGGATTTATAAACTACTCGTATTTAAAAGCCCAATTTTAATCCGTTTAATTATTCTAGTGTATTCTAGCCATTACTATATTGTTATATTATACGAGTACTAATGTATAATTTTAGATTTATCATTGCTATATAATTCTGTTTTAACTAAGTCATGGTATTTACAATCGTTGTAGCGAAATGGATGAATAAAAAAAGATCATGTTTAACATGTCTATAATAAATTTACGTTAAAACGATGTTTCACTGGAGAATAGTCTGTAATTTAGCTAGATGGGTTATTCCAACACCAGAATAGTTTTTAGTCTGCCGCACTGCGGTAGAGGCAAAGCCCACAAGATTAAGCCTATAATTTCCAAATAATTTTGGGTTAAGTTGGCACAATTTAAATTAATCCAAATACAGAAAATGCGTAATTACTAATACCTCTAATCCCTTTAAAAATATTACAAAAATTAACCTAAATAAAAATAAAGGAAATCATTTTCATAGGTAGATACCCAAAATAAAAAGTATCACGAAGGGATTTCAATACCCAGTAGGAATTCTCAACCGTCTGTCACTGAATGATTTATTTCTTGATACACTTTTATACTGGGGCACATCTGTGTTTTTATTACACAATTTGTACGCATCGGTTTAAAAATTCACAACAAAAAATACGTTTGGAATTGATAACCCAATTCTTTTGTGTAGGGAAGAGGGCACTTTTCCACATTACAAGCTGTTAGGAACCTGCATCTGACAAGTTTCAACATTTTAAAGGGGTTGAAAATAGCTACTACGACTACTACGAACTACTACTTTCCTAATAGCAAAAAATTCCGAAGTTTACGTAAGCAGGTGATTTTGTTTTGCTTACTTTTTCGAGTCAAATTTGCACGAATGTGCTGGTAAATGAAGCTTAGTGCTGCTAAAACTCAATTCTACAAGTTTCATCATTTGGTACTTACAGTCGCATGGAATTTAAAAATATTTTGTTTCCCTAGTGCAGAATATTTAATAAGCGTACCTATAAAGAGTTTTTAACTTTAGTTAGTTGGAAAAGGTCCCCCTTAAGAACAACTGATGTAAATGTGAGTTTTTTTTTCTTAATAATGTGACAGTGTAAACTTGAAGGTGATAATATAACGCTACGTTTATCTTATAAACATATTATAATAATTTTACTTAAGACTGTATATCAAACCCTGAAGGGTTCAAACGTTTCGATTCGTTCTTTTTCATATTAAGGCATCGACTACTTTGGTTAAACGATCAAACCAATTTAAGCTAACTATGAGAAACTAATTTTGTCGAATTTTTCATAGTAATTCTGTAAATTCAAAGAATACCATATTAGATGATAAAGAGGTAACAAGACAGAGAAGATGCAATATATTTAGACATATCGTATGTTTAGGAAATCACGTTGAACATTCAACGCTCTTTAAGAAGGTCCATCAGAGTATCTATAATAATAACTATTACTAATTAATGCTGTTCCTCATAAAATGTACGTCGACTCAGTCGACTGTTATAGTTATTAGCACTACCCCATTAGAATTTTGTCAAATCCAAGGGACTTCCACTTCTGAAAACCTTTTTTTCGGAATCGGTTTAAGATTTCTTCTGCATTTTCATATTACATAATATTATCTCTTCTTCTTTTCGAAGTGGCGTGCCCTTTCCAGGGCGTTGCCGGTCTTCTCTCCATAATATCTCTGTCGAGTAGTCTACAGACATACGGCACCTATAGATTAGCGGGGGCTCCGGACCAACTTAAGTGCTTGTACTTTTACTCCAGAGAAGGCTTAGTAGGCAGAGATACCTCGGTGGTTTGCCATTGCCTTCCGAGGGAAGCGTAGCATATTATGTGAAAGCTAAAATAGTAACGCAGTAAATAAATATACTTTTTCGTTCAGTTACTGAACATGTTTTTGACCGCCCCTTAAGCGAACTGGCTTAGTTCTACGTAGAGAACTAAACCTGTACTCTACAACTTTTGAAGTTCCCAAATTTTTGTATTGCTCCTTCAAGACAACAGGATTTAATATGGCAGATTAACAATTATTGTCACAACGTGAAAAATTGCGAAAAGTTTATCTAAAAGAAGCTCAATAATGCGCAGTCTATGATAGAATTATTTCGAAGAAGCTGAGTTTGGAAACCACTAACCTTCAAATTACAAACACTCTATAACAACTTAAAATGCAAGATATTCCAGAAACGTCTCAGTTCATGGAAAACAGGTGATTGTTGTAGATATCTACTTTAATAATAAAATGATTCGAAACGTTTTCATGAAAACTTAAAATAAAATAAGCTTCGTGTATATCGGATATGTTGATTTTAACAAATGTGACGTTTTGACGCACATACCTTCTTAGTGAGAGGCATAGTTCTAGTAATCGATACGTAAACCTTTAGATAGACGTGGTTCACTATTTTGTATATATTTTAGTAAGTCAAGCCCTTTTATTTTAATTTAATGACCCTATCTCTTCATCTTATATTAATACAGATGTTATCACCGGATACCCCTATGGCACGATTTGTTCGCTATTTTAGCTCTCATTAATAAATGTACAGGTTGTTAAAGAAATATTCTGCAATTTAAATATTTTATAGTTTCAAACTGCCAAGATGTTGAATTCTTTGCCAAGATAAAATTCAAACTTTAAATCTGGAGTTCTGTTCCAAACTTTGAATTCACTTTACAATCCTAAATTTTAAATTGGGCGATTTCAAATGAGGAATTTCAGATTTGGCTTCCGAAGTATAAACTTATCTTAAAATTTGAATTCTCTGTAGAAATCATGATATTAGTTGTGAACATATATGAACAATATCATAACTCTATTATCGTATGGAATACCTACTTGGATAAAGGCGCCAGAAAAAAGAAGATGCAGAAACTGGAAAGAACCAACGATTAACACTCTTTCCTATGAAGCATATTGAATCTTAGCTGCGGAAGAGCCAATGACCTTGAAGATCGCAATCGCAAAAAACTGCAAAATGAAGAAAGGACTGTAATAAGATGAAATAATGACAGATGACTTACCGATAGCCCCACAAAAATTGATCCATCCTGCCGAGGATTACACAGGAGGTGCATAGTGAAGCAACGTCTGAATTTGATGCATACATTGATGAAAGTAAAATCAAGATAATGTAGAGTCTAGTGATGTGCAGTGTAAAGTAAAAGCGTTCGCTATTCTCAACAAATTTACAAAATTCTCCCAGAAACTTGTATCATCAATAACTTTTTAACTGCACATCGTATATCAATTTGTTTACACCAGAATTCATCATAATAAACCCCACTACTTTACCAATTTAACTATTTTCCTCTATCTTTAGAAATAAAAGTGCTACCCATATCTCGTTCAAGAAATAGATCACCCTGTATAGTATATTGGAAGACTGTCAAATTTAGAATAAATGAATGAAGGTGCATGTAGTATTACACAGAAATAAGTGTAATGGAGCATGTTGACAATAAAGGCATTAACACCTCACAAGGGAATCTTATGGAAGTAGTTTGGTTGCTTATTCGAAACGAGTACGGTGTTGCCAAATAAAATCTGAAAGAAACTGAATTTATACTTGTTAAGAGAACGTTTTCCGGGTTGGGACCTTTAGCAACAGGAAGAAGGACACGGTAACTTAACTTGTCGACCAAATCAGAGGCGAAACCCTTCTGCAAGTTTTGACATTCTGTTGAAAAGTGCCTTTCCTCAACATATCTTCCTTTTCGCAGCCAATTTTATAAGCAAATTCAAGACAGTCTCACCAAGAATGGATACAACAAAAGGGACGTTAGGAAGGTCATCGAAAAACAATTACACCCCTCCCATTCTCGAGGTTCTCGAAACACTTGTACATCCCAGACTACTGCCTTGTTGTTTTACATTTCCCAAGCTACTGATCGCATAGGTAGGATTCTCAAACAACATAACATCAAAACCATCTTCAAACCCCTCCAAAAGATTCTCCCTTCAGTAAAAGATACGCTTTAACTCCTGTCATCAAAAAACATTTCCAGCATTTCTTGTTCTTGAACTCCAGTAGGTATACATTGGAGAAAATGCTCGTTCACTACACATACGTATCTGTGAATACAAAGTTGCTTGAAATCAGGTCTGCCCTCGCATTCAGCTGTTGCTGAACACAATCACGACACTGGCCATAAGATCTTGTTTGAAAAATCATCGACTAACAACTTGAATCGTGACACTGATTATTATCTGTCAGACATATGGAAGTCTGTCATCGCCACTGGCTCAGCTCCCTTCCCTCCTGTCCAATCGTCATCCTCGTATAAATTCGTTGCTGTCTATTGTTTTTCTTCAGCAGTGATTTTCCTCTGGCTCAGTTGAGAATTTGAGTTACCGCCCCTTCTTCGTCTTGCGAAGGGTTTCGCCTCTGGTGTGGTCCACACGTTGAGTTGCCGTGATGTTTTAGTGCCCCTTTTCCTCCTAATGAAGTGGGCTAAACATTGAGTTCTTCTTTCTCAACAATGATACGGTCCCAACTCGGAAAACGTTCTCTTAACACTGACATTGATCGTGGAAGCCTTCGAATTCAAAATCCATACTTTTTAGAAAATATTGTTTGAATGTTTGTTAAAGCGATTTTCTTTATATTTTGTAGTGAAATACTCATAAAAAAAACTAATTCATATTGTCAAACTAATAATCGCTGTAAAGAAAATTTGTACACGAACACAAATAAGTAAACAGCAAGTATATCTAACAGAATAATTAATAGGAGGATCGTTTTAGTTTATATACATCAAGAGACTAACAATACCAGCGATCAGAAACCTATACATTATCTAACGTGATTATATGGCTAATCGACGAGATTAGTTACCCTGTTATAGTAATTGCCATACATGGCAGCGAATCTAATCCACTACTAAAACCCCAACTAGCACTGTAAACTAAGCACAGTGTATGTACGTAGAGCTACTGCAGTTTCGTGTGATATATGCATTGCTGCACACACGTGGTGGCACATCTGTTAACTACAGTTTACAAAGCAAACTAAATTTCAATTCTTGCTGCTTTAGGTGGTACACCTGGTTATCTGCCGAGGACTTAAAATATACTTTACGAATTATCCCAATCGAATACCAAAAACAGGAGCTCACTTGCTTTGTAAGCGTCAAATCAGCATATTAATGATGTCAGTTATTAACCGTAATTAGGGCTTTCAATCTACGCTGCACTAAACTGCACTTGCCTGCTTAATTAAGCCGGAAATCCTAGTAATTCGGTTTCTTTTCATTATTCAATAGTATTAGGGAAACAGCAGCTCTAGAACATAAATGGCTCTCGTAAATTGGATTTTGAAATTGCTTCTAAATTTTTGAAAATGTTAGATTGTATTAGGTAAGTTACGACGATAACGTGTTGCCAGCTGAATCACTGAAGCCCTTTCTTCTCGAACAACGGATTTATTTTGCACGCTTAATTTTGCCTAGTATAAAACACTGACAACTTTAACATTTTCCAATCGATCCTCTAATTCACCCGTCATTATTTATGGAGGACTTTAAAAACATCCTAAAACTGATCCATACATAAAAAGCTCGTATCTTATCTCCTTCAGACAGATTTAGTCTCAGCCACTGCGGGAAAACGAAAGGCAGCAAAAAGGTGTGAACGATAAAAACGTAATAGATGTGCTGAAAATTGGCGCGTAATTTTTGAACGATTTCAAAAGACCTGATTTGATTACAGCCTACGTACTTTATCGAAGTCAGTCACGACCCATGACGCTAAATAAATCTTCGAAATCATTTACTGGTAATACAATCACTTCCACCAGCAATCAAGTATAAGTCCCCAGCATAAAAATGATGTTCATTTGACTCGTCGTATCGTTCACCCGAATTAAATGTCAAAAAATTCTATAGGAACAGTTTATCATATTCTTATTAGAGAATGGGAAACGGTTGATTTGAAAATTTTTACGGATAACTCGACCTGTTTTTCCGGGGGAAATTAGAGCCTTTACAAATACGATGCCAACTCCATTTGCCTTTTCATTTTTTGCGACACGCTTGCTTTTTGCTTTAAAAAACAATGTAACACTGAAACAGCCAATTTTATCCGTGAGCTTTTTTGTTTCATTCTCGAGCAGTAATTCTTTATATTGTGAATTATTTGGCGAAGAGTTGGTTCTATTTAATTTTAGATGGCTGTGGAAATGTTGTTTTAGAAGTAAAATTTAGAAGCTAGAAATACAATAGGAGTTTTCTGAATTATTCTTCGTTTGCTAAATACATATAGGTGTTATTTTGAAATTGGTTAGCTTATGATCAACTCACATATTTCACGGCTACACCTACAAAGATATATCTACGTTAAGCTAATTTACCTTACAAGACTTAATGCCAATTTAAAAATCTAATCATGACTAGGCTTTGAACTAGTGTCCTCTTGGCTTAATCCATTACGCCACCAAAGAACATTATTTAGTTTATTTCATACTGTCTGGTAAATTCAGTTTCCCGGCGCCATTTTGTGTCCGGAAAATGAGCTATTACGGTATCAGAGCCGGAAAATGTTGCTTGGCAACATTTTCCGGACAGTTATTTTATGCACCCAATCAGAGCCCGTAAAAGTCTAACCAAGCCACACCTACCGGCTTTGACACAGTAATGTCACATGTTGACGTTTTGAAAAAGCGTCACATGTAAAAATTAAAAATCAAATTGTTGACAGCATGAAATAAAATACATAACGACATTCGTCCGTGAACTCTTTTTACAGTACTCGTTTCGAGTTTCAAGACTCGGCTCCTTGCGTCGCCTCGTCTTTAAACATCTTACTCGTACTGTAAAATATGAGTTCCCGGACTTGTGACGTTAATTACTATTCTAGTACAGTTATCTGCATCAACATTTTATATTTTGTATCATTTTTGATTGCAAAAAACGTTTTTTTTTTAAATTAATTAATACAAAATTGGAGATGACCTGCTTGATTCCTTAAAAACAAGTTACAACTGTTAATTATCTAAAATTTATTCCCCTAAGTAAAAAACTAAGCACCAGAAAGATAAAATCAATTTAGCCAAATTTCTTTTAAATAAAGGAAGCGCAGTGTTGCCGCCCGTACCGATTTTTCAGCAGATTTCCTGAATAATTCCAGAATGTACCGATTTATGGTTGATATTAATTCTATATAAATTTGTTGGAATTTTTGGGATTACTTAACAAGCTTATATTTAAACAACATTTTCAACTTTAACTACGAAGACTTTTAAACGAAGAAGTTAGTTGTCAAATACACTGCTTTCGGAAACGCCTTATATTACAGTCAATTTAAAACACTTCATGTGTTTCCAAAAACAACAGGTCCACCTCCGTGTTCTTTACCTTTCAGAATATAAATGGTAAAATATATGTTTATGGCATGTGCCAGTTTATTTAAATTTATTTACTGAAAGGTGGCGACATGTTTATCAAGAAGTTTTAGGTATTTATAGAACGAATTTAGGAGGTGTCCAAAGCAGACTAGGTCTCAGGTTTAACTTTTGTTTAAAAGCTACCTATTTCGTATACTTAAGCGTTCTTTGTTCTAAAATGAAATAAATTTGGGTTTAATATTAAATTTCAAGCTGTTTTAATAAACTGAAAGTTTAGTAAATTTACATTATTATTATTAAATAAATGTGTAATTAGAACAGGCTGTAATTTTGGTTACGTTGGTATTCATAGATCATAAGCCACGAAAGTATCAACGTAAAACTTATCAAATGCAAGATTTGATGTTTATGTTTGGTCCATACATAAACATAAACTTGACTTAATTCGTCAAAGTTTGCCACTTAATGTATGAATTAGCCTAGTCTGGCTATAAAGTCATTTAACCTTAGGGTGCTTTAAATCTTTAGCCTTAAATCTAAGCGTTTTGCAAAAATTCAATAAAATTCAATCAATAAAGTAAACTAATTTTTTCGTAAATACGTTAAAGCACAGAACATACCGTAAATGACGGTTCGACAACGTTTAAAACATTTTTGAATTTCTAACACGGGAAAATCTTCCACATTTTAGGTAAAGCTCAAAGGGCATTAGTTAAAGTGAAAGAAACAGCTAAATTCTTTACCAAAGTTCGGCCATAAAGGACTTTCGTGTGTATTCAAAAGAATCTCTAGTTAGGAACAGCAATCTCTATAAATAAAACCAATATAAATCCCATTTGAAGCGGCGTCTTCAAAAACAAAAGTAGCTGATTATTGAAATTGGCTTCTGGAGAATGTATTCAGAAGGAGAAAGCTTGAAGGCTTTTCCTCACACTTGTGAAGTATGCGATTGAAATCGAAAACTAATCGAGAAAGCGATTGGCGCGACCTGGCACCACTGTTTTCCGCATCGCAAGCTTCACTTCCTAACCCTGCGCGTTGTCCTTAATGTAAATACGAAAAGACATTCCGCATCAGGATTCCGTCCTTCGCGTTTAAATTTTTTTAGACAGGGATATATGCTTTTGTGTGAACGCGGCCATGCTTTAAAAGAGAAACACCGTCAAAATGAACTACTGAAAAATAAATAAAGCACTCCCTTGTTTTCCTTCTGTTTTTTCCTCGAAGTAAACATCGGACTAAGACGAATATCCAAGAGGATCCCGTCGACGAGGCAAAATAAAATTAAAACTTCCTTAAAATTAAAGTGACTGAAAATTTACAGAGAAAAATGATCACGAAGAATCCTTAGTTTTTCGATAGTACTTCGTAAAACTAAGATGGAAGAGCCCTTTGGTGTCATAAGAAATAGGTACGTAATCTGTTCAAAATTTAAATATGGCACTAGCATTAAAAGGATTAACATTAATAATAGAAAATATGGCAGGTGAATATCTTCAAAAGGATTTCAGAAATAACGACAGACAGCGTGGGAACAGGTTTCCTATTGTTATCGTCATGACGTCACCCTGTAAACTAAAATTACAGTTTTATTGTGGTAATCAAGTGTACAAAGATCAAACAAATTAAAGACCTTATAAAATATAATCTTATTAACATTTACATCTCTAGATTTACAGCATGTTTATAATGCTTTATTTGCGTCAAACTGGGATTTAAAAAATGTGATCAAGTTTCAAGGACGATTTTTCGCATTCTACATACAAACTGAAACACTGCCTACAATTTTAAAATCCATGAATATCAGTTTCCAACTTAATTTTGCTAGCTTTTATTATGACCTTCCAATTCTACTTAAAAGAACGATATCTCTGCTAGATTAAAAAGATACAATGAAAAACTTAATTGATTCCTAGTTATAGATCCTTATGCACTAACGTAATTACAAAATGCTACTTAAATAGTAAAAAGAATATGACAGAAATGGCACCCTCTAGCTTTGTTATTAGCACTTAATTTTATCTTGAACAGGTTTTGAATTGCCTTTCAATTCCTGCTGGATTTCTTCCAAAGTTTTCCCTCTCGTCTCCACCATATAGAAAATCGAGAAAAATGTTGCACCATAGCAACAAAGAGTGAACAAGCAGAATGGCGAAAATACACCGAAGTTATGAGTTAATGTTTGAAATAACTTGGGAACTGTTACCAAACCAAATGCAAATGCAACATTCATCATACTACTCGCTTTACCTTTGATACTCGCCGAGAATATTTCGCCCATCATTAACATTGGCAGGATTCCCAATCCAATTGATACCAAAACGATGTAAATTAACATTCCCGTTAGTGGAAGCCAATTAAAGTACGACATATCTAAGTCTGTAAACTGTCCGATAATGAAATACGTGGTTTCTATTGTTAATACGATAGAAGAGCTAACGGACGACACTATCATAAGTGTTTTTCTACCAATTCTTTCTACCAAAAACGCAGAAAGGAAGATGCATAAAAATAATGCTCCTGATAAAATCATGGCGGATTCCTTTTCCCCTACGTTACCGCCAGCTTCAAGGAACATATATTGTGTGTGCATTTCAAAAGCTGGAAGTCCACAAAATTGCTGTGCAAACCGCATTCCCACACATACGAAAAGAGCTTTACGGTTGCTACTAATTGTTAATAGTTCTTTCATCGTTCCTTTCTCGGACATCTGTCGTTGGACATCCGCCATAAGAGAAACCAGCTCTTCTTCTACGTCCACCCTCCATCTTAATAAACTCAAAGATTCTTTAGCTTCCTCTTCTTTTCCTTTCATCAGTAGATAATAAGGCGATTCTGGCATAAACATGAATATAACAACATGAAGAATACAAAAAGAGGAACATATGAGAGCAGTGCGAGGTATGTCGTTATAGGCACCAATCACATTGATAAGAAATATCCCTAAACAGGCACTGGCAGATGGGGCGTTCCCCCAAGATCCACGTACTTTAGGTTCAGCTATTTCCCCCACGTAAATAGGGAAAGCAGCAAGGAAAGCGGAATCCCCAACACCTGCTGAAAATCTTGCGAGATAAAACATCCATATGTTGTTAGCGAATCCTGTTAAAATCCATGAAAGTAGTTGAGGAACTACTACGAGCATTACGGCCTTTTTCCTTCCAATAGAATCCATAATAACCGGAAAAAGTGGTGCTGTTATAACCATAGCTATAGGCGAGATGACAGTGAAATAAGAGGCTTCTTCCAAGGTAATATCAGTTGTTTGGATGAGTTCAGGAATGGCTGGAGAAGTCCACGAAAACAACAGTCCATGTGCAACACCCGACAAGGATCCTACGATGTCATTAAATTTGATATCGATTATTTTATAATATCATGTGATCAAATAAATTTTTGATTGATGTAGGTTTTCTGATTAATTCAGTTCACAAATTATTTCAATGAAACAAGCAAAAACATCTTCAGATTAACCTAGACCCAATTTCACTTCATCCAAAATTTATTTGATCGCAGGATACAATAAAGCATACCAGCCAGAATTGCAATAATCTGAGGTAGTTCATGGTTTTTACCGACTCCCTTTGGCTTTAGAAACGACTTCATAGCGAACGAACGATTTTATTCCACTGATACTTAGTATCAGTATGGTTAACTAAATTATGATTTAATGCTGATAAGAAAAATACACAAAGATATTTTGATATGCCGAAAGTTAGATACAACCAGGTAAGATTATAAAAATTGTCTGGATTCGTGCTGGCTTTAACAACCATGCACTGAAGAATGAATACTTATTTATCTGTTCGCTAAGCCTTCTTAATAAAAAAGTAAATAGTCTCATTCAATGTTTGTAAGTCATTTATGAAGTTATGTATTTTTATTTAAGCATGGTCAGTTTAATTCACACTAAAACAATGTTAGAGAGATATTTTCGTTGATGGAAAGACTATTTCTGGCGCGTTTTTAATAACAATAATAATAACCTATTAAGCTACTGTTCACTATCTGCTGTGGATTTTATGTTGCATTTTTATAAGGTTTAAAATCACATCAGCTAAACAACATTTGGCGATAAACAGATTCTTTTCACAACGTAAAATTGTAGAAAATACTACAGACTCATCCATTTTTATTATCATAAAATAAACAGAAATCATGGCTACCTGTTGTCCAGTAGTGGTAATTTTCAATACTGTAAATTTAATTATCAGCTGATATAATCACCTGAATATTTACTAATATATGTATGTAGTATGTCATTTGGTTTGCTTTAGATCTGATAGATAGAGATATTTCTGTGTACAAGTGTCCGAAAATGCACTAGCTGAAGTAGCATCCAACAATAAGCGAACGTTTCAGATTAAATATGATCGAAATGCTAAACACATAATTTTCTGAAAAATTGCTAGAACGCTTTTACAAAAGTCTTCAAATTTGATACCACTGTTGAGCTAGTCGACCATCTAGTTTATTGTTCTATTTCAGAAAGTAAAATTCCCTAAGACATAGTTCACTCAGCTGTCTATGGCATTGGATTGGGCGAGGTGTTCCAGCAGCTTATCCACCTTGCCCACTTGATTGAAATCTACTTCATTTTCCTGTTTGGGGTCATTTAAAGCATAGGGTGTACCCAAGATCAATGGAAAATGTATTTACCGAAACACGTTATAGACGCATGCAATCGGATCAGGAGTATGGTTGGTTTTTTAAAGGGTGCACTTGTTCCGATTGGTTTATTGATTTTGTTTTTATTTTGATCAAAAAACTGGGCATTTGTAAAAGCTACAACATCCTGTATTTCTAAAACAAAGCGTTTGACAACCTATGTTTATATTGGCTTATATTTGAATGTTGTGTCGGCAGATCCATTTTCGGACACCCTGTGTAATTTGTACAACCAGTAATAATACTTAGTACTAGCACAGAGCATTTGACTCCATTCAGTGCAATGCTTTCAATATTATTGCAAAAACTATTACAGAGGAAAGAATTACATGATACATTTATCAGTCGTTGAAAACTATGGATGAGATATAACTAAAAGTTTAAAATAGTGGTATTTTTGTATACTTTAAGACCAATAAATTATTGTAACATATAAATTAATTTTTGCAGATGTAGCTTTTTTAACTGAAAAACTATCGCAAAGCTATGGTTGGAAAACCGAACCAATGGAGTAGTCAGGTGCTGTATGCAAGGTGCCCGTATGCAAGGAAACCTTGTACCAGAACTGGCATTGCTTCGGAGTCAGATAGAAATGGCATGAGCTAAAAATTGCATTGCTTTAGAGTAAGTCAGAATTGGCATGAGCTAGAAATAGTATTATATTATCTATCATGGTCTGTTATTAACTCGTACCAAAGAGCATTACACTACTCTTTGCTCGTACAAAGTTCTGTGAGTCCTCTTGGAGCATATGCTGGGCAGGGGCCTAATCTTATCCGTTAAAGAGAAGACTTAGCCTGACTTAACGTGCCTTCTGAAGCACGGAAAATATACAATCTATAAATTGCGGTGGACAATTCGCTGGTTTCAAGAATTGAACCTGATATCCCTGCGAGAGAGATCGAGGCTGTTTTTCACGCGGCTATCCTCTCCTCAAGAATTTTTAAAAACTGTGAGTAAAGTGAATGAAGTCCGTATTTGAATATAAGTTAGTAGTAAGTATTAACTAACGATTCTGGAAGCTCTGTAGAGATTTTGTGATAGTATACAGATACGTAGCTGAAAAGAGACAACGATTTCGAGATTAAATTGTTAAGCATTTAATCCTTCGAGGACGCATTTTTAATGAACATGAAGAATCGTTAAAATAAAATAAAAGTAACTGCGAAATTATTCCATTCCCTAAATCTAACTATTTAAAACTAATCTAATGCAAATAGTTTACTCAAAAAATATAATTTTTATGTATAATCGGATTTAAGTTGCGCGAAAATCGTTACCGAGTACCTATGCTAAAAGCTTCCAGTATTCAAATGTTTGAAATTAACAAGATACAGTAAGAAATTATATGGTGTTGTTTGAAATTAATTAATTTACTTGGGACCGTCACTTCTCAACTACTGACGGTGACATTTGCCACTTTCTGTCTATGTCCATTCTCATGACTTACCTACCTCAAGCATTCTTTACTTATATCTAAAGTTAATTTCCGTATAAACTGTGGTCTTTAATTGCTTTTCCGAAAATAATTCCAATGCTAAATAATCAAAGGCTAAATAAAATTATCAATGAAGTTGCATGCAAGATTTACTGTTTTACTGGTCAATCAATAAGGTAAATTACATTCTCTGACGTTATATTGTGCCGGAGTGGCCGAGTAGTTAAGGCATTCGACTACAGCGCGAACGATCTCGGGGTAAAATCCGAGTCAGATGCTCAGCGGGTGACCTATCCGGCCATTGAAAATAAGTAGGAACCTGTACGCATCACTTGCGAGATAATTGAGTATAAAGGCAACTTAGAGGGCCTTAACACTCGGGTAGCCGGCCATATTCCCTCATGGAATACAAAATTCCAGCGAAAGAACGATAATGACCACGTTAAACCAGAAATATATACACTGTCACACTGAAAATGTTAATTTACCATTATATCGATTCGTAGCCATCGATTCTTGTTAGTTAACATAACCTTCTATTTTTTTAAAACTACTATACATCAGTTAAACATATTACGAATGTTATACGTTCTAGCTTCATTAACATTTAGTTTTCTTTGCGACAGGTTTTGGATTGCCCTTCAGTTCTTGTTGGATTTCTTCTAAAGTTTTTCCTTTCGTTTCCACCATGTAGAAAACCGAAAACAATGTTGCAGCATAACAGCAAAAAGTAAACAAGCAGAATGGGGAAAATATACCAAAATTGTACGTTAATGTTTGAAACAACTTAGGAACTACTACCAAACCAGCAGCAAATGCTACATTCATCATACTACTTGCTTTACTTTTGATACTTGCGGAGAATATTTCGCCCGCCATCAACATTGGTAGTACTCCCAATCCAGCTGATACCAAAACAATGTAAAACATCATTCCCGTTAATGGAAGCCACTTGAACGAAGATATGTCAAAATTTGTAAACTGCTCGATGATGAAATATACGGTTTCGATCGTTAATACGACGGAACAACTAGCGGAAGATAATATCATAAGTGTCTTCCTACCATATCTCTTCACCAAAAAAGCAGAAAGGAATGTGCATAAACCTAATGCTCCCGACAAGATCATGGCGGACTCTTTTTCACCGACGTTACCTCCAGCTTCAATAAACATGTATTGTGTATGCATTTCGAAAGCTGGAAGTCCACTAAACTGTTGTGCAAATCGCATTCCTATACATACCAAGAGAGCTTTACGATTGCTGTCAACCGTAAACAATTCTTTCATCGTTCCTTTTTCGGACAACTGCCGTTGAACATCCGCCCTGAGCGAAACTAGCTCTTCTTCTACATCAACTCTCCATCTTAATAAACTCAAGGATTGTTTAGCTTCTTCTTCTTTTCCTTTCATCAGTAGATAATAAGGCGATTCTGGCATAAACATGAATATCACAACATGAAGAATACAGAAAGTCGAACATATGAGAGCAGTGCGAGGTATGTCGTTATAAGCACCAATCACATTGATAAGAAATATTCCTAAGCAGGCACTGGCAGATGGGGCATTCCCCCAAGATCCACGTACTTTAGGTTCGGCTATTTCACATATGTAAATAGGGTAGGCCACAAAAAAGGCAGAATCCCCAACACCGGCTGAAAATCTTGCGAGGTAAAACATCCATATGTTGTTAGCGAATCCTACTAAAATCCATGACAGAAGTTGAGGAACCATTACAAGCAGTACAGCCTTTTTCCTTCCAATGGAATCCATGATAATTGGAAAAAGCGGCGCTGTAAGTACCATAGCGATAGGCGAGATGACAGTGAAATAAGAAGCTTCTTCCAAGGTGATGTCAGTTGTTTGGATGAGTTCGGGAATGGCTGGAGAAGTCCATGAAATTAGCAGTCCATGAGATATACCCGACAAGGATCCTACGATGGTTATCAAATTAGGTAAGGGTTATATACTGTCATGTAATCAAATAACATTTTGATAGGGGTCGGTACCACAAGGGTTATAAGTGGATTACAACAAAACATACCAGCCAGAATTGCAATAATCTGAGGAAGTTCATGGTTTGTACCAATTGCCTTTGGTTGTAGAAACGACTTCATACCGAATGAATGACTTCATTCAACTGATACTTGGTATCACTACCGAAGGCTTTAACATACAACAAATTATGCGAATTTATGATGACTTAAAAGACAATGCAATGAACCATGAGTACTTATTTATTTTGTCCTAACACAATTTGTAGGTAAAATTTTTGTTATTTAATAGTCTTCTAATTTTATCTAGTGATTTAAGACAACTAAGTAGTAGTTCTCACCTTCAGTAAGCCCTCTTGATAGGGAAGTAAATAATCTCGTTTTTGTTTTCAGACTAAACTAATACAAGTGCATTCACGATCGCTTCAGTTTACACAAACCATATTTGCGAGATTTCGTTGGGGTTAACAAAGTCTTTTCTGGTATTAGTCTTTCTTCCCAACAGAAAACCAGCTTTGTTGTGAGTTTTATTATGTATGTAATTTGAGTTAGATCCTTGCTCTGTAAAAAATAAGTAACCAGCTACATAACTTAACGTTAAACAAATGACAACTGGTCAATGTTTATTACCAAGAAAATGAACAGAAAGCATAGCCATTATCAAAATGTGAACGTTGCATAGGCTTGTAGCTGCCTTTCAGTGTTATAACTATTATGACTTTTAAATATTTACTGATGCCTTTTGAATGTCTTTAGATCTGACAGATGGAGATATGCCTTTATTATAATCTATACAACCAGTAATAAATTACCTACACAAGCTTATCTTACTTAAACAAGTGCGAAAGAGAAAAGATCTCTACAAGATAATTACATAAGGCATTTGATTTAAGCAAGTGCAAGCTGCAACATATGGTTTTAAATATAGTTTTACGAATTATTACACAACACAACACTCTATCTAAATTTAGAAATTTATATTCATATGTAATAATAAATATGAGAGCTTTGTTAACATTTCACTTTATCAACGATAGGTTTTGGATTACCCTTCAGTTCTTGTTGGATTTCTTCTAAAGTTTTGCCTCTCGTTTCCACCACACAAAAGACAGAAAACAGAGTTCCCGCATAACAACTTACAGTGAATAAGCAGAATGGGGCAAATATACCGAAATTTGAGGTTAACGTTTGAAATAATTTAGGAACTACTACCATACAAACAGCGAATGCAACATTCATCATACTACTTGCTTTACCTTTAATACTCGCTGAGAATATTTCACCTATCATTAATGTTGGCAGGATTCCTAATCCAACCGACAGAAATACTACGTAAACTATCATTCCTGTAAGTGGAAGAAAATTGAAGGAGGATACGTCAAAATCTGTAAACTGTACAATGACAAAATACATAGTTTCAATCGTTAATACGATAGAGCAACTACAAGTAGATATTGTCATAAGTATTCTCCTGCCAATTCTTTCCACTAGAAATGCAGAAAGAAAGAAACATACAAATAGGACGCATGACAAGATTATGGCTGCGTCTTTTTCATTTACGTTACCCCCAGCCTCAAGAAACATGTATTGAGTGTAAGTTTCGAAAGCTGGAAGACCACTGAATTGCTGTGCAAATCGCATTCCTAAACACACCAACAGAGCTTTACGATTACTATCAATCGTAAACAAGTCCTTCATCGTTCCTTTTTCGGACATCTGTCGTTGAATATTCGCCTTAAGAGTAGCCAGCTCCTCATCTACATCCTTTCTCCATCTTAGTAAACTTAAAGAATGTCTAGCTTCTTCTTCTTCACCTTTCATTAATAAATAATAAGGTGATTCGGGCATGAACATAAAAACGACGACGTGCAATACAGTAATGATGCCGCATATTAAAGCTGTTACTTTTATGTTATAAAAAGCACCAAATACATTTATAAGGAGTACTCCAAGAATAGCGCTGGTAGTTACGGCACTACCCCAAGACCCACGCACTTTAGGTTCGGTTATTTCACCCACGTAAATAGGATAGATACCGTAGTAGGCCGAATCTCCAACACCGGTAGAAAACCTTGCAATATAATACATCCATATGTTATCATTAGCTAGTCCTATCAAAATCCACCCTAAAAGTTGAGGAACAGTTATTAGTAACATTGCCATTTTCCTTCCAACACTGTCCATTATCACTGGAAAAAGTGGTGCGCTGATAACCATAGCAATCGGTGATATAACAGTAAAATACGATGCTTCTTCCAGGGTGATATCAGTTGTTTGGATAAGCTCAAGAATTGCAGGAGAGGTCCATGAAAATAATAATCCATTAGAAATGCCCGCGAAGGTACCTACGATAGTGGTTAAACTGTATACCGATTAAATACAATAATAAAGACGTACCTGCCAAAATTGCAATAATCTGAGGTAGCTGATGATTTTTACCAATTGACCGTTGCTTTAAAAACGTTTTCATGACGAATTCAAAGACAGTCTGGACTAGAGTGTTTTTTACATTAATAACTAAATTTAAATTTGATAAAACATCGTGCGACAATTTGAAATATCTGCGCTTTGAATTGTTGATTTAAGAACAATAAAAAGAGGCTTTACAGGAGACTGAGATAGATATTTGCCCAGTTCAAAATTTGATTTACAAAGAATTTGCTTTTGGAATTATGTTGTTTTAAAATAGAATTGTACAGTCTGGAATTTTTAACCAATTTTGATTTATTTTTAGATATTTGGAAATTTTTACTGTTTATGTTAAATGAGGCTTTAACCAGTTTTTTGGCGTTTATTAAATAAAGCAACTGCAAACAGATGTATTGTAATTTTTTTCTATGTAATAAAATTTTAACTATCAACTAGGTAGTGTATAAAGGTTTTTAAAGATAAATACAAACACTTTAATTCAATGACGCCTTTATACTCTTTTTATACATCAGCAGAACTCGTGTCATGATATGTAATTGTTGAAATAAAGGAAAACAAAATATAATAAATTATAAATAACGTTAATGGCGAATTTGCACATAAAATACGTAAAATTTATTAAACAAACGTAAATGATGACATTGTTACGATAGCGATAGCCATTTCACTTCCCTAAAAGCAAAGAATCCTTCATGTATAGGTACATTGTAGTGATAATAATGTAAAATGCAAATGAGCCACTTTAGGATTACGCTTTTTTACAGTTCAATATAACTTTGAAAAGTGTAGCCGTCACTAAATATCAGACAAGGCATCAATATAAACATAAGAAAAATCCGCTTCGACGCTTAATTTAAATCATTATTTGTGACGGTAATTTAAGGAATCAACCATTGAAGATGCTTATATCGAGAGGTTGCCGATTTTGACAGGCTTTCTCTTTTTTGTTTGGGGCAGTCCAGAGACATTCTTATGGGGTGTCTGAGATCGTCCTGAAAATTCTGATGGTAAGGAAGGGCATTCGTGGTTATTCCAGGCAGTTGGAAGCGTTCTAAGGCGGTTCAGGACAGCTTAAAGACTCTTTTAGGTAAGCCAGTCTAAATCCTAAAAATTCTGAAGCTGAACTGGCCAGGAAAAGCTTAAGTAGCTTTGAGGCAGTTCTTTGCCTTTCTGAGGATTATGATGCTTAGCGAAAATGGGACATTCTTTCGGGCAGTTTGAGGTAATCCGGAAAATTTTACCGCCAAACGGGTTCATGGCAATTTAAAACAGTCCGGCTATTCTACAGCAACTAGGGAAAGTTGAAGGAAGTCTAAGGCCTTTCCTGCCCCTCTGAGGCAGTTTGATCCATAGTTAGTAACAACAGCGCTTAAGAATAATAATGTTTTTCTTCAAACGTCAGAAAAACACGACTTTGTGTCCTTGGATACACACAGTTAAACATTCACTTTTACTCCTAGGAGTAAAAGTGACATAAACATTCACTTTTACTCCTAGGAGTAAAAGTGACACTTAATGAGCCAATGGCAACTCGTAATTTTTATTTTTTATAACAAAGCAACGACAGCTGGTATGACGTTCATTTTTGACTTTTTTTAAATTTTCTTGCTGAATTGCTTTTAATTTATGCGTTTGAAGAAAAAATAACATGTGTTATTCGGAGTAAAAGTGATTTTGTGTGCCTCGCATGAATGTCCGACTCGCTAACGCTCGTCGTTCAAACGTCATGCTCGGCACACAAAATGACACTTTTACTCCTAATAACACAATATACTATTATTGTCCTTAAGACAACAACTGTTGTACAGGACTAGTCAATAATATACAAATTATTATACAAATAGTGACAAAAAACAAATCAATACACACAATACATACATTACAATTTCAGAACATTCAATTTAAAAATTCTTTAATAGAGTACAAACATTTATCAACAAGAAATGTCTTCAGACGACATTTAAATTGTGCTAAAACATTACATTCCTTAATTGTAGCGGGCGAGGTATTAAACACTTTAAGTCCTAGTGTGTTAGGTGAAGTTCGAGTAATAAGACAATTACGAAAAGGTATATTATATGAAAGTTATTATTGAATCGAGTATTGACTATATCTAATGGAACATTTTTAAAGAAAGTATTAAAGGGAATAGTGAAATTTCTATGTTTTCTATTAGAATTGGTCAACTCTGAAACAACGTTCTAGGTTGTTTTACTGGTATTATCTGGTGTAACAATTTTATTTTGGTAATAAGACATTCTAGTTTTCTTAACCAATTCCCTGTACTTTAATTTAGCGGATTTATAAAGATGAGCTAAATCAGGATATGCAGAACTTAAGCTATACAAATCTTTTAATTTACAACTCGAAATCCTAATTTCATTATTTACCCAGGTTTTATGCGAATTAAAATATTTACGAAGGGGGAAATTAACAGAAAAATGATATCAAAATATATCATAAAAATAATTGAAGGCCATATCTGCATCACAGAAAGTATATAATTTTGACCAATCTTCATGAATTAAGGCTATCTCGAAATTTGTTATAGCAATTTCAGCAAAGCATCTTTAAAATAGTTCAAGTAGTGGGCTCAGTTCGTTTATCGTTATTATTTTCAAATTCAAAGAGAACAATTCTGTGATCCGATATGTAGTTGTCAACAACAGAACACACACATTCACTTTCAAAATATATGTAAATATGGTCAATTACCTTTTAACATTTGTATCAGTAACCCTTGTTGGCCAACTCACAATATTATTCAGATTAAAGTTTCTTAACAACATTTGGATTTTGTTGTAGTCGTTATTAGGCTTATAAGCCTCAATATTAAAATCGCCACAAAGAACGATGTTTACATATTTTTTGTACAGTATGCTTATAACATTTCAACTTAAAGAAAATGAAACATTCTAACATGTAGTTTGAGATAATTCTGAAAATTCTGAAGTCGGAGGAACCTGAGGCGTACTAAAGGTGTGTTGCACAAAACATTTATTAAGTTAGCGAATGATCAAAGTTGACAACAGAGCATAGTTTTTTGTTTACTAACGTATTATTTGGCATGTGAATTCGAATTCTGATTCGATTTTGTTGATTTTGACGAATGATTAATTTAACGAAACTCTTAAGTCGGCTTTTTTGCAACTCATCCGAAATCTATGGAGCACTACCTTTTGTGATTTTATACAAGCTGGCCTATATTCAGTGACAATGCGGTTCTTATAGAACACGAAGACCTCTTAGCGACAGTGCGATACTTATCTGAAAATTCTAAGGTTGAGGATATTTAAGAATATTACCTTTTCATAGGAATTAAAGTGGCATAAGCTAAGCAACATTATATTTGGCAACAAAGAAACGCCTACATAAGGTAAAATTAGACAAATGGCACAGTTTATAGACTAATCAAGTTTTATTAACAACAAAATGAACATAAATCACTGCTACCCGTTGCCCAAAGAAAGAATGAATGGAGTATCAGTACGTCGCCGTTTTCAATATTACAAATTTAGCGGCTCATTAACTACGGGATACGATTTCTAATGCACATTAGATTTCAAACTGTCTAACTTCCCTCATAACAATACAAACAATTTACTCCACACACATTTATGTGTACAGGAAATACATGCCACCCAATTTAAATTGCCATAGGAAAACATAAAGGTCATTCTGATATGGGCTCCCTCTCACAAAGAGATATCTAAAGTTAATTTCTTAGATTTTCAGAGTATAATATTAACTTCACTAAGTAAAATAATCGCTATGGTATAGCGCAAGCTTTACTGTTTTATTTGTCAATCAATATCAGAAATTATACTAATATCATCTTATAATAAAATATAATATAAGAATATCAGCGTAATTTAGGTTAAACATCTTCATACACATCGAACCGCTGCGAAGCTATAGATTCTCCTTTATCGACTTGTCACTTAGAATTACAAAGCTGTACTTAAATACATAATAATCAATCGGAGGCTCCTAACATTCTTCTATGACTTTACTAGCACTTAATTTTGTCTTCGACGGGTTTTGGATTACCCTTCAATTCTTGCTGAATTTCTTCCAAAGTCTTTCCTCTCGTTTCCACCACACAGAAAACAGAAAACAAAGTTCCCGCGTAACAACACAGAGTAAAAAAACAGAACGGAGAAAATATACCAAAATTATGAGTTAAACTTTGAAATAGTTTAGGAACTGATATCACACAAATAGCTAAACCAATATTTGCGATACTACTCGCTTTACCTTTGATACTCGCCGAGAATATTTCGCCTATCATTAACGTTGGCAGGATTCCCAATCCAATCGACAACAATACAATGTAAATTATCATCCCCGTTAGTGGAAGCCAATTAAAGGAGGTCATTTCGAAGTCTGTGAACTGTACGATAATGAAATACGTGGTTTCTATCGTTAACATGATGGAACAACCAAAAGAGGACACTATCATGAGTGTTCGCCTGCCAAATTTCTCTACTAAAAATGAACAAAAGAATATACATAAAAATAAAACCCCTGACAAAATAATGGCTGCGTCTTTTTCTTCTACGTCACCCCCAGCTTGAAGAAACATGTATTGGGTGTAAGTTTCGAAAGCTGGAAGACCACTGAATTGCTGTGCAAATCGCATTCCTAAACACACCAAGAGAGCTTTACAGTTACTATCAATCGTAAACAAGTCTTTCATAGTTCCCTTTTCGGACATCTGTCGTTGGACATCTGCCTTAAGAGTAGTCAGCTCCTCATCTACATCCTTTCTCCATCTTAATAAACTTAAAGATTCTCTAGCTTCTTCTTCTTTATCTTTCATTAGTAAATAATAAGGCGATTCAGGCATGAACGTAAATACGACGACGTGCAATGCTGTAATGATTCCGCAGATTAACGCCGTTATTTTTATGTTGTAAAAAGCACCGAATACATTTATAAGGAATATCCCAAGGTAAGTACTGGTAGAAACGACATTTCCCCAAGAACCACGCACTTTAGGCTCGGCTATTTCACCCACGTAAATAGGGTAGACACCGAACAGTGCCGAATCTCCAACACCGGATGAAAACTTTGAAACATAATACATCCATATGTTATCATTAGCTAATCCTATCAAAATCCATCCTAAAAGTTGCGGAATAGTTATTAACAACATTGCCATTTTCCTTCCAATACTGTCCATTATCACTGGAAAAAGCGGTGCGTTTATAACCATAGCAATCGGTGATATAACAGTAAAATATGATGCTTCTTCCAGGGTAATATCTGTAGTTTGAATAAGCTCAGGAATAGTAGGGGAGGGCCATGCAAATAATAACCCATTGGATATGCCTGCCAAGGAACCTACGGTGGTGGTTACATTTATATTGGTTGTACAATTTAATAAATAATAAAACATACCCGCTAAAATAGCAATAATCTGAGGTAGCTGATGATTTTTCCCAATTTGTCGCTGTCTTAGAAACGACTTCATGCTGAACTTGAAAACTGTATGGCACTAAACGACTTAACTGGTTATTAAGTTAATAATTAAATTTAGAATTAACAGATAGATAAGAACTGTATATAAGGCATTGTGACGCACAACAGACCTTTTGACAGCGTGGGAGAATACGAAATATCTGTATTTTGTCTGAATTTTTGTTGGCTTAAGAACAATATAATTGGGATTTTCTACGTGACTGTGATTATTTGTAGAGATCAGAATTTATTTAGACAAATTAGACAGATTTGTTGTTAGAATTACGTTAATTGTTTAAAAATATAGTGTCATTCTGTTGTACAACCTGGATTTTTTTAATTATTTTTAAATATTTGGGAATTTTGTTTATTTATTTCAAAACTTACTTCTAAGTAGTTGCGAAATTTGTGTTTGTATTTAATGATATCTAAGTAAGGTTTTAACCAGTTCTTAAATTTTTACGTATGTTGTACAAATATTAAGTACTAAATAGAGATACAGCAGATACCTACATGCAATGTAATTGTTTATTGCGTAATAAAAAGTTCAGCTATCAGAGAGTGTAAAGATATACATGTTTACGCAAAATTTTAATTCATGTGATGCCTTTGTACTGTCATAACACATTAACGAAGTAATGTGACATATAGTTATGGACTAAACCAAATCTAAACTTCAGTAGAACAGAAATGATTAATAATCCTGTTAGTTTTGTATTAGCACAGACTATGTTTTTATTTATTTGTTTTAATTACAGGGTTCAGTTATAGTTATAAAAATTTACAAAATCATAAGATTATATTACAATAATAGTATTTTGACTTAATGCCAAAAACAACGAGAAGTACAGTAAGGTGTAGAAGTAATGACTACTGCACCTTGCAATATGCAGCCTATCTATCACCATTCCGGCAAGGTAACCAATTATTGCAGAAATAGAAATTGTGCAGTAGTCATTACTTCTACACCTTACTGTACATACGTTAAGGTTGTTTCATACTATTTTAATCTACCCTTTAACAATATAGTTATCATCAGCTTTTGGCCATGCCACAAAACTCTCCAAGATAAAAAGAAATCATTTATAATGAATTATAATTTAAAACACTCTTTTGAAATGAATTCAAAGGGCTTAAATCAACCACTAAGGAAAAGTTTCACTCAGTAATGAAATAGGCATTTAAAGTCAATTCAGGGCATTTCTTTTTTTGAAGTAGTTTTCCACATAGTTAATAATAACAGGGCATGTTTTCAAACACTATTCTGAGGCAGCTTCAACAACAACCCTTCATCTTTCTTCCAATTGTCCCATACCTTCAGAAAAAAATTCCTTCGGTAACTGTGCAAAATATTGTTCAACAGCTTCTTTGTGTGCTTAATCGGATGAAAAACGCTTTCTCCTGAGATGCTTTTTTCTAAGTTTTTGAATAGAAAGAAGTCTGACGGAGCTAGGCCAAGGTTATAATGTGGATGCCTTAACTCTATGAACCCACAGTCATGGATTATCTGCTGGACTTTGTTTGAGAACACTGCGATGTTCCAATTTAATTTCACTCATTTTATCAAGAAGCAAACTTTCCCAAATCTCTATAAACCACACAAATTAAACACAAATTGGCACATGTACTTCCAGATGTCACAACCATTTTTTAATAATTTGTTTGATGTCGTAGCTTTTTTGTTTTATAGCTAGGTAGACAACATAAAAATACGCCCTCTATTATTAAAGGCATTCAGGGACAATACAGAAAACAAATCTTCTATTCCTAAGATGCCCAACCTCTTGCATTAAATAAAATGAATTAATGAAATATGCCTGTACTTTGCCAACAGAACTGCTCAAATATTTTTGTAGAATAAATATAGTTTGACAAATTAAATAAAACAACCAAGGACTACAAAATTCTTTCCCTAATCTACGATAATATCGCATAAACTAGGCTTCTATATCAATATCGTGAGGATAAATTCTAATATTGGGTTTACGATATTTTTTTTATTTCTAGCACTATCGAAAACAGCACGATAGAAAACGATTTACATTCGTAATCCTTTTATATAGAAATATTATTCAGATATGCCAACCCTGAATGACCTTAACGTAATCTATACCACCCGAACGTCGAATGTTTTCGTGAGGGTGCAAAGGATATTTAAGGATCAAACTATTCCCTTAAACGAATTAGAACTACTTTTACGAATCAGGAGTTAAAAATAAATACAATCTATGGTTTATTTTGGCATTGACGAATTTAGTATTTTTGACTCGTTTTTGTTATTCTAACAAGGTATTGATCGTTCAAGTGTAGAGCTAATCCAAATGGAAGGTGCCGTAAAAATACGGGGAAAAGGACACGTTTTAGTAAGCCCTTTAGATTAATAAAGTGCTCTTGTTTTAGACGAAATGTAACTGCCGAAAACTCGGGTACCTCGGTAAAAATATTAATTCGCCCTCCTTAATTTTAATTTAAAGCGAGAGAGAGCTAAACCGATTACTGAAGGAAATTTATACCCGTTCCGCGAGTATTTTGTGAAGCTTCCGCGTTAAAATAATCTGTAGTAATGTTTTCGTTATAATTTCGAGTTTAGACTATAACGCTGATGTTAAATTAAGTTAAATGGAGTATCACGGAATTGCTTTAAATGTACTTTAAGTTTCACTTATGCTTTGCTACAGAATAAATAAGAATACTTTGAGGACTTACAGTTTGACCTCAGCAATTGCGTATTCTCTAATTTTCGTTGTTTTGTGTTAATTCGTTGTTACTGAGATCTAGTTAGTAATATAGCTCTGGTATTTAATTGTTTGTGCCCTCTCCCTTACACTGAAGTTTTAGCAATTAACTGTTTCGTCCTTCACTAAAACAGGCTAATCAACCAGTGTTAGAGCAAGACGGAAAATCGGAATTACAAACTAATGGCCTTCTGTTTTAAGTTACTTTGTTTATTTGATTTTATATACGCGCCTCCCTTTTGACAATGTTATGAATTAACGAAATACGAATAAAGATTAACTAATGCCTATAGGCAAGCACTTCAAATAAATCGCTCAAAACTGCTACAAAGAAAAGTTTGTTAAAATCAAATTCTACTTTAAACGGTCATGTTGTTTTGTAATTCGGTACTCAATAAATTTCCTAAAAGGTGAGTTAGACCAAGACCAAGACAATAACGTAAACGTTGAAGATATAAAAACAGCCACACAACAATTCGGCATTGCACCAACAAGTTACACTTTTTAAAGTACTTGTCAATGCATGCTTAAACATCATTTACAAGTATCTGAAATAATCTGACCCAAAGACAGGAACTCTCCTCTTGAGAACCACCATCCAACATCACTTCAACTTCATAACGTAATCTCAAAATGTCACTGGCATTCAATGATTTGGGACCTATCAATTGCGATAAACGCTCTTGATAGCCTACTCAAGGCGAAACTTTGTTGCTCGCATGGTACAATATTCACACGAAAGTTGTAAATTACCCTGGACAGACGTGTGAATTAGGTCAGTTAGTAATTATAGATCAAGCACAAAGCTCAGGTCAGAATAATGAAACTTGCTTAATAATCTTCTCACAATAAGCTCCAAATACCAGGTTTATTATGATTAATTAATCATTACACAGCGAAACGATTTAATATTAGAATCGTCTGATATTTTCTACTGTAAAATAGAGAAAATAGTTAAAAATCTATTTTTTCATTTTCAGACCGCCATGTCACGTCCATTACTGTATTTGAAAAGGTTTAAAATATTCATTGCACTATGAATAGTTTAGTATTTTGATACAGAATAGACATCAAAATAATGAAGTAAATAATGTATGGTATTCAGTTCTATTTACATAGTGTTGCAGGAAGCAATGTAAATTCGTAAAATCAAAATTTAAACATACAAAAATTTGGATTACTGTTTTTAGTTTATTACTTTTTGTTCGATTTTAATATTTAAAAAGTTCTGTTTTAGATAAACGTTGGTTCAGGAGAGAAAGCGTTTAGAAATACTTCAGAAAAATAATCTTAACAAATTTTGGAATTGAAAACCTCATCCCTAACAGTATTCCATGTCGAAAACTGATATAAACATAATACTACTAACTATAAACAAATATTAAACAAGCCCTTTTTTAAAGGTATAAAATCTCTTTTAAGTTCTTCAAGTCTGAGTAGAAATTATTGTCACTTAAACGATTTAAAACACCCCCTCTTAGTTTCAGTCTGAGGTCGAAGATGACGTTTTCGTTCTTGATATATTGTAGTTATATGCAGCTGTGCTCAGAACTTCAAGTAGTTGTTATTCATATATGCAAGTCGTGAAATTGCAAGAATATTGCATGATTAACGTGAAATGAACTTCCCCGATTTTGTTATAAAATACGAGAGTTGCTATATTTTTACATAGCTTTTATTTATTTTAATAAATTGTAAAAATATTTCATTTGTCCCTCTACAAAGAAAAAATATAGAAAATGCTTTTAGAAAATTTTAGAAAACTTAAGAATGTCTAGTGAGGAGTTACCTAACAATTACCTAATATCAACAACAGAAAAACGCCTGATTTTCGTAGATTTACTTTTTAATTTTTATCAGACTCTTCGGATCCTCAGACTTGACAGATTCATAAATGGTTGTGTTAGGCATTAAGTTGCAATAAGCGTTTGGTTAGTTTAAATTTGTTGCAGATAAAAAGACGCAATAGTTGTTAAATGAACTGCCAAGACATAAGTTAATCGTGCAAATTAAGGAACTGGGCTATTATGCGGCTGGGTCCTGTAAATTCGTCGGTTTTGGTCACATTTCTTTCATAAGGGCTTTAACGTTATATCTCTGGTAGTATAATGCTGGTACAATAGGTTTAAATAAGTGAGAGCCCGTGTAATAAGCCGAATTATTTTAAAAAGAAATCCTATAGATAAATATTTCGTGGTTTGGTGAAGCACGAACTGCTCGTAGATCGACGTGTCTATTTGTGCAAGTAGTAGCTACATTCGGGTGAATTATAGCTCTGTAAGGCAAAATGTTGTTGAGTTTGTCAATGCATCTGATTGAAGTATTGCATGATAAACGCAATGAAAGGTATGCGATCCCTCGGTAGAAGATCAGTCTTCAAGGTTACTCTTGAGCGCGCAATGTAAATTTCAACCCAAGAGACACTAAAGGAAAAATGCTTTAAAAGTTTTGCTGGGTAACAGTAAATCCTGAGTAACACCGTTAAGTTTCTATTATACTGACGTAATTTGCTCCTTGTAACTGAATTGAATACCCAAATGCAGAGTAAGCTAGCAGATCACGTATGTAATATTGGGGAGACAATTTACATAGTTCTTTAGGGGGGATGGTCCCAAAACTGTTTTAAATAAATTAGTACTTGTACAAAGGAACTGCAGCTTTATATTTAATGATTATACGTAGAAAATGTTGTAATGCATTATTAACTGACAATAAGTATAGTACAAGATAAAAGCACAAATTACAAATAAAATCAGAGGATCTAAGAAATTAGCACAACAGAACTTTTTATATAAAGCACAACGTTTATACAATTAAAATACTCATTAGAAAGGTCGACTTAATTTACATATTAACAATAATATTTTAATTTGGGAAATAATTCAATTTCAAGTATAAATGATATCTGTATATGTCATCCCACTCAAGTTGTTGTACAACTTCAGTCATGTATTTTATTTGTTGGCTAAGAGGTTAATTACATTTTACATAATTTCTTTGTATTTTTAGGAAAATTTAATTTTTTATATTTCATAACAGCATATAAATTGTTATTATTCAGCGAAGAGTGTATTTTCCTACACTTTGTGCAAGTTTTTCAGGGAAGTCCTTCACTCTAGATGGCGACTTAATTATCGTTAGGTTGTAGTGGCATTCGGTTATACATCGTACTACAATATTTTATAATTAAGGTAACACATTATAGTACGTTAAATGTTATAGTAATTTGTATATAAGTCACCATTACTTTCAAAAGATAAATTTGAATACATTTCGTAGGTGCCTGAAGTTGGTTACATAATCCACTCGCAGTGATGTTAATTAAAAAAGTCTCGTTTCTTGTAAATTGTTAAGATGAGAAAATAATATATAACAATAATAGTTCGCTCATTGCTGATGACTAATAATAAAATGTTTCACTCTCTTTAATAACAAAAAATCTATTAGTCAAGTTTAAATGGGGTGGAATGTAGCAGAGAAGTTCGCATATTTGTCAGATAACAAACCGAGAATTGGTATACATTAATAATGGTATTCTCGGCGTAAAAATCGACATTCCTTACTCTACTAATATAAAGCGTCTTTAGAATACAGATGAATGTCTTCTCGGCCGCTCTTACATTTTCAATTGGTTTTCTCAGACTTTGTGGTTGACCTAGTTCGACAATTATATAGTCACCTTCAATTAGAAACTTGGTACATTCAGATCGATTTTATTTAGTACGAATGCAAAATTTATTGGTTAATTGAAAATTCTAAAATCAAGCCTGTTGGGCACGTTAATTGAAAGCCCCTTAGTAAATGGTGGAGTTTGGTTCTCTCACGAGATTGAATCAATATTGTTGCCAATTTGCTGGGAAAGTCCTTAATAAAGTTACGGCTTTGATAAATTAATGTGCCTTGGCCGAGGTTAACTCGACGTCAGATTCAATATCTCAATTGTAAGATGAAACTTCTGCCCTGTGAATCGGTAAACATATTTTTCTAGTTGCTGGGCATCAAACCGTTAACTAAATACTTTCTTTCATGCGGAAAATTTCGTGTTAAAGGACTTCATTCTGATGGGAACGAGACGCAAAACTAAATCAACTTAATTTGTAATTCACAAACTTTTATGTAATTTGATATAATTGCGATTGTGTTAATTGAATTTTACGTTCCGGAAATGTAGGTTTCGGGAATTTATGTGAAGGTTCATGCCAAAACTGTTCTTGATTGCCCGTAGTATATCACTTTCCACCTAAAGTTAGGATGTTGAGAGTAGTATTAACGAAAGTGGTATAAGGCAGTTGGCGTAACAAGCAACGTAATTTAGGGCAGTTAATCAGAACATATTATAACTAAACGGAGGACTAACAATCACTAAAAGTTGACAAATTCTGACCTATTCGTTTATTAAGTTTCAGTCGCTAACTAACTCGATATTTCGTTCTTGTCGAAAACCCATTTCTAGATATCTACATAATTTAAATGGCAACCGCAAAACGGGACGATTTTAATTAGACCAAAAGTTTAATTTTAAAAGCGTCCCTATCGGAATGATCTTGTAGTGAGACGACCGCGATACACAACAATACAAAATCATCTGACCGAATCTTTCAATCCTAGGTTTTACTGTAGAATGGGATCGAGTTTCTGTTCAAATTAAAGTCGGTTCAGAGCAGACAGACTAATGGCTTTATGATAGAGGCAGTCGTATAATGGTTTCTGTTTCAATTACAGTAATGGACTAACCCTCTGCAGTTTTTCCTTGCAGTTAGTTTCACCCTTGATTGCGGCGAAAGCCCAGGTACCGGACATAACTAACAAAAGTAAATAATAAATAGAAACGCTAATTTAATGGACACTTTAATAAACTGAATTACTCAATTTAGGAGGTTTGCCTTTGATGCTAGCAAATTTAAAGTTAAATTTTAGCTTTGAAATAACCCCTTTGATTATTTTACTGAAAATAAATACCTTAACGTTGTGTACCGAATTTGAAGTAAATATAACTCACTTTTTCTAATTATTAATTATTAAAAACTCGGCGGCACCACTCGGAAGGTTATGGAAATTTAAAACATGCATCTGTTTGCAACAGAATTTCATCCATCAATGAATTAAGTTGCTTCCTAATACACTATTAAATATTGGTGCAAATGATGAATGTTTAAACCATCTAAGGTATTTGCTGACAAATTCTGTAATCATTAAGAAGTAAACTTCTAATGATCATATCATACAATTTAGTAACAATAAATAAAAGAGTTATTTAATATTCTTTTAAGAGCTATTTATAAGGCTGTTCTAACTTATAAAAACTTGAAAAATTCGATTATCGCATTTTTAAAATTAATTTGTTGAACTGGTCTATGTAATAAATGGTACATTTACCAATATATTGTTTGAGCAAGAATTTGATTGATTAAAGTCAAAGTGTCCACGATAAACTAACTTACAGTAAAAACTGAAAGAAACTTATGGTTTATTCATATACTTAAGTAATAATCTATAAATAAAAAATGAAAATTAAATAGATAATTGATAATGATAATTTTTTTTAAATCAATTTCTTCTTCTACCGCCTACCGCTATATAGTGTCAAGGCTCATTCACACTTGCTGGTGTGCAGTGTAGGTAATGGGTCCATTTGTTGGACTTCAATCACGCTCCAACCAGGTTTCATCCACAACACACCTTAAACCTAAGCACTAACTAAGAAATTCGACCCAAATCGGCTCCATAATACTATGGTCACCGCTGGAATCGAACCCGTGTCAGCCGGCTAGCTACCTGACTGAGCAACCCAGGCTGCCTCTTGATAATAATAATAATAATAAATAATTACTTAAGTGTGTAAAAAATTAGTAAATCTAACTCCCAGCGAAGAATAGAAAACAAAATGAAAATATTTTGCAAACGCCAGCTGTTGTTGAATTTTTTTAATACACTTTGTATCTTAATTCGGTCGCTAGATTCTTAAAACTAAAAGAAGGTGTTAAAGCGTAGCAACTCTGGAAAAGAAATTCCTGTTCGGATATGTAAAATAACGACGCTAGATATATCACACGACGCATTCAATTGACCAAGCAAGTAAACGGTTTCATGTAACTAAACTAAATGTCAGGTTAAAATGTCTAGCAAGCTAGCAACAACTGTAATTATCAATTGTCAGAGTATGTTTTTCAGAACACTACAGAACCATTTGTGAGGATTGCATGTGACGGAACGGGGAACACGACACGACACTCCCAAGGAGCACCGTCTAAACGATGGAGGGAGTGTTGGACACGGACACATCGACGTCACAAGATAATTAAGTTGGAACAGACAGGCTAATGCCTATAACAAGAACTACAGCTACACTGGGGAGCATCACTATAACACCACTTTAAAATTTTACAATTTTTGCTCATTTTTGTATATAGCTAATTTAATTATACTGATCATGGGCATCCTTTAATTCATGAACTGCATGGTTTTGTCTATTAGCAGCGTATTATTTTGCAGCAAAATATCGCCTACTAATAAAAAATTTATTTACACCAAACTTTTTCAATTGTGGTGCTATAGTTATGCACATACGAAAAACATTAAATTGTAGAGTTAAATTAATATTCTGTTAATAAAACAATAATTATTTTTTTGCGTGCAATAAACAGTAGGTACCTACTCCAAAATTTGTAAGCGACATTTAAGAAAAATCACAAATTTTCCCGTGCCATTATAGTTATGCTCCAAAGTTTATAATCACTCTCAAATATTAATGAGAAGTTGCCTTCGTGGCGACATTGTCAAGAACTTCTTTTGGCCATCCTTTCGTCGGTACCCTATGTTTCACACCAATATTTTATTTGCAGCGACGTAAAACGCTCTATCACTCCTAAAAAGTTCTAGATCAAATTCAGATACACCCTATACATAGATTAATCGTATTCTGACAATTTATATAAAATTTAAATTAATCCCCATACTTACCGTTTGGTAATGAAAGCTTAAACATCAAACCAATAAATATTTAATTTCCGTGAATTATTAATTTTCTCAAACATGTTTAATTTTCTATAAACAGAAGGTTAATTCAAGCTTAATAGGGCTTTTGTAATAAAAGTAAATATTATGAAGTAAATGTACCTAAATACTACGAAATAATAGGAATTCGATGCTGAGGTTTCATTATTATTATTGGCTCAGATATTTACTGAAATACGTTTTAATAATAAGTCAGCCCTTTTAAACTTCAAAAGCTGAAAATTGAAATTTACGTCTGTTGTTAATTAATCTATGACCTATGTATAATCTTCTATATGTACATAGATATTTATTAATGTTAATTTGCATTCTGAGTTTGTTTTAATTAATAAATAAATAAAGGGTATAAAGAAGAAAATAACACAAACTCAGTACGAAGTATGGTGTTTAGCATTTTACCTGATAACATTCGAGGTGTCGCAAGGTTCTATACTTGGTCCAATATTGTGGAATTTTTATTACAATGATATGCTTCAAGTAAAACTACCGCAATGGGGTAAGTTCTGTATGTTTCGCCGATGACACTGCGTTAATAATAACAGGGAAAACTAAAGAAGGCACTACGACATCGGGAAATATTGCAGTAGCTGAAATAAAGAACAAACTACAAGAAAAGGGGCTAGATATAGCGAAAGAGAAAACATAAACCGCTATTCTTTACGGAGGAAGAAAGACAAAAGAAATTGAAATAACAGTAGGCAACACAGAAATAAGAATCGAAGCAGCTATAAAATACTTGGGAGTATGGTTTGACCATATAACCTTCAAATGAAAGAACATGTGAAGGCTGCAAAACTAAAGGCGGAAAAACAGACTACAAGCGTATGCCGAATATAAAAGCTCCATCAGCAGTGAAGAGGAGAATTTTGAGCACGGTTGCCCATTCCACAATACTATACGAAGCACAAATCTGGGGAGAAGGTATCAGGCAGAAGAAATACAGCAAATGTTCGAACGTCAACAAAGGAGGATGGTCTTATAAATAGCTAGCGGATACCGAACCATCTCCACGGGAGCTTTACGAGCTATAGCTTCGATAATACCGATAGAACTACAGATACAACAAACAGAACTCTCATTCGGCAAAGACAAAAAAGTACGAAACAAGAAGTATGTAATATGATGATAGAGAAGTGGAATGAGAAATGGAGCACTTATGCTACAGAGTCCACAAAAATGGGAAGTGATACAGGGTTATATTAGAACTATTCTAGGAAGAAAAGAGGAGGACGAAAGAAGTGAAATAGTACGAAATCAAGAACTAAGATAGAAACAAGAAGAAAAAATAAAAAAGAAGGAAATGGGAAAGCAGAGTTAATCCTGAAGCATTGTTCTTAGCCAGCAGTTCCCGACTTAACTGTTTGAAAGAGTGGGGGTTTTAGTTGGTAGGCGCCTAGGTCAATTAGAAGATATCCCGTTCTCCAACGCACGAAAAAAGCATATTATTTCAGTGAGTTTCTTTATCGCTATAGCGCAGAGATTTACATGGTAAAAGTTTTACCTCGTATTAATGGTTTTCTCATTGCGAATTTAAAAATGATTTTCAAGGCCCTTTTAGTTTACATCTTCTTCTATTAACTTCTGATAGTGGTTATTAGTTTTGTTTGTTTATTTATTGTTTATTTAATTGGCGAAACCTAGTCTTGCCGGCGCCAGGGATTTCAACGCTCGTCGACTACTAACTTCGGTCATTGGCACTAGCCGACTAGGATTTTACCAAACCTGAGATTATTTTATATAATTTTGAAGTTAGCAGGGTGTGTCGAATGACAGCAAAATAAATTACAAAACTGAGAAATTGAAAAAATATTATTTAAGTTTATTCTCAAAGATTCTTCTAGAAAGAACTTGCCATGCGGACACGTTATTTGTTTAATAAAACGTTTATAAGTATAATGACTGTATTATCATTTTGGAGTGAGTCGACAAAGTCTATTAACTTCGAAAATGATAGTTAACATAGTTTGATATTTTCAAGCTGATTTAAATTGAGCTAAAATTATTTACTTTATTGGAAACATTTTTACTTTTTTTTTTAATAATTTTTACAAATGACGTACCAAATATTATTGTCAATTTGCACTAGAAGGTCCAACAGCAGGTAAAGTTTTTACAATGTAAATCCCTAGAACGCTCTGTATTTATTTTTGATGAATTTACAGTATACATTCAGCTTTAATAGGCCATTAAGGCCTATAGCTTCTCGAGGAGGACACACCGAGCCGTATTAAGCTGAGCCTGGTTCGGGTCACCCGTCCAAGCTCTGACCATAGGCACCAATGCTTAACTTTGCAGAGCGATACGCCACACCAATGCTCCACTACCGTAACGCCTCCCACTTTTATGAATTTACTTTATTTAAAAATATATATAATATACAGGGTGTTCGAAAAATAGACGGAGATATTTCAGGGGGTGATTCCTTGTCATAAAATATGAAAAAATATTCCTGTTAAAATTTAAAAAAAAATCGTTTTTTTATTAATATCTTAAAAAGAATTTACTCGAATCTGTTGAAATTTGGCAATATTATTTGATGGTGGACATTGCCAACATTTATTGTAGTGTACTTTATGTTAAAAACCGATTTTTTTTTAAATTTTAACACCCTGTATCTTGAAAACTATGCATTTCCGGACCCATGTTTATAGGAATTTTTTTCATATTTTATGACAAGGAATCACCCCCTGAAATATCTCCGTCTATTTTTCGAACACCCTGTATACATAGATAAGTGTAACCTCCGCAGAAAATTGAACCACCGACATTCGGCTTACGCGTCATTGTTTAACCCTAGAAATATAAAGCTTGTTATCGGAACAAACACAAAGATAGCAAAAAATTACGAAAATTACTTGAAACTACGGCTCACATAAAGAAAAATTCAAAATTCCATATTATATTAACATATTATCCTTCATATAACTATGAAGTTACATAAAAAATGCAATGCTATGCAGAGGTGTATAAGAGTTAATAATGATATCATCTTGTAAAATACTGATTGCCCTTAACAGGCGAAGAAATGAAATTGGGAAATATTAATTATTATATATGTTATGGACAACGTGATTAATAGGTCATTATTCATAATGACTGGTCAATGTGATAATTCCGGACCAAGTAATTAATAGTCATTATTTATAATGACTGGTCAATGTGATCAATCGGGTCAGTATTAATAATGACCGGTGAATGTGAATAATGTACTTTTTTCTTTTTTTTAACTGTTCTTCCTCTACCGCTAACCTCCAATAAACACCTCTACTGTTTTGGCTGAGGCATTTATTGGAGGTTAGAGGTAGAGGAAGAACAGTTAAAAAAATAAAAGTACATTATTCACATTGACCGGTCATTATTCATAATGACCGGGCATTATGGACATTGACCGGTCATTATTAATACTGCCCGGATTTATCACATTGACCAGTCATTATTGATAACTTTGTCCATAACATATATACTATTACAATAACCCTCCATGTTGCCGGCCATACTCCCTCGTGGAGTGTCAGTGCTGATACCTTTACAAATCATAACACATACATGCGCGAAAATATATCGAAATAAACTTGGAAAATGTGCACAAATTCGCATAATTCAGATTGAATCTCGATAACAACTACTAAAAACAAGCGATTTACTATAAAAATTAGTGTATCATACGTTCAAATAGCAAATGCATAAGAGTTACTATAAATATTTAACAGTACTTGATTAATAACGCTTCTTATTATTTACAGTTAAACACAGAGGCAAAGGCTGCTGCTGTATTATAGTTAAAAAATTTGAAACTCAACAGATCGTGGAGACCTTCGCGCTACCGTTGGGTACCTCAACTTTTGTTAGTTAATCACAAAGTAGAGGATTTCAATTTTCCACACCAAGCTCCCTAAACGTATGTTTGTTTTTCAAAAATATGCTGGAACTTACATTTAACGTTCCACAACTCTCAAATTCAATGAATTATACAAAACAGTAACTCGCTGCACTGCACTGGCGTGAGTTCCCCATGAGCCATCAACTAGAATGCTCATGATCTCATGAAACATTTGGAAGCGATGGCTCTCGGGAGCAATATATTTGGTAGGATCTTAAGAACACAAAACATAAATAATTATTAATTAATACCTACTTCTAACAAATAACCAAATACAGAAGATTCAAAAGCTGGCAAAAATATCACGATTATTTCATTAATTAAAAATGAAGGCGACAATTTCTTTCTGTTATACCTAAAGTATCTGGAAAGTTAAACTAGCTGCTGGAAAAAAATGTAAAATGGGGGTTCTCTTAGCCAGGGTAGTCAGTTCAAGTTCAACATAAGTTGATGATAAAACAAACGTGTAAAATAACTTGTGTTTGTATTATGATTAACTATTTAAGTTATTTAATTATTTGAAATAAATAGCGTCCGTCAAATATTAGAACACACATTCAAGTAAAAAAATAATCTTTTTAAAAATCTATTTCAAAACTCTTAAAAATCGCCTTCAACCTAAAGGGAAACGTAAAACAGTCTTTACGTTTAAAAATTTTCCGTCCTCAAGCGAAACACAATTTTCGCAAATTATGCTATTCTTCGAAGAACAAAGTTTTGAAAAAGTCACTCCTTAGTTTGTATTATAAAGTTTATCTTCCGAAAATTTGTAATACTTTTAAAAACACCCTATATATAAATGCTATAAAGCTCTCTCATAGCAACGAAAATAATTATTTTTTAGCAATAATGACAAATTACAATTTAAAAAATGATTTTCATTCTCCAGTAAAAGCAAAATTTCGTGTTCTATTCTTAGCTTAAAGGTTACGTGGGGTCAGATGGGTTTCAACAATCTTTTATGTCAATATAATTCAGCCGGACCTTATAGGAAGAAATGTCTAAATGTTGCAATTGGATGGCAACCCACGAAAGCGAAACATTTTCGACAGAGAGAACACTGTCACATAAAGGTGATGGGGGTTGTGTCAAGTTGACCTGAAATCCTAGAAGCGTACGACGAATAGTTTACAGATGCGGCTTTACAGTGAAGCCCTGGTATGTTTAATTACGCTAATCAACAAGTTAATGATGACCGAAAACTAATGAATTTAATTATGTGCTTTAATGCGCTTTGCGTTAAATCGATCGCTTTACAGGTTAAACACAGCATTTCGCTAAAGACCTAAATGAATAAAATTGTACTTTAAGACACATTTATTTAGGTGGGGTTTTTTTAGATATGAATTTCCAAGTTTTTACACAATTCCTCCTAGAGCTAAAAAAGTTCAGATTTTGAGTGAAAACCCCCAATTTGTTTGTTAAATAATTAAGGTAATTAGCGTTACTCTTGTCAGTAGCAACAGTTCTAAACTGCGTAGGGAAGGAAATACACAACACTTACTTAAAATTAATTTTAGTGCAGTTAAACACTCTAATACCACATACAGGCCGTAATAAATGAGTTCTTAGAGCAAACTTGTCCTGTACCACCGCAACCATTAACATTGTTGAAAGACCACAATTCATAAAACGGATTTATACTGTGTATATTTCTGCATCTTATGATGACTTTACACCAAAACTTGGAATATAATTCACCCTAATGTGCCTCTGGAGATTCCAGAATAAGGTTTCAGCCACGCTTCCAGATCTGAGACAATCAGGCCACACTTCAAGTAATAACACTGTAAATGTGGAAACTTCTATACTATTTTATTGCCCGACATTCATAACAGTTTTCATCGAATATCAACGACAACTGAGCAGATTATTTTTATGAGGCGCGGAATTCCTTCACAAACTTAGTTTGGATATACTGTTTGATTTTATTCTATTATTATTAGGTGCAACAACCTTGCCAATTGTTGATCTCTATTATCTTTCAGCAATTTGTCAATATCTCTTCTTTTTATTCTTAATGGCTGAATTTACAAAGTTTGCTATAATTATAACAGGCATAAATCGCTAGACGCGCCATACTAATATTTTGCATTTACGTAGAGTTTACTAAATCCAATATGAAAGGTAGATTTACTATAAAAGGAGCGATAATAATTTTGTATCCCTGAAAGTATGAAATTCTTACAACAACAACAAAATTAGAGTAGGTACATTAGAGTTATGTTTTTGCTTTCCATACTTGTTTTGTATGTCAGAAATACACAACTTGACTCGTTTTTAAAGCTTTTTGAATTGTTTGAAAACAGAGACTAATTTTACTTAGTTATTTACGTAACTAGGCCTAAAAATGCAATAAATTGTTATCCCAAGGGCGGTAAACGCATTTTTCGGCCGAGACCCACGCATTATTTTTCTCAAAATTGTCACTAGCAATGGTCAGAAAATGTTATAGCGGACGTCGTCAATGGTAATGTCCGATAAAGTAATGCTGTACCAAAAAGCGGAACTTTGTGTGTCGAATCGCCTACGTAAATTTCTTCTTTTCTTGCCAGTTGTGAAAAAACAATTTTTTTAAAGTGTCAACATAATGGTCTAATTATACCGAATATTAAATTATAGCCCCAGATCCCCTAATTAACTACTACCTGATAATACCGGGTGGCTAGAAAAAAACGAACCCTGTTTAAGTCTTCTCATCTCCGGAACACGCTGAGATAACGATTTCAGTTTTAGCTTTCTAAGAAACAATGGATTGAAAATTATTCCTGCCAAATTACAAACAATTATTTTAAAAAACAATGGACTGGCGAATTTTTTAATATCAACTAGAAAAAATCAATTACCCGTTGACAATGTTCTTAAAAATTCTACCAATAAACATCTTGTATATTCTACTCATAAACATGTTGAATGGGACCTCAATTTTGTAAATTCACAATTCTTAGTCTATGTTTAGACTGTAAAATTGCTCTTCTGATTAAATTTATACACTTCTGGCCATACCTCTTCTAACGGCCGGCGCAGATCTCCCAAGTTTGCAAGTGGTTCCCTCCTTTCAGCATACACTTTTTCTTGCAATGCATTTTACACTGAGTAGTCTAAAGAATTACAGTTTGGAGGATTAGGCGGCAACTGGTTTGCTCGAATAAAAGATGGCGTGTTTTCTTCTAGGAACTGTTGTGTCCTTGCTGCTTTGTGGGATGGAGATCTGTCCTGAATAAAAGCATAATCGCTCATGGTGTTTTAACGATGCGGGGTGGTGAAAATTCACGCCTTTCAGTAATTGTGGAAAAACCGTGAAGCTTTGGACCCTCGTTTGTTTTTGTTGTGTATTTGTAATCCAGATGTCTTTGATAAAGACCCTCTGAGCCTGTCTTTCCCCTACAGGGCCACTACACTACCTACAAAATGTTATATGGGCGCCCCTGACAATCATAGTCATTTTAACCCATAACGGTTATAATATTTTATATTTACGTTTAAAAAAAATATATTCAAATCGGGGTACTTTGAACCTGTTCCGAGATATAAACGTAAAGTTTCTCCACTAAAAGGCAAATACAAATACGCGCCATGCGCCAGGCGACCAGCGCTTCTCCTGCAGCTAAAATCACGTATGCGAAATTACAACAGCGCAAATGCGTCGAACGATTGTTATACGAGAACTGGAGCGAATTTGCGAATTATTTCAGCGAGACCCAAGCTACCTTTCGACGTTCGGGACGATGTTTGCAGGTAAAGTCCGAACGGTACACGGTGAACGTTGAATGCCGCGTTACATAATGTGTTAATTTGCAATTAATAGTCGCATTATATTAAAAGCGAAAATGAAATAAATAATTTTAACATACTGCCGAAACAAAAATAAAATTAATAAATTATATTGTTTTGCCTTATGAAGGCAAGGGAAGCGGTGCTTCCATCGCTTCCATGGACCGCACACCAGTGGAATACAGACAAAAATGGAAAGAATGCGTAAACCAAATGGACAAAACAAGGCTACTCAAAAAGCTCGTGCAGTACAGCTCACGAGGGAAAAGAAGAAGATAGAATTTAAAGTAATTAATCAACCAAAACTACACTTATGCGTACAGGCTTAATCCTAAAACATGAATGCAGAATATCAGTAGCATTCTATTATTGCTCGCATAATAGCTGAGATAAGGATAATCGTCTTTCATAAAAAAATGTATGTTGTTATATTAAATATCAAGTTTTAAATTTCATACGAGGTAAAATTAGAATTGATTGTAAAAAATAACATTTATTTCATACTGCCTGGTAAATTCAGTTTCCCGGCGCCATTTTTAGTCCGGAAAGTGAGCTATTACGGTATCAGAGCCGGAAAGTGTTACCAAGCAACACTTTCCGGACTGTTATTTTATGCACCCAATCAGAGCCCGTAAAAGTGTAACCAAGCCACACCTATCGGCTTTGATTGAAAAAGTGTCACATGTAAAAATTAAAAAATCAAATTGTTTACAGTATGAAATATAGTTATTTAAGTATCAAGGGCGGTAGGTGCGTTTTACCGGTCGAGGGTAAATGCGTGGAGACCGACGCGTAGCGGAGGTCTCCATTTTTTACCCGAGACCGGTAGCACCTACGCCCGTGATGCTTATTACAATTTTTGCATGATCCATGCAATAACCAAATTAAATGAATCTAAATTTGTTCATGTCAAAGTGACAATAATTGTGTGATAACTGTAAAATTATCTAAAAATCCCACTATCTAAAATGACAAAAAACACTCAAATTTTCATATTTTATTACTTACCGCCTCCCGATCGGTAAGTGAATGCTTACCGATCAGTAATTTGTAAGCATAACTTACTATTGTCATAATTAAATTGATGGATCGTGCAAAAAAATACATAACGACATTCGTCCGTGAACCCTTTTTACAGTACTCCTTTCGAGTTTCAAGACTCGGCTCCTTTCGTCGCCTCGTCTTTAAACATCTCACTCGTACTGTAAAATATGAGTTCCCGGACTTGTGACGTTAATTACTATTTCGCCCTACAAAACTGATGGAATGATCGCATTTGTTCCAAGTCAATGTATAATTTGTTTATTAAAACATCAATAATATTTAAACAAACAAGCGTACAGTTTTCGGTACAATGGTTAATTTCCTAGATATTATATTTCCATTGTTAGAAAATTATTAATATGCAACATGTTTAAAATGAAAAATTGCACTGAGGAAAGCATAGGATTGATTAGTTAATTAATTGGACATTTGTATTCAGTACAAGTATAACAAGTTTAGCGAACATTCTTCGCCATTTACTAGATATCAATATAACCTCCAATCATGTAATTGCCAACAAAAATCAGGTAGTCCTTAGTAAATCGTAAAACGAAGGTACGATCAGGAATAGATTATACACAAGATTTGAAGTGCATATTTGAAATTTGTTACGAGAGTATGAAAAGCAAAATTGTGGAACATCCAACATTACAACAATAAAAATGTCGATCCAAATCAAGTAATCCTTGGTGATTTTCGACGATCGTAGCAATTAATGCCTCGGAACAGACGAAAAGTTCCTAATCTTTGTTGAAAAACAGCTAATGGATAGATACTAGAAATTGCAATTTAATGGGACGCTACTGGCTACTGTATATAACTTATAGGCCGTAATAATCTCTGATTTGATATAAATCAGGCTTGATAATAGAACTGTGTAATATCCAGTAGCTTCTAAAACCATTATCATTGAACCATAACAAAGCAGAACTGTAATGTACATAAAAGACTTCGCTTCACTACAGTAATTTTACTTTGAACTGCAGGAGAATTTGTATATTTACATGTTTAAACTAGCGTTTATTGATTACCCATTACTTGCTCCATTAAAGAAATGTTGAAGGTATCACGATTATGTAAAGTTACGTCATGGCTTACCTTAAATTTCACCAGAAATAAATATGGACACCTCAAAATGGACTTACCTGAAACAAACAAGAGAGTTTGAAATTATTGCAGAAAATTAAAGCATATAAAACGTTAAAGGTATAAATAATCTTTTAAATTCTCGCATTTTAATAAAGTAGGCAAATTAAGATTAATTGTAAAAGTTGAGGGCATGTGAGCGAGAAGGGTCTGACAGATCTTGCTGCAATTCATTTGATTTTATTATAACACCTATGACACAGTTGTTATTGTATTTTTTCTTAGAGAAAAGCTTTAGTCACTTTGGCTTAACGAGAATAGCATTTCATTAATTGAGGGCTACTTAAACTGTAGAAAACAGGTAGCTTGAATAATATCGATTGAGACTATGATGTATTTGCCTATGCCGTACCGCAAGGCAACGTGCTAGGTCCTGCTTTATTGGTAATCGATTTGCAGTTGGTTTTGTTTAACTTTTCAAAAACTGATACTATATAGTATGTAGGTGATACAACTATTCTTAAATCAAATTCTACCTTATAGAAATTACACGCACAATACCTATGTCCACCTGCAGTGTACCTGAGTGGTTCTAATTTAACCAATTGATTCAACAGTAGGAAAAAACGAAAACTATTACCTGTATGCTAAAAAAATAGAATAATCTTTATACTGACTTTTGGATAAAATTCGATCATAAATGAACTCGGTATAGTTATGCCGAACACAAACCCCAGTCTATGACTATGCAACATCGCTCATTCCATTGCCCTTTGGGCTTTTGATAGTCTGTCTATATTTTGCATTTAACACATGTAATCCAACTAAAGTGGAAATGGGGAGGGCACAATGCCAGATACACTGATAACAGATAGAACCAACGTTATATAACAATGGAGACCATGGGCAAGAACTAGAAAGAGAGGAAGACCATTATTACGTTGGGTAGATGACATCAAAAAAGTTTGCGGTTATGACCGGATGGGGAAGGCGGCAGACAGATGTACATGGATGGAAATGGGGGAGGCCTATATCAAATATTGGAGTGAGAGAGGCTGATGAAGAAGAAGAAGATGCTGTATCGTATAGGACACTTTTAAAACTTATTTCGTAATTCCGTAATGAAATGGAGCTATACCTATTAATAAAGAGGGTGAGTTTTTTCATGGAATAAATTCAACAACTCGGAAACGAAACTGTTTTTACAAAGCCGCTTCAAGGGTATATCGTTGGAGGTAAATAAGCTTCCTTTGAAATCAATTACAATTGTGTGACGTTATCAACCTGCGAGGAATGACGTCAGCGATAACTTTTAAATGTGACTTGATATTGTTTATTTCATAATCATGTAGAGGGTTAAAAATGCTTTAACTTGAATAAGTTTAAGTATTTGAATTTTAAAAGAATGTCTTCCGGGTTGGGACCGTATCATTGTTGAGAAAGAAAAACTCAACGTTCTGTCTGCCTTCTTAAGGGCTTCATCATTAGAAGAAAAGATGCACTGAAAGAGCATGAACCACGCCAGAGGTCTTTTAGCAAGAGGAAAAGGGCACGTTAACTCAACTTGTAAACCAAGCCAGAGGCGAAACCCCTCTGATGGAGAAAGTTGACGAAACGTTAAGTTCTTCTTTCTCAACCCGAAAGATGTTCTTTTAACACTGACACCGATCGTGGACATTTTCAAATTCATTCGAATTTTATGTTTTTTTGTATTTTTACATCTTTCTTCTTTTCTTTTAGCAAAACTTTTTTAATTAGATAGGTACCGCTGATGCTCGAATGTTCGAAATGTTTACCACTTAACTGTCGATAAACTCCTAGCTGATTTACAAACGATGATCAAAACTGCAGGGTATATTTGCCTACAGTCTGCTGTGTAGTTCTTCAACATTGTTTGGGCGAGTCAAGTAAACTTTGTCTTTTAAATATCCCCTCAAGAAAAAAAAATGGGGCTATAATCAGGGATCTAGATTGCCAGCAAATAAACTCTGTTCTCGCTCCATCTATCTGTTGAAAAAGGCTACCTTCAGATAGTCACGAGCATAATGAGCCGGCACGCCGTCATGTTGAAACCACACAGAATTATTAAGTAAACGACCGTTGAGGTTATTAGGATATTAGAGATCACCTAATGCTGACAAAGTCCCTTCCTGAAGATTTAAATATTTAAGTACAATTGACCTGTTAAATTACTTTTATTTATCGATGATATATGCCCAGACGTTTACATTTTTTGGTCTTTGGGTGTAACTGTTGTGTTCTGCTGCCCAGTACCTATAATTTTGCCAGTTCCCTTCTCCATTAAGCTTAAATGTCGCTTCAACGTTAGTTTGGAATCTGCCTCATCTTTTGATAGTTTATGAATGTATTCTAAGTTGTATGAACGGATCGAATCGTTGCACTTTTTAAGCACAATATTATACTTGATTGATTAATATCAAAATTCATCTCGATTCCTTCAATGTAATTTTTACACAATGAAATCAGCTAAGGTTTCATCGACACCCTGTATATATAGTCTACAATAAAAACATTGAATTTCGGAGAAAATGATTTGGACCAAAAGCATGTGCATTATCGTTTACAGTTTGATTAAAAACAAATTACTATTGTAGCACATTACCAAAATCTTGATATATTACTTGTTTTGTTTGAAAACCAGAGTTTTCTAAGTTGTCATTCATGTAAACCCTTAACAAGCTTAAAATAAAGGGCTCTAACTACTACATAATTTTTTGGTAATGTTGAGTGGATGGCATAATAAAGAATGTGTTAAATAATATAGATCCTAACCCTTTGTGTACTAAAATATCTTGAAGTTCTAGATGAGATTAGCATCTTACATTTTAATCAGTAACGGTGCCCTTAAATGACTTATTTAGAAATTGGCTGTTAGGGAAATCGATTAACCGGTTAGTATTTTAAAACTTTGTAGATACTGTAATACTTTTGCAAGATACACAAAAGATACAATTCAATAAATATTAGGAAGATGCAACAGCCTGGTTATCAAACGTTGTTTCCTCTTCCAAATTCTGAAATGAAAGTTCTGATAGAATCTAACAGGAATGTAATATCAACAAATGATGACAGAAATAGGAAGACGGTATCGAAACTCATTTTAAACCGAGTCGAACCCGGAAGAGAGCAACCATGTTACAAAAAGTTCTTCGGCGTCCCCTAACAAAGTTAAACGCGTGTACTGGCTTCAAAAAAATTGTTTTATTATCGAAAACTCTAAAGCCGAGAACGACATAGCAAAAGCCATAAATAATGTATATGGGAGTACTCAACCAGAGTTAAAACGTCATGTCACTGTCTATCGCTTCGGGGGTATCAGGGAGCCGCGCATTTATTATTAAAGTGCGAAGGTTTAGAGAGAAAGACTCGCACGAACGATTTCGTAGCAAAGTAAGGATAGGAAGTGGCGCCCTTCACTAACCACGGGAAATGTGGGTAAACCACGAGGTGCCGAGGAATGAGTTTCCGTTATTACACGTTACGAGTTTTTCACTTCAGAAGAACATATTTCACACTCCAGTTTCCTAGTTTGTGCTACTTTCGGATTACCGCAAAAGAAATTTCTCTCTTCTATAATGCCAAGTGCGTCAACCTTGACTTCTTGAGAGCAAAAACATCGCAGAAATGGAGTATCACTCAATCTTTGTCGGTTTAAATTTTTAATTTGCCTTTGTTAGGTAGGACTTTCCGCAAACACTACATATTTTATTAAGATGAACCTCGAACTTGCCTTGGACAATATTTCAAGCTTGTAACACCCTCTATATTCAGTGTTGTGGTAAGGTGAATGACCGCGTGCTTCGTGTTTGCAACAAGGGACTGTTCGCGCATCCCGCACTTAAGAGGGGTGAGTTTGGGATTTGTTGGTGAAAGTGTAAGTGTAACCGGGGTTGTCAACAGGTGCGTGTCGCGGAGACTTGTTTTAAACTTTCCTTTTCATTATTTCTATGTTTCGTTATTTCTATGTGTGTATTGTATTAATAAAGCTCTCTTTGGGTTTACCGACGTGTATAATTTCACTGGCCCTAAATAAAACCCTTGTCTTTAACTAGTCGAAGGCCACATTGGCGCTCAACGTAAACGGCCATTTTGAATTTGTACGGAAGTAACACAAAGACTGTCTACTGTGTTCGCACAAATTGGTACCTATAGTGAAATAGTGAAAAACATTGAAGTTAAAACAGCGGGTAGTGATAAGTCGCTATAAAAGAAAAAGAGTAGTGAAAGTGAAAGTGCGCACTTCCTTTGTTCGAGAACGCGTTCTCCCGCCATTACGGTTGTGGTAAGCGTCGCTTCGTTGTATGTCAACAAAGGGAAACGAACTGCGCAGAAGTCGTCGGTTAAGGGGTGAATCACCGGATTTGTGTAACGTAAACATAAACATAAACGGAACCAAGATGCCAGATAATCCCCCCGTAGTACAGATGTCAAGCGAACTGCTACAGCAACTTCTAAATGGAATGCAAACACAAATGCAACAAATGCAAGAAAATTTTCAGAGACAGGTAACCGCTGTAACAGCAGCCGCCTCAACAGCACCGGTAGCACCAAATCCTCCGAATAAAGGTAGTTTTGCTAAATGTACCAGTCGCTTTTCCGGAGAAAAGGGTGAAAGCGTACACGCTTTTATAGATTCTATCACAGTGTATAAAGAATGCCTATCGGTAAGCGACGACAATGCCATAAAAGGTTTACCCATGCTTCTCACCAGCCACGCAGCCAAATGGTGGCAAGGTATAAAGGGAACGGTAACTACATGGCAAGATACATTAGAAAAACTTCGCCATTCTTACGGAAGGAAGAAACCTGCATTCCAAATTTATCGCGAGCTTTTCGCCGAAGAGCAACAGGACGAAACAACGGACGTATTCGTGTCCAGCGCCCGTGCGCTTTTGTCGGATTTACCGGAACCTACCCTTCCAGAAAGTGTGCAAGTGGATATGGTTTACGGGTTATTACACCGCCGAATTAGAAAACGCGTCGCGCGGACAGACGTAAAAACTTTTAAAGACTTATTAGATAAAGCGCGAACTGTCGAAGTTTCGTTACAGGAGGTGCAGACGCCTGAAAATAGTTTAGTTAACAAGAACGATACCGTAAGTGTAAAGGTAAAAGACAATGTTAACAGTAAACAAACGGTTAGGTGCGGATTTTGTAAGAAATTTAATCACACACAATCGGAATGTCGCAGGCTTCTAGCTAAGAAAGCAACGCAACAGGAACCAGGTGAGGACGCAGAAAGGACAGTCGGTACAACGGGCTCAAATCCTACAAGTGCATTTCGACTCAGTTGTTACGGGTGCGGCAACCCGGGAGTGACGAGAAGTAATTGCGGAAACTGTAATAAACAGGATTCCGAAACGTCGGCATCGAGTTTGAACTTTTGCTGCCTGGATTCACCCGAGACACCGCGGTTCGTTATTCATCCTCGCCCGCGGCCCGTGCTCCTAATAAAAATTCTGGGCTTAAACGGTCAAGGGTTCGCTGATACAGCTGCAAAACAAAGCGTCGCTGGGTATTCCCTGTACCAAAGGTTAGTCGAACGCAAATACCCCTTTGGAAGGACCAAAATTAGCGTTTCATTCGCTGACGGGAATCCAAAATGGGAAAATGTGCTACTAGCGACACTGGATGTGCATTTGGAGCATCGTCGAGTTACCACGACCTTTCTAATATTTCCAGACGCAATTAACAGCTCGACTTTGTTAGGAGTTGATTTCCTCGAAGCGGCGGGAGTTGTACTGGACATGAAACGACGCGTATGGAATTTTTCTGGCATACCGGAGCCCAAATATAATTTTGTTGAAGAACGCCCATCGAATGCAATTATATCACTAAATTCGTTAGATCTAAAGACAAATGAAGGGCAAAATTTAGATCTCCAGCAACCTCAAAGAATAAATTCCGTACGTACAGATTTCCAAGATACCTTCGCTCTAGGGGGAGCCCCGACACTGTTCGCGGAGCACCGCCTCGATACCGGCGACCTTCCGCCAATCGCGGTACCGCCGTATCGGATGCCGGCGTATAAAAAAGAAAATTTTATCCCACAGATTACGCCTTATTTGTTAAAGTTGGCGGAGTCGTTGAACGAAGCCAGAGAAACAAAGGAACAAAATCAAGACAGAAGAAAGGAACAAGCAGATAAAAGCAGAAGGCAAACGCAACCATTCAAAGTGGGCGATTTGGTTTTAGTAGCAACTCACTTATTAAGCAGCAGTGAAAAAAAATTAAGCGCAAAGCTAGGACCGCGTCGGGACGGCCCTTACGTCATTAGTAAGGTCATCAGCCCCACAACATACGAGATTGCATCCAAGGAAGTTCCCCAGGTATCCTTAGGTAAATATCACGTTTCGGCTCTTACAGCTTACCATGCTGGAGACGAGCCGATGTTACCCCAGCCTGTGGCACCAATTCGAAAGAGGGAACGACCACGGAGACAACAACGAGGGCTTCAATCTTCTGGACCATTAGCGGGTCGCTTAATAATCCAGAACGGGGGAGACTGTAACACCCTCTATATTCAGTGTTGTGGTAAGGTGAATGACCGCGTGCTTCGTGTTTGCAACAAGGGACTGTTCGCGCATCCCGCACTTAAGAGGGGTGAGTTTGGGATTTGTTGGTGAAAGTGTAAGTGTAACCGGGGTTGTCAACAGGTGCGTGTCGCGGAGACTTGTTTTAAACTTTCCTTTTCATTATTTCTATGTTTCGTTATTTCTATGTGTGTATTGTATTAATAAAGCTCTCTTTGGGTTTACCGACGTGTATAATTTCACTGGCCCTAAATAAAACCCTTGTCTTTAACTAGTCGAAGGCTACAAGCTTTAAATTTTTAGACCAGCTTGCGATAGGGGTTGTATAGGAATATGCAGTTAAATTACAGCCATATTGCGGCAGATAACCTTTAGTGGTGCAAGCTTTAAAGATTTATTAATAATGTTCGGACAACTACAGCATCAAGTTTGATAATAAATATTAAGGAGTAGTTCTAATCCTTCTACGGTTAACAAGGCGACTTTGGTGGAAGCTCCAGGGGAATACGAATGGGTACCACAATTGGGCCTATAAACCACCAAGGTAGGGGTTGAGTAACTGTTATAAAAAATCCTAGTTCGGAATCTAAAATAACAATGTCAGAGGCGTCAAAAGATAAGCCTTAACAATTCCTTGAAGTCAACATGTCAACAACCAATCGTTTTATTCTTCTAGGAATTAACTATTGCGGTTATCAGCTACCTACATTGTACATACTTTATAAGTATTTTGGTATTCTGTTTAGTCCATGTAACAGCTCGACTATGTATGTATACTTTATCGTGCTCTCCGACAATATTTTTGAACTTCCCAACATTTCAGACTGGTGATTTATTTTCAAAAGTTACTCTTCTTGACCTTCTCCAGCATCACTGAAAGTTTCTCGAATACACCTTGTACATTTTATCATTTTACCTATATCGTCCCCTCAGTTTTCGAGAATAAATTACACGTATCATTACCAACGGCCGTCTTATTAAACAAACTATTCTTACAAGTCGCTATACCTGAATTGCCCAAATAATGGATTGACCACGTGCTGATGACGCTCACCCATACTGTCCATATGTAAGAGAAGTGCAGAAAGTCTCATTTTGCATCATAACATTCTTACAGTTGGTGTGAACTCGTTAAAATATCTAGTGCTAATTGTGTACATGAGACATGCGTTCTCCTAGCAGACATGCAATGTTCGTAAGCAAAAGCAGCACGTTACTAGTCAATTGGTTCAGCTATCCAAGTATAGTCAGCGGGTTGGATTTATAAATTGATTTATACAGATTAATCTTTCTTTACAAAATTATATTTTAACTGAAGGTTATCTTGGTAATTTCAAGATGTCATCGTTTCCAAAAACAATTTAGAAGGCACGAAATAAACTGAGCATCCTATTAGAGGCAATTGCCAGATTTAAGAAACCACGTGTTACAGTGGAAATGTCTGGTTGTTTTGAGAAAATCAATCAAAAGAGGCAGTGCTAGTTTTTACTTAAAGTTATCTCAATATTCAAGAAGTCTTTTGAATGAAATACTTTAGTCTATAAGGTTGTGATATACCCAGCGCGATGTTGGTTAGTATTTTAAATTTGTTGTTCGCTTTTTCGTTAAAGCAGATACTAATTCAATCGGAATTCAAACATTTTTTCAGTAAAGCTGACCTAGTTTGTCCCTGATGAAATCCTCCAACTATTTAATCCTTGAACTTAAAGTAAATAAGCAGAGTCTTGCTTACGGTAAACATTAATTTTGCATTATTTGAAATTTTCAACAAGGTCCGTAACTGATAATCCAATTAACGTCCGGCAAAAACAAATATACCTACATGACTGAAGCTATGAAGGTTCAAAACGTAAATGTCAGATTCACTTAGTCCTCCTGATAATTGATCTGACCCAGAAATGTGATGAAAGTACGGATATAATTTAAAATTCCAAATTTTATAAAAGCAATACCTATGACGCTCAAATATGGAATAATCCTTAATTTTTTTGCTGTTTTGATATATTTACCTAAGGTCTATAAGACAATATAAACTTTTCAGGGTCTATAGCTCTATAGTTTTAAGAAATGTACTTCAGTGATTATTTACTCTTTGGCGATAGTTGTGAAATATTTAGAAATCTATTCTTAAAATACATAAAAGATCAAAAGTAGAGAATATGAATGTACTGTGTGTTTAAATGGGGCGATTTTTACTTATTTTGTTTACATTTGTCCTGAAAGTAATAGCTATTTATGTAATTAGTACTTTATTGGACGAGCCGCTGTTTATGGACAAGCGAGTATATAAACAAGGCGAGTCTATAAAGTTTGTTTATGTACGAATTACATACAAAGCTTTATGTTCGACTACTCTAGAGGAACTGGATATCTTTTAAAATTATTTTTTTATTTCCCTATATAAAAATTCGGTATAACTTAGTGTGCTTTTCTAGTGTTGCAATGTTGCAAATCGTCGCCTAAGAACCGGGTTATTACATGTTCATTTTTTAAAATTTTACAGGAAACGAGTTTTAAAGTTTAGATACATGACCGAAAATGTTCAAGTGTTTTGTAACACATATTGTTTTTCTTAAATTTAAATTTACGATTTTTTAAATAAATCCAAATAGAAGTTTAATGGTATTTTTTGAAGAAAAGGAAAAAACAGCATTAAGAAAAAAATAAGCTATGGACATACAATAATTTTAAGCAAAAATAAAATTATATTATTTTATCAAATTATTCTATGTCCACTGCACATAGTGCACATTCGAAGTATTAATTACAAACACAAAATTTTATGATAAAATATAAAAAAAACTGAAAACAAAAAATAACACTACACTAAATAATATTAATAGTAGATAACAAGTTTTTAAAAGTTATTAATTAAACATTTCCAAAACTGCAATTTTATTCTATGTCCACACGTGATGTTAATCTGACACATCGTATTGGTTGCACGGACATAGACTATCCCGGTCCGAATACTTAAAATATTTGAGGGACATAGAATAAAAACGACTCTCTGTTATAACGAAATGCACAGGCGTAGATCAACTTGGTATAAATTGGCACAATAGAACTCCGGACATAGAATAAGTTAATTCAAAAACCTGAATTTGGGAAAAAAGTTGACATAGAATAACTTGGTTCTGAGGCGACGAAATGTCAAAAATTGTTTAAATACGATTTAATAATTCATTAACTTTATACAAAGAAAATGATACTTTAGAAAGTGTAGAAGAGTTGGCAGCAAGTGCCAAAGAAGAAATATGTCAATTTAATTGTTTGAATTTGTTATTTCATGTTAATAAAAAATTCCATTTTTGTGACAGTGACAGTTCTGTCCAATAAAATAAAGTAAAAGTACTAGTTCAATAAAGTGACACATTATGGACACTAAATGCATCCATAAATCAAGTGATTATGATGCAGTCGAACATAATAGTATATTATGTTACTAGGAGTAGAAAGCGCACTTTTTTGTGTTGAGCTCAGAAAATTGCGGCCGAGGCTTTAGCCGAGGCCAAGCGATCTGGGCGAAGCACAAGAAAGAGCAAATCCTTAAAGCGATGGCGAGAAAATGTATAAATGGTATGCCCCATAGATTCAAGTTTTTCCTGTAAAGTATAGTTGAAATTAAATAAGATATTATAAGCAATAAGTATGTTCTAAAATAAAAGTATCATTCTGATACTGAAAATTACAAAAGTCTCTAATTTGGTTCCCACTATAAATCCGCATCGTAGACGTAGCCCCTAAAAGAGCTCACATAATCAATCACAATGGAACTACATTTGAAAAATATAATTCTGGTGCCCCTCTGGGTTTCAAATTAAGGACACCTGTTATTTAAAATTTTAAAATGTTTGTAAATAGTAGTTACGTCATGTTTGCACATAAACTTTTAACACCTGCGTAAAAACCATTATAAAAAGAATATTTTAACGTTAACAGTTATCAATACTATGTGCAATAATGCCCGACATTAGCTTATTCCCCAAGCAAAAGCCGATAAGCAACGTTTAAAAGAATTCAGATTATTATAGAATTCCAACAACGATAGTAAAATGACTCCCAAAGCAGTGGATCCTAAAAACTTCTAAAAAATCATTACCGTGATAATTTACATACATCAATAAAAACAACCACTTAATATACGCATCCACTGAAAGGTATCCAGGTTATTGTTAAATAACAAAATAAAAGTTGAGTACAAGAGTGTTTTTCTTCTTGACAATTCTGCACGGAAACGTAGAGTAGCACAATTTGAAATCAATCACTCTCAAGTCGCTGAAAATAAATTTTAAAAAGTAGCAAAGGTCGGAAAGCTCTCATATTTTCTGGCAGAAAGTGAGCCACAAAACTTATTTCTTTGAGATTTTTCAACTTACGCCATAAAAAACGATACGGAAAACTGCAGGAATTAATTAAATGGTAGAAATATATAAACGCACCAAAACTAAATAGGTGAATTTAATTTTCAGATTTTTAACCGGTACTGTACGTATAATTTAAAAATGGAAACCTTGAGTACAGGGTGGCCCATTTTCGAAGGGATTGCAGGCTATCTCCTTAACTATTACATCTACGCAAAAAGTAATAAAGGTGTCTCGGGTCAAATTTTTGAGAAAAATCTAATGGTGCAAACCGAAATTTATTATCGTCTTTTGTTTTCGAGCTACAAGCGAAAATTGAATTTTTCGGAAATTCTTTTCGGAGTTATAACTCTTTTGTTTGTAGAGATACGAACAAAAAATAAAAACATTCTTAAGGCACTTTTTCATGTAGAATTTAATGGTGCTATTGGATTTTTAATTTGCATATTAAGTTTTGAGTTATAACATAAACTTGTGTTTTTTTAAATAGCAACCGTAGTTGGCTTTGACATCAGTAAATAAGTCGCTTTTCAACGTTTTCAAAAATATATGGTTTAATATACTTATTTTAAATAACGAATGAAATATCAACAATTTTCTAATATTTACAAATCGTAATTGAATATAATTATCAAGCAACCCTTGGAACACAAAAAAAATGAATAAAAAAACAAAATAAATTACTGTTCTGTCAAATTAAGCAGTCTTTGTTTAGTTATGTAGCTTTACTTTAATACTTATGTAAAAGTAAGTCTCCAACCAAATACGGAAACATGTAAGAAACTTGAGAATAGGTTTATTAATTTTGGATCTTTCAACAAACCACGAAATAAATAAAATATTTAACCAAGATAAAACGAAAATACTACAAATAGTTTAGATTAGAGTATGTAACAGCATCTCCAACCTATTCCAGTAAAGAAAAAATACAGAATAATGTATCCCAGATAAGAATCAGAACATTGTGGATACTAAATTTAATCCCTCTAGAATGCGTCTAAATAATCATTTATACCGCAGTATTCTTAAATATTGGCAAGTTTATTGAGATTTAATTGTTATTTGAGATAAGTGTAGTAAACTGTATACTTAAACTGTCACACATAAACAGTCATTGTAACTATTAAGCAGTTACACTTTACATTTACTTTTTACATAAGTAAAGCTACATAACCAAACGAATACCTATTAATTTGACAGGACAGTCATTTATTTTGTTTTTTTATTCATTTTTTTTGTATTCCAAGGGTTGCTTGATAATTATATCCAATTATGATTTGTAAATATTAGAAAATTGTTGATATTTCATTCGTTATTTAAAATAAGTATATTAAACCATATATTTTTGAAAACGTTGAAAAGCGACCTATTTAGTGATGTCAAAGCCAACTACGGTTGCTATTTAAAAAAATACAAGTTTATGTTATAACTCAAAACTTAATATGCAAATTAGAAATCCAATATCACCATTAAATTCTACATGAAAAAGTGCCTTAAGAATGTTTTTATTTTTTGTTCCTATCTCTACAAACAAAAGAGTTATAACTCCGAAAAGAATTTCCGAAAAATTCAATTTTTGCTTGTAGCTCGAAAACAAAAGACGATATTAAATTTCGGTTTGCACCATTAGATTTGTCTCAAAAATTTGGCCCGAGACATCTTTATTACTTTTTGCGTAGATGTAATAGTTAAGGAGATAGCCTGCAATCCCTTCGAAAATGGGCCACCCTGTACAAGGTTTTTGTGTTCTGTCTCAGTTATTGTTTTTTCCTGGTTTTATAAAAAAAATGAGCAAGAAAAATTCAGTATATTCTGAAAACTAACAGTTGTTATTTTAAATATTTTAAACCCTCTTTTGGCAAACTCGGCAAACCAGAGTTATGAAGCGTTCAAGTACTTGTTTAGTTAGAGGTGTAAGAGAAAAACTATTTTCAACTACAAAATTAAATAACTGTATAAATTTTATGGATATTTATTACTAATATTTAGTAAATAGTGGCGAAATACCCACAAAGAACAAAAAGTAGCAGATTTTGCTGCGGCTGGTGTTGCACATCCTAGGCAAAGCCATCTGAGGCATTAAGTTACATTTTAAGCAGATAATAATTTCAGGAAAATGACAGATGTAATGCCAATCGGCGAAAAATATTTTTTCTACGATGGAACTCCCATTGAATATATGAGCTACTAACTACCTTGCACTGTAGAAGCGGTGTCTAGCGGCTAGCATCATAGGCATGTTAACGTTATACAGTGCTCCCAATCCCCACCTATCATAACAAATCCCTTCACACCTTATTAGCATGGGGTGGGCCTGACGTAATCCAGGATTGATCCGCGGGGATCTGCTCCATGTCAACTGATGATGATGATGATGATGAGTACCATAGTTGTTTTATACGATTTATTATAAAATACTGCCGAAGTATAAATTTAATGCAAATGTGTTTAACAAGTGCAGGAGAGCTTATTTCACTGGTACCGCAACCCTCAAACTTGTGAGAAGTATGGGCTTTACTGTACTTGTTGCACAATATACCTACTATTTTCCCTTATTAAATGTTTCTCAAATCCAGAAAGTTAAAGGCACGTGTCCAGGCCTAAGGAGATGCAAGAACTCTTTAATAAAATCCTGGTTTTATAAAATAATAAGAAATCCCTCTCGACCTGCGACAACCAGATGGGTTATTAGATTACAGGATTTCCTTCATTTGTTTTCATTTTTCTTTCTATTTTATAATTTTCAGTAAAATGTTATCCTTCTTGAATTCTTGAAATACTCTTTAGATTCCATAAATATCAACAAAACAACGATTCCATTCCCCAGCCAAATTAATTTTTTTGCGTGTGACCGAGAAAACATTGTGTTGACTAACGAAGGTTAGCATTTTTATCGGTTTAAGGAAAGCCAACGTTAAAGCGAAGGGAAAGTACAAACAGCAATCGCCCCTGTGTTGCCACTGTAGATGTTGCGGTCTGTAGAAGCTCTGCATTGGGGATTTGAGGCTCTGTTTGCTAATCCAAAGGAGTGAAGCGTGAATTTGTAAATGTAGGTTTCCACAAGATTGTTTGAACAGAGACAGCTTACTTTGGGACTAATTTTAGTTTATGTGGCATTAAGAAGTTGATATTGAGATTAAGATGCCAATTGTTTCTTAACTTACTACATGTATCTCGAAACGTTATACAAATCCTACGGTTTAACTGAATTTTCGAATTTAGAACTGGAATGCCCTAAAATTACTAACTTCAAGAAGAAGATTTACAGGAAATTTAATATTTCGCGTTAAAAGAATTACTTAACTGAGAACTGTTCATCAGTCTACAATTAAAATTTATAAACTAGTCAGAAAATGGAAGAAAGAAAAAAATACCTGACAATAATTATTCTTTAATTAATTTTAATCTTTCGTTTCAGGAATACTTATATTTGGGGTTTCCAATTGTTAAGTAAAGTTCTAATCAAATTTTCCAATGATTGTTTTTATTACATTTTCTTAAATACCGAACTTTACGTTGCAATTAATTTTCAAGGAAGGAAACATAAGACGTGACTTAATGGAAGTAATCTGATACTTATCGAACCACTTTTCGTATGAAGTGCTTCTTAAGAAAATATAGAAGCTATAAATTATGAACCAATACTTGAAATTTTACCCCACTTTATAAAAATCTAATTAATTCCTGCTTTCAAGACGGTAATGTAATTTAAATTTATAATCTTGGGACTTTCTAAAAGTCTTTTCCATATATTTCAGGATTAAACCACCTTCACAAAGCAAGAAATTAAATTAAAATATCTGCAACATAATAATTTATGTAAAATAATATCGATTCGTCTTATTTGACCCAGCTTACCCTAATTTATTTATTCAAGTCAAATAATATTATCACAAACTTATTACGTTTTGCAATACATATTATTTTTATGTACTTTAGATGATTTAATTTGTATCTGCTAAAATTGTGGTTTCCCTTTCGTATGCTGTTTTACAGTGGATAAATTGGAAGACAAAACGGATTATTCCTTAAGCCTTATTTTGTCACGAATAGGCTTTTAGGTGTATTTCAAGGCTTACTTTCTGGGTCAGGAATGTTTACCTACTTATTAAACTAGGGACATAAAGGCAACAAATTAGTTTTTCCAGTGTCACTTTTGGTACCTTGTATTTAACTTGTCCCACTTAATCATATATCATATTTGAAGAAAGTAAGTTGATTTTACCAATTCTTTATTGATAATTATAACAGTAAGTGTGAATTTGTCCCTCCAGAGAAGTAATAACTACTTCTTAATGCAAGTAAAGGTACGTTTTGTTTATAATATATTGATTAACAATTAAATGTTAAACTATTATGAAAGTGCACTTGCCTTCCTTGCAACGTATGTATGTAACTGTTAACGTAGAAAATATCGCAAAGTTCAGCTCTGACTGCCTTCAGTTTCGTTTGAAAACTGTTGTGAGGCATTTTGATAACTTTGCAATTACAGCGAAACTCGGATAGAATGACACCGAAGGGACTACTAAATTATCGTTATAACCGAGTTGTCGTTATAACCGAATATGTGGCATAGGTACTGTATTTGTGTTAAAAACATCTGAAAAATTGCATATTTAGTTCAAAACTTAGGCATAATTACGTTCATAATTATTATTATTTTTATTTTATGTTTTTTTAACTAAGTGTATAATACCAGATCAGCATTAGGTATACATTGCTGCACATGGTAGGTATGACAAATATTGTAAACTAACAAAAGAAATGACATTAAAAGGTTACTACTCTGAACACAAAAGTTGATACTGACAGGAATTGTTTCATAGTTAGTGGGTCTGTAGAGTAGAACTTATTTGTTAAGCTAACACTATAGTTTACTCGTTATCCGAAGAATTATCACTGTTACCAATTAAGTCGAACGGCACCCGCCTTTTGAGTCTTCGAATAGGTGGAGGAGTAGCGAGGTGATGTATTTCCGCACTAGGACACTTGTGCACAGAATTAAAGAAGTTTGTGGTTGTAAGATGTATTAGGTGTTTAACACTTAATATGTCGAGTTCTTTATGCAGCTGGTTATTTTGCACAAACCAGTCGGCGTTACAGGTAATCCGAAGTATCTTGTTCTGGATGGTTTGAATTTTCTTGATGTGTGTATTAGCTGCCGTTCCTCAGATGACTGCACCATACATGATAATGGGACGTATAAGACTTTTGTATACCAAGGTTGCACATTTAACTTTTAATGCAGATTTTCTGTTTATTAGTGGAAAAAGAAGATTGAGCCTAGTGTAACAGTCGTTCAGTTTTTTATTAATGTGAAGTCCCCATGACAATTTTCGGTACAAATGTAGGCCCAAGTATTTCACCGATTCATCGTTCGGGTTCCAAGGTACATCCATTCAATTGCAGCTCGGGATGATTCTGAGGACGTCTTAAGGTAAAGATTTTCGTTTGACATTTCCAGGTGTTCAGTTGTATTTTCTATTTTTCACACCATTGGTGGTAAGTATCGATTGCATTTTGGAGATCGTGTGAGGCTGTGTTGATGTCGAAATTTTGTGATATACCTGCAGTAAGTGTGGTATGTCGTGAGTGTATTTGTTGTATAATACGGGACCGAGGATTTATCCCTGAGAGACCTCTGCTGATATGTCCTTTAAAGATGAAAATTGTGCGTTAAGTTTTACTTTAAATGTTCGGGTTGTAAGAAACGATGTTACTATTCTGGTAATGTAGCTAGGAAGATTAAGCTGGATCAGTTTAAAGATTAATCCTTCTATCCAGACATTATCAAATAGTGCAGTAATTGTGTGTTTTTTTCGAATCCATTGGAGATAATATTTGTTAGCCTTACTAGTTTGTGAGTAGTTGAGTAGTTACTACGGAAGCCGTATTGGGTTGCTGGGATGATGCTATTGGTTCATAGGAATTTGAAAAGACGTCGGTGGATAATTTTTTCTAATAGTTTAGAGATCGTAGAGAGTAGACTTAAGGATCTGTAACTACTAACCGTGGTTTTGCCTTTCTTCGGTTTCGGAAATACTATTATTTCGGCTTGTTTCCATTTATTAGGGAAGTAACCATTTCTAAAGCAGGCATTGAACATAGTAGCTAAGAAAGCGAGGGCTTTTATTGTTAAATTTTTAAGTACAACATTCGTTACTAGGTCATGGCCGGGTGATTTTCTAGTTGGGAGTTTTTTGATGCAAAGTTGAAGTTCTCTAGGATAAGTGGGTTCGAGATTGCTGGAGGTTGCGGGTAAGTCTCATCGGGCTGTTAATTCTATTTCCTGTTGCTGTTGATTGTGTTGAGGTTGAGAAGGATGGGGTTTGAAGACCTCTTCGAAATGTTGAGCGAATAGATTACATTTTTCTTCGTCGCTCTCGTAGGTCATTCAATTATGCTTTAATGTGGAGATTGCCTCGCGTTTCCGTAATATTCTTTTTGTGGGTATCCACAAGGAGTTATCGCATGGGTTTATTTCTGCGATGTATTGTTGGTAACATGTTATCCGGAAATTTTCGAGCTCATTTTTAACTTCATGAGAAAGTCGGTTAAAAATTTTTTTGTGTTCTGTTCCATAGGCGCCTGGCTTTGTTTTTCTCCTTGATTATGTTTAAGATGTATGTAGGTGGGTCAAGTGGTGGTTTTCGGTGTGTTGATACCCTGTTTGGGGTCATGGCTGAGCGAGTTGTATTAATCAGCAGCTCGGTAAATTGATCGATGGCCATATCAATGTCGTTGTTCATTTCTATTTTGTTTATTTTCAAGTGTTGGTCCAGAACTGTTTGAAAGGATTCCCAGTTTACTTTCCCAGTCTTGGTGTCTGAGTATTATGAGTATATGAGGTGTTAGATGATATTATTATCGGTAGATGGTCGGATTCGTGTTCACAGCCTACGGACTGCTGTAATGTTGTTGTAATATTTTTGAGTAGAGCAATGTTCAGTATGTCAGGATTCTGAGAGGCTCCGTAATTATTTTTGTAAAGTTTGCTATATTTTTTGTTTTATAAAAAAATGCTTGCCCTTTTGACCCAGCGTGAGGAAAATAAAGATCTAAGTTCTTAAGATTATTAATAATAGTTCATATTTCTGGGAAACTGCAACCATGCAATATGCCATATAAGTGATTAAATAGGTACCATTAAAGGAAGGTCACAAAAGAGTATCGATTACATACATTCTTCCTACTAAATGTGTAGCAGCTGAAGCGATAGAAATAAAAGTTAGAGAATTAAAATGGTAAACCTAATATTATCGTTATAAACAAACTAAGCGACAAGAATCGCTTCAGAATAAATTGTGTTTTTATAACTTAGTTGTCGTTATAATAGAGTTAAATTATCATCGAGTCTTTTAAGATATTACAAAGACCTGTTAGAACAACCAAGTCGTAATAACGATGTTGTTTTTATTTTTCGATATGACAGACATTGTCAAGTGCGGTGGATACTCTTATCCCCTTAGGTCTACGTAAAAATTAGCAACCAAATAGCCCGCATATTCAGGACAATGTGGTACTCACTTGCAATGCAACAATGCCAAACAATTAACATGAGAGAAAGCATATGTAAATAAAATGACATCTGAAGACAACTAAATAGAGCCACAAGGATTGAAATGCATGTTATGTTGCAATATCAGCAAAATGAAGAAAACTTACGATAATGCAGCTTAAGAATACTGGATTCTTCTATTTAAAGTATTTAATACCAAAGGCAAATGAATCTTCAGAAAAGTCAGATAAAGCCGAAATGGTAGAATATCTGTCATAACCAGACACTATGCTGATGGTACAACCCTGCTGGTTACCACCGACAAGAATCATCCGAGTCTTTGAAACACGTTGGGAGTTCTCGTATAAGCATGAAAAACTGTTGCAACCTTAACAAACATATGACTCGTTACTGGACTGACCACTGACCATGAAAGGGTGTTCTGGGCACGTGAGCTATGGTACTATAATAGCTGTTTGCATGAAATCTGGGTATCTTGTAGTGTAGCAACCTAAATCATTGTTAAGTCGACGGAGTAGGCTATCCACTAGTAAGGGTGAAATTACCGCCTCTAAATAATCTTATCCTGATGGCGGCACTAGATACGTTTGCATACACATTCCTGTAATACAAGACTCACTAATTTTGTTTGAGTTGTATCTATACTATTAATAGAGATTCTATCAAAGGCATATTCTTTATATTTTTACCTAATGATCTATTTATCCATATGGTATGAAGTAAAGATAAACATCGTAGGAATATAAATATATACGAATTTGCAATTTCTTCTAAGCTCAGCTCGGCTCGAAGAAAATTTGAAACATGCTCGGTTTGGCTGGAAGAAAATGTTAAATATTCTTGATTCGGCTTGGTTACCGAGCTTCGAACTTTTATCGAGCATCGAGCTTTTATCAAGTTTCGAGTCTTTGTCGAGCTTTAAACTAATATCGAAGTTTGAGCACATGGCTACAGCGTAGACGGTCTCGGGGTCAAACCCGAGTCGGATGCTCGGCGGGTGGCCTACGTAGTCACTAGAAAATAATTGGTAACCGAAACACAATAGTGGAGTAGGAACGGTAAGCGGTTATCGAAGGCGTGGAAGTACCCTCCACGTTGCCGGCCATACTCCATCGTGGAGTGTAAGTGCCGTTACTTTTTTACCTTTACCGAGCAGTTACCGAACTTCAAGTCTTTACTAAGTTTCGACACTTTACTGAGCTTGGAGCTTGTAACTAGCTCGGAACTTTACAGCAATTTACAAAAAAACTCGGCTCGGCTCGGTTCAACAAATCTAGGGCTAGAACTCGCTCAAAGTTTGAGCTGAGACAAGCTGAGGTTTCATTTCCATCTCTAAACTCCTGTTAATATAGTATATCTAATATCTTTGATACATAGCCTTTCCAAAGCCGTTAGAAGGAAGAATGTCGGTCTAATGGGTTGATACGACTTTGTAAGCGATTATTCTGAGAATATATCTAAAGGCAAACGACTGATCATTTGCATAAATTAAGGTATAATGATCACCAATTCTTACTGAAGAATAGTATATTCTATCCTGGCAATAAAACTGTTCAGGGTGCATTGTTTATTAATTTAAAAACTAAAAACCATTTATTCCATTTACTTCTTTTTCTTCTTCGGGCGACAATATGTACCGTGGGGGACATACGACTAGTCTGGCTTTACTTTTTTGGTTGATAAAAACCCCAGGAGGTTATCAGCCTCCTGTCATTCCAGTTATTTAAAACACAAAAAGAGGCCTAAATACAAAAAGTCTGAAGATAATGAAGGTGAAAATCGAAATGCCAAAAGGTGCAGCGGAAAAGTGAAAGAGGTAGTGGAAAGTCCACGGTATCTACAAGATACAAAGAGATGATTGATTTAAGTACTTGGTTTCTTCGCCGCATAGACAAGGGCCAGAGCTCGGAAAAATAAATCCTATATTTGCCTAAAAATATAAGTTAAAAAAAAATATGATGATTTATGGAAAAATGAGGAAAATTTTATACACAAAGGCTCATACTGGTGGCACTTAAAATCCAACCAAATAAACTCCTGTCGTCAGTTCAACAAACTCTGTTGACTGTTTGAAAGGAAGTGGAATACTGAAGGCTGAAGATCGAGGAATCCGAATCCGGCATCGATTGACATATCGATCAACTTGAAAAATTCACTTATCTGTTGCCAAAATGCCGACGGCAGTAGAAGACAAAAAGTATGCAATGGGTTCGCCATAAGCAAAAGATATAAAAGTTCAGTAAGTGTTCTGGAACACCGAGGGAATTTGATTGAGTGTGTACAGAAAGACACTATTAAAAAAACATTGATAACCACGAAAAAATGCCTGCTCCACATAGATCCCAAATTTAAAAAAAAGCATACAGAAAATGCGATGTTTTCTGAAGAAAAACTGAAAAAAGTTGTTCAAGATCCTTAAAGTATTTTTTGTAAAGGGATTCTTTTGTTGGAAACAAAATCTAATAACTAAATCAACGTAAATGTTAAAATATAAAGTTTTGCTTATTTTACTGGCTAGGTAGATTATATAGAAATGTCCTTTCATAGAATAAAGGATAACAAAAGGATTAATATCTTCAATCTTTATATTGCAACCTGTATGTCTATTAAATATCAACAAACCATTTAATATTTCTCACGGGATTTATTCAATACCATTGTTAAAAGCACACTTATCAACATTTTCAAATCTTTTGTTGCCATACGAATTTCCATAACTGAAACAGTTTATCTAAAGCAATGGTTAGTTAACTGCCAAGAAAGACACATGAGATTTATCCTATCGATGGTCGAAGACTGCAATCCAAGCACAGCCAGTAATTTTTACTTATCTACGGAATTAGTTAATTTAATATTATTTTTATATAATTATCATAATCAATAAATTAATAATAAAATCAACATCTTCCCTTCGAATATTATAATATGGTAAAACAGATGTGGAATAAGTGGAAAGAAATTAACTTAAAAAACCTGCTGCAATACGTTGCTTTCTAATATTTTTATTGCAATGCCTTAGTTGCAGGAGTAATTTGATAGACCTGACCTTCTTTACTTGAACGTGAACTGGTAAGTGTTGAAGCTTAAACCGTTGTTTTTTTCCAACTCACAAAACAAGATTTCCAGACAAATCGAGATGTAAGATGATTGATAAGGAAATCGAAACTACATAACGTTCTCGTTATCGCGGAATAGTGAAGTAAATCGGTTTATTCCGAGGATTTCGCTTTATCCAGAACACTACCTTGCATTCAGAGAGCGTAAATAGCTTTTGTATATCCCGGACATTAAGTGATATCGACGTCTTTAGACGGGGGTCACCTGTCGGATTACTTTCCTTTGAGAACGTCTCTCTAAAGGGGAGAAATGTAGCTGACACACAGTGGACGTCAGTTGTTTAACAAGGCGAATAATATACAGAAAGCTGTTTGTTATGTGCGGTGCTTAGATATTGTGATATTGTTTCAAAGGTGTTAAATGTCTGCGATTCGTTATAGTAAACGAACGTGTATTGATGTGATTATTACATTTTAATGATAAATATTAAAATTTGTTAAATGAAAGAGTATGTACCTAATATTTAAGATACTCAATGCCCACTCTTTAGAAACACCAGTATATTGAGTAGTATAACCATATTTTAACCCAAATAATTTTGTAAAATTCAGTTTTTCGAAATTTTCTGGTTTCAGCAGGGTAATGAGTTCCTTTTCAATCGTGCAGGATTTAAACTTCTTTCCGTTTTTTATAATAAATGAGGTACATTATTACATATTATGAATTAAATTTGTAAGGAGTCAGTCCTTTGCAGAAACACCTTTAATGTACCTTTAAATACAATAAAAACCGCAGCCTGTTAACAATATGATTAAATAATTGAAATACTGTTTATAATAGACAATCCTTACGATATTGTAAAACTATATTTGTTGAAACGTTGCAAGCAATTTGAAAATTGACCTAATTTAACCTCCTCGTGCCAGTAGGTATTCATGACATTTTCATGCAAAATGCAGAACTTTAAAAATGAACACAGGTTGCATTTTTCCGCTTCCGCAAATAAATTGGACTATGCATATTGTATTAGGTATTGCACTAATATAATTAAAAATTGCAATAATGCAATTAAAAATTGCAATACGTGAATCGAATGAGTGAGCAACAATTTTTGTAGATAAAATGTGGGTTTTCAAACGCATAACCACAACATTAGAGATATTGCGTTAAAATATCAACAGGCAATCAAGTAAACTTTTTCACTGTTTAAACTATTTGTCAGTTTAAAACATTAATTATAAACTGTACCTCGATAAGATTTCGGCTTAGGGGTGCCAAGGATCCCAACACGTATCCACTATTAGGGTCATTTAGTACTACCCAACTAGAATTTTTCTGAACCCAAGGTACTTCCACCCCTGGTAGGGGTCTTTGTTGGAAGAAACATTGAATTATCACGGAACACACAGTTTTATTTTCACATCTGAAAGAGTTCATATTCTCACATTTTTTCTCATTAAAATTTCATAGTGGAACTAGGATTCAGACTTGAGAGGTTTGTTTTACAATGCAAATACGATAACGTTTTTAAGCCATCGAGACCAACGATTCTAAAATTCCGATATATCATTGTAACCATTTTTGGGTATAGCTGACAAACAAGGAGTTCGTTTGATGCCCAAGGTATCGTTATGCCATATTTCTGAACTCAAAAATGAATAAGAAACCATCGCACTTAAAATCGCATTTAAAAGGGGACGTGAATGTCCTTTAGCGCTCGGCTAGCAAACAGTGAAGGAGGGGCGTTCGAAACGCTAAACGCTTCCAATAGGGGTGGTCGTAAACGGGATAAAAGTTGGGCGCCACTATGGAAAGTCACTCGAGATGTTGATGAAGAACGTACCGCAGATAGTTCCTCTGGGTTCGAAAGGGGTTGGGGGTTGCTGCATCCTACTGTTGGAGGTGCTTACCGTTACTTTACTAAAATAGAACCACTGGTGGGTAGGCTCACAAGCTATACACGGATATTAAAACAAAACACAAAGACACAAATAAAAGGCGAGAATGAATAATCAATAAAATTTAATGAATGCAAGTAATATTCCAATTATGACACAAATGGGTTCATAATTTCTACCTTAACTTAAATTAAAAAGGGGTGAATAAGGGATGCCACATTTATTCAACTTTAAGACAAATATCATTAACAACTAGGTTCCCTTAATCGCAATCAAGGAATGATGATAACAAAAATTTAAGCTAAAAATTTGACGACCAATAAATACACACATGCAACAGGAAATAAGTAAACGTCACGGCAATTCGCAATGTTTCTCAATTATTAACACTAAAAAGAAAGGTAGCACACACTAGTTGAAGACTTAAACACTTGTTGAACGAATTAAACGAAAGAAAGGATACTTGAAGTGCTTGAAATTACTGACAATAAATTTAACTAATGCCTTTCCACGAGTAAATCACCAAAAATATAGTACTGAATTTGGGTTAAATTGGTACAATCACAATCGACAGTAAAGGAAGCCTAAAGTATTTACTTTTGCCTGGGAAGGCCTGTTGGTGGTAGCCCTAATGGAAGCGATGGTAATCCAGGGAGAGATATAGCAGCGGTCGGCGTAAAAGAAGGGAATGGAATCCTTCTTCTGGAGGCAGATGTGAAGACAACAAGATGTCTTCAACTGGTAGATGATTTAATCCAAGAACGAAAACTGTGTGGAACGGAAAACTTCACCAACGTCGAACTCAAACTAAACTTCCAACACAGAACTTATATTTCCCGGTACGAGATATAGGACACTCTGGGATTATCCGACAAAATGTCGTAACGTAGTTTTCCACAAAAACTACCGGTAATGAGAGGCCAACGAACATGTGATTTCACTACCACAACCGCTAGATGTCAAAGTTTGCCATACTCTGAGGTGCTTTGTTATTTGTTATTTTAATTCTTGTTACCTTCTGCAGACTTAAGTAAGCAGCTGAATATTTTCCAAATTTCAAAAATTAAGAAGTCAATACTTATTATAAGAGAGGCACTATGGCTGTAGGACACGTAATAACTGTTGGTAAATTTTATAAAATTCGGCAAAAATGCATGAAGATGGAAGAAATGATGTTATATTATAGTTATTACTTCTTCTTCGTGCCATATCCTTTCTCGGACGTTGGCGAGGGGGATCAAAGCCACATTTTTAAACGACTTAGGGCCGGTTGCACAAAGCTTTTGTTAAATTAACGAATGATCAAAGTTGACAAAAGAGCATCATTTTTTGTTTACTAATGTGTTATTTGCCATATGCATTCAAATTTTGATTCGATTTTGTTCACTTTAACGAATGATTAATTTAACCAAGCTGTTAAATCATGTTTGTGCAACCCGCCCTTAGCGTCGTGAACTTTGTTAGATCCCCCTTATAGGTACCAGGTAAATGTGTTCTCTGCAGTGGTTTCCCGTTGACTTCTGCAGAGTTTGTGGCCGTGTATTAAGTGCATAGTGTATGTGTCTTGTTACTGTCTGAAGTCGACCACTCCGCAAACAGAATCATTAATTAAACCAGACGATTAAATGGGCTTCACTCGCTCAAGTACCGACCTCGAACAGTGGGGAATTCTTTATAAAAATCCTTGCCACTGCGTGAGATTCGAACCCAAGACTCCTAGCTAGGAGCCCAGCGCTCTTACCACTGCGCCAACGAGCTTCTTTCTCTAGTTATTACTAGATGTGTAATATTAACAGGTATGTTTTAAAAATGTAATCCAATCCGCATCACCGAAATATAAGCACTAAATGATTAATAAGCACTTCTTTTGTATAAAAACTGTCAAATTACAGCCTTCAAACCCATGCTAGCTTCCGACATTATGGAATTCCAACCAATTTTCAGTACAAAAGTTACCTTAATCTATTTAGAATGTTCACATTCTGATGTTAGTGTTTACTGTTCTCTCTAAGAAAGATATCCAAATATTCACCATTAATTAAATTTGCCCTCCTTGGGTTTTTAAGGGTCATTATCTTTAAAGGTTTAGGAGTGGTTGTAAAGCAGACGCTTTTTAGTTGTTATGATAATAGTTTAATATCTACGTATATTTTAAGTAAGTTCAATATAAATAGTTATAAGTATTAAGGTAATTGGTTCAGCTGAACATTTACTCCTATTAAGGTGTTATTAAAATGAACCCCAATTTTTATTTTATTTTTTTGGTAGCTTAAGTCGATCTAAACTAGGGTTTAAATGCAGAGACGTGGCTAAAGTCCAAGTTAAAACTAGTTTAAGCTATACTTCAATTGAACTGAAATACTCACCTGAAGTGATATAAAAAACGATTAAGGTCACTCTTATCAATATATTTCATTCGGTGTTCAATTAAATTATGCTTAAAATGTATTAGCATGAACATTAAAACCCAAATAAAGCTAAAGTCCTTTTAAAAGTCCTATTGTAGAAATCTTCTTATTATTTAATAAGCTTGGTTTCTATATTTTAAAGATAGATGGCACTATTGTATTTAATTATTGGAATAATATAACTGTTGACATTTGACAGTTAGGTATCTGATTTATTGTTGCAAGAAGAAGTTGTGAGTGATTATTTATTGAATACTATTTGAAAACCAAGATGGCAAATCGGGGGTAAGCAAAATGAATAAATAATACAAAAATTGTAAAATAGTGTGGAAGATTTTAATATTTATAGGTTTTTATTTCAATATTCACATGTAGTGTGCAAAATTATTTTTTTATGGCAGAGCTATTTGAAATATGGCGTCGTCCTTTTAAAAGGACTTTAGCCTTATATACTCATTTATATATGTTTTTTATTAGAGATCAACGACCGCTAAAGTTGCACGAGTTGATACAAGCACTTGAAGATATGGAGGATGTTCATTCTCCAGAATTTTCCTTAACAATATTTCCACCGGAAAACGCCAACGGGGCGATTACTGATGAGGATTCCGGGGAAGAGGATAACGTAACTGTCGATAATCTTCCAGGAAGTCAACTCAGGGTTCCAGCAGAGTTAAATTTTAAAAAAGCACCTCAAGCAGAAGGTGCAATCCCTAGAGAAGATTCTTCTGATGAAGAAGAAAACTTACCATTGTGTCATTTCGTTCCGCTGAAAAAAGTGAAGTCCTTTCATTGGGTCATTGGACAGGATATTCCCGAATCAACTTTAGTCTGGAATATACCACAAACTGTTGAAAATAACAAAAATCCTGTTGACATTTTTAAATTGTTTTTTGACGATTCTCTTATTAGTAAATTGTGCCAATTTAGTAATTTATATGCGTCTCAAAATAATCGGGCTGGAGATATTTCTGAATCTGAAGTATGGTGCTTTTTGTGAGTTCTTATTTTGAGCGGATACAGTCAGCTCCCACGGAAGCATATGTATTGGGAAAATTCTAGCGATACTAAAAATGAGCTAGTACGAAATGCTATATCACGAGATCGATTTAGGTACGTGATGCAAAATATCCATTGCAGCGATAATAATAATTTGAATACTAACGATAGGTTCGCAAAAGTTAGGCCCTTCATAGATGATCTAAATAAAAAGTTTATGGAGTTTGCACCTATAGAAGAAGCACACAGCCTCGACGAATCCATGATTCCTTACTATGGGCGACATGGGACCAAGCAGTTTATCAGAGGAAAGCCTATACGTTGGGGTTATAAATTTTGGACAGGTACTACCCGACTTGGCTATATTGAATGGTTTGAACCCTACCAAGGATCCTCATGCATAATTCCAATCAAATATAAAAATTTAGGACTAGGTTCTAGTGTCGTATTGCAGTTTGCTGACGAACTTCAAAAGTATTTTCCTAATTTACCCTTCCATATCTACTTTGACAACTTTTTTACGTCTCTTACATTACTTTATCAGCTAGGCCTTAGACAACTAAAGGGTACTGGAACCGTAAGAGAGAATCGTGTTGCTGAAAGTACTCTGGGTCCATCGAAAGAACATAAAAAGAGAAATAGGGGATCTTATGAATATATGTATGATCCTGATAACCAAATTGTTGTGTGTAGGTGGAACGACAATAATTTAGTTACCTTAGCATCAAACAGTACCACCGTCAACCCAATTCTACAAGCAAAAAGATATTCCCAGAAAGATAAGAAAAGTGTGATGGTCGATCAACCTTACATTGTAAAGAAATATAACGAAAATATGGGTGGGGTTGATAGAGCGGACCAGAATATCAGTTTATACAGAGTATCGATTAGAGGCAAAAAATGGTATTTCCCAATTATATGCCACCCATTGGATATGGCTGTTCAAAATGCTTGGCAGTTGCATAGGAAGAGTGGAGGAAAAATGGACCATTTATTCTTTAGGCGAACAATAGCTCAGGGTATATTGGAAACCCATAAAAAACCAACTACTTATCAAACAGGAAAAACTAGCAAAAATTTACATCAATCATCACGTTATGACCGCATAGATCATCTTGTTTTGTATAGTGAAACACAAATCAGATGTAAATACTGTACAAAAAAAGTAAATTTCACATGCAGCAAATGTAAAATTGGGCTTCACCCTAAAGAATGTTTTCATTTGTACCATACGCAGCTGTAGTATCAATACTTAGACTGAAATATTTCCTCTAACTTTACCATTTATCATGCCAATAAAAATTCTTTGAAAATATTAACCTGTTTGTTATTTCAATATAAATAGTTGTCAATAGAGCTAAAGTACTTTTAAAAGGACGTTCAATTACACAAAAAGTAACACTACCTGATTTTTTTAAATATTTTTTTTGATGTGCTAAGGGCCCAAAATTAACAAACTTAGCTTCAAACTAATTTTTTTTTGAATTTTTTTTGTCAGCCTTATCTGGGTTAAATACTCGGAATAAGTATCAGAGTGGGTCAGAACTGATATTATGCAACGAGTTGCAAGACTAAAATGAGTTGAATAGGGCATGTGGCAAGAAAGAATCAAAACAATAGTCAAATCGAGTAATGCAGTGGAGACCTAGGGCATATAAAGGAAGCGTTGGAAGTCCACAGAAAAGATGGATTGATGGCATTAAGGCATTTGGAAAATAGATGACATCCAGATAAAAAAGCTTGGAGGAATTTAGGGGAGGCCTACGCCCAGCAGTGGACGAATCAAAGCTGAAGAAAAAGAAGAAGATGCGGCTATGAACTGTGAAAAATTATGCTTAGTGTTACATTTCTGCAGACCAAATTTGAAATTAATACGGGTTTTTGAAATTTATTAAATTTACGCCTTTTTCCCTATACTTCTTTTCACTATAGTTCGAAAATGGAGGACTCGCAGACACATGCTAATCCAAACTTTTCGTCTTACAATAAAGGAAGAAACATGTCAGTGAATTTTTTCTACGTACGTAAGAAATACCCTGTATAGAATGAATCAAGGCCAGTACTCCTTTTGCTTATTAGAAACATTATTTAAGTCTTCGATTATTTGTTGAATTGGGAGCCGACAATCAAATAACCCTTATAAGTTGAAGAACTTAAAGCAAAAGGGTGTTAGGTCCTATACTTAATTGCAGCCGTTAGTTGATTTCATGTAATGTTTCCTGAAACTCAAAAATTACGAATACATCCAATTAGAACATTATTTCAAAAAATTCTGTTTACAAGGCGTTCAGTTTTAATATCAAATTTAATCATTGACTTTAAAATTAAAAATTGCTCAGGATAGATTAATCTATTTTTATTGAACTTCAATTCATTTTAAAACGCTGAACATAGAAAATTTTGATGAACAAAATATCGTATTATCAGAAAGTCCTTGCATCGCGGTTACTGTGGAAATTACATGTCATCTCTGAAATCATTTACTTCTTATTATTTTTACGTTATTGACCAGCAATTGCGATGCAGAGACTTTCTCATCATACTATACTAATTCATCCAGGTACAACGCATGAAGTTTATCATCTATAGCTAATTCGATCAGTCCCTGAGGACATTTCATTCATACAACAAATAAATATTTATATTCAGATTATGAACGCCTCAAATTACAGTTTGGGCACTGAATACTTTCTACAAAATATGTAAAACGATCGCTCAACCAAAAGTTCAGCATAAAAGCCTGTTCGGCCAAGAACAAACGAGTACAATGGTTGTATTACTTCATGCCTCCACAAGTTTTGCTTTGGATTTATTAAATTGCATATAAATTCTGACTCCAAAATTAAATCCATTTTGCATCAATTATTTCATTTTATAACAATTAATAAAATTCCGCATCAAAGCCCTTGATTTTCCAATTTAAATAATTTCAAACTTTAAATTAGGAATTTACACATTGTTTCGTTTTATAAACATCATATTGAAAATTATGGAATTTATATATACTACTAATACTGGTGTAACGAGACTCTACGTAAAATTTTCAAAAACATTTCTCACAGCTCGCCAAATGTATGTATACAAAACAATTTAATAAAATCCTTAGTCTCGTGTTATTTTCGATTAATTTTTTATCACAGGTTAACTACGGATAGCCAGTTAATCGGTAGTTTACTTTTGTATCGACAAATTCCTGGTAACGAACAGATAGATAGATAGATGCACCTTTAAACTACAGAAGAGTAGGTAATTACAGGTCGGCCCCAGTATATCGTGATTAAATCTTATGGAGCTTCTTCATTTTGTCATTAACGCCTACGCGGAGCTCGGTATTCACGCTGGGAAATTGGGTTGAAACTTTTTATGGGGCCGCAAATTAGTTCTGCTATGTAAATGGTCAAAATTTGTATTGATTTATAATCAAAGATAACACCTTGGGCAAAACGAGTGAAAAAATATGAACGCAACGGGGATTTCAGATAAATTGCTGCATTCTACATTATATTATGGCCTCAAGCTCGTACTTTAGATAAGTTTAAAATTGGAACTTTCTCTGTTTGATTAGTTTAGAAATTTAGTGTCTTTGCTAACTTGGACTTTTACTCAGCTAATAATTAATGAATTAAATAATTTAAATTAGAATATTAAGTGAACAAAAATGTTAGTTATTAACAAAGTTCGAACTTATCTATTATATAATATTTAATAATAAAATAAACAAATGTGTATACCGTGTGTTTTAAAACGCAATCTTCTAAATTTTGAAACATCAGTTTCGACCTCGATTTTGAAGTTTAGGTGAAACAATTAGATTTTTTTTTGAACAAATTGCATTAAATAATTAAATACTTTTCCTAACCTTATTTAACATTTCTTGCAAAATAAAAGCTAATAAATTGCTCGTAAAATAAACAGAAGCACGCACCTACATGTAAATTTGTATACAAATTTAAAAATTAAGAAAAAATTGCCTATATTATTTACTTCTTATCCACTCCATAAAATTCAGAAACATATTTTCCTATATCGCGCTCACAAAGTGAATTTTTTCTACTCCTACTATTGAAAGTTGATCTTTCCACATGATTTTTAATGCTGAAAGCAATTGTTTGTCGAAACTGTGCGACAAAATCCAAAAGTGTGTTGCAAAGTACTTTGCAACACACTTTCAAAATGGCGCCCGTTAACTGTATGGTTTGTTTATATTTGTGATATGTTTATTTTCATAGCAACGGACTTATTTCCATAGTGACCATAGTTTCCCTGAGCATACTTAATATTCCACAAAAAAATTATAAAATTTGCTTTAAAATATTAAATAGTGAATTAAATGTCTTTCTTCTGTAGGAGTAGAAAAAATAGTGTGAAATAACACTTGTTGAAAGTGTTTTGCAAAACTCAAATGAATGCAGCCTTCGACTTCGTCTCAGGCTGCAACCTTCATTTTCGTTCTGCAAAACTGTACTTTCAACACTTGTTATACAAATTACTATTGTACAATTGTTTTTATCAAAAACAGTGCTACAATGAAAAATACAGCTGTTTTTAGGGAATATTTTATCAATAACGTTCGTAACTAAGTCTATACGTCAAACACATCTGTCAATATTGCATATGTAAAAATACTGCAATTAAATTTATTTAACTGCATTAGAGGCAATGTGTCTTACCTCAGGAGTGCATTGTAATTCTCCGTCCATTTTGAGATAGAAATCTTGTTAGATGTAAACTTTCGGATATATGTTTGAGAAACGTCAAAATAAATTGTTAATTGAATTTCAAATTTTTATTGGAACTGCCAATCTTACCAACCTTTACATTTAATATTTCTACTTAATATTAATTTTTTTAATTAAAATAAATTATGCGAAATAGGAAAAATAGTATGAAAAACATTGTTACAATGACGAGTTGTAATGTTCGTAGATTGCGAAACTCGCCTACGGCTCGTTTACGCAAACTGTACAGGGTGGCCCATTTTCGATGTTTTTAAATGGGAAGTACCCTTAATATCGGAGATAGGCAAAAACTGATGTCGAAGTCCAGGGCTCTTTTTTGATGCTGGTTCAAGTACCGAAAACAAAATTCCGCTATGTTTTGTTATTTTTTAGTTATAGCCCAAAATTCAAAATTTGGCCATATCGAAAACTTTAAATAACTCTCTTGGTTTTGAAGATATCCAAAAACGGTAAAAACATTCTACAGGCACTTTTTCAAGTATAATGCGATAGTCAATTCAGATATTTTCTAATTTTCATTTTTTAAGAATTATGACATAAAGTTGGTATTTTTTAAATACAAGTTGTAGTTGGCCATGAAACCATTAAATTGCATATTTTTTGTGCTTTCCGAAAATATATAGTTTATAGGGGTTAAATGCAGTAACAATACCTTTTTTGAACAAAATCAGATTATATGATGTTGTTAGCAATTAGTAGGCCATGGTTCATGATAGCAATAAATAAAAGCTAATAGAGCGGGTGCATGTGACGGCATTAAGAACATAATAACGCGCCCGACTGAAAATGAACGACAGTTTGGAAAGTTAATAAAACTAAATAGTTAATTTAATATTTTGTAGAAAATCTCGCGTTATCTTTAACAGCTTTTAATTATCTTGACATATGGAGATTTTACAAGTTTCTACGTATAACCTGGCAAAATTTTTCGTTTCTTGTTTTCCAGAGCTTTTCTCTAACTGCTTTCTCTGGGAAAGATCACGTTCCCTAATACTCTTTTTAATTCACGATAAAATTTTCAATTGCGTTCGTATCAGCTGACCCCGGGGGAAATGTTAGGTAACTGAAAACTTCGTAATTATGTAGGCTAAACCATCCCTCATCTGGTTAAGCACATCTTTATTCGGTTTGATATTGTAATAAGATGTAATATTTCCTTTTTGGTAAAATTAGTATACCGGTGCATAGAAATCTACCATTTGTTTACCCTACAAGTGTTCAGCTGATGGCCTAGTGACGTCACATGCAACCGCTATATTAGTTTTTGTTTTGCTATCATGAACCATGGCCTACTAATTGCTAACAACATCATATAATCTGATTTTGTTCAACAAAGGTATTGTTACTGCATTTAACCCCTATAAACTATATATTTTCGGAAAGCAGAATAAATATGCAATTTAATGGTATCATGGCCAACTACAACTTGTATTTAAAAAATACCAACTTTATGTCATAATTCTTAAAAAATGAAAATTAGAAAATATCTGAATTGACTATCGTATTCTACTTGAAAAAGTGCCTGTAGAATGTTTTTACCGTTTTTGGATATCTTTAAAACCAAAAGAGTTATTTGAAGTTTTCGATATAGCCAAATTTTGAATTTTGGGCTATAACTAAAAAATAACAAAAGATAGCGGAATTTTGTTTTCGGGACTTGAACCTGCATCAAAAAAGAGCCCTGGACTCCGACATCAATTTTTGTCTATCTCCGGTATTAAGGGTACTTCCCATTTAAAAACATCGAAAATGGGCCACCCTGTACTCATATCACAATAAGGGTTATTGTAACACTTGTCTTTCAATATACTATTTGGACATGTCCCATATACTTTGTTATCCTAAAACCTAAGATTTTACTTGTTTCTCTATTTTGCGTTTTGAAACGGTACCTACATAAGGTATGTATTCAACATAAGTCAAACATAATACTGAGCTGTTGTCATACGCATATATGTGAACATATACCAGTAACAAAATGCAAGTACATAGGTATCTTCATTGCCTTATACATGTAAGTTTAGATTATGTGGGATTTCGTAATAGTAATTTACGATACTAGTAACGTTATGAAACATTTTACATGACGAGAGAAAGGTTTGAAAGAACGAGCGACGAAGGAGCGAGTTCGTTTAATTCTCGAGTAATGTAACCAGCAAATAACGTTACGTGTGTCGTAACACGGTTTATATCATCCTATAATAATTTTTTTCAAAAAATAAAAAATTATTTTCAATGACAGTTCAATGACAATTCATAAAGTGTAACGTACCTAGTGCTGTTAAAGGTATCTTAACATAACTCGTTGCTAAGGAGTTATTAGCATAATAACGTTATAGGATGATGTAAATGTAGTTTAAAGTAGTACCGGGAAAGAATTACATCTAGTTACTTCTGAAATTTGTTTGCATGTAAACTTTTATATGCTACTACATTGTTTCAAAGCATACTACATGTATTTCATTTTAAGACACTTTGTATTTCTAAATCGTTCTTGAATTCTGCGTGAATTATTTTTATAGCAACAAAATAACTGCAGTAACAAGATGACGACACCTATTTATTAATTTATGAAGACCAATATTAACAGAACGAAACCACCAATTTAGTCTAATTTATTTACACTGAATGTTTATTTATGTTACTGGTACTTATTGTAAACTAAGCGCGTCGCGTAACATTCGCCGGCTCTCGTGACATCGCAGATTTTAATTAATCCCTTTCCACTGACAGCCATTTTATATATTCGAACGCAGTTTTATTCTTGTAAATTCTAAAATTCCAGAGACTACCAGAATGCACTTGGGTTTTACTGTTCGTAGCACGCTTCGTGATGATATGTCTCGCTAGAAATGGTTTTACATAAAAAGTAATTTATTTTTTTTTAACTCCAGTGCAAAATTACAATTTGTATAATAATATGAAGAATATGCAAATATGTTGTATGTCTTCATGCTATATGGGTAGGCTATAAAGTCTAAACATGTGCGAAGAAAATCACCATTAGTGTGACTCCTATATTAAAAGAAATGATGCTGTTTGATAATTTTATTGTTTAACTGCACTTCAGTTTGTTCATTCTACACTAATGGAACAGATCTGTAGGATGGAGCCGGTTCAGTCTTTGTGGCATTCTGCTGTTGTCGAGCAAGTTGACTGACAGCCAAGTGATTTGGCTGTGCTTCTAGTTTCGTCTGGTATTTCCTACTGGTTTCACGTACTTCTTCTTTAATTGTTGGCATATCTAGGACTCTGTGTAAGTTGTATACCATACGTCCATATGGGCTTAAGTATGGTTTTGTATACAAGAAACGTGATTTGTAGTGACATTCTTAAGTTTTTTCCAACGAGGCAATGAAGTTGAGCGAGTTTTAAGTTCAACTGTTTACATTTTGTCCAAATATGCGTTCCAGGTGTACACCAAGGTACTTGACGCTATCAATTGTTGACCATGTAACATTACAGGTGGACATGTTTGTCGAGGCATTGTAAATGTAATAAAAGTAGATTTACTTTCGTTTGCTTTTATGCGCGAGTTCTGCGTTTTATTAGGTTGTTACTGAAGATGCAGTGATGCCGCCACCGGATCTATATTATTAACTTGTATCGCAGTATCATCTGCATAGGTAGCAAAAACACTTTTGATATGATAGGGAGTAGACTTATAGGACGATAAAATTTAACCTCGTTCGGTGGTTTGCTAGGTTTGAGTATAACTTACTATAATCTGCGCTACCTTCCATTGATCAGGAAAGTATCCTATTCTTATTATAGCATTATAGATAAATGTTATTAGTCTGATGATTTTCTCTGGCAGCCGCTTGAGAATTTTCCCTGTTATCATATCAAATCTTGGTGTCCTTTTTGCATTTAAGTTACTAGGAATGGTGTTTATCGGTTTGATCGGAAGTGACATTTGTAGTGGGGTTTCTAAGTATTCTATAATTTCATTATCCTCCTTAGGTTCTATCGGTTCTGAAGGTTCTGAAGGAAACGGTTGAAATACTTCAACCAGATAATTTGAAAATACTTCTGCGTTCTTTATACTGCTTCTAGCCCATCATTCGTCAGCTTTCCGAATAGGCGGGATGGACTGAGTTGGCTGCTTCATTTTTCTTGTGTTCCTCCAAAGAGAATAATCGTTGTTATTTGTTGGAGAAAGTGGCCAGGATGGAGCAGTGAATTTAGAGTGTTAGGCTAGCGTTGCGATAGTCTTTGGTTCGAATCCCCCTAGTAATCATTCGTCGTTATGCACCTAATTAGTCCGGTAGTTTACGCATCTCCGCTGGCTAATACGTAGCTTCGCCTGTTGTTAAATACGACCGGTGTTGTTCGTTTTACTGTTTTGAGTAATTCGCGACCTCTTGTTTGCGTGACTCTTGATCTCCATTGTAATGATATATTTTCTAGCATTTCTATATTTATATTTGCCCATAGCGATTCTTGCCAAATGCCATTATTTCTGAATGAGATACTTGGGAAATGTTTGCAATTTAACATAATTAGGGTTATTGTGAATTTGTAATTCTATCGTGCAAATGTTGACTAAAGGTAATTTCTTTTTGGAACTAAAATTAAATGTGTGTGCTACAAATCGCAGTTGTGCTTTCGAAACTTCCAGCAACTGCAACAAAATAAAGTCACTGGAATATACTCGTAGGTTTCTTCGCTGTTCGAAACACGTCTACCACTTATTCTGATTTCTGTTGGTCTGTTCTGTAAAAAGGGCTGATTAATATCGTTATGAATGAGTCCATGAAAAGTAAGTGGGACCATTCTAATACGTATGACTGGAACTGAGAAACACCTGCTCATGACTAAAGCTGGAACGGACGCATCTGTTCGGGAAATACAGCCACAGTACACTGAAAGATTTCGTCATGTTTACGTATGTATTGGTCGAAATTTTGGAATAGAAATAGATATGCATGTAATTTACAGTGGTGTTACGAATAGTTTCTCAGTTTAATGAAAGAAAGCAAACATGAATTCAAGAGTTGTAGCATAATTTACAGCGTTTTTTAAAATGAGGAAGTGTTTGCCATAAATACATTAAATTGCGGTTTCCTTTGATACGATTCTCGTCAACGGAGCTAGTCAGCATCCACATACAAGATTTTTGCCTTAGCCTTAACTATTCTCGAGTCATGCACCAGCAACTGTCTCAACCCTGATAATTGAAAAATGTAGGTTTTTAGAGACACTGGCAACGTACACCGGTTTGATTTTTAAGCTTTATTTCTTATTGAGTTATCCTATAATATTGTGATAAAGCGCAGTTGATAGGTCAAGTATGACTCACGGTCATACATGTGGAGACATAAAACATGATAAAGTGCATTGCAATAAAAAGAGGAATTTGTAAATTACTATATAATCTAGTGTAAGAAATTGTAAATGAAAAACGATATCATAAAATATGTTATCTAAAGCCGCAAGTCATTTAGAGAAGATATTTGTATGTAATTCGATATTTAAAGTGATCTGCAATCAAAATTAGAGTATTGTCAACGTAATTCGATATCTACAGGATGTCATCAAATGCATTAATGTATGTAATTTGATATGTAAAGTAATTTAAGTAAGAGTGTTATTAAATTGATAATATTCTAATAACTAAAGAATTCCATTTAATGCATTAAGGTATTTAAAAAGGGATTCCCTTTGGAGTATAAATATGAGCCGCATTTTACATTGAAAGTCAGTTCGCTGAAGCGGTCTCTCCAAGCTGGATCCCTTCCAGAAGATGTCTCTTTCGATGTTCGGGGTAAGATTATTATTTGTACTTAGTTTAATTTAAGAGTAAGATTTGCCAATACTTTGGACTTAGGATTTTGTATGAACTGTTGCTTTCTGAATTTAAATTATTTTATATAAGTGTTTGGAATATGTCTTTGAAATCTGTCTAAGTGTTTATCTGTACCTTTAACTTGAATACTGTTTGTGAAACAGACTTAGAAGAATTGAACAATATATGTTATGTTAGTTGACACAGACTTTTAATGAAAGATCCTTCTCGCAGAGCTAAGTAAACCATTCGTAGCGTAGCTGGGTAAAATACTCTACCATCATTGGTTATTTATTTAACTTCTATTATATTATACAGCTCTAACTCACTACGTTACAATATCCCATCTCCTATGTTCATGAGTTATAGTCACACTTATCACCTAGATATGATTTCCAACATCCAACTAAGAAATTTTTATACATTACTCCATCAATTTTTCTATTCCTGGCCCTGCTTTAGTTCGTTAGTAATCTGAAATTTCTTAGGTATTCCTTGTTGGCTTTCATTTTATTAATTTGACACATATTTCGCTACTACTTTGGCCAAAAACTAGGTCTGCTTCGGGATAAGTCTTTTGCATTTTGTTACTTACTATATTACATCATTTATTAAATTATTTTAATTGTGCTAGGAGAAAGTCCGGATCTATAGTTTACATTTTGAATTAACCAAAAGTAATAATCAAAAAACCCTAATAATGACTTAATGGTATAAATCGAAAGCATACGACCATGATTTTACGTTGGCTGCCTAGTCTTAATAATTAAGAAAATAGTTTCATAGCGAGAAGCAGAAAGGAAGATGACGTTGAAGATGTTGGTGAGGAGTTGAATGGCAGAAGGAGGTGGTCCTTCTCTTTGCAGTAACACTATTTGACCAAGATTTTTTAAATCTGGAGGGAGTAGTTATGATCCACCAGGCTGATAGGTACATAGTTGACCTACAGCATTGCATAGTAGTAGTTAGTTACGCAATGAAACACCTCCCATGGTGGTTGTCACTTATTTTTTTATAGATTTAGATTGTTGGGCAATTAACAGCGTTGTATTGATGAAACTACAAAGTATGATATGTAAATAGCCTTTGAACTGTTTAGTATTACTACATGATGTTTCTTGTTGTTCTATATAGAACTTCCTGACTTGTGGAGTTGTCACTGAAGATATGTGCAATCTCATCGCTCATGAACTATTATTTATATTAAATTGTGGGGTGAGGTAGTCCGGCATGGTGATTGGTATCCCCTTGCCCGGATAATAAGATCTTCGGCAGAATTCAGGTTCGGCCAGGGGAGCCTGTGTCTCACAGCTCTGCGCTAATGGGATTTAGAATCACTTGCGATAGGTAGCGCACTGCTCTATCTCGATTTTTGATTTTATCAACTATGTTCTATAATGGTTGGCTTCCGGCGGGATAACTGTCTATTTCTACTTACAGAGTACCGATATTAAAACGACTGTTATCTCCAACAGTTGTATGTGTCTTCTTTAAACAAGGTGAAATCCAGGGACGTGTAATCCCATAAGCAATAGCATGCGAGCATGTAGGTCTTGTATTTACTGCTAAGTAGGTAAATATAATGTTTTCCGTATCCATGGTATGTAATTGACAAATTATTTATCTCATTTGAGGTTAACAATGGCGGATAGCGGGTAAATATGGAAAAGCGGGACGATATGAAAATTTGCAGGTTTTTACCGTGCATGCTATCGACGTGACATCTACCGATAGAATTTAGAATCAAAATTATTATTTGATTATACAAAAATCTTCGTTTAAGTGATTGATAAGTGTAATTATTTTTTAAAATTCAAGCAAATACGATTATTTTTTACATAAATTCATTATAGAAGTTATTTTTAATACGAAAATTTGACATGTGTAATTTGAGGTTATATGTCAAAAACGTAGGTACGTATTATATTATAACTATTTTTATTTAATACGAACTTCTCATGGATGCGGAAAAATAACTTGTGCCCTACGGGAATCTAACGGCATATTTCATCCCTCGGCTTTTGCTGCCCTCGCTCACTACGTTCGCTCGTGCAGCAGAAATCTTCGGGATGAAATATGCCTATATCTTCCCTTATGACGCAATATACTATTTTTTATTACTTTTATGCACTGGCACTTGTTTACAACTGAATTACCTATGTAATATCTAATATCGGTATTGAGCTTTTGATTTAAAATTTCGTAAATCCAATCCGATACCTAGACAAAAAACGTTTGATTCATTAAATACATGTCAATACCGCCATGAATTTAGTATGATAGTTTTCAGAGCCAATATAAACATAGGATTAATATTTATGGATAAAGTTTTATTTCTTAATACAGTTCGACTTAAGGGGTCAACATCTCCCTTTAGCCTTTTTTCTGGCTCGGTTAAGCCATTGAACTTTAAAAGAAAAGGCGTAGGACATCCTTCGAAGACACGTTTCAGTGATTTACTGCATAAGTAAATTTTCAAAATATTTTTTCAAACTAGTCTTTGCTCTGTTTGTAACTTCGAATGTAAATGTCTGAAAAATAAAAGTAAACCGAAGAAATAGAGAAGCAAAAGGGTTTTTGAGAAATGAAATAATTTACAGCTGTGGGGAAATATTTTTTTAGCTTGATCCACTTCGAAAATTATTATAAAGTATCTTTTTGTGACATTTTCTTAATTTAAATGGTTGTAAATCTTATTAAAACATTACTTTAAAACCAATGGGTAATACATTTGTAAAGAAAACGTATTGGAAACAAACAACTTAAAAGAGGTTTTAATATAATTCGTTTATGAAGTTATTAAAATAGGATTATGTAGGCGGGGTTAGATATTCGTGGTAAACGTAAACACATCATAAATCACGAAATTTAAATAACGATGACAGAAGCACTTTTGCTTAAAGAATCTTTCAACCACTGCCGTTCTCAATCCTTGTTCATCGTTTAAATAAATATCTAATCGGAATACTGCAAACTAACACTAAACATCGCAGATAATTCTGTAATAATTATAATACTAATCTCGGTTATTCGGTTGATTGCGTCGCTTTGATTATGGTAAACTTACCCAGGAATCCACTATTAGCTTATCTATTCGTCACTTCGATGAATCTGACGTTCGGCTTTAAATGTTGAAGGAGAGGTGTCAAAAGAATCCATGTCTGCTTAGCTTTTATAATGTACGGTACCCTTAAATATTTACATAAGATAAACTTAACGCTTGTCAAGTCCAGGGTTCATGTTCGTATTTATGTCAACACGGTTTCGATACAAGGCAACGAATAATTTAGACCACAAAAAGCAGAGTAGCACGGTCGACAATTATTGATCTTTCTGATGCGTGCAGCCAAGCTAGTGTTTGCATTTGTTAATTTCCGCGTGTCAAAATCTCCTAAACACAAACACGCGATTGTGCTCTTAATTAGACGTTGAAATATTTAGGTGTAATTCGTTTTCCTAATTAACAGATTATTAAATTCGGATTAATCTTTTAAATTCGGTTAATGGAGTCATAAATTTAAGTTGACGTTTTATTTTGACACTAATATAAAAAATTTACACTTTCGTGGTGTTGTTATCAAATTTATGCATATGGTGGAGGCGCCTGACGATTTTAAACAATTTTATGAGGGAAAATAGAATTTTGTAGAGCTGGTTTGTATATAGCTGAACTTAAAACAATCAAAATCTGTTCAAATATCATATATTAAAAGAAGAAGCACATATTATGGTAATAGAAAAAGGTAAGCAATTAAAATAAAAATAAGTTACTAAATTCTTAATTTTTATAAATTTGAAAACATACGTTCGAAATCTTTTTAGAAGGCATAAGGTCATACATAAAGAGACAATTTGGCCAATATTTTATCCTTCAAGCCTACAAGAAAACAACTTGATGGCTGGTCTTAACATTATCGGTACTAATTACTAATTATACACGACAGTTACGACTGGTTTACTGGATTCAAGAACGGCCGGAAGTCAATTGAAGATGACCCGAAAAGTGGTAGTCCGAAGACTTCGACTACGAACACTAACACGGAAAAAGTGTCAAATATTCGGAAAGGATCTGAGTGTAAGTTGTAGAATGTTAGCAGAGGAATTGGGAGTGTCCAAGGACTCCGTCCACATGATTTAACTTAATAATGCGGACAAAAACATCTGCGTATTCAACACGCCCAGGACATCATCAGGACACCACCAGGACGCCACAACACAAATTTTCTGAAAAACATTGTCACAAGTAATAAGACGTGGTGCTATCAGTACGATCCATCATTACACGAACCCACAAAATGCTCGCCTGTTTTTGCGATTCCAAGGGTATCGTGCACAAGGAGTTCGTCCGAAATGGCCAGAATTTTTGGTACCTATCTTAAAATGTTACTGGAACCGAATGTTACGAGTAGGGCCGGAGTATTCCGATCAAGGAGGCTGGATGCTACTGCACGACAACGCACCTTCACACAAGGCAACCATCGTGCGTCGATTTTTACCTCAAAAAGGTATTGTTACTCTTGACCATCTATCCTACTCGCCAGATCTGGCTCTCTGCGACTATTTTCTGTTCCCAAAACTAAAAATTCCGGTCAAAACCTATTCAAATATCAGATATTAAAGGAAGAAACATATATGGCAGTAGAAAAAGGTAAGCAATTAAAATTAAATAAGTTACTAAATTTTTGTAAATTTGAAATACAAACTTCGAAATCTTCTTAGAACACATTAGGCCATGCATAAAGGGACAGTTTGGTCAGTATTTTATCTGTAAAACCCGCTAGGAAACAATTTTATGGTTGGTCTTGTAATGACCAGCTGGGCGTTACTAATTTCATTTATTTTTATTTTCAGGGATTATATTTTAATGTATCTCCTTTTAGGCAAAGCATAACGTTAGGGGTTTTCTTTGTTCAATTATGTGGCACGAAATTTCATTTGGAAACTAAAAACACCAATATCACAAATTCTCGGACACTGAAACCAACGTCCCTTTTCTAAATTAGTTACGCCGCCTGTATAGAGATGAACCGATATACACGCCTTCTAGTAAAGCCTCAAATTGCAAAAGAATGTAAAACAGACCAAAATATTAGAATTTTTACTCTTAACTATGAAATTTATTAGTTTTGGGACAAATGTCACTCATGGGAACGTTTTGATAGCAACGCACTTATGATGTTTATTAGTTTTTTGGACAAGCACCACATGCAAACCCGTGAGAACGTTTAATTACCACCCCTTCAGTATCGCGGATTTTTAGTATAAATACGCGACAAAATCAGGATCCAGTCTTGACTATTCAGTCTATCTGTACAGTCGTCTGGAATTTCGATTAGTAAGCTGATCCGTATATATAATTACTGCAAAATATACAGTTAGTTGTATTGCACTTTGTTGCTCTGTACTAACTTGTAGAAATTCGTCATTATACGTACACCACTGTAAAACATTGCTTTTCCGGTTGCGTGTATTGGTCAAAGGGTTATTTACAATAGAGTAATTCCAATTGAGGGGTCTCCCAGTTAAATTCAAATTAGACGCACAACGTAAAAGTTAGCCATTTTAGTATACTTATCATCTTCAAAATTAGACTTTGTCATTAGGGTTGTCCTGTTGTAGGTGCTGATCACAATTAATTACAAACATACGACAATTCTGACTACTGAGATATGTCTTAAGCATATATTCTCAATCAACAATAGGGATAGCAATCCCTTGCAAATACTAGGTACCCAGTACCTCGTACATTCTCAGTTACAGTCTCATTACACGAGGAGCACTGGGCGGTCACTTTAGAGTTGTGCATAGCGCATATGCTCATTAATTTAAGAGTCGTGTCTAGCGTACGTACTTTTGGAGGAAAATTCCACCCTCGTCAAACTTTAAAGGTTGGTAATAATACCACTTTTGGCTACGGTCGCTTACGATTGATTTTAAAATCAATCTCACACAAGATCGATCTTGTATCGATCATCTGACTGACGCATTGACTTAAATATAATTGCTTGTGATCATACCACCGCACTCAGGCCACCCTGATTACATCAAAATCATAAAACAAAAAAATAATAATTATTCAAGCCACTGCCGATAATTGACTTGCCTAGTTTGATGTTCATTCATTATGTTTATGCATCTACTGTATTTAAAGTTGTAAATGTCTGTACATAAATAAGACTTTATAATATATGTATTAAACTTGATGGAGTAGTTATTTCTTGTAATATAAGGTGAGCTGCTTTAGATCAACGAAATCACAAGACCATTAAGGGTCCTCTAACTAAATAGTCAGTTATCCAAAGAAAGGGTATGATTTTCACTTAACTAATAAGGGTTGAGGGTAAAGAAAATCGTAGTGAAAACTAGACGATCATAGTGAAAACGGTAAAGGGTGACACACCTGGGATACGTACAGTTACAGTCTTAATATTATTGATATAAATTACTAATTAGGTACATTAATAACGATCCAGATGCTTGAAGCCCGAACGCCTATATTTATCAATTAACAAACAAAAATAAGGTTATTGTTAGTTACAAACTAATTCTGTTACTCAAGCTAAAGTAATTTGAACAATTTACATTAATTTGGCAACAGGGTATCCTTTACACAACCTAACATTCGTTCAGGAAATGATAAATCAAGAGCTTGTTACATGCTCAGACAGAAATAGTATCAACAAAATTCATTAACATCATTGCCTACTGTCGTCTGAAAATATGCGAATGAATTTAGTTGAATAGAAGGAACACAGAGGAGTAGATAGTGAACCACTAAAAAAGGTTTTAGAAGCTGGAAGCTTTCGAAAAAGGTTCCACGGAAAAAAAGAACGAATGTGTTAGCACAGACGTGCCCAGGAAAGCTTTTTGTAATAGAAATAAAACCTCGGAACTGTGTGTTTTGTAAGAAAGGTCTGAAAATCTAAACAAAACGACTAAAATTCAAAACAACCTAGATAGCTAGACAAGTAGATAAATTTACATCCCAAGGAGAAGTGTTCAATTTCCATTGCATAAAATATACGTATTTAAGTAAAAGACATGCAAAGTAAATAACAATAAGTACTACACAAGAGATTGAAATGAAAAAATAAATAAATAAACAAAACGCAAAATTAAGAAAGTCAGCCAAGAAAATTAATTATTTTTGATGAAATAAGTTTTCGAAACAACTTATAAATTTTTTGTACTTTTAAGGTTAGTCCACAAGCTACATATATCTAAATTAATTAAGTGAGGTTGGTTGCTAAGAGTTTTAGCTCGCAGCATAAAATTGTTTATGATTTTATAGGTGAGAACTGTATGGGATAAAGAGGAAATATCTTTTAAACATCCTTTGGTATCTCTAGCATACAGGTTACATATATCAGGTTCGTCTGGATGGCCTACATGTAATAGATTTAAATAATTTACGTCGTTTGATTAGTTAATTAGTTAAGAAGACTATAATAATTCTGTTGGAATAAAAGTGTTATTGTTAAATACAACTAAGTTGATCCAATATTATTTTGCAGATAATTTCCATTTGAGTTATATTAAACCAGCCTTTGGCATAATGAAATACCTGAATAATTATTATTCGTATCAGTATAAATCGTGCTGTAGAGTTGATCCATGGGGTACTTCATACACCAAAATAAAAAGGAACATAATGTAAGTAACATGAAAAATGTATCGTATTTATTCAAAGTAGTCTCCATTTACATAAATACACTTATTTCAACGTTCTAAAAGTTTCTGAAACAGCCGGAAAAGGCGACCGAAGGTATTGCTTCCAATCGGGCGGTTACATTTCTTTAATGTCTTCCTCGTCCTGAAACTATCTTCCTTTGAGAACAGTTTTCACTTTAGGAAAGAGAAAAAAGTCTTCCGGTGCTAAATCTGGCGAATATGGTAGGTAATTGATTTCAACAACGCCGTATTTCATGAGAATTGCAGATTGTGCGGGACAAACACAGATTCGTCTCCTTATTAAACCATTCAAACACAGTAGTACGACCCAAGGTGTTATCACCATACACACTTTTTAACATTTCGTAAGTTTCTATCGAAGTTTTCCTAATTTATAAGAAAACTTAATATGAATTGGTTGGTCCGTGACGACCGTCAGAAACACTATTTGCGAACTACAGTCTTGCGAAGTAACTGACAGCTATTCGATGTTTCTATTAGCCAAGCCTTCTTGATAAAAGTGTGAACTGAAACATGCTGCTTTAATTTTGGCTTAATATCACGTATCTTTAGAGCTGCAATGTCAGTTCGGAAATTAAACTGCCAAACCTCGTATTTATATATTTTGAAATGCTCCTATCTTTTATCGGAGTGAATTTAAAAAATCTGCCCAATAATAAATCCAGAAGTTCAAATACTTCAAACAAATCACAATTTAAGATTAAAGATTAAAGATTTAGTAAAGTTAGTTTAAAACATTGTTAACATTTTTTGTGGAAGTTTATATCAGTAACCGTAAAATTGCATCGCACTGTTAATGACTCTTGCTAAGTTCTGACTGTATTGACAAATTAAATCTCACCTACCTGCTCTTCTATGTAAATAACTATACAGGATGTCCGTAAAATGGTTCCGACATTATAGGGATCCTTTGGCATAAAATAAATTATTAAATTCAGAATCCTTTTATCCTAATATGTCTAACCTTTGAGATTTTGATATTTAAAGTTTAATAAACATAGCTACATTGTAAGCCTACATAATTAAATGGAATTAATAATACAGCAGGTACGTTCGAAACCACCTTAGACAAACAAAAATGATGAGTCTTACTCATAGGTAATGCTATGTACCTATTTGTGTTTACTTGTAGCAACCAGCGATTGTTGCAAGATGTTAAAAACAAATGTTAATAGCAACAATTTAACAACACGTAATGCGAAACTGATTTACGTTTTCTTATTATTTTAATACTAGGGCCAGGGTGACGCAGTGGTAGAGCATCAGGCTAGCGTTACGCTAGTCCTCGGTTCGAATCTCCCCAGGTGCAGGATTTTTCCTGCAGTATGGAGGTCGGTATCGAGTCCTGGTGACCATTCGTCATTGGGCACCTAATTACGCTCTCCTCCGAATACAGGCCCACGAGGTAGAGTAACAAGCGCATACACTATACACATGGTGCTGTATGTAGGCAAAAAATGGCGCACTAATCACGTGACTCCCATGCGCGTCGGATTGTGCATTTCACGCGTAAGACCACATACGCTAACGCACCAGCCCCAACACCGAAAGGTATAAGAGGTTAACGATTACATACATACATACACTATTTTATTACTATAGTCAAACACAAAATGGTATCAACATTTTTGACTTTTGTTTTTAATACAAATAATACTATATTCATACTTTCCTTAATAATATGGGGAAAGTATTTACAAGTAATGCAGGAGTAGATAGAAATGATAGCACACTAAATAAGCAATAATTGGAAACGTAAAGTAAAACTGCTTACTGCCTACAATAAAGCCTTTCAGGAACATGTACTGATTGACACATAAAACGGAATTTTCATTTATTTATTGGGCGTTACCTAGACTCGTGGGTGCTAGAAATTTCAACGCGCGCCGACTACTATGGTCACTGGAACTATCCGACTGGAATTTTGCCGAGCTCAAAGGGATTTCCACCCCTGAAAGGAATCTTGATCGTGACAAACATCGTATTGACACAGCACCTACGGTTTTACATTGTATCTGAAAGAAGGCATACTTTCAGATATTTTTCCACATTAAGAATCTCACCGACCGGGACTGGGAATCGTAAAGTAAAACTGCTTACTGCTTACAATAAAGCCTTTCAGGAACATGTACTGATCGACACATAAAACGGAATTTTCATTTATTTATTGGGCGTTACCTAGACTCGCGGGTGCTAGAAATTTCAACGCGCGCCGACTACTATGGTCACTGGAACTACCCGACTGAAATTTTGCCGAGCTCAAAGGGCTTTCCACCCCTGAAAGGAATCTTGATCGTGACAAACATCGTATTGACACGGCACCCACGGTTTTACATCGTATCTGAAAGAAGGCATACTTTCAGATACTTTTCCACATTAAGAATCTCACCGACCGGGACTGAAAATCGAACCCAGATTTTTGGTTTACAAGGCAAGTATGCTAACCTCGATACCATCCATTTTAGCAAGAAAAACGAAATATATGTTCTTCTTCTTCTTCATGTTGCGAATTACGCTCCCCAGAATACTCTGAAGGCGTCTATTATATTTGAAACAAAACAGCAGCCTTACATATAAAAATGCGTCCTTGCAAAAGCACCCACACACCAAGTCTACGACTTAAAAGAAATGCTAGTGATATAAATAAATTAGGCTGAGTTAGTTTTGTTAATCTGTTAATAAATTAATAAATATTGTAGTTATTTAGCTTAATAAAAATAATTCACATAAAAACTAAGCACAATTTTGTGAGGTCGTTGCAATACAACATAATGCAAAAAAGTACCCCAAAAAAATAAAATTCCAAATTCTCTAAACACATCAAAATCTTATTAATTTGTGAACTAGTTAAAAACTAACAGATTATTAGTTTCAAATATTATTCCTTCGCATTCAATTTTTTGTAGAGATTACTCTGTTTTAAGTAAGAAATAAGAGATATCAATTGTTCATATTTCAACACTGACGATAAACCACGACCATAATAGTAGTAAATATAAAGCCTAGAGCAACGAATTGTTCAAAAATAAATTCAAATACGCAAGAAAATTCTAATGCACAAAGACTCATAAATAATAACAAAGAGAATTATTCTACTGTAGAAATATATTACATTAATAACTACAACGTAAGAGGATTTACAAAATATAGCAAATCGGAAACGTAAACATTTGTTTTAGCTGTTTAGAATATTTTTTTCATTTTGATTTCCATATGTATAATTTGACTGTTTTTGCATTTGCTTTCCTCCGGTTTCTTGCGCAGAAAAGCCCAATCGGCGTACCTAATATATTACATTTGCTTATACATTTCATATTCTTATGGATATAGTGAAGACAAAAAATTAGGAATATTAAGGGTTTGTTCTCACTGGGAGAACTTTCCCTCAAGTAGTAAGATTTATTTTCGTTCTTTTGCATATTTCTTTTAATTATTCCACAGTTTGGGTTACCAATGATAATATTAGACGTAAAAGCGACATTACAAGATGAAGGTGGTCGTCGACCGCGGTTGCTTACCGAGGACCAATACCATGCGCGTATTTAACGTGCTTAGAACGGTTCGCCACAATACAAGTTTTTTCAAAAACATTGTCACAGACGATGAGACGTGGTGTTATCAGTACGTATCCGTTAAATAAACGCAATAGTTCCGTGTAGAAGTGATTACACGGACCCACAAAAAAAGAACTTTCAAAAATCGCATGTCAAGACCTAGCTCGTCCGTTTCTAAGGGTATCCTGCACGAGGAATTCGTTCCAAATATTCAGAATATCACTGCGGAAAGAAGGAGGCTGGATGCTGTTGCACGACAACGCACCTTCATACAAGGCCACCGACGTGCCCCGATTTTTGACCCAAAAAGGTATTGTTACTCTTGATCATCCACCCTACTCGCTAGATCTGGCTCCCTGCGACCGTTTTCTGTTCCCGAAGCTAAAAGTTCCAATTAAAAAGACACGCTATAAGGATATTCCCGAGATTGAGGCCACCGTGACCGCAGCACTGAATAAGATACGAAAATAGGAGTTGGAAATGCCCAGCACTCATTCTGAAGGTTGTATTTCGAAAAATAAACGTATTTATAGAAATACTTTGGTTTTTTTAGACAACCTGTATATATGCATATTGTGCCTGTATGCAGCTCGTATGTAGTTGGAACCAAATTCTTTACATCTGAAAATGTTTATTATCAGGTCAGATTGAGCAACTAAAGGGCAAATTTTCCATCTCTTAACAAATCCAAATGTTGGAAGCTTTCTATGAAAACAATTGGTTTTGTAAAGGAAGCTGAAGCTGGAAAGGTTAATAATTCCATGGTAAAAAACAGAATAGTTCGGAACTGAAAGATTATACGATATATAAATAATTTTGAGAAAAATGGTTTTAGTGATAAAAAATAGGCAAATTAGGTATTTTTTACCTACCTATCCAAGCTGATCTGCTAATTGTAGAGACATCATGCTTGGCTTATGGAACCATTGCATCGGATTCGATATCTTACCTCGCTCAGTGAGATATTAAAAAATAGAAAAGTATGCTTTTCTTGAAATACGAGGTAACACGGTAGGCCCCTTTCAGGGTTGGAAGTCCGAATATTGGATAGTGCAATATGCCCAAAGTAAACTTAAATTTTGCGCAATAAATAAAATTAACAAAAATAAATTAATTCCAATTAAAAAATCACGGACAATCAAGGAGGTATGTTTATGTAAACATGATCTCGGGTGCTGATGGTTTTAATATGATATGTCTAATTACTTATTCACGCGGCGGTTATTAACGTCGCTCATTTCGAACCGTTCGTTAGTAAGGTGAAATTCATTAAAGCTAACATACGGCAGTAAACACGTCAAAGATGCGAACGCACAAGTGACTAGATTATGAGCATTGGTAACACAGCACTTTACTCCTTTACGACTCCGTGGTTAAACATTGTCGCTTAAATGGCATGCCAGAGTTGCACCGAACAATGTCTTTAACATTCCTGAACATCACAACTTGTGCCACCGCAACTATGTTATTCTGACAAAATTACAACTGTTAAAGTCAGATGTAAAGTTAGACAACGCCGCCGACGCTGTTCATGGTTGCCTGAGGGCAATGTTTCTGTGGTCTCTAGACTAGATTTATTTTCATCCGGTAGCTTTTCATAGCCGGAGTCGAAAAACGGGAGCTTTTATGTCAAAACATAAAATTTAAAATCGCTCCAATAACGTAAGGCCATCTTTATGCGGGAGCAACAGATAATTTCCCTTTGCGAAGACGATCCCTCTGCCCCTAAACAAAATCCTATTTTAAAATTCATGATTTACCTACAACCTCTAACTCACTTTTCTAAGGTTTCCCTTCTTAATAAACATGTAATTTTCTAAACTTGAAAGGCACGCATGAAACTGATCGAAAATTTCCTTATAGATAGAAATTTGAATTTTAGCAAATTCTGGTTCGAAATACTGTTACTTCAAGAAAAGTGCATTTTTAAACATGCTTTGAGACAACAATTTTATAAATTCCGCAAACTTTCGATTCGAGTTTGACTGCGCGTGGAACATTTTGTTTTCTGACATTCCACCCACTTGAATAACCTTTTGCATAAAACATTTCGATAAAATATAAAAGATATAACATAAGGAACAATATATTATTCAAAACTCTTAAAGGTTTCCTCACCGAAATACTTGAGAGACTTCCTTCTGAATAATACAGCGAAAGGTGTCCGACAATAAAGAAGTAAAATGACAGAGGGTTCGGTTAAGCATCATGTGGAGATTTAGTTTTCAGATGCACACCATTTCACGCTCGATAAGCTTTCTTGTTGCGGAAGAAGTGGATCTTTATTAGTACATCCTTAGGGAAGCGTTACGCCAAATTTTCAGGACGAGATTTAAGGAAGTTGTTAAACTACCGTTGGGTTCGGATAATTTCGCGGAAAGATTTACACTAGATGGTTTGAGCGTCTTGCACGCTTTACAGGCATATTTTTCGCATTATTGTGTGCTACACGCTTTATTGAAGCCCAAATGATGGTAAAAAATCCCAATTTTCTTGGAGACCTAACTAATATCGTTATAAGAAGATTGGGGCGAGCATGGCAATTCAAAATTAATAATTTATACAGATTGTCCGAAATCCAATCTAAACATACAAAAATTAATGAGTGCAACAAGAAAGACATAAACAATATGGGTAGCACAACAAAGATAGAATGAAATTATGGCTAGATAAATTTTTAAACTAAAGATCTCTCGCCAATAACAAGCAAGCAAGCAAAAACATCTGTCATAGATATTGCTGGCTTGAAAACTCGATATCTCGAAAACGGTTACGTTTAAGCATGTAGCGTGTGATACAACCTTTGTTCAGAATTTCTAGGAGAATTCAATTATTGCATAAAATACAGTGTGTTCCATTAGAAAAAAAGCAACTTTGCTTTGCCGTGTCTTTTTGACTGACCCTGTACATACTTATTTTTTCTTTTGGGAAATAGATTGGAAACAACCCTAAAACTTTTGCCTTAACCTTTCTTTTCTGACCATCTTACTTTGGGAAATAATCCACGGGTTCCATACATAAAAGCGACTCTGTATAGTATAAATATGTAATTGTATAGAATAGAACTACGAGAAAAGTGCCAACGTGGTGTCATTACTCAAAGAAAGCGCTACCTTTTCTAAAGTATTTGAATCATTAATAAAAGATAGAATAATATCATTTTTAAGACCAAACAGTTTGTTTACAAGAGAGCAGTACGGCCACAGAAAATGCAGATTCGCCATTATGGCTGTGGTTAGTGTCGTGCGAGAGGCGTTAGATGCTCTAGATAGGAATTGTTGAAGACCCTTTAGTATATTTTAGTTTTGTAGAATTGGTATTTTAGTTGGTAGTAGTTGGGGTAGCCTGTACCCTTTATAAGCCGGAGAAAATGGCTACTCAGCCTCTTTCCAGTACCAGTGCCTTTAGTGTGAACATCATTGTATTTTTTCTAGCTCTTACTGGAGAGCAGCACGTTTTAGTAAATAAAGTTCTTAAAATAAAAAAGTTTATTCAACATAAAATTGGTCCTTCGACGGGGTGAGAACAAGTGAAAAACAATTTACTTAAGTTAAAGTGAAAAAGAAGAAGTTAGAAATCGCGTGGCCTGACCTTTCGCAACAGCACGTGTTTCTTAATTTTCCACGGCCTGGCCTAAGCAACAGCGTGTATTCTTCAAATTCATCTACCAGAAGAGGTAGAAATCGCGTGGCCTGACCTTTCGCAACAGCACGTGTTTCTTAGCATCCTGAATTTCACGGCCTGGCCTAAGCAACAGCGTGTATTCTTCAAATTCATCCACCACACGAGGTAAAAACCACGTGTTCGGAACGCAGCATCAGCAACAGGGATATTTATTGGAATTTCGCATCTCAACTCGGTCAACGGTGTCGCCAAGTCCCCTCAAGGAAGGAAAGAAAGAAACGACCTAGGTTTTCCAGGAAAGGCAGTTTGTCCACAATTCTCCTCTAGGCGCTCCTCAAGTCAGGTAAGTGAGCTCTTGCGTTTACTTTCCTTTGTTTCCTATTTCCTAATATTGCTGTTTTCAATTTGCGCATAGTTCACATAATTTTGTAAAATGACTAAGTTAGATGTGTTGTTGAAAAAACGAGATGCGATAAAAAGTAAACTAGCACGGTTTCAAAAGTGGATCGAAGACGTTTCTGATGTAACTGACGATAAGGTGTTATCCCAAGTACCTACGCGTTTAAGCGCAATAAGCCCTTTATTAGAGGAATTTGAACACCTACAGCTTGAAATCGAAATATTACACATTGACGATAGCCAAGCAGACGAAAACGAAAGTGAAAGAAGTGCGTTCGAAGCGGTGTATTTTAAATATGTATCAATTGCTAACAGCCTAACAAAAAGTAACGCGAGTACGCCCTCGGTATCAACTTCACGAAGCGGTAATTCGGGCATCAGTTCTGATAGTATTATTAATCACGTAAAATTGCCTACTATTAATCTACCCACCTTTTCTGGCGAATACCAAAATTGGCTTGATTTCCGCGATACATATTCGTCTTTAATTGACTCTAACGAAGCAATTAGTAGCACACAGAAGTTCCATTATTTAAAGGCTTCTCTAAAGGGCGAAGCTAGCTACATCATTCAATCGTTGCAACTGTGTGATGCTAATTATACGGTAGCTTGGAATGCATTAATAGAAAGGTATGATAATAAAAGATTAATTATACACAATCACGTTAAGTCTTTGTTTGAGTTGCCTTCATTACATAAGGAATCCCATGTGTTAATGCGACAACTAGTTGACGGAATTTCCAAAAATTTAAGATCTTTAACAGCTTTAGGGCAGCCGGTGGATCAGTGGGATACATTGTTAATTTATATAATCTCGAGTAAATTAGATCCCACCACTAAACGCGAATGGGAATCTCAGAAGCTTAGTGGAGAATTTCCAACTATGAATGAATTATTGAAATTTTTAAAATCGCGATGTGAGTTACTAGAAAAATTAAATTTTTCAGCATTAACTAATGCAGGGTGTAATGTCAACACTAATTTTCAAAAAGTTAAAAGTTCATCAAAGGCCTTTGTAGCATTGTCGAACCCTGCGTCAGAAAAACCGATGTCATGCGCTTATTGTAAACTTTCACACTCTATTTCAGAATGCTCTGAATTTAAAAGCTTATCTGTAGAGGCTAGGATTACCGAGGTTAAGAATAGGAAACTTTGCATTAACTGCTTAAAGGGGTCCCATTATTATAGAATGTGCAGGGCTTCTAGATGTAAAATTTGCAATAGGAAACACAACACCTTATTGCATCTAAAGGCACCAACAAATTACTCAGCTTCAGAGACAGTTCAGTCAGACACATCAAGTAACGCTGCATGTGAATCTCAGACTGTTTCTTCAATCGTTAATCATGCACTTATAAATTATCCTAAAGAAATTTTATTATCAACTGCGGTGGTTAGTGTACAGGATAAAATAGGGAATTTTCATGACTGTCGAGTACTGCTAGACAGTGGCAGTCAATCTAATTTTATAACTCAAGAATTAGTAAATAAATTAGATTTAAAGAAAGCTAAAATTAATTGTAATATAATTGGAATTAATAATATATCAACCAATATAACACACACGACTGAAGTAAGGATTAATTCTAATTTTAACAATTACCATTGCGTAATCAACTGCATCGTAGTTCCGCAAATAACGGGTGACTTGCCAAGTAGTAATTTTAGTCTATCTGAATTGAAAATACCTCAGAATATAAAATTGGCTGACAATACTCCCCACATATCCAGAAAAGTTGACTTATTAATAGGTGCGGAAATCTTTTATACTTTATTATGTGTGGGGCAAATAGTTTTAAACAATAGGGGTCTTATAATGCAAAAAACAAAGTTAGGCTGGGTGCTAGGTGGCCCTTTAGATCCTTTACTTTACGCAGGTAGCAAAACAGTGTGTAATTTGACAATCAATAATTGTGGCAATTGTGATAGGGAACTGCACGATCAGTTAACCAAATTTTGGAATCTTGAAGAATATACTGAAGCTAGGGCGTTCTCGCGAGAAGAAAAATTATGCGAGGAGCATTTCGTGAACACATTTTCTCGTCAAACGGATGGTAGATTTGTTGTTTCGATCCCATTTAAATGTTCGTTAGACAAATTAGGGAACTCTGAAAGTTCAGCCGTAAGCAGATTTTATTCTCTTGAGCGAAAGCTATTAAAAAATCCTGAATTAAGAGAACAATATATAAGGTTTATGCGGGAATATGAGGCCATGGGCCACATGAGTAAAATAAGCGAGCGCGGTTCCACCCCTTTTAATTATTATTTACCACACCATGGAGTGATCAAGGCCGACAGTTTGACTACAAGGTTACGCGTTGTCTTCGATGGCTCTGCTCAAACGACCACCGGAGTATCTGTGAACGATTTGCAATTTGTAGGACCAGTATTACAGGACGATTTGTTCGCGATACTGATAAGATTCAGGGAACATAAGTACGTAATCGCCGCAGATGTTGCCAAAATGTATAGGCAAGTTTTAATACAACCTGCTCAGCGGAATCTGCAGCGTATCGTTTGGCGAGAAAGTCCTTCCGACACTTTAGTCCATTATACATTAAACACCGTAACTTACGGTACAGCAGCGGCTTCCTTTTTGTCTGTACGATGTCTACAGCAACTGGCGCATGAAAGTCGTGAAAGTTTTCCGCGGTCTTCTGAAATAATCCTGCGCGATTTCTACGTGGACGACTTGCTCACGGGTGCAAGCACCATTGAAGAAGCCGTCGAAATACGCGACGAAGTTTCGGCAATTTTGAAAGCGGGTTGTTTCGATTTGCGAAAATGGGTGTCCAATGAACCACTTATTTTAAACGGATTACATGATTCATCGGAAGCCAATGTATTAAATTTTGGGCCTAACGAGAACTCTAAAACGCTAGGACTAATCTGGCTCCCGCATTCAGACAGCATCGGTTATAATATAAACGAGTCAAAATTAGATGCTATTATATCAAAAAGGCAAATTCTTTCGATCATAGCTAAAATATTCGATCCATTAGGCTTAGTGGCACCTTGCATAATCATACCGAAAATTATATTGCAACGACTTTGGCAGTACAAGTTGTCATGGGATGAATCTATACCTATCGACTTGCATACGCAGTGGCTACGTTTTCACGGTAAATTAGATGCATTGGGTTCACTAAAAATTCCGCGGCGTGTTATAATAAACGAGCCAGTAGCTACGGAGTTACACGGATTTTCCGATTCTTCAGAAGTGGCCTTTGGGGCCTGTATATACATCAGAAGTGTAGACAACTCCGGAGTCGTTTCCGTGTCCTTGTTATGCGCGAAATCGAGAGTAGCCCCAACAAAGAGGGCATCAATTCCTAGGCTAGAACTTTGCGCAGCCCTACTTCTCGCCAAACTAGTAGCTAAAGTTAACCGGGCCATGTGTGCAAAATTGGAAAACATAAATTATTGGTGCGATTCTACGGTAACCCTGGCATGGATTAGGGCATCCCCTAACAATCTCAAACCATTCGTCGGTAACCGCGTTTCAGAAATCCAGGAGCTAACGTCCCAAGGGGTCTGGCGTTATGTTGCTTCAGGCGACAATCCTGCAGATATGTTATCGCGCGGAATGGAACCACAGTGTTTAGGTAATTCAGAACTGTGGTGGAATGGTCCCAGCTGGTTATCTACGCCTAGGAACAATTGGCCAGGTACTAAAGTTCACGATTCTGAATCTTCTGCGCAATATTTAAACGAATTGAAGCGTCAAACTGCGTCCAACACCCTAATCTCGGTAACAAACCATTTTAATTTATTTCAAAAATTTTCATCACTCGGTAAACTTCAAAGGTGCGTGGCGTATTGTTTAAGATTCAAGCATAATGCTTCGAGTCCCCGTCAGTTCAGAATGTCAGATAGCTTGTCAATAAAGGAACTAGATTATTCTTTGCAAACTTTAATAAGGATCGCTCAGCATGAGAATTTTAGTAGCGAAATTAGTGATTTAGTGAAAGGCAAAATTGTTAATACAAAGAGTAGGCTGCTACCTTTAAATCCTTTCCTTGACAAGGAAGGAATTCTCAGAGTAGGTGGTAGACTTTTACATTCAAGTTTTGAACAAAATAAAATACATCCCTATTTGCTACCTGCCAATCACCACCTATCGTTTTTGATAATAAGGCACGAACATATTAAAATGCTACATGCTGGCCCTCAGGCCTTGCTTGCTTCAGTGAGGGAAAAATATTGGCCTATTTCGGGTAGGAATATGGTAAAAAGGGTTGTCCGCGACTGCATAAGTTGTACTAGAGCAAATCCCAAAAGTATTGTGCCATTGATGGGACCTCTACCAAAGGATCGCGTAACGGCTACCTTTCCTTTTTCTGTAAGCGGGGTAGATTACTGCGGGCCTGTTTCAATAAAGGATAAAAAGGGGAGAGGCAGCAAAATCGCAAAATCCTATATATGCGTCTTTATTTGTTTTGTTACCAGAGCAATACATATAGAACTGGTGTCCGATCTAACTACCGAATCCTTCGTGGCCACGTTAAGGCGTTTCGTTGCAAGAAGGGGCAAACCGTCTAAAATATATTCAGATAATGCAACCAATTTTGTAGGGGCTGATAAAGAATTTAAAAACTTGATAAAATCTTTCAAAACACAACCAAACAAAACCGTTTTTGATAACGCATTGCTTTCCGAAGGCGTTACTTGGCTATTCATACCCCCGCGCTCCCCCCACTTTGGCGGTCTTTGGGAGGCTGGCGTGAAATCTGTCAAATTCCACTTAAGAAGGGTAGTAGGTAATGCCTTATTGACATTCGAGGAATTAAATACAGTGTTAACGCAAATTGAAGCAGCAGTTAATTCCCGTCCTTTGTCTCCTCTCTCTAGTGATCCAAATGATCTCAACCCTTTAACGCCAGCTCACTTCTTGATTGGGAGAACCTTCACGGCTTTGCCAGAGGCCAATCTGACGGACATTAAGTGCTCCAGATTGTCTCGGTTTCAACACTGTCAGCAAATTTTTCAGCACTTCTGGAGCCGCTGGTCAAGAGAGTACCTTAGCGAGCTCCAAACGCGGGCAAAATGGCAAAGAAATCAGCCGTCGCTCGAAAATGGCGCCATGGTCCTCCTTAAAGAAGAAAACACATCTCCTTTGAGATGGCATTTGGGACGTGTTTCGGAAGTGTACCCAGGTACGGATGGCATTGTGCGGGTCGCGAGTGTAAAAACGGCCAGCGGAACATACAAGCGATCTGTGGCAAAATTGTGCCCGCTGCCAGTGAAGTGAATCACAGTATAGTGAAGGTGTTGTTACTGCATCTCATGTACTTAGACAATGAACTAAAATTTAAAGGAACTATGTGTTTATATTTGTGTTTTATATTTATTTTATTTAGTTTAGATTGTTTAATGATTTTTTTGTTTAATGATTTTTTTATTAACGTATTCAGTGCGGAGCCCTTCAATGCCGGGGGCTATGTTGAAGACCCTTTAGTATATTTTAGTTTTGTAGAATTGGTATTTTAGTTGGTAGTAGTTGGGGTAGCCTGTACCCTTTATAAGCCGGAGAAAATGGCTACTCAGCCTCTTTCCAGTACCAGTGCCTTTAGTGTGAACATCATTGTATTTTTTCTAGCTCTTACTGGAGAGCAGCACGTTTTAGTAAATAAAGTTCTTAAAATAAAAAAGTTTATTCAACAGGAATGAAATAACCAATTTGAACTTAGACTTTAGCAAGGTGTTCGACACTATAATACGTGAATACCTTCAGACTAAGTTGGGTTTTTACGATATCAGAGGTGATATACCGAATTTATTTAAAGTAGAACTAGAAAATGAATAGATATTTACCAGATAATAGTGCATAACGGCATATCTCAGTAACTACTAAAAAGTCGTTCCTCAAGGATCAATTATTATTTTAGGTCCTTTATTATTTTTAATACACAACGACCTATCTGTTAATAATAATATAATATCAGATAAACTGTATCAATTAAAAATCGTCACAATTTTTAATTTAACTAGTGAAAATATTGAATTGAATGTAGAATAACGAAATCGGGCCCGTAATTAGCCGCTTGCATCACTGTCGTTAGTACTCCAGCCTTTAGAATTTTAAAGTGATCAGATTTTAAATGGCGAAGCTTTCGTTTATCTAAGGGTATGTCGACTAAAAATCCGCACAAAATCTTTTGTTATAAAAAAGTATCATTTAGCAGCCTATAAAGTAATTGTTTTAGTTTTGAAACGTTAAGAAGTAATATTTGCAAGCTGATCAATTAAGTTTATTAAAATACGTCAACTTTGAAAAATGCAAGCAATTAAAGAAAATTATCATAGAGCACCTTGGAAATGGAAAAAAAAACTATGCTGAAAAGTAGTATTGCATGGGCGACTAGTTATGGTGTTATAAAACTGATTGAAGAAGGAACAAATTGATAAAGATCAACAGGAAGCGGAAGAAAAGCTGGAAATATGACGGAAACTAAAAACCAAAGGAGGATCAAGCAGTGGAAAGAGGTACATTATCTACGTTCATGGCACGATCAGGACTTTGCATTGCTGAAAGTGTAAATAAGTTTATCAAAATGTTTGAAGGGACTCTCTCTCTCAATCATTCATACTTAATTTTCAATGTTTTTCAGGAAAATTATAGATTTTTAGAAAATTTACAACTATAACAAAAGCTAAAGCCTTCTTTTTGGTGTTTGCAAAACAAAGTTAACACGAAATGTCAAATGACATTACACCCTCAAACATTGATTTAAAAAAAATGTTAAACAGCTGTGGATAAAATTTTATATATCACATGTGGGACAAAAGCGTTATAGTATTTGTATTATTACAAGATTCGGTCTTCGATCTCGTCGTGCACTCTTCATGTTCGTATTATAATAATACATTTACCAAACTAGTAACATAAATAACTAGGGTCTGATTAAAGTTGACGAAATATTTCAAAAACACTTACCAAAAGTAGTAGAAATATGACTTTCATCCTGAATCTGTTGAGTAAAATCTTCAAGCCCATAGTTGTTTCTCTATAATCCTCAAATTAAGCCGGTAAACTTTCTTAAGCAAATCCATATGGAGTATCTGAAACAAAGATGATATACCCGATTAATTAAGGAAGACGAACCGCATAAAAATGATTAAATGTGCCATAATCCATTTAACAAACACACATGCTAATGGTTGTTGTTAGCCACTTCTAAAACCCCATTAATCAAAATCCGTGAAACAAAAACAACGATCGCGCGAAATTTTAAGCCGACTTGATGAGTTTAGTTCGGCAGTAATCAATCAGGATGACGTCTTCTAAAATAACTAATCCAACCAGCAGATGTCTCCCACTCTGATTGGCAGCCTCCAAAATACAAGTAATTGATTACCTACGGTTAATATACAGAAAGCAATAGGTGTACGTAAGAAGGGATCAATTTTTATTCAACGGATGGATCTGCAGAACGACAACAACCATTTTTTGCTGTTTACTCAACGTATTACGATGTGACGAACGATGGATTTCTGTAATCTACAGCTGGGGGAAGGATGTTTGAAATGACAGGTATACTAATCGATCTTTTATGGATTGAGCTTGATTTCTAAAATAGTAAAGTACAGAGCGATCAAAGAGTAACCCATTCGTAGGCACGAAGAAATCATACGTTGTAAATTGGATCGAATTGTAACACTACCTTAAACGTCAAAGGTTATCAGAAGTTTTCATTATAGAAACACCTGCATCTACGTTGATCTTAATTTATCGAAAATCCTATTTTAAATTCATTATTATCACTAAGTAATTAAAAATGATTACAAAGTGGGACGAACCAACTACAGAAAAAAGAGGGCAGATCGAACGAATTCCACAACTTTTGAAAACCTTTGTTAATAATTGCCTTAGTGAGATAACAGCAGTTCTTCAAGTTTGTGATGACAAATAAGCATTTAAAAAATGAAAATCAGCACCGAAACTGATTTTAAACAGTCAGGGGTAGCGAGTTTCAACAAAATCATGTTGTATAATAATATAACGCTTTCCGAAGATTAAGGCCGATAAAAATAAAGATAAAAACATATTTAGCACTTAAACTACTTAACCACCGTCACAAAATATGAAAAGTAAGCTTTCCCACTCCCATTGATGTAGTTATTTATTCCTGTTTCCAAGGATTAATCAAAAAAAGGCTTTTAAGCTTAAGATAAAACCTGCTGAATTCACCGAAGCTTCAGAATAACATTACCGTATGATATTCTTAACTCTGGAGAATATAACTAGAAATTAAGTTCCATTGGGAATCTGATAATTACTTTCGTAACTAATTCATTAAGTTATAGTTATGTAAATACCGTACAATCTAAAAGCGTTTTCGTGTAATTACGTCTTCTGTTCGTATTTATAAGCAACCAGGTAAAATAAATATAATAGTTCGTATTTAAAACCTTTAATTTAAATATGGTTAGTTATTAAAAGATACAACTTTTACTTATGCATTTGTGTTTTTTTTTTGCACAGGGGACTATATGCATATCTTATTTGTGGTGTTTGTTTTGATATTTCTGGTCTTTTGGGAATTTAACCAAAAGACTGTTTTGTTGGTGGCAACACCTTTACCGGTGTAAATTTTTCTTATTAATAAAAATCATTACGACAAAATGAGTGTTGCTGGTTGTAAACTTTTTTTTAATACAGTTCTTTCAAAAATCTCTAATCAATACTGAAACAAACAATAATCCTATCCATGAAAATTAATTAATAACAGAATATCCGCTTGTAATGTAACACTTGCTAATATTGGTGTACAACTCATAAACAAGAAGATTAGAGCTCGGTTAAAGCAAATCTTCCGCAAACATTTTCCCGAACCACAATCAGTGAAGTGCTGAACCGCAGCTTCATTCTAACCACCTCATACCGTAAATTTCTTTCGCCCGTAATACAATTTCCTTAAACAATTCTTAATAAAGATCTCACCTTGTAAACGTCACAGTTTTGGGCAACTCATTTTTTAAAAGTCAGTTTAAATAAAACAAACCACAAATTGCACGGTAATCCATCCACGAGAAACATTTTAATAAACGTCAATTTAAATTGTTCCTGGAATTCAGAATAAAAAATTATTTCATAACCACCTGTGGATGCCGGAAATTTATTCCAGATTTAAATTGTGTGTTTAAACCCTAACATTTTCATAAATTTCTAAATAATCAGAAGTTGCCCACGGTTAAATGTTAATATTCAACATCGTTTTTGGGTGTTTTGTATTAAAATGAGGTTTTAAATTACTTTAAGATGGTAAGTACCTATTAAGGTATAATTTTAATAAACTATAAAAACAGTTTTGGATGTTTAATTTACCAAAGTGGAGGGTTTAAAATCAGTTTGATTAACAAACATTATTTGAATATTGTTCAGTTAAATTTACTTCCACTTAAATTATTATAGAGCCTTTATTAATACACGATTTTATCATTAAAACGAACTTCACTTGTAAGCAAGCAAGCTCAACATGGTACATTATTAAGAATTTACGATAAACACTGAGAAGTACACATTAACTTCATAATTATTATGAACTGTATACTAAGTGCATATTTCAACAGCCTTATGTTAGACATAAACTGTATATTTTCAACCTTATTATAGGGCAATTTTCGAGTAATACTCTTCACTAATGCTTTGCTGAGAATTAACTGTACTACTGTACACAAATAAAACCACCGACCGTGGTTATTAATCTTATTAATTATCTAAAGATTTCAAACATGCACTTTAAGCTATCCATCTAAATTTCGAATTATGCCATAATCCATGTGCGCTTGGGTATTTTGAAATTCGATACTGTTTAAAACAATAAACCCACCTAATTGCTTCTTCATAGGCTAAACTGATTTATGGGTTTAATACTTGTTTTATATTAGGTTCTAAACTGGTACAAGCTTGTATGTGTAATTACAACTAGCTAATTTAACGCCTAATATGCAAACAAACTTGGAACAAACTTAAACTTTACTAAAGTAACCTTAAGAAAGTTGGTTGAGAATCGGGGACGTTCCGGATGGTCTATAAACATGAAACTTTAGTACACTCCTTGTTAGGGAAAATGGCACATATTTTAGTTTCTTTGATGACTCTATCTAGCAAATTTATGTTTATTAAGGTACGTTTTCGTAAGGACGCAACATGTTGGCCGGCATGTCCACCGACTTGTCTGTTCTAATGTAAACGAAAGGCATTTCATGTCGGGACAGTCGGACGACATGTTAATGTCGGATGCAAAAATTAGCCGCACATGTCGAGTCGGCGTTCATTTATCACTGCGTAAACACTCAATTTTTAATAATAAGAGACACAACTAGGCGCAAGCGAAGACCATTCATTAACGAGCTACGTATATGCACCTTCCAAACGCCTCTTCGCTAAAAATCTTCTAACGTACCATCTTTTGCGTTTCCTTTTTGACTTTTTTTGACTTTCTAGTATCGCATGGTTTCCTGCCAACACTATGAAAGTTGATATAATCTGTACTACTTCATCGTCTGCCATCTTGAAAACTGCAGATTTCGATTCGAAGATCGTTCTCTCGACATGTCCGTTGCAGACAAGTGACAACGTAAACACCTGTCAATTTTACCAACTTGTCGGTCGGCAAACATGTCCGGCCAACAAGTCGCCCCGATTTGTCCTTACGAAAACGTACCTTTAGGAGTACAAGGGGAAACATTAACATTAATTCGTATTAATAAACATGGATTTTATTTTCTTAACCTCTGAGATTCCTGAATTCTTTCAAATACAAATAAAGACTTTACACATACTTTACTCGTAATAGCATAAAATTATTACTAAAGGCATATTAAATACATATTTGAACAGTTTCAAGCATCATTTTAATTACAACTCATTTCAAATGTTGGTGATTATTTCTGATTTTTCAAGAATGAACTGCAATCGACTCGTTATTTAAACGCAAATTAAAAAGAGAGGCTCTAATGATCATCTGAAGTCTTCCCACTTATTTACAATCTAAGAAACCTGTCTGTATTTTTAATAAACTTTTAGCTTTTTGGTTAGTTGCTTGTTTGTTTAGCGAGATTTAGGATTGAGGGTATATTTAAGGATCCCAATGCCCATTGATTGATACGATCATTCACACTACCCTACTAGAATTTCTCTCGATTTAGAGGGCTTGCTCTCATGGTAGAGACCTCCATAACGTCAAATTTACGTTTAACACAGTTTCCTACACAAACAGTCCATGTAAACTATTAAAAAACCTAATGTTGTTACCTTTGATCGCAATAAATTGCTGCCCTTCCGTAAAAGTTAATAACACTCTGTCACCCTGGTATTGAACGGAGTATGAGTTCCTTTCGCTACTTGTTTTTATACAGCATTCAAGGATCAAAGGTAAGCGAAAAGTAAACGAAATGCACACCATTCATACAAATTAGAGTTTCTATCCTTATGTTAAACAAATATTTATACGTCTTGATTATAAACTGAAGATTCCTTCAAATATGCTGTTATCGCGACACGGAAAGCTACTTGCGACAACAGAATATTAACCCTCCGACTGTTTTAGTCACAGAAGTCTTAAAGACTAAACACTAAGAAATTCTGAAATACTAAAATCTCTAATGAAAGTAACTAAGAATGCGCCACCTAGAGGGTAACATATTGTGATTGACATCACAAGTGTGGGAAATGTCGGTACTTTGGTGTACATTAACATTGCAGGCTTTGGGGTTTGTCAAATGGAGTTGATAATGTTGCTCATTCACGATATAGCGATTGAAACACCTCTGATGGGGAGCACATAATTAACGAGGTTCGCTCGGGTGGCCTGGCCGATTTCTAGCAAGTGTCGGTTATTTTGTCATATATCGTCTGGGTCTAGGGTTATCAAGTTACTAATGCCCGTACTTATAGTGGATGCTTCGTTCGATTTCATACTTGGGCATTTCTCAAGGTTGGTCACACCCTACCTTGAGACGTGCTTGAGGCGTACTTCGCCGTTTGATGTTTACGCACTCTCGGCTGAGCAGCTCTCCAGTACGAGATTGAGTTTCATCTATAAGTACGGGTATAAGACCTCTAAGAAGCATACTAAATAATATGAAAAGGCCGTCACCTGCGTTGATACAAAACGGAGTTTATAAAGCCTGCCGAATAGGGCCGTTTGACAGTTAATCGACTAGTTCAAATTTTCTCCGTGGCGCTAGTTATCCTTTCACTGACAGCTGTATTTCTAATTTGAATTTGTTAATTTTTGGTTATTCGTTTAGTTATACAACAAAAAGTATGTTATAAAAATGTCTTTTTGCATCCCTCCTTGCCATAATTCTACAGATTTAGTTTTATATTTAGGCTAAATAACCAGTCCAATCCCTCGAAAGTCTTCCTGGTTTGTGCCGAGGAAAAGTAGTAAGTATCTGCACCCTTCTTACACTCTTATTTAGTTAATTTTTTACACAGTCTCATAAGGTTCTGAAAACCTGTCTAAAATTGAAATTTATATTGTAATACACTTTCTGGATTAAATATTAAACATCCGTATTTGTTGTAAATCATAAAAAATCAAAGCCAGTTGACAGCTGTCAACGATGGATAACTAGCGCCACAAGCAAGCAGTGGCAAAAATTCGCATAATGGGCATTTTTGCTATTCGGCAGGCTTTATAAACTCCGTTTTTAATCAACGCAGGCGACGGAAAAGGCAACATTAATGATTTGGCGTTCAACAGATAGCGCTCGTTTTTCTATTTCATCAATATAAAAGCAAACATTAATAATTTTTCAATAAAAACGACACTGTATTTATTTCTAGCTGAGTAGTAATTTCAAGGTATTCAAATTTAAATATAAAATTAGCCGTGACAGCGCCTCTTGCGGAAAAGAAAATCGTTGTTGTTCTTTTTCTTCTTCTTTTCGTGATACCACAGTCTTCTTGTTAGACCTTCGCTTCCCCTAGTCTTCGCCTCCAATCTTCTTCATCGCCGACGAGTACAAATTACAAAAATCAGTTGTTTCCATGGCAAACCTAGACTTCAACTTTCAATGGTATTTTTTTCCAGAATTTTCTTATATAAGACCCATATTGGTTTTCATGGTTATAAAGAGAATAAAGAGTACTATCAGAATGACCGAAAAAAAGCATAGTGTGAAATTTGAAAAAAAAAGTTGAATATCGCTGCCATAATATGAGTACAGATTTCCTAACATTTTCTTTCCCTATCTTATAGAGAATTTGCTCCCATTTTCGAATATATTATATAGTTTAATATAGTTATTTTTAAAAACAACAAAGTTATAGGCCTGGGGAGTCATGTCTGAGACACCCTGTATATAAAGATTTGCTAGTTCATAGTAGGCTATCTCTCATTTACCCTTGTGCGGCCGTATATTTTCCGGAGTATTCGTTTTCCGAACATTGGTTCCATTTTTTTTTCGGCAAGGTTCATGCTACGTACCTGTATGTCACTACCGACCTTTTAGTGTTTTATACATACACATTTATATGGTGATTTTTGCGGGAGGGTGCATCAGTCTCGACGTTATCGTTATTGTCTTTGCATAAATGTTAAAGGTTTACTTCGACAGAATAGTTTCTCCTACAGGGCAACGGTGAGGGGTTTAAAATTATTGTAGGAGGGCATAACTAAAGGATAAACATATTCTTTCCCTTTTGTTTAGATTTATTATTCACTACTATGCCAATATTTCTGACTACTATTGCAACTACAACTGTTTTGAAAGTAACGACTAGTAAACTAGCGTAGGCACCGAATTTTCAAGATTTTTATGGGGTACAGCTAAATAATGTTTCTTGTCTTGTACTGGAATATCGTCAGTCAAGCTACACAGTTACGTAACTTTTGGAGGTATCTTAATATGCAAAACAGTTAATTTAATGATGCAAAAATATCAGCTTCAGTTATCAAATTTTGTTATTTGCTTTATGGGGGCCGCTGCTCCCTTAAATATTTCATTAAGGGGGTATGCTCACCGATTCCCCCACCGGAGTCTGCGCCTACTCGTCTAACTAGCAAATAAGTTGGTATAATGTGATCACGTGTTTAAGGTAAATTTATATACAAAATAAGTAAATGATACTACAAACTACTGCAAAGTATATTTAAAAATTAGTTCTACAAAGTTGTATGTATTACACAAAATTATATTCCTTTTTATATTGTAGTTTGGATTTCATTTCTCATTTATTAACCTATTAACTTTGAACAAACAAAGTTTAAATAGTTATTTGTACAACTAGTAATGAAAGCAATACTTTTTTCATGAGTTTGAAGTTTGATTCACGACGGCGAAGCCGGAGTGCATCAATCAAACGAGTGAAAAAAAGATGCTTTCATACGAGCTGTACAAATAACTATTTAAACTTTGTTTGTTCTAAGTTAATAGGTTAATAAAATACAGTAAAATCGTTGCAATATTTCTTTCTACCTCATTAAGATTTTATTTTATTTGAATTTCTTAATATAACATTTTTAGTGTTATTGTACGGGTGTGAAGTATGGACTGTAAGCAAAGACAAGCAAAAATATACTAGAAGCTATAAAATTACTTAAGATAAGCTGCGTATATAGGGTGACAAATTGCGAAGTTTTGAGAAGAATAAATGAAAAGTGCCAATTCTGGAGATAGATACAAAAAAGAAGAGACTCCCTAATAGGCCATGTACTACGAGGAAATGGAATTCTTAAAACCATAATAGAAGGTCGTATACAAGAAGAAGATGGAAGAAGATGCGAAAAGAAGCCCGCGACTAGAATATATAAAACAAATAATGGACGACACAGGAAATATATCGCATCAAATAATGAAAAGAAAAAGCGCCTGTAGGGAGAAATGGAAAGTTACGACAAACCAGCCAGCAGGTTGAAGAATGAAGAAGAACTTGCTTAAAAAGTTTTGAATAAATAAATATTACTTTTTGTAAATTTATCTATAAAATCCAAAATTTATAATATAACTAGTTAAACTATTTTTTTGCATCCATATTATTTAAAACTTACATATCGCAATGCAGTGGAAGTTATGGGTCCATTTTTGGACTTGCATCACGCTCCAACCAGCTTTCATACACCTTAAATCTAAGCCTTAACTGACAAATTCGACCCAAACCGACTCCATAATACTATGGCCACCGCTGGAATCGAACCCGTGTCAGCTGGCTAGCTAGCCGGCACTTACCTGACTGGGCTACCCAGGCTGTCTATTTAAAACTTGAAATGTGTTAAACTATTTATATCTCTAAATATGTCAAATGAAGTAAGATGTTTACGAAAATTAGAAATAAATGTCGCCACGTTTTGAAATTCGACTCACCTTTAACAAAAAATTCTGAATGTTACTGGTAAGATAACTACTCCCTCAGTTCGTAGTTTAAAGGGTTTTAGCAGGGTGCAATAAGTTTTAGGAGATTGACATACTATTTGCAGAACCTTAGTCCGTGGTTAATTTCAATAAAACCAATAAAATAATTTTTATACATCCATATGAACAGAGGAAGATTTATAATACGCCTTTAGTGTTTGTTTTTTTTTTCAAAATAAATTATCATATTTTTGTAACCAAAATAGTTCAAATTTTCGTGGTTCTCTATCTAAGATTTCTCTTGATACAAAACCCAAAATTGAAATCTAATTGTATGCAATCCTGCAATTATTGTTCTCTTATGTACATGTAAAAGATCTCAGGTAAATTGTAGTAATCAACCTTGCAATTAATCATTGCCGAAACCTCTGTAAAACATCATAAAAGGAGTCTTTGCTAAAGTCTTAAACGTGGTGGCACTTTGTTTGAGGTTTTAACAATGTTACTTAATGTATGCCTATTTTTATTTCAGTTTTCGTTTCAAAAGAAATTTTCAGTCTATGTGCTTTTAGTTTAGTTCAATTTTTAGATAGTGGGGACTCGTTAAAAGCGTCTCTTGCAGAAACTCAGGCTTCATAAATATAATTAGATAAAACAGACGTTACAAAAAATTACCAGTTGTTTAATTCGAAGAAGTCCACAGGATATCAGACGCTTGACTATGTAAGTGAGTCCCGGTTAAAACTGAGCATGTCCTCCTAAAATTCATTGTTTATTCCTTTCAAAGTGCATTACTCTGAAAACTGCACACAGTTAAAGAGCGCAAAAATTCCACGACCTATTTGTTAAATCATCGGAAACAATCTTGAACAGGACCTATTTAGGTTGTCTTGCAAAGATAGGGGGATGCAGTTTTAAAGCTACGTGTATCTGTGGTAGAAACGAGGCCGTTTGCGTTACTTGGAGCCCCAAGGGGTTGGTTGGTATTCGTAGCAGACGCCAGGTGTCAGTGGTGTCGCCCGATAACATGACAAATCTGCGACACCCGCATCAGCGGTCTCTGCCATGATCCATTGCGGCTCGAACTGAAGCTCCCAAGGCGGCAGTTACACTTGCTAGGCTATGGTCTATGGAAATTGGTTTATTCGGTTTGTTTGATTGCTTTACGTGACTAAGATGCAAGATCTTCGGGCACCCGTTGCCTTCCTTTAGTTCAATAATTACCTACATAAAATCTAAGTTGAAGTTTCAGCACATCCTGTAACTATTTGACGTTCGGGATGAACCCTTTTCTTCAAGAATTGGGTTGAATAATAATAATATGTCTTCTTGTTGCAACCTTCCCTTTACTTTGGTGTAAACTCCTACATAGAATTATTTAGACTTCAAACTACAAGATCGTTAATCAGGCGTTAAACGTTCAGAATAAACATCCTTGAAGTTTTAAATTGAATTATCGTATTAATTACTGTAATTTTCGGATTTATTTAAAATCAACTCTTTTAAATCCTAGAATAATAAATAAATATACTTTAGAAGGGTTAATGTTAAATATATTAATTTAGAATGTCATAAGTCAAAACATACCCAACGACTAAGGCAAAATTTTCTTAAAATAGATATCACAGGACACGAGTGAAAGTTGGAAACTTTTACTTTCTGCGCTTTCCTGTAAGAAGTGACATCGTAGTAAACTTTGGAAAAATATCTGTCAGGTAGCCTTCAGAATTAAGTTAGATGACAAGTTGATACTTTCGCTTTCTAGCAAAAACTGACTAAAACAACTTGTAAACTTCAAAATGTCGTTTAAAAAATCAGTAATTTTTAATTAGTCGTAGAAATTGATATCTTAGTGATAATATTAAATTATGTTCTTGCTAAAACCATCTGTAAATAAGGAAAACCCAGTAGATATTTACCTTATGTCCGACATTTTGACTAAGTTTTTTGTTTCTGTCAGAACCGAAAACATCTACAAAAGTTCATCCGAATCTATACGTAAAATTCGAATCGTGAGATTCAGATTCGTAATTCGATTTTTAAGACATTAAAACTTTAAATGGCATCAATTTCGCACAAAAAATATTTCAAATATCGGAATTGACTTTGAATTAAAGTTTCATACTAAATCACCAAGTTTCAAGCTGATCAAGAAATCTCAATCCAAAATTAATTAATGTAAGTATCGAATTTCAAAAGCAATCCTAGCCCAAATTAAATCTCGAGATTCGAGTTGTACTACTTACTTGAAAACTGATTCTTTAGACTTTGAACTTCGGATTGAATTTTAACATTCTCACAAGAAATTTTATGTTTCAAATTTGAATTTGAATTATGATCAAAATTTAATAATTTCGAAATTCGACTATAGGTTAAGATAGGTTAGGTTAGGTGGAAGAGAAAAAATTGAAACCCCAGACAAAAAGAATAGGGAGTGGAAAATTAAAACAGAAAAACTGGACGACTTCAGAAAAAATATAAAAAGAAAGCTAGAAACCGGCGAGGGACCCGAAAAGACACCAATAAACGGTACCCATCTAATCACAAAAATTTGCACAAGAAAAGGTAAAAGTGGACGACGTGCTGTCTACTGGTGGTCAGACGAGATATGAAGGTTCCACAGATTGTGCACTAAAAGTAAGAGAGAATAATATACTAGAGCAAATGGTAGAAGAAACAGCATAGAGGAGAAGGAGAAATAAATAAAATACAATACGTGAGATATAGAAAAAACTTAAGAGAAGCTATAAAAACAGCTAAGAAAGAAGCTATGCAGAGAAATAGATAAAGATACATGGGGCGCTGGGTATAGGATCGCATGCAGAAAATTAAATCTAAAACCGAACATAAATATCACAGACAACGAAAAGAACAATGTGGTAGAAGAACTATTCCCCAAGAGGACATAGAGACATGGGAAGATTAGTGATCACCGAAGAAGAAATACTAAATTGCACACGGGAAGAGATAGAAGAAGCTGCTAGTAAACTAAGACATGGTAAGGCAACCGGTCAGGATTGCATTCCAGCTGAAATAGTAAAGGCCTTAATCCAAGAGCAGCCTACGTATATACAGGAAACAATGACTCAACTTATCAGAAAAAGGGGAATACCCAAATATATGGAAAGAGGCAGAATTGGTGTTAATAGAAAAACCCAAAGATCCGATCAGACCCACACTACATATAGAACACTGTTATTGCTTAACACACTAGGTAAATTACTGGAACAATTATTAAAAAGAAAACTGACAGAAGAACTAAAACAAACATATAATCTTCATGATAACTATATGGTTATAGAAAGGGAAAATCAACAATATTAGCAATGAGTACGATTATGGAATTAGCAAACAAAATTAATAGTAAAACATATAAAAACAGAAAGCTGTGCGCAATGATAACAATTGATATAAAGAACGCATTCAACTCCACGGACTTGAGGGGAATAGTGAGCGAAGTAAAAAAGAAAAATATTCCTCCATACCTTGGGAAGATGATACAAAAATACCTAAAAGACAGAAAGAGTACCACAGGGCGTAGTCTTAGGTCCGATATTGTGGAATATTTGTTTTGGTGGAGTGCTAAGGCTGCCTATGCTCGAAGGGGTGAGGACATTAGCGCATGCTGATGATTTATCGATCATAATACAAGCTAGAAGTAGAACACCAGAAATGTTAAAAGAGAAAAGAGACTACGCTTTACACTTGATAGCTATGTGAATAGAAAGTAAACTGCTAAAAATAGAAACAAAGAAAAGTGAAGTGATAATACTGGCTGTCAGAAGAAAATTAAAAGAAATAGAATGTGAACTCTTGGGCCAAAAAATTAAAACGAAAGAGGTAATAAAATATTTTGGGGTCATATTCGATAAGGATGTCGCAGCAAAATCAGAAGTAGCTAACAAAAACAATAGGTAACCAAACATAGGAGCACCGAAATTAGAGAAAAGAAAGATACTATCTTCAGTAGTATACGCTATGTTATTATATGCCTCACCAACATGGGAAAAGGGGCTCAAGTACAAATAATACAATAATTTAATGATAAAAATACAAAGAAGGCTTGCAATAAGAATAACTTCAGCTTACAGAACCACCTCCTCGGCAGCACTGTTGGTATTGGGACGGACTCCACCAATTGAGCTAATGGTAAGAGAAAGGATAAAAACGCGTAATAAAGAGAAGACGAAAAAGGAAGCTAGACAAGAAATGCTGGAACAATGGCAAGATATCTGGACGGCGGAACAGAGTATCATCTACTATCTAACCCAAGTGTTTACTGGACATGAATGTTTCCGTAAAAATCTAGCTAGATTCAAAATAACGGATAGCCCCAGCTGTATATACTGCGAAGATCAAGAAGACACAGTAAAGAACACAATTAATAAACATATGCAATAGATGGTGCGACATAAGAGAGAGTATGGATATAGAATGTGAAGTAAGAATAAACACAGATAATATTCTAGAAAATAGGCTAGAATCGGAAGGGAAATGGAACGTTATCGAGAGGTACTTCACAAAACTAATTAATTACAAAGAACAAAAAGAGAGGATAACTGAGGAATGAAACTAACTCAATCTGAACTCTAAAACGTATGATATGAAATTACTGTGGAGGACACAAACGTCATAGATAATTGAAGCTCTGACCTGAAGTAATGCTCGCCAGGGTGAATTGTGGAGGTGGTGTTTTAACCGGTATACAACAATAGCAAAACTATCACTGGAGTCCGGCACTCGGGGTGAGGGAAGACACAGTCCATAAAGGATTTCACCCCTAAAAAAAAAAGGTTAGGTTAGATTGGTTAGGTTAATTAAATTCCACACAAGAATTCTAGCGCAAACTCAATGTACGAATTGATATCGATTGGAAGATTGAAAGGTAAAATATATCTGTATTCAAAACTATTCTTTAGAAGGGATTGAAATCTTAAATTGGGACTCAAATTCGATTGATAGTCTTATTACTAGCTCTTTCAGACACTGATTTTCATATTAATCGAAAAAAACTTATGTTTAAAAAATTGTAAAAAATTATCCTTAAATTAACTTAAATTTGTAAAAATTATAAACTTGGATTTAAAAATACGGCGCTTTTATGGGAAAATTCCCCGTTTTTTTGTTTAGTTTTTTGTTATATCTATACTTTACAGAATACAATAAAACAAAGTTAACAAAATTTAAATAGGTTGTTTGCTAAAGCATTTTACAGAATTTTATATTATGTAGGTAAATAGTTAAGATTATACAGGGTATTTTAAGATTACCTAAATACCTACGCTAACTTAAAATATAAAATTAGAACCTTAACATAGGCCCCTTTTCCTGTTGAGTTAAACTTGCAAATGCTTGGTTTAAACGAGCTATCTTTTTAATTTCGCCTGCTGCTTTAGCTTATTATTTTGATAAATAATGGTTTATTTTTCACTATTACTTCCGAAACAAAATATATTACTTTAGCTTGAAATTTGTTTAAACTGGTGACTTACAGCATGGTCACAATATGGCAAACAAAATTGTTTAAACATATCGTCAAGACACAATTTCTACTTATCCGACTCACTATCAGAATATGTTCGCAGCATAGTACATACGGTCTGATAATAAAATGAATGACAATTGCAAAACAAATTATGTTCGAGCAGCTTCAGAAAGTGTATAACATAAACCTCAAAGAACAATTTTCTTATACTAAACTTCTAAATAAAAGTTTTATCAAGTTAATTAACAGTGAAACATCCTGTACCTATATTTAAAAATTCTATTGAATAAGTTTGGGCGAATTTTAAAAATTACTCGAAATAAAAGTTTTTCATCTGTTTTAGCAATTATTACATTAACAGGAATAAACAAACAAATATGGTTCCCAATTCATTTTACAGGTTTACTAATTAATGTTCAGCAAAATACATTCATTTGATGGTTATATTGTTTCTAGTCAAGAATATCTCCAATTTAAGTATCGAATTATTATCTATTTCTTTTTAACAGTTAATGATTTAGGATTAAACATTTAGGATTTTAGGATTAAAATTCCTTTACTTAATTTTCACTTACCATTTCAAACTTGACACTCACAATTTGCAGATAAATACCAGCACTCTACATCAACTGAACAACATAACATTTATAACGATTGCTAAATTATAAAGTAAATAAAGGCTGAACATATTTAACATGGATACATTCACGAACGCCGTTTTCTTAATATTAAAGTAGATGATTAAAACTTTCCTTCAACGGCGGTAAAGCCCTGCTGCAGGCGTGCATGCATGCACATCTGGCCACCTCTACCTGGGACTACTTCGAGCGATAACAATAATCTATCTGTTGAAACAGAAAACACACCTGTTTCAAAATTATAAAGATATGTCAATGTATGAGTAATTAGGCATTATATTGTATTTATTACCAATAACTAACAGTATTTATGTATTATAATAAAAGCTGATAAATACATTTCTTCTTTTGAAAAAATGGGCCGAGTGTTTCACTCGCTAATTTATAAGGGATTAAAATTAAAATTAATTTAGAATCTTGAAAATGGCAAAATGAACAGAGAAATTTATTTAGATAAACCATTTGTGCTTTCTTAAAATAAAATTTGGTTTGTTACGATTCCAGCTTTTCACCTTTTATGGTAGAATACGTGCAATGTAAAAAAATTTAGATTTTGTTGGGATGACTTGAAGGATTCCTTACTTTTACCAAACTTCCCTTGTGTTTATAGATTTCATTAATTATTATCTGGTTTTAATAAATCCTGTGTGATTTATGTATGTGATTAATTAGATGCAATTTTCTATTTATTTTTTAAATTATCTTAATATGTAATAATAATAATATAAGAGTAACACAAAATATTAATATTTCATGTAACGTAACCCTAAAACAATTTGGCAGCTCAACCACATACAGTCGAAGTAGGATTGCAACACTGAAAATTTACAAAAATTCCTGTGAATTTGCTAGCTGCAAACACGTTCAACCTTTAAGAAATATTGCAGCTTCCTTTAATATAAAAACACCTTAAATAAATCATGGAAAAATATTTATAAAAAAATGCTAAATAATTCTGAACAAAAATTAGCTGAGAATTTTTATTCCAACTTTTTGAATTATTAATATTTTTAATCAGTTTTTGATTTTGTTATTACAAAAGGTATTCATTAATAAAACTGTATTTTCTACTATTTATTTGATATTTTTCATTTTGATTTTAGTATGTTTACGTTTTGCATGTTTCCTGTTAGTGGTTTATCCTTTAAAAAATCTTTTCTTTGTTGATTAAAAATTATTTCTGAAAGAAACAAATTAGTAGTTTCTATTTCCGAAGAAATAGTTTAAGTTTATCAAGTTAATTAACACTGAAACATCCTGTATATTAAAAAATTCTATTGAATAAGTTTGGGCGAATTTTAAAAATTACTCGAAATAAAAGTTTTTCGTCTGTTTTAGCAATTATTACATTAACAGGAATAAATAAACAAATATGGCTCCCAATTCATTTTACAGGTTTACTAATTAATGTTCAGCAAAATACATTCATTTTATGGTTATATAGTTTCTAGGCAAGAATATCTTCAATTTAAGTACCGAATTATTATCTACTTCTTTTTAACATTTGATGATTTGGGATTAAACATTTAGGATTTTAGGATTAAAATTCCTTTACTTTCTTCTATTCTATTTCTTCGGAAATAGAATCATACGTGATCCATTTCACTTGTTTTTACACTAGAATACATTCTGAAAAATAATGTTTTTGTTGGATTAACTGAAATTTAATTCAGTCTTCTTTTGACGGTTATACCAAAATCTGAAAAAACAGTACCTACTACTGCATTGTACTCAGGAGCTGAAAAGCAAAACTTTTATGGCGTTGGATTTATACCATTTGGCGAAAATTATGGCAACTAAATTAATATATGAAATAATAGCTTATATAGAAATTAATGCGAAACTGAATAACTTGTCAGTTATGAATATATACGCTCCATGGAAATCGATGGTGCTGAAGAAAAGGATCTGCTTTATGAAAAGCTAGAGGAGGAGATTGAAAAAAGAAGGAAGGATATTGCTGTGGGACTTTAATTCTCAGATTGGCAGAAAGAACATTACAAGCCAAGTTGTAGGGAAATACACAATCCATGAGAAAACAAACGATAACGGACTCTAATTATCTATCTGGCGCTAAACTGAATATTATAATAAGCAGTACCAAAGAGCATAAATTGATTATTAGCAGTACCAAATACGGTTACCTAAGAATACACATAGTAACGCGACTGTCTTTGGACAAGAAAACATAATCTCAAATAGACTGCGTATTAGTAACGAAAAGACGTCAATCATCGATAACTGATGTAAGAACACACCGAGGAACATGTGCTGATTCAAACCACTTCATAGCAACCGCAGCAATAAGCCAAAAATAATGAAAAGTTATGAAAGAAGAAGTAACAAGAAATAAATGGAAATTAAATAATGAAAATGTAAGGTTGCAATACACGGAAGAGTTAGAAAATCAAAAAAGGAGAAAAAGTGAAGACAAGATTAAAATATGTAGATAAGATATATTAAATAAGAGTACCAAGCGGAATATGAAGAAAAGAGGAAAGAATGCAACAAAACAACAATAATAACCAAAATAAAGGGTATAAACTTAAGTTAATTGGAATAAAAAACAAACAAGGCAAAGTAAGTAGTAGAAAATGAAAATGAATACAAAGAAATCTGGATGCAGCTCTTTAAAGAATAATTAAATGCAAATCAAAAACAAAACGAACTATCAATTGAAGAAAATCTTGATGAAGTTTTGGTAGATGAATCTACATTAAAAAAGATAAGTGAAATTAAAAACAACCGCCGTAATGTAAAGGCACTCGGTAAAGGTGGAATAAATATGGAATTAATAAAGTATGGAGGTAGTTCGTTACCAGAATGTATACCTTACTAATACAGAAAATATTTAAAGAAGAAAAATACCAGCCGATTTTGAAGTAGGCACAGGGTGTTAGGTAATGCTTCTGCCAAACTTTGGGAATAGCTTTATAATGACAAATGGAGCAAAAAAGTATTATACAATTTGTTTTATCCAATTCAGTTACGAAATGTCAACATTTCGACATTGATTTTAGTTGTGAAAAGTGGTTCATTTTGTAACTAGTTACAAAATATGCTCCCATTTTATCACTCCCATTTTATCACGATGACCCACCTCCTTTTTTAAGAAGATGTGGCATTTACATTTTGTTATCTGAATTGGATAAAATCTTGTATGAAACACGTTGCAAAACATGTCTTTTTATCACATGGCGTGTTGTTCATCTCGGCTTCGCCTCGACGAACAATTTCACGCCTAGTAATAAAAAGTCCATCATTTTGCAACTCGTTGCATAAATAGCTATTTAATATGCATAGTTTCTGAGAAAAGGCATGCTTTAATTTGCTGCACCCCATTTTGAGAACTGCTGTAATAGCAAAAACAAAGGCTTAAAGATACTGGAGCAAAATTTTTACGGATAAATAGGAGTCTAATACATCAAGCAACAATAAAATTTTATTAACAACCACAAAATAATTAAAGGAAAAAATGCAACTGAGAGAAAAATAGTATAAGAATTATTTTCCTTTTATCGTTACAAACCCGCCCCTAAAGTTTGGCAGAAGTATTACCTAACACTCTGTACGCACAAGAAAGGGGACCAACAGGAATGTAGGAATTACCGAAGGATCACTCTACTAAACACCGCATATTAAGTCCTCTCTGCATTAACACATAAAAGACTAAGAGATATAGCAAGAAATGCAACAGAACAATGTCAATATCAAGAATGACGAAATTTTTAAGTCTTCTGTTTTTTGTAATATGTATAATGAATATTATAATCTATATAATGAAACCCGTTCTTGCTTTGGTAACCTTTTTTTTATTTTTATGGACTTTAATTAACAGTCTAAAATAGTTCTTATCCTCAAATAATCTTTATTAGAATTATCCAAAATTATTGGAATTTAGTGTACTGTAGAACTTCGTAAAACGGTTCCCGGAAGCGCTTTTTTAAATCCTATGGTTCATGCAAAAGCTTTGAAAATTTCCGTAAACATGGGGGTGTCACTAAAAGACAAGATAGTTAATCGCCCAACAATAAAACTTACAAATGAAGTTGCTGCGGTAGCGTTTAAATAATAAAAATTGCAATATATTCGTCGTTTGCAAGTAATATATTGGAACGTATTGTACAATGCTATGTAAACATGCAGACTTACACCGAACGAGTGACCATGGATTACTACCACACAGTACTCCTGCAAGGCTGGAATTCCACCAGAACAATTCTAAAATAAGCGATGAAACTTGGTTATACGAATAAGGTTATAGTCATTCATAAAAATGTAGAACATCCTCTTCCTTTTTCTATTGAAAAGTCTCTTCATCCTGCAGAAAGTTGGTTGGCGGCAATCAAGACTACGAGATTGATTTCTTTGCAATAAAAATATTAATACTGAAATTACGAAGCCAGTTTTTAATGAATGGGCATGATGGGTAAATCTGAGAGGCTTATTTCGAATGATCTGATCCAGACCGCATCGCACCTCTGAAATTTTGTAATTATTGGAGTTTTTTGATTTGAGACTTATTAAAAAAAATACATAAATTCCTTGACAGAAAGATCTTGGATTGAACCACCTCTTTGGATGGCTGTTTGTGGCCTTCTTTCAAAAATTTAATATTTCGTTGCCTGTTCAAAACGTACATGATATTAAATAGAGAATTATTGAAAAATGGGAAGAAATAGGTAACTCCCCAATTTATAAAGGTAAAGATAACGGCACTTACACTCCACGAGGGAGCATGGCCGGCAACACGAAGGGTTAAAGCCTCATTAGTCACTTTCATACGTCTAATGGGTGTTGTGGTAAGCACCACGCCTTCGACAACCGCCTACCTTCCGTAGTCCACTACTGTGTTGGGGTTCCCAATTATTTTCAGTGACTGGGTAGGCTACCCGCCGAACATCCGACTCGAATTTGACCCCGAGACAGTCCGCGCTGTCGAATGCCTTAACCACGCGGCCACTCCGGTAACCTCCCCAGTTTATGGATCATAAATTAAACAGTTTGAGACAAAGAGCTTTAAAGGTTATCGAAGATGGTGGTAATATCTTTGTTATCTTTCATAACAACAACAATTAGAATCTCTAATGTAGCTGACAATTCTTGGTTTCTAATGCAAATATTTAATTATAATTTATGTTTAATGACGTTTACTTAATTATTCGTATTAAACAGCGATTTAATAGGTTAAGCGACATATTTGACATAGTTCACAAACTTGATCAATTTATACTCATTAAGAAATGATAGGAGGTTTTGAAGTCGTAGCGTACTTCAAACTATTTTACTAATGAACACCCATTACTTATGTAAGGAGGTTTTTTAATCCTATAGAGAAGCAGAGGAATTTTACCTTTTAGTTTGCAAATTCTTTTTAATAGGTACAGGGTGTATTAAAAATGGCGCAGAATATTTATATCACGCGATTCTACGTCAAAATCCAAGCAAAAAACTCCAGTACCAATTTGCTGTTAACTCTTTCGTTATGGAGTTATTAGCAGCCTTAAGTCGTATTCTGGTTTGCTTGTCGTGTCATATTTTTATGAAATAATAATTTTTAGCTGTAGTTTAATCAACAAAAGAAATAACTAATCTGTAATTGTACTCAACATACCCTTCGCTTAATTAGAATTTCCATCCCAAGTTTGAAATTTTTGCAGGGCTTGTGCTTTTCATAAATGTTGCAACGATGTACAATGCAATTATAATAAATCAAGCGGGTTGCTATTGGTGATATCGCAAGTGGCCTAGTATGAGTGACCACACAGTGTTGCTCAGTTTACAAGACTTTAATTGACAATTCTTCAAAAACTGCACGTTTTGACCTAAAACAGTTATACAATTTTTGGTCCAGTTTTTAACGCAGAATCGCGTGGTGCGAATATTATGCACCATTTACGATACACCCTGTATAATGAAATATTTTAGAAAATACAAATTCACTGTTTATATTAAACCTGAAAAAAACTGTAACTTATAACGGAATGAAACGGCGATGGATAAACGGCAAATATTCTCAACCAACCAGAATATTTCAAACTTCATTAAATTGCAGAACTAAACACGAAAGTCAATAAAATTTAATTGTAAAACAAATAAAAATACAGCACGAACAACCTTTTTAGAAAATAACAAACCGTTTAAGTAAACCGAAAGAGTAATTTTATAAAATTAAGGAACAATTACGAGTTGTCACTAAACTCACCTACAGATTCCACCTGACATTTTCATCGCCTTAAACGACACCGTTTCCTTGTAATAGGGCTCTTACAATTACAGATAACTCAATCCTAACAAGCTAAAGAATGAAATAAGTGCGTGTTCCTACAATCAATTATTCTAATAAAACTGTGCGTGGTTTCTTCACCAACGAATAAATCTTGGTACCGTTGTTCTCATACGTTCACGTTCCTTAACATGTAATTTTGTAAATCATTTTATCTAGGTTGAAATCTTTATTATCTGGAGAAAACGTACACGGTTTTTGTTTGGTAATGAAGTGTTATCTACCTTTGGATCAGATAATTGTTGAAAATTGGTTACATTTCCATTAAATAAAGAAATAACGGTTGGGGCTTTGAATGCAATCGACGAGATCATTCTATATAAACTGGTAAAAGGAAAAATAAAATTTGTTAATGGAGTAGTAGGTGACCATCTAATTATTTACCAGAGATATGTGGAAGCATTTTGATTCTTAAAGTTAGGTAATTATATTTCCCGTTTATATGCAATAATTTAAGGTTGATTTATTTAAACTGAAATTACTCAGAAAAGTATAAGATTCAAATATTATTTGGTGTGGGAACTCCCAGTAGTAGTTAAGTACTAATTCCCTAATCGGAAGGGTTTAATACAGCAGCCGACAACTAACAGTGGCATTAAATTTATATGTTATTAAAATTAATGTTAATACTGTTATGGAAGAGCACGCGAGTCTCATGGAAAAGCAAGGAAAAGAATCCGGAATTCCAATAATTGGAATTGGAAGTTTTGTTGGACAATTATCTTGATTTTTAGTGACACTCCCATGTTTACAAAAATTTTCAAAGCGTTTCTGTGAACTGTAGGGTTTAAAAAAGCACTACCACGAATCGTTTTCCGAAGTTCTAAATTCCAATAATTTTGGATAATTCTAAGAATGATTATTTATTTAAGGATAATAACTATTATAGACTGTTAATTAAAGTCCATAGAAATAGAAAAAGGTTAGCAAAGCAAGAATGGGTTTCATTATATAGATTATAATACTCATTATATAGATTATAATACTCATTATACGTATTATAAAAAAAAGGCAGAAGACTCAAAAATTTCGTCATTGTTGGTATTGACATTGTTCTGTTACATTTCTTGCTATATCTCTTAATATTTTATGTCTTAATGCAGAGAGTACTTAATATGCGATTTTTAGTAGCGTGATCCTTCGGTAATTACTGCATTCCTGTTGGTCCCCTTTCTTATGTATAGTAGTTATTATATGGTCCACTTCAAAATCGGCTGGTTTATTTTTCTTATTTAAATATTTTCTGTATTAGTAAAGTATACATTCTTGTAACGAGCTACCTCCATAGGTACTTTATTAATTTCATATTAATTTATTCCACCTTTACCGATTGTCTTTACATTATGGCTGTTGTTTTTAATTTCTTTTATCTTTTTTAAGGTAGATTCATCTATCAAAATTTGATCAAGATTTTCTTCAACAGTAAAAGCCCGAGACCTTTTATTTTTATCGATAAAATTTCGTTTTGTACGAAAACGAAGTTGCCATGGAAAATGGACGAGACTAGGCCTACATTAATTAAAAACCCGCGCCCGAAGGGCAAGGGTTTTTTTATGTAGGCCTAGTCGAGTCCATTTTCTTATGGCAACTTCGTTTGAGTGATACAAGAATGAAATTTTATCCATAAAAATAAAAGGTAGAGTGTTTTTTAATTGGAAAAAATCCTGAAACAACAAACAAATTTTTATTAAAGACATTTTTTCTGACGTTTATTTTAGCAATTAATGTCAAATAATATTTTTGAAGTTTAGGTTTCTGTAGCAACAGAGCAGACAGAGACGCGTCGTTTTTTTCGATGTGCAAGAAGGACGTAATGATATTTTTTATCATGATAAAAATGAATGATTGGCTGTTGAAATGCTGATGCAAGCGTTGTTATTGGACAAAAGTGATGTCATGACAGTTGTAGGATTTTTTCAACTGATAATTCGTTTTGTTTTTGATTTGCATTTAATAATTCTTTGAAGTGCTGCATCCAGATCTCTTTGTATTCATTCATTCATTTTCTACTACTTTGTCTTGTTTGTTTTTTATTCCGTTTTATTTAGGTTTATACACTTTATTTTAATTATTAATTTTCTGGTAAAACTCTTTAGAATTTGTTTTCTTACTATCATTCTCTATTTAATAATTTAATTCTTCCTCTATCCAATCTCTTTTGCTCTTTTTTATTATTTTGTTGCATTATTTTCTCTTTTTTGCATATTCCGCTCGATACTCTTCTCTATTATTTCTTATCTATTTTAGTCTTGTCTTCACTTTTTCTCCCTTTTTTCTTTTCTAATTCCTCCATGTATTGCATTTATTTCTTGCTACTTTTTCTTTCATAACTTTACGTTGTTTTCGTCGTACTGCTGCGGTTGCCATGAAGTGGTTTGAATCAGCACATGTTCCTCGACGTGTTCTTACATCAGTTATCGATGAATGACGTTTTTTCGTTAGGTACTAATGCGTGGTCTATTTGAGATTGTATTTTCTTGTTCAGAGACATCCGTGTTACTTTATGTATTCTTGGGTGTCACTGGTAAAGAATACCTGATAATCAATTTATGTTCTTTGGTACTGCTTATTATAATATTCAGTTTAGCAGCTAGATAGCATCAGGGCCGCCGAGAACCATGGTGGGCCCCGGGGCAAAACACTGGCAAGCCCCCCCCCCCCCACATATTGTACTCTATTTTTTTTACCTACAAACTCTTCATGTTCCACTAAAATGAGTGTACTTACTAATTAGGTACTAAAAATGTTTGTAAAGAACCGTAATTTCTTTGTGAATTGCTACAGTTTTGATCTTGACCAATTATTGGTGTAGTAGCTGAGAAAAATTCACCATTCTTAATACTAGAACACACCTACAAGTTGGTTTGTAACGTTCTTTTTGCAAATCTGAGCATTAAAGTCCCATAGCAATATTCTTCCTTCTTTTGTCAATCTCCTTCTCTAGCTTTTCATAAAACTGATCCTTTTCTTCAGCATTATAGATGTCCATAGAAGCGAATACAGGCTGAGTCAAGCTATACGACTTTTTTTTAATGAGTTTATTATTAGGATATTGTTAACCGTTTTTGGTATCCGTATGTTTAGAAGGGTGCTCTACAACCCCGCGTAGTCAGATTTTTGATTGGATGTCAAATGTCAAAGTAGAGATTTTCAATTGTTTATTTTTAAATGGAACAGTACACTTTTTTTTTGGCTTAAAAAAAGCTGTAACATGTTCTTAACATGACCCTAATTTTTTTTTCATACGGATTTTCACCGGTTCTTCCAGGTTGTAGAGCATACCCTTCGAAACATACGGATACCTACCAAAAATGGTTAACAATATCCTAATAATAAACTCATTAAAAAAAAGTCTTATAGCTTGACTCAGCCTGTATATTCATAACTGCCAAATTATTCAACTTCCCTTCAATTTCTATATAAGCTACTATTTCATTTATTAATTTAGTTTTCATAATTTTCGCCAAATAGTATAAATCCAACGCCATAACATCCTTGCTTTTCAGCTCCTGTGTATTTAAAACAATGCACTACGTAATTTTTTTCAATTTTTGGTATAATCGTCAAAAGTTACGCCAACAAAAACATTATTTTTCATAATGTATTCTAGTGTAAGCACAAGTGAAATGGATCATAGCAGGTAAGATTTTATTTCTGAAGAACTAGAAACTATTAATTTATTTTTATTTCAGAAACAATTTTTAATCAACAAAAAAAAAGATTTGTTAAAACATAAATCACTAACAGGCAGTATGCAAAAAGCAAAAATACCAAAATCAAAATGAAAAATATCAAATAAATAGTAGAAAATACAGTTTTATTAATGATTACTTTTTCTAATTAATGAAATAAGTTGTTTGTAGTCAAACAAAATCAAAAACAGATTAAAAGTATTAACAATTCAATAAGTTGGAATAAAAAGTCTCCGCTAATTTTTGTCCAGAATTATTTGAAATTTTTTTATAGATATTTTTCCGTAATTTATTCAAGGTAGGTATTTTTATATTAAGGAAAGCTGCAATATTTCTTGAAGGTTGAACGTTTTGCAAATAGCTACATTTTCAGTGTTGCAGTCTTATTTCGTTTATATGTGGTTGAGTTGCCAAATTGTATCAGAATTACGTTAAATAAAATATTAATATTTTGTATTATTCTTATATTATTATTATTATTTATATTATTAGTGGTAGCTATGGTTTCACGATGGCTCGTACTATCATGTATTGGTAAATATCTAGTAGTCCCAGCTATTCCATTGGCGATAAAGTCCTTGAATTAAATCCTCAGAATTAATGCCCACTTCTAATTAATTTCACAGTGGCGTTCGCCCAAAGTGAGGTTAGATTTGTAAAAAACACGGAATGTTAATAATAGATCCTCATAGAATTAATGCACTAATCGCCGAAGGGCGATTCTGAATAATGTTCAATTTGAAATAACGAAGTTCCACGGTTAGTGTCAATGTTAAAAGAATGTTTTTCGGGTTGAGACCGCGTTATTGTTGGGACAGAAGAACTCAACGTTTCGCTCACTTTTCAAAGGACTTCATCAGGAGAAAAAAGAGGGTAAGGTAACTCAACGTGTCAACCACGCCAGTGACGAACTCTTTTAGCAAGAGGAAGAAGCGAATGGTAACTCAAACCTTTACGAAAGGTAATGACACGGTCCTAACCCGGAAGGCATTCTTTTAACCGCTATAAGCGGAAGCAATTTTAAAATTATTTTTACGAAATGTAGTATTTCAAAGCGAAAAATTTGTATGACACTTGACTTTAAAATTGTTCACAGCTCCAACAACATTAGCAGTCATTTAGGAAACCCGAAAAAAAAACTGAAGACTATGGAGGAATCGGGAATTTACGAAATTAAGATCCCTCGATGTAATTCAGAGTACGTTGGGCAAACAAAACGCGATTTTGACATTCAAAGATTATATGGCTCATTTCAGATTGAATACTCAAAAGTTGTGAGTTGGAGTTTGTGAATTTTAATTCCAGATGATTTATCCATACTTAAGAGTAATTTGAATAAAAACATTTGGCAACATGGTATTCTTTATACAGTGTGGTACAAAAGTATGGAACAAATTCAATATCTACTGAAATAATTGTTTTTTGGAAAAACGCTCGGACAAGTATAGCGATTTAAATTACGGTGCATATTTTAAGAGGAATCGAATTTTTTTTGCGACAGTCATTTTTCTACGGTGACGTTATCGCCCTTTTTTTTAAATAGGAACTTGCATATTTGACAATTGCAGTAGATAGTCCTTTTTTTTCTCTTTCTAACCGTGTAAAAGTTTTATACCCTCACATAAGATTTTTTTTGAGATATGGTCCTTCGAAAATGCCAAAATCGACTTTTTCGTAGAAGGTTGAAATTCGGATTAGGGGGTAATGAGACCCTCCTAATGACGTTTCCGTGGGCGGTTGTCCCTTAGCGTGCGTAATTTCGAAGATACGGCCGTTCCCACCTATCAAAAGTGGTGGGGGAAATTTTTTAAAACCCGTTTTTTCGTGTGCGGCGGGGTCGCTTTGGGGATTCGGAAAGAGAGGGGTCGATTTAGGAGAGAACAATTTTTTATCCGAAACATTTTGGATTCGAAATGCCCGAATGGCAGGGTCGATTTTTCGTATACGTGTCTATTGTTATCCCACCCATGCGGAACGTGAGCTGGGTCTAGTACCCCAAAGCGACCCCGCCGGACACGAAAGAACGGGTTTTAAAAAATTTCCCCCACTACTTTTGATAGGGGGGAACGGCCGTATCTTCGAAATTACGCACGCTAAGGGACAACCGACCACGAAACGTCATTAGGAGGATCTCATTACCCCCTAATCCGAATTTCAACCTTCTACGAAAAAGTCGATTTTGGCATTTTCGAAGGACCATATCTCAAAAACAATCTTATGTGAGGGTATACAACTATTGCACGGTTAGAAAGAGAAAAAAAAGGACTATCTATTGCAATTGTCAAATATGCAAGTTCCTATTTAAAAAAAAGGGCGATAACGTCACCGTAGAAAAATGACTGTCGCAAAAAAAATTCGATTCCTCTTAAAATATGCACCGTAATTTAAATCGCTATACCTGTCCGAGCGTTTTTCCAAAAAACAATTATTTCAGTAGATATTGAATTTGTTCCATACTTTTGTACCACACTGTATAACCTAAAATTAACCATTTCAACCATTAAATTTGATTAGGGTTTGCTATAACCATAAATTGAAATCCTTTGGTGCACAAACATCGTGCATGCCTCATAGTTACTTGTGATTTCAACATAGACAAGCATTTCGACATCGCCCTATATTTACACCAGGCTGTGTTCTACTGCATCATTTTAAATTTCCTTTAGTAAAAATTGCGACATTCCAAAATAAGAGCGAGGGATTTTCAGACAGCATGTCAGTTAGGTAGAACTTTAAAAATTGATAGAACAGATTATGATTGAAAGAACTTCGAAAGTGACTAAATCAGTCTACCCATTCAACCCTTTTCAAATATATTTATAATTTTCATTGATTGAAAACTGAATTTCTCCATACCCTTCTCACGTCACATTAATCGTTCGTCGAAATATTTATTAAATAAAGATAAAAGTATTATGAAAATAACAATTGAACCCTTTAAGCCTGTACTTTAAAGTAAATCTGAGCTAGAAATTTATTTCCAAGCAACATTTTACAAACTCTTAAAAACTTCGTCAATATGCAGTCGTAATATCTTATCTTCGCTGCCATTACAACCAGAAAACTGCAAAATCCTTATAAATTTAACATATAAATGCACGAAGTATAACCTGCAAACTTTTAGAGTCACTTCATCTTTACCGATAATGTGGATTTTTAAAGTTATTTACAAATTCCAAGTAGGTTTGATGGTATATGCATGAACTCGTCCTAAAAGTTTCGTCAAGACAGACTAAAGTTTAAGGGACGTGTTATAAATTTTCAACATCTAGAAAGATTATATCACCAAAAACGTGTAATATTTCCATAACAGACTAAGAATAATAACGTTTTTTTCTCTAATGACGTTTTGCTCTTAAAAAAAGTTATGAAAATCCAAAGCTTAGGGAAAATTAGGTCCATACCTGAGTCTTTGTTGCCAACTTTCAATTAATTCTAACTTTTTAAAACTTTTAACAACCTTAAGCGTTTTAGGGCAGAAAGAATTGGTGGGCACAAGTGAGGAAACTTACTCCTTCTTGGAATTTTTAATTAGATTCACCACGGAAACCTTGTCAATATTCGTGAGAGTATTGAGAGGAACTTTTCTTGCCTTTCTCGTGCTACGGATTTCCAGGGTTGAAATTATACTTGCTTGTAATACATTTCAGGATCTGATAACACCGTTACAGTATTATAATTTAAATAATTATTAAGTATAATTGGAATATCTACTTTGTTCGTTTATTAAGGGATTAATCTCCTGTTCTTAGTCCTTCAAGTTATTGTAATCGGTGGATGGTTGATACTAATTTAAAAATAGGAAAATGATAAGTCAGTACTACCCGACTAGAATTTCGCCGAACCCCAAGGACTTTCACCCCTAAAATGATGTTGTTTACTAAAAATTATTACAGTGTGTGCTTACAACGCTGTATATTCGTATTTTTTCGTTATACAAAGCTCTCTTGGTGTAATCTATAAATTAAAAAAAAAATCTTAATACCTTTGAAACTCATAAATAGGGATTTTGAAATTCTTTTGAAAAACTGCGGTGTTAAAATTCAACACTATAATTTAATTGCTGGGTCTTCCCATATAAATCTACTAATTATTTATTGGATTATTATTATTATAGATCAGTGATTTAAACTTTACGGAACGCTTTTTTTGAACCAGTTAACTGTTTATTCATGTTTAAAGGTGAATTTATTTAAAATCTCTGCAGATATTAATCCTATTTCCACTTTGATTTCCCTTCATGCGAACAAATTTTTCGTCTTTTGCTAAAGACTTCCGTGGAGGGGAACAACTCAAATGAGCCTGTAATTCGATTTTCTACATTACATAAATATCCGTTTGAAATAAATAACGAATTTATGTAGACAGTGTGCCCATTTTAAATCGTGGCCCCTTACTGGCTCTGAATATGCAACCCATATTACATTACATGTATAGTCTATACCTGTAATGTAATATGGGTTGCATATTCAGAGACAGTAAGGGGTCACGATTGAAAATGGACACACAGTAGGTATATAAAGTAGTATTCAAAATCAAGAAGATCTCACCTACCAGTAGCCTATGTTAGAATTTATTAATGCTCTTATTTTTTTGCAAAACTTCAATTTTATTAAATTAGGTACCTAAAAACTTAAACACAAATATTTGACTGATTATTATTCTTTGAAATAAGAAATAAGTTTTACTCAGTACTAACTTAGCTACATATTTAAAATTTGAAATTCTTAACATACATTTTCCCCTTTATTAGAGTTTTAGCATATTTGCTAATTTAAACAACAATATCGTGTGTGGAACTTCAACTGTACAGTAAGGTAAACACAAATTAAAACTATCTTCAGTTTAAATCTGGGGGATAACATTTGGAATTTTTTTGCTATATTTTAGTTAACCGAGGAGGAAGAAGAGGAAATAAAAGATATCCATTAGGAAGAAATTAACACTATATTAGATAACAGATATACAAACACACGAGTTGGAAGGGAAGATATTTATAAAAAGATAACAGGAGGAGAAAGCAAGCACAATAAGTCCAATAACAATGTCTTAAGACTGATAGTCATAGCACTCACGGTAGATAAAGACATGGGGATAATGAGCACCCACTTTCAAAGGAAATACCTACACAACGAAACATGGATAATCTCAAGCACAAATGAATCGAACCAAATAGAGCATGTTCTAATACAAGAAAAATAGGATAGACTAATAACAAAAGTAAGATCATATCGGGGCGCAGAGGCCAATTCTGATCTTTTATTAGTAGGGGAAAAAGGGGAAAAGCATATATGGAAGTAAAGCTTTGGTTTCCTAGGAAGCGGTGCCGTCATTTAACGGCCGTAAAAATACGGTGGGTGACGTCAGAAAAACGGTGAAAAAATACGGCCGTCGCGAATTATTCCGAACTGTTATGTCTATTTTAACTGGACTATATACACAAGACACACCGCCAAAAAACGTTGCTGAACTGATTCGTACCGTACTGGCCCACCGCTTCAGATGAGACGGCACCGCTCTATTACGTTGGGTGTGCGCTACCGCTCTTTTGGAAAACACTTCGCTTAAAAAACACGACACCGTTTTTCGTGACGTCGCCCACCGTACTTTTACGGCCGCTAAATGACGGCACCGGTTCCTAGGAAACCAAAGCTTAAGTAAGAAACGAACTATAATACTGACGAACTAAAACAAATGGAAATAGCAAATAGACACATGATATACATGTATACAGGGAATTTTTCTTTTTGGTATACGTATCGCCTATGTATACATTTAAAAAGAACGTGTCAAACACATTATTTTACCCTACATGTAGGCAACCAACTATGCAGTAAATTTTAAATTTAAATTTTTTAAGAAACAAAATGGAACAAAATAGAAAAGAAACAACTAAATTGGCAAGCACATATTATTAGAATGGAGCCCAACAGAATAACGAAAAAATATCTACAAACAAAAACTATACAAAAGGAAACACCAGGAAGACCACGGAAAACATTAGCCAACATAAACCAAGATATAGCAACGAAACATGGCACTACACTCGAAGAACTACAAAAAATAGCAAGAGACCGAAATGGATGGAAAAAATGGACCCTGGAACATTACCCGACACCTTAACGGTATAAGGGTTAAGAAAAAGAAGAAGAAGAAGAAACAAAATAGCATTCTGTGGCAAAATTAATCAAGTTACTTTATGTCAAAAAATTAAGTCTTTAACTGTTGCTGTTTTTATTCTCATTTCTGTTTTGTATTGTTGATATTTTATGCTTTAAAATAATCGTTGAATTAAAATTATTTTGATACCTGCTCCACTAATTTTGATTTATTTTTTATTTACAAACATGGAACATAACCTTTACGCACCACGTAACGTGACGTTTAGTGTATAGTTCGTTGCCTACATATAGAGTTAAACATTGCGTTTGACACGTTTTTTTATACTATGAATACATAGGCTATATGTATACTAAAAAGAAATATCGGTATCGATATCGTTAACCTTTTAGCGGGTGCAATGCACATATGCACAATCCTGCCCGACTCTGCGGGTTACATGATTGGTGCGCCGTTTGATCCTACATACTGCACCGTGTGTATAGTGTAAGTGTGTGCATGTGTTGGACCTTGTTACTCTACCTTTTAGATCTGTATTTGGAGGAGAGCGTCATTGGTTTGGTGCCCAACGACCAATGGTCACCAGGACTCGATACCGACCTCCAGACTGCATGAAAATCCTGCCCATCGGGAGTTTCAAACCAAGGACTAACGTAACGTTAGCCTGACGCTCTACCACTGCACCACCCTGGCTTCTTACACTCGTAATAAATATAGTACAAAATTTTAATAAAGCAAAAACTAATTACGAAAAAGGGAAGAGGACAACAATTTTTCCTAGATCAAAATTAAACTAAACAGTTTATCAGTATAAGACCATCCTTTATTGATTCTATTTAGTCGTAGATACAAGCCTAAAAGCTAGTAAGTTAACACGAGCTAGCGGAGCGAGAGAGTTTTACAATGATCCGAATACTAAGAATTTTTAATTACAACTTAAATAACAACGCTACTAAAACCATGTCGTAGGACTATATGTTAACCGAAGTGGTAGGATTGTTTACTTCATTATACACTATAAACAATGATGGTTACCATGACATCATGAATAATGATTATTCACTGCTGGTAGTGAATTATGGATAGCATTATTCTTGATCAAACACATGAATAATTGACAGATTATTGAGTAGTCGTGGACAAAAGTATTTACTGTGATATTTAAACAATGTTTACCTAGTAGGTTATTACAAGAGTGCAATATGGGACCTGTCATCTTAATACTAAAATAGAACTGTCAGGTTTTCACCCTGCACCTGCCATACCAAGGGCGGATTGTACAAACATGATTTTGCAGCTTCGTCAAATTAATCATTCGTCGAAGTTAACAAAACCGAATAAAAATTCGAATACATGAAGCAAATAACCCAGTAGTAAATCAAAAATGAAGCTGTTTTGTCAACTTTGATCATTCGTTAATTTAACAAAAGCTTTATGCAACCGGCCCCAAGAATATGATTAGTATCGCACGTTAAAATAAACTATTAATATTAATTCTCTTTACAAATACTTTTAGGTCATTTTTACTGCTGTTAACAAATAAAATTAGTTAAATTATCCTTAATTATGTACTGCTTATGTCCAACTCTAATCTATTTTTTATTTGAATATGTGATATAGTAACATCTAATATGAATAGAAGTATATAATTTCAGAGCTGACTTTTAACGTCCACAGCAACCGCCATTCAAAGATTTTTGATCATATTGTGGCATTTCAGGTAAAATATGTAACAAAAAATCATTCTTGCGGTATTACGTTAATAAAAATTTTCTCACTTTCTGTAATTTTATTCACAGGCTTTTTTTCCATAAATAATACGTATAAAAAATGGAAATGCTGAAATCGTCGATAAAAATCAAGACTCTTAATTCATAAAATCGGAAATTACGTTTGCGACAGTTAGACGAACGTACGATAAATCTTGGGGTCTCAAACCAGGATTGGTACATCCACAAAACTTAGACAATACAAGATACAACGGCTTGCCTGTCTTGGCATAACAGGGGCAATGAACACAACGCCCACTGACTCTCCTAGATCTTCCTCCTCTTCATATAGTAATACAGGAAGAGGCAAGATTGGAAATCCATAGACTGCTAAACTCACTGCATAAGTTTCGATTAGGTACAGAACACGCAAGTAGTTAGTAGCATAGAGGGTCCTCTACTTGAAATAAGGGTGGACTATATGACTCCCAAACACTTTGTAGGCTTCGAGGTGCTAATTCAGGAGCGTGACGGGTGGCGGATCAATACTTTATGGCGAAAGACCAAGAGAGAGGCTTAGCTTTTCATTGTGTAAGCACGCCTACGTATTTCAAACGGAAATATAATATACTTAATTACAATGTGCACGGGAAAACTATCGGAGGGCTTATAAACATTAGTGAATCTACATAATGTCGGACAACCAGGCTGCTTTGGAGGCTCTCTCGAGTAGTAGGACTTCTTCCAAACTGGTATAGGAATACCTAGAAGAACTCGATGACTTTTGGCACAACAGAACTCAATGACTTTTGGCAGAACAGAACGGCGTGAGACTATTCTGGCGACCAGGTCATTGAAGCATACCTTGGTCCAGCACCAGCCTTAGGAATTTGAAGAAGTGCCATTCGAGGACGCAGATACTGGACTAACAGACCAGGACAAAACCACGACAAGACATTCATAAACAGACCTTGCAAGAAGCGAGCTGTTGAACTACTTCGTATGGCTAGGGCACAACTCAGGATCGTCGCAGGTCTACTAACAGAATATTTAACTGTTAAGGAACACCTACGGAAGATCCGTAAATACAATGGAGACCTTACTTGTAGACTTTGCAATATGGAAACCGAAACAGCAACAAACATTTTATGTGTCTGTGATGCGCTGCGCTGGTGAGAAAAAGAACCTACTATAACCGAAGGAGTTTGTTAGACACCCATAGAAGGACCTTTATATTTTGATACAGCGAACAAAGATCACTGAATGGGTGTGATCTACTAATCATGCTCGGAGTCAATAGAAAGATGGGCCCCAAATGAATAAAAAAAAACCTAATGCTAAAATAAAAACAGGATTTTTTTTATAAAAATAGCACAAAATTGTTGTTAAAAGTAAATATTTGAGTATTTGTTTCAATTTAGTATTATTTAAATTGAATAATATTTTCTCAGTGTTACTTCCGCCACTGAATTCTTCCGATGTTGTAAATCTTGGAGAGATTGATTCCTCTAAAATAGAAAGTAATCTTAAAAAGATAAAAGAGTTCAAATCTTGTCAAAACACTGTGTATACTCGTATGTATATAGAGAGAAATCCAATATTCTACTACGCCCTGTTGATTATTAATTTACAATCTTGTTACGAGTTAAACATATCTATTTGAAACATTACTAAATCAACCGGTCTCAGAAATACTAATAAAATGTAGAAATTATGTGTAACAGAGGAGCTCAACGGGAAGGAACTCGATATACGACTACAACAGACAATTACATACCCACTTAATCAGAAAGTATCGATATCTTACAGAATCCCACTGTGAAATGGGCGGCTGTAAAGCTGCATGTTCACCTACGTTCGTTATAAATAACAAAACAGTGCGTGATATTCGACTATAACGAGAATGGAGTGTGTTTAGATAATATGATACCCGCTTTGTATTTCACAATTTCCATTGTATTGGAAACGTATTGAATAGTATCTCGAGGAACACCGCGAGGTGTAATAATTTCAGGCCGGCAACTTTAGTTCAGTTGTTACCGAATAAGCCTCTATTAAATCCTGGTATTTATTACGGAAGCGAAAACGAGAAGATGTGAAACGTTAATAATTTCGAATACGTAAAACACGGCGCGATTCGTTTGGAACTTTTAACAAAGAAATACTTTAAAGCGTCAAGTGAGAAAATGCACAGAAAAGGATTGTAATTTCACTTCTAAAACATGCACATTTCGTGTCAAGAATTCGTTTGTGAGTGGAAATGTTTTACAATCATGAACTCGAGAGCGAACCTTTAAAATTAAACGAATCAGTTAACACGCTTTTTACTTAAGTTTTATTTAATGAGACCTAAAACCACCACTTAGTTATTTTAATTAAAGATCCAGTGTCGATATTAAAGTGTTTTATTGCTCCAGATAAACACAGATTCTAATTAAAAATTAATTAAAAAAAGGACTCGAACATTTTTTACCCGATTTTAAAAAACGATACGTAACACGCATTCTCCCGAGATTTATTATGAGAAATATTCCAAATTAAGCAGGTATGACGCGATTCAGAATCGTGAATTCAAAACGCCGTTAAATTTCAACAAGGGACATTAAAACTAAACTTCATCATTATCCCTTTTAAGTCCAATAACTTCCGTTCTGACGAAACGTTTATGACGTATTAACATGCGAAAAGTTGAAAACGTATAAATTTGATAAACGCCATGACACGACTAACTTAATTTCGTGGGAGCCGAAGATAAATCAATTACAGGCAAAGAATTTACCCGCTAAATTTATTTCTGTTTCCTTATAAATCTAGAGTAAATTAGATAATGATTTATTTTTCCCATTTCGCCAGAAAGACGTTCATTAAGGCGACTTTAAAGGATTTTAGTTTTAGATTGCTCTTCAAACCACTCCTTCGGATAATTAGAAATAAAAAGTTAAATATTTAGAAACATTTGCATAGCGATCATAGGTAGTATTTTTTCTTAATTCTACAGACGTTCTTGAAGATAAAAATTAAAGCAGATCTTTCGTCTTCTTTTTCTCCAGCACCTCCATTTTTTCTTGGTTTTTTCGTCTTTTTCTCCTTTAATTTTTTTTTCATCTTCTTCTACTATCTGCTTTTACTCATGCTTCTTCTGATGTTGAAATCCAAAATCCTCTTTATTTTTTCAATAGACAATAGACCATACACACTTGGATTTTAGCGGTTTTGCCTACTTCACTAGTCTATTCACTCTATTCTTCTGCATTGGTTCAACATGCTTATGCGGATATTTTCTTCTCTGTCGTACATGTTTAGGTATATCCCATATATTGCATCTTTCTAATCATATACAGGGTGAGGAAAAAGTAATGCAAAGGTACAGGGGCATGCAACTTTACTTTTTTAAATAGGACACCCAGTATATTTTTAAATTTTCGGATGCCGAATAAAAAACTACAAATTCAAGGCCACAGATATATGGAGTACCTAGGTACTTATCATCTACCAAATTTTGTTAAAAATATTTTTTCTAAAAGTCGACAATAAAAGAGTTATAGTGATATTGAGTTACTTTTTCCTCGCCCTGTATTAGATAAGTAGGTACGAGTACTAATATTTTTCTTTGAATTGCTTTCACATATCCCATCTCCATGGGTCTCAATCCCGCTGTGTCTAACTTGGTATCTGCTTGTACGCTTATTTATGCATATTAAATACGTCCCTGACCTACGCGCAACGTTTATTGCTTGTATTCTCCTGTTGTAGTGTTCACGTAGTTTATACCATGAGATCGAAAAAAAGATGATTCTGAGCAGGCCTTGACTAGTACAACACGATTGGCAAGACTGATTTCAAAATGTGGCAGTAAGTTAGAGGTTAATAAATGTCAAATAAATTAAAACACAAAACAGTATTTATTTAGGGAACAAACTGAAAACTAAGATGAATACATGTTAGAGTAGGTGTTCAAAATGTGATCCTTCACTAGTATTACAACGATAAACTTAAATAATTCTGGAAACAAGATTGCAAAACTGACTTACATTTGAAATGTCACTGTCACATTATAATTCATAGGCATTCTAGAACCAGTGTAACCAATCGTGTTGTATTAGTCAAGGCCTGCTCAGAATCATCTTTTTTTCGATCTCATGGTATTTTATAAACAGAGTTTATTCATTAGAAACTTAGAAACACCTCTAGTACCGTAACCACTACGGAAGTATCCATCCACGATCTCTTTTATCTAACATTTACGGTCATTGATTGTGGCATTCATAAACAAATTAAGAAAGATTTGAGAGAGTTTCCTCGTTTTGCACCAATGTTACACAAGTTACAAGGTAAAATCCATGATGAAATCTGGGAGTTATGGAATGTTGGTTCGGATCTACTATCATGTTTTTCCACTGTATTCCTATTTCTTTGTCCCTATGTACCTATAACTGACGTTTTTAAATGTTTCTCTGTTTCGGCATCAGAGTAACAGTATTCTAGCGCGCTTTTTGATGCTACAACGAACTTCATTCATAAAAACGATTTTTGGTCACATTTAGTTTCCAGAAATTGGTGTGCTGCATTAAATAATCAACAAAATATCTAGGCAACCATGGTCAAATGTCATACTACAAATGGAAATTGCCAAGTATTTTTATTAAAAGAAACATAAATAAATAATGTAAATGAAACCGAAACAGATAAAATAGTATATAACTTTCTCTACAGAAGGCAATTCGAACATTCATCCGTTCGGCTACTTGCCGCTGCAGCGCTCTGTGTGCCCAAATTCGTGCGCGAAAAAATTGTCTTTTGTAACTTGTGTTTTAATATAGGTACGAGAGTGTGATTTTAAATGATTGGGGACAATTTGAATTTGGCGCCACAGTTTTTATAGTATTTCTTATTTTGAATTTGGCTAAACTGAATCAGTTTGATAACTTTCGATGTCAAATGATGGGAGCAACTCGCTTAGTTTGTTGAAAGTTTCCATATCTTGTTTATTTTATTTTCAAATACAATATGAAAATAAAGAAAGGCCAAAATCATTGTGATTTCAGCGCGGTCGGCATGTTAAAGCAACTAGTAATTTTTACTATGTTAAGTTAATAGCTCTTACCAAGGTAGGCTACGCCATCTAATATTACTGAGCCACCCGGTAGATCCGCTTGGCAAAGTTTGTGCCGGTCCACGTGTTAGATATTTCTATTCGTTTTTAAGTTAATGTAATCTACACACACAGGTTACGTTTATTCAATTCAACTACGTGAATTTATTTATGTTCCCGGCGTCTCATCTGAGCTCTAATCCAGCATCTCACACAGCTGGTCCTGCAAATAATATTACAACGAACCAGCGTTCAAAAACTACACAATCCTCAATATTTGGTCTTACGAACCAGATAATCTTCAACCACTGCATTGTTATATATCAAATGCTTTTATCGTGAATTCAAAGATTTTCACGGTCAGTGTTAGTATTGACAAAGCGTCTTCCGGATTGGGACCGTGTCATTGTTGAGACACAACAACTCAATGTTTCGTCAACAAAAGGGAAAACTAAAAAGCACGATAACTCAACGTGTCAACCACAACGGAGACGAAACTGCTGTAGTTGTTGATAGTCGAAAGGTTCTAAATCTCTGTTACCGCCTTCTTCTTGCTCTTTAGCTAATTCTTTAGGCCTACATAATTTTCCTGTATTACCCAACGGTATAAATTGTTTGGGATCGCATGTTGCTAGGGTAGACTTCTTAATTATCTCACTTTTGTTTTCCCTTAAACAAATAAGAAATTGTTTAGCTAAGTACATACAATACTTAGTGGTTAGTGTTACCGGTGCTATTCGTGTCATTTCTAAATCTCGTTGCTTTTCCACTTAGTGATAATTGATTGAGGCAACAAAATCCTTTTATAGGGAACACTCGCGGAGGCAATGGTAAAATGGTACCATTGAAGATGGTCACGTTAAAGTATTGAATGATTTTTTTAGCAACCACGCTCATATCAACTGGAAAAAAGCGATTAGACAGCACTTACCCATCTTTCAATGTCAAAATTAATCCAGGTTAGTATTCTATTTAAAAATAATTAAACAACCCTAGTCTTTAGAAATAGACGACAACCAAAGGAAGTTTTCACTCATTCATAGGTAAATTTTCCATAGTCTTTCAGGCCAAATTCTCATAGATCTAAAGCTTACGATTTGCATAACCAGATTTCCTCAGATGATTATCTCAAGAAGCAGATCTAAATGTTTTTGGCTGTTTTATAAACACCTCTACTCTGCTAATCAACTGTTAATGAATTTTGAACCGCTTTATCTTTACAAACTGGATTCAACTGTTGTACAGGCTTGGCTACTATAATGTTCCAGACAACGAAGTAGTTGATGTTCTTACAGAAAAAACCTCTCTACTATAGGATTTTCGCCTACCATGTTCAAATTTCCTGTTAAGGATTAAGTTCATCAACATTTCGAACAGAACTGAACAAATCTAGAGTAGTTAAGGTTATCCAAAAATCTGATTAAGCTATGTTTTGCCAAAATTAGTGTTGACATTTTACTTATGAACAGGAAAACATCAGTATCATTCTTGGTATACTTAAAGACCATGGCCATCTGAAGAAGCGCCTAGATACTCTGGATCTGGTTGACGATCCTACGTGTAGAAGATGCAGAATGGATGATGCCCAATTCTGCGAAAAGTGAGGCAAGTCTTAAGGCAGTTAGTACGGGCCTTTGCATGAAGTGCAAATTTCGACTTTCCATTATGGTGGCATGTACCATGGATTTCCTGGCCTGGGTAGTGCAATTTTCCCACCGTTTTAATCCAATATTAAGACCAAGCCTAAAACGCCAACCAGAGGGTTTTAGATTTACGGCTAATATTAGTTTTCTTTATCCCGAGAACCTCTTTTGTAGCGTTTGGGGTAGTATTCTTTAACCTATTTAACTGTTGATTAAGGTTGTGATTTTCCTGCACTGATTGTAACTCTATGCGTTATATATCATTTGTAAATCTGTTCGCAAATGGCAAATATACATATCTTGGAGCATTTGACTTTTACACTTGCTTTAAAAAAATACAAAAGATATAGCTCAAAATAGAACGGAGATTACGTCAAAAGCTGAAGATGCAATCAATGATTAGAACAAAGGGACGCGAATATGCCCGCAATGAATAAACACTAAACGAAAAACAGTTAAAAAGACATAATTTCTTGTGCAAGTCCTAGCTGAGAAATCTATTTAGTTTAACAATATTTAAATTTTAAATCATCGAATTGTTGTTACCTAACAAACTATAAATAAAGTTTAGAAAGAAGACAGACATGCTATTGCAATAATAACTATAAATAACTTGACATAAGCATGAAATTTGTATAGTTCATGATTAATGATAGTAAAAGTAAATGCTTATATTACTTGATTATTTATTTTAAACTAACGTCCCCACGAGCATTTTAAAATATGTATGAACTTCTACGGAATATCGCTTTGTTGTTCGTAGTAACGAACGTGCATAAATTGCAAAAAACTGGAAATAATTTATTTTGTAGTAGTAAATCCTTGAACAAAATTTTTAGATAGCTTCAAATCGATACAAGCGCCGAAAATTCGGTAAAAATTCTTCGTGGTTTTAATCAAAAAAACCTTGATTTTGTAAATATTTTAAACTCCGTCATAAAAGGTAGGTACCCTTAAATACGAAGTACCTTTGTACGTTATTTATTTTAATTTTTTTTTTATCTGAACGTTTGTTGAGGCGCGTTCAGAAACTGGTCGCGAAGTAACCATGAAAAAGTATAAAATTTATCTTCTAAAACGTCTGTTTTTGTATCCTTATATTTTACATCAAAATTACTTCCAAAGCATTGGCTTATATTAGGAAAAATTTTCTAAGCGTATAAAGCAAACGAATGTCAACATTTAAAATAATAAAAAAACGTATTTTGAGCTTGATGTTACGAAAGTAATCAAAGAATAAATAGCTCGAAGTCACAACCCACTCAGAAATTCTGTTAAAAACACATTGTAATAAAAACGTTATCCTGTTAGCCAAGTTCAACAGCCTCAAGTCTTTTCAAATTATTTCTTCGAAGAACGCCTATAAAAAAAGAAAGTTATATAAATCTATAACCGAATTTTCTATTGACAAGCCTTCAAACATCTACCCCCAATAATGTGTCATAGCAAAAGAATTTAGAGGAACCTTTTATTTGATTTTTTAGAAGTTCACGGTTAGAGTTCATGAACCTGTTGGCTTTTTGCTCTTTCTGTTCGTTTAAATTGTTTATAAGGTATACGGGGCTGGTTCAAAGGATGGCAAAAATATCCTGACGTTTAAATAAGAAAAGAGACTCCCGTTTTCTTTATTTATTTACCTTGGCTAATGACATTTGCGCAGTGCGTAAAAAACAGATGACCCAACGTAGTAGTGAAAGTGTCATACGTTTCTGAAAGGGATATCCATTATTACACAAATATAAATCTTTTTGAGAGTTTATAATTTCAAGCCAAAACGGATTTCAGGTAAACTGACACCGCATTATTTACTCAGTTCAATAAGTAAAAGTTCAGGAGAAAACATCGGAGTTTTCAATTGAATTTGTAAAATGTACTTTATTATTTTCAAAGATTTTCATTGACCATTGTCGTTATTCGAAAGGTAGTTAATCTTTCAGATAGTTCAAACTTTTGACCTTTGCCAACTTTCAGTGACGTGATATACGACTAGCTTCAGGTTTTACTGACGTAAATCCTTATTCACAATTAAGTTTTTTTGGCATCATGCATGTAGGTGGAAATTTTAAGTTAATATGAACGTTGTTTTGACTCAAAATGCTCTTTGTATATAAAATTTTAATGCCCTACGAAACACTTTTACGAGTTTGTACATTTTTAATATTTTTCACTTCTCATTTCGTTTTTTTAAACTTTAGAAAACAGAACCTTCTCCTAATTATTTTTTTATTGCAATTTTATATAAATTAGGCAGTAAAACCTTCAATCTTAATTTCATTTTGAGGGTTTTTTCTTCAGTAACTTACGTTAAAAATATTCTCTAACATATTTGGCGTTCTTGTTGAAATATTATTCCCAAATGACTTCAAGTTTAAAAATAATAGATAAAGCTACTTGTAGATCTTAAAACAACTGGGAAAGTATATTATTAGAAAGTTTTCTAAACAAACTACTTTGAAAAATACTCTTATTAAATATAGCACAAAATGGTGTTGTTATAGCTAATGTTTTAGTTTTTTGTTTATGTTTTACGCTTTTATTTTACGCTTTTATTTAATTTAACCATATACAGTCTTAAATGGAACATAAGCGAGGCAAATAAATATGCTTGGTTTTCTTTGTTCATTTATTGGGTGAGATATAATAGGCTTGCGGTGGAGATGGGAACGAGACCTCGAAGCTCGACTTCGGCTCGACTCGGCTCAAGCTTTGAAAGGCATCGGAAGTAAAATTGGTTGAGCCGTGTCGAGCCGAGCTCTTTTCTAAATTGCTTGTAGAGCTCGTTGCCAGTTGAAAGCTCGGAAAAATCTCGAAACTAGGATGAAAGCTCGACACACAATTAATGTTAAGAAACTTGATAAAAACTCGAAGCTCGGGAAAAACTCGATGATCGGTTAAAACTCGATACTAGGTTACAACTAGAAGCTCGGTAACCGAACCAAGCCGAGGATATTTCACATTTTCTCCGAGCCGAGATGAGCAAGTTGCGGATTTTTTCCGAGCCGAGATGAGCTTAAAAAAAGCTAAAGACTCCCACATCTAGTTTGCGGGTGCTAAAGATATCAACGCATGACAACTGCTATTATGAACGTTTGGTACTACCCGACTAGAATTTTGACGACCCAACCCTGGAATAGATGTTTATCCTGTTAATTATCGTATAAGCATGGGCCTTACGGTTTTATATAGTATACTAAAAAGGGCATTTATTATAATATCCTGACCTTGACGACATCAACATCGGCCATGATTATTTTTAAATTTTAATTTAAATTAGTGGTGCTCAACTTTTATTTGTTTTGAACGCATATTTCAAGAAATATTTAGCTGTTATCTAGAATAATTCAAGATACTCTGAAACCTTCAAACATTGTTTTAAAATCTTTACCAAACTATGGTCTTTGCCGGTTTTTAATTATTACAAAAAAAAATTTCAAGATTACCTATGCCTACTTTAACTTGTGTAAGGTTGATTAATATACACAAAAATGCAAAGAATGGCAGTTTGAAAGTTCACTACCTTGAGGAGTAAGTTAAATATTCGTTTTTTCTTACATTACAGGTTAAAGGTAAAGAGATGCTAGGTACTTTGCGATGACGTATTGCTGATAGTATTAAGAGTTTTCTTCCTATTCGGCTTATTCTGTTTCCTTTTTGGGTATAAGTATCTTCGATTTCCTTTCATGTATCTTTGGCATACATTTTTCTGATGCGATTACTTTAATATCTTCTGAAAGTCTAGAGACGCTGTTCGCTTTGTATAGACGTTTTGTCACGGCTTTTTGAATTTTGCGTAAATTAGTATAATACGGCCCTGTTTTTCTAAGTTTGAGCCGGCCTTGAAGCTTGCAGAATTCACGCGAATAATATCAGATCAGCATATTCTTTTTGGGCTGCGCAATATTTCGAAGAAATCCCAAATGTATGACCAAATATGGTAATGCGATATTTGTTCGCTTGATTTCGTCATTGTAAATTCGGGGAAGCACCGACCCGCTCACGAGATACGCCAAGTGGCGTGATGTAGGATTTCACCCCGCGCACGAAGTCGCGTTTTAGCATCTCTTTTTAACATCCTTCGCTTTACGAAAGGAAATAGCAAGGCACTTGAGAGTATAGCCAACTGTCCACCTTAGCGGTCTTAAAAATTATCGTTCCGGCTTGGCAGTGAAATCCCGTGTTCGTCGGTCCCTCTCATTACCGTTACTTTTGAAAAAATATGTTACGACATTTTGTCGGATTATCCCAGAGAATGCATATTTCGTACCGGGAAATATAAGTTCTGTGTTGGAAGTTCTGTTTAAGTTGACATTCGGTGAAGTTTCCCGTTCCGCACAGTTTTCGTTCTTGGATTAACTCAACTACCAGTTGAGGGCATTTTGTTGTCTTCACATCCGCTTCCGGAATAAGGATTCCTTCTCTTATTTTTTTCTCCCTGGGGTTCAAAGCCGACCATCGCTTCTATTCGGGCTACCACCAACAAAGCCCTTCCCAGGTAAAAGTAAGTACTTTAGGCTACCCTTTACTGTCGGTTGCGAGTGCACCGATTCAAGTCTTAATTCAGTACCGTATTTTTGTAATTCACTTTTGGAGACGCACCAGAAATTATTGTATGTAAATCAAGTACTTCAAGCATCCTTTCTTTTGTGTAAGTGTTTAAGTCTTCAATCAGTGCGTATTACGTTTTGCTTTAATGTTATTAATTCAGAAATAGTGCGAACTGTCCCAACGCCTACGTATTTCATGTTGCATGTGTGTAATTATTTGTAGCTATATTTAGAGCTTAAGGCTGGCATTTACATTTACAGTCAATTTCTATTTGACGTATCTAAAGTTGCATAACTACTTAAAAAATCAAAAAGTCATAAGAAGGCGCGTTTACCAGAACGTCAAAAACGAGTTGAGGTTAGAGGTCAAGAATTGCGTAAGATTCATATTTGAAAATTTGCATATTTACATAGTTATTTGTGGTATGGCTGTAAAAGATATGGCACAAACAAAATTACGATTTTCTGTGTATTTAAATTGTAATCTCCTTGTCAAGTTTGCGGAAAGTTCGGATTTAAAGCCGTTGTGACTGTGCTGTTTGTGTTGCCTAGTCTAGTGTAGCGTAAATGGGTCATTTACACCGATTTTTCTAGAACTTTATTTCCAGTTTTTCTGGAATAATTTGCATTTTGAAAAAAAAATTCTTGTGGCGTTTGAAAGAGAGTGGTTGTGTCTATCTACTGATAGAGAGATTTTTTCGATATTAATATTTTTGTAAAAACTATTTGAAAATTTTGAAGTAAAATAGAGCTTTAGATTTTTTAATACTGTAAAGTTGGTTTTTAGAAATTAAAAAAAATCTTTCTATCAATAGATAGAAAAGACACGGATAATTACAAAAAAATGCTCTGCCGTTCCTGCTTAAAAAATGAGTCTAAAAAACTGGAACAAAATGTGCTTAAAATGAGGTATATTTCATGGTGTAAATGCCAGCCTTATGTTTTGTAATTGCCATCATCATTATTTTATTGTGATTAAGGGAGCCTAGCTGCTAATTTTATATTTGTCGTAATTTGAGTAAATGTGACATCCCTTAATCACCCCTTTCACGCAATTTAAGATAGAACTTATAAATTCATGAGTTGAATTCTAGGAGTGGAAAATTCATTTTGTGTCATATTTTGAATAATTCTTTGCGTTCATTAAATTTCATTGGTAATTCATTATTGTCTTATATTTGAGTTTTATCTCCAGTGTAATATTTGTGTATAGCCTGTGAGCCTATCTACCAGTGGTTTTATTTCAGTAAAGTAACGGTAAGTAAGTAAGCAGTAGGGTGCAGCAATCCCCAACCTCCTTCGAGCCCAGAGGAACAATCTGCGGTACGTTCTTCATCATCACCTCGCGTGATTTTCCGTAGTGTCGCCCAATTTTCATCCCAATTATGGCCTACCCTATTTGAAGGGTTTAGCGTTTCAAATCCCCTTCTTCACTGCTTGCTAGCCGAGAGCCCCAGGACTTCGACGTCCCCTACAAGTGTCGTAGTGCGGAATTAGCACGTGACAGTTTACCATACAACCCTGAGTGGCCATAGTTCCGCTCCATATTCTTTCTTGCAAAATTTCCGCTCATTGCCATTTCTACATTTTTTTCAAATTATCTATCAGGTTGTTCTCTCTCTTGTTAATGTGTTTATAATTCTGTTTATGGTTTAAGCCAATTCTCTAATTCGTTTTTTATGAATCACCCGGTACTTATATCGGTTTGAAATAGGTGCATTAATACAAACCAAGTGAGAAGCCATCGTAGAAGAAACTTTTAAAGAGAATACTCAGGGCCAAGAAGGGCTGGAGCTTAAAAGATATAAACCATTGTAAACCAAAGCCCACTGCAAGAGATTTATCATTTGAAGGGTCGTTACAAGTGATTAGATATTACTCCAACTGTACAAAAATAACTGATAACAAAGCATGGTTACTTAACTATTAAAGATCGCAGAGAAAAATCCAGAAGAAATGATTACCTACTTGAGGAATTAAAAGCTGGGCCAACTTCTAAACAATTGATCGAAATTTATACGTAGCTTTCACTATTACTGCCATTAACCGTCAATTGTTTTTATTAAAATTCCGACTAAAATACTGACGGACACCACAAACGATAAAATACGGGCTTAATTTTGTTTATGCCATACTGGTTTCTAAAGCAACGTTTTTCGAACGATTTATAGGACGAAAAGTGACACTTTAAAGTGCTAGGACTTTAAAGTGTCATTTTAAAGTCCTAGTTCTTTAAAGTGTCACTTTTTGTTCTATAAATGCTCGTTGCTAGGAGATACGAATTGTTGCGCCTTAGACTACTTACTTAAAACTAATACTGCTACAAATAGCTGGAGATTTCTTTTAATAATTTAACAACTTTAGAAACCAGTATGACATAAAATTATGTATGTACCTCAGACGAAAAGTGTCTTTAAGGTACTCGCAAGTAATTACGGCCTCGGCTACCCGCCTCGGCCGTAAACAACTTGCTCATACCTTAAAGACTTACTTTTCGTCCTAGATACATAAAATACTATTATCGTACTAATACTATTTCAATAAACCCACATTAAACTGACTATCAATTTATTAATAAATTAGTGACTAAGCTAATACTTGTACATGTATGGCAATCACGCATTGGACTGCAAAATATCTAAAAAAGGAAGGTATGTACAGGAAAGAAGTGCACGCATGTTCTAGAAGGACAAATAAAGAAACAAACGTATGTATAAATTGTTGGGAAGTATAAAGAGGTATCTTGTTTTGGTCACAGATTAAGGTTGGTAGAGAACAGACTAACAAGAAAAATGTTCGAAAAATTGAAAAAGAGAAATGGCCAAGGAAAGATCAAAGAAATGATAACAACTTGTTCAACAACACTTGAAGAAAAATAGAACACAAATGACAAAAAAACAGTAAAGAGGCAACCGAAAAAGAAACGATTGGAAGGCGGGGATGGCGATTGGAGAACAAAATATAGAGTTATAAATTTTCAAACGTATTACAATTTCTGGAAAATTTTACAGAACTTCAGAATATTCCCATTCGATCTTGCCCAAAGGTATAAAATCTTAAAGAAGCCAATGTTTTAAAAAATACCCAAAAGGTGGTTTAAGTAACACAAATCTAAGCCACAAAACAGAGCTAAATCATGGAAAAAATTCAATTATAAGAAATCCTAAGTAGGTATTTAAATGCACATCACGTCTTCCTTTAATTAGGTCAACAGATACTCACTTGGTATTAACGGTACTGCTAGTTTAAATACTTACTGGAATTTAAATGCGTCATTAACAATTAGCTTCACAGTTAATTGACTAATGGACATCGTCGATAAGCAAACCTTACGTTTTATAGGACGAGGTTTAAATAAATCGAATGCATTTAAAAAACGCCATATCAATTAATAAAACAAAAAGATATTCGATAAACGCAGCACGTTTGGAATTTTCAATTCGAATTTAATTCCACTCTAATCTAAAACCAGCAACAATCACCTCGTAACGGGTGGTCCGAAAGGGCGACATTTGCTTTTAACCAGATTTCCTCGCAGCATATGTAACCGTATCCTTACGCCTTTTCTAAATGGTAAAATTTCAAAAAACCAAATTACGGCTTAAAAAAGTAAACGGATGTTCTTTTTTGGCCGCAAAGAAGCTGAAACCTCCGTGCACCAGAATGTAGAACCTAATCAGGAATTCTATTACGAGAATCAGACTTACCGTGAATTATTTAACATGCCTGAATAATGAATACCTCCGGCTTATTACGTTTAGGATTAAACTTGCTTTATTTTGGATTTGGTATTTAATTTCTAAATAACTCCGGAGCACGGCGTTCCGTGAAAAAGAGACTTAATTTTACGGCTCGGAAACGGAAAGCTATATAAATAGCTAGGAAGTTACGTTCTTTACTAAAATTAACCGCAGGATAATACGATAAGAGGTAATGATAATGACTACGTCTTCTTCTTGTTTATTTTATTTTATTTTAATTTTGACACCAAAGCAAATAATTAAACTATGCCAGATTCAAATCTATTGGATGGGATAGTTGTATAGAAAAACTATTAAGTTTAATAAAAATTCTTTTTTTTTAGTCTGTCAATAATTCCCTGAGTGCTAATGAAAATTTTACTTCGTTAAGCACGGAAGACTGTAGTTCAAGCGTAGCGAAAGCCATATGTGTGATATCTGTTCCATCGGCTATAAATGATTATTCAGAATTTAATCATTGTTGACATAATAATGTGACACAAATTCTCACTAAGTTAATTTATCAAAAACAAAAGCAATAGTTGCTTAGGCTGGACTTTCGAAGTAGTTATTTCCCTAACAATAAACAGTTTGCAAAATCAATTTATCTCCTTAAAATGTGACCAAATTTCTCATGGTAAATATATTTAACTTACCGAACCGGCACTGGTAAAAATAGCTTTAGGTACATGTTTTTACTATATGCCATAAAAGAGTAGTTAAATCTGAAGGATCGTTGTATTGCACAATTCACAAACAATTAAATTTGGTATTATTTGGATTCGGAATTATATGCCAATTTTTAAAGAAACATTCAGGGGACGAAAAGAATGTTCAGAGTTCAGGTTGAAATATTTGTTGGCTTCTTTGGTTCGTTTAAGAGTTAAAACTTCAGGTGAAAGGGAGAAAGAGAGTAAGATAGGGAAAGAAGAGTGGTGGGGGGAGGGATAAAATGTCTGCATCTAACAAATTCGTTGAAGGCTCACAAAGAGTATCTAAGAAAGTATACAATCTGCTTTCTTTGTTTTTCTCATCGTGCTAATGTTAAGTAGGTATTTCATAGCAAAAAGCATATAGGATGCCAATTAAATTATAAGGAAGCTTGCCTGCATACCTTTTTACGATTATTAGAAATATCTGGAATTCCCGTCTCGCTAAAAGGTATGGCAACACTGTACTTGTAACAAGTTTTTCGATTGCGCTGGTAGCATGAAAATTATAGTTTTACTATGCAGGGTGTCCCAAAACGGAGCGGAAATATTTCAAGGATGAATTCCAGAATTTATTTAGAGTCGAAAAGTTCAGATAAACATATGTCCTAAAATGCTTGGTTTTCGATATACAGGGTGCTAAAGTTTCTAGGTACCTAGGGACATTCGAGATTCTTCGCAGCTATCCTACGCAAATAAAATACAGAAATGCTAGTGATGCAATTGATGTTCGATAATAATTTAAGAATTGGTAGCAATTAAATGCCACAGTTTTTGATATGCAAAAAAAGTCTTCGGGGGGACGGTATGTAAATAAAAATTTGATTAATGGTTTCTTACAAACGGTAAGTTTGGACACTAATTCAATATATTGAAAGTGTTATCCATAAACCAGAAATAAATATAAACTGGTCGGTAACACCGCCTCTTATGCAAAGGTAGTTCGTCAGTTTTGTGGTGGCAGAATTTTGGTATATCAACTGGCTTTGAAGAAATTGTAAACTAAATTTCATCTGCTTTCAATAAATTAGATTAACCAGGAAGAGTTCCTCCGGGAAAACTTTAGTTAGCTAGATCATTTAAATTGGTAAAGAAATAACTAAAGCTTACCCTCATTACCGTTCATAGAGGGACTCGTAGTTTGCCACTTACCTGAAAAATAAAAAATGTCGTTAGTTATAGTGAGCAACAAGTACGTTAAATATATAAATAAGTATAATACCTACAATTAAAAAAATTTTTAGGTATTGCATCGGTACATTTCGTACCTGTCGTTAATGAGGTATTTAGAAGAACTCTACGTTTCCTGCATTTAGCATGAGGTTTCCTCAGGAACTTGAAGGTTAAAGGAACAAGGTAATTTAATGTGTTAACTATATTAATGGCGAAAGCCTTACAGAAATTGGGAAATATTGTTCTTTTCCTAGCTTAACTGTGGCATGGTTTAAACTCGGAGGTAATCCTTAACTCTGACCATTAGTCTTCATGCTCTACGCGTAATATTGCGATTTTAACAGTGATGTAGCACATAACCTCACATTATCTTGAAGCAAATTCCTCTAATTTTAAATAGCTAGGATATCGTTTCAATTTAATAACAACTGCATTTAATATATCTTTGTTAAGGATTTAGTCTCATTGTATAAACTACATTTTTTTAAATACAACATTATTGTACCGCTAAAAGCACGTTGGATTAGTTTGACTATTCAGTGATTAATTTAGCAGTATTTAGCAATTATTATCTGCATAACGCATAATTAATTGGACCAACGCCTGTTCGATTTACACAACAAATGTCTTTATACCGCCTGTTCAGGAACCAGCTTCAGGTGTGCTTCGGATGGCTCCACTTATTGATGGAAATCGTTTTATACCTGATAAGACAGGTTGGCGTAAATTTAAATTTAATTAACGGTCGGTGACCAAGATTTGCACGCTTGTTTATCTTTTCACTCTCAAATTAGTTGCAACAATTTCTGTTTATTATTATTGCTTCGGTTATCTTGTCTTTTATTGCTATATTCTTATTTAATTTTTTACTGATAAAACTACATTTTTGTTACTACTAGCAGCTCTCATTTGTTAATAATGCCTTCTAAGAAATGTTTTATTTCTACCTGCACAGGTTTCAATCCCTTTCAATCATTTTCCGAATTGTTTTCAGAAGTTTGACGAAAAAAATTACTTGAATATTTACACCTTCATTTTGGCACAGGATTGAGGTTTAGCTGAAATTCTTTGTAACACGAATTAATATATTTCTCTTAAAATATATTATATTTCTACTTGCGTGAAAATATTAACAATGCCCAGAAGATGCGTAAATTTGGCATTTGGCACTACGTTGCCGGCTGTTTAGTTAAGTTTAAAACCAGGAAGATAATAAGCGCCAAGCGGAGTACAAAGTCATCATCATCATCAGCAATTGACAAATGTTATTTTTTAAAACTCAACAAGGCCATATAACAACTGTTGTCGTCAAAATCGAGCAGGCTGTGAATTGTAAATATGATGCCGCTGCAGGTTTTCCAATTTTCGTTCTAGATATATAATAAACTGAAATTATGGCATGACCAACTACTGTCCAAATACGTGGATGGTGTATATTGTAACACAATAGCTTCTACCCATAATGTTAGAATTTAATAAAAATAAGTTAATGAGATTTAGATAGAATTACTGATAATTCTTAAATATCAACGTAATGGTGTATTGTGTACTTAACCAGCTACGGCACGTGGGGGTTAGTTTGCTGCTGGTTTTATATTAAAATTCTGATTCAACTAACATAACACGTATTGATCGAACTTTGAGTTGGTTTTACAAAATATTATTTACAGTAAAATTTAGAAGTAAACACTTAGACAATTTTAGGGATAAGTTCCAAGTACAATACTTACAATCAACAAAGCTAATAAAATGAAACAAAAGGTTAAATCCAAACTATTAGCAAGTCTTACTATGAATTGAATTTCATTTAAGTTAAATACAGAAAAATAGTGTAACACACAAATCCTAGGAAATACCACGAAAGATGGGACCTGACCTCTTGAGGACATGATTGTTTGACGGCTACACTGACCATAAAATAAGCTCTGTCGGAGCAATTGCTTATATAGGACGTTAGCACCCCACCTTGTACTGACACTACATGCATTCAACTTGCACCACGAACATGCTAATCTGTATATTTTAAATAATGCCCATTCATCGTTTATGCAGCTGCACAGCATCATGTTTCAGTATCCATGTGTAATGACCGTAGATAACACGTCATATCAATGCGCGTGGCAATTTATAACATCACTTGATCACAATATATGATCACAATATAAAAATAATAATAAGCATTTCCGATCTTCTACCATTCCATCCTTGTTACATCTCATGTGTGGCATTTGTGGAGTTTGCTTTGATTTATTATTTTTATTTATTTGGGAGGGGTAACTCTTAAATAACAAAATGGCAAGTGTCTAACTACAAAAATGTATTTTCGGAAAATAAGTAGAATCATTACGTCAACATCTAACATCATAATACTGGTAGGTAAGACGTTTCTTGGGTATTTATGAATACCCACAATCGTAATATCTTTGAAACAAGCTACGCCTTTTATAAGTGGTGAGCTGGAATAATATTAAACGTCATACTAACATCAGGGCTAGTTCATAATTATTTTTGTTTATTTATTTATTGGGCGAAATCTAGGCTTGCGGCGCGGCTCCAAGAATTTTTACTATGGCAATTGACACTATCTCATTAGAATTTGGCGAATTTAGAGCATTTCCACTAATGGAAATGATCTTTATAGTGGCAAACATCGTATCGGGATCTACAGTTTTACATCGTACTTTAAAGTGGATCTCACCAATCTGGACCAGAAATCGAACCCGAGATCTCGTTCATAAGATGCTAATCTTAACGCCATCAGGGCCGGCAGTTCATAATTTTAAAGAGGCATAGCCTTGTTTCAAAGGTAATACGATCACTAGTATCGATAAACACCTCGTAGAACCTGTCTAATGCACATAATTTCTATAAATTCCAATTTCAAAAATATATAATCGCAAGTGAGCTAACAAATAAAAGTAAATGTTAAATTGATATCTACCCATACGTTTTTAAATTAGGTTTACTATTTCAAACCATCACAAATTCTGCATCTAATATAATTTTTAATATCAATTCTGCATATTAAGCGAGTCAAAGAGAACAAATAGAGGGAAGTACAAATACCACAAAATATTAGGTATAATATCACGAACTCGGTTATGCTATGAATGCAGTTCCAAATAAACCAATAAATACTAATAACCAGCAAACAAGGATGCATGTAAAACATTTATTGATCACTTTGCGATAGATTGTCTGTTAGTTTAAAATATGAAATTCGCATAAATCACTTCATTTAGAGTTAATCACAAAATAATCGCCGATAATTGATAAATAAAATTATTGTAACCAACACATTCAATATGCATAGATGTTTCTAGCATTTAAATAACTGAATAAATTATGAGAAGAAAATTTAACCTATAGAAATGCAATCGCCGATGTTGAAAAGTTCTCTTGACAAAAGTCGCGGATCAGAGTTAAATGTCAATCAAAAATCAAATACGATCAATCTCTCTAATATTATACTTATTAAGCATGTTACAAGTTAGCAGTCAAGAAGAATAAAACTGAGTTTTCGAAGGTATTTATTAAAAACAATATCTGACACTAATCAGTACAGTTTCTTTGCAAAACCGTTTTTAATAATGAGCAAAATTAAGTAAATACGGAAAAGTAAGTAAAGCACTTGACTTGACTTGAAAGGCTCTAAACTTTAAATTACATAGTCCAAATAATAACTGTCCTGAACGTTTTGGTTTAGTTTATATTTAGTAACACTAATCTGTTCCAGTACGGTGGTTAAATGCCCAGAAGGGACACACACGTTGAGAATATGGGTGGAGACTGAAAAGCAGAGAAAATAACTGACCGCGCTCTTATGTGACTGAGTGATGTAAATAGGTCAGCTCAGTTTGCACTTTTAAAATAAAAGGTTTTATGTTAAATCTCTTTTGTAAAGTTATTGATTTTGTTTAAATAAGTGAGACCCCCCAAATAATAATTCAATTTCATCAACCTCTTGTAGCTTTCGGTATTAAGGCTAGTGCCTTAACGTTTAAAAATTAATTCTATAAATGAATATTTTGTCTATTTGTAGAGTGTAAATCGAAGTGTTTATGAAACGAATACCTAAGGTCAATTACATTACCACGCGGTGAATAGCAGGTAGGTAGGTACCTAAAGAAACACTTTTTGGCTGAATATCAGTTATCCTGATATAAATTTTCAGAGCAGTTTTTAAGAAGAATTCAGCGTGGTTTTTATTTGGGTTTCAGCATTTTTAAGGTAATAACATTGACATAGTCGTATTGTTCGCACATAAATGTTATAGCTCCAAAAGGACCCCTTGAGAATACCCATGATTTTAATTGGCATAGGAAAGTTTCTAAAAAGTATCCTGAGATAAAAGATTTAATTACTTGATTTCATAATTTCAAACAAAAATCAATTATTTATTTAAATAATGACTACAGCACTCGCTAACTTTTAAATGTAAGTCTGAATTATTTAAGTACGAAAAAACAACTCGTCAGTAATAAAGTTCATTAGAAAATCACTTCTTGTAAATTATACTGAAACGCAGTATTCTGTAATGCTTCCCTAATAAGTTCAGGAGAATTCGAATTCTCCAGATAATTCTAAGAATTAATGGAATCTCCGAACAAGGAAAAGGTAATTCTTGTACTAATCAAAGCGCAAACAGGCTGAGAACACTTGAAATCTCCATTAAAATGCTTTGTTCTAATGAATACAGCAGTGGGGTTGCGCCATTGCTTCCGTTTCAATTACTTTCTTATTACGAAATCTTAACGCCACAGTATTACAAAAGCGTTCTTTGAATTTCTCAAAAAATGTTTGTCGGGAGTCGCCTTGCGAACGGCATCGTAAACTTCTGAAAACTTTAGGTCCAGAATCGTTTGTTTAAAGTGTGGTTTTCAGTTATTAAGGGAGCTTTCCGTCTCGGGACACGAGGACATACGCTAAGATGCCATCAGTTGTCAGAAAGCAATAACAAGAGCAATTTAATTAGACTAGACGGGAAATGCGATATCTCAGTCTCCAAGTTGGTTGCAACGAGTGGTTTATATTCGCCGCTAGGTTATGGAGTAATCCGGGGATGCATTGAGCCTTGCTCTGCCCGTTTGTGGAACACTCGAGAATGTTTATGTGAATCTCAGATTCTGCACATCTTGTAATTTGTACCGCAGTGCACCGCGTAACAATGTGCATAGCAAAACCGCACTGGCATAGTTTAAGTTAAGTCAGTTCTATTGGAGTTTCAAAACTAAGTACAGATAGTAACGGATTGTTAAATGTTGCGATTATACGAACTAGGCGAATACAATGCAGCAAAAAAAAAACGTAATATGCACAACGACGTTTTCAACTTTTCTTGGTAAGTAGGTCATTAGTTTGGTGGTTTATCAGGATCAAAGGTCACAAGAGTTATTTTATATTAGAATGATGCTAAAATCTCTTTCAATTTGAATTATGTTAAAGTTAACACGTTAACAAAAACGCCCCTGAGAATGTATTCTGTACAATAAGAACATGGCCACCAATATTTTATGACAGTGGTGTTTTTAAAGTGTATTCAGTAAACTTTTTCCAAAGGCTAGATGATTCCTTAAGTCATTTAATCTGCCTTTTAAGATGAGAATGAGAAATAAATCATTTGGTTATGCGAGAACCACATTTTGACTGTGAAGTATGACAATGATGTGCCGCTTGCTTTATATTTAAATTTTGAGTTAAGGATTTCCTTGAACTACTCTCAATGCAATTTAAATACTTAAAATGTGTCACTTAAAAATTGCGAAAAGCCAAATTATACCTTGTCCAGTATGTGGTGCTTAAGATTTTTTATATTTATTCGAAAATTTGAGGATTTTATAACCTTTGACAGTAGCAAAGTTGTTTCTATCTTTTTAAGTATTTGGAAACAGAAATGCTAATCGCGATAGCAACACCTCCCGTGGAGAACATATCGTTAGTGGGACTTATTCTGGTCATGGCTCAATAATTACTGGTGGCAAGTGACGTGCTTTAAACATAGATTATTTATAGTACAAATTAAGGACGTGGCGATTGAAAATCTGCAAGCGCCCATGATTAAAAACTTAAGTAATAGTAGGTATACTAAAGTTCCAAATCTGGGTAATTGTATAGTCAACACATGGTGTACCAAAAGTCACGCCCCATCTCTGGAGAATAAATTCAGCGGATTAAAATAGTTAAATCACCAAAAAGTTATTTAAGTCAGTCACAAATTTTAACTGTTTTCATAAGAATGCATTCTTTTCTCTTTTAAAGAGTGCTTGGCCCATAAGGAGGCCTGTGACTATCCTGATATGCTTCCTACCGAACCTAAGAAGCTGTTCGCACCTGGTTTTAGAAGGTCCGAGGTGGATTAGTAGCTTTGCCTGTCTCAGCCCAGGACGCAAAGCCCAGTATGAGATAAACTGAGACTGAGTTCAGTCTCTAATTTCTTGCTGAATGTTTGCTTTAGGTAGGCCGAGGGTCAGTTTAGTCCCTAAAACGGGTTCCGAGGAACCCTCCTTAGCCAGGTGGTTAGCCTCCTCGTTGCCAGAAATGTTACTGTGACCGGGCACCCAGATTAGTCGAACCAAATTGGTTGAGCCAAGCCTTTCCAGGGCCACTCGACATTCCTTAACCAGCATTTGATTTGGTTTCTACAGAACTCAAACGTTTGAGTGCTGCTTAACTGTCGAAGCATATAAAGATATGCCTGTTCTGGTGACCTCTGGCGAGGCTTTCCTCGGTACAGACTAAGCTTGCGAAGACCTGTGGAAAACGATAGCAAACTTGCCTAGTGCGAGAGAGTCTCATTCTAGGTCGATCGCCGTAAATGTCAGCATCGGAGCCTGCATCTGTTTTCGATCCATTCGTAAACCAGAGTAAATCAAAAGATCTGAGCAGTGATGGGCATTCGTCCCTTGTAGGGATGGTTATCTCGTAATTTTTGATGGAGGAATAACAGGGAGTCTTTTCAGCCTCCCATCACGCTTCCAAAGGCCGCTCGTAAACAACCTGTAGATCGACACTCGTGCTTCCGCCTTCAGTACAATGTGATGGGGCGTAAGGTTGAGAAGGGTCTCCGACAGCGTGGTGCGACCAGCCCCTGTGATAGCAGAACTTGCTAACCTTTGGAATTGGGTTAGAACCATCTGTGTGTATTACCCTGCAATTGAGGGCCACCCCTCATCAGTGAACTGTATGTGATGACTGGTCTAATCACCGTAGTGTAGATGCATATAAGCACTTAGGGGAACAGGCCCCATGTAATACCAAAGGTCCGACGACATAATAGATACATACATTTGAAACAGTAGCAAAGTAGTTTCTAATGTTTTAGGCATTTGGAAACAAAAATGCGAATCGCGATAGCAGCACCTCTCGTCGAGAACACATCCTTAGGGGACATACTCTGGTCATGGCCCACTAATTACTGACGTCATGACTTCGCTCATGGATTGCTTAATCAATTAATTGCAGTGTTTATGGTGCAGGTTAAGTATGTGGCAATTGAAAACATACAACTGTCCAGTGTCCATGTCTAAAAACGGAAATGATAGCACACTGAAATACATGGTTCATAAATCCTTAGTCAAAACTATCTACAGGATGTAGCAGTAGTTACTGGTCTCTGGGGAATAAATTCAGGTAGTTCTAACAAGTCAAAAAGACTGACAAAATTATGTTTCAATTTTAAAGAGCTACAGTCAAATCACTAAAAAATTATTTAAGGCAGTCACAAGTTTTAACTGTTTTTATAAGAATACATTTGGCTTAACAAACAAAATGATTAACTAAGAAAGTGTTCAAATACTCCGCCATTAAGTTGAATGCAGAGTGGCAGTTTCAAAACACAATTTGTTAGTCGCTACAGCATTTGTCCATTTCTTAAAGCAATTGCATCCTGAATTCTGCGAAATTTTCGATTGGTATCTTATACGCATGTTGTTTAATCTTCAAAACAAGAAGTCAAGTAGGGCCAAGTTGGGTAATCTATGCGGCCTCCTTTACTGATTAGCTTAAGATGAGATCGAAGATGGAAGTTTTAGACCTCCTAAATCGCTTCTCACCCCTTGATTGTTTCGCACGCTATACGTACGGGGTGATGTGGGAAGCCTTCAACTACGATCTACCTTCCCTACTCCACCACCGCGTTTCAGGTCTCAATTATTTTCAGATCAATTTACAGTACCGAAAGAAAAACCAGAGGAAAACAAGCATTTATGTCTGATAGATGAAAATGAAAAAATAAAAAGGGCTAAATGAGAATAAAGCTAGAAATACAAAAGAAGGAGAAAAATGAACGACAAACAAAAAAAGAAGGGCAATAAGGAGAAGAAAAAACAGTTGTTAATATGATTTTAAAGAAAAACAGTAAATTAGTAAAAAAGTGAGTGAGAGAGGGCTAGAGAGAGAGAGGGGGGGGGACAGAAGAGAGAGAGAGAGAGAGAGAGAGAGAGAGAGAGAGAGAGAGAGAGAGAGAGAGATAGTAAAAGTGCATAACTTTAATATCATTAGCATCCAATTTGACGTACCTTATTCAACTCCTGAAGGATATTTAAGAAATTCAGAATTATTTTAACAACTGTATATAAATCTGTTTAAGAATACAATTATTAGGTACCTATTTATTTATTTTGAATAAAGATCACTGGATTATTAATTAAAAGTTTTTAAGCTTCTCCGCGAAACTTTTAGGAAGTATAAGTACTAAATACTCAATTTTCACACGACTTTCGTAATCAATTGAGAAATTTATATCAAAACATATTCAAAATTTATTTTAAAATGAATCTGTTAAAGTCTCCAAATTCTTTTTTTTTTTTTTTTTTTTTTTTTTTTTTTTTTTTTTTTAAATTTGAATTTGTAGTTAGTTCAGCGGATTATGCGCTATACATAACTTAGTTACAATAGTGTCATAACTGAAAACATAGAGGACGGCACAAAAGCTCCTCCGTATCTAAAAGTGGTACATGTTTTAATAAACCTATCTTATTATTATTATAATGTGTAACTCATAACTATTAATGATTAATTGTCCATATCACTGGTTTCAGGCGAAGAAAGTAACACATCTTGAGGTAATTTACGTTTTAGTCTTTTGTGCGTGTATCTGTTGCCAATGCTGTAATGTGTAGCGCCTGGGCACTGAGCCAGTTTGTCGTGAAAGTTCCTCGCCTGCTGTTTCAAAAAACTGTGAATTGTTGGTATGTTCAGTTCACCGTGTATTTGGGAGTTTCGCACAAACCACGGAGCACTAGTAATTATTCTCAGAACTTTGTTTTGAAAAACTTGCACTTTTTTTAAGTTAGTTTTTGATGTTGCACCCCATACAACCCCACCATATGTTAATATTGGTCGCAGTATCGATGAATATATTAAGCACCCACATTTTATCTTAAGTCTTGATTTTCGGTTAATGATTGTATATAATTTAGTAAGTCGAACATAAGCCTCGTTTAGTTTTTTGTTAATATGTATCTTCCATGTTAGTTTCCGGTCCATGTGAATTCCTAAGTATTTTACTGCCTGATCTGATGGGTTCCATTCTACCTCTTGTCGATTAATTTCTAATTTTGGTGGGTTGTTAGGTCTCCTTAACGTGAAAAGCTTTGCTTCGCACTTACTGGCATTTAGTTGAAGACACCATTTTCTGTACCATTCACTAATTATATTAAGTTTTTCCTGTAGGTTGTTTCTAGCTATATTAATGTCTTGATGTTGAGAAATCACCGCAGTATCGTCTGCGTACATCGCTATTGAATCTTCTCCGAAGACTGGGAAGTCAGATGTGTATACGTTAAACAGAGTTGGGCCTAGTATCGATCCCTGAGGTACCCCTGCCTCTATAGGCCTTGTTGTAGAATGTTCCGTTCCCACACGTATTTTAAAAGCTCGCAATTCTAGAAACGATCTTATGATGAGCAGAAGGTACTTGGGCAGTTTAATTTGTGCCAGTTTGAAAATAAGTCCTGTTGTCCACACGGAGTCAAAAGCTTTGCTTATATCTAAGAATGCTATAATTGTATGAGCTTTATTCTCATAGCCTCGCTCTATCAGTTCCACAATTCTGAGCAACTGGTGATTAGTTGAGTGCAACGCTTTAAAACCAAACTGATAATGCGGAATTACTTCGTATTCTGTCAGATGTTGATTTAGTCTGTTTTGTATAACCTTCTCTAAAATTTTTGCAAGTGAAGGTAACAGACTTATTGGTCTATAGTTACTTGGGTTAGACTTGTCTTTGCCTGCTTTATGGATTAGAATTATTACGGCTTCCTTCCATGATGTTGGAAAATATCCTATTCTCAGACATACATTAAATATTGTTGCCATATGAGCTACAGCTTTACGAGTCAATTTTTTCAATACCACATTTGGGATCAAGTCACACCCCGGGGACTTTTTCAGCTTCAAACTGTTTATGTATCCCTTAAGTTCTGTTGGTGATGTTGGGTCTATTTCCAAAGGGGCTTCGTTTATATAATCTTCTATTGCTTCTTGTGAGCGCTGAGCTTCAGCTAGCTGCCTGTCAGTTAGTTGAGTGGTAAATATTTTTTGCCAGTAATCAGCAAAAGCTTTTGCTTTTTCGTTATCGGACGAGTACTTGGTGTTGTCTATTTTTAGTGTGAAGACTGGATTTGGTTGGTTTAGGATTCTTCGGGTAGCTCTCCACAGAGTAGCATCTTGTGGCTCAAGTTCTTCTATATATGTTTGATAAGATCTTATCCTGTAACTTTCTAGTTCGTTCTTGACGTTGCGGATCAGGCGATTTAATTGCTGTTTTATAGTTGGGTCTCTTGTTCTTTGCCACATTCTGCGAGTTCTATTCTTCTCTCTTATTAACTTTAGTATATATTGAGGTGGGTGTGCATAAGAGCCTGGCCTTTTGGATTTTGGAGTGGTAGCATCTCGTAATGACTCTGTAATACTTTTAGTGTATTTATCCACCGCTGTGTTTACGTCTTCAGGTGTTTTCATATTTTTTGGACACTCTAGTACCCTGTTGAGGTTGTTCTGGAATTTTTCCCAATTTACAATGCCATTGATTAGTCTGGGTAGTATGGAGAGCAGCTGCGGATTGTCTTCAAATGTAATCAATACCGGTAAGTGGTCTGAGTCCATTTCTGTAAGGACTTCTTGGTAAACAGGTTTATTAAAATTTTTGACGAGTACTATATCCAAGATATCCGGAGCATGATCCATTCTGTATGGATGATACGTGAAGTCGGTAGGTGCTACTATTTGTATAGCATGAATACACGAATAAGAGTGAAGTTTTACGCCATTGGGATTATTTGTTCTACATCCCCAGATTTGATTTTTACTATTAAGATCTCCAATAACTAGAGTCGGTTTGGTATCTTCAAAGACACTTACGATATCTCGTTCTAGCAGTTGGCGATTAGGTTGTTTGTATGCGCATATGATATTAACCACATTTCCGCTGCTTAACTTAAGTTGGATTGCTACGGCTTCTAGGTTTAGTAATTCACTCATTTCATGAGTGTGCGCGTTGATGTTTTTCTTAATTAAGATAGCAACCCCACCAGAAGCAATTGGTGCAGGTCTATCTTTCCTAAATAGATGATAATTTGGGATTGAGAATTTTTCATGTTCAATTAGGTGAGTCTCAGTTATACATGCGATTTCAACGTTATACTGAACTAAAAATGATATAAGAAGCGATCTTTGGCTCTTAATGCCATTGGCATTCCAGTTAATTATCTTTAAGTTTTGTAATATGTTGTCCCTTCCTTTACTTTGTGCCATAGGTAAGTATAGCAGGAATTAATGTTGAAATTATGGGCTGGAGTTTATCTAAATGTGGAACTAGAGCTTCGATTATGATTTTGATAATTTGTTTAAGCACATCTATGTTTTCGTCTTTATTGGCTTGGCTTTGTGTATTTTGAGTTGCAGCAGAGTATGTTCGATTAGTAGATGTGAAATTGTGATATGATCTTTGTCTACGGTTGTGCTGTGAATTATTATTATCTTGTGTGCCGGTTGGATTTTGAGGCGTATCGGATGTGTAGTTACGTATAAGTTTGGTATAATAGCTGCATCCCTTATAGTTGGCGGGATGTTCCCCGCCACAATTTACACATATGGGCTTATCTACGTCTTTAACTTTTTTGCATTCTGTATATAGATGATTTTCTGTGCATTTAACGCAACGGGGTTCTAACTTACAATAATTTCGAGTGTGCCCATACCTCTGGCAATTTTTACATTGGGGTGTATCAGTTGCTTTTTTTCTAGGCTCAATCGAAATAATACAGTAACAGAGTTTCGTTAGTCCGTATATTTCTTTGGATTTATCATTATTGGTTAATTCTATAGAACACAAGGGTATTGGTTTCCTATTTTTATTATACAATCTGGCAACTTTTTCAACTACATATCCAAGTTTAACTAGCTCTCCCGATATTTCAAGTTCTGAGAGCGATATTGGAACATTTCTCATAATTACTTTTAAATTATTTGAATCTGGGCTTTGAAATGTGTGAAACTTAACTTTTACGTCGGAATAGTATTTTGTTAGTTTACGAAAGTCTTCAATACTAGTTAGGTTTACTTTCATAGATGTTCCCCTGGTAATGACCGTAAATTCATTCGTTACTGTGTCTTTTATATCTTTAACGATTTTTTGATAGTGGGTGGCTTCGTGAAGGAAAATTGGTGGAATTTTAGTTTTACTTACAGTTATTTGCAGCGGATCATTTTGGTTAGGCTCTTTATCATTATCGCCATCAACGGGATTTTGCATTGCAGATTTATCACTGTTGTCTGTGCCGAGATGGTAGTATTTGTTGGAAGCAATGAGGGAGTTTAATTCGAAAAGGTACCTTTTACTATTACTGGGTTCTGGTTGTGGTGATAGTTCGGAGTTATCACGTTTTTGTGAGTTCTTTTGCCATTCCATTCCTTCAGGTTTGGGATTATCGTTATGGTTAGTTAGGTGAGTAACACTCATTTTATCAGTTTTGGGCCCACCGACCGGCCCCACAGATGTTTTATTTTATTTTAGTGTATTTTTATTTATCAACCGGTACAAATTTGAAAGTTCTGTAAATCGTTTTATCATTTAACATTTAACAAATGCTTTTAACGCTGTACGCACACCGCCTATAAACGAACTGTTCTCGTAGGAGGCCGCACTCGTACTCTCCAAATTCTAAAAACTTTAAGATTTAAAGTATACTTGGGGTAAAAATTTCATAAATATTAGAATACCTATAAATATTTCAAAACAGTCACAACAGTTATGACACCCATTTACGGCAGACACTGCAAAGGCATCATGGCCTAACTAATCTACATTTTTAACCTATAACTTATAATAACATTCACCGACGACCTATGTGAACTAATCGCAAAGCTTTTCATATTGACAATAAACGAATATGGACGCTGCTAAAATACCACTTCTTGCAGTTTTTAAATAAATTAACGGACTTCAAGCTATGTTACTGTATTGTATTTTTAAAATACTTGCATTTAGAAATCTGTTAAAGTCCTTAAAACAAATTTCGTGTATAATAAGAATCTTCGTACTCCCATACTTCATGTTTACATTGCTGAAAAATTCATAAATAGTCGAACGTTAGAAACCTTGTAAAAACTATAATATATTTAGAGACTAATTTTAAGCAACACTGTCACAAGAGCTTTCAACTGGGAGTTGGTGAAATACATATTTGCTTATTAATGATAACTGTAGTTTTTAGAGGTCATAAACTTGGATTGAACCAGAACGCAGGTTCCCTTCTTTGGTTTAATTCATAAATAATAATTATTCGCCCCATTCATTCAATCCTTTTAAACGCCTCATAAAAAGAAAACCAGAAATTATTATAAATAATGTACTATAAAAAGGAAAAAGATACGACCGTGAAATGTATTTCTTAAATAGTTGCTCACTATGTTCTTACGTGAGAGGAAAATACAGAACGAAAATATCTTGATTTTTGGCATATCAATTTGTTGCATGTCAAAAGTGTTTTAAATAAGTAGGTATGCCTTCGACAGATATAGAAAAGAAATTGAAAAAAATGTTTTTGTTACTTTTCCGTTCTTTAATCTTTAATCGTTCATAATTCAATTATATTTTACTTTTAAACCGATGTGATATAAAAGTGACTTTATTAGAGCTTTATTGTTATTAAAGATTAAATTTTTAGTGATTAATTTGGAGATTATTTTAAATTTTGAAATCAAAAAAGTGTTTATAATAAAATGTTGTTTAGTAAATCTTTCATATCCATCAATTTTTCTCTTGAAAAGGGAAATTAATATGAAGGAATTTCAAATAAGCAAAAAGGGCGATCGTAATGAGGCAAGGTTCGTTACGACCTATACCTAATGGATAATGAAATATGCAGTTAGTCAAGAATTACGATGGTCAACTTGATGCCTATCTTAGAAAATTCACGATGTATACAATACACGCACGGTGGTTTTGTGGTTGGTTTTATGTTGACCTAATTCGTTTATTGGTTAGGTCTTTTGTAAAGCTTATTGAAAAGTACTCTTATGATCGATTAGGATGGCATATTTAAAAGCCACTTTTACACAAGCTTTTACTTAGATTAACTTCAGAATACGTCTTCTAGAGTTGATATTCAGAATTTCCTTTTCAGTTGCAATATTAAAATCAACTAAATCAGAGTCTCAAACATTTTAATGCAACAAGGCAATAAAATATTACAGAAAACGAAGATAAAATATCTTTGCAAAATTGTGGGTTTTTAAAACGTTTCATTTATCCTTTAATTACAGTTTCCCCGAATACTAAAAATCATTTCTCGTTTTCAGCAAGATTTATGCTGCTCTGAATTACCTTACAGACTCCTTAATTAAAAATTCAAAAGATTAATATAATGAGTCCTTGATTTCAGTCTCGTTCCCAGTTAGAACTGCATTCGCGAATTTCAGGCATTGTACAAACAGCATTTATTTTCTTAAACGAGCAATTTCAAAGAAAAAGTTGAATAAAAACTGGGACAATTAATTTTTTACGAGCATAAATAGTGGTCTTCCAAAAGATCCGCAATATATTCATCAAACAAACGTGAACATCAGTTCGCAAACAAATTAGAAACATACTTGGTAGGTGAAATGGTCACATAAATTACTTCTCTTAATTCGTAGATAATATCTGGAAGGGTTAGTCCGGCATATCCCTTACTGCGTATCCGCGATACTTTGGGATTCATAGGAAAGAAGATACAGGAAAGCCGAAAAATACCCTTACTTAAAAAGCTTCGAATCTGGGCACGGCCTACGTGGAATAACAAAATGTATCGACGGAAATCGGGGGAACGGGGCAACATCTGATTAAGCTAAGGAAATGCACGGCTTTATTTGTGTTCCCCTTTTTATTACCTGTGTATCGCGAAATTTTAAAACCAGGGGTCATTCAAAGGTCCTGAATTATTGCGAATTACACTACCCAGAATTTAGTAATATCCCGCTCTAATTAAAAGCGGCTTGTTTATGATGCTCTTTTAATTAACAGTGTCACGATTTTACAAGAAGTTATAAGGCGGGGGTTAGTGTGTATTTTATTAGATATTTTCGTAAACTGGTGGGTTTTAAGCTTCACTCCGCAGTTATTTTGCCGTTTTATCACTTCGTTGCGTAAACGGGAGAGTTTTAACGGTTTATGGGTTTAAAAGTATCCATTGCGATAGATATAAATTTATAGAATTCCCTAAATAAACTCTGCATTCAATTACTTTTTCAGGAAGCGCTGCTCTAAATTTAAAACAATCTGCTAGATACCGAATTTTGTGTTAATCATAATAATTTTAAAATGTTGTAATTTTGTAAAGAAGATTATGCAGAGAATTATTAATAATCAATCCTCTCATAGCCTCTCTAATTTAAGCTAGTTAAATATAGGTTTGTCAAAGTAAAAAATAGTGCTTTTTTGTTAACTTTGATAATTCGTTAATTTAACAAGTTTAGGGCAACCCACCCTTTTAACTTCTGATATTTTGGGCAGGTCTGGTATAAATATGATACTTAAGGTTCATTTATAATACCTATTCTTGTTCTTTTTCATCTTCTCATTCTTCTTCTCTTATCTTTCTGCAAATTTCAGACCGAAGAAGTTTTTCTTCCATTTGATTTTCTTTTTATCGGCCATCTTGTGCAACTAGATAATGCAGAGAATTCTAGTTACCTTTTGTTAGTAGTTTGCCGCAGTGTTTTCTACAGTTTCTTTTTCTTTGAACACTTCTTCGATTCAAATGGTTGGTTGTGGAGCAGTTTTCAATCTTCATTCCACGCTTTCTTCTTCCACTTTTTCTTTCTTATATATTTGCAATGACTGCAAAAGCAGTGAAAATCGTAATGATATACATAATTCTAAACGTATTACTCATCTGACAATAAAAAAATAATAAATGAAATTAAAGCAGATCCAGACTACAGGCATCACATAGCTTGGATTATTTTTTTAACTTTCAGAATAATTTCGATACATAAAATAGTTTTAGAAATACTCCATTTAAAATATCAGAAGGAATGGTCCATTAGTTTAATTAAATATAAAGGTTCTTCACGTTATAGTTCGAACTTAATAAATCGAAAACTAACGCTTCATTTAATTTGAATATTTTAGAAACGTACGGCAGAAATCCAATTTAAATGCCTATCCGAAGATTTTACAGTGGAATTTGTTAATCTGGGAATGTAACGCCAGATAATGATTTTCCTTACGCGAGCAATATTGGTGTGGATGTGCTGTTTGTGAAACCACTAAGGAAGTTAAATTAACTATTGCTAATTATATTATGTGCCAAATTGCTAAAGAATTTCTAGCATTCCATTTCAAGAGTACAGTACAGTGGTTTGAGAGTTTAATTTCTGTAATTGCCTTATTACGCTAATTATAAGAAAATAAGGCTAAACTTGTGCAGAGGCAAATATTACACGTTGAAAATCTTAAAGCTATTGATGGAAGTTGCTCTTTGATTTTTTGGAATCATACCACAAAAGGGGCCTTGTAAATCTCAATAAATCACAGTAACTAATTTCAAGCAGCACGCACTATAAATAATCTTAGGTTAAGCTATAAAGTCCAACAACGAAAGTCATTGAAGATCTGCAGGTGTTAAAAGCTTTAAGCTGCAACAGAATAACAAGATATAAGGTACAAAATGTAACTGAAGTCGATAGAATAATTATTTTACTGTCTTTTGTAGAATACTATAGAGTACGTCGTGTACAGAGAAGTAACATTCGCATATTTACTTGTATGTAGCATAATATTTGGATTGCATAAACCCACTGTGAGGAAAATTACGCCTAAATAATTAAAAGTAGAACTAAATACTACTACTAATCGAAGGGCCAACCTTTAATTCGTTTTCTACATAATTACGCGAAGGATTTCGTAAGATTGAACCTCTTTACATTATGTATTCTTTGATTTTACGGGCACATGTCTGAGTAACTATTTTTGGGCCTCCATATTTTAACAACTTCTGAATAATTGAATTTTAAGACAAACTCCTGAAAAGGTCTTTCAGTATTTGACTTACGATTTTACATACGTATTCACTGAAACTGGCATACTACGTACTCGTATTTGAGATGATCTGAAATTATTTTCAATCGTTGACGATAGACGACGCTAAGCTAATCAAAATCAACATTTTAGTAGTAATATAATTTATCTTCAATCATCAACACGACAGCTAAAGCAGTAACATGCATGGCACTGTCAAGTTATAAAAAATTGCAGAAAATTCATTCTAAAAACCCTTTTAAATCCTTGAACGTTTCGCATTCTTGTTAAAGAAATATTCACGTTCACAGAAATGAAAGACCATAAATTACAATTTTAACGACTTCTTGCTAGACTCGCTTTTTAGGGTTTTCCTCTGTTTCGCACTTTACTTAAATAAACTAAACAAGGTAATTAATTAAATAACTTCATAAGCATTCATTTTCACGGTTCGCTAAATAGCACAGTAAGTCAAAAATTGGAAAAAGTGGAAAGCGATATTAATAGCTAAATCTCGACTAGGAACTGTAAACCCGACGAAGAGAGCAGCTTGCTGTAATGACTTCAGGGGTATAATTGACAGAATAACGGGTTCTACAGAAGGCGCATTGCAAATGAGTTCGTCCTTATTGCTGGTTTATAGGTGTTAGCCTGTTAATGAAGTGTAAACGAGGTTTCTTTTTCGAGTACTCTTAATCTTACTGTGAACCAAATGAAATGTATTGTTGGATATTTTTAAAACGCCTATTTTTGGTTTTCTTTTATCACTGTTGTTATATACAGGATGATTCTAAAGCACTAAAACACAGCACCATCTGAAAATAGGATAATTTCAACATTCACCCTTAGATGCTTTGCATTTTGAATTCTTCTTAACATCTTCATTTATGGTATTTATATTTAATACCAATATAAACCAATCAATCATCTTCTTTATCTGCTTTTAAGGATTAAATATACTTGTTTTGACTCTTTTCTTTGAGACACATCGAAAGCAAAATTATTACAAAGGCCTCCTCTGAACCTGATAAAAAAATATCAAGAAACATACTGAAAAGGATCACTGACTCCTGAATCTTTAACAACAGGTCCTTTAAGCTTTTAAATTTTCAATCTGCACAGTATATTCCAGTAAAATCAATTTCGGCAAAGCTCATTCATTTCACAAATGCATATTCCCTAACGTAATGCACTAACTAAGTTTACGTATTCCCAAATAGAAATTTCTGGTTCAAGAGACGTCTAACTAAATAACCAAAGTTCCGGGACTCCCTTTAGAAATTGCACCACGACAACAAAACAAATTTTGATATGGAAGTAAGTGCTTCCTGTCCCTATACAGAATCTGAGTGACGTCCTGATCGGTCACGTCTACACAAATAGGTACTTCTACGGGGCAAAGTTACCGCCGCATTTTACGGTAACAGAATTAAACTTATAAATATCCGGAGGGTTTGAGTAAAGGGACGATTCAATTAAGTTATTAAATCAGCAATGAAGTGGTGTTAGTGACCGGTTTCGAAATTTCCCAAAGGACACGTCACCGACCATGATGATGTAACACAATTCAATCATTTATAAATTAGAAGAGCGAGGTGCGATAAAATTAATTTTTGATAACAAAGGCTTTCGGGAAATTCTATTTTTGACGGCGACGACGACATTAAATCGAGCTCGAGAGGAAATTAACGGAAGAAATCTGCTGAAACGCATGGGGAAATTTTAACAAAAACAGACAGTTACCATAATTATTACGAGGTTTAATGCGAGGCAATAACTGTACAACGAAAGCTGAGAAAGTGGAATTTCAGAAAGGAAACCGACACGAAGGCTAATATTTATGGTCGTATGTATCCAAACGAAACAAAACTAGGGCAACAAAGACAATAATACACTAAGAAGTTAAGAGAATATCTCGTGAAAAACCGAGCAATTTGAATTTTCCGGAACTTACCAAAACATACAAATTGATTTTTATTTAAATAAAAGTAATTTCTAAAACAAACACCGAAGGTTTTTCAATAATTAAATTTGGAAAAGCCTCCGAAACGAAATAGTTATTAGTTACTTTCCAATTTCGTATCAAAACTAGATTTGCAACCCTGAAAGTTTTGTTTTCTAAGAAAACAAGATCAGAAAATTTGTTTTCTCGGATATTCTGCATGCCTGAATTGAACGTTATGAAAGTTGCATCAAACTGTATTAAAAACACCCACCACTTCCAAGTTTGTTAAGAAAAGGAACAAAACTGTACAAGTTTCCAACTCAGATTGTGACTTGGATACAAGTGAATATTCAGAATGGAAATTTTATATTAGGAAATTAGGTTATCTATACAGAGTTCGAGATTCACCTGAGCTAGCTGAATTAAATTAATAATAATCATGAGTAAACCCTCGGAGATTAACCTCTATCTAAAATTAAAACGCGGGCGAAGTTAGTTAAACTCTCGACATCATCAATATTTAATTTTCGTTATTAGGGTATGAAAAAATCGTCCAATCAGCTTGCCGAAATCGATGGAAGTAATAATAAGAAAACACTCCTGTACTACGTTTGAAGATTACCAATTTCCTGCAAAATTTCCATACCTTGAAAACTCGATTATAAGATACAAGCCCCGATAATGGAAATACCAGTATTTAAATTTTAATATACGCCGAACGTATACTAAATGCGGGTATTATGGGAGAAAAGGATTTTCAACATCTCTTATCTCTTACACAATGGAATGCATATTGTTATGAGAGAATGGGAAAAGCGAGATGTGTCCTCATTATGTCACCTCTTTAGACGTGGAATTAAAATGCATTCGTTCTAACACAACATACATATATGGTATGCAATAAAAAGATAAGCCCTAATGTACTCCTCATGCTTTCAAAAGTGTTAGTTATTTATACAGATAACAATAAACAAACTATTATTACAACGCAGTGTTTTCGTTTCTATTAACAGTTTAAGGAATGAAATGAATTTTCCTTTCAATTCCTAATAAACATTAAGTTAGGTTTAAATCTAATTTATTTATTAAACATTTAACAAACGTATGCTAAATGTACTGAAAACACATAATAAAACAACTATCAAAACCGGACGAAACTACAAGGAAAGTAAATAATTCGTGGTGAGGAGTAAACTGAATAAAATATCGAAAAATAAAAAACAAACGGTCAGTCATAAATAGAGAAGGGCAAACTGGTCGAAAACGTTTATCAAAGACGTCACTGAATGAAAGCAATTATTTTCACTTAGGCCTTGTGACCTACGCACATACAGGAACGTACGGTAGTGACAGCAATTAAACTTTTATGTCACGGTCTGATCTACGCAGGTTCGGTTAGAAATAATAAAATTTTTAATAGTTTTTCATTTCGATAATGGAAATTTGGTATTGACTTTAAGACTGGTCTCATAATATAATATATGCGGGCAAACTATTACAGGTTAAGTTGTCATTCACCCGCTTTTTAATTTCTCGCCGAAATACTCTAAATATCAACAGAATAATAGTATCTAGTAAAATTTAACTTCTATCGTGGGACAAGTTTCTGAAAATACATAATACTGTGAATCCAGGCGCATCGCCGAATGCAACCATCATAAGTGACATTTTGAGGTTACGTCACTAAGTTATCTAGTGGAATTTTTATGATTAAAACGATCATTTGTCATTCGTTTTGCACTTTCAACTGCCTTAATTACTAAGCATCGGTTCGAAACGTGAAAAGAAGTCGGCGTACACTTGATTACATTAATATTATTATTACGGTTGCATTCGGTAATGCTGGAAGACCTACTATGAGAGCATGTCCTTCGAGTTTAGAAGCTTTTTAGGCAGATGGAATGGAATGAAAAGGCGGACAAGCTGATAAAACTCGGAGCAGACGTATCTTTAATCAGGTCAAGACCTACTTATGCGACTGCTGAGGAGTTTGTAAATCAACGATGAGAAGAACATTCCAGATATTGAAGAGAAGGTAAGGGACTAAGACAGTCGCGGATGTTCCTGAGAAACCTAAGCAAACCACAACTGAGAACGGTAGTTGGGCTGATGATATACCAACTCAAGAGGCACCTCAGCATAATAGGTGTAGTGAATAACTCAGCCCATAGATTATGCGGAGAGAAACACAACATAATGGAACACACACTATGCGAATGCCTAATACTGGGAGTCTGAAGAAATCATTACTATGGGATGGATATAATGGAACCCGAAGATACACTAAAAGAAAAAATACAGATAAGCATGTGTCGTGGTGAATCATTCGTTATCAGCTGCAACTTATAATTATTTTTGTAAACAAGGTCACTAAGCCACCTGCTGACGAATCAGCTTTCTTTGGAAAACACAGATTATCACGTTTGTGGTACAAAGTGGGAGTTGACTTTGGGGTATACATAGAAGAGCCTAAATGCACTTGGCATGGTCAGTCAGTGTTAGACAGTCAGTAAAGTCAAGGTTCTTAGGAGTAGGCAGATTGAGACCTAAGAATTCAGGCTCCTCAAGTTAGTTCAGTTATGGTATTCAGAAGTCAGACCCCATCCTTCGTACTTAGTGGTTTCTGCAATGCATGTGTAAGATATTCTTCTGTATTTAATTTAAATGTTATTCAATCCATTGTAAAGCTTGCTAATAGGTTGGATGTAACCCGTTGTTTTATTTATTAACTTTAATGTATGTAACTTATCTCTAAAACTGGTTAATGCGTTTATTTGTAACTTTGTCAGTAAATAATATTTGTAAAACATAATTCGGAGTTCGGACAATATATGTTATGTTAGTTGAATTAGACTTTCAATCAAAACCTCTCGCACAGCTAAGTAAACCCCACGTAACGGAGTTGGGTTACACTATAGAGCTATGGAACTTAAGCGTAGTGGTCATAAAATGCACAACCCAGTGTCAACAATAGTAATAAAATAATATTGACAATTACTTACTTGCGCTAATTTACCAAACAGTACCGGTAGGCTGCATACGACCATGGTTTGACGGTTGTAGTTGTTTATTAAGAATTAAACCGGAATCTGTTTACTTTCCAGAAATATATACATATATTTTTAAGAACTGTAACTTTCTGTAAATTAAATAGTGTACTTATTATACTATGGTTGAATTCCCAGTGCTTTAGACGTGAAAATGTCCTATATGCCAGAATTTAACCTAAAGTCATGGTTAAATTCGATCCGTCAAAGAAGCAACACTAAGCCGTATCCTCAGAAAATTGATATCCGCCAAGACGATGTTGATCCAGACATTTATGTAAGATTATTCTATTTACTAAAATTGTACTAGTGACTTCTTGTGTGAACCGCCTAAATCCTATTATAGACTTAGCCGTTTTGAATATTATTGGAAACTTGTAACATATTTAATTAAATTCGTTGTACGGACTTAATCGTTTATATATTTATAACCGGAATTTAGCTCTTAAATGTTAGAGACTTTATTCGGTCAAGACTCTACCTAAATTATTATAGTTGAGTATTTGTATTAATTATTAACAGTACCCCCAAAACCGTTACGCCACAATATGATTATCATTTCCTATACTCTAAGGTGTCGAAGGTTATGCTTTCTATTTATTAGGAAGGATTTTCTATAACAACAGATATTTTCTTCGGAGTATTTTCAAAAACTATCAAAACGAAAGCATTAACTACTCCGATCTAGAATCCTGTATTTATTTAATACATTCAGAAATATGAGATAAGCAACACAAATATGTAATTGACTACTTCCTTCCTTCCTTGTTCATAGATTATCTTCTGAAGAATGTTTAGACGCTTGTAATTAAATTTAAATTGCAAACCCTAACTTGAGTTGCAATACATTTAGGACTATATATCTTCAAGTGATGTTTTTATATTTATTTAAAAGCATCTAGATTTTGAACAATTCCATTAAATAAGCGATTTCGATTCCAATGAAAGCGAATTTTCCTAATAAAATGGATTTGTTTAAAGTATTGCCGAAACGCACAATATATCTACTGGTCCAAAAATTTATTGGTTCGAAGGATATCTGCGAAAGCTTTTATAAAATTTCCATAAATTGTTTTCTAATACAGACAGTTCTAAATCACTTTTATATCGGTGGAGTTATTTTATTTAGTTAATGGTATAAAATCTAAAAAATAGAAAATTCGAAACTAAAATCTAAATAGCAATAGTAATTATTTTATCTAAAGGGTCCAATCTACTTAAATTTTTTTCGAGGATTGCTAAAGTTTCCAAGAATGGTCCTTTTTTTAAGAATCCACCTAACGTTAAAATTCGGGTGCAACGCAATTATAAGAAATTTGAATTCGAATCACTGTTAAAATGATGTGTGATTTCGATTATTTTTACATATTTAAGCTTCTAATAATTTAGTTCACTCATGATAGATTATTTTTAAAGATTGTTATAAGAATAATATAAATTTGTAAGAAGAATTTTTTAATTTAACAATTTCCGGTTTTGTACTGCTTATTACTTAATTTTGAAGAATGCATACAAATAAAACACAAAAGATCAAATTTCAAAAATTTAGGAAAATATTAGAAAAACTTCGGGCGTTTAAGCTTAAGTAAAAACTTTAGTTAATTACTCTTTCTGCAGTATTACGGAAAAGTCTTAATTGGGATAATGAAATGGGACAGATTCTAAAGGAATATAGCATACAGAGTAATGTGGTAAGCATTAAACCTTCAACAACTTTACAATTACTACTTACTTCTATTTGCTACTTACTAACTTTAATTATGTATATTTTTTATATGATATTAATTAGTTCGGTGTCGTTTATTTCTCTCGTGTCAACCGATTCTGTACCTACACGAATTTATTCCCTTTACAACGCCTTGAAGATTTTGTCCTCAGCCCCCTTCGTTACTAACAGGTACCTGCTAGGGTCAAGCGAAAATGACCTCTAATGGCCATGCCAGTTAGATTTGTGTATTTAATTTGTGTTATTATTACTGCATATACACAATCATTATCGTCAGACTCTGGTTCAATCTACGCTAATCTAAACAACCTACGCTAAATATGACTTAAGACTAGGACTTAGCTGGGTGTTAGATATGTTTCTTCGGGCTTTTCCTTCTTGACACACTTTTATACAGTTCATTTAGTCACTTATTTCACGAATTTTATTATAATTAGCGCCAATCTATTATTACTTTGGTACTTGGGAGTACTGGTGTCGCCCTGTAATTATAACTTTAAGAAATCGCGTTTTCAGAACAAAACAACTACTTGAAATTAGTAAAAAGTTCGGAGCTTGCTTAAAAACGGCGTTCACTCAAGAATTGATCATATCTCTCGGCAGATTTTAAGTTACAAGAGAATTAATTTATTTTAATATTAATTTTTGAAAATCAGGTGCTTCAGCTAAGAGTGGAAACAATTTCTGTATTTGTTATTATTTATTTATTTGTTTAATGGACAAAATCTAGGCTTGCGGGTTCCAGGGTATAGCCTAATAAACTCTATTTAAACGTGATACTTAAATTAGTGTCCGCCTCAATCTTAGAAAGAAATATAGGCCCTACATTCGGTTTCAAAGTTTTCTTAAGCATACTGTCATTTTTCGAAAAAACGGCACCATCCGTTTTATTAAGCTATAGAGCACCAACACGACACAACAGATACTATTGTGTGTAATATGGTTATGCAGTTTCCTATAAGCCCTATACTATCTGATTCTTTTAACCTGAAATTTTTAAATGTCTAGAGAAAGAAGCATTCTACGAAAAAACTGTGCGAAATAAAAAGTTAACATTTTCGCGGGGGAAATTCACTAATGCACTAAACTCTAGGGGATGGTAGTTTAGTACATGCTTAAGTTAAACCTCAAGTTAAATTGGCTTAAGTTAGGGTTTAAGCTTAACTCCACTGAAATACAGACCCTAAATAGCTTTATATATAAAATTAGACGACTATTAATGGAGAGATTTATAAATTGCAATACAAAAAAGGCCATAGCAACAAAAAGTAGATCATTCGTCACAAGAAACAATCAACAATGCTTTCCTCTAGAACGATAACGACTATACACTATGCGGTGAATTTTAGTTTTGAAAGAACTAAACAAGCTGGGAAACATTTAATAAGTGACAACTCTAACAGTAAAAAAGGAAAAACACCAACCCTTACGGTATTAGTGTTAAATTTGTATGAAGTCTTAAAAAATGTTATTTTCCCACCGTGGATCACACAGTATTTTTTATCCTACACAAAAAAAATAGAATGGAACATAATAAAATGGAAAAATTAGTCCATCGCACGTTTAAAATTTGACAATAAGAAACAGACAATTGATAAACAACCAGTAAACAATAGCATACGGCCTCCTCGATTAGGACGCTCGTCATTTATTTTCGCTCCTAGTTGCGAAATGTCAATTTTCGCGGCTAGCCGTGCAAACGTATACTTTCGCGCGTCTGTAGAGATGCCAAAAGCGGATTTTCATACAGTGTAGGATAAAAAATGATTTCTTTCGGCCCGGAAAATATTTATTTTCTCGCCTAGAAACACAAACTACTATTACCTACTTAATTTACGGAGCTGATAAAGCTTTGTATTCAGAATAATGTTTTTTTTAATCGACATTTTTTGTAGCCTGTAACGCCCCAGGCTACTGTAATGCCTTGGAGTAGCTCGATTTGGGTCCAGGGTATGTCGTGGCTTGAATGAATACAGGTGGCACGTTACAAGCCTAATGGTTAGGCGGTGCGATCTGCACTGAGATGGAACGGGTTCGATTCCCATGGCTACACATACACCGAAAACATCCGATCGCTCGCCTCGGAATGCAATGGCAAATCACCGATGTATTTCTGCCTAGTTATCCTTCTCCGAATTAGAGGTGTAAGCACTTTCGTGGTTCGGATCCCATGTAAAGCTGTAAGTCCCTATGTTTGTAGGCTACTTGACACGCCCACTGCAGACATAAATGGAAAGAAGACCGGCAACGCATTGTAAAAAAGGCACGCCACTTCAAGAAGCATGGTTAGGCGACCACTTCGCATCCAAGAAGATATAAATTTGTATCTCAGTCGTAGCCAGAGTGTTAAAAATCTAAAGCAGCTGGGATTCGAATTCTGTTGGGCGAGTTAAATTTGGGACATAGGGTTCGATTCGAATTGGTCTTTTTATAATATGGAAAAATGGATTCTCCTTCGGCAGATCCATATCTTTAATTGAATAAATTGGGATTACCAAAATTCTCTTTCTACAAAGATGTTGCCACAACACCGGTCTATTACCCGCACATACCTGTATAATTGTTTAATTGAAGTTTCAAACAAAAAGCTCTGCTGTCAATGTAATATAAACAAAGTAACTACGTATTATCTATATTTTGTTAATTTGTTGCACAGTTGCACTACTACGGTTATTAGCACTACCCAACTGGAATTTTGCCGAACCCAAAAGGATTTACACCCCTGGACGGGATAGTGACAAACATCGTATTGACGGGAGATTTACGGTTTTACGTCGAATCCGAAGGATGGCATACTTTCAGAAATTTTTCCACGTTAAAAATCTCACCGGCCCTGGACCGGGAATCGAACCCGAGATCTCTGGTTTACAAAGCAAGTATATTAATCTTGACGCCATGGAGTCGACTTTTGTTATTAATCAAGGGCTCAAAGTTGGACTGCTATTTGAATCTCATTCGTTTTTAGGAAAACTCTGCCTTTCGCAATTGATATATTGTTTAATGTTACGTTATATTTGTTTTTTCCTGATGAAGAACAATAATCCTGAAACTACGATCACATATTAGTGATTGATACTGTTCATTAGTGTAATGAAAACCGTACGTGGGGTGATTTTAATTTTTAAGATTACTGGCTCGATTTCAGTTGAATTAACGTTTGCACGAATTCAGCTTTTTAAAGAATCTAAAAAATAGCAAGTTTTTTTATTTAAAATGCGAAAAAGTAAATTTTTGGCCATACCAAACATAAAACTTCGAAAAATCTTAATTACATTTTTATATCTGCCACATTTTTGTAAATTATTTTAAATGTAACTGATAAAAGTTAGTATCCGGATTTCAGTTCTGCGTGAGAGCGTATGTTATCATTTTGAACGTATTTTATAACATACTTGGATTTCGGAATGCTAATTCCGTTGAGCGAAGCACACAGGTAGCAGGTCACTTAATTGCTTTATTAATTCATCTGCATATAAATTGCTTCTTAGGCAACGACATTTGCAATTCATTTTTGTAAATTTATGGTTCCCAGTTCAACCCCGATTTTTTTAAATGAATTTGTTAGGTTGCAAAGCTCCTTTGAAAGGCAAAGTTAGGAATTCTATTCTTCTATTATCGATTACATCACGATAGCTACATAAACTTTGTCGGAGAAATTTTAACAAAGGCCAAAAATAAAATTAACGCAACAAATAATTAGATAAGATCATCTGGTAACTGTTTTTCCTAAATAGCAATGTAAAATGCATTACAGATTCGCTGTGTATAATCCTATGTGGTTATAAAGCGTTAGACAGCCGCAAAGTGACACATTGATAAAATTTATTACAATGACCGAGTTACTCTTCGCATAGCAGCTAACTAAACTGTTGTTATAGTAACTATCCGTATTTCAAGTGGTGGCTAAAACCGACTTTATGCAAATTGAAATGCAAATATCCTCTCGGCGTGTAAAACGGCGCAATGCTTTGTGTACTCTCAGAGTATTTGCTTATAATTCACTCTTTCGACGGAATTACGCGTTATTATTGTTTACTGTCCCACCCTTCCTGCTTTGCATTAACGTGTGGATAAACTCTGCCGAAAATCGCGAGGTAAAGCGTTGCATATCAATATAAAAATTTTAAGGAGGCCTCTGGCTTAATAAGCATGGGGGAAACTAATTAACTTTTTTCCTTTTGGGCGAGATTTCGTCACTTTAATTTAAAAAAAGAAAATGAAACAAACTGTAGGAAATATAAAAACGTAAATGAAAGGCGATTTTAACGGCGATAAAAAATATGTGGAACAATAAAACTGTTTTTACTTGCCTGCTATTAGCTTTAATTAAATTCGTATTCAAAAATAATATCAACTCAATGTAAAAATTAAGTTAGGCTATTAAATAAAATCAAGCAAAAAATGTATTCTGCTGTTCTTTACAATTGAAATTTATTGTAACAGATTATTCTAATTTAAAGCATGATAGGTTAAATAGGATGACTCGTATGATATGCGTTTTCTGAAAAACTAGGAGGCGTACTGACTGACTACTGACTCGATTGCCATCTTATTTAGTAGTTGTCAAATAGTAAGGTGCGTGATATTAATTATTGTGATAAGTTAATTGGTGTAAAAAAGAGTTTCTAAAACGAATTTGCCACTATTACGAAAACGCCTCTAATAAGGACAAATATCAAACTGTGTGTCACTTCGCTGCAGAGGGCGGTAACAAAAGATCATAATATAACATCGTATAACATATTAGCAAGATATGAACGAACAGGAAATAGTGGATGAAAATCAAATCGAAGAAGAAATTTTTCAAAAAGTTCTTGTTATTGCAAGCGATGGATGAATTCGGAAATGTGTCGGATCCTTTCGTTTGTGAAGGAACTATGAATAAGGACATATACTTAAAGGAGTGCATTAAGAAGACACTGCTTCATTTCATTGCTGGACGAGATGTCCTTTTCTGGATCTAGCAACGTGTCATTATGCAAGACAAAACGTTGCATTTTTGAAAGCACAAAACATTGATTTTATAGAAAAGGAAAATAATACCTCTAACGTTCCTCAGGCCAGGTCGATTGAGAAATTCTGGGCACTTAAAAGAAGATACTCCGCTAAATCAATACCATCGAAAAATACCAATTTATTTAAAAGAATAATCAAAAGAATTAGTTAAGAAGTGGCTCAAGGGAGTGGCGAGAAGTTAATGCAGAATATCAGAAAGACGCTTCCTCAGATTGGTAGAGATGGAGTGTACGGTCCTCTAAAAATTATAAACTAATTTATTTGAACTCTTCTTTGTCTAAGTTAAGTTTAAGTTAAATATGTTCACTAGTTTCGGAGAATAAAAATTTCAAAATGAGTCATCCGATTTCACGTATCATGCTTTATTTCAGGCATATTTTTGTTTACTACCTACTCTATTTTGTCATTCCCTATGTATCATATCAAGAAAAAGATAGCTTCTTCCACGGAATTTCATTGCTACCGTTATACATAATAATATACATGTGTCAGTGCAACCTACACAGTTCAACAGTCATATTAAATGTTAATTACGAATTAATTAATTTCATAAACCCAATAAAATTTTGACAAGGTTTTAATGAAAACAATCTATCTATTTGTGGCTTAAAACTGTCATAAACGTTTGGCTAGAAGTTGTTAGTTTAATGGTCGTGCCTATTTGTGAAAACGAAGACATATTGGTCCACGATGGGACAACAGCGTCAGTTTAAAGTACTTTTCTGGTCGACTTCATAAACGCGATGTTTTATTAAATATTCCGCAAATCTGGATTGAAACAACCGGATATTATTAAAGGATTAAAATATCAGCTCTAGAGAGGTGACTTCCGACAGAGAAGGGTTTGCTTTACTATAAATTGCTGCAGTAATTGCAAGTCTTACATTAATGAATGTTTGTATGTACAACTTTTGCTAATAAATATATTAATCGGTGTATTGAGCTTCATTCGTCAGAACGTAATGAAGACTTAGAGTCGCACACCCTTACAGGGCATTGCCGTCTTCCTTCCATATGCATTTGCTGTGCTTATGAAGTGTCCTACAGACATAGGGGTCTACTGCAGTTTTAGGTGGGCCCAATGCCTTCAATGTCATTTTAGTGGATTAGATACGAGTAAACAGAATACTGTCTCCATTCGCGGCCACGTACTTCTATAAATTGTACTTTTATTGTGTAAGAAATATTCAAGTTCACGCGTTAAGCTTCGGCAATTAATTATAAGATATTCATATTTCATCGTAATTAAATCATTGATACCGCATAGGTCTCGCAAGACTTATTGTTATTATTATTGTTACTTATGTTCGCAAGTCGACGAAGTGAGCTCATTTCCCCCGTATGCGTATTTAATAATCTAATTTAAGGTTAACCTTGCGAACACTCAGAGGGTAGACTTACGTTTAATTACGATCTTGTTATTTTGAACATTCCATGTAGATTTACGTTTAATTACGATCTTGTTATTTTTGAACATTCCATTTAGACTTACGTTTAATTACGAACTTAGTTATTTTGAAATTTTAGATTCTTAGTAGAAAGATTTGTTGTTTGTTTCTAATAACCATTTTCTTTTTTCTTTTACTTTGAAGGGTAACTTAGCTAATTGCAATTGTGTTCATGTTATGTATCATTCTGCTTACAAATTAATATATTCTATTTCGTTAATTACAAAGCCTTGCGTTTTATGTTCAAGTCAACTTTGGAGGTTTATTCTTCAGGAGATCCGACTGAAGACAGTTTACTTTAATTAGTATCTGGCGCCCAAGGAACATCGTTTAGATTATTTAGTGAGCACTATTTTATTTTAGGGACCTCACGCCCTCGCAACAGAGTAGTGGGTTTATTTAGAGTTATCACCTCCGGATAACTACTGATATACTACACTTAGCTCTGGTGTAGCACAAACTAGGACCTGTAGCTATGCAAAATATAGTAAATCACGATAGAAATTATTACTAAAGGTATTCAATTATTTTAAACATAGTAATTTGACATTTATTGTTTCTACATCAATCACCTTACTTACTTCTCTAAGGAGGTAAATTGACATTTGCTTCCCTACTACAATGACAACCAATAAACAATGGTAGAGGTCAACCCACATTCTTCAAATATAACCAGATGTCGCATTGTAAATATAGCTTGACTAAATGGGCTTTGGAGAAATTTTTGAAAAGGATGTGCATTTTTTGTTGTTACACAGGAGCGTCTACACGTTAGATTAATGCAAAAATAGCCATAAATTTTTATAGTTGTTATTTCTTGTCAATTGAAGAATATTTGACTTAATTCAGGATAAAAAAATACATTTCGAGAGTTATTTAACAATTCATCCATGAATAAATATATAAATAAATAAATTATTACTTTCATCAAAAACTTCCATCGATTTTAACTTGTTCGCTGTTAACCACCAATAATTTTGAAACTAAATATTGCACTTTTCGAAATATTGTAAATTTAAAGACCTAAAATGTGAGATGCGTGAGAAAATTTTATTTAGAAAACGAAACAAAAAACCTTCTTACTTCATAGCAGCTAAAATAGAAAGCCATCTAAACTGAAACTAAGTTCGGCTTCATACGCTTACTGCATAACACTGTATAAAATTTAATAACCAGGATATAAAGTATCCGTGAAAATTACAATATCAGTAGATAAAAATGTGCGTCCCTTCCGTTCTGTATAAAGTGTCAAGTCGATATTCCCGATATTTGATTCCTCCCACGACATCGCTGTAATATATTCGCATCAATAGCGTGTATAACATCGTAAATCCTTGTTTTTCAGTTTTTCTTATACATTTCTTTACTGATGGCTGGTTTTAATTAAGTGAATATTCTTAAAATAAGAATTCGTTGATAAAACAGCGAAAACTAAAATAAATAAAAATTCAGAACTGGTTTTGGCCCCTTTGTAATCTTATTTGTAAACTAGTTTGGCGAATCCAAAACTTATTTAATTAGTTAAAACTGCAAATATGTAAGTGCCACTTTGAAGATCCTAAGAATATTTTATTGCCAAAAATTTAACATGGCTTGCTGATTCTGCACATACAAAAATGAATTTCGTCGAATCTGAATGGAACTGGTTTATTATATATTTATAATGTTTGAATTTGGTATAGTTGTAATTCTATCGGTTTTTGATTCCAGACAAATGCATATAAATTCGATGTTATCAGGTCTTCTAAAGAATAAAATGTTTGTTCCTTGCTTCTCCAGACAATGTAAAATGCTCATAAAATAACATTCTCCATATCCGTTTGCTGCTACTATTGCAAACAGACCCGGAATTTTAATTGAGGTCGGAAAACTATATCGGAATTCCATTCACATCTACCACTCTTTGCTGGTTGTGCGTGTTATTCATTTCATTTGCAACAGCAGTGAAAACCTCGCATAACAATAAAATTCTGGTCGAATTCGCAGTAGAACACGTATGGATTTAGTTTACTTGATATTCTGTACAAAGTTTTGAATTTCTAAACAGAACCGTTCTGTCAAAATACGATTTGCGGTTGGAAATTTGGGTGGTTGATGGATTCGTAGTTCGTCGGTGAAAGGGGTACGAAAGCCTGGGTTTTTTTGAACAATATCGCATAGTTTTCATACTTATAAATATTTAGCACATAAAAAGAAGTCAGGAAAATATCATTTCGTCTCACACCCCGAAAAACATCCACATCAGTAAGGGAGCCCGGGGGTAAACGGCTGACAGTTCAAGTTTGGGAGTGTCAGGCCACCCGGATCACATCAAATATTCATCGGCTGCTCCACCCAACGGCATCGGAATTTGCCAAAACAAGATTATGCCATCTAAGCCGAAGCCTTTGTTTATGTAAAAAGCTTAAGTGCATACTTATGCACATTTCGTAGCAGAAGGATATTGAACTTACCCTTAAGTACTACTTTCTGTCGACGAAGCCCCGGCGGATAATTAAAATTAAGGCCAGTGACAGTGCCGAATTTTACTTTGGGAAGTCGACGGGAACGCCGGCACATTAATGTTGTTAATAATATATAACAGAAGCGCCAAATGAAATCGTTACTTTAGCCCAAGGGTTTTCTAATTCCCTAACAGTGTAGTATTCTACCAGACATAAAATGGATTATCTCCCCGTTTGTAGGTCCAGAACACCTCGCTAAGTTCATATCGAAGCTGATTTACTGTTAAGCGTTTCGTTTTAAGGCTCTACGAATTTATACGATCTGAATATAATCAATTTAGTTTTTTAATGGCAATCTATTTGCTTCATCGTTTATTCGGCAAGCTTGTACATAAATATTCGACAATTCTTTTGATTAAAACACACTTACGGGTTTAACTATATGCTGACGTAATTTTTAGGAAAAACCGTCTGAAAGTTCAACTCAATATGGGGAAAATTCTGAATAAGATCTACTAAAAACTATAGATTCTTGTTGATTTCTAAAATATCTGTAATATTTAATTACCATTATTACACACTTTCAAATGTTTGATGTGTTTTAACAACATATTATTTTTTTGCTATGAGTGAGAAATGGAAAATACTAGCCAAGTAACAATAAGTTGAAAGAACTCAAATTTTCAAAACATTTAAACGTTAGTTCGATATTTAATTTTATTGTTTGTAAAAATAAGTCTAAATCGAAGTTGCTTCGTTTCGCTTTAATGCCAAATTACCACCAAAACTGGAAAAACGTCAATTTAAAATAATTGATAACTTTACCATATACTACTCATTTTGAATGCAGAGAACCACATCGTACTACCTAACAAGTTAAAAAGACTGACTAGCCCGGTGGTTAAATACGATTAAGAGAGAAAACTCTCACGATCTTCTATATATGTATCTTTGCTATCCACCAGTAAAATAATGCAAATTTAGCAATCTGGATAATTTTGATTTGTTTTTATTTTCGGATGGATTCAACGTGAATATTTAATATTAAGTTTTAGGTATTCTGTAATGCCTTGATAATTGGTTTTAGGTAGTTTACAAGTTTAATTTTGTTTTTGTGCTTCACTGACGCCTTGGTAGTAATATCTTGTTAATAACAGTATATTAAAAACTAATTGCAGTATGTTAATACATTCAATTAATTAATAATTACTTTGCTAAGTACTTGATGTTTACCGCAATTTACGGTAAGCAGAAAAATTACATCGCACCTGTGAGTTACTGGAGTTTTTCTGATACCTAATTTGTTGGAAATAGAAAAAGAAATGGTTTGATCAGAATGAAAATTCGCCTAAAGCAGTAGCATAATTTTTATTTATTGGGCGCCATGTAGGCTTATGGGTGTCAGGTTTATTACCTAATACTATTATTCGAAAGGTAAACCAAAAAAATCTCAACTTTTGCGAAATTTGCAGTTTTCAGAGATAAAACCTAAATAATATTTAAATTTATATAAATTTTTATTTTAATTTATTACACTTTAAAGAACAAATCAAAGAAATTTAAGAAGCATAGGAGAGAGATTTATTTGTTTGTTTGATTATTTATATTACAACTTTGAAAAATCAAAATGAACAAATAGAAAAGTCAGGGTGAAAGAATAAGATGAACTAATGTGAAATAGAAAATTTCTAAAATAGAAGCAAAAATGTCCAATTTAGGATTTAGGTATCTAAAAACGTATACAGATAAAGAGCATAAGATATAAAAAATACCTAATCGTTCATATTAATATTCGAAATACCCCATAACAACAATAAAGTTCAATCTTAAAAAGGTTAATTATAATTTTGGGAAAGAAATATCTCGTCTAATCAGTCTTAAAGGTCATGCTATTTTTAGGGTGAGCCAAAAGAGCCAACCGTAAAAACGTAAAATATTAAAAGGACAGAAAATTTTTGCACGAGCCAACAAAGTAATAGGAAAATTGTAGGTATTCAAAGCGAAGCTTTAAAACACCTTTGTTTCACACCGTGAAGTTACATTATAAGCAAAAAAAGATTCCAAGTTGTTAAAAATACAACCTGTTTGTAAATATAGGTAATCCGTTTATGTCTTGGGAGATTGAAATGGCAATTATAAATACGTGAGGACTGTTAAAACATTGGTGACGAGTCACCACAATACTTTCACATTTAATGTTTAGTAAGAGTCTGATATTTTAAAATTTCTTTTTGTATGTATTTTCAACAATTTTAGTTAGTTTTTGAGAACTATTTAATACTGCCATAAAAACCGCACAATTTTCCAAAAGTATTGGACGAGTAAACTGAAAACTATTTAACATTGGCATGGGAAAATGAAATGTTGTATTGAATTCATGTCTGTTTAGAACAGGCTATTTGTGGGCACAAATCTTTCTCGTAAGTACAAAATCACATTAATTTTAGGATATCGTTCACTAGCAATGCTATTTCCAGGCAATCTCTCAATATTTTACTTCTTATTGTTACTTATAAAACAATACATATTACATATTCAACAGATATACAAGACAATTTTTACCCGAATTTTGATTTGTATGCGCGTTTTTGGCTTTGCTATTTTTAGCATTTTTTATAAATTGAAATTAATTTGCCGAAACTTTTATGAAAATCTAGTTAAAAAATTAATACATTTTTTAACTTGGTGATGTTCACGCTTCCCACACTGCCTGCATACGAAAAGAATACAACAAATTTTGTTTACAAAGGCATACGGGCGATCCTCCAATATTTTTACCAATACAGATTAACCATAAAAGTTTAGCTATGAATAATCCCCTTGCATTTGGAGAGTGCGGATAAACGTGAACCGTGTTCAATTTATATATTCAATTATAGCATGACAACTTGCAAAAATTAAAGTAATAAGAAATTGAGAATATAATAAAACCGTAGAGTTAAATAGGAACAAGGAAAATTAATCAGAAACGAAATAGCTATAAGAAAAAAATACATGGAAGCAAGAATTTATGCGCAGTTAAAAACAGAAATTGGAGCAAATTTAATAATATTATTCAACCTGATTAACAAAATTTGGATAGAAGTACTACCTAAAGAATAGAACGAAGGCCGATAATTAAAATATCTAAGAAATTGTGTAAGACAGGGTACCTACTATTTATTGAAAAATGAATTAATAAGTATAATATTATAGAATAATATTATATTGAGTGTGAGCGACACTGCGAAACATAGAAAAAACATAATGTCAAAAATTACTAAATAACTATAATACCTTTATCTATATAATTAAATCATATCACTTGCTGTTCATTGGTACATTCCAGATTCTAAAGGATTAGGAACTTTTAAGTGCGCCAAAATTTTGTAGAAAATTTAATAATGCGCATGATCATGGAACTTCGTAAATTTTTCCCGGACAACTATTTTCCCTGGCTTTTCACAAAAATTAATACAATTTCCTGATTTCCCCTGACTAAAATAAAAAAATACGAAATTCCCTGACTTTTCCTAGTTTTTCAAGTTTTCTAGAACTATGTAAGGCTAACTCTAGGATAACTGTATACCAATAACTTTATTCTGTAAGCAGTTAACGCATTTGAATATAAAACTGCAGGAAGAAGTGTAGCGCTCTAGTAGCTATAACAAACCGTGCGACGGAAGTCGCCATTTTGAAGACCCATGTAGACCTATTTGTAGTCAATTCTAGGTTAGAATTTCAATGTCAATGTCAATGTCAAGAGAAAGGTAGTGAGTAAATATCATAGGCGTCACATACATATTTTAACCGTCAGTATTATAATTGTTTATTTCTTTTAATTTTTGTTCATTCATACTTTTACTACATTTTTTGTCAGTTTACGTCGTTGAATATTTTATATTCAAAGGTTTGCGTACCCCGTATCCATTCTAAAAGGTATGCCACTAACCTATCGGAAATATTCAGCCTCCATATGCAACAACCATCTTGGTCTCACGTCTGTTTTATGTAGCCTCCTTCCTGTAGCTTTATATTCAAAGGTTAAGACCAAACTAAGCCAGTTTTACATTAGATAATAGGATAGGCATTATAATCGAAAAAGGTGTGGAATGGAAAAAAGAGATACCTTTAAGCTTTATCAATTTTGAAAATAATATCTAGTAATATTACTGGAATAATAAAGCTAAGCTGTTATAAGAAAGATAAATCCGAAGGAGAGTACCTACGTAATGTTGTTGCTCCTAGGCGGCAATCATCCCACGCAATTAACAATGAAACAACAAGATAGGACCAACATGGACCTTTGGAGAAATATTAGAAAACCTCAAGTGTGCTTATTGAAAAAGTGATGTGTGGCGTTCTAAATAAAATCGCCGACCGGAGAAAGAATAAAAGATTAACACATCCAAGATAGAGACATTACACAGTAACACAAACGATGCCCCTGAATCAGCCTTGATGGGGAATTAATACAAAGAGTCAATAAGTTTCTACATTTTAACAGACTGCAAAGGTAGTGGAAGAAATGGTATTTACATTGGAAGAAGACTAGCCAACATATAAACGAGGCTTATTCAACTCTGGAAGAATTACGTGAAAGAAATACAAAAACAAAGATCAAACCAAACAACTGCAAAAATTCGTAAAGGAAAGCGCGGCGACGCTAATAGTATACTGGCTGGTTAAAATTTCAGGCAATCAATTCTGGAAGGAAACAAGAGTAGACAAGAAGGAAATGACAGTGGCTGTGTTTACTCTGAGGAATATCTTTTTTAAATGTCACAAGCAGACTGTAGCGTATACAGGGTCCCTCCAAAATATAACAACAAACTTTTGCAAGACATTCTTAGAACAAAATTTGAACGGTTTGACCTAATTTACCTATAACCAAAAATGCATTTCTGTGGAGATATATAGTTTGCTCTAAAATCTCAAGGACAAGGTGGCCAGTTTAAGCAATTATTGTAAAATTAAATGTTCATGTTGTTTCATTTACTTACAGCTTGAATAAATTGTTTACTGATACCGCTTTTCACTATCATTTAGTTTACGCATATTTACTAGAATACCGCTGTATTTAATACAAAATGGCGAGAGACAAAAACGTTTGCTTATTAAAGTTTACATAAAGGAATGTAGCTGAATTTAAACTATTCTTGCACACAAAAAATGTCTAAGGCATTAATTGTAACCCAATCTATAGAAACGCCCTTTCAGTCGAGCGATATTTTAGTTGGCCTTTTGTCAAAATGGCATATTTGTTAAACCACTCATATACCCCAAATGCTTTCTTAATAACTTTTATACTTTTGGATAATCAAGTATCCTTTAAATTTCAGAGCAATCTTTGATCTTTTGTATATAGGAAAACCAAGTGAAAATACTTTAATTTTTTTGTATTAGGAAGGAAAATAAAAGATCAGCTAAAACGAACAGACGAGAAAGAGAGGAATATTGCAAGGAAATAAAAAAATTATGATTAACAGGGATAAAAGAAGGGTGGAATGAATTATTTAATAGTTGTTTGTTTGTTTAGAAAGGCAAAAAAGTAGCAGATTTACTGCCGTGATTGACAATGAGTCCTAGGCCTTGAAGCCAACCGAGGCAGTATATTCTGCATTTTAACCGTGTTGAACGTATAATTTTTTCGCCGTATGTTTATAATTAACATTAATTTGATTATTATTTTTGATATGTATTTATGTTACCACTGCCGTCTAGCCATCTGTTTCTAGATTGCTATAGAAAAGCAAATTAATAAATATAATGGCGTAGTGGTTTTACCAGTTAACAAAAATAAGTTAATTTAATTTAGGTAGAGTCTTTTGACCAACTACGTCAGGTGAGTGTTTGCTTGGCTGTTACGAGAGGTTTTATTAAAAGTCGAATTTCGAATTCAACTAACAACATGTATTCTGTGACTTTGCTTCGGACCTTACAAAGGTAATTCTAAGTTACAATTGCAAGTAAACCCTTAAACAAGTTAAGATGTAAATTTTAATTACTGTTAAACAACAAAGTTCATGAAAAGAATTAAAGTATTTTAAACAAACAATTGCTTTAAGGTTAAATTAAATATAAAAATATTTTTACATGACTTTTCGGAAATACAGCAGCGTCAACGGATGCGAATAAGTATATCTTAGCGTACATCATGCTGCAGTATTTATACCTTAAAATCGACTACCACTTCTCAATTTACTCAGTTTATCATCTTACAATAATGTGAGGTATCGAGTTACAAGTGAAATAGCACTGGCCTTGAGCTGCGTACGTGCTTTTTCAACATTCTTAGAGAATGCAGCTGTGAGAGGGACACACACGTGCCGTACTAACCTTAGAAAGTGACGTCACATCAACTGTTCGCGTGTGCCCTTAGATTATTGCTTTGTTACAATACCGTTCTATTTGTTGCTTTAATTCTGTCAAGGTAGTGTGTATGCTAATTGTCTGTAAAATAACACTTTTAATGTCAATTGACGAACAAAGCTATTTGTAGCCAGTAAAAAGTTGAATAATAGATTTGACTGAAACCTATTAGGGCAAACCGAAACGAAGAAAATCACAGGACTTATAACCTTGTTACTATTAATCCCTTGCTATAGAAATGCCATATACACTCAATGGCATTGTTAGATTGGTAGAATCATTAAGGAGCTCAACTACAACGTTGTCGGTTTAAGGTTCAAACCTGAGTCGGAAGCATTGAGGGTGGCCTACCCAGCCACTGGAAATTATTGAGATTCGAAAGGAGGGTAGCCGTCTATCAAAGATTTTACTGTTCATACTTCCTCGCGGGAACGTTATCATCGATGTCTTTACATTTATTCCCAATAGTGTTCCCAAGAAAAAAGGAAAAATTAAATCTAACAACGAAACAAGCGACACAATTACTGTAACGTAGCAGACTAGAGAAATAAATAAATGAATGTTTAGATAATTATGAAACAGAATAAATAATCAAACTGCACTGGAAGATTGTGTTTTATTAAAATGTAATTTACAATTACAGGACTTCCAATTTTCTTTAATAACAAATTAAACTCACATAATGGTCAGCTGTGGCTCCAATAGCGAGTGAATAGTATATATTTGTAATACCACAATTTACCAATAAAGGATAAAGAATAACATACGAAGAGGAGATTTTGGTAAAATAGCAAGAAAATCCCTCTAGAAACCGAATTCTACGACTACCACTACAACCCTTAGATTATTTCCATGTTTTACTTGTCATATGGGAGTATGAAAGTTACATGCATTTTCTTATGCACTTCGTGATCGGAAACCAGAAACCCGAGCTTTTCAGGCATTTTCTATACACAGGAAATAACGTATTTGGTTGCATGTTCGTTAAATTTTTCAAAAGAGCAAAAATGTAAAGAATTCAACAGTTTCTTTTTGAAATAACTTATGAAACGAGTTCTGTGTTCAGACATGCAGCAATTAAATTCATTCATCGATCACATACTCGTATCTATATTGTAATTTTTAAACGTTTGCTTCTACCAAAAGTGCAGTTCAATTTCCTTTCTTAAAATTAACCCTTACACGTGAGACATACTTTCTAGCCAAATAATTGTTTAAATTAGTTATTCGGCTTGTACATAGGTATTCAGCCAAAACTAAAGTGATTCGTTTTATTATATCAGAAATAACTTACAGAAGAGTGGGCCCATCATGCGAAAGCTCCTTGTTTTATTTATTGGTTATGAGTTTCCGTTTGACTTAAATGGCTTTATTGCCGTTTGTTCCTATGTTGATACGTAACATAACCAATAGATTTTATCTTACATTTTATTTCGTTTAATTTAACACCGAAGTTTTAATCTGAATAAACGTTGGTAATTCTATTTCCAAACTGCTATTTGGAAAGGCTTTCCAAGGTGTTAGTTAAGATTTAATATTTATTTGCACGGTTGCCTTTGATGAAAACAACTCTGGTCCATACAAATGTTTCCAAAACGTTTGCAACTCAGTTTTATGACTAGAAATTAGAGTAAAAGGTAATTTTACAACGGATGGAAACAAACGCTTAAGATCAGTCCTTTCCTTAAAGTTAAAGCTTCCGCTACTAAATTTCTATGCATACAAATTGAGGAATTTAGTTTATTTCCCACGACAGACGCATTATTTACTAGATTTTTTCTTAAGCTTCGTCATATATACGAATTTATATTAGTTAAATTCCTTTAAATAGGTGGGGAATTTCGCTAGTATTTATTTGAAATTATTTTATACCAAAAAGTTTATGAATTGCATAATTAAAGCAGATTTAAAATCTTTGATTCCGTGATCAGTTAATAATTTAATTATTTAAACTGCTATGAAATATTCCAGCTAGAAACTAGGATTAAATGTGATAGCAAATATCTGCAAATAGGTAAAACAGAGTTTTAGTTTCTATTTTCAGTTTAAATTGGTGTTTACCCCTTTAAATGTACAAACAACAATGTAGAAATTGTACAAACAACGACATGTATTTTTAGGGTGTGCGAATAATTTGTATTTGTGTTAGTTTCGTAAATATTTTCGTTGTTAGATGTAAAAGGGCAAATAAAAAATCCAATTTCGTTTTGTATATACAAAACTTTTAAAATATTTCGTAATTTCTTTCCTTTTGTTGGTATTGCGAGTATTAACAAGTTTTCTCTAATATTTTATTTATTCGATTATTTTTGGTTTTATTATTTTTATGGAAGAAATAATTCAGCTGTCCGAACGAGTAGACTTATACCAAGGAATAATTACTCTCGCGAAATTGAACTCTGCTCTGGAAAAGAGAAATTTAAAAATAATTTAAAATCGCGCGTGTTAAGGTGGTTCTTATTTGACAAACCACAAAAAAATTTAAATCTCAGATGTCAAATAACATAATAGTTTAGCATAAAGAGTACTTTATTTCATTAATAACCAAATGCTTGGCAAACGACAAAGAGGAAATCAAACAAATTGATATAGGTACTTAATTTCCTCCGAATGTTTTAAGCTATCATGAATCATGACTCATGCAGATAAAAATAGCTTTCGTATGTTGATTTTTCCTTTCAAAAACAATTCTATTCATATACGAATGCATAAAGAAATAGGAAGGATTCATTTAAATATGACAGCTAATTTACATTTGACTGGCTCGTATAAACAAAGTAGGTAGTTAAAATGGAGTTCAACATTTCAGTTGACTGTGTCACAACAGAGAAGAATTTAAAACAGCTAAACAATCTTTAAAAGGAAGTTTAACAAATTGGTGCTGGAATTTAGAAATAAAATGTCAACATGATGCAGAATCTGAATGAACTCGTAATAACGAAACTGTGCATGAAAGTTAAATCTGAATTCTACCGATACCATCAATGTGTGAAAATTGATATTTCAGTACAGTCTTAAACAGAAGCTTACCTTAAGAGTTTAAATCTCAGCTTGAGAGTAACACGCTCCTATATATACTACTGTAGTTTAAGAGTTAAGACTACTGCTTTAAGTGTAACATTCGTTGATTTACCCAAGCTGTAACCTGGCTTAAGTTAAGCTTCTGCTCAAAGTAGGAGTGTGATTTAGCTTGAATCGTACTTAGGCTGTTTTAAACTATACTAATACCTACATTAACTGTGATGTATGTCGACTTAAACCACAGTTTAAGCTAAATTATTTATTTTTTCAAAACAGCCGTTGTGTTGGACTGTAGTTTAATCTGGCTTTATATGCATTAATTTAAGCTGGATTGGGGTAAGCTTCGGCTTCAAGCAAATGATGATATGATTTAAGCTAAGCTATTGCTTAAAGAAGTAACGGGTGTCAACTAAACCTGTACTTTAAACTGCTGTCAGAGTAAGCTATTGCTTTGACTTAATATCTATCTACTCAAGCCATAAGTTTAACCTGGCTTAAGCTAAGCTTGGGCTTCAAGCAAAGTACGCTTTAACATAGCAGTATTTTATTATTATCACCTAAATGTAATATCCGCCAACCTAAACCTGTAGGCAGATTTAAACTAAATAATTGTTTCAAGCGTTAACGAACAGTGTGTATTAAGGTAAGCTTTGTACTGCAACATTTATCCACTTAAGTGGTAGCTTAACCTAACATAAATTAAACTTACACCTAAATTAAAATCTGCATCTGTTTAAGTTAAGCTACTGCTTTATAGATAACGCTCAGCAACCTAAACCATAGTTTAAGCTAATTTAAGCTAAGTGTTTTCTTAAGGTTAAGATACGTGAACCTAAAGCACAGTATCAGACTTAACGCGTTTCTGTTTAAAGGTAGCATGGGTCACCTCAAGCTATAATCTAACCTTATTAAAGCTACAGTTTGCTTAAGGCTTCCATGCCTGGACTTAAACTAGAGTTTCAAATATATTAAGCTGAGCTACAACTGTGAGTGTAATATTCGTCGAATTAAGTTAGATAGTTAAGCTGTAGTTTGAGTCTGACACTAAGATTAAGCTTAAATACTGAGATATCAACCCGATGGGTAAGAACGTACGCAAGTTTGATTTTGATTTAATGTTATTAGTATTATTGAGTATTAGTATTACTGTACATACATTTTTGGATAAGCTACCCTCCTCTCCTATCAAAGACACAAATGCGCAATCTTAGGTTTATGAACATAACGCTATTTAATCTTATGTGAAGCATTAAATATACAAAAGGTTGGTAATATAAAATGTCATCAAAAAACAACTGTTTCTATTCATACGTTGCTCCTGAACAAGCATATTTTGTACTACAGAAAAGAACGACAAGTGATTTTATTTAACCAGAATAAATAATTAAAACAAGCGTGTAATGGAATAGTTTACAATCACTTGGACCTTTACTAGCAATGTGTTTCTTATTTTATATATTTAAATGCGAAAGTCCTGCTTTCTCAATTTAATTTTGTTGTTTTAATCAGCACAGAAAACCAACGTTGTTAATTCTCAAAATAATAAATAAGGAACAAATAGGAACGGACAACGCACATGAAGTTAGCGTCCAGATCTCCGAACGTCGAACCAGTACGCGTCTAACCGAACTCAGGGTAGGCACATATGCGCTATACACCACAAATCAGTTCGGTGTAATCGGTTTCCAGTTAATATTTTGTAATCTAACTTGGCCTATTCATTGAAACTTATAGAAAATATTTAGAAACCCCCATTCTACCCCTACACTGACAATTAATGCTAAAAAGAACTAAAGAGAACCCTGGTTTCTCCCCCTTTTACATCTTTCTTTCTTTATTTTAAGATTTGTGTTTACTTAAGAAATACAAAATCTGAATTCATTTTAAATTTCAATAATCATTTCTTAACACAGTATCTATAATAATATTATCAATAATCCTAAAAGTCTTTCGCCAAACAAACCCAAAATCATTGTTTTAAACTTTACTGTTTTCCATTAAATAAGAAAGATGCTTATTTTACTGACTCGTAATAGATAATTAAATTAACTTTACGGCGTCTTTGTTTTACTCAATTAAATAATTAATTAGCAATACGCTTGAGAATAAATTAAGCTTTTGAAGTATAATAACAAAACTTAAAATTGTGTTACAAAGATTTATTCGACTTTTAAAATCTTGACTTTCCATTAATTTCCTTTAAAATCGCATACAAAGAAATAACAAACAATTTCTTGAAAAACGAGGCAAATCTTTTGTAACTTTTTGCTGCCTTCTTTTGGGTTTTAAGGTTACCTACATAGGTTTTCCTATAAAAGTTTTGAAATTTCACAGAATATATTCCTAACTTCTTGTTGTTTCTTAACTTTTGTAAGATATAGTTTTTTAAGCTTGTGAAATCTTTCTTTCGTGATCAGTTATTTATTGGCATTTCTGAATTTCATACACATGTTGGTAACTCAAGCAAAGAATTTATGGGTAATTTTAAATTATAAGTAAAACTTTTAAAAAGTGTTAGAACAGAGCCGTATCTAGAAATATATGCTGCGTTAGAGCAATAATCTCGAAGTTAAAATGCTAAGTTAGAAGGGCCGAGCTTTAAGTACGCCCATAGCAAGCGTTTGAGTGCATTTGTTACAATCAAGTGACTACTCGTTTTGTCAGGTCGGATAATGCCTTCCAACCTGCAGAAAAATCGTAGTATTATAAAACAAATTGCGTACTTAAAACTTAATTTATTTAATCTAATTAAGCACCGTATAAGCAACAATAACCCAAAAAATCTTAATTTCCTTCCTAATTTCCAAAAACTTTTTTAATATGTTATATTCAATAAACGGTTAATTTAATTCTATTAAATTCCTGCAGCCCGCTGTGGAAATTCCTAAAAACTGAATTTTAATTATGCCATACAATTTTATTTCCATTTTTAATTCGTATTTGCCTTGTTTAATTGGCCATGTGGTTAAAGCAGCGCAGCGATGTTTGCCTTTATGAGCACAGCGTAATTTTTGTTTTTATCACTGCAATTGTTGGTATTTCTGAATTATCTCATTCATTTCTCCTGTTTAGGAACCAACATTTTTTCGTGAATTTACGTTATTGCTTTGCTTCAAGACTCTTTCTATAATCATCGGAAATAAAATTAACGGGCCTTACATCTTATTAATTATTTATTGCTTATTTTTAGGCGATCAGCAGGTTTAGAATCGGCATAACATTCAGTTTTTCCGCATTTTCATTTGAATACATAATCTATAAAAAAAATTTAATTTCCACGTTTTTTTGTACGTTATATTAACAAACATGTGACTGCTTATTAAGCAGATTGAGAACAATGACAGAAAAAGGTAAAAATGCTTAGTTATCTAAGTTTCAACATTACTTTGCGATTAGGATACAGATTTTGCCGCAGTTAGCAAAGCCCACGAATTTTTCACTGAGGTTTGATTCCTTGGACCTACATCCTACTAGGTTGTCCGCTTTTAAAAGCCAAGGTGGCGCAGTGGTAAGATCGTCAGGCTAGAGCTACGTTAGTCCCTGGTTCGAATCTACCGATAGGCAGGATTTTCCTGCAATCTGGAGATCGGTATCGAGTCCTGGTGACCATTCGTCGTGCGACACCAAATCAACGACGCAAGATCACACACAAAGTACAAACAAAACACGATACCAAAAAAATACTAAAAAGGGTGCATTAGTCTGCCAAACTAATCACTCATACGAACTTGCTAGTGAAACGCCTTCAAGACGCTCTATGCTCCGCTAGGAGTGATAAGGACACATTCTACATACATACATATTTTGCGATTAATCTAATTTGAACTAATCTACTTACTCATATCGTGGAACCAAGGAGATCAGGAAATAATCACAGAAATTACGCTAAAAGATATTTAAATATATTGCATTTTTGAAACCATGAAACAGTAACAGGGACAAAGATGACTGCAAACTACATTCTAGTGTATAGCGAAGGAAATAGAAAAGAAAGAGCAACCATTGCCGTGGGTGTGCTCCTACATAAACGTTTTCAAGATAGTACTGACAACCGTGACTGTATGAATGAAAACATACTGAAAATAAACCTAAAAATAATTGACAAACATATCCACATACTGAGTGTATATTCCCCGGATATTAATAAGCAAGAGAAGAATGAATGCAATTTTATGTAGACCTACTAAGCCAACTGGATAAAATACTGCTGAACTATCACATCTTAATCATGGGTGATCTGAATGCAAGAGTGGGAAACGACCCTATTCCAGGAATTAAGCAGCGTTTCGATGAAAATGCACAAAACAATAATGGAGACTTGTTAGTGGATTTCCGTAGCCGGAATAGTCCCAGAATAAATAATACCATTTTAAAACCATCAGTGGCAATATAAATATACTTGAAGTAATACCAGAGGACAACAATCAGTAATTGACTATGACATTAGTGGTTCCCAAACTTATTTTTCCGCGGAACCCTTATACAATATTTCACATACCGTGGAACCCTCGCCATATCTACAAACATCCTAATCTTAACTGGGCGTTAAAAAACAATTACGTACCTAGAAATAATTTATTCAACCATATACGTATGATGTATAAGAGATGCAATAAATTGTACAAAATAAATATGAAATGAAAGATTAACCAGAAAAATGTGGATGTTTAGACTTCCATATTTTCCGAAAATTTTACTCGTGGAACCCCAGGGTTCCACGGAACACACTTTGGGAACCACTGGCACTATGTCATAACTAATGGACAATTTAAATAAAATTAGATATCAGATGTTCGAACCTTAAATTCTGCCAATATTGGAAGCCATCGTGATCTACTATGCTGTAAAATAAGAAAGCGGTACCGCATACACAAAATGAAACCGACAGCGGAAATATAAAAACTAAATATAGGATCATTGAAAGACGAAACGGTACAAAAGTTATACAATAATCGCTTAACACAAAAAATTAGAGAAAACACAATTAATACAAATCATCATCATTAATGTGCACGAAGTATGACAGACGTTAAAAACAACATTCTTGGGGCAGCTGAAGAAGCGGTTGGCAAAAGAAAGGTGAGTACAGTCGCATCAAGGGATAATAAAGTATGGTTCACGGGAGAAGTTAAAGAAACAATAGAAAACAATAAGAAATGATACATGAAATACAAAACATCCAGAAGATTAGATGATAGAGAATAAAAGTAATATACCGGAAAGCATTTACTAAAGGTATGAAAGGAGATATGTATGGCTCAAAAGAGTGTGGAAGATACTCAGAAACAGAAAATTTGAAATTAGTGATATGGCAAGAACAAATAAAATTTAACGATGTTGATAGGAATAATATTTCGAATGCTTATACAAAATTAACACATGTCCCAGCCAAATGGAAGTTACACAATAGAAAATAAGTAGGCAAAATGGCAAGATCTAGTTTAAAAAAATGAAAAGCGCCGGGATATGATGAAATTATAAATGAGTTACCCTATAAAAATATGGAGGAAGTGACTTGATACAAAAACTTGCATACTTCTAGGAAATTATATTAGCTCAAGCAACCTCATGGAAGACCAGTACAACAATTCAGTTATTCAAAAAAAGCGATAAGAGAAATCCAGAAAACTATAGAGATATCACATTATTGAACTCGACCAAAAACTGTTAACCAAGATCATTCTCGATAAAATTTTACCATTTATAGAAATCAGTGAGGAGCATCAAGGTTTTCATAGTTCAGCAAGTAGTTGAGAAAAGGATTGAATTCAGCAAACCGTCTTTCATGTGTTTCGTTAACCTTTTGAGTGAATACAACTACAAGATATATTAGAAATACTTAAAGATAAAGAAGTACTATCGAATCTATCTATCTAAACATAAACACGAAAACCAAAATGAAAGTGGAGGACGAGCTAACCGAAGATATAAAAACTCCCTTGGGAATTAGATAAGGCTCCTCACTGAACCTTATGTTATTTAACATAATTATGGATAAAATAATACAAAAAGTCAAGTTACTACCAGGTGACCAACTACGCAACAAAAAATATTGTATGCTACGCCTATGACGCTGTGTCAATCGCCGACGACGCGGTGTTAATCGTAGATACAGAAGATAAACTACAATACATATTTCATCAGTTTGCTACCGTGGCCAAAACCTACAACATGATAGTGTCAACAGATAAAACTAAGTCCACGAAACGTTTAAGATGCAATCTAGCAGTAAAAGGAAACATGATCGAATAAGTCATGTCTTTTAAATGTCTGGGAGTTCTCATTACAAGTGCTCCAAATGTAAAATAAGAGGCGAAACAACATGTCCGGTTATTTACGATACGCCACATGGAGAAATAAAGATATGTCAGTAGAAAGCAAAGGATAATAAGACCCATAATGACAGTACCGATCCGAAACCTGCGCAGAAACTACTAAAACAAAGCAACTTCTAAGAACAGCCGAAATGAGATCCTAAGAACAGGAAAGCAAGATTCGATTACATACGCACTGAGGATGTAAGACAGCAATACAACATAGTTGATCCTGTGAAATTTACAAAAGGCATAAGAAAGGAATGGAACAACCACGTTGAATGAGCTGAAAACGATAGGAGTATTCGAATAACACGTAATCTAAAGCCAGCAGGAAAATGTAATCCTTCAGAGGTCCTAATCTCAGGAAAGATGGAGAGAAAATGAGCGTGAAGAATCACAGGCTACCAATGCATGACCAGCCCTAATTACAGACTTCAAATATCAGCAACTTGTGAAAACTTAGGCGGCATCATTGGGATTTGAACCTGTGTCAGCTGGGTACGAAGCAGACCTTCAACTTATTGGGCCATCGAGCTTCCACAAATGTTTTCTATATTCATTAAGATTTATTTTTAAATTTCTGGTTGCATTTCTTAATAAGCATGGGAGGAATCGACCGCTTTCGGACCGATCCGATTATGGCCAGCTTAATTGAATCGCACTGTACTACCACTTACACACATTTTCAACAATTTAAAATTTATTTTAATAACCTCCCAGACGATGAAAAAACCTTAGCAAATACTTTCGCAAGTCTATTTACTGAACAGCATCAGTCGGTAGCACACGACTATGATTTCACAGTTTTTATAAAATAGTTTTAGGGTGCAAAGTAACAAATTCACAAAAATACAAATATTTTTGGAAAATAACTCAAATACCAAGATAATTGTTAGTTAAAAATAAAACAGGAAAAATTTTGACAATTACTTTCCAAAGTTTTCATTTAGATAAGTTTAAGAAAAATGAAATAATGCTTTTTGCTTTCTATGCAAGCATATTTCAAATGTAGATAAAATATCTGTTTGTTCATTTGTTTATTATTTACTTCCTAGACTTACTTTATATTGCTTATTTTGATGTCTTAACCACAGCTGTCACGCGAATCTATCACGATTTTGAGGAAGATTGAGCTATTCTTCAACTTCGGAAATATTCGGTTATGATCGACTTATTCTACAAATCTACTTATTATTTTATCCATCTAATTTTTACAGATTTCTTATGAGATTAATATACAGGGTGAATCCTAAATGGCGGATAATATCCACACCACGTGATGCTGCATCAAAGACAAAGCAATAAAGTCTTATACCAATTTAATGTTAACTTCTTAGATGAGGAGCTATTGGCAGCCTTAAGTCGTATTCTGGTTTATTTGTCCGGTAAGATTTTTATGAAATAATGATTTTTAGCTGTAGTTTAATCAATAAAAGAAATAACTAAGCTGTAATTATTGTACTCAACATACCCTTGGTTTACTTTCCATCCGAAGTTTTTGCAGTGCTTCTGCTTTTTATGAATGTTGCAACGATGTACAATACAATTATATTAAATTAAGTGGGTTGCTATAGGTCATATCGCAGGTGACCTAATATGATTGACCACATAGTGTTGCTAAGTTTTAAAACTTTAATTAACAATTCTTCAAAAACTACACTTGTTGGCCTAAAACAGTTATACAATTTTTTGTTCAGTTTTTAACACAGAATCGCGTGGTGCAAATATTATCCGTCATTTAGGATTCACCCTGTATATACGAATGTGACCATAGAAACTTACAAATACCCATATAAAGAGAATTCAACCACTTAGATACACGCAAATAATCGATTATCGCCTTACTTATGCAAACTAAAACAACTAACTTTATAGCTTTAACGATTCAGATTTAACCTATTGAATTATGAATGTTATTAGCAGAGTTCTAGGGTTATAAACACAAACGGTGTTAGCATACGTTTACATTTATCATTTGTGTGCTTTAAAACCTACTTATAAATAATTCACGTTTTATTTGTCAGCAAGCTCGCCATGGTTTTTCTCGTGTTTGTTTGTGTTATGTTGGCAAACACTGCACTTTTAGTTTAATAAATCAGGTGTCATATCATCGGAATATTCTAAAGTATTTCGAGTGAAATAACGACACTTTTCTAGCTAGAAGCAATGGTCGATGGAAAAATGTACAAAAACCTCAAGTAATTATTCATCAAAGCCTCTTGTACACAGGCAACTGCACCGGATTAAACTAGCCAACTTGATGGAAAAGGGCGTAAATTCTTTATAACTTCCAATTAGGAAATGTTAATTACGAAATGAAAAAGATGTAAAATGCAATAACCTAAATCGGGAAATAGGAAAAAGTATTCATCCCATTATTCTAGAGTTAAATCGGTACCTGGTAAATGGATTTCTCTGGTTACTGGGAACATTACACGTACCAGTTCTGGAGTAATAAATAGCAATACTAACACTTCATAGTTAATTCAATTTCGAAATTAATATAAATTTAAACTGACATATTTAGGTTAAACATTAATAGTATGAGATGAAGAGCAGAATGACATTAATGCGGGTCAAAGTGTTTACAAGGGCGTTTGGTGGTCTTTTATCTATAAATTTAATATTTTAAAAAAATTTCAATATCACAATACTTTCTTTCTAACCACTAACTTTCTCTTCAGCAAGCGGCAACTTTCTAAATATTACAATTTCCGAAAGTGACAGCATACCTGCCTCTTTAAAAATTGGAGAGAAATTGAAACTTGAACATCTAATACGCCAATTGCGGACTTCTTTAAGCACATCGTATATAAAAACAAAACTATTACACCTAAACAACAATTTAGGTTATAAATCGATAAGCTTGCATAATTACCTCTACACTTTTTATTTCCACCCTCATTTACACGTGACAGGTTACACACGAGAAGCTTTGCCACTACCCTACTACTCTAAATTTTACAAATACAAGTGAACATAAGATTCGACCTTCGAGTAGGGTAATATAAAACTTTCTGATTTATTCAGAGGGTTTGCTTTTATAGGATGAATTTGGTTTGACCTAGTTTAGTTTAAATAGTTTGAATGGGAACATTTTGATTTGGAGGCGTCTTACTTTAGACACCCTATTTCGAAGTTACTAAAATCAAGGTTCTTAAGTTCTTAGATTAATGTAGGAAGTTCATTTAACACTCGATATGGATAAAGTTCCCAGTTGAATGTTGTGTAGTAAACCTTTAGTTGTTACTGGAAGGATATTTGAATTTAGTTTTGGATTTGTTGTCTTATTCGTGGTTTTTTGGTGTTTTCGTTCTCATTTTTCCTTTTGGTATGATTGTATAAGATATCTTCCAAACTTACCTACATATATTCAAGTGAGTTATTAATGCATTTTCAAATGTCAAAGATCTTCAAAAAGTTGTTATTTTTTTATAACAGAAGATTGCTTTTGTAGTGGGGTTTAAAATCGGGTGTGAAGCTATATCAGGAAAAAGTGTTTTTGACATAATTTTTTGCTCACAGGTGTTACGTAAATGGTCAAAGAAGCTTATATTTTTTAACAGTTTAAACAATACCTTTAAAAGTTGTTTACACACAGACATTCTCATTTCAAACATTTTGTTATTCGCCTTCGGTATCTGACATAGTTTAGGCAGAAAAAAATAATTTTGATTTGCTGCACAGCAGCCATATCACTTATTTGGTTGCTACGGGAAGCAAGCCTTGCCTCGAACATGTTATTAAATTACCAGTTTCAGTTGTTTACAGTAATAATTCATAAAGTTTTACACAGCTTTTATTCGTGTGGGCGATTGATACTGACAGTTTAACAACATTTTCAAATGCAAGGCTGCTTCCTTTTGTAACCAAATAAGGCTGCGGTCTATAAACAAAATTTCAAAGGCATTGTCCAAACCGTTAAAAACCTTTAACCTTCCTGCAAGCTTCTTTGCCGCTTCTGTAACACCTAATACGAACAAAAAATTATGTCAAAAAATACCTTTTTGCCGGTACAGACTCGCATCTCAAAGCTAAAGCAATCCTTCGTTATCTAGAAAAATAAAAATGTTTCCTATGCTAACAATGAATTTATACAAGAAATATTTACTCTCTGAAGCTTTTAATTTTCTTTACTTTTACAACTCATTAGAAAAGAGTTAATTTTTTATAACTTATTTGTAATGATTTACTAGAGCAAGGATGCCTTCAGGATGGAGAGCTATCTGTCCGACAATGTAGAATTGGAACTTAAATTATAAGAACTTTCTCCTTTAAACTCTTCCAAACATAAATAGTCAGAGAACTTAAATCGGCGATCGAGCAGACTACAGATCACAACAGGACATCTACCTGTCCCATCCACTATTCAAACCAGACCTTATGCCCTTTTTGTATATCGAATTTTGTTCTGAAAATGTGAAGTACAGAAAGAAATATATTTTATATACAGTATTCTCTTTAAGTCTCAGTATTAGTTAACATGAAGTAATCGCATTTAAGGTCATCCTCGGTGATCTGTGGTACTGATGATCACATTTTAATATTAAAAAGATACAAAACAAATGGTAGTCATCTATTAATATATTAGTCTATATACACTTTATTAGTTGTCATTAAGTAAGGCATGATTTCATTCTACGGGTATTAGGATTACCTTAAATTTGATCCTTATTTACATAAGAAGAGAGGCAAGTGAAATTTACTGTATTGAGGATACAAGCCGAATGTAAGGAAGACCTGATACTGTTTATGTATAATATTTTTTCTCTATTTTGGGCATTAGAATGACATTATTCTAACGCGACTGTTGATGCTAGAATGAGCAACCATTGGTGTTCCTTATTCAAAAACGTCAAATGTCAAGCTTTTGTCAACTGTCAAACATAAATCGCTATTACCAACCTAACTATTTTGCCAAAACTATCACAAGGCTAGAAACTGCCACTTTGCAAGTGCGAGTACTTGCAAAGCAGTTTCTAGGCGAGCGATACACAATATTTTTTCGGCCGAAAAAGATACGTTAATTATAAAAAAGAAATTTTTTTATTCAAATATTTGACGTTAGAGAATTTATTTGTCTGGGGTTGGTATTATCATGCATAAGACGTAATAATTAGAATTTAAATTTAAAAATCCAGTAGCTAGTAACCGTTGATTTTTGACATTTACTGTGCTTATGTTACAATATTATTTGTAATGTTTAGTTTTTCAATAAAGTTCGTGTTCTTTTTGTTCCTTTAATTTTTTATTTGAAAAACCTAATTGAACCTATAATAATTTTACTTTCCTGCCTAGGCATGAAAGAAGCATTTTCCAGACGATTTATACGAATGAAAATTGAGTGTTTCTAGACGGAGGCCGGAAAATTATATTACCCTACATGCATGAGTTAAAATATATAATAGTAATAATAATAAATAAACACTCGGTGTAAATAAATTAGACGAAGTAAATGTTTAGTTTTGCTAAACTTGATGTTTATAAATTAGAAAATAAGTGTTAATGCGATTATGTTGTTTAAATAAAAGACATCACACAGATTGCAACTATGAAATAGTCAAATGCAGGAATATTTTATAAATTATATTAATTATGCATACAATAGTGATGCAGATTTCTAAAGTTAACGGATTTCCTAGACTTAGAAATTTGCTTATAGTGAAATATTGAAAATTTAAATGAATTAATGGTTTGACATGATTTTATGCTTTTAGCTGAAGACTGCCGACAGTGGAAGTCTGCAACAAACTAATCAACTACGTCTGAAGATTAAGAGAGAAGGGAAATAAAATCTGCAGTATTGCTTGTATTCTGGGTTATACTAAAATTTAGAAGAATAAAATATAGATATTGAGGTGTTATTAAACTGCCTCTGGTTTATTATATTCAGAATAATAAATTTATTTTATATTAATTTTGATTTATTAAAATTTAAACGTTGTTTTGTCAAAATGTTATGATATTATAATTGGTATTTAATGAGAACTCTTAACACGAGTCGTTCCTAAGGTTCTTACTCTTTATTTTTCTATTATTAAAGATCTAATCTTTAATTTCAGTTATGTATTTTTTTTTTTAAATAAAACTTAATCAATTTTATTAATATGGATTTATTACAATATTAAAAATTTATTCCCTAAATTCCCTATTAATTTATCTATCTTAATCTTACACTCACGGTTATTTTGAAAGTTCAAATTGTTATTTTCGTCCAACAGTTCACACCATATAAAATTTCCAAATTTGATGCAGGTTACCAATAACCAATCTTTGCAGTAACAAAACTTATCTTCAATATCCAATTCAAATGCAGTAACTAACTTTATCTTATTTTTTTTTATCCAGATACAATTCTTCCTTTATTTTAATCTGGAAAATTTTATCTTTCCTCTTGCAAAATTATTCTTCTCACAACTTTATTTTAATATGGAAGATTTTATCTTCCGTCTAATAAAATTATATTATTTTTTACCACTTTATTTTAATCTGGAAGATTTTATCTTTCTTTACATGAAAAATAATTTTTTTACTTAACTTTAATCTGGAAGATTTTCTCTTTCTTCGCGTGAGAAATAATTTTTCCACTCGTTTATTATTTTTGTTATTGTTTTTCGTTCCCCCGGTTTTTCAAAACACCCCATCTAATTAAAAAAAAATTTCACATCCCTGGCAACCTCACTTACAACACCTTTATCTAGTATCCCTATTTAGCTATTCAAACCTTTTACAATAACAATACTATTTACAATTTTTTTATAAGAAACTTAACAATTAATCTAGTTATCCAATTTCTTTTTTATAATACATATTTTATTAAAATAACTAAATCCACTTAACAAATAAACCAAATTTCATTTTAGTAACAACAACTTACAAATACCGATTAAACATCATCTCACAAGTCCACCAAAATCATCTCGTAACCTAATTAATATCATCTCAATATATACGAGCCCTAACAACTATATATTGGGACAAAATAAAGTACATATATAAATCAGGTATTTGACAGTTTATTTGTTTTTCTAATAATTTTTTAAATTTAATACTAAGTAACTAGTTATTTAACAACAATTGGGGCCAATCAGCAACACAAAAAATAAAATACTTATTCTATCATTTCTAATTAACAAGAAAAATGTTCATATTGTGTGGCAACTAAATATTGGGACATAGAACGAATTTTTATGTCTAAAATGGAGTAACATCGCCCTTAGAGTTTATGGCCCCTCGAATTCGGTTGGGCATTGACTCAACTAAGGATCTGCAGTTTTCAGGAGTTAATCCATTTCAAATTTGCTCTATTTTAGCTCTAAGTTCCGGTAATGTCCGTTGTTGGTTGTTCCTCAATGTTTGTTTCATTTTATGCCACACTGTTTCAATGACATTGAGGTTAGGACTGTTGGAAGGCCAAGAAAGAACATTGGCGTTGTGGTCGCCAAACCACTTTTTTGTGATTTTGGCCGTATGACAGGCCGCCACATCCTGCTGAAAAATGTCATTTTCGCCAGCATTTAACTTCGCGATACTTGGTAGCAGACTGTTTTGCAGTATTTCTTGATATTTCGCAGCATTCACGGTGCCATCAATAAATTCAAAACATCCTAATCCTGAAGCTGTCATGCAGCCCCAAATCATCACTCCTTTAGGAAATTTTACCGTATGTTTTAGGCAATACTTGTGGAAAGTCTCATGTTTAGTGGGAATCACGCGTTTGCGGTGATCACCAACACATACGTCGAATTTTGATTCGTCGCTAAAAATTACTCTGGAACTATCTTGGTCGGTAGAAGATTGGTCCAGAGTAATTTTTAGCGACGAATCAAAATTCGACGTATGTGTTAGTGATCACCGCAAACGCGTGATTCCCACTAAACATGAGACTTTCCACAAGTATTGCCTAAAACATACGGTAAAATTTCCTAAAGGAGTGATGATTTGGGGCTGCATGACAGCTTCAGGATTAGAATGTTTTGAATTTATTGATGGCACCCTGAATGCTGCGAAATATCAACAAATACTGCAAAACAGTCTGCTACCAAGTATCGCGAAGTTAAATGCTGGCGAAAATGACATTTTTCAGCTGGATGGGGCGGCCTGTCATACGCCCAAAATTACAAAAAAGTGGTTGGCGACCACAACGCCAATGTTCTTTCTTGGCCTTCCAACAGTCCTAACCTCAATGTCATTGAAACAGTGTGGCATAAAATGAAACAAACATTGAGGAACAACCAACAACGGACATTACCGGAACTTAGAGCTAAAATAGAGCAAATTTGGAATGGATTTACTCCTAAAACCTGCAGATCCTTAGTTGAGTCAATGCCCAACCGAATTCGAGTGGCCATAAACTCTAAGGGCGATGTTACTCCATTTTAGACATAAAAATTAGTTCTATGTCCCAATATTTAGTTGCCACACAATATGAACATTTTTCTTGTTAATTATAAATGATAGAATAAGTATTTTATTTTTTGTGTTGCTGATTGGCCCCAATTGTTGTTAATTAACTAGTTACTTAGTATTAAATTTAAAAAATTATTAGAAAAACAAATAAACTGTCAAATACCTGATTTATATATGTATTTTATTTTGTCCCAATATATAGTTGTTAGGGCTCGTAGAGTATTTCCCAAATACAACAACGAATCATTTTTCATATACAATGGTACAAAGGTGATTCACACGGACGCCACGGATGAACTGTGTTCACAAAAAATAACCCTTGGCTTTGCATTTGTGCACACCTAATTTGAAGTAAGTACTCCAACCAAATTTACATGGAAGTGAATTTTCTCTAGTTGACACCGAAAGGTATAAGAGGTTACAAAAAATACATACATACATACTTAGGAAATACCCTGTATAAATATAAGCATCAAGCAAAAAACCTAAAAAATATTTAACATGGGCAATATGTACAATGACCTTTGAAACAATTCCCTCCTTTCGGAGATTTATTACCTAATTGTTTGTATAGCAAACGTCAAATACCCTGAAAAACCAACTTTCTATTTCGGCAACTAAGTTGTCATCTTCAGTGTAAAATTTTCTTGACAAAGTTGGTTCGAGTCAGTCTCTAAAGATATTCTCTTCGCTAAATTACAAAAATAAACTTGGCTCAGACAGAACTCCTAAAGGAAACTCGTCACCAAATCGCCACAGAAAGTAAGTTACCGAAATACGTTTATTTTAAGTTCTATTTTCGTGGATTTTCGGGGTATCTGACGTTCGCTATTGAACCAGGCCACAGGCTCCGTTCCTTGGATTAATATTGTTTATATGTATATTAAAAGTCATTCAATAAATTAGGGCATTGTTAAAAATCCTGAAATAAACAGAAACAACTACCCTTTTCCTGACTTAAACAAGTAAACTATGATAAATTTGAACTTCTGACGCAACGTAGAACGTTTTTAAATTAAGGCTAAAGAATCATTAAAAACGTGTGTAGCATGGCTTTAAAATGCTAAATTCTAATAAAGTAAATTGGCATTTCGTTGGTTTTGTCGTATTGGGATATCGCAATGGTATTTTAGTTTTCATCACTTTTTAAAAAGGTCTAAACTAGCATGAAATTTATAGACATAACTCGTAGATGAAGACTTTTTTCTTTTACCAAAATCCCAAACTCTTATTTTAAGTCGCTTCAGTTAAATCTGAAAATCTACCGTACAAAAAGCTATCGCCCAAGATTAACGGTATGATAGGTAAAATGAAAATTATGTCATTGCTGACATCTTTATCAAGTTATTTTAAGCAGTGGCTTTCCAATATTCATACTGAACAGTGACGTTTCCAGAGAGCAAGTTAATTTCTGACAATATAACTGATCGTTACTGTCTTCGTTTACTAATTATCACTCCAAAATTTTTTACTGCTATTTTAAGCTTTTATCTTTTTATTTATAAAAGTAATTATAACGAATAACTACTCGTATAAGAAAATTTATAATTTTATACTGAAAGACAAAAAAGAAGAAGCGGGGTTTTCACCTAAATAAAGTTAAAGTTACTTAAAACAACAGTGAAAATAACAATCAAACTTTCCCCTAATGAAAAGGCAGTTCAATGGCCTTTCGCCCTTGTTTAAATACCATTAAGATTATGTACATATCCCTTTGTAGTATACTGAATTACCAACCGCAACTAAGTGCTGATTATAAGCTTAAAGTATTTACTTTGATTAGAGGTACGAGCAATTTATAGTAGTGCTTACTAATAAACTTAGTTTTCACTAATTATTGTTTGATTACCTCTTCTCCACTTACATAGATTAATTTACTTAAATTTTCGATCCCGATAGATTTCACACGAAACGCATGAATACGGATATAAATTTGTAGTCAGCTTAAAAACAACGTGAAAGTATTAAAAAACTTTTAAACTCGGTGTCCAGATTTTTAAATCTCAAAAGCCCCAAAAAAATTGGAATATTAAGTTTAAAAGACATACTAATTAAAAAGTATAAATTCTAAGCGTAAGGGTTGGAATTTATACGAAAAACGATTTTACTGTGGTTTTTCTGCGCTTTCGTATACATAAACAAGCAGATCCAGCATGAAATTGTTTTAGTTTAAGTTTAAATATGTTTTTGTTTAATTAATAATTATAAAAGGAGTTCGTTAATTTTTGTCGGCTAAAATTTCAATTTAAGTCTTTCTCTATGAGCCAAAACCGCTGATAATACTTTCGTTAATCCAGTGAACATGTTGTTGTTCGCAGTGGTTACTGCTCATCAGGTATACGTAACCATAACATCAGATAACCATTCAGTAAAAGAGAAAATATGAAATTTCTAATCCATTGTCGCAATACTACACTCACCAAACTTTACTAAGAAGTGGAGAACAGCTCAGTAAACTTACCTGAAACAAAACAAAGAAAGATTAATATAAAACGTTAAATATGCTTTATGGGTTTGATGCATGAAAAGATGTAATTGAATAGGTAAAAGTATAAAATTTGAAAAGGTGTTTTTGTCAATTTCTTTAATGTTATTTTTAATTGTTGACAATTTATGCGTAATAAATATTTTAGCTTCATCAAGATGATGATGAACACCTGGTTGCATAGCTTCTAATTTTCAATATTAAAGTTTGATTCAAATCTTTTATTTATTACCAAAACAAATTAACTTATCCTTCTAGTTCAAGTTTCGGTGTTTTGAAATATACAGGCCACCTAATAATTTTCTTGAATTTCCAACTCCAGTTTCAAAATTCTTAGCACATATTTAACAATTGACGCATTAGTTGAGAGTATTTTTTATTTTACCTACATACATGAGATAATTACTAATTTTAAAATAAATCTTAATTTCAGTGAAACCCGATAATTATCAAGATTCGAACGCGTTGAACCCGTGAATGATTTTTTAAGCATTTTTTTTTACATCACACACTCATCATAAAGACTACAGATACAGAGGGCTAAAAATCGAAAAACATGATTCCATAGCTCAAAATAAATCGAATAGGATTAGAGTCCGTAAAGATCTCTAAAAGTAAGCTAAATAAGCGTCTTTTCGATTTGCTTCGAATTAGGGCAATGTCGCTAGATCGAACAAAATCTTCAAGAAAGCAACCAAAGCATAAATAATGAAATGATATAACGGGTGTTAGAAAACTTGTCTTATCAGAGCCACCCGTACTTATTAAAATGTATGTCCTGTATTGGTCCTGTATTTGTACCTAAGTTAATTTTCAAGTCGACTTAATCACAATTAGTTAAATGGCAAGTGGTCAAAGCCACATTTTTAAACCACTTGGCATCGTGAACTTTGTTATATCCTCCTTATACTAGGGAAATGTGTTCCCTGCAGAGTTTGTGGCCATGTATTAAGTGTACAGTTTATGTATCTTGTTACTATCTGAAGTCGACGACTCCGCAGGCAGAATCATTAATTGTAACCAAACGATTAAATGGCTTCACTCGCTCAAGTACCGACCTCAAATAGTAGGGAATCCTTTATAAAAATCCTATCCAAAACTAAAAGAAGTAAATTCGGAAAAAAATTATTTTCAGGTAACAACTTCCAATTGAAGACTCGGATCCTCAAATTTAACCTTTTCTTCTTCATCTTCAAAGATTAGACCTATCCGGCATACCTTGGTCTGACCATCATTTTTTCGGGCTTCCTGCCAATCTTCCTCCTTTAGACTTAAAAGTCAGTGCCCTAAGCGGGAGTCTATCTTCTCGCATTCGTAGAAAGTGCTGCGTACACCTTTTTTCTTCGTTGTCGCTTGGAATTTGTAAAATGATTTCGAAGACTTTCATGGTCAGAATCATAGTTAAACAAGAGCTTTTAAATTTTCAATATTATTGTTATTATTATTGTGTTCGAACTTTACAATGGCACTAACCTAGTAAACCACAAACCTGAAAAACCAGTACCTCGGAAGATCATAATTTCAGTTAGCTAATTCAAATTCAATACTTGAACCGAAGTTAAACATGAGGCTTTCGAGTTTGAACCATGTCACTGTTGAGTTTTTGTACTTTAATTACGGCAATAAGATTGTTAACCTAGGAAACCACAAACAAAAAGACCACAAACCCAAAAGATGCCCATTTCCAGTTGGAAAATTGAAATTCAAGACGCAAGACTCGGAGCCAAAATAAATTGAATCAGTGACAGTATTTATTCCTAAGTTTTTCTATTTTTAATAGTGCCAACAATATAGTCTTCTTCATCATGCCATATCCTTTTTAGGACGTTGGCAAGGGGGATCAAAGCCACATTTTTAAACAACTTGGCGTCGTGAACTTCGTTGTATTCCCCTTATACTAGGGAAATGTGTTCTCTGCAGTGGTTTCCCGTTGCCTTCTGCAGAGTTTGTGGCCGTGTATTAAGTGTATAGTATGTGTCTTGTTACTATCTGAAGTCGACCACTCCGCAGACAGAATCATACTCCGCAGACAGAATCATTAATTAAACCAGACGATTAAATGGCTTCACTCGCTCAAGTACCGACCACGAACAGTGGGTAATTCTTTATAAAAATCCTTGCCACTGCGTGAGGTTCGAACCCAAGACTCCTAGCTAGGAGCCCAGCGCTCTTACCACTGCGCCAACGAGCTTCATATATATAGTCTAGGAGGCCACAAAGGGGAAGATCACAAACTCAAACGAAAAAAATTTAGTAAAATCAGAAGTCTGAAACATGTACATATCCAGTTAGGAGCTTAAAATTATAGATTCAAACTTGGCCTGAAATTTTAATCTTCATAGGCTCTGCTTGATTTGAAAATCCCGGCTTGAGTCCCAATAAACATAAGAATAGTTCAATCAGTATTCAAATAACATCATAGAAATATCAGTAACTTTTTGGTATTACTTATATTTCAGGATTAAGGTTGAAGCCAATATTTAGAAGTATTTTGAAATTGAAATTAGATCTTGCATATTCAGTAGTTAAGTGAAGATATTACGTTCAAACCCCCGATTTTCTATTGGATTTTTAAGTCAATGAATGTTAAAATGCTTTTGCATTTCAAAATACAGGTAAGAGAGATTCAAATTGCGATTTTAGCTTGAAATTTTGGACCGAGTGAGATATCAGAATTATCAGAAACAACTTCTTTGGTTGTTCATTCAAAATTCAGTCCGACTTTGTAACCAATGAATAAATATTCTAACTTATACTTATATCCTGACTGCATCGAACATCCTAAATCTGATTGAAATAAAGGAAAATTCAGGAAATCAGTCAAAGAGAGCTTTGTAAAGCAGAACAAATTTTCAGGTTATAATCTGAATCCTGATCAAATTCAAACATAGGTTAATAAAAAATCATAGAATACACCAAATTACGTTAGAACTAGATACGAGAGAGTTCTGAAATCTTGTAAACTGGTAAAGATTATTTTCATGTTTCAAAATTTTCAATTTACAACAGTATTTTGAGCTTATAAATAAATTTATAAAAACAAAACTTATAAGTTATCAAACTGAAGCAAAACTCAATTCATTCTGTGTGGTTTATTTCTAAGCAATAGAAAAACTCTTCTATTAAAACGTAAAATTCGGGGCCCATTGTTTTTTACTTGAATATTTGAAAGTCCCCCCGCATACTTCAATATATCTCGTATTCTTTTCGTGCGGAGGATTTCTGGAAAATCCGTTACCTCCTTAGCATAAATTTAGTTTTCAAAGCCTGCTCTATTTCAAACTCGATACGCCCTAAATAAGCTTCAGCTTCCTGAATTATTGCCTATTTTTTCAACGGAAGGAATCTGAACTAGCGAGACGTATTACGATTTGAATATTCTGGTATTTTTAGGCGCATAAAAAAGAAATTATGAATCTAATTGGAACGCACAGAACGAAAAAAAAGTGATTGATTTATCGCTTACATAAAACTAACAGAAAGAAAGTGTTGATTAAAAACTGAAGGAAGAAAAACCTTGGGAAAATCGAGTTCCATACAAATTTATAATTATGTATTTAGGGAAGAGAAGCTTGTATAATAAATTATGGGCTTTAAACACGGACTGCCAAACAGTAGCTACAACGTACCAATCAGAATGATTGATTGTTCACTTAAAACCTGCTTTGAGTGTAGTTCCTACTTAAAAAATTCCATTACAATTGATAATCCTGAAAAGAGATTTTTAAGCCATTAGGAGCATCTCTGTCTTTCGTTGTTCAAACTAAAGGTTTCCCTCGTTTTAATGACTACCCTACAATGTATATTTTTTCCGCCACGTATGTGATTTATGTTAGTGAATGGGGTTCCTTCATATAAATCATTAGCTTAACAAAAGCCTGTTTTCTTTGAAGTAGTCAGCATAGTTTCGAATCGTTTTGCCAAATAATCAAAGTCAACAACCCCAGTTTATTTAGGTTGAAACACTAGCTAACTTTGTCAGGTCTTTGAAGTTTTGTATAGAAACCCATACAAATAACAGTTTTGAAACTTATTGTAAACGGGTTTTGACATGGCGAAAGTAAAAGTTTTTGTACCGTGTTGCTTTGCGACAACAATATGAAATACTTTTTCTAAAATTTTTGTATCTCAGGGGTTTTTGAAGTATACACTCCGTTCCACAAATACAAGTTTATTTCAAAAGTTAGGTTACAGAAGAAATGAAACGGCTATCAATTAGGAAACACGGTAATCCCTACACGACTACTCGTTCAACGTGGTTTTTATTGGATTTGAAACTTTCAGTTGGAACCAAAGATCGTATTAAACCTGGCTCTACAACCTGTTGATAAATTTTCGTATTGAATGGTGTCGGACGTTACTTTTCGACAAATCGGTTCACTGCTAAGTAAACTAAGATAACAACAAACCTGACACATAATAAAGTACAATTTTGTTTGAAAATTTTAAAAATATTCCCCGAAAAATTGATTTGATTTTCACCAGAAATTTCCTACAAATCCGTTAATTTACCACAAATCAGAAATATATGGAAATCTCAATCTTAACCCTTACAGTGGTAGCCGCAGCAGGCAGGGCGATGGGACACCGCTCCGGCAAAATCAGCCTAGTAATAAAGTGTGTTCATTAAAAAAAAAAAAAAAAAACTCTAGAATGCTTTGAAAATATGTTTTAAGTAAGTCTTAGGCTGTATGTTACATATGAAAATCATTTCCAGGGATTGCTGCGAGTTTTTTTTTTAATGAAGATAGGTTATAAATCACGTTCATTTTAATACAACACTATGAGTGTGGGTATTAATGTGATGGAGGTTCATCTAATAGGCATACACCATAATTAACTTTACGTAAGAGCTACATCAAAGTTTTGTTGAATGCAGATCGACAGATCAATATTTTTAGTTGGAAGTGTATGCTGACTGGGCGATTTTAGAATCGCCCTAAATTGGGAACGATTTGTAAGAATATTTACTGTAAAAGCAAAATTTAATACTAATTTTTCGCCTACTGTTACACACACGCCATCTCTCATCGATCATAAAGTGTATTCATTCAATTACTTAACTAACTACAGATACAATGTCCAACTTTTATTTTTCGGGAATAAAGTATGGGGTTAGATATCCAAAGCCGCAGCCAAAAATAATCACCAGGCTGAGGAAGTTGTAATAAGGCAGTAGATACAGTATGGCTATTAATTTATAGTACTGAAAATTTCAAACTTTTTTCACTTAAAATAATATGTAATAATAAATTAACACTTAAGTATTAGCTTTACGAATAATTGTTCTAAGTGCATTCAATACGTCTCTAAATATAAGTCAGGTATGGTTCCCTTTGGCTAAAGTCGTTGGTAATATTTTAAAAATAAACATATAAGACCTTTACAAGCAAGATTTTAATTATAACTAAACAAAGGGTTGGTGCTCTCAAAGGATGTTCAACAAAACGATCTATTGTAATCAGTCAACTACAAGCCGTTGCTACTACCGAACTAAAATTCCGAATTTTTAACGGATAGCATTGAATGAAAATGCGTTAAAAAACCGAAATATACGGTGGTAATGCCCTTTGACAAAGAAAAAGTTTACAAAAGAAAATTCAACGCATGCCATACCATTTAGGAATTGTTTAAAACATAAATATTACCGCTGTAAAAATGTAAAACATTTCTCTTGAATTTTTTGATGGGCACACAAAGCCAACAAAATTTGTCCTACCAAAATATTTACTTCAAAGAAGGGTCTCTTTATGTTTGATGACAGTAAAAACGAATTAAAAGAAAAACAAATAGTGGAACACAGAACAAACATTTCCAGTTTCAGTTTATTTAGTGTTAATTTTCACAAGCTTTGGAAAAAAGTAGGTTATACATAAGAAAAAAAATTCTTAATTAATTACTTCAGTTATTTTGGCTGTTTTTGTATGTTTGAGTATCAAAGATACGAAAATTTTAATATTATTAAAGGGGTATTCCTATACAAGCCTTGCGTATCAATTAGTAGATTGTCCAAAAAATTAATGATTTTTAATTTGGGATCTTCTTCCGCCTATTAATACAAAAAATAAACAACTAAACAGCTGGCGGTCAAACAAGGTACTTCTCCCGAAAAGTTCCAGGAACTTAAGGAGACACCTTAGTCTTAGTGCATCGTGTTACCGGCAGAAGATCACTGTATAAAACAAGGAGACAATGAGACAAAATTTGACTGAAATAATTTCTGCTTTGGCGAAGCAATGCATTTTATTAATACTCTTAGCTTATATTCTGCCTTAACATCAAATTGATAATATTATTGTCATCTGTAAACATAATGCAACAGAAACAGATGCTTTGACGTTTGTCTTGAATGTATGAACGCGTGTCCTCAAGTTGTTAAAACGTCACGAGAGAAGTAATGCCTTTAATCCCCTATCCACCGGCTTAACTGCTGATTATTAAATACGTATAAGGAGGATAAATAATAATAATAATCATACTATAGCGGGACAAGCACTCGGGAGGTGAATCTCCAGAACATCCTGAAAGCTTCTGCTGTATTCTAAAATAAGTAGCCACGGCATATATAAAGATGCGTCCCGGCAAGGGCGGGCAGGCGGTTAACGAGTCTACGAGGAATCTCAAACAGCAAAGATTAAATTGTGCGATCAAGTGTGGTATAAAATAAATACTAGTAATATAAGGGGTGTTCAAAAACTCTCACGTCTGGAGTTGACGCTGATTCGGTTGAACGTCAGTAACCGTTTATCGGTTCGCTAGCCACACGACCAGCTGACTTTAGCGGTTACTTTATTTAACGTTTTAAGGTTATACTTCGTTCTCTCGTCTTTGTAAGTAATTATTTTATTTACTAAAAATTCAAAATGATTCCTTTTATGTGTAAATATATGTAATATGTAATATGTAAATCTGTTGCTTTCTGCTTGGCCAGTGCACATTACAAAATGTTTTTTCTTTCGAACAAAAAATTTTCATAATAGAAATTTACTTTCGCAACGCAACAAAAGTTGACGTAGTTTGGACTTATTCAGTAGAAAATTGCATAGAAGAATTCCGTAATCCGTAATGAGTACCCAAATGATGGTTTTGTGCGTCAACAGTTTGTAGAAACTTTAAACAGTGTTGCAAGGTTAAATAATATGCCTCCGTTTTTTAGAAAATGCAGTGAATCGAGTCAGGAATAGAGTTTTAAAATGTATTGAATCCGGTGGTGGGCATTTTAATAATATTTTATAAAGAATTAAATTTTATGTGTAAAATGTAAATAAAGCTTTTAGTTTATAACTTCAATTTACTTGTCTGTTTTATTTGTTCATATCTAAGTAATAAGTAAAGACATACTGTGTTACTTGTTTTCTCAAGCCATAGCCAACTCCTCTTTGAACACCCTTTAAATAAACATTCAGTGTAAATAAATTAAGCCGAGTTAGTGTTTGGTAAATCACAGAAAGGAAATCTAGAATTTTTCGAAATATGGTGTTACAGGAGGCTACTCAAAATCAAATGGATCGCCACATAGCAAATGACGAAGTTTTCAGAAGAGTAAGTGGAATATAATACAAAGAAAAAGAGACAGATTTATTGGCCATGTAATAAGAAAAGAAGGATTACTAATTAACATAACTGAGGGTAAAATGGAGGAAAAAACAGCAAGAGGAAGACCAAGACAGCAACTAGTAAACGTTATTGTAATTGTTTAAACAAATAAGGCACAAAAGTGTGACTAAACCAAAAATTATATTAATATTTTGATTAATTCGGTAAATTACGACGCACTCGGGTGCTCAACCAAGGCAAGCTTTAAATTATGAAATTTCTAGGGTTGTACAGAAGGGGCTTGTTCTAACGTCCTTTGCATAGATTACAAACTTGCCCACTATATTTACACAGCTAAAATAACTAAATGCTTAACTTTCATAACAATGTGATATGCCTACTGTTGTTTACTTTTAATTAAACTGCTAGAATAGTTTAAAAAGCAGGGGCCTAGATTAAGGAAGTAGGGAAGCTAGAAAAGAAAATACAGCGAATAATGGAAGGTAGTGAACGAGAATTACTACATCAACTTTAATGATAAATTTGTGTAAAATATTTTAAACTAATTTTTGGAAAGTGCTTTCCAAGCGCGAAAAATTATACTCTAATTATCAAACATGTCTCGGTTTATTTGCGTAGCTAAAGATATTCTTGCAACGCAAACGAATTATCCTTCAGCTTTGCATATTGTATATGCACATTTCAACCACCAAGAAGAATATTTTGATGACTTTTTCCAAAAATTGTACCTATAGTATTTTAATCGATTAACGTAATTTTGGAATAGTTATTTGTAATACAAGTGTTGAAAGCTTGCGTTTGCCACACGAATGTGAAGTTTGCAGCACGAACGATAGTGAGTGCTGCAGTCACATGAGTGTGGCAAATACAAGCTTTCAACACATGTATTACACACTATTTTTTCTACAACCACAAAAAATTTAAATATTTCTGCAAAATTAAATCTGACATTCATCAAATGTCATTTATGACATTTTGATTTGCGTGCGGAAAGTAAACAAATTAGCGTGTGGAAAGTTTACCTTCCGCACGCAAATCAAAATTTGAGTGTGGAAAGTTTACTTTCCGCACGCAAATCAGATTTGCGTGCGGAAAGTAAACTTTCCGCACGCTAATATTCACTTGTTCGGCAAACACTCATTTTCAATACTCGTATCTATGGAGACGAAGTCTGAAAATCCCACTTTCCATGGTGGTTGTAGAAAAATTAAATTTCAGATTTTGTTTGCTTTGGGGAAATACAAATCCCTGTCGAGGTAGTTCTTTTTCTATAATATATAAAATGTTTAATATTCGTTAAAATATGTCCATTAAAACTAACGTAATATATTCGGTAAAAAAGGGCTGAAAATGCTCTAACACTGTGTGCGTACTTTTTTTACCCTGCAGACTTTAACAAACTGCAAAGACCAGTCACGCGAATGTCAACGAGTTAACGATTTAAGATCTAGGGCAAGGAAGATTGCAAATTTTTACCGAAGAATACCTTATTCTTAATAAAATATATTCTATATTCCAAAAGCAATAAAAAAAATAGGAGCCATTTACTTAGTGACTGCTTAAAAAATGTTTAAATTTGGAGGATCCCACATTAAAATATCAAGTATTCAAAAGAACGATAAACTGTGACAGATTGGTTCTAATTCCTAAAAGATTAACTTCTAATATTCGTTATACAATAATTACTCTGAGACATCCTCTTAACTATTACAGTGCATCGTTCTTAAAACATAAAAATGACGAAGAATCTTGACTAGACTTTCCATATGTGCTAATTATAAATGTACAATAATTTATCTTGACCACACAAGCGTTGGCATTTTTTTTTTGATATATCGATTATAAATATCAATAAATGGAATATCCACAGGAAAATGCGACTGTATCGAACTATTGATATATCCATGTATTAGCGACATGCCGATTTAATCGATATTTTAAAATGTTTTTCATTTATGAATACATATCAAATGTATATTTCCTAAGGAAATTAACAGATTAAAGTATTTACAAGAGCCGACTGTCGATGTGTATTTAATGAATGATAATACATTATTTATTGTACATATTGAAACATTAGATGTATGAATTTATTCAATATATCAATTAACTCGATACATTGATTCGATGCTATTTGTACGAGGCATATCCACAAATTAAGTTCCGATCGGTCATAAAAATTACAAGAATTTTTTCTTTCATTTTTTTATTAGTATTTGCTTAAATGTATATTAAATTACTTCTCTACATAATCATGGTTTAAATTTAAACATTTATCATAGCGTGGCTCTAGCTTTTGTATTCCAGTATCTGTGAAATTTGCGTCCAACCTTTTCATTCAATCCTGAACCAGAGTTTTTACTTCTTCATCACTTTATCAGTATTGCATCGCTGCCCTGCTAAAAATTTCTTAAGGTGAAGAAAGAAATGAAAATCACTTGGTGCAAGATCGGGTTATAGGGCGGATGATCAAAAATTTCCCAATTAAATTTTGTTAACAGTTCTCGTGTCGAAGCGGCTGAGTAAGTTCGGGCATTGTCATGCAGCAAAACAATTCCCGAACTGAGAAGACCCTTTTGTTCTTAATGGCCTTTCGTAATCTTTGTAAAGTAGCACAGCAAGCATCTGCATTTATTGTTGGACGCAATTGTCGCAATTGGACGCAAATTTCACAGACACTGGCATACAAAAGCTTGTGCCACGCTATAATAAATTTTTAAATTTAAACGGTGGTTATATATATAAGTACTTTAATATACATTTTTTAAGCAAATACCAATAAAAAAAATGAAAGAAAAAAGATCTTGTAGTTTTTATGGCCGATCGGAACCTAATTTGTGGATATGCCTCGTATTTTGTACTTTTTCGATGTCACTGTTTTGAATGCTTTGGCCTAGTAAAGATGTCTTTCTAAAGCTTAAGATTATAAACCAAAATTGTTTTTCCGTAGTTACTGTATACCGAGAATTTCACTTAAGATGCAACATACATTAATTTTTACGTTCATTCCACAGATGGTTCATTCTGTTTTAAATAATTTTTATAATCGTTTAGGTTACTGTTTGGATGTTAATGGTGGTATTTTTGAGAATTTGTTGGAATTTTTAAATAAAAAGATTGTTTGTGATGTAGGTACCTATGTTCTTATTCAATGTATGTTGCATTTTAAGTGAAACAATTTTTTCTAATGTATTAATGATCGATTGTTATTAAGGATTCTGGGCAACCTAAAATGTTGCATGCTATGTGAACTTCACTTAAAATTTGGTATTCTTGGTAATGAACTATCAGAATTATGTTGCGCGTTATGTGAAATTCCCTGTATACGGGGGTCTTTTGAAAAGAAAGATAAACGATGCGGAGATGGCAGCACCATGATTAAAACGAATGCACGGCCGATAAGTTTGATCTTTCAAACGAGCCCCTGCCGAGTTTCGGCTCAGTGCATTGTGAGGAAACTGCACCTGTTCACACGTGAACGATTTCCATGGCTAAAATGCATAAACTCAGGTTCAAATTGTTGGATCATCCTCCATACTCAGCCCGATTTAGCCCCGTCTGATTTCCATTTGTTCCCGAACCTCAAAAGATGGCGCGGGCGACAACGATTTTCCGACAACAATAAAGTGGTTCATGCTGTGAACGGCTGTTTTGTAGATCAGGAGATATCATTTTATAAAACCGGTATAGTGCTTTTGGAACTTCGTTGGGCAAAATGTGTCGAGCTCAATGGAGATTATGTTGAAAAATAAATATAAGTTGGTTTTATTTGCATATTCTTACTTTTCAAGTACCTACCTTTTCAAGGTCCTCATATCGTACGTCCCGTTTCAAGAAGCGCCACAGGGAACATACATAAATATATGTACGAGTATGTAAAGAAATTTTCGTATTTCACATTTCTTGCTAAATATAAGTAAATAAAACTTGCATCTACACGAACCCGCCCAATAATTCAGATTAAAGTCATTTCATGTAAATATGTGTACAAAATCTAAAAGTTTTCTTTTTTTAACGACATCACGCTCAGTGAAAAATCCTACAACGTTACGTCTACTTTTCCGCTAAAACCCATAATAAAGATTAGAAACTCAAATTCAACATTTTTTTCCACTGTTGCGTTTTGAAGCGGGACATACAGTATATCATTTTAATTTTCACGATTTTACTTTGAAAAATATTTCTAGGAAATTAACCAGTGTACCAAAGAGTAATTCCTTTAGAACTGCTCATTCTTTGTATTATTATAAAATTATTGATATTTTAATAAACAAATTTGACAGACTTTAAACAAATATCATTGACCTATTTATTAGGTTTGTAGGGAGAAAATAATTTTTGACAGTTTAGTTTTCTTCGTATGAAATTAAAACTTGACATTTAGTTGAACAAAATACTTTATCTTTTAGAGGCGATTATCCTCATCAGATGGCAGCAGTGGCGCCCGCAAAGGCTTAAAATCTTAAATCCTTAGCGATTTTAGTAAAAGCAATTACGAAAATATTGCATGAATTAGGTACTTATTATGAATTTTTACTTAATTTGGATTAGTTTTATACTTATTATTTGCATTTTAAATTGCCCAGCCAAACGGGCAATTACGTATTTCAAAAACCTACACCCATTGCTTCGTTAGATATCGAATTAATTCGCCAAATTTTGCGTCAATTATTACACTGTGCGCTATTTTAAAAATAAAACTGCCGAAACAATAGTATATTGTGTTATTAGGAGTAAAAGTGTCATTTTGTGTGCCGAGCATGAAGTTTGAACGACGAGCGCCAGCGAGTCGGACTATTCATGCGAGGCACACAAAATCACTTTTACTCCGAATAACACATGTTACTTTTTCTTCAAACGCATAAATTAAAAGCAATTCAGCAAGAAAATTTAAAAAAAGTCAAAAATGAACGTCATACCAGCTGTCATTGCTACGGGTTGCTTCGTTATAAAAAATAAAAATTACGAGTTGCCATTGGTTCATTTTATGTCACTTTTAGTCCTAGGAGTAAAAGTGCCCACTTTTACTCCTAGGAGTAAAAGTGAATGTTTAACTGTGTGTATCCAAGGACACAAAGACGTGTTTTTATGACGTTTGAAGAAAAATAATATTTTACAATGAGCAGGCAAACACGATTTTTTGTTAATTCTACGAAATTAACCATTGTACCAAAAACTAATTCCCTTGGGGTAGTCGCTCTTTATATTATTATAAAATTATTTATATTTTAATAAACCAATAATTAGACAGACCTTAAACATTAAACTAACGTGATTGTTTAGTATCCTGCGCACTATACAATAATTGGTAAAAACTATCGACTAATTTGTTGTTGTTCGTTATAAAATAAATGTAAAAGCAAAAAACTATGACTGGCCAAAAGAGCATTCAAAAATAATTTTAAGCAGTAAAAATGATCATGCATTCGAACAAATTTCAAGTAACAAGGATTGATAGTATATTAGTCAACGAGCGTGTAATAGTCGCCGCAGTAAATTTTAGTCACTACACGCCCATAGAATACTGTAAATACCACGTATCATTTTATGCAAATTAATCTAGAAAACCACGAATTAACGTGGTTTACGAGGTGCCATTCTTTTACCAATGAAACAACTACCGTATATGACATACCCATGAACGGTTGTTAAGTAAAGGATTTGCAGCTTCGCACTTGGCAGAAAGCTGTGAGTAATGACATCTGCACTATCTGCAGTTTTGCAGATTGGCACAGCCTGTGCGTTATAGTCATAACTCAACGCAACGGTGTGAATTATGGAGACCATTATTTAACAGGAAACGCGTATGTAATGGACATAGAGTCGTAGAAAATTCATTTCTAAGTGTTTGGCATTGATCGCCCTTATTAATTAATAAATAAATTTCGAATACTATAAAAGGTCCAAGAATATAAACAGAAATAACCCGAGATTCAACAAAAGTGCCTTGTCACGTTATTGAACACTTTAAGTCAACATGGTTGCACTCAAGTTTAATTATACCCTTAAGTGCTGTTCCTCAATGTTTGTAAACAGCCTTCTTATGAACCAAAGTACGCCAGTATCGGTAAGAGCTTTTCTTAGTTTGTATCTTGCAGCCATTTATTTATTCCACCCGTATTTGAGATTTCTCCATTTACATTTAATTAATTCAATTTTTGTTACTTTACCAGGGATAAAGTGGTTTGCTTTATGACAGAACGGAATTTCGTGTTTTGTTATTTGTTTTACCTTTATTAAATATTTTTCAATCCAGCGAGTACAATAAAGAGAGTATTAATTAAAATAGAGATGCCTCGCACGGTGCATAGAGTGAGATTTGAATAGTTTTTAATAAAGTTCATAAAGTGCATTCCTGGAAAATAATGGAAAGTATTAAATAGGAAAATTCCTTCAAGCAGGACAACAAATAAGAACACAACGGCGCGGCGGGTGGTTTTCGATAAAAGATATGCGAGCCAACGACGCTCAAGAAAAAGGAGCACGAAATATAAAAATCAAGCAGCATACCTGAACTTTCTAACTGACAGCAGCAATTTTTAAATACGAAGGGAACTAGAAAAATTATCAACCTGGCTATGAAACAAAAGACATTCAATATTTTTATAATTTATATTTTGCAACATAATCTCCCCTAACTTCAATGCACTTGCGTCACCTGTCCTGCAGCGACTTTATACCAGTAGAAAAAAGTGATTTTTCTTGGTCTTCAAGATAGGCATCAACAGCCTCTTTCAACTCGTTGTCGTCCAAAAACTGACGTCTCCTAAGATGTTTCTTCAAATTTCTAAATAAAAAAAAGTCGGACGGAGCCAGATCTGCCCTACACGGCGGGTGGTCTAACTCAGAAAAATTACACTCGCCTAGAACTGTTTGAACTTTGATTGCCTTGCGGTGAAGAATGAGGACATTTTCATGACGCAAACTGCCAATGTGTTACAGTAGGTAGCTGCTGTTATTGTAGTACCTTTCGGCATGTATTCGATGAGAATAATTTCTGCTGGATCCCAAAAGACGGTGGCCATGAGCTTCCCAGCTGCAAACTGTGTGGGAGCATTTTTTGGCGGAGGAGAGCCCTTATGGACCCTTATGGACTCCAATTTCGTTTCTGGATCCCAGTGATGGACCCAAGTTTCATCACATAGAACCCAACATTCGTTATTTTAAAGGATGTTATTTTAGCAATGGTGCATAGAGCCCAGGGTCAGGGCTTCAAATCCAAGCGAGGGCAATATTTTTCTATACATAAAATTTTCATAATTCATTATAATACCTTAAAAATTAAAGAATTGTAAAGAAACACTAGACAGCTTAAAAAGTAACTTTCACATATCAAAAGTTATCAAAAGATTACTTAAACCACTCCTTCAGTTTAACTTCAAAAGGAAATTATAAGAAATAAGTTGGTAAGAACTCGCACGCATTCACGCGAGTTCATACAATCCATACAGTTTCGACACGCCATCTGTGTTAACTCTATGATAACATTTTAAAACATAATTAAATTTTTCAATCTTGATCTTTTTAAACTGTTACGACGGTAATTAATTAAAACTACGGAGGGTCACTTATTTAATTCCAAAGCCTTCAAATAATTTTAACTGGCGAACTGTTGTTTTGTAAATGCACTGGGCCACCTCGATTTAGTTTAGCCCTTAGATTTTGTACATTTCTGATCTTTCTTAAAATTTAATTTTATCCTTGAATATCCTTAAATAACTTTTACTATCGCGAATATTATGTAGAATTTTCAAGCCGATTTTTTTAAGGATTTCCTCATGATTTAATTGAAATAAAATCTTCCTTGCACTTTACTGACTTCTCTCAAATGTTTAAATAATTGTTTTCCAAACCTATGTTTGGTAGATTAGATAAATACGGTTAAGCCGGGTTCTCATTAGTCGATTTCATTGATCAATGAGACTGAATCTATGTCATTGTAAAGAAATTGAATAATGAGAACATCATTTCCACGATATTGATCAATGATTTTTCGTTTCAATGGAAGTGAAAGGCAGGTCTACTTTGGTTGATCAACGGGATTGATTCAATGAAATTGAATGGTGTTTGAAGTGTGAGAACAAAAGTTCAATTATATTGAAACAAATAAAGTTGCATCGTCAGCTTATTGTTGGCACCTACACTCTGGATAAAATTGCGTAGAGTTCTGCGTCATTTTAACAACATGACACATTTCAAATGGTTTTCTCGTTTTTCGCTTTTTGATTTGGTTTACTAAATATTTACACACAAACGGACTCCAGCACGCACAATTTTCTTCTTTGCAGCAATTTTTAAAATTAATCGTTTCTGACAGAATGTTCAATGCCCTTGAATCGTGTGAACAATTTTCGTATTCAATTGTATCTTCAATGGGATAGATTCAGTCTCATTGATCAATGAAATCGACTAGTGAGAACCCGGCTTTACATGCAATGATGATATTTAATTGAACCCGTATTGTTCGCAACAAATGCTAAAATTACGTTAAGTTTGTCCGATGTATTGTGAACCGTAGTGGGAACACGTAAATTCCTGGCCCTTCATAAATTTTAAGTTTATCTTGGAATTCCCTAAATAACTATTCTAGATAATTTGAAAGTCAATACTCTGGCAAATCTCCTGAAAATCTAAGTTAAGTAAAATTGTAATCGTTCTTTAACTTCAATTATTTCTTATTCTTTAATTAGACCTCATGGTCTGTTTCTCTTTCCTTAGGTGCAAGCTTTCAGTTCTCCTGAGATGCAGACTGCCACCTATCCTTCCATCTCTTCGGGGAGGGTGGTCGGCGATTTGTTGGTTTACCTGCGCGAACTAGTCTGTCATCATTTATGCGCTTTACATGGTCGTACCAGTAGCGTCTTCTCTGTCTTCCCCATATATGACCACATCGTCCACTCCGAATATTCTTCTTATTTCATTAATCCTGACTCGATGTCTGAATGTTTTTCCTTAATGTTTTCATTTCCGATGTTCTTATCATGCTTTTAGTTCTGTTTGTGTCTACTGTTCGTTCGCATGTGTTTGTTGTTCCATACAGTGTCTCAGAGACATCCGAATATAACTGTGGCTTTATTTATCTGTGTTTTCAATTCCTGCGTTGGATTATGCGTACTTAATGTATCTTCTCCGAGGTACTTGAACTGCATAACTTGTTGCTACGCTATGCTTACTATTGACTTCGAATTTGCATCGTACAGGAACTTTGTAGAAAGGTTTTCTCCGTCAATATTTTCATGTTGCACTTCTGAGTTGTTTTGTAAGAACGATATACTTGCCTCTGTAAATCGTCTTCCGTATCTGCGACAATTAACAGACCATGTTGGTGCATTTCTTTGGCTCTAGCCCAAATTGCGAGTGGTGACTTCTATGATTTTGTCCATTATCAAGTTGAATAGAAATGGGCTGAGACTGTCCCCTTGTCTAACACCGCCTGGGGTTGGTACGTTTCCAGTTGTCTGATTATTCACTCTAACTGCGTATTATTCCGACAATTTCCGATCGTGCATGTTTTTCTTTTAGTACATCGGCTACTTCTCCAAGCTGGACGTTGCCGAATGCCTTTGTCATATCAATGAAGCTGACGTAAAGGGGTTTATCGTATTCGATCGCTTTCTCTTTCAGTTGTCGAACGATGAATACTTCGTCACTTGCCTGTTTCCTCTAAAACCTTGCTGTTCAGTTTTATTAAGTTTGCAAAGGGTTTCATAGTCGTGCATAATAGGCGTAAGGGAAATTATGCCGATCGAGTCGGCGCCGGTGCTCCCGTGATGGAGTACTTGGCCGCCGAAGTGCTCGAGTTGACGGCCAACGCCGTCAAGGACAACAAGAAGACCAGAATCATCCCCCATCACCTCCAGCTCGCCATCCGTAACAACAAGGAGCTGAATAAGCTCCTCTCCAGGGTGGCGTTCTCCCCAACATCCAGGCCGTCCTCTTGCCCAAGAAGACGGAAAAGAAGGCTTAAATTCGAACCTTTGGAATTACACATTTTCCGGCTTAGTATTTTGGCCCTCTTTAAAGATAGGTATAGTTATACTCCTGTGCTAATCATCCGGTATGATGGTTGATCTTATAATTTGATTGAAAAATGTTGTTAGTTCTTGAACTAATTATTTCTAAAGCTTTTAAATAGTTTTTTCTACAAACACTACTAAAAACTGAATTTTTAACACGGCATACTGCAATTAAAAATGTAATATTAAATGGCAGCGTGTTAAAAGTAGATCACGTGGTTTACTTTTAACACTAGTATTAAAAGTATGCTGTCACAATGACAATTTTGGAGCAAATATTATTCAAAGATTGATTTTACCTACTAAATTGACAAATCTAACGTTGCCCTACTAGCAGCTTCTTCTATATCGACCGGAATTTCTTCACTTAGATTAGAACTCATCTTAAATTATTCTTTTTCACTTTTGACAAGCATATGTCAAACAATACATATGTAAGCTCAATTCTAAATTGTTTCGTAAATGTCACAGAGTACTAGATTTTTTAGGTAATCTTTGGAATCCCTAATAAGAGAGTTTAAAATGCTTTCAATGGCGTTTGTAGAAAAAATAGTGTATGATATTCGTGTTAAAAGTGATTTTATTTTGTTCGTGGGGTTGCTCAACTCGCTACGCTCGTTTCGCAATCTCCCCCACTCACAAAATAAAATCTCACTTTTAACACTTGTATCATAAATAGCTAATATTTGCCAAATTTTTATTTATATATTTCTTATATTTCTGTAAATTCCCTTAATGGCTTCTATTGTTCCTTCATTTACGTTATGGCCTACTAGTGCTTCCCACAATCTAGCTCTATCCACACTGTCAAAAGCTTTTTAAACGTCTATGAAACATAAAGTACATCTTCTAATCAAAACTCTATTGCGTTTTCCATCAGCTCTTTGAGTGTAAACAGAGCATCCTGTGCGCTTCTGGCGGGTCTAAAGCCACATTGTCCTTCTTCTAGTTGTACTTCCGTCACTTGCTTTAATTTCCTTTCTACTATGCTTTCATAAATTTTTACCGCCACGTTAATCAGCGAGATCCCTCGATAATTGTTGCAGTTTTTTGGGTCACCTTTTTAAAATATAGGAAGGATGTATTTGATAAAATCTGCAGCTAGTTTATCACTTCCCGCAGCTTTAATCTATCTATTGCTTCTATTACTTCCTTTTTACCTATGTGATCTTATTTGTCTTGAATCGTGTTATCATTCTTGGTTACTTGATTTGCATCACTTGTTAGCAACTCTTGAAATCTTTCCATCTTTTTAATTCCAAGTTACTTCTAAAATTAGCCAAATTATGTACGTTAAGTTAGGCCGATGTGCTGTGAATCACAGGCGAAACTTTTAACTTCATTTAAATTCCTGATCTCTCCTAAATTTTAAGTTTAGCCTTGGAATGATTAGTGATATTTCGAATATACGAATCAAATACTTTAAAGAGGATATTTTTATTTTTTTTCCTGAAAACATGAGGTATAATTTCATCCTTGGGCTTCAAATTCTGGCGAATCTCAACCACGGAGTTCTAAATTTTAAAATAATTAATTTCCACCAGAGAATTCAAACTGATTTTAAATTCATTTTAAATACCACAATCCGTAGTTAAATTAATTGTCGTAACATCGAGCAGATGTGCGAGAACTGGCAATGGTGTTGTATATTATTATTATGTTTGTAACATTCCTCCCCCTAAAATAAATTATCCCTTTGACATCTTTACCAGTTTGGGACATCAAAGTCCCAAGGCGGCATATTACGTTGCGTCTGAAACGCACAGAGCAGAAAATCGGGCAAACATGGAAATATACACCACCTGTGATTCTCGTTTTAAGAAATGTTTCTTTTTGCAGTGTCGGCGGTTTCCCTCGAACCCCAACTTCGGTATAAAGCTCAATTTGATTTAAATTTTAAAGTTTCTTTTGCTAATGCTAAAACGATTTTATAGAACAAAAGGACGAAGCCAAGTTTTGCGTGGTTTCGTCATTAAATCGGAAGACTAATGAAGCCGGCTTTGAACAAAAAAAAAAAAATTGAGCTTATTTTGTTTTCAAAGGCGACTTCGTTATTGTTACATATTAATGTTACATATGGAAAACCACAACGATAACTACGTTTCTGTGGAACTTTATCGTTCTCATTATTATTTATTGCTACTAAAAAAACTTTCATTTATAAAAATAAATCCTGCCTAGCGTTTTTGCATTGTTCATCTAACCAACTAAGATTCTAACCTCAAAACGAAATCAATTTCTATATTTTTTTACAAATAATTTGAATTTAGGAGTAAATGAAATAAGTAGGTAACTAAAACACATACCAATCTACAAAGGACTTATCAGTACGTTTGCCGTATACATTTTTTATTGGGTAATTTTATCATAAGTTATTTAGAACCATAGCGCAAGTTACAGCAAAATCAGCTATAAATACGAAATTATAATATTGTTATCGGCCATTACATCTTGCTTAAACCACTAATGTAACATTTTCCACATCGGAAATACGATAAAAAATGCCGTTTATGAAACTCAAGGCGAATTATTAAAAAATCGATTTATTAGAAAATAATTTTTATTTAACGAGCAACGAAAACAGCGAGAACTAAGTGATTTTCACGAAATTTTCCTTCTGCTATTACTTCTATTTCAGCTGATTGCTTTCAATAGGTACATCGCCGCTTGACTTTTTTCTGCTGTACTAAGAGCAAAGTGTTTAATTTGAAGAGAGGAACTTTCAGACGTACCAAAACTCCACGACAAATAACTGGAAATTAATGATGAAAATCTACAAACCGTAATAACCAAATAACCAGCAACGACAATTTTCTGCTGTTTGCAGCAAACGACTTATTGGTTTTTCCCTTTAATAACACTTACATTTAAAAATCAGTTTTCCACCTTACATTTTTTGCATGTGCGTGTGTAAAAGCACCTGCATTCTAAAAATACGACCCTTGGAACGTTTCGTGCCAAACACCTGATTCATTTACTTTAAGGTTTTCGATATTCCTATTTCAGGTTGGAAAATAACGAACATATTTATTATAACGACTGACATAAAATTTATGTTAGAATTATTTTAAAAAGACGTTCAAATTTAAGGGTTTATGTGACATTCTACACCTTATGAAAATATATTTCACCACGAAAATGATGGATTGTACTCGTATATCATGCAGAGGATATCAGAGGACTATAGAAATGCTAAGGATTATTTTTATTTTCTGAGCAACTGTCAGTATAATTGTGCATTGTATGTAACCTTAACCGGTAAGGTTCAACAAAAATATTTTAATAGTTTTGTTTGTTTATTTACTGAGCGAACTCTAGGCTTGCGGGCTCTAGGGATTTAAACGTGATTCGACCACTATGGTTATGTTGCACTGCCCTACTAGAATTTAGCCGAACCCAAGGGACTTCCACCCATGGAAGGGATCTTTATTGTGCTAAATACCTTATTGACACAGGACTTACGGCTTTATCTCATATCCGAAAGAGGCCATCTTAAGGTGGTACACCCTTTACAAGGCGTTGCCGTCTCCATAAGTCTGTAGTGTGTGTGTGTGTGTGTGACAAAGAAGACATACTTTCGGATATTTTTTGGTATTAAAAAATCTTATCGATCTGAACTGGGGATTTAATATTTTTAATAAGTACCTACAACCTGCCACGATGTAGGGCTTATGTTGCGAAATATAAATAACACTTAACCATATCGCGAAGGTATGTTCATCACAACATGTTAATATTTTCTAAGGAAAGATCAAAAGTTAACTCTAAATAAAAATAACAGAGATCACATTCTGCCACCTGTTAATTACCTAGAAAAGCGTTGTTTGTAGTAGCTATTCGGTAACCTGCATTTGCCATATGACAATTGGTGGTATTTCCAGGAGGTAGAAGGCAGTTTTTCCCATTTGTTTGTCGGTTTTCATAAGAATAGGGAATTAAACGTTACCTGACCTCTATGAGGAAGTAACAGTACTTGGTAACCCTAGATTAGATGAGTACTGTTTATGTTTTGGAAAGTTAATGTAGTGATTTTAGTGTATTCTAGAGAAAGTAGGTAAAGAAGCTGCAGCCCTAAGGATGATAAAATGTAAGAGGTTTGTAAGAAATCAATCTGGCACTGACCATCTAACCCAACTATTAGTGACGGGCAGTAGGAATAATAAAGTGCGACGTTTAGTATTAATAGTGTGTTATTATTCGTCACCAACCACCCGCACCCCCAAACACAACAGTCATGATTATTGTCAAAATAATTATTGTCCACAAACTATGTTTAAAATTAGTTCAATTTTTAAAGATTAGTTTATACTGGCAATAGCAAAAATACCATACATACCAAAGTATACATCCCTGCCTCACCTAGTTCCAGGGATATTGGATAAGTTGTAAATAACAAATTATAATAAAGCATAAGAAAAGAAAACAAACAAATTTGAGGGTTGCTTTGCGACCGGTCTTCTTCTTTTTACCTTTCCCTATCCCTTCCGGACGTTGGCTACCATAATGGCAATGCGTATTTTATTAGCTGCACTACGGAAAAGTTCTGAAGATTGGACTCCAAACCATTTTCTTACGTTGGCGAGCCAGGAAATTCTTCGTCTACCAGGGCCTCTGCGTCCTTCAGCTTTGACCTGGATAATATTTTGTAGTAGTCGATATTTGTTGTTATTTCGCATGATATGGCCAAGGTATTCGATTTTTCTGAGGTCTGCAACCCATTCTGCCAAGAACTTCTTCATTGGAAATATGTTCTGCTAATAAAATTTTGAGAATTCTACGGTACACCCACATTTCAAACGCTTGTAGTCTCTTCTCCATAGCTTCAGACAAGGTCCATGCCTCAACACCGTATACCAGAGTAGATAATACATAACAAGATGTAATCTGTTTCTTAAGCATTAGACTAAGGTCTCGCGAGCAGAGTAGTGCGACCGGTCTAAATAGACCAAATACCAACGATTACTTAAAGAAGTCATCGAGGCTTGACTTCTGTTACTTAGGATGGCCGTACGACCTTATGTAGTCGACATCATAAATATAATTTTGAAAATTTTAAAGGGGTATGGTCGAATATAAAATACTCTGCAATTAAAAGCAGAAACATGAGGCATTTCGCACACCACAGAAAAATTGGCATGCTGCGGATTCTATAACATATTGTCCTAGTTAGTGGTAATACCACAACGCATGTGTTTGTTTACTGCCGTTTCATCCTTCTATGAATCGTTTGATGATATTTTAATTTATAGTGGCGCCACAGGCCAAATAACTTGAAACCTCCACCACAAACTGATGAAATAACAACACACTCTACAGGAGGAGGTATCTGAAGTGCGACGACTTCCCCAACAGAGGTAATCAGTGCAACTACGCAACGTCATACGAAAGACGCGTGGCATTGTCTGGATAAGATTAGGTAAATGCAGCGAAAATTCTGGCCACAAGATTTTCCTGCGATTCTATTAGAGTTTTGTAGGCAATAATCGTTTTGAATCTCACCTCCGCATAAAAGAATCTAAGGAAGTCAAATCGGGTGACTGCATAGGATATTTGTGTTTAATTCAATGTTCTTCAACATTTTCATTTAACCATTTCGCGCAGCTAAAAAGAATGGCAAAGTATCTCATCGTACTGAAATCACCAAAAATCGATGACACTTTCGACAAAAAGCAGACTTGGAAGTGGCTATCAATTGCTATTCTACAATACTGATCCACATGTAAGCCGAGAACCGCCCTTGGTTTCCTCTGGAGCACGTAACAGAAGGAATTTCCTTGGTCCACTCAAATATTTACTTATGGCTTATCTAGTCAGCAGTGTCTCCTCAGTGACCAAAACAAATCTTGGAGAATGTGGTTCTTTTAAGTAGCGGTGAAAGAACCGACAGCAATTGTCGGCCCAAAATCAGTTGGACCACTATTTATACTATTTGCATAAGGTATCTACATTGGAAACTGTGAAACCTAGTGTGCATTAGAAATCGTATCCAGTAGTTAATGAGCCGCTAATGTCTAAGCGGGTTCGCATCAACTATCAGGACAGCTGTGATTTTTTGTAATGAATACCTTCATTTAGGGAAATTATTTTAAATTAAATTTTAAGGATTCACTCCTTTGGGGAAATATATTTTTAACGAAATAATGTAAATTCTATATTTAGAAAAATATCACTTCCGCAGGGATTCGAACCACTGACCTTCGGCTATACGCGCCACTGCTCTACCGTTGAGCTACAGAGGCAGATCTCTGAAGATGTGATATTCGTCTAAATATAGTAATAGGTTTCACAGTTTCCAATTACTATATTTAGACGAATATCACATCTTCAGAGATCTGCCTCTGTAGCTCAACGGTAGAGCAGTGGCGCGTATAGCCGAAGGTCAGTGGTTCGAATCCCTGCGGAGGTGATATTTTTCTAAATATGGAATTTACATTATTTCGTTAAAAGTATCTACATGCAAAACAGCTGTTTATGAAAACTTACAATTACTGATAATTTACTTTCAAGTTTAACCAAATCTTGAAACTAAAGATGGGCCACAGTGAAAATAATTTTTAAGCGTGAGCTGTATAGGGCATATATTGTGCTACATACAGACGAGGACCAATTCTACTGTTACATTGAACTTTTCTAAGTGAATGTTTTCAAATTTCTTGATCTTCAGTGTTGATGCAAAACCAAAAAGAAGAAATACCCCAGGAAAAGCGTTTTAACGGGAAAACTTCTTTATTTTTTAATTAATGGCAATGCATATTTCACTTGATTTAATCTTTTTGCAACTTATTCCAATTTATATCTACAATCATTACTACACATTAATAATTCCCATTATAATCCAGATTTATGAGTCACGCACGGAAACTAACCCGTGAAAAAGTTAGGATAAGGTTAGCCAAGTACTAAACAGCCCTTAACTTGCATTTAAATTTAATATAGATTTCGTCAAAAAAGCGAAGAAGCAGAATTAACGAAATATTTATAGCTAGAGAATCATTTTATGTTGTTGCGAAGCTAATGATTAAATTTAGTAAATTGGTAAAAATTTTATTTGTTATCTTTTGTCGCGGGAATTTTGTAAATCTACCAGTTTGATTAGTACCACCATGACCGCAAAACAAACGCGAAAAAGGTCAAATTGCCGGTTCAGAGCCTGAAAAATGACTCTTCTTGTATGTAACAATTAGAGACGGTGTTTCAGTCTTATTGCAATATAACATCATCAAGAAACTGTGGCTCAAGAAACTGTTAAACCATATCACGGTAGACGGTAGTTATCTGTTACAGATACTTCATGAAACAAATTGATCATAAGTTGAGCATTTGGTCAATCCAAACCACAGGTTAACTTTTGCAGAGTCTCTCTACTATTCTATATCAGATTATTGTCATTAACACCGCGTGGTAAGTCGAGTCGTCACTAAAGATGGCATTTAATAAACCCCCTTTTTTCGAACCGATCTACCAATTCTGCACACCTTAATGCTCGATTTGGAGATGATTATAAAATTATGAAATAAGTTAAAAAATTTTACAACACATATTAAACATGATAAACATCAACAAATATGCACTTTTTAAAAATTTTACTCATTTCACTGAAATAGATACCTAATTCTGGGGCACCCTGTAATATTTACATTTTAAACTTAATAGTTTGGCGTTTGGAAATTTCAAATCCATATCCGTAGTTCAGGAGCACAAGGCTAAGCCAGTTAGCTGGATCACCTCGAAACTTTGGCAACTAAGTCGTCATCCTCAGTGGAACAACTTCCTTGACAAAAGTTAGCTGGGGTTTTCCTGTGAAGATATTTTCACTAAGTGAAGTTGGCTGAGGCAGAACTATATAATATAAATAAATAAAAATCAAATATATAATATATTTGATTTTTTAATCATGTTTATGGTTTTCAGGGTCAATAGCGTTCCACTCAATAAAGCTTAAAGTAAGAAATACAAAACTTTATCACAAATGCGAATTGAAATCTTTAATTAATAGATGATCAAATACAATGTGATTTTTTAAAAACTCAATTACAGCAGGCCGTATTCTGACTTAATACAGACAGTCCTAAGGTTATTAAAACAGAATACGGCCTGCTGCAATTCAGGTCTTAAAAAATCACATTGTACATTTCTTATCTAGTAAGTCCTGCAAATTTAAAGTTGTTGCTTAATCTAAGTATTTCGTAAATCATCAAAAGCCTTATTTAATGGCATAGTTATTCTGATCTCTATTTAAATTTAGTGAGGATTAATAATTAACGTAGCGTAGTGACATCATTCGTCTCTTTTCTACACATTGCGATTACGTAAAGCTAACTATGTAGTTCTATGTTTGGATAGGAATATAAGCCAATGCAGTAAGTACATTCATATCATTGCTTTATCGGACCTGTGCTACAGAAATATTTATTTGATTACGTCATATAAATACAATTAAAAAGTCATAGAAACAACTGGAAACTTTAACTTGGAACCCAACAACTTACAGCCACTTAAAATTCTCGGGATTTTCATATGTGCTTTTAAATTTTACGTAAGCTGAATTGTCATTCTTGGTATGTTAGAGACGTCTACGAATTTTATCTTCAATATTAAAACATGAACATGTACGAGTAAAGAAATGTGTACCTTTCTCCCCTGACTTTACGATAGTTACCTTTGAATAATTTACATAAAACGATAAAGTAGAGGCACTTTACGAGCCAAAAACTGCCTAATTTTGTTTGCACATCCTTATTTACTGCGTTAGTCGAATCGTGCGTCCTTCAAAACGCGTATTTAAAGCGCAGCTTGAATTCCTACATAATTGGCTTGCCCAGTTTTGAAACGTAGGGCTTTAGAAAGTGACGCTAATTTTCGTGCATCCATTAACGCTCTCGGGACGACATTCGCAATATAACCCCGCATTATCTTCACGTACTCTACATTTGTCACTTTTTATCAAAAACCCCGTTCAACTTCGCCGACGAATGCGACGCCGAGATTAAATACCGAATTGTGTAAGGTCATAAAATTGCGAATCTACACCATTAAGGACAATGCGTATAATTTGATCCCTAGAAAGTTAAAAAAATTGGTTTCCTTAGGGATATTGTTGTTTAAAGAAGGCGTATTAAATCGTTGAAAGAGCGTCCGGAATAAATTACTTTACTTTACAATTTCGAAATGGTAAACAGTTGCTTAATTCGTTTAGTTGCTTTTGTAAAAGAAAATTCAAAGCTGTTTATTAAGAAAAAATATACTTGACGAGGGAGAGAAAAAAAATTGTTAGAGATCTAAGATACGGCACAGCTTTTGTGCGTAAATTTGGAAGAAAAGTGGCTCTACAAACAGCTTCTGAGGTTAAAGTTAATGAATTAAATCTTACTGGCTATTAAAAAAGGAAAACCGCCTTTAAAAGAATTACACCTCCACTGAAAAAATGAGAGACTACGTAACGTATCGTAAACATTTTAAAAGTTTGGAAAAGTAAAAGGTACATGTTTATGAAAATACTAGCAATAATTATCAAAACTTCGGTACTAATTATTTACAAAACAGTTAAAGGACATTAAAAATGCGTTCACAGTTACCTATGCAAGATTTAACCATACTCTTAGGGTAATTTGTTTTGGTACGGTACACACGTAAATTATAAAAAGGGATCTTTTTTTATTTAAATAAATCATCATTAAGTGTCATTGTACTCTTTTTAGTTCTCAGAGAATTTTTTATGCCGCATTTTATCGGCTGTTTTGAATAGGCAATAATCCCTACTTGCTGTAAAAAATTTACCTCTAATATGTAATGTGTGTTGCCTATAATAGGTTACAAAATAACCAAACCAAATTCCCCAACACTGAGTTAGCTGCTGGTTTTATGTTATTAATAGTTCGTAAAAAAAATACAAATTATGATGAATTATTCTGAATAAATCTAACGTTGGATTTCGTAACGGTTAGTTAAAAATTAGGTAAAAAGCAAAATTTGTTAAAGCAGTGGAAATGTTACAAATGATAGCTAAAACTACAGAATCAATCAAAACAACGGAGAAGAAAAGGGGACAGCAAGATATGATGATCAATTTATACGAAAAACAAAAGGAGAAGGGTACTACGGAAGAGGAGTAGAAGGTAAGTAGTATTCTATTCGTAAATTAAAATAGTAAAAGCAATAGATATGCTTATTAAGAGAAACAAGTAAGGTATACTAATTGAAGAGATCAGAAAAGCTATTATTTTGAACAAGTAACCCAAGACGGACTTAAATAAAAAATAAGAATGTAGAAGAAAAGAAGAATCTGAATAATTTTTCAATATAACATTAGTTATAACTAGAGAAAGGAATATATTATGCAATAGAATATTGCTGAAATATGCGCATATACATGCACACTATTTTTAAATATATGCAGTAAATAGTGAGAATATGCACACGCATATGCAATAGCATATGTTCAAAATCGACTTTAAAAACGATTTATTATAAATTTTAAAAAGGCAAAATAACAGACAAACATTTTTAATGCGTTTTATAGGTATACGAAACCACGTAAATGCGAGTTCACGCAAGTTGGGTCAGCGTAAGTCGGGGTATTACTGTAATTATGCATTTTCCGTAATCCTTTGTTGAAACAGTAGGCATGCCATTTAAGGTGACTATTCATCACAAGAGCTGTAGGATATATTGCACTAATAATGCTTAATTGCTTTGATTTTTTAAATAATTTAATATACAATGATCTATATTCTATAATAAACAAGGGCTTAGTGCAGAACCTGGCTGTAAAGGCCATGTGTACCCGGCCTTCTGAGAAAATCAATTATTTTTAGGGTAAGCTATCTGTGACCTTATCCATACCATTTTGGTATGAAAAACCACTATTACATAAAATTGGAAACCAATTGAAAAAAATTAAAAATTTGAAATTTATGCATGAAAATGCACAAAACGTCTAAATATGCAGAATTTTCCTAAATATGCAGAATTTTCCTAAATATGCAAAATATATATTGACTGTTTCGCAAGATATGCAAAAATTACATTATATGCAGTTTGCATAAAATCCTTTCTCTACTTATAACATTAGTGCCAGTTATTATTACCCCATTTTTATTTATCAGTAACTATTCACCAAAGAAGCTTAGCACCCTCATAAGTGCCCAGAATCTGAATGTGCGTCGACTGCTTTGGTCATTGGCATTACCCAATTAGGATTGTGTCGAACACAAAGTGCTTCGGTCCCTGAAAGGGATCTTTATCATACCACACATTGCATTGACAACAAGTCTACGGTTTTATCTCGAATTTGAAGAAGGGAAAGGTTTCAAATTATGTTCGCATAAATATCTCAAATCACCACGGCCGGAATTGAACCCAATATCTTTGGTTTACAAGGAAACTTTGCCACTTTCTGTGTTTTTGGAGTGTTTTATAAGATTCGTGTATAATGGGTAAATATAAGAGATAACCTAAAAAACCTTCAAAGAAAATATAAAATAAATAAGTAAAGCAAACATCAGGAATGTCAATATTAACATCCCTTTTGTCTAAAAGGAAGAAAGGAATCATCCCTATCGATTGACTAGCACGCGTCTGGGTTCATTCACGAAGCGTAATGAGTACTAATCTCTTCGACGTCAACTTTAGATTTCCAATATGATCTATCTATTGTTTCGATTTAATTTTTTTTGTCACATCTTAATAAAATTCAATTCTATTTAAACTATTCTCAAATTTCTGCACAAATAATAAAAATAATTTTGACACAGTGCATCTACCTGCAACAAAGAAGTGTTAAAATATATAGTTAATTCATAACAAATTTAGGGAAGAACTGTAAACAACGTAAATGGGGGTTCCAGAAAGGCCAATATTATGAGTTAAGTACCAAAGATTAAAAAAAAAATTCTTTTTTAAAATTAGAAAGAAAACAATAAATTATTGTTAATATCTTAAAAGAATTTGTTTGTCGAGAAACTCATTTTACATAAATTACGCATAATTATTGACATATTTATTTAACATACAGGGTGTAAACGAACGCAGGCTCGGCTCACCCCTTTTTTCATATGGTATGTAGGTATGTATTATCTGTAATTTGTTATACCTTTCGGTGTTGAGGTTGGTGCATTAACGTATGAAATTCTACGGGTGCAATACACAACCCGGCTCGTTTGCGCGGGTTACGTAGTGCGCCGTTTTATTGTCTACATACTGCACCATGTCTAGGACCTCGTTACTCTACCTCAAAGGACCATATTCGCAGGAGAGCGTCGTTAATTGGGTGCCCAACGACGAATGGTTACCATATTATATGGCTCGATACCGACCTTCAGACTGCAAGAAAATCCTGCCCATCGGAAGATTCGAACCACGGACTCTTATTACTTCTTGAAATTAAAAAATTAAACTTACAGGGTTGAATATACATACTATAGGAAAAATGCGTATTGAACTACAAAGCAATTAATAATAACACTTCCGGTTTCACAGTACCTCTACTTTCGATTTTTAAAGTAAGTATATTTTTACATTTCCGGAAAATTCTTTTATTTTTCCATCAAAACCGCCATGATCCACATGTTTCTTACTGATCTCTATAATTAAATAAAAATTGTGTCGTAACTGTGGTCTAATGCTATTTGAAATACTGGCATCCAAAGCTTTTAAAATCAGTTTCTTTCACTATAAAAGTCAATTTTTTCAAATAAAACAATAGCGACTTTCCCAGTTATTTAAATATACCGTGTTTTTACCAATTGGACGATAGGAAAATCATAAAAATTCATTCAGTACATTTTGCAATTCGAACCTGAGAATGAAAGGATAATCTACTTTATCAAACAACTGAAGGGGATTTGATTTGTACATCTTAGAAGGCTTTGACAAAAGCAATGAAAAATAAAATAACTGCAAAACAGCCCAATTACTTTTTAGTTATTCTTGTCAAAGCCTTCTAAGTTAAAAGACTTCCCTTGGATTTTACCTTCTCGCTTACAAGCTTAATATACAAAAGTACTAAATGGATTTTCAAGATCTTAGAATCGTTAAATTTATAAAAAGATAATCAATTTAAGTAACCCAGGTATTCAACATTGTTCCATTTGAAAAATTGACCTACATCCAAAAAACTGATTTCAAAGAGTTCAAACGCTCTTTCATGCCGCTACACAAGCTACAGCAACGACTTATTATTTATTTAATTATGGAAATCGACACAAAACAATTTTTTGCAGGCCATAGCACGATCGATTGAAAAATAAAATTTCGAATCGGTAAAGTTAGACATTCAGATTTAAAATTTTCCCTAGATTCCAAAAATTTAAAAATCGAAATCGAGATCATTTTCGGTGAAACGGAAAGTGGTTCCAAATTGTCCTTTGGCTCAAAAAACCAAACTTTATTTCCTCTATAGTCAGTCCTATAAATGTTATATTCCTTAACTACAAAAAATAATAAGAAAAACGGAGGTGAATCTGTTTTCGTTTACACTATGTATATAGCAAATTTACTTCTGCTCTGTAATTTATTTTTTCGATCAATATTTTGAGGATTATGTATTAATTATAGTACTAATTATTACTTGGATCATCTGATATTCATTTACTTTGCGGATTTATCTTTCAGTCATAATCACTTAATCACATCACACCTTAATTCGACTGCTTTCTTCCTTTTGTATATCCTTGGTTCTCGTCTATCTGATAACCTTAGTTTCTTAAATGACGGCTCGTAGCATTACCATTGATTTGGAAACTTAATATTATGAATGTAAAAGTGAACACAAACGGTTCTAATCATTAGTACCATACCCCTCCCCTGTAGCCATTGTTCAATCATTGCCATGATCTTTCCAGTATAAATTTTTTCCACTATAAAGATTTGGCATTCGTCAAAGTTCTGACAATGGACACCGAAGCTTAGCTTCGCAGAGCGATGCGCCCTACCAATAGTCACTACCTTTCACAGCCCCAAAGTATAATTTAAATACCACTAATAAAATGATGCTGAACTATAAATTTTGAATATCTAGTCTCGCTTTTTGACCTCTTTGGCCAAAGCATAAGCCAATGGTTTGCTGTTGGCTTGCTCTGTGATTTCTCTTAATCCGTGTGCTGAACAAACTTAACCTTATACACCGAACGAGAAGAAGAAGAAAATTACCGATAATATTACAGGTTTCAATATCATCCAAAGGACAAAGATAAATGCGGAGGGGATTTCATAGGACTCAGGGAACGAACCCAAGATGCTTGCCTTAGAGACTGATGTCTTATCAGCTAACATTAGAAATCTTGATTAACTACGGCATAATTTAAAATAATTCCACATACTTGTCGACAAGACGCAAATGGAAGCAGAATTATTATTATTATTTTTTTAATATTTCGCTTACTTTATAGTTTATAATCTGTCACATTCGAGACAATAAGTAACTGCTTTGTTAATAATAATATAGAACATATGTAGGAAGATATCCAGTGGTGTTTTCCTTTCTGATTATAATTATATTTAATAATTACATACGATGAGGGCCCCTAAATCAGCTTAAACTTAGGGAGTATGTTGTTTAAGCCCACGTCTAGTGAGTGGTTGAGCCATGAGATTTTGGGCAAGTACTACTAACATAGTTAACACAATACTTCTTTATTTCACCTTTCACCGTTGCCATCTGTGCACTGCCTTTGCGGATAAACCAAGGAGCATATTGAACTGAAACCTTTCCAATATTTCGATATTTGAATTGGAATCCTGGTTTAAGAATTGCTCTGTATACTAACAACTTGTTGTTTATGGACAATTGTGATATGCAGCCCAGTAGCCAGTACATGTCGCGGAGTTTGAGGCCTAATTGCTTTCTTTTGGTGAAAATGTGCTTTTTCCACGTCAACTTTCGGTCCAAATGCAATCCGAGATATTTGGCTTCGTCCCACAGTGATGCCTGTTGGCATTTAATAAGCAAGTGATCTTGGAGGTCGGATTTAACAATGAGGAAATAGTGGGGAGGCAGGAGTGTTCTGGTTTTGCACAGCAGTCTAGTACGCCAGATTTTGTCAAGAGTCTGGCTTACGGAACAGTATTTCTTATCCTCCCAGGGTTCCATCAGTACTTGCCAAGGGTTCCGCACAAAGTCCCGCAAAATACAAATAAATATTTTTTGTTACTGTAATGTAAAGAAATCTCCCGGACTAATGTACGGTCGTGACTGCTCTAGATCTTGCATAATTCCATTGCATACACGATACACCTGTTCAATAGTTGCATGCTCCTGTCATGATTCTAGGACTGCTAATAATTTAGCATTTAAAGGTTTATCAGAGTTTAGAAAATATGGGAAGCAAACCAATTGATCTATAAGAACTTATATTTTCCAACGGTTTGCCTGGCGTTGGAATTAGGATTATCTTAGGGGTAATAAGGTCAAAACTTGGAGATTTTTTTTGATTCAGCAGTGCAATAGCTGAGACACTCGACTGACTGAGGAATAAATTCTCATTCTTTCCTTAAAATATTTTCTTACTGATAAGCTTCATAGATTTTCTTTTAATGAAAATGTAAAGCTAATACTTTTATTGCTTTGATGTCATCTTAAAGTTATGTTATGTGAAAAGAATTCCTAGACATAGGCTTGCTTATCGAACAACCTGTATATTCAAGAACTCACGAGTTTTATTTCACGTAAATGTTATATTATAGCTGCCTACATTAAAAAGCTAAAAATAAAACGGAAAAGTAAAGTTTACTTATGAATGAGAGCATTTAGATAATAATAAGAGACGAAGTAATTCTCAAGCAATCTCAGCTGTGTGCAAAATCTGCAACCAACATTTTACCTAAAATGCAAATGTTGAAAGTCGTGCATTACTACAAGCTTTCACATGTCGTATTCTGCAGGGTGCTTTTGCAGTATTTCAGTTGCTTAGTTCAAAATTAATATTCTCCGCGTGTAGTATCATTACCGAACACTAGCTGTGTTCCCTAAGACCATGCAAGTTTTTGCCATTTAACTTTAACTAATGTTCCTCCCTACACTGCTCTACTTGTACGTATTATTTATGCCGTTTGTATTTCAGGATACTACCGCCCCCCGTAATAGTCGACCAGAAATCAGGATGATAATTGAATTAGCCATGGATCATTAGTTTTTGCAATGTGTTTGTATTTCAGGTTACTTTCCTCCCCATTTACGTACCGTTCATGTATATGACAGCTAGAACAATTGGCCGAGTTGATTTTAATGAATTTTAATGCGAAAATCGATTTAGTCGATGAACCTGAACGCTCGCCGTTTCGATGAATGCGCGGCGGATCCGCAAACTTCTGGAAATTATACACGACAGTGTGCTCGAAACTTATGCCCGAGCTAAGCCTGGATTAAAAGAGAAGTAGTGAATATGAATACCACCGCAGTTATTTCGAGTGGATTGTATGTATTTTTCGTGAAATATGAATACCTTCGTAAGGAGAACTATAAGTGCTCACCGAAGTGTGCATACGGAATGCACTTGCTTATTTGTTCGACCGAATATGCAGAATGCTTGAGGGTATATTAAAAGGACTAGCAAAATGACTACGCTTTAATTTACCGCCTTATATTCTTCGTATAGAATTAACTGGTATATTTTCTCTTCTAAACATATTAAACTAAGTTTTACCGTTTTTAATAAACCTTATAAAGTTACCACCGTTACAATTGATGAGAATCATATCATTAACTACTGCTTCACATTATTCTTCCTAAGGAATTTAAGATACTAATTTATTTGAAAAATACAAGGAAGCTCCCATATTTCTAGCAATATCAAAATATTGAGTTAAGCAACAACCAACTAAGATTTATTCCCAACGTTTAATAATAAATAACCCAAATTATTTAGGAAAATATTTACATTTACATCATAAACAATTTGTAAGTAAAGGTTTTTAAAATGGTAATAAATAATCATTATTACGTAACTGCAATTCGTTTTAACTAAATTCACCTTGTGGGTAAGAAATAACTCTTAAATATGTTACAGGTTTCTGAAATACATATAACTATAAGTCATCCTTTAAATTGTGCAGGTTTTCCATTTGCAGATTTTGTGTTTCCAACTTTGATCAGAAAATATGAATATTCAAGTATTCGAAAGGTTTCATTTCGAAGGCCTCTTTTAACAGTATACGATCTGACACTGCAAAACTATGATTTTTTCAGGTATTTGAATTATGAGGACTGACTCTTCAAAAGCAAAAGATTATATAAGTATTTCGTTGGCTTTTTGCTTTAAATTATAACAAATAATGTCAAATCAGTAATCGTACTGACCATAGATCAGGGCCCAGCTAGTCCGGTCGACTATTAAAACTAGTTTGTTAATTTCTGAATTTTCTTTGCCGAACTTTGGTCTGAAAATTCCATTTGGAGGATCTTCCCCTAACAAATTAATTTCAAAATTTTCCAACACTTCAATTTTATTCATATTTTTAATAGACGCATAAAAATACTTATCAGAAAATTGTCTGAAGAAAAATACAAGCAAATTGCCATTCCATAATTTAAACCAAAATGGGCTTTGCAAAAAAGTGAATTTAGGGATAGATAACATTTCCTTAAATGCCTATTAAAGGGTTTAACCTATTTGGGAATTTACATCTAATTATGAAAGGATTTGGAAGTATAATTTTGAATCCGTTTTTATAACCAGTCAAGGTACCTACTAGGATTAGAGTTGAATATGATTTCGATTTTAAATCTGGTATTTTTAGTTCATGCCTGAAATTCCAAAGCTCCGAGCTTTGAGTTTGAGTTTGAATCAAAGCTTTACCATCCTGGAATGAATTAACTGATACAATTTTCTAGCCTAAATGCAAAAATTTAGATTCCGAATTCAAACTTTATACCTAATTTAGAATTGAATCAATTAAATGACAGTTTTATTACAAGCCTACAGAATTTAATAGGTCCAATCTGTGTAGCTTTAAATTCTGATCATAAAACTGACTCTTCTAAATATAATTTATAACTATGAAGCTATGGAAATATTCATCAGATATACAAAAGTTGAATTTTACTACAATTTGAAGCACAAGCTTTGAAACCGAAATTCAAAATCGAAAACCAGATTATTTCTAATTTTTAATTCCTAATTTTCCTGTGCAATGAATTGAATTTTTTTAGTAAAGGATTAGGTAAATCTTGATATCCAGATTGAAACTCTAATTTTCGAACTCAGACTCGTGCATTTACATTTTGAAGACTCAATATGGGTATTAATTAATATGAATACACATTTAAAGGTTGGAATTTTGATCTTTAAATTTGCTTTTTAAAGATCTCCGAGTGTAACGTAAATCAAGTGATTCAGTTTTACTAACCAACAACTTAAGTTCTAATGTCGACTTTCATATATAGTTATATTATTGATTACAAGCAGAAAAGTAACTTTAAATTCGCTTTTTGTCCCAATCCAGTAAATCAGTAATTAAAGGTCCCAACTTGACTTCGATTTCAATTTAGCATTCCATAATTTGTGCCTCGAATACGTAATAAAGATTTGAATTGTAGATAAGTATACAATTTTAATCGAATATTTCTAAATCTTGACCACTTTACAACCCTAGATGGGGTTAAGATTACGATTTTTAATTTGAAATCAAAAAATCATTAGCATTTCTTTGTAAAGCTTTAAATGATGAAATCTATATTGAAATTGAAATTTAAAGATTCAGACCTATGAACACCCAATGTAGGGCTTGCTTTTCACAAGATTACGTTTCAGGATCCGAATTTTGATTTGAAATTTGGGTCTGCAATATTTGCAAAGTTTTGGATTGAATTAAATTATTCCCTTTCAAGATTCCAAAGTTTTGGGTTCCGATTCCAAATTCCGAGTTTAATTCTCGTATAAAAGGCCTAGATGTCTGCTTTGAATTAATACTTGTAAACTTAAATTTTAGATCTGAAATTTAAATATTTCCAATATTTGGCAAGCCTATTGCGAATTTAAAGATTTACCTACGTTAAAAATCCGAATTCACCGACTTTATTTAAATATAAGAAAATTTATAGATGCAAAATGGAGAAAAAATTTGGATTCTTCAATTCGAATTTATCCAATATTTTAGCAATTTAAGGCACTAATTCGACTCAAACTTGAGTTTTGAATTTAAATTTCAACAACTAAAAAATTAAAATAAACTTAACTATGTAACAGAAACAGTTGGCAATTTATAGTCATCGTTTCGGAGTATTTACCGCATCATCTGGAATGATATTCAGTCCTAAAAAGAAATCTAAAAACAGTTATCGCTATAGGTTTATAATAATTTAAAGCTGAAAAGTGTTGACCTTGCATACCAAGCATTCCAATTATGGCATATTTTCAAATTCGAGATTTAGTTTGGATCAAAAACTGTTCTAAATCCAAGTTCTCACAAATTTGAATTTGTTCGTATTAAACGCTTAAATCCTGATACCAGATTGCAAATTTGCGAATTCAGATTTGAAGATATACATTTTGGAAACCCAATTTAGCAGTTAACTTCTAGAAATGTTAATGATTTTGATTCAAGATCCAGGATTTTGTATATTAACTATATGCTGCGTATTGCATTTTATTGTTGTTTTTAATTCTTTGACAAAAAAAGTTTTACATTATGAGATTTTTTAAAACGGTTAAAGATGGAATGGCCCGAAAGAAAGTCCTTGAGACACCCGCATTTAACATTATTGCAAAGACTTCCTTATGTTACCAATTCGAATTTCTACATAATTAAGGTTTGTAAATTTCCGGACTCATATTTGGCGACTCAATTTTGAAGACCTACAAAAAAGTAATTTTTTTAGGAATTTTGACAACGAAAATACAAAATAGTTAATACACAATGATAACAAATTAACACCTACCCCAAATCCTGCTTTAAATGATTAACAAGTTGAATTATGTAATTTGAAAAATTTGTATTTCGGATTTAATTCAGTAAGTAATTTATGTATTTTTTTAAACGAAGGTTAAGCTCAATTAACAAATCAAAACTACAACAGTGGTTTAACCCTTTTTTTCTGTTTTAAAACCCATGTTAAAACATCCGTGCCCGTTTTTTTCTGTTTTTACAACTTTCCCGATTAAAATTTTACCAAATTAAACTTGTTTGGCCTTTCAACGCGTGCTTGTTTAATCTGAAACGTCAATCGTTTTCAATGCACAACAACTGTACTGTGTTTTTATTTAACGTTATGTGGGAGATGAAAGTTTCGGACTACAAATTTGATTAGCTGAAATTGTGCAAGAAACCACCTCTTTTAGTTGGTTGTTTTTTAGTGCTGTTAAAGAGACACTACTTTAGTGTAGGTACAGAATATAACTGTCATTGATACTAAGATTTTTTCTAATAAGAAAATTTTTCACCAATTTTTAAGTCAATTAATGGCATTTGTTTTACAAAAGCGCATAAGGCCATAACACAATATTTTGTTCGCATGATTTCGGACTTTTAAGCTTTTTACATTCGAAGGTTTTACGGCCCTACGGCCTATGGCGCTTTTGCGCTTCTGTAATCTATACTTAAAAAATTTTCAATTATTAGATACTTAAAATAAATTCGTCATGCCGGAAGAAATCTTATCTACAAAAATTTTTCAGTAACATATGGAATCAGACTGGATTTTCATCAGCTGAAGTTGAGAATACGATTTGAATATAACAAAAAGAAAAGAACTGCAGGCATTTAAATTTTAAATGCAATTTAGTAGCACAAATCTACTATTACTGCAAGTTCGGTTCACAAATTTTTCATATTAAACCGACGTTTTGTTTGCATTTTAGCTGTGCAAAAAGCGCTTTTGTTGAAGTTGGATAAACGATTAACTAAGTTTGATTTCTTTGCAGAATTCAACAATTTTGTTAATTAACTGCAGCATTTTTGCTTGGCAAAGGCCTTACAGGAATAATAATAATTAATTTTCTTCTAACTGAAGAGCAACTCTCATAATACGTACGATAATGTTACACACACCAAACGAAGGAAAGGCCCAAAATAAACGTAATTTCATTCAAGTTTGTTAATCAGTCCCTTTGTGTGGTTAAAAGTTTTATTTTCACAGTCGATTATCAGAATAAAAATAACCTAAGTGAACAATAAAGTAGTCGGACAGATAAATAAGGCAGATAATATTAATGGTATACGCAGTAGGTTCTGATTTTAATCCGTTTAATTGCTTAATTCAGATCGATCTCCTAGTGAAACGAGAATAAAGGCAGGTGAGTTCCGAGTTAATTGGCCGCATACGTGTCTAAGATTGGATTCTCAACAACGTCCCTTAATAGCACTACTTTATGGCACGTACGAGTAAAGCGTTTACCGGAAACTAATTTTACGAAATGAATCTCATTTGCCAAAGGCTATCGGTATAAATTATGGCGAATTTGAACTTTTAAACAGATCGATTTATTTTTTAAGGATAAAATTACTACACTATAAAAAGAGAATATCACGATAGTTGGTTTGTTTCTGCAAAACGCAACGATGAATCTTGATAATTGCTGACTTAATAGCAAATAACATTTATTTACGATTCCGCATGTTTAATAGCATTACACGTATGTATTATCCGTAACCTCTTAAACCTTTCGGTGTGAGGCTGGTGCGGTAACACATGAGGCTCTATGAATGAAAATAAAAATTGTTGAAAGTCTTTATTAATTTTTTATTAATTTAATTAGAATTACTGATTAAACAGTTTTACGAGTTTCTTGTTGTTTACCATAAGCTCCATACATAAATGTTGACATCAATATAACACTTGCTCATTCCTAGATAAGTGATGATCTATTCGAAGACTATAACGTTTTAAACTTTTAATAAGGAATTATATTTATTTATGTATGTCATTAAGAATACTTCGTTTCAAACTGGTATGGCAGAAAACATAAGTAATTTAGTTTCTTGAGGATTAAAGACTATAAACCATTGCTGACTTACCAAAAGACAGTCGCTTTTGAAATGTTGTTAGCTGTATATGTGTCCTCAGGAAATAAAGCCCCCCTTAATGTAAGAAGAAGATAAAAAAAATCATGAACAAGAGTGGCGCTATTATATTTCCTTGAGGGACACCGCAGGTGCAATAACATTATTGGAACTACAATTTCTACCTCTGCTATTTAAGCTTACACATGGACTTCGACCAGAAGGAATATATTTTTAACCAGTACATTGCCGGACCTCTAACACACACCTAAATAGTTTTTTTTTTTCTAATAAATCGTAATTTAATGCATTAAATATTGTGCTTATATATAAAATCCTACAAATTTTAATTTATTGTATTGCAATAAATAAGAAAATCATTACTTCGAATTATTTCTAATTGTGTACCTTCATGGTATTATATATGTATGCACTTCAAAAAATCTTACAAGTCAGAGGCAGCTCAAAAGCCATCGGAAATAAATCAAATTCGAAATCAAGTAGGTATTCCAGTTGTAGTAGCTACTGGTGCGTCGAAGTCTTTTACTGAATTACACGGTAGTTAGTTAATCGGAATATGAAGATTTTGACGATTCAAGGCTTGAGGCAAAGAGATACTGCTCTTTGCTTGAGGTTAATTTTATAACTTCTACTTCTGTTGCTGGGTATAAACTGATGCAGTCAAGATAAGGAGGGGGCTACTCATGAGAAGAAGCTCGTAAACGGTGTCCTCGAAATTTAGCAACCTAGAAGAAACGTATTTAGTTTATGATTTGAAATCAGGCCTTAATAATATTAAAATCGTTTTCTGTGTCTGTTGATAATAAGAAAGTTATAAACATAACGTGAAAACTGAAAATTACACCTTTTCAGGTTTCTACTGAACATTAAGTAAAAATTCCAGGGTTCAAATATGGGTTATAGTTGTTTACCTTCTAGGAGATTTCCATGCATAGCCCGCTTATCTTAGGCACACTGTATATATAGCATGATCAAAAAGTTTTGGGATACCTAACGGTTGCTGTGGAATTCAAAAGTCATCGTTGAAATTATTTACTTTTATTAATTTTATGATGTTGGAATTGGAATTTTAAATGCAAAATTCAAATCGTAAAGTACGAAATCGAACCACAAATCTGAAAATCCAAATACAAATCTGCAGTCAGGGTTGGTTTAGGACCTTAGAATTTTATGTAATTAATACGCAAGATTCGAAGATTCACAATATGATGAATTTTGTTGTATATTTCGAATCCGTGTTCCACTATCTCTGATGTCAAGCATGAATTTACAATCATAAGTCAATACAAATATCGAAGTTTTCAGCTTCAAATCTATTTGTTAGCCTAAATGTATGCCTGACACACCATTTTAAAGTTTCCACCTAGGATATAACTTGTCAATTCTCAACTCAAGATCTGAAACTGTTCTTCAGTGGCACATATCTAAACTTCGAGTTTAAGTTTTTGAATCAAGTCATAGTTATTCCTTCGGGGTTTGAAACTATATTTTTTTCATGTGTTGTAAAAATAACCATTGTTATACATGTCCATGTAGGCAAGAAATTTCGCGTTTTATTTTGATTTGATTCTTTTATAAATTTTACGGTTTTGATCTTACGGCGCGGATCGTTGAAGTCATCATTATATCCTACTTTACATAAAAACTTACATCTCAATCTTTGTAGATTCAAAAATTCAACTACAACTAGCTTTCGAACCTTTTAGTTACCAAACACCAAGAGCTTACTTAACATCGTTATAATTCATTGAAGCAATATTTTTGGAGTAATAAATAGAATAATAATTAGTTTTGTATTTATAACTAACTTTATAAAATTAGAAACTTTGCTCATTAACAGTAATATGAAGCAAACTTTTTCCTTATTAATTACAAAATAATTTTGATGAAAATAATCAGCTGCGAATCTTTCCTCTTAAATTATATCTTTCTCCTGAAATCCTATATCCGAACGTTGCTTACATCTTCGAAAATGAACTGTTAGCGCAGTTTTTTTCCCAATTCGATCATTAAGTTTAGCAGTCTAAAAGTTATTACATTGCTCGGGTCTAATACCGAATAGGGATCCCTTTCTTACTATCCGTTTCCTTCCTTAGCTATTACCTCACCGTTACTGTTCTGAAAAGCTCTTGAGATTGTCTTGTCATTTAGCTAACGGTCTGCTTATATCACTTTTACTTGATTTTGGGCTACATTCAGAAAGTTAAGGTGTTTAACTTCTATCAGTCCGCTACCTCCCTAACCTTGCTTTATTCTTAACGTTGGCAAGACTTTTCGAACTCTCGTTTATAAGCCAATACGTCTGCAAATTTTATAAGTTTCTCAATGGTAAAGTATTATGCTTTTAATATATCACAATTACAATCTTTGATTCGTTTTACAATCATACAATTTATTGCAGATTTAGTAAAAACGAAATAGGAATAAATATAATGGAAATTAAAAGACAAGTTAACTATTGACTATGGCTTAAAAAGCCGTATGTCCTATCTTAATGAGGAGAGTGTAAGTTAAAAAAATAATAAAGAACAGAATTTAAATCAAAATATGCGAACTGTTTTGTTATTGAACCATTCGTTACTATAAATCGTATTAAGGCGTTCTTTGTATTACAATGAAGGAATTTAGAGTATTAAAAACTTAGTTATATACTCGTATAACTCAATTTTACTATAATAATGACAGGATGCTGATCTTGCTAGTCTGATGAGTACGAATATGCCTTTAAGAACTCAAATAAGTACCAAAATTCGTTTAGCAAGTTATTTAATTAACTGCATATAGACTGCACTCTTAAACCGTCATGCTCGGGGTGTCGAATTTCAGATAACAGTACCTACTCCCTTACTTTGCCGTAGGTCATTTATTAATAATTACACCCTGTGGATATCAGTAAACTCTATCACAACAACAATTACCTATGCAAACATAATCACAATTTCAGTACACATATCCTCCACATCGATATAAGGAGGATCGATTCACATCCAATGAAACTGCTAAAACAACACGGGATAGTAGTCTTGTAAGATACAAACCTTGAAGAATAATGGCAGACACCAAACACAAGGACAACAAGACGGAACGACGCCGACAAAAATAAAATCAGCAGCAATATTTGTTTATGCAGTTAAAAATTTGAAATCTCACAGATACGTTCAAGAAATAAGTAACGCCCGAGTAAAAATACAATTAGACGAAAACTAAAGCAAAATTACAACAACAAAACAATTATAAAAGGTATGAAAAGCAGTATTGCGAGACATGCATCCTACAATCAAATTCAAACAATTTGTTATTGAAGCAACTGGGCCACTAAAACACCGTTTTGGAAGTTCTTTATAAAACTACTACCATCAGAAAACAACAAAGAAATCTTCAACATTATATTTATAACAAAATGTATTCATAAGATAAGATTGAAGCTCCGCATATTAAATCAAAAGTAATACAATGCCAACATTACTGCCAGATAAAGTTAAGATTTGTTAAATGTTCATGTGAGTGAGATACCGGCATATACACTCCGCGACGGAGGGTTAAGGCCTCCTAAGTCGCTTTTATATCTGGTTGTCTCGTACACTATGCATACAGGGCGATGTGGTAAACCCCACGCCTTCGACAACCGCCTACCTTCCCTACTTCACTACTATGTTTCGGTACCCAATTACTTTCGGTGGCTGGATAGGCCACTTTCCGAGCATCCAACTTGGGTTTGACCCCGAAACCGCCCGCGCTGCAGCCTTATCCACTATCCACTCCGGCGATATAAGTTAGCATCTATCACCTGTTAAATAGTCTATTTGATTGGTTATGCGAGTTGCCTCGGATAAACTTTAGACAATATAACTAAGAACTTAAAAGACCTGAAAGACGCAAAATATATCTGACAACACAAAGGGGTAAAGCCAAACAGCATTGTTTCCTTACGTTATCTAGCAGTTCACGCATAATAAGGGAGAGCTTCGCTAGGAGTGGTCAGTCAAGTTCCATATACGGTGGTTTAGGATAAAATAACTAAGGATAATAAATTCGTTACTGTGTAAATAAATATAATTTAGTGTTTAAAAATAGTGTTGCTTGTTTTATAATCAAATATTTTAAAAATAAATCAAACAGTTACTCAATTTTTAAAATGAATAAACCTTGCAATATTACAATGGGTTTAACATTTAAGCTCAAAAATGTTAATTGTAACAGAGAAAATAAAAATGTCAAAACTAACGTAGCCCACAGTATTTCAAAAACAGCTATTGCGCTACAATTCACTATGCCCAATAATAGCATTGCAAATTCCATGTAGTTTTTATTGAACACCCATTAAGTGATACTCTAGATGTTTAATGCATGTTTTAAAGCTTATAAATATCTAATGAAAATAATTTTAAAAAAATTATTGAAAGTCAAGCATGAGACCTGGAATAAATGACTCGGGAATGTCTAATGAGGGCCTCGCTAGATGTGATAAGTGAAATAAATACTGTGTAAACAAATATGGGACAATTACCTAGTATTGGTTTTAAAAAATCAATATTGTTCGTATTAGTCGCCAAACATTTAAAATAAACTAAAAAATAACATCTATTTCACTAATTTCTCTGTAAACTCTAAAAGTTATACTTTTAAGAAGTTTTTTTATGAAAATTGTAATTAAACGAGTTAAAAACATGCCATGTTTGGTTATTTAAATTGATTTGGTACGTTAAAATTAAGAAAGTTGATGACAAGAGAACGATTATTCCTCAGTTAAGTTACTTGCTTAGAAGACAACAAACATTGTTTTACCTAAATTTATTCTATCAAATCCAAAGATCGAATCCCAAAATATTTTTGTAATATACGCGAAATATGTTTTAGGCCGATTTTAAAAATTTATCCCTCGTTTTATTTTCAGAATGTGTTTTAAAGTAAATATAAACAGAGCCTGCTTCCAGGGATAACGAAATCGGTTCTTATACTTTATATAGCTGTTTTTAAAAGCTTCCTCCAGACGTATTCGTTTTGGTTATGTATTAGAGATTGCCATAAAGTAGCTCACCCAGTTTCAAAGCGGTCGATGGGAAATCGAACACTTGCTTTAAATTTTACCGTTCGCTTAGCTACGAGATTCGATGTCTTTTACTTCTGAATTCGATATTTAGGTCAGTGCATACTTTTCGACGATTAGGACCGTTATTAGAAGGGGAAAAAAAGGAAAATATACCCTTAATGGACTGATCAAAAACGGTTGAGGGTTGGCATTTACGGTTTAGGTGGGGGAAATTTTAAAAATGCCGGATTTATTTGAGGTCTGTTTTGTTTTCACTTTCTTCCTGAACAAACAAGTGTGGGGTTATTGGATTGCGAAGATTTTGAATGTCAGAGAGTGAGAGTTCTGTTTATATTTCGGGGTCATTTCGGTAACTTAATATGTCATGTCAGTGATTTGAAACAACTGTATTGTGTTATGTTTACTGCAGATCAGGCCTAAGTCTACTCGTAGGTGAAAAACGGTTTTTCACCTTCAAGGATCATTTTCATAGTTTCTGCATGTAACTAAAAATTATAAAAAGAGGGTGCAAAGAGCAAGATGGCTCTGAATACGAAGTAGGTGTCATATTTATTGCTGAAATTTATACAACAATTTCCAAATCTAAGTAAAAAAGTCCAATTTGGGCTTTCGTCGAAGTAAAAAACAAGGATGCATATTGCGTAATAGAAGAATATTGAACAACTAATAATTAAAGAACTTCCCAACTTTTGATAAATAAATTATATAAAAAGTACCGAATTTACGTGAATTTCTAATTTAAGGAATTTGGACAAAAGACATCCAAAAGCCGCAATATAACCCGCATCCAATATTACATCTAAGCGGAAAAACGTTCATGAAGTCGGCATTACCCAACAAAATAAGGAAATGAATAAAATATAAACTTACAGGAGGGAAAACGAGGGAAAGCAACTTACATTCGCCAGCAGCGTACAAAATGGAACACCTGAAACAAAATAAAACCGTTGATTTTTTTTGTATTTGGTTGGCCAGTAATTTAAGGTAAATAGTTAAAGATATTAAGCTGACGAGGTTTTGATGTCAACAGCAGCTGTATAATTATTGCTTGGAATATTTTATGAAGCCGAAATTATTTATTAAAAATTAATTACAGTTTTAAAAAGGTCGACGATTTTTTTAACTCGAATTACCGGTGTTAAAAAAAATACGAGGTTATTTATAAATATTTCAGCGAGGAAAAACAAGAAAAACACTAAATACGGTTAATCATACATCAACAATGTAATTATTGTGTTTGTACTAATTAACTAACGATGGCTTAAAAAAGACCAGAAAACAGATCAATGTTAATAACCTAATTAATAATTTACAGCTTAAGCAACGGGTCAATTTTCTTATTTCATTAAATTATAATAGAATAATTAAAAGAAAATACTAATGTATCATTAGGTTTGTTAACGAAATAGCAAAGCAACACATTTAAGATTCGACGCGTCTTAACGCGAGGAACAAGAAACAATCCCAGAAGAAACCCTGAAGTGCTTATAGAACAATAATTCAAGAGAAAGCAAGCACAATCCCTCAAATTCAATAATACTAGGCCCCTTTTGAGGGTTCTCAAGTAGTAATAAGCTAAAGCTGGCACGTGTGCTATTACTTATGTACAGTTACGTACGCATTAAGTTAAAACGTGACACAAATGTGACGTTAAGAATATACGGGCATCCTTCCTCGCTTGTTTGATAGCAGAAATTAGATTTTCTGATATTAGCGACGCGTTTTCTTATTTATTTTCTGAGAAGACGATTTCGTAAAGCCTTTTTTCTAACGTTTTCCTTTCAAGCAGCATTACAAACTACAGTAATTAATCCTGACGTAAAATTGTAGGACAGTCAAGTAAACAACTTAAGGTATTTGTTAAATGAAAACAAAAAATATGCTAACATGTATCTCAATTTGGAGCCATGCCATTTAACAGTCGAAATTAGGGGTAGGTTTATATACCTGACGGTTTAGAAAGGTTACAAAAATACGCATTATTTCCTATTTGACCTACACAAGACATTTGAAATTAACCTTTATTAGTAGCAATATACGTGTGTAATATCAAGTCAATATACATATGTAAAATAGTTGTGTTTATTATCATTTCAAGCTAAATGAAAACAATGTTCTTTCAAACCAAAAATCGGAGCTATAAACAAAATGGAATTTTTCTGCAATACTCTAAGAATTATATTGTTTTCACTTAAATGTAAGTGATGTCAGGGTTGTAAGAATTTAAATTTTTGCCTGAATTTTTGAACAATTCATTTTTATAAAAGGTGTATTGGAGTTGTGGCCTTATTTATTAGATTTTTGATGAAATGTGATAAAGGCAAAGGTTCAAAGATATGTTCAATATTTGCCAATTTTACCTCAAAATTTATTTAATAATTATATGTAGCAAGTGCGCAAAATAGAGTTTTGGCCGACGAAGCAACGATTGATATGAAATGAGTCATCTAAACAATTTTTTAGCACTCACATACGAAAAATGACTCTTTTCACACTGATTTCCGTGTGAAAAGTACCACTTTAACGCACTAGTGCGAAAAGTAAGATTACTTTTCGCACTAGTGCGAAAAGTAAAATTACCAGTGCGAAAAGTAAAATTACTTATCTATTACTATGGATACGGAAAAATCTTCCTACTCAGATAGTTTGATTGTCTTTATCCCTTGATTTTATTTATTTACTTAGAGCTATTTGAACGTTTGTAGCTAAAAAATCTTGTATGATACACGTTCGAAAAGTGTCTTTAAGGCACTTATGTGAATTGCAGAACTCGCTATGCTCGTTCAGCAAACTTTCACATGCGTGCCTTAAAGACTCACTTTTCGAACTTGTATCATAAATAGCTATTTTACAGTCAGAGTAGGTCGTGACCATCATGTGTCAAAATAGAGGTCCCTTTTGCTATGACACTTTTAAGTACTAATCTGCTAAATAAAGATTTTTCGGACTCAAAACAGTTTCCAAAATAATTGTCTTGGAGAATATCTACAAACAATATTTATGTATTTTCTGATTCTTAGTTGAACTCTTCACATTTTTTCTGTGAGTGTAATAGTTACACACAGGCTAGGACATCTCAAAACCAACGCCTGCTTGATGTTGATATAAAATTGTTATACGGCCTGTTGAGTTTAAAAAAAAATCCATTATGACTTTGTGCTCCGCACGGAGCTCATTAAGTTCCTGGTTTAAACTTAAATAAACAGATACAAGCTGTCGGTGTACTGTCGAGTGTCGAATGTAAAATTAATACCAACTCATTTACACATATCCATATTATTATTATTTTAATGCAGAGTTATGTGTATTTAATAAAAAAATTATTAGAATTACAGTTTTGGTATTTTTCCTGATAAAGGTTGGGAAAATACGGATTTGTCTAAAATGAAGGTTGTTGTAGAAACTACTGACTTTCAAATGATAAAAAATTTCCAGATACAACCTCCTTGAAAAAGTGATTTCACAACAATCATTTTCAAAATGAATACCTACTACAAAAACGAGCAGTATTTTTGTTTCTAAAAAGTGCAATGAAATAGAAATAGAACGTGTATTAAGAGAAATACTAGGTGTGACTGTTAAATAATGAGATTGGGCACCCTGTAGGCGGAAAGCACATGCAAGTTCGAAAGCAGAAGAGATAAGCCGTGATCGTTCATAATAGCTTGAGCAGCGTTTGAAGAGACAGCTGCACAATCGTGTTGCCGAAATCATGGCTAACTTTACATGACCATTTAAATACGAATGGTAGCCTCAAGCCAAAAAACTAAATATGCTGTTAAAGGACGGATCCCGAACAGGAAAAAGGTTAATAAAAATGAACTAATAATTGCTACATGAAACGTTAGGAGCTTGAATACTGAAAGATAAGATAAGATAATTAAAAAGATGCAGAATTGATTTGATTGCTATCCAAAAAACCAATATAAAAGGGGAAGAAATTGCTGAATTAGATTACTAAGCAGTGGGGGGACCACAAAAAATTTGTTGGTAATGAATGGATTTTTAATGAAAAAATTGATAAAGAGTAGTCTTATAGAATTTAAAGTAATAAGTAACAGATTATATTATATAAGAATTATAAGAAGATCCAGGAAAATAAGTTTACTAAATGCCCACACACCGACGTGACGTGTCGAAGGATGAGATAAAACAACAATATTACGAAATACTGAACCAAGAATATAAAGAAGTTCCGAAATATAACATAAAGTTGGTGTTAGGTGATGGTAATGCCAAATTTGGAAGAGAGGATAGAAATAACCCAATGATAGGTAAATATAGTAAACATAAGACTTGACTACAAATTCGGATGGACAAGAACTGATCAATTTTAAATTTTAAAACATACAAACATAAACAAAAGTACGTGAAGGGATCAAGATTGGCGAACTGAAAATCTACTTGACCATGTTCTTATCGAAGAGAAGCATGCAGCGTGCAGCGCTTATGAAAGATGTGAGAACCTACAGAGAAGCCGACATGGACTCCGACCACTTTTTGGTGTGCATCAAACTGCATTTGCAAAGACCTAATAGAGAGAAGTTAAAAGTTAGATTCTATAGAGGAGAAAATGGGACTGTGAAAGGCTGAAGGCTGATGCAGTGAAAATACAATTTAACAAAGACACGGTCAGGCAGGTTAGAAAAAGAATGTGAAGAAACAATAGAAAAGCCAAGAAGAGACAGCAGAAAATTCTAAAAGCAATTGATGCAAACAACAGACAGAACGTTTTAAAACAGTATAGGGAGAATAAAACCTAGATTTCAGCCAAGAGTGATGACGTGCAGAGCTAAAGATGGCAAAATAATAAGTGAAGAGACCGAAGTAGCTGAAAGATGGCGCCTCTATAATGAGCAGCTGCTGACTAGAAAAGAACAGTGTCACCGCTTTTTAAATTTTGCGTAAATTAGTGTAATACGGCCCGGTTTTTCGAAGTCTGAGCCGGTCCTGTAGCTTGCAGAGTCTGCGTGTAAAATGCCAATTCAGCACATTCCTTTTTGATTGCGAAATAATTCCTAAATATGACGATGTAATTTTGTTCAATATATTCCTTTGTTAGCAAATTCGGAGAATTCCAAATAAGATTACCAAACATGGTAATGTAGTATTTTTTTCACTTGATTTCGTCATTATTAATTCGGGGCAGCACCGACCCGACCACGAGGCACACCAAGTGACGTGATGCAAGATTTACCACGCGCGCGGAAGGCGCGTTTGTTCGTCCTTTACTAACATCTTTCGCTTACGGAAAAACATCAAACCAAATCAGAGTATAACCAGCTGTTAACATCAAAAGTCGTGCATTACCGTTTCCGGATTATTTTTGGTAGAAATTCCCGTTTTACGTATTGGCCTCTCATTACCGTTAGTTTTCGTGGTAAACTCTTACGACATTTTTTCGGGTAATCCCAGAGAGCGTCTTCTATTTCGTACCGGGAAATTTAAGTTCTGTGTAGGAAGTTCCGTTAAGTTAGACGTTGGTAAAGTTTCCCGTTCATCACATTGTTTGTTCTTGGATTAAATCAACTACCTGTTGAGGGCATCTTATTGCCTTCACCTCTGCTTCCGGAAGAAGGATTCCATTCCCTCCTTTTACGCTGACCGCTGCTGTTATCTCTCCCTGGGTTACCATCGTTTCCATTAGCGCTACCACCAACAAAGCTCTTCCCAGGTAGAAATATCGTCTTAGGCTGTCTTTACTGCCGGCTGTGGGTATACCGATTTAACCTAATTCAGTACCGTATTTTTGGTGATTTACTCGTGGAAAGGCATTAGTTAAATTTATTGTCAGTAATTTCAAGCACTTCAAGCATTTTTTCTTTCGTCTAATCTGTTCGGTAAAGTGTGTATTACCTTTTTGTTTTAGTGTTAACAGTTTAGAAACATTTCGAATTGCCGTGACGTTTACGTATTTCATGTTGCACGTGTGTAATTATTTGTAATTCAATTTTTAGCTTAAGTTTTGTTATCAAAACCATTCTTTTGACTGCGATTAAGGGAACCTAGTTGTTAATGATTTTTGCCTTAAGTTAAATAAATGTGGTCTCCCTTAACCACCTTTTCATATAAATTAAGATACAATTTATAAACCCCTTTTGTGTCATATTTTGAATTTTACTTGTTTTCATTAAATTTCATTGGCAATTCATTATTGTCTTTTATTTGTGTTTATTGTGTTTACTTTAGAGTATTTGTGTATAGCTTGTGAGCCTATCTACCAGTGATTTTATTTCAGTAAAGTAACGGTAAGTACCTCCAGAAGTAGGGTGCAGCCCAGAGGAACAATCTGCGGTACGTTCTTGGAGTCCATCTTTAGGTGACTTTCCGTAGTGACGCCAAATTTCTATCCCGATTACGACTACCCCTATTTGAAGGGTTTAACGTTTCGAACCCCCCTTCTTCACTGTTTGCTAGTCGAGAGCTACATGACTTCGACGTTCCCTATAAAATGTCGTAGAGCAAAATTAGCACGTGACAACAGGGAGAATAAGAGGTACGAGTACTATGACAAGCTGGGCTGGACGAAGAAAAAGTATCTAGTCCAACAAAAGAGGAAATATGTTGTGAAAACTAATTTCTAATACTTAGGTACCTGAAATTACGAATCAACCCATGCAACTCGTTATCAAACTGTCTACGGTTGTATGTTTTAAACGTATTAACTAGGTTCCTTTCCAACAACCACTTATAGCATGTTGTATATAAGAGTAGATATAATAATTGCCTCTAAACCAATAAAGATTCTTCTGAACAAGCAGGATTGCAGGATCTTTTTCTGCCTAGATTAATGAACCAAAGATCTACATTTTCAGTGAGGATTACATAGGTTCGTATTTAGTCGTAATTGAACTTTTTAAACAGACATTAAGAATTTTGATTAATGGCGTATATTTATCAGTATCCTGTTTTAACACAACCAGTAATAATGAAATTTATAACGAAAACGGAAATATGAAAATCATTATCATAAGTATTAAGTAGAATTTACAGAAGGTTTCCCATTATCTGCTAACAAGCTTAAGTATTTTACATCCTGTAAAATCTCTAAAACCTCCAGTAAGCTCCTATTTTCAGATTGTGAAAATCATTTGTTGCAGTTTAACCCGACTTAAATGCAGGAAACGTTTTAGCTCTCCCGACGTTTATTCGGGCATAGCTGGATAACGTCTTTTTTCCATTCTTTTAAAAAATTGCTTGGATATTTTACGTTACGTACTGTTATGGGTTTAATATTCCGAAAATATGAACGTAATAAAATTTTTATTAGAAGCTATACGAAGAGTTATTAGGGTAAATTAGTAATTTTCGAATAAACTTTTTATTTAAATTTTATTGTGCAACAGAATAATAAACGTATGTTACGGTTTACTGCTTCATAGTCTCTAGAATTTATGCCCTTTTAACAAGTTTTATTTCTACTGGTGTACTTTTTTTATTTAAAAATATACATATACATCTAGTAGAAAACCATGTAAAATAACGTAAGTTTGAATACTTATGAATTGCCAAAGAAGGCTATGAACGCAAGAACCTTTGACTAATGCAAGAATGTCTGTTAGATTATTTACCACATGTTATGTTAGGAAGCTGTTATAGACAGTTCTGGTTTAAAAAGCGATTGTTAAAACGCTTTCATGGTTTATATTTTCTAAATATTTAATTTCCAAAATTCTTTATGACGTCCTGCATATCACAGTTTACTAAGAATAAAACATGTCTTTCTCGGCAGCTAAACAATCATAAAAATTAATGCATCAAAAAGAATTTTTCAAGAAATCCAACTACTTTGAGGTACAAATATAAATGTGACATTAATTCCCCTGAAGATTTCCGTTTCTGAAACGTTTGATAAAGCATGCGTAAGAATTGATTCCACTTAACTTTGAAGTATCCACCGCTTTGGAAAAAGAAGTCAAAGAAATAACGTGGGCAGCTGCTGCCAAAACAACTTTAACGAAAAACTCCTCCGGCTACTACACTTAGTGAACATGCATTTCGTTTATGTTTCTGTGACCGTACAAACTTCGTTCAATACGCAAAATGGGATTGTTTCCAAGAAAAGGAAGAGCAATAAGCTACGCCTGAATGAACCATTATCTGAATTGCAAAACAAGGATTTATTTATTTCTCTTGTTACGGAATTACTTTAAGTTTGGAGGAATCTTCGAACAAAAACCCACTTAACCCAGTTTTGAATTGTTTTGTTCTTTTAATATAACACCACTTTTGAATATTTCGCGTTATTTATAGCTTTCTAAATTTAGATCGACAATTGTCATTAGAATATCTACTTTTGATCTACTTTGATGAAATAAATACTTGCTAACTGGAAAAAGTCTGCGATTGTGACAATACGTACAAGGCATAAGCAAAAAGTTTTCTGACATAAATTTTCGGAAACAAAACGAATCTCGAATGTTTGCAATTCCGTTACATCTTTTAGAATGTTCGGGGGTCTCACAAAAGATCTGTGTGTATGATCATCAGCAACAAGAAATTGCAGATTCCAAATTCATTATCTTCAAGTACGGAAATTTTCTGAGGTAGGTAATCAAATTGTGCTCTTCGAGAATCTCAGGCCTGTCTAATTATAACACAAAAGAACAATCGCTCACGTCTATGTAACTCCTAAGTTAACCTTCACTAAGTTTACGTATATGAGTTAATATAACAAAGTTAGAAGAGTTTTAATCATATTTAACCTCCATGAACAGACACAAACCAAAGAAATATTAATCCAACTTTGCCATTACGTATCTGAAAGTTTAACCATAAAGTTCTTTGTTATAGAATAAAAATACGATTTGTTACAAAATCTCCAGTTAAAATTTCTAACTAATACGTATTAATGCAATGCATATGCATAAGAAATGTGATCCTTCTAGGTCACATTTACATTACTAATAAAATTAAAACATACTTAAAGATTTATGCAAAAACCGATTCCTGGAAACTAAATATAAATCCTTTTTGTCGTGCCACTTATAAATTGTAAGATTTTTTTGTTCAGATATCAGTGGTCGGTTATTAAACTTATTTATTGGAACAATTTACTTCTTTCGCTGTATTATTTCGGAGATATAAATCTGTACAACTTCAGAATTCTGGCCAGGTAGTTCTAGATTTTAGATTTACAAACTATGCCATAATATTTCTTATTTCCTCATGTAAAAGAAAGTATTAGTTTTGTATGAATTCATAAAGTATACAATTTTGTTTTGAAAAATCATTTTCTTTTACATAATTACTTGTACAGCACTTGTTTTCTGCATAGTGATGTTATTAACTTTTTTTTTAACAGCAGCCAAATTTTTCTGTACATTTTGTACAGATTACATGCTACTGTTTTAGAAAGAAAAAGTAGAAGCGATACAATTTTGGAATAAAATCAGTTGATATAAATCAGTTTCCAAGGTTTTTATAGATATATAGATGTTGAAAATTGTAAACATTTAAATGCTTGTTAAATTCTACAATCAAATAATGTGTGAGATTTTCTCAAACATATTATTATATAACATATAAATAATTTGAAACGATTATAAAGATAATTCTAAACTTTATTTATTGTATTAGCTAGAAATGGTGGAGTTCAGGGACTTTTTCAGAAACCAATGATTTTCTCGCGTTTATTCCAAACTTTATGAGCATCCTATTCATAACTTTATATGCGGATGTACAGACGACTTTCTAAGTTCGGATACATGTTTTCTACACAAAATATTGGCCCATTAGTTTAATTTCAAGGTGCAAGGTGGATTGTAGAGATCGATATAATAACTTAACTTACTTGAGGGCATGTACTGCTGGGATTCTAATCTGCGTTCTCAGAATTACGAAATATACCTCTAATTCGCTGTCACTATAATATCTTAATTTTTTTCAACAAACACATTCAAATAAATTACGGCAACGTCTACTTTCGCCCATATATTAAATAGGTAACCCAATGTTTTTATAGATTTCCTTCTTTTCTTTTGTAAGAAACAAAATCCATAACTTTTAAATCCAGAAATTGGCTTAAAGCTATAAAGGCAAATACCAAGCTATAAATCGAAAATAGGTAATGCATTCTAGCAACGGTGGAGGTTCAACCTACTTTAGCAGTTTTACTATATCTTGGAAATGAAACCAAAGACTGGAAATCCTGCATGTAAAATTGTAACTTTACCCCACTTAACCAATATCGCCATTTCAAAGATTCCATTAGCCGGTATTAAATTCCAAATGCATGCTATATGACCAAAGGAGCGAAGCCATAGAAGTGTAAACCAATACCTTTTAAACTGACGTATTTATTGCTTAACTGAAATTACCATAAAGGTTATTAAATAATTAATTTGTCACGTGGTTTTGCAATTCCGTGTTATTTGGGAAGTTTAGGGTCATTTTGAATTTTTGGTAAATTCGTTAGTACGGTCCTGTTTTTTTAACGTTAATTTCGTGCTTTGTTATGTTATTTTTGCTACAGTTAATTTCGTTTTAGTCTGAAGGGCACGAAAGGTTAAGCCCCTCAAGTCATTTAAGTGTATTTTGTCTTTGTAAAAGTTTCCTTTAAAAATCCCAAGGTGACCCAATTCACGCTTATTTCATCGAGACATGATGTGATATTGTTTCAGTTGATACAGCTTCACGTGATATGGTTCGAGGAATCCCCCTGCACGCCAGGGTGTGTCAGCTTACCTGTGGCGTCCTTTCGAGTCCTCTAGAGCAGCCCTCCTCACTGCGTGACAGTCTGTCAACCATATCGGACGTTTTTTAAGACGTGGTGCGAGTTTATCGTTTCCAGATTGGGTGCTTAAATCACCGGAAGGCCTCTATACCGGGGAGGATTACATTTTCGACTGGGTCGGATTCACTAAAAGAGTGCCACATACTCCGGAAAGATATAGTTTTGTGTGAGAAGTTTTAGTGATAGTTGGGAGTACCATTCCTCACACAATTTCCTCGTTTGAGGGATTCAGAAATCCCATAACCTAAGGATTATTCTTCGTTGTTTTGCGCCCGTTTGGAAGAGGGAACATATAGCTCTTTCAGTCACGTCCGTCACTACTACGCTTTTGCTGCTCCTGCTTTGCCGTTTATGTTTGTAACGTCAGTTTTAATTATTACGATTGCCTTTTGCTGGCAGGCCTCATCAATAATTGTTCAGTTCAATTTTAAAGTTCAATAATAGCAGAGCAAATGGGTTAGAAAACTCATTTGACGTCTCTGGATTTGACCCTTTAATTTATAAAAAAATCTTGATGCAGACGGCTACAGCATGCTACCTGTGTTCTTTAAGCAACTGTTTATAGTTTTTTGAAACGTTATATAGTTATCAGACCATAGTCAGAACATATGTGTATATGTGTAACCATTAAAAGAACAAGTAAATTATTTTATTACATTATAGTTCATATATCATCGCACTTGCTTGTTTTCATGTGATCAAAAGTTGTTTCACGTTGATAATGATAAATTCTTGATGAACATAATGCGAAACATTTTGACTAAAGTTTCTACAAGGAGAAATTCAAAAATTCCAACCTTGACTGTCGCACTCATGCTCGTGAATACTAACAGCACTCGAATTTAGCTGAACACCTACAGCTGGGAATTTTTTGTATAAAGTAAAGTTTATGAAATGAATTTTTTATATAAGAACATCGTTTTACCGCTATTAAAATTGAAAAATATTAAAAGTAAACAATGAAATAATGGCACTCCGTACTATTGATATCTTTTTATATCGTTTGGCAATAGAAAACCAATGTAAACAGTTTTGAAAGCTTCCTGGTGTTTCAAAAAATACCCCGCACGAATAGAATCTCTAAAATTTCTGGCGTTTCTCTATTATAAAAACGTAGGTGAGCGCAGGATATATAAAACAAAAGCCCAGACAGTTAAGAAAAAAACCATTTCACATTTACAAATTACACGCCATGTAGAAAGTCTTGTTAAACATCACCTTGAAGGATAATGAATCAAAAACATAAAAAGAAGTTATAGTAAAAACTACGGTAAGAACAAACTGGCATAAGAATAAACGACATTTTTTCCCAAATGGGGGGAGAGTGATGGACAAACAAAATCGCAGAATGGAGGAAGAGAAAGATAAAAGTGGAATGACTATGGCCATACAAAAAGTATTGTAAATACGAAGATTGATAACAACGGAAGCAAACAGAAAAAAATTGAAAAATTTGGATAGGCGAGTTCGGATTTGCTTAATTAACAATTTGGAGGGGTCAAAGCCACATACGTAGGGAACTTTGTCTCTCCGGATGAATATAAATGTGGAAATGTGGAACAGAAGACTAAGATGAAGACAAAAGAGTCAATATTACTTTATTACTAATTAAATATTCTCGTCCAACTTAAATGTATTGATGAGCAATTCCCAAAGTACATTTTGGTATTAAGCAGTCACGAGTTATCATTTTCTTTTTCAGATACTTAGTTTAAAAATAATTTTGTTGTACTTTGCACAATTTCCTTGTATTGCTCTCCTAAAATACCACAGAAGTTTGAGCTATATTGAAAGATCTTAACCTAAACAATGACTAATCAAATTTTCGAGTTTAAAGAAAAATTAAACAAGGGTGAAATTACCCCACTTGCCCAAAATCTTATCTTTAAGTAAATCAACCTTCAACAATCAATCATTTCAAATTATTACGTAGTCATTCACGAAAAGGTTTCATTGTTATTCTAAACATTTCCCCTTGTTTATGCACCTTTTCTCAACCTCCAGGATAAGTACTAACGATTAAGTTTAAATAATTTCACGATCGTGGAAGATATGTGAAAACAGAGGAGGGTTCAAGCATCTTTACCACCTAACAATACAAGCACGCGATGTTATCTTAATTGGGCCCGCGGCAAATCGTTTCAACCCACTCACATTACCTGGCAGATGGGGTCTCATTTGTTAAACGATTCAGACTACCAGCACAATCGACTGACTGAACCAACTCGTTAAATTCTAGTAATCACTTCCAACAACTTTTTACTAATGCAGACCAGGTAGAGCTCATCAAACAAAGTATCTACTACTTTAGTTGAGTAGCTTGAATGTTTCCCCCATTTCTTTGCATTTATTTCAGTTTTGATTCGTTACTATTTTAAACATTATACAAGTAAATAACAAAAATGAGGTGAGGTGTACATTGACCATAAATGGGGTTGGATTGCGTTCGTCTTAAACTTGCAAAGCAACAATTCTATTTCCTTAAAATTAGGGAATTATCTGATTATGTTGCATTGGCAACAATGTGAAAACAGAAAATGTCACGTTATGGTTTGTTGTTTGATATTTCAGATCAATTTGCAACGGACTTCAGTTATACCAACTGAAATTACATATTTCATGGCCTAGTTTACTTCACATATATCTGGAAAGGATCATAATTACTTGTTACAGGTACCACATATAAATTCGTTTTTCACACTGATTTATTGTGGTTTAACAACTTTTAAAATGTCGAGAAAATTACTTTCACGACTTAAAATGATAGTCTACTTATAAGCTGTTATGCGTGATGTGTTGATGTATTATGTCAGTATAGCTAAACTACCCTTTGATATATTAATCCAGCCAACGAAATCTTGGTTGTCATGTAAGATAAGGATTATTAAATATTTAATATTTAACGATGTCACGATAAAAATCAAGTTTGGAAACTTGTCAACTAGAAACCTCAAGTCTTAAAGACGAATTGTTTATTTTTTGATATTAATTCAGATAATGTATTGAAGCCAACGTTAATGATTTGAGTGTTCGATAGATCTTAAAACTTATAAGCTCACACGCAATAACTTTAAGTAAATTCATTATTATCTACTTCAAGTGTGTCTTTCTTAACTGACTAATAATAATCAGTTAGAAATATATTGTTATTTACTTATGGAGCTAGTTATTGAACTTTATACAGCAATACAGCCATAGTGCATTCACGTACTTCGTCGACCAAAATTTGAAAGATAGTTTTGTTGGAGCAAAGAAAAATTCTTTTCGAATTAATCGGGTTTGTCAGCGAAAACCATACTGAATTATATTTAAGGCGGTAATGGTCCACAATAGTACCAGAGTTACCACTTGCATGCAATACGTACCTTACCAGTATACAGGATGATCGAAAAATACCAATTCGATTTTTCTCGAATTAGCAAGTTAGGTAGCCACTGTCTAAAAGTTCCGTAAAACACCCAACTTGATAGCTCTTGAATTAATAGGTTACTGAATTTCAAAATTTTGTTGTTAAATGCCCGTGTCTCAGTTTTACTTTTGCATGGAATATTTAGTTATACTTTTGAAAAACGTTTGTTTAAAAAAACCATTTATAAAAAGATTATGAAATATGACTTTCTATTTAAGAAATTCAGCTTTTATATTATTACATTTACACTAAAAAAAGAAGAAACTGAAAGACAAGCCGATAACGTCAAACATTTGAAATATTCAAATAATATGAAATACAATAACTTCGTACTTACCTACTAATTATAGACCTATCAAGTTTTATGTGTGTTTTATGAAAGCTTAAGATTAGTGACTATCTAACTTGCAAATCATTAAAAAAAATTCGAGAAAATCGGGGTTGGTTTAGACCACTCTCTTAGTATCAAGTACTTCTAATCATCACATCGGCGATTGAGTCCTTAAATTAAATCCTTATGAAGAGCGCCTAGGTACTTCAAATGAATTCCACAGTTGGCGTCTAAATTAGATTCTTCAAAAATAATTGAGTAACTATTAAAATATAAATGATAGACTCCTATAATGCTATATTTTTGCATTCACCATTAAAGGATGTATCCGAATATACAGCGTGGTCTATTTGAAATAACGATATAACCGGAAGTTCTACAATTTTAAATATTTTCATTCGATTATGCTACTATTCCACAACTCTATTTTGCATGTTTTCATTTATGTATTTTAAGAAACGTCTAATCAACGGCCATCGTGACAAATTTTTGAATGCAACCCTTAATTTCTGTGTTCATTTTTACATTTAGAATGGAAATAACTTATTCCCGCAACCTTTGATTATAGGCTTCTCAAAATAATAATAATTAGTGCGTTATTGGCTAAGTTGTTAAGCTCAGAATTAATAACAATAACATTTGCAGCTGTATGTAGATGCAGTAAAGTTGGTTATTATCTGCGTATAAATGGTATGTATTTAGAATACTTTTTCTTGATGTATGTATTAAGAATAGAATGGGTGTTATTATCGAACCCTGGGGAACCCCATAAGTTACCTTCTGACTTTCTGATTACTGCTTGCTGTACGTGATTGACGAGTTGAGAAATTGGATAGCAATTCATTAGATTAGAGTTTTTGTTAAAACTTTTACAATGCAAAATTGATAACAAGATTTGGCGATTGACTGTATCAAAAGCTTTAGTAACATCTAAAAGCATTAATACTGTGTACCCATCTTCATCTAAAGCAATTAAAATGTTATTTGAAAGTACTGCTTCACAGCTGTAACTGGAATGAAAACAAAATTGTAATTTGAGGAGTAATTGAAACGTTTGTAGATAAACTTGGATTTGGTAATTTCAAATGTTTTCAAATATTTTGGTAAGTAGTACAGGGAAAATACTACCAGATCTTAGATATTTAAGTCCTTTTGATGGCGCCATTTTTAGAAATAGATGAACTATTTAGATTTTCCACATCTGCGAATACAGCATCTTCTATACAGAAGTAAATAAAGAGGTTAACTGACTTTAATTTATTGAAAGGGTAAAATTCCATTAAATCCTTGGCCGTACAGCTAAGTGAGTGAGAAAATTTGTTTTCTATGACCTAAATATGTAGTTTAGAAATTTGTTTGGTTTTTTATGCTTATTACTATTAATGCCAAATTCCATTTAGCTAGTTTTTTTTTAGACATAAGGCCCTTGCAACTAAAATTCGCAATGATTTATAATAACTCAGTTTACTATTTCAAACTGTTGGAGATCTTTATCTCCGATCTTCATCATCAACTTTAGATTTTCTATAAGTCATGGCGCAGGCTTTTTCGAGACACGCAGTTTTTATTAGAGCATTAATGTAACTAATAACGGGTGTCCATAAACTGTCAACATCCCAGTAGGTTGTGATTTCAGAAACATATTTCGTAATTTGATTCAGAACACAAAACCAAATGCCAAGATTTGTAAAATGTCATTGTCTATGATTTAATCTAAGACTTGTAATTTGTTTTTCAAAGCAACCGAGATGACGACTGTTTATGAACACACGTTATTTGATTAGCAGAAAATGATATCTTATCATCTATTTCACCATATCTACAAAAAAATGTTCAATCAGTACTTTGAAGATAAGTGAGAAACTGTTCTTCGTTAGTAATTTGTGATCTATATTTTAAAATCTCTAGTCGGCGGACTGGAATTTTTAAAATAAGGTCAGAAAAAAAATTCGTGGTTAGAATTATTATGATTAATATCTAAGCCATTCGGGCTTAGGAGTCAATACGTGGTCATGGCCTACTGCAATCCATCTTCTTAATAATCAATCCGCAGATTGGTTTGCAGTGCTCCATCTGTTTATATCGCTGGCTATTCTCTTCATGTTGCTATAGCTATCAGTGCCAGCGTATTTTATTGCTTGTTTTATAAATTCAAGCCGTGGTCTTCTCCTTCCTGGTCTTTCTTGTCTTTGCCCTTCTATCACGTTTATTATAAATTGATGATGTCTGTATCTGTATTATATGTCCTAGCCACCTATGTCTTCTTTCTTGTATCAGTTCCCATATACAGGGTGCCCGTTTTTCGACCTCAAGCATGGGGATCTCGGTTATTATAGCAGATGCGAGATCGGTTAAATTAGGGCAAAGTTGCGCATTTTTATGGTGATCAATTATCTGAAAGAAAATTTGATCTGTCATTTTTAGTTTTTGAATTATTGGAGAAAAATGGAAAATTGTGATTTTTGTTTTAATTTTTTTAAACGAAAACCAATAAAACTAGACATTTTTAACTAAGACATTGTGAAGGCACTTTTTTACAAGGAATCTGAATCTGGCATCGTATTTTCCAAGGCATTCTAGATGCAAGAGTTACAACACTTAATTTTTTTTTTTCTTATGGGCGACATATTTGATTTTTGCATTTTCAAATAGAGCTCTTTTTTCTGATTACGACTATGTATCACATGATATGGTCAAGCTTTACATTTTGATTAGAATTTAAGAAAAATGTTTTTGCGAAGAATGCTTTGGAAACAGCAACATCTACTTTTGTCTAAGAAACAAATTTTTGACAATTCAATTAAATTTCACTATTCGGTTGCATTATTTTTAATTTTGTTCCAATTTAAATACAAAAATTCTGCCTTATTCTGTTCTTAATTTAAAACTTAATTTTGTAGGTAAATTGGGAAGAAATGTGAACGTGCAACTCTAAATTTAATTGAATTGTCAAAAATGTGTCTGTTAGACAAAAGTAGATGTTGTTGTTTCCAAAGCATTCTTCGCAAAAACATTTTTCTTAAATTCTAATCAAAATGTAAAGCTTGACCATATCATGTGATACATAGTCGTAATCAGAAAAAAGAGCTCTATTCGAAAATGCAAAAATCAAATATGGCGCCCATAAGAAAAAAAAATTAAGTGTTGTAACTCTTGCATCTAGGGTGCCTTGGAAAATACGATGCCAGATTCAAATTCCTTGTAAAAACGTGCCTTCACAATGTCTTAGTTAAAAATGTCTAGTTTTATTGGTTTTCGCTTAAAAAAATTAAAACAAAAATCACAATTTTCCATTTTTCTCCAATAATTCAAAAACTAAAAATGACAGATCAAATTTTCTTTCAGATAATTGATCACCATAAAAATGCGCAAGTTTGCCCTAATTTAACCGATCTCGCATCTGTTATAATAACCGAGATCCCCATGCTTGAGGTCGAAAAACGGGCACCCTGTATGTCGGTCTTCGTCAACTCTTTCTAGCACTTCAGCGTTTGTAATACAGTCTGTCCATTTTATTTTTAATACCCTTCTCCAGCACCACATCTCAAATGCTTTTATAGCTTTTTTTATCAGGTTGGCTGATGGTTCATGTTTCACACCCATATAAAGCTGTACTCCATAAAGGCTTTTTACTAATCGTTTTTTAAGGTTTAGACAAATGTCATTGGAACATAGGAGGTTTCTCTTTTTGTTAAGTAAATATAACTTTAGCTTGTGCAATTCTTTGTTTGATATCTGTTGTAATTCTTCCATCTTGGGTTCTTCTACTTCCTAGATATTTAAATGCTTTCGCCTGCTTTATAAGTGCGCCGTTCAGTTTGATGTTAATTTCTTCAGGTTCCTTTGAGCACACTAGTATTTCAGTTTTCTTTTTGTTGATATTCATTTTATATTTTTCTTATAGTATATTTTCCATACATTGTAAAGATCGATTTAAGTTAGCTTCATCAGGGGAGATGATTGCGATGTCGTCCGGCTGATTTGGATACCTCGTGAAATTCTAAAACCAAAAATGTCAAAAAAGTATGACCTTGAACTTGAAAATTTTCGAAATAAAAAATGGCGATGACGTCATAACTCTTTCAAATATGGCGGAAAAATTTTTAACGATATGTCAAAATGTGTGCAATAAAAAATAAAAATTGACCTATCCGAGGATTTTTTCAATAAATGAACGGAGACAACAACCTTTTATTCCCAGGTTTCCAGACTAACCGACCGCACTGTATACAGGGTTTGTCAAAAAGTACGGGTCATATGGGATTTTTTTTATTAAAGTATTTATTAAAAAAATTGATTTGTGCTTGTCTAAGGACTAAAAAAAGTGCACACAGATTTGGTCCAGAGACATTCTGTACCTGTAAAATTTCGAATTTTTTGAAAAAAATCTTCAAAAGTGGCCTTATTTATAATTTTTTTGAAAGTTTTTATTTGGAAAAGTTGGTCAGAATGGCATTTTACGTCGATTAGCAAATTTTCAGCTAAAAATTCGGACTTATTATTTTTTACTCAGTTTTTTTAATTTTCCAAGTACTACTACAAAATTCTCATTTTCTTCATTAAAATCTGATGAAACGTGTAGAATCTACTTATTTCGATAAATAATTGCCCACCTGGACTCTTTTGAAAAAATACTGTTTGCAAAAAACTATTTTCCTTTTGAAAATTCGCGGCATCCTTGGACCAAAGTGGTTTTTATTCGAAATTGAATCATGATTTTCGATATTTTTACTAAAAATATTAAAAGTATAATAACAAACGAGTTTCATCGGATTTCAACGAAAAAAATTCCGGCAGAATTTTGTAGTATACTTATACCTGGAAAATTAAAAAAAAATGAGTAAAAAATAATAAGTCCGAATTTTTAGCTGAAAATTTGTGGGCTGACGTAAAATGCCATTTTGAACAACTTTTCCAAATAAAAACATTCGAAAAAATCACAAATAAGGCCACTTTTGAAGATTGTTTTCAAAAAATGTCATTCATTACCATTTTACTTTTTTGGAAATCAATGGGTATTTTTCCCGTCTCGTAAATTTCTTTAATTAGCAAGTACAAAATATCCTTGGTTCTGCTATCTAATGCTTGGAGTAATTCTGTAGGAATATTATCAGTGCCATACGCTTTTCTGTTAAAAGGTGGGATTTCGTTGGATCGTCTCGCCGCGGCGGTCCGACGCGACGGTTAGCCGCTGAGCACCCTTTCTATGTATTTTAAATGTGGCGATTTCACTGAAACGTCTCGGCCGTTAAGCCAGGACTGCCAGCCGTATCCGGCTGCGTTCCGACCGCTCACGAAGCAGTCGAGACGCGAACGTCGATGTTGTAAACAGGTGTGTCTAGTGTAAAGTATTGCAAAAATTTCTCCAAAATTTTTTTAAATAATTTTTTTTCCTAAAAGGCCAAATTAAAAAGTTACGGCCCTGTAAATATGAATCAAAAATATTGATTTTTTTGAATAACTTGAAAACTTGGTTGAGTTAAAAATGCCAAGAGAACTTTTTTACGTAAAATTAATTTTTCTTTCATAATACGCTACAGGATGTTTAAAAAACGCGACTTTCATATTTTTTCTTAATTAAAAATGTCCTTATTACCCTCTAACTACGCCAATGGTCAAATTAGGAAAAATGTTTATTTGAAAAATCTTCGCTATTTTTCATGTAGTTAACCCAGTTAATGTACTCCCTAAACTATCACGACCACCCTGTATAAGTTTTTATACAAGATATTTTTGTTTATAAATATGTACTGCTGAGATAACTGTTCTAATAAATAAGTATTCTTCATAATAAAATTAGGTATTTTGATTATTACTTTAAAGTGAGAGCCAGCTTTTCTTCTGGTGAAATTGGATGTTTTACCGCATTTGTACAATTTTTTTTAAGATCTACTTTAACAAGGTTCAGTACAAATTGAAATTGTTGTTTATTTAACCTAAAGAACTCGCGAAACTTTTCTTCTTTCAAGTTTAAATGTTTTTTTATTAAAATTTGAAAATAACCTTCTTCGTTAAAACGTGTTTTATATAATTCATCTGTTTCCTCACGAGAACTAAAAAGCAGTTGAATTATGTCTTCTTCTTCCTCGTCTTCCATTAAAACTGCTTTTACAATATTAACATTCATTTTCTTTGCAATATAAACGCAATACTGTCAACGAAAGTTAGCGACTGCTGCCACGTGCAACTGTTTTAACGCGAACGCGAACACCTTAATAACGAAAGTACACGGCCGTAGCGATCAGCAGCCACGGTCAGACGTTACGTACAGCCGTGGCGGCGAGACGATCCAACGAAATCTCACCTTAAGGTCTTTCAATGCTTTTTCAAATTCTTGCCTCATTATACTTGGGCCTAAATTATCTTCTTCTACTTATTCGTTTTCTATTTCTCCTGTGTCTTCTTCCTCTTCCCTATACAGCTTTTCAATATAGGTATTATTTTCATCGTTCAGCTATATGATTTTCTTCTGACTGTATTGCATTTAGTTTCATCTTGGAGTAGCCAAAATATCTGCTAATTAAGCTTTATGCTTTTTCTAGGTTTCCTTTATTCAGGTTTTCATCTACCTCGTTACATATAGTACTTAACCATTCTTGTTTTGCGTCTTTGGCTGCTTTATTAACGGCATTTTTTAAACAGTTATATTTTCCTTTCTTTTCTTCGTTTTGGGCATTTTTGTATTTTCTCCTCCCTTCTATTAATTTGATAACATTATCATTTATCCATGACTTTCGAGCTGCATTCTTTGGTAACCCTAAAGTATCGGTTGCCGCTGTAGTAATCGCATGTTTTAATTCCATTTTAATCCATAAAAATCGTAATTATAAATATAAAAACATAAGATTTTCCGCAGTCTTGTCGCTCCTTTTTTCTTTAGGATGTTACCAAATTGTTAATATACTTAGGAAAGGGCAACGGCCCCAAATTAGAGCCTTCTGAAACCTCACAGCTATGAAAAAATCAAAATTTATTGCTGAACGTGCATTGCCACCAGCCACCAGTAATGATCCAAACCTCAAGTATGTAAAAATAAACAAAATGAGTCAGTTGTGAAAGACAATGTCATGTAGATTGTTAATAATAATCACTCGGTTAATACTGCCAAAACCTTTAGAGAAAAATTCCTTTGGGCATCGGAAACAAGTCGAACGGAATTAAAAATCAGATTATAGTAAACACTAAACGAAGCTCTACAGAATCAAAACGAAATTGCTCGATTATCCGAATTAATTAGGCTGTGTTAACTCTGAAAATTCAATACGTCTGATCATTAAACTTAGACGAGCGGTCGATGGTCGGAATCAGTAAAATAAATAAAAATTGAGCATAAATAAGCTGAAACTAATTTAAAGCACAACTTTGGTGAGAATAAAGTAAACAAAATTGAAAAATATTAACCGCATAATTCCGTTGTTCATATCAGAAACAAATCCACAAGCTGTGTGTATATATTTGTTGAGGTTATACTCCAACCTTGTTTATTCTCCAAACTTAAAACGACACCTGAGGCAGAAGCTCAGGTGTACTAACAAAGCGTCGAAATTCCAGCGGATTTCAAATTTTCTTAAACTCTCTTGTGCTATGTAGATTCGTACCGTATTTTTGATGCTCAATGTTAGGGTTTTTCCCAACATTACATTGAAAAAGTACACGTATTTTGTAATAATATCTATAATCCTCGTGTATTCATTTTAAAAAGCAGTTTCGTTTACCACTACGCAACTTTTATAAAGGCCATTTAAATAAAACTGCATGTTATTAAGGAAAATATAACGGATTTAACACGAAAGTTTTATATTAAAATGCATAACTTGAAAGGTTTTCTATTGCCTTTTTAGTGAAGCATTTAATAAGTTTAAAGTGGGTTTTGAAATTTTTATATGTAGGAAAGCTGAAGAATTGTATAATCCGTTTCACATATTTCTGTATTCCAGCAGCCCATGGAAAGCTGTATTCGAAACCCGAATATAGATTCTTAATTAATAGTTAAAATTTCTAAAAATACGATCCTAATTTAGCGTTTCTGTATTGTACATTGTTGCCAGTACAATTCCATTCATAAAATTGTCATTCCATTTACCTATACTTATTTAATTCCTTATACTAAGGGCAGGTTTTTTGACCTTATAATAAATTTCCTAATAAGCTATTATAAATTATATAGCTATTAAGACAACAAGTGTTTTATAGAAGGTTTAAAAATCAAAGTCGTAGTTCAAATCCGAGCGAACGAAGTGAGCCGAGGATTTGATAGGCCGAGATTTTTAAACTATAAAACACGAGTTGTCTTCAAAATTTTTTCTAACACTACCTAATATCTTAAATTTTCTTTAACTAATATATTATTAGAAATTTTAATAAATTATTATTTGAGACGCGTCGCAATACATAAATTGCGAAGATTGCTAGGTAACGACGTATTTTATAGAGAAAAAGGTATTTTAAAGTCATAAAGTCTCCCGCTCGGACGGATAGCTTCCCCTTAACCAGTCTTCCTGTTGGTATGCAACATCCACTGATTTTCATTTTCTTATTTTTGTCGAAATTTGAGAGAAAAATTAAAAACCATTTCTTACTGATTTTTGTGGTTATTTTAGAATACAATTTTCGTCCAGAAATAACCTCCACTTAACTGTATATATAAAAATGTAATTCAGATCAACAGCACCAGCAACCTCATCACGTATCGAACGGTACTCGTTTGTAATCATCTGCATTTGACAGAAAATTAATATAGTTTACATAATGAACAACTCCGTGTACTGTTTAATTACAAACCATGAATAGACGCTGATGTATGTCATCAATGTTATATCGTGTTATAGTTTGCGCACTAATTTTGAACAAGGTCAAGGTTTGAAAATGAGACTTTCAAGAGGAAATTGAATAATGTTGTAAGCACGAGTAAAATATTATTTGCTGACAATGTCATTTCGATTAGAGTGGCATCTACTTCACAGTATGATTTTAGGTGTTTTAACTTTAAATTATTCAGATATATCTAATCAAGCGCAATGGTTATGTCCAGTCCTCACCTTGGTCGTAAATCCTATAAATGGTGTCATACAATACGTGCAGCATGCAGCGCACTTTGATATTACGTGCAAATTCTCATGCAATGTATGTATGTATGTAATCTCATTTGGTTAGGAAAACGTATGCCATATGTGCTTTACCTACGTGTTATTACTAAGAAATATATGAAAAATAAATGTAAAAATAGAAAAATGGAAGATAAAAATACCTTACGGTTATAAATTCCATGGAAATCAGGTAAAACGGTTCTTTCTTCTGCATTAAAATTTTACCAATATGGAGTAACTCGTATTATAGAATATTTTCATATACTGATTGGTTATTTATTTATTGGCAAGTAGTTTCAAAGAATTAAGGCTACATACAACGTGCATTTGTAATTTTTTAGCTTAAAATTGTCTTGTAAAGCTTAGGTTAACTCTTGTTCACTATATAATACGAGTACGTATTCCTATGTTACCTACGTAGCTATGAAACAAAAAAGCGACGATGTCATACCAGTTATTAAAAAATAGATGTGACAGTTATAAGTACATGTGCTTAGTTGTGTTTAATTTATGCGGTTTATAGAGATTTGGGAAAGTTTACTTCTTGATAAAATGAGTGAAATTAAGTTGGGACATCGCAATGTCATAAAGTTCATAAAGTCAGATAATCAATGACTGTGGGTTCATAGAGTTAAGGCATTCAACTTATAGCCTGACCTAGCTCTGTCAAACTTATGCTTATTCAAAAACTTAGGTTGAAGCTGACTTGCCGTATAACACAGCCATTTAAAGACCAAAGTAAATTCCCATCCAAAATATATCTAAATATACGCTTCAAGGGGTAACACGTTAAGTAATTTTCATCATAACAGTTCAGATGAACATATGTCCAAAACGGCATAGTTTTTTAAGTTAAAGAAGTTTAACTATAAATCAAGAAACTTTTACAGAGCTGATAAAACAAAATTCATTAACTGAATAAGGGAATGACGGACAGCAGACAAGTTAAAAGCATATGGAAGGAAGTTGTCTAAAAAAACAGAATAAGAGGAATACCCAAGAAGACATGACAATAATATTAAAATTAATTAACTGAATAAGGGAATGACGGACAGAAGACAAGTTAAAAGTGTATAGAAGGAAGTTGTATAAAGAAACAGAATAAGAGGAATACCCAAGAAGACATGGCAATAATATTAAAGAAAAGAAGAAAAACAGCGGCAGAAGCTAAATAGACAAATTGTGTGCTTACAGTTAACACAACTCTCCCCACCTTACACCATAGCTTTGGGTATATGCTGACCTTAATACAAGTACGTTACAACAAAAATTTAAAGTTTATCGCAATTTTTGTTTATTTTAAATTTTGTTACACACTTTTGAGAACCGCTGGCTAATATGCATTTAAACAGCCTGCGACAGAAATTTGACCCTGGAAAAATAAATGAAACGTCACACAATTATGTAATTTACAGGTTTCACTTTCCTCTCCCATTTTTTCAGATTTGAGACTGGCAGTAAACAATTATTGGCATGTTTAAAAAGTGATATAGAAAAAATTGTTGTAAATAAAGAGGAACAGGGCTTACAAAGATGCTCAAATGTTCCTCCATTAACTTCTACACAAACCCAAATATACACACAACACAAACTTTCAGAGCTGCTGGAGCATTTTGAAGAGTTTCTCCGTAAATTAAGTACAATAACATCACTCAATTCAATTGTTAAAGGGTTGACCTTCCATTAAAATGTCCGATTAATACACTTTTAAAGCAAAAAATGAACTGATATTAACCTACTTAGTACACTGCTGGTCTCTCTTATAAGAATCAACAACAAAGGCCTTTGATAAATTTAAATTCGAGTGACCACCAAGCAATTTTTGTGTTGATCTTTTTAATTTTTTTCCTGAGTTTACCGTTTATTTGCGATACATGGTTTATTGAGAAAAGTTGTTCTATTTGATGTACTCTACCTACCCTTAAAATTAATGACAACACTTTTGAATCTCCCTTTATATACAATTATAATAGTTGTTGAAAATGAGAAACACCAACCGTAATACACGCTTCTATCCTCCGTCGCATTGATTGCTGATGCAATTCATAATTCCTCAACATTTTCGATGGGGGTGGTATAAATTACAAATTTGAGGTAACCCCACAGGAAAAAATCTAAAGAATTTAAGTTTGTAAACTGAGGAACTTAGGAGTGAGGGCCTCTTTGACCTATCAAACGATTCGCATACCCACCGTCCAAAAACTGTGAGCAACTAAGCTGAAATGTGTTGGAGTGCCTTCATGTATAAAGTATATTTGGTTTATTCTTACTCAACATTCCTGGCATCTCCTCTTCAATAAAATTACTATAAACGTCTCAATTAGCCTTATTCGAAAAAATATGACCAATTAAATGATCTCCAACGATTTCAGCCCATTGAAAATTGGTGCTGATGATGAGTTTCTAATATTTATTGCGTATGGTTTTTCTTCGGCCCAAATATGATTATTATATAAACTGATAATGCTATCTCTGGAGAAAGTAACCTCATCGGTGTGTTTTTTTTTTTAATTGTATATCGTAACCAGATCAGTAAACTTATTACTATACATGGTTTAGTTAATACTAGTGTATACAATAACATAAATAAGAATTGAGGTCTGCCAAAGGCTACTCGGTAACTAATTAGTTTCTAGTGATTTGTGGTAATATAAAGTAAAGTGTTTAGAGGTACAAATATATTCACTTATTCACTTTCTGAAGATGAGTCATTGTCTGAAGTTGAGTTACACAGGTCCTGTGGGAGTTTTCTTTTCAACCAGGTGTGTATGTTGCTTTGTCCTACGTTGTAATGGGCTGCCCCAGGGCATTGGCGTAAATTATTCATAAATTTTTTGGTTAATTTTGTAATAAAGTCGGAAATTCGTTCGACACTTCATTCTTCATGAATCTGTTCATTTCGCACATACCACGGGCTATTTAACGTAATGCGCAACACTTTATTTTGAAATGCTTGTAGTTTTTTTATTTGTGTTTTTGGAGCATTGCTCCATACTGGACAACTATAGGTAAGTAAAGGTCTTAGTATGGATTGGTATATCAAGAGGGAACAATCTATTTTTAAAGGGGATTTTCTGTTTAGGAGAGGATACAATATTGCTAACCGTCAAAGCATTTTGCAATAGAGTAAGCCATGTTATAGAGATAGTTTCATCAGTGCAGACAAGACAGCTCCTTTTGTTTTTGTTTTCTTCTCATTAAACCTCACACTGCATTAATTTTAAACTTACGGTCAGAACCGGTATTTCAAGTTGTAAGCAATTCCTTAATGTTCTTCTTACTTACTAAGCTCACTTAAATTTGTCTTTAGCAAATATTACACTTGATTACGAAGGATTTCTCGGCCAGAATTATCTATTTTATTCCAAATCTGCCTATGAAAAAATGAATGCGAACCACAAAAAGATATCTAAACCCAAATATGGATTTCAGCAACTTAGTTGAGAAGTTTCGTCAAAAAATACAAATATTTAAAAATAATATGATTATAAGGCCAGGATCAAAATTATATTCCGTGGTGATTGGATGAAACAAAAAGTCTGACTTCACAGATACGTGTGCGAATAGAACGACCGGTTTCTTCATTATACACTAAACCGCACGAATAAAGAATAATATAGAAGCCTTTTGATGTCAAACATTGAGATCTATTCTTTGGTGAAAGAAGCATTATGAGATATTTGGACAGGTTGCACAAACATGGTTTAGCAGCTTCGTCAAAGTGAACAAAATTGAATCAAAACTCGAATGCATAAAATATGGCAAATAATACATTAGTAAACAAAAAATGAAGATGTTTTGTCAACGTTGATCCTTTGTTAATTTACCAAAAGCTTTATGCGACCGGCCCTTAGAGAGGGTTTGAAAATATGAGAATATGATGGAGAGCTGCCTTCGCCATATAAATCTAGTAAGAAGACTGTAGTCTGAGGTGTAACAAGTATTTTTAGGTTTTCCACACTGAACTTATTAATATTTTAAGGTTATTAAATTACGCCAGAGTCAGGATTATTAGCTGTTAACCTAATTTTGTTGATACCACAACTAAAAATTGACAAGCCTAACGATTCCCTCTGGTAATCTTGGTCAACTGTGCGATCTTTGGTAAACAAGATTACTTGACAGCGATTTTTATAGGTTATGCAAACTGAAACTTATAGTATGTTTTTTAGTTAATGCCTTAAATAAAAAACATAAGTACCTACTGTTCAGCAATCTGAAGTTTACAAGTCGCAAAATTGGAAATAATCACACGAAACAGAGTCGAACTATTGGTAGATGATCCTTCCTAACTAAAAAGTTTTTTGTTCCCAGACAAATGAGATTATTTACCTTCATAGAAAACCGACTAACCTAACTAACTAAGCCCCCTTTTCCGTAACAGTTCTAAAAGTGGATCATTGCTGGTACGGAATAGCAGTGTAGGCCTTTTCAATTATTTAAATATTGTTATAGTTTAATTTGTGTGAGATTAAAGTTTCAGTTTGATCATTGAGCACAATAATTAGTATAGAAAAATTACGCAGTAAGCGGTACATACTATAGATTTACTAATAAATAAGGAGTATTTTCTACTATCTGTTACTTTTAATTTGACAATTAAATACATTCAAGTGACCCAATTTAAAGCCATTCTCAGAAGGTTTTGAAGTTAAAAGTCATGGTGGACCTAGGTTCAGAAACATTATATCTTGTATCTAGCTGAGACAAGAGTTTTAATTCCATTGCCGCCTGTGGATGATTTTAAATTGGGTCCCTTGATATTATCCATTCATGTGTAAAAAACTACAAAACAAACTAGCTGCAGTAAAGCGGATGTGTTTCCAAATAGTTAATCCAACCATTAAAACGACAGAATTAAAGAATCATTGTGTTGTTCACTGTATCTACTCGACTGGCAATTTTTGAGTTTACCAATACAACCATGAGGCATCCAATTTTAGTAGAGCATAATTTGGTAAAAATTCTGACAAAGTATATTTGTAACAGCCCATTCTTGCACTGTTTTTTTGGCCTGGCTTTACAACGACTGTTTAATTTTCATAAACATAATGAATTTAAGTCATACCCTGCTATGGTTTAAAAATATGAGATATGCTCAACATGTTTTACAGAGCAGTCGTGAATCTTCATTGAAATTACTTTTGATTTCCTAAGTTTTTCATGATTTAATTCGAAGTGGATTTAGAAATATTTATAATTATTTTAGTGGGTCCCAATGGTTAACAGATTACGAAGCATTGGTATACTGCAACTACAATCAAAGGAAAAAACTAAACTGATAATCACAGGAAACTCGTATTAGCATTTGAAGTAAATACAAATTCAAGCGTTTATTTTAAACAGCTTAAAAATAGTTTTCTTTAATCATAAAGTTCATAAAATATTTAAACTGTAATAACTGACTTAATTGCAGTACAGCTAGTTTATACCAACAGCTCAATACTACAAAATACCCTATGATTTACGTGTATGATTTCAAACAGTAATAAAGGAAAACGAAACAATTCTTAATAAGACATTAACGTTAGGTGCTTGGATTTATATTCCCGTTTTATTACGTTCAAACTAATGCGTGTTACCTTTCAGCCACGACGAATACCTGACCAACCAAATGAACTTAATATATAATTTTTCAGTATTAGTTATATGTCTGAGTTATCTATCATTTTCTGAAAGCGTACGATTTAAGCCGAAGTTTAATTTACAACCGATAAGAATGCCAAGTAAGAATTTTTAAATTTTTATGTTTTTAACATATTAACCAAGTAAAAACAGAAACTAGACATAATACAGAGTCTTAAATTTAGAGCTTACTTATAGTAAGGAATTTAAAGGTTTTCTAAACTTATAACAAGAATCGCACCTACAGCTCGATGCGATGAGGGACACGTTTAATAATGAAACCCTTAAACCTACGAGTACAAATTAGACATTAGACATATTTGAGATTATTTAATATTTAAAGAGGCTTAACAATAGTACTGAGAGCCAAAACATTTAACATTTAATGCGTATGCCAGAATATAGATTGCCAAAAAGAGTGTTCCAGTGGGTACCTCCCGGACACTATAAACGAGGACGATCGCGCAGATCGTGGAATGAGGGAATGAGACAAGCAATGTTACAGAGGAATCTAGAGGAAGCACAGGCATTGGATAGAGAGGCGTGGCGTCAGGGACGGCCCTAGCAAGTTTTTCAGGTGGTGCTAGATCTTATTGTGCCCCCCCCCCCCCCATATGCAATAGCTTATTCGTGATTAAGTTGTACATAGAGACTGAAGATAACATACATTTTTTACATCTTTATATATTAATAACTCAGACCTCCGAAAGATTAATATAGTAGTAGTATGGATGAGAAACAATAACAGTAAAAAGGAACAATATATGTTTGAAAAGGTTTATTTAAACTACTGCACCGCCGCCCACGCTCCGCCCGCCGCGTAGCCCCGCGCGCGCCTTTCAAAAGGCGCCATCATGGCGCCAAATTTTATTTTTCGCCCGAAATTGTCTTTCGAATTTGGCGCCCCTTGCCACCTGGCGCCTGGAGCAACCGCTCCACTCGCTCTACCCTAGGGCCGGCGCTGCGTGGCGTAAAGGAACGGGAATGCGGCATTTAGCTGTAATGTGATTTATGTAGCATATCTATCCAGTCAATAAAGCCGAAAAATCGTCAAAACTTCTAAACCCGCAAAAACAGAACCGATTTTGATGAATTTTTTTTTTAAATGTTTGTTATACTAAATTATTCAAAATCAGAAACATTTCAGCTGGCGCTATCAATTATTTATATTGTTTAAATAATTTAAAAAAAAAAATTTGACGATTTTTTTTTGATGAAATTTTAACAAAGTATAAGTGACTAATTTTGAAAATTTAGTTTAAAAAATAATTTTTGAATTTAAAAGTTTCAAAATTTCCATTGAAAAATGTTAATTATTCAATCATTCGGATGCAAGAATTGAATTCCAAATTTTAAATTTTTGAAAAAGCTTTGTATAATTTGTGTATCTGCACTCTCTTGTTCTTTGCAAATGCAATAACAATTAACTGTAGAGTCTACAGTATCTTGTTGCTGTTCCTGTAACATATAAAAGAATGTTGGAAAATGTTTTTAACACGTATGATTTTAAATATGAGGATCAAATTCAAAGGGAAATAGCTGTAAGACAGAAAATATATTTCTAATAATTTAAAAAGATTTCATTACATCCAAAGAATAATTTTACACAAATTGTTTTTGCAAATAATCTTAACGACGAGCATGGCGTGCGGAAAATTTAGTGAAAAAAGTACTGTAGAATTAAAAATATTACACTTAAAGGGCTCAAATTTTTAGAATCGTTAAATCAATACGTCCCAAATAAGCAAACAAAATTTAGTTAAGATTGAGTAATTATTTATTAAACGGGAAACATTTTTTAACTTATATGCAACGCAAGCGATTTTGCTGTAATGATCAAAATTACAAAAAAAAAGATTTTACAGCATATAAATGTATCATAATAACTGTAATAATGTAATATAAATGTAACATAATAATAAGAATAATAACTCGATTCTTCAAAATGCATAAACAAACTTAAAAGCAAATATAATCCAATTATTTTCAATACAAACCAAGAATAAATGACATATAATTACTTTTTGCATCGTATTTTTACTTGTCTCTTTGCTCTTTGTTCTAAATTCTAATCAATAATTAAGTTCTCTTCAACAATTTTCACTAATATTTTCAATATTTAGTGTTAAAAACTTATTTTAACAGATTAATATTCTCAAAACACACGCGTTCACTCCGAAAATCATGGTGAAACATCAGGAGTTTGACTTTGAATTCCTCTACCTGTGACACAAAAGGTCGATTTCTTGTGCGTGTTTAGATATTCTTATAAAAGTATTGATTTTTTCAGTTGACAATATACATATGTCTATATATTTGTATATTATCTTCTTGCATCCGACTGATTGAATATTAACATTTTTAAATGGAAATTTTGAAACTTTTTTATTCAAAAATTATTTATTATACTAAATTTTCAAAATTAGTCACTTCTAGTTAAAATTCCATCGAAGAAAATAATTTTTTAATAATTTTTTCTTTAAAATTGTTTAAACAATATAAATACTTGATAGCGCCAGCTGGAATGTTTCTGATTTTGAATAATTTAATATAACAAACAATTTTAAAAAAAAATCATCAAAATCGGTTCTGTTTTAGTGGGTTTAGAAGTAAAAACCTTCATTGACTCGACTATAATACTTGTACACATATATGTATTGTAAATTACAAACCCGAAATATATATAATATTTAAAGAAATGTGTTTTCCACACAGTTGCAAAATACGTTGTATGGCACTCCTTCAGTTCTTTTCCAATTTCTGTTCTGTGTACAAAGCGCTACCGCATATTCCTGAGATCAAAATATGACGATTTAATCAAACTTATTTCCATCCAAAAGTAGCTCAAACGTTACAAATCTATAAATACAAAAAGATTGTTTTTGGCGATGAGGATTAAATTAAAGATATGAATCTGTACTGGAAAAAGGTGTTTAGACATAGTTTTTACAAAAAAGCAAATATTTTTAACAACTTGATCAAAATCTTCAAAGGTTTTTTTTTTACAGAGAAGAATGTTATTAGATTGTCAACAGTAATTACATAAGTGGTGATAATTTTAACTAGATTCACGAATCTTTATTGCTATGGAAATTTCAAGAGTGGACGAAGTCCACGAGTGGAATTTCCTAATAGCAATAAAGATGAGTGCTAATCTAGTTAAAATTATCAAAAAAAATTTATTACCACGAATGTAATTCGGCGTGATTATTTTTTAAACTATTACACAACGGTCTTAACGTTTGTCAAAGTCAAAGCTAACTTTTTATGCATTTATTTAAACAAAGATCCAATCACAGAGCAGGTATTTCTCTGTGATCCAATGAAACAACGTGAAAAAATTATCGCTGTAATCAGCTACTAGCTAATTATCAGTCTAATTATGATGCTATTGGTCGATTTGAATTTTTTTCTCATTATGATTGGCTGACAGGACTGTTTAAAAAATAATCAGTAATAAAAACTGCCTAAAACTTATAAATGTATGAATTTAATTAGAATATCAATATTACTGTTGCAATCCAACAAATGATATATTATTTTTAAATTGGACACTCCGCATGTTTGACTACTAAGTTCTTCTTTCACTAATACAAACATTTCCTAGGGTAATGTATACGACCTCAATGCTGTTAAAAAACGATAATACGAATTATAATTTCAAGTTGGCAAGTTGGACTTGGAAATTCAAAATATTTAAAAAAATTTAAAAATAATTAATAATACTAATTAATATAACAACTAAATTTCAGAATGCCGGATGAATAACGAGCAATATCTAGAAAAGTTAGGTAATATGGAATGTCAACCAACATGTCCAGAGGCAAAGGAATGTAAGAGATTTCGCATAACGAGATGCATTTGTAAGGAGGGCTTCGTTAGAAATTGGGGTTATCAGTGTGTACCTCCAGAGGAGTGTTGAAATTTCATGCATGTTAAATTCAATCTATGTACAATGTACGAATAACACACGAATAAATAAAGTTTCAAAAGTGTTATTGATCCGCCCTTACACTACTTAATATACAGGGCGTTTTCTAAGTACTTGGAGAAAATGCAGGAATGGATTTCTGGGCCAAAATTAAGGGTATTTTCTATATCGATTTATATCCTAAAATGCCTCCCTGAAGAGTTGCGCCTCTTCAAAAATTAAGTGAAAATTTTGTTTTTAATTTTTATCTCAGATTTGGACAAAGATAGAAAAATGAATGTTAGTGGACGTTTTCTAGTAACAGGAAGGTTGTTTAAGAATATTTATTCATCCGGCTGTATTCTTATAAATGGATTAAAAGTACAACCCCTATTTTTTTTTTATTAAATCAGGGTCCGTGTTTCTATTGACACTGGGGAACACTGAAGCCCAAAAGGCTTGTTGTGAATACCTTGATTAGTAAATCACACCCATTCCGTAATCTTTGTTCCCTGTGTGTGTGGTCATCAGCTCTTAGAGGTGGTTGGTCGCAGCCTTAAAGCTGCTTACACTAGGGAAAGGTGTTCTCTGCAGAGTTTGTGAACGTGTATTAAGTGTATAGTATATTCCCTGTATCAAAAGATAAAGGTCCTTCGCCGGGTCTCTAGCAAACTCCTACGGTTTCATAGTAGGCTGCCCGAATATGCGCTGCAGTTTTCTAGGCAACGCATCACAGGTTTCTGTTTCCTTATTGTAAAGTCTACAAATAAGGTCTCCATTATATTTTGCGATCTTCCACAGGTGTTCCTTAACACATGTCCTGTTACTAGACCTGTGACGATCACGAGTTGGGCCCTACCCATCACAAGTAGTTCATCAGTTCGATTCTTGCATGGTCCGTTTATGAAAGCCTTGCTGTGATTTTTTCCTGGTCTGTTAGTCCAGTATCTTTCTTATTGAGTGCCAATCCAGTCACTTACGTAACCTCGGATGACACTTCTTAAAATTCATAAGGCTAGTTCTGGGCCATGGTAAGCCTCAATCGATCCCTCCCTTGAGTCTCTTGCTAAGTGGTCGGCTTTCTTATTACCGTTCACGCTACAGTGACCTGGTACCCAGAATTTGCATTCCTCTTGGCATTCTCATACCAGTTTGGAAGAAGTCTGGACTACTCGAGATAGCCTCCTGGCTGTACCCTATTTAGTTTTTTATTAATTTTTTTTAATGTACCAGAATGTATACATTTAAAAATAGATGTCTGAAAACTTGATTTACTTAGAAGTATTTTTGTCTATTGCAGTTTTTCGAGTAACAAATTTAAAAGAGATTGTAATGAGCATAAAATTTCAATAAAGGTACTTAAAAGACCTATATTCAACGGCACAAAAACGATTTATACGCAAATCATTGGTGAACCATGAACACAAAGAGCACCCCTCGCCGTTAATACATCAATGGGTTTTTGAAATTCCTTAAATTATAATTATTTTCTCTATATTTCATGACACCATATTTCGAAAGCGAATAACTGGCGGACACACGTTGGTCGAAACCTTTTGCCTTAAAATAAGCCAAGGAACATGGCCAGTGAATGTTCTGTATGTACCTACTTAGGAAACACCCTGTATAAAGGTTTCCGGAAAATTTTAAATTTTCAAAGCCGATTTATTCAATTTTTCAAAATGTATTACTTAGGAAGCTAATTCAGAAATTCAAATTTAAACAAACAATAAATAACGCCTTGTAAAATGTTAGTATTAAAGAGCAACAAAGTTAAAACAGAACAATTAAAACTAGATAGAATGTTATATAAGACTAAATGGAAGGTTGAATTTACTGACAGGAAAGTGAAACGATCCTTTAAATAACTGCTGAGAGTTTAAACATAAAATTTGGAACTAAATTGGCTCTGAAGTTGAAAGACGTGTTGTTAATTGGCAGAATATTTGAAAAGTAATGAGCAAAGTTAATAAAGGTCAAAAGTCAAGGTTTCTGGTATTCAGTTTGAAACGTAGGTACAAACCGTTTTGATCTTCAAGTTTTTACGAGCTTGCCCAAAATCAATCTTTTATCTTTTGTGATTTGCTTTTCATTTTCTTTTCGATTTACAACACAGCAAAGAAAACTACATTCTTTATTGAAAAATCTTTCATTTTAAAGATATCGTATTTATTGTATCAAAATAAAACCTTTCAAAAAGAACTATTTCTGCTTGCCTGCATTTCGACTGCAGTTAATCAGTTCTGAGGTTTTCTTTATTATCAATAATTACGAACCAACATTTAAGCCTCATGAGGGTTTTATCGAAATATTATGTAAAAAACAATTTGCAATTTCAACACAAAAACATATCAAACCTTTCCCCTTTATAAAACAGCAAAGTGCACTGCCATTTGTGCCATTTTGAGACGAGGTAAAGAAGTCTTACTACAAAGTCTTCAATTTCCCCTTTCGTATAAGTGAGCTCTCGTATCAGCCCTCAACGATGGAAGCGTATGATCGGAATGTAGATGGAAATTCTATAAAAGCTTGTCGCGAACATTATGGCCAACACAAAAACGATGAAAAGACGGAAGACAATCAAAATGGGGTTTTTAATGGAAAAATGAATTTAGTTGAAATAATTAGATGCACTCGGACAAAGATCTCTACTTCAATTAATGGCTTTTACGCAGAAGAAAAAATATATTTTTCACTGCTTGAAATATTCAAAATTTAAACACAAACACACTGTGAAGATTAATTTTAAATGAATTTGAATCAACCTTTAAAAACCTGCATCTGTCAAAATAAAAGATTGAGTTTAAAAAGATTTAAATTTAAAAGCTCGAATTAATTTTTTTAGATTTAGAGTGAAATTGGACAAACTTCACAAACAAAAATGATTGTAATCCCGAGTCAGAAAGCTCGGAAAAACAAAAAAAGTCCCATACAAGAAAAAACGAAATATGAAAAATAAGGCTGAGCTACAAAAAATGTAATAATAAACTTTATAAAAAAAAATTTAAACAGTAGAAAGTCACTTTATATTAAAATCCTTGAGCAAGGATAACTACTAGAAAATGAAATCGCAGAATAAAATTTAAGCATTAAAAATACAGGGTGGTAAAGCTATCGATCCTGGGCTATTAAGTAAAGTAACTTCAACTTCAAAAGCTCGAAACTATATGGATTTCAATTAATCCCGATAGTTATGGTTAGGATGGAATCTGTGCGCAAAATTAAGGTGCAACGTATTCACTTAGGTTATAGATTGGGTTCAATGTGAATTGCCGCATCTGATAGTCTTTTTAGATATTTTCGGCCAACTTTTGATTGTAGATGAGTTTGCGTTTGTAAATTCTGTACCTTGAATATATTCAAGAAAAATTGAGATATCCCTGCACTTCAGAATTAAACCGATTGAGAATAGTTTCACGTTTAAGTTAGATCTGACAATGGCTTCGCCATAACAAGTTCTCATAAATCCCGTAACATAACAGTGGTTTTATGATCTTCAATATAAGTATCTATTATTTAAAGATACACTTCTTCATCTAATATAAAATCTGAAACAAACCATTTCGGCTTCTATTTCATTTCCCAACAACAGTTTAACAATCAAAACTGATAAAAACGATACTTCAGTACTTCAAGAACTAGGATAGGTATCAAAATTAATTGTATCTTAAATTTTATAAAAAAATAGATTTCTAGAATAAATTCTAGAATTATTTGTGAATTTATTGTATAATAAGAAGCTTATAATGAATTCATTGCCGATGCGCAAGTAGATTAGATCTATGAAATATATATTTAGCTTTGCACTTTTCGTAAAAATAATTTGTTAATAATGTTGCTTATGATGAAGTTGTTGCCTTCTAAATGAACTTCAACGCTTTTGAAACATCATTAGTAGCGTTTATTCTGGAAAAACAAACACTCTAATTTTATTTCGTGAACTGCAAAATGTTTAACTTGTTCCTAAAAATAAATATTCCGGCTTCAATGGTGCAGGAAAAGCTGCCCAATGGACCAAAAGTCTAGGTTTGGATATCGGTAGTGCCCCAAAGGGCACCAGCCCATCGAAATTTCTCTGATACACCTCTGATAATCCACATTTAAAACCACACCATGGGCTTGAATTTCGGAAGTTCCTAACCCATACAATCCGGACACCAATCAATAGAACTCTCCATAAATTACTTCTGTAAATACAAAATAATGATTAAGAAGCTGCGATGACCCATATAAATGTTTATTAATACATTCTAAACTTGGAGAACTCGACGCACCAGAAAAGAACAGGAAATCGAAAATGATCCAGGAAGACTAATTCACAAATAAATTCAAAAATCCCTAAAAATCGAATTTTCACGAAGGTCACAGAATAAACTGTTAAGTCGGATAGGTAACTCGAAATACTGATATGCTTCAAGTGTTCAACTAAGCTATTTTAATCGTTGTACAAATTCTTAAAGTCCAGTAAACCTGTAACAAAATTAACATGGACCCTTATAAAGTAAGTCTACAAGCACCAATCTCAGTCTCGGAAGAGATTAAGTATCTCACGGACACAAAATACACCAATTTTTATTTAATTAACCTTTTAAAGGCTTGGGTTTCGTAATAACATTTGCTGTTGGTTGACTCATTTAATTTGAGTTTAATACTACTCCGAAAAAGAACACATATTTATTATAATAATCTGACTGTTTTTTATTATAACAAAAGATTTAAGTGTGTTGATAACTGTGAAAAGCTGCAATACAAGGTAATAATATCGCATAGGGCATACAGGGTGGCCGTGAAATTTGAGGACATATTTTAGCAGCATTAACTACATAACCTATAGTGAAGATCTTTTAAATAAAATCTTTTCCTAAAAGGCCATGGCCATGGTAGATTAGGGTCTACCAAAGTTATAATTTTATAGTAATAAGCTAATAAGAAAGCTTCAACTTGATCAGTGGCGCAGATAGGACGGTTTAAGAACATTTTTAAGAAAGAAAAAAATATGAAAGCCATGGTTGTTTTAAATATCCTAGGCGGTACTATGAAAGTTGAGATACAATCAAAAATATCTTCCAATGTGGTATTATGATGCTAATATTTTTACTCTTATTTATATATATTTATATATTATAAAAAAATTTAATAAGAAGTACATCTTTAATGCAACAGGTTTAACAAAAAAGATATTTTAATTACAGTTTTAGTACTTAAAATACTACTGATTATTGATCAAATCGGCAAGTTTACTTAAAACTAAAACTTAAAGCTGCAGTATTTTTCATCTAGCTTTTGGGTTGTGACGTCAACTTGTTCCACCCAAAAACTGTATGGATAGACACGCGTTCGTGCACAGTAGGTAATGAAAACCTAGTTTAGAAAGAAATGAAGTATAGTGAGGATTGTAAATTTATAAACAGCGCGTTGACGTCACAACCCAAATCCTAGATGAAAAATACTATACAACAAATGATGAAAGTGAGAGTCACGCGCTTCTACATACAAAACCTACGTACGCCTTCTCTAGTTTTGTCTGGTCCATTTGAATATTACTTTATCATTTACTGTCCGAAACGTATTGAAAAAATTTTGCCACAGATCTTTTCAAGAATTACTGCCTTCTCAGTAAATCATACTTTTTATGTATCTCCAAAGAAGAATTCAGTAGGATTGGGATACAGGAATTTGAGCGAAACCTCATATTACTAACAGAAAGCTGTGTGAATTCGTGGGAATTAAAATACATAATTTTGAACTTTGATTTTTTTAATTTAAGCTGGGCTAAAATTATTGACTGGTAAATATACTGCTCATTTTGTTTAAAAATAAAGCAATACTCTACAAGCACTTCCTAATAATAAAATTTAACATTCAGCTACTTACAACATTAATTTGTAGTACAACATTATGGTTGCAGGATGTGATAAAATAATTACCAACAATATATTAAATAATTTTACTTGAACCAAGCCGCGAAGAAAACAAACGAACTTCATAATTATATCATTAATCTCAAAAACTATTTCATATACAACTATAAAACAAAAGATAATCTTTGGTTCTATTTTATGCGTTCATTCCTCTCATGTTCTGATAGAATCCGTTAAAGGGGCAGGAAGTTCCTAGAAAGCCTTTCAAAGTTTTACGGACATAAAGACGGTGATAAATGGAGAAAATATAAAATAAGAATGAAAGAACCAAATGACCATATAAGAAGCAATAAACTGAATCGAGAATACTCTCACAAAGCATCGACTTGAAATACAAAATGTTGTTGACATGGCAAACTCTATAAATCTAAAAATTACAAATTAGAAGACTACGATTGTACTTTTTCATTCTAATTTCCCTTCAAAGCACTAAATTCTTCAAATACCAACAGGATTAAACCGATATTCCATCTTTAAGAATTTCAGTTTCTTAACGGATGATTTGACGGATAACTAGGACAGAATAAAAACGCCTACGCTAATGAATACGTAGTGCGTTAAAAAGCATATCAGATTAACACGGATGGTTACGGGGTTGCGGTGAACATGACATTTTATTGTAGTAAATGATCATGCCCACCAAGGCATTTCTAAGTTAATAAGGCATTCGATCCATCACAATGGTCGACTTGATGACAACATAAATACAGGGTAACACTAAACTTTAACATATCGTTACAAAAACGCTGAGATAACAAGAACATACACACTTTAATCATCTATAAAACTCCTAAACCCTAAAATTTATATACGTTTCGTTGACAATAAAATGTTGCATTTGGAAAAATAAAAAGCAATGGTGGAAATAATCGTTTTAAATATGAATTACAGGATTGTAACTCTTAGAAGAGTCAGTCTGCTTTAATATTAAGATTGATTTCATAACATTTTGGGTTGATTTAAAACTGTTTAAATTTGGATTAACACGAGAATTTAGTAAAAGATGCATGGTAAAATAAAAAACGATACAAATATTATTAAGTTAGTTGGCCAAAAATTTTCTTCTATTTTTAACATTCATAACTCGAGAGCTAACGCACCATCCTCGACACCGAAAGGTAAACGAGGTTATAGATACCGACCGACATAACTCGAGATGTCACTGCAACCCCTAATAATGGAAAGAATCTTACCAACTTACTGATAAAGCAGGCCGTTTTGCATAAGTATTCTTCCGACACTTACCTGAAACAAAAAAAACAAAAATTTATTAGCATTTCTTGTACAATACACCCAAGTTCTAAATGTCTAATATTTATCGTATTTTTAGCAAATGTCTAAAAACTTGCAAAAAATATGAGCGAAATATGTTTTGCTTCGCTGATAATATTTAAGTTAATATCGAATAAACAAATTCCTATCAAACCGAAAATGGAACACTGATGTAGAACGTTCAGTAACACTGAAAACTAGAAAAACCAAATACATATTTCGGTAATTTAGTCAAACTTATGTTGAGATAGCACACGAAAACGTGAAGTGAATATGTTTGAAGACTCGACTTCTTACTCCAGAAAGGCTTCAATCGGTTTCCATTTGGTTCTAATAGTTTGAAGTACTCTAATAATTATATTACCTACATCAAAAGTTAAAGTTTTGTTCATCAGCAACATTCTCCCAAGAAAAGCATTTTTTTGTTATTTTTAAATAGAAAGAGCTTTATAAAAATCATATAAGTTAAGTTGTCTAACCCTAACCAATAATATTCTTGTAGAATTATAAATCTTAATTTCTCAAGAACGTCAACCAATACCCATTCACAACTTGTAATTTACATGCTGAAAAAGAATTCCAATTGTCAGAGCAGAATTTCTCACTATTTATTTAAAAATTAATGGAAAATTCAGTTAATAAATATTGCTTCAGGATTATTCAATTTGGAAAGGACGATATCATCAAATTCAATATTTAAAGTTACTTTCCTGTATTAAACAAAATGATTATTCCACAAAGCAACGCGTTTTATTTCTTTTTGGACTTTTATTGTTTATTAGAACTGTATATATATTTTTTTAAATGTATTCACAATGCGTATTAAAGGTAAAGGTAAAGGTATCGGCACTAACGCCCCACTAGGGAGCATGGCCAGCAACATGGAGGGTCTTGGCCTCGTAAGTCGCTTTTTATACCTCGTTTGTTATGCACGCTATGCATTCGGAGGGTGTAGTAAGCACCACGCCTTTGTCAACCGCCTACCACCTTAGCTACTCCACCACTGTGTTTTGGTTCCCAATTATTTTCAGTGGCTGGGTAGGCCACCTGCCGAGCAGCATCCAATTAGGGTTTGACCCTGAGACCATCCGCGCTATAGTCGAATCTCGGCTACTCCTGCGATCAAAATGCGCATTGTTTTCTGGAAACTTTTATTAAACCAGTAGGCCCAAATCAGATCCAACGTTTCATAAAATCAATTTTATTACAGAAAATTATTATTATTATTTGCTTCAATATTAACACTTTAAGTTATTGTCTGATATTTTTTCTTTTTACTGGATAAATTAAGCCATAACTTAATACATTTGGTTTCAATAAAAGAATTGAATTTACAAATAAGCAACTATTTTATGAAACTTTTGTTAAAGGTTTACTGTAATGGTACTTTACCGTCAAGCATACCATGATCTTTGGTTGCTAAGTTGAAAAAGATTCGAGTTTTAAGTCGTGTTAATATCAAAATGTTGATATTTTCATTTTGTTTTCAGTGGCCAGTGATTTATATTCGTACATTCTAGAACGTTAAAGTAATTCACGTCCAGGAACATTTGAATGTGTTAATTATTGATTTATGGATTAATTAATTAATTTGTTACTTATTAGGCGAAATCTAGGTTTGCAGAATTTCAAAGGGCGTTGACTATTTTGGTCGGTGGCACTACTCAACTAGAATGTTGCCGTAACCACATAATCAAGGGATCTCCATCCCTGGAAGGGATCTCCATCCCTGGAAGGGATCTCCATGCCTGGAAGGGATCTTCATCCCTGGAAGGGATCTCCATCCCTGGAACGGATCTCTTTGTCGTGCCAAACATCGCATTGACACGAGACCTAGACTTGATCTCTGGTTTAGGAAGCAAGTATAACCTCAACGCCATTCAAGCCTACTATCAAATAAGGTAATGTATCATAGGTAGCTGCACACTTTACTAAATTATTATATACTAACAAAAAAAGGTAGATGTGACAGTGATCCAGCATATGATGGAAGGGGTTTGAAGGACATTGAGGAAAATCGAGGAAGAAAGTTCACAATTTGATAATTCAATTGTATACACTTTAAACTACAAATTTTTCATTTCTAATAAAAATCGTTAATTCCGTTCAAGAACTCTTAGTTATATAATTTTAAAATATGCGCAGCAACTCATTATAACATGTAAGTAAATGGAAACGAAATCAAGCTTGGCTTAGAAAACATTAAGTCATGCACGTTAATACTTCTAATGCTTTTAATCTAATATACAAATAATTGATGAAGCGTTTATGCATTAGTTTTTAACCTTAATTTTTAATTAAAAGATTTTTACCTAACAGTCGGCGACAGCTCGGTTATGCAATTAGGTACGTGTATATATAAAATATTAACATAATGTGAATCAATAGCAGACATAAATATGTTTCATTTTTCAAAGTCAAGCTTGATTTCGTTTTGATTTGCTTACCTGTTACATATGTAGTACCTTAAACCAATGTCGACAATTTTATTTCAACGCAAAAGTAGATTTTCACATTATATATACAAAAGTTACTATTAGGTACACTAAACTGCCAGTGCTACTGAATGTTTATTTTGTTGCATATTCTAAGGCAAAACATTTACAAAAAGATATTTTGCTACTGGCCACAGTATCTAAGTAACACGGAACACACATAATTAATAACCTGAAAACGGAACAACAGCATGTCAACTAATAATTTTTGTATAATACTTCGTTGGATTTTTGCAAGAATGCCTTTCTCAAACTAGATAATAATTATTACTAAGTATTAGTTCAAATTGTTTCAACTTCAGCATGAAGAATGTCTCGAAGCTGTCACATATTAAGGAAAAAAGGCTGTTTCTGTGGTCAGCCCCTCGTAATCTATTAAAAATTCCATTTCAATAGACAAAGCTATTAAATAATCATAACCCATTTGATGGCATTCTATATTTCTATTGGCTAATAATTTACAGCATTTAATACAAGTAAATAAGGTGTGATGTGAAAAACATTTAGCGAAACGAGAGTATGGATTAAAACAAAAAAAAAACAGATTCTCGATATTTAATTCGAAATCCTTAATATAATGTCTTCAAAATGGCATTTTTTTGTAAATTTTTTAATACCAGAAAATAGTCTTGATATTCTTGATAGAAATGATAGACTATCAAAATAATTATTTAGGTATCAACACCCTACGAAAACAATTATTTAAGATATAATAACAAAATTGAGCAATAGCTGAACCTAACATTTTCTTTTTCATTCTCGGCGAAAATTAAATTACACGAAGGCTTTGTTGTGTTTAAAAAAAATCAAAAGATTTGGAATTGTCATGAAGGAAAACATCTGTATGGAAAATTTTCGAAATGATTCCCTTGTTTTGTTTTTGGAATATTTAAACATGTCATGGTTACAATTGGGGCTAATATAATTTGGCGTTAAGTTTATACATACCAGCAGGTCGAAGAGTATTTTTGAAAGCTTTAAACTTTCGAGGCAAAACGTTCTATTTGATTTAAGCTATTAATGTATTCTCAGATGAAAATTTCCCCCTAAAAACACGTTTAAAATTTTCAGCATGAATTTTCATTTCAATTTAGCATACCAAATTTCATAACAATCCGTCCGATAGTTTCGGAAAGATGTAGCGTTATATACATACAAAACGACATACCACATACCTACATACATTTGGAAAGTAAAAAATGAAACTTTATGTCCTATACCGCAAAGAACAACATTATTATCAAATTTGATAACACCGATTTGTAGAGCTGCATATTCGGTAAATTTTCTTGTTTTTCGATTTTTCTCCCAAGTGATCAATGGAAACTTTAAGGGCCGATAAAGAAAATCAAATCTTTGCAAATATTTAGTAGGTTTTAATTTTTCCGAAAACCAAAAACACATTTGAATTGAACTGATGAGATTGAAAATTAATTCATTAAAATTGGTTCTAAATACCAGTTTGCAAAGATGTAGTTCTTAAATATTAAGTCTTTAAACAGATTTTCGCCCATATATTAAGCAAACTTCGTCATTTTCAACATGCTAACGCGGTTACCTTTCATGTAAGCATCTGTTGTTTACTTTCGAAAGTTAGAAGTTATGGAGTGGAATCGAAGTAAGCGAGGCCGATTATGACATATTGAGTGATTGATTATTAATGCCTGGCAAACATTTTTTTTCCTGTAAAAGCTTATAGGTGAAAAGATGTACAAGGATTTTATAAATAGCGTCGTCGGCCGTCTTTTTAAAGGCAACCGTTCATACATCAGACGAAACCTTGAAACCGTTCCAATTTATTGGAAATGTCTGTAAAATGCTTTATAAAAGCTTCAGGAAGAAAGAAAAATCGTTTTAAACGGTCTTGAATATCCTTCGTCTTCTGAAAGCGGCCCTAAACGTACCCGGCGCGCCGTTTAATTATTTTAGCTCCTTTCGTAGGTAAAAATAAAAACGGTAAAGAGGTCGTTTGACTATTAAAATTCTTCACGGATAACACTTTTTTTTGTAACTTCTCAACTAGTAAATCAGGTGTATCGAATTAACATGTCACGGTGTTGAGTGGCTAATCTGATTAGCATAGTATTCTGTTAGGATTAACATTCCGAGTACTTAAGCGAGCCCTTTACAAGACGTTTTAAATGAGATGCAGACCTGCGAGCACGGGTTATCATCCCCTGACAGCATCAGAAGACTGTATCATCCCTGAGTAGGGTAAGGAGACTAGAGCAACCACCTGCTGAAGTAAGTGATTTTGGAAAGATACAAATAAGGGAAAGCTGATACAAATTGCTTGGGACTCGGATGCTCCACTTTCGCCTTATAGGTAAACTTTGAGGGCATTTTCTATTGAAACTGTGATGAAAGAAAATTTACATTAAAAGAAATTGGCGAATACTTAAGCATGTTTGCTTTTATTATAGTCAGGAGCTTCCTCATTAGTGTTGGTATATCAATCTTGAAAGGCAACCAAGCTAATACATAAAAAAGAAAGATGTTAAGCAGTTAAAGAGTTAAGCAACGAAGGACGCCTTTGCACAATCTCGCCTTTCAGCTTGTTGGTTTTAATATAAAGACTAACACAATAACTACGGCGACAGATTGTTTATTATCTAAATGTTGTTACAGTGTACCTTAAAGAAGTAAAGCTTCACAACTTGACAAAAAAGCCTTCTTACATAATTAAAAAAAAATTTGTTGCTGCAAAAATTAGTTTGTTAATAACTAAAACTTAAATATCCTTTACTTATGATGAAATATTTATTAGTATAACAAGTGATGATCTGTAAGAAAAACGTGAAACCATTATTAAGACTAGCTTGTAAGAATTAATTTTTCAGCCAGAACCGCATAAGTTGAGATAGGTATTTCGTAAAGGTAAAGACTAAAGTGTGTGATTATAAAACAGTGGTAAGACAGGTAGTGACTTTCGGTAGTGAGACTTGGACATTAAGACAGCTAGATATGAAAAATGAAAAGACAATATTATTGAAGAGAATTTTTGGAGAAATAAGAGAAGAAGAAGGTTGGAGAAGACAAACAAATAAATGAATTCAAGATACCTACAAAAAGCTCAATATTGTAAATACAATAAAGCAAGGACCACTTAGGTGGTTAGCTCATGTAGCAAGAATCGAAAATACAAAAAAGAGCAATTTACATAAAAATTATAATGGAACAACGAACTAACTCTATAGGGCGACCGAAGAAATCTTGGATAAACGGCGTACGAGAGGACTTAACACAATTAAACGTTAGAGATTAGCAAGAGCTGGCAGGAAGACGACAAGAATGGAAAAAGATTACAATGAAAGCCTTGGGTTTACAAAGCCTGTTGAGCTGAAATTATGAATTAATTTAAAGTGATTTACGTAAAAGTAAAGAGGCGTTTGTATCCGAAGAACTAAACAAAATAAAAACATATTATCAATTTTTTGTTCCGGTCAATAACTAATCCTGCAGAATGGGTCTTCTGGACATTTCAATTTCTTTATTAATTAATAGTAAAATCGTATTAAGTTAATGCAATAATGACTAGTAAAATTGAGATTTACATCAGTAAGGTAAATTTGTTTCTAAAGATAAACACGACAATGTATATTTTAGGAGTTACAATACATCACTGAGGAATTGCTTTAATTATGCTTTAAGAAAGCAGATTTTAGTTCAGTATGCACTATGCAGCCTCCTTCGTACTCGTATCATTATTAAATATAATTTTATTTTCTTTTAAAATCAGATCACCCAGAGCGGTCACTAATCCAAGTTGTGGCCAAGCAGACCCTTGCTTAACTCTCAATATTTCAGTTTACGTTCACTCCCACTCTGCCGTACTGTCGGTGGTATAATATTTCAAAATTTAAAATGGACAAGTAAAGGTTGCACAATATTAATAAACATGGATCTATATATTTGTTCTTGCAACACGGCCACCATTTCGCACTGAATAACTATTAAGACTCCAGTTTCAAATTGGCAATTCCTGATTAATTTCGTAACTAAATAACAAAGTAAACTAAGAAATTGCGGTTGAAGATAAATCCTTTACCCGGAAGTTTTTTCGTAAATTATAAGGATAATTGTCATCCACAACAGCTTTATTTATGCCGCAGTAACAAAAATAAAACGGAATTTAATAAATAATTTACATAAAACGGTTTATGTAAATTAGCTGGAACGTTCTATGATATTCAGTGACTGCATATTCAAAGGGTAAAATAAATAAATTTTCAATTTAACATGAGTTGTTTGATTAATTACAAAAATTATCGTAGTTTATTAAATTTGAACTTTTCTGAATTTGTTTATTATTTAATTTAATTTAAAGTTACATCAATTTGGCTCGACAGTGGGAATAAAATTCTATATTATAATTAGTGACTGGATTTTAGGTAAAAACAATATTTTGATTAAAGGAATATGTTCCTAAAATTTGATATTTACGTTATTCCTGCGATTATCCTATAAAATAACAATACTCAATAAAGCATGTGAACCTAGAATATACGAGGGATATTTCATAAATAATGCATAAGTTGACAACACTGCGAAACGGATTATGCAATTGAAGTGACACATGAGGTTAGTTGTAGGTTAAAACTTGAGGAGTGAGCACGTGTTTTCGTTTCTTCCGTAGCGTACGTCATTTTGATTAAACGAATGTTAGAAATGGCGTCTGCAGGTGCCTCGTGTACTGTAACTGTTGAAGATCAAAGACATTATATAAAGATTGAAACTATACGTTGCAAAAACCCGACAGAAATTCGCAGAACTTTGCGTAAAGTTTGTGGGAAAGAGGTAATAGACTGTACTTCGATTTCCCGTTGGGCTTGTGGTTTTCGTGAAAGACATGAAAGCACACGTGATGATTGAAGGCCAGGAAGGCCAAGCGCATCAACCGAATGCAAGTTGACGTCACAACCCAAATGCTAGATGAAAAGTACTGTACATCTGTATTCAGTATTTTAAAGAACGATTTGTAGAAAAGAAAAATTGCGGCCTGATGGATCCCACACTGCTTGACAACTAAACAGAAAAAGAAACGCTTCGACATTGCAACAATATTTAAACAGACGTTTTGTTTTTAAAGGACAAGCATTCCGGTCTCGAATTGTCGCTATTGATAAAACGTGGATGAGAAACTTTGAACCAGAGTTGAAATTTGATGCCAAAGGAATCATCATGATCGACAGAGTTCAATGTGGAACAAGTGTGACGGCAGCGTATTATCGTGACTTCATGCAGAAACTGTACAGAACAATGCAGAAAAGCCGATTTGACTTGCTCACTCATAAGCCACTTATTTTCCACGATAATGCACGCCCGCACTTGTGGAAAGTTGTGACTGATTTGCTGTATCAGTACGAGTGAGAGATGTTACCTCACCCATCATACAGTCCCGACATGAGTAGACCCGACTTCGACTTATTCCCGAAGTTAAAGGAGCGCATGCGTTGACAGCGAATAGTGAAAATGATAATGAATAGAAAGTAAACGATTTGGCTATTATTTATCGTGTTAATTACCCTTAATCTAAGTTTAAAGTTGTAGTTTTGCCAGAATTTCCGATAAGAAGTGAAATGATAAATTTGAACTTAGTTTCGGTAAACTGAATTTGAATTGGATTATGTCTTATGTAACATAAATATGAAATAATGCGTGAAACAACTTAATTTACTTATGCATTTAAAACAAATAATTTCTTAAAATTAATACATAATAATTAAAGAAATAGATATTTGTAAATGTTATGTAAGCAAATGGATTTTAACAATTTATTTTCCATGGGTTAGTTTGAGTAGTAAGTTTCATGAAAATGATTTATTCGAGGTTCATTGGATCAAATTGATTTATTGTTACGTTTTATATTATAAGCAGGGGACACCGGTGCAGTTCAAACATCGATTTTAATAAGTTAGCTTCCTTAATTAATTAATGAGTTGATATCCCGTGGATGTCGAATTTAAACCAAAGTAAACAGAATTAATATAAAGACAAGTTGACGTCTAGCAGGTCGTTTGGTGTTTAGGAACGTTCATAAATTTCATTAAAATTACAGTAGCATGAAAATTATTAGATAATTTTGGGTGCATTCATCTAACCAGATATAAACAACTCCTAAGGCGTGTTATTTACGCCCTGTCGTCCTAAACAAATTGCGAACGTGTATGAACATCCTCGGGCGTTATTAAATCACCCCTAACGACGATATTCCACATAAATCTAAAATTCGTTGCACAAACAGGTAGCATCTGTGTTGTTCTTCACTCGTTCGGTGGGTGCACTTGCCGGTTGCCTTTTATAAAGGTTGGTAAATTGATTTTTTTTTCTACCGCTCTCAGGTCAACCCACACGCCATTACCCACCATTCAGGGCTTAAACTAAAAGCATAAAGTCTATATCCGATTTTAAACATCACGTATTATACATGCACGACTGCACCTTCAAGTATTTATAAAACGAAGCGGCTAAATTTCGTAAAATAATGAATTACGCTAACAGAAAGCGAGTCGAATTAGATGAGTGTGTTTTTTTCTTTGCATTATTAGGTGTGGGAAATTCCCTCGTATTTTCATGTTCACGAGTGGATAACAAATAAGTTTGGATTTGAGTCCTTTTTTGGTGACAGTTAATGAGTGTACACAATTTTTTCTAAATTATTGAGGAGTCATGTTTAACCATTCATAAAACTTAATAAACGTCCGAATCTTTTGTTCGTCATAAAATCGGATACTTTAGTTGCACTTGAGATGAGAATATATTACTAATATCGCTTGTAAATAAAGAAATAAACGACGAAACTGGTTCTAGTTCGAAAAGACAATAGGTATTTAACTGTGCGTATAAAAGAAAATAATTGTCGTAATCATTGAATATGCATCGAATACCACAGAATATTTCAGCCCAAGGTGTACTCTACTTTAACGTAAATTATTTATTAAATGGGTTGATTTCTATTTACTGTAACGTAAATAAAGCAGTGGCAGGACGTAGGTGTCGATTATTTTCATAATTTATGAAAGAAGATTATGTTGAACCGGATAAATCTATCAAAACATTTATGTTATTTTCAAACCATATTCTTTAGGTGGAAGTGCCTAGAGCGTTACAACGTTTAAAAGTTGTGGATATAAGTTGTCCAAAATACAATTGATTTTGAAAACTGCGTTCGATACTTTCCACTATAAACTACAAATCAGCCATATTAAAACTCGGTACTTTGGGACAAACTTATAACAAAGAACAGTGAAACAACAATATATGGTTCAATGATAGAGAGGATTATAGCATATGAGCGAAAACCTGGGTGATAAATAAAAGAAAGTCGATCTAAAACAATGCAGGTTAAATGAAATGCTGGAGAGGATGCTGTAGAATAGTGCGAACAGACAAAATCCCTAATGAAGAAATAAGGAATAGAATGGATGTACAAAACAATGCAGCAAGTAGAATAGAAGAGAGAAAACTAAAGTGGTATGGACATGTATGAAGAAGCAGGGACAACATCTTGGTAAAGAAAATAACAGACTGAATCTCTACGGGGAAAGGAAAGAGAGGCAGACCCACAGATCCTGGCAATACGACGTGGATGAGCCCATGGAAGAGAGAGGATTGGAAGAAGGAGATTGGAAAGATAAACAGGAATGGAGAATTTAGTGTCCATACCCAGGAATTCAAACATTTGTAATGACTTTTAACGCATTCAATCCTCTTACTAAATTTTCCTTTAAGGAAGAAGAAAATAATTTAATACCTTTCTTAGATACCATTGTCATTAGAACCACTTCAAACATGATAATTTTAGACTAGCATGAAAAACACAGAAACTAAAGAAGGTAATTGGATTTCTACTAGAACTGAGAACCACCGCAAAAGAGGATTAAGGATCTGGACATGAATACCTAAATGGCTAAGACCTGTTATTGTAGCAATATAAAAAATAGAATTAACAAACTATTCAACATTTTAAGTAAAACAGGGTACCCTAAACATTTGCTTAAGCTTTGGATTTATGATACACACTACCAGAACAGATTATTAAATACTCGTATAGTAACATTCTTTACCTTAAACGTATCATTCCACTAAATGGTACTGAGATATCTCGATGCTTGGATATTAGATTGTAATATTTGGCAATATTACAATAACATCAGCATCTCAGTAACCGCAAGCCAGTTGCGTAATTGTTTGTGATGACACATATATTTTTGAGGGAAAAAGAGTTCGAAGAAGCTGCTTTAAACTTAAGTGACTTCGATGAATCTAGTGTTGAAAGAGAAGAAGTAAAGTCTCAATTTAGAGTTTGGTAAAATGGAAAAAGAGAGCTTTATAGAAAAGCAAAAACAGTTCTGGAATGTACGAAAAAGACTAAAAGAAAATTAAGTAAAACAGATAAAAAACATAAATAATATTAAAAGTAAACAAAAACAGTTCTAAGAGCCTGGTGAGAATACTATAAAATCAAGTTTAACAAAGAAGGAGAACAAGAAGAAAAAATACCACAAGCATTATAAACCACACGAAATGGAAAAGCTGGTGGATAAGACAATATTACACCAGAAGTGGTTAAAAAAGAAGGAGAAGTAATTGTAAAATGGCTCAGGACAATATTCCAGCAACTCTGGAGATCAGAATAGATAGTCCAGTCAATAGGTAGTTTTACCTTGCAAAAGGTCGGGGAAAGTTTATATTTGGCAGTTTTGTTTATTTTGGGGCCTTAATGAAATCCTGAAATTTGTAAACACGAAAAGTTGCCGCCGGTGCCGCCATCTTGGAAAATGGCGGCAAAATCGGATTCTTTAAAAATCTCTCGTTTCCGCTGTATTTAACAATAAAAATAGCTATATACAAAGTTGTAGAGAATAAAATTTTCTACAACTTTTGTATAAAACAAATTTTTCTTAGGTCAATGGTTTTCAAGTTATGACAGAGGAAATCGGGGTAGCCATGACCGAACCATCGAAGGTGCGACACGACTGTAAACTACAGACACACTAAACTGTGTATTCCAGGCGTTCCAGGAAACATTCCGCCAAATTCTGATCCCTCACACAGGTAGCACATGTTTCCAAGTCTTCTTGTACAGAGTGTCCAAAATTCGACGTATATGTATAGGTAACTTTATTATTTGTACAGATACGGCAAAACCGATTGCACGTTATTAGGCCAACTTTTTGCGACTAATTCAATGGTCGAAACAGAAATTGGCGATCTTCTTTTGTTTTCGGGTTATTACGCTAAATTGAAAATTACTTCAATTCTAATAAGTCTTTATAACTTAAATCTATGTACGCCACTGGAATTTACGTAAAAATATCTATAAATAACCTCATTACTATACTGATATTTCTATAAATAAAGAAGTTATAAGACTTCGTAGAATTGGAGTAAGTTTCAATTTAGCGTAATAACCCGAAAACAAAAGAAGATCGCCCATTTCTGTTTCGACCATTGAATTAGTCGCAAAAAGTTGGCCCAATAACGTGCAATCGGTTTTGCCGTATCTGTACAAATAACAAAGTTACCCATACATGTACGTCGAATTTAGGAGTGGCGGTCAAAATCGGGTTCCTTAAAAATATCTCGTTTCCACTGCATCTTAACAGTAAAAATAGCTATATACAAAATAAGAGAATAAAATTTCCTACAACTTTTGTAGAAAACAAATTTTTCTCAGGTCAATGGTTTACAAGTCATTTTTTTTTTTTTTTTTTAAATTATGTGTGCGTATTTACAATCTACTCTTATTTCAAATTACATGAGTAATAAGTAAATGATGTGGATATATTCATGCTATTGTCTTGAAGGAGATCCATCCAGCGATGTTACTCCTGAATAATCTGGGAATTGGTCCTAGTTGGGTTCCTCGACGAGGTCGTGTGGCCAGTGACGCTGCAGTCTCCTAGGAGTTTCTGGTTGGTGGGCTAGTTGACCTACTAGGTTGTTCTCATGGCCCATGAGAGTGGGGAGGTAAGCGGCTGTTAATCTGCGGATTTCGTTGGCTACGTAAGGGATCTTCAGGTCTTCGTGAAGGGTCTGGTTGGTAACATACCAGGGTGCATTTGACATTAAACGGAGTGTTTTGGATTGAAAACATTGAAGAATTTTTGTGTTCGATGGCTTGGTGCATCCCCAAAGCTGGATGCCATACGTCCAAATTGGCTTCAGTATGGCTTTGTATAGTAAGACTTTATTTTGAAGAGAAAGCTGAGATCGTCGACCAAGTAACCAGTACATTTGCTTAACTTACAAGTTATGACAGAGGAAAGCCGAACGCTTTTTTGCAATTTGCAAAAAATTTTGAATTTTTCCTGTAAATTTCAAGTATTATTGATTGTTATTGTTATTATAAACTTGGATTCGATTTAATTTGGCATGTGGGTTTTCGCAGTATAGTTACTTGTATAGTTATAGTGCTCTCTTTCTAGCCTGTTAGTGCATATAGACTATTAGAGCGAGCGCAAGTCTTGCAGATGGCCGCTCTGAAATTTATGAAATGACTTGTGAAACGAAAAGAGACAGCATTTACTGTGTTCAGAACGGTTTATTGTTGCCTGTTCCATAAAACCATTCCATCCAGGAATGGATGCTAGGTTTTCCCACTTTCCATAAAGCCAAAGCAAATCAGTAGTCGACGGTACTACTTCGCTAGAAACTGGATTTATATTTTGTAAATCAAGAATTTTCAGTAACTTCAAACCCGACTCCTTTGTTTTCTGAAAACCTTGTACTGGAACCGCACCGTACTGTCCTACAACTTTCGCTGACGGCATTCGAGAAATACGCGGAATAATTTGATCAGGAGAAATAGCATTTTTAGGAGTCACACAATGGATACCCCCCATGGCGTGAAAAGTGTTCAAACCATCGAGGGTTCTTGTATTGAAATCAGCATTGTCAAAAATAAATTGAGAGAAGGCATATGGCTCAATTGTGATACCTGGTCGCATAATAGCCGACACTTCAAAAAGAACACATTCACTGTAAGAGGAAGAAAACCCGAGCGATGACAAAATATTAATGAGCTGCTTAGATCCAAATTTTTTGTACAAATACGAACCAACTCCAATCTGTAATGTCGATAAGAATGATCGAGGTCTTACCGCAGATATTATAGAATGGGCCAGTGCAGTGCGCTTTATCTGCCATTTCTTCAAAGGACCACGCCTATTTTTCAAAATAACGGATTCAAGAAATGTTTTCAAAGTTTCAGGTACAACTGCACTGACATCTTGCAAAAAATTATCGGAAGGTGGATACTGGTTTGTCTCATATACCTGCAATCTGATATCTTCCAAGACGATTGTTGCTGCAGTTTGTACAATACGTAATCGTTCTTCCTGTTCATTCATTTCCTGTTTTCATAGAGCGCGTCTGAAACGATTTTAAATCCCGTGTTTCGAAAGGAAACAACCGCTGATTTGCTTGATGTTATGATAATAAGAATATCATCGCCATACTTCTGAAGCAATCTTGTCTTCACGGTCCTGATATCTGGTCGGTATTCGCATTCGATTTGCTTCAAAAGATCGTCCATAGAAAACTGACATTCCTCTGAGTTTTCTTCCAGATAGGAATAAATAAATTCCATTCCATCGTCAACATTTGTGGCTGGTCGATATCCTCTTTTTCGCCCAGATGATGGGATTCTGTAAAATTTCTTCATACAGGAGTTATGATACATAGCGTCGGCAGCCACTAAATCATAAACGTGTTGAATACGATCAATTACTTCACGACTCCAATCATCACCGCGGTCAGTAGCAATTTGCATAACGCTATCTTTCATTGACAATTTCGTCACAACATAAACAAAATATCGTTCACTCAAACGTGTCTTTTGTTGCTTTATCAAATATTCCACTGTTATTTCTTTAGCACAAAGAAAACAGTGATTTTTAAACTTAAAGTGTGGCACGCCAGATCCCAAAGACCATGACGGGGATAGCTGTGGAGCCTCACCTGTAGAATTTTTTCGGCGTTTCTTTGCTGCTTCAATCATTCGTTCATTTATATAGAGCCCTCGGCAAGCTTTATGAACAGGCACAGATTTCAAGCCCGTCAAAGATTGCCCACTCTTACTATCACCCCGCTTAACACTTGATTCACGAAAAGTTTGTAAACCTCTTTCTTTCACAACAATCACTTCATTTTCTTCTAAACGTTTTTCACATATAAAACAGATTTCGTCCGGTGTAGCCATGGTCGTACCATCGAAGGTGCAACACGACTGTAAACTACAGACACACTAAACTGTGTATTCCAGGCGTTCCAGGAAACATTCCGCCAAATTCTGATCCCTGACTTAGGTAGCACATGTTTCCAAGCCTTCTTGTACTTGAATATATTTAAGCTAACTTACGCTTGCTATCTTCAAAATTCATATTTAGTAGGTACGCATTTTGAAGGTAATGCGGAAACGAGTAATATGTAGACATTACATAAATATTGATAATTCATGCATGCATACGTATGTAACTATGCATGTGTGCATATATATGTATATATCTTCTTTTAGAAGTGACGTGCCTTTACAGGGCGTTACCGATCTTCTCTCCCTATGTCTGTGGTGTGCGGGTCAAGTAGCCTACAGACATAGGAGACCTACAGCTTAATTTGAGCTCCGAACCACGGAAGTGCTTGCACTTCTACTCCAGAGAGGACTTACGAGACAAAAATTCCTCGGTGGTTTGCCATTGGCTTCCGAGGAAAGTGGTCGGGTGGTTTCGGTGTATGTGTGACCCTGGGAATCGAACCCGGGCCATCTCAGTGGTCAGCCGCACGCTGAATCAACTGAGCCACGACCGCGACTTTGTATATATAATATAATGTATTAATGATATATTACATTATATCTACATAATTATATTATGATATAATAACAAAATAATAACAATAACAATCAATAATATCTCAAATTTACAGGGAAAATTCAACATTTTTGCAAATTGAAAAAAGGGCGTTCAGCTTTCCTCTGTCATAACTTGTAAACCATTGACCTAAGAAAAATTTGTTTTATACAAAAGTTGTAAGAAATTTTATTCTCTACAACTTGTATATAGCTATTTTTACTGTAAAATGCAGCGGAAACGAGAGATTTTTAAAAAACCCGATTTTGGCCGCCATTTTCCAAGATGGCGGCGCCGGCGGCAACTTTTCGTGTTTACAAATTTCAGGACTTCATTAGGGCCCCAAAATGAACAAAATTGCCAAGTATAAACTTTCCCCGACCTTTTGCAAGGTAAAGCCATTTTTTTGTCTCTATTGACTGGACTATAGAGCCCAAGTTATGTATTTAGAGAAGATCACCCATAAACAAAACAAGATACTACAAACTGCAGCAATTATAGGGCAATATGTTTATTATATGAACTACAACTAAATTATAATTAAAACTTAATAAATTTAATAATACGAGCAAAATATGACACGAACAAACGGCTTTTCGTCTTGTCACACAAAAACTGAACCATATTTATATTTACTAGCAGAAACATAATAAGGAAACCAACAGACAAAAACAGGGAAATCTTCTTGGCCTTCATAGATCTTAAACTGTCCAATAGCAAAAAAACCTATATAGTAAGCATTGAAAAAAATACATACCAATGGAAAACTTACACGATTGACCAAAAGCATTAAAAAAAGAAGTGGTGGCACCTACTGGTAGTAAATCTCAATAGATATACATCAGAAGAATTGCCAGTGAAGCATGATGATAGCTTTAATCCATTGCTCTTCATAGTATACATGAATAGTACAATTTACAAAAGTAAAAACAAAATCAGAAGAACAAGACTAAAACTTTACAAATTAACGCCAGCAATAAGATTTAATATGTGTAATGCACAACAAACACAAAATAATATACACATGGAATAGAAACCGAGAAGAAAAGTGGATCGACACTAACATGAACTAAGGTAAAATATTGCTGTTTGCTAGAGAAGAGCAAGCAGCAAAAACTGTTATTCAAATAGAAGGTTAGCAAGTGGAGCATGTGGATCAAACTGATATTTAGGAATAATCGTCAAAGAAGATAGAAAAACCACAAGAGTTCAGACACAGAATAAGCAGGTACCAGCATTCTTAGATGGAATATCTCAGGCTAAGGAGTGTAGTGGACAAGAGATAGAATATTCAGGTTTAACGTTGAGTCATAAAAATATGAGAACCGTGTATAGCTTTGACAAATTGAAGATTTTCATTTAGAACAATAAACTGCAATGCAATATTTCGGACTATAAAAACAACCCTGTCCAGAGGCGTTTAAATTTAACAATATTCTAGTTAGGTACTGTTAATAACTATGATAGTTGATTGGCGTTGAGATTCTTGACCCCCGCAAGCGTAGGTCTCATCAAATAAGTAAACGAACAAACATACATGATATGAAAAACCTTAATAGTTCTACTGGTTTCATTATTATAATTTTATTTTGAAAATAATATCAATTAAAATGATGAATACGAAGACTTCCACGGTCAGTGTCAGTATTAACAAAACGTCTTCCGGATTGGGACCATGTCATTTTGAGACAGAAAGACTCAACGTTTCGCCCACTTTTTTAAGGGGCTTCTTCAGGAGGAAAGGGAGCACTAAAAGAGCACGGTAACTCAACGTGTTAACCAAGCCAGAGGCGAAACCCTTCTGAAGAGAAACATAAAAGGCAGCGACTTTATACCGGCTGTATCCGGCCAAGCGTATCTGACTGTGATGACGATTGGTCACGGGTGGAGGGAGCGGAACCAGTAATGATAGCGGACTTCCAAATATCGGACAGATAATAACCCGTGTTACGATTCAAGTTATTAGGGGTCTTGGTGATTTCAATGCCCTTAAAAAAATGGGCGAAACGTTGAGCCTTTCTGTCTAAAAATGACACGGTCCCAATGCGGAAGACGTTTTGTTAATATCAATTAAAATGGTTTATTATTGGTTTTTCATGTCTACTTTTCGCACATGGAAATAATCATACGCATATAAAATGAGAATACTACCACCATAAATGTTTTCGATTTGCATTTGAAATAACTTCCTGTCAATAACTCCATGGACCAAGAATGTCTCTGTGGCCAACCAGCATTCTGCAGATCATAGATTTGCAGATATATTCACAATAATGCCTTCTTCTCATGAACAAAGATTATTTATTGTTTATTACTAGTGTATTTACGTGTAAAGTAGGTTTTTGCGGTTATTTTCGCACATGTGTAACTTTATCCAGAATGAAGATGAATTCTGATCCCATAGAATTTCTATAACCTTATCAAATTTAATAAAAGGATTGCCTGAGCAACATTAAGAGCTTCATTTTTAAACCTACGAAGTTAACAGGTCAAACCCGCGTAGTACATAATGTTAATGTCATCGTTATCAAAAAATTTTAATAACAAACGCCAAGGCATGAACTAAGTGAAAGTATGCGTATGATACATTAAAACATTTGAAATTCTTATGTGGCGTTACGTAACGTTACTATTGTTAAACAACGAATTTAAATTGGAACTTGTTTTCCATTTAGATAGGCATACAAAGACAAATAATCTAAATTTCGGTATGCAGTCACAAATGTACTACAAACGAGCTGTGTTGATGCATGTGCTATATAACTGCTTTACAGAGATTAATCTATTGAAATTGAGTTTTGTTTAAAGTGGAATTACGACGTACGTTCTACGTAATAACGTTTAATACCGAGAGGTCAGCTTCATCTGTGGGATTCTAGAATTCAGCTAAAATGCATGTAGAATTACCTAAAATGGAATTCTACATTGCACATATTAGAATATATTTTTCAAAATATTGATTTTCTTAATCATTATTTTACAAAAAAAAATCGCCCACTGCCTTCTTTGCATGACGATAAATCATAAGGTCTATCTTCATCTCTACAATTCTACGAACGTCAAAAAATCTTAATAGCGTATCGAGGGATTTGTTGTTTTTTATTTATGGGGGATGCCAAGGATCTCAAGGTGCGTCGACCTACATAATCATTGGCATTACCGGTCCGAACTTTTGCTGTACCGAGTGATTTCTTTGTAATCTTACAATGAAAAAGAAAAATAATGTCGTAGATTGACTCACATGGGGAACGTTAAAATGTAAGACTTTGGTTTCAAATAGGTCAAATATTCCAATAATTTGATTTTAGCGGTAACAAATAACATATATGCAAAACCAAAATAAAGGTGATATGACATTACATAATATAAGACAGAGCATAATGCGAATGAGATTTTATTTCAACTCTTACTTAGCTATAATTAAGCAATTTGTTATATTGATCCTTATTGTTATATTTGTATCACCTGAGGAGTAAGTTGAGGTACTCGTTATGTGCTTAGATATTCACAGCAAATTGTGATAGAAGGTTTCTGATAATGTAATGTTACTTTGAAAAAAACGACAGCAACTCACAAAAATTATTTACGTTTATCTAACTATTTTGATAGGTAATAATGCAAAGTTATCTTGTGTATCTGTATTTTTAGTATAGCAGAGATCCAATTAAATTATGATTTATGTAACGGATGAGCTGTCAAAACCAGGAAAAGTGTTTGTGACGAGCTTTTATCTGAAATATTTTGATAAGCAGCATTTTTCCTTTTGTTCGAATGTTCAACCAGCGGCGTTTCCGCAATTTTTTCTTATTGAAATGCTTCAACAATACGTATCCTTTAAGAGTAATAATTGAATGCAAACACAAGGATAATATTTTTGGGGTACCTGATAAACCTTGTTGCAATAAAAAAATGTAATTTCTGTACGTAAATTTTCCAATTCACTGAATTAATTTTTAGGTAAATTCAATAATGCTTAGGATACTTTCTATATCAAAACTGAAGCCTGAAACTCCAAATCTGAATATTAAATGTCATTTGTGTAACATTTAATAAGCTATTATAGTTATACATACATAAAAATGAATTTTGAAAGTTGAACTCAACAATTAAAGATGACAACAGGATTTGATGTTTGAACAGTGGCGTAGCTACCATACCGCCAACCCCCGCGGCCGCGGGGGGCCCTGACGTCAAGGGGGCCCTGGTGTCAAGCCCAAAAAAAAATACCAAACAACTTCAACAAGACCTCAAAAGCCAACTGGCACTGGCCACCTGCCGCCATTAGCCTGATCAGACAGAATGTTTGGGATTGACACTAGAAAATGTTAAAAATTATCGAAATAATTACGAAAATTTGAAAACTGACGCTACTAATACTGCTAAAAGATGGAATATTTATGCATTATTTAGAGAAGAAAGGCAGCATAAGCTAAAAAAGCAATATGATGAATGTGATACAAATTATCTATTTTATAACCAAGAGCATTATTTTAAAGTAAATATTTATTACAAAGTTTTTGACATTGTTATTAATCAATTAAACAACCGTTTTGAAGGGATGAAGAAGACTGTTGACAAATTTAGTTTCTTAAAGTCCACCCATTCTTGTATCAGTGACGGAAGAAGAGTTATTTAAATCGGCTGAAGCTTTGTAACAATATTACCCTCGCGATATTTCCTCAGCGTTTCCTTTGAAAATTGTTGCCTTATCTCAGCCATTGAAAGACAAAAAGGCATTAGAGAATTTGCACATTTTTTTATTTGTAGAAAATGATACCCTAGCATCAAATTTTGCAGAGGTATATACTGCTTTAATATTATTTTTGACGCTTCCTGTAATCGTTGCGTCTTCAGAACGCTCATTTTCTAAATTAAAGGTAATCAAAAACTATTTGAGAAATTGCTGCCCCCAAAATAGACTAAGTAATTTAGCATTACTTAGTATAGAGGCCGTGGAAACTGCAGCAATGGACAAAACTGAATTAGTTAAAGTTTTTGCGGAAACTAAGTCCAGAAGTAAGCAATTTCTTGAATAATGTTTGTTCTTTGATTTTCTCATTATTTTTAATCTTACCACCGAGTGTTTTATTTTACAGAATAGATTTATTTTGTGTTGTAGTTTGTTTTTATTACATTATCTAGGATACAAACTTTTCCTTTTGCTTTTAAATGTCGGTGGCTTTTTATTTACTTTGTGACTATTACCTAAGTATGTCATGTAGTTGTACTTATTAGATATTTTAACTTGTTATAAATAAATATGTTTTAAGGCGGTTTTAAGTATCCTACATTATTTTCTATCCTTGTCCGAATGTAAGTGGGAGATTAGATTTTGCACGTTACATTAGGTACTAACTTGAACTGTGATTTTGTGCTGATATAAATTTTGAGGGGGGCACAAAAGTCACATTTGGCGGGGGGGCCCAAAATCTGAAGCTACGCCACTGTGTTTGAACAAGGACTGATAAATCGAATCTAAAATTTGATATCTTCTTCTTCTGTTTGTACCTATCCACTATCGGATATTGACGACCCACATGGCTATTTTTACTTTGTTATCAGCTGTTCTAAATAGTTCTGTAATTGTAGTGTTGAACCAATTCCTCAAATTCCTCAACCAAGAGATTCTGCGCCTATTAGGCCCTCGTCTTCGCTTTATCTTCCCTTGCATTACAAGTTGTAAAAGCTCCAATCTTTCGGGATGTGTCATTATTAATGTTAAAAACACTCACGCTTTCTTTTTTAAAGTTTAATCAACTTCAACTTAATTTTTTAATCTTCTCGATACTTCGTTGATCGTTACATGTTCAGTCCAAGGAATTCTCAGTATACGTCTGTAGACCCACATTTCGGACGTTTCCAATTTCTTTGTGTTAGCTTCCGTCAACGTCCATGGAAAAACATAGCATCTTACCAATCTTAGTTTAGTATTTATGTTTAGATGGTGTTGGCTGTTCTTGATTTTCCTATTCAACTTTTAAATTCTATTGAACGGTCCCATTCTGAATTTACAGAATTTCCCAAGTATGTAAATTTCTCCACACTGGCCAGAAATTGTATTCCTATTGCATGTTGTTTACTAATAATTTGAGTTTTGTTTCTTATAGTAGAGTTCAGAAACGCGCTGGATGTTACATCCCGTGGGGGCGTTGAGGTTACAATCTGAAATTTTGCATGTAGGTACGATAGTAATGCCTTGTTTGTTCAAAATCCAAAACCTGGCAAAAATTGGACTGTGCAAAAGGTCGTAAGAAGGAAAAATCGAGATATATGCACGCGCATAAAGAAGAAAGTGTGATCTATTTTTTTTTATATATTTTGCAACGTATTTTTTGTGGCCATTAATTTTTTTTACAATTTTCTAACATTTACAAATCGTAATTGGATATAGTTAATTATCAAGCAACCCTTGCAACACAAACAAAATATGAATAATAAAAACAAAATAAACGACTGTTCTATCAACCTAAACAGTAGTTGTTTAGTTATGTAGCTTTACTTACTACTTATGTACAAGTAAGTTTCCAGCCAAATATGGAAACATAGAAGAAGCTTGACAATAAGTTTATTAATTTTGGATCTTTCAACAAGCCACGAAATAAATAAAATAAAATATTTAACCAAGATAAAACGAAAATACTACAAATAGTTTAGAGTATGTATCTAACACTTGTGTTTGAACATACTATTGTAAGTCTCTGTGAATTACACATTCTTGGCTTCTTATCAATTAAAAACCCCACATCAACGATTAACAACCTTAAGCATTAATAAAAATAAAAACGCAAAGGTACCTAACAGTAAAAGTACATTAATTTATACAGAGCGAAAAGGTCTGTTCAGTTTCCCATTGTTTATTCAAATACGCTTGTGGAGCGTACAATTCACAGCTGTGGCTATGAGTAAACTCAAAACGCCCTTGTAAGCACTTATATCCTATCGCACGTTTCCATTCTGTTGTAGAACGCATCTCTAGGGTATTCTCGTAGCGCACGCATCTCGAAGGTCCCAGAGTTCGCTCGTAGCTCCCGAATTTGTTTATGAGACCGCCCACAGATCACGTGTTTCATTGCAATACACAAATGGGTGTTAGTTTTCACTAAAAGTAATTACTGATTATAGGAACAACTATCACAGAAAACAATGATTTTAAATTGTAAGAAGTCTACTACTTCGACCAGTAATATACAAACTTAAGCTTATAGAGCTAACAATGCTTTAAATACCACCGAGGTCACAAAACACAAAAAATATTTATAAAATAGCACACAGTCTCGGTAACAAAGATATAAAGATTGAAATGATTAGTACATCTAATAAGGATGGAAGAAAACAGTGCCAAATGGGAATTTACCAGACAAAGTAAATGATGGACTGAGTAAAGTAGCAATTCAAAATTGGAATAATCTGACAAAGGAGATAAGTCTCATCAAGACTTTAATACTAAATAATAGAGAAAATCAAATAAAATTTGCTTGCTAAACTACCTTAAAGTTCAGGTCAAACCAAGAAGTATTTTTGAAGGATTCATTAAGTAATAAACAACAATTCAATTTTTAAAGGGGCCAGAAGTTCAAGATAAAATGCAAAGAACTCGTATTACACATAAACAACAATCTGAGTCAGGAAATTGTCCAATTTTTAACATTTTTGTGCCTCTCATAGCTTATGAATTACAAGCGTACGACATTTCTGCAATTTTAAAATTTTATGCAGAATGGAGTTTATTTGGAGATGTGTGTCATAGGCTTTTGTTTTAAAGAATTTAAAAGAAAAGGTATAGAAGCGTTAGATTAGGGATCAGGTGATCGCGTAGGCCTAGGCGCGAGTGATGTTTGTTTGTTCCAATTAGGGCATCCAATCCCGGAATCTCGAATCCCGGGATCCCGGGATCACGCATGCTTTTTGAATCCCGAAATCCCGGGACTAGGAGGCTAAAAATCCCGGGATTTGCGGGATTTAATTTACATTGCGCATTGAACTGCGTGAGATGCAGAATCGCGTCATAAAATACAGCTACGCATTCCGATGAAATTTAATAATTTAATTCGCTGTAAAAAGAAGATATGTCACTTTTTAAAAAAGAAGGTATTCGTGGACACAACCTTCAATTAGCTTATGAATTTCTATTAACAATTGTTCCTACCAGTGTTGAATCGGAACGTGCATTTTCGGCCGCTGCTGTTTTCTGTACCAAATTCCGGTCGTCACTTGCCCGATCGTCACTTGCAGATAAAACCTTAGATAGACTTGCATTTATGCGTGCTCTTTTCAGTGAACATAGAAAAAATGCTATTTAAGATTTAAAGTATTGATAAGTTATTCTTTTTATATTTTTGATGTTAAATTTTAATATCTTTGTATCCGTTTATATCCGCATTAAAATAATAAAAATTATTACTCAAATTTTCTGTATAAATTTTGGGATATATTCATAATTTGAAAATCCCGGGATTAATCCCGGGATCCCGGGATTCTACTTTTCACAGTCCCGAATCCCGGGATTTCAATTTTGTTTCGGGATTGGATGCCCTAGTTCCAATATTATCATATATTTGTGGTACGACAGTGTTCCGAGCACATTATTTTCTAATAATATACTTTATCTTTAATTAATATTCTAAATACTGTAAAATAGTGTAAATAGATACAATGTGATTTTTTAAAAACTCAATTGCAGCAGGTCGTATTCTGTCTTAATAACCTTAGAACTGTCTGTATTGAGTCAGAATACGGCCTGCTGCAATTGAGTTTTTAAGAAATCACATTGTACTTCTAACTAAGCAAACATCTGGAAAGAATAGTTTCCCTTTAAGATGAATTGACTTAAACTTTGGACTTTGAACGTCAATATCTGATAAAATAAGCATAAATATGTGACTACTATTTTTTTTGTATAAATCTTTTCAAGCGTTAGCTTGGCAAATTAATATATCTAGTTATTACCTAAAATCGATTAAGCTGAATTTAATTGATCGAATAATACACTAAAAACACTTTACCTCAATTAAAATTATTCGCCCAAACCACTTTAAAGACACTTCGCTTCTGATAAAAAACTCATACTGAAATTCCAGACGGAATGAAACACAGCAATAACTCCTATTAACTTCTGAAAGTGAAAACGAATACTTTGCCTGAAATTACAGGCGATAAAATTCTAAATACTTACAACTGAACACATAATAGCTTAAAAGCTAACAAAGAATCAGTTTTATTGACACACAACCGATAATAATCGATTACGTGAATAATAAATAAAGGAATCTAACCGGGTATTAGTGACAATCTGAAAGTTTTCCTGAACCCCCGTCAAACTTTTACTTTCAGTTATCCAATACTTATTCTTTAATAATACCTAGTAGATTCCAAATTAGCAACCGGTTCAGGAAATCGATAGCAAATACTTTTAAAATGCATCGATACTTATTAACGTGTTCCAAGGTTATCTGCAATTCATTTTGCATTTTCTGAAGTTTCACCGCTGTTTTTTTCTTCCATAATAATTACAGTTGCGTAACGGTAATCGTATGTGTTGCTAGCTTTTTTTTCCATTAAGCTAATGTATTGTGTGATACTGTTTTGATTATCCTCTTATGGTTCATGTTTCGTTCCCACAATTTACTTAATAATAGGAGAGTGTGCCATTCGTTATTTTCCAAATGATGTCGTTGAATAAACTATGCATTTACAAGTCTGAAAGGTATTTCCGTTATTACGTTGTACAACCTTTACCAATGAAAGTTATTACGGTCTAGATGCTCCGTCAGCCCGTTAGAAAACGAGCTCAAATAAATCTAATGAGTTCCTAAATTCAATAATTTCAAGCTTTCGCTCCATCTGGAATAGTTCTCCATTTTGCCAAAGTAGTATGCACGCAATTCTTATATTAGGCTAACATTCCGTGTTTATCCCCCCTTATAAATCTATTCTTTACTTTACTTTTGCTTCGGTTCCGAAAATTTGCACATAATTATGCGTTACTACATATTGTCAGGAAAAGAATATTACGTATTTGGCCTCGAATTTTATTATTAATTCTGCAAGCGGCGCATTTGAAAATCCTTAATTTAAATAATACGCGTAAAGTGTGTTATTAGGCAAAGCGATTTCTGGAACTAAGCTCAGATTATCGCCTTTATGTTTTATTTACACCAACAAATGCAAACCAGCGCGCACGTCATTAAAGACTTCCACAAAAAATGCCATTAGCTTAGTAATGAAAACGTAATGAGGTGTTCAAATATGCAAGAAGACGATTACATTAGCTACATGACATGTTGTAGACAAGCGAAATAGTACAATTTTTAGTGAAAATACCGTGCGATCGCATAATCGATTTATGAATAATGCATAAAATCAGAGATTGCCTCTTTAATGGCAGATTGGCTTACGCATTACTGCTAGTTAGTCAGTATACTAATTTTACAACCGTCATTAACTTACTGGGAATTTTTTGGTTGCTTTAAAAAAGTCGGTTTCATGGGTATACACAAATTAAGTAGACTTACGAGGAGGGTAAATTTTTACAAAAATCTGAAAAGTAAATAAAACCATTAAGGTTTTCACTAGACTTCTATTGACATAATAACACCATCGCGAGGGAGGAATTTTTCTGATAAATGCTCCTTGATCTTTTTGAACAATAAATAGCCATGAGTTTAGAATATTACCTTGGCAATGAAAATGGAAAACCTGCGTCGTTCGTCCATTTGTAAGTCATATAGCAAGTGCTTTATTGCCAAATGTTGCTTACCTAACAGTTTTATAAAACTTCTAGTTTTGATGAAGAAAAAACCTTCTGGGAAAATTTGTTGTACTGCCAAAAGTAAATCAAAATACAAAAAGGAATGCAAACAAAATTACGCATTTAAACTACGAAAGGTTATGTACGTATATCTTAAATATGATAGACCGTATTTAATTCAAAATCAGCTCATAATGCAAATTGATAAGCCGTTTTTACTTGTTTTTGTAACTACCGAGTTTCAGAACCAATAGTATAAGCTGGTTGCTCTCCATATTTGAATGCCATAACTCCAGATAGGTTTGATGGCAACCTTGTAGACTAATAGCTTATTTTCCAGGGATAGCTGGGATTAGCGTCCGATTAACCAATAGTATTTTCTGAAACTATAGCCCAACTAGTCTCTTGTGCCATATATGCGTACCCCAGGTTTTATTTAATTATTTAATCTTATCCCTTTGTGGCAAGGTATTTCCGTTTAATTGGACTGGAGGACACAAGCTCTTTCTGGTTGTAAAGGTTACATGAACAGATTTTTGCGCCTTGGTTCGGATACACTAGATTCTTATCCATCTTTCAATTTGGTGTAAATGTAGGTATCTTGAGGCAACTATTGGGTCGTGATGGTAGGCCACAACCGCGGTATCATCAGCAAAGGTTGCGAGTACTGTGCTCCTAGTGTTCGGTATGTCGGCAGTATATATCAGGTACAGTACAGGTCCGAGGACACTACCCCGAGGAACTTCTGATTGAATAGTTGACAAGGGAGTAGTAGAGGTTGGAAATTTAACTAAGAACTATCTATTGCTGAGGTATGATTTGAGAACAGTATAGTAAGTATATGGCAAGCATCGTTTGATTTTATATAGCAGGCCTGTCAGCCATATCTAGTCGAAGGCCTGTGACATGTCGATAAATGCAGCCGAACAGAATCTTTTTGTTTCTAGGTCGTGTTTGAATTTGGTGGCAACCCTACGTACTAGCTCGACCGCGGAGTGTTGTCTGCGGAAGCCAAAATGACTTTTAGGTATTAGTGTTTTCTTCGACATTGGTAACATTCTCCGTAGAAACGCTTTTGATAATATTAGTAATAGGCTCATTAGGAGGTTTACTGGGTTTTAGAATTGGGATAACTTGGGCCACTTTCCATTGAGGTAGGTAATAACCTAGCCTTAGTACTGCGTTATAGATCATTGTTATAAGTCTAATTCCTTCGTCGGGAAGTTCTTTTAAAATCTTTCCAGAGATTAGATCGCCCGGATTTCTTAATATTCAGATCGTTTTAGATGAATATGGCTATTTCTTTTTTTTTTAATCTTTTAATTGGTAAGCCCATCTGGTATGGGGATTCGACGAATTTGTGGGTAAAGTCTTCCTGATCCGCTGCAACTTCAAAGCTGTGAAGACCTTCATTAAGTGCTGTGCAATTGTGTTCTCCTTCTCGTTGTCATCTCTCGCCCAGTCCTAACAGGAGAAACATGCATCTGCGGTCGATTTATCCTTTTTATTGCTCTCCATAAGGAGTACTCAGTGGCCTTTGTGTTCGTTAATTTGCTTAGGAATTGTTGAATTTCTTGGTTTTTGTTTTCCTGTAGTAATTTTTTAAATTCTTTGGCAGATCTTTTGTATCTATTTTGTGGCTGGGTGATCTCGAAACTTACCACTGCTTTCTAAGATTTCTTGTTTTTCTGATCTAATGATGATGCGTTGGGCAATATTCTTTAATTCTGAAACTTTATATTTCAGGAGTAGCTTCCCAAGCTGCTTCTTGCATAGACGTTGTTAAATGCTGTACTGCTTTGCCTAGTTTACATTCACTCTTTAATGGGGGATTGAGGACGTCTTTAGTCTTTATCAGTTCTCTAAATAGGTCCAAGTTGGTTTGCTTGTTAAATAAGTTAGCTGGTTTGGATTTATCTTTTACTCATGAGTTTACAGTGATTAGTAATGTGCTGTGCTCAGAGGACAGGCCTAAACAGGATTTAGCAGTCATATTGGCATAGCTCATAGCCTTTAAGTACGCAGACGTCTAATAGGTCAGGAGTTTTTTTTTTGTATCTGAGGGCTAATATGTTGGCTCGCCTGTGGGGTAATGTAGAAATAGTTTTTCTTGCATGGCTTGTAGCAGTTGGCGTACATGCTTGGCGTTAAAATCCCCTGCAGATATGAAGCGATTGCTTAGTGATGTAAAATAGTTTAGCAACTGTTCCTTATTGACTGTATAGCCCGGTGGACAGTATAGCAGACAGTGTAGTCTTTCCACTGTTATCTTCAACTATAATACTGGTTGTTTGCAGATGGGTTTGGGAATACTTTGCCAGTTCATAGTGCTTTACATAATTTTTAAATGATTATAGCACTACCACCTCTGGGTTTTCCGCTGAAATTAAGATTAACATACAAATTTTAAAAGACATGGGATACAAACCCAAACAGATATAAAATATATGTGGAAGAAACAAAATGGATCAGGATTGCGCGGGTGGGTTCGGGATTTCGATTTAGTGTACCTTAAGGGCAAGATTAAGGATTATTTTTATGGGTATAGGTAGTTTAATTTTGGACAAAAAAAGTCAATGAAACTATATTATCACAAAAACATTAATGGCGAAATTTTCAAAAAAAATGGGCGAAAGGTCAGTTAATTCTAGCTTTAAATGTAAAGGATGGCAATAGAGGTGGGAACGAGATACTCGAAACTCGAGCTCGGCTTAGTGAGACTCGAACTTTGCTTAACCGAACCAGGCAGAACCTCTTTCAAAATTGGTTGTAAATCCCGAAGCTCGTTGCAGGCTTCAAGCTCGGTAAAGTCTTGAAATTCAGTAAAAGCTTGGAGTTCAGTAAATGCTCGACATTCAATTAAATTCAAGAAATTCTTTAGGTAAACATTTATGTCTTATCTTTCTTCGTGCTTCTCGGTAAAGGCTCAAAGCTTAGCAAAGGCTCGACACTAGATCTAAGCTTGAGGCTGGGGAAAAACTTGATGCTCGGTAAAAGTTCGAAACTTCTCGGAGCCAAGCCGAGTCGAGCCGAGCTCAGAAAAGCTAAAAATTCCCACGTCTGGATGGTAAGTATGTTGCAATAACAGACATGCTCCTTGCCACACAATGCTTATTGATAAGCCACCCACTTCTAATTTTGGCGAATCTGTGATGGTTAAATACAAATAAAATTGAATTTTCAGAGGGAATTACAAAAATCGCACTTGGAACATTATAAAATTGGATTTAGCTGATAAAAATTATGAAAAAGAATATATTATTGTTATATTATAACCATATAAGTAAATTCGCGTCATCCACGTAACGACAGAGTCAAGAACATATTATGACAGACAGAAATCCCTGTCATACAGCATAAGATAGGTATCTTTATCGTGCAAAAACAGTTTCTTTATTGAAAGCTGAAATGAAGGTTTTGCATAAAACACTGCGGGAAGCTGATTAATGTGGTTCATAGGATTTTGTTTACACACATATACTTATATTTCAAAAAATATGTGTTAAATAGTTCTCCTTAAATCATAAAAAATAATTTAAAAAAAAATTCAATGATTACATTTGATATAAAATGTCATTAAATGAGCCCTATAATAGTTCATTTAATGATAGTATATGACTGAAAATTATAGAAAAATGAACTGTGTTTACGAAAAAATTTACTTTAAAAAATGCTGATGACTAGAATAATTATTTGCTTTAATATACCATGAGATCGAAAAAAAGATGATTCTGAGCAGGCCTTGACTAGTACAACACGATTGGCAAGACTGATTTCAAAATGTGGCAGTAGGTTAGAGGTTAATAAATGTCAAATAAATTAAAACACAAAACAGTATTTATTTAGGGAACAAACTGAAAACTAAGATGAATACATGTTAGAGTAGGTGTTCAAAATGTGATCCTTCACTAGTATTACAACGATAAACTTAAATAATTCTGGAAACAAGATTGCAAGACTGACTTACATTTGAAATGTCACTGTCACATTATAATTCATAGGCATTCTAGAACCAGTTTCTTAGATTTTTATGGTTTTTCGCCTTAGCTTATTAAGCCGGCCCTGTTTCCTATCAATTTCTATTGAATTAACTTTTATTGTTTTCAATATGAAATAGAATTAATTATATTGCAATAGTTACCTAACGATATAGTGATAAACGCCGAATTTTCTGGCTTTCATTATCTTCACTGAAAAATTTATTTTCATATTTCTACAAAAGGGAGAATTTAAGAAAAGTAACTTTTTCTTTTAAAGACACTATAAGCAAATAAATTTAACAGAATTTATTGTTAGTTTAATGTTGTGGCCAACGTTTTCTATAAGTACTCGAAATACAATAAAAAATAATTTGTAAATTTTTCTAATGGCTTATTAAAATTGATAGAATTTAATGGTCTTGTATGGCATTTTGGACTGACAAATTTTCAAATTAAGTGGCTCTGTCGATGAACAATCCAAATAAATATAATATGCTATGCATTTTCTACTTTACATCTTTGGAGTTTAATGTATTTTAACTTAAATTAAAAGAAATAAGAAAAATATATACGGTGTTATCTTCAAAATGTTTAGAACTTATAACTTATAATGCTTGCTATCAAATAGTCCATTTGCTAGCTCCCCCACGATCAACTGAACCTGTACACCAATTCGATAGGTTCAGTAAAATTTGAAGTTTAGTACATTTCATAGTTTGTATAATCACAAAGCTCAGAATAATTTTTGGAACTACACACCCTGTATTCCACTATGGAGTAATACGTTTATTTAATTCAAGTATCTACAGCTACATTGTGCCTTATTCATACTGAAACACCCTGTATAAGTTGTTTTCTAAAATAGATGTCTGAAATATTTTATACAGACAATTTTGCAACGGCCACCTGTTATAATAATGGGATTTAAACATTGAAACTTTTAAAAGTAAGAATTTATTGCAGCCTTTATTTTCCGTGTTCCGATTAAATTATTGACTATTTAAAAACCCAGTTTTAGAAACGTGGTCATTTTTAATTCGCCTGAATCAGGTGCCTAATGAATAGAAAACAACCTTTGTGATGATACCTATTAATGAATTAATGATCAAAATAATAAATTTAAAAGTTTTAAGAATTAAATGTTCAAACCTCAAGAAGCTTTCAAACTGTAAAATGTACTTAAAACTGATAATATTAAATTAGACAGTTTGCAAGTATAAACTATTATTACTTTATTTGTCAACTGAACAATCAGGATCAAGCCTGTCATTCTCCACATACAATAGCTTCACTATGCAATAGTGGAAGACCATGTTTCGCTAAGTATCAAAGATCACCATGCCAAAACTAAGTTTTGACAACTAGATTCAAATTAGAAATAACTAAAAGCTATTTCATTTAAAGCAAATAATACTCGAAGTTACTAATTGATATATTCCAATAAAGTATGTACATTAATTACTAGGCTCACTTATTTATATTAATTAATCATTAATTATCTGCTTGGTTGACATATTCATAAATGTTAATAATTCGGTTTACAGAGAAAACCACTATTTAATAGTTTAATTATAATAATATTAATAATCAGTTTACACAAACATAATTCCATCGATCAATTAATGACTAGTGAAAATCTTTGAAAATTGTTTGTACTTTTCTTTTAACTAATCTCGAAATAATTCTTAAGCTCAATTTTAAATCAGCTTAACAAACCAAGCTTTAAAATTAACACAAAAACTCGTACCTTCCTAAGAGTGACTTCATAATTTCCTACCATCGTCGCTATCACTTAATCTTTACAAAAGGAACGCTTACAGGTTAATTAAATAGAAATTTACTACTGAAAATCATACAATTTGAAAAATCCCCACCGATTAGAAACATCTAGCGACACAAAATTGAGGAAAATTTGAAGTAAGTACCTACATCGGTGGGGAGTTACGATGCCCTTCTTTTAGGCCACTTTGTTTTTCCTTTTTGTGTTCTTTCCTTCTTTAATCAATTAATTACAAGCAGATAGGTTTTCAGCTTAGGTAAAATTTTGCTTTAATCAAAAATGATATTTCCGTGCGTTTAAATGCCAGCCTTTGATGTAGGTAACTGTCGAGTAATTTACATGAACAAAGGACTAACGGCCGCATACACGTTTGGAAAAAAGTCAAACAAGTTTCAAAAACAGTATTGGCTACTAGGTAGGCAGTCCCAACATTCACTCTGCAATAAATTATTTGCATTTGTTCTCCTCAAACCAATACGGACCTACAGGTTGTAGCTTTGGGGAACGGCATCAAAATCAAACATCAGCGTGAGGGTTAAGTGTTCAGTCAAGAGTAATATGGTCTATGACATGGTTCGTGCCCAATAAGAATATTTACAATGATGTAGAAGTGCCTACAATAAGTGAGGTGATTCTGGAATGTAGTGCAAAATACAACCAACGTTTAGGAAGACATTCAAATACGCTGGTAATTTACTTGCTCACTAACAGTCAGTAAACAAGGCGACTAAAACGTAAGATACCACTGAACTTAGTACATAATCAATAGCCTTTTAAAACTGGAAGTTACATAGGATAAAAAAAAATATAATCTTTTTCAAAATTATTTACTATACCACATATAGATACATATCACTGCTTGCTGGAGCATATCCCTTTCATGTCATTATTATCAAATCTCAAAAATGTTTAATATTAGTCTGCTAATTGGATATGCTACCAATATTGAGAATTTATTTGTTGTAAAGTTTTTCATACAATGTTGTTTCTTCTGACAATCTGACAATGCCACTTTTACCCCGATTGGCTTAGTGACTCTCCGTAACCTTAGATATTGGTTATAGAAAAATCCTCACTAGACTTAAGAATTCCACAGCAAGCATCAAGGGAAAGTAAATGTAGGGATGAGAATGATAATACGTTATTATTTTTACAAGAATAAGCCGACCAAGGAACTCTCGCAGTGTCAAGTGAAAAGGGTGGTGAAACGTGTAGAAAGCAAGGTGGGAGGTCTGCCATAAAGGCTGCGAAGAAATTTAGAGTTTCACTCACCACAATTGCAAGTCATCTTATTAAAGATGGGTTGAATCACAGAAAACATGAAAAAACTCTGAAATATTCCCAAAAACAAATGAGAAAGGTGCTTTAAACTCAGAAGACTCATTCACAAAGCAAAAACCGGTACTGATTTTGGAGGATGAGAAGTATTTTACATTTTCATAGTTTAGGTAGGGAGATTGTGGTTATTAAACTAATCATAAAGTAAACCGTCCTCCCAACGTTAACGTTCAGTAAAAGGTCGGAGTTCGAACCAAGAGTTTTAGTTTAGATTGCTATGTCTGAAACACCAAGTTTAGTCATCTCCTTACATTGTCAAATCCAGAAGCATTTCAACACGTGTATGTGAAGGAATGTCTTCCAAAACTAATCAAGTTCATTGAAAAATACTACAAAAATGACAGAATTTTGCGTTGACCTGACCTTGTCAGCTGTCATTATGCAAGGGAAGTCTCTATCAATACATGTATCAAGACGGCGAGAAAGCAAATTTAGAGGTTTAGTTAATTTGTAGAATAAACAAGAAGCTTAAAGGAATTGACACCGAAGTTGTCCGCAACATGATAGGTGGAGTTCCAGTACAATAATTAAGAAAACTAATAAAGATAAGTACTTTTTAAGAAACCACCTAAACAATTAATACTAATGTCTGAGAAGCAAAAACACCTACCTTCAATATAAAAAATAAAAGAATAATTAAATGTTCAAAACAATTTAACCAAATGAAGCTCATTAAATTGAAAATACCCGAGACTCGTCTATTTTTTGGTTACAACTTTAATATAATATTAATTTCATGATTCAGTGAATCTCTCCAGCATGTTCCTAATGATCTCCTATTAAACAGAAAGAAAACTACTTTTCTTTTCGTTTTAAATAGATTTGGTGGAGCTTTCAATATGTCAAGTGGGATTTCTAAATTGAATTTCAAGAAGAATTTGCCTGTTGCATCCAAACTCAAATTGCAGAAATAATGTAGGATCACTTGAAATGAATGTAGCTCAATTGCATCAAAATGTTTGGTTGCTTACAAGTCCAACATTTTTGATAATCAAACTGGGGTAGCCATTATAAAAAAAGCGTTTTAATTTTCTCTAAAAAGTCGTTGTTAATGTTAAGGCGATCAAAACTGCATCGTCTAAATTTATTGATCTAAAGCAAAAGACTAAGAATAACCAATATGGCGTTTTCTATAAAATCCAACTTAAATAAGTTATAATTCATTCAGCATATCTTTGGATAAGCCAGAGCCATGGAAATGTAGCATGTAAATTGGGTTTATGTAAATCCAGGTCTTTATTGGTGTTGAACCAAAGATCCAAATTATTCACTTGTTATAATACATATTATAATATTGTAATATATGTAGACTATGCTTGATTATGGCATAAACTGCTTATAATTAGCTGGCAACTGTTTGTTATGGTACATAACAAACCAATGCAGTGTTCACATGTTGGGACCTATTCCGAACAAACCTTAGTTACTTTGAAATATTCGTTACTGTTGAAACATTTCTACCTGAAATATTTTAAACTACACGTAGATTTACTGAGCCAATGTGGCCATCATGGGCTAAGCATATGCATGCTTACCCAAACTACCCATATACGACTGGGACTGCTGAAAGTCTAATTTAAAAACTAGAATATTTACGGGTGGTCTGCATGATCGTTCATTTTATCGTGTAGTTAGAAGTTTTTGACGTAGTTTCGTACTATATAAGAAGTAATGTTGTGGATAACAGGCAACAGCACGTGATACCCCTTTGGTTCATTCATTTCAAGTAGAAATGTTTCGGTAATAAAGAAGTCCATTCAGAATAGGTGAGCACCTAATGTTTCTAATAATTTATATTACTTCTAACCGTAAGGTTTGAATGTTAGTTTATTTTTATCAAACTCAAAATCCAATTGTTGACAAAACACTTGTTATACCAATAAATAAAATTGTGATTACCTTTTCGTTTTATATTGTAAAGCATTTGCAAGATTATTTATGTGTACATTTTTATCAGAAAATAACATTAATTCGTAATTAAAGAATGATTTACTTTACAAACAAAGCTGCACGTAAATAACTCGCCATTTCCGATATTAATTTTCAAAGCTTAAATTAAAATTCTCTCGAGAATTTCAAACATAAAAAAATATTTTAACTTCGGCTTTTAGATGAGAAAATAATTTAAGCAGGAAATTTATACAAAACAATTTCCTGTTAATAATTCCGTTTGAATGGACTTCGATTTTAAAATACATATACTTTCATAAAACGTTTTTTTTTTCTTCGACTTCATTTCCAATTTCAGTTCATTTGTCGCTTTTGATTTGTTGACACAGAATGAGGGACCCGGCAAAGAAATCGTCGTTCGTTATGTTCGGAATATTCGAATATTTAATAAAAAAAAATCGGAATAAGCCCCTTTAAGTTCGAAGTTAAAAAACTGAATGTAAAATACTTGAGAAAATAAAGGAGCGTTGCTTAATGAAAAATTAAAGGGAGCTTTTGACGTGCACATTCCCTTGCGTAAGTAATCTCGAAGCTCGAACATTAAGATCTATTGATATCAAATATTCAATACTCTGAAATGTCAGCACGATAAGGTTATAAACCTGCCGTGATTTGGTGCAATGTAGAAATAAATAATTCTAATAATTTATTTGCAATTCGAAAGGAACGCGATCTTTTCTAGAAATTTCTTTGTTGATTTCTTGCTCAAAAATCCCCAAATCGTGTTCGATGTTTTACTTGAAATAAAGCATGAGAGATGTGAAAGTTATCCCGTTTGATTTTCCATAAAATAGCTTATTAAACTGATTTAAGCCCAGCGATGCGTATGTCGTTGCAGGAAGTAATAACTTGGAAGATTTAAATTACTACCGACAGTTACAATCACTTATCTGCTACTAAAACCAGCCTAATATAGAAGTTTATTAAGGAAGAAATGATTTTTCATGATTGAATATTTTAAGAGGCGCATACAAAAGCACAAGGTATGTGTGTGGCTCGATAAAATTACATCGGTATTTTAAATATACCGATTACAATATCCGTTAAATAATTATACGGTTAGGGAATACGTTAATTTATAATTCAATATTACCCAGTATGGTAATTATTAGTTTTACACCGGCAGTTCGTGAGTTATTTATATCTAGGATTTTGGAACGTCTGTTAATTAACCAAACCCGCCGTTTTTCAATACAAAAACGAGGCCGTTTAATTATCGTAAGAGTGAGTAACGTTTTCTGTGTGTTTGTTACGAATCTCGGAATTTGTGAAGAAACAAAAATCATAAGAAAGATGTGAACATATTTCATTTTAGCACAATATACCCCGTCCAAAAATAGGAAAATCAATAAACCATACAGAAACTCAAACGTTTTTATCCAACGTAAACTTATATAGATCAACACTGTCTTTTTTTTACTTGTATATACAAGAAAGTTGTGCTCAAACACAAGTAATGTTCTTGATGGACACGCTTTCTTAAAGAGAGGAAATTAATCTAGCGGATACCGTCGAGGAAACCGTATGTTTCCGCAAAAGAATATAATTGGCAGTAGAGAACGTGGCAAGTATGCAGGGAGAATAGAAAGCGCTAGTATGAACATGAACAGCACGTACGAATTGTGCAATGAAAAATGCAGTAGCTTTTAAAATGGTGCAACTACAATAACAAAACAAGTAAAATCAATACACACCAAACTCTGCAATAAACACGCTGCAGTTAAATTTAAATTTGGTTTATTCCTTTTTGTCGATTTTGTTACTTTAAAAACAGAGTAACCTTTTTAGTTTGTTTTAATTACTATGCGAGTTTTGCATGCTTTATTCGCTTTACCCTGGAATTTGCTGGAAATTGCAAATAATCTAACAAAACTAATTTATGCAGTCATGGATTATAGGGAAATGTTACAGCAAAGAAGTGAATTTTGTTTGAAATCGTTTTAGTGAAACACGTTTAAATAATAAATAGGATTCCTGGTAAGTTAAGGAAACTCTTATCACCTGCTTGAAAATTCATTTAACTGCTGAAAAAAGTATAATAATTCAATTACAACAAGTATAAAAATATTCGAGATATAAATATTCATAATTTGAATGATAATCTGAAAATAATACAATCAGAATTCAAAATCAGGGCTTAATCCTTTGATCCCCACAAACTTTGTAATTATTGACTTATATAACGCATATGGAGCAACGATTTGGCTAGAAAATAAGGTATCTAAGCCATGTACGAGTATAATTGGAAGTGGGTTTGTCATTGATGCATCCTCTCATTGATTATTTTCAATATCTACAGCGAATTTATAATAAGAACAACAACAAAAAACTGGGAAGGAGCCATCACAATCGCCAGCAGAAGAATACATTTTTTTAGATTTTATAAGAAAATACCAAAGGAAGAACTACAATTGGACACAGAAACCTTAACCTCACAATATATGTTGACGACATCGTATTAATAGCGACACAAAAATAAATGCAAAGTCTAGTGAACATAATGGGCATAAGAAATAGGAAACTTACAAATAAAAATTAACACAGATAAAAGTAAAGTGAATGTAATTAAAGACTTAAGAATAACATAAGGAGACAAAGCAAGGGAGACTAGATATATAGTAACAATATTGAATACTGATCCATGAGTATATAACACAGAACCAACCTCGATGGTTTCGAGAGTTTCGACGAGGACGCCACACTTTTAAGGTAGGCCACCTACCACCACACCGCAGTTACGCCCCATAACATAGTTGCAGTGAAAAAGACGACCAAAGATGTTAGATGATAGAGGAAACATTAAATATTCGTTCCGCAGCAGTGCGAAGAATTTCACATGGTCAGCTGTATTTCGAAAAAATAATTTCGCGATTAGTGCCTCGTAGACTTCTGAGCAAAATGAAGTACAAGAGAAAATCAGCAGGGATACTGTGAAATTGTTAAAAGATGGCGGCCATCGAATTATTGCTAAGATTGTAATTGCGAAAAAGCAACGGACAATGAAAAAAATGATGTGCGCAGTTCTCTTAAGAAGAACGGGTCTGGTGAAGGTCATTAAGCTTGAAGGATAGAAGTTAGTAAAGGCTAACTGGTACACTACTGTTTGTCTTCCTCAAGTTTTTGAACAGGCTGCAGACTGTGGAGTTTTTGCGCCAAAATGGGGTAAAAACTATGGAGCACCCGCCTTATGTACAAAACCTATGTGCGACTTCTGGCTATTCTTCAACCTAAAAATTAAACTTTGGGGACGTCGTTTTAAAACGGAAGAAGAGCTCGACTGTGTCATATACGGGTGTCTCAAAATTGACGCCCGTGCTTCTGGGATTTGATTCAGGGGGCTAAAAGAAATCGAAAATGAAGAGTGGAAGATTTTCCGTTTGTCTTTTGTTATAGAGTTATCAATAAAAAACAAAAATTTAAGTATAAACTTTAAACTTTATTAAAAACGAATAATATTTGAGACAAGTTATTCCACATCTGTTGTCACAAAAAGTGTTCAAATAGGTTGCCTCCTACTTCAAGACAAACATTCACACGATTTATCATTAAAGCATGACCTCTCTGTAACATATTTTCGTCTATTGATGCCACGATAACAAATGACAATCGGAAAATGTTCCACTCTTCATTTTCGATTTCTTTTAGCCCCCTGAATCAAATCCCAGAATCACGGGCGTGAATTTTGGGACACCCTGTATAGCAATTTTAACAGCCTTCTGCCTCAAGCCTGACTCGAGGCGTTTAAACTTTCGGAAGTTCATCTGAAGAGGTCATCGATGTCGAAGGTGGCTACTTCGAACATGTGTAAATTTTGATTAAAATTGCTTTGATATATCAGCTGTATTTCATAAGATTTAGCGTGACCCTCGCATATACATGCGAGTTTTGTCACCTTTAAAAGGACATTAAACGGAAACCAACGCTGAAATTGCGGGGAAACAAGATTTAATAGGAATAGAAATAAACCCATAAGCGAAATGACAAAACAAGAATGAACTATAACCAAGAAACCAAAAAAAAAGAGGGAAAGGGAGGAGAGTCAGACTAAGGAAGACTCGGCTAGAAAGGGTAGAAGAAGTAGAGAAAATATTAAGAGAAATGAAAACAATGGCACAGGACCGCAAGAAATGGAGGAAATGGATAAAAAAGAGGAAATGGTAGATCCAAATTAGACGCCCTAAAGGGCATAAGGATACCCGCAGAAGAAGAAGATTTGGTAGCTATAACGATCTGCTGGCCAATTCTGAAGAGGAACTAACAGAAATTAGAAAGAAACCTGATGAAATAAGCCAGTTAAGGATTATACATAAATGTTGGCAAAAAGAATATCATGAACGAATTGAAAGATCAAACTGAAATTCAGAAACATGAGAACAGTAAACAATTTTACATATCTGGAGTTACAAATAAATAACACTGGCGAGTGTCAGCAGAAAATTAGACGAAGAATAGGAATAGCTATAAACGCCACGATAAGGCCAAATCCAATGTGGAAAGACTGATAGACTGATAGATGACACTTAATACAAAAAACAAATAATGAAAACACTAGTTTTTACGTCTCTTTAGTATAGAATAGGGTTGTGGATCATTAAAGCAAGCGAACGCCAGAAGATTAATTTAAAATTTATTTTTTTTAATTTTAAATGTGGGCTTGGAAAATAATGTTGTGCGTTCCATGGATAGAATTAAAACAAATCTTAAATGAACTCAAAGAACAACCACGCCTACTAAGCCTAATATACACGAACATTCTAACACTATTTGATTACATTTATCAAGGTAATGAAAGTTCTTTAGAAAAATTGATCATTCCGGATAAAGTAGATGGTAAGTACATGTAGCAAAACGATGAAGCGATCAAATAAAGCCAACCAATTGGTTATACGCTGCATCAAGCCACAAAGAAGATCGAAAGCCGCCATGGTAATTATCTTTTTTATTTTAATTACAACATCTGAAGCAGTGAGTGGTGAGTGTTATTACCACAAAAGGGATTGTCGCTAGCTGAGATACGATCAGCGTGTAATTCCTTGATTGTGCTATGGGACCGCCCATGATAGTTAATGATATTTATAAAAAGAATAATTTAAGTGGTACAGGCCATCATGCTTTGAAAATGCAATCTGGTTTATCTAGATCCTAGATAGATGATAGATGTACGAAAGCGGATTGGCGCTAACAGGGAGGCAGTCGAGGTTCAATCGTTTGATAGAGTTATAATTCGCCCATAACAGTTATCACTTTTTAACGAAGAGCACGACAGCTGCAGCAATACGTCTTACTACCCCTTCAAGGTACAATAAGAATTATTATTTTTTGAACACAAAAACCGGCAATGGGTCATCACATGGTAAATATGCAGTAAACTTATGCAAATGGTTGATAAATATATGAAAAGGCACTTCCGCTAGCAAAAACTTAATCAGGACTAAGCACTTCGATAGTATTACGATTTGCCTTTGTCGGTTATTGGATTTTTGAAATATGGAACACAACAGCTGGAGCACTATGTGGCACCACCCCTTAGAGGGTTGTTTAGTCTAAATCAATGTTTGATATACAAAAAGGGATTCTCTCTAGCAGAAAGTTATCAGCATTCCGAGTAGCCAATAATCTGATCTGATCTGATAGCTGGAACACTGTGAGTTACTGCAGCTCAAGATTGAGCAACAATAGCCTGGGTAGATAGATGATGGCTGTTTAGCTATCGATGCAGTGGATTCGAAACACGACATGGTTACAATCCAAAAGTAAGTACGAAAAACTCACTTAAATATAAAAAAATACTAAAAAAAACAGATCTCATTCTTTTCAAACATAAAATTCGGATTAAAACTTCGTGTTTAAACCCAATTTCAAATCTTAGTTTTAAAACTAAATTCCGTTTTCTAAATTGTTCATCTAAGACAGTAGTCGATATCGACCCCTCATTGTTAGGGGTTGATAGAAACATATAAGACATCATAGTACCGGTAATAATTCGGTTAACTTGTATTACCTCCATCCTGAATGACAACGCAATTAAGAGTGAATCGTGGAAAAGTGACATGAGTAGGACCTGTAAGATGGAGCAACGCCATGAAAATAGTTATGGAGGCCAATCAAGTAGTCCAAAATGACTTATTTACTAATAAAAGGATGTCGGTGGTTCCCGCTCGGCCGGCGCGGCGAGAGCGAGATTGCAAAACGTGCACGGTTGCTTATTTACTTATACTTACACGTATTCGATTCCAGTCCCATTTTTGCGCATCGAAATACAACTGAGCGTTAATTTTCTAAAATCAACATACATATTATAATTCAATCGTTATTAATTAACGAATTAAACTCGCTATGTTGAAGAGTTGAGTAACTATAAAATAAACAATCTAAAAACTCACATAAGCGTATTTTTTGCTTGTCCTATTATAATTACGTAATTGTAAAATTAACGAAATTTTTGTAAAAACGTGGGAGGTAGAAAACAGCATATTTCATATAAATCTTGCTTTCCAAAGTTAAATTTTCAAACATTTCAATCTTAGATTTAGCGCTACAAAAACAATGTTTTTGTTCTCCAATTCAGCCCTGCTCTTCAGGACTGAATCTTCAAACAAAAATTACAATTTCAAAAACAAAAAAATTTATTTTAAAGAAATTTACAAATTTTTCTTTATAGTTTATAAAACTTTTTTGGCCCTTTAACTATTTTTTTAATTGCATTTCTACGGCGAAACGAATTATTTATTTAGCTTAAACGTCACACGTCAAACTTGAATACGTTGAAACTCTTATTGGTCTGCCTGTTATTTTATTAATACGCGAGTAAATTTCGTCTGGAGCAAATAACGTTTCGCTGCCTTTTACTTCTTACAAAGACAAATAATGAAATACTAGAGAATAATTTAATGGTGCAGGTTGTCTACGATGTCGTGTCTGTCTATTCTGAAAATGTTTCCACTATTGCTTTCCAGTTAGTCGTGATGCGCTAAATAACATGCTTTAAAAGCTCTTGGATCTATAAACTTCTTGAAACGTTGTTGTCGAGTGTTTGTTCTCCACTCAGAATGTTTGTGTACTTTACGAGAGTAATTTACTTTATTAGGTACCTGTCCCATTACCCAAATACTTCTCCCTCATTAGATCTAAGAGTGCCATGAGGACAGCCTACTTATCTTCCAAGCACGCGTAGCATGTCGTAATAATTACGTTTTACAGGCCTATTAAAACAACTACAGTTTCGAACTATAATTTTCCATGGGTACTTTAATTGGCTTAGAAAAATCTGATAAAATATACCGGATGGTTTTCTTTTAACTCGCCTTATTTAGAGGTACGGACGATCGCGGCTACTGCGTTAATTGGGGCGTCCTTATACAAATTTATGTTGCAGTATCTTGTTGAAAGGAATTTTAAGTAACAATTTTGGTTGCTAATATATCATTCTGAGCCTGAGTTAATTGTTGATTGATTTAATTAGGGATTTTTATTGCTTTAAATGCCAGTCATCTAAAAATAACAAACTTAGAATTTTTAACAATTAGAGGCAAAATACTCAGGAAAAAATATGAAAATTTAGCATTACCCACATGTAACATTAAAACCATTTCATTTCCATCAAAATTAAAATTAAATTACCTCTCATATTTATCCAAACAAATACGGATTTAAACGTGAAAATTAATTTAGTGTCAATCCTACAAATCCTCTAATCAGATGAATGAAGTGGAATGAACCAATGAATTTGAATCATTTTTAGTATTTCGCCGCCTGTTTAACTAAAATTTGCATCTATTTACAATGCAGAGCGATCATCGCAACCATGATGACATTTTCTATATATATAAATATTATGTTTACATCAAGTTTCAGAGCAAAACTATCTATATTTTTACACCTGAATAATTCCTGAGGGCAGACTTATGGCTCCTGAAATATGTGGCAAATAAATCCCATCAGTTAAAAAACAAACCTTAAATTTGTATTGCAAAATAAGGCAAACTTATTATAAATAATTACTGACTGAGGAAACCAAATGGAATTGTTTAGACAGTACTATTATAAATAATACGTCTTAAAACAAGCACAGCCTTGTTATTGAGCATGTTTGTCTTCCTGCAGCTTTAGAATTATGTTAAACATACCATCCTTTTTTAACAAAACAGTATCGGCAGTGTTAAGTGCGTCTTGTTTTGGCAATTTACAAATTCTACTGAGTGCCGTGTGGCAAAACTATTCTCCATAAGCCGTATTCCTTTTTAAGGTTGGGACATGCTATCAACGACATCAGTAGTCGGACAAACTTGGTTAGTTTCCCATAACACAGATAGCAAGATGAAACCACGAAGACAAATATTAAAACTTAACTTAAAAATTACCACGTGAAACATTAAAGACATGTCTGAGGATCGAAAGACCAAATATATAACAGAATAAATGAAGATATACAGAAAAATCCTAGAATAAGAATATTGCAGAACGACAAAATTCAACAGCACGACCTAGTTACAAGGTAGTTGAGGGTAATAATAATCAGTAGGTATTTAGTTTAACGCAATATTTCACGTTGGCTCTTATTTGTTCTAACGTTCTGTCCATGTCGTAATCGCAGACTGACACACACATGTGATCCTAAAAACGCCAATTTAACAACTCCCGATGTAAACACAGGGATGTCATTTGGCGCATTGCCTAATCAAGATTACAGCTCACTATCGCTGAACGCGCAACCCTGTACTGTCGTCTGTTGGGGCGCCACAGAGCTACTCCGGGAACTTTTTGATACCACCTCGTACGTATGATGCACAAGAGACGCAATAAATAATTATACAAATTACAAATTGAACAAAACAAAATACAAAATAAAATAATTATACAAAAAATTTTGAAACGAAAGATTAATGAGAAGAATGTAGATGTCTAATTTAAAACCCCAAAATTATTTCGTGGAACCCCGGGGTTCCACAGAACACACTTTGGGGACCACTGCCCTAAAGGAACTGTTTTCTGATGGTCCGACTTCAGTTAATCCTGTCTTCCATGCAACGATGGTAAACTATCCTAAAGTCTGAGACAGAACACGCAATTTAACAACCAGAACAAGGAAATCTACGAAAGTAAATTAATGCAACTGAAGAACATAGACGTTTGGCATACTTTTTCACAAAAGTGTATAATTATGTTAATATGCCAAAGAACCAACTGAAATTAATGATTATTGCAGTTGCTTTCGCATTCATTGAAAACAATCTTTGGGAATATTTGGCAACTTACTCGTTGTAAATCTAATCTAAGCTACGAGATTGCTAACTGAGAAAAAATTTCTCCTACGTCAAAGTTCTACCCAGCGAAAACAGATTTTTCATAACCAATCATGGTCAAAATAAAGTGGAAGAAAAATACTAAAGATATTAATGTAAATAACGTACTACAGCAGAATGAATAAAAACTATGAATTTGTTTTCCAAAATGGAATTGGTACACTTCAAGGTACTGTTTTCAGTATAATTGCCAAAATCGAAATAGAATTTTGTTTACAAGCTTTACCGGATTGTTTGATGAAATAGCCATTAGCCTACTTATGGAATTGATTTATTCGGAAAAATTATGCTGCAAAATTGGAATAATCACATGAATAAGAAAAATCTTGCAAGAATTTCTAACAATCAATGACTAGCGAGCAGAAAACTAACTGAACGGCTCAATAGGCTCAAATCTGGGTATCTTCATCAGTCGAATACATGAAGAAAAGCAAATAAAAAGATATTCATAACTTCAAAGAGAAAAGGAACGAAATGTAAGAAATTTATAGTAACACCAAGCAACAGAGATTTACCTTGATGCAACAATTTAATTCTTTCGCCATTGTTTTCCAACATCTACGCAGAAAATATCTTCCAGGCAGCAGCAGATACAGCAGGTGACAGCATCACTATCAACAAAATTCTGATCATCGAATCAACAATAGCCGATACCAAGATTATACGACCGTAATGATAAATAACCAAGAAGATTTAACACCTTTTGGATTATATTGGTATTAATGTAAATATTACAGTTAAAAATAGGAATAGTAATATATAAATGATTATAGTTTTCAATCAAAAACCGCTAGAACAAATAGATACATAGCTTAATTTAAATGAATAAATTAGACACAATATAGAAGATCTGTTGACGATGGAAACTTTCCCTTGCAACTGCAACACTAACACAAAATTTCTTTGGAAATTTTGCGCTGTTGTGTTTAGTAACCATCATTATTATACCAGGGTGACTAGCAAAGAAGTAATATACGAAAATCATAGATAAGACAGGTGAAATATTCATGTATCAATCGATTTCATAGACAATAAGGCTGTCCACGTTCTGGATTGAGAGAGCTCTTTCTGCATGCTTGATAAAGCCATTCTCACTACTGATTTTGCGAAGACCACAGAAATCCACGAATTGTTATACCCACTTTATAGCTCAGATTTAGGTTCTTCAGATTTCGAAGGCACATGGCCGGCAACATGGGGGGGGGGGTAAATGCCTCTTAAGTCGCTTTTCATACCTCTGTTGCTACGCACGCTATGCCTGCGGGGTATTGTAGCAAGCACCACGCCTTCAACAACCGCCTACTGAGTTTCAGCTCCCACTTATTGTTAGTGGTTGAGTAGGCACCCCGCCTAGCAGCCGACTCAGGTTTGACCCTGAGATCGTCCGCGCTGTAGACGAATGCCTTAACCACTCGACCATTATTCCGAAGGACGTTTTCGGAAAAGACTTCCGTGGATGTTTTAGATCTTAGTTTAGGCGGATAAAGTTATACATAGAAGTTAACGGCAAGTACTTTAAAAAAATATATCTTCATTGAGTTATCTTCATCTCAATTCTTTCCTAGTCGACTTCGAATGATGTCAAAAAATGAAGTTTAAAGAAATTGTATAATGAATTGGAAGCTTTTAAAACGTAGACTTTTAGCAAAATAATAAATAAATACCTGCAGAAGCAACAGCGGAGTTTTCAAAAGAATTAGAAAAGAAAAGTTGTAATAAAAGCGTAATTTGGACACATACTAAGGGTTTTTTTCTTCTTCGAGGTAGTCCCTGTACTGCCGTCAATAGGGCCTATTATATTCTCCAGATTAGTGAGGAAATTTAGAGGATATCTGTGGTTTTAACTAAGTCCAGAATTTTCTTTAAATGTACGGGTCTTACCTCTTCTTCGGCCAGGTTTCCATCCCCAAGAATGCTACGCCTACTACCAATGAAACCATAGCAATGGCACAGTAGGTGGGGGACAGTTACTTCCTGCTACCCACACCCTCTGTACGTTGAGTTTTCTATGATTTCCTTTGTGTATACTGTATAGGTGTCTGTTTAGTTAACAGTAACCCGTAATTACATCCGTCAATAGTCTGACATTCTCCTTACATATACTTACCTCCGAAGGGCTCTTTAAAAGGACTTTTGACTGCCCTTGACCAGGGTTCCCTTCCAATGCGCGTAGTGGCATTGCTTAAGCAACGTTTTGACCTTCTGCTTTATAATCTCAGATGAGATTCCATAGGATTGTTCCGGTCCTATAAAAGACTTATTTCTGCCCTACTAAAGGTTAATAAGTTCGATGTAATTCAACTGATCACTAAAGGCTAAATCACAGGACAACCAGGACCTGGCAGAAGAAAGTATTTGTGGTTTGACAATATAAATCAATGGACAGCAGTAAATAGATAAACGCTATTTAGAACAGTAAGAAGACAAGTGTCATTTGAAGATATTACTCCCATATCTGTTAGGAGGTATGTCAGAGAAAGAAAGACAGAAAGACAAGCAGGAGTTTCAGTAAAAGACGAAGAAAAAGGAAAACAAGTTGAGGAAGAAGGATAGGAGACGGAGAATAAGAAGAAGCAGGAGGAAAGAGAAGAAGAACAAGGTAAAAGGTAAAGAGAAGCAGAAATAGAAGAAGATGAAGAAGACGCAGAAGAAGGCATAAATAATTAATATTAATTTGTTCCAAACATATTTATATTTCTGTCAATAAATTCTATTTAAAGATTGTTTGTCAAAGCAAAATATTAAAACAAACCTAAATTTGATTAATTACTAAAGAGTATACAAGGTAGATTTAACTTTATGCTTTTGAGCATACCAGCCACTCTGATAATTACAATCTTGAACGAATTTAGCAGAAAATACACATTGAATATTTTTAATTTTTAATCGCACATCTTTACAGCAATTGAAAACGTTTGGAAATTCTGAGATTGACTGATTTAGTCACTACTACTTCAAGAAAAAACTACATATGTTTGCAAATTTCGTTATTAGATAAACATTTTTCTAATGTTTTTTTCTGTCTAAGGTTCTTTCGGGATAATTTTTTTAATTTAGCTTTATACTTCTGCAAGCAAATGCGCATACAAAGGATCCCATTTAAAATAATAAAGTAAGATTACTTCCAGCAAAACCGGAAAGGGTATTAAATTTAAATCAAGCTCAAATTTTTAATTAACGTGTTTTCTTCTCCGAAAAGACATACGTACAAACGTTCGTAAATACTAATTTGAAGTTAAAATGTCTATTGTAGGTCTACTGTGGGCTTGTCAGAAATTACGAACCTATGAACGTCACTTCTCTAGGCATTATAGGATCTTTAGTTTCATCAAATTTGCCCTACTTAGAAAATTAAACAGACATATACATTTAGTAGAGTACCTACATAATTCCTCAACAATAACAACAACAAAATATAAAAACCTAACATTTTCCAGAACAACAGCACAGCTTAATTCTCAAAAAATGTAAACGTCAGGAAATTAAGAAAAAACTTTTAATATTTCAAGAGCAGACATTGTTATTCTCGCTTAGACCCAACACTTCCACTAATTAGCCATTCTGTTTTTCATATACCGAAAGAGAAAATTAAAAGTTAAACACAAAAAGGACGTCATTTATTTAGGCCCATATCTAAGGGAGAAGAAAACCTTGAGATGTCTCGCATTTTATATAAGAAAACTTATCCGAGTCTGACAATTACGACGTTAAACAATATTCTAGTTTCCACTTTGTGAAGTTACAACTAACTAATGCGTACACTTCCAAAGTACTAATGGCTTTTTAAACTTTCTGTGGCTTTAATACAACCAAGTATTATTTCTCTTGTCTCTTGGGTTCTCTTTGCTTGCTTTAAATACGTTAAGTAAGCAACGAATCTCAAAATGTACGGATCTGAATTAATACTCTCTTAGATTAATCATCCGTACAAATAATTAACGATTCTGAAAGATTAATTATTTAGAAATTTCGGAGGCTTCTTATTAACGTTACTTTTCAGATCAAGAAGGCAAAGAAAGATAATTAACTCCAGAATTTTAAATGTAAGTTAATGCTAATTCCAGACAAAGAAAACTCGTCAGCTTGGGACTTATGAAATACTAAAGTTTTTCCTGAAGAGTTAAACTGCATTAACAAAATTTTTGAAAATTTAAACGATTGGCTTGGACAACTCAACGGTCATAAGCCTTAATTTCCATAGAATTTGAAAGAACCCAATTTTTAGATCTCACTTCCCAACGCTTTTATTTTCGCGTTTATATTTCGTTCCTTTTCATGAATATTTCTTTTAGATTTTTTGCCTCAGGTTGAATCTAACTAAAAATTATCTTTAAAATACCGGAATACCAAGACAAATGAGGGAAATATATTATGACAAAAAGGTAACATCTGCAATGTAAATTTAAGGATTTGAAAAACACGATTTAAAAGTGTAAGTAAGAGTGGAACCAATTTATATTCCGGACCAAAACTGACATTTTTATGCATATTTTGTTAGTGGGTAACTGCGTTACGACCCACGTCTATTCAATTTTTGTTATTCAATAAATATTTTCTACATACAACATTTTTTAGTTTCACTTAGTTTTGTGGAAAACACCAGGAGATAATAAATTGTATTTTATTTTAGAACATGCAACGCCTTTCATCCGGTATCTCGCAGCAAATATTTTTCTTTCATTTTTATCCTTAACTTACGATGGAATTTCGTGTGTAAGAAAGCTCTTTTGTTGCTTGTTTAAAAGATTCTCTGGATGAAACTTAAAATCTAAACCTGTTTTGTGTTTACTTCGTTACAAACTTGATGTCCTTATTTAATTAAGCGAGCTATAAAATGAGTACAAATCCTGACGTAAAAATAAGAACCACAAACAAAAATAAAAGCAACGTAAAATATGAATAACTTCATTTTGTGTCTTGGAAATATGATTTAATTACCAACAAAGTAAAAAGTTAAATTAAGGTGCCCAATCCTTGGTTCGAAGGAAATACTGCAACATATTAACAACAAAGTAAAGCACTGGAACTCATAAAATGTAATAAAAAGCCATCAGTGCCGCAAATCATACTAACATAATTGGACTTAAGTATTTAAAAGATACTTTATACGTCTTTCAAACAGTAAAAATGCACACGTGCTGCTTTTTACGATCCAGACAAGAACAAATTCACGTACTGTTATCAGCTATAAACCATTTTTATGTCTTATTTCCTGAGATTAGAAAATACAACACTTACCCAAACAGTAGCAGGAAGAAAAGCTCGAGTGCGCTCTCTGCTACGTTCCAAACGTCCTCAGCTCTCTTACGTCACACTGAAAAATAAACGAGATACATGTACTCGAAAGCTTTCTTTTGTAGCACAGTGGAAATGCTCCAACTCGGATGCATTCACGAAAAAAGTAAATTTATTTAAAATGTTTCTAATCCCCAACTACCTTTCTTTAAAATTAATTGTTTTAATAAATCCTTTACAAGTTGAGATTTGTTTTATTACAAATTCATAATGAGAGTATATTCTAAAATAAATTATTAGACATTTTAAGGTATTTTAATAACTAAACCGTTAAATATGCTTTTTGCTTGCACTAAAATTGTACTAAATTAGTTCTTTCTGAACAGTTATTTCCATAAGGTACAGCCAAAATAAAAACTTAATCTTCGAAAATCCGGGACCATTTTACATCAATATTTTTGGCAAATTCGGGCCATCGTTTTTATGTACGTTCAAAAAAATTCTTTCGATAGTTTCAAAAGAAAAAAAATTGTTGGGCCCTGAATCTATAAAATGGGTATTATGTAATATCCTCCATGTATAATCCGTTTGAAATTTTAAATTCATAAGCATCGTAGTTTTCCATATGCCATGTATTCTCAGAACTCTCGCACATCAAAAGAAAATGAGAAGATTTCAATTTATAGTATTTAAGGCAATTTTGAAAATTTCCGATAAAATGGCAGATTGTAAGTAAGAGGTTAAGGCTTTATTCTTACACCATACATTCATATGTTGTTATCTTTATCTGTCGCAAGTTTCATCGTATACGACAGTCGTAAAATGTATCTTTGTAAAAGTAGTTTCCTAACGCTATAAACCACTACCTAAGAAAACTTACCGATAAGAAAGAAACCAAAATATTGCAACGTAGAAGGAACGCGGTTATTCACGCTTATAATTATTTGGCATTAAAAAGTATTAAAAATTGACAATTCTAGGTATTATGTATATGTACAGTTGACAATATAAACATTGGAAATCTCTCAGATCAGTTATGGATATAGGTGTTATGTTATGCATGAATGCATTTTTAAAGCATGAGATTTTGAAAAAATTCCATGTCACCCTTTATTGAAACTAGAAATTTCAGACGAACATCCGACCTTTTAAACTCCTTTACCAATTTTTTCTTCTTCTTTAACTGACTATGTTGACTTCTGTCGAGGGTATTGTCTGCCGTTTAGCTCTCTTAATTGGATTTACTAGTGAGATGTGTCAGGCCCAGTTTATTCTGCCAATTTGCGAATTAAAAATTGGATTCTTTTTCTGTAAAATAAGCTAAAAACTATTTATTTCCGTTTACGGTTTCAGCTTGTTTGAAAAATTTATTATAGAAGATCCGCACGAAAATACTTATTATTAAAACTATGAGCACTAAACAACTATATCACACAGAAGACCTAAGCAGGAAAAAATATCTGATGGGCGCTATAGCCAAGAAAATATCGAATATCATTTTAAAATTCAGCACATGGTATCAATTTTACAGCAGTGATTGTGAAAGTATGGCAATAGGCAACTCACGTTAGGTTTCAGAAATATCTATGCAAATTAGCACAATTTAAGAATTAAGATTGAAGAATCTTAAAATAAACGAAAATTAGAAAAATGAGGTGAGGAGATGGATTAACAAATGAGATGGTTAAATGGGCGGAAGAGGAACCAAAACAATTGTTAAGCAAAGTCGTAAATAAAGCAAGGTAAACAAATAACATACCCAGCAGTTGGTAAAATACTATAATAATATTACCACTATATAAAAAATATGAAAAAACTGAAAAGTGCTTATGACCATCTGCATTTAAAATAGATATATTCGAAAATAATACCAAAAGAGAAGAGGAGAAATAGAAGGATAGCTGAAAAAATACAGAGTGTATTCGGAAACAAAATATTAGTATAATAAAAACTATAACAGGAAAAGCATAAAATCTACCTGACATTTTTACATTTACTAACAGCATTTGATAATGTAAACAGGAATAACTAAGATATGGAACATCCGAGAAGGGCAAGTAAACTGAAAACTAATAAACCAGTGGCGGCTTTTCAGGTGAAGTACCTAGGTGAAGTGTCTCTTCATCTAATATTTCACTCGAATTAGTTTGTTTTTTTGTAATATAAGAATGATTATTCTTTCCATTTATCTAAATTTCTAAATAGTTTAACTAATAAATGAATTTTATCTCCGTTCAATATGCAAAACATTTCTTATGGGTAGGTACGTACAGTTCTATTCAATAAAATCTAGTACAACTCTTGGGAATGATTTTTGGTATTTTTTGCTATTCTAAAGTGGGTTTCTTGGCTACAAAGGCTACTGTGTTATTATCTCTGAATTTGACTTTTAACTAAACATAGTTTCTATAGATACCAAAGCCCGATCACTCTGCCCAAAAACAACTGTACTAGATTTTATTGCATAGGACTGAACTTCGCAGCACAGAATCAAATATTGTAGAGCTAAACGTAAATACTTGGAAGTCTGCACTATTCACTGGGTTGCCATGGTAACAGTGACGTCACTCGCATGAATCGCTACTTAGGGCCCCACCACAAGTGAAGGATTTTTTTTAGGCAACGTCACTAGTCTGCAGTCTGTTCAGCGAAGCGAGTTTATACGCTTACATCAACATCCGCAAGACGCATACCAACCATAGCACAAACTCGATGGTCCTCTAATTCGAAACTGGTAAATGTAATTGTTGAAGATTGGGATAAATTAAAGGAAGTATTTGAATTTTTGACGAACAGTGCACAATCAGATAAAAAACAATTCAACTTGCCAAGGGATTCGTAAATGATATGAACACTTTTTTGGCAATAGTATTTAATGAAATTTTTGGCTCCACCGATATTTTATTCGAAATTCTTCAGAAAAAATCACTGAACATAAGCTATTGTGTATCTCAAATTAAAAACACATGTGATATATTAGGCCGTAAAAGAAACGATGGTGTTTTGAAGGAGTATTTAAAAAAGCTAAAAAAATCATAGAAATAAACAGATTTAAACGCAAACATGCCGCTCTTACACCAGAAGCCATTTTCCAAAATTATAAACAATCATATTTTGAAATTTTGGATCACATTACATTATGGAAATCAACACAAGAATTCAAGATTGTGAAAAACTTCAATTTGTTTGTTTTGCTGATACAGTAAAAATCGAGTATTTTAATTCATGTTTTCCTTCCCTTGCTCTTGAAAATCTGAAATATTTTTACGGCAGCATATTTACCAACCCCCAGCGCCTAAAAAATTAATTGACTCCATTGTATTCCGATGAAAAATATAGAAACATATCGACGCAAGAACTTCTTTGAATGCTTCATGAAGATAAAGACATTTTTATAGAAGCTTATAAATTGTTTTCCCTCATTTTAACAATTCTATCTACAAGTGTGTCAGTAGAAAGAAGCTTTTCTTGCCTTAAGAGAATAAAAACTTACTCAAGAAACACCATTTCTCAAGAGAGACTTTCTCATTTGGCAAATATTTCTATTCAGAAAGAACTTCTACTGATGCTTACTAAGAAGCAACCATTTTATGACGACATAATTGACAAATTGTCATCGATTTAATATACAAAAAATATAAGTGATAATTAAATGAGTTTCAGAGTAAATGTTTCTTATGGCTAATTTTGTAACTCTTCACCTATGTTTTAAACCACGAGCCGCCATTGTAAATAAACATTATGAAAGGCATATAATACTGGGTGGCGCATAGAAGACACATTCTTTAACAATCACAATATTCAACCCAACTTACAAATTCATAAATAAAATTGATTAAAATTTACAGAATCGGCTGTGGTTTACTTCAGAACGACAACACATACAATGTGATTTTTTAAAAACTCAATTGCAGCAGGCCGTATTCTGTCTTAATAACCTTAGAACTGCCTGTATTAAGTCAGAATATGGCCTGCTGCAATTGAGTTTTTAAAAAATCACATTGTACTTAAATAACATTTCAAAATTATATAGTAAACCGAAAACTTGCTAGAGTTTGTGGCGGCTCATGCAAGCAGCCTACCCGAATGCGTGCATTCAAAATATTCAAGAAGGCTAAATTCAGTTTTTATAAATATAAAAATAGTTGTTTGACGTTCACAAAAATTTAACTTAAAATATTCTTAATTTGTGTATTCATATCAGTCGTGTAAATACAGGGTGTTTCAGAACTGCACGGCACCATTTTAGGGATGTGTTCTCTAGTACAAAATATTACGATTTACCTAAAATTACCTTAGTCCGAAAGTTAATATTTAGGGAGATACAGGGTGTCAAATCCAAAATTTTAATTTTAATTTTTTGCTGTAATTTCAAAAGTTTTCAAAATATTGACATGAATATTGGGGAAACTACCTTTCTTGGGACGAGAAATAATAATCCGTCCTCAATTTTAATATTGATCTTTAAAGAACCTTATTTTTGATGCACCTAACACCTTAAACATACTTCAACTTTTTTATACTTAAAGTTAGGACAGATTTAATTGAAGAAAACAATTGCCTCATCTTTTTTATACAAAAAAGGTATACCAGTTAAATGTCTCTACAGTTAACCGTTTCCAAGATATTTGCTATTGATGTAAGTAATGCAACATCTTTTTCATCCTTTAAACATTCTGTAACGCAGTAGGCTTGTATTTAAAACAAAAAATTTAGATATTCTTGCCAAAAACAAGTTATAGGACAAAAAGTAATAGTGGATCAGTGGAATATTTGTCATTAAAAAAATTTCAGATTTTAGTGTAAAGCGAGGTGTAAAGTAATGCTGTTTAAGGACTGAAAAATGTAGCATCACTTACTGCAACAGTAAATATCTTGGAAACGGTTAACTGTAGAGACATTTAACTAGTATCCCTTTTTGTATAAAAACGATGAGGCAATTGTTTTTTTCAATTAAATCTGTCCTAACTTTAAGTATAAAAAAGTTGAAGTATGTTTAAGGTGTTAGGTGCAGCAAAAATAAGGTTCTTTAAAGATCAATATTAAAATTGATGACGGATTATTATCTCTCGTCCCAAGAAAGGTAGTTTCCCCAATTTTCATGTCAATATTTTGAAAACTTTTGAAATTACTGCAAAAAATTAAAATTAAAATTTCGGCTTTGACACCCTGTATCTCCCTAAATATTAACTTTCGGACTAAGGTAATTTTAGGTAAATCGTAATATTTTGTACTATAGAGAACACATCCCTAAAATGGTGCCGTGCAGTTCTGAAACACCCTGTATAAACCTTCGATTAATTATAATTACTGATTATTACTATATATACCACGACAAGTTAAAAAAGAAAACTAAATATAAATATATGCCGATAATCAGTGCAAAAATGTACAAAAACAAAATAATAAACGGAAAAAACGCAAAAAACAACAAAATTTTGTATAAAAACTTTTTATAAGGGAAATTATTTTCACGATTGGAAATTTCTGCCACTTTTAATGATTAAATAAAGAATGAATATTTCTGAACATCGGATCAAATTTTAATTTTTAATTTGCAAATATTTCTAGCAGCTTTGAAAATATGTATGTTGGCGACTATGTGAATCATCCAGTACAAGGAATCATATGGAATATTAAGAATAAATGGAAAAACATCCAAGAAAGGACTTAAGTAAGGAAATGAACTAAGCCGATTACTATTCACTGTATACTGCGTGATTCACATAATACACGCTCCTTAATAACTGAAATATGTAACCCAACTTACAAATTCATAAATAATATTGATCTATGTTAATCCTCATTAAATGTATACAGGATGTTTCATAATTGCACGGCACCATTTTAGGGATGTGTTCTCTAGTACAAAATATTACGATTTACCTAAAATTACCGTAGTCCAAAAGTTAATATTTAGGGAGATACAGGGTGTCAATGTCGAAATTTTAATTTTAATTTTCCTCTGTAATTTCAGTAAAAAAACAGTGATGTAAAAGTTCGTAATGCAAGTAGTGAAAAAATATGAAAATCGTAACTTTATTAGAAAAGATTATACATCTGGTTATTTGAAATTGCTGTATATAAAGAAGCTGTAAATAATTATATAAATAAAATAATAACTAAAATAAATATATCACACCCTAGAAAACCTTATTCTGCACCTATTGTTAAAAGCAAAAATTAATTGAATGTAAATTAAGCGTGTGTGTCACTGCGTATCCAAAATATTAACTATTAAACTACAATTGATAGCGACTTTTTTTTTGAGAAATAATAATTATAAAGAAAACGGAAGCTTCAACTATTACCAGAATTAAAAATACACTCTTTATAACTGAGGGAAAAATGTTTTAATTTCAAAAATTGTAGGGTATCTTCCCACTTTAAATGACACACCAACTTATGCACTGCAACCGTAAAGGACAGAATTAGTGAAAGGAATGAAGGATAAAAGAAGAGTGAAAAAGCAAAAAAGAGATGGGAACATCACATAAAAAAATGAGAATTAAAAGAAAAGGAAAGTCTATTGATGAGAAGAAGATACAAGTTAAAAATACAGAAGATCGAGATGAATGACTGGACAGGCGCCAAAAGGCACATTGAATTTGGCAAAGAAGAAGAAGATGAAGGCATTCACTGCGTTATTTAAGAAAAGTTTCAACTAACGTGCTATTACATAAATACTACAATTAACGCTTCGATTTTAATTTTCAAAATGCAATTTAGAACCATAGTCGTATGGTGCGATGTGATCAAAATAAGCACCTTGCTATTAATGTTAAAAACAAATAAAACCAAATAGTAACCCAATTTCCCCTAATACATTACAATTGCTTTATTTTGAGAGTATTGTTTACTTCAATGAATTGATCAAAACTTGCTGCAAGTATGACTTAACGAATTCTTTAATTACAAGTGAGTGCCTTTAATTAGTAGCATATACGCCGCTGCATTACTCAGCATTAGCATTTCAAGCGTCTGTTGAGTTATTTGGCTTTACATTTATTCCATTTAAGGCTTAATAGTTTACGTTAGGTATTGAAATTCAAACTTCAATAGAAGCACGTTGGAATAGTGTTTGCTTATTTCGTTTAATCAGTTTGTCAAGAATGCTTTGACCATTTATTCAATTGTTTTAATGTGTCGCATTCACAACCTTTATAGACCAATGTAGGCCATTATAGTAGTTAAACAAAGGGGGAGCTGAATACAGACGACCTGTTTGAGTGTAATTACGTCTGCGGTGAGGTGTGCGATCTGCAAGATGTTGGTACCTGTAGATGCGCAAGATTGAGTAGTATGTTTTGATTGAGATGTAAATTAGGTAGTTGTTATGTATTTAGTGTAAATGGGTAAAAACAATAGGAAGAGTATTTCGGATGAAAGGGTGAGATGGAATGTGTGATAGTAGGTGATATGAAGCGGTATATGTTTTGTGTTTAAGTTTTAATGTGTGTATGTTTGAAGAGATGGGTTGTTGCGGCTTTATGGAAATGGGGGTATGATTGTTTTTTATTGATTTTCTGTGTTATAGTTGGGGTGATTTTAATATTAGGGCGTGTGTTTAGTATGGGGTGTTTTTTTATTGATTTTCTGGCTTCGAATTAGGGGAGATGACAGTATGAGGGTGTGATATGTATGGTGATTGTTTGTATAGAATTGAATAGTCAAGTGGGGTCATTGAAGTGACTTTAATGATAATAATAAATGCGACACGTGTGATGTTAACGAGCTGAATAGGGGAGATTTATTGACATGTCAAATATAAAAATCAATGAAATCGTGGTGGTTTCATTGGATGTTTGGAAATAAACCCATTAATTGAATTTATTTGTATGTGTTATATTGTTGCACGTGCATGTTTTATTGCATGACATTAAATATACAATAGAAATAAAAACGCGTAAGGGTTTGGGTTGAACGTGGAACCACATACTAAACTGTATTTAACAGCAGAGATGTTACCCCCTCTGAATACGATTGAATGATTTATTATAGGGGTTGCATATTGGGCTGCAATAGAAATCAATATTCGTAAGGGTTTGAACTTTATATTGAAACAATATGGAATCACTTGAATACCGAAGGGGCATCGAAGAGTTTGTGAATGTACATGCATGCGGTAGATTTAATAAGATGTATGATAAATATTTGCGTTTAAATCGTCGATTGATACGAGAAACATCGAAAAATCTAAGAAAAGCATGTAATGTCGGTCGCAAACGTCATTTAGAGACAATTTTACATAATTTAAGAGCTGAGAAATTACGTTTAAAATCAGCGGCAGCATCAAGTGCAATAGCTACAGGTGGAGGTTTTAATGTGCAAAATAAGCGTGTAAAATGGCAAGACGTTTTGAGTGCGTTTAAAGGTAGATTGCGAACAGGTTCAGTTGTGAATTTAACACATGTAAATTTAGAAGACTTCTTTAGAGACTGTACAAAAGTAGTTTTGATGTACTTAAGAAAAGCAATTAGAAAATACAGTTGTATAAAGGTGAATTTCGTGTTTAGTGGAATCTTTGTGAAACCAAACAATCCTGATATCGAAGATAGAAAGTATTTTGCCACAGAAAATTTTGAGTTAATGCAATCAACGGATATTCGAAAGGCGTTTGAGTTGGCACTAGACGAAATAAATGATAAATTAAGTGATTTCAATGAAAGAGAGAGTGGGACAGCATTGAAAACAATAGTAAATTTAGCTGTGAATATAAACGCATCGAGTGTTCTTAGAAATGCATAAGCTAAAGAAACGAGGTTGCGCATAAGAGTGTATTTAGTGTAAAACATAAATAGATATAGTAAAATTAACATATTATATTGGGGATAAAACAGTATAAAAGAGGGTGAATTTCATATGGGGTTAGGTAGTATTGTTAAGAGTGCGTAGACGATAAGAACAATGAATAACTTTACGATGAACTGTTTTGGCGATGTAATTGAGGGTGACGAAGAACAAACGATGGCAACGAGAATCCCCCAGCATGGTGAATACTATTGTTATTATTATTATTATTATTGTGTTTGTATTACAAAGTATATTATTGATTTCAGAGATTGAACAAAACCTCGATGTAGTCGACGGCCTGTTTGAACACGATATTGGGGTTGATAATAATAATAACTGTCAGAATGTCAGGTCTCAATTAAATGGATATAACGAAACGACATTAATTTCCGCTTCAAAGTACCCTCTATTAACACCTGTAGAAGCAACAATATACAACTGGTACTGGAACGCCCACACGAATGTGCTGGAGGTCGGGTTAAGTCCTGCAATGGAATTTGATCCTATGATTAGAATATCGTGTTTGAATAGCAATTGCATGGGGTCGATGATAATTTTTACCATAGAAGAATGGGAAAGTTTGATCAATTTACGGCTGGAACTTTGTTTAAGAAAATTCTTTGATAGACAACGATATGTTGAAGCAGTATGCGAAGAAACAATTACTTTAAGCGAATCCATGGTTGTAAAATTTCGAAAAGTATCTTGTTGCGAAAATATGGTAAAGGTAACTGCCGGTGATGGTAGCATTGAAATGAGCGAGCTGGAATTTAGAAAATTATTCGATTTAGCGCAATTAATTCAACAAAGGATACGACAATTACGGTTTTATAATTTCAATAAGTTCTACAAAAGATTTATTGCAAATCTTTCCAAGTCAATAAGATCGAATTCGGATCAGGATATTATATTTTATGGTTCGATGTTTTGTGATCGTTTCGATGTATCAGAATTATACAATATAATGCAAGAAATAATAGTTTTTTATGCAAATATGTTTGTTGAGGATGTTAAATCTGAGATGGCGAAATAATTGTTCTTACAGATGCGAGAGGATCAACAACAACAACAACAACAACAGCAGCAGCAGCAGCAACAGCAACATGATGAACATCGAATTAATTTATTGTGTTATTATAAACAACAACTTTTAGCGTACATTGAGAAGTTAGGAAATTTACGTTGTGACTTAGATAATTATTGTATAATGTTAGAACTTTGTAATAAATTTAATTCATTAAATGTGGTAGATGATATGGTAGACGTAGACAGTTTGTATCAAAAACTAAATAATCTGAAATTGAATTAAATAAAAGCTTTATACATTATTCTTTTTATTATTTCACCGTCATACGTACATAGTACACAGGCGAGTGAGGAGGTATATAAACGTGCATGTGTTGAATCTTTCTTGTAGTAAATGTTGGTTTACGGAGATGGTATTGTTAACACATTGATAAATAAATTACCAATTGAGCTTCATCTTCCCAACTATCAGTATTGTGGGCCCGGTGAGCATAATTAATGAGTTAATTACTGGTAATAACGATGATAGCGAGTTTATTAAATTCCATATTGATTAGGTACCAAATTAGAGAAAAGATTAGCTCGAGGCGATCCCGGAGTGAATCTACTAGACGTAGCCTGTCGCACACACGACATAGCATATAGAGACCACAAGGATATTGAAAGTAGACATAGAGCTGATAAGGTATTAGAACAGGAGGCTTGGAATCGCGTTCGATCAAAAGACGCATCTTTCGGCGAAAAAGCAGCAGCCTGGGCGGTTACTACAGCTATGAAAACAAAACAAAAACTGGGAATGGGTGCGAGGTCTGCTAATAAGAGAAGATGCAGAAAAACTAAAAAATGTAAAGTTTCGTTTAAGGGTGGCCTCCTAAATAAAATCGTTAAAATTACCCGAAAAGATTTTAAAAGTAGTAGTGCAGAAAAACCTCAAACTGCAAGGAAATTGATTAAAAAGGTGTTAATTGCAGCTAAACGTATTGTAAAAGAATCGGGTGGGAGACGAAAATTTGGTGTCCCACGCATAATTCCAATTCCAAAAAAACATGGTGGTGTATTACCGTTTTTAGTTCCATTATTCGCAGGGCTTAGTGCCTTAGGTGGTATATCAGGTGGAATAAGTAGCATAGTTAAGGCGGTCAATCAAGTTAAACATAATAAGAATATGGAAGCGATAGCAGCAAACAAGAAAGGAACTGCGCTCTATCTGAAACCTTACAAAACGGGGAGTGCACTCTACTTGCAACCGTATCGACATCCAAAAAACTAGAAAAATTACCTCGGAGGGCCCTAAGCAACATCGAATTAGAAAAATATGCTAAAAAGTCGGTTCCATACTTTAGAGGTGTGTACATGCGCACCGCTTTACCAACAAAACCATGGAAAAATGAGAGTGTTATAGTGAACTTAGACAATCAGGATGGTCCCGGGAGTCACTGGGTTTGCTATAAGAAACGAGGTTCAAAAGTTTACTATTTCGACTCATTTGGCGACTTGCAACCACCACTAGAACTGCAACGATACCTTCGAGGTTGTGAAATCTACTATAATTACGAGAATCAACAAGATTATAACACATACATATGCGGGCATTTGTGTTTAAGATTTCTGTATAAAAGGTCTATGAGATAAGCGAAACACTTAATTATCAGAATGTCTGGAACGTTTACGGTATTCGGCAGAGGTAACATCCTGTCCACGGGTTCAATTTATCCCCCAATAAAATTAGACGCGTCTCGTCGATATTCATTGGGATTGGTTACTTTACATACATGCAATACAGTACGGAACATTTATCCTGGAAACGACAAGTTTTACTACAATGGCAAGACAATAACGATAGAATCTGGCTGTTATGAAGTTGACGAGTTAAATTCATATATAAAGAGTGAAATTGATCGATTAGAAGATCGCAATAAAACAACAACAACAACAACAACAACAACAACTGATAACACTGCTACAAACGAGACAGTTAAACAAATATTTAAATTACGACCTAACAATAATACTCTAAAGTGTGAAATCGAATCGACTTACACGATAGATTTCACAAAAGACGATAATATCGGATCTATGTTGGGATTTACATCAAAAATCTTAGAGCCAAACATAAAACACGTGTCAAACAAAGACATTGAAATAATCAAGACGTCAAATATTTTCGTTGACTGTAACATAACAAGCGGTGCGTACAGAAATAATAACTTGTGCCATGCAATCTTCGACTTCAGCCTGACTGTACCTCCCGGTTACATTCTAGAAAAGGAACCATCACAAATTATCTATTATCCTATAACTGTACGTGAATTTGGTGAAATTACGCTCAAATTAGTGGATTACGAGAGTAATTTAGTGCCATTCAGTGATGATACGTTCACAAGCATACATCTGCATATGAAAAGTGAGCCATGGGTATAGATTTTACGCAGCAAGAACAGTTTTATATAAAAGGTGGATATTATAAAACAGATGTCAGTTCACATCAGAAGGTGTGCGAAGACGAAGACGTCGAGAGATCAAAGTGTACGACAATAGGAACAACATCATCGTCGCCACTTACGTGTAGCGATATCAAATTTTTAACGAGTCTTGGTTTCAAAGTAATCAATAACAGCAAAAATGTCCCGAAGAAGTGGCAGCAGCAGCGAAAAAAACGCGAGTAGTAGTTATTTCAAGAGGGTGAAATTAAACGAACTCGGTCATCGAGTGGACGTTTTTAGTAAGCCCCGATATGACGATATAATAATTAAAGAGGATTATCATACCTATTTACCATACACGCAAAATACAAACAACTCAGATACCATACACATTGAGATTCAAAGTTCTGACATTATTACGGGTACATATGATAGTTATATTAAAATTACTGGTTCATTTACACCAAAGGTGGCAGGAGGAGATTTCACGATAACGAAGAATGCTGCTTGTTTCTTTTTCGATGAAATCCAACTTAAATTGGGCAGTACTGAGATTATCGATGTTTGCAAGCAACCTGGAATAACATCATTCATTAAAGGTATAACTTCATATACTGATAACGATGTCAATGGACTTAGCTGTATAGGATGGGACGAACCTGATAAACAAATATTTAAAGATGGTAAATTTGCGTGCTGCATACCGTTGAGACATTTATTTGGCTTTTGTGAGGATTATCGCAAAATGATAGTTAAAATGCGACAAGAGTTGATATTAATACGCGCCAAGAGTGATATTAACTGTTATACGAGTAACGCAACAGATGTTGACTTTACCATCGACAAGATATCATGGGAGATCCCTCATCTTATACTAAGCGATGAAGCAAACTTGCAATTGATGGAAAAATTGCGTACAAATGCTGAAATTGTCATTCCATTTCGTCGCTGGGAGTTGTTTGAGCTACCGTCTTTACCCGCTTCAAATAAAACAATATGGCGTGTAAAAAACAGCAATCCAAACGAGAAACCGATACAAATTCTTTTGTGTTCTCAAAAGAACGTGATAGGAGTGAGAAATGCTATATCTACTGCTTTAACTCATTCAAATATAACAAACATCAAGGCGCATCTGAACTCGTCTGAATATCCATATCAGCGGTTGAATCTTGATTTTGAACATAACGATTATATGACAGCATTTATAAATTACAAAAATTTTCATTCCAGCTATTACGGCAAATCATCAAATAACTGTGCGCTGAACTATGCTGAATTCAAAAACACACCGATTTTTGTTATTGATTGCTCAAGTCAACCCATATCTCTTAAAGAATCACCTGTAGACATCAGGATCGAGGTTGAATCATCGAAAAATTTTAATGCTGACACTAAATTGTATGCCCTAATTTTACATGACTGTACGAAACAATATAATCCATTTACGGAAGTGGTTACTCACACCCTAAGTTAAACATCGTCGAGTGGAGGGGTAAAGATACACATCACACGCATATAACGTGTGGTGCTGTTATTGTATGCAGTAAAATACAAGCTAAACCATGTGGATGTGCTATGATAGTACATTAACTTCACCGCTACCTTGTGTTGAAACGGCAACGTTTGAGAATGTTGTAAATCACCTACAGCACATCTTCGGTCGCTTACACTTCCAACACGATCACGATTCGATTTACTATTATTACGCCGATGAAGATGGAGCGCGACATTCAAAGAAGCTCGGCCGAAAATATCATCGTCTGGAAATGTTGTGCGACGATTTTTTAAATAGTGACAAAGACTGGCAGCGGTGTCCTGTGTGTTTTTATGAAACAATCAAGGAGGCTGGTGAGGAGGAGATGGTTGACAGTTATCGGGAAAAGCTGTTTTATTCCGAAGACGCTCTAAATCATCATCAAAACCATCCTACGGTGGTTGTAGAAGAAGAAGATGAATCCGATGCCGAGGATGTGGAGGTACAGTGGCAGGCTGAGCAGCCTGAACAGAAAATCAACGTCAACACAGACCATTTTTCATGATTAAACAAACCGATATTTTCAATGTATTTGTATATGTGTGTGTTCTTTATTTTACGTACAATGTCTGTATTTCCAATATAACCAAAAGTGTTCTATTGTATTGGGATTGCGATCAATAAATGTATTTAAAGTATTTGTTATTTTATTTTGGGGTGTAGGGTGTAGTAGAGAGAGAGAGGAGATGGTGAAATAGAGAATTAATATGTGAATGGCTTCAGTTTATAACAATCTTTATGCCATGGCAGGTGGCGGTGGTGCTTTAATATACTTTGCATTATCTACAGTAATAAATAGAACTTTGTTCGTGTATTGGCCTACGTACATAGAACATGTCGATGTATGCGCTAAATTTTCAGATGAAGTAGTTCGCTTTAATGGAAACGATTCAATGTGCAGTTGGGAAAAAATGACTTTTGAAAAAACATATAAAACCTTTTTGGGTGGTATTACATACGAGAATGAAACCAGTTTAATATTAACATATAAAATTCGTTATTTATTTGATAATGACACGTACTACATAAGTAACTGGAACAGTTTAATTTGGAATTTTGAGCTTTATAATATGAAATGGGATTATCGAATGAATACAATCAATAATCTGTCTAATAATGCAGCAATAATGCTTGAAGGGAGTGCAATAATGTGGATGTTAATACTAACAATCGTTTTCGTCCACAAAATTTACTATAGAAAAAAAGGGAGTGGAACAATAATACAAGGGGGACATGAATACAATGAGAAAACATATAAAAATTGCTTTTGTTCAACTTGTACGAATCAAATCGATATTTAGAACTTGTTGGTAGTTAGGGGTTAACATTGTATATGCTTTTAAGATTAATAAACATATTAAAGTAGGTGTTCTTTTATTTTTATATTTAGAATTATGAAAATCGTTAAGCAAACATCATCGTTACCGGTGCTGAATTTAGATGAGCTTATAGAGAACAAAACGAAAATTATAAAAAAACATGGACCTCTGTTACCAGCCACAATTCGATGTATAATTTGCGGACCCAGTAATTCAGGTAAAACAAATCTATTACTAAGCCTAATTACTGATCCTAATGGACTTAGATTTGAAAATATCTACCTCTACTCGAAATCCTTATATCAACCAAAGTATGAGTTCTTAAAGCAAGTTCTTCGACATGTCAAAGGTATACACTATTTCGAATACAACGAAAATACCGAGATCATCGACCCTCAGGAAGCTCGATCTAATTCCATATTTATTTTCGACGATGTAACCTGCAGTAAACAAGACAAGATTCAACAGTTTTTTAGTATGGGTCGTCACAAATCCGTAGATTCCTTCTATCTCAGTCAAACTTATGCTCGCATACCAAAACACCTGATCCGAGACAATATTAATTTGTTGGTGTTATTTCGACAAGATGAGATGAATTTAAAACATGTATACGATGATCACGTCAACACGGATATGACATTTCAAACTTTTAAAGATTTGTGTTCACTATGCTGGACCGATAATTACGGATTTCTAGTACTAGATAAGGATAGTTCTATAAACTGCGGACGTTATAGGAAAGGGTTTGATTCATATATACACCTGTAGATGAGAAATTAATATCAAAGTAATGCGTGCTATCATGACGAGTAAACGTGTTACCGATGCAGGTGAAAATGCTGCATTATTGAAGAGAAAGATTATTGAAACATCTAACATTATTAGAAAAAAATTTGCCGATTATAAACGCAATTTAAATATGACGGAACAGGATTATTTTAAAGAACATCATCAAATTATCAAACCGCTTCGAGAAATTGCCGTTAACGTTGCAAATCATCCACCACCACCACCACCGATAACATCACAGGGATCTCAACCATCGTCACCGTCAGTAATACCACATGGGTCCAAACACCATATAAAACAGAAGCAAATTATCAAACAACCTCGAGAAATTGGCGTTGACGACGACGACGACGACGACGAGACAAATCAACAACCTGGAACATCGTGGGGGTCTGAACACCTTATAGAACCGAAACCTGCAGGCGACACCGATGAGGACATTGAAGATGATGATGATGATGATGATGATGAAGGAGTTGCAGGAGACCAGTCAAACGACGATATTGTTGATCATTATGTTAAATTGTTACGAAGAAGAAAAAATGTAAATGTAGATACGAGTCATTATGCTATAAGATATAATAAAAAAACGAATATTATGAAAATCGGTGACTCTATTGTTCATATTAAAGATGGTAATTTGATTGTTAAAAATCACAAGTACAAAATATCTTCGGGTTTATTCAATCTACTTATACTGAAAACCCCTAAACAATATACAGCGGAGGATGTTAGTCGATATCAATTGATTATCTTACGTACAAATGCTCATAAACAGAGGTATAAATCTACGGGGCATTTACGGTCGAATAACAGTTTTAAATATACGAAAATTTTACAACCGTTCTTGTCGAACATCGTCGTATCTCCAAAGCGAGAGAAACGTGGTGAAGGTGTTAATGATAAATTACTAAAGAAAGTTGATAACTCAAAACAAGTTCAGTACGTATACTGGAATCAACCTGCGGAATTAGTTAAAAGATTACGATTGTTATACAGCTCAAGATGGGCGGGAAACACCTCTCACGATAACGAGATCATATCAATTATAGAGGAATTAAGAGAAGAAGGACTAATTCAGTAATTGCTGTTGTTGTTGCAACTCATTACCAAGATGGTTGTTGATAAATTCGGACGTCAATACATACCCGGAGGTGCAGACGGCAGCGATAAGCCGGGACCCCGCGGTATTGGATTCAAATTAACATTGGAGGGTGATTTTGATGTAGAAAGTAAAAAAATTACAAATTTGGCTAATCCCACGCACGATTCTGATGCTGTTAATCGGCAGAGTACGCTGATTGCTGAAAATGGTGTTGTAAGTATGGGTAAACGTCGGTTAATTGATCTCATGGATCCCGTAGACGATTCAGATGCAATAACAAAAAAATTTGCTCGAGATCTAATGCAATCATCGGTTGGTAGTAAGGCGAACATTCTAAAACGAATTGCTGAATGCGAGAATACCGTAAAAGAATTATCCGCGCAAAATGTACTAGTATTGAACACATTGAAAGCAATTTACCCTCTTTTAAAAAATGCAATTGCATTATTGTCGCGACTGCACAAGCACACAAAGGCTCCGATGCTTACGAGTGCATACCCGTTAGATACAAAAGATTCAGATACTTTGTTTCTAAAAATATTAAGCGCTCAAACAGTTGAAACAGTTTTAATTGATAAATTAACGGTTAGTAAACTCGGAACTAGCCTTGTTGTAGCGGATAATGAAAGCAGCGATGAGTAGTAAACAAATTGTTGTCGACGAAATTCATCGTTTGGCACGGAAAAATTTTAAGCGAAGGAAGACTGTAATTAAGGGTTTCCGAGAGCTGTTACAAAGTGATTTGGCTGAATTTATACCTTATAGCAAGGAGAATGGTGGTCATAAATACATTTTAGTTGTTATTGATTGTTTTTCAAAATTTCTTTGGACGCGTGCTCTAAAGACTAAAACCAGCAAAGAAGTCGCTGCAGCTATGGAGGATATTTTGATGAAGGCGGGTAAACCGCGATCCAAACTGTTGCAGACTGATGATGGAACGGAATTTCGAGGATCACCTTTTTCTACAATGATAAAGAAGCACGGTATAAAATGGTACTCGACATACAGCACGATAAAGGCATCGATGGCCGAACGCGTAATTAGAACACTAAAGAGCAAATTATATCGTATGTTCAGCTATAGGGGCAGCTATAAGTGGATTGATATTTTACAAGATATTACAAATGAATACAATAATCAAAAACATAGTACGATAAAAATGAGGCCTTGTGATGTTACATCAAACACTAAACTTCCCATGTTGGATCACCTGAAGATTGCCGGAAGAAATCGATTCAAAATTGGCGATGTCGTTAGAATTAGTAAATATAAAAGTATTTTCGCTAAGGGTTATCTACCGAATTGGACTTGCGAGCTTTTTGTCATCAAAACGGTACAGACAACCCAGCCTGTCACTTATTTAATCAAAGACCTCGATGGAAATCCAATACATGGTGGGTTTTATGAACATGAATTGCAGAAAACTAAAGAACCTAATGTGTATTTAGTTGAAAAAATCCTGCAACGCAAGGGATCTAAATATCGAGTGAAATGGTTGGGAATAAAGGGGAATTCGTGGATCGATAAAAATGATGTTGTAATTTGAAACTTGTCAATAAATTAATTTTAGGATAGTCATTTATATTTTTATTTCATACTGTCTGGTAAATTCAGTTTCCCGGCGCCATTTTGTGTCCGGAAAATGAGCTATTACGGTATCAGAGCCGGAAAATGTTGCTTGGCAACATTTTCCGGACAGTTATTTTATGCACCCAATCAGAGCCCGTAAAAGTCTAACCAAGCCACACCTACCGGCTTTGACACAGTAATGTCACATGTTGACGTTTTGAAAAAGCGTCACATGTAAAAATTAAAAATCAAATTGTTGACAGTATGAAATAAAATAAATAACGACATTCGTCCGTGAACTCTTTTTACAGTACTCGTTTCGAGTTTCAAGACTCGGCTCCTTGCGTCGCCTCGTCTTTAAACATCTTACTCGTACTGTAAAATATGAGTTCCCGGACTTGTGACGTTAATTACTATTACAGTACAGTACAATGAATAGACGTTTATTTATATGTTAATGTTAGAATGTCTGTGTACGAGCTTAGTTATCAAAAGTTGGTGCAATGTCTTAACCAAGGTGATGGTGATGGATCCAACCTGTGGGTTGTAATCACTTACGGTAAACCGCTCGAATTGGGTGTGCTCGATGTAGACGTACTTGGCTATCATTACATAAACTTACCTAGCCAGGTTGTCACGGCGGATCAATACCACGACGAGACGATGCGACTCATTGACGTTGACATGATGCAGCATGGATTTATTGAAGTTAGAAATATTAGCTATTATGCAGTAGAGTAAAATTTTGTAATAATAATAATTGTATACACATGATAATGTTTATAAAATAAAAAAAGACTTGTATAAATATATTGTTTTATTGTGTCTTTCATCCTACCACATACATAGATACATAAGTATATTAACTATACTAGAAACAAATTATTTTGGTATTAGATAGTGATTCCATGGTAGTGTGTTTACACCGTCAGGTAAAATATAACGCTTATTATCGTCAGCATTCAAAACTATTTTTCTTTGAGATTGTGAGTATACATTATGTAGATGTGATTGAATGCTATTTTGTGTTCTTTGCACTGTTATGCCATTTACTAAACAATTGTAATAATCATCAAAGGTAAGAGATTTTTTAACTACATATTTTTTCGTACCTTTAGATTTTTTTATTTTATCTATACCGTTTTCCTTCATACAGTACATTTTAGACCTAAGAGCAACATAATCAGTCGGAATCTCGCCGTTAAATTCATCTTTCATCAAACCTATCTTCTTTTTGTTAACTAAGGGCATATTATAGCGATTTTTAGCAGCGTAACCGCTGGTATCGAATTTATGCAAGTCAGTTTTGATGCTATCATAGTAATCATCGCAAAATAGCTCATAAATAAAGCTATCTGTGTCCATGTAGAGCAAATTACAATGAGGAAATTTTTGTTTCATGTAATTATAGTGAAAATCATACATGAGCGTCTTTGATATGTCAAGAATCGCTTGACCTACATAGATCGGTTTGTCAAATTTAATTTCAGTTTTATTTAATTCAATAGCAACCATCTGTTTATTAAAAATTGTCCTACTATGAAAGTTTGGTAGTGCAATTAAACTTTCACCGCCGTATCTCCCTCGCCACTTGGTAACAAGTTTTATAACACGATGTTTTCGAACATTCTGCATTGACTTCCCGAAGACCGCATTGTTCATCAGTTTATAGAGATTCTTTTCGAAATCATTTGAAGCGTTTTCACGTAACTTTGTATTTAACTCGATATACGAACGCATCCAGGGAGCTTGATCAAACTGCAGAATTCTATGAATTTTTGTAAGCTTTAAGCCAGCCTCGAGACATTGTTTTAGATTTCTATAATGTATTACATATTTTTTCTTATCGTGCAAAGTTGTCATTAGTTTTTCCAATTTTGAGTTGGGTGGTGTCATTCTTTCAGGACAAAAGGGTAAATCCCTATGAATGTCATGCAATGACAGCGGATATTCTAAATCAACCTCTAACATGTAACCTACATCACTATCATCGGTAATTTGCTGAACATTGAAATTTTCAAATTCCTCTACCCACTTAAAATTTCGATATGGTAAGTGTTGTAACATGGCCCACCCATACAAATTATTTGCATCTACGTAATTAATATAGATTGACGGTTTAGAGCTGTCAAACGTTGGTTGATAGTACTTATTGTTGCATTTACTATGTCTTTTAATAGCTTGGGAAATACCACCTCGTATGCCCTGTTCAACCATAAGCAGCATATCAATGTCAGTTAGAAGCTCTAATTCTATTTTTGTCTTATACAATAAGACATCCCAAGCAAAAGATGGAAGCGAAACATAGCTCGATGGATCTAGTTCATAAACTTTCATGCAACTTGCACGAAAATTTTCAAATACATCTGCCAACAATAGTACGTCTGTCTTAAGATAAAGGTCGCTGTACTCGCCCAAGTCTTTTAGATTGAACGATTTCCATATATTTTGAGCGTGTAAATAATCTTCATCGGATATCATGTCGTCTGTTAATTTACTATAGAAATCATCTTGTGATGGTAATTCGGTATCGGATAATTTACTGAAATTATCGATATAGTCGTAGGGAAAAACACCCTTTCGCATTAAAAGTTTTAGTTGCGCGTTAGAGTATTTGCATTCTCTTTTAAGTATATGAAAATCGTCTTCCTTTAAATATGATGCCAATTCTCCGAGAGATCTATCTATAAACCGAAACGAATCCACAAATTTAAATTTGAGGCCTGTATCCTTATAATTTTTAATAAATGAAATATACGTCTCAGTATTTATCGGTAAAAGAGAAATCTTACCAGGAAATTCTGATACTACATCCTGAAGAAGAAAATGACCGTCGTAGTGACTCATATTGTGACAATAGATTGGAATAATTGGTTTAACCTTATAATTTAAATTGCATGCCTGGTGACAGATACCCCGAAAGATATTTTTGAAGTGGTCGTGATCACGCACACGAATGTCATCGGGTGTAAAATCGTTCCCGCATATGTAACATTTATCGACACTTTTCACATCGACTATGGTATCCTCCATAGGGACAGGGTTAAAAAACGTGGGACCATAACAATCGGCAATACTTTCTAACTCTTTCGCAAACCATTTCATGCAATTATTAGCATCCCTACACTCTCTATAATACGATAAACTAGAGTCATAATTACAATGAAAATAATATCCGATACTATGGGGGACATGTTTTTGATATTTAACCGTTTTTTTCTGATTGATATCCTCCACATTGGACTCGTTTAAAAGTAAACATTCAATATCACTGTATATTACATACGGGACACTCTGTTTATACTTATAATTTTTAAAACGCAATATTTTATCGTCTTCACTAGGAAGCGTAATTTGACATGTGTTGAGTTTTTCACAATTCTCCAAATGTTTAGCTAACAGGTTTTCCGTTGAAAAATAATGTAAACATCTACAGCATATGTGTATTTTACTTTTGTGCCTTGTTAACTGACTTCGAACTAATCCGGATAAATTTTTAATTAAACAATAGTGCTTTTGTGTTTTATTTATATCAAGCGCGCCGAATTCATCGCCATCATCATCGTCATCGTCATCGTCATCGCTATCATCATCTTCGTCGTCAGTGTAATTATTATAGTAACCATAATTTTGTAGTGTCATTAACAGATTAACGTGATGATTGCGCAACTTTTTTGTTACGTAAACGGGTGCTACAACGAAACTGTCCTTATTATTTTTACCTTTTTTCTTTTTTCGTTGCAAACAAAACACATTAACCGAAATATCGTTCATATTCTCGAATTTGGAAATTTTATTAAGTGGCATTGGTGCATTTAAATCAAAACCTTGAACGTTTAGTTCGTTTCTGAAATCTGGGTACGACGAAAGGACACATGGATTGCGTTTAGCGGGAAACAGCGATGCAACTATGCAATGAAAAAAACAATTTTGATCATTATTTTGTATATTAACTACAGCTTTTTTATTTTGTATCTGAGTCGGTAATTCAATGTACGATGATGCATGAAATAAATACCCACAGCTATTAACGTTAATCGCTAAAGAGTCAATTGAATATAGAGTCCAACCGGAGTTATTTGTTTCAAATTCACTTAATTGATTTTCAATGGAATCGTAAATCTTTTCACGATAAAATGCATCAAAATCCGCTAAAATATCTTGAAACAGCAATGAATTTGGTGTACTAAAATATTTTGGTTCGAATAAAATGTCATCACCAACACTTTTAGAAAATTCACATGTTAGTGTAACATTTAACTTTAGAGCGTTGAAATTGCGTTTTGTAAAATAATATCGTAGTCGGTTTTTTATTAATCTACTGCAACTTTCGAGATATGTATGCAATGTTTTATGCGTAAGATTTATAAGTAAACGACTTTCTAACCTACTCTTAAAACAGCTCTCTAATTTGCGCCATGTTACGTCGGTTTTAGTTTTAATTAAAAGATTTTTAAACAAAACCTCATAGTTTTTGAAATGTCTATGATGATTTTCTAAAATGCGCTTCCGATTAATATTTGTTTCATGGCATAGGATATTTTTAATGTACTTATTATTTTTTGCAATGCGTTTCAACCAAATTTTAATTCCCCGTTTATTTTTACACTTTTCTAGGATAATATAAGCTTTTCGAATGAGTTTTAGCGATTCTTGACTTAAAATTATTGGATCATCATCATCATCATCTACATAATCATCTAAATGAGACATCTTTAGATATTTTAAATTACTTTCATACACAAAACAACAACAGCACTATCATGGAACCTTGACAATATTAAAATTATATTAAAACTAAATCTAAAAATTAAACTGAACACACACACTTTTTACTAACTTGTGATGAGATAACGGTACATCTAGGTTGACGTTGCTAGCATCTAAATCCCTGAGATGGTTGGGTATGCCAGAAGTTTTCATATGTACATGCAAAATGCTTGAAGATTCTAATTGCTATCTGAAATACAAAATAAAAAAAAAAGAAGTGTAAATACGACTTAATTATAGATAATCAAGTTAAACAAATATTGAGCCATCTTACCTTATTTAGGTTTAATTTTCCCCTGATTTTCTTGTTTCATCTTCTTCTTGGGACTATCTCTTCGTTCGTTGTCCTCATCATCATCGTTGCTGTCGTCTTGCTTTTGGTTGTCCTCGCTGTCGCCGTCGTCGTCCAAATTTACGAATTTCACATTCGATGCGTGATTTATCTTTCCAACATCTATCGCACCGCAATAGACAATAGCTAATTTCCGACAATTTAATTGTTCAATGTCCGAATCACTGATAACATCGACGAGTCGTTTCGGCAGATAGATTATGGACTCCTCTAATTCACAAATAATTACACGTTTATTAAGTTTTTTGCTTAACACGCTTTTGATATTTTTTATTAAATATTTTTTATTAACATTCATTTTTTGAATTTTTAAAATTGGTTTTATGTTTATTTCGGCGATTTTATTTAGCTTATTCACGATATCCATGTTTAATAATTATATTTTTTTAAAAACCGTGTAAATTAGCGACTTACCATAGAGATTAAATAACACGTACTACACACGATAATATGTTGAATTACATGTGAAAATCAATGCTCTGCGATCTTATATATATACAGCTCAATATGCAACCCCTATAATAAATCATTCAATCGTATTCAGAGGGGGTAACATCTCTGCTGTTAAATACAGTTTAGTATGTGGTTCCACGTTCAACCCAAACCCTTACGCGTATTTATTTCTATTGTATATTTCTATTGTATATTTAATGTCATGCAATAAAACATGCACGTGCAACAATATAACACATACAAATAAATTCAATTAATGGGTTTATTTCCAAACATCCAATGAAACCACCACGATTTCATTGATTTTTATATTTGACATGTCAATAAATCTCCCCTATTCAGCTCGTTAACATCACACGTGTCGCATTTATTATTATCATTAAAGTCACTTCAATGACCCCACTTGACTATTCAATTCTATACAAACAATCACCATACATATCACACCCTCATACTGTCATCTCCCCTAATTCGAAGCCAGAAAATCAATAAAAAAACACCCCATACTAAACACACGCCCTAATATTAAAATCACCCCAACTATAACACAGAAAATCAATAAAAAACAATCATACCCCCATTTCCATAAAGCCGCAACAACCCATCTCTTCAAACATACACACATTAAAACTTAAACACAAAACATATACCGCTTCATATCACCTACTATCACACATTCCATCTCACCCTTTCATCCGAAATACTCTTCCTATTGTTTTTACCCATTTACACTAAATACATAACAACTACCTAATTTACATCTCAATCAAAACATGCTACTCAATCTTGCGCATCTACAGGTATCAACATCTTGCAGATCGCACACCTCACCGCAGACATAATTACACTCAAACAGGTCGTCTGTATTCAGCTCCCCCTTTGTTTAACTACTCATTATTTCAGTTTTTGTTGAAATTTGCACAACTTATGCCTGTCGAATGTTTAATTCTGGGTTTAGTGAAAATACTGTGTTGCCAAACGTTCTTGTTAGAAGCTCTCTTAAATAGAGATATAGAATTAAGTTTTCTGATTAAGTTTAATTTAAATAAATCAACGGGAAATATAATTAAATTTAAGAATTAAAATATCTAAGCAAATCTCTAACAAAACCAAAGTGGAATTAAAAAGCGTTTCTACAACTTTAAGTAATAAATACAACATTAAGGGATTGAGTACAATTGGCAAGGCTGGTTCGTTCGCGAACCGGAACTTTATATATTCCAAACTTTTTTTTATTAACTAAATAGATAAATACCTAAACATATAAAGAAATAAATCAAGGATTTTCTATTTCAGAAATTTAAAGTCTTCAGACTAAAGTCTACACGCTATTTACAAAAGGTACATAACCTCTTTCCACCATAAATAAAATCAAGGTAACACCGAACGTGTTCCATAACCCAAGAGCAGTTTAATTAAAATAAATATTGATAGTGAAGGTCTGTTTGTTAAAACTTTCAGCACAAAATTACCTACGTTCCTGTGTTTCAGGGTAATTACACGTCAACATAGGCTACCAAACTCCTCCAGTATGTGGTGTGAGAACTATTCTCTTTTACAATGAACTTAACTGCAACGGCAATATGTGTCATTGTTCGAAGTTCAAGCTGCAGTAGTCCTGAAATACTGTAAAGCTTTTCACCACCATTTCGAGATACACGAGTGCTCTGAAGATGTGTTTTTGCATGCAAATGGGAGAAAAATGTTACAGAGCTTGTTTTGTGCATCTATTTCGGGGTAGCATTCTACAAACTACTAGAAATGGTAAAGCATGTGTCTTCACCAACTTCATACAATTTAACTTTTGAATTTTGAAATGGTTTTAAAAACTTGTGCTGAAAATACTATTCCTTAGCATTTATACGTAAGTTAATTGTGTAACATTTTTCATTTTTGTCTGTTAAATTTTGGCAAATTTTGAAGGTAATAATTATTCTTAATACGACTGAAGCTTCTAAGGACACAGTTCAAGTTTTGCTGAAAAACAAGATGGCGAGACTGAAAAACTTAAAAATTTAACAGCAACAACAATCTCTTCACGCAAGTAGTTGAATTTTCACTAACTGTTTTAAGCATTATCGCAATATTTGCACTAAGGAAGAGTTTTTGCTCTCCAGTTTCTGTCAACAACACCATCATTCCTCTATCGTCAGCAGTACATTATCTAGGATTACACCTAGATGAAAAACTCAATTGGAAGGAACATATACCTATCTAAGAAAAGGAAACAAATAGACCTTAGATTCAACGAATTATATTGGCTACTTGAAAAAAGATCTCAACTGTTCCTCGAAAATAAAATCCTGATCTACAAGGCAGTTATCAAACCCATAAGGACTTATGGCATCAAACTATGGGGTTGTGCAAGCAAGTCCAATATAGCGATCCTCCAAAGATGCCAGTCCAAGATTCTTCGAGCAATGGCCAATGTTCCTTGGTTTATATCTAACAAAAGGCTTCATAATGACCTTGGCATCCCATTTGTGAAAGATGTCATTTAAGAACGCAGTAACAAGCATTATGCCAGACTAGAATCTCACAGTAGTCGCAATCCCCTAATGGCACCACTATTACAACAACAAGAAATAAGAACATTAAAAAGATGTTGGCCAGCCGACCTTAGAAGATAAACAAGTGGACTCCTCACTAGAAAACTTCACGTGCTGCCAAAATGACTCGTAACGTTTAGGTTGTATGCCATCATATTAGCCTATAGAATGTAAAAAATTCTGATTGCTGATTAATCAACTTTATAAAAAAAAGAATGATTAATATGAGTAATATGCAGTGTGGAGTTGCAAATGACAATCTTGATTTTTAAGGAACATTTGATCTCACGAGAGAAAGAAACTTAAGTTTCCACGTTAAAATTAAAAACTGTTTTGGTAAAAGCACACCAATCGCTAATACTTCTAAAATTACTTTATAACAGAAAAGAAAGCAAACGAAATATTGCTATAATTAAACTGCTGATAATTTAATTGCTTGTTGCTGCAGCCTTATATCTTGTTTTATTATTCTGTAGTTAGCAAGCTATATTTTATTGTTCGCCTTTCTACTTTTGAACTATAAATCAATACTTATTGAAAAAATTTTTCTTAACGATAGCTTATATCTACGATTTATAATTTGCTTTCCTTCTTCCAATTCTTGTTTGAGGGAGAGGGAGACTTCCTTGTATGTGTCTGTAACCATGCTTGGTAAACGATTGGTGTCCATTCTGTCGGTGTAGGTGGTGTTCCACTCTTTACTTCTAAATATTAAAAAAAAATAATAATATTTTGTATATTGTATTGCTGGTATATTTCACTCTATCTAATAAAGCTTTCCGTGGTATTATCCTTAACATTCGCATTTCGGTTATCTCGAGATTCTGTTTTGTTCGATTTACTCTCGTTGCTGCTACACAACTGAGCATTTGCCTTATGGTGGTCTAAATTTATTTTTAAAGGTACTCGTATGTATTTGTTCCTCCTGATGCGTTGATACTCAAATTCCACACTGCTACGTTCCTTCAATCTTGAGTTTGCATCATATTAGTTCGCAACACATCTTCTTCGTCTGGGCATTCTCTGTTTTTGAACGCTAACTTTTCCGTGTTAAGGTAAATCGAAGCACTAATTGAGTCCTGCTGCATTCTCCCCATCATCTGCATTTGCTTATTTTATTGACTACTTGCCATCTGCTCTTGCCTCATATCTGGCCCATTCCAACTTTAACTAACCTACCCTTTTAATCATACCCTACACCTTCGCCTTGTCCTAGAATAATTCCTAAAATTATTATCTCTAATGCAGTTAGTTGTTCTATTATTACCTTCGTAATGCTCACACTTTAGCCTCACGTCTAATGAGAAGTAAAATACACTGATAGTAACGTTCATGTTTTAAATTGAAGTGTGCGCTCTTTTCAAATATAGTTTCAGTTTTCAGTATGTGGTCGACGGAAATCTTATTTTCTCATGGACTTCTATTTGTTGGTTTGCTTTAAACACTATAACTTTGTTTGTTCTTTATTAAGCATAGCTTTCTATTAGTTAAATACCCTCATTATTGTTTAATATGTCTCGTGGGATGTCGACGATGCTTGTACCTGTTTTGTCTTATGGTGATTCAATTCTTGATGTATTGTTTCAAATGCTACTCCGATATCCATTATTTTGTTTCTTCTTAATTTTTGTATCAGCAATATAGCTGCCCTTATTTCTAGTTTTAACTTGGCAAAGGCTGCGATATCGCTTAGGTAACCTTTAGTATATTATCGTGTAGGATTTATAGCTTAAACGCATTTACACCAGTACTTTTGCATCTATCGCGATTTTTTCTTTTTTCTTCAATATACCTTCGATAACATCATCTCATATCTGTCGCAATCTTCCTCTCTTCCTCTTCAACTGTACCTTTGCCTCTTACACTTGCTTGAGTGATATCTCGTTGTTCGTCCCCATCAACTTAATTCTTAATTCTTGTTAATATCCAACTTTGATATCTGAATGTTACGACAGGTCTAATCTCAAGTAAATAATATAAATATTCGCCTCAATCGTTAATCCATCTGTTACTACATTTTATGTATTTTACTGCATTTGACAAATACAAAGCGAAAAGCTTAGGTGAAGTGCCACCTAAGTTGTTCATAAGTTATAGCATTGTTTTCTCATGGGATACATTCTAAAAACTGCTGTTCTCTTAACAGCTTGTACAAGCTTGTATTTGCTGTATTACTTAAATAGCACAAAATTGTGCAAAATCTTTTACGTATTCCGAATTTTGATGGTATCTATCTTGTTTCATTTAACGTCTGTAATATAATCAATTTCTCGTGTTATAATGGGGTTTAAGTAAGTTAGTTAAGTTAACCTTTGTGGTATATATGGCACTTTTGTATGTTTATCGAATAAAAAACATAAGTAAGTCGTAGATTTATTTATTGTGTGAGATTTAGGCTTGCAACTATCGAAGATCTCAACGCATATCGATTGGTCTTACAGTTAGTAACGTCATGTTTGTGTTTATTTTGTTTCATTTTTTCTTATTGTATTCCTTCCGTATTTTAAAAGTTTATTTTATGTCTATCAATGCCAAGCGCCGTTCTACCTGATACTGCAAATAGCATTTCATCCATGATCGTCTACTGTGATTTTTTTTCATTTACGTTTGAACACTGAGATGGCTCGGGGTTGACTCCCAGGGCCACACATACACCAAAAACACCAGAAAGCTTCCTTCGGAAGGCAATGGCAAACCACCGAGGTATTCCTGCCTAGTAAGTCTTATCTGGGTGGTTCGTGGTTCGGAGCCCACGTAAAACTGTAGGTCCTCTATGCCTGTGGGCCACTTCACTGGCATATGGAGAGAAGACGGCAACACCCTGTAAGGGTATGTTAAGCATCTTACTTCAGGTCTTCCTCTGCACCTCTTTCACTAGGTTTCCATTTATCAAACATCATTGGTGTATGTAACAAACTCTTAAAACTATTCGTTCATTTCTGATTGTACTTATTAACATTCATTGCTAAACACATCCGAGTTACTAAATTTAGCTTAATTAAAGATAAATTATGATACAACACTTTGTGAACAAGTATGACTATCAACATGAAGACCTCTTAGGTCGACAAAAATATCTCAGTCAATAAATACAGTTTCATAAATATTACAAGAATCACAAAATTTTAAAGTGATATGCTAAGTAACCTGAAACATCTAATTAGAATTCGTAAACAGCTATTGTTCATAACATTCTATACTCTCGCCACGTACTATTCTACTAAACAAACATAAGGCGTTTATAGATCATCTGATAAAAACTTGAAATTATATGCAGCCTACTCACATACAGCAACAAATTGTTTTAAAATTTATTGATATGACGAAAAAGGTAAAACAAGAGACATTCTAAAGATGCTCGAATTCCGTGGATAAGATAAGCTTGAAATAAACTTTAAATTCAGGATTGAACAACGGGGATCCATAATTTCTATTGATGAACAAAACGAATGCTTAAAAATATGTCAACAAAATTTAAAAGAGGTACTTCGTTTATTCATTGTTTAGTAACAAACTAAAAAATCATTCATATCATGGGTGTTGTACTTCCTGTATATTTCGACGATTGTTAAACAATCTCATTTGCAGTTTGTACATTTGTTATAGTTACATATTAAATTAAATAATACAAGCATTAACAAAGTTCTCACGGTTTAAACACAATTAAAATAATCAAAGCAATTCGAATTAGTGACAGACAGTTAATGTAGGTACCTATCTCTAGCTTATAATACAATAATAGGCACTAGGCCTTTACCAGGGTAGTTTAGTACAGTAATATGTTAATTCTGAGCAAGTGATAAAGGGCTGGGCAATCTCAGAACTCATTAGCTGGGAGCTCATATCAATAACTCTTATCCGATTATACCCACGCTCTGTGTTGGGCCGGTTATGCCCGTGGTCCCTGCACTATTTCCAGCTTATTACATTTAAACCGCAGATAAAATAAACTAATTTTATTAACTTAGTTCACCTTCTGGGCACTCGATGTTATCTTTATTTATTAGAAACCTCTATTAAGTTTCAGTAGTGGTGTTGCATTTAACACAGGGAGCACGAATGCGATAAACGTTACCGAACCTACTATATAGTTAATTTCAGGTAGAATATAAAAGCTAAGCTGTAATGACTAATAGGTCTACTGTTATAAAACTGGCTCGACGTGGGGTAATTGGTTTTAGTGTAACCTTAAGGTGTAGGGATTGCTTATGGATGAGTGTATGATTAACTGACTGATTCTCACAGTCTGCTTAATTTTGCTGCTTAAGAATCTCTTGGTTTTTTATAGTCGTGTAAAGTAATTCCGGCAAAAGTTTATTATAAGAGTGTATTAAGTACTAGTATTAGGATCTAATTGTTAAGTACGTATTTGTTGGGCATATTATAATATTTGTTTAACTTTTTTACCAAATCTCTAATAAAAAAATTTCATACAAAATTGTTGCTTCCCATCTCATACAAATAATAAACCAGGAGAGTTTTCCCTTTTTTTATAATCAGTGTGTCCCATTCAACTGGTATGGACAAAATCGGACGTGTTTTCCCAGGATATATCGGTAAGTATCGCGGGATAAATCAAATTGCTATGAAAGATGCCCAATGAAGATATAGGGAGTATCAGCAACAGTTTTACTAATACTTTCAATATTTTGATTAGGTAGTTCCTCTTGTAGATCGACAACCGCCCTCTTAGCTTGTAACATCACCTTTTTCACGAAAGAATTGAACAAAATTGCTTTTCTTTGGAATCTCTTAAAATCGACCACTTCTTATACTCGTAGATACTTTTCTTGAAAATCTGCATTGTAAGGTAGAGGATAGATCAGTTTCAGGGAAGCACACTGCCCAAGTGAGCCTTGGTTAATTCTCTCCGACCTCCTAATACCAGGAAGAAAGCATGTCCCAATTTTAGTCCAACCCACATCATATTTCATCTCAACTCACTAAACGGTAAATGGAATCAAAAAGTTAGTTCCCAGCACCTCGAGTTACCCTGAGTACGGTGGCGTTCAGACCAGGACTTGGAGAAAGGGTGGGAAGAGTAATCTCTGGGGTACGGCAGACTACCAAAAATTTGAAATGAAACTGGCAAAGTTTAATGTCAAATTTATCGCATCCGTAGCACGACTATTAGAATTAGAGGAAGACTTAAAAGATAAAATGGGATATAATTGGTATATCAGATGTGCGAAGACAAGACTCTACTATTATAAGGAAAATAATGACAACACAACTACTCATGCGTAGGTAGGATTTATAATCAGAGGGCGGATAGAAAAACAATTAATAAAAATTGTAAGAAGTTTTTGAAAAACAGTACATTATACTAAGGATAAATACGAGATACATACTTAAGTCGTCCAACTATACGCCTCCCGCCAGCTGAGATAACGATAAGGCGCACTTACATATAACATTAGGCGACTTATTAAATGATAAATTACACATCTAGCTCCAAAGCTAAATGTTATAGAAGAATCCTACTGAGCTTTTCTCTGCATGCCATTTATTACCACAAAATTTGCCAAATTTACTTGTACAAATTGCAAATAAAATGGGATTATAAAAAAAGATAAATTAGGCAAGAAACATGATGGGCAAGATGATAGGAACGAAGACGTGGCGATTTTAGAAGCACTCGGCGATGCTCGTATTGATACCCGTTACTCAAACATAATGAAAAAAATATGAAAAAAGCAACAAATAGAATAAAACTAAGACGTGAATCAGAAAAGATCAACATACAGAGAGGTGTTAGACAAGGTGACACTTTATCGCCGAAACTATTCACGCATTGGAAAACATTGCAAAACGTATCTAAAAACTTCGATTGGACTGGAATGGGTATAAATGTTGATGGCAGAGATTTAACGCACCTAAGATACGCTGAAGACAGTTATAACTACAAAGTCGAAACAAGAATTACAGGTAATGATGGAACAACTGCAAGAGAAATCCAGAGAATTTGGTTTAAATATGAACAGAAGGAAGACAAAAGTGATGTCAAATTCTGAACAGTCACTAAATATTGTTATACAAGAAGAACATATAGAAGAAGTTAATTCATACACATATTTGGGGCATAACATAATGATAGCAAAAGAAAACCAAGAAGCAGAAATAAACAGGAGGATAACGCTTGGATGGATAGCCTTTAATAAATTGTCGTATGTTCTGAAGTCCAGAAACTTCCCCATATAGTTATTTAAAAAGTAAAATGTTCTATTGTTGTGAGTCGAGTACTATCAAGCTCCAATAGCTATTTGTGCGTTGTAGCAATCAACACTGGTTTTGAATTTAATAGTATATTTAAATGTTAAAAGAATGTCTTCCAAGTTGGAACCCTGTCATTGTAGAAAAAGAAGAACATGGCGATTAGTCATACCTTGGCCGACAAGTTGAGTTATCCTGCCCTTCTTCCTCTTGCTAAAAGAATTTCACCTCTGGCGTAGTTGACAAGTTAAATTACGGTGCTCTTTTAGTGCCCCTTTTCCCTCCTGATGAAGCCCCTTAAGAAAGCAGGAAAAACGTTGGGTTCTTCTTTTTCAACAATGGCACGATCGCAACTCGGAAGACGTTCTCTTAAATCTGACGCTGACCGTGAAAGCCTTCGAATTCATTCCCATAGTTAAATATATTTGTTGAATGTTAAACTTTTTACAGTTAAGTTTTCTGAGCTCGGTGTTGTAGAAAACCGCATCTCTTTCTAAATAAATTACACTAGATTAGTTAGGGCAACTCCCTCAAATATACTTCATGTTGAGGCTTTTTTATTCTAATAAACTAAGCTGTTAAGAAAATGAAACTATAAAACAACATAATACTCAGGTAGTTATCAAAATTGACTCTTTTAGTTTGGATTTTACATTGAAAATCATAATTTTAAATGTTTTTCTACTACCTCGGAACAAACAAAATAACTTGACAACGTTGTCTGTAATGCTAAATTTCACAGCATATTTTAAACTAAAACTTAACATATAAGTTAATAACAAATCCATTGAAGATTCCAACATTGAGTTTGGAGCCTGTAAAATACGAGTATGTATTTGATTTGAAAGAATTTTATAGTTTCATATTCGGGAACCTAAGAAAAACCTAATGCTTTCTGTCAGAAATAATCTGCAAAGAAGATTTTAAAAACAAGCAATTCTATCAATATACGAGTACTACTACATTTTAAAAATTTCCTTTAGGTGAAATTTATGAAAAATTTGATTTTATGATGTTATCTTAAAGAATTTGAAGCAAATCCGACAACCCCGTGAAAAAGAGATTCCTAATTAAACTATCACTACTCAAATCTAAAACACTACAGTTTAAATACATCTAGGTTTAGGTTTTGTTATTTTGAAAATCTGAATTTTTAGGATTTTATGATGTTACCTCGATGATTATGGCAACCTTACCAGAACTGATGTAAAATTAAGCACATTTATACTTAAAAAGGAATACCTAAGTCCAACAATAAATGTATAAAGAACATTTAAATGTTTTATTTTTTATTAAGTTTCATGTTATAGGATTTCCTGGTGTAATCTTAAGGATTGTAAAAATTACCCTGACAAGTCTTTGTACTAACAGAAAATTTCTAATTAAATATGACTACATAAATAAACAACCAATATAAAACAATATTACGTTTCCACATCAACTTTAAGACTTAACCTTGCAACCCTGTGCTGCAAAGGGGATTTTAAATATAAATACTCAAATGAAAAATAAATCTAAAACAATTTAAAAAATGTATTTTTAAATCTTGTGGTTCGATAAATTTGATGTTGAAGGATTTATAGTGTTAGTTAAAAAAATTTAAAATGAATTTGTCAACCCTTCCAGAAATAAAATGTCATAAAGCAAATGTATAATTAAATAAGAATATAACTGTAGTATTATTCAAACAATCTAAAATAAATGCCCTGCCAAGCTTTTAGTTAAAACGGAATTTTATATTTTATTTTTGAGTATTTTGCAAAACAAGATGTATAAAACACCCCACAACAAACCGGAAAATATATTAAAAATGAATATCTCAATCCATAAAAGTATGACGTTCTAAGGTCGTAACTTTAGCTCCAGTAAACTATAAAAATAAGTAAAAATTAATAATTGAAGTTCCCTTTTTAACATATAATATCCTTCAGGAAAACCTCTTGAAGTATTCTAGGAAAAGAACTGACAACAATGGACCCATCTTTTGATAGACTTCTAAAAAAATAATAAGTTAAAAGTTGTAAATACAAAATTCCATTACTTGCATTATGCTCTTTTGCATATTGTTAACTTCCATTAAATTAAAAGCAGTTATTCACAATGAAAAATACATTTTTTTAAGAATTGCAAGGAAATAATTAAATATATAATACAAACAGTAAATAATTCCTTTATTACTGCGTACTGTTAATCTTAATCAACATGAAAATAAATTTCCGCCCATAAAATTTTGCTATGGCAAATATTTGAGCTTTTTTCCCTTATCAGTATGGTATTTAACAAATATAAATATTTCCAACACTTTAATATTAATTAAGTTAAAACTCCTTTTAAAAAATAATGACGTTTGCGTGTTAACAATTAAAAGAACCCATAAAAATTTCATATGTAAATTAGGTCATAATAAAATGAAATTTATAAACGAAAGCCACATTATTAAAGTTTATAGGGGCAACTTTAAGTATGGCATTCATTAATATTTAGTTTAAAATTTGCGTGATATTAAACGCCCTGCGTTATAAGGTTCACCTGGTTCACACGTATCTATACCTTCATTTTTGCATGTCTAACCTCGATTATCTAGAAAATCTAACATAGCTCAAGTAGCTTATTGAACATTATGATTGACGAAGGTATTACTGCAGTGAAAATTTATTCGCGTACTGAAAATTGCCTTAATGATCGGCTGCTCCTCAGATTTTAGTTATTTTCTTGAGACCTTGAACTTGAACTCAAAATTTAATATCTTTGTCGGTTTATAAATCCAATAAACGTATTTCGGTCTGTAACACGGGTTGTACTCAGCCATCAAGAAAACTTTGCCTTTAGTAGGCCATATTTTCAAACAATAATTGCAAATCTTCCACATCTCTGAATTAAGTTTGGCGATTAAAAAGGAATAAATAACGAATGCAAGGAATTGTTTTAACCAATAAATATTGATCTGATGATAAAATAACCTTAATATGGCATTATGAATGGTTGCGTTCAATAATGCGAGAGGCGGGAGGGTTCACAATGACGTAGATTTTTGATTGCGTGGCCCACTGGACGTGAGCTTTTGTCACCGGTTGGTATATAATTATACGGGTCAAAATCAAGGAGGTGGAAAATTTGAGTTGGAGACAATTTTTGTTATTAAAATTACGTGACATAATAAATTTTTTCGCTTTAATGTATCAATAGCAATTGTATTTAATAGCACCTAAACTCACCTGTAATAAAACTTCTCTAGCTTTAATTTTATTTATTTCAACATATACAAAATATCATTTCGGGAACGCGTCCATATTCCAGTTTCTACAGAGTAAGTGGTTACAAATACCATGAAACTAACTCAACAGCAATAATTGTCTTGGCCATACTAATAAATTAAATTTCTTTTATAAGAAAATATTGAAGTTCTCCAATAAATTTAAAATATATATATTTTTATGTTTTACCAAGAGTTGTCCGAAAATTAATTTGTCATTTCGTGAACTCATCCGTGTTCTGTAAAAATGTTGCGCCTACAATATAATAGGTGACGCTTATAAGCAGCCGTGTGAAGCCATTTGGGTCAACTGATCGGTGTCCGTTTGTTATCTGGATTTAATTAATTATTTAAATAGTAAGTATGTTTCAATTTCATATTTCAATAGCGTACATCAATGTAGCATCATTACTGGAACGCTGGTAGCTACTTTGTTTATACAAAAAAATAGTGCTTTAGTAGTCATTTTGTTAAATAATGTAGAATGCTTGCGATATAGCCTCAAAAATAGCTTATAAGTCAGTGTACTTGAAAATTTTGTAACAACAAACGTTAAAAAGTCATTTGCGGGAACGGTCATTTCGGGAACGTTCCCGGACTATGATGTGCATTCCTAATACATATCTGCTTATTAATGTGCCAGCTCAAAACAAAAACTTTGTGTATAGATATGCTGCCATTGCCGTAAGGGGTTATGTTTAAGTTAATTAAAAGTTTTACTGGTTAAGACTTCGCAATGATGAAAATGACTGATCTCTAGTTTTTAGATGCAAAATGACAGAAAATTCTGTATTTTTTATTATACTTAGTATGAAACAATTTTGTCATAATGATAAATATTATTTGTACAATAAAAATGCTAAAAAAAATTGTTGTATTATTTCATACACTAAGATATAGTGGACGATACCGTCATTTAGGGAACGCTACAGTCATTTAGGTAACGCTACATCATTTCCGGGAACGCAACAAAAAATTAAAGAATTTAGTTTAGGTTTGGTTCCCCTAATTAATATTACTACAATTTAGTAACATATAATTAACTAATAAGATTCAAGTAAAAATAAAATATATGAAATCAATAAACACAAAATAAATGAAACTTTCGTTTAGGAAATTTAGTTTTTGCTTATGATTGTGCAGTATTCTCTTAAAAATCTTAAATTACGATATAATAATCTCAGGTTTTCGTAGTACAATTTCAATACTTATCAATTTACATTATAGCATAAGCAAAATGGTTACAATCTATTAACCGAAATATATAATTTTTTAATTTAAAAAACGTTCCCGGAGTACTATTTCCTTCCGCCAATTCTGTTATTAATTTCAATAAAACAATAAATAATTACTTTTGTGCATGCCCCTTTCAAACAATCGTTAATGATGAATGAAGCTATAATATCAGTAGATTAAAAAGGTTCTAAAACAAATTTAAATTATTTGAAATTTGATAACTGAAATTTTCCACCTCTTTGATTTTGACCCATACTGTATTGTTTTCTAATTAAAATCATACGTGAAATCAAAAGAAAGAATCTGAATGGTAATCACTGCTACAAACAAATAAGTCACCTAATTTTTTTTGGCCAATTAAGAATAGCTGTGAAAAGGCTGTAAAAACTAAACCGCACCACTAAATTACACCTACAAATCAATACTGTAATTTATTTAAGTACTTTATAAATGTTTTAGAACCAAACATGAGCTTGGTTGTAAACTTTTTACAAACAACAATATATTTAATTTGTCACCTGTCGTCACGTAAGGCCCAAGCTTGTTTTAACAAACATTTATAAATAATTCAAAAGCAACCGAGGGGAAATAAATATTATGTATAATTTTAACGACAAGTTTAATTAAAATGGGGCCCTTTTACAGCACATTTTTATTGCCGGCAATTTTTAACATGATTAAACCCAGAAATGTAGATTAAAATTGGTAGGTTTTCCTGAACATTAATTAATAATGCGAAAAGTAAAGTGCAAACTTTTATACGTCTGTTTTATAGTAAAGCTCTCACATTCCCACAGCGATTAGACTAGCTTTTACTTTCAGAGCCCGCAACTGCATCGTAATCATGCAGCCAGAAAACCGTTTGGGAGGAGAAAGGAAATGATGTTGGATACTGAAAGATCGTAACCTGGAGAGCCCGGAAAATCCGATAAAAGAACGTTGGGAGGGCTTATAAAACATCAGTTCCACTACACAATAAGAAACAACAAATAGGGAATATCAAATAGGGGAAACCTTTCGTATTTTTGAGGTGGCAAATTTTATCAAGGATAAATCCGTAATGTAATTTAGGTTGATTCTGAAATATTTTTCAAATAAAGAAAATCATTCACTGAAGCCATGTTTTTTAACCAAATTACGCCAAAACGTTAGTACTTTTTATGGTTAAAAATATATTTAAAAAGCTTATATTTTCTTAACTCTATATTTAATTTATTTGAATTTAAAAAATGGAAACAACTAAGTTAATAAAAACAAATAAACAGAATGGCGAAAAATAATTCTTAAAATCAACAGCTCAAAACGAACCACCATCAATATAAAATAAGAATCATAAATCTAATAACCAATGACCCATGAAGCTATGAACGTCCATCAGGTGGGAAGCGCCATGTAACTAACGATAAAGAAATGTCGATGGGCTTTAAATGAGCGTATCTTGTTACATGCTTTACATTTTATGCAATATCTACATCATTAATTCTGTCCGGATGGAAACCTGCCGTATGCATTTTTATACCTGAGAGGTTTGTTTTCAGAGGCGCCGTATCATTATCTACGGTTTACGTTTTTGAACTTCCGTTGAGAATTTACCTTTGGACAACTTGTTATTTTGCTGATGTTACGAAACAACGTGAAACCCTTTTAAAACACACGTGCGATTGTTTGACCTATATTTTTTGATGTTTGATGTTTGACTTCTCCGTGTAATTTTACGTTTTATTTATTGATTTTTAAATTAATTTTAGTGGATTTTATAGATTAAATTTTTAAGGAGTAACTCCTTTGGGAAATAGTTTTAATGTATTTAATGAATTATGAAAGCTCTATCCAAGAAAAGGTTTACCTTGGCAGGGATTTGAACCACTGACCTTCGGCTATGTAGCCAAATTGGTGGAACGTTCAAATCCCTGCGGAGGTGATATTCTTCTATACACAAAATGATCATAATTTATTACTTTATTCAAATCGTAACACTGCTTACTTCTCTGCTTATTTGATACTGAAAATATACCATAACTTTGTTTATACCCGATTAGAAAATCCATAAAACAGATGAGTGTATACTGACAAGCGTTAAAAGTTAAATGAAACTTGCACGAACTAAAGGATAACGAGCTAAACTTAAAAGCAACAAAATCTTAAAACAAAAACTAAACTTGTTTCAGAATTCAGAACGCGTATCTTTATAAAATGGCTTTCTTATATATTTTTACCGAGTCTGTTTTATCCTACGTGTTTTTCGAAAATGCTATTTAAAAAGTTGTAACGAAAATATAAAGAAAACTAAAGTAAGCAAGGGGATAACAAGTCCCACAAGCGTAAATTTCAACTGAAAAGCATTCTTTTACAACGAGCAGGAGAATAATTTAAAGTATAATCAGCGTTTAAGAATTTTACTGCAGCTTTAGATTTTACTTTTTATTTATTTTTCCATATCTCTATGTACCTATACTTTATCATTTTAAATTGAAAATTCTAAAACTTCATATCATATCATTTTTAAGGAAATTTGTGAAGGCGGTGTTTTCAGAAGTGCATGGATTCTGGATTTGGGTAGAGGGTGACTGAGTCACGTGCGCTTCAGATGGGCCCATTGTGCTACCTTCGTTATAACATCCTCATCTTAAGGCGCATCACTCAAGCCAACCTAACCTTTGAATAAACCTGAGGATACTTGCCAAATGAATGCTGCTGATACTGGCCATACTAGGCCAGAAGTCTCCTAGCATGGATCCTCTGATTGGAGCGAGTGCAGTCGCACAGAATGTGATCTGACGTCTCGTCTTCTAAATCGCAACCACGACAGGTTATGTCCTCGACTAGTCCCATCCTGTGCATGTGCTTATTTAACGGGTGTTTATAAACTGTCAACATTCCAGTAGGTTATGATTTCAGAAACATATTTCGTAATTAGATTCAGAACACAAAACCAAATTTTAAGATTTGGAAATGTCATTGTCTTGTATGATTTAATCTAAGACTTGTAATTTGCTTTTCAAAGCAACTGAGATGTTGACAGTTGGTAGACACACGTTAGCTTGCAGTGTCCTGATAATATTCCTACAACAAGTCGTAGTTTGCCTCAGATGACAGCTGTATACAAAGGTTTACCGTCTTCAATGAGGGAGCTTTAATTGCCATCCTTGCATGGCAGCATCTTTCGCGATGGCTATTGTGGGTTTCCTGGTCGATTAAGGTATTGAGCTCAGTTAAGGATAGTGGGACCAAAAAAGGGTTGTTTCGAGCCTTGCCTCGCCAAACAATCTGCCCGCTCGTTACCGTATAGTACAGAATGTCCTTTGACCCAGACGAATTCTAGGACGTTGGCAATAGCGACTTGTTCCAGAGTGCTGCATGATACAACTCTGCACTTGTTGTTCAGTGCCAACAGAGGAGCTCTGCTGTCGCTTGCAATTCTGATAGCCTATTGTTCTTGATTCTACGTCCAAGAATTGCGCTTGCCCTCTACATTATGGCTACAGTCTCCGCTTGAAAGACTGTGGCGAAAGTCCATAATGATGTGCTTTCTTGGAGGTCTACCTCATCCGAGAAGATGCCTGCCAATGCACCTTCTGAAGTTTTGGATCCATCAGTGAAGATGGATATATCTGGCTCGGCTGCTTCTTCAGAATTCAGAAGTGCCTGCAGAAATGCTGCAAAAATATTGATTCATAATTTTCTGGATTTTTCAGCTGAAATGCAACATTTTGCAGAATAATTAGGTACCTTACTAATTTGTTTCGTTAATATAAGTGTGCATATCGCGTAAAAATAATTGGAAGATACTACTCATATTGTAACGAGACGCGTCAGCAGTCGCGGAGTGCACGTGCGAGATCGTATGCGTCATCCGCCAATAGAAGTTTCTGGGGTCGAGATAAGCGTCGAACTTATTGGATTGAAAGCCCGCATACAAATAGGGGCGTTCCCTGAGCAAGCAGTAGTCTGCCAACAACAAGCCTACCAGTGCGAATACGTAACGCGTAGTGAACGCTCGTAAATATAAATAAACTATAAACTGCATAAATAAATTAGTTAGTGTTTCGGTTTAATATTAGTGGTATGTGTTTAGTGTTTAAGTTGTTATTTCGTATTAATTGTTGCATTGTTTAAATTTGTTAATAAATAATTCACATCACGAATCGAAGTATAAATAACCGTTTCAAAACGTTACAACATTAAATCAATTTTCACATTTGCAGAATTTTATTACGAAAAATTACACCAGAAATGAAGCTAAAAATGGCCAAAGTCAATTATAATCTTTATAATCTTTTGTTTTTTTTACTGCCTTTAAGGATTCCTTCTCACTTTATATACTTCCATGCTGCAGTGATGCCAGGCAATATTGCAAAAATGTTTAAATACATGTACCAGAAAAATGCACGGATATTCGCATTATTGCAACTTTTAACTTTCCCCGACTGCCAGTCGTTTTTATTTATTTTGCAGAGGCTTAAAATTAGAAATTATTTTTTGATAATATGGAACATTGACCACTATCATAACGAATTGTAAGCTAAAGGTATCACCACTTACACTTCGCAAGAGGGTATGGCCGGCAACATGGAGGATTAGGCCTCCTAGGTCGCTTTTGTTACCAGTTGTCCCGAACGCTATGCATACGGTGGGATGGTGGTGGTGGTATCAATCCTTCGACAACCTACCTTCCCTACTCCACCACTTTCGGTCCTTCCCAATTATTTTAGGTGACCGAGCATCCAACTTGGGCTTGACCGACCGCGCTGTAGTCGAGTGCCTTAACCACTTAGCGACTCCGGCAATAATAAGGTATTTTAATGAAGTAAAATATATGCGAAAGTTTGAAACAGGCGGACTATGATATATGGTATTAATATTATTGACCTTGTTGGATAATAACAACAATAGCCACATCAAAGGTAAAATGTGTGACACCAACAAGATGGTAAATTTCGTGCGTTTCTTGACATTCTAAAATTCACAATGGTAGCAAAATATGCAATGCGGCACCGCAAAGCAGTGCCATTATCCTTGGAACACGTATGTAGATGGAGTTAGCTTTATATATGTAGATTAATCGAGTCAGTAAAGGTTGGTGATGTTGCTTATAATTGTAATTTAAGAGAATGATTCTTAATTAATACAATTTTGTTATTCAAGTCTAATTTATTTTATTAATTTATAGTCTAGTCTTTAGCTTCCGTAAGCGTTAAAAATTGCCGTGAAGGGTTTTTAAATGATTCGTTTTATCTTTTTATAAATATTTATCCTATTCGATGTCTAAAATTATTTTCTAAAAAATTGTTAATAAGTATTAAGATCTGTACACAAAGAATCCGGAAACATTCTTATTAATAAAAATACACAATAATGTTTCTTATTTTTCTGTGTACTTCAATTGATTTACAAAACAATAACTCAAAAAATAGTATTTTAGGTATTCGTGTAAACTTTTCTGTTAATCTATTGCATTAATTTTTGTTTTATTTTTCATTAGAAGTTGTTGGAGTCCGGAACCTATAATGACCGAGCAATACTTTATATATTTTATTATTAGTATGTATTATAATAATTCTTTAAAACATTTTAAAACATCATATACTGTCTATTTCGGAATGGAAACCATTGTTTTTCTATACCTCCACCTGGGGCATTTATTCTAACTAAGGTTTCAGTAAAAACCTTTTCAAAATTGAGTGAAGCTGGTCTCTAAAAATTCTCGTCTCCTTTCTCCAAAATTACAGCAATGAAGCTGCTTGAGACCAAATTTGGATTATGTTATTCCCTCATTTATCAACAATAGTTCCTAACTTATAATAATACTTAATCAACCAGATGAGAATTAGAAAGCATTATGAGACCTTCAAGTTACAGCACCTATCCTCTTTCTAGATGTTGCAGTGTACGAACCAAACGGCGACGTATTTTCTTCGAATTCTGGACATACGTTCTGAAGTATTTGTACGCGTTAAAACGTGATGAACGCGTAACTTGTTGAGGGTGATTACTTCATGCTCTTGAAGGCGGCACAAACAACTGCCTGAGTAAAGCGGAGGTGTGAAAACGGTTCAATGTTGTATAAGTTAAGTTATTTTTGATTAAGTAAACATAAAACTGAACTAGTAAAGTTATAGTTTACGAGGACGTATTGAAAAATTCTTAGCCTACTATAGAAGCAAACAAAATTTGAAAGTCAAAATATTTTATTATTCGACATATTCTCCTCTTAATTTAATACATTTATTACACCGAACCTGCAACGCCTCTAGACCTTTCAAAAAAAAAGTTTTATCTTGCTCTGCAAACCAAGCCTCCACAGCTTCTATAACCTCTTGGTTGGAAGAAAATTTACGACCTTTTAAACTTTTTTTCAGTTGAGGAAAGAGATAATAGTCGAACGGAGCCAGATCTGGTGAATAAGGGGGGTGTTCCAGTAATTTGAACCCCAAATCACGAATTGTTTGCATGGCAACATGCGATTTGTGTGCAGAGGCATTTTCCTGCAAAAACAAAACACTTTTGGACAACTTTCCGCGTCTTTTCTCCTTAATTTTTTCTCGTAGAGTGGTCAGTAACGTCGAATAGTAATCCCCAGTTATTGTTCTACCCTTATCCAGATAATCAATCATGATTACTCCATGGCAATCCTAAAAAACTGAAGCAAGAACTTTTCCATCTTCAATGGAAAATTTACCTCTTTTGAAGCTTGCAATCCAATTTTTTACGGTCGCATACGAAGGACATTGATCGCCAAGGGTATTAAGCATATCTTCGTAAATCTGCTTACCTCTTAACCCCTTCAAATACAGGTATTTGATGATGGCTCGATACTCCAATTTTTCGATTTTCACATTTTCGGTCGACATCCTTTCTTTGAAATTTTATTGCGCAAAACTGGTTTGACTTTTTGACGTGAAACTTTACACTGACACTTCTAATAAGTTACTGTTCGTTGCTATGGTATCGCAATATTTTGTTTATCCATGGAAGCGGTCTAGGCTAACTAGATATCAATACATCCTCGTATTTTATAATGATCAGAGTTGAACTATTTAGTAACTTCGCTTAATAATAAATAAAGAAGCAAATAACAAAACAGCCACTAGAATAAATTATTCAGGCAGTTTGATATTGGTCCGAAATCCTTTTTCAAAATGCTTCTAAAAATAAATTCAAATTCAAAAGAATTTAGCAAACCAATACCTTTAATGCTAGGCCCAGTTTCACAAATATGTGAAGCCACACTGGAAGTTTTAATTCGGTTGAATACGAAATCAGCCAGACGCTCTTTGAATTAAATGCAACAACGTTTTATATGCCCAATGGATTGCAGGGCGAATATTCATTTTCGCCAATTATTTATTCTCCCATGGCACTTTAAGTTCTTCCCAGGGATTCCGTAAATGACTCCTGATGCTGTTGGTGCCGTGAAGAATTTTAAAGCTACCTACATAAAATTGTAGCAAATTTTCCGATTTATATGATTGGGAATTTTAATATACTTTTATGCACGATCGCATTATAATGTGTCAATTATGTCTGAATTTGTTTGACATAAACGTCTATTTATAGCCCTTGGGTATCTTTATAGGCCGCCGGTCTATAATGAAACGTCAAAAATTGATAAACAGTTTAACAGTCTTATAAAGAATTTTTTTAAATTAAAATCGAATGTATGCTCTTTATTAGAACTCTATTTAGGGTAATTTGTATTAACAACACAGTTAACACAATTATTTATGTGAATATTCCTAGGCATAAATGCTTCAACCAATTGACAGTTGTCAGTAAATAATTAAAATAGTTGAGCAACTAACTACTCGATGTGGGTAGAAAATTAATTTATTCCTTTTATTTCAGTTTTAAAATCTTCGATCGTGCATAAAATTATGTATGTACCACTGGCGTAACTTGCTTTTATGGCCTTCGACGTGTCTTTAGCCCTCCACTAGCGTCTCGGGCTCAAAATCACGTCTCAAGCCATAAAAGCATCTTTACGCCCTTGGTACATAAATAGCTATAATGACCTCATGCTTTTAAGACTACGGCGCGGCATATCAAAAAATTTTGAACTTCTATCTTTCTCATCTGCCTTCCGAACAATTTCTAAATAATTTTTGAGAAAGAAACCATTAGAAACGGAATTACTTTCCAACACCATGTGTTTTACGGAAAAATCATTATTATTGGGTACTTCCACGTAGAATAAATAATTTAGCAATACAGGTATACAAGTATGTACCAACTTAATACTTCTGATCGTTAGAAGAATTATTGACTATAAAATCGCCAGAAAATTAGGATCGCTCCTAGTTATATACATCCCAATACTTGCATTCTTTGATGCATAAACCTTCAACAAAAAAAATAAGAATAGTGAGATCTGCGGATTTAGAAATAGCGGCATGAAAAATATGTTTTAATGTTAATGTATTAAACATTTTGAAAGAAAATATTGCTCTAATCATACATTAAAAAATAGTGATTGATTTGCAACATTCTAAAGCTTCAATTTATTCCCAACATTAAAATAATCAGCTCAGGAAAAGCCTTTTAGCCGTTTTACTTCACTTAAAGATAGCCGTAATGAAGTGACCCGAATAATTCGATATCTCAACTTGAAGACCAACCCAAGCAAAATCAACCGTTTAGATCTTATAACAGGATATAGTTTGAAGGATTCTGTTACTTAACTAAGAAATATTTATTTATACCTCTATATTAATATACGTAGAAGCCTGTTAAAAGCAAATTAAAATAGTTTTTATATTATTATGTTTGAAGTTTAACGAATTGCGTTGCAAATCCACTTTTGAAATTATTTTAACTGCAAAAGCGAGTGCTATTCAGCTTAAACGCTGAAAAACTCCTAAGTACATAATACCTTTCAAAATAAAAGCTCTTGAAAAATATTGAAATATTTACGATTAAAATGACTTTCCTTCGCAGCAGGTCTTACTTCATTTGATGTTACTTTGTATATCACAATGAATTTTTGCATGTCTCATTTTATCTTCCCAACAATATTAAATATAATTACTGGTTTAATTCAAGGGTTACGCAGGGTACTTGCTATAAACACACCTCTGTAGAGTGGTCTAGAAATAAGTAATACATAGAGTATTCCATTTTTACATTATTAAAAATTGAAGATTGTAGCATTCACTGGGATACTTTAGTTGATATTTTAATTTACATACAATACCGGCTTAAAATAATTTTGATTGAACTAATGTTTTCTTAGAAAATAACAGCTCATTTATTAACTAATTAAAAGGTCCTTGAAGAGCCTGATGCTTGGAACATCATATTTTCTTGTTTTTCAGAAATGTTTCCTTGATTTTGTTTACTTTCATTTTTATTACTTCAGTTCAAGGACGTTTCGAATATAACCATGGAAAATTATTGTTATTCCTATTATTTTAATATCACACTAATAAATAAAAATTTCGCTAATGAAAATGTTAAAGATTTGTATTTACCATCATATATCATATAATATGGTTTACAGCCCAGAGTGATACTTTAACAATTACAACAAATAAAGGGAGAGTTGTTTAGTTTCATTTTGATTTATATAACAAGGTCTTGTTTTTTCGTTCTTAATAATCCATAATAAAATATTTGTTCGTCATTAGCACTGCTTTTTCCTCCTTTACAGAAATCTATGGTTTCATATTTAGATTAGTTTTTTTATTATTAAAGCTTATAAGTGGATATAAACTACACGAGTTTTTTATTTATGAATTAAAAGAATGTTTAAATGGCAAATACATCAAATTTTGTTTTAAATTTCACTGTATTCAGTTTTCCTTTTTGCAACGAATACAATGACTGAAAAATTTTGTGATATTCATGTTTACAACTTGGTATGTATATCCATTTGTCGAAAAAACTGGAGGAATTGCTGTACCTGCTAAAATATTATCTGGATAAAAGAATTATCTATATCATAGTGTCCTTGAAAACTTTAAATCCTTCTCGGTTACCTAGCTATGATGGCAAAATATTTTTTAAAATAGTAACCCCCATGTTTCTTTCTTTAAAGATTTATTTTCAGTCCAGCATCTGATTTACATAGTATTATATCAACATATTTTGAAGAAAATGAATATTATTTCATAAAATTATTTAAATTATTAAAGTGGTTTTTGAACGTTTTAATGTGGCAGGCTGTACTTTACCTTTAATAAAAACTATAGAAATAAGACTAGAGTGGACGTTACTGTCACTTCATAAAGTTTATTTATAGTTTATAACAAATTCATATTTAATTATACTCATAATGGATAATGGGTAAAATACTAAAAAATACTAAAGAAAAGACAGCACACATACAAACGACAATGGGATATACAATCTAAGACCGGCACCAATAGAAGGACTATTATATGCAGACGACATAGTATTAGTGGCGGAGAATCAAAGAAAAATGCGACAGTTGTTAGATATATGGGTGGAAGAAATAGAAAAAATGAAGTTAGAATTGAATATCAAAAAATGTAAGTACATGATAATAAGTTAAAAAGAACAAAAGGAAGGAAACAAAATTCAATTGTTTTGCAGAGGACAACAAATAGAGACCTCGGGCTAGTGATATCAAGCGATGGGAAGATCGATGCAAACGGAGCTAAAACGGCAACGAACATTTATTACGCTCTAAACAATACATATTATTTGGCAAGAGGGGAATAGGACAAAAAACAAGAATTCACGTAATATAATACAATCACAGTACCAACATTGATCTATGATCTAAATGAAAAACACAGAAGTACAATAAATGCGGCAGAAATGAAACAATTAAGAAGAATAACGGGAAAAACAAAAATGGATAGATGTAGAAGGGTAAACATCAGGGGAAAACTAAAACAAGAAGCTATAGAAATAAAAATTAATAAAATGAAATTAAATTGGTACGGACACATAGTAAGAATGGACGAAGATAGATTGGTGAAGAGAGTAATGGAGGCCGAAAGAGGTAGAAGCAGAAGACGGGGTAGGCCGAGAAAATGATAGCTAGAACAAATAGAGGAGATTGGAAGGCAAAAAGGAAAAACATTACAACAATTGAAATAGATGGCAAGGAACTGGAAGGATTGGGAGAAGCCGGTGAATGGTGAATGAACTAATACCTCTGATGCCCAACGGGTAGGAAGGAGTTGGGGGAAGAAGAAGATAACAAATTCATTTAAAGATTTACTGCTTAGTGCCGAGAATATAGCGAATTTAACAGAAAAAGTATGAAAAGAAATTTTGATTATGGTGGGATCTGGCGATAGAAGAACTCAAGAAGGTTTGCGGTTAGTAAATTAGCAAAAAAATACCAAGATATGGGAAATATAAAGGACAGGCTGAAGACATAATACGAGCACCGAAAATAAAAACAGGCGGCGAGAAAGCTTTCGACCTTTGCATGTTTAAAGAAACCCTAAAATTTTCAATTCAACAATTTGCTCTAGAATACGATGTTAGTTACTAATCAGCACACAATCTTTTACAAAAACGTCAATATAGGGCGCATCTAAAGCGGGACCTTTTAGACGACGATGTTGATAAGAGGATAGAGTGTGTGTCCTTCTTATGGAGAAATGCAATAACGAAGAAAACTTTGCGTGTAAAATTTTACTTTCGTATAATGGTTGTATAAATAAATGCAATTGTGGTTACTGGTTCAGAGAACATTTTCGATACATGGAAGAGTGTCATATCCAAAGACCACAAAATGTAAATGTCTAAGGCCACAACGTAATTGGGTAAATTTATTTTAAACTTCTTCAAAATATGTAACGACTTTGGCAACGCTGTATCTTGGTGTTCATGATTTAATTGATGAAACTTTGTGGTTTTAGCAAGTTGGGGTTCCTGCTCACCATGGTGTTGAAGTACAGGACAACCTTGAAAAAGTTTTCCTCGTAGGTAGACTCATAAAAGGAGGACTATTGAATGGCCTGCTAGATTGAAAATCTTATTCTACTTGATTTCTTGTGGGGTTACTTGAAAAGTCAGGTTTACCGAGATACACCGGAAAATGTAGTCGTACTTAGAATTAAGCCTACGATGGCAAGAATACGTCTAGAAATGTTAAAGGGTTTCAAAAAAGATCTCATTTGCCTGGATGTTAGTGGAGCTCATTTTAGGCATTTGATTAATTACATTATTTAGTTACATACATACATACATAATCAATTTCCTATTCTACCGCAATGCAGTGTCGAGGCTCATTCACACTTGCTGGTGTGCAGTGGAGGTGATGGGTCCATCTTTGGCCTTGCATCACGTTCCAACCGGCTTTCATCCACAAGACATTCATACACCTTAAACCTAAGCCTTAACTAACGAATTTGACCCAAATCGGCTCCATAATACAATATAATACTATGGCCACCGCTGGACTTGAACCCGTGTCAGCCAGCTAGCTAGCAGGCACTTACCTGACTGATCTACCCAGGCTGCCTCAAAATATTTAGGTCCGGTCTTTCCATTTCCTAATAAAGTTCCTAATAGCTATTTATCGAATAAACTTATTAACTAGCTACCTTTATTAGCCAGATTGCTTGTGGGCGTCTTTCCATCCCTACTTATCTGACGAATAGCTATTAGGCTTGTAAGAGCTTGAGTAAATGATTTTGTTATGTTGGCACTCAAATGTAACTAAAAGTCTTGCAACGCAACTTCAGCGTGTTGCAATAGTCATCTTTAGATAAAGATGACTATTGCAGTAGATGCACGGTGTAAAAAAAAGATGACAAACAGAACTCGAATTTTTAAAGTTTGAGCGATAATTTTAAAATATTGCCGTACAAAAGTGCAAATTCTGTTTGCAGATGTGGTTATCAACATTATTTAGAGAATTGCAGACTTACCCTTGTAATATAAATTTAGGTAGTGTGTGGTGTGTTTGTGCAGTAAACATGATTTCTTTAAAAAAAGAAAAGAGAAAGAGCTGCAAATTTTACAGAATTAGAAATTAGATTTCTAGTTGATATTGCCACTCGATATATTCATATTACTGAAAACAAAAAACAGACGTGGTTACCTGGAAAGACAAAAATTAAGTGTGGGGAAAAAATAGCCCATGGTTTGAATGCTTTAACAGGGCCAATTAATAGAACTGCAAAGGTTCTACGTTTTTAAATATGATTGCTTAAAAATAAATATAAACAGTAAGCAGTCTATAAATTTCATAAATAAATTTGAGATATTTGAACAGGGGGAGTTGCCCTAATCCAGAACCCAGAACCTCTCACAGATTACGAAGAAATATTCAAAATCTTCAAAAATGTCCATCTTATTTTAAATGACAAAGCTCCCACTTAGACAAACTGCATACGAAATATTACTTTGGCAGATTTTGTGCTTGCTCTTTACGAAGCTAGAACAGCGGAGATTGCGTTGCGCACGTGCTTTCATGCCTTTATTTCATACTGTCTGGTAAATTCAGCTTTCCGACGCCATTTTGAGTCCGGAAAGTGAGCTATTACGGTATCAGAGCCGGAAAGTGTTACCTAGCAACACTTTCCGGCCTGTCACATGTTGACGTTATTGAAAAAGTGTTTACAGTATGAAATAAAATACGTAACGACATTCGTCCGTGAACTCATTTTACAGCACTCGTTTCGAGTTTCAAGACTCGGCTCCTTACGTCGCCTCGTCTTTAAACATCTGACTGGTGCTGTAAAATATGCGTTCCCGGACTTGTGACGTTAATTACTATTAAGTTATACTAGGAACTCTTATTTGGTAGTACTATGTTTAAACACATATTTGAACGCGTATTTTAGCTGTTTTTAGTGCAATTCAATGCCCTAATCACGGTCAATGAAATGACGTTTGCGTGTACATTTTTGAGAACCCCAAATGTCTGTTCAAACAGCACTCTTTTTGTTTTACTTTATTAAAAGTAACTTACACAATTTATTCGGCTACAAATTTTTGTGATGCTTTTTTCTCAGAACATCAAGCCTTAATCCGCAACGCAAACTTCAATAAATCGTGTAATTTTTTGGTTTAGCCAGAAAGCAACACTAGCTCATTCGTTACTGTCGCAATAAAAACCGCTGACTCGCAAGTTTTTACTCTAACATTACCATACTCTCTTTTTCGGGCAAAAGAAAAAAAAAGCCGAAGCGTCGAATTTTATCTTTACATTCTTTACCTTAAAAAAAACAGAGGCTTAAATACGCGTTACTACAGTAAAGCCCACACTTCCAAACTAAATCCAATTTATCTCTTACTCCTAGTCTTATCAGTGATCAAGTTGGTAGACGTTACGATTCTGTTTTCCCTAATTTTTCACGCGGTTTATGCACTCTCGTATATCCCACATTGTACTTGAAACTGTAAAATATCGGCAGCCGTAAAGTTTTCAATATAGTACGAAGTCATATGTACGATTTCCATTTGGGTACGCCGTTGAAATGTTTACTTCTGTCGGTAAGGAAAATGCGCTATCATCGACTAGATAACGCGTAGGGACAATAAAATACCGACTTTATGAGAAAGGTGAAAACCCGTAGAAAGGTTTTTCTTATGCTTTAGCGGCGTCTTTTCGAGGAAGTGAAGCAAATAAGATATACTGCCTCTACGTTTCAATCTCACAGCTACAAATCTGCGTAAAATAGTGGAGGAACGTATCGTGTGGATTAGAAGGATGCAAGAAAAGCCTTTTATACTTCCCTAATGAGAAAAGGTTGTAGATAAGGAGACTTCGTCTTTAGTTTTCGTTGCAGCGGCTTACAATGGACTCTTCTACTAGTTGCAGTCTTGCAAGCACTACATTTATCTTCGTAAAGTAATAAATTAGGGTGAGTTCGGAAAGGAATTTAAATTTCTTTCAGCATTCAAAGAAAAATAACTATGTGGTTGATACACACCCTTTCTGTTTACATCGGAGTTTGAGGTAATATCTGAATAAAATATTATCAAAATAATTCATAATCACCATGTTAGTGATATCAGAAACCACTTAACAATCATGCATTACTTTCAGGATCTTGCCGTTCGAAAGTTTTTGTAGCGGAACGTGTAAATGTATAAAAAATTAGTTCGTTAGTCCGTTATGAATTTATAAGAGCCAGTGGTGCAGCTATTGGGGGTTACTAAGGTTGCTTAAAGGCAACTGAAGTCCCCGAGCAAAGAATAACTACTGAAATGTGTGTAACAAGGTTGGAAAAAGAAACAGAATGTTATAAGGACAAAAATAAGGATGGAAGAAGTCTCCAAACAAGCTGTGTTCCTGGAAAGGGTGCTACATTATACATTGTGGTGGAGCGTAGAAAAACAGAAGCAGACTTAACAACTTAAAGGATACTTATGTTATATTCAGAACTTATACGGAAATATAATTGATAATTGTATTTACAAAACAAGGGAGGTAAGATGTACTCTATGCAGAGTGATTTCAGGCTACCAATTTAAACCAAGTAAATCACTTTCCCACTGTCAATATTAATTGCCATTAAACATTTATATAATTTTTGATAAGATTAGTTTGACATTAATCGTCACTCAATGTTTAATTACAAAGTGCAAAAGCTACCTATCATGTGTTTCAAAATAGTGGTTATTTCCTTAGGATAGTAAATTCGTACCTACTTCCCTGCTTCCTTCTCACAATTAATAAGCAAATTTTTAAAGGTAAACCTCATGTTAGCAAAATGAGTGGTTACCTGTTAAGAAAAAAACAAGAGATTATGTGATAAGATTGTCAACCTATAACTGTTTTTTGATGTAAATAAATTAGGATGCTTTAATTTTGTCTGAAGAATTTTCTAACGAAAGTTCTCAATATAATTTAATAACAGTGTTTGAAATGGTTGCAAAGAATAAGCGTTGTTTTACCAAATATGTTAAGTAAAACTGTAGATTCTGTACGAAAAGGAGATGTTTGTCGAGATAAAAATTCCTTCTACGGGTGGAAGCCCTATGGGATAGACAAAATTTTAATGTATTTTAATGAATTGTGGAAATTCTGTACTTAGAAAAATATCACATCCACAGGGATTTGAACCACTGACTTTCGGGGTTACAAGATAAAATTTTATTCGAGCGGTGTTAAATGCTACCTATATTAAAGCAAAAGACAAGTTGAGTGAAGAACTGTGGTAGAAGACGTCCAGGTTCTACAAAGAATATAACGCAGATCTGATGATTATGATAATAATAACGTTAGATCAACATAGTAATCAAAAATACGAACCGCAGGCAATGCATGAATAAAAAAACAACGCAGGATATTGAAGAAAAATAATATAGGTAAAATGTAAATTTTCATCGTGGTAATTCCAAATCTTAACAAGCTATGGAGTATCTTGTTCCTGATTTAGTGTAACGATTAGTACCTCCTCATGTACGCCTATAAAACCTGCCTTCTTTTAAAAATAATAGTAATTTCGAGCTTAACAACTGCAACATAAACAGACGATGAAAAAATCGATTATCAGAAGGATTTCTTTCAATTAACATGCACAGAAGGCTTTAGTAATGGATCTTTATTACAGACCCGTTTAGGTACTCTACGATTAAATGCAGTTGGAATATGAGATTCTTCTTTAAAACAATAGCGCACGAGCTATATTAAGAAACAGCTAAAATGTACTCCTATAAAAAAAAAGCAAAAATAGTATATTGTGTTATTAGGAGTAAAAGTGTCATTTTGTGTGCCGAGCATGACGTTTGAACGACGAGCGCTAGCGAGTCGGACATTCATGCGAGGCACACAAAATCACTTTTACTCCGAATAACACATGTTATTTTTTCTTCAAACGCATAAATTAAAAGCAATTCAGCAAGAAAATTTAAAAAAAGTCAAAAATGAACGTCATACCAGCTGTCGTTGCTTTGTTATAAAAAATAAAAATTACGAGTTGCCATTGGTTCATTAAGTGTCACTTTTACTCCTAGGAGTAAAAGTGAATGTTTATGTCACTTTTACTCCTAGGAGTAAAAGTGAATGTTTAACTGTGTGTATCCAAGGACACAAAGTCGTGTTTTTCTGACGTTTGAAGAAAAAAGTTTTTTTTATATACCTGCATCATAATCTTTGCATTTCAAACTAATAAGCATGCGAAAAAGGACGATTAAAACACGCCATGTTTTAAAGTTGCCTAGGTAAGAACAACGTTTTACAACAAATTTACATAACAACCAAACAACAACTGCTAATCATCTCTATGCAACGTGATGGGATCCAAACGTCACCTTGTAAAATGAATCTAAATTTTTCAATTTTTTACTCTAATTTTTACAATGTAATGCAGTGCAGGTAGGTATAATAAAAAATAGCGTATAATACACGTGTATAAGAGCCTTTAAAGCACTTGCGCCGCTAAAAACACTCGGCGTTGCCTCGTATTCTTAAACCCGTCGCGCGTGCTTTAAAGACTTTCTTATACACTTGTATTATAATATATTATTCTATACTACCTATGCTAATAGCTTATTCCGCATATCTCTATCTGGCCTCTGCCTAGAAGTGGCAACATTAATCACAAAATTCCCATAATAATAACATTGCCGTTTCTCTCCCGAGTTGAACTTTAAGTTTGAAACGAAGAATAGGGTTGTTAGTTGTAACCTTGATTCTGTAATTCAAATAGGAATATTAAAATTAATTATTAACTTTGCACGAAATACATCCGAAGGATTCTTTTTAAAAGAAAACAGCGAATCCAAAAGAAATAATTTGAATTTGGAAGAGCGACCCATAAGGTTTTGGTACATAATAATTACAAATTTCATAACATAGCAGACCGCAAATTTTCATAAAATTCAGCTCCTACAAAATAAATAGAAATCATGGCCTATTATGGTATAGAAAAATCATGAACGCATTATATTTTCATTTTTAATTTTCCGTGATGCAGAAAGCAATATTAAGCTCTTATTACAAAATAAATAAATATCCATATCTAACATAATATTTGCAGTTATGAGGACAATAACAAATCGTGACTTTAGAATTGTGATATGGTTTTAAAGCAGTTTTTCTTTACGTAGCGGGCAATCCTTCGGGAGTCGTGAACAGTAACGAGTTAAAGGAGCCACCAGAGACCTTTAGTACCAAATAAATCCAATAGTAAGGCAATGGAAGAAAGAAATATACGTAGTTTTAACATTTTCTTGATACTTAGGGTATAAAAACTATCCACACTTCAGTTTCTTTATTTGTATCCATCTAATAACAATGAATAATGATGCAGAACCGTTTAAATGCGCAAGGTAATGTGAAGATAACACTTACAAAAGACACGGAGCTTAAATTTAGCTTAGCTTTAAAAATGGTACACATGTTTATGATAATAGAACTAGCAAATTTGAAACTGTGTAAAGAGAATGGGAAAGAAACAGAAGTACTAATCGGAGATCCAATTTGGACGTAGATAAAGCATACTTAATTTAAGGAAGAACCAACAATTGAACAAGTGAAAAAACTGCCAGAGAGGAGAAACACTGAATGCAAGTAAAACAACGGCAAACAAAGATAATGAGTTATTGAATACTCAACAAGTTGAAGAGAGAGAAGGAAAGCAACCATAAAACGTTTTAGGATAAATATTTACTTACATAGTTCTAAACCTCTACAACTCGGAGTTCAGGATATTCTCAGTGTTTTATATATAAAAATTAATGAATTTATAAAAATAGGACAAGTCTTAAATTTTCTCTTAATGTAATCTAACTCATACCTAACGGAATCGGCACAATCACAACTGGTTATGAATTTATATCATGTTGGTTGCAGATCTCTAACCTCCACCCAACGCCCAAAGTTTTAAAATCCGCCTCAAAAATTTATTTTCAATTCCAACAAGCATTCTTGGACACAGTATATTAAATGTTAGCTTCGAAAATACCTCGGAAAATACAAACAAAAGACAATACATTTTTTAATAAGTAACCGAATGAATATTTCAATCTTTTATAAACAATTCAAGGATATTTACGCAATAGCGAGCATTCTCACCAATGATTCAGGGTTAACCGATTGGTTTAATAATTAAATATTGAGCAATTAAAAACTTGAACAAACAACCGTATAAATATTTCAGCAAACCAGGTACTCACGGAATAAAAAAGACTTACATTATGTTTTGGAGGATGTTTAAACATTAATTTAACTTAAACCAGTTAAAACTAAATGTTTTGAATCAGAAAACAATAAAAATGGATTGATGATGTAGGTACTTTACTAAAGGATTAATTTATATTATATTATATTTGTATTATACAGTGAGCACGTAAAGGTTGGAATAAATTCGATAAAGTTTTTATTGGGCAAGTAAGAAAATAATGCTCGGACACGTCGATTTTCTTTTTTAGATGCGCATTTTTTAGTATACGTATATTTTTTATTACGTCATCCCTCTTCGAGTTATGACGTCATCATCAGTTTTTTTAAATAGCAACACCCTCTTTTGATAACACCATTTAAAAGAGCACATTTTTCTGGGTATAGACGCCAAATTTTGTGGTATGTTACATAACAATATTTTCGAAAAAAAACGTTTTAGAATTCATAACAATGTAATGAAATAACAATAGAAGAAATAATAAATACAACTAAAACCCATTAAATTAAACGTTGAAATTGCATATCATTCAGCTCTTGACAATATCCATCTAATGGCGATTCAAATAATCACGCACAATCTGTGAATGATGTGGTGACGCGCCATCTTGTTGGTACCATATTGATTCGTCCGGCATTTGGGGATTTTGATTATTTGGATATAATGCTACAGGCGCGGGAATTATCTGCTGTTGTAAAAAATTCAAATGTTTTTCAGCATTTAATGCGCCGTCAATAAAAAATGGTGCAACAATTGCGGTACTAATTTCTCGAAAATATTGTTATGTAACATACCATAAAATTTGGCGTCTATACGCAGAAAAATGCGCTCTTTTAAATGATACTATCAAAAGAAGGTATTGCCATTTAAAAAAACTGATGATGACGTCATAACTTGAACAGGGATGACGTAATAAAAAATATACGTATACTAAAAAATGCGCATCTAAAAAAGAAAATCGACGTGTCCGAGCATTATTTTCTTTCTTGCCCAATAAATATTTTATCGAATTTATTCCAACCTTTACGTGCTCACTGTATAATTGGAGTAACAGACATAGTCCAGTCAAAACAAGGTTTAACCTCCTGAAAAATCCGAAAGTTTTGAAACTTTGCACACTTATTTATAGGTACCTAAGGATGAATATACCAAAAGTCCTCATAAATATGAGGCGAGCTCTAGCGGCAATTAGTGAAAACAGGGAAATTTTTTTGGTTTTTCGTTAATATCTTAAGAACCGTTGGTCGGAGGTAAAAGTTGATTATATACAAAATTGAAGCTTATTAAATTTGCAATAAAAATGATTATATACATTTTTGTTGTATTCCTCACGGCTTCCGAGTTATAGGGCGCTAAAAAATAGCGTTTTTTGAAAAACCACGCTAGTGCGGTACAATATGGTATTTCTAATAATACTTGACAATGGTTTACCTACATTTTTGTACACCATGGATGATTGAGGAGATTAACTTCACAACTTTGTATAAAAAGAAAGACATATTCATAAGTAAGTATGTATATTATATTAAATAAGTATCATATTATAAAGTACCTATATTAAACAATGAAATGCAAAGAAAAGTCAATCAACTCTTGATCGCTTTTGGGTAGAAGGACCTGCAATCTGCTCATCTTGGGCAGCTTCTCTACTTGCTGCTTGAAACACAGTAAGAAGAGGTAGGTATATGGATGAAATGATGGTGTGAGAGAGAGAACCATTATACAGATAAGAACATGACAACTGATTTATGTATACTATTGGAAGGTAAATGAATAACAAAAAAATATAAATGTGCAATCTCACCTGGCTTCTGGTTAAGCGTCCAGCAAGCATAGTATTTTGATCTTCATGTACCAAATGTTCAGTGTTTGGTATTTGCACTGAATGGTCTGTTTCTTCAAGGTTTATGACATCGCGATCATTAGGGTCATCAAAATCTTCTTCGAGGATGGAAGTTACACCATTCATGTATTCACCATGGCAGTTGTGACAAATGCTTGTACACATTATTCCTGCCTTTCGACAGCCACATCTGTTCCCACATCCACCTGTGCATTTGCAACAAATGAGATTGAGGACAGCCTCAGGTGCTGCTGGACCCTCTGTTGTCACAGGGATTAGCCGATCGATTTCCAACTTCCAACCCCACTATACAGGAGGAAGTTCATTCCCCAGCCAAAATTGAATTTGGTGGTACACTCGAAAAGCATGCTGTCTTGTTGCTCCTTCTGTGGGTGGCAGAGCAGAAAGGTCGGGTTTAGCATTGGATATCGATTTGGTGAAAGCGTTGTAGCGATGCATGTTTAGAGAGGTTTGCTTCCTGGGCGCATTGTACAATGCCAAGAATATTTTGTTTCCAGCAGCAGCTACAGCCTCACGAGATGAACTTGGGCTGTTAAATATATCATCAATAGCTTGCAGTGCAGCTTGCTTCTTGAACAATTTGAAACAGGAAAGTTTCCCTTTTCGATATGCAGCTGACGTCGTATCGCATCCGCTGAACGCATGCACAAGAAGTATGCTGTCCTTCATTCCCAAAGTTTGTAACTGCTGGCTTGAATATACTTTCCTTGCGACTTTGCCACGGCTTGGTTTCACAAATAATATGTTTTGTTCAGTCGGAGTTAAGGCCATGAGGAGAACAATAAGATCAACATCTTCACCGACTATTGCTACTTTGTCACAAGTGAAGGATTTCATGATTGCTGTTCGGACGATCAATGTGTCAGCATCACTAGGTGCTTGTTCTGTTTCAACTCCATCGCTGGTAAGAGCAGTTATGAGGAATGAAATTAGTCTCGACTTATTCTTTTCGTTAGAAAGAAAATCGTCCTGTTTGACTGTTACTACTGTTTTCTCTCCAAAGTGTATGTCAACTGACCTCTTTGTTTTGTACCTTCGGCTCTGTTCAGCTCTCTTTGTACTGTATAGAGCAGCTGAATAACCATCAAACACCACCGTGCAGCCGTTACCACCATAATGTTTGAGAACATAATCTACATAACACTGGCAGATGGTTGAGATTGTTGGCGAATCTTTGGGCCAAACCACCTTGTGTAATAGTAAGCCACCATCCAAAACAATGTCAAAAGAGACTAGATTTATTTCAATGAAATTTCGGTGAAGTAACGCACTATCGTGCGCTCCTCGATAGTTTTAGAAAAAACGCTATTTTTTAGCGCCCTACAACTCGGAAGCCGTTAGTAATACAAGAAAAATGTATATAATCATTTTTATTGCAAATTTAATAAGCTTCAATTTTATATATAATCAACTTTTACCTCCGGCCAACGGTTCTTAAGATATTAACGAAAAACAAAAAAAAGTTCCCTGTTTTCACTAATTGCCGCTAGAGCTCGCCTCATATTTATGAGGACTTTTGGTATATTCATCCTTAGGTACCTATAAATAAGTGTGCAAAGTTTCAAAACTTTCGGATTTTTCAGGAGGTTGGATCATTTTTTGAGTTTTTTTGACTGGACTAACACACACTATTTTAAGTAACGAAACCAATAGGATTCGCTTTACAGTGAGTTTCAAAGCTCGGGTTTTATGAAACCGTAGTAGAACCGATGTTCGCTTGAATGTAAAGTAGAATTATAACCCACAGGCCCACCAAGAGGTGAAGTAAGGTTCGTTCCAGGTTTACTGACCAGAAAAATTAATTACGCAAATAATGAAGCAAAAGATAAACAAAATAGCGTTTGTAAAAATTCGAATTATTGTGTTTACTTGTGTTATTTTCATTGTTCTCATTTGGTCATGCCAAAGTCAAAACTCGCCGAACAACAAAACCAGCAAATTGCACAGTTTCTCCACGAGCACGATTGCTGACTCATCAACACTTCCAGCAAGAAAATATACCTGTTAGACGGATAAACCTAGTAATTAAAAGGTATGTAAAGACTGGTAATGTTCGTTATAATATGAAATTGGAGACGGTGCGTACTGGCAGAACTGTCAAAAAGACAAAGCACTTTTTATATCCAAACATGCTAATTAGAAAAGTTGCTGAAAAAAAAGATTGGAATTGGATTTATGGTCAGGAAAAGAAAGGAGATCGGGATTCGGTCATGTAAGGGACAGAAAGTTGTCAAAATGCGGCAGGATGATGTCGAAAAGGCAGAATCTAACTGTATGAAACTACAAGACAACTGTTCATTCCACTGGTGGTTTTTTTTGTTGTCGTGGACGATGAGACTTACGTACTTTGGATAATGAAAAAATGACTTCATTTAGCCGCCATGTTTCGATTATTCAAAATAATTCACCACTTACTGAAGCTAAAATCATTCCAAAGTTAAAATTTCTTGTCAGGGTTTTGGTCTGGCAGGCTATTGCACAAGATGATCAGATCTCGTCTGCTTTTGTGATGAAATAGGGAGAAATTTATCGAAATCAGTATTTGAATGCCAGCCAATGCCAGACATTTCCAGTCCATGCCAGTCGCTCCCAGATGCTGACAGTCATTGACACACGCTGCCAGCCACTGCCAGCCGCTGCCAGTGAATTCCAGATGCTGCCATACTTTACCAGTTACTGTCAGACGGTGCTAGGATAAGATCGCTTAACATGCATACAAAGATTTTGTTTTGGTCCGATAAAGCTTCTGGCCGCAACAATTGTCCTTCTTGAAGAGATCGAAATTGCGTACGCCAGTAAGATCTACGACCCTACTGCAGTTCCGAAGAACAGACCCATTGAACGTTTCTGGGCGTTGTACAAGCGTCGAATGATGAATGATTGAAGGACAACCTGTGATTGCTGATATCACTCAGTTCAAGAAAAATTGGGGGGTGCAATGCAGGATCCGGCCCGACTCTGCGGGTTACGTGATAGATGACCCTACATACTGCACCATGTGTATAGTGTAAGTGTGTGTACGTCTAAGCATCGTGTTACTCTACCTCTTAGGCCTGTAATCGGAGAAGAGCGTCGTTAATTTGGTGTCCAACGACAAATGGTCACCGACTGCAGGAAAATTTTGCCCATCAGGATATTCCAACCAAGCACTAGCGTAATGCTAACCTGACGTTCTGCCACTGCATCATTCTGGCTTCAATTTTCCATTTTCTTACGTATTTTTTGAAAATATAATCATTTGTCAAACACACCGCTTATTTAATGTTATTTCATGTTTTTTTAATTTGTTCGAAGTATTCTGAAGTTCTGTTTTTAGTTAAGTTTCCGTAGTTTAGATGCAACTATTGTTTTAAGCTTTCTTTTAGATTATAAAATGTAGACAACCTGATGTATTTATCTTTCTCAGCCCGTTAGTCCTAAACCAAATAAATCAACTGGTAACAGAACAAAATTCATGTAACCTGTAAAGCTCAGCCCCTGGTTACAACTCATAACGAATTCTTATTCGAGAAAAATATAATTCTTGGCATTTAATGGGGGTATCAGACAGCATTTAAAATTGAAACTTAGTTTTATTCCGCTAAACGTCTTGTAATTTACAGCGAAGGTGTTTCAATGGCAACTTCTAAAACATCCAAAGTAAACATAAATTTAAAACTAGAAAGATACAAGAAAATCAAACTAACAAGAGTGCACATAAATCGTGAAGAACTTAATTCCAATCAAACACAATTCGAAGAAATATTCAAAAGTAAATTAATAGAACATATTACCAACAGCTCTGATCTAAATGCAATTAACAATAAAATAACAAACACACTAATAGAAAAGAAAAAGTGGATAAGCTCAGCCAAAAAACAAAAGCTCTGCTAGAAGAGAGAAGAAAACTAATAACTGAAAATAGAAGGCAAACCCCCGAATATACGGAGGTGAACAACTTGTTTAAGGAAGCATTAGACGATATTGATCTTCGGGTAATAATAAATGGCAAGACTGTAAACAACCGCGGGTGATACGGTGTTACTATCGAATAGTTAGTGCCGAAAGACTGCAAAGTTTAATAAACCGAGTGGCAGAAACAAACAAAAAATACAGTATGAAACTTAACATCAAGGAGACAAATGTGATGATTGTGAGCAAGAATGCCAATATCGATGACACATTTGAAGTCGAAGAAGAACAACTTGAAAGAGTATAAACTTTTACTTATCTTGGTTGCACCCTCAATGAAAAATGGGACCACACACATGAAATCCGTACCCGCATTGAGAAGGAAAGGGCGGTATACAGTCGATTGAAAAAAGTTCTTTGTGACGTTCATCTGAATTTAAAGATCAGACTCCGAGTGCTGAAATGCTATGTGTTCTCGGTACTGTTTTACGGAGTGGAGACATGGACCTTAACAGAAAATACATACAAGAGACTCGAAGCCTTCGAAATGTGGTGTTATCGCCGTATACTACGAGTATCTTGGACACTCCATATTACTAACGAAACTATCCTACAACTTATCAATAAACCCAGACAAATTCTGACGACCGTAAAGGAACAACAAATGAGCTACATATTTCGGTCTCATCATGAGGAACGACAAATACCGCATCCTTCAGTTGATAATCCAAGGAAAGTTTGAGGGTAAGAGGGGTCTCAGAAGACGTAGAATTTCAGGGATGCGAAACCTACGGCAATGGACAGGGAAAACATCTGTAGAATTATTTAGAGCTGCTGCGAACAGAATTAAGTAGGCCAGAATGGTCGCCGACGTCCCATGAGGATATGGCACTTATAGAAAAAGAACAAATAAGCAGCAATGACATCAGCCAAATTAAACATAGTACAGCATAACACTAAACTCGCTCAAGAGATGCTAGAAAGCAGCAAAGGAGTGATAGTATTTAGACGAAATACTAACAAGAAAAGAAAGATTACGAAACTGAAACAGAAAATAGGCACTACAGTAGTTAATGACAGACAACAACTACTTGAGATTGTGGAAAAATTATATACTGAACTATACAATTCTAGAATAGAAAACACAATGCATGATGACGAAAGGGAACGAAAGATCCTAAACTTAGGCTCAGAGGATATACCACTGATAAACAAAGACGAAATAAGACAAACCATTATACCATACGAACAAAAATTATTTAGATAAAGGGTGGCTTTGGAATTCTGAACGAACCTATCATGTAGAACCAACAACAAGCTGAACCTATCAAAGGTAGTGATTTTGTTCACCATGGCCATCCCTTATCTAAATAATTTTTGTTCATATGGTACAACTGAGAAATGGGAGGGCCAGTGGAGACGATGGTGTCCTGGCGGAAACGATGAAACAAGTAAGAGAAACATTAGTACAACAACTAAAGAGTTGTTTGACAAAAAAATGTCTAAACCAGGAAGACATACCTGATGAGTGGAAACCTGCTTGATCTATAAGAAAGGTGACCCCAAAGATCTAGAAAACTATAGACCCATCAGTCTATTATCACGAATATACAAAATCTTCTCACGAACTATAATAAATCGCTTAACATCAAAACTTGACTTCTTCCAGCCGATAGAACAAGCTTGATTCCGAGCAGGATACAGTACCATTCAACATCTACAAACGGTAAGAATCTTGATTGAGAAGTGCAGCGAATATAATATTCAAATATAGATGGCCTGTATTGACTTCAACAAGGCCTTTGATACCGTGGAAATTTGGGCTATAAAACGAGCCTTAAAGAACGCACGAATAGACAGTCGGTACATAAGCATATATGTACAGGGTGGCCCATTTTCGATGTTTTTAAATGGGAAGTACCCTTAATATCGGAGATAGGCAAAAACTGATGTCGGAGTCCAGGGCTCTTTTTTGATGCAGGTTCAGTTCCCGAAAACAAAATTTCGCTATCTTTTGTTATTTTTTAGTTATAGCCCAAAATTCAAAATTTGGCCATATCGAAAACTTCAAATAACTCTCTTGGTTTTGAAGATATCCAAAAACGGCAAAAACATCCTACAGGCACTTTTTCAAGTAGAATACGATAGTCAATTCAGATATCTTCTAATTTTCATTTTTTAAGAATTATGACATAAAGTTGGAATTTTTTAAATATAAGTCGTAGTTGGCCATGATACCATTAAATTGCATATTTTCTCTGCTTTCCGAAAATATATAGTTTATAGGGGTTAAATGCAGTAACAATACCTTTTTTGAACGAAATCAGATTATATTATGACGTTGTTAGCAATTAGTAGGCCATGGTTCATGATAGCAAAACAAAAAGTAGTAGAGTGGTTGCATGTGACGTCACTAGGTCATCAGCTGAACTCTTGTAGGGTAAACACACGGTAGATTTGTATGCATCGGTATACCAATTTTACCAAAAAGGAAATATTACATATTACAATATCAAACCGAATAAAGATGTGTTTAACCAGATGAGGGATGATTTAACCTACATAATTTTGAAATTTTCAGTTACTTAAAATTTTCCCCACGGTCGGTTGATACGAACGTAATTGAAAATTTTATCGTGAATTAAAAAGAGTATTAGGGGACGTGATATTTCCCAGAGAAAGCAGTTAGAGAAAAGCTCTGGAAAACAAGAAACTAAAAATTTTGGCAGGTTATACGTAGAAACTTGCAAAATCTCCATATGTCAGGATAATTAAAAGCTGTTAAAGATAACGCGAGATTTTCTACAAAATATTAAAGTAATTATTTAGTTTTGTTAACTTACAAAACTGTCGTTCATTTTCAATCGGGCGCGTTATTGTGTGCCTGGTGACATCACATGCACCCGCTCTATTAGCCTTTGTTTATTGCTGTCATGAACCATGGCCCACTAATTGCTAACAACATCATATAATCCGATTTTGTTCAAAAAAGGCATTGTTACTACATTTAAACCCTATAAACTATATATTTTCGGAAAGCAAAAAAAAATATGCAATTTAATGGTATCATGGCCAACTACGACTTATATTTAAAAAATGCCAACTTTATGTCATAACTCTTAAAACATGAAAACTAGAAGATATCTGGATTGACTATCGTATTCTACTTGAAAAAGTGCCTGTAGAATGTTTTTACCGTTTTTGGATATCTCCAAAACCAAGACAGTTATTTGAAGTTTTCGATATGGCCAAATTATGAATTTTGGGCTATAACTAAAAAATAACAAAAGATAGCGGAATTTTGTTTTCGGGACTTGAACTTGCATCAAAAAAGGGCCCTGGACTCCGACATCAGTTTTTGCCTATCCCCGATATTAAGGGTACTTCCCATTTAAAAACATCGAAAATGGGCCACCCTGTACAACAACGCAACGCTCCATATTCAAATGCACGAAACATCCAGGAAAATTGATGTTAAAAGAGGAGTTTACGCTTGCTTTAGGTTTAGAAGATGCAATGAGACAGATATACTGGGGAAGCAGGGGAATTAATATCATTGGAGACAAGTTGACACACCTACGGTTTGCCGATGATGTAATTGTGTTCGGACAAACGGAGAATGAACTAGAAAGTATGATTACCTAATGACATCGGCAGAACAACTAAGGATATAGGACTAGATATGAACTTTAATAAAACAAGTGAACATTATATAGAAGAAACAATGACCCTCGATGATAAACAGATAGAACTGGTAAAAACGTACAAATTCCTAGGACACACAATAACAACGGGAAAAGAAAACCAGGAATTGGAAATTAATGAAAAAATTAGGCTAACGTGGGCGGCATACGCAAAGGAAAAAGATGTACTTAAATTAAATATACCGCTTGCCCTAAAATCACAAATCTACAGCCAATGCGTCTTACCGATAACTACCTACGGCTCCGGATATTACTCTGAGAGATAGGAAGAACAGCTTCTGGATAGGGAAAAAACAAAGGTACAAGATAATAAGGAGAGTAGTCACCCTGAAGTGGAGTTGGGACGCTAGGAACGAGAACAACTGGAGTGGTAGACTGCTGAGATAGAAGCCGTGGACACAAAAAAGAAGCGTAGGATGAGCACAGGCAAGGTGGTTCGACGATCTAAAAAGCACAGCTGGCTTTAACTGGTATCAAGCAGCACAAAACCGACCGAACTGAAAAAGCAAAGGGGAGGCTTAAATTCACAGAATATAAAATAGTTAGAGAAAGAAACGAAGACGAAGAAAACAACCTTAAAGTGTATGCTTTAGTAAAAGCGAATGCCACAATTATGTTTTCACGTGAGGTCTATAAGAAGTGTTTCAGAAACCACTGGAACTTGTGAGAAAGGCCTGCTCATGACTCATGCGAGAGACGTACAAGAAATACCTGGCGATGTCGCCTTTTTGCTAGAACGATCGTAGTGGGTGCTTCTAAAGAAGCAACAAATGTGCAAGAGTAATTTCACAAGCTGGTCAGATACACTCAGAGTCAAAGTCCAGTTACGTCGGTGTCGCAACATCAATACTTGATTGTGGTAATAAATTATAAAATTCAAAAAAAAAAAAAAAGCTTAGATAATTTGGTTTTCAATTCTCAAAGGTGTTTTTACAATAAGTAACTAATTCTCAGATTTATTAATCTCCAGTTGAACGTAAAACTTTGAAGGTTAATGATCAGAATTTCATATCCCTAATTTTTATTCAAAATCTAGAAATTGGGTTTTCAAATCAGATTTAAAAAGTAAGTCTGTATTCTAAATTGGAAGAAGAAAAACAAATTCGTTTACGCAAACATCGATCTCTGACAAAATCTAATTTTAAAAAGTTTTTCTAGCTTACTTTCACTATTCATGAACAAAGTTTACCCAAAACTTGCAACAATCTACTTGAAAACTTCAAATTTGATTCTCGTCAATTCAGAAACTTCGCAGACATGTGGTATGAGTTTCACTTTATCATTGTTTCTCTTAAATAAAATCCCTACGCAGACTTTTTCGTTGTTTGAAGATTTTTCTGATTTTCCAAGTTATGAAAGTTTCCTGAAGGTGAATACGTGTGAGGGAGGTTTGGCCTTCACAAATGTAAGTGTTTTACTATTTTTTTTATTTGATGAAGTTTAATAATAATAATGTTAATACATTCAAAGGAATTATGGCTATTCAAGATACATTTTGTTAATTTTTTTTAATGCATGGGTTGCTATGATCGCTAGTTTCATTCAGCGTTTAATTATATGTAAATTCCTGAAATTTCACCTAACATTATAGCAAAGTATCTACCATAAAGCAAAAATCTGGTTTAAATCAAACCAACAAAAATGATAGATTCCTCAGAATTTGTAATCTAAAAAGTCATTACATGATCTGAAAACGTAGTAGCACTTCATTTTATTTTTAATCTTCACAAAATAACATAAAGCGGGTGGTTCGGATGGTTTCTGCGTCCTATTTTTAAGAATTATACTCCATTTATTTGATATGTTACCAGGAACTTCAATAGGAGTCGATTCGCATTGACCGCAATCACATTTTTCTTTGATTTTTCTCATTGAACAAAATTCTTACAAAAGCCACCAATGGAGTTCGGATTGCATTCGGGTAATTTCAAACATTTTATTGCGCCTCTTACACATGAATGTGCGGTTATAAATAACTAGAACACCCAATTTTATATCTCAGTAGAATTTAGTTATGTTTTAAGATTAAGGTGATGAAGTTTTACAGGAAGTTTTTTATATAAACATTGACACAATTAACTTAGAAATCGAATCAAGGCTACATTGCAATATACAGGGGGCCCATTGTAAAATTTCTACATGAAAATTATAAGCAATAAAAATTTAAAAATTAATATAAAAATTGACACATGCCCATCTAAAAACTATATTCGTGCTAAAAATTTCAAAATGGCCACCCTGTGTTATAACGCCAAGTGAAGCAAAGGCAGATTTAATTTATAATCAGGACGGATCAATATCAGTTTTCTAGTATTTTCAAAGTTTAATTATAAACTAAACTTCAATTTTCCGTAAGAAAAATTAATAATCGAACCAGAACTTATTAGCACCAAACTTAATTAGTCTGGGGTTTATAATAAGACCCGGCAAACTACTAGGGCAAAATTGTTATTAAAATTTACTCCAACTAATTAAGTAAATTCAAGAGTTTAAAAATCGATTAACCTAAATGGATTTAATTATGGATGGAAAAGTTTAAAATGACTTGCGCTCATTCTTTTTTTTACGGAAGCTTAAAGAAACCACGGATTTTTAAATAGAGAAAAGTTGAATTGAGTAGTGCAGTGCTTTAAGCAAGCCTATTTATCTAACAAGGATTAATTATTTAAACTGTAACACGATCATGGGCAAACTAATTACAGATTAGCTAGTAGGTAAACAATTACCCAATATTTATTTACACAATCATGTATTTCTGTTACGGCACGATTGTATGCATTTAACCAGCTCGTAGGGTCCATTTTATGCCTCTGTCGTTTCTCTAGAACCATTCACTCGAACGTTCTAGTAAGACGAGTCAGCACAGCTAGACGCTTCCTGTCTTCTCCCGGATGAGTAATGAGCAGGTGCCTCTCGCAACTTTTAGTTGCTCTTCCATTTCTTCCGTGGTGATTTTCTAAAGTGTAAGTTCGTAAGTTATGAATTGTGCATAAATTTTCAATCACGTGGGAATACGTTCAATTCCATCTATAGGTAACCGGACTTTAAAACATTGATTTAATATGCGGGGTCTATTGCTTTAATTAGTTAAAATCTGTTTGTATGTTGTTTTTAGTTGTATTAACTTTAACCGATTCAGGCCAAATAGAAGGATTTTTACTTCTTCACAATATGGTGTCAATAAGGTCTTTTATTCGAGTATATCATGAACTGTTTAGTTAACTAAATTATTCCCATGGTTGTTTGTTCAAGTTTTCAATTTTTCAATACTGATTTATTATTAAACGAATCAATTAATTTCGTATCATTGGTGAGAGTACTCACCACTATAGAGATATCTTTGAATTCTTTATAAAAAGTTAAAATATTTACGGATTTATCGAAAAATTTATTGCTTCTCGTTAGTAAATATTATTGAAACAAACTTTTAATATTTTTGCTTCCAGAACGTTAGTTGTTTGTTGGATTTTTTAATTAAAATTTGGTAACCGATATTCAGTGCACGATAGGTGGTGTAGTGGATTAGAGGTCTGGTGTGAAACGAAAAGGACGCGAATTCGACTTCCAGCCGCGGCAGTGCTAACTTTATTAGGTGGAAGTTAGATAAAAGCAAAAAGCAGATTCTATAATAAAATTGTTTTATTTTGGCTAAAGTGCATAAAGGCGATTAGTATCTGAAAAAGTACTTTTTCTATTTGGGTGCTAGAATAACTCCATTCTAGCACCCAAATGACGTCATTTGAGTGTTAGAATAAGTCGTTGGAGTGCTAAAATAGACTAGTAAAATTTACTGTATTGATGTTGGTAGCATTGAACTGTCAACTGACATACGTCAAAAATTCTTTTCATACTGGGATTTGGACTTGTCCGGCAATAAATTTTCTAACCTAAAATTACGCCAACATAAACGTCACCAACCACCGCAAAATTCCCTAGATTTAAAATTTTTATTTTTTAATTTATAAAATGGTATAAAGCGGAAAAATAGAAAAAATAGTATAAAATACTCGTTGCAGAAGGTCTTTCAAGCACTCATTTGTTCCTCAACTCGCCGCTATGCGGCTCGTTTCGGAATTTCAAATTCGTGCTTGAATAGATGCCTTCTGCAACTTGTATTTTAATATACTATACCAAAATAAATATATTGAAATGAGGATTTATTAGGATTTAATGAGGTTCGTGTGAGGCCAAGTATTAAACTGATTTTTATATAATGTTCCTTTCGTTCTTTGTTGTGGTATATTAAAGAAGCCCACTTCTACTGCATTTCAAGTAGTTTCTTCTTTTGCAGCCTCCTTCGCTATCATTCTCTTCCAGATTTCTTTTCCTCTGACCTTTTTAGTCCTGTCTTTCAATTCAATTCAATTCAATTCAAGTCTTTGCTGTTTATTTATGTTGGTTACGTATTCTATATTCACTATTTAAAGTATCTTTATTCCGTCATAACAAACGTGTGAATTATTTTTAAAACCGACTGATACGTATAAAATTAAACTTACCCTCCACCTTATAGTAAGATTTTCACTTGTTGGTCGTATTTATATTCTTCTGTATTATTAATTGTTATTAGATACTCGTAGAAAGATAAAAATTAAAAGAGTGAAGTATAGGCAAATTTTATACTCTAAATATTCGTTTTTGGTCAGTTTTGCTGTTCCTTATTATGCTCTCTAGCACTCTGTTAAATAATGTGGTCGATAAAGGGTCACCTTGTCTTAGACCTATGTTACTTCTGAATTCTTCGAATTCGAGTTGTTGTAATCTTTTTTTTTCTGTTACTTTCAAGGTCATTTTTACCAATGCTATTAATTCTATTGAGAGATGTAGCTTGAATTATTCTGTTCCTCTTTATTGAGTTGTACGCTGAAATCCAGGAAGGCTTCGTGAACTGGCTCATCTCTCTTACTGCATTTCTCCTGTACCTGTCTCAGGATAAAAATGTTATCTACCACTGGTCTCCGATCTTTAAACCCTGTTTAGTACTGTCCAATCTTATTCCCTGTTTCTTGTTGTAATCATTTGTGCATTATACTTCTTTCTTAAAGAGATAATTTGCCTTCTCTATCATTTACACCGATTGTGTTTTGTTTAATCCCTTGCTTTTCACTTGCTAACTTTCTGTAAAATAGTCTTGAGTTTTTGTTTTTGTCCGTTTCTTCTATATCTTCTAATTTCTTGTTGAGCATTTTTCTTTTCTTCTCTCGGCACAAACTGTTAACTGTATTTCTTGTTTCTCCATACTGCTTTTGTGCTTCTAAGGTTTTTTCTTGTAACATTTTATTTTTAGCTTCTTTTTTCTTTCACTGCTTTTACACATTCTTCATCGAACCAGTCGGTGTGTGTTTTTTCTCTTCCCGTTTGCAGTATTGTTGCGCTCTGTATTAGTGCGATTTTTATTTTTTCCCAATTCTCTTCTATGCTTATCGCATCAGTAGTTTTTTGTTCCATCAGATTTCTTCTTGTTTCAATATATCTGTTCTTTATTTTTTCGTCTTCTAATGCTTCCAAATTTCATTTTTTCTTCTTAAATCTTTTGATTGGTACGTGATGTAATAATTCCCTTAATCTTGCTCTGACTAGGGAGTGATGCGATCCCATTTAATTTTAAAACTATTTAACTATTATCTAAAAATAAGTTTGTGAAAAAAAGATTAACTCTCCAATCTGTTTCTAAAAATATTAAAATTAGATCAAGATATTTCCAGGTATGCGTAGCTAGAACTTGAGAGATGCAAACTTCTCAACAGGATATATGTCAAAGAAGTTTTGAATAGGGTTACGTTATCCGAGGAAACGTTTGTGAAAAATTTATAATCATTTAATATTAAGTGGTTATATCACTGTTACACAGAGAAATTACAAAACTGAATAATAGAAGTCATCTGTGGTTGGTATTATTTACGTATTTTATATATCCGTGGACGATTGTCTCGGTTTTGATGTAAAGGTATCTAATTCAGGCTCATCATATATTGAAAATTTCGCATGTTATTAATTATCGACCATAGTTTTAAACTTAGTTATTGAAGCTATTGGGTACAACTAAAACTGACATCTGAGCAGGCCCGATAAGGATGTTCTGCGTCAAATGAAATACATTGTGCTTCAGTATTTGAAATTTGGCAAATGAATTCAAATGAAGCGGCATTTCGTTTAGCTAAGATCAAAAAATCAGCAAAGATGTTAGCACCAAAGGGTTATACTTATTTCTTTCGTAATAAAACCTTAATCCTTATCCTATGTAATTGCTTGTTATATATGTATATTTAGGAACTGTTTTAATATTACGGTGCCTGATATTTATTCCTAATCTATTAAGTCTCTTAATTTTTCACCAAGGAGAACTAATTATAACTTGAACAGTCCTGGATTTAGCTTTATATTACATTAATTTTTGATCGGTTGTAGGTTAGTTTACCTATTAGTTAAAGACCTTTACTAAAAAAAAAACTAAGAAAAACGTGAAGCCTTTCTCGAATTAAAGAAAATATTTAAAAGAAGTTAATTGTACTAACCCAATGTGTGTCTTAATTACTCTAAATTTTCTGTTTACGTAGAAGCCAATTAAGCCATCGCCTTTCGAAGATTCCACTACTTTCCAGGATAAACCTTAATTTATACTAAAATATAACTCTAACTGATCGTTATGCTCCTTAATAATGTAACTTAATGACCTCTAAATTAAAGTATATTACCAAAAACTTTGTCATAGTTGTTACTCTTCAAGTTTGTGGTTTATAACAGGGCATAAAAGTAATGGAGAGGTATCATGGTCCATGGAGAAACATTACCTTCATCGCAGGCGTTCGTTTTATTAGCTTAACCTTCGTAATAACGACCACAGTAAGCATATTAACGTGAAACTTTTGTTTCAAAAACTCTGAAAAATACGTCCTGAAAAACGCGTTTTGCCATAACCGAGGGGAAAACATGAAAATTAACTAATATTGCCACATTCGTACAAACTTTCCAAGATTATTCTGCTGCTATTTTTAAGGTCTACTTTTATTTTATATTTTTAAAGCAATTTTTCATCGCCGAACGAGCTTTGCGTAAATATTTTATGCGAAGAAAATATTCCGCAAGTCCCAAATCGACTTATTCAAAATAAACCGAAAATCGAAATCTATGAATAGAATTTCTATTACCTCAAATTGTTATAGAATCAGGAATACGTCAAATTACCGATGTATTTCAATACAACAGAACATTACGTTGTTATATTGCTCTCTCCGTGGGGAAACCGAAATCCAATATCTATTTATATTTCAAATTTACTACCACCCAACAATACTCGTCGAAAAACTCCATGTAGGCATTTAATAAACCAACGGAATGTATTTTCACGCTGTTCGAAGATGAAGGCCTGATAAAAAATAAAACTATACCTAAAGTGTGCATTGAGTTACAATTAAAAGCTCACCCAGGAAAGACGTTAAGTTCTAATACATTCCTATATTACGCAGGCCCGCTATTAAAAAGTTCACGATTTTTTATAGGGTTTTTATGGCGAGTGAGTCTGTCAAAGCCCACTTAAATTTTAAATGTCTATTAAATCTATAAAAAAACACCGCGGTGAGTTAAAACAATTACGAGCATCTACGATGTTCCGAGGAATGTAATATTAGTTAATTAGTTCTTTGCTTTGAGGGTTCCTACTGCGCTTCCCACACGTATTGCTGATAGTTTTCTATCTTTTGATCTTATTTTATGGGCGTGCTTCTTTTCAGAACGGTTATATACCGGCCTTTGTAACTTATGAACGGTGATGTTTCAGCCGGTGGTACCATTTGCCCTCTTTATATTTGATGTTCAATAAATGTATTTTTGGGTTTTCTAAAGCTTTCGGTAAACAAAAGCCACAAGAAAGTTTTTTATTTAGGAAGCCTTACCTTTTAGGAGAGCAAAGGAAAATCGATCAGGTTTTATAAACACTTTATCCTTTAAATGTGTAATTTATTTTCTATACGAGGGAACTGAGCTTTTCAATTAAATTTGACTTAACTGGTGATTAAAGAAATTACTACATGGATTCAGAAAAATTAATGATGCATTCTAAGTAGCTTATAGACAGAGATAGTAGGTACCTAAAAGCAGAATTTGTTGTAGTTACGTAGAAGTTGAGGTCAGAAGCTCAACAATCACGGTGCTATAGAAGCAACCTTTTTGTTGTCACATCCAGGGCAGGTTATTTTATAGGAAATACCTTCTGTGTTTCAAGATTCCTTTTGTTATTAAAATAACTTATTGTAAATTCTAAGTCCTAGGTGATTCAATTTAGTCTTTATGTATCTTTAATACTGTTCATGCAATTAATTAAATTTGCATTTCCCATGTGATCCTATTTGATCACATTCAAAAAGGTAGGTTGCTTTTATAACTTGTTCTTTGATTATCTGATTTATTTAACTTAGCTCCCTAGGAAAGTAACTACTTCTACAGCCAAACGTGTGTCCTTGATAAATTACGTTAGTGACGATTAATGTCAAATTTTGTATGCTGCTCAAGGAGTCCAAGAACTGTTTCTAAAACAAATCAAATCACCTTTTAAAACAGAAAATATTAAACCAAACAATTAGTTTAGTTTTAAAAATCAGCGGACCCCCACAAAACTTTTAAACAATATATAGGTATACCAAATAAATGACTACCTACAAGGAAATTGTGAAAGCTTTTTAGGTATCGACCAAACGTTTAATAAAGTCTAGCGTAAAGTAACCCTTCATGTTAGACTTTATCTGCAAAGTAGCGCTACTGCCAAAGCCACCCAACCCAACTAACAAGATTCAAATATCAGTAGCTCGTAAAAATCAGATATTGAAAACATTTTTCCCTGTTGGTTGCTTATTTCTGAGACAGCAAAATGAATCCGCTTAGGTAGGAACTGTTAGTTAAGTCAAGGTTGAGTAGGTCATTATTATGATCAAAGTTGAATTACTTAAAATAAAGACATTATTAAAATAAAAATAAAACACCAAACGATTATGCAAGTTTATAGCCCATACAATTTGGAGTGCCACAGGGTTATGTATTAAGTGCGGTAATATACAGTATTTAACTAATAAATTGAACTTTTTTTGATTCGTAACCCAAAAGTCTCAATAGTTCAAATTCAAATTGCAGTCAATCTGTTGGTGTCCCTGTAGTCCACAGCTGCAGCAAACCCGTTAGTCCAGATGCAATATTTTTAACATATCGACTACATAATACTGGTCACCGGGATATCCAATTTAGTTCTTAATTGGTGTTTATATGTATAACATCATACCCAAACGACAGATAACAAAGTGTCGAGTAAATCATATTTTTTGATGCAATTCGTGTTTTATTAGCAAGCGTTTAGCGAGCGCAATTTATTTTTACGTACTGAAAAAGTTGATGATATGCTGAAAAAAATATTGGACTAAGAACCGGATTCAAGAATAGGGCATAGACGATAGAACAATACCAGCGAGTTGGGTATATTATTGAATAGACATAAAAATAAAAACAAATTTCAAAAATGAAACTGGGCTAAATATTCTGCAGTCTACCGATAGTCAGATTATCGACGTAAATCATGAAATTGTTAAACGAAGATGGAGAGAAAGGAGCGCAATAACAATAAGTATCTTTAAAAAAATTAAAAATAAAAGTATCGTCGAATCTTTCAATATATGTATTTAGAATGAACGAAGTAGAATAAAATCGAACTGAATGAAATAATCGTCTTACATCTACAAAGAGCTTTGAGTTACTTCGGAGAACTACAGAACAAACTCGAATGATTTTTTTTGTTTTAATAAAAATAAGTAAAGAATATTATCATGTGAAGGCTCGATAGTGTAACGGGTTAAGAGATCGCTTCTCGACCGGCTGGCATATGGTTCAAATCTCATGTCTTAGGATTCGTTCTCGGCCGAGGTCTTGAGATTTTTAAAGTGGAAAAATCGGATACGAGGTAAAAACCGTTGCCTCCATGCCAATACGATTTTTGTCACGAAGAAAATACGTTATCGAAGTGGAGGTCCTTCAGGTTCGGCTACTCAGCAGAGTACTAAAACATTTTGGCAAAGGCTAGTTTCAACGAGTGTTACAGCAGTTAAAAGTATTATTATTTGAATTCATGATTTACATAAGATTTAAACAAAATTAGACTACTCTGGCCATTTAAAATGGGGAATAAACCCAGGCCTAACATATCTCGCATGCCTGTGCGTAGATAAAGATACCTAGAATAATATAGGTTATACTATAAGTAAACATATAGATCTCCAGAAAAAAAATTGATATCTGCTGCCAAGGACGTGAATGGGTCTCAGTAATTTTTGAAGGTTGCTAATTCTTATTTAATTTATTGGTCTTTGACTATAGATCTTTCGTACTATAACGATCAACTTTACATATACTTATGCAATATCTACTTCAGCATCAATAAAGTCTTTAAAGTATCTAAGTTAAAAAGTAAGATTAAAATTAAGATAAACCCAACGAAGACATTTGGTAAACTACTGAACAGCACCAATTCGCAGTATACGACTATGGTTTCGAGGTTATTGCCACTTCGATATGCATTAGACATTAGTAGCCAACCTATTTAAGATATTAATTTTTTAAGGTTTCGCTTTCTGGAGACGTTCTTAACACTGAAATTATACTATATAGATGATTATAATATCCTTAGTGATTTGCTTCTGTAACTCAAGTAATAGAGCAGAGTGGAAATGATACTTTTTATAAGTACCTAATACCGAATCTTCATGATACAATCATTAGCCAATCAATGCAGTTCAGCGTAAAAAAGAAAAACCAAATAAAATCGAACATCTATGTATTGTGTTCCAAGGATCTTGCAAGCTTCGTTATTATATAGAGAATTCACTACACAGAAATTAGCAACTTTGGCATTAAAACTTTCGAATTTAATATGGACCTATTTTCGTTTGCTGAAAATATGTAAAAATAACAATACATGTCCTTATTAACTCAGTTGGCAGTGATTTAATCAATTTTTAAGGGTGGTGATAACCTCATGCGTGGAAACTATTGAGGTATATCGTTGTTGAGTGTTCCAGGAAGTATATACGAGACAAGATTAAATGAGGTACAAAGTAGTTTTAGGCCTAGAGGAAGTAGTGCCGATTTGATATTCACCATAAAACAAATAAGTGAAAAGGCTATAGAATTCGATTAAATAGTATACTTCTGCTTCATATATTTGATAAAATCCGTCGACAGAGTCCCAACAGGGAAGCGGTTGTTGCTCAGTTGGCTCAGCGTGCGCCTGACCACTCAGATGGACCGGGTTCGATTCCCATAGCCACACATACAGCCAAAACACCCGATTGTTTCCCTTACTGAGGTATTTCTCCCTAGTAAGTCTTCGTTGAAGTAGAAGTGGTTCGGAGTCCACGTTAATCTGTAGGTCCCCTATGTCTGTAGGATACTTGACACGCATAGCACTGGTATATGGAGAGAAGACCGGCAATATCCTGTAAAAGGTGTGCCACTTCAAAAAGAAGAAGATAAAATAGGGAGGTGTGTAAGAACAAGACATATTAGAGTACTAAAAGTATATACTAAAAATGCAGGAACTGTGTTAAAACAAAAAACAGAAAGTCACAAGTATTTCAATCGAAATTTTGAGTAAGACAAGGAAGTTCGCTAAGTCCATACCTGTTTATCATATTATTAGATAAAATAATAAAAATGTGTAAAATTGACATACGTACAGCGGAGGTGGCGCTGAAGGAATCCATACAATACATAGAAAAAAGAGCTTTCGGAGATGATATAGTGAATGCTAATGTATGCAAATCCAAAGCTACAGTAATTTCAATGTAGCAAAGTGAAGTCTGGAAGCGATAATCACAGAACACGGGAAAATGAAGGCAGAAATATAAAGTAAAATTGTAACAGCTTCGCCCTTTTTCTTCACATTGAGCAAAAGCTTTATTAAGGGAAAAAATAAAAAAACATAAAGTGTGCGTATCTCGATGTATATCTACCAACGCTGACAATACTGCTCCGAAACGCAAATGTTCACAGATAAACTAAGATTGCAAATTTACGTAATTTGAAAAAATCACACGAGGTGAGGAACAATGAGATAACAGCAAGGCTCAAAGTAGGGCATTTACAGAAAAAAAGTAGAAGCCAACGCTTTGGGCACCATTTCGATGCCATTTAAAAGACACTCGAGAGAGGTGTGGGAAATGGGGACCATGGGAAACAGAGAGGCAGGAAGACAACCTGCACTGATGTAATACAAAGCTACTTACAAAACAGAAGAAGAAACTAGAATGAGTGCAAAAATAGAAAAGAACGGATGAAATTTGGGCGACATAAAAGGATAGACCTTGACATACACCAATCTGTATGAGGAGAATCGGATTAAGTAAGTATTAAAGCACCACAAACGTAATTTGTATGTATATGTAAAACCATAGTTCTTAATTAATAATCAAACTTGTGCGTCAGTTACATGTCAATCGCCATCATCAGTCGAGAAACTAACAAATTCAAATAACTTCAAATTTGAGCTAAAGGTATTTTCATATTTCTATTCTTTAAAGGGCAATTAAAATTAATTGATTTATATGCTATAATTATTATTATAGTCAACCATATGCTGAGAATTTTTATTGTCTAAAGAAATAATTCAAATAAATTATTTTTTGTTGTATTTTTAATTTTTAATTAATTAATTATGACTGATGATTGTAGAGCCTTAATTGTGAATTCGTATTTCTGACCACTCCATCCAACTTGTAATTGGCAGAAGAATAACAAAACATTATTACTATTGCTATTATATTATTATTATTATTATTATTAAAACAATATAGAAATTCTTATTTAAAATTTTCCTAGTGGTTTTATTTATAGGTTGCACTTAAATAAAATTTAGTTTTAATAAAACGTTTCGCATCTACAGATTTAGCCAACAAATTTTTGTTATTAGATTAATACAGGATTAAAATATTTTTATACCAAATTAGTCCCATCTACTAACGGTAATCAACACCACTAAAATCACAGGGCAACATACAACTAGCCGCATGAAAAATCAAAATTGGCGGACTATAACAAATGAGACTAAGCTCGCCCTCGTCACTTCCGTTTTGATGAAAGAAGCATGCCATTTAGTTAGTTACCATGAATTGCCATCAAATATCACAGAATAAAGAAGTGGGCATCTGGGCATGCATCTACTGGTCGCCAAAGTGGTCGATATCGACCCCCAGGGGTCGATATAGGCGAGATTGCAACACGTGCGCGGTTGCTTATTTACTTATACTTCTACACGTATTCAATCCCAGTCTCATTTTTGCCCATCGACATGCAAGTGAGCGTTAATGTTCTAAAATTCATCAACATATACAGGATGAATAAAAAGTAAGGAACCTCAATGCTGGAGCCTTTATTATTAGTTAAAAAAAAAGTTTTAAACAAAAGTTTTATAACAAGTTATTTTCCACAAACTTATGGTTTTAAATATTTTTTTCGAGGGTTCAAGGGTTAAAAATTCGTATTCGGGAAGAAATACGGGAAATACCAGCCGAAGTAATTCGGAATGTATTACAGGGATTTTCACATCGAATTGGACATTGTTAGATAGTTAATGGCGAACAATTTGAACATCTTCTGTAATAAAGTACCTAATGTTAAACATTGTTTGTATTTGTTTTTAATAGTCATGTGTTTAATTTTTGTGATAAAAGTACGTACCTACGTTAAATACTGGTACGAATAACATTCAACTTGATTTTTCTAGAAATTTCGCTTATGCAACCGTATAATATTTTTAGATGGTCATAAAGAGGAAAAAAAATGCTATAAAATTTCGACCTAAAAAATATAGGTTGCTATATAAAAAAAGTTTCGATGATGTCATAGCACAAAGGTATGACCTTTAAAAAAATATTTAAAGCCGTAAGTTTGTGGAAAATCATTTGTTATAAAACTTTTGTCTAAAACTTTTTTTTTTTAAACTAATAATAAAGGCTCCAGCATCGAGGTTCCTTACTTTTTATTCACCCTGTATATTACAATGCAATCGTTATGCATTCACTAACTAAACTTCTCTATGTTGAAGAGTTGAGTAATTATAAAATAAACAATCTAAAACTCATAGTAGCGTATTTTTTGTTTGTCCTATTATAATTACGTAATAGTAAAATAGAGGGGGTCGATAAAAAGTCAAAAAACTTTTGAATTGGTCGACGGCCAAAGAAGTTTGCCGAACCTCGATCTACATCGACAACGAACAGGGAAAAACAAAATCACACCTAAATCCATTCGAAATACTTTCATATAAATCTTTAATTAATAGCAAAAATGCAAAAGGAGATTTATGAGCGAAAATGAAGGGTACCTTTTCATTTAAACCTGTATAACGCAATGCATGCCTTCCTGAAAAATTTGGCTTTTGTTTTTTTATTTAAATTTGGAAAAATAAAAATCTGTGGACGTTTTCTTACTATGATGTAGATTCTTTTTCTCTCTAAACAATATCACACTGTGTTTCGAAAAGAAAGGACTTGAGGGCACATGTCTGCTAGATTATAATTACGCTAAGAAACGTGCCAGTGAATATTCTCCATGTGCTTGAGAAACACCCTGTTTATCAATTTTCAATGAAGCACCTTCAACAATAAACTAAAATCCTGCTTAAAACCAAACCACTTTTCTTTGCTTACTTAAACCACCCTAAACTAAATATATTCATTTCCATGAAATATTTCATAAACATAATTGTCAAAAATTACAGGAAACCTTTTTTATACTGTAATCTGAAAAGTAAACATAAATCGCTCACCAAGTCGAGTAGCTTACTCTCTTAATGCCCATTCTCTAACTTAATGCCACATTGTTGAATCCAACACTAACAAAGGCAAGGAAACGAAAGCTTTACAAATAAAATACAACCCATCGTACTTTCTTAAAACTTGTAACGAGATGACTAATAGTAATAGTAAATACTCGTTTTATTCGTTAAAGTTGCACTAAAGACGCTTTTATATCACAAAAGCCGAGTCTAAATTTAGTTAGCATATTATTCTGTTTCATTCAAGTAGTCTAGAAAGGTTTAAATACGAACAAGAACAATTGCAAATATAAATTACGATTATTGTTAAGTTGTAGAGAAAAGTTAACTAATTTTATTTGTGAGTTGTAACGGAAAGTTCACTTCTTTGCTTTTATTAAGCTGTTAAAAATAACTTCAATCAGCGTTCACTTTGCTCAATTTTCTAGAGAAAAATGGGCGTGATTCAGTAATCAGCTTAGTAGGAAATTGGAATAACGAACCAACTAAGAATTTAATGGGAAATGTAATTTTAGAGATCTAAAACTACTTTACGGTAATAGTTTGGAGTAGTCGTTCCTTTTGTTAACATTATAGAGATTACCTGCGGCTACGGAATAATAAAACTTTTAATATTTGTATGACTCGGGACATTTCCTGTAAGGTGTGAAATGGTAAGTAGTTTTTCTAAATATTTAAATATTAATTTGTTTTATTTAGGGCCACCCTTCTTATCTCGTAATAAATTTGTCTTCCTAGTTCCTTGGCCACCTTTTTAACACAATTGTTTCCGCAGAAAATATTTGCCAAATAAAGTGTGATCAAAAAGTTATTCAGTCTGGGGTGGCTATGGATGTTAAAATACTTGTGGCTTAGTTGTCATAGGAATAGTAATTTCAAACAAATCAATCACGCAACAGTCAAATGCCTTTCATTTGTCACAAAATGCTTTTGAATCATTAAAAAGCAAATTTATGTATGTTTAAATATCGACTAACAACGTCTTTTCTAACATAAATGAATTTCATTGATGGTCTGAATTTTTTAAAATCAAATATGACGTTTCAGTTTATGTGATATGTGGCTTTAATTGGGTTAGATTAACTAATAACAAGTAGTGAAGATGAATGTGCCGTAACAAGCCGAAAGACTTTTTGATCACACGTTAGTTTATTAGAATATATACAGGCGTTAAGATTTGCTAAATAGTTATTAGAATTAATTGATTTAAACTTGGAAAAATGTTTGTGTTTCCACCACGCTTTATTCAACAAGCTAACAACGCCGTAAATTCATAATTTAAAACTTTTATTTGATTTAAGAAATACGTTAAAAAATGATATATTTAAGAGAGTATGATTAAAAAAGTTTTATCGGCTCTCATACAAACATGGTATGTTAAATATTGAAACTTCAGTAAAATGAACGCATTTCGTATCTTTAATGTTGTTATTATCGAATATCGAAGTAAACATTGATCTGAGATGCGTGTTCAAGAAGCCTTCAAATTTCCTTCGAACAAAATTATTAAAATTTTTAACTGACAAGGTTCCTGCGCATCCGATAAAAGTTTGATTAGTTTTTAAATTCTGAAAGTTGCTGCTGCGATTGACATCGTGAATATTATTAAGCTCTTGTATATAATATACGCTTTGACATAACAACCTCTTATGTAAAAAAAAACATCAGCAGCAATGAAAGTTTTTAAGTACCTGCTTTCAAACTTCACTTTTATTTAATTTAGGCCGTGTACTTCTATCTTCATGCTTTATGAACTTGATCACTGTTTAAATGGAGAAACGAACAAACGAATGAATGAATAAAAACGTGAAAATTAAAGACTGCGCAAGTTCCTGTTTAACCTTGTGGTTTGAAAATAATTGAATTAATTATTAAATAAATATAATACTGAGTTCGCCACACGATATGAAAATTTTTCGTACTGAAAAACTTACAAGCCAGTCAACAAAAACAACTACATTTTAATATTATGTATTTAGAAGAGCTCTACTATGGCTTATTTGACAATATAATTTAAAAAGTAAACATTTGACTGCGAATACCTAAGTGTCCTAATTATTGTAATTTATCGCAGTCGGGGCTCAGTTCCTTCAGCGTGCGTCTGACCGTTGAGATGGCCCGTGTTCGATTCACAGTGCCACACATACACCGTAAATACCCGACCGCTTCCCTCGGAAGGCAATGGCAGGCCACCGAGGTATTCTACCTAGTAAGTCTTCTCTAGAGTAGAAGTCCGTAAAACTATAGGCCCCCTATTTCTGTAGGCCACTTTAAACGCATGCCGCAGGCAGGAAGAGAAGACGGCAACGCCCTGTAAAAGGGCACGCCACTCAAAGAAGAAGAAGTGTTAATTTAGAATATCGAGACAACAGAACTATATTGCATAAAATGATTTCTTGGGTGTAGGTAAGTACAATTATGTGAATGAACGCCAAATTACTTATTTGGGGACAAAAACACGTCGTGGTTGCAGTCAACCACCTTTGACAAAATTCTCGCAGTTTAAAAATTCCAAGGAAAATCATACTTTCGCGTATTTACATTTACATTTACATAGATGAAACCTGGAACTATAAAACCGGATCTATGTTTCTTCTGTGGGTATTCGAACCAGATTTAAAAAGTGATTTATTCAAAATCAGAGGTAATGGGAAAAGATTTACGGCCATGCATGACGGAGCTCATTCGCTCAACAAGGATGATTATAAAACGAAGAACGCGGAAATACGGTGATTCATCAGCCGATTCATGCTTTGGGTAAACTACAGTGGCGTAACCAAGGGGGGGCCCATGCCCACCTCAAGATCAAAGTTATTAATCAAAACGGTCTTTAAGATGTGACCAAAAATGCAGGGTGAGTGTATTACGTTGGGTCCCGTCGAGTGCATATGTATTTCTGACACAATTGTTAAACAGTGGACTGGGCCCCCTACAAACTATGTGTTAAACAGTGGACTGGGCCCCCTACAAACTACGTTTCAGGTTACGCTACTGGGTAAACAGCAATGCAAACGTGGTTTGGACAAGTATCATATGATACAGTTGAATTAGAATATGGAAGTTCAGGACAAAACACGAGCTTCATAAAAGAATTGTAGGGATTGAAAAAACTTTTACTTGATAGCCAACATTTTGAAAGAACACAAGCATGAGACTCTATGTATCCCCTTACCACTGCCTTATAATCTAATTGGCCTGTATCATTTCACTTGGATATATAAATAAACATACTACAATAAACAGTTTCAATGGCAGTCAATGTCTAATGATAGGATATCGAATTTATGACTTTCAAGGAGTCCATAAGTAGCCCAATTTTGATAACCATGGTGAAAACCTAATTTTTATGATAATTTGCTTTTTCACTGGAGAAATTTGTATGAGAATAAACGCACAAGAAGATTATGGCAAAAAGCGAAAGTCAAAAATATAATAATTAAAAAGGCGATCTTTGGAAGAATTTGGCTAGAAGTTGGAAAACAATTTTAATAGCAACCAGAAGCTACTTTATATTAAAGCCAACGCAATAAAAAAACGCCAATTAGAACAACTAACACATAAATAGGGCAAGGTGTTTACTGACATCAAGGATCTTATGAAAACATAAACCGAGTACTTTAGAGAATTAATAGATGACGCAATAAACGAAAGAACAAAATAAGAGTGGATGGATGTTCTCAGGTAACGTAAAACAATACAAAAAAAGTTAAATCTAGATAAATAACCATGAAAGAATTAGATAAGGTAGGTCATGGGCAAAGTGTAAAATGAGGCAAGGTAAAGCACCAGGGTAAGATTGAGAGAGGCAATTAAATTGATGGAAAGAATAGAAAAGATATTCCTGTTAAAAATTCTCAACGTAGTCTGGAAGGAGAGAGAAATATCTAAAGACTAGGAAGTAGCTATGATATTTCCAATATTAAAAAATGAGCTAACAAGCTGTGGGAACTACAGAGATATTTCTTTATTATTAAGTGTACCAGCTAAAATACAACAAAGAGTACTACAAGAAAAGTTAAAATTAGAATTAAAGAATAAATTAAACTAGACTAATATCGATTTAGAGCTAACAAGGGAACCCAACACAAACAGACAACTAACTTATGCTATATTAATATGACTAAAGGGTTTGACAGACTACCATGGAACCAGGCAAGTGCTGAAGAAGTTAAAAGTGTGTAACTTATCAATAGTAGGTATCCAAAATATTTATAACGTATGCAAAAACGAACCCATAATGAAGAATCCGAATAATTTGTAATCCAGGAAGGTGTAAGACGGGGAAGTCCATTGTTGTCTCGATGATGTAATAAAGGAATGTATTAAATAACAACATAAATAAGTTCCAACGAGGCTATTGTTAGATTAAGCTGTATTGTATTTCACAAATGACATTTGCTGATGATGTAGTGTTAATGGCTAAACCACAAAAAGACTTGCAATACAACCTTGATATATTATGAAACAGTGATCTTAGAACTTATAAAAAGGAATATGGAAATAAACTCTGAAAAAATCAAACCCTAGTTATAAGCAGGAATAATAGTAAGTAGTAAGTAAGTAACTTTAAGTTTAAATAGTGCGTTTATAGAGCAAGTGCGGGAATTTAAAATACCTACCTGGAAACTATTATAACTAAGGATGGAAGACTTTGGAGTAATTAGAGAATAACATTAAGAGAAGGGAGGAAATTTTAAACGAAGTAAAACAACCCCGCTAATACTTACCAACAAAGAAAGAAAGAAAGAAAGAAAGAAGGAAAGAAGTGAAATGAGAGAGATGTTGAGGTTGATGTATAAGATAATAAACAACGAATATATCAAGAAAAAAATAGAAAAATTATAAAAAAGAGAACCAGGAATTGAAAATCAAAATAAGAATGATAAAATATAAACAGGACCTACAAGAAAAGGGGAAGAAAAGAAACAACTTAACAGTAAATACGGAAGACCAAAACGCGCAGAAAGAAACAATGGAAAACTTTGTGGGAGAAGAAGTAGGAGATACCGACAGGGCCCCTTAACCCGACCAGCAAGAAAGGAGAAGGTCAAACGAAGACAATAACACATGTACTGAGTAAGTGAAGAATTGCAAAAAGATGAAAGTATCACTAAGGCTGAGTTGGAGTAAGCAATAGCACGACTTGAAGTACCTAAAGCACCGAGGATAGATGAAATAGGACAAAAAATTATTAAATATATGGGAGAGCGTCGAAAGGAAGAACTACACAACATAGAAACCCATGCTGGACTAGCAAATAAGTACCTGATGAGTGAAAGATCGAGGTCATACCACCCAAACACATATCAGGAGACAATAAAGAATGTAATAACAATGGAGTAAAATTATTATGTACATATTAAAAGTGTATGAAAGAATAGTAGAAAGCAAATTAAGGAGAGTAGTTGGATTTAGACCCAAGTATAGCATAACAGATCCTAGTTTTACGGTGCAATAAGTGACTGAGAAAAAACTGGCCACAAATAACGGGATAATAGAAACGTAGACGAAGAATTGAATAAAAGAAATAAGACAAAAAACAGAAAAATTTTCTCAGCCACAAAGAAGCTTCAACTAAAGCTAAGATTTCAATACAGCGTAACTTTTATCTCCCAGTGCTTAGTAGTAATTGTGGGGGGGGGGACCTAAGTCTAGCAAGTAGGTTCCTATAGGCCCTTTTTTGCCAACCCCTAGCCATCCCCTCAGTCACTCTCACCACTTTCTACCTCGTTTGCCTCATCTCCCTCTGCGAACCTTCACGCCAGGGACTACAACTCTTCCTTCTGAAGCGTAACCACACCGAAGATTTTGAACCTTAGTCGCCCATATGCTTCGCATTCTCCCAAGTAGTGACATGATGTCTCCTCGGCCCTTCAACATCTCGGGCATTCGAAGTTCTGATCTACTCCTATCAGAGATAGCTAGATTTAAGGCCCTTCGGCTTTCTCCCAATAGCTAAGTTGACTTTTGCAAGTCAAATACGGAGAAGAAAACTAGGTACTTAGGGATAGACAGGAAAAGAGGTTGCAAGCAATCAAAATGATGTATCATAGAAGAGATTAAAAGAAAAGGAATAAGGACATTCGAAAGCAATTAGGAGTGAAATCAGTAAACTAATCGATAGAGGACAAAAATTTAAGGGATTCGGCCATTTGATAAGAATGGAAGAAAATAGACAAGTAATGAGAGTATGCGAGGCAAAGGTAATAGGGAAATAGAGAAGGGAAAGACCCAAGAGGACATGGAACAACTCAATCGGATGAATACGAAGAAAGGCTGGAAAATATAAACTCCGCTAAAGAACTGGCTAATAGACAGGGATGGAAAATTTTCATTCAGAGGAGAAACATATACGAAATTTGGGTACCTAAGACACCATAAGAGTATAAGAGATGACTATGTATGTATGTAACTATATAGGTGGAGGTAATCCGCGACCGTCTTAATCAAATACCAACTTCGGGAATGCGTTGTATGACGCCACTTACCAATAGCTTAGGGATGTAAATCACAATCACTGTTATTGGGAGAAGTACTATTCATGCAAATCAATAGCTGCCAATAACCAATCAATTATTGCAGCTAAGTTTCAAACTATAAGTGGTAAGTAGCACCATGCGGAGCACATCTATTTTCAACGTTCCAATTCAGAAAAGCGTAAATTATTCTAACTTGAATAACAAAGTCTAGTTTTACTATAAATGGCAATGCTGTTATGAACAGAAACTTCAAGGTTTTTTTAATTCAGTTCGGTTTTTACTGAAAGTATTTTTGTACCGGAAAAGACCTTGTTTAAACCAACTGACTTTGGAATCTGGTCTATTATATTGTAAATGCCAAGTCGTATCAGAAAACAGCCGAGGACGTGATGGCTAATGCAAAATTTTAGGGGCGGAAAAATTTTGGTAAAATACAACCGACAATCGCCATAATAGATAAAATTTACTTTAGTTCATTCCGTAATAGAGACACAAACATTATGTATCTCTTAAAAAAATTGTGTCTACTGGCAGCTGTATGAACGAATTATATTTATTATTATCGTGGATAATGAATATAAAAGAAAAATTGTGCAAAAAATAGCGAAGGCAAATGAAGACGATGAATTAACATTCCCAAAAAATAACCCCAACATTCTCTTTAAAATATAATCCACCTATTTCTAAAACGAAAAGTTTCTAAAATATAATCAACAGATTGTTCTAATTAAGCTCCTTATTTGAAGTATATCCTAATCATATAATATTCTAGGTCAAATAAACACGTCAAAACCATCCCGATGCATCATGAGTCACCCAACAAATTATCTGATTAAAATTCGGGTTTCAGTTTAGGCCTACTGTAGACTTTGTTCAAACCTACACGACTTTTAGCGTCAATTAGTAGAAGTGATAAGTCGGAGCGTGGAAATCAACGGTACGGTACGATCGTAGATCAGCGTCATCACAAACACGACACGAACTTTATCAGATACAGATGATTCAACTCGAGAAAGTTAGCTGACAAATATTTAGTTTTATCTTTATCAGAGTCACACAGCTTTGTCACCTAACATTCACGCGCTACTTCCGATAACGCAACGTGTCATAAAGAACATAAGTAAACACTGATCGAGTGAATAGTTATGTAGTTATAATTGAGACACGTTTAATATTTCATAGAAGGGCTTAAACACTGACATGGAGGAAAGTTTGAACCTTGATTAATTCAACCTACACTGTAGAAATATTTAAATTGGCGTTGTTAAAATGAGATTCTATAATTAGAATACCAATAAAAATTTGTAGTTCTACCACAACTATTTAAACGTTCAATTTTAGATTTGTTAAAAACATTATGTTGGGTTACCAAGTCATACTTATTACTTTCTTTAAACCAACATTAGCATTATTCAACAAATTCGCCTTGTAAAGTAAAATCGTTTACATTTTCAGGTACTGGATGTTCAAAATATCCTCAAACGGACAGATGTATTTACTATCTCTTTACACCCGGATTACTGAACCAATGGAGTGATCAGGTTCAGACGAAGTCAATATACAATGTCTCATTTACACAGCAAATGTGTTTATCAATGCAGAACAACCCTAATGTTTGTATTGTGTAAATGAGAGTTTTTGCGTTGCACTCTGATAGTAAGGGGTGAATAGCATGTGATTACACCATTGGTTCAGTAATTCAGGTATAAACCGCAGTATGCAATGGTTAAAATTTATTGTATTGGTATTAAATCTATTTGAAAATCAGATTTGTGTGTTGCCACAAATTGGTTGCCTTATGTTGCTTTAACTTGAACAGCAGAATCAAATTTGCAACTGGAAACGTCAGCGCTATCATGGATCATAATCTTAAAATTAATTCGGTATGATTTTTATGAAGAAAATTTCGTTTACATCAAGAAAACTGTCTACCTAACTGCTAACATGGCCTACTTTGGTCTACAAAGACTTCAATATAGGAAAATAATTAATTCAATATTATCAAAAAGTTTGCAATTTCTATTGTTTGTTAAAAAAATTCACAAGGTTTGACTCAATGAAAAACAAAAACAATGTCAACTGCAGAATTAATTAGGCATAAACTAGCATCAGTGTGGCGAATTTAATTACTACATGCCAGTGGGAAACTTGACCTAAAAATTAGAAGCTGATATAATTGTAAACCATTTTCCCTAAAAGAATTTAAAACATATATTTTAAACACAAAAGTATTGCTACGATTTATTAAAATATTAAGATTAGTCAACGTTTCTCCAATTTATTGAAAAACTTTAGTTAAACTTTTACTTTACACCTACATTCTAAGGCTAAATAAAATTGTATCTGAGGTTCTGAGGTTGACTCACTACTTACACTTCTAAGAAAACCCCCAAAAGTGAAATTCTCGAAAAGTGAGGACTTACCTGTAAACAAAAAAATTATTAGTTTAGTTTATGTTTACACACTTACAACTAAATATTTACAGTCTAATATTTACAAAGATGTCCTAATATAATTAGAACTGACTCAATCTTCATGAATCAGTTTTCTAATGAATCATTAGGATGCGACAAAAACCGATCCAACAAATTGCGTTTAGAAGTACCATTCGTCTAATTTTGTTTGTTGTTGCTGACGTATTTTATATTTTACTAATCAAAATAATCTCAAGAATGCATATTTTCATGAATCGCCGATATGTAAAGCCCCAAGAAACAATCACTGTCAGGGGTTAACAAAAAGCAACAACAAACTGAAATGAAAGTATACAAAGCAATAACTTAATCTAGGATTTAAACTGTCTTTAAAAACATGCGACTGACACGTACATTTAACCTATCAATACCGATAACTATCAGGATATCGAAGACCGAAACCGTTCCTCAATAATTGCAGGTTCTCGTAGCATTACTTATTATTTATTAAAGATAAGCTTGGCATGCTTTGCCTGCAACTACTCGGTTTCTACTAATTATAAGTTTAACTCTAATAATAACAGACACGATATCAAGCGTATGATCGACAAGCGTCCCACTAAAATTCCTACTTAAAGTAGACATTATCTGTGTTTAGTTTATTACTTCAAACAAATCAATTTTTCCGTAGTCAATTCTTGCACTTAGAGGTGATATTTTTTGCCCATATTTGAAGGACGTTGGTTTGTAATTTGTTTATTGAATACTATGGCTGTCGGGAAGTAAGTGTGAATTTACCACCCTAGAGAAGTAACGACTGCTTTTAAAAGTCCTGCTTATATTCTGAATAAATTAATTTAGTAAAAATTAATGCCAAATTACTGTGACAAACATCATTTAAATTTCTAATGGCAATTTATATCGACAATTGGAAAAATATTGTGTATTCCACAAAAGTTTGTCTTTTGACTGCTACGGTCGGTCTCGTGCGTACTCGAAAAAATGTGTTGAAGGTGGAAGAGTTAATGTTAGCCATTCTTAAAACCGGATATGTAAACTAACAAGTTAAAAATGATGAAATACAATTATGAGAGAACACTAAAGTTTACCGTTGTTTCTTATAGTTGTGTCATTCATAAGAATTAAAACAAAATCCTAGAACAAAATTTTCCGTATTCTAATCGCTGCTCAAATGACAAGCAAATACATTAATTATATTCCAAAGTTTCTCGTAAACATAGATAAAAACATATGGTGGAGGTGCCACTTGAATTTACTTTAAATCTTTTTTCTAAGGTTTACTTTCAGGAGCTAATTTTTGCAAACAAATATTAAGAAAGAAACAAGAAAGGACAATATTTTTATACAAATTTCTAAGTGAGTTTTTCCTCGATTAGAAAATCCTTTTGATAACTACTCCTACGAAAAAAAAAACGAATTCAGGAATGTATGTGCATAAGAAGTTAATTCAGTGCAGGTTGTATTTTAAAGGGTTTTTCTTCTGTTGATTTTTTCGTGAGCTTTTCCCGGGGCTTCTTGTGGATTTTCTTTTAGACCGCCCTTCTCTTATTTTGGATAAAATACACACATCAAGAGTGAAATACACTTACTTTCGGAAATACTACTTTAAGTCCTCTCGCTGTGATAATTAAACTAGAGACTGCTTTAAAGCTGTTCTACAAATTCAATACTTTGTTTAGGTATGTACTTAAGTAAGCGAAGCGTAATGCTTTCTTAAGTTTTTTACTTAATTATATATAAATTGAGGTAACATGCGATCAATAAAATTCTATGTAAACTGGTTTATATTTTACCTTTCATATCAAAGCTAAGAGATTCATACGATTCTTTACCATTTATTGCTGACTTTTGATTGTTTTTATCCCAAAACTTTGATGTGAAATCTATGAATTAAGCATTACATTTCCAAAAAGCGATAATATAACCTTATAATTTCATGACGATTGCTTTCAGTATTATAGATGTATTCACCATGACACTTGTTTTCGCAAGCAAGGCCTACTTGAGGCTTGTGAAGAAATTTTGTTGATCGCACGTTATTAATTTGTTATATTCTGAATTACCTTAGCTGTGTAGATACTGTAATTGAAACGTGTCAACAGACATGTTTATGTTGTTTATGTTTCATTAAAGTAAGAAAGCGGACAAGTAATAATTCCGTATGTAATCTCGGATATCGTAAATCTTAAGTTTCGCAGAAAACGGTTTAGTACTTTTGCTATGACATTATTATAGTCATTATTCTGCTCACAGCTTCTGTTTGCCCATAAATTACGGTATTCGGGCAATCATTCGTGAGGTTTTCTTGGGATTTGAAATTTCATTCTTCAAATTCTCAAGTTGTCGGTAAACATTGTTATGCCTAGTTAAGTTCGTGTGAATTCGGCTACTGCAACATATGGCAGGTAGTAGGAGCTTTGTTCAAACAGCTACCGGCAGAACCGACGGGGGTCATGTTTTCTCTCGCTAGTCTTGAGGGCAAACATGATTTGCATTCGTTTGTACATAGGAGGCGTTGTAACACACAGGCCCATTTGTACCGTAATTACTAAACATTACTGATTAATGACGTGTGAATAACTGTCGAGAATAATTTATCTAAATCGTAATCAGTAGGCACGTTTTCCTTAGCCTGCTCGAAACAATGAAGCTTTTGTCGACCCCTGACATTCGTTATGTTCATTTTGGGTCATTTACATCGAACACAACGAGTTAAAACAAGGGTTATTCGCTATACTCGAAATGACCTGAAGCTGATTACTTCACTTCACAATTAAAATGCTTTCAACTTAACGAGTTCAAAATGATAACTTATTATGAATACCCGACCATATCAGTCTTGCCAACTCACTCAACTCAGTAGGTACCCTAAATATTTAAATATCTTTTAAACATAGTACCTATAAAATTTAATAATTGAATATTGGCTTTTTAAATAGTCTTCCGGACAGTTAGGATTGTACATTTTGTATCAATTTGCAGAAAAATAATAATATGAAAGATATCGAAAGCATGCACGTAATTCTTGTTAATGGCAACCTTGATAGTAAAATTTTTTATGCTTTCGATGGCCAACTTTTTGAAGTTAACAAAGAGAGCATTTTCGGAAAGTACTTATGGAGGTAGTAATGCCGTATCTATCGGTTTAGTTGATTACGATGATCCTTCATCTGATTCTCGATCAAATATAAACATAAATTTGAAAAACACTAATGCTAATAGTGACAGTCATAAGACGAGGGCCAAGGTCAAGCTTATAGTTCTAATTAATCTACAACAGATGACAATGTTATAGATTTGGAACCATCTAATGTTGGTGCAGCAGGATTAAAAGGAAACCCAAAACAAAATATAAAGCTATTAAAAAAAAAGAGAGAACTCTAGGTAGGGGTGAATTAGTTAAATAAAATTCATGTAAACATGGAAAATATCCAAACAATTGTGTTAATAAATTTATCCAACAGCAAAGACACGATGTTTTTGAATTTTACTGGTTACCTACTTTCTTGTGTAACCGAAGTAGGAGTTAAAGAAAAAGGACAAGCAGTGTGACGAGTAGAAGAAGCAAAAGTTATAACATGGGAAGAAGCAGCAATTGAAGTTTGTCAGAAATTCCTCTTAGCTACTCTTGATACTTCACAAATGACTTTGAGATACACAATAACTAACTCAATATCTTACAGGAGTGCAAAAGTTGACTACACCCTTGATTTATCCAAAAAAGATAAATGTGCAATGTGTGAAATGAGAAATGGGCCTGCACAGATAAGGACCAAATACTTACCCTACAAAGAATACCTGATCGACAAAAATGTGTGTAAAACGTTATTCCTTAATTACCAAAATAAATCAAAACAAGGTGGTCCATTTATCGGTGCTAGTTTCGACCTTCAGGAGGTGCTAGATATACCACATGGGAACAATATGCTGCTGTATTACCGCAGAAAATATTCCATGTATAATGACACAGTTTACAAAAGCGGTACAAGAAAACGGTTTCTGCTTCATTTTGGGGAGAATCTCATAGAAACTACGTATGTGATGAAGTTTCCACTATAATTATAGAAGTGGATGAAAAAATGCTATATATCGCACTATACTGCGACAATTGCTTAGGACTAAATCGTAACAAGGCGATGATTGTTATGTTGCAAAAGTTTCTAGAAGTATCACAGAATATAAGAAAAATTAATTTAGTGTTCTTACAGTGAATGCAAAAGTTGCAAAATAAAGCAATGCGAATAATTTTACAATGTCACAAACGTACCAGAATTGCTGATATGCTAGAAATACTTCAGTGGTTAAGCATTAAGCAACGTATTTATCTTCAAGTGTTAGCTTTTATATATAAGTTAATTAATAACAAATTATCAAATTTTCTAAGTAAATATTTATTTTATAATATAGACATACACGAAAGTAGAATACGGCCACTTGGGCGGCCATCTTGGATTTAATTAGACCAATCAATTTAATTGATTCAATTTAATTAGGACAATCAATTTAGGTCAATCAGTTTAAGTAGGTCAATCAATTTAGGCCAATCTATTTAATTAGGTCGACCAATTTAGGTCAATCAATTTAATTAGGTCAATCAAAATGATTTAATTGGGTTAATCAAAATGCCCTGCTGTGACGTCACGGAAAAACCCATGAGTCATCAAACGTCGATCATCCACCAATCCCTTACAGTGTAAACAAAAACACCTTTAATCCCTTAAATGAGTCAAGCTTTTCAAGATTAAAAAAACAAATGGGGTGTGGCATTTCCGGAGTAGATAAGCAAGTTTTAACAGTAAAAAAAAAACAAGTTATAACAGGTCTCAACTTGTCTGTAAGGCGTGAGGCGTTTACCCACCATGTTACACTACACGCCATAATTAATTAATCAGAGCATTTTATTCAAGCGTCCTAATTAATAAATCAGATCATTTTAATCAAGGTTTCAACTTGTACTGTAGGATGTCATTTTATGCCTTAATTAAGTAAAACAAAACTGCGGGTGCATTTTAAGAAAACACTATTTAATAAATTTTGATCGCAATGCTTTATAAATTAAATATAAATTTGGTTTTATACGGAATTACAAATTAAGCATGAAAAGGCAATATTAATGGCAAATTGTATCCGGTACAGAAATACAAATGCGTTTTTTGGAATTAATTATGAATTTGTCATTGGGCATTTGCTTACCATTTATTCAGTGGCGGCTCGTGGGTCAAATAATAGGTGAAGTGCTATTGTGGTCAGGGCGTCGTTAGCCCTTTTTTGCCCCCCCCCCCCCAATTGACGTTTGTGCCCCCCCAATTGTAATGCAAGAATAAATACCTAATAATATAAGGTATAATACATTAAAAAGTTTTTAGACTTTTTGAAATTTTTACTTTTTCTTTCAAGTCTTGTAACAGTAAAGGGGAACGCAGTATATATATTTTTCTATCCTCGACCGAATGATTGTAGAGCTGGTAAAACGTTTTTCCGACAAAAACATGGAGATTTTTAAATCAGATTTCAGTCATTCTTAAATGTTTATAATATAAAGCAGCAAGACTTATAGTCTGAATTCCTTGTTTGTCAAAATTATATTCAAAAATTGACGCCTAAACCAAGTGATATATCCTCACTATTTTCACATTTAGATGAAACAATGTTTCCTAATCTAACGACTAACGAATACAGAAAATTGCATTATCAATTCCTCTAGTTGTGAAAGATCTTTTAGTGACGACTAAAAACGTATATTATAGCAACAACGGGCCAGGATAGGTTATCAAATTTAGGTATTAATTAATATTAATTTTCAGTTAGATTAAATTTCTGCGGAAACAATTAAATATCGTTTTGCGCAAATTGGTAATAGACGAAATTAACTTTTACTACCTAAAAATTTAAATTAATAAAGTGAGTTCGAAAAATTTCGTTATCAAAAGGGCGATATTAGATCTTATTTTACTATTACTACTTTTTTGAGCCCACTTTATTATAAATGAATATTGTATCATTCTGAAAAATATAAATCTTATTGAATGAATAAGTAGGTACGATTAATTTCTTTTTCTTCTTCTATTTTTTAATTTAACAAACTAATTATTAGTTTATATAGTTATAAATAGATAGTGTAGTAGATAGTAGAGTATTATTATCTCAGGAACAGTAGAAACAGTAATAATTTTTAATAAACATAAGTTAGTCTAGTTTTTCGTAATATACCTATGTTTTAGTATAAATATTTGTGCAATAAAATTTGATATTATTTTTCTGTACGTCTCTTTTATCTATCAAATTTCATTAAAAAAATACTTTTTATTTGGACTTACCTAATTTTTTTACACCAAGTCAATCCTTCTGTCTTTTAGGGTAGCAAATTTGTTGGTAATATCTTCGTAAAATGGTTGGTTTTTAATTAACCCTAGTAAGAGTTCTTTTTGAATTGAAATATTCGCCAAAGACGAGAGTCTATCGTGAGATATTGTATTCCTTAGGTATATAATTTCTATAGGACTTCTTGATAAAAATGCTGCTAAAAGTTCCACTACGCTTTAAGTCTTTTTTTGCAAAAATTGTTAAAGCCTTTGTTTCATGTTTAAAAACACACACTTATTGCAAAACAAACACATAAACAACAAACAGTACAAACACCAAAACAAGACATGAGTTCAATTATTTGAAATCAGTGATAACCGACTATTCGATAATTAGGAACTTCAGGTATTTAATAAAATCACAGATATTTTAATACGTCCTTTGTACGACACGTATGCTTCAAGACTATATCTGGCATTTATTAACTGACTAATAAATAAAAATAAGTAGGTTAGCGTCTCTCTCTTTATTGCCCAGACGTGATGTTTCTATAAACAAGTAAACGAAAAGGTTCACGTATCGATTCATTGTTGTCTAGCAATGAAATTATAAAATAAACCAACACCGATTACGTAAGATTGCTGCGCGATATACCAAACATACAACCATACGGTACCCACAGCGACAGGCGACTGATGAAAAAATCCTTCTCTCTTCACTTGTGGAAAACCTACGTGCCGCTTCATGCGAGTGACGTCAGTGTTACCATAGCAACCCAGTGAATACTACAGAGTTCCAAGCATATTTACGTTTAGCTCTGCAATTTGATACTGTGCTGCGAAATACATACCTAATATCTATAAGAAATGTTTTGCGTATTGAACGGGGATAAAATTCATTTATAATTTAAATTAGGAATTTAGATAAATGGTAAGAATAATCATTTTTATATACAAAAAAAAAAACTAATTCGAGTGAAATATTAGGTGAAGAGGCACTTCACCTACTTCACCTGGCGAGCCGCCACTGCATTTATTTAGTTTCTGAATTGTTCGACAAGGTTTTCAGATACGTGGTTTGGTCGTTATTTTGTATATAACATATTTTATACAAATTGAACAAAACGAAATCGAAAATAACATAATTATACAAAAATTTTATGAACTGAAAGATTAATGAGAAGAATGTAGATGTTTTAGACTTCAATACCTCCTGAAAATTTGACTCGCGGAACCCCAAAACTATTTCGTAGAACCCCAGGATTCCACGGAACACAGTTTGAGAACCACTGTTCTATACATTGTAAACATTTATAAGTATAAAGCCTTTCAGAGAATCGTCACTCATTATACTATTAACTTGTGGCATTTAGTCATACTAGCAGCTAAAACTGATTTCTAAAAATCTTGGGAACAAGAGAAAGCCTATATTTTTAAAAGTTTAAATCTACTCACGAATACGAAACCAGAACGGTAAATAATTTTAGATTACCATTAACCTCCAAAAGTTTCACACACAATAGTTCTTTCTAAAGTATGTTCATTAAAAAAAAAAACAACTCTAGAGTGCCTTGAAAATTTGTTTTAAGTATGTCTTAGGCTGTATGTTACATATGAAAATCATTTCCAGGGATTGTTTTTTTTTAAATTAACATACCTACTCTATAAAGGTTTTAAAATCTATAGCATGAGACAAAACAAGTAGCTAATATCAATAAGTGTTGGAAACTTTGTCTGCCGTATATTAAAAGTATGTAATTATACTGTAGTTTACGTATTAAGTCAATTAGTTTAATAGACACTTGTATAAGACTATGTAAAACTGTAAATCAAACACTTTATGGTTAATAAAGATCTACTACTACATACCACTACTACTTCCTGGCCACACTTACATGCCAGTACATCCCGTTAATGAACAACAGAACGATATGTAAGAAGAGGAATACCGTAAGGGGCCCGTATCTGGGCCCCGCTAAATGGTACACCTTAATAGGTAATGCTGGAGTTAATCCAAAACCCTTCAAAGTTATTAAAATGGTACATACAGATTTTATTTCCGGGAAAAACACAGCTCAAGAATTACTTCCAAATAGATCTAGAAAATCATTAGAAGGTGCCAAATTTCTTATTAGTAAAATAAGAATTGAAACTTTTCAGAAAGGTCAAGCTAACATTAAAATACTCGTAAAATATTCTTATCGCGAATCTGAGTAGATAGAGAGCTGACCCTACCAAAATCGTAAAGTAATATTAAAAATATTATTAGTATCTACCCCAAATCTTCAAATATGTTTTTAAACACATAATATTTAATAATTTTACGTATTGGTTTTTTAAGTAATCGTCTTGACAGTTAAAAATTTTCTATTTAATCATAAGGATCGAGGTAATTAAAGATTTGCTCATTCTTGATAAATCTCTCCGGAGGTAATATGTTTTTATACGCAGATTTTAGCAAAGATCATCCAAATCCCTTTTATTTTCTAAAAAAAAAAAGATGCCGATGTAACAGTTTCTAGCTTGAAATTCAAAAACAGAAAAAATTAACTATTGATACAACCTTGCCATCTCACTCAATTCAGTACCCCAAATATTATAATACGTATTAGTTTTGTAAGTAATTCTCTTGTTGCTGTTACAAATTTCTTATTTAATTAATTAGGTCCTTAAGTATGGAATAATTAAAGATTTGCTCATTTGATGTTCAAACCCTATGAAGGTAATATTTTCTTATATACGGAATTTTCGCAAGGATCATTCAAATCTTTTTAATTTGGTAAATAATCAGGGATGTAGCAGTTTCTTTAAATATTTGAAAACCAACAACTAAAAGAGTCAACTTTTAACATCTGTATGTATAAAATTTGTAGGAAGAACCTCTAACGATGGGTGATATGCATAAAGTTGAGTGCCTACTACCTATAGCCTCGCATTTTTGAAGTAGGTACTACATTTGAAATGCATAAAAATGTGATTAGAAGCTCAAACATGTGAGTGTCTACTCTTTTCGCGAGGATTTCCCAGTTCCCACTCATTAACTGGAGCAGCTACTCACCACAGTTTGGAGAAGGTACCTACCTACTTCTGAGTGCGCACTCAACTTTATGCATATCACCCACTATTCTGTTGACTATTAGAAAATTTATAAAGTTTTTATAATACCTAAATTAAATCAATCTATTTCAATAATTTGTTTAAATTATTTTGAAAATCAATATAACAAAAATCACACTAAGACAATGATAAGAAACATACGTTAAATAATTTCCAAAATCTTTTAAAGGAAGTGAAGGAAATAAACCTTTTTAGTTCTGAAAAACCCACAAATTGCATAATCAATACCCGTCCCTGCTCTGTGGAAAACTGTTTATAATTAAGATGTATGACTGTTATTTTTCGGTAGAAAAGAAACCGTAGTTGATTTTACGTCGAAAGCAAGTTTTGTTATAGCTGGAGTAAAATAACAACTACCGCCACATTGAACGTTAAACAGCAACTTATATACAGAGTGAGTCCATTTTTGTAGCAAAACTTTAACAGTTAATAGAAGAACCCTTTTAAGACGAATAAGCTTGATCTTTAAGGCGTAGGGTGTTTGAATCCGTTTTTTAAAAATTTTAATGCCTTTTTAAAATCTATCGTTTAGTATTTCCAGTAGCTTAGATGAGTACTTTTACTGAAAAAGATATTAACCAGTTGGAAATGTTTCTTCAAAACCAAGAAAATCAATAACAACATTTGTAGCAAGCAAGAAATTTATTTAATTTAGATATATCAAATTTAATGTGAAATACACAAGTCTTCTATTAACTGTTAACGTTCTGCTACAAAAAATTGACTCCCACAGTATATTTTAGAACTTCTGACACAGGGAATCCTTGAAAATTACCAAACAGTAATTACGAAACGTGAAGCTACGTTAAAACCATAATAAAATTCTGCAAATAAAAAACAGAATTTCAATTGAGGGAATTGGAATCTGCAAGCCTTTTCTCGGTTAATGAAACAAAAGCTAACAAAACGTATTTAAAAAATCCCCTTTCCTAAACGAAAAGTGTTAACTTTTTAGGATATATTTAAATAACAGTTTGAATTGATTTAAAAAGTTATAAATAAGTTAACCGTTTTTGTTGTTACTACATTTTCCAAATTAACATAAAATGTAAAGCGCCAACCAAAAACATTTTCAATATTTTACGATTACTTACTAAATCATATTTATTTCATTAATTAGTGTTGGTTTCAAAGCGGTTTTTAATAAATATTTTCTAACGCTTTCAGTTAACACAAAAACAAAATTAATTATTTAATTTGCAAATGAACATTTATAACTCCAACAGGTGTTTAAAAGTACAACCGAAGAAAAGGAATTCGATATTTAGGGTATAAATAATTATAGGCCGGAACTAAACGAAATTAAGTCACAAAGGCCGACTCTCCTACCTTGAGTTATTAATGCATAGGTATCCACGAATAATTTAATAATCAGTTTCTATACGTAATAGCTGTCACGGACTTGAATTTAATTCATTTAATTTCAAGTTTAATCAATGCGTACCTGGCTGTTGTATTATTTCTGACGAACGCTATAAGTTTATTGTTATGAACTTAAGAAAATTTAATTTGTTACTATATTAACAATTTCTGAAACATTCGTTATGTCGCAACGTACGTACCTGCAGACCTGTTTGGTATTTTTTTAAATTTGAAATACGTTGATTTCTAATTTCTAATTATCTATTAACGTGAAAATTTGCATAACGCAGAGATGGTCCGTTCGAGTGCGCATAACGTAGCTATGAGGTAATCAAGATCAAAGGGGATGTTTTCAGAGCCTAACAGAATTATTTAGAAATATTTCCCGTTTTTCACTTTTTCAAAAAGCATCTCTACGTTGCAAATTAAAAGAACCGAAATGTAGTTAGTGCTGCGTGCCTAAAAAGTTCTTTCAAATTAAAACAATCAAAGCATTGTAATCTTGCAGATTTTAGGTAATCAAAATATTAGAGCTAGTTTTCTTGTATATCAGTACAATAAGAAACCCAGTAACCCACTGAGCTTTATCCCAGATTCATTCACAATTTTTCGTTTCTAGTGTATAAAGCACCCATCGTAAAATGTAAATAGTGCACTTTAAGCAGTGACGCCGAAATATTTATAACCGCGTAATTCAGTAAAAACTTTTGTAATACCCCATATACCTATTGAATTGCCCACATACGTAACATGAACTTTGTTATGTCCAGTATGGTCCATCTGAGACGTAAGTGCTCGTAAATCTTGACACAAAAGCAATGCCTTTTGTTTGAGGACTATAGACACAATTTAAGGAAAACGTGTTACTTTTGTGAGAAACACAATCTTTATATTGGACAAATCTAAGGTTTAATCTTATTGCTGTGTAATTTCAAATAAGAAGGACTGAAATAGAAACTAAGTTAGGAAGAATAACATAATAACAGAAATATTTTTGAAGAAATTCATTGAAGTATGTATTAAAATATTTATATAACAAAATATTCAATTTATTTTAAACCATTCGAATTGCCAAAACTAAGAAAAATAAAGATGGTTTGAGAGTTAGACGTCCGCATTCCAGGAGGTTTGAAAGAAAAAATAATAGCACGAAACAAATACAAGAAAAAGAGGAAAGACAAAGAAATCTAAAAAAAATAAAATACAATTTATTCTTATTTTAACAAGGCGAAAAATAAAGTTGAGTAACCCTTTCCGCAGTGAGAGCGGAAATAGGGTGGAAATATTCAGTTGAATTTTGAAAAATGAAAGATTAACACTCAGAATTTTCTTCCACAATCTACAACCACGACTCAACATCAGAACTTAACTGTAAAGGATAGCAATTGCCTTTTACAAAAGGACACATCCTATGAATATACCACATTGACACACATTGGGGTTTTCTTAACCAATCTATAGATTAAAACTCTAAATTTTGCTAAATCTGAAAGTAAGTTTCATTTTTCAGAAGATAACGTAATGGGGAAATACCAAGAGAGAAATTTACAAATTCATGGGTAGAAAACTTGCGGTTAAAAATTTGGTTGAGATTGGAGGGTTGGTCTGAGAGGCAAAAAATCATTGCAAAATGGAGAAAAACACGATTTCTGGTTTCTTATAAACACTATGAATACTTGCACTGAGATCATCTCTGTTCTCAGGAAGTTATGGCCTTATACAGGTTGGTCCATAAGTAATATGGGATACAGACTAACAGTAGATTCGTGTGGCCAGAAGATTATGATTTCATTATTCCTTATTCGGTCTCTCAACGTGTTTTCAGTGATTCTTCTTAATATTCTCATCTCTTCTGTTTTAAAAATCTTTGTGTCGTAGAAACGTCAGGTCTTGTTTCTGCCGCATAAGTCATTATTGGTCTTATCGTGGCTTTATATATTGAGGTGATATTGTTTTAATTGAATTTGGATAAAGAGAATGAACACCTTTTGAAAGTATGAAAATTTAGTGTAAATAAAAATTGTAAATAGTTATAAGTTAGAAAATGAATATTGTAAATAAGTAGGATAGAATCTAGATAGTAATTTTGTAAATATGTCATAAAAATAATTTTGTAGAGTGTTAAAATTTAAGAAACTAGGGTAACAAATAAAAAACAAACAGTGGAATATTAATTTTGGTAAACGAAAGTTGTTTTTTTTTTTGAAAATTATCAAAAAACTTCATTAATTACCATAAAATAATATTTTAAAAGCAGATTAAAAATATAATTAGTTAAAATACTGTATGAAGAAAGTTGTTGTTATATGAAAATATAATTTTGGATTTTTTAAAAATAAAAAAATCTTATGAAATATAATTTATTTCTGAAGAAGCTTTATAAATTTGGATATTGGTGACGAATTAATTTAATAAAAGGGGAAAGCTTGTTGTTGGTTGGAGGATAAGGCAGATTTTGGGTGGAGTTGGAGTCAAAAGGGGAAAGTGTATTGTTTGAAAGAAGTTAGAGCAGCGCTTGGTGAATTGGAAGTCGAGGCAGGAAGTGTTGTTTTGTTCAAGTTGTTTAAGTGAAAAAGGTAATTTATATTTTAATTTTTAGAAAATTGTTTAGTTTGTTATTAGAATTATTTATTGTTATTTCTTTGTAAAAGTTTATCATAATTTTGAAAGGTGTTATATTTTTTAAAATTTTATCTTGGCGAATTTTTATAAATTTTGAAATTCGTCAAAGGGAACCCTTTAAAGACCTTGATTTAGGAGATTCTGAAAGAAATTAATTAAATCTTATTATTGAGCTAGCCGGAAGAATAATTAAAAATTGTATGTAATTCTTTTAAGTGGAAGAGCATAACAATAAATGTCGAACCCAACGTGGGGCTTTTAATAAAAAGAGGAGTTTGAGTAATAATCGTTACCGTAACGTAAGGTAGATTGGGGCCTTGTGAAGATTTAGGTGAAAATGTCAAAATTATGCTGAAAGTGAAAATTTACAGTACCTTAACAATAAATGGCGCCCAACGTGGTTGCTTCGTGGGGTTTTGAAAGGACTTCGTAGGGCTACTTAGGGCTCCGAAGAGTTTATTTTGACAGTGATAGGATAATTTTGCATACATCATTCTAACAATTATTGTCATACATAACAATAATTGGACCAGCAACGTGAGGCTTAATATTATTTTGTTATTAATAATTTTGAAGGGGTTCTGAAAGGCAAGGTAGGGTAAAAATTAGTGAATAAAATATTAACTAGAGAACAGAAGTAATAAAAACTTGGTAGGGTCATTCACAGTTTTGAATAAAAGTTATTTAGTAATTGAAATAATACAGATTTGAATCAGTATTAAATAAAATCAATAAAGAAAAGTATAACGAATTTAATTGTAGAAGATATTTCCATAAATATTGAATTGTTTCATAATAAATGTCAGTTTGAAGTTTATTAAATTTGACAAATTGATAAAATTGACAAACTTGATTGTTCATTGTTTTGTGTGAAATTTTTGCTGAAATATTCAAATAATAAAATCCAAGAAACGAGATACAGATATTTTGGCAAAGTTTTGAAATTGATAATTGAAGTTTAATATTATCAAGAGAATTTGAGTTTTGACTTTAAAATAAATAGCACATAATTATATCAATTTAATAATAAACGAATTTAAAACAAAGTAAAATGGCAACTAAAAGTACATCTCAATTTACGATAACTAAAGAGCAATTTGAAATGATGAAAAGATTATTTGATGAATATTTTGAAGAAAGTAAGAAGGGGCACAAAGAATTAGATGAGAGGTTAAAGAAACGGGAGGAAGAAGCAAAGAAAAAACAAGAAGAAGTAATTGAAAAAGTAACAGAGAAGTGTGCAGATTTAAATGTAAAATATGGTAAGGAAGAGATGTTAGAAGAAGAATTTGAAGAGTATGTAAAAATAATTCAGGAAAAGGTTAAAAATATTAACAATCCTGAGTATAAAGAAATGAAAATTCAGCCAGTAAAGGTTAATAATAGTATGGTAATGGAAGTTGGAATTATAAATAAAATGGTTACGTTGAAATATGATAATAAGAGTGTAATGAATGAAAAAACTGAATTTTATAATAAAATGGAAATGGAAAGTAATGTTCAAAATAAAATGGAATTGGATGGAATTAATGAATTGGATAAGAATGAAGTTATCAAACAGATAACAGCAGAAGCTCTTTGTCTTCTTGAAAATGCAGAAGAAAATAATCTAATTAATGAAGTGAAAGAAAATAAATCGTTTATTAAAGATGAATGCAAAGTTCAAACAACAAGAATACAGTCAAATGAAGATTTTATGTTAAATTTCATGCAAATGATGATGCAACAGTTTACAGAAATGAAAGAAGATTCTAAGAAACGAGATAAAGATACCAAGAAACGAGATGAAGATACCAAGAAGCAGCTAAGTAGATTGGATAATAAGTTAAATGAAAAATTAGATGAAATGAAAGAAGATTCAAATAAGAAGTTAACAGAAATGAAACAAGATAACAAGAAACAATTTACAGAAATGAAAGAAGATTCAAATAAGCAGTTTACAGAAATGAAAGAAGATACCAAGAAACAGTTAAGTGGATTGAATAATAAATTAGATGAAAAATTAAATGAAATTAAGGAAGAATCAAAGAAGCGACATGAAGAGTTGAAGGAAGAAATTCAACAAACTAGAAAACAGTTTGACAATCTAAAAGAAGAGAATAGACAACAGAAGCATGAAGTTAATAAGCAATTTAATCAAGTTAAAGAAAATATTAAGCAAATTAAAGAAGAAATTCAACAAAATAAGAGACAATTTGTTGAATTAAAACAAGAACTGGTTAAAAATAGACAAGAGATGTGCGAAGAAATCAAAGAAATGATAAAAAATGGAAAACATGAAGATCAAATGCAACAAGAGATAATTCGGCAGACTAAAATAAACCGAAATAAAGATCATAATCGTATGGAAGAATTACAAGATATGGTAATTGAAAAAGCAAGAGAATCTGAATACTACAAGCAGCAATTTTTCTGTTGTCAGAAGAAATTGGACACGGTTTTAAGCCATAATGACGAGTTGAAAATAAATGAACAGGACATATTTATTGAAACTGTTAAAATGGACGAAGAAGAAATTTTACAAGAAATTGATTTCGGTGAAGAAACGTTAATTTTGTTTACAGAAGACATATCTGGAATTCAAAACAAATTTAAAAATGGGTTTATTAATTACCAATCAATTAAAAAATTCATCTTAATGAATATCACAGTATATTGGTTTGCAATGATTAAAAGGAAGATAAAAAAAAGGTTAAAAAGATATGTAAAAGAGATACATGGACCGCCATGAATCATTTTAAATTCGTTTACTTGTAAAAATGTTATTTGTTAATTGTTTATTGTTAAATATTATTTACATGCTTCAAACGAAAATTTTTAATTGAAATTTATTTAAATGATTAGTTAAATTTTAAAATTTAAAACTGCATTTGTTTGATAATTAATTGAAATTAATACATGAGAAATTCCTCTAATTTTTCATATATCAATGTTATATCGATTTGAAAATTAAAAAAAAAAATTAAGATAGAAACATTATGTCAAATGTCAAACGTCAAATTTATTAAAAGTCAAAAATGACTAAAATGTAAATAATGACAGATCTAAAGAAAAGTCAAAATTTAACTTAACCTGATTTTATATGTTAAAATGACAAATAGGGTTGTTAACTTAACGAAATTAAAATTGAAAAAATGTGTTTGAAAACAAAAATTTCACAAAAACAAGGTAGGGTTTTGAGGTGATATTGTTTTAATTGAATTTGGATAAAGAGAATGAACACCTTTTGAAAGTATGAAAATTTAGTGTAAATAAAAATTGTAAATAGTTATAAGTTAGAAAATGAATATTGTAAATAAGTAGGATAGAATCTAGATAGTAATTTTGTAAATATGTCATAAAAATAATTTTGTAGAGTGTTAAAATTTAAGAAACTAGGGTAACAAATAAAAAACAAACAGTGGAATATTAATTTTGGTAAACGAAAGTTGTTTTTTTTTTGAAAATTATCAAAAAACTTCATTAATTACCATAAAATAATATTTTAAAAGCAGATTAAAAATATAATTAGTTAAAATACTGTATGAAGAAAGTTGTTGTTATATGAAAATATAATTTTGGATTTTTTAAAAATAAAAAAATCTTATGAAATATAATTTATTTCTGAAGAAGCTTTATAAATTTGGATATTGGTGACGAATTAATTTAATAAAAGGGGAAAGCTTGTTGTTGGTTGGAGGATAAGGCAGATTTTGGGTGGAGTTGGAGTCAAAAGGGGAAAGTGTATTGTTTGAAAGAAGTTAGAGCAGCGCTTGGTGAATTGGAAGTCGAGGCAGGAAGTGTTGTTTTGTTCAAGTTGTTTAAGTGAAAAAGGTAATTTATATTTTAATTTTTAGAAAATTGTTTAGTTTGTTATTAGAATTATTTATTGTTATTTCTTTGTAAAAGTTTATCATAATTTTGAAAGGTGTTATATTTTTTAAAATTTTATCTTGGCGAATTTTTATAAATTTTGAAATTCGTCAAAGGGAACCCTTTAAAGACCTTGATTTAGGAGATTCTGAAAGAAATTAATTAATAGTTATTTATTATACATGCGGATTAAATTAATGTTTAACGAGCGGTACGTTCAACCGCGCGAGCGGCGGTAGCCGCAAGCGCGTTGATACCGCGAGTTAATAAATTAATTTTAATCCGCAAGTGTAATACAACTGTTTATTCAATTTTGACATTTATTTGACATTTTTAAAGGGATTTGACATTTTTAAAGCGCTAGCGGAATAAAAATTTTAAATCGCTAGCGGAATAAAAATTTTAAACGATTGTTTATAAAACATCAACTTTTATGGGCAGGCCATAAACAAATAAACGTCAGTTTAAAACGTCAAAATTGAATAAATCTTATTATTGAGCTAGCCGGAAGAATAATTAAAAATTGTATGTAATTCTTTTAAGTGGAAGAGCATAACAATAAATACAAGATCTTGTTTCTGTTCTAATGTGTTTATTTCTCCATATTGTATTGTTTAAGAATCCTGCTACTTTATTAACTTTCTGTATTTGATCTTTGACTTCTATTTCCACTTCTCCGTAGCTAGATAGTGTGATGCCTAGGTATTTTATTTCCATAGTTTGTTCCACACTTATTCCTCAATTTCCAGCTTGCATCTAATGGGTTCTTTGCCAATTACTAATGACTTAGTTTTTAGAGCAGAGATGCATCATAATAAACTCTTTTGCTTTTGTGTTAAATCTGGGGACTACTCTTTGCAAGTTGTCTTCGTTTTCAGCTATTAACACTGCGTCAGCTGCATAACAGAGTATTTTGATTTCTTTATTCCCCAGCATCTTATACCCTTTTCCTACATTGACATTCTCTATTATTTTATCCGTTATCAGGTTGAATAATGGAGGGCTTAAAGAGGCTCCCTATCTTATTTCTGTTCCTATGCCTATTGGTTCCGTAAATTGTCCGTCTATCTTAGCTTCTATTATTCTCTGTAAACGTTTTCAATTGTTTTGATGATATCTAGGGGGATTTCTCTGTTGTATAGAAGGCGGATTACGTCTTTGAGTCTTACTCTGTCAATTGCCTTTTTTAGGCTGACGAAGCATAAGAAGGGATTACCTTGGCCCAAAAATTTTATATTAAAAGAGATGATAAAGGGTGTTAAAATCAAAATTTTAATTTTACTTACCTGCAGTATTTTATTAAATTAGAATGTCATATTTACATCTAGCCATAGCAAATTTTATATAATACATATCACATGAGAGAAGGAATCCGCCCAGTAACGGCCCCCTGAGTTTACTAATCACTAATTAATTAATAAGATGTATAGTGTTTTCTGTCTCTTTAATCGTCGAGTAACATTTTCATTATCCAGAAGATTAATCACCAGGATTATTTTGCAGCCTGTCCACATATTCAGTTGCATATCTTTTCATTTCCCCTTGACCCACAGTCTTCATGTACTGTTCTGTCACTCATGTACCATTCCGCATTTGCTTTAGTACGAACAGCCTTGTTTTGGAACCATTTTATTGTATTAACATTAGATGTTTTGGCCCAACTCCAAAATTGGATCCCGCATTTCCCTACAGGAATTGGCCACTGTTTTATATACAAGCATTTTCTTATTAAGTGATAATTTAGATTTTCACCCCAGTAGCCAGTACAATTTTTTCATTTTAATATCCAGCTCTTTCCTTTTTATTGTAAGATGTGTCGGCCATGTTAATCGCCTATATAAGTGCGTATCCAAGTACTTCTTCTTCTTCGAGCAGCATGTCCTTTGCAGGGTGTTGCCGTCTTCTCTTCGCATGCCTGTGGTGTGCATGTCAAGTAGCCTACAGACATATGAAATCTACAGCTTAACGTGGGCTCCGAACCTACTCAAGAGAAGACTTACTAGGCAGTAGTTTGCCATTAGCTTCCGAGCGAAGCGGTCGGCTGTTTTCGTTGTTTATGTGGCCCTGGGAGTCGAACCCGGGCCAACCGCACGCTGGCAACTGAACCACGACTGCCACCCAAATACTTAGCTTCCTTTTTCATTGGTATTTGTATGCCAATTAGTCTGAACTGTAGAATTGTATTTCATAAATATTATTTCGAGGAATCCATCTTCATTGGTTTTTATACGCCATTTCTGCATGTTGTCAAGACAAGTTTGTAATTTTGCTGTTGCTACTATAGGGCCTACGTCTTCTTCCTTGCTCTTATGGCCGAAGCCTAGGCCAATAACCTGTTATTAACGCATAACTATGAATTCAATGAGCCCTCTTCGCACGTATGCTAGGCAGAAGGCTAACTTTACCCGTCGAAAGAGGTGAAGAAGACCGACTTGCAGTGTTGCGAGGTTAATGGCTATCAAATGTGTCTCCCACTTAGATACGATTTGATAAGCAGGTGATATTGATGGGGTAGCAACTGCTTGATTTCAAGTGATAAATAAGTCAGAGTGCCAGACTCGACAGAACGCCTGACTCACGTTCAGAAATACTGCAACGCAATATATGCGTTCTTCAAGGTCCTTTTCTCTAACATCCGCCAGTCTGTGGATTAGTCCGAGTGTTGAATATTTTCGTCGATACCCAAATAATGATGCTGTGGGATTAATTCACGTTTTTCTATTATAGGGGTTAAGCTTTGGTTTCCTAGGAAGCGGTGCCATCATTTAACGGCCGTAAAAATACGGTGGGTGACGTCAGAAAAACGGTGAAAAAATACGGCCGTCGCGAATTATTCCGAACTGTTATGTCTATTTTGACTGGACTATATACACAAGATACACCGCCAAAAAACGTTGCTGAACTGATTCGTACCGTACTGGCCCACCGCTTCAGATGAGACGGCACCGCTCTATTACGTTGGGTGTGCGCTACCGCTCTTTTGGAAAACACTTTGCTTAAAAAACACGACACCGTTTTTCGTGACGTCACCCACCGTACTTTTACGGCCGCTAAATGACGGCACCGCTTCCTAGGAAACCAAAGCTTTAGTCTTTTTAGTGTTAGTCTCTCTAATAGTTTTGACAAAATTCATAACAGTGTTATCGGTCTATATGAGGTGGCTTCATGTGCAAACGTGGTTTTTGAATTAAAATTATTTCACCAATTTTTCCAGTACAGCCATTATTGCCTTTCTGGGCAGTCCTTTTAACGGTTTAGCGGTAATAAGATGGTTACCTGGAGCTTTATTATTGTTTAGATTTCTAATTTCTGTTCTCATTTCTACAGGTGTGAAATGTTGTATGAGCAGACTTAGTTGCAGTGGGGCATTAATATTTCTTCTATAGTTGTCGTTAGTGAAGGGTGTGGATGAAAAATATTGAATAGGTGTTCCAAGAAGAACTCCAATTTTTCTTCTTCTGTTTTTGCCCACGTGCCGTCGACTTTGCGATTGGATGTGGATTTACGGGGGACGGTTTAATTTTCTTGTTGCTTTCCATAGATCACAGTCATTATGTGGGGAGGGGATAAGTTACTTACGTTAGTATTCGTTAAATGTTTCATTTTTCCATTCACCCAATGACTTTCTCAGCTCTCCAATTAATCTGTTTAACCTATTTTTGTCATTGGGATTAGTTTATCATTACCGCTATTATTATTATCTCATAGTTTGTTTATAATTATATTTATTAATACTAACACAATTATTCATATAATTTTAGTTGTCTAATTCTACCCGTTAGGGAGACCAACAACTAGTGTTTCTTTAATTTATTTGCTTTGATCTTCAACCTTTGCCATTTCTTCCGCTTCCACAACCGTTGGTTTTTCCTAAATTATTCCTTCTGCATACATTTTCTTAACTAACCTTATTTTTTGTGTGTAACTACGCTCTCAGCCTTTACATCTCACCACGTGTTTTCTTTTGCAGTAGGTATCATCACAATTGAAGTAAGTCAAGGCAACAAAATTACAATTTAATTGATTTATTTATTCACACAATTTTTATGTATCTCGTAAAAGAGAATGTTAGTTGTGCTACACCGAATGTCTTAAAAAACAGAGAGAGGGGCGGGGGGGAGAGGGGGGGCAGAGAGCGAGAGAGAGGGGGGGGCAGAGAGAGAGAGAAAGAGGGAGAGAGAGAGAAAGAGAGAGCGTAGGAGACAGCACTAGAAGTAATATTTTAGACAGTGTTTTAAGTTTGCAGTAAATTGTGATTTTTAAAATCAAAACAATATAACAAATTACGTAATATTTGTACTGATATACCGAGATATATAAACTTACATAACAGTACTGTTGTTTACGAACAAACTTTACAATAAGAATATTTGTGCTTGAGATAAAACTTTTTACAACATCGAACTGGCTTTTAGGAAAATGTGTCTTCGTTAATTTGCTAACTCCGTAACTTTTTTAACAGATCTATGATGACAAATCACTTAAAGTCTTTTATAGAAATAACGAACGCAGAAACGAATAAAACCTGGTTAGAGTTTCCTCAAATATACATCTGGATTATCGTACCAATGAATCTATCGCGTGATGTTCATGATTACCGGCATTACTAGAATAATGTAAGTGGAATGCAACGAGCTCACACAATATTTTTTTTAGAAATATTTTATGATTAAAGACAAACCGTAAAAATTTCAATCTGCAAATGGGACCTCGTACATTCCCTTCGCATAGGAACAGTGAGTGTAAGCGTAAGCTTCAATGGTGTGGTAATCTAGGTATAATTAGCACCAGTCAACGGTACATTGAATACAGGGAATGAAATAATCGGTACATAAAAGGAAACTTAGTTAATTAACTGCATTAAATATCATTGGACTAAATAATTAAGCATCGATGGTGTCGTTGTATAACAAGGAAAACTAAAAGGCTTTACCTGAAATAACAAGGAAAAACGAAAAATAAGCTTCAAGGGGATGTCTATAAAAACTGCTGTTGTTTAAGTAGATTACTCTACCAACAATCGTAAAATTTTTGTTTCTTCTTTTACTTCTTTTACAGTGTACTAAAACTAAAAACAAAGGTATAGCAGTGTACGCACACTGTCTTTTTAGGGTAAATTGCAGGATTTAATAAGTACTCCTATATTATAAATCAATAACGATGGCCCTGTGGTATGTAATTACCTTTCAAGACTTATATATTGTTGTTCGCAAAGTAAACCAGTTTGTACTGTCAGTAAGACTGACTACAGTTTCAGAGGGACACGTTCTATTGTCCCCTCATCTTGCGTTAATCTACAGTAGCAGAAACATTTAAAAGAAAAAGAAAACAACATAATTGAAAAAGTTTGGAAAAAAACAAATTACAGCCTTAGAAAGTAAAAAACAATGAAATTGTTTTAAAATAAGAAATTAACAACATTTTATAAATAACTTAAAAGTTTTCCATTAAGATAAATTAAAGGCAAAAGCAACGCATAAATATATGTATATAAACTAGACTGATAAGAAAGATATTCTTAAGCTTTTACTACAATCCTTGCTGATTAAAATCAATACAGCTCAACTAGGCTTTGAATTTTACTCTCTTAACCAGAAATACTGAAGTGATGAAGCAATCTGGAATTAATTAACCGTAATTAAATATCGCCCAAGTTGCAAAACAGAAATACTTTTATGAGATTTAAAAATTTGTACTTTCAGTTTTATAAGCTTTTCTCACCTTTTTATTTAGTATTATCAATGATCGAGATGTCAAAAGTATGCATAAATGTTAAAATACCTATGTTATGTGCAGCAAAAACAATGCATGGATTTAACAGGGTTCATGTAATAGAGTAATAGAGTGTAATAAAGCTTTTCAAAGTAGGAAACACGTAACACACGTAATAATATTTGAACACTTACGACCAAGGAATCAATTGTTATAACTATTTATTTAGGAGGATCTTATCATGCTTCGACTGCTATGGTCATTTATCACAACCCGATTACAATTAGCCAAACTTCCCGGAGTTCCACTCCTGAAAAAGATATTTTTATACCAAACATCGTATTGGCATGGGATCTACGGTTTTATCTCGTATTCGAAAGAGGGCATACTTTCATATATTTTTCCCATTAAAAGTCTTACCTCCACGGCATTGTTTTCCATCTTATATTCTCTGCTTATAATTTTTAAATTGCTACAATTTAATAACACGATCATTGGAGAAGTGCCTGGTGTATATTTTACAACTTTCAGACTTAAGAATTGAACCCTGTATATTTTTATAATAAATAAGGCAGAATAATGGTAAACATATAACAAATTAAACTCTGAAGCTACTACGATTAATTAAAAAAGTTTTAATTCGCTTAAAGTTGTCTTATTAACCTGTGTTTTATTTATTCTAAGTATAAACATTGGCCAACTTCCTCCCCATCAAAATGAGCAATGGATATTGGTTTTATAGGGCCTAATTCGGTTATGCAGTGTAACCTGGAGTTCCTTATTCTTATCATCTTTATATTTTTGAATTTTCAAACAAACTCATGTTTTTTTTAATTTTGTTTGTTCAAGAATGTCATAAATGAAGAATATAATTTTATAGATTATACAGTTCATTTAAAAAAAAACTCAAGAATAGTAAAAAAAAATAACAAACTGCGTTGATCTTTAATTTTTTCAAAACATTTTATTTAACAAAGTTGTTCCATATAAAAACAGCATCTTAAATATCAAATCAAATTTAAAAAACAAAAAAGTGTTTTCAGTATACCTCTCTGAAAACAGTTGCTTTCCTGACGGTTTATGGGTTGCGAAAGGGCATCTTTCCTGGCTTATTCCACCTCCATCTGTCAAATAAACACTCGATAAACAATTCCAAACAAGCGTTGCTAAGGAAATCTCAAAAGCATTCTAAATGGCGTTTGCTATGAATAACAACGCATATTTTAATTTACGTGTTCTATCGTCGTTTTTCAGAGAGGTGTAATGAAAAATATCGTTCATTACACGGCAGAAACTGCTTTCCCATTCTCGCATTACTTTCCGTGTTCGGCTCCGCCTCACACGAGAATTGCCACGCTCGAACGGAAAAAGCCTTGTTTCTCGCCACCGAATGCAATATACTATTAAATCGCAAGTACCAGGGAAAAATAAAAAGGGACCACCGAGAAGAATATGGAACGATGGGCAGGAATCAGGAAACTAACCCAAAACAGAACAAAATGGAGAGAAAAGTATCAACTCAACTCCACCCCTTACACCTTAAAATAAAGCTGGTTTCTACAAGAGAGATGCTCCGAATATTCCACAATTATAGTTAGAACTTAGTTTAATAATAATTTTCCGGACAAACGGATTGGCCGCTTTAGACCAATACCTTATCCTGCACAATCGTCAGATTTATCCTTTACATTTTCTTTTGTATGTTTAGATAAAGTAAAAAGTTTGTGCAAATAATTTGAACAGCAGTGTGAGGAAGCTGTTAGTACTATAAAAGAAGAACTGTTGCAGCCCAAGTACGAAGATGTTAGAAGACGAATAGAAAGGAAGAAAGGTGCGTGGTAAGAGAGTTGTATACATACTGTTACTTATTTTTAATTTAATTTAAGGAATTAATTAAATTCTATGAAAAACTTTTTTTTAATATTTCAAACTACATTTCTTATTTAAGATTTTGTATTTATTTGGAACAACTTTGTTAAGTAAGATTTTCTGAAAAACTCAAGAATGAGGATAGAGATCACTTCACAATTTTCTAACTTTCTGAACAAGCTGTACAACCTATAATCCTCGTTTGCAACATTTAAGGACAAGTAAATTTTTTAAGAAATAATGACTTTTTGTAAATTCTAAAAATAAGTTTACTAGACAACGGTGCTCTATCTGGGAACACACTGCAAACTGAAAATTTCATCCTGTCATTATAATCCAAGACCGAAATCTTCCAGAAATACTTTTACTATTCAGACAAAAAGGTAATTCAACATAAAAATATTTTAACCTAATCAATAGTTTGGTTAAGTATCCGGTGTCGTTGCATTTAAATTACATACCTACAAGTTTATCCAGCACTTTCGCCTGCCACGGAAGCGTTAAATTAAAACTTCAAACTTCTGCTACACTTTTACTGAAGAAAACTTCGACTGTAATATCCCAAACTTATAAAGGAATAAGGAGACGAGACGTCCAGATAGTAAACAAGGATTATAAAGTTCCAACAGCTAAAGTTTCCCTTCAAACAGTGGAATACGTAATAACAAAATTTTACGTAGTTGTATTCAGTTTATGTCAATTATCCTCGAAATTTATGTCCGACATTTCAGTATGTCGCCAATATTTGTATAAAACGGGCCTCTCTGTTGGACATTCCGGACAGCTCCCCTTTTGAACGACATAATTACTGGGCCAAACCCTGGGCTATATTAATGCTGGCGGTATTATTTTGATAAGCAACTTCATCGTAATGAACTCTTACGTGTTCATTAGTAATAAGTGGCATCTTCTAACCTTATTATTTTCCCCTTAATAACGAGTATCGATTAAAATAGAATAGAATAGGTAATTGGATGTAATAAGTAGAGGTCAATATCAAACCGAATGGACCGAAGCGAAGTGTAGATGAAAAGCGTTCGAAAAGGAGTTTGAAAGCAGAAAAGGGTGGCCCCGTTGTACTTGCATATACCGGCCGACAACGCGGTTTTCACGGCTGCGTGTGACAGATTTGTAATTAAAATTCTCAGTTTGCGACTAATCACTGCCGCCCTACATTTTACGTTAGCGGACAAACAACCAACTTTCGGTGATTGTTTTCCTAACATAATCAAATTTAATTAAATATTCGCGTCAAAACTAATTCAAATTACTCTCTCGTCGTTCTTTAGTTTATAATAAACTTCTTTAGTGAAATAATTACACCCCAAAATAACCTAAGAGTTGGAAAATATGCTAAAGTAATTTAAGCTGTTAATAGGGTTTTTGTTGTGCTCGAGAACTCTTAAAATGTTTTAAGCTAAAGAAAATTTAATTGTTTCCACTGTCAAGCACGTGGCTGCCTTCGCGCCCGCAAAAAATATTATATTAGCACACGGCAAAAACGTTTAATGAGTCAGTGATAAAATTTTTTAACCGCAAACGTTTAATTAATCCACGTTTCGAGACCGTTTCTTGCTGTTTACTGCTACGTCTCAAGGAATTTTCTTTGAAACAACGCCCGACAATTATTTTTTAATTTCAAGCAGCTATTAATCTGCAGCGCATTAATTTTGGGTAAAATTCAATTAAAAATGAACTACAGTTTTAGGCAGAGCCGTTTACGAACAATATTGCTGTTTTTAAAAACCACGTTTGGTAAAATTTATTAATGTATTTCTACACCGCCAGTTAAATACACAATCGGAATAATATTTTCGTTAACAAAAACCTTCGTATTGAAACAGTTGTCAAAACAGCGAGAAATAACTAGGTAACTCACGCTTAACATCCCTTTCCCAAAACTACATAATTATACTCTTTTGTTAATGTAAAAATTAGGCCAAAACTTAAAGAAGGCGCCGCATACAGGCCGAGAAACAAAAAAAAATTTATGTTGGAAAATGTGAGAGCCAAGGAAAAGGCCAAACCGATCAAAGTATAGCCAAATACAACGAAGGAAGGCTAATTTTACAACACCTCTGAAATAACTAAACTAATCACTTATTTTTTAACAAAAAGCGATTATCAGTTTTTTTTTTATCTAAGAACGTCACGTCGTAAAATATCAAATTCATAGCTTTTTCAAACTTGTAACATTTTTCGGGTTCTCCGTAAGCCTTTGAATTTTGAAAGCACAACTTACATAGTCATCGTAGGGAGTGTCGATAAAGAACGAAGGATGATCATGAAATTTGCAGTTGTTACTGAAATATTCAGAAAGATCTACAAGATATTGTACGGCGTGGGAGAGGGGCCCCTATTCAATCTTATTTATTAAATAAGCAAACTCTTATTAGTTATTTATTAATTTTTTACCTCTAAAGTTAATAAAATTTATGGCATCTAGGAATACATTTTATGCTATTAAATAGAATATATTTTTAAGAATTTGAATAGCGCAGTAAAAATAAATATTCTAGGCAATTTATTCGAATTAAATCGATTAATCGATAATCACAAATCTTCAGTTTTTCTGAAATTAATTAATCAATTATTGCAAATATTGGATTACGATTAATCGATTAGTGTGCTTAGTCGATTAATCGCGACAAATCGATTATTCAGGAGTAGTCAATAAATTATTATTTGTTAGAAATTAAATTTTTGTAGGATTCACTCCCTTGAGGAAATACTTTAATGCATTAATTGATTATTGATAGGTAATTTACCTTCCTTTTATGCTGCACCTGCTTTTGCCGTTTGTTTCAACATACGATTGCCGCTTGCGGTCAGGCCTCCATCGATGTTCTTTGGTTAAGCTTAAAGTTTAATAAGTACCGTATCTTTATTATTTTTGTGTTTTGTTTGCAACTTGTATTGTAAAGTAGTCGATTTCTGGTCAATCTGTTTGATCCGGCGGTAATGTGTTGAAGGCTTTGTGAGTCGCCTTTAGGCGGCTTTTATATTCACATTGCAAAGGTTGAGGCCCGCTGGCAACCAGGTGACTAGGTTGTTTTATTAAATTTGTGTTTGAGTAGAGATTATTATTATTATTTAATATAGGTAGTGGGCAGAGGACTAAAGTCCTATATAGCCCAAAATACAAGATACAGTGGTGTATACCTTATATAATAATAACTGTAAAAATTAACTTAAAGAGATGAACTATTCTAACGAAATGTAACATACAGTAACAGGAGATACTTAATAAGCTATTAAAGTCGCAACTAAGTATAATAATAATCAAGAGAATTATTGTTTAGCTGAATACAAATCATGAAACTATTAACTGAAGATGCACTAATTATATCTACGGATTGTAGTTCAAGTTTGTCAGTACCGATTCACCTTTAGAGATTATGTTGGATGTGTGAAAATTTAGCTGTGCTCATTGAATCGTTAGTTTAATATTAATTTGTTAATCCTATATTTTGCCTGAGATTGATGAGCTTAGTTTGTGAATGTTTTACAGTACGTAACGTAAATGTAGTTATTGTTTTGACGTGACATATTAATTGCCGCCCCCTTCTGTGTAATTTCTGTGTATTCATTTTTGCCTTTTAATTTATTAAATATCTAATTGTCAATTTAGTTTGGTCTTGTATTTGTGTTCAGTGCTTCCCAATCATATTTGTGTGTTAGTGTTTTGTTTAAGATTTACGTATGTATACAGTGTGAGCCTGCCTACAAGTTTAAGTATTTTAGTAAGTAAGTTATTTCAGAAAGCAAGGTAAGTCACATCTTCCAGCAGGGTGCAGCTATAACTCTTTTTTGGAGCCCTATGGGAATCTTCTGTGATGGATTCCTTTTAGACCTTAGGGTGACTATAATACCACAGTGGTGCCCTTTCCACCGTTTACGATCATCCCCCTTGAAGGGTTTTAAGTGTTACGACCCACCCCTTCTTCACTGCTACCCTAGCCGTATGCTACCGATTTTGACATCGCTTTATATATGTCGTAGTGCGGGTTTTGCCCGTGATAGATTTACTCCTTTAAGTTCAGCGGATAACATTAGTATTAATTACAAAAAAACAATGACCAATGACCACAGTAGAAATAGAAAGATGCCTTTCTACTCTTAACTTGATTAAACCTATTTAAAAATACTATAGCGGAAGAGAAGTTGACTGCATTTATTATGTTGTCGATTGAAGTGGCTTTAGTAGATACCATTCCAGACTTTGACTTCCATGTCCACCCAAGTGGATGGACACATATACTCCTGGGTGGTGCCACAGTGAAATCATATAAACTGCCTGTAATTTCCAGAACTATAACTTTTGTTATTAATTACTGTAGAACAATTTTATAGGTATATATTTGTTTCGTATGTAAAGAAGATACTTTTGGAGACTCCAAACTAGTCAACCCAATTGGTTGGACACCAGTTCTTCAAGAAGGTAAATATGGTAAGTTTGATAATAACTTCCATTCAAGTGGGCAAACAAGGGAAATAAAGAGCAAGTTGAAAAAAATTATTTACTAAGATTATGAACAGTTTCAGAGCATTTATAACACAAAAACGGCTTATCAATACATGATTTACAAAAATTACTAACTTTCTTTGCTTTACTCTTTGCTTCTTTTCCCGATTTAGCTGCTAACTACTTCTAGTAAACTGCTCTGTACAACCAAATGGGTAGACAGTAGACAGACATTTCAATAGACAGCTGTACTACCAATGTAAATCATAGTTTTGTGACAAAAACAAATGTCAAAATTCGAGTCACTATGTACCAATCGACCTTTTGATTAAAAAAAAAACTGGAAAAAGACTTGTTAACGGGTTGGCAAACAATTCAACAATTTCTTTATGCGATTTGTCAAAACAGAAACTATAAGTTCTACGGTACAAATAGTGAAAGTAAAAAATTACTTTAAAGCCTATAAAAAGACTAAGGGCGGGTTGCACAAACAGCTTGGTTAAATTAATCATTCGTCAAAGTGAACAAAATCGAATCAAAGTTGGAATGCATCTGGCAAATAACACATTAGTAAACAAAAAATGATGTTCTTTTGTCAACTTTGATCATTCGTTAATTTAACAAAATCTTTGTGCAACCGGCCCTAAGACCGCAAAGAAGGCAAGACAACAAGTTAATGGGGCAATTGGACGAGCTAGGCAATAGTATTCTGATGTACGACGAAGCTTATGTAAAACGATTTTTTAATTTTACCAGGCGACCAATTTTATATCGTGAAAGATAACAATAAATTATTTAAGTGACGAAGATAGGTGTATATCCATTGAAAATTTTGGAAAAGCTCTTAGCGTGTTCTTGGAGCCTTTCATTACTTAGAGCGGTGTTTAAAAAACGTCTTCTTTCATTTATTCTTACTAGTGCCCATTATGCAAAGGGTGCCCTGGAATGATTTCAACCGCAAAACGTAATTTTGTATCAAAGGAGGAGAACCCACTTAACTGGCCTGAACTTCGGCTAACTATTAGACAAGTATTGGGCCGTCATCAAATAGAGGTTACGAAAAGAAGCAGTAATGACCGAAAATGTGAAAGACTCCCAATGAAAATAATATAATAAAAGGAAGTTGTGTAAAATCTAATGAGGTGGATTAAACGTAAAGTTAGGGAGTACAGTCTGCAGGCGTTAAAAATTTGAATGCTTTTAAAAGTTTTAATAAATGTTTTGAATTCAAAATCTATAATTATTTTCATATCAGGCTGTAAATGTTTATGTCACAAAACTTTTCGGCACAGGCTTCAGGCCCTGTAATTAGTGAAAATAAATTTATTATACTACAAGAACATTGCTAAACTAGAAAAAATTGAGAAAACCTTCAAATGTTAAGAAAAATGTAAAAAGCAATTAGGAATAATAATGATAAAAGTCTGCATTCCTGCCAGAAAATGCAAGGAAGAAATTACTATGAGAAATTTACTAATTATACGCAGTGATCAAAAAGTAGTTGAGCTTGAATCACCTACAAACAGTTGACCACAAGCGTTCTTATTTGAACAAGTAACTTACATATTACTTCGACCTAAATTAGACATATCACTCTAATTGTCAGTATGACGTAGGAGTAGGTTTTCATTTAATTTTAGTAGTCTAATGCTGCTATCATTTTTCTTTAATTTCTGTTGAATAACTAATAATTAACCGGTGCATATGCAACTATAGAAATCTTCCCAAAAGTAAATCCAATTGCTTCCCTTTCGATTCACTCTGTACAATAAACAACGACACTGCACCTAGAGTTTGCCATTTTTTATAAATGGACAAAATTTTTGAAGTTTCAAAATTAAGTAATTTAGGTTCTTTGACGATCTATTGGCCATCTCAACCTTATAAAGAAGTACAGGTTCTTATGGAGCATGTCTGCCTCCGTCACATTTCATAACACCCCTTTTTAACAAAACGTTCAGTTGTCAATTTTCTGGGTGCAATATGGCAACCTTGTATCTCCATAAGCCCTATACCTTCTAAGGTTGAGACAAACTATAGCATAAATGTCTAATTGGCAACTACAAATAACTGAACTTAATCCTCTTAAATAAATGTGGTTTAGATAGTTTTCTAATCAAGTCAGCAATCGAGGCTATGATATAAAGATAAAAAACAAAACATTGGTTGCATTTTACAGCAAAAAGCGGTACATACACAAAATCCTAGAGTGCGGTCTATCATAGATAACCGCGAATTGATTTACAGCTATAATTTGGATAGTGAATAAACGTTGTCGTTTCAGTTATCTTCGGGTACTCACGTTGACATTTTGAAATATGTACATAGATATTTATGCACCCCGAATCCCTATACAAAAAAAAACAGGGCGTCATTAATACAAAAAATATATCCCACCAGTTCATGCTTGAAGAATGAGGCTTTCCATTCTGCGGGCTCTGTTTGTGTAAAAATACCTGCTTCAACAATACAGTTGTATCTGCGGTTTTTTTGTCACTTTTGTATTTTTTGAATGACGTGCTAATTGCAGGGGACATTGAATTATTACCCGAAACGGGGGTCTATTATCACTTAACAAAATTTCCTGGAAATGGAGTGTTTGCATGTCAAATTCATATTTGTGCCAGGGACCTAGTTTATTCGATTAAAAACCCTTATGTGATCCTTCAAAATGCTGGGGAATTATTACGCTCAAATCAAATTAATCATCCGAGTGCTTTCTTCTGAGTTTGTATGGGTCACCGCTAGCTTAAAATAATATTTTACGGGAAGCGCATTCGTGTCCCGTAGTGTATGAAAAATTATTTTAAAAAATTGATACAATAAAGAAGGTTGGTTACAATGAATTTGCGGTATTCTCAAACCATATATGAGTAAATGGGTTCATTAGTGTAAACAATGCTTTATTTGGCATATCGTAAATATAATTATATTTCTGAGATCCCTCCCTGACAATCGCTAGCTTAAATCTATGATGAACAAACAAAAATCATTAATTTTTAAGATTTGGTTTCGAGCAGAATCAGTGTTGTTTACAATTCCTTCACTCGGTAATTGTTATGTATTGAAGGTAATATTAGACATATTCACCTTATGTTTAAAGTCGCCTCTAATTCAGTTTTAAAGCAATCCTAAAGGTATACACGTACGTTGCCTTATATTACAGTGTTGGACTGGGGAAATGCCCGTTAGACTCCACTAAAAGCTCAAATCTCAAATTTGCACTGGGAATCAAACTTTCCTAGTACTACAAACTTTATTGTACTTATTCGTGTTTTCTTTTTCAATTTCGCATTATTTAGTGAACTGATTACCGTATTTGCAAAAATATGTAACTAGTTTACCTTAATATCTTCAAATACCACCCAACATGCATGTTTCCAAAGCTACTAGAAGAATTATATGTAAATTAAAAAAAAACGTTTGATCTAAAAGGGTAGATACGTTCACAAATACTTATTGTTTACTAAGTGACGGTTAATCGTACAAATAATTTTTCATTATGGTAATTTGTAAATAAAATTTCTACTTTTGTATATTGTTATACTAACAATTGATATAAATTTATTATTGCTTTCTAAATTTTCTAGTTATTCTCAGTAGTCTTCAGTTTGAAGTATAACTTTGACATAACATTTAATTATTATCATTCTGAAGTAAGCTACCTCTGGTTACATATTGTATATTATTTAATGGACGATTAACATAGATTAAGGTGATTTCTGAATTTGTATGTTGGGTTGCCTATTCCAATTGTTAGAGGCGTATCTTACATGAATCACCCAGGATCTATCATGAGTTGGGCAGCCGTTAAATGTATTTTTTCTACAACCACCATGGAAAGTGGGATTTTCAGACTTCGTCTCCATAGATACGAGTATTGAAAATGAGTGTTTGCCGAACAAGTGAAAATTAGCGTGCGGAAAGTTTACTTTCCGCACGCAAATCTGGATTAATCTGGATTTGCGTGCGGAAAGTAAACTTTCCACACTCAAATTTTGATTTGCGTGCGGAAAGTAAACTTTCCACACGCTAATTTGTTTACTTTCCGCACGCAAATCAAAATGTCATAAATGACATTTGATGAATGTCAGATTTGATTTTGCAGAAATATTTAAATTTTTTGTGGTTGTAGAAAAAATAGTGTGTAATACATGTGTTGAAAGCTTGTATTTGCCACACTCATGTGACTGCAGCACTCACTAGCGTTCGTGCTGCAAACTTCACATTCGTGTGGCAAACGCAAGCTTTCAACACTTGTATTACAAATTACTATTAAGCTTTGAAAATCATATATTCTTTTTAGGGTCTGAACTCTAAGCTTAAGAAACCCCAGAAACTCCTTCCTAAAAGGTACTGCATCTGCGAAAAACGAATTTAAAGGTTTATAACCGTCAATCCCGCTTTACCTTCCCTTCTAAAGGCAATTTGATATTTGAATGTTGGGTTTTTACAAGCCTTCAGCAAATTAGCTGCAAGCTGACACTGTATAAAGCTTCCAATGTTAAAATTTCAGCGAATGAAGATTCGGGGCAATTTTTGAAGAAGTAGAAGAACTGGAAGTATTGTGACTTTTAATTCGCATTTTTTCACCTGACCAAGCTGTTGCTCTTAAACAAGGTTTCAGCATGCTGCAGGAATTGAACTTTTCTACAAAGCGGGGCAACTTTTAGGCTTCAAGTTTTCTTGTAGTTTGAAGATTTCCTCTAGCTAATATTTGAAAAATTCGGATGTTTTAGTAATAAAAGGGGCAGATTCGTCTATCCCAAAACGCAAAACTTAAGAGGATCCCAGAACACGTGACTTTATCAGTGGTTTTTTCTTAAGGAATACACCTACTTTTACATGTGTTTGCTATTTACAAATCGTGCCCTAGCGCCGCTTCGAAGATTTTTAGAAAATGCCGACATCTGCCGCGTAACACGGTTATAAAGTTGTACTAAAGTTCTTCTAATTCTTTAATTATAGTCAAGTAAAATCTGTGTTTTGGCAAGTAGCCCTAAATTTAGTGTGGCTATGTGGGATGCTATTAACAAATTTTGTAATTTCTGTTGTTTCGGTTTTAACTACGTTTCTTCGCGAGTATGTAATTTTTAATACGTATTCTACATTTGTTTAGTTAATAAAAATTATTGGTATGTTTATTTGGCAACAATTTCTTAAAATGTTAGAACTCTACGATTTTCTTCAAGCATAGATTGAGGTTTTCACACCAAATGTCCCAAAGTTACCTAAAAATATAAGGAATTTCTTGCGATTTTTTTAGGAGTACAACAATTAATTTCTTGTTAGCACAAATTTGAACTTAAAAACTGAATTTAAAGAAGTTTCCTCAAACATACGCTGTGCTTTTTCAGGCTGAAGATTAGGTTACCTGAAAAAATCAGAAATTTCAAAAGACTTCCTTAGGAAGAACGCGGGACACGTAATCTTGTAGTTAAATTATTTCAAATCTTATTTTAAAACTACAGGATTTTTCTGAAGTCCAAAGCTTTTTAAGAAATGTTCAGTAAAAATATGGAGTTCTGTTAAAACTTTTCAATTTGACCGAAATTTTGTGTTGATGCGTGGGCTCCAAGGGATTTGACCGATACGTCCTGTTGGCCCCAGTCCGATACTGGCTTTATATAATTTTAGATATGTAGAACAGAGATGCCGGGTATTGCTGCATTAAATTTAAATTTGAGGTGAGAATATAGACAAACGAATTAAACAAATATTCATAACTATTCTTCATTTATCTGCGTTGGAAGAATCATTTATCAACAAAACAACGTCCATTCAAAACCTAGAATTGAACAAGAAATTTTTTGGCCAACATAATAGACTGAAATAAGGAATGAACAATATTGTATAGGTACATCACAATTCACGTAATTTCCTAGTTATACTAATATTCGATATAATTTTGACAGTTAATTTTTCTTCCTGATTGACATGTAAAAAAGCTTCACCTAAAACTTGATATTTTAAATATTCCTGAACGTTCCTTAAAATTTAATTTTTCTAATTAAGCTTTTCCCTACTTTTAAAAGTGTTAATTCGGTAATGTCCTTGTAACTTCAGTAAAAACTTTTTTTTTAGGTTAACCAGTTTAACCACAGGCTCGTATTATAACATTCTCAATTAAAATTTTTATCCAAGTTTCCTCAAGAAATTCCGAAAGTTCTTGTACTTAAAACAAAATTCATTCACAGTTTACAAGTTAAGAACTTTATGATGCATTATAAAGTTTCAGGATTAAGATTTTATTGCTGTTTTGTATGATAGATTCTGAAGAAAAGTTTTAAAGTAATTACCTGAAATTGTTTCTGAACTTCGTTAGAAAGTTTCTTTACGTTTTGTTTTATTTTATACGGATAGTCGGTTAGACAATGATTTTTGTTAATATGAGGCTTGTAAAGCAAAACGAAATGATTTTTTTCACGAGAGCGTAGTATAGGGGTTGGTTTTATGAATTATTCATTTTTCTTTTTCTAAGTTCCGAGTTACATTTTTCATTTAAAATTTCAACCGTCAAAGTAAAATGCGAATAAAATGATTTATACGAGTTGAAGTAAGGACGATATATAGGGTGTCTCAAATTTATCGGTCGTTGTGACAGTATATTTACAAAATCTTTAGTGATGGTTTGAAGCTTTTCAGATGCCCAATTTCTAGCATTTTAGCTGTATAAATATCATTTTTGTTTATTTAACTGGTTGGTTGTTTATTTCTAGCTTCTAAAGTATAATTACAGAAATGAATTCGCCGAACAAAGTATCTAAACGGTCTGGTTCGAATGGTTTTGGGTAAATCCTGGAGTTTTTCTCCAATCATATATTAAAGCTTTTTCCACCATATTCATATTTTTTTTAAATTGTTGTGCAATCAATTTTTGTAAACTTTTTCTTCACACGCTACATACTTTTTTATTTAAATTAACTGCGCCCCCAATAAAAGCTCAATTTCTAACTCAAAGCTCGAAACTTTATTGCTCTTTTTTCCAGATCAATTTTGTGGTATTTGTATCGAATGTAGCTAAAAATTGAACCTAAATGGGCCTTTGTTAAAAAAAATTTTCACGCAAGAAACCTTTCAAGCCGTGATATATGTGTCATCTTATTCATCCTTTACAAATCCCACACTTCGAGTATTTCCATTCATCATTGGTTGCTATCTCTGAAGCATTTTTATGTAAAACGCATCGCTGCACAGGTCGCTGTTTGTCGGCGCGACAAAGTACTTGAATACACTTTTTAAAATCGTGCCGAAGTGCCAAATGCAGCAAATTTAAATTCACGTAGCTTCACAGGCAATAATGTTACTTGCAGGGCCGAGCCAAGGGTATGTGCCGCCCGGGTGCAAGATATAATTTGCCGCCCCTATAGCTCCTTGGACATAAATAGCGTTAATTGTAAAATTCTGCATTTCCTTGATAACTGTTAACTTGTTTAAAAAATAAAAAATCATTAAGGTGACTATAAACTTTGTTATTTATATAAATTAAAAAAAAAGAAAATATTTAAAACAACAAACATAATGCTTTAATAGTTATAACAAAGTACACCTTATATTATTTATTATCATTATTAATTTAGAACCTAGAAGTTATAAACATGAACTAAACTACATAAATTCTAAATTTAAATATCAAAAGCGACATTTCTTGCTTTTTATTTTAATAAATTGTTGTATGCTTGCCGCCTTAAAAAATGCAACACTTTTTCTGTATCAAGTTACCTTTATACGAAAAAGAAAGCCAGATACAAGACTAACTTGATAAACAAAGTTGCACTTTTTAATGCCGCAAGCATATCTTAAATTTCCTTTATTTTTCATTTTGCCGCCCCTAATAGGTTGCCGCCCGGGTGCTGTGCACCCCTTGCACCCCCGGCACGGCTCGGCCCTGGTTACTTGCAAACTTCTGTTTTTTTTTAGTTACACCCGTACTTGTATGTTTGATGATTTAATTTTCTAGACGTTGATGTTTCCTTCTGAAATTATAAAGTTAGTTGGATTTGTACATCTTTACCGAGAATAAAATATTAAAAAATAAATGTATGTCGTCCATTATGTAAAAGTATTGACTTTAAACAGTAAAATGTAATTTCAAGCCACACAATATAGTAAATCGTTTACTACATTTTACTTCCCTAGGGAGATAAATATAAAATTACCGCTCTATTGTCATGAAAACCTTTAGATATCACCACATTAGTTGGTAACTGCAACTTATAAATCCGCAAACTTTTAAAACACCTAATTATTCATAGCCGACAGATATTTATTTATAACTGAGCAAATACGTATTGTGTGATTCATTTAAATACAGCAAAAGTGTAAATGCATACAGGTAGACGAAATTACAGATTAACATAAAGCATGGTTTTGGTTTCTCTGTGTATAATTTCTGGGTCAAACTAAAAGATGTTTGTTACGGGCATGATTTACGGTTGGGATGCCGTAAATTTACAGCTGTAATTAAAGTTGGCAAATTAATAAATGTCATAATAAAATAGTTATTAAAACAGCGATGATTAATTTTAGGTTAATGGATCGTTTTTCCTTTAATGTGGGTTTGCTGTTTATAACTTACTTTCAGTTGCAGACTACCTTTTAATTTTCCAAGTTGTTGTGCGACCCACAATCAGATTAAGTCAATCAAATACCACAATTCAAAAAACGGAAATAAAACATTTGAAGCTATCTTTCAATTGAAATTCGTAATTTGAAGGTTTTTGAATTAAAATTTTAGAGTTCTATTTAAAAAAAATCCTAATGAACAAAGTAAAGTGAAACTGTATCAAAATAAAGTCATCTAACAATTCGGGTGTGGCTTAGAAACGTCTAATTCGGACCATAAATAATTATCCTGTCCTAATGGGCATTTATTTCAATGACCATTTTCAGCAGCGATATAAACTGATCCAATTAAAACATTTATTAGTACCATATATTTTTCGGATGCCATACACCCAATAATATAATACCACTGCAGTAAAAGGAAATGCTGTCGATATAGCTTTGATATATAAATAAAAAATATCTTTAATCGTTCGTTTAAAATTCCTGTAAATTAAAGTAATAAATAACTTCGTCGGAATATTACGTAATTTGAATATTTAGGATAACAAAATTTTCTTAGTTTAAGAATACTTTCCAATAAATTTAAAATACATAGCATTAGTAATTTGGCGGTTCTAATTACAAAAGGATTCTGTATATTTGGATAAATAAAATAATAAAGGTTTTCAAAATTATTTATAAACAAATTTATTTAACAGTTTAAGTAGTTATAGCTTACTATGAATTAATAAAAGTAAGATAATTGAATTAATTTCAAATTAAATAAAGATCCTGGTTCTCAAATTTCAAAAAACGGAAATTAATAATTATAGAATATGAAGAGGCACGTTTTAAAATGTATTAACATAAGAAATTACTTATTTGTTAATATAACAGTTAACCGAATGGTATTTTCTTTCCTTATGTTATACACTTAACACACGTAAAATAACTCAACTAAAATCTCTTTCCTCTTAATTTTCATTTGCTGACGGAATAACAAAATGCCAAAGAAATTTAGTTTTAGAAATGTCTAAACACATTTTGTTAAAACAATTGTTTATGAATTTCTGTTGATTTAATTTAAAGTAAAAAACTATCTAGCTTATTCCTCTTTAATCCTTGAGAAAGTCAACGTTTACTTTCGTAACTACGACAGCTGAAATATGAAACAACTGTTCTATAAATACAAAATTATTATTGAGGAAAATATATTGGCCTCAAAAGTTTGCGTTTTTTTAATCAAAAACAACTGAATAACTTATGATAATTGTAACTTGAAATAACCACAGTAATTCCTATAATTTTCCTTTTGATCGTTTTTTAACGGTTCAAGCTGATATAAAATGTATTAGGTAGATAATCGAATTTACCTACTTTCCTTCAATGAAAAGTTGAACTACATACTGTTGATGGTAAACATTCCGATTTTTATTTGGATTTAACGTACGAATATTATAACGAAAATTTAAAGACACCAGCAACACAAAAAGAAGAAGATCAAGAAGAAGAAGAAGAAGATAAAACTAACGATGAAACAGGAAAAAATCATGGTAAGAATTAAAATAAAAAGAATTAATCTACCGCTTAATTAGAAATACAGAACAAATTAATATTATTGCCTATTAAAAAAGGGAAAAATTATAATAGTGGATGAAGCCAACACAACTGGAAGACTTGGGGAGAACAATATTAGAAGGAAGGGTGGTAAGCAAAGGTACAAGAACCACCCAATAAAACGAGAGAGACCGAAGAAAAAAGCGAGAGAAAGTGAGTGAAGCAAAAGCATGAAAAGCACCAAAGCATAACAGGATGCTGAAAGCTCTGCCAGAATTCGCCTTGACAATAATGAAAACACAACAAAACTGGGCAAAATCTAAGAAGATACACATTATAGCTTTATAGGTAGAAGTACATATTTGGAAGATCCTGAAAATCAGCGAAGTGTCAATAAACGTAATGAGAGGGATGCAAAACCTGTAGATAGTGACAATGCATTTTGAGCCTTACTCTTTTAAACGGAGCGACGAAGGAAGAAAATTAATTAATCGCGAGCCCCAACAAGTATATGTCGGGGTAAACTAGATAACTTTGTAAAACAATGACATTTACATTTTTCATCTTAATTACTTAAAATATCATATGAAATACATTAAAACCTTCGCCTACAGCGTGGACGGTCACTGAGAATAGTTCAGAATCGAAGCACAGTGGTCTACTCCACCACCAAGGTATAGCCTGCGAAACAACCGAGGTATGAATAGCGACTTAGGAGGCCTTAGCCCTCTATGTTGCCGACCATGCTCTCTCGCGGGTAGTAATTTATTGAATTTGGTTTAATAAGAATATTTTTAATATAACATAATGAAACAGAGTTTCCTACTCTGATAATTTTTGTATAAAGTGAGTTGTGGTTTCATGATAGAATAGGAAATGTGATAATTAAAAATCTTAGTGGTAAAGGTTTTCGGAAAGTGTTGTCCAGTTTGGGCCAAGTTTCCCAGTCGAGAATACATTAAAACTATACGAACACACGTGTTGATATTTAAAAAAAAGGTCGTATTTGGTAACGCCTAAAGGTCTGGTGAAAATGGATAACACAATTTGGGTTAAAATTTTACAAAAGTGATTAAATGGAACTGTTCCAAGACCAAAGAAAAAGCACTTTCGCTCGGTTAAGGAAAAGAATCAATTAGATTGGAGAAACTCTAAGCAGTCTTCGGCATACAAAGATTGAAGTGAGAGCCTCTGCAGTGGTCTAGGGATCTATATATGACAGCTCAAGGATTAGGCCAACTGAAGTAGATGGCACTTTGAATGCCGGACAGTACCAGGTCAAGTGTTAAGTGTTGAAATAGCGCATCTTAACACACTGTCAAGCATACTAAACAGTGGTTCTATATGTATAATATTAAAGCATAACAGAAGAGGTGAAAATGAAAAACTAGATCCGAAATCATCGCTCTATTAAACAAGCTCCAAAAACTATATGTTGGGATAAGTTTCATTAATTTTAAAAAGTTAACCATTTCCTTAAATTATATTTGTTCGTAAAATTACTATAAGTTAACGAAAACATAGTTTTATCATTTAGTTATCTAAATATTTTTGTATTTCACAGTTTGATATTTTAATTATTATTGAAAATTGAGCCAAACTTGTAACATAACGTGCTTTAATATATATATGTATTATCTGTAACCCTGTAACCTTTCGGTGCCGAGGCTTGTGCGTTAATGAATGAGGCTCTACGCGTGTAATGCACAACCCGGCCCGTATCTGTGTGTTACGAAGTTGATGCGCCGTACTCAACCTCTTAGGTCTCAATTCGTCATTAATTAGATGGCCAACGACGAATGGTCACCAGGGGGCTCCGAACCAATGACTAAAGGCCAACGCGCATTTAACTCTGCTCGTTGCCATGGTAACGCATACCTGCGAGCGGTTCGCTGACGCATGTTGAATCGCTAGAGTGAAGTGTTTAGTTTTGTATCGGAGAACCATTTCACTACATCCACATCGTGTCGCGTGTCGGTGTTGGTTTATTTTATAATTCATTACTGGACAAAAATGAATCGACACGTGAAACTTTTTGTTTACCTGTTTGTATAAACATCACGTTCCTGCAATAAGGAGAGAGACGCTAACCTACTTATTTTTCTTTATTAGTATTAGTCAGTTAAATGCTAGATATAGTCTTGAAGCACATGTGTCGTACAAAGCTCGTTTCTGCAACGTCCTGCATTCGTTTCGGAATCACTATCTTCCCGCACTTGTTATGAAAATAACTATTTACGACTAGAATTTTTTAACCATCATTTTTAATGAATACGTAACCAATAAGTACTTGTCAACATATCTATCCTACTAGATCAAACGTTATTCTTTTTTAATTTGCAGAATGATATTTCTAGTAGCATGTAGGTTGGGTTGCATTTGAAGTTTTTAAAAGGCGCATCTTACATGAATCCCCCAGTATAAAGAAAATGTAAAAGAGTAGCCAGAAGAAATATCTAATAATATGAAAAAGGAGGTGAACTGACATTAATATACACCTAAGGTCAGATGGACTACAGCACACGCCAAATTTAAATATTAATGGTCAGAATAATAGAATAAAGACGAATAATTGTATACATAAAATCCCAAGATTAAGGCAAGTCCAGATAAAATAAAAAGGATAATAAGGAAAAAAGAAGACATGAGGCCGGCCACGAAGAACTTGTAACGATGAAGTGATAGCAGTGGGGGAATTTAGCCCAATACACCCGTAACAGACAATCTTTGAAATAAATACAGAAAAGGGTGAAAAGGTAGGCAATATTACTTAACCTCCAAACACATCCACCCGAAGGGGTAAACAGCAAGGTGTAAAAAATTTGGGCTTTTAAGCAAAATCGATGCAAATAGAACAAAGAATTCCACGAAATCTTATTTATCTATCCTTTTATATGTGCCTTAAAGAAATTCCACTGGAATACTGGAAATCCGCCGAATCACACGAGAACCTACTGGAATTCCATTTAGTTGTATACTACGTATAGTGAATATACAGCTCCGGATTGTTAGCGCTGCTAGTTAAGCGAAGCGATGTCACTCTAGTGGCATGCTCTTCTGCATTACTGGTTTACTCGCCGTAAAATGAACACGTATGACTCAGTTACGTCGAAATTGAATCCACTGCATAAAGGAATTTTAAGCTCTAGAGTTGTATATTGGCTAGACGTTCTTTACACCGTAATTCCATTGAGGTTTACCCCTCGGCAAAGAAGTATAAAGATTAAGAACATAATTATTATGTTTTTAAAATAAATATTTTTGGATACCCTGCTCTTAAGGTTTGCAAACTATTTGAACAGCCTTTTTAAGTAAAAATTAGATTCCTTATTTAGTTTTCTTACTCATACAGGAGTACAAGGTAAATTGCCCATCATGGGAATGCTTGTCTTGTATTCCTTGATGTATTAAATATTTATTATTTATTATTAGCCGGTACATTAGTATATAGGTCAAAGGCCTCCCCTTTTCCTTATTATTTGCACTTTTTCAAGAATAGTTTGTACATAGTTTCAACTCAGTTTTAGAGAAGGGGGGGGGGGCTTCTCCGTAGTCTACATACCATAATCTGTTATAACATAACATGATTGAGAACTTAGTAGGAGTAGTGCAACAGCTGATATTACCGGTTCCAAGCCCGGAAAGGGGAGGAGGGTTGACACACTATATAACCTTCCATAAAGGGAAGTGGAAAGTCAACTTGTAATTTGTCTAAGAAAGATAAGTACCTATGTTTATACACATTTCAAATCTATTTTTTAAATGGGTATTTCGCTACCAGTTGCTGAAATTGAAATTAAATTATCACATGTTTATAGTTTTGTATGTCACATTAAAATACAAGACTTTACTTATATTTCAACCTTTTTAATTTGTTTGAAAACGGAGACGGAATTGTCCCCGAAAGGTTACGTTTAGTTTGAATTGATAGTTCATTAATTTAATTTCAATTTTAGCAACTGGTGATGAAATATACATTTCAGAATTATAAAACGTCAAACTAGCCACAAACCTTTAGAAAATGTTTTAAATTTAATTAATTCCAGTCTATAATAAGAAGGTAAGCATATGGAAATTGATTTCTTTTTCCGGTAGAAAGTAATTCACACGTAAGTTTTGGAATAAATTACGTAATTCGAGGTGAAGGTTTTCTAATAGTCTGATTTAATATTACATTTTTCATAATGTCTCCTACAAACTTAAACTTACTTACTTAAAGCTTTCGGAATATAATACTGCTGATTTAGGCTTAAATGTCGATTGTGAAGGTTTGTTCCTATGTTTTTTGTAATATTTTGTTGGTGAATTCGGTTGGCAATATGAAATCTTTTTTAATTAATCCAACACCTTCGAGTTTAGTTGATATTTGGTTTCTAATTGCATTAGATTTTACAATCCACACCCACCTGAGGCCGAAAAATTTCTTGGTCATACGTTATTTCATAAAACGTAAATATTCCAAAACTCCGCCTTAGTAGTTGAAAAATAAAGTAATTTAATATTAAAAAAGGAATCACACAGAGCAAGAGGAAACTTAAAGTAGGCTTTTTTATATTACTATCAAAGACTATTTACCGCCATTTAATAGCAGTTAAAAAAAACCAATTTTAGCTTCATTCGAAATCTCTTTCATAAGTTAAAAAAATAATTTCCAGCAGTAAATACGTTTCTATAAATTATATATTGAATTCGTAGGGCCTCAGAAAAAACTTCGCATTGCTAATTTCCATCAGCTTCGAAATGAAATATTTCGAGGATTTAAAGGTAAAATGTCAAAAGCAGAACGTTTGACCTTTAAAATGCTCACATACCTTTTCGATTTTCACCTGTGCAGTGGTCAACGTTTCACCTTTTATTACATGTTCATACACAGATATTGAATAAAGTCAGATATGATAAACTGATTATGGATAAAATATGCATAAAGCCCAAACATGATTTATCGATTCTTAAGCTACCTCTATTTGTGAACGATGGGCAAATTAAAGCTCGTTTATTAAGTAACTGGAAACGATTTTCTATTAAATTTTGTATTACATAAGAAGGAAAAAGTCTCTTGGTGTCTTAGTGGATTTAATTGCTTTGTCATTCAGAGAACATGGGTTCTAATCACAGTTGCAGCCGGATTTAAAAGGACTAAGTATAATTATTTTGGGTAACTTAGATCAATGGTTGATATCGCACGTTTACTACAAAACAAAATTGTGCCGTAAAAATTAAAATAAAGCAACATGATATAATCTGAAGGTTTCAAAATTCACCTTTCGCAAGCTTGCTTCATGCAAACTGACAAGTTTTGCTTTGAAAATATCCACTTGACTCTCAAATTATTTATTTAAAGCTATTAATAATCGCACGAACAAGGTATTTTAATACGAGTAATTCAAAGGAAATGGGACGTGACATCAAAATAAAATTACCATGGCCCACCTACCATTCTTAAAAGTCATAAAAGTTTGTTCTAATTTTTAAAACATATAAAAAAGCGAAGGGCGGTAGTTAAGAAAGTATCCCGTACCCGAGCAATTCAAAAATAATAAAATTCGTCCCTTTGTAGCCCTTCCAGAAGGCACAGTGGGGCATCTACCTTTTGCATTTACTTCGAATACCTAATAAATTTTACCTCCCCCAAAGGAACACCTCCACCATTTCGGATATGCGGAATGAGGTGCAAGAATGAGAAAATGGCGCAATTCGAAATCAAAGTTTCAGCCGCATCGGTCTTATGGGGATCCGAGTTTATTTGTAAAAAGCTTCCCAAGGGAGCGGTTAAATGGCCATGTTGGGGTTTGCACGTTCAGTATGCGGCTTACAGGTAAAGGTGTTTTTGCTGTAGTATTCGAAATGAAACATGCTGATTAAAACGGTTTATTCTAATTGGTTTAATTCTGCAAATGTATACTTAACGGTTTTGTGGTCAATTTGCGTTTGTGTTGAATTTTCATCGATTACTGTTTGAACTTTTAACTCGTTCGAAAGCGTAGATGATAAATTTCTAACAACTTCCATTTATTTTATACATTCCGCTCAACTCATGCGTATTAAACTTAAACAATTAACACACTAAAAACTAAGACACGCATTTCATTTAGAACCGAATTAAAAGCCAACAAGAAAATTAAATTAAAGTTCTCTACTTAAAATAAAACCAAGATTAATTTATTTACATCCACCCAGCCTCATTATAACTATTCTGCATATCAAATTAATAAAATTTAAATTCGCTTTAAAATAATAAAATTAAGCACTAATAATAACGAAACAATTTAAAACGAATTTTCTACTTTGCATAACAGACTCATATTTCACAAGAGCGAATGTATTAATTCATAAAGTTCACGACCTCAGTGATTAATAAATTAAAATTTGAAAATTAATTCATGTAAGATAATATAACAAATTAAATAATCTCTAGAGGATATAAATATAATCTGCTATTTTTTTGTAGTTCCATTTTTAAACTTAAAATAAGCATAATTAGAAAATTTCTGTTTCTCCTCGTTTTTTTGTTTGTTAAACTTGCTGTATCAACCAGACGTTCGCTAATTTGTTTTTCTTTTTATAGCTTAATTGTGTATAAAATTTCATGGTCCTCTGTTTATTTAGTGGAATGACTTAATTTTCATTTAAACACGAGATGCAAATTAATTTCGTCTTAAACTACTGTTAATTAACGATGTTTGCTTATAATTTTAACTTTGTACTGGAAGCTTGATACGACAATTATAAATTCTAAAAGGCATATTAAGTATCATGGGCAACTTCTTATTAACGGATTAATTTAGATTTTTGTGGTTTCAGTTTTATTAAGTATTAACAGCATTATTAATTTTTTCTTCTAAAAAGTTCTAAAAGTAAAATTATAGAATATATAGACGTTTCTGGTCTGTAAATAGGAATACATTTTAAAGTAAAATACTGTAGGTTGAGTCTTTTGCCTAATTTTCTTGCAAGGTGTGTTTTTACTCAACAAATCGCCGGAGTGTTTGACTACAGCGTGGGCAGTCTCGGGGTCAAACCCGAGTCGGATGCTCGGCGGGTAGCCTACCCAGCCACTCAACTAATTAATGGGAAACGAAATACAGTAGTGGAGTAGGAAATGTAGGCGGTTGTAGAGAGCGTGGTGCTTACCACGCCACCCTGTACGTATAACGTGCGAAACAACCAAGGTATGAGAAGCGACTTGCCGGCCATGTTCCTTCGCGGGGCGTTAGTGCCATTACCTTTATCTTTTATTCTACATACAATAAATAGAAATAATCTGAAATAAATAAATATTTTAAATAATGCTTTATTACTTCACACCAGAAAGACAGAAAAAGATATTAACCTGAAGGGAGAGAAATTTAAAATAGGTACATAGAACGTAGGTACAAGATACAAACGAGGAAGCATCCATAACAAAGTTGGTGGAGGATATAAGAAACACCAAGCTCCAAGCTCCAATTAATTAAGCAGAAGGTAAGTAAATGATACAGTAGATATTGCTGATTACACTCTGTTTAATAGTGGATGCCAAAAAAAGACATTTGGAACACGATTTTTGTTAAATGTTGAACTAAAGCATGTGGTGCTAAACTTTAAAGGAATTTCAGAGGATATGATGGCTAAGATTACAGGGCAAGTTCCGTAAGATAGGTTTAATAAATGTACAATGTACAAATGTACATGCTCCAACCGAGAACAAAGATATTAAAATGAAAACTAAATTTTCTGAATAACTAGAACGAGTTGGTGCAGTCTATCTAAATATCATCTAAAAGTAATTCTTGGGGATCTTAATGCAAATATGAGAAGAAATATAAAAGAAGCTCACAGAAGGGAGAAGTATACATGAAAAATGTAATGACAATGGGAAGAAATTAACCGAGTTTGCAGAAGAGTCAAATATGAAAATTGTCAGTACTGCGTTTGACCGCAAAAATATTCATAAGATAACATGGATGTCACCAGATGGCACCACCCAAAACCATATACCAAGGCCAGCTAAATTAAATATTACATATTAAGGCCTTACCACTTTATTTAGCCAACACGCAATTAAAAACAACGGTGGCGCCAATTGAGATGAACTATACTGAGATGATACTTAATTGGATGTATATAATTAAGGTTAAGTTGTTTGTTTAATTTATAAAAGAAAAATGTTATTTGCCAAATATAAATAATACAGAAAAAAACAATTTTAATAAATAAGTGATATTTTTGCGTTAAAAGGGGCAACAACCAAATAGGTTTGCTCGTCCCAAAATACTAAATATCAACCGATTATTTAACTTTAAATTGAGTTAACGATCAAAAGAATCATTTATTGAATCGAAAGTGAAATAAAAGCAGAAGCAAGTGAAAACTGAATTTCAAGCAGAGGTAATTGAAAATTGAAATTGAAGCGGAGGAAATTGAACGTTAAATTTGAAACAGAGGCAAATTGGATTTTTGGTGGTGAAATAGAAATTATTTTGGAAAAGAAGAAATTTCAAACAAAACCCAGGAACCGGTGTAAATAGTGAGTGTAATTACCGTAATTATAAGATAGGTTTAAGGCAGGGTTGATAGGAAAAAACTATAATAAAAATCTGCATTATAAGTATTCGTGTAATTTTATTTTTATTTGGGTAAAAATATACTTAGAAAGATAACAAACAAGGAACCTAATTAACGACCTGAGATAAGAGCAATGCAAACAATTAAGTAAAATTAAAGAGCAAAGCAAGGGATAATTGTAAATATTGAATGTGGGCTTAATAATAATTAAATAAAATTTAAATAAAATCTTTTAAAAGAGCAAGACCATTTCAATAAATTGTCGAACCCAACGTGGGGCGTAACAGTAGAGATACTTATTAATAATTTGGTGCAGCAACGTGAGACGAACAATAAATGTTGATAGCAAAGTGGGGCGATTTATAAGATTTATAAAGTAAAAGGGGCGAAGTATACAAAAATAATATTAAAAGGTTTGTGGGGCAAGGTAAAACGAGAAAATTAATTTATAATTGTCATTTGGAGAAAAGTCAAAACTAATGTCAATGTCATTTGTCAAATTTTTCGATTTTTTGATAATATTTATTTTCAATTAAATACGATTAAAAGGAAAAATACATTAATAAAAATTGAATACTGAATACCTGAAAAATTCAGAACTGAAAAATAATTATAATAATAAAAAAATAACATTAATTTTTTTAAAAATTTTGTACTTAATTTGATAAAAATAAAAGATGGCAGATAGGAGGATGTTACGAAGTAGTTCAAGAAGGGAAGATGAAGAACCTGAAGAGGAACAAGATGAATTAGGGGAGGAGCGAGATGTAATTGAACTGGAGATAGGTGATCATGGAACAGAAGTTCAAACACCTCAAATACATGTTCCAAGAAATGATAATACGAATGAAATGTTACAAATTATAATGCAGCAATTAAACAAACAAAATGAAGATTCAAAGAAACGAGAACAAGATGACAAAGAAGCTAAAGAGGAGGCAAAGAAACGGGATGATAGATTAAATAAACAATTTGACGAATTGAAAGAAGAAATTCAACAAAATAACAAACAATTTGAAGAACTGAAAGAAAATTCAAAGAAACAAGATGAGAAACTAGATAAACAATTTGAAGAACTGAAGGAAGAATTGAAGAAAAATAAACAAGAAATTAGGGAAGAAATCAGAAAAGAAGTGGTAGGAATTGAAAAAAAAATGACCGAAGAAAATAAAGCCATCAGAATTCAAGTTCAGAAAGTTAGAGAAGATTCCTTAAAGAATTTAGAACAGTTACAAAACAAAACGACACAAAACAGCGTAAGTATAATACAAATTGAAGACAAAATTCAGAATACTAATAGTGAGGTCAAGAAGAACCAAGAACAAATAACCATTATTAAGAAAAATATGGGTTCAACGTCAAACGGGTCTTCTGATATATTTTCCTCTTGTAAAATTTTAAACTCAGAAATGATGCCAAAATTTGAAGGATTTAGAAATCAATTTCCGATGGTATTTTTGTCGAAAATTGACAGCTTAGTAGAAAGTATGATGGACGAGAAGAAGAAATTAAACCTGGTAGGAATGTGTTTAAAAGGACACGCAGAAATCTGGTACAATTTGATAAAAGAAAATTGTAACAATTATGAAGATTTTCGAACAAACTTCATGGAACAATTTTGGAGCAACACACATCAAATGGATGTAAGAATTAAGTTAACTATGGGTAAGTATGACAACAAAAAGGAAATTACAAGGGAAAATTACATAATGGGTTTATATAACAAGGCTAGATTTCTTAAACCACCAATGACGGAAGAAGAACTCATAATTCATTTGTCAAGACATCTTGAGAATGAGATAACAAGGTCCGTAGCTTTACAAAACATAAAAAAATTAAAGGATTTCTTAGAAACGTTAAGAAATTACGACTCAGCTACAAGCAATGATAAGAAATCCAATTATAAAAACAATAATCCAGAAGAAGAGAAAACATCAAATACAAATAGACCGAATCCAAATACGAAATGGGAAAATTATAAAGACCGAAAATATCATGATAACAGATCGAACAATTATCAGAAACCGAATTATAATCAAAATTATAATAACAGATATGAGGGAAATTATAAACGTCCTTATTATAATAATAACAATTATCAAGAACGAAAACCGTATGACCAAATGATACAAGAAAAAAATAACGAAAAAGTTATCAGTCAGATTTATGTGAAGAAAAACCAAGATGATTTCAATAAAATCGAAATAGCTGAAATACACGGTCCTCCGGATATAAAAAAAAAACATAAATTTTAAAATGTTGTTAAAAAGTTCAATTTTAAATACTAGTTATATGCATCCAAGGGAATTTTTATTTGAAGATGATGAAGAAGCTGAAATTCAAAATTTACCTTTTATTAAAATAAGTTTTCTTGAAAATAACAATATCGCATTAATAGATACAGGGGCACAAGTTTCATTAATTAAGGAAGAATTAGTTAATTCGTATGGAAATGTCTTAATCAAAAACATTTATAAAATTGCGAAATTAGAATTATTAGCTGCTACTAAAAGAAAATTAACTCATATTGATAAAGTTCTTAATGTAAAGGTGAAAATAGGTGAAATTGAATATCCAATGAGATTTTTTATTGTACCTAATTTACAATTTGATTTCATAATAGGAATTGACATAATTGAACAAGTAAAGATGATTATTGACGCGAAAGAAAGGTGTGTTTTTATTAATGAAATTAAAATACCCTGGGTAAATAATATTGAGTTTATAAACGAAAATATAATAATAAATAATTGTTCAATTGAAAACTTAATTGATGATAACCAAATAGGAGAAGAATATTTATTTATAAAAAATGAATTATTAATGTTATTACGTAAAAGAATAAAACTGGTTGATAATGAACCTGGTTTAGCAAAAGGTTACATTCATCAGTTAAAAGTTGATAACGAAGCATCTTTTAATGTTAAAAATTATCCAATTCCATTTAAATATCGAACTGAAGTCAAAAAGGAAATTGAAAATATGATAAAAAATCAAATTATTGAACCTGCAATTACAAGTTACATAAACCCATTAGTAATTGTTAAAAAGAAAAATAATTCAATACGAATTTGTCTTGATGCTAGAAAGATTAATTCAATCACAAAACCACAATTTGAGGCTCCTCAACCTATCGATTCTTTATTAGGTAGAATTTGTAATAAAAAGATATTTTCAAAGTTAGATCTTAAGAATTCATTTTGGTTGATTCCACTCCATAAAGATAGTAGGAAATATACAGGATTTAGTGTAGATGGAGAAATTTTCCAATTTAAAGTTGTACCATTTGGATTATCTACTTCATGTGCTGCATTAGTTAGAGCAATGCAGAAGATTTTAAATTGTTTTGAAGAATTTTGTGTGCATTACGTAGATGACGTGCTTGTTTTTAGTGAAGATCTAGAAAGTCATGTCAAACATTTAGAAATCATTTTGGTTACCTTAGAAACAAATGGATTAAAATTGAGTTTAGAAAAATGTGAATTTTTTAAAAATCAAGTAACTTACTTAGGATATAAAATAAGTGATCAAGGAGTGCATATCAATGAAGATAGGATTATTGAAATTAAAAATTTTCCTAGGCCAACTAATTTAAAATCTCTAAGAAGATTTTTAGGAGTTTTAAATTATTATAAGAAATTTATTCCAAAATATTCAGAACTTACCTTATCATTAGTTGAGTTATTACGGAAGAATGAAAAATGGAAATGGGATCAAAGAAGGGAAGAAGCTTTTATCAAAATTAAAGAAAATTTTTACAATGAACTATTGTTATATTTTCCAAATTTTAAACAAACATTCATTTTAAGAACAGATGCGTCAAATTTTGCCATTTCAGCAGAATTAATTCAAATACAAGATGAATATGAAGTACCAATATGTTTTATATCAAGAATATTAAAAGGTTATGAAGTTAGATATACAGTATCGGAAAAAGAAATGCTTGCGATTATTTTTGCAATAAACAAATTAAAATTTTATTAGGTTGTAAAGAAAGTTATTGCGGTTTTTGATTCTTTGATTTCAAATGCTAATTTTTTTAATAAATTTTGCTAGGTGTCTATGAAATTATATGTCATTTTAAAGGGCAACTCTCGCTCTACAATGTCAACAATGATAGTTTAATTCAAACTTAATTTTTGATAACTTTTTGGGTGTTTAATAAAAATATGGAAAAAAAGCAAATTCGGCCGATTTTCTTGTTCCAGCACAAACTAGGTCGGAACGCAGCGGCGACAGCACGCGACATTAATTTTGCATTTGGTCCAGGAACGACCAACGAACGTACAGTGCAATGGTGGTTCAAAAAATTTCGTAGTGGAAATTATTGCCTTGAAGATGAAGAGCGCAGTGGCCGACCACATGAAGTTGATAACGACCAATTAAAGGCGTTAGTTGAAACCGACCCACGCACAACTGTTCGAGAGCTTGCTTCTGAACTAAGAGTATCATGCGTGACAATTTCCAACCACTTGCGAAACATTGGTAAGTCAAAAAAACTCGACAAATGGGTACCACACGATTTGAACCAAAATCAAGCAAATCGACGACTAGAGTTGTCGTCTGCACATCTCCTTCGCAACCAAAACGAGTCGTTTCTTGATCGCATTGTAACGTGCGACGAAAAGTGGATCCTGTACGACAATCGTAAACGATCGGCTCAATGGTTAAACCGCGGTGAAGCCCCAAAACACTTTGCAAAGCCCAAGCTGCACCAAAAAAAGATTATGGTGACTGTCTGGTGGTGTGCAGCCGGTCTAATTCATCATAGCTTCCTCAATTTGGGCGAAACCATCACGGCGGAAAAGTACTGTCAGCAAATAGACGAAATGCATCGGAAACTTCAGAACAAGTACCCGGCATTGGTGAACAGAAAGGGTCCTATCCTTCTTCATGATAACGCTCGCCCTCACGTCGCACAACTAACGCTTCAAAAATTAAACGAATTGGGCTATGAAACTTTAGGACACCCTCCATACTCGCCGGACCTTTCACCTACTGACTACCATTTTTTTAAACATCTTGATAACTTCTTAAGGGAAAAATGCTTCAGAAACCAAGACGATGCAAAAAATGCATTTAACGAATTTGTCGCTTCCAGAACTCCAGAGTTTTATTCAATTGGACTAAAAAAACTTGTATCACGTTGGCAAAAATGTATTGAATCTAATGGTTACTATTTTGATTAATAAAGTTTTGTTAGCCAAAATAATGTTCACTTGAATGCAAAGAGTCAAAAACCGCAATAACTTTCTTTACAACCTAATATTTAACAGGTAACAAATTTATTATTGAAACTGACAATTCAGGAATAACTTTTATGAAGAAAAAAGATTTCTTAAGTAATCGATTATATCGTTGGGCTTTATTTTTGCAAGAATACGATTTTGATATTAAACATAAACCTGGTAAGGATAATATTTCTGCAGATTTTTTAAGTAGAAAAGATATACTTCCAAAGAAAAATCAAATAATGATAGCAAATAAATTAATTCAAGAATCAGGTAGATTTTCTTTGAAAACAATTAGAGATCAACAAAATCATGAGGAAATTGTTAAAATAAAAGATGATTTACAATTAAATAATATTTTGGAAAATAGGGGTTTTAAACAAAAAAATAATATTTTGATTAAAGTAATTGGGGAACAAGAACTTTTTGTAATAAATAAAAATTTAGCATTTAAAATCATAGAAGAAATACATTTAAATTATGGACATATTGGGATTAGAAAAACATGGTTAATGTTTAGAGAATGTTTTTATATAAAAAATGATATCAAACTAATAAAAAATTTTATAAATAAATGTAAAACTTGTATTTTTGTCAAAGAGAAAAATTTTAAAAATGCAAATACAATAACAAGTGTAAAAGTTGAAAGACCGTTAGAATTAGTAGCTATTGATTATATAAGCAACCTTATTCCTGGACATGCCGGAAACAAACATATTTTGGTCATGATAGATGTATTTACAAAATATGTAAAATTATATCCAACAAGAAAATGTAATACAAATCATGTAATTTATTGTATAAAAAAATATTCATTAGAAATTGGAAAACCGAACAGGATTTTAGCAGATAACGCAACGTATTTCCATAATGATAGATTCAAACAACAGTTAAGAAAATTAGAAATACGGTATTCTTATTGTAGTATTCGTCATCCAAGAGGAAATCCAGCGGAACGATATATAAAAGAAGTCATTAAATATTTAAGAATAGTCACTTTTGATAAACACAATGCTTGGGTAAAGTACTTGTCGAAAATTGAACAATTTATTAATGATGTACCAAATACTGTTACTGAAACCTCACCTGTGATGTTAATGAAAGCTATTTTACCAAAAAGATCATGGAGATCGCAAGATATAATAACCGATATTGATTCATTATTAGAACAAACAAAAAAAAGAATTATAAAGATAAATAGAAGATATGAAATCAAACAGAATAACAAAATAAAGAAGAAAATACGTTTTAAGATAGGTGATTTAGTAATAATAAAAAATTTAAAGGTAGCAAATAAAGAAGAGAACAAATGTGCAAAATTACAATTACCTTATATAGGTCCATTTAAAATAAATAAAATAATTTTTGATAATTCCTACGAAGTAAAAGAAATAAATTCTGATAAAATCAGAGGGATTTTTCATGTATCAATGATATATCCGTATATTGAACAATAAAGTGAAAATGAATATTATTATAAAATAAAATGCAAATTAGTAAAAATTTTGAAATGAACAGGGTTGAAAATAAATATAATAAAAAAAATCGAGGGGCTTTTGAGATGATACTTAATTGGATGTATATAATTAAGGTTAAGTTGTTTGTTTAATTTATAAAAGAAAAATGTTATTTGCCAAATATAAATAATACAGAAAAAAACAATTTTAATAAATAAGTGATATTTTTGCGTTAAAAGGGGCAACAACCAAATAGGTTTGCTCGTCCCAAAATACTAAATATCAACCGATTATTTAACTTTAAATTGAGTTAACGATCAAAAGAATCATTTATTGAATCGAAAGTGAAATAAAAGCAGAAGCAAGTGAAAACTGAATTTCAAGCAGAGGTAATTGAAAATTGAAATTGAAGCGGAGGAAATTGAACGTTAAATTTGAAACAGAGGCAAATTGGATTTTTGGTGGTGAAATAGAAATTATTTTGGAAAAGAAGAAATTTCAAACAAAACCCAGGAACCGGTGTAAATAGTGAGTGTAATTACCGTAATTATAAGATAGGTTTAAGGCAGGGTTGATAGGAAAAAACTATAATAAAAATCTGCATTATAAGTATTTGTGTAATTTTATTTTTATTTGGGTAAAAATATACTTAGAAAGATAACAAACAAGGAACCTAATTAACGACCTGAGATAAGAGCAATGCAAACAATTAAGTAAAATTAAAGAGCAAAGCAAGGGATAATTGTAAATATTGAATGTGGGCTTAATAATAATTAAATAAAATTTAAATAAAATCTTTTAAAAGAGCAAGACCATTTCAATACATTTTTCCGTTTAGTTCTAAGGGAGTTCACCTCAAATGGCGCCACCGATGTTTCTAATTGCGTCTTAGCCAAATCAAGTGGTAAGGCCTTAATATGTAATATTTAATTTAATTGGCCTTGCAACACACGGCATCGGCCAAAGATGTCAGGTCTTATAGAGGAGCGGATATAAACTCGGACCACTTCTTAGTTATTATGAAAATGAGAGAAGAACTGCCAAAAGCATCCGAACTCAAAAGTATACGAACGAAAAAGTATGAGGTAGAACATTTAAAAGATGATAGTTAATACAAGAGAACAGCTTGAAAACGATTTAAAATCTGAGCCGAAGAAGAATCGAGAAAAACTGAATGTTGAAGAGGATTGGGCAAGAATTCAAACAGCAGTCGAAAAGGTATTAAATAAATGGCTTTAAGGACGGAAGAAAAGCTGGAAAAAAGAGTGGTATGCTGAGAAGTATAGAGCGAAATCATTGGGAGAATAAGCGCTATGATATAGAATCCCATTTTGTTAACAACAAAATCAGAAATTTTTAGCAGGAAGTTAAGAAAAGCAGGAAAACATACCCTTCAAGGAGTGCATATTATAAAAAAGATGACGGAACATTGGTAAGAGATACACAGAGAAAATTAGAAAGACGGGCATTTTTAAGAGCTTTTAAATGAAGAAAAAGAAGGATGTATGCAGAAGTGCGAAAATACATATCAAAGGTGAAAGATTAAAACATAATAGATAAACTACCAGAACGAAAGAAAGAAGAAGCATTAAGTAGGTATATAAAAAATAACAAAAATTGGGGAGAGAACGAAATCACACCCGAAATTTTAAAACAAGCAGATTTGGAACTGCAGAATAGAATTTTCAAGTTAATTTATAAGATATAGGAAGAGGAAAAGATTTTAGAAGAGTGGAGCTCTGCCATGATGTGTCCCATATAAGGAAATTGCATTGTTGGATATGACCTTTAAAGTGCTAACATTACTTATAAGAAAAATACTAGGTATTTACGCCAAAAGATAGGAGAGTACAAGGGGGTTTTGATCAAATTTTTACACATAAACAAGTTCAAGAAGATAGTGTGTCCCAAAGTTTAAAACTACATATATTATTCACACAATATATGTAGACAAGAATTTTTTTTAATCAATCTTCTGCGTCCACTGCTGGACATAGGTCTCCCTTAGTGAGGTGTTTTTGGTCTACTCTCACATAGTGATCGGTCCTCGTGTGAGAGAGGTGTCGCATTAATCGGGCCACCGATTCTAGTACTGACCGGGGACAATAAAGCAGCAACTATATCGAAATAGCAAAAAGCCGCTAACTAAGGGTGATCAGAAAAGCAAAAATCAGAGTACTAGAATAGTTATGCACCTTTCAGTTATTTATAACTGTGAGTTACGGGTAATGAATAAAAACAATGCAAGAAAACTAGAGGTCTGGGAAAGAGAGATGCTGAGGAGAATTTTGGGGGGAACTAAAGAAGAACCCGGGCAGTGGTGAAGAAAAATCAATCGAGAGATCTATATAGTTATCGAAATAGTATATTATAGACCAAGGTAGAGAAGACATTTTTCTCAGCCGAGCAGTATTATTTCCCGACATGCGAAGCATGGAGGGAAATAAGTTGTGAGGCTGAGAAAAGTCTTCTCTACCGTGGTTTATATACTATTTTTTTCACTACTAGCACCTTTATTCCTTTTAATTAATCATTTTTACATAAATAAAAAATAAAATGACAGATGTGTATATTTATTTCTAAATATCCACAAAAATCAAATAGCCTTGCTCGAAAACAAGGGGAGAGGTTAATTTCAATTGACATTTGGGAAAAACATATTTAAAATAGGCACCTGAATGCATAGCAATTGTTTTTATTATTAACCAGTAGTCAATAATAAAAAATTATTGACCACTAGGAGAGAAATGCATCTTCTGGGCTCGAAAATAAGGTCAATAATGACATCTTCTAATACTAGTAGTGAAAAAAATAACAAATGTGATAACAGCACAGAGGGTGAGGTGGCTAAGCCAAGTGTATCGTATGCCATAACAGGAAGAGATGGCAAGAAATGGTAGTGAAAGCCACAATGAGCTTGGGAATTGAATACTGGAAATAAGTAGCGATGGACGGACAACATGGAGAACGTAATCAAGAGACTAGAAGCCATCAGCCTATTGCGTACTTCAATCAGATAATTTAAATTAAAAGGGTGACTGGTTTGAAGGAACGGTAAACTACTCTCTAAATTGTGTGCATTGAAATTCTATTTTGAATGAGAATTCCACGGGACCACTCGACAGTTCTATGAATATGAATTCTATGAAATTTTTTCAACGTAAAAATGGAATTCTAACTGAATTCCTTGAAATTCCACATAATTCCGTTTAGTTGCAGACCATAATTTCTCTTGCGCTTATAATGTGGAGTAGCCCATTCAATACATAAATAATTTCTTAGATTTCCAAAATAATTTCAGAAAATTTCATTATAATTTTCTGTAATCATACGGTAATTTCACAGAATCCACTTTAATCTAAGTAATTCTAAGTATTTCAGATACTCAAAAGAAATTCCCCGAATTCCATAAAATTTCTCCGAAATTCTACGAAATTCCCTTCAGGTACACATTATACATCTTCATATACTTCTTGGAGAATTTCACAGAATTCTATTGCAATTCCAAACAGTTTCCAGAAATTTTAGGAATTCTGATAACTTCCATTCCACTACATATATCAGGACATTTTTGTATTTCTTTAAGTATTCCATGGGAATTATCGAAAAGCTATCCATCTCTGGGAACTCATGAATTCTATACAATTTCAGTTCAGTTTTACATACGTAAGTTCTTTGCTACTTACCTCTTGATAAGATTAAAATACGTACTAAGAAATTTCGAAAATTTCACAGGAATTCCACGAGACGGAATTTTAGAAATTTCACCGACTTCAATACAGTTGTAGACCATACTTTTTTTTGTATTATTGAAATATCAAGAAACTTCATATTATTCCTAGAAAATGAGTGGCAATTCCAAGAAACGGTATTCGATATTTTCATTGATATAAAGCAAGCTTTTGTCCCTTGGTATGTCTCGGTATTTCATGAATTACGCTAAACTCCAATCAGTTACGGAATTTCCCTTGATGTGATCGAAATATCAAGGAATTTCACAGTACCATTTTTTGAAATTTCTGATGAATTTTTTATAACTTCCTGAAACTTCGTTTGTTCCAAGAAAAAATCATTATGGTTTACAAGGATCAAATAATTCCGTCCGAACATATTATTACATGGAAATCCAAAGGATATTGTGCAGTTCCCTGGCATTCTGATCTTATCGTGAAACAAATCTGAGAAAGTCTATGGTGAAAAACATTTCGTGAAATTCTAGCAAGGTCGCGTGAAGCTTACCTAGAATTTTGTGAATAGGAATCGAATTTTGTAAAATTCCCTGCGACTCCGTTCCTATCAAGTATCTACTAAAATCCAGATGAATTTAGAAGCCAACTGCTTGGAATTTCCTGGGAGGCCGTTCTTGCCGAAGGAGAATTCATTGAATTTCTCGTTCTGAGAAGATTCCTATATACAAGAATTGTTATCGGTTTACCCTCGTAATTTGTACGTTGCTGCTTTCATAATGTTTGTTCTTCTTTATAAACAGAAGAGAAGATTAAACTAAATACAAAACCTAAAAGAATTTCATAGTTTTCAGGTAATTCCATAGATTTCCATGCGTTGTACATCATAATTTCTCAGCAGTTTATTGCTTGATATAACTGAAATCCTATAGAATTTAATTAGAAGAAAAAAATAGGGGTATTTTTGGTATCTAAATGTGGCCACTTTTATAGCTGAAACTTCTAAATTTGCTGTTTTAAAGTTGTAGGTCTACAATTTTTCATACAAAATTACTAGAAAAGTCTTCAAATAATTGATCTGACAGTAAACACCCAGCGTCAGTGTCTTTTTTATGAAAGTATGAAAATTTAATTCAAACTGGGAGTTTTCATTTCTGTGTCACTTTCATTTGAATTAAACGTCTAAAAGAGCCGTTTTAACCAAGTAAGCTTTAATACTGTAACACAAAAAGTTGTTTCGCGGTCACATTACGTATTAAAAATTACTGTCTAAACAGAGGGTCGTATGTTTGGGGCACGTTTATGATTTTCTATATTTGATGAAACAGTTTTTTCTATATAAATGTCCTATACACAAGCAAACAGCGTAAATTATATTATTTTTGTTGTATTTACAAAGCTTAATTAGTCTGAAGATTTACAAATCGTTTCAGTCACGTAAATCAGAAAGATATTTCGCCGCAACTAATGATTAAAACAAATTTAAGCTTTGTGATAAACTACAACAATAAAAGCCAACATACATTAAGAGATAAGAATCTTTCTCAAAGAGATATAATCAGAGTAGAATGAATTACATAACTACAACCCTTAGAACCCTCAGAACATATTAACCGCCCCTATAATGGGGGTTGAACAAAATTAACGTTGAATTAATTTTGACACGTCTCAATTAACCAACATTTATTAGAAGCGGGAAAGTTTTAATTGAAGAATTTCGGATGATACCGAAATTGGCTTGCAAACTAACTTTTCCATGTTTAGCGCGCGACCCTCGTTCGGAAACTTCCGAATCGAAATTGAATACTTGCTCCAGTTTCGTTCAATTTAAATCTTCAAAAATTTCTATTATTCAATTAACATATTTTAATCAGTCGAAGAAATGCCCGTTGTTCGGAATTAATTTAAACCTCGGTCGTTCTCAACCTTTTTCATGATGCCAATTGCGAATATAAAGAACCAAAAGGGTCTCGAAGGTACCGAATATTTCGCATAACCTCAATGATTTACTGCTAACTACGAGAATTCCTTGCTTAGTAATTTCTGTGCTTTAATGCTGACGGCGTGTTAAAATAATTATAGTAGATGGGCCCATAAAAAGGAGCGCTTGTTTTATGTTCCATATGATACTTGTAAATAAAATCGCCGAAAGTTAAAGGTGTTTATGTCATTCCTCGTTTATGACCCTTTGGGGAAGACTGTCAGCATCTATCGAGTTTTTTTCTGCGTTTAAGCGCTTTTTTCATGACCTATAATAATGTAGGGCGACCTTACGAAAATTTTATTTGAAAAATTCGATTTTGTAAATTGTCCAGTTTTCTGAAAGGCCTACCCTTACACTCAAAATTTAATTTAGATTTGAACACATGCATTCCAAAGCGACGGTAAGCTTTATATATTTTGTTCAGATTCAACTTTGCTGGTTACTTTTTCATGTGTAGTTTCGTTAATCACATTCAGATTTTTATAATTTTGGAATGTATAGTTTATAAAGCGATCAAAACCCTGAATTTAAAACAAAAATTGTACTCCATCCATTTGTTATATTTTTGCTATCTGTTAGGCAAACTGCTATATTTTCAAATGCGATCAGTTTACTAAATAAGGAAAAACGAACACGATTTTATAACAGGAAACTTTAATCAGGCAGAACATAGAGCTACGCATTAAAAGGTATATCCTGCAAACAAATATACCCTTTTATCCCCTTATAAAAGTTGAGTCATTCATTGCGGGGGTTTGTTTTTGGGGATTGCAAACTGTAATTCAAAAATTATAATTATATTTTGAAGTTCTTTTATTTAATGAATAGTAAAGTAAAAGCCATCGGAAGAACATACCTACTTTATTGGAAATATACTTATATCTGTAGGAAAACAAGATGTAACTTTTCAAAAGTGTTTCAAGTTTCCTAAATCACCTTTTGGCATTAAATTGTTACAAGTAGGGCAAGTTAAGTCTGTCTTTTCCAATCCAAACTAAAAGACTTACTAAAGTCAAACAAATATAGTTATTCTAAATAAATCCGTTCGTATTTATTGAGTTAGACAAGACAGTTTTAATTCGAATCTCTCGAAAAAATAATAAGAAATGGTAAAGTTTTAAATTCCAAAAGTGGATTCAAATTTTCATTCCGAGATTAATTCCTACAATACTGATTAGATTTTCTCAAAATTCAAGGAGAGTGGCAAATCCATTTATATTTCCTAATTTCTAATCCATCTCAGCTGAAGCTAAAATTTATATTTATCACATTAGTTTTGAATCAAATTACAACCCGGATTGAATTTAAAATCCGAAATAAAATTTGCAGATTTGATTTAAAATTTCTAACTAACAAGTAAATGATCACCTATTGTAGTTACATTTCAGTAAGCCCCTTCGAATCAAGTTTGTACTAAAACCTGCAATATTCATTGCAATTTTTGTATATTTTCCGAAGCCGTTCAGTGTAGAAACAAATTGGAAATTCGAGTTTGAAATCCAGAGTAGAGATTGTTTTTGACAGTTTCAGGTGAAGTTTGAAAGCCAACATTTCAAATTTCAAATCTTATAGATATGACGTTAGATGGTTTGGACCTAAAGCCTGAATTTGAAAATTTACATCTTTCTAGGTTCAAATATTTCTGTTCCGGTATTTCGCTTTTTGCATTACTGGCAATATTAATAACAATTCGAGTTTTGAATTTCGAACAGTGTTTTTTATACGAAATTTGAGGTAAAATCTAGAATGCGAATCCTACATCTGAAGCCGAAAAGTACGAATTCAAGATCTTCAATATAAGATTTCAATCTTCTTAATTTGAAATCTTAGTAAATTTGCGCTCTAAATCCAATAAAAGGTTTGAAATCAAGGACAAAATTTTAATTTAAGATGAAACGATAAGCGTAAATTGCACAATTTGAATCTCGAATATTGGATCTGAAATGAGAAGATTTGAATGTAGGTAAGGTATTTAAATGAAGATTCAAATTTAAACAATCTTTACGAATCTCGATGACTTTAAAAACAATTTTAATTTGTAATCAAAAACCTCATTTTTATGGAAAATTGAGTTCTAAGTTTCAATTTAAAATTCGAATCCCATGCTTAACTTCGGATTACGAATATTAAAATCTGAGAATTCTAATCTTTTTAGAATCAGGTTTCAAATTTCTAAATCATGGCAATCTCGTATTTAGTTTGTTTCTCTCGTACTGTTACAATTTTACAATACTCACAAAGTAAAATTAAGCTGTGAATAATGTGAATATTCCTACAAAAAAAGAAAACCTTAAATAATTAATATTTACAGTGTCGATTCAGACTGCTTACAAATTATTGAAAATGTAGTTTACATTTCACTGTCTAATAAATAGAACAATACAAAAAAAGGTTCTCTATAGATCTAACTGGCAAAGCTATTCGGTTGTTTATTTAATTTTATTTAAGTATTTAAACCCCACAATTCATCTGAATAATTCTACAAATTAACCATTTTCCTAGTTTTTACATAATTCTTTTTTTCTTCAAACGTCATAACAACACGACTTTGTGTCATTGGATACACACAGTTAAACATTCACTTTTACTCCTAGGAGTAAAAGTGCCTCGCATGAAATTGTCCCACTCGCTAGCGCTCGTCGTTCAAACGTCATGCTCGGCACACAAAATGACACTTTTACTCCTAATAACACAATATACTATTATCTTGTTACTAAATCCTTCCACTTACTCCGACTATGAAAATTTCCAAATTACAAAATACAATAATTTAATAAACTATGTTTATTTGTTGTTGGATAATATTTAGGCTTGAGTGTACCGCAAATCTTTATTGTATTTGTACAAAATTATGTTTTGTTAATACAAAAGAAATAGAAACAGAACAATTTAAAAATCACAATAAATCTTTACAAATCCCATGAATTAGGTAGTTTATTGTTTTGAATATCTTTCAATATTTATTTCCAAATTTTGAAATCTCAGAATTATTTGCCATTTCGTACGATAACTTTGGACTTTCTATGAAAGTAAAATTATATCACCAAGCACATAATTTGACCTAAAAAATTGGGTGAGCACAGAGTAAGGCCCGAAAATTTTCTGGTGGGCCGATGGGTATGTTAATTTACCAATGATTTCATACAATACAAACAAAATTTAAGAGCTTAGTAGACCAACGTAGGTCACGGCTTCTTTACGATTTTCTCTTATTATGTTCCCTAAGTTGCCACAAGGGTGGGTGTCATCAAATTGTGAGTGAGCCCTGCCATCCTTACGTGCCTAAATATCATCATTATTAAGTTGTAGTTGCCTAATTTTTGAATGTATACTTTGTCAATAAGAAAATATACAAGTTGTAGCCGAATTTTTAAAAAATCTGGAACGTCTGATGAGCAAATTCTGTTAGATAAAGTAAAAGGCAAAACATTTTCAGTCGAATAGATATCGCTGCTGTTTAATTGTAAAAAAATCTATTTACTGAGAAATTTTATTGTTTTAATTATTTACTATATTAAACCTTGCATTGATAAGAAATTAATGGCAATTCATTAAAATAATGGTTGCCCATAAAGAAACCTTTCTACGTTTCTGGTTGCCAAATTGAAATCTTCTAATTTGTCCTGGAATTCATTAGAATGCTTTAATAAAATTTCCAGCAACAACAGGAAATAAAAATCTGACAAATGACATTTTTGAAAAAAATCAAGAAAATAAAAACGAGCTTTACAGTACTAATTTACGAGTAGTTAAGGAATGCAATACAAAACTAAAAGCATCTTAAAAATCACGTTTACGTTATTTAGGAATTTTCAAAACTGTTAATGTTGTAAATCCATAAAGGTCAGTTTATTGAGGAATTCGGATTAAAATTAATTCTTAAAAGTAAATCCCAAGATAAATTATAACTTCTCAAATTTCACGTGTATTTCTTCAGTATACAAAAATATTGTTTGTAATAATCCTAGAAATTATACAAAATATTTATGATAAAAAGAGGTTTTTTATTATTCTTCTAGATTTGGCAGTTTTCAAATTTCCGCTGATTTGCACCATTTCTTACAAAGACTTTTGGTTGGTTGTTAGTAAATGAATCTTCTTACAGGAGTAATCTCAAATCATTACTTTATTATTTTTGATTATTGTCAATACTTTTATTAAAAAATTTTATTCGATAAATCATCGATTTCAGGTAAACATAACAACAAAAGCTCAAACTATATTATATACTTCACTCTACTAAAGTCTTCGACAGGATTACTCAGAAAGCAAGTTTTAGAAAATATTTACCCAAAACTTTGGCCTCTTTTTATTAGGCAGCCATAACCATACGTTTTTGAATCTACTAAACTTTTGTCAATCCCAGAAACACTTCCTTGTCGGCACATAAAGCCTACAATTATGGGATTTAATTTAGATCAAGGAAGTTTTAAACCACCCAAAAATAAATTATATAATAATCTTAGTTAATATTTATTGATGGTTTTGTAACGAAACCTAAATTAGCCTCAATTGCATTTCTCTTGATAAAATAACTAAATAAGCAGAAGTGCATGAAAGACAAATAGAGTTAAGTTAATGTTTTCATGTCAGACTAGCCATTTCCTCTTTACATGCTTGTGTTGTTTGTTTATATAACTATTAATTAAACAATTTAAAGTAATCGTAACTTTTAAGTAACCACGTTTATTGTTAGTATAAAAATTTACTCAATTAACGTATAACGTTGCGTGTTGTGTTGGTGTAATTGACCACAAGCGTGTATGGAGTGCATTTACATAAAACTATTTTGAGATTTTTAAGCTTCATTAAACAAAAAATAGTAAAACAGCTAAAAGGATATCAAAAAATACAATTAAATCTCAGACGTGTTTCGAGCCCGAAAAATGAAAAATATTCCCAATTCGAAAGAAGTTTCAGAATGCTGAATTTTACTTTTTTACTTTCCCCCATAAATTTATATAAGATGTAACCTAGAAACATTACGTTTCCATATATTATATTATAAATGGAGACCCTTACGTTCGCATTATCAAATATCCCGGCATTGGAAAATGCGTTTTATGGAGATTCCATACGTCAGTTCACTTTCCTTCATTTCCCGTCTGATAACCCAACCTACGGCAGGATTAGAAACGAAATCTTATTACGTTTCTCTTGATACGTTTACGTATCAGTTTAAGTATGCAGAATTCTGATCGATAATTTTGTGATTAACGTAGCAAGGGACATTAAAATATGCTTCAATTAATCAAAGCTTTCGCGTATTCGTAATTCGATGCGAATTCGAACGATTTGCTTTACGTTTGTTCATTTTCTATGGTAAACCCATATTAGTGCTACAAAGGTAAAACTGATAATCATAATTTAAATTTCGAAATATCCTGGAAAAGCTTTATCTTAAGGATATTCACATCAATTTACTAAAAACGTTAGTGTAATTACTATGTGGGTCCTTAAGATTCAGATTCTGGACTGAGCTTCTTTTTATTACTATATTTTAATGAAAACCTAAAACATTGATTTAGAAAATTATGCTGATGTATTTTTATTGTGCCATATTTTTCTTCTTCCCTTGCGAAGAAAAATGACCTGCTATTACCTACCTCTTGATGGATAAGCTAAGCAGGAGTCTAACCTCATCCACTGATCTATCGAAGAAGAAGAAGAAGAAGAAGGGAGAAACAGATTAGCCCGTAATGTTGCAGTGGCAAATGATGGTATGGTAATCGATACCATCGATTTAATGCGCTTCCCGTAGCAGGAAGCAGCATACGACCTTCAGCGAAGATTTTGCCACTCTTAGGAAACAAACCCGAGACACTGGCATGGGAGAACGAAGCGTTTTACATGTAGCAAACTGCTTATCATTTACATTTAATGTAAAACAATTAAACATAAAAATCAATCGGAGATGTTATACATATTATTAGTGATATAGCATATTTTTTCTTCATTCGAGTGCCTTACCCTCCAAAAATGCTGGAAACCAACGACTTGAATTGTACTGTCTGATTTCAGGCCAAACAACTGGTATTACCCCTCCAACCATAAAGTTCTGTGGCGGCATGATTCATGTTTACCATCGAATATGCTTTACATAATAAGCTGTTGGTGTTCTTAGTTGCAGTTTTACGAGCTTTTGTCTGTCAATTTCGTGACCAAGTAAGTCTTGTCTCATTTCGTTGAGAACGTCTAAAATATGCTCATTGTTTTAATAAGAGCACTGCTAATTAGAATGGTTCATACACTACGTAATGGCTATCGCAGCAAAAGCAAAATATAACATCTGAGTGGATGGAAATTTCCCAAAGTATCAGAATTTCGGAACGGTTTCGATTTTTCGAGTCTTTACGGCTACTGTAGCTACCACTCTACAGTATCAAATCAACTGTATTTTTTAATGTTATTACAAACTCTTATATTGGGTTTTTGTCTATTGCGATTAGTATTACCCAATTGAACCCTTGCCGAATATAATAGGCTTCCACCCCAGGAAGGGAGACTTATCGTGCCAAACATTGCATTAGCACGAAACTTATGGTTCTACTATGCATCCTAAAGAGAATTATGTCATATTCTCCGAAACTGGCTTTTATGTTACTGGTTCTTGTCATCCATTGAATCTTCAGCATTCTACAGATTTCTTCATTTTTCCTATAAAAACGTACATCACCTCACCTTTGAGGGGATTGAAATTTTCAAGATTTTCGTCTTGTTCTTCTTCTTCTTTGTAGGCTTACATCTTATTTAATGCAAAAATTGTTTTTTCCTTCTTCAAATGTCAATCACCCAGCTTTCAAGCCTTGGGGCGCCCCAAGCTTTATTTCTAATTTCGCATAAAATATCTCACTATCGTTGTCTATCTGTTATTGTTAATAATACAAAAGGGCCCACACTAGAATGTTACTATTACAGAAAATCTCTTCGTTAATCATGGCACAAAAACCTTCACATATCGTTTAAATAAATACCTTAAAATATAAGTACAAAATCGAATTCCCGCAAAAAATGGATTCCTCAAAAGAAAAGGATCTCGTGAAAAGTTCTTGCGATTGAACACAGCACACATAAGACAACACAATAATGATTCTGTGTGTATTAGATTACAGAGGAGACTTTAACACAGTAAAATCAGAATACCGTCGGCGGATATAAAAGTTATGCCATATGCCTTTAATCTCTACTGGTGAGTATAGGACATGTAGAATTTGAAAAGAGAAGCCGTACTCAAATCGTAAAACATCTAAGAGGAAGACTGTCCACTTCATGGAAGAGCAAGCCCAACAACTAACAGAATTACAACTCAAATAAGTAACAACAATAGAGAAACTATCAAAAATATTCTTCTTCTTCTTCCTCTTATGGCTTAAGCCTAGGCTAATGGCCTGTTATTAACTGTTCTGTGAGCCCTCTTTACACGTATATCTGGCAGGAGGCTAATCTTACCCATTGAAAGAAGTGAATAAGATCGACCCGCATTATTGCAAGGTTAACAGATATCAAGGATGGTAGTATGATAACCGGAACCGCTGGTTTAACGTGCCCTACGTAGAAGTGAACGACCTCTAAAATTCCGGCGGGAATATCGCCGGTCTCGGGAATGGAACCCGAGACGCCTACGTGAAAGACTGAGCCTTTTACAGGTGGCTATCCATTCCTCAACAATATTCTGTAACTTTAAAAATTCAAGACTCTTCAAACTGGAGGGATCCAATTTAAAGCCATCCTCAGTGGCCCCTACAATTAAAAATAGCGTCTTAACCAATATTATTATTATTATTAACCGGTACAAATCCCTCTATAGGGCAAAGGCCTCCCCTTTTCTCTTATTCTTTTTATACCTTCTCAAATCTACTCACTTATTAGCGAAGGAGTTTTGGTCTACTCCCCCATAGTAACCGGTCCTCGTGGGAGAGAGGTGCCGCGTTACGAAGCAGTCGGGCCACCCATCCCAGCACTGACCCGAGACAATGCTGCTTAACTTTCGTAATCGCGAGGGAATGGGGTACCTAGCTACCGCAACTGCCTTAACCAATAACAACTAAAAAAATTTAAGTATCTAAATTTAAGTGCTTTTTTGTTTTGTTATTTTGCAGCATTTCCTGAACCAAGCTAAAACATGTATTTTAATTTCCAGGGTCACTAAGTATAACTTTAAATTGCATCATTTAATACTACAGAGGTACTAGATATGATATTTTTAAGGCATATTTAACGTCGCTCTCGTTCTATTCTGATCGACATTCTATGAGATATGATGATTTTGAATTTCAGCATTTTATGATAATTACCCATGTTTGTTTGATATTCGTCGTAGACTCCTCATGTTGGTCCTAGCGGGCTGCTTTTCAAATTATGGCAACCCTGTGGTATATGTTGAACCAATCATATCTCTTGTTTTTTGTCGTTGCATTCACCAACTAATCGTTCCTCTGTCGTTTTCCTGATTGTATTTCTTATCTCATGCTGAGCATTACGACAATTTTTCATATCTTTTTCTTTCAAAAAAGTCTTGTGAGGCTCTTCGGTCTTAATATTCCACCAATATCTATGATCTTTCTTCTTTAGTAATCTCAATAACCGCATCTGCTATTTTTTTTTAAATATTGTCTTGTAAAAGTAATCTTCAGCAAATTTGCAAAAAATTTTGACCAGAATTTTCCGCTTTCACTTTTTGTGTACCTATTTACATTTTTCGCTCAACTCTACTTGGATTTGTTTACGTATTGTCGACCCCTCACTTCCCAATTTGTGTTATGGTTACCTTTCCCTGAGTCGTTGCTTAATGAGCTATGGTACTTTGCATAACGATATGCTTTAGGGTAAGTTTTTACACCTTTACAATAATTTTGAATGGATTTACAGTAATACGTATAATAGATTTAGTTTCGCAGGTTTCCAGAATCTTACCATTGAAGGTAGACTTTTATTACTCAAACTTTTTCGTGATTTCCCTGTCCAAAATATTCTTTTTGTAAAATGATGTATCAAGTATATTACTAAATATCAATAATGCCTTTACCCACATATTTAAATGTATCACTTGGTAATAAGCACATTCTCGTGTTCATAAATCAACCTAAATATTTGGCAGCAAATTCAACAATACACATGATCTTTAGGAAATTTTTCCCTGGCATTATTTAGTTTGCCTGACTTTTCACATAAAATAATAAAATTCCCCCCGACTTACTAACTAAAATAAAATCCTCGACTTTTCCCGATTTTTCAAATTGTCCAGAATAGGGAAAACCAACTACAACGAAAATCCATCTGGAGATGAATCCGACAATGTGTTTTTGGTTTATAATACGTCTGAGCCCAATTCTATCAAAATTTTGGTGATATAGAATACCGCTCTTGACAGGTTTACATATTTTAAGAAAGTATTATTCAGGGTGTTTAGTAGCATTTATCAATCAATCAATCAATCAATTTATTTATTGTCCTGAAATTACAAAATATGTAACATAGACAAACGTCAGAGGATAATACATAAGTTTACAAACATAAGTAAAACGGCACAGCTTAAAACAAAAACATACCGTATAACAGACAAAACGATTTACAATTCCTTCATATTGTAAGGTACCTTGTTAATCAAATATAGTTGTAACTGGTTTTTGAACTCTTTTATATCTGCGAGGTCTTTTATGTGTTTGGGTATTTTGTTATAAATATTTACACAATTGTACATAGGACCTTTTTCGAATAAAGCCGACTTATGAGCAGGAACCTGCAGGTCAAGGTTTTGCCTTGTTTCCATAATACTGTAGGTGTCACAGTTCCTCTTAAAAGAATTTAGATTTTTCTTCGCGTATAATGCAACATTGAAAATATAAATAGCTGGTAAGGTTAAAATCCTCAGATTTTTAAAGTGCTCGCGACACGATGATTGTGCGGGAAGTTTAAGCATGACCCTTATTATCTTTTTTTGCATGATGAATACTTTGCCGGTATGAGTCGAGTGATACCAGAACTTAATGCCGTAGGAGAGTATAGAATAAATCATAGCAAAATAGTAGGCCTTTAGACTATTAAGTGACAGATAATCTCTTGTAAATCTAATTAGATAAAGTGCCGAATTTAATTTTGTCAAAATATTGGCAATGTGGTGGTACCAGGTTAAGTTTTCGTCTATAGTAACTCCCAGAAACTTTACTGATGTAATTTGATGGACAGATTTTTGAGCAAGTTTGACATAAAGAGATTGGGAGGTGTTATTTTTAAAGAAAATTACATTTCGGTATTTCGGTGGTGGTTTTAAATTATTAAGTTAATGTCGCATACTGCCAGGAGTGTGAGCATAAATTACACAAAGTTTTCGTCGAAATCTAATTTGATATGATTTTAAAATTTTCATCTATCTACTTTATCGAATTAATTTAACCCCCGCCAAGTGATTACCTAAAACCCTAAAAACTACGTAATTTAAACAATTTAAATTGATACAAAACTACTGAAAACAAGAGAAAATTTAACAATACTAATTAACAATCGGAAGCCAAATTAACCAATTAATTTAACCCCCGCCAAGTAACTATCTGAAGCCCTAAAGCAACAGACAATTTTGTTAAATAATGTACGCAATTTAAACAACTTAGATAGCTTCAAAATTACTGAAAATCAGGAATAAATTTAATACTGTTAGTCAACAATTGAAGCCGCATTAACCAATTAGTTTAACCCCGGCACATTACTACCTAAAATCCTAAAATAACAGACAATTTTTTTAAAGAATTTTAACAATTTAATGGAGCTTAATATTAAAATGCCTACAAAACAGTGGGATACTTTTAAATTTTATTATGGCACATGGGCGTATTTAATCCAATGATAGGAGTACAAACGAAATTCATTCAAAATAACTCCAGTTTGAAGTACCTATAAATTTGGCAATTTAAATTCTAAAACATGCGTTGTAGGTCAATTTTCGATTTAAAACTTCAAATCCGATTTTTTTAAAAATAGCAACCTGAATTTGGGTTCAGATTCTAAGTGTATCTCAGGCGAAAGGATTCGACTGGCAGCCTCTGTGAAAATGAATCTGAAACTATTTTTTAAAGTAATCGCCTTTCATAGGTTGAAACATCTGTTTAGTGGGAAAATAAAATTATTTGGCAGTAATTCAAATCAGGAGAACGATCGTTCTTTAAACCCACTTTTATTTCCGAATTGTAGGCCGCAATACAACTCCGTTAACAAGTTCAAGCACCCCAATTTAAAATTTAATTAATAAAGTTCTCTTGGGGTGAACTCGGAAATTTTATTATTTAGAAGTGTTTTTCACCTCTGTAATTCCACTTAATTTTCTTTCAACTTTCATATCACATTATGAATGGAACTTAAAACTGTAATGTTTACAGACCGTACGAACTTTTTCACGGAAATAAACTGTTAAGGGAAGTAATCTGAAAATTGAAAAGCTTTAGCGAAGAATTTCCTTATTTATAGTCTCGATTGTGGATAGTTTTCCTAGACAATAAAATTTCGACTCGGACGAGGTTCGCTTAAAACTCCACAGACGTGATTTTTAACTGAAGAATAGGGTATTTGATTAAATGATTGTAGTTGCAGACAAGTTACCCGGAATAAAGGTAAGAATATTCACCGACTATAAGATTAACGTTAATAGAAGTTAATTAGCTTTTACAATTGTCAGGTTTTTTGTAAGAAATAAGAGATTCTGCTTATAATTAAGCGTTCAAGAAATTTCAGACTTATTTAGGAAAAGGGAAAAACCTTCATTGCTCTTAAAGCAGCTGCTGGAACTGGCGTAAGTTTCACTAAATATAAAATTTTTATATTTTAGCTGCAATAAGCATAATTAAGATTTATTCAATTAAAACTTCATATTTTGACTGTTTTGCTGTTTGCGATTCTAGTCTCTTAAGATATGTACATTGAACAATTAAAAGCTCCAAACTGAAAGGTATGCTTCCACAAGTGAAGTGCTAAACTAAATAAATAATTATATCTTCGGTTCTTACACAAAGCATTCGGTTTTAAGATAAATTTCAAACAGTCCACCTCAAATACGCGTACATATCCCCGGTAATACGTAGCAGAAATTAGTCCAAATAACAATAACAAATTTACCCAGTAATTTCAGGTTAAAACATTAGTAAGCCAATCTCTGTGCTTTCAATTTTTAACCATTGAGTTCACGCTAACAAAGGATTATTAAGAAACCTACAAACACGCTTATTGAACACAAATAAATAGGTAAGTTAATAAACATTTTAAGGAAACAATTACATGATCGAGACATCGAGAATTTCCTCGAGAAAAATTATCGACAATTCTATTACTAACCGGTCGAGAAAAGTTCGTTTTATTCAAATCGGAAAACTCGTAGCAGGTAACTTCCTGAAAGCATTGTGATATAAATAACTAATTACGCCACTCTTGGGAAAAGATTAAATTCTGTGACATAAATTTCTTTAAAAAGTTATACCCCAACAATTTGCCGAATTAAATTCGTTACCCTGAAAAGCGTTCATTTTATTATAAAATCATACAAAAGGATAACTTAATTTAAGAGAGGTTAAATCTCGTTTCTTTATATTTTAAACGGAAGAAATGTTAATCAGGAATGAATGTATTAAGTTTAAGTAGTTCTTTATTTATTCTTAAATTTCGACTATATACGGGCTGTGTTAAACAGGTATACGGCAAGGAAAACTCCTATTTGATACGGGGTTCTTGTCGTCCCTTAGGCAGTGATGAATACCGCGGCTGCAAACGGAATACAAAAATTTTCTAATACGTGTACGTCCTTATTTTCTACACGGCCTTAGAGATAAAGTGAAATACGAAGAGCATGTAAACTATTTCAGATCAATAATCGAACTTTATATATCCGCAGTTCTCGTGCTAGAGATTCCTAACGTTCCGAAATGCAATTTTAAAAATTGCGATAGGTCAGCAAGCGCATTGGCTTACTCTGCAATCTACTGTTAGTTAATTTTGAATACATCAAGATTTTTCGGATTGCGTTTATTCCGCGGTGATTGTGCCGATAGCAAAGCAATAAATTTGTAATTTGGATGTAAAATTTACGCGAATCGAATATCTGCAAAAAAGTACATAAATCTTTACGAAAACCCGTTCGAATCTTTAGAGTTATTTGTATGCATAAAACAACGATTTTTTTAGTATTATGGGAAAATTTTTACGTCTCTTAAAGTTGGTGCTTTCGCGGTTCTGCTGGTTGAAAAACGAAAAGTTTGTTATGTTTGTTTAACATCTGCATTTAGTTCATTTTTATAACAAATTTGAATTTAAAAATGAAACACAACCCAACCAAAGGACAAGTTTAGGTTTTATTTTTAAATCTTAATCTGGACAACAACCGAATTATAAGTGAAAAGCTATGGATAATAATTATTACTTGAATAAATCCAATTTGTTTCTTTCGATGTTTACTGCGACATAAACATTTTCTTATTTTTAGTCCAGTCAACGAACGCTCAATAGGGGGGTGTAGAATGCATGGACGGTGTCACAAATTTTGACTTAAGGCTTTGTTTGGAGTCGTTAGGAGGTAAACATACTAAAAGTCCCGGGACATAGGTGGTTTTTTGGTTTTTTGCTATATCTTGAAGACGGTGCGTTTTAGCGAAAAAGTTATTATGTACAAAATCAAAGCTGACAAAATTTCCCACATTTTTTCTTTTTAAAGTTTTTTTATATCTCCAACCGTTTATGAGATATCCGCCATCAAAAATCCCTAATTATCGAAAAAAAATATAAAATGTATATACCATTTTTAAGGAAATTTAATCCTCTACAACTTCTTTTCTGGGGATTTTTCTGTAAACCGAAGAGATGAGGTGCTAGAGAGAAAAGTTTAACGAAAAACGTTAGGCAAAATATTTTCTTTCGAAAATTAGCGATTTTTGATAGCGGATATCTCGTAAACGGTTGGAGATAGACAAAAACTTAAAAAACAAAAATTTAGCAAATTTTGTCAGCTTTGGTTTTGTATATAATAACTTTTTTGATAAGATGCACCGTCTTCGAGATATAAGCACAAAACCAAAATCAGAGACCTGCAGATCTTCTCAGTCCCCCCCCCCCCTGCACCCCGCTCACCACCCATGTCCGGGGACTTTTAGTATGTTTACCTCCTAACGACTCCAAACAATGCCCTAAAGAGTAATGTTGAGTAAAACAAAATGATATATCAAGTGGGAAAGACATTTTGTTTTACTCAACATTACTCATTATTCAACCCACTATAAGAATCCGTAATGGAAGGTCTCAATACATTGGTTTACAATGCCCTAAAGTCAAAAATTGTGACACCCTCCATGCATTCTACAAACCCTTTATTGACTGGACTATTTTATAAACATACATTTCAAGTCACATTCTAACGTATTCGTAAGTATTTCAAGCCTTAAAAAACTGCAGTACATAACGCGTGATCAAAAAATCTTTCAGTCTCAGGCGGCTACGCATTGTAAAACTGCGAACATTTGTTGAAACACACATTCACTTGTTATGGGTCAACCTAACCTAACTAAAAGTTAAATGTCGCATTAGCTAAAATGACGTACATATTTTATTAAAGTAAAATTGTTACCTTCAAATGAATTTTTTAATAAAATGTTTAAAAAGTCATTGCAAACGTGTTAGTTTTTGCTTTGTCATTTTTCGAAATTATCTTTTTAGCAAAAAATAAAGAACGAACGAACGCTTTAATTTGGCAGTGACATTTGATTTGATAGTTCTTTTTTACTCCGTCAGTGTTGCCAGATAACTTTTTATAAAATCAGTTTCTGCTATTTGCCTTATGACGAAAACGACATCAGTGCACGACCTTCCAGATGTGAATCCTTGCTGTTCATCCGACAACGCTATGATATTATTTATTTTATTTGTTATACTCTTCGTGACTAGTTTCAAAGTTGTGCTTAGGATATTTTTTATGCCTTTATAATTCTCAGATACCTTCTGGGCTCCTTTTTTGAACAATTAGATTCGTAGTGCTGGTTCATCATTCATCTGGTATTCTATGGTGATGACCGAGTAAGGTGTTGTCCGCCATATTTAAGTAATTCATTCGGAATATTATCTTGCCCCGGACTTTTTATGTTCTTTAGTTGTCGAAGCGCTAGTTATACATATATCTGTCAACTTCACTTGTAAGTTATCAAGGAGAACTATTTCTGGCGTGCTCTGTTGAACTGTATCCTCTTCTTTACCGTAGAGTTCGTTAAGATATCTTTCGTTATATGTTTAACTCTGCTCAGTTATTTGTCTCTTTTCTTTGGGCTCTTATCAATCACCACATTTGTTTTTGGAGGCTATAGATGTCACTTTCCATTCGTTTGAAGAATATTTTCCAATAATCGTTTTTAAGCTGCCTTACTAATGTTGTTGTTTCGTTAAATTTGAATTGTATTCTCAATTAAAATATTGCCACTCGCAAGTGTTTAATAGTTTAGGCTTAAAACAGTTGAATCTAAATCCGAATCGAAAACCATTAGCTTTGGTCTGTAACTGCCCTTTGAAATTTGACCTTTTTATTATGGAAACAGGATTCAAATTTGAAATCTTAGTTCGATTCGACCTATAAACCTTAAACCCAAATTCATGTTGTAAGGACTAAATCGCTATCGTTACAAATTCGAACCGAACTTTTTTCCATGGATTAGAATGTTTGATGACAGATCAGAAACTCAATTTTAAAGTATTGAAAGTTATAGCTTTGTCAAATATTGTGTAGCTTTGTAAGTACGTGTTTTTTTAACTGAAAATTTTCGATAACGGTTTAAACATAAAAAGTAGAAAGAATCGAATATCAAGTTCAGAGAGTAAGATTAAAACTGGTTACTTTCAACCTCGAATTCGAAGATTTGAGTCCACATTACGGATTCGAATTATTCAGATTCAAGATTTCACATTCAGAATCGGTCTAGTTTAGATCTTTAGAGAAATAGTTCCCGCAGAGGAGAATTTTACATACAAGGAGTATATACAGGGTGTTATAGAAGGTATTACTTTAATTTCTAAGAAGAGTCCCTAAAAAATAAAGCAAAAGATCGTAAGGGTGGACACTTCGGCACCGGTTTAAGTTAGAGCTTAATGTAGACCGGCTTAAACTAGCGCTTTATATTCCACACAAGCCGGTTTAAACTATACCAAAATATCTACCGTAATAAACTTTGATTCTGTTAAAGCTAAAATACAATAAATTGTTTTATGGGATTCCTAAGTATGGGTGCTAATGTTTTTCTCTTTAAAATTATGTAAATAAGGTAGCAGAAAATATAAGTACATCTGAAACGCTGAATGCAAACTATAAAAATTGTTGAAAGTGAATCTCAATAAATATTTCGACAGGCAACCTGTACAGATTGCTAGTATTCTTTTCTAATGTTTTTCATTGCCAATACACAACGTCTGTAACTGTTCCTTAGAATTAAAACCCGCTTACAACATTGGTCAATACAAGTCTGTGGCTTACAGTACTATGCGTTGTAAGCAAAAACCGCTTACGTTTTTTGTTTTATTTTAATGTAAAGCGTCCAATACTAAAAGTAGAGCTATACTTTCGATAACACCTACTTTTTAAAGCAACTACCAATATTGTTTCCAGATAACATTAACACTATGGATTGATTCATTATAGTTTTCTATGATGGACAAGGGTAATAGTATCTTAACTCGGTTGTTATGTTAACTATTAAAAACGACGTGAATAAAAGTTAAACCGTAGGAGGAATTAGAAGTTTGTATTCAAAAATTAATTCCATATCACTTCCAGTGAAAACGAGAGTAGCTTCAACTTTTTTTTCTCGCCAGAGAGACGTAGAATTAGTTTTCTAATACTTAACTATTATTTCAGATAATTTTTATAGTTTGTAAATAATTTAGTTACAATCCTCTTCTAAACGTTCGGGGACACATGAAATATACTTATTTTTCCAACATGCAAAGTAGTACTAATTTGGCATGGCGTTGCTTTTTTTTTCTATATTCTTTCGTGTCTAATAATTGAGACTGCTCACTGGGATAGCCTATATAGGCTACTTGTCTGCAGGCAAAACCTTTCTAATATTTTATTTCTTTACAAAAAATTAATTCAAATTCGATACAATTAATTTTCACATTCTTTCGCATTTCTCCAGGGGGGAATATTGTAATTAAAGAAAGGTCGTTACCTGTAAAATCCTAACCTCTTTAAATGTACAAAAACCATATAAAGAGAATTCTGTATCAAATGGAATTAAATTTTCGAATTTAAAACTGAAAGAAGCAAAATTGTCAAGGCTGGCTGCTATCATTGCATGAGTTTTAAAGAGCAGTGAATGTCACTACAGGTTTTAATTTATACAATTTTTGGAGATTAATTTTAAGGAGAAATTCTAATCTGTGTTTTATACGGGTACTACATCTGAATTTTTTCAAAAATAGATTACATATTACATATTGACCCAATATCTCAAAGAGCTGGATAATTGTAATTTCTTTAATTGCCCTCAAGTGCCACAAAACCCTCCAAACCGCGTCTCACAATCTACTACTACCTTAAACTGCCCTTCAACCTTCAACCCTTCTGAAAATTTACTACTAAAAATCAAAATCCTCTTCGATACCGTTCTTACTTGATAAGCTTCTGCCGTATCAATCACGAGGTTCCATAAATAAAATACAAACTTTAGTACGTATAAGAAATTGCGGCCAAACGTTGAAAGAAGAAACTTTTCAAGGATTCTCAGGTTCGTTTACATAACGAATCAACTTTAGCGATTGGATTTTTCTTTGTGGAGCTTTCCGTTAGGGATATTTGGAAATTTATTGTGATATGACAATAAATACTTCAACAAACCAAGATGTGATATCCTGCCTTAGAAAAAGGCTCTGTTATTCGGAAAGAAATACGAAAATAAAAGCAAAATTTTTATTCAAATTGATTAACTCCATATTAATGCTCAATTTTATATTAACTATAAATTAAAGCTCTGCCATACTGTGTATTCCTAATTAACAAAAATTCAAGCACTGTTTAATTTACAATGCAAACTAGAAAAAATAAATATTAAATGATTGGAAACCGCATACCTAGACTTTAACACAATTAAAACCACACCTTAATTGAAAGTGGACATTTCAAAATCAAATAATATCAGCAAAGCTTCATCTTAACCATCATACATTAGTACAATTTTGACAGTTCACATTTATATCAGTGAATTGTAGATTGAGCTTAAAAAGACATAGCTCACTTGCTAAAAGAACCGCATTTTAGAAAATAGTAATCTAAGAACCAATTAAAAATTTGCTGAATTTAACACAAGTCAATGCTGAAATTAGTAACAAAAACGGTTTCTACCACCTTGAACGTACCAATTAAATATTCCTAACCACTGAGCACAGATCAACATCAAAGTCATCTACAACAGTTTTAGCCGAATTTAAGGCCAACAAAGTACGAAAGAGTAGGCCCAAATCACATGTTGGAATTATCTGACAGAAGTAGTGGAAAAGGTTGATTTTCCTACAGGAGTAATTCCCGCAGGTGACTACAACGCACCTGACAGGTTGTGCGAAGCAAATTTTTGTTACGTTTAAGGGACGTACCCTCTTTATTTTACGAGCTTTATTTTTGGTTATTCTCGAGAGGCTTAAACAAAGTCCCTGTCTTAAATATATCATCGGACGAGTGAACTCCTAAGTTTGTATTATTTTATATTTCGTGTAATTTTAATTAATTTTATTTTACATTTACACCAGTAGAAGGCAAATTTGGATCTTTTTAAATTGATTTAATTATGTTTTAGATTTACTTCGAAACAGCTTTCACAAAAATAGAAAGGCGAAAAAATCAAAACAATCCGTAAATTCCTACAATTTTTGGCGTAGAGGAATTTTCAGTTCTTGGAACTTCATGAATTTCTCACGACCGACTGAAACTACTCAAATATTTAGATGTTTTCTACTGCTTAGGTTTGGATGTATTATCTGGGACCGAAAATATGGTGTTCCCGCATTCTATCACATAAAAAATTCGAGCCAAACCTCGAAATCAGGATCTTGTCTTAAACAACGATTTTCAAATTTTTCAGAACGGAATAAAAGCTCAACTTTAAAATTCTTCTACAAGAAGTAAGTTTCATTTTTTAAAGAGATATTTTTGAGGAGTTTGCAAGTAGGTACGTTGTGTCAGGTTTCACACACACAGATTTCTGCATTATTTTCAGGAAGTTTACGACTATAACTGAAGATTTAATGAAACACTTCGTATTGTAAGTAATCTAATGATACTGAGAAAGGCAATGAAAATTCGCTTGAATTCTAATAAACCTTTCAGTAATTGTGTAAATTTAAAAAGTAAGCAGCAAAACAATTTACTGTACAATTAACAATTTGTTGACCTCCAACTCCAGTAAATTAATAAAAATCTCGAATTCATGATATATTCTAACCAAACTTAGTTCGTTTCAGAACCTTTACCTGAAATAATTTACATAATTTTGTAAAATTCACTTAAAGACGAAGTTTATTAAACAATTAAAACATTTTTAGCATTATTTTCAGCACAAATTTTAAAGTTCGAAGTTAAAATTAAATTTCCACCGTAGTTTTCTCCTGCACGGTATATTAATGTCAAAACCAAACTTTGGTTGTCCTTGACTGTTTAGTAGCGTTTTACTAATTAAACTTCTCTAAAATGAGCAACCCGAGAATACAGAGCAGACTGTAGTTAAGGTATTATTTAACAAAAGGGAAATTTTACTTAGGTATTTCCCTACAGTCTGAACGAGGAAAAGTCAGCAATTTTTTCGCTGGAAATGTTTTGTTAAATATGATCTGTAATTCCAATTTCGTGGATATCAATAATGAATTATTGAATATTAAATTATATTTGAAACAAAGCTGGTTAAAATATGGTTTTTATAGGTTAAAAATGATGTTTAATAAAATTTTCAAAAATGATTAAAAAAGTGAGTTACAGCAGGGAATTGTATATCCAAACGTTTAGCTATTTTATTCAACATTAATTTAAATTAAAGCCTTGTACTTTGTTCAACCGCGAATTTAAATTTTAAATTAAAATTGGTCCCAGTAGGCCCACTGCCTAACTAAACCAAAATTAACGAATATGAAATATATTGCGTTAGGTCAAGTTTATTGCCCCGTTTTGATTATATTAAATTTAACGAAAAGCTTAATTTTAAACAACTTCGCCCGATTTTCTGCAAAAAACATAACCTTTCTATTTTTGATGAATTACAAATATTTCTGAATTTGAAAGCATTTTCTTTAAACAAAATTTTATACGTAAAAGTCAGACATTATAAGAAAACTCCTGTTTCCAATAGAATTATTTTTTAAGGTTTTTCGTTGCAAAACTAGCTTTTAAAGTAAATTGTTTTAAGGTGAAAGAGGGAAATTTTCTTCTCCAAAATTTTAACTTTAAAATATTACAATTGTTACTTCACATCGCATACAGTTACAGCAGTTTTGAAGATAAAAGGCCTGATGATAAGGTTCAACGAAAACTTTTTCTGGGATTTAAACTCAAATGATTCACTTCTTTAGGAATATAATATGTTTGTATTTTTAATGAATTTGCATGTCTTTTTTAAATTTGGGACATAACATTTTTGAAAATACAAATTTTCTAAATATTAACTAAAAATCATTGCAAGCCTTCTTCCATTATTTTTAACTCGGCTGAATTTATCTCAAACGTCATTTCCGTGTTACACACGTGCTTATATTATACTTGGGATGTAAATATTTTTATCTTTGTTGATACAAACATAGATTAACCTTAAGGTGGTCGTAAATTAAACTTCGTATACTACCTTAACATGAATTATCTCTTTAAGGAAAGTTACATTCATTACCTACGGACGAGCTATACCTACAAACGTTATACAAATAGCAACTTGGTACAATTTCAGGTCAGGATTTTTACGTTTTTAACTCTTGAACATGCAAATTAAACTTGTTTTTTAAAAGACTAAGGACGAAAGAAAACGTTATTTGATTTACGCCTAAATTGTATTTATATGAATTATTTGGCTAACAATTTTGAAAATATCACAAAACGAGAAAGCTTAGATAAACATCGAGACTAACCATGTAATTTAGAAATCCTTTTGGAAATTAAATTTGTAAGGCTAAGGATATTAATAAAACCACCTGCAATGTCTTCACTGATCCTCGCATCTATTATAAACTAAAACTAAATTTATGGACATTTCGGACGAACTTCCATTTATTCAGTCCAATGTTTAAATAAAATAATCCTACAATTTTGTCAAAGCTCATTCACCTTTAAATTAAAGCTATCTAGAACTTTTATTAAAAAATCATGAAACTTCTTACTTCCGTAAGTAAAAACTTCATTATAATTTTAATGTAAGAAATACTCAAATTATATTAGAATAGCCGGAGGGATAATGAAAATCGCTCGATTTCACAGAATTTTATTACGTTCTTCCTAGCCTTTATTGCTTGCTTTCAATAATTCGCTTTTATTAATTATCAAAAACATAATTTAAGTAGTGAAAATTTTGAAAATTCCACATCATTTATGGTTTTCAATTAGGTGGCTTGCGTTTTTGGTTAGAAACGCTGCTGATTTGATATACCGTGCAAATTTATTACAAGGAAAAATTAATTAAATGCTTGACTTCAAAATTCTTTAAATTATGTATATCAAAAGCAAAATTTGTTGTTAGTTTGTTCGTAAATTTTCTTGGGATTTTTTGTAGCCAATAATTTAGAAATTGGCTGTTTGGACGAATTATATCAAAAGATAATTAAAAATATATTAGCAATTAATTGAGTTTCCTCGAATTAACTGTAAGTATTTTAGGCTAATTTAAAGTGAGTGGATTCAAATAATTGTTGAAATTTAATATAGACAACAAGTTATAAATACCTTGTCAGTTTTCTCAGAGAAGGAATTTTTACAAAAATACAAACTGAAATATGTGAGCACTGAAAATTGTTGTATATATTTCTTTTCGGATTCTTCTAACAAGATAATAATACTAAAAAAAAAATTAAAATGCCTAAGGAATGGTTTACTTTACCTGTTCGAATCTGCTAAGAAAAAGCACTAAAAACAAACCACAAGGAACATGTCATTAATTAAATTCCGCGCGCACTGACAAGAAGGAAAACACGCACCACGGAAAACACGGAGTACTTCCGGCGATTTTAGGCGCGAACCTCACAGCACGGCGACCTGCGAGCGATTGAGTAGCGGCCGCTCGCGGCATTTGCTCTGAGCATGGCCGTATCGACCGCCCCCAACCCTGTATTGTTGCATTTACATAGTAGGTTTTTACTGTGTCTCGCCTTTTTGATTTGCAGTTATTTGGCCCTTTTTTTCTATCATTGCTAATTTTCTTGGCGCCAGTAGCTTTTGCGAAAACCAGGATGAAGTTAAACTTTAACAGATGAATAATTTCGATTCCGGAAACTTTGGCGGGGTTCCTTTAAGGGTTTCCGGTGAAAACTACATTTCTTCTTTCTTTCGTAAAATAGCTCTTTCGATGCATATGTAGCGCTCGTTCAGGAGGATCCGTTTTGGTTACGAATTAATTAATCAAAGTGGGCCGTGAAAAACTACCAATTTAGTTAACGATAGGTATCGGATGGATCTAGCAGCAGGGAATTTTATTGGTAATCAGAGCTTGCAAACTCGTATCAATTGGAATGAATTTATCAATTTACATGGGCTACCAAACAAACACAAACAAAACGATGCTGATTTTTCCCAGTAACTTCCAATTCCGATGGAAATTCGCTTTGTACGTGTAAAAATCACTTGAAAAAACTTAGGGAAACTTAAGCAAAGTTTTGAAATATCTCCTTAGTCATAAAAACACGCTTGTTTAAAGATTTGCAACAAATAAATAAATATTTAATCAGCTGTTTAAGTTCCACAATTAATTGTTTATTGAACAAAGTTGATGATCGTGACTACCCGCAGTACCCCTAGAAACTACAAAACATTTCTTCAAATTCAGAAGACTTCCACTCCTGTAAGGGAGGGATCTCTATTGCAAAACACACTCAGATCTTTTACATATAAAAATAATCGACAACAATAGTATCCTGGTGCTTTAGGTACTTATCTGACTATTTAATAATTTAAAGCAATATAATAAAGTGTTACCGTTCTCGCAAGAAAGTATTTTATATGAATAAGTACAATGTGATTTTTTAAAAACTCAATTGCAGCAGGCCGTGTTCTGACTTAATACAGACAGTTCTAAGGTTATTAAGACAGAATACGGTCTGCTGCAATTGAGTTTTTAAAAAATCACATTGTAGTAAACGAAAGAAATCATGTTTTTCTTTTGTATTTAAAATGTGATACAGTCGTTAAAACTCCTAACCACACTCGAATGTTATTATGCAGTAATCGGCAAAAAAGTCCCAAAAAGTTGGGTTAAATGATAAGCTATCGAAGAAAATTATTTGAAGAAGTCGCTTCGAATTTCGTCCACAGATATGTGCATTTACCCAAAAAATTTGAAGATCACAATTTAACAAGAAATTTAACCCAAATGACAGCCACCAACCGTTTGACATTGACCGCCACGAAACTTTGTACACTACGCTCGATAATATTTAGGCTGATTTGTTCTATTTCAGCTCGATTTTTCTGATGTTAATTTTCTAAATTGTTAGTTCTCCTATTGAAATAACCTTTTGATTTTAAATAATAAAAGACAAAAATATAGAAACAGGTTAAGTCGAGGTAAGGCACTGGATACTCAATTGTTCCCCACTGTCCTGTTCATCTATTTAGAAATGTTATGTCAAATATTGAGGGACCTCTATGCTAAGGTGAGGATCTTGTTAAAATCACTATTCGGATATGATGCTATGTCATTTTCCAAAAAAACGTTATATAACGCAATTATATATTTATTTTGTAACAATACTTCTAAGCATATATTTGCATAACAAAAAGTATAACACTTTTGAGAACTTGACTCATCGGTTGTAAGAATTCTAATATTGTACATTTTGGTTTTACATCTACAGACAACGATAATTAAAATATTTTCCTTTGGAAAAAATTTATGAAATGACTGTTTCTACTTCTACATATCTAGATGGACTATTCAACATATAAGTTAACTATTAATTGTCAACCGTTGTCACCTTTACAATTTTCTGTAGAGCTGTTAAACCAAGTGACAATAAATGCATTCTCTTAATTGTCGACTTTTAGTGAAGTCTTGTTTTGTTATTTGTTTTTGGTTCTTTCGTCGTAATTCAAGTTTGAAGCGTTCAAATTCAAATTGTACGCTCAGTCTCAAATTGAACCACTAGGTCTGACTAGGTACTACAAATCTGATTTCGTCTAACAAGATTACACATGCCATTTTCATCTTATTGTGACTATAGAACGACGTTTCGATTACGGTTCAATGCGTACTTAGGTACATACATACTGAAAACTTTCAGTACCTACCTTACTTCACAAAAAATAATGCAATTGAATATAATAATTTGTTACATATTCGTAATTAAATATTCTTAGTTACGGTGACGAAGTGTTTTATCAAACAACAATGATTTGTTTCTAAAGCCTTTAAGCTATTCTTCAGTATAGTAATTAATTAGACAGCACCAGTTTTACGCAAAAGAGTTAATCCAAAAAGCTCCCAATTTCAGAAATAAAAACTAATCTGACAAAACTTACACCGCCTAGCCGCATACTAACGTGGTCAGCGTTTCTCTCCGCCGTTCGCAGTCTCCTCTTCTTTTGGAACATTACTTCAATTAACAAAATATCTTGCTATCTTACGGGTACCAAATTTAAGCCAAATAGAACGCCCACTACACGGTTTGAATTTGAGTTTTTAAATCAGGAGTAATTACGGTACAAATTCAAATGCAACAATATTAAAAGTAAATAAATAAATAAGTTCGTATTTTAAAAACAATAGCTCTTTTTAGCGGAATGCGTTGCAGGACCTCTCCCTCACGAGTTCTTAAGTATACAACTTTAAAAATAGTGATAAAGAAAAGAAATACAATTACCTATTAGAATTTTAATGGTAGCTCTCCTTCCTATTCTCAAAATTCAAAAAATTACAAAAACATCTGTGAATGCTTTGCGAAAAATTTCGAATGGTTTGCAGAAATTTTGAATTCTTTAACTTTTACTTTGATTTAGGAGATACATTTATATAAAATCAAGTTTAGGAAATAACGAATCATAACTAAAACTGCGTTCCCAAGAAACTTTATGTCAAGCAATACAGGGTGTTCCGCAACTCGATGGCCATAGTGAATATACATATTTCTGAGGTCATTCTGGATCAAAAAGTCCTCGTGAACATTTATCCTTAAATGGACTGTTTTCAAGTTATGGGACATTTAAATTACAAGTGATTGTAACAGTAACATTTATTATTTAAGTAAATTTAACGTTTGGAATTTAATTTTTATTTAAGTTTTTAATTAGTTATAGGATAGGTCGATGGGTACCGATTGCTTGGCCTGCGAGATCACCTGATCTCACGCCGCTCGATTACTATCTGTGGGGACATATGAAGACACGGATCTATTCTGCAAGAATATAAACCAGGGAAGAATTAATAGGCAGAATAATAGAAGTCGCACATAAAATGAAAAATCATCCCGAAACTCTCATGCGCTCTGTTATTTCCATTATTCGAAGGTCCCAACTTTGCATTAATAACGAGGGTGGCCATTTTGAGTCACTTTTAGATTAAAACTAATTAAAAACCTAAATAAAAATTACATTTCAAACGTTAAATGTTACTGTTACAATCACTTGGAATTTAAATGTTCCATAACTTGGAAACGGTCCATTTAACGATAAATGTTCATCAGGACTTTTTGATCCAGAATGACCTCAGGAATATGCACATTCACTATGGCCCTCGAGTTGCGGAACACCCTGTATATTATACAAATTTTAAAGTTTCAAAGGATCAGAATTTTCATCTGTTTTCTGCTTAAATTATGCGTATAATCCAAGTTAAACAGTTTTGTTTACTTTCTTGGTCCTTCTCATCAACTTCTATTTCCACTTTCAAACGTTTCTCATAGGTTTTTATTTATTTATTTATTTTTTTAGAACAACATCGGTTATCAGTAAAATATTTATTTATACTTTATTCAAATGTCACATTTGACAATTTTTATCCTAAATTGTAAAAGCCATACCCTTGCTAACAGACGCGGTATCTATTAACAAACAAATTATAAAGTTTGGCTTTTCTCAGTCTTTAGAAAAATTATGTCGCAAATCCAAACTGAATATCGAACTGAAAATTTAAATTCTACTGGTGAACCTATATAATAAGCTATTTGTCGTTTTTATATACAGAGTGATCCTTAAGTAATGAAAGACAGTGCAACAATAGATTCATACGACAAAAATATTAAGATTTACCTAACCACAGACAACATTTTTATTTTAATTTTCTTCCGTGATTTCAAAAGGTTTCAAGCATTCTTAAGAAAATTGCTAAAACAATTTCTTTGGATGGAAAACAATCTGTCCTTGATCCTCCTAATATAACGTTATTTTTGCTAGATCTGATAGCTTAAAAAACTTTTACACTTAAAGTTATGACAGATTTTCCTGAAGAAAACAAGTGCCTCGTCATAAGAACATTAGTAAAACTAACTTTTTTCGAACAAAAAATTGTAATCCGACCTTAACTTTAAAGTAGCTCCTAATAGAGCATTACTTGTGCCATACTTAATGACTTAAAAAACCTTCAACTTTTTTATATTTACATTAAGTACGACGATTTAATTTAAAAAGGAGTTGCTTTAGCTGTTTTATGCAAAAATGTTTAGATGCTACTAAAACTAACCATTTGCAAGGTATGTGCAATTACAGTAAGAAGTAAAAGTGTTTGAAAACACAAAACCCTTGATGAATACCCAAGTATTTACCAGTATCAAAATCTCCCTTAATATAGAGAATATTTGTATACATATGTATTACAATAGCGTATGACACATAGTTTCAATAAAATGTAGTGCAAAATTTAAGCTTCTCCAACTAAATTAAATGACCTCCTATCAAACAATCAAAAATGAATGTAAGCGCTATTTACTTTGATCTACGTATAATTTGTAAATGCCACTTTATTTAACGAAGTACTGGTAAATAACGGTGCCCTACAAATATGTACACAAGTCTAATAAATATAAAGTGGCTGATTCAGTAATTTAATTAACAATATAGGACATTCAAAACATTCTACCGCAAACCACGCGTTGTTTAGGGTAAGGTTCTTGTAAACATAATTAAACCTTTCGACATAAAGGTGAATCTATGCAAATCAGTTATGTTTAGAAAATATATGTCGGTAACTTTGTAGAAAATCAAACGTGTAATGATTTCTATAGAGTTTGAATAAAGCAGAATTTCCTTTTCAGTTTTCAGTATTAATTTCTGCTTGGTGAAAATATACTTTGAAAAAACAAACATTTAAGCAAAGTTTTAATGCTTTATGTATATAAAGATAAAATAAATTAAATAAAAATTAAATCTAGTACAAGATGTTGAAAATTTTCGTAATTAATTGCAGAATTTTTGTATTAGAAGGCACTTTGATTGAGATTATCAGAATTCCTTAATCTTTGATAAAATTATTAAACAAAGCACGTAAAAGGGAAATATTGTGCTGGCAAGGGAAACTTCAAATTTAGGTTATTTTAGCTTTTTGTGTAAACCTCGATAGTGTTACTACTATTAGGATTCAGTAGTGGCAATAACAATAAAATTTTACATGTCCTAGTGGTCCTAGTGGTCCTAGTCTGATACACGAAGTTAAGGAATGGATTATATTGTAATACGTAAATTTAAACTTCAATAAAAAAAGCGATGCCTTTAACACGATAAGAAAAAATGAAATTTATACCCAAAGGTACAAGATGTAGTTTGTTCATTTCACGAGCAATAAGAGACGTTTGTAAGGATGTTTTAAAGCGATGTTTAACCATAAAGTAGGGTAGCCCTGCAGCGGGACGTTGTATAAGAGTAAAGTAATAAAGGAAGTCTTTCACGATCGTAATAATGCATCTTCTTATAAAACCGTCCGTTCGAAATTGTCCATTTAATACATATGTTACATCTTTATAATTAGAATTTTATGTATGGGTTGTAGAGTTGCCGAACAATAAATCACAATTACTCCGCGGGCGCTCAGTCATTAGAAGGAGCTCAAGTGAGGAACTTATTCGGGCGAGCTTAAAAACCACATTCATCATCCCTTCATTATTCATGGCAACAAATCAACAGCAGTCCAAACGTTTACAAACACATTCTTCGACGCCTACTCGGATACAATAGTTAATGTTTTCTATCGCGACAATCTTGTTAACTCATTCGGTCGCTCATTATCTTCGATCCGAGCAAACGGTGACATCCATCACTTGCCCAGAAAAATACCCCGTAATCCTGTCTTCCAGGATAGCGTGATGACGGTAGTCGACGTATCGCATCGATAAGTGTTTAATTGGCGATTTAGATAAATTGCCGGTGATTAGTCAATCATTCGTCCACTAAATTTGTTACTTTCACAAAGTAAATACCCACTATCATCGTTTTGTGTAGAAGATTTCCCTTTGTGACGATAACTATATATAATCTGCTGACTAGGATTGGAGGACAATGATCGGACACGTGTGATTACAAATAATCACTACAAAAAATCCTGTTGGCAAAAACAGAATAGGTATTAACATTTTTTGAAGACTGAAAATTATTTTTGGGGATTACGTGATAGTTTAGTACTATAATAATTTCCGTTTTAGGGCAGCATCAAAGTCTTCGGAAGGGGCGTTTTACTTAAATTTGCCATATTCAATTTTAACATTTACGTTCAATTACTAATTTCAACAAAGCCAAGTTTAAATCATTGTTAAATTAGACAAGAAAACAATGTAACTAAACTAAAAGCTCAATTAATGATACCATGCATGAAGATTCATCTACTTTAATTAAAGTTCGATATGTTTTTGTTGTATAAGTAAGGAATTCGGCAAATAACAACAGAAAATATATTCTGAAATTACAAAAACAAGGTACCTTAAAATTAACTTTTAGAAAATATGGTTTTTAAATGTTTAGCTCAGCACATGTGAATTAACCATGTGAAAATTAGAGTATATTAATGACAGCGTATCCTGTGATTAATTTCAGCACTTCATTAATTTTGGACAACTTCAAGAAAAAATATAGACTGCTCCGTGATAAAATGACTTAAATTGCGAGCCAAAAATGTTAAAAACAAGTTTTAAGTTGTTGAAAAGGTTTAATCGGACACTATCACGTATGACTTCGCAGTAAGCGCTACAATGTTAGCTTAAAGAGTTATTCCCATTTAAAACTACGCAAGCAACAATCGAATTTTTTGCACTGTTAAATTATTAACGTAAACGCCAATTTAATATTGGTTTTACATAAAAAGTAAGCTGTGAGGTTCTATTACTCTGGAATAACTCAGCTAAGATTTTAACATTGTAAACATGTGTCAGTATTGAAATGTATTGCTTTAAGTGCATTAAAGTGATTAAGATATTATTTATTAGAACCCAAGTAGAACACTATCTCGGAATTGAATTGGCAGAATATTGGCTCAATATTCGAATATTGGGCCAACATTTACGATGTAGAAAACATATTGGAACAATATTGTTTTTACTATATAAATCACATGTCGCAAAATCTATAAAAAACCAATATAGGTCCAATATCTTTATTACAATATTGTATTGACTATATTGGCGCAATTTAGGTTTATCGGCATAGTATCGATATAGGCATTCCAATATTGAGTCAATAATGCATAAACATCGCTTTTACGTTATTGACTCTACGATATTGTTACTTGATTGGCAAATCTATATTGCCTCAACACCGTGCAATTTATATTGGGTAAATATAAGATTTAACAATATTGGCCTAACATTGTTGGTTCAGTCTAGGTTTATCGATGTAATATCGATATAGGTATTTCAATATCCAACAAATGGTGCATAAGTATCGAATTTGCAATATAGACTTTAGGATATTGTTACTTGATCGGCAAATCTATATTGTCCCAATATCGTTTAATTTATATTGAACAAATATAGGAATTAACAGTATTGGCTTTGCAGTCTTAGTCCAATATAGGTTTGTCGACGTAATATCGATATAGGCATTTCAATATCGAACCAATACTGTATACATATCGATTTTGTAATATACACTTTACGATAATGTTACTTGATTGGTAAATCTATATTGCCTCAATACCGTGTAATTTATATTGAATACATATAAGATTTAACAATATTGGCTTTGCAATTTTGATCCAATATAGGTTTGTGGATGTAATATCGATATAAGCATTTCAATATCGAACCTAAACTGCATAAATAGCGATTTCTTTTTATAGATGTTAGCGTAGGTAACCAATTACTTAATCACAGCTGTTGTAAATCTGACTTTGATTTCGAAAAAATGTGTTTAATAAAGAAAGATAAAAACGTATATAGAAGTAGATATAAACAGTAAGCTAAATTACCTCTCAGTTAGTGTTTACATCTAACCAATTTTGCACACACAAATAGCTAATATTTAGATCATTGCTGTTACCCCTAAAACGAATAAATTTAATTTATGAGAGAGGTTATTTTAATGTGAACTGCAATTTACATATTTCTAACATGCTTTGATAAAATTGTACTTCATTATTAAAAAAATGACGTTACAAAAGAAAATTACTAACTAATATAATGTTAACGTCATACTAACGTTTCCTATTATTGTGAATTTTAATTTTTGTAGAGGTAACATTCAAAAACTGACTCCGATTACCCCACTTGGTCTAGACTCTTGTAAATAAAACATTTACTTGAAGTGTAACAAATAGAATTTGAATAGGTACCTGAAAATAAAAGAATTATTATTTTTGTTTATATAATTATAGCATCTTTTCCTAAGTAATTTGAGTTTTAAATGTAACTCTGCAATTCAAAGTGATAAATAATTAGTTTGTGTTTGTGATTTATTCGCATATCCTATTGTACAGTTGTACACTCTTCGTCCTGTTTAGAGGTAAGTGGAATTTTGTTACTAATCAAACCCTTTGGATTAACGACCGATTTAACAGACAAATTAAAACAATAAAAAACTTTGATACAAGTTTTATTCGTGACGTTTCGATCTTGGCTTTAGACCTGTGAGTTAGAAACAACCAAAAAGATTATCGATAAATTTGCTAGTAAACAAACACATTATGTTTAGAAAAACCAAAAGACTCGAGTACGAAAAACTTTATTGCAACCACATGTTGAAATTTAGGAGGGTGGGTTCAAACTGAAGTACAACTTGAAAAGAACAAGATATTAACTAACTAAGGACAGAAAGGGCCCAATTACTTAGTAATGTTGTCTACAAAATTAACTGTAATAATTGTTCTATGAGTTACATTGGCCAATCTAAGACTGTCCTTGTAACCTTTTTTAGTGTATGTGTTTCGTTCCAAGAGATAAATTAAAATGTGGGTTGGGCCCTTTCCGTCCTTAGTTAGTTAATATCTTGTTCTTTTCAAGTTCTACTTCAGTTTGAACACCAACCATCCTAAATTTCAACATGTGGTTGCAATAAAGTTTTTGGTAGGTACTCGAGTCTTTTGGTTTTTCTAAACATAATGTGTTTGTTTACTAGCAAATTTATCAATAATCTTTTTGGTTGTTTCTAACTCACAGGTAATTATTTAATTTTTAAGTTTTTTACTATTATAACTCCTTTTCAGTTTTTTACTTCTTGACTAATTTTTAATTATTGTTATAGTTTGATAAGGATCTAAAACCAAGATCGAAACGTCACGAATAAAACTTGTATCAAAGTTTTTTATTGTTTTAAATTGTCTGTTAAATCGGTCGTTAATCCAAAGGGTTTAATAGTTGCTAGACGTTAATTTTTTTCAATTTTGTTACTAATGTTTATTGATTAGGTATCTCAAATTCTTTTAATTTCAACTATAATTTTATTACATAAGTAGGTACTTATTTAGTGATTTATTCCTATATACGGTGCTAATTGCTAAATAAATCATAATTTTTTGCCTAATATTTCCGTTTAAACTACACCTTTTCAACTTCAAGTTGAGACTAATCATCTTCAAATTGAGAATAAACACATTCAAATTGAGACAAAACAATATGAAATCAATTAAACACGTTCAAATTGAGATTTAACATAATCAAATTGAGAATAAACATATTCAAATTGAGAATAAACACATTCAAATTGAGACAAAACAAGCTGAAGTCAATAGCTTGTTTTGTCTCAATTTGAATGTGTTTATTCTCAATTTGAATATGTTTATTCTCAATTTGATTGTGTTAGTTCTCAATTTGAATGTGTTTAATCGATTTCAAATTTTTTTGTCTCAATTTGAACGTGTTTATTCTCAATTTGAAAATGATTAGTCTCAATTTGAAGTTGAAAAGGTATATATTAATGTAGTTAATTTTGTTCTTATTGTTTTTCGTATTTTTGGTGACTTGAACCCCCTACTCTCCGGGCGGAATGAAATAACAATGATGTTCCTTTTTCCACTTTCTTGAAGACCGACTTAGATACAGTCACGCTGTTAAGTTCCGTATTGCGCACCCTTCTGGTTACTTAACCAGCACGTGTTATTTTTTTTTTTGTGATCATAGTTATTTATTATTTAAGATCCTACGCTATATATCTTCGAATCTATATTAACGCTGTAACTGGGTAAGCCAAGGCACCAAACAATTTTTTATGTATTTTTTTGTAATTCATTACTTGCTTTATTGCTCATTGTCAACGATTTCAGGTGAAGTATTTTTCGCTGATAGGCGGTAATAGTTTGAAGAAGGCTCTTTCAAATATGATGACAAGAGCTTTAAACAGAGAGCTCAGTCTGGAGTATTCAGCTCAAGGACGGAAAGGGAAGCAAAACTTATCGACTTTAAAACTGCACGAAGTAGTACGAAGTAAGTTTATTTATTAATAACTGTTCTAAGATTTCGTAATAACTGTTTATATAAATTATTTCAGAAGCCATATTCACTATGCTACAGCAACAGACCAAGAAATCTTGGTTAGCATTGGAGCGCTTCTAGCAACTGCGGGAGATCGGGATGGTTGCAGGAAGAGGCGTTCTAATGTGAATGCTAATAACGACCTGAATGCTATTAACGACCCCTTAATTTACAAAAAAAAAATGTTTTAATATAGTACAATTTCGAAAATATACAGTGTGTCTGCGGGGTCCTTTTCAACACGGGGAACTTGGTTATTATAAGACATACAGATGCGCTTAAATGGAAAGAAATGTGATTAAACCAAAAAATTAAATGAATAATGTCACAGTTTTAGTGCTAGAGCAACACTCAATATCATAAATTTAGTTTTTAAAAATTAAATGACACTTTACATACTGATGGCGTGGACATACTCATTATATTTGTAAATGATGCTTTAAAAATATATAATATCAAATACTTTACTACTATAATACGGGAAACTCGAAAAATTACCGGCGACGCGCGCATCAGCGCCTTCTAGCGGTAGGAGTTGATAACTAAACCTTTCTTGCTGGTGTTTACACTAGTGTCTGACGGTTTTTTGGACTTTAAATCCATTTTATATTTTGAAATGAGTCAAAGGGGCTCAATATGTGCCATATATGGTTGTAATAATTACAAAATACAAAAAGAAGTAAAGTCTTTCTACAGGTTTCCCAAAAATAAGGAAATGTGAGTAACATGTGCTTTATAACCTATAAAAATTTTAGCTGTATTTAGGTAGATGTTTTGAAACATTTTCTAACTACTGTTATTAAAATTTGTAGCTGCAGACTATGGGTTGCAAAAAGCAAAAGGGCAGACCTGGACGATATTTTTAAAGAAAAAGGTCCTGAGCATTTATACAAAAATTATACAGTTTGTTCTGACCATTTTACCATGAAAGATTTCAGGAACAAGAATTTGTTTAGTCAAGGGTAAACAATATTATTTCCAGAAATGTAGATTTGATTCTAAGAACTACCTATTTTGCAGAATTTACCCTGGTGCTGTTCCCTCCCTGCAATTATATAATCACACTGATAATACCAGACGCGGTCCGAAGTATGACAATGCAAAACTATTTTATTTTTAAACGACACCGCTATATAATTTTGTGTTCAGTTAAAGACTATTTTTGAATCTTCCTTTCCTGGATATTTTAGTGAAGATCGCCAAGGTGTCAAACATAAAATTATAAATAAAATAGCTGCAGAAAATGTACAATTAAATGAGTTATGTAGTGACTGCCACAAGTTATTTATTATTAAATATTTAAATGTATTATTTAACTGTGTAGTTAAGAGAAAAAATGATTCAGTTCCTAAGTTTAAAGTTACTAAAAAAAATGTAAAGTTTAATAAACTTACACATAAATAAAATAGTGTTGTTTGTTAACCAAGACCAAGTTCAAATTAAAGGTGTTTTGTACTCAATCAGTGTTTTTATATACATAATTTCTAATAAATTACATTCTTCGCACAATTTTACAGATGTTTTGAACTCACTTCAACAGAATTATTGTCACAATTTACACTATCTTATCTATAATAATGTAATTTGTTTGAATTTGCCATAATGTGCTTGTTAATTATCACCTCATACCAATAGATGGCGCTGCAACCGCTGTCACCCCTGAAATACTATGCTACAGACAGAAGTTTCCCGTATTATAGTAGTAAAGTATTTGATAATATACACAAACAAATAATTTAACTTTAGAGGTCTAGATATTAGGAGTTTTTGTTAGATGTACCAATATTGAAACAATATAGTAAAACATAATATGTAACATATTATATATGTATGTGTCTTATTGATTTACCAAGATTGAAAGAATATTGGAAAACGCATATTGATTCTACATCAGTCTACCAATATTGTAACAATGTAGTAAAACGTATATAGTCCCTATACCCATTTAACAACATTGGGACAATATAGTAAAACGTATATAGCTTCTATAACAATTTAACAACATTGGAACAATATAGTTAAATGTATATAGCCTCTACATTGATTTACCGACATTGCAACAATATAGTAAAACGTATATAGCTTCTATAACAATTTAACAACATTGGGACAATATAGTAAAACACATGTAGCCTCTATGTGGATTTAACAACATTGGGACAATATTGAAAATCTAATATCGGTTCCATATTGACCGGCCGATATTGAAACAATATTGCAAAATGTTAACATTCGCTGATTGGGCCGATACAGTAAAACAATATAGGGCCAATAGAGAACAACATTGCGCCCACATTGGAGCAATATAGTTGTTCTACTTGGGAAGTAACAGTAAAGAACACATTGATGTCGCTTACGTCAATTTGTCTAATTTTTACTAAATGGCGTAAGCGCCACAGGATATAGCATTCCACTAGCAAGCTTTACATGCATTTTTTGTTGTGATACGTATTTGTTTTCTGGCAATACTTTATGTTATTCAAACAATGGCCTAAATTCACAATATTGCAGCTTTTGTTGGTTCTGAAAGCTTACTACAAAATTTGTTTTATTTTGGAGCTTAGATATGTCTTTATCCAACTTTAGTAAGTTTGCTTCCATTATCGTTCCTTGTACATTTTCGGAATAGATGTAGAAGGCATTGCATCGAGGTCAATACGCATTTTTGAGCTACTGTTGAGTGAAAGAGGAAAATGTGATAACTTTGATTGCAATAAAAAACATTTAATTTAAAAGAAAATTTGGTTACAGAAGCTGTTAATAATGACCTAATATTACTTGACGGCCCTGTTCGAAATATATAATTATTTGTCACTTGAAAAGCACACAAGTTTACCTGATGATAAAGTTTTACGAAAAATAGTTCTGCACAAGTTATTGATAGAGCAAGTAATAATTCTTTAGAATATGTATGAAACGAACGTCTGTTAGATGTTGATATGGAATTTAAAACATTAATGTACGAGGGGCGTTCAAAGTGTATTGCAATTAGGGCATTGAAACAACTAATAGCAATTAAATTCATTTATTATTTCTTAATGTAGTCCCCGCTAAGTTCAATACATTTGCCCCACTTCTCCTTCAGCGTTGCAGTTCCCCGAAAAAAAGTTTCCTCTTGTCCTGTAAACCACGCTTCCATCTCCTCTTTAAGACCTTCGTCGTCCGAAAACCGGCTCCCCCGAAGATATTTCTTGAGGTTTCGGAATAAGTAAAAGTCGCTAGGAGCTAGGTCCAGACTGTAAGGTGAACGGTTAAGTTGTTCGAACCCGCAGCCCTTCAGGGCAGCCTGTGAAACTCTGGCCTTGTGGACTGGAGCATTGTCATGCAGTAGGAAAATCCCCTTGGACAGTTTTCCACCTCTCTTTTCTTTAATTACGCTGCGCAGTTTTTTCAAAAGCTGTTCATAATATTCTGCATTAATTGTAGTTTTGTGTAGCATATAATCAATTAAGAGCAGCCCTTGTCTTGAATTTTTTCGGAGCTGGAGATTCCGCATGCTTCCATTGCATCGGCTCGTTTTGGGGTCCGAGTGGTGAAGCCATGTTTCATCTCCAGTTACAAGTCGAGCCATATAGTCATCTGGATTGGAATTAAAGAGGTCGAGGAGCTCACGTGATGCTTCCATTCCGCAATGCTTATCCTGAATAGAGAGATTTCTGGGCACCCACCTGGCTGACAGTTTCGACATGTGCAGAGTGGTCTGGATGATATTGTGAACACTTCCCTGTAAAGCACCAATCTCTTGGGCAATTTCTGATTCCTTTATTCGCTTATTTTCGAGCACCAGTGACTCAACCTGAGCCACATGTTCATCATCGGTGCAGTTTTTGGTCCTCCGCACTTTGGATCATCTTCAATTCTTTGGCGGCAGTGTTTGAATTCTTTAAACCACCTAGTGACCGTAGCATACGAAGGCGCATCCGATCTGTACACTTCGATAAGCGATCAAAAATTTCCTTTGCATTTACACCCACTTGACACAAAAACTTGATGCTTCGATACTCGAACTTCTTTAAACTGCACTCAGCCATATTTCACAACTGACAGAAGGAAAACAAAAGCACATAGGACAACCTATTTTTGCAAGCAAGGGCAGCAACTAAATCTGATGTATCAAACAAAATTTGCACGAAAATCTAAACTTTGCTAGATACTCCCAAATAGGCTAAAGCGCTAAAGAACTGAATTTTATAAATTAAGCGAAATCGTTTTTACATGTAGTTGAGGGGTCACTTATAAGCTGCATAATATAAAATAATAATAAAAATTTTATCCGCAAAAAAAATAGAAAATTATCCCAGCAATTTTGAATTACCGCCGGAAAATTGAAAACGGCATGTGACGTACCACGACGCACGGATCGTTGTTGCCTGGTAATGTGTATAAAATAGAATCTGCAGTGTCAAAGTGACTGGAAAACATTTAAGGTTAGTATCATGTACCTATTCATTAGGTATAGATAGAAATATTTTGCCTGGTGTAGAAGTAGTAGTACTGTTAATTTTCATAGGCGAAGGAGGTAAATAAACACGTTAAATATCGCGCGTCGCGCTACAACGTTCGCGTATGTTCTGCTGACAGCTGACTATTATCTATGCAGCTGACGCGTTCGGCTACATACGTCACAGCAAATTGGCGCGTATACGTGTTCGTTTTGGCGGGAAAATTTTTCATTTGAAATTCCGACTCTTTTTTACGCTTCTTAATTATTAAAAAAAAATTTTTTTGTCTTGGGTCTTTTTAATACGGCATAAAGATTAAAAACATTAATTTATAAAAAATAATTATGTTGCCTATTGCAACACACTTTGAACGCCACTGGTACCTGGAAGAACGGCAAGCACAACATTTAGAGCATCCACCTGTAAATATTTAGATTAAAATTAACAAACAGAACTAAGGCGAGAATGTTGATGAAATTTCTGAAAATACTGCATCAGTTTCGTCAGAATTAGTACAACTTCAAAACAGTACCTTGAGTCGAAAAAAATTAGACGGGTAAAGTAAGAAATGACTCTAGCAGTCTATGTGCGTTGAAATTCCTGATACCTCTAAATCACCAACTACAACAAAATAAAACGCTTTATAGATTGACGTATTTATTTCATTAATTTATTTATCATTATTGACCTTGTTTTCGAGGCAAGAAGATGAATTTCTCTCCTAGTGGTAAATAATTTTTTATTATTGACTACTGGTTAATAATGGAAACAATTGCTATGCACTGAGGTGCCTATTATAAATATGTTTTACATAAATGTCAATTGAAATTAACTCCTCCCCTTGTTTTCAAGCAAGGCTATTTGATTTTTGTGGATATTTAAAAATAAATATTATGCTTCTGTTATTTATTATCTTTTATTAACGTAAAAATGATTAATTAAAAGGAATAAAGGTAGTAGTAAAGGCTAGTAGTGAAAAAATAGTATATAAATAACGGTAGAGAAGACTTTTCTCAGCCTCGCAACTTATTTCCCTCCATGCTTCGCATTTCGGGAAATAATACTGCTCGGCTGAGAAAAATATCTTCTCTACCTTGGTGTATAATATACTATTATGTTTATGTTAAGCATGGTCCACACGCAACGATTTATCGTTCGATTTGCATGTGCAAGTAAATCGTTGCAGATGAATCGTTACGTGTGGACAGCACATTTGAACAAATTTTAGAACTGCGCAAAGTCGAAAGTCGGAGTTGAAAGTTTGAGCAAAATAGCATAGATTTTGGAGATTTGCGCATGCAAGTCGTATCGTGTGGACGCTCGATCGAGATTTGTTCAGTTTTTAGCTGCCTCATAAACAGTATAATTACCTACCGACTCGTCTAGCCCGGAAATTAAATAAATAAAATTAACTGATTTGATTTCAATTTTTGTTGTTTAGCGGATCAAGGGTTTTAAATAACCAACCATTAATGTTTTAACAAGATTGCATTTAATTCATAATTTAACACAGGGGCGGATCTAGACATTGGGGGGGGGGGGGGCTGAGGCTAAATAGTTTTGGGGGCCCTAAATTTTCAAGACAAATAAGTAATAAGTAAAAAAACGAAAAAGTATTTTTATGACTATTTATTAAACAAGATAAACTACAATTTTTTTCTGCACTTAACACTCGTAAAATCTTTAATTGCATCGTCATAAGATATTGACCTTGTCAAATCATTTTCCATTTACAGAATTGATAAATAATTCAATCGTTCTTCTTTTATCGTAGTTCTATACATACTTATTTTTTATGAATGCTAATTTTGAAAAAGATCTTTGTGCTTCACAACTTGTGATTGGCAATGTCACCTAAATTTTCAAAATAGCAATGAGATTAGGGAAAAGTTCACTTAAATTTTTTTTATAAATTAAATTTAACATTTCCGAACATTTTATTTCTTCTTTATCCTGAAGAATTGTTGCTAACAGGTACTGTTTGAACTAAACACATTCTAATAAATAATTGTATGTTTCGGTATCCATTCTTAAATAATTTGGTCAGTCTTCGGGCTCACCTCGCAACTCTTTAAGTAAATGTACATGAGAATATAAATGTCGTTTTAATAACCATGATCTAGACCATCTAGAACGTCGAGTTATATTTAGACGTTTTCTGATTTCTCTTTTTCTTTTAACATTTAAACAAACCGCCAAAATACTCCATAATAACACTTCCTCCATGATTATAACACAGCGGGGAAAAATTGACAAGTGACGTTTCGAATTACGATACGAGGAGTCGTTATAATGTGGACGCACTGAGTTTGCAACGATTTATCTGCAACGATTCACTTGCACATGCAAATCGAACGATAAATCGTTGCGTGTGGACCATGCTTAACACCTTTGTAAAACTTTATAGATTCTATTTCAACTGTTGCTACGTAGTCGGCTCATAGGGTTTCTTTTATAGCGTTTTCTCAATTATTATATTCTAGGTCTTTTTTCCTATCAGTCACGAGCGGGTGTTTTTTCCAAGTTCCAGTAAGTCATTTCCAGCGCATTTCTCATGTACTGCCCACCACAATTGGTTTAATTAGGTTGTTGCTGAATGTTAAAATGGTGGAAAAACCACTTTAATCTATTTTTAGTCTAATCCAAAGTAGCTTTAAAATATGGCTGGCAAGAAAACTAGTTTTCATTGTAAGAGTTACAAGTTTAAATTTCGATTTTAATTTGAGCATCTAGTTCGGAATTTATAAATTCCAATTTTGAGAACAGATTTCGAGTTTTAAAGTTCGTAAATATATGTGTTTCCAAAGTATGTGGAGAAAATGTAGGAGTGATTCCTGGAGGAAAATTACGTGTATTTTCTGATAAATTTGAATACTCTCCCGAAGAGGACAAAATAGAAAAATTAAAACCAGCGAACAAAAAGAATATTTTCTTCCTCCATCCATATTCTTATAAGGGGGTGTTAATTATTACAATTGTTTGAAGCGCCGGAATTTATACATTTAAAAATACGCATCCGTAAACTTAACTTATTTAGAAACATTTTTGTACGTTGTATTTTCCGTGGAGTTAATAGTTTAAAATTAAAAAAAATAAATCTCGGATTTTTTCTAAATTTATTAACGATTTATTTCGAAAACAAGGAATTTGAGAACACATGGTGATACAAACGTTTTGTCTTAAAATAAAGCGGGCGCTACACGATGTTACGAACACCTTCCAACGTTGCACGTTTGATAGTTTGTCGCATCGTGTGGCCGACTTTCAAACCTACGTGCTACCAATGTCAAGCATCTAACGTTCGTGTTTGGACACGTTCGGGCCATTGTCGGTGGCGCAGTGGTAGACCATCAGGCTAGCGTTGCGCTAGTACTTGGTTCAAATCCCCCTTATGACCATTGTTGTTGGGCACCTAATTAATGACGCTCTCCTCTAAATACAGGCTTAAGAAGTATAGTAACAAGGTCTTAACACATACACACACATTACACTCTACACATGGTGCAGCATGTAGGTATAAGCGGCGCACCATGTTCGTAACCCGCAGAGACGGGAGCATCATATGTTAACGCACCAGCCTCGACACCGAAAGGTAAAAGAGGTTAGACATAATACATACATATTTCACGGAGATGTTTTTATACTGCCGTTCAATAACATTGAGTGTGATAACTGATAAACGTAAGAGAATACTGGTTAATAGAAGTGGCGAACAGTTATTTTGTGTATGATCTTTCAAATGAAAATCGGTAATGAAACAAGGCGTTTGCGTCTTGAAATGTTTCCTAATTGTAGAACATTTCAAAGGCAGCACGACAAAAAAGCACGTGTAATTTACCTATGATTTAGCTCCTGTTCAGTATTAGCAAACAAAAAAAAAATTTCCAACAAGCTCCATTTCCCAATTAGTTGGGCCGTCTTGTTCACTTGACTTAATCCTCTTCACTTCTATGTATGGCGTCATCTGAAGAGTATTGTTTGCAGTATACCAAACGTTAAATTTTTTTATCACTTTACTGAAGAAAGCTGTACGCAATTATTCCAGAATATTTCAAGTATGTTCAAAGTTGCTTTGAAGTTAACGAATATATCTATGAACTCCTTTTAAAGTTACCAAATATTAGTGTATACAATACTTTCATATAGGTCACAAGTTCTGTACGAAGTATTTCCGGATACTATTTTTCTTCGTCTTTGAGTCTGTCAATTGTCTTCGATTCTCATTGACATTTATATAACAAAAAACCTGTAACCTGTTTAGTATTTAAAAGATACTGTTTGTACCTATGTATGTATGTAATCGTTAACCTCTTATACCTTTCGGTGTTGAGGCTGGTGCGTTAACGTATGTGCTCTTACGCGTGAAATGCACAATCCGGCCCGCTCTGCGAGTTACGTGATTAGTGCGCCGTTATACTAGTATAAAATAAAAGACGTCGGTTTACAACTTACAACGCAATTAATTCTTGGTTTTTGATAGGGTTTGTATGTTTAGGTATATTTTTATAATACACACTTTAGTTGATTGCTTGTAGAAAGTTATTTCTTGACAAAATAACTGCAAGAGTTTTCAATAATTGACAGTAGACATATTTAACGCCGTCATAATTATAGATACGTCGTTCATTGTCTTAATATTCACTTAACCGCAGCACACGACCCGTGACAAAGCCAAATAAACAACAGTAATATAACATAAAATACCGATATTGTCGTCTGAAGGCTGCCTTCGTCATTGTCGTAGAAGGAAACCTGCGAGAAATTGCAATCCTGTCCGAAGCTATAAAACAAGACAAGTTCGAAGAACTTGAGACGTACACGCATTTATCTTGTTAAACTCCTGAAGTGTATACGAGATGAAGTTGCGAGCCACCCTGGTCATGAATAAAGAACATTCCCAAGTATTTTGATAAAAGTATTTACAAAACGGTGGCACATTTCTGCTTTGGCCCGTACTACCGCATTCTTTCTCCACAAATATTCAAAAAAGCTACGATACGGGTTGCGGGCTGTGGAACATAAACCACAAGCGATATAAAAGGCAAAGGTAGCGAAAGGTTAAGCGCTTGTTTTATCTTATAAAGGAAACGAAATTAGAGAGAATTTTTTTCTGTAAATATAGGAACGGTAGAATTCCGACAACAAAAATCTCTTTTTTACCGGCTGCTACTTTTTGAAGTTTAAAACTAAAAAGCCTTTAAGCAAATTACGAGGGTAAAATGTAATGCCAAAAACAGAAGAACGAACTCGGGTTAAAACGCTTAGCAAAAGTGCAAAGTCCATGGTTATTTTTAAACATATGGAGGCGGAGAAAAAGTATGGGACGATTTGCTTACGCGTTATTCTTATTCAAATTTCCCAGAATTAAACCCGAAAGTGAAATGCGAAAGATTGAAATTGGAAAACAGCAAATTTTGTAAAGCGCCCCCGCCGAGCACTTCACGGAATAAAACAGATCTGTACACTTCAGTAGGTCCAGGTTTCCTTCTGAAGTTGTCAAAGTTGGAATGAATCGTCGCCGTGACACTTTATAGTCAGTTGTGAAGGAGGTGGAATTGAGTAAATAATAAATTAGCCTTCTAAGGTATTAATCCGTGAATTCTATCCAAAATTTCGGTGTTATCCTGAAAAATACTATAAATCTTAATTTTCCGAAAAATTAAAATTGGTTTTAAAAGAGGGTTTTAAACGACTTGTATGCATTTAGGGAAATCAATACGGTGTCTCCTCTAATTTTATGATGAAGAAACATAAAAGTCGTATTCTCTTACGGTAATTTATTGCCTTGAACAGAGGAAATTCAATCGTTGAGTCACGCCTTGAAAAAACTCCCAATCAATAATGGGGACATCAGTGAAACTAACCTACCCCTATGTATGCAAGTCACTAAAGCAATCCCTCATGTCTCCTAGGCTCTCGTCTGGGGAAAATTGAAAGACTTTCGATATTGATGTTGATGTGATATATATAACAAGTCTTGGAATTTTAAAATATTTTACGTTGGACTTTATAACTTACTTTGAGCATAAATTGCGTTGTTCTTTTAAAATACTGATATACGTACGTATTCAGTTTCCGACTTCACTTCATCAAATATTTCTTTTGTTTATTAATTGGGAGAAATCTAGTATAATTCTTTTTATTCGTTTAAATATTTTTGGAATTTTCAGCAAAGTTAAAATATCATTCTTTGATTACTATTACGAATGAAGGTTTGATTAATTTTAATAAATTGTCTTAAGGGTAAATAAACAAATAGTACTAAAGAGTTATTATACAGGGTTACTGGTAATTCGATACATTCCTTTGGAGATGTGATAGTACAGGAGCTAAGAAACAAATTAAACCTAACATACATTATGCAAAAATAAAAAACTAATTTCTGAGAAAAACGAATAGGTAATTTTCGTAGCTAATTTTTAAAAATTATTTTTAATAAGTTTTTATTTAAAATTTTCACATGATCGAAATGTTTGCGGATATTTTCCATTCGAAACGGATGACCATAGAGTGGGACAAGTAACCCAGTCAAAAAGTTCAGAAAATGTTAAGTAGATTTTTTAAAAATTAACTTTAAAGACATTAAGATCTACTTTTTTGAGAAAAACACAAAAATTGAAATATCTCAAAAACTATTGAGTTTTGCATAATGTATGTTAGGGTTAAATTTGTTTCTTAGCTCCTGTCCGATCACGTCTCCAAAGGAATGTATCGAATTACCAGTAACCCTGTATATAAGACTCTCTTCAGAACTTTTTTAGCAGCATGCGACATTACTTTAATAATTTAAAGAGGGTACTGATGTAGGTGATGTAAATGTAATTCTCTGACGTAGATACAAATTTTTAAAACAAACAAATTTGAATTCCACGTTCGTACACAGCAGTCATTTGTTATTTAACAATAACGTTTGATATCGTCCAAAACTTTCTAAGGTTTACTTTAAACAAAAAAAGTTTGTAACTGATAATTATTGATAAACATATTATCGTTTCTGTTACTCTGTCAAAGAGCACTGGTCTTGCCATTGTACGATTACAGAAAAAGATAGACAGAAATTCATTTTCTGAATTTTTAAAATGTTGCATTACGTACATAATAACAAATTATTTAATTTAAACTTTAGTCTCCATTCAAATATTACAATAAAAGCAGTTTAGTTAATTTACAAAACCTAAAAGTCAAAGTCTAACTTCAAACATTTGTAAATTTGAAAATTGCAGTAATAACAGTAGTTGTAAGAAAGTGACTTTCTAGCTTGCACATGTGTTGAGATATTTCGTCAATATGTTGAAAAGATTGTATAGCTGGTATGAATCACGGCCGGGCACCTGCATAAGATGTTGAAATACAGATTAGCATGTGTCATGATGAATCATTTCTTATTGTTTTTTTACAAGCCACCTGCGTGCCAACTGGTTTTATTGTAAGAAAAGAGGGGGCTCATTTTATGTATAAATAGGTCAGTTTATTTGACGGAAGGCAATAAAGTCGGAGTGCATAGGAGTAGTCAGGTTGAGACCTATGCACTCAGACTCCTCGAGTGAAGTCAGGGTGCGAAGGAGTAGGCAGATTGAGATCTAAGCACTCAGACTTCCCAAGTTAGTTAATCAAGGTGTTTGGGAGTAGGCAGATTGAAACTTAAGCACTTAGACTCCTCAAATTAGTTCCGTCGGCGAAACTGCCGTCTACAAGATGTTTCCTCTAGAGAAGATGGTCAATCAGTGTCAGATAATGAGTGCAACCCATCCTTCGTACTTAGTGGTTGCTACAATGTATATGTAAGAATATTTTTCTGTATTTAATTTAAATGTAATTCAATGCAGTGTAAGGCTTGCTAATAGTTTGGATGTAACCTACGAATAAAAAGAAGCAGGAAGGACACTAAGGGATTATGGTGCATAACTACAAGTGCAACGGAAATACGTCACACACGCCATATTGAAACACCAACCGGCACGATTTTTTATTGGTAGACTAACTGTTTGTTTGCGTTTTTGGCTTTGACAGTTGACGTATTTAGTGTTCTCAGCCAATGAACTTCTAAAATCCGCCATATTGATGCACCATCTAAATTGCATACTGTTGGTGTTATGCTACTTCCTCTCTTTTTTTATTCGTAGGATGTAACCCTTTGTTTTATTTATTAACTTTAACCTTTGTAAATTATCTCTAAAATTATTTAATGTGTTTATTTGCAACTTTGGCAGTAAATAATATTTGTAAAACAGCGTTCATAGTTTGGACAATATATGTTATGTTAGTTGAATTAGACTTTCGATCACTACCTCTGGCACAGCTAAGTAAACCCCACGTAACGGAGTTGGGTCATAGACTCTACCTCAATTATTTAATTAATTTATTTTTATTAATTTATTATACGGGCCAAGCCCGCTTCGTTACAATATATCGAATATTTATCTTACAATTCGAACCTGAAAGCTTAAAAATGCACAACATAAGTGGCATCGCACATATGACAACGTTTTTTATTTGTAAAAATTTGCAAATTTAGATCAGAGCATCACTATGGTATTTTCTTCTTCTTAGCGCCATATCCCTTTCAGGACGTTGGAGAGGGGATCAAAGCCACATTTTTAAACGACTTGGCGTCGTGAACTTTGTTGTGTCCCCTTTGTGCTAGGGAAATATGTTCTCTGCAGTGGTTTCCCGTACCCTTCTGCAGAACTGTGGTATTTAAGTAGTGACATCTTAGCAGATATGATATATTAATTAACTACCGGAGTGAATAATTTGGTCTTAAGTTTTAAATTGCTCTAATTTAAAAACTATGCCTAACTAATCGAACCGATGGGGTGCTCACGCTTACCCATACTGTCTGTATGCGACGAAAATGAAGAAAGCCTTATTTATACAACAAAATGTTAATGGTTGGTCTACACTGGCAAAAATATGGGCACAGCACGTGATCATTGCAGTGATTTGAGCATTCAGGTAAATATGTAGAACAGAATACCACTTCGTATTATTAAAATTGCACAAAAAATGCAATATTCTGTTGAAATAAAAAATGGATGCTTATTATTTATGGCAGCGATTCCAGACTAATATTTTACATAGTATAAATTATTGATACTAATAGTATAGTCAGAACGATTAACATTTTATATAAATTCTCGTTCTAACTGGTATCTTTTTGTTTCAGAATCAATATTTGATGGATATGGGAAAGGTCGATGGCCATGTATTTATGTTTTTGTTAAGTCTGTATTTGTCCATTATTTTATATATAAAGTATTAGTAAAATATTGTACCTTTTATTGTGTCTAAACATTAAACTTAACGTAATATTTAATAAATTATTAAATGTATAACTTTATACCTCTCGCTATATTTCTTGAACGGGACGGTAGCTCTCTTGAGTCATGAGCAGGTAGCTGTGACTTAAGGTGATGCAAGAACCTTCCTGGCTGCTTTTCATACTCGTAAAGATATCCAATAATTTCTAATAATTAGCATAAAATATCAATTCTTAATTTAGTAGTATAATTCTACAGGAAACCAGGTTAATTATGTGATATTAAGAAATATTTTCATTCTTAAAATAAAAGGAACAAAAAGAAGCTTCTGTTCTAAAAAAGGTAAAACCTTCATCTGACAAACTATGAATTGAAACTCCGAAATTTTTAATTTTATTGTAGTGCCAAGCCGACTTTGATGCTAATGGGAAGGTCGCTTAATTTCGTGATAACCAGGATAATTCCGAATTTATCGTGTATTTCAAAGTTTTAAGTAATCTAAGTATGTGTAACATTAACGATTATGTAAAGCAATTAGATTCTAAATTTACTATTACTGTTACGTATGGAATTAAAAATAACCATTTTAGGTATTTCAGTAATTAGGATTTTTATATTTATAGATACGAAAGTAAGCGGATTAATAAAATCGTAGTCTTTTTGCGTCTCCCTTTTTCGTTTTTCTCTCAATAAAGAACTCCACGATAACAAAACTCAATCCATAAAAAATATTGCTTTTACAATAATATAGCTCCAATTATTTACTCGGGAAGGAGGATAAAAATAGACTCCACAATCAAGAATTCCATTAAATTAAAATTCCATTATGCTGAGCCTTGAAGGATGTATAAAGATGTTGCTATGGTTTATAGTATCAACAATATTAAACAGATTTAGATAATCTCAGACTAAGTTTAAGATTATAAAGATATCAGAAATTATCGAAAACATGTTGGTCAAAAAGAAATTAATATTAGTGGCGGATTCAAAGAGTACATGGTACGCTTCGATGTACAGAAAAGCTTTTACTAACAATGATAATCTTACTGCCAATATAATTATGTACCTATGTATTTGAATTAGTAAATTTCGGATTTTTTCAAAACTATATTTTATTTGTTAAGAATTCACTAAATTACGTTGAACGCTTATTTTTTTTTAATTAAGCTTTTTCCATTCAATATTTAAAACAATCGTTCGGCAATATTTAAAATAGAAATTAATTAAACAATATAATAATATTAAAGGTCTGCATCGGTTATTTTGTCTTTCAAAATAAATTATTAATAGTCAAAGGATTCATTTTCACAATCATTAAGTATTGAATGGTTCTTTAAATTCAGAAATTTTGTTTAACATCAGAAAAATATTAATAAAAATTTGTTTTCAAAAACTCTTTAAAATTATTACAGGTTCCTTGTAATTTCTTTAGTTTTGCAAGTCATAGTTAAATCCACACGTTTAACTTAGTGGTAGTTTGGTTGCCTATTGACATCTTGTGTGGGAAGGGCATTTGTTGTTAGCAAGTTTTGCTTGTATTTTGGATTGGTGATCCTGAGCTCTTTGGGAATATTCTGAACCCCTCCCTAATTTCGAGGTCTTTCGAAAAGTTGTGTTGTCGATAGTGAATGTACTCCGATGTCTGGAAAGTAATTTATTTAATTCACGTTTATTCGGATAATCCAACATTAAGATGGAGTTTAAGGATTATATTAAGTAATTTTGGATAGATATTTTGTGAGTGAGACAAGAATATTTGGTTTTGGAAGCTCAGTATAATCAAGCACATGTATGGTGATTTTTCCACTTACACGACTTGGGGGCATCGAGATCTTTTAAAGGTAATTACTGCTCTGTTGTTCCTCATGTAGAATTCCCTAACGTCCCCTTTCGATTTTTATAGCCGGGTTTTTGGAGGGTTACTTTGGATAACCGCATTTTGCAATTAGCCAATTTTTTGGATGTTTGCTTCTGGAGGCATGTGGTTTGATGCATGTTCGTATTCTATGGTTTGTTAATTATTGGAGTTGGGAAGAAGATTTGCACCTGAAAAAGTGCCTTGAAGATTTAACTTACTGCATTTTCCACGTCCGAAGATACATTTTCGGGAAAGCCTGCTGCAGTAGCCGGATCTGGAAAGAACGCCTATCCTTCGGGGCTTCCGTCATTCGAAGAATCTTCGTAAGGTAGCATTTCTCCAAGTTACTTTTATGTTTGCTGGGCCTAAGATTATTTGAGGTTAGACGTTGTATCTTTTACTTGGTGTAAATTAAGATTGCCAAAGATTTGTCACTTATTTCTTGTGTTATATTAGTGTGTTAGATTACTTACTGTAGATCTTGATATTTGCGGGGGTGCGAGCTTCACTTGTGCTCCTTGTTTTTCTTGTATTCACAAATTGTTGTTAAGTAGCAATTCACCATTTTGTAACTGTTAAGTATGCGGAAGTGCCTCACACTACCGTCACGGGAATTTAACTTGAATATTTATAATACTTAGAACAACACGTAACGTTTTTATTTAATCAGTACTTATTGCTTGTGTTTTTTTAATTAGTCAAACAAGTCGAATTACCGTCTATCTTGACGTCAGAATTACGGAAGGCTAGTGGAGGACTAAGTAAAGTCACTCTGATTCATATCTTTTAACACCTAGGTTTGCGCGATTTTATGACAAGTTACCGAACCAGATCTGCTTCGACCATCTTGCGCACGTTATTACTATACATATCGTCATACTTGCGACCTCGGTTATTAATCGGCAATTCACCCGATCCGCATACATTTATATTTACTTTAGCTTTGGTTATTAATGGATTACATTTTGCTAGATCTAGACAACGTATTGTTCTGGAGTGTTGGGCTTCGCCCGTTCTGTAATAGATTTTTCCCCTCCCCAATATTTACTGTGATATTTATACGTTATTATATGCATGTTGTTTGTTATATATTTATTGTTATTTACTTATACATATACACTGAATACATCTATTTATCTGAACGATCTCAAGGTGTACTTTATTGGGGTACATAGTGTTTTGAAGTTATTTGCAGGAGAACTGTTATCAGTTACAGTTCTGCTTCTTTTGCAAGACACGCTTGCAACTGGTTGGCGCCCTTTCTTTTCCAGCATTTAGAAGAACCCCGACCCTTCCCACTAGCTGTCGGTAGCGTATCCGAGGGGCTACCTCGGTAGTTAGGTACAAGTAGCCACCCTTTCTGCATTTACCCTTAGGTAGGTAGCAACATTTTTCACAAAAAAAAAATACTTACGCCTAAGCAGGGCTACGATTTAATTTAATTTTTATTTAAATTAGTAAATTTATCAGCCTGACTTCTTTATTTATGATTTTGGAGTTTAAACAATGAAACCTTGGCAAACATTAAATATAACAAGCTTCTTTAAATTCAAAAATCGTGTTTAATATCTGAAACGTACTAACAAAAAGTGTAGCTATAATGTGAAACTTTCATTGTGATTATTAAATTAATTCCTTGAGTTTACGAAGGCACGTGTCATTAATTAAACACCAACGTAATATTTTAAAACTAGCCGCTCAATCAAGATTATAGTTGTGTTATTAAATTGTATGGATTTTTTTATTAAGACAAGAAGTTATAAAACAAGATTTTGGTTTCGAATGTTTAATAATTGTAGAAATTGAACTCGATGCACTAAGAAAAGGTTGAACCTTTTCAACAGAAATTGCTTATGCAATTAGGGAGGTTGGTTTTATCTACGTAGGTCTCAGACCAAGCCAAATTTCCTCTCAAAACATTATAAAAACTTCTATTTAAGACATTTATTAATTTAATTTAACTGAAGTTTTAAATTTTACATTTGCTATTGTTTATTAATTAATACATTTTTAGAATAACAGCGGCTGAATTCGAATTTGTCACCCTTTTCGCCCCAAAACTTAGGGGGCACCACTAGATTACTTCATTCTCTTTAAGAAAATGTTATTTTATTCATCTTTCGACTTGACCATTTTATGATTTATTTGTTTGAAGTTAGTATTTGCATGAATTCAGAATATACAACACACGTTACATATGTTAGCAGTAAACACGATTATAATCAGTTAGAATCATGATATTGCAAAAACCATTTTACTCAATAGTAGAATTATTGATAGAAATGTATAAAAACTTTAATTCCTAACTGTCTTATCGCTAATTGTGTGATACACATTTTATTCATACGCCAAACTATATTTGCTCGAAATTATATTAAATCAGTATACAGGGTGTCCCAGATCGAGTGGGATTGCATAGGTAACTTTCTTATTATTGAAGATGGAGATTTGGTTAAATTGGCAATGTCTTGCAGTTTTATATGCTGATTTAAAATCTGTTTGAAAAAGTTCAAAATGTCGAACCCGCCAGAAGTTATTTAAAAAAAAACTAAAAACTGTCATTTTCTTGTATGTCAAATATTGTCGTAAGTATAAGAGATACGAAAAAAAGTTTCGTATTAAAGTCACTGTTTTCGATAAGACCAATTTAAAACTGATGTCGAACAAAAATTCAAGATGGCTGCTTTTGAGGTACTCGTATCAACTTCCTTAAGTTAAATGGACGCCATATTGGATTTTTTGGTTACTGAATAGAATTTTTTATTCTCTTTCAACGATGTAAGATAGCTTATGATTGAATTAAAAATTCCAGTAAAATTAATTGTTTTTTCATTTTAATCAAGTACGCTTACATTGATCCAAACAAAATTAGCTAAGTACCTGCTTTTTGACAGATTGTGATAAACTTTGTTATTGTTTTTCATCATAGCTACTTACCTACTTGATTATACATTTAAAAAGTAATGTCACGATGTTTTTTGTGGTTCAACTATTTAGTACTGAAGTAACATGTTACTAAGTATTATAGGAATTATATACAAATGTTTTCTAAAATAAATTTCACCTAATTTTGTTTGGATCCATGTAAGCCTACTTGATTAAAATGTAAAAACAATTAATTTTACTGGTATTTTTTATTCAATCATAAGTTGTCTTACATCGTTGAAAAGAGAATAAAAAATTCTATTCAGTAACCAAAAAATCCAATATGGCGTCCATTTAACTTAAGAAAGTTGATACGAGTATCTCAAAAGCAGCCATCTTGAATTTTTGCTCGACATCAATTTTAAATTGGTTTTATCGAAAACAGTGACTTTTATATGAAACTTTTTTTCGTACCTCTTATACTTACGAAGATATTTGACATACAAGAAAATGACAGTTTTTAGTTTTATTTAAATAACTTCTGACGGGATCGACATTTTGAACTTTTTCAAACAGATTTTAAATCAGCATATAAAACTGCAAAACATTGCCAATTTAACCAAATCTCCATCTTCAATAATAAGAAAGTTACCCATGCAATCCCACTCGATCTGGGACACACTGTATACTTCACACGAAAATGTTAATAAAAATTTTACAGATTGTGACAGTAGCAAAGTTAAATAGTTCTACATGCTAACTAATTAACTTCTACAATAACAACTCTATGTTTATTTTGGCAATCATCATTGTAACATCAACTGGAGCGCTCGTAAAACATCAGGAAACAACTAAATAAAGCAGGTATCATTAAAAATTTCGCTAACAGTCTAGTCAGTTTGAATTCAACATACGTGGAACTTAGAACAAGATTAATTAGTGATATGCGCTGACTACAGCGTTATAATCAAGTAATTAGTTACAGTTTAAATTCTACATCTGGATTCTTTATCTTGCGTTCCAAAGAGGAAATTCCGAACAAGGGAGGTCATCATTAGATACAAAGGTATTTTACATTATTCTGAACAAATGAAGTATCAATTGGCTTAAATAAGCAATAAATTCCAAAATGGCGGATACATATTATCGTTTTTTAGTTGTATCTTTTAGTCATGGAACGAATCCCTCATTTGTAGTCATTTGATTTAACTGATACAACCAGATAACAATTTCAAGCAACGGCAATTTTTCTACGCCAATTGATTTTTAACAACGATGACGGGGAAGCACCATAATTTTTCTGTTATAGTTATTCAGTAAACAAGGACTGAAATAAATGACTACAAATTACTGCAATTAGCTTTCAGATCTAAATAAATAGTTGGAAAGGTTCTCTAATTATTATTATTTGACTGTAGAAGCTATGCTGCAAGCTGGTATAATTTTAGCGTTGCTCTTCGCTACCGCGGATTTGGTAAGTTAGTTATCTCTTCGCCTGGTATCCTTACATTCGCGTTAAAAGAATTTGATTCATTTTGTTAACTACAGTATAAAAAATATTACCTTCGCTAAGATTTCAAACACTGGCTTGTGGCTATATAGAGGTAATACTTTTCTGTGTGGGCTCTAAATGGAATTGAAGAACCTAAAGTGGGCAAAATACAAAAAACGATGAAGGATCAATTTCCATATAAGGTAGATTTTACTTTGTTATTTGGCTATAAAAGGACGTCATATTTAAAAAATTGAAAGTCAATATAATACGCCGTCTACTTCACCCAGATTCAAATAACAAAATAAAATATAACCGTTTAAACATCATCCTTCCCTATCTCGACCTTCAAGGTTTTAGGCAAAATGTCTTTATCAAAATCTAGAAGATCGTGTATCTTGTAAAATGTAAAGGTATCGGCACTTACACCCCCCGTGGAAGTAGGTATGGTCGGAAACATGGAGAGTTAAAGCCCCCTAAGCCACTTTCATACTCGATTGTTTACAATTTTCTAGAAATCAAATCAAATTGATTAAACGTATATTCCTAAAGAAGTAAATCCTTAAAACTTTAAAATTTATGATTATAATTTGTTCATTTTTATTGTAGTACCGCCAAAATGATTATGTTATGACCCTGGAGAGAACGGAATTCGTTTCATATGATAAACATTATATTGATTTTGCAAAAACTGCCAATTCTAAATATAACCGTACCCATTTTGGAACCAATTTTACCGTTTCATTCAAAATAAACTTCGGAAATTCGTTAAGGGTATGAATGGTTTAATTAAACCATTTTCAGCTTTATCGAATTTGATAGTTACAAATTTTCTCTGTTCCTGTTCAGGTAAATATGCAAGCTTATAAGTTTATGAGTAACGAGTATCGCTTGTTTCCTGTAACGTTCGGCTTTAATTTCTGCGATGTATTGAAAAAGGACGACTTTGGTATACAAAACCTATACAGCTGCGGAAATTGGACGCGGTGTCCTATGAAAAAGGTAAAACTATTTAAGAAAATAATCTGTGTAAAAACTCTAGATTTTAGGGAGTATACTTTATATGTAACTGGGCACCAGACCAAGCCAAATTTCCTCCATATCATCCACATGGAAGATACCGGATGGATGCTAAATTTGTTCAAGGATCAACAGAAGTTATGGTGATCCAGACATACGTTTCAATAAAGGATATTCCATATATTCCTAAGAAATAGTTTATTTTAAAATATAGAAGGTTCGTTATAGTTATGTTAGGATGACACAACGGTAGAGCAGAAAACTTGCATTACGCGGATACTTGATTCGAATCTCGTGGATATTAAATCCTGATAACCATTAGGCATCAAAGTAACGGCGCTATCCTTGAAATACAGACCTAAGAATGAATGTAACAAGGCCTTACACATCGACACTTCATACAACACACATGGAGCAGCGTGCGGTTTTAAACGCCGCACTAACCCTAAATTTTGCTCAGACGAACCTGGTTGTACATTGAATAAAGCTTAAAAACAAGTACAACGAAATACCGATACTTTCCAGAAATTAATTAGCCAAAACCAAAGTAGAAGTCATTAACGATATATTGTTCATTACAGGCACACATATTTGTGTCTCAAATACCCAAAGAAAAAATGCTTTATTGCTGTTCAACATTTTTTCAACACTAAAAATCAAAAGTTTACAAAACTGTAAATATACGAGGGCAGTACTGAAATTATTGGGCAACATTTTTTTTAAATCAGAATTTATTAATGTAGGAAAAACAAGGTCATCGCCATAACCTACAGTTTAAAATTAAGTTTGAGGAATTATGACGCCATTAGCTTCTATCACATGACCATAAGCATTAGATACAAAATGCTTGACACGAAGCGTCGTTAAATTTCTTGTTAAAGGGGAAATTCACGCTACTGCAATTCACCAAAGACTTCAGCGTACATATGGAGATGTATGCATTGACGCTAAGATGGGTAAAACATTTCAAAGATGGAAACACAAGATCAGCATCATAGCGATCTCTATGGCATTGTATCCACCGAACGCAACTAGGAAAGTATTGACGACATCATTAAAGAAAACAGAAGTGTCACCGTGAACAAAATCGCAATATGAGACAGAGCAATGAAGGAAATGATTGAAAGCCGTCAAAAAGTGTATGTCTGCTGGGTCCCATGTTTGTTGACAAAAGACCGCAAAGTTCAGAGAAAAACCATCACTCAAGACCTTCTTCAGAGGTATCAAAATGAAGCAGTTGATTTTTGATGATTCCTGTGCATGTGATGAAAACTGGTTCCATCGTTATGAACTTCAATCAAAACAGCAAAGTACGGAATGACACCACTTGACTTCTCCAACCAAGAAGAAAGCAAGGGCAGTGCACCCTGTTCGGAAAGTTACGTCATCGTTTTCTAAAATACAGAGAGGTGCATTCTGGTTGAATTTCGTGATCGTAAGGAAACCATAAATTTTGCTCGTTATGTGAAGATACTTAAGAAGTTTGGCCATTCATTCTGTGATAAACACAGTGGTAAGAACATCGTACTACACCACGATAACTCGCTGCCTCACTCTGCTCGTCTGTTAAGAGAAAATAGGTTGCAAAGTTCTTCCGAACCCTCCCTACAGTGCGACCTGTCACCCTCTGACTATCATCTCTTCGGTTTTGTGAAGGAGCAAATGCAAAGCTAATACTACGAAACGGTGGAGGTCATCCAGAAAGCAGTGTGTCCGTGTCTTCGGGCAGCTAGAATGGGGTTCTACTGCAAGTAAGGTTGCAGAACAATGGGGAAAATGTGTGCATAGAAATGGAGACTATGTTAGAAAATGAATGATAGTCTGTAGATTAAGATAATACAATTCTTTTTCCTACATTAAGTAATTTTGATTTGATTCTGAATTGTTGCTTATTAATTTCAGTGTGATCCTCGCATCAAACAAAAGTAAGAACTAATGCACAGTAGGTCATTAATGAGATCAAGTGTGGTGAGTGTCAGTGTATACGTATATTACGGCGAAATACCAAAATAAGACAATGACAATATATACATATACATTGATAAGACATCCTTATAAATGATTAATTTCATTTGGCAGTATCAAGATTACCTAGCAATTGTTATCATTGCCCATTCTCAGTGGAATATTTTGAACATTTATCACTTTAACCGGGCAGCGACATCAATAGCCAGCTATACATGGATAGTGTTATGAAAGAACACATGTTGTAATTCAGTTAAATAAAAATTAAATAATGGATATTCATAATACATATATTTAATTCTGAAAAACTAATTTCATTCAATGAAAGCTAAAATATCTAAACATCAAAAAATATATGTATATTCTGGAACAAATTGAAGGAAATACAAAAAATAAAAATATTAACGCTTATCTCCAAACATTCGCTGAGAGTGGATGGCAATGATGTCAATAGCTAGCCTTTGTTGTTATTTTTACTGTTCTACATTTTAAAAGTAATATTTCTATTATAGAAAGTCAATGATGAGAATGCCCGGCCATTGTATGCAATGCACAAATTCCATGGACAAACAGGTTTTTGGCCGAATAATATCGTCAGCGACCGCAATAGATTTTTTGTTACAACATTTTTATTAACTGGATTTGGTGAAGTAAAATATCTTACTGTCCCAACCTCGTCACCGAAAGATAATGAGGTTACATATTCCAACCATATCTTAAACCAATAGAAAAGCTTTAAAATACCAAAATGACCTTTTATTTGTCATGTCAAATAAATATGTAAACTGAAGTATATGAGATTATCCCTAAAAATATACAAAGGCTTGGAGTTAAACTGTGTTTGATTAACAGCCGATATAATATAAGGACAATGTTCGTTTCCGCATACATACTAAATAAATGTTACATCTTTGGTGAGCCTTAAAGTCTGCTTTGAAAATCATGTGATATTTTTATGCTCACAATTTTTATATTTATTTTCACGACCTTTAAATATTAAAATATGTTCTCAACCATCATCTGACTTTTGGAGATCCGATAAAAATTCCCAGTATTTTTATAAGAGGATGAAGGGTACAATTTCTCTTCAATTTTGTATCAGAATTTCTAGATGCACCGCAATTCATACATTTAAAAATACGGACCGGAAAATCAGATACCTTTCTCTCTCTTGCATTTTGTCCGTGAAACTAATACCATGAGATCAAAAAAAAAGATGATTCTGAGCAGGCCTTGACTCGATTGGCGACACGATTGGCGACACTGGTTCTAGAATGCCTATGAATTATAATGTGACAGTGACATTTCAAATGTAAGTCAGTTTTGCAATCTTGTTTCCAGAATTATTTAAGTTTATCGTTGTAATACTAGTGAAGGATCACATTTTGAACACCTACTCTAACATGTATTCATCTTAGTTTTCAGTTTGTTCCCTAAATAAATACTGTTTTGTGTTTTAATTTATTTGACATTTATTAACCTCTAACCTACTGCCACATTTTGAAATCAGTCTTGCCAATCGTGTTGTACTAGTCAAGGCCTGCTCAGAATCATCTTTTTTTCGATCTCATGGTACTTTTCTAGCAAACAAATAAACTAAATTGCAATAAGCGTAGAGGTCTAATGAATTCAAAAATCTATCAAAACTAAACAAAAATACACCGGTGAATGATCTTTTATACTCTATGGTGCAAAGGCATTTTACACACAAGCCAGTGATAAACTGTGAACACAAAAAGTAGGCCATGATGATCCATTTGTGCACACCATATATTTGAAATTAATATTCCAACGAGTTTTTGAAATTTAGGATATTTGTTTTAAAGTAAGCCAAGGAACATATCAGTAAATTTTCTCTACACACCCTGTATATTAACAATGAGGAAAAAATCTCGAAAATTATGTATTACGCGTTCAAATGAAAAATCATTTGCAATAATCTTTATGTGCGTTAGAATTCTTCAAATAATATCATGCCTTAAATTTAATAAATTTAATATAATTTAGCACAAACGCCACAAACGGAAAGTTCTTTTTCTTATTTAATACTAAAATAAATATTAAAAAAATAAAAGGTGGTGCTAGTATAAGAATAACAACTTGCCATTATCAATAATTTCGAACAAATATCAAATTAAAATATTAAATGTGAGGTTAAGTCTTTGGTCATATGATTTACTACAGGACATGATTTGAAGAGTTCCAAAGCACACAAAGAGTAATGTAAAGGTAAATAATTTTTCGTTTAAACATCATTTACTTTTTTAATGCAAATTTATTAGGCAATCAATACACTAGACAATACAGGGTCCTGCAACAGTGCGTCGGGCTTTCCTAGCGCCCTTACCGTGAGAGATAGAGAAAAAAGTTTCAAGCATAAAATTATTGGTTCGAAGAGGTCTACGTCGCGAAATTATTTTCAATAATACAGAGTGTTCCACTTTTGCGCTATAATAAAAACATACATTTTTTTAAATGCAACACCCTGTAACTTTTCATGTCTTCCGATGTCATTTTTTAACCTCTACATAACTGTCTACCCACTTTTGTATTTTGTGTCAGTGTTACCAACTTATTAATTTTTTTCCGAAAAATCTTTCATAAACAGACTTCACTTTAAAAATCAGAAGCGACCTTGATTTTTGAAGTAGAGGGATAAATTTTAGCAATAATTGTAGTCCGGTTAAAGAGCAACATTTTGATATGAGAAAATGGGATTCAGTTGATACAGGGTGTTACAAAAGAAAATGCCAAACTTTCCAAACTTCAAAGTGACATAGCTCATTTTTTTCAAATGGAACCACCACTGTTTTATTTCGCGAATCGATAGCTTTTTTTATCCTCTTTAATTTTGTATTTAGATGTCCGATACCTAAACCCCGTAGTTTTAGAGATATTAAATACTTTTCACAAAAGTAACAATTTAATTACATTTTATGCACCGAAGTGGGCCGTGCTAATGCAAAAAACCAAAACAAAATGTAAGTAAGCCTCAATGTAACATTTTAGTAAATTTAGAATCAAAACGGATAATAGGTACTTATGTAATAAAATTAATTGTTTTATTCAAAAACTATGAAAAGTAACGAAATTCAAAATGCATAAAAGAAAAACGACTACAATAAATGTTCGAAATGTCTTCCATTTTCATTCAGGCTCAAATCAATTCGCTGCTGAAAAGATCTTTGCACTCTTCGTAACATTTCAGGTGAAATATTTGCAAAAGCGTCAACAATTCGTTGTTGCATATTTATTTGTGTTGCCGGTGGTTCGTTATAAACAATTCCCTTCACGTATCCCCACAAAAAAATCAAGTTTTGTGCCTGAATGAAAATGGAAGACATTTCGAACATTTATTTTAGTCGCTTTTCTTTTATGCATTTTGAATTTTGTTACTTTTCATAGTTTTTGAATAAAACAATTAATTTTATTACATAAGTATTATCCGTTTTGATTCTAAATTTACTAAAATGTTACATTGAGGCTTACTTACATTTTGTTTTTGTTTTTTGCATTAGCACGGCCCACTTCGGTGCATAAAATGTAATTAAATTGTTACTTTTGTGAAAAGTATTTAATATCTCTAAAACTACGGGGTTTAGGTATCGGACATCTAAATACAAAATTAAAGAGGATAAAACAAGCTATCGATTTGCGAAACAAAACAGTGGTGGTTCCATTTGAAAAAAATGAGCTATGTCACTTTGAAGTTTGGAAAGTTTGGCATTTTCTTTTGTAACACCCTGTATCAACTGAATCCCATTTTCTTATATCAAAATGTTGCTCTTTAACCGGACTACAATTATTGCTAAAATTTATCCCTCTACATCAAAAATCAAGGTCGCTTATGATTTTTAAAGTGAAGTCTGTTTATGAAAGATTTTTCGGAAAAAAATTAATAAGTTGGTAACACTGACACAAAATACAAAAGTGGGTAGACAGTTATGTAGAGGTTAAAAAATGACATCGGAAGTCATGAAAAGTTACAGGGTGTTGCATTTAAAAAAATGTATGTTTTTATTATAGCGCAAAAGTGGAACACTCTGTATTATTGAAAATAATTTCGCGACGTAGACCTCTTCGAATCAATAATTTTATGCTTTAAACTTTTTTTTCTATCTCTCACGGTAAGGGCGCTAGGAAAGCCCGACGCACTGTTGCAGGACCCTGTATACAGGGACACAGGGTGTTCCATTTAAAAATCCATATATGGCTTCAGTTCCTCTTAAATCGGAAATTTGTTTTACGTATCGAACACTTGTATATATTTTTTCTTATTCTACAATAAATTAATAATTCTGCTGGCCTTTATATTACAGTCAGTTTGTATGTATATGATATTATTAAATATCATACGTCGAAATAAAACAAAACGAGAACATTATGATTGACAGCATGTCGCGAGATTGACCCCCAAGCGTCCAATCCCGACGGTAGCGTGGAGATATCCAGGACCTGTCGAGGTTTAAATCCTGTTATGATGTGGTTATGTGACATTAACAGTTGGTGCTTTATAAAATAATTAAAAAAGAACAAAACAGGCAATTAATAATAACTGCGTTTATAGCAACTATCAGATACCAGAATTAAAAATAAAACTTAATAGCGGGCATTACAACAAATTCTAAAACATGCCAACATACACTACCACTCAAAAGTTTGGAACCACCACATAAAAATTACATATTTCTAGTATCTCAAACTCGACGCTTATTAAAATGCGTTGAGTATATGGATACTTAACGTACTGCTTTGGATTTAAGTTTTTTGATCATCATCCTTTGCATTTTTTCTTTATTTCATATTTTTTCTTGAAAGTTGTCCTTTTTACAGAAGTTGAATTTTAGCTTCTAATTTTTCAGTTTAAGATATTTCCACTTCTTATGATCTTATAGTAATTTACGATACCAGTACCTAACGAATGAGCGAGTAATGTAACCAGCACATAACGTTACGTGGGCCGTAACACGGTTTATATCATCCTATATTAATTTTTTTCAAGAAATAAGAAATTATTTTCAATGACAGTTCAATGACAATTCATAAAGTGTATAGGATGATATAAACCGTGTTACGACACACGTAACGTTATTTGCTCGTTACATTACTCGAGAATTAAAAGAACGAGCGACGAAGGACTCAAACTTTTCTCTCGTAATGTAAAATGCTTCATAACGTTACTAGTATCGTAAATTACTATTATAATATTATTCTCATATGAATACATTATATTTCCTTTGTTATATTATATCTAGATACCTATGGTTGCTTGTCTATGTTGGTTTTAACTGTGAAACTGTTAAAATTCACTAACATCGTAATGTTGTTAGTGGCTTTTGTGATGAAAAATGGGGAAAGTGAAAGAATTATCGCTAGAAAAATGTAGTGTAATTGTTGCTCTCCATAAAAAAAGGTGCGACTTAGCAGGAAATAGCGAAACAACTCAAGATTTCTAAGTCAACTGTTGGACGAACAGTTAAGTTGTACGGCACTAATCGTTCAAATGCAAGCCACAAAGGGTCCGGGCGTCCCACAATTAGAACAAAAGCTGAAGATAATGGTATAATAATTAAAAATAAAAGAAATCGGTCACTTACAGCACCTGCAGCTATTAATAAACACGGTGCTAATGAAGTTAGTGTTGCTACTGATAAGAGATATCTTAAAGAAAGAGGCTTGTTTGGAAGAATTGCCCTTAAGAAGTCACTGCTAACGCCTCAAAACAAAATGAAAATACTATTGTGGGCAAAAGAACATGTGAATTGGGCTATAAAACAATGGAATAAGATACTATGGTCTGATGAATCAAAGTTTGAATTATTTGGCTGTAAAAGACGAATATTTGTTCGCCGAATGCACGTAGAAAGAACTTTGGAACAGTGTACACTCTGTACAGTGCCAACTATAAATCACGGAGGACAGTCTATAATGGTGTGGGGTTGTTTTGGTAACAGAAAAGTAGCAGATCTTCATCGTGTTGAGGGAATATTGAAAAAAGAAGATCATCTTAAGATTCTTGAGGATCATGCATTACCTTCTGGGCATCGTTTAATTGGAAATAGTTTTATGTATCAATAGGATAATGATCCCAAACATTCATCAAAGTTAAGTAAAAATTATTTGGGAACACAAAAACGCAGGAGAAAACTGTACGTAATGGATTGGCCCCCTCAATCGCCCGACATGAACCTAATCGAGCTATTGTGGGCAGATCTTGATAAGAGGGTTCGGAAAAACTGTCCAGCTTCTAAAGAAGATTTGTGGGAAATCACACAAGAAGCTTGACCAAATATTTCATCACAAACTCTCGATAAATTGATTGAAAGAGTGCTGCGTTTATACAGTGTGTCTCTCTTTAGACGCACCACCCCAGTATTTTTTTTATATATTATCGATTTAAAAAATTTCTTTTTTCTGATTATACCCCTCACTAAATTGTACCTTTAGGGTATGTTACTTTCCCTTCACGGTAAAATGCTAGTCTACTACGATTTAAAATAAACAGCAAAATTGGAGAAGTCGTATTAGGGATTTTTTTATCAAAAAATTTTGTTAATAAACGTTGTTCAGAATCGTTCAAATAAACCAATTTGAAAATCCAGAAAATTCGAATAGGGTAAAGTCATACAAGAGCGCGCATTCTACAAGAGTACGCATTGTGAATATTTTCCATAAATTTCGCTTATCGCTATCTAGCTTTCAATCATCGAATTAGTATAAACGTATAGAATCCTCTAATGTTGCAGTTTTCGTTGCTGGTGTGTCAAGATTGAAGATATTTGCATTAGTTGTCAAACCCCTGTCACTGCTGTAACATTTACGCGGTCTAAATTAGCGTCCTAAGTGAAAGTTACAGTGCTAAACAATAGTTTGAGTGTTTCCAAGTGAAATATAGTAATATTTGGTAAGTATTTTGTAAAAATTGAACTCGAGTATCTGTGTGTTTGTTAATTAAAGACTAAAATTTACCATGCGACAGAAATATACAAGAGTACGCACTTCACATTCTACAAGAGTGCGCAGTGCGTACTCTTGTGTACTCGTATTTTCAAAATGTTAATAATATTGTAAATGGGCAATCAAACTAGGTAACGTAATTTTTTCATCTTTAGGTTTTAAAATGAGCATTATAAAAGAACAAGTTCAAGAAAACTGGTGTTTACAGAAGAATTAATGGAAGAAATACGTAGAAAGAGGAAGGCTGTAAAAAAAGAAGCATTGCCAGGGAGTTGAATATACCAGAATCTAATTTAAGAAGTTCTAAGTGTGAAGGGCAAAAAACATGTCGGTAAAATCTCTAGTGGAAAACGAGGAGAACTGGTTACCGCAGTTTGCTGCATGAATGTCGCTGGTTATTATGTTCCACCAGCGTTGATTCTTAAAAGGAAGAGAATGAATCAAGATGTTTTTAATGGTACTATTATGGAAAACCAAAACGAAGATGGAACAGTGATTGTGGAAATGGGTTTTGAACAAAATGGATTAGCACTAGATCAAACAATTCTTCCTGAGAATTTTGACTTGTCACAAGTAGAAATTATCTTTGAAGAAGAAGACACTTTTCTGTCAGGAAATTAAAGTTCAAATAGTAAAACTGGATCAGCCATAAATGTTAAAAATATCTACATTTTTAACTTGTCAGAGGTGGAAGATATTGTAGAAGAATCCCATAATAATTCTCCCCAGGTTACTAAAGGTAGCAATGAAAATCAGCTTAAAAAATACCCATTTTATCAACTCCAGAGAAAAACACTAATTTTACTATTTTACATGAAGATGCAGGCCCAAGTTGTTCCACGAAACATTAACAGAAAAACAGCAAAGAAGAAAACACAGCCAGAAATCAGAAATCCTGACGAGTACTCCATATAAAGATAAGCTAGAAGAACAAACAAAAGCAAAGACTAAAACTGTTAAACGAAAAATTGCCGAAAACCTTTCTGGAAAAAAGGACAATATTAAGAAAAAATCAGGAGGAAAGAAGCAGAAATGTGAAAAGAAAAAACAAATGCCGGCAAAGGTAACAAATGCAATCAGAAAAGTGAAGATGTTCTCTGTCCTGGTTGTGCAGAATAATTTGTCGATCCTCCTAAAGAAGATTGGATTCAATGCCATCTATGCCAGAAGTGGTGGCATGAAAGTTGCACTGCATATGTGGCTGGAAATTTTGAATGTGACTTATGTTTGTAATTGCGTACTCTTATATTCCATAATGCGCACTCTTGTGAATTAAGGTCTACAAGAGTGCGCATTTTCACTATTTTAATAAAGTGCCTTTTTTATGCATTTTAATGAGCTTTTGTTAATTTTTTGAAAATAAAATACTTCTGTAAGTATGTGGGTTCTTTTCTTTCCCAAATGCAGTCTATTATTTTTTAAATATAGTTTTTTATAGTAAAAAACCTCTTAGATGCGCGCTCTTGTGTACCTTTACATAATCTCACACGTTTGCCATGATTTTTTATTTTATTCTTTTAATTCAATACAATAACAAAAAACGATGCTTAATTACTTAAATAACATTACTTTCAACTAAATCACCATTAGCACATATACATTTTTCTATTCGTTTTCTAAAATGAAGAGATTTTTAAAATTTTTTGTTTTTAATGAAATTTCGGATTTAGCTTATTTGAACGACTCTGATCAACTTTTATTAACAAAATTTTTTGATAAAAAAATCCCTAACACGACTTCTTCAATTTTGCTGTTTATTTTAAATCGTAGTAGACTAGGCTTTTACCGTGAAGAGAAAGTAACATACCCTAAAAGTACAATTTAGTGAGAGGTATAATCAGAATGAAGAATTTTTTTTAATCGATAATATACAGGGTGTCTCCAAACCTACTGCCATAAATTTACCAGCCGATTCCTGACGCAAAAATAAGTCGAAAATGTCTATAAAACTTTTGTCCTAAATCGCTCCATGTGGAAGCTAGAAGTCTTTGAAAATTCTGTTGAAAAAATGGAAAACAATTGCATTTTAAAAACGGTATGAGATAAAAATTCAAAATTTTGCAGGCGGTCTAACCTATTGAAAGTATAAACTTCCTACTATTCTATCACATGCTTTTTATTTATTTGAATTTAAAATCACAATCATTGCATTTTACACTCAGACAAACAGAAAACCTGAATTTTATAGGAAATGGTTAGTCCAGGCGAGTTGAAACAAGAGTACCTTTTTTGTTAATTAGGCAGCAGGGAATACAAATCTCTAAACTGAACTGGAAAAAAACAAAAGATTAAAAAAAACGGGTTACAAGAAAAATGTGATAACCCCCATTCGTGCCGTCCCTGGTTAATTTACAAAAAAAAAAATAGTAGGAAGTTTATACCTTCAATAGGTTAGACCACCTGCAAAATTTCGATTTCTTATCTCAAACCGTTTTTAAAATGCAATTGTTTTCCGTTTTTTCAACACCATTTTCAAAGACTTGTAGCTTCCACATGAAGCTGTTTAGGACAAAAATATTATAAACATTTTCGACTTATTTTTGCGTCAGGAATCGGCTGGTAAATTTATGGCAGTAGGTTTAGAGACACCCTGTATAAAAACAATACTGGGGTTGTGCCGTCTAAAGTGAGACACACTGTATAAGAAGAAAAGGTAATTTTTTTGAAGAATCCAAAATTTAATTTCTATATAGTTTTGTAATTGTTCCATGCGTTGATATATCTGTACCCATTTATAAGGATAAGCTATTTAAAAAATTCTTGGTGGTCCCAAACTTTTGAGCGACAGTGTACATTAATTCTGCTGCCCATACATAGCCAACCTTTTTTTTATTTAGAAGTACGATGTAATCGAAATTTTAAAAGTCAAGCTATTTAAACAAGAACCTTGATTCTTGTATTATCCTTGAAAATTCAATGTTAGAAGCAAAAGTTTATCAGTCATACATCCAAAGTCATCAACTACACAATAACATTGCGAATAATAATTATTTATATGTATACTACCTATGATAAAAATTATTTTATTTTTTATAGTTGATCTAGAAAGTTAAAAATGTCAGAATTCTGTTTTGTTATTTTTAAGGCGCTTCCACATCAAGCGTGCCGAACCACGCCAAACCGCTCAAAACGTTTGCAAACGTTGCAGATCGCTCAATGTGGACGATAAAGCGCGCACAAATAATCAAATTGCGCACATACAAATGTTTTCCGCGCGGTGTCGGTACATCAAAGAAATCAGCCTGTTCGTGAACGTTTGATTTTTACGACTTGCTATTGCTTCAAACAACTGGAACCTCGACAAACACTAAATATAACCGCTTATTTGCGCACGAACAAATTTTGTTACAAAACGTTTGCAAACGTTTTGAGGAGTTTGGCGTGGTTCGGCACGCTTGATGTGGAAGCGCCTTTATATTATTATTTGTCGGAATATCGTTGGTAAGCTAGGTAATTTTTAAAGTTATATCAACACCTTTATTAACTGCATGTCGATTAACAGTATTCACAAGATGATTACGTGATTGTTATGGAGAGAATTGAAGTCGTATCTTTTAATAAGCAGCACTTGAGTGTTGCTAAAGCTCACAATTCTAAATACAATCGTACTCACATTGGAACTACTTTCACATTCGGTATGAAAACAGATTTTGGGGACAATTTAAAGGTAAATTATAAGAATGGTTTCTTTTTGGTGGTCATGCTATTAAATACAATTTTCTCTGAGCTTTTTATTAAATCCTCATGGAGCAAATTTAATTTGATGAAAATCATTACAGAATAATCCGAATACAACTTAAAACTAACGACTTTTTCCATTACTTTATTTTAAAAGTTTTGCTCTCCCACCGGGAAACTGCGTCTCTTGCATAACCTAACATTCTATATTTGGTAAAATGTTGTTCAGTTCAAAATTATGCAAAAATGCAGGAAATACGAGGGTCGTTTAATAATTAAGGTAAATTTCCATGAGACTGCGCCACTATCTGCTTCATGACGTCACAGCTGGCAAGTGTCGCTCTTCAAGCCAAATTTGAAACAAAAGCCATGCGTTGTTTTTGAAGTGTGCACTGTAGATGTTACCATAAAAATAGAGAAAGGTGAATTTCGTTACCGAAGACGAAACATGGATACGCCACTATACACCTGAGACAAAGCAGCAGTCAAAACAATGGACAGAGAGCGGTGAAAGTGCGCTGAAGAAGGAGGAGACCGTTTTATCGGCTGGGATAGCCACTGTTTTTTGGGATTCACAAAGAATCATACTGGTTGACTACTTCGAGTAGGTAAATACAATAACAGGAGCCTAGACCAAGACAATGCGCCATCGCACAAGTCGACAATTGCATTGGAAAAATTACATGGTTTAGGCTTTGAATTAATTTCTTATACACCCTATTCTCCGGACTTAGCCCCGAGTGATCTCTTCCTCTTCCTAAACTTGAATATGTAGCTCGGTGGGAAGAAATTTACGTATAACGAAGCTATTTAGCTATTATTGTTAATAAGTATTTTGCAGCCCTTGAAAAAAGCTACTTATCTAATGGGTTGAAAAAATTAAAATCTCGTTGGACCAAGCCCTCTATGTTAAAACATAAAATTGATTTAGAAAAAAGGTGTTTAACTTGCTGGTTATCAAACGGCCCTCGTATTAATTCAAAATGTTGGATAAACTTTGAAACTAACACTTATTTCTTATTCTTCACTTTAATATAATTTTGACTTCATAGATGGCAGTACAAGCTTACAGATTCGCCAGTAATGAGTACCGTCTTTTTCCAATGACTTTTACGATCGATCTCTGTAGCAGTCTTGAAAGAAATGAATTTGGTGCTTGTAATATATACAACTGTGGGAACTTTTCAAGATGTCCTATGAAAAAGGTATACATTAAACTACCAGTAAAAATGATCGAAATACGTCAGAAATATTTTAGGGTTATTACGTGTTATGCAACTGGGCACCGGATTATTCTAAATTTCCTCCTTATATGCCACATGGCAGCTACAAACTTCAGATACGAGCTGTATATCATTCTATAGATATAACGTGCATGGAAGTATTTGGTACAGTTAAAGGAGTTGATAATAATTATTAGAAATTACTCAAATACTTGCACTACGTAATTTAAAGTTTGTTTTGCTTCTATCTAGGATTATAAAGATAACCGTTTGAGGGTATTGTATTTCTGACCACAAAGATAATTTTATTAATATATTTTAGTTTTCTGATATTATACTACAGTTTGTCAGGTATAATGACTAAAGGAATGCTAACCAAGGGATCCAAAAATTCGTTTATATAAAAATAATTACTAAGTTTAAGATTTAATTTCCTAATAGCCTTCGAAGTATAGCTCGTATAGGTGTACCGTGCTTTCCATGATTTTTCTATGATCAAAAGCCTTCTGGTATTAGCATATTTCCGAGGTCTTGCAACCCTACCTTAGATCAATGAAGTCAAAATTCCTCCCTTTTCAGCTGATAATTTATTTTCAGGAAGAGGTATAAACCACAGGGAGCATGGTCTGGCAAACAAGGAGGGTGCGAGACCCTGATCGTGTTGTTAATAATTGCTAAAAACCTTCTTACAATAAGCAAAATATTATGTTAAAGCGCATTGTTATGGTGCAATATCCACGCATTATTTTCCTCTTCTCAAGCAGTTTACGTCTCACGTTTTTCCTTAGCCATCTCGGCACCTTATGGTAAAACTTCCCATTAACCTTCTGACTTGGCGAAATAAACCTATTCTAAGCAATTCCTTTACTAGTAAGACACCGATTAAGTTATGGTTAAGTTAACGTTATTCCGAACTTGACGGGTTCTTTTTGGCCTTGGAGAAGGTGTAGATATCTAGTGGGAAGATTACTGCATTGTTTCAGGGCCTTAAACGTGCACCTATGATTCATCACCGATTATGACCTTGGATAGAAAGTTAGTTTCTAACTTTTTTTTTAAAGCAGCTTGCACTGATGGTATGAGAAGCTCGTGAGCGTAGTGGTAAGAGCGTTGGGCTCCTAGCTAGGAGTCTTGGGAAAAATTTATTCATTAATCTAGAAAATCAGGGTGTATTAGAATGACCTAATGTTCGCAAAAATGATTTTTCGAGAATAACTAAATTTTTTCAAATGACACTGTGGTAGGACACTGGCATATATAAAAAAGAAGTATTTTTCAAGCACGAAAAATATTCGTTTCGATGAAGGGAGGTTTCATCTGCTTCGTTGCAAAATCTTGGGACTTGGGTCCTTAAAGAAGCCCATCAGCTGCAGATGCTTATTAAAGAGGCCATGGCCCGTAAGGAGGCCTGTGACTACCTCAAAGTGCTTGCTACTGAACCTAAGACGGACCTAGTTTCTAAAAGTCTGTAAATAAGTAGCTTCGCTTAAGCACAATATGAGATGAACTGAGAGTGTGTCCAGGTGTCCAGTCTCTAATTACTTACTGAATGTTTGCTTTAGGTAGGCCGAGGGTTGGTTCAGGGCTTAAAAAGAGTTCCGAGAAGCCCTCTTTTCCCAGGTGGTTGGCCTACTCGTTATGTGGAATGCTACTGTGACCGGGCACCTAGATTAGTCGAACCCAATTGGTTGGCCCGAGCCTTTCAAGGGCCGCTCCGCATTCCTTGGCCAGTATTGATTTGGTTTTTACAGAACTCAAAGTTTTGAGTGCTGCTTGACTGTCTGATATGCGATATGCCTGTTTTGGTATACCCTGGCGAGATTTTCATGAGCACAGACTAAGAGTGCAAAGACCTCAGTCTGGAAAACGGTAGGAAACTTGCCTAGTGTGAGAGACAGTCTCATTCTAAGTTGGTAAGTCTGGTGAAGGAGTAGCAGGAAGACACTACATTGCTGCGAGCACCAAGCAGCGGATCAGGCTCTATTTTTAACGAGACAGAATCTGAACGTGTCCCCTCAGCCCCTCATCACCCTTCCAAAGGCCGCTCGTAAACAGCCTGTGACGCGAATTTCGTGCTTCCGCCTCAATAACAATGTAAAGGGGCAGTAGGTGAGAAGGGCTTCCAAGGCCGTCGAGGGCATGGTACGATCAGCCCCCGTGATAGCAGAACTTGCTGTTCTACGTCAAATAATGCAGATTTAAGAGTACATCACATATACCAAATTTCATTTTGATATCTTAAAATGTAATTAGAAAAATAGGGGTGGGGTACTCCAGGTTTCCTTGACGCCCTGCATAGAAACATACAATGTGATTTTTTAAAAACTCAGTTGCAGCAGGCCGTATTCTGACGTAATACAGACAGTTCTAAGGTTATTAAGACAGAATACGGCCTGCTGCAATTGAGTTTTTAAAAAATCACATTGTATCACCTCTACAAGGATTTGGTCTCCGGTTTTACGTGCAAATACTCTGCCAATCGAACTACAGAGAACAATCACTGGAACGTAGAACCGAAAGTCAGTGGTTTAAATGCTTGTAGAGGTAATTATTTCTATGTTCAGAATTTCCATTCTTCTTTCTGTGCCTTATCCTATAAGGAAGTTGGCAAATGAGTCAAAGCCACAGTTTTAAACGACCTGGCGTCGTGAACTTTGTTATATCCCCCTTATACTATACTAGAATTTCCATTAAATATATTAAAATTAGTAATTACATTGAGTTTTAAGCAAGCTTAAAAATCCGGCTTTATAGTGTAAATCCTAAAGCAATATAATAAACATTAATTTTTGTGTACATGGCAAGTATAAATGCTGGTTTTAGGTTATTTAAACAAGAACCTTGGATAAATTATCGTTGAAAGTTCAAATATAAAAACAGAAATTTATGAGCCATACATCCAAAATAATAAACTCCCACAATGACAATAACAACTGAAATAATTATGATATCTCTACGTATACAGAAATTAAAATAGGTTTGTCTTATATACGTGACTTAGGTGATTAAAAATATGTTATTTTTATATTTTATAACTTGTCAAAATGTAATCGATTGTAAGCTATTTTGTTAAAGTTAGAGTAAGGATGTTATTAATTGCCTGTTAATTCCTAAAAGCGGCTATGGAATATAAAATGGGGGGCATCTATCAAAACACACTTTCGTCACAGTTAAGTTAATCTACTAAAAGCTAATGGCCGATCTCACAGAGTGTTCTTAAAATTTAAGAAACACTTAAGTTGCTTAAGACATACTTATGCGGTCTCACCGTCAATTTAAGTCTTACTTATGTCTCTATAAACATCCTAAATATACGCTATCAATTTCGGTGACTTAAAACGCTACTTAACCTATAAGTTGCCGCGTCCTGCCAGTAAAAAGTAGTGGAACAACGATTTATTATTTCTGCAAGTCTTACTTATGTCTCTACAAACGTCTTAAATATAAGTTACCAATTTCGGTGGCTTAAAACGTACTTAGCCTATAAGTCGCCGCGTTTTGACGATTAAAATTAGTGGAACTCAAAAAATTGTCATATCCCCATTTGTATGAAGCGGTACTTCCGTTTATCGATTTCGAACGTGCTAGCCCATGTAAAAGCCCTTTGCCGTTTTAGTGGCAGAAATCGAACTACACTTTGCCTAAGTCGCGACTTAACTCGCTTGGTGAGACAAAACACAAACTTAAGAACAACTTTATTTTAAGAACTACTTAGCTAAGCTTTAGTGATAAGTATTGTCGGTGAGATCGGCCATAAATGTTACAAAAACTGAAATGCCAGATTTAATTAAAAGAACTAAAACAACTTATACTGTCACACGGATTCATTAATTCATTAATAAAATTACAAATTACAAAGGACGTCGATCGTAAATGCCTGACAAAACAAGTCAATCATTTGCTGCCACATGCAAATTATTTGTATCAAAACTTCTTTCCGCATGCATGCTGGAAACGTGTTAGCATATGTTTATTTGTTACCTGTTTTTTGACCTTTAGCAAATTTTCCAAAATTTTGTGTTCAATTCCAAAATGTTTAGAAAAAATCTGCTTTGTTCAAGGCGGTCAACTACATTCTTGAGATAAACTTCAGGTAAGTTTTTAAAATATAATAATAATTTATTAAATTTAGAGGAATATGATTTACAGTTAAGCATGGAATTTTCGGCTGAGCTTTAACAATTTTTATTGAATGGGCATGCTGTATACTCTATAGCTCTATGTTTCTTATGCCCGGTAATGTCCAAATTTTAGTTTGTATTTCGATGTTCTAAACTGATAGTGTACCTACTGGAGGGAAAATCTTGAAGAAGACCACCTATCCCTACTCAAGAAGTTGTCTAGGATATTTATGACAAATTGCAAAACGGCTATTTTCAACGGAATGGGACAACCTTGCTCCCAGCACATGAAACTTTACTCAACTCGAAATCGTTTTTAATACTCCAACGTCACATTCAGCTATGTCTTCAATACAGGGTGTTCGAAAACTAGACGGAGATATTTCAGGGGGCGATTCCTTGTCATCAAATATGAAAAACAATTCCTATAAACATGGCTCCGGAAATGCATAGTTTTCAAGATACAGGGTGTAAAAATTAAAAAAAAAATTGTTTTTTTATTAATATCTTAAAAAATATTTACTCGAATCTGTTGAAATTTGGCAATATTATTTGATGGTGGACATTCCAACATTTATTGTAGTGTACTCTATGTTAAAAGCCGATATTTTTTTAAATTTTAACACCCTGTATCTTGAAAACTATGCATTTCCGGACCCAAGCTTATAGGAATTCTTTTTTTCAATTTTATGACAAGGAATCACCCCCTGAAATATCTCCGTCTATTTTTCGAACACCCTGTATAATGGGCAACACTTTGAACATATGCTGTAACAATATAATATTTTTTTTAAATAGGTAGTTCCAAGGAACAATAAATGGAGAGGAAATGACCAGCGAGTGGAAGAAATTCTCTGTAACTTCAATTTTTACAAAAGGGGGCCGCCGAAACTGCGAAAACTACAGAGGAATATGTGAAGTATGATAGCAACAATGGGAAGAGCGTACGGGAAAGTTGTAAGAAACAAAATAGAAGGCCAAATAAAGGGAAAAATTGGAGAACAGGCATGCTTTACCGCAGGAAAGTCATGTACTCGTATAGACCACATACAGAGTGTGTCAAAAGTAACTAATATTGCCTGTAACTTTTTAATTTGAAGAGCTGCAAGAAAAAGTTGCATATGAAAGTTTTTGGGCTAATTACGGCGCATACAATGATGTTTTTATTTTGTTAGTATCTCTTTATGTTTGGTTGCTATGGCAACCAACTTTGTTTATTTAAATGGTAACCATATGTTTTCTTAACATATTTAAAAAGTATAGGTTTTTTTCTATTCACCTGTGCTATTATATCGTACGTTGAGTACTACTAAATGCCACATTACGAAAAAATGTGAACTGATTTGCAGTAATATTCATCAGTTACTTAAATCATATCAAGTATTTAGATATCAACTTTGATCAGATACGCTTTGAAAATTTGACAACTAAAGAAACAAATGCTATGAAGACAAAGTATTATTCATTTTTTCGAGGTGTTTGGTGGAGTTTGTTTGTTTTCGTTATTTTTATTTGTTTTTTTTTTCTTAAGTGCGATGTAATATCACGGGTGAATAGAAAAAAACCTATACTTTTTAAATATGTTAAGAAAACATATGGCTACCATTTAAATAAATAAAGTTGGTTGCTATAGCAACCAAACAAAAAAAAGATACTAAGAAAATAAAAGCATCATTGTATGCGCCGCCATTAGCCCAAAAACTTTCGTATGCAACTTTTTCTTGCAACTTGATTTTTATCTGTGGAGTTATATTAAGGACGTAATTTATAAAAATCAGTTTCAAAACATAAACGACTTGCAGGGAAGAATTGAGGAATGCGTGCAAGATATTGATGGTAGAGTTCTTAGGAAAGTCACAAACTGCAGAAGAAACACAGCGGCAGTTGTAGACATCCTACATACACTAATTACTGGTGCCTGCCCACGGGTGAATCATAAAAATACGGTGCTGAGTTAGGGCTTCAATCGGTACACTCACAACCGACAGTAAAGGGACAGCCTAAAGTATTTACCTGGGAAAAGGGCTTCGTTGAGGGTGGCCCAATAAAAGCGATGGTCGGGCTCACCAGGTAGAGAAATAGCAGCGGTCGGCGTAGAAAAGAAGGGATGGGGCCTTCTTCCGGAAGCAGATGTGAAGACAACAAAATGCCCTCAGCTGGTAGATTTTTAATCCGAAAACGAAAACTGTGTGGAACGGAACTTCACCAAACGTCGGACCCAAACCAACACAGAACTTAAATTTCCCGGTACGAAATAAACGACACTCTCTGGGATAATCCGACAAATATGCCGTACGAGTTTTTCCACGAAAAACTAAACGAAAGCGAGAGTTCGATACATAAAACGGGAATTTTCTACCAAAAGCCGGAACGATAATTTCAAGGCCGCTAAGATGGACAGCTGGCTATACTCTGATGTGCCTTGTTATTTTTTCGCAAGGCGAAGGATGTTAGAGAAGGATGAAAAACGCGTCTTTTTATGCGGGACAGGGGAACCCTGAATGACGCTACTAGCGTTGCCTCGTAATCCGCGGGTGCTTCCCCGAATTAACAATGACGAAATTAAGAGAACAAATATTACGTTACCATATTTGGTCATCCCATTTGGGATTTCTTTGAATTTTTACGCAGCCAAAAGGGAATGTGCTAAATTAGCATTACTCACGTAAGTTCTGCAAGCTTCAGGGCTGGCTCAACCTTTGAAAAACAGGGCCGTATTATACTAAATTACGCAAAATTCAAAAAGCCGTGACAACATTTCATTATCAATTTTATGTTTATGATTTTTTTAGACTTTTGCTAGTTCAAGTTCTAGTAATCTTAACCAACCCCATACGGTCACAGGATATTCTCTTTTTCTGCTAACTACCATTTTTACCAATGTTATATCAGATTTGTTACACTTCAATAATTACTATTGTTTAGAGAAAATATGACATAAATAAAAATAGAAATAACAACAGTGAAAACAATAGTTAAAATACTTATTTTCACTTGCAGTTCTATGGGCGCACTTGAAGTCCCCATACGGTACCCCATATGATCCTATATATTTATGTGAAGGGCACTTTTCGCTATAAGTAGTAAAGAAGTTGATAATTCTTAGCAATTACTCAAATAATAAACATTTCATTAAAATAATAATTTATTTAAAGTGTGTTTGATTCTGCTTATAATTTTAAAAGTTAACCGTTTCGGAATACCGCATTCCAGCATATAAATAATTTTGGTAATTAGATTTTGAGGATTTGTTTACGTTATAAAATAGCTTTTCAAATGTAAGAGTAACGATATATGAAATACTATCCAAAAATTCGAAGAATTTGCTTAGAAAAATACTTACTATTTTCTAATTGCCAAGTTATCATCTTTGGCTAAGCATTCTCCACCTAAAAAGTAAGGAAACAAACTAGTGACGAACATATTTCATTTAACTAATTTCTAGAGTAAATTCTATCCTAAATGTTGCTGCTTACATCAATTTATATTTAATTGACTAACGATAATTATTAGAGCGATTTGCTTTAATTCTATTAAAACTTCATTCAGGGGTTTGAAGGTCATAACAGAAAAAACATTCACAAAATGTATCAAATGTAGAATACAAATTGTCAGAATGGTAAAAAAATAGTACTTGCCCTGCCTGCAAAATCTCTTCAAAGGCGTTCTTGGTTGCTTCAAATTCAAAATATTTTAAGGTAAAGTTTGATACGAATTTATTATAAATTATAAACATTATGCTAATTATATTGTTTTCGCCAATCAACGTGGAAAATGAAACGCCTAGAGTAGCAGCTATATTCATATCCATGTATTCTAATTGGCAACGAGAACGAAAAGTATCAAGCTATTCTAGAATATGTTTAATTAGCACATTTCAAAAGCTAATTAATTTTACTATTATAATTAAAAAGTTGGATGCAGATGGTTGAGCTTCAAGTTTTGCATAAAACTCGTGTTATAAAATTATTGCTTGCTGCTAACATATTCTTTAAGATAGCTTAGTTAATCGCCATCTCCACCTTAGGAATTTCCCATTTAAATCCATTTTTCCATAAATGACAATAGAATTGTTAACAGGTAACAAATAGCTATAAAGAATCTAAGATGTCTAGTTACAATCCTAAACAGGTCTTTAAAGGTTAAACACCACAATAAATCTCCCGTCGATTGGTATTCAAACCATTACTTCCTTACAGTATTTTGTCGCTGATGTCAATTTTATTGGTAATAAGATCCCTAAACAACTAAACTTGTGCAATTTCTCTGAGAGAATAAGTTATGCTATCTTAGTTAAAGGTTATATTCAGAGCCAAAGCTCTGCATTAATAGTTTTCATTACACTTCAGCGTCCCAACAATCGCAACTAATAGGATAGTTTCAACAGTTGGCTAAATTTCAATTTTCGATACGTATTGAGTTCCGAGTTTGCCATTCGTGATTCGCGATAAATATAACTTCGTAATATGAAATTGTGAATATACGTTGCTTCAATAGATTTTAATTTTCGAATGTTATTTCCTTCAAGTTTTGTATCAAGATTTAAAATTTCGTGTATATTCTTAAAACGCCATGTTACACAGACATCGGAGCTGAGGCTGAGGCGTGCAGTTTTAATGGAAATAACATTGTATGGGTTCGTTTATATTTGTCGTAGTTTCCTTTTTCCGTCGCTAGTCAAATGCAGCTGTGTTGAACTACATAGTCAGTGCATCTGCATCTGCATCCGATGTTTACAACCATAAAGAAAATAAATACAAGTTTTATTGTCACCGAATGAATAGTTTATTCATTAATAAATTTTAGGTGATTCATATCTCTGCTAAGAGACGAATTTCCGTGGGTAAATTTGTCAAAAATGCTACAAAGAAATATTTAATGTTTACAAAAGAAAAGTAAAAGACCCTCTGTGACATTATCAACCTGTTTAGAGTGTTTAGTCATCAGAATTAGATAGTTTCAAGTGTTGCGCGTTTGTAAAATCAAGTTAAAGACTTACTGAATTTAGAAAATCAGTAAAACATTAAAATATCGCATACCCCGTGTCCACAGGGTTTCGCACCATGGAATCAGAGCAACGTTAATTTATCCCAAAGGTCAGCTCTTGCTTTTACGAAAACAGCTTAACAACAAACCCTATTATATTTATTTTTCTATGGCAAAATAAACGATTAAGTGGCATTCAACTTGACGTATGGTTTGAAACAAATCAAGTCCTATTTGAATTTATACTAAAATCGTCATGAATATTTACACTGTGGAAGAAAAAGTTCAAATAGTGAAATGGGTCTACACAGGAAACAGTTACAGGGAAACGTGTAGACGATTTGCAACGACATATCCCAACAGACCTCGTCCTGCAGACACTACTGTTCGAAGAATCATAAGCAGATTTGAAAATACTGGTAATGTTTGTTCAAGACTTCAACCACTTTAAGTTCGTTTTGATGATTAAACTGAACTTAAGCAAACATAATTTTCTTCTTTTTGTGCCTTGTCTACTATGAACGTTGGCCAAAGCAGATAATCACAAATTTTAATTTCATTTAAGGGCCACAAACAGGCAGCATCAGAAAAATATAAAATAAATACCGAACACATCCAACTTATTCATCTGCTTAAAACTAGTCATTAACAAATTAAAAGGTTTCCGTAAATACTCAAGTAAAATAAATTCGCAGTAAGCAAAGCTGAATTCGAACCCTGAAATTAACTGCAGAAAGTTCAAAGGTACGTTTGTAACCACAGCAATTTAAAATATTAAAGTTAACTTTAAGTTTTTTGAGATTCGAGACCGGTATCTAGTTTCCAGCAAAGTCCGCCTTCTTTGGCCTTCAGAGTAACCATTTCAATCGAATAGAAATGACGTTCAAATTAAAGTGAATGGAATGCAGGTGAAAGATAGGAAAATTATATAATATCTTATAATCAGTAATTGATTTGCATTTGCACTACTCGCTTCAAAATTTAATTAACAAGATTACCATTTTTGGCATATTGTGTTTTACGGATAGCGCCTGCTACTGAAATCATTAGAGAAGTACTAAGTTTTGACATTTTTTATACACTTAATTGCCAAAACTTTACAATTGATTAAAATGGTTTGCTTTTATTTGTTTGCTAAATAATAAGTCCGGACTTACAAACGAAAAAGCCTAAATTTCCAATCTCAAAATATCATTTGTTATGCAAGCAGAAATAACCAAATTAATAGTACATTACATCCGAGGTGGGAAATGTTTCATTACAGCCGAGGGCTTGATGTATGACCGAGAGGCGAAGCCTCGTGGTCAGACATAGCGCGAGGCTGTAATGAAACTCCCACCGAGGCATGTATACTATTTTATTCACAATCATTAATCATGAATTTTATTAATATTTTTTGACAGCTCTATTATAATTTATTTTAGCCTACTTTAACATATAGATTTATGACAGTGTTGCTAGGCAATCGTACATAAACATTTCCCGCCCGTGGGTGGGAAGTGTTTTCTGTCACTTTCCACCCAAGAGATTGTCATTACAGTTAGGAATGACGTATTTCCCAACCTCTAAAAGGTTAGGAATCGACATATTACTATAATGATTGTGAATAAAACTTATTACCTATTTTTTGCTTTAGATCAAATTTTAAGATGTTTAGATTATCTATTCAATAGCTAATTTTATTATGGCTTATAGATAAGGCAGTGGGCTGAGTGTTTAACTCGTAATCAGGGGCACGCACATTCGAATCCCTACCATGGCTGAACTGAAAGCACAGCCAACGTTGATGTACCTATTAATTGAGATCACATAAATCACCTCAATTGAGTAATTACGTAAAATTAACTAATAAAAGCAACATTCGCTGACAAACGAACAATTAACTGATTCTACTGCAATCCCGGAAAAGCTAAACAATTTATTGAAAGAGACGTAAAACAGTGTTCGAAAATCTGCTAACAGGAAAGACAATAAAGGAAGTAAATCAACTTTTAAACGGAAGCTTTTATAAAGTTCTTTTGAAACAATGACGTACTTAATTGCAGTTTCTTTGTGTAGAAGAAAACACGGAGAAACACAATTGAAGGTTTCGATTTTACGATTTCATTCTTTCATGTTGTTTTTCTGGTATTTTTTTGTGACGGTCGGTCTATTTCTAACGCATGATTTACTGAAATTTATCTTAAATATTACGAATATTTTAATTTGATTGTTGTTTCTGATGCATTTGATATGAAACACGAGATTTTCTAATAAATCTCTCTTATTTACTTCGATGATTTTAGGAAAAAACAAATGCAACAAGGAAAATATTCCGATTGATTAGTCATGTATGTAACCAAAAAAAGATTAAAATCTACATCAAAGTTACCTTAAATGCCTTTACGACGTTTAAAGATTTCTTTCTACTATATTTTCCGCTAAATTACGAAGTAAAGCATGCAATTATTCGAGTAATAAAAACGTTCTTCTTTGTGAATCAACGAAATAAAAGGCAAATAACGTTTAGAGACAGTGAACTAAATCTAAAGCTAGTTAACGTTTGAAATTAAGGCAAAAACAAGGCAGAAGCAAAATAAATGTAGGACAATGGTTAAGTATATTAATAATTCAAAAAGTATGGGGTAATGGGCGTTTAAATTAATTTCATTTGTTAGCAACTGCAAGAAAGTATAGATGCCATCATATTACCTATGATAGTCGCTAGTTGCCGAAAGCGCATAAGTTAATAATGCAAGAAGAAAAATTGCGAAAGACAGATTAGAACCGACCTCGTTCTTACGTGAGTGAGTCATGTAACTTTTGTTGACTTTCTGAAATTAAGAGTTTTACGTTAAACCTCTTGTGTAAACTTGGTGCTTGGATTTGAATGCGTGAAACATCGTTTCAGATATCTCCCCTGTTTCTCGCCGATTTTCTCCTTTCCACAAAGAGATACGAAGTGTTAATCTGAAATAGACTGTATAAAATTTTAAAAGGGAATTTTGTTGTTGCATTATATTTTTTCATACTTCTCCACTTAAAAGAAGAAGCAAAGAACTTAAAACACCAATACTGTTTTCTGAAGGAAACACCAATAAAGTTCCATTACATTACTTCTAAACTCCTGTAATCTGCATAAGAAACTTAGTCGCTAGTTGCATTAACAAAGCCTTAATAAAAGTCACAAAACTCAAGCGTACAACAAACTCAGAACTCGTAAAGCTTCATTCTAAAGATTGAAATAGAAGCAACTTTTGAAATTTCCGGCTATCTATCTATAAAACTACTTTTATTTACGTTGTCTAAAAACAACCAACAGTTACATTATTGCATCGTGTTTTGTGTTCTGAAAACAGGGAAAATTGGAATCTGACGACGCCGACCTACATTCCTACATATTACAGGACTAACGCAGTTATAAATTACCATCGGTCAGTTTCATGACATAAATCCTGGAGTCTGCGAAGAAGATGACATTAAACCAAGGATAAGACCGGATGCTGCAGCTAGCTAGAAAACCCTTATCAGAAATTTGTCAAGTAATATGGATTTGTAGGTTCTTAGCATTTAATACTTTGACGTATTATTTCGGATCTTAAAATAATTATGGGATTAATCCAGGTGCAACATAAAAGAGTAAAATTCTTAATAATTGATCTTTATTGAAATCTTGAAATTACAATTTTTATATTTAGCATCAAAAGTGGAACTTGTCATTCCCTAATTTATGAATGAATTGTTAGAATTCTTGACATTTAAAATTTACTCTTGCATTTCCATCTATTTAGTCTTAAATTTATATCTTTTATATGTATATTTAAAATTGTGTGTATCTTATCATATCAAGTCTTTAACAATTACTCTAGTCAATATGTAATATTTTTTGATAACTATTTTGAACCTTGGCCTTGCGCCGTTAATTGAGTTCCGAGAAAAATAAATTGTTACTATGTTTATGGCTTTTTATTATCATTTGATAAGTTTTTCGTAACAAATTTATTAGTCCAGTTTGAAGTTAATAACTTCAATTCACAACATAAAATAAAATGAAAGGTTAAATCTTTTCTTAAAGTATTTAAAAGGATTCCCAACTTCTTCATAACCTGCTTTTAACAAATATAAAATGTATGGCTTAGTGGTGGTTTAGCTAAATTATTTCTAGGAAAGTGCAGCAGTTGAAATCATTATGTAAAATACTTCCTCATTTCAACGGCAGTCCTGGTTTTTATTGTGAAAATACACCTCTTTACAAGTCAGTTTGAGGAACACTGAGTTGAGTCAAGTTTAGCTTACGTAAATTCTTTTTCCATTGATTTATTATCTAAATAAAACATTCATGGAATTTTGTCACGAACTAAAATATTTTCTAAATGAATATTGCCAACTTGTGTTCTACTAAAACTGGATTACCTAATCTGCAATGTCTTTAAAAACGCTTTAGAAAGTGTCGCGAGTATCCCTTGAGAAATATGCTGGAAGCTTCTAGAACTTGCAAGGGACACCTGCTGGTGACTTATGCGAAAGGTAACTAGAACAATTAAGTATCCGCTTCCAGACAAAGCTATAAAAAGGGAACGTAGCCGGACAATCTTTATTATGGCCAACCAACAGTAATGGAGGATTCAATTTTAAGATCCACAGAATGATTTCGTCTCTAAACAATCTACTTCCAGCTTAATTGACTTTGTTATAAACTCCACGTTATTAATATATTTGTCGAAATCATTTATCTGAGTTAATAAAAATAGCACCCCAGAAAACTCCAACTCGATAACATATCTAATATTTCATCGGTGAAAAGTTAACGTAAACCGATATGCTCGTGCTAGTAGAAGAAATGAGTAGGAAAGATAATTAATGAGGGAGGTATTTTTAATTGAATTTTTAACAGATACACAAGATACACAAGTGATAAATGGTTTAGATGAATACTCGACGCAAGTTTTAAGTGGTTCCTCCTTCATAGCAGCACTCAGAGTAATCGGATTTTGCTCATAACGTCAAAGAGCACCGGCTGCAGGAACTTTAGAGCATCAATTAATAATGGTTCAATCAATAGCGCAAGCATACGCGAGCAGTCGTTACTGGCAAGTTTCAAACAGTAACTAACACCTTAAATTAATTATATGTACAATATGCTCGGGCTATGATTAACTGTTGCAGAAGTAAACCAAGAGGGTTCGATGTTACCAAACAAATTCTACCACGTACAATCAGATTTATTTAAGGAACTTAACATTGAGACTATGCTAATTAACTAAAAGATATTGAAAACTAAATTTAAAGAAAAAGTGTAACATAAAACTTTTTTTTTAATATGCCAATAAACAATTTTTATTTCTAAGGATTCTTTAGAACAATTTTAACGAAATCTTTTAACTTTGTTATATTCTCACGGACAATTATTTTTACATAAATAGCAAAGCCCCCTAATCTAAAATATCAATTAATCAAATATAAAATATGAACAAAGCAAGACGTTTACAAGAGTATTTGAGAAACATATGCTACCGACAAAAAAGCTCCAAACGAAGTAAATAACGCCGTTTACTTCTTTTTTGTTTAGCGAAGTTTGTTCTGCAATTTATTGTAAATTATTTATTTCTGTTTATAGGAGTTATACATTTTCACAAAAAGTAAGATTTCAACGCTTGGATAGGCACCTATAGCGATGACTAAACTCCAATAGGGACACAAAAATCTGGAACCATTATTATTATTGTTATTCTCAATTTGATTCCCAGTTGTTGGACATTACATTTGTGTTGGTATAATTGGCTTAAGTAGATTAAATAAAAGAAAACCCTAACGAATACGAACGACTTCACGTAATTGCCAAATTTCAAATGTGACTTCAACATTTCAAAAATTCGTTCACTGTTCATCTTTTTAACATGGAAATTTCTGAAAAAAACGATCGATGTAAATATGTGTGATCAAGCTTCCCGATTTAAAAAAGAACGAAGTTTAAGCAGAATAGCGAGAAGAAACAAGAGGGAAATTCTGGTTAAAGATGGTCACAGAAAACTTGGTGTCTGTTTCAGAAATTGGAAAGAAAATATTGCACTGATAAAAAATACGTAAGTAATATTTTGAAAGAATTCTAAGCAGTACTGCAATCGTACAAATCGACTTCTAAATATTCTGTAAAGCCAACATCTGAGCAAAAAACAAAGTTGAGAAAACGAATTTGCGCCACCGACAGATTAACCGCTAATAAAGTCTAGAATCAATCCAAACATTCTTCAATTGATGCCTAAAGCGTTTCAAGGCAAATTTGTAATGAGCTGTCCTATAGTTGAGGATGGGTGGTTGATACACATTAAGAATTAAAGAAAAGAATTCAAGTCCAACTGCTTCATATGTCTTCCAGTGTTACTTCAAAATTTAATTTAATTTCCTGAATTATGATATTGTTTTTCTTTATTTTTTGTCGTTTTATTATATTTACAGATAATAGTCGATTATTGCATATGTTCGAGTATAAATAAGAAGTCAAACCTTAATTTTCGAAATTTTGAAACATTTTTTATGTTACCCGCGAATGAAAAATAAAATTTTGATTATTTATTAACAAGTTCTTGAAAAATCAGGAGTTATATAATTGGTTCAGAATTTCCTGCTGATTGTAAAAATATATGTGGTTTTTTATATAAAAAGTAAAAGTTGAGATCATTTCTGGTAATTGATAATTAACAATTTTTTCCTTTAGATTTATTCCTATAAGTTTGATTTTCTCCTTAAAATGCAACATACTACAATAATAGTTATTTATGTACCAAGGTTGTAAAGAAGCTTTTATGGCCTGAGACGTGATTTTAAGCCCTAGGCGTCAGCCGAAGGCTAAATACACGTCGAACGCCATAAAAGCAAGTTACGCCAGTGGTACATACATAATTTTATGCACGATCGAAGATTTTAATACTGAAATAAAAGGAATAAATTAATTTTCTACTCACATCGAATAGTTAGTTGCTCAATTGTTTTTATTTTTTACTGAGTACTGTCAAATGGTTGAAGCAGTTGCGCGTAGGAATATTCACATAAATAATTTTGTAAACTGTGTTGTTAATACAAATTGCCCTAAATAGAGTTTTAGTAAAGAGCATATTTTCGATTTTAATTTAAAAAAATTCTTTATAAGACTGTTAAACTGTTTATCAATTTTTGACGTTTCATTATAGCCCGGCGGGCTATAAAGACGCCCACGGGCTATAAAGAGACGTTTATGTCAAAAAAATTCATAATTGTCAAATTATAATGCGATCGTGCATAAAATAGTATATTAAAATACAAGTTGCAGAAAAAGCATCTATTCAAGCACGAATTTGAAATTCCGAAACGAGCAGCATAGCGGCGAGTTGAGGAACAAATGAGTGCTTGAAGGACCTTCTGCAACGAGTAGTGTTTTATACTATTTTTTCTATTTTGCCGCTTTATATCATTTTATAAATTAAAATTTTAAATCTAGGGAATTTTGCGGTGGTTGGTGACGTTTATGTGGCGTAATTTTAGGCGGCTGTGAAAAAAATTAATTTGAAACGTCAGTTTTTTTTTTATTTTCGCGTTTAATGTTGAAAATGAATGCAGAAGAAAGTTTATCACTAACGCCGCCAAAAATTAGGTAAATTGCACAAAAAACGTTAGAAAATTTATTGCCGGACAAGTCAAAATCCCAGTATGAAAAAGAATTTTTGACGTATGTCAGTTGACAGTTCAACGCTACCAACATCAATACAGTAAATTTTACTAGTCTATTCTAGCACACCAACCACTTATTCTAACACTCAAATGACGTCAGTTGGGTGCTAGAATGGAGTTATTCTAAAGGCAAAATAGAAAAATATTTGTAACAAATTATATTATTAGACATTCTATTAGTAATATTAACATACAACAGATGAATCAAAACTCCTAGTTTTAGTTAGCACACCTAAATAACCTTCAATCTTAATTTTAACCGCTCTTCCCCTCCTCCTTGTGTTTCCAGAAACATTATTCTCAAAATACGAGGGTACCTACATATTTGAAATAACATAAACAAGAAGAACTTATTCTAACACTCAAATGACGTCAGTTGGGTGCTAGAATGGAGTTATTCTAAACGCAAAATAGAAAAATATTTGTAACAAATTATATTATTAGACATTCTATTAGTAATATTAACATACAACAGATGAATCAAAACTCCTAGTTTTAGTTAGCACACCTAAATAACCTTCAATCTTAATTTTAACCGCTCTTCCCCTCCTCCTTGTGTTTCCAGAAACATTATTCTCAAAATACGAGGGTACATATTTGAAATAACATAAACAAGAAGAATGTTACCAAGGCTCTTTCAAAACATTTAATTAACTGGAATTTCAACGGACGTACTATTTCCATTGGTCACAACTAAAGTAAATCAATCTCACACGTTACCTTAGTTAGAAATTAAGGATTTAAAACAACTGCACAGGTCATTATTTACAATTTGTAGAGGAGAAATAAATAAAATTCTCTGCGGAATTAAGATAAACTTTTAAGTCGCAAGTTTATTGGAGATACTAAACTTTCTACTGTACATTTTCCAACATAATTACGCCAAGTATTACTTGAAGCTTAATCGTTAAAATTTTAACACTTTTTGCTCAGAAACTCCAGCAATTTTTCATCTTTTTTAATAAGGTTTTTATATAGTAAATTTTTTAGTTCGAACTATAAATCAGTATTCTATGCAGTAATCTAGCAAGACTTTAATTTAAAATAAAAATTAATGGTTTTGTTAGGTATTAAAAAGGCTTGAGAGCGGGATTTGCAGCAAAGATCCTAAGTCCTAAATATCTTGAATAGGTAAAATGAAGTTAAATTTCTGATTTGCAATAGATATTCTCTTTAAACCAGGAAAAGATCTGTATTATACTAATTTTGCAACTACCTTTTTGGTAAGTTGCATTTACTATAAGTCATATCAAAAAAAAATATTTGTTGCTATTTTTTTAGATAGTGCAATAATTTTAGGAACAAAAAAAATCTTCTTAAAATCCGTATCTTAACAGATCAAATCAAAATCGTTAGAAAGCTTTATGCAAAATAATTTTTAAACCTCATCGAAAACTTGCAAAAACTTCCCAAATAAAAGACTGAATATTGTACAATCATAGCATCGAAAAGAATAAACTTTAACCATATAACCCCATCCTTTCCTTTGCAAGTGCCAAAAAACCGGAATCCTTATAGAAGTTATGACAAATATCTGCCTGCGCGACTCTCTGCCCTATAAAATCCGGGCAGTATTATTCCCAGAACTCCAGAAATCCGGGTCTTAGTCGACGCACAACTTTAGACACAGACTATGGGAAATGAAATTATAAAGAGCAAATATTTTATGTAAAACAGGGCTTTTTACAGGAAGAAAGGTTTTTAGTTATTCCGGTTAATCAACAAACATTTAAGCTTCTGAGTTAATATTCGCTTATATTTCTCACCATAACAAAAATAAACCAAACTCTATAGATTGCTACCTCGCAATTAGCCGATTAATAAAAAGGAATAAAGCTCTGGGCTTCGTTATAATTCAGATTGTTATTAAATGATAATTTATTACAATTAATTTTAATTCAATATCAAACTGATTAATGACTTGTCATCCGTGCTGCGTACTATAATATAAAACCTTCAATTATTTTTCGGTTGTACAATCTTAAATTCTCATTATACAATCAATTAGTAATTCGTTTAATTGATTTTGTTACCCAAAATGTTAAACTGTATGTATTTGTAATAAGCTTGAAAATTAATTAATACAACTACTACAAATTTATTTTCATTACGCAATTATATAAAGAAACACTATTCAAACGTGCACGAAAACCCTTGTAAAGCCCTAAAGAAGTTCACTAAATCCAAAAAATGCTCATAATTCAAAGGTTACAAAAAGCTCGCTACCTGTTACTTGTAGGTCGACCTCTGCTACTTCATTATTCTGTTTGAGCATTTTATATTGCATTCTTTCTGCAGTTATATCAGCGTCATAATTTTTCTTTGCCTTTTCCACAGACATTTCAGGGAGTTCCTTTCTTTTGATAAAAACATAGTTTGAATGAACATTCAAGAATTCTTTTCATTCCTTTGTTCCTTACGTGTTTGAACGATCTTTAAGAACCGTTTTACGAATGTATTTTAAAACCAACGTTGAATTTAACAAACTGTGGATTAGGATCAAACGTGCATTTTAAAATAATTAGATTTAAATTTCTAAACCTGATTAATCTTCGGTGAAAATTGGATTTGCAGCATATTTTTAAAAAATTTTCGTTTCTTTTTATTTTAAAAATGGAAATTGGTGTTGATCATTGATTTAATTCGGTTTAATTGCGGCTCTAATTTAACAGGAAACAGATTAAAACCATTCGTGACGGTTTTCAGTTAGCTGTGTTTCAGTTAATGTATTTTAATGTTATTAAAGCTGGTTGCTATCTTGACACGTGAACATGGTTTGCAGCAGTTTAATTTACATACGTGAATAAAATTACGAAATTAAAAGTACAGTACAAGAAAGTACTTTTGTCATAGTAGGCCTTGTTTTACATTTGAATTCAGTGATTATTTTACACGTTAAATTTAAAATTTAAGAATTAAAATGGAAAAATACATTTTCAAACGGTTTTTGCTTAATTAGTGAACAGCATCACCGGTTGTAACGTACGAAATACGAACATAATTTCGCAATCATTGGCTCTTATCTTCAGGATGAAACTGAAAACCAAATACTTCAATAAAATATTGAAAACAACTTAGAAGCGAAAGTTCGAAATTGACTGCATCTAGTATTGAAACTTAACACTACTTAAATTGCAGTTCAACTATGTATGTACCCGATTGTCGCTAATTTCAAGATAATCATAAGATCAATAAGAATAATAAGAAACTGACATTCATATCTCATCTCAGCTCATCACTGGACTCTGCAACCAGATCTAGAGGAGAGCGGACGTGCGCAGATCTCAACTCTTCAGAATTCCGTAACTCGTTAACGCGTTCAGTCCTGGCCCCTGCGCTAGGTTGGTTGCGCATTAGCAAGAATTCCGGTTGTTTTCAGAAACAGTTAGACAGAGCATTTTCTTCGAAACAGGCTTTATCAAGCCTAAACATCTAAGAATTCCTTACCTCGAACGGGCATGTTCAACCCCCCTCGGTCCGTGATGGATCTGTTGAATGAAGAAACCCGGGCTTAGCTTCCACTCTTGTCCGCTGAGCAGAGGCACTATGTGATCTCCCTCGCACACAAGATGGCTGGCATCCCACCTAGAAGCTACCCCCCAACTCATAGGAGCTCCAGCAGCCGGAACCTCCGAAGATGAAGAATTCCAGCCTACTAAGAAAAACCGGAAGCGAAATAAAAAGAAGCCAGTCAAAGAAGACACCGACGGAATTAGCCTATCCCCCGCCAGCGTTGAAGATTACCCCGGTATCGCTGTGTTCTTCAGGTATCCCGGAGCCAATCGACGTAGCAGATGTTAAAGAAGACCTTGACTCCCAATGATTCTCCGTAATCTAGGCCATGATGCGCAGCAGTCGGGGGAGATTTCCCATGCTGCTTCTGTTAGTCAACCTCACTAAAACAAGCAAGGCTAAGGAGATTTTCCAGGCCAAAACCATCATGTCCCTCCAGATAATGGTGGAGTTTCCGAGAAGAGAGACCCAGATTGGACAATGCCATCGGTGCCAGAAGTTCGGCCACTCTCAGAGAGGATGCCACGCCGCCCAGGTGGGTAAAGTGTGCAGCTGACCACTACACCGGGATGTGCAAGAAGTCAAGAGAAGTTTCCGCCAAGTGCGCGAACTGTAACCACGCTCACCCCGCCAACAACAAGGGGTGCTGCTCGTATCTCAAGGCTACGACCGCTTCCAGTGCTGAGATTTACGCTGCCGCCGTCGCAAATACGAGTTCCCCCAACTCCGCATTGCCAACCACAACCCTCCACATCAAAGATCACCCCTCTTGCCCCCTAAGAGGAGCCTGTGTTGACCTCGACTGCCACGGGTTTCAATTGGGGCTCTATCTTGGAACTTTGTTCTAGGATAGGTTTCACCCATCTGGCCGGGCTGGCCATAAAACCCAATATGCCCTAAGGGGATGCAAAAAGCCCCATGGACCCTCCTAAGCTGTGCTGAAGACTTCCAAAACCTGTTCCTACCCAATCATGGGTAAATTAAATAAGACTTGAGAACTCAAGGACCCTCGGAGACCACGACGAAGTATAAAAGTTAAAACCAAACATTTATAATAAAATATTGAAGACAGTTTAGAAGCGAAAGGTCGAAATTGGCTCCTAGTATTGAAACTTAACACTAATTAAATCACAGCTCAACTATGTACCTGATTGTCGCTAATTGCAAGATAATAATCATAAGATCAATAAGAATAATATTTTTAACAATTAAAATCCGCATGTCATTTCACCTCGTCTTCTGAAAAACCCGTCTTAAACTTAAGCAAAAAAAAATCGTAAAATACTTTAAGGCACTTTACAGGACAACACTTTAAAACCTTCGAAATGTTAAGCGTAGCCACAAATAATTCGACACGAGAAGAAACCAACTATAATTTTAATTACACAACTCGTAAACAGATTATTTCGAGGTCGAGAATAAAACGCAACCGTTTAGGGAAAGGGTTGCGGCTATGATTCGGAAACGTTCATTACCAACCGAAGGATAATTTCGTACAAGTAATTTCCCAAAGACGCGGAAATTATTATGAAAACCACAGCGAGTATATGCAGTAGAGTACGTAATGAACTTGAATTCCGCCTTTGTTCCTTCAAATAAGTTTCAGGAAACAAAACCGAAGTGAGAAAACGTTCCTTGCAAAAGCCCGATGCGAATGTGTGAGGGTATCTGAATGGAGTAGTTTCCTAAGTTTTAGTGAAGCTCTGCTATTCATAAATAATGAATACTCAGGAGAGCCTTAAATTAAATCCGAGGTAGGTTTACCAAAGTTTATGCCCACCACGGTTTTTATCGTTTGTTTTCAACTACGTAGCCTAATAAAATTTTCAACAATTTTTTACACCTCACACTGATCAATTTTATAGTTTTTGCTCTATAGTTTTTACGGGTTAGTTTGATTGTCTTAAGGATGTAAGTACTACTTATTAAGAAGGATGTTTCAGGCAGTTCTTGCCATTCTAAAGCTGAAGCACTTCGAGGCCTTTCAAATTGAGACCCTCTAAGGTTTTTGAGGTCAGCTTAAGTAAACCTAGGGCAGTATTTAAAAAAGTTTATCCTCTTAGCTAAATCAAGCACTTAATTAGATTTTTGGATATTGCTGAAAGCATTCTTCAAACGCGTTTTAGGTGGTTAACTTAAATTTCGTGGCAACAGTATAATACACTTGATTCCATATCAGGCATGTTGTTTTTTGAATAACTGTTAAAAGAGGGCGCACAAACTAATGAAGAGCAGAGAAACTATGAAAGAGCGCTTATGCAACTGACCGCACTCGTATGAGGGAAAAATGTAAATTTCGTCTTTATATTTTTAATTTATTTTAAGAGGTTTATGTTAAACATTTTGTGTGAAGTTATATACTCAGGTTTAAATAAATGAGAGCCTGTTTAATAAGCCAAATGGTTTAAAATTAATTCTTATAAAAACAAATACATATTTTAGTAAAGCTCATATTCGTAGATTGAACTTCTAATTTAAGTAAAAAAAAATTTATTCTCAATCCTAACTATTTACAATTTACTTCAAGAGCATTACAAATTCTGTAAATGAAACGATAACATGAAAAGTGACATCAATTAATGTCACTTTATAGTACACTAAATTAACAAAAGTTTAATGAGGTGTTACGTTAGTCCTTGGTTCGAATCTCTCGATGGGCAGGATTTTCCTGCAGTCTGAAGGTCGGTATCGAGTCCTGGTGACCATTCGTGGTTGGGTACCAAATTCACTACGCTCTGCTCCGAATCCAGACCTAAGAGGCAGAGTCACAAGGTCCAACACGTACACATACACACACTTACACTATACACATGGTGCAGTATGTAGTATCAAACGGCGCGCCAATCACGTAATCCCCAGAGTTGGGCCGTACTAAAACCTCACGCGTTAACGCACCGGTCTCGACACCGAAAGGTATAAGAGCTAATAGACTTGTAATAAACTTAAAAACAGTAAGTTGACCTAATCATAACTGAGATTGTGTGCGTTCGCATAACTAATGCTTAATTAAAGCTGAATTGCAAATCTAATGTATAGTATCTCTTGAGCCTACACTTATCCTCCTATTCTCTACTAAGTTCAATGCTACATCATTAGGATGTATCTGCAGTTTATTTATATTTAGATATTTTTCATTTTCCCGCACTATTTCACTTTTTATTGAACACATTTTTAGGTCGGTATTTATTTCAATGTTGGTGATAAACTGTGGTGCGCTGATGACGGTACTTAATATCTTTGGATAAAATCTCTTCAATATGTATATAGGTACTCGAGGACGACGCTGTTCTCAATATCTAGATTCCATAGAACAAGAGGGGTTTTAAAAATCGTTTTATATACAGGGTATATGACGACGACCGTCGACTAGATGTTTTTTAAGAAATACTTATAGTAAATAAATGAAAATTTGCTGAGTAGAGATTTGGGATATTACAAATTGATTGAAAATATTTTTAAGGTTATACCGGAAGTAGACACTAACTTCATTATTTCTAATGAAACACCCTATATATTTTTAGGTATTCAAAATCGTCTTTCAACGGCGAATGCAATGATATAGCGCTATAGGTATCTATCGCTAACAGTTCAGCAGTTATTCAATTGTTTTTAAAAAATCTAACCTTACTTTGGACGAACGCCACTGCGAAATTAGTTCGAAATAAGCGTTCTTTCTCAGACTTTAATTTAAGGACTCTATCATGCATGGAATGGTTAGGATTACTCGACACTAACGTTTGCCAGTATACAGGGCGATCGAAAATTTTTTTAACTAGGACCCCCCGTATTCGATTTACTAGTTAGATAGCCACTATCATAAGCTTTCATAAAATACCCAACTAGATAAGTCTAATTAATAAGTACGAAGTTATTAAAATTCAAATTTCAATGTTTTAAATTTATGATGTTATTGGATTATATGTTAGGTTTCTCTTTTTTCTTGACTGTGAAGGCAATAAAACATGAAAAACTCAATTTTTCAAATAGAAGCTCTTATTTCATAATCTTTTGAAGATGAGTTTTTTACATAATAGTTTTTCTAAGATAGAAGCCGATGTGATAGAAGCCGATAACATCAATATTTAAATTCAGTAACTTCCTACTTATTTATTCTACGCCTATTAAGTTGGGTATTTTATGAAAGCTTATGACAATGGCTATCTAACTGTCACACCGAAAGTGGGGTGTTATATATAAAAATTTTGAGAAAAAACGGGGTCGGCATTTTTCGATCACCCTGTATACTGGTAAACGCTAGAGTCTAATGGTCCTATCTATTCCATCGATGATAGACCCCTTAAATTAAATCCTGAGAAAGAACGCTTATTTCTTATTAATTTCGCAGTGGCGTTTGTCCAAAGTAACGTTAAATTTTTTTAAAGCAATTGAATAACTGCTAAAATATTAGCGATGGACCCCTATAGTGCTGCGTCATTGCACTCCATTAAAAGACGATTCTGAATATCTAAAAATATACAGGGTATTCTATTTGAAATTATGTATTAGCAACTTGTTATCTAAACTAAGCTGGAAGCTTCTACCTAGTAACCAGTAGTAGCTTCTAAGTTTCAGATTGTGGACGCCAAGTGACGCTTTCATTGAGATTAATACCCAAATATTTTGCATTATCAAAGCCATTTAGAGTGATTAGGGGACACACACCTCTTCGTCTCGTGAAACGGACGTAGAGGCACTTGGTTTCATTTAATTTGATTTTCCATTTTTTACACCATTTTTTGTATACTAGAGTATTTTGTAATTTTTGTACTGCTCATCTGTGGTTGTAGCTTAATCAGTTGGTAAGTCGGCTGTTTAAATGAGGTATAAGCCCCCAAGACACTTCCTTGGGGGAACACCTGTTTTTATCGTCTCTTCTAGATGCTTAACTAAGAAGTCATGCAGATATGATTTTAATATTAAATAAAAGGTACCAAGATAATGGTTTAGTTTAAATAGAAGGCTCTCATGCCAAACTTTATCGAATTCTTGGTTTACCTCGATAAACATGACAAGACAGTATTATTTTGCTTTATTTTGCTTGTTTATGTAATGTGCTACACGATGTACCTGATCACTTTCGAATGCTCTTTTCTAAGCCGAATTGGTTGGTTCGGTATTTGTCCTTCTTCGTATTAAGACAGGCATTAGACTCTTGAGTAACAATACTTTTCTTAAGGTTGGCAGGGGGCTTATGGGTCTGTTTGATGATATGTCATTGGGTAGTTTTCCCTATTTCCAAAATTAAAATAATTTTAGCGACCTTCCATCGAACTAGGAAGCAAACTGTTCTTAGCATGGCATTAAAGATGTTGTTAAGTCTCGTCCTATTTATAATACAGTTGTACCCAGGTGATTTTTTATCTTTCAGACCGGCAATTATTTTATTGATCTCGTTTGCGAAAATAAAAATTCTATATTTTGTCACGGTCAGTTCCTTGTCATCTTCAATACTTTTGCTAGGTGCTCCGTAAACACCTCTGCCTTTTCCGTATCATTCATGGCCTAACTTTTATCGCTTTTGTTGCGGTAGTCGCATTCCAGAAAGAATAATCAGCAGCCTCGGTAGCAGTTAAACGTTCTAGGTAACGAGTAAAGGTTTCATTTTTATATTCACCCATCATTTGCTTCAACTCCCTACAAGCTTCATTTTTCCTCAGGATAACTTCTGGTTTGTTATATCTTGCGTAATCCTCTTCCTTCGGATTTTCTTTCTATGATTGCAATCCTGATTGCCTTCTTTAAGTTGCTTTCAATGAGTTCTTGTGGCGTCTGTGGCATCGTTCTTTTTCGACCCAGAGTTTATTTTATCATTACAAATGCTCATTCCTTGGAATTTTCAATCATCTTTATTTCATCCGATATAATATAACATTTTTATAGAATACGGCTCCATATGGCTAAGCTGGAAATTATTATCTTATTACGGAAATAACCATACTCCCAATCATATCATATAAATACAATTCATTATATTAACAAGTTGGAAATTAAATTACACTTTTTATTAAAAAAAGTTAACAATTTTTCATAACGGAAAATTTAATGCACCGAAAGCTGCGGTAGATGAAATTAATTATTTACTTACTGCACGTTCCGTATTTGCATGTAATTTCAACATTTCAAATAGTGAAAAGGTAGAACTTTATGCTACTTACATATTCATTACATAAATAAAATATACTTCACTATATTACTATATTAACGTGCCTTTTAGAATTTGAAAGAAACCATTCTGATTTTAAACAACGTTGCTTTATTTAATAAAATACAAGTTTATTATTCAGCACTAATTAACTTCGTTTGGAAATAAAATATCAAAATAATGTAATATTCATAGCAGTAATTTGATATTATTTCTGTAATTTTATTTAAGGAACAAAGACGTATTTGATACAAAAATATTTCTAAAGTTTAACAATCGGAAAAACTTTTATGATAGCAACACGTACTTTAAAAGTACGTAGCTTTTAACAAAGTAATTACAAGCCAGAGAAAACTGTCACCAACTAAGTCGAGTGCGTAGCTAATTTTTCAACTTTTTAGTGGTGGAAAATCACGAAATGCTCTCATTGTTACAAGGCGACAATTGTTTAAAGTTGGAAACTTTCCGGAGTAGCGAAGAGATACTTTTTCAACGTCTTTTAGTGTCTACCGCAAATCGAATTGGGGGCGGTTAATCACCGTAAGACTCGAACAGCTTATTTTTACTTTAACAATTTTACTCACGTATTCTATCACGTGTGTCCGCCCTTACTATATAAGGATTTACTATTTACTCATTTTTCTTAGATTTATAAATGATGGGCCGTAGGACGAACACGAAAAATTAGTAATTTCGTAAAAGTTCACGTACATTTCCCGAACTTAATTTAGTTTCGCTTAAAACAAATCAGAGGCAGGAAAATCAAAAATTTCAAGTAGATGTAGATTATATCATTACACAGGGTGTCCCATATACAAATAAACTAACAAGGACAATGGGCACGTTTTCATAGCGTGTTACATAATTAAAGTCTAAATAATATACCTCAGTGTTCAAATAAATAATAATAACAATCAAAATAGAAAACACCTCAAAGTTGTCGATTATGTTAAATAGAAAACGCCAAAGTTTTAAACTAAGCACCTCCTTCAAATCACTATTCTGTTGCAGAAAAGCTCTTCGGTTATGCGTCAAAGCGTTCCTCATTACTCTTTGAATGTTAAGGTATTAAACATGCTAAAGTGCACTTTGTATTAAATGTAGTTTGGAAATGCAGCGAATTAGTGCAAACTTTGTACCGAAGGTGAATTTATAGAAGGAAGACAATAATACTATTTGATGCACTGCTCTTTCAAAAGGATTCTGTATAAAGTTTTCCAGTTTATTGAAGGTAATTCGAACTCTTATTTGATTTTGTTAGATTGCTTAGTAGAAAATTGATTCAGCATTTGTTTGGCATCAAGAAACGTAGGTTTTAATCAGGGTTGTAGACACTTAAATAAGGTAAATTAAGTGAGCTTAAATTGTCCTACGATTTTCAAGGATTAAATTCCGTTTTATCTTATCAATTGTAAAATGATACGGATTATTACTAAAGAGGTAGATATTCTTAATTTGTTTGCAGCGTTCCTAGAATAATTAACCTATTCTCACTTAATAAATGTAATGAACTTTCATCTAAGCAAGTTTTTGTAGATGGAAACAAATATCCTTAAAGCAAATTTGGGATTTCAGCGGTACCATGTCATTGTTTTTGAAATTTTGCGTAAATTAAGTATAATACGGCCCTGTTGTTCAAAATTTAAGCCGGCCCTGAAGCTTGCAGAAGCCGCACGAGTAACCTCACATCAGCACATTCTTTTTTGGCTGCGGAATATTTCGGAGAAATCCCAAATATAATGACCAAATATAGTAATGTAATATTTGATTACTTGACTTCGTCGTTAAGAATTCGGGGAAGCACTCGCCGATAACAAGGCGAAGCCAGTAGCGTCATTTAAGGTTCCCTTGTCCTGCGCATAAAGGCTCGTTTATCCGTTTGCGGAAAAGTAGCAAAGCACACCAGAGTTTAGTCAGCTTTCCAATCTAACGGTCGTGCAATTATCGTTCCCGGACTTTTGATAGTTTCCAGACTTTTTGTAGTAAATCCCGTGTGTCGGCCTCTCGTTTTCGTTTAGTTTTTGTGGAAAAACTATCTTACGACATATTGTCGGATTATCCCAGAGAGTGTCTTATTCGTATCGAGGGAATATAAGTTCTGTGTTGGAAGTTTCGTTTAAGTTTGATGTTTGGTGAAGTACCGTTCCACACGCTTCGGATTCAAAATCTACCAGTTGAGGACATATCGCCTTCGCTTCTGCTTCCGGAAAAGGACTCCATCACTTTGCTACGCCTACCGCTGCTATCTCTCCCTGGGGAAGACGACCATCGCTTTCGCTTGGCTACCTTAAACAAGCCCTATTTCCCAGGTAATAAAATTTAAGACTGTCCTTTACGTGCCGGTTGCATTTGCCCCCGCTTCACCCCTAAGCCAGTACCGTATATTATCGATTACTCGTAGACAGGCATCAGTTAATCTGGTCAATAATTCAAGTATATAAAGCATCATTCTTCTGTTTGTTTAATTTGCTCGGCAAAGTCTTCAGCCACTGCGTATTACTTTTTGCTTTAGTGTTAACAATTCAGAAACAGTGCGAACTAATATCACGATAATTACCCCTTTATGTTGCATGTGTAAAATTATTTGTAATCAGGACTTGTAGCTTAAGTTTTGTCATTGACATACATTTTATTGCGATTAACGGAGCCTAGCAGTTATTTATCTTTTTTCCGAAACTCGATCCCCTTTCCACGTAAATTAATATAGAACTTATAGATTCTTTTGTGTCATATTTTGAATATTACTTGCATTCATTAAACTTAATTGTTAATTAATTCTTGCCTTTTATTTGTGTTTTTGTGTCTGTTTTCAATATTTGTGTATAGCTTTGTGAGCCTGGCTACCAGTGGTTTTATTTCAGTAAGTAAGGATAAGTACATCCAGAAGTAGGGTGCAGCCACCCCAACCCCTTTTCGAGCCTAAAGGAATAATCTGTGATACGTTCCTCGTAACCAACTTCCGCAGTGGCGCCCATTTTCCTCCCGATTACGACCTCCCCTATTTGAAGGGTTTAGCGTTTCGAACCCCCCTTCTTCGACTGCTTGTTAGCTGCGAGCCTAAGGACATCGACGTCCCCTATAAGTTGTCGTAGTGCGGAATTAGCACGTGACAAACATAATAGAAGTATTAATTAAAAGTAAAAAGCAAAATTTATACCTATTCGTGGCAATTTAGATATCTAAACAAACTATATTTTCTATCATTTTGAAAAAGTTCGAATTTATTATTAATAAGATCTGTGTTTTAATATAGGTTTAAGCAAACGTTTATCCCAAACTTGTTTAAACTATGGGTTAAGTATAGCTGTGATTGGTTTATAACCGGTATTTTAACATAGACTTAAGTCTATTTAAACTTGAACTTAAACTAAGACTTCTGCTCTAACTTAAAACATCTTAAGGTAAGTTTTAACTTAAACTCTGAGTGAAATATCTGCCCTTAAGTCTTAATTCAGACTTCTGCTTAAACATTACTTGAGGTACTGATTATTGGGGGTCATTTTTTTGTTACATGTTTTTCATATACCTAAGGTGCAAACCAGGTTTATTGTCCCAACATATAAGCGGATCCGCCGCACAGTGAAACCAGAGAATCCATGTGATAAATATGCCGAAAGCAAAAGCCACTGAATACGAAAACATCCGCATTTGTGGACTTTTACAAGAAGCACAGTTATGATGGAGAATTGAGGAAAAAGATCTTCAAGGAACAAGGTGTGTGCGTGTGATGGATCAATAGTCATCAAACGTTTTCTGAAGACAAGTGACGTGAGTACAGCAAGAAATCTGAACCGTAACCCACAGCAGGATGTCAGAAAATGGTGGAGAAGACAAGGAAGCTGTTCATGCTGGTAAATGTCGAATGATAAAGCATCGGTTATCAGAAACTGGAAAAAGGCTGATATTCGGTCAGACAGACAGAAGGTGGACAAAATCAGAAAACCTGCCTAAGGCGAAGAAGTACTATGCCAAGCTATATAAACAATCGGTACCCCCAGCTGGCAACAATTTCTTAATCATCGACGGCGAGACTAAACTGGAATGGGACACCTGAGAGATGATTACCAATCAGTTTGTTTCCATCGTGCCAGATCCAACTCCTGTGGAAGCTATAGTACGGCCTAGATAAAAATTTCCAAAGAAGATGATGGTGTGCGTGGCAGGCGATCGCACAAGACGGGACATTGTCAGCAGCTTTTTGTATCAGTACGAGTATAGATGCCCAGACGTACATATTAAACAACGTCTAAGAAAAATTTTGCCGCCCGTGGATTTCATCTCTGAACGTCACGCAACAGGCAACAAAGCATCCTGTCATTATGCCCACGCAATAGCAGCCTTTCTGGAACTTAACAAGATTCGGTACATTGCAAAAATATACAACCTAACTACTGTGCCGCAGGGCCTGCCGATCGAGCGATTTTGGCCATTGGTGAAGAGAGAAATGGTTGCTCGGAACTTGCTTACACAGAATTTCACTCAGTTCAAGCGCAGCTAGACGAGGATTTCCAAATAGGTCGCAGCAAAGCATAGAAAAACTCCATTCCGGAAGCCGACTTTGACTTCTTGTTTTCTTTTTATATCATTTCCTTACATAAGACCGAACCTGGTTCGCACCTTGTTTTTGGCTTGTGACTTGTAAGGAGATGTATGTACTGCAAAAGTACCAATAAATTATCCTTTGTAACAAGGAAGAGAAGAGAGGTATTGGACACTGTTTATTTGTAAGAATTGATCTCAAGAGTAAACTACCTTTGTGTTTCAAAATTTTAAACAGTGTTATAGTTTAAAAGATAAGATTGAGAATGAAGTTTTGCTACTACATACTAAAAAGGACAAGAGAGTGGAAAGGAAGGATAAATGAGAAAGGCCATATGAGCATATTAAAAATGCTGCAAACTAACGGATCGGCCATAAACATGCCCATGGACAAAATAAAGAAGGAGTGTGGTTTCAAACAGCACTTCGAAGTTATAATACTGATGAGAAGAGAAGACGTAAGAATACCTGACTCTGAAGAGACTGTGTGTTGTTATACTGATGGGTCAAAGACAAAATTCAATACAGTGCAGCCGCGAAGTTTATTTACCAACAGTGGGGATTAGCGTATCAATCCCGCAACAATATTATCGCATTTCAAGATAAAGTGTAATTTTAGAATGTGTGAGACTAGAGCAAGTACGAGAAACATCATGTAAGGTAAATTCGGCGTTAGTAACAGAATGTACTAAACAGACATTGTGTTATCTTGGGCGAAGAAGAGACTACGACCAGCATGGGTCAATCATCAAGATTGCACTAAAGGCAAAAGTGATGGCAGACATAAGAAATGAATGGAGACATACAGGAGATAGTTGCAGACAAGCAAGTGAAATGATTAAAGGGACGGTTTTAAGAAACTACATTTCTTAGTTAAACCTCTAAGCAATCTATTAATAATAACAGGAATTTGTTCGCCAGATTAACGGAGAACTTCCAATTAGAACAGACCACGAGGGGGTGAAGCGATATAGATCGGCGAGGCATTGATAGCATGAAAGTCGTACCTGTACCCCTGTAATCTCTCCATGTATCTACCAATAAGTTAATCAAATTAAGTTAACTTTGCTCCCAACTTACTTTCGTTCGAAATTTCAATTCAACTTTTAGCAAAAGCTTAACTTAAGCTGATTACTTAGATCTAATTTAAGCAGTTTAAGCTAAGGTTTTCCCAAAATCTATACCAAAAGCAAAATAAGTGCCATAGAAAAACAATTATAAGTTTAAACATAGTTTCATGGTTTAAGGAAAAGGGCCATCTGCACCTCAAATTTTAAAATTAAGTCTGGTGAAAATAATCAAACCTAACATCTCTCTTTAGATCACTTTCTAAGCTTTAGTAATACTGTTACCGTAAGATTCTTTAAATACTTTCTTTTCTTTTGGTAAATTACGGGTTATTTTTGCGGTTTTAATTTTAAAGCATGCAAGGAATTTAGGAATATATCGTGCAGTAATTACAGAATGTTAATTTCTACTTAGTTTTCTTATTTTAAGTGTGAAAAAGGCTGCTTGAATTATGCAATAAATATTAAAGTTTAAATATTAATTAACGTTCATCATATTAATTATTTTCGTGTATGATACTAAGTAAAATAAGTTGTAAAAGACAGCGGCGTCAGTTGAGAAACATTAAATAGTATATGCAAAATTTGCTTAGCAACTTACTGAAAATTATAACAGTTCCCAAATATTTCTGGAAACTCAAATATCAGTCCAATTGTTAGTCAAAAATTACATTTAAAAAACCTACAAATTACTGTTCAGTAGATAACGAAAGTAATTGCCAGAGTTTTTCTGTCTTATTTTTGGCTAATTGATTATTAATACCTAGTTAATATTATCTTGTTTTTTTAACGCAAACGGAAGATTTCAGGGGAATAAAAAAACCCCGGAGTCAGGATTTACGTTTAGATAATCCTATTTAATAATTATTTACTGTAGCTAATGTATAAGACTTAAAGCAAATGTTGTCTTAAATCGTGTATTGATTATACCACAATCAGGTCAAAGTTGTAATCCTAAGTACATATTGCAGGCCTTCCGTATCCGCCGATACGCCATCTAGTGAACCATTGTGTGTCTGTCACATCACTGAAATGCGACACCACGTCCTAAGCTGTAGCTGTCACCTACAGAAATCAGGGAAGTCACACAAATATTGACTCCCCGACAGACTCATTTTTACCTTAGCTTCTTCTTATTCCACACGTGCATGTAAAAATCTTAAATTTTCTAATACACACACACACAAAATTATATCATAAAAAAAAAGGTTTCGCCCTGCTAACGTAGCAAAAATAAAAAAAAATTAAATACAGAGAATTTGGTTATATTCTAAAACCCTTTTGAGATTTTTTAAAGTGGGAGCAACAGCTTTATATTCCTTTATAATCCTACTTTCGTAGTATCCTCACAAGTGCCATATTGCTCCCCTTCTTTGCTTCTTTTATAGGCTGCCAAAAGTTTCCTTATGCAAACTAAATTTCATAGTAATACGATAACCCAGTAGAAGTTTAAGAGATTTAGTTCATACTGTTACAGAGTAATAATCCTACATGGTTAATGATCTAGAAAATTTTAGTAGATCAAAACTTTTGCAAACTTTAGAAAAGTAACTTAGTTTAATATGTAGATCGTGAATAAAATTATAGGTAATGTTACTTATTTTATAAAGTATGGTTAAAACATAATCTTAGAACTTAAATTTTCTTTAAGTTACAAAAGTTGTATCATAATTTAGTAGATAACTAAAAAGTTGGTCTAGGATAAATTTAGAAAAAAATTCTCTTACGTCTCAAACTGCCTTTAAATTACTTGACTTTTCCAATAATTGTGAATGTATATATTGTTATGTGAGTGTTTCTTTAAAAAAAAATTAAGTTTTATTTATTATAATTAGCCTCACATTCAATATTTGAAATTATACCTTGCTTTGCTCTTTAATTTAATTAATTTTTTGCATGGCTCTTATCTCAAGGTCGTTAAATAGGTTCGTTGTTTATTATTTATTCATTTAACCAAAATAAAACTTTACTCAAACTTTTATAATGCAGATTTGCATTTTATTACGTTCAGTTTCCCTATCAACCCTGCTTATAATTAACTTAAAATTATTCTTTACACTCACTATTCAGTCTTGATTTCTTCCTCTTTTCCAAAATTTCAATTATTTTAATAACCAAAATTTCAATCTTCCCCTGCTACCAATTTGTCCTTTTCAATCTTCCCCTGCTCTCGATTCGTCCCCACTTGAAAACTGTCCTTATTTTAATTGCTCTCTCTCCAACTCCCGAACTTCTTTCGTTTGAACTACACTCGTTTAACTGCTTGAAATTCAATCTTTATTTTTCTTTGTTTCAAAATTCACCCTCCTTTTACTGGACACTGGTTTCTTTAATTATTACCTTTTATAATTGATTATTTTATAATATTTACTCGTTTTTATAAGAGCAAACCAAATTTTGTTGTTGATCCATCGATTATCAAATAACAACTTTTTATTTATTTTTTCTTGTCTCCTGGATATTTTATTCCACATTTGTTTTTCACTTTTTAAAATTATTTACAACGTTTCTACAACTACAAATCTAGCTAAATTATTTACTAACAAAAATCATAACAATAACTTATTTACATTACTAGGTAACTTAAATCTAATCTAGCTATCTTAAAATTATATTACAATTTTTTTTTAGTAATTCAAAAATCCGCATTACTTTGTAAAATAATATTTTCGTTAATTAATTAAACAAACAACATAACCTTTAGTTATACACATCTAATTAAATATCATCTCAATATGTATATGGTAATTATTACTAAATAATCTCTTAGACTGTCTTAAAGAAATGTTTATTGCTGCAAACTACGCTAGATTCCCCAAACTGCCCCGAACCTCCAAGCAGTGACTCAGAATGCCTCGGAATAATTCAAACTGCCCCTAAAACTACCCCTAAATTATCCTAGTTAACAACAAAAGGCTCAAACTCGCTTTAAAATTGTCATAATTTCCGCAAGAATGCCTTAAAATAATATACATTTATCACTAAGTATGATATAAATTGCTACAAACTGTCCTAAATTGCCCTAAGCTATCGTGGACTCATAATATCGCAAACTTATTCAAAGAAAGCCCTTCAAACGGTCTATTTGGAATAAGCAGGGCCGTATTATTGAAGGATAGGTCTACTTCAGGGAAGCGACCCTGCCCACGCGATCTTCGATTTTTTTCCACCTCCTCCTAACCTAATTCCTACCCATAACCTATGTTATCCTTCCCAAACCTTACACCCACTCGCCAACCCGCCTGGCAAGCGTGGCGTTTAAATGACAATACTATTCCAAGTGAGCAGAGCAAGCAGCTCAGAATCTCACACCGATTAATCGGTCTGTCCCATGGATTGTGGAGGGGGGACAAAGATTCGAAAGAGACGAACCAAACATCTACACTACGAAACCATCCAAAGAGAAAACTATACATAATTAGTAGAAAATAATACAAGAACCTTGGGATTAGATGAGCATTTGAAAAGACTAGAAGAAGAACTCTAAAGTATAAAGTGGCACATTCTTGGACTATGCGAGACAAGACTTCCAGGAGAAAAAGCAACGTTTTGAAATCCGGCTACATATTAAACCAGAACAACTTTTTTAAATACTTTTTTGCTCTATCTCAATCGCTACTATGACTTTACTTGAAACTAGCTTGAAGCTAGTTTTCATTTTAATTATAGTTGGCTAGATTTGGACTCATTGGCATTTATCACTGGTAAAAGTTTTATACTAATGGCGCTATTAATAAAATAGTTATTTAGGTGTCTCTAAAGTGAAACACACTGTATATTTATATTCTTATGCCGTCAACGACGCTTTCGTCTTCGTGGTGTTTTTCTGCTTCTTATTCTTTTATTTAGGCTTAGTGCCTGTTTTTCTTCACGCGATTTTAAGGAGATTCTTCTAACTATCGACCCATCTTTTCGGCGGCCTTTCAGGCTGTATTCGGTCCGGTAGTTCTATATCTCTTGCTATTTTTATCAAATCTTAATATGTTTTTGGTGTTAATCTTCTTATTGTGCCTCTTCAAAGTCTCATTCAACACATTTAGATTTTCTTGCAGTGCCCTTTTGGTTCCACTCATAACCACCACATCTTCAGCAAAACCAAAATTTCAACTGCCTCCAATCCTTCTATGGTTTTAAATATTCATGCTCTCATGTGCTGCGTTACTACAAAATTTGTATTACCTTTATACAAGGTTCTTATTGCTTTACAAAGTGTGTTATCAGAATCTATGACTCTTTCTTTCAAGATTTTCTAGATTTGCTCTTTTCTTACTCCACCAAAGACCTCTTCTAAGTCTATAAATGTGAAGACAGCTTTGGATTTACTCACCCGTACTGGAAATCATTTTGTAATTCTTCCAGTGTATGCTCTATTATTGTTTGTATTCCCTTTTCTAGCACTTTTTCGTGTATCTTTACGGCTACGCTCAACAATGTGATTCTTCTATAGTTATTGCAGTCAGATATCTCAACTTTCTTGCGGATTGAGGCTATTACTCCTACTTGCCAGTCTTTTGGTGTTCTTCCTCTCGTCAGTGCTACGTTACATATTTCTCCACCATCCCGCCTTCCTCCATCTTCTATTCAGCTTTCCAGCAACCGCATACGATCACCAACACTAAATTTTTCCCGTAAACTTTAGAAAAAACATATTTTAATCCACTATACTACACAACCAATGCATTTTAGCGCAAAACAGCTACTTTCTATGATTGTCCATTGCTGACTTATGTCATTTTTTGGAAAAATCCAACATAGCGGTCGTTTATTCAAAATTTAAGTGTGTTCCCCATGCAGGATTTTTTGTAATTTTTCTGAGAAAGTACATGGGAACCTAAACAACGTATATCGTAACGAATTAGCTTTCTAATAATTATTTCCGTTTTAAGCCAAATTTAAGTCTAAATTACCTATACTACATTCCCCTTTATTTGGCTTTCGTTGATTACAGGAAAGAATTCGAGGACGACCACGGAAGTGATGGCTGGATGACATTAAAAAGTTCGCAGGAAAGGAATGGTACCAAAGAGCCAAAGATAAAAAATAATGGAAAAATATGGGAAAGGCCGACGTCCTGGAGTGGACTAATATGGGCTGAGAAGAAGAAGAAGAAGAAGGACCGTATTAGTAATAAAGCAGATGAAGCAAATCGCTTCTAGCGCAATATTTTATGGGCGACAATTTAATTCATGTATAAAAATCCCATAAGCCGCGGTGATTTTGTCACTTTGACAGCGGATAAAAGTTTGCCCTAACTTTTATCCGGCTAAAACACTACCTTAACTTTAGTTGCTATGCAACTTTGCCTTGTACGTTTAATAATTGTAGCTTCAATACCAAATAAAAAAATAATTTTGTATTGTTCATTCATTAAATTGTCTCGCCGAATTACACTCGAGGTTTTATTTAGTCAGGATAAATATTTATTTGCAAAACTCAAACTAATATTGCTTTACAGCAATTAGACTCGAAAAATTGACAGCAGATAAAATCAACTCCGGTCTTCGGCCGTCGTGATTTTATCTGCTGCCAATTTTTCTCGTCTAATTGCTAAGCAATACGTTTTCGTTGCAAAAAATATTTATCCGACTAAATAAAACCTCTTGTGTAATTATATTCGACAAAATTTTGGCAAAAAAACAATAATCGCCATAAAAGAAATTTACTTTGATAATATGGTAATTATAAAGAAAAGTGGAAGAGCAAAAAGCTATTCTTTAATACAAGAGCACACCACTTTAAATGTCTTGATTTCAACAGATCATCTTATAACAAAATTTACACTATTTTTTATATTTGCACTTGCAAAAAAGAAGAGAATTAATGACTCATCCAAATAAAGAGCTTTCTGTTGTAAAACTAAAAAATATGAAGTGCGAATGCTTTATTATAAAAACTAATTTAAACTTAATATCAGTGTAGGTACTTCTTACGGACTCCCTGTATATTTTAAAACTAATTTTTAAGTATTCCTTCGACAAAGAACTTTAATATTCTGACATAAAACCGACGTACACTTTCCTATAAACCCTTTGCTTTATGGACTTGGGCTACGATATAAAATAAAACTTAAAGGAGTTCAATTAGAAAATTATCTGAGGTAGTAAACGTCAACTAAATCGTTTGTTTGTCTGCATATTATGTTATCCCTTTAGTTGCTTTCGCACAATTAAACACTTTATTACGTTAGTGATCTCAATTTAAAGCTAAAGTTGCGACGGATATTAAAGATACACATAAACTAGCATTTTACGTTCCTTTTATGAAGGTTTCGAACTTTATTTTATCTTAACTAATTGCTCCATTTGCGAAACCATAAAAAAGAAATATGTAGAAGACCATTTAAAATCGTCGTAAATATCACGCTGTTACTTTTCAGAGTTAATAAAAACAAGCAATCAAGCAAAGTCCTGAAATATGTATACCTCTGTTCAAAAAAGTTATGATTTATGGTAACATACGATCAACAAAATTCCGCCATGCTTTCGAGAAAATATATCGTTTCTCATTGTGTGATAAATATAGCTGTCATAAATGACATTTTAAGGTTAGGTCTGCACAAAGTTGGTTTATTATTTACATTTTACAAAAGTTTATTGATTAGAATGGTTAAAAGTGGACTCTATATTATGCCAATAATTGAAATACAAAAAATATAAAAATCCTGTGAAACTCGATAACACAACTTCAAAACGTCATTCGACGTTATCGCTCAAGAGAGAGCATGGTCTACTGGATAATATTTTGTTGGTCACACGGTATAACATTGCAATTCTTTTCGAACAAATACACTTCTTCGAGGTTTATGGCTACTAGAATTTTCAGCTTATTCACTGCAAAGAAATTTTCATTCATAGTGATGAAACTTAAAAACCGCTTAGTATTTCATAACCAACCTTTTTTGAAAAATGTTCAATAAACTTTTATGTTAGTCCTTTGAAAATAACCTAACATTTTAAACAAAAATGTGCATAAATTATTAACCCAGTGTATTTGGCATCAAAAATAGACATCAGCATTATGAATTAAGGTTCTACTTCAGACAAAAAAGGAAAATCACTGCAAAAAGCATGCCGACCTATTTCTGCATCTCATCTGAATTGTAAAACATATTCAGTCTAGATAAATTTAATGGGAAATATAAACTAAAATCAGTCAGAGAGCTTCATTTTCCACTACAGTAAACTACACGAAAACCTGGCTTGTTATAATTTATAATATAATAATACTTGAAGCAATTATCCCCCTATATTTGAGCTAATTAAACAGTCTAATGAGTACCCTTCACTTAGTGCTAGCTACTCTTACTCGGACTAATTAGTTATTCTATTCAAATTTTTCTACAAAAAATATACGAAGCTTGTGCAAAATAAAAATGTACTTTCCGTAAATACATCGACTTGAATCATGTGCTTGAGCTCGGGAATTTATGCACTAACAACTGTACTTATTTGTATTCCTCGTAAAGCTGCCTCACATTAAAGCCTTTATGTACTTGTATGTTAGTGAAAAATATCATTGACTTTGATGTGAATGACACAAGAAATGGGCAACAGTGCAGCAGTCGAGCTTTTGGATCGATTGGGATGTTTCAAGACAATCGGCTGCCGACAGAGCGGCTCCAGTCGCTGACTTCACTTGGTTCCTACATATTTTATCGGATAAAATGCCAAATATTCCGCCCAGATTGTATGCTTCCTTGAAATTTTTAGTTTTCGCAGTGTTTGAGCATTCATTCTATCTATAATTTAAATCAAAGGACACTTCTGGTAAAAGCCATTTATTCACCGTTACGAAAGTATCGAACCACCTTCTCTTGCGGAATGAAAAAGGAAATTCGGAATTTATATATTTATAACTACACTCAGCTTAGCTACATAAATCATCTTAGCTTCTTATAAGAAACATTTCAATTAAGGACAAGTTAAAATCCGTGTCATCAGATGGGATTGTTAACAGGTGGGTTACTAAAACTACCAATTTACTAACTGGTACTTCTATAAAATTTGGGCTCTCATTTAAGCCAAATCAATTTATAGCACAGCTAAAGCACTGATATTTTTCGAAAACTGGGCACTTCTAACCAAAATTTACATGAAATGTATATTATCCAGTAATTATTCACCAATATTGTTATTATACATCTGAATAAAAATATCTAAGCAAATCATACAAATAAATCTTAAATAAACTTCCTTTAGTGTCTACGTACCGTTGACTCTAGTCAGAAGTTTAAAACAGTCTGAGAAGTTTAAGCGAACTAAAACTTTTGCCCAACCAATGAGTTATTGAGTAGAGAGTAGTTCAGAAAGGTCGCAATATCTCTGACAGCGTGTGCTTACGTTGTGTTAAAATTTTAGAGTAAGTATCGTTCTGTAACGTAATCTTACAATTTATTGCACAAATGGACTGGACTTTTTAAAAAGATATCTTTATCTGGTCATCCTTTGGAAAATACGTAGATTACATGCATTTCTAGAGTAAAAGGCGTGGAAATAGTTACATTCGGTTTTATCGTATCAGAAGAGTAAAATTAAATATAGAATGCTGGTTACTGAAAGACTTAACGAAGGAAGCTATAGTTTGCATTAATTTATTTCAGCGTTCTTATTGATTCTTAAATTTCAATACTATAAATAACTGCATGAAAATATGACTGACTTTCAGAATTAAAATTATTGCACGTAGTTCCACTATACTCAAACCAAATTTTGGTATAAAATCAATTCAAACAAACAAAAACAATTTAGGTGTACTTTTAATATACAGGGTGTAACAAAAATGGTGGGCTGACTATACACAGGCGCCTTCTGCAACTAAAAATAGGGGAAAAAAGTTTATATAAACATATGTCCTAAAATGGATCGTTACTGAGTTACAGCTACTTGAGGTTTTTCAGTTTTTTATTCAAAAAGATAACAGAAAACTGAGTTGTTTAATTGAAATCATAATAAATGTTCAAAATGACCTCCACGGGCAGCAACACACTGCTGAGCTCGTCGGATTATGGACTGCCTCACGAGCTCAAAAATTCCTGGTGTGTTCCGAATTTGCTGGCATCCGCTCTCTATCGAAGATCCTCAATGTCTTGAACTGGAGTAGAAAACACCATAGATTTTAGATGTCCCCATATATAAAAATCGAGAGGATTTTGATAGGGAGACCGTGCAGGCCACGCTACAGGCCCACCACCACCAATCCATCTTCACCGCTGTAACTCAGTAACGAACCAATTTAGGACATAAACTTTTTTCCTTACTTTTAGTCGTAGAAGCCGCCTGTGTATAGTCAGTCCACCATTTTTGTTACACCCTGTTATAATAAACCAAAAATAAGTCTATGTAATTAACCGTAAAGATTGTAATGCAATCTTTATATGATGCAATGGTAACGCTACAGGTGGAAGAATGGTAATTTTAAATAACAAAAGATGTACAGGATTTAGTGTAAGCTGTATTGGTAATAACCACCTTTTTAATATATAAGTTGTCAAATTGTCACACAATATAAATAAAAACAATACATGTTGAAAATGTCATAAATTAGTAAATACTAAAAGTCTGGTAAACAAACTAAAGGAATTAAGGAATCCTAGTTCTTAACATCATGTTTAATTTATGAGAATAGTTTAATTCGCCGAAATATTTGTAAAAGTTAAAATAAAATATTGCGAAACTACCAAAAGTTATTTTTACACAATTTATATTTGGTGACTATTTTGCAGCAACCCAAATTGTAAAAATTCACTTTATATTGAAAGGAGATGTAAATATTTAACCGTTGCAGTAGGCGCGCGCTGAGATCCCTGTCACCCGTATACTTACATTTCGCCCAATAAATAAGAAATAACAAACAAAAATGTATCACTTAACACTAGAGCAGGATCGCATTTAAACTTAAGAAAACACCAGAAATTCTTCGACTTTCCAGGATTTTCATTAACTAAAAGACATAGCTTATCATAAACGAAAGTTTGTTAGACATCCAATATCGTAAAAAACATAGACAATAATTAATTATAACAAAGCTAAGCTTAACTTCCTACATTAAAACATAAATTCAAAGTAAAGGACATAATAGAGAAAATAATATCAAAATACAGGGCGATCGTTTAATTTTAATTTTTAGTCAAAATTGTTATGAAAACATCAATGTCGTTGATTAGTTCACATACTTACTGTTACTGCTGATTATATTATTTTTTATAGTACAAGCTAAGACCTAAAGCTGAATACCCTTTAAAGTTTAAACGGTCTCGCAGTATATACCGGGTGGTTCAGAAAGTTGGCAAGCAACAGTAAACCTCTTTGTTATTTATTTCTCAGAAAAAGTATTCTTGATAAGTTTGTTTTCTTGTGTTACAACTTAATGATAAGAGCAAGAAATGGGCAGATGAGAAATAAGAACCGAACTCCGACGTTCTTTTAAAGGGCATAAGGAGATACAAGAAGAAGAAGGAGAAGAAGAACAAGAAGAAGAAGAAGAAAAACAAGACCACCAGTATTTTATTTAAAAAAATTGTTAAGAATTACTTTATACACATTCATTGTAAAATTTGATGGAAATTTTTCCACATTTTTGGGCGTCTTTTCTCCAATAATTTAAAAATGTGAAATCTTCGGAAGGCGACGAGCCTTGGCTTCGCCTCGGCTCGTATTCGCCTACCTCAAATATTAATACGTCCTTACATTCCTTGTAGCTTAAATAAATATAAAGTAGGGAATTGTGACCATATGTTTAACAACTAAAAAAGAAAGATGTAATCCTAGCTACTGAGAAAAATCAAACATTTTCAAGAAAAATATTACATTACTCCTAAGTGTATGGACATTTTAAAGCCACATTTAAAATACAAAACTAAAAATTTTGTTCGAGCTGATTAGGTAACAATAAGGAGTAATGGGATAAGGAATTCGAATGTGCAACTGCATAATTGTACAGTTTTCATGAAATCACGCACAATTCTCAAACTTTCGTAGACTGCTCTGATGTTATTTAAAATTCCAAGAATTCTCTGGGATTATGCAAAATCTTCTTAAAATGCATAATTTTCTTGGAATTATGTAAAATTCCCTAAAATCCGGTGTAATTTTATTAATAATAATTATGTAGAATGCTCTTTACATTAAAAAAAAAACAACCAAGGAAAGTAAAGAGCTTTTCTGGTACCTTTCTCTAAAATCCTGCAAAATTAAAAAAAAATACAAATAATTCATAAAAATGCAGATAACAAAGCACAGTACAGTTGAATTAAATTCAAATATGGAGTTCCATTTGAAAGTGGAACTTTGCTGCCAAAAAGTTATACCAACTATTGACAATGTAAGATGTGTATATTAACTAAAATCAATCAAGAAAATGTATTACGAATATGGAAGAACAAGATATTACAGGGAAAAGGTACGAGAAGAGTGGTTTAGAAGAACAAATCAGAAAACTCAAAAGTAATATGTGTAACAAAACATTGTCATAATGTAAAATATACGAAGACACTACCCAACTAGAATTTTGCTGAATCCAAGGGATTTCCACCCCTAAAAGAGATTTTTATTTTGCCAAACATCATATTGACAGGAAACCTACAGTTGTATCCGAAAAACGGCTGTATAGTGGTAGTCCTACGAACCGGCGAAAACACGGTTTAATATTTACTTCAATCATAAGAATAATAGCCGCTTTTAAATAATAAATGAAAAAGTATAAACTAATGCGAGGGTGGCGCAGTGGTAAGAGTGTCAGGCTAGCGTTACGCTAGTCCCCGGTTCGAATTTCGCTGGGTGCAAGTTTTCCCGGAGATCGGTATCGAACCCTGGTGACCATTCGTCGTTGGGCACCTAATTAACGACGCTCTCCTCTGAATACAGGCCTAAGAGGCAGAGTAACAAGGTCACACATACACACAACACACCCACACAATACCTTGGATAGCGCTAAAGAACTAGCAATACTGGCAGCCAAACAATCACTAACTTGATCTCCTGGCTACAAATGCCATATGCTAAATAAATAAATATAAACTAATGAAACCTTAAAAAGGTTGAAGATAACCCTTTCCCCCAAAAAAAAAAAAAAAAAAAAAAACAGGCCGTTGGTTATAGGCCTCTCTAGATTTTGCCAAATTGTCTTATTCTGGGCTATTTGGTGCCATGTATTTCCAGCAATTTCGTTGGCGTCGTCCAGCCACCTGTTTGTTGTTCTCGGTCGCCACCTCGGAATGCGACTCACCCATTCACTTGATGATTTGCTAGAAACATGTCCAACCCATTTCCATCTCAACCTCGCGATCTATTGTACGACATTGGTGACCTTTGTGCGTCATCTCTTAAGCTAATACCGAGCATAGCTCTTTCCATGGCACGTAGTGTTGTTGCGCTTTTTAGCGTAAGTGCTATAGTCTCGATGCCATAGGTGATCACCTACAAAATTCAATTGTTCCATGCTCCATATGTTTGATCTTAAACTAATTGACGCCTCCTGATTTCTTAAACTTAGATTTCCAAAAGTCGTCCAACCTAGTTTTACCCTTCTTGCAGTTTCCGTAGCTTGATTTTGTTTACTTAGTTTAGTAAAGTGGCCAAGGTATACATACTCGTAGACATTTACTATTATTGTACTTGTTTACATCGAATTGTCTTTGTGAATGTGCATTACTTTTGTTTTGTTGAAATTCATTTGGAGTCCTATGATCTTCGAGGCTGCATCTAGCCAGGATAGCATTTGTTCCAATTGCTCTTCACTTGCACTGTTTTTTTTTTATTATTTAAATTTTGGCAAAAAGATGGAAACATTATAATTCTAGGTACAAGTTAAGTTTAGATAACAATATCTAATGGCCTTTTTATGAATAAAATTTTAAAGAACACATGTGAATTAGAAAACGACCTTCAATACATTCACAATTTAGCAGCTTACATTAAAACACCTGACTGCTTTGTATGCATATATCTACTCTGCCATCTGCCTTTAATCGTTCCTCTTGTAATGTGACCTTATTTCAATTTACGTACATAAGTACCTACCTCTGCATTTATGAACATTTGTGAATGTAATGATTAGATTTCTAATTTATGCCATGTGTGTTGTGTTTACTTTTAACACTTATTAAGATTTATTTATCTAAATTCCTGCAAGTTGTTTATATACAACATAGGATAATTCCCTTAAAAGACTTTTGTTATTGTTTGCATAATAAATTATATAAAGGAATTGAGTTTAAACCAAAGTTGTTTAGTTAATTCTTGATCAAATAAATCAAATACACCGCCTACTACTTACTAACTACAGAACGTCGAGATACCTGACGGAATAGTTTCAGCTTATAAGGAATTAACAAAAATCCTTTTGCATTGAGGTTTCCAATTTCAATTAGGTATTACAATAATTTGCACTTAATGGCAGTTCTTCAAATAAAACAACCCTTAACGCAAAAGCATTACAAAACTTAACAAAAGGAAAACAACTCACCTTAAAATTAAGCATTCTACTTCTTCTTCTTTCTCTTTTAACCTCTTATACCTTTACAATGTCGAGGGGGCCGGACACACCAAGCCGCAGAACGGTCACAAATCCAAGTTCTGGCCAAGCAGGCTCTTGCTTAACTTTGTACATTTGTATTACCTGCCGTACTGCCGGTTAAAATTAAACATTCAAGAACTCAAAAAATGTCCCAAATACATAACGAAGACCGGCCTTTAAGGAAATGTTCTTCTTTCACTCACAAACGACACGATTTCCACTTACTTAAGCACTTTGAAACGGCTTTAAAACACAGTTTAAACGACTTTACAAGCAAGTTAAACGCGCAACGAAAATCACAACATGGAGACCGAAAAACAATTGAAAATCGATCGCATTGACGGGTGATGTTTATTAGTTTGATTTTATTGGGCAGCTAACGAGGCTACCATGGTATTATGATGATGACGAAAGGAAACATCATTTTAAAAGAGATAAAGTACGTAATTGATTTAAGTTTTTAAATAATTAAAATCTAAATAATTTTGTACATTCAATTAATTGAATTAATTGGAAAGCTTATATGAGTTAGGAGGTAGAATATTTCTTGTAATTTTGGTATGATTTGTAAAACTATTGTAAAAGCATTAAAAATTCGAAATTAACTGTAGTGTTAATGTATAATATTAAACAAATTTAAAATGTTGTAAACTGCTTCGTTAGAAGACAGTAGCGATCAGACTTCTCGTTCTAACCCCACCAATGACCAAATTGTGGGGCTGCTACTGATTGAACATATTTAATGCAAAATCTATAAGTTAGTCAAATTTTAGTTGAACTACACTATTAATAACTTCAAACTTTTAATGTCTATTTATTTGTAAGTAAAATTCGTCAGATTTAGTAAGCTCATAGAAATACGAACAACGCCAGGAATTTTAAATGAAATGACAAAACTTTACTATAGAACCAACTTTTCCGGGAGCTTTTAAAAATAAAATATTCCACACTGTACAAGGATTTTCGTTTTTGAATATGATCCAAAGCTTTTACGACTAACGACCTAGTTTCAAACACGATCTTATTTTGAACGAGGGTTTATAACGATTGAGGATACGTAACTATAACATTTCAACTAGAAGTGTTACAAACTATTTTCCAATAAACTTCTGCGGATGTTTAGAACTTCAAGAAGTGGCACATACTTTTAAAACACTTCCTCCTGAATACGATCCGAAGTGAAGTCCATTACGGCGTCAAACAGGGAACATTTAACGCAATTTGAAGAACGGATTCTGCTACATATGATGTAATTAGTTTAGTATCGGTTGTGTGTCTGAACGTTTCGTAGAGTTCGAACATCCCCTACGGCAAAATAGCGGTTGAACCCGGAACATCTAAAACTTCTGCTTGCCATTTCTCTTTGACACTGCAATGATTCAATTTCTTAGGTTCACTTTATTTGAGAAATTAGAAGAAAACGCTCGGAATGCTGATTTATCACATTCGAAACACGAAAACAACACGTAATAAAACAGAAAAGGAAGCGGTTATAATATTTACTACATCATGTGGAATTAATATTTCAGATAAATTCAAGTTACAGTTTGGAACTAGGTCTGTGAATAGGTACTTGTTCTTTTAACGTTTCATTAATAACATGTCTTGTACACGTCTTGTAATTTACTTTAAACGTAGTTAGTTTTGCACATGAATTGTTAAAAAATAGAAATGTACATAATTGTTCTACGAACTTGAAGCATATTGGAACAATTTCATTAAGTCGAACTTGGGTTCTGTGTATATTCTTGTTATTAAACTAAATAATCTCCAACTCAGTCAGAAGTATTTCTTCCAAACGTTTATTTATATCACTAGTATTTGTTTTAAACGTCACATGTTGTGTAATGTAATATTTGCCAACAGTCAGTTGCCGGGACGCAATTTTAAATATCAGGCCAAATACGGTAAAAACTTCTGTTCGATTCTTCTGCAGTACCTAACCCATTAATTTTCAAAATATCAGCAATAATGATGAAATCCTTCTAAACAATTTATGGTATGGTTGATGTCAATATTTTCAACGCCAATTTTAATTAAATAGTCTATCACTACAGTCCAGAGAGTTGTATCTCAGTCAGCATCATGTAACAGATTAATAACCTCAAAACACATGAGTTCACTCCGAAAATCATGGTTAAACATCTGGAGTTTGACCTTGAATTCCTCTACCTGTGATACAAAGGGTCGATTTCGTGTGCCTGTTTATATACTCCCATAAAAGTATTGACTTTTTCAGGTGAAAATATATACATGTCTATATTTTGTATATTATATTCTTGCATCCGAATGATTGAATAATTAACATTTTTAAATGGAACTTTTGAAACTTTTTTATTCAAAAATTATTTATTACACAAAATTTTCAAAATTAGTCACCTCTAGTTAAAATTCCATCGACGAAAAAAATTTTTTAATAATTTTTTTTATGTTTAAACAATATAAATACTTGATAGCGCCAGCTGGAATGCTTCTGATTTTGAATAATTTAATATAACAAACAATTTTTAAAAAAATTCATCAAAATCGGTTCTGTTTTTGTGGGTTTAGAAGTAAAAACCTTCATTGACTCGACTATAGGACCAACCCCAAAAATTCAAATTTTCGAATTCATAACAAACCACACAATCAGGTATTAAGCATAAAGGATGCTTTGTTTCAAATAGTTATTTTCATAACAAGTGCGGGAAGTTAGCGATTCCGAAACGAATGCAGGACGTTACAGAAACGAGCGCAGCGAGTTTCTGTACCTGCATGAGTGATAGGAGGCAGTATTGCAAAAAAAAATTGGCAAGAAAAAGAGACAACAGACGATGGTGGACAGCCCCAAAATTCAAAAAAATCACACTAATATGAGGGAGGCTTTACCGGCCAGAATAAAACTGGAAGTAGAAGTAATACTTCGATCTTTAGTTTGAGGAAAGAATTCATTATTTTGAACCACCTCACTTTACTGATATAAACCCCGTCAGAAGAAGTCCCAGACTTCATACTCTGAGAAATTTTTTGAAATTCTTGTTAGTAGGAGCTACGTAAATTTTTGAATTTCATTATTAGATGGATGTCTGTAAAGCCTTCGACTTTCAGTGCAGCAGTAATTCTTCTTGCTACAGCTGCATGAGATTCTCGTTTTTTATAGTCCTCTCTGGTTGGATCCCACAAAACCGGTTCATTTTGATATAATTCTAGAAATTTATTGGTGTCTGCGTCATTCATTTTTAAAATAAGAGCAGCCATGATCAACACAACAGTCTTCTTGCTCTGCTCACGATTGACTACACGAAACAAAAATCAAACAGGTTTGATATTATCACGAACGGAATATTTCGGTTCATGAAAAGAACTTACGATTCATATTTCACGGCGAATTCTATAAGTTTGTTTCCCCTTTCGTTTCGAAGTCCGTAGCTGTAAGGGCCTAGAGCAGATTCTTCACCTGTTTTACGCCGTCCAATTTTGCTGTTGAAGTCGCCCATTACGATTAGTTGATCTTGTTCCTTATTATTTCTGTATTCGTTGATCGTATGTTCTAGTAGTTCGTAGAAGGATTCTACTTGTTCTCCTGGGTAAGTTTCTGTAGGGACAACCGTAAGAGCAATCAAACAAGATACCCAAAAAATAAAAGAACAAAACCAACTATCGGAATTAAAACCCAAAGGAACATATCAAACATTACTCAGACATTTTTCAAACGACACTGACTCACCTTCAAAAAACGACAATTAAAACAACGAGAACCTAAAAATACAGATGTCGACCAGGCTATGACCACGGCTAACGATTTAATCCAAACTCAAAACTATAATCAAACACTAAACAAACTTCCCAGAACTTTGGTCAGTAGGGAAGCTAAAGACCAACCCCCTCCAGGTAAAAACAACTTAACTTTAAAAATCTGTACTATGAATGTTCGTACTTTAAGATCTGAAGAGAGCATACAAGAACTTGAATCAGCACTGGAAAAAATAAATTGGGATGTACTTGCTGAAGCAAGGATAAACGGAGAAGGTATTACCAAAAGGAAAAATGGATCTGTATTGCTATGGAAAGGACAAGAGAAGGGATATGAAGGAGTCGGGTTTATAGTAAAAAAAGAACACGCTGGGAAAATCAAGGAATTTCATGGAATTTCAGAAAGGATAGCAGTCCTAAATCTAACAATAGATAACAGTAAACATATAACTATAATTCAAGTATATGCCCCTACAGATCAGTCATAGTCACCGTGATTTTCAAAACCTATTTATTTCAACTACGAGAAAACAAGCGTAAAATAAGAATTGTCACTTCATCTATCGGAATACGAGCACAAGCTTGTATTCAGCACTGAGAAGGGGATTTTGAAAATATCATTAATTAAAAATTTGTGAAATAAAATAAGTTTTTGGGTGGTTTACGAACTTATATTTATGGTTTATAATTTCAAAGGCCTGTAACTTCAGAACGAATAAAGATCAACCTACCACTTTTGTGTTTTTTGAATTAGAATTAAGTCTATTTTATGCTCGCAACATTTGAACATAACGATACAGAACACCCTGTATAGTGTGACAATTTCATCTCGTTTCCCCTTAATATTCCAAGATAGGCAACACGTACTTCATGTATTTTAATGAATTATAAAAAATATATTTGTAGAAATACGTCACCTCCGCAGGAATTTGAACCACTGAACTTCGATTTACTTGTCAATGCTCTACCAACTTAGCTACACAGACAAATCATTGGAGATATGGTATTCATCAGTATCCAGTAATACTGAAATCTAGAATTCAATAGAAATCACACAGTCAATTAAACGTTAACATCTATATAAGCAAGTTGGCATTAGCCATCAGGACAACTGGGATTCGTAACAATGAATATCTTCATTTAAGGAAGTTATTTATAGCAATTTAATATTTAAACTAACTTTTTGTTGATTTCATATTATAAAACTTAAAAAGGGTCGTCTTTTAATTAATAAGTTTATAAATTCCAACTCGCAGACTAGTGATCTGTCAAAATACTCGCAGTTTCTTTAATTAACGCACAGTAACTGCTTACAAACCACGTAGAATGTACTTTGTGTTGCCTATTCTGAAAGATTAAAAGGATCCGAAATAAAATGAGCAGACTATACTTGCATATAATCTCAATCTGTTTGCTTCCTTTGAACGCACCCGTTCTGCAGAAATCTAACTGTAATATATAAAAACTATTTTACAGATTAAATCCATTAAAGTGTGCAAAGGCTGAAAGATTCCTGCAATATCCTAGTTAATTAAATATGAACACTTCCTTTTATCATTTGCTATCTACGGCAATACGTACATAACACAAAATCAAAACAAACAATAAAATAGAAAACAGATCTTAAGGTACGTTTAGGATTACGTTCAGCGTTCTGTTGTCAAAAGCATACACGCGGAAATGACACGGTTAGGGATCGCTATTCCCTTTATGTTCACTTTCCCTGGAAACCTCGTGTTTACTCAAATAAGTTTGCAGTTAGTTTTTGTCTCATACATATATCAACCAAATTTGCTTACAACGAAACTACAATGTTTTGCTTTTACATGCAGTTGAACAACCTAGATATTAGGTGTTAGGCCTACAAAAAATAATGAAGTTTTTAAGTTATAACACATAACAATGTGTTTCTACGGAGTTAATATACCCAACCGTATGGAAATCCAACAATGTAAATATTATTATATCTTAATTTATAGCACATAATTCCATGGTTTTGTAAAAGTAAATTTAAAACTAGTACTTATAATTCACTAGTATACAGGGTAATTCACTAGTATACAGGGTGATTCACAAGGAGCATTTACTTAAACCCGATAAACCCTTTAAATAAAATTTTTAATTTCAGAAACATAAATCGACTCGACAAAACTTAGATTCATCACCCGTTTACGAACACGGTCAGTCTTGTTCTTCTTTGCCTTGCGCAATATCTGTTCTTACTGGTAGCTTTGCGTCCTATCTTAACACTTAGTTCACTCAGCAACCATTATAATATGGCGGGCTACGTCTTTACTATCTTATAGGTACTAAACTGAAACCACGACCTAAAACGTTTTTAAACCGCCTGATTATAAATATGTCAGTTTCATGTGTGCTCGCCATAGCGCCACGTACTAACGAAAGCAATCATTGTCATTGGACTAAATAATAAGCGTACTGGCTGCCAATCACTACGACTAAGTTCCAAACCATAACTTGCAACTAGCACCAGGTGGAGTAGATAGATATTAGATATAGTATTTTTTTAAATATAATCAGGTCGAATAAGAATATTTTTACATCAAAATGTAGAAGGTCGTGATTAAAACAAAGAAAAACGTCTAAGACAGAGTACTGCGGTTAGAGATTTTCCAAAGGTTTGTTGTGGAGACTTCGACATTTTGTATTTTTTAATTAGGTTATTTACCACCAGCTGCTAAAATATTTTGTATGCGAGGTTTGTCAATTTTATTCCAGGACTGCTACAATAAAAAGAAACACAATTTAGGTAACACGGAAAATTTATCATATTCAATCAAGGTAATCTCCATTTACATGAATAGATGAATACACTTACATTGCAACGTTCTAAAGGTTTTTTAAAACAGTCGGAAAAGGCGTCCGAAGGTATTGCTTTCAATTCGGCGGTTACGTTTTTTTTTTAATGTCTTCCACGTCCTGAAACCGTTTTCCTTTGAGAACAGTTTTCACTTTAGGAAAGGGAAAAAGTCTGCCGGTGCAAAATCTGGCGAATAGAGTGGGCGATTGATTTCAACAACGCCGTACTTCGTCTGCACACAATGCAACTCTCCTCTGTTTTTCCTCATCCGTCACATTGTGCGGTACAAACTTTGCACAGATTTTCCTCTTTAGCAAATCTGCATGTAAAAGTTGTCGAAGCATCTCCTTATTAATATTCAACTCATCTACTATCATTCGGAGAGTCAGTCGGCGATCTTTTGCCACAACTTCGCAGACCTTTGTGATCGAATCTGCGTTTCGAGCGGTTGAACATCCTCACGACCATCTTTGAAACGTTTAAACCATTCAAACACAGTAGTACGACATAAGGTGTTATCACCGTACACACTTTTTAACATTTCGTAAGTTTCTGTCACAGTTTTTTCTAATTTACAACAAAACTTAATATTAATTCGTTGCTCCGTGACGACTGACAGAAACATGATTTGCGAACTAGCGTCTTGCAAAGTAACTGACAGCTATTCAATGTTTCTATTAGCCAAACCTTCTTGATAAAAGTGCGAATTAAAACATTTTGCTTTCATTTTCACTTAAGGCTGGAATTTACACCATGAAATATACCTCATTTAAACACATTTTGTTCCATTTTTTAAGCAGGAACGGCAGAGCATTTTTTTTGTAATTATCCATGTCATTTCTGTCTATTAATAGAAAATTTTTTTTTAATTTTTAAAGACCAACTTTACAGTATTAAAAAATATAAAGCTCTATTTTACTTCAAAATTTTCAAATAGTTTATACAAAAATATTAATACCGAAAAAATCTCTGTATCAGTAGATACATACAACCACTCTCTTTCAAACGCCACAAGAAATTCTTTTTCAAAATGCAAATTATTCCAGAAAAAGTGGAAATAAAGTTCTATAAAAATCATTTTAAATTTACCATTTCTAATTTAGGGTATAGGCAACACAAATAGCACAGTACTTATCGGCTTTAAATCCGAACTTTACGGAAACTTGACCAGGAGATTACAATTTAAATACACAGAAAATCGTAATTTTGATTTTGTCATATCTTTTACAGTAATAACACAAATAACTATGTAAATATGCAAATTTTCAAATATGAATCTTACGCAATTCTTGACCTCTAGCTTCAATTCGTTTTTGACGTTCTGCTGAACGCGCCCGCTTTAATTGTTTCTTACGACTTTTTGATTTTTTAAGTAGTTATGCAACTTTAGATACGTCAAATAGAAAGTGACTGTATGTAAATGTCAGCCTTAATATCACATATCACGTATCTTTGGAGCTGCAACGTCAGTCCGGAAATTAAGTTGCCAAACCTCGTATTTTTCAATTAATAATGTTTGGTAATTACTTAGAGCCGACGCCATAAATGCCTAAGACTTTAAGCTAAAGAAGAAGAAGAAGGTAATTCCTTAGATGTTTTATCAATAAAGATCAACACAAATTTTAAGCATTTTTCAGGGTTTTTATTCTCCTTTTCATAGGGAAGTAACCTATCTGTTAATACCGTTTTCTAACCGAAAAACGAAACCAGTGCATTCAATTAAAAATGTATTTACACTTCCTTGTATGTACGGCTTCACTATGACATTATATGTATATTCTAGACTAAGAAGGAAGGAACTACTCCTTATATAGAGGTTGTTCCATCTAAGTGGCGAAGGAACGGTCAGAAAAGGTGGTTACGTTCACCAATAACTCCACCCTTCACTGCCACCCGTGCCACTGTGCTTCGGTACAGCGTCTTTTTAAGAAGATTATGTTGCTCTTAAATATCTTAAGACGGCCCACTTGGTCTACTGCGCAACCAAGGGTTTCGCCTTTAAGAATGGAATAGCCTCTACGTTTGAACCCCGAGGTTTCCTAAAAATTCTTAGTATGTAGCAGCACTTAAAATATTAGCAAAATACATAATATATTGAACAATCGAAGATTCACTTATAAACTAGCATTAAAGGATTATGATGATGATAGTCATTAAAAGAGATTACCTTACAAACAAAAATCAAAATGTTCAACATTAAAACAGGTATTTCAGAAAACAAGATACTTTTCTAAATTTTCAAGATATAAAAGGTTCTTTTAGCCCAATTAGAGTTATACTCAAAAATGAAACCTAAATCTGAATAGTAAAAGTAGGTAAATATTGGTTTTGTTCGTAATTTATCAATTTGGATACAATTAATGTCAAAAATTATTTTCACGAATTTTTAGAGCCACTAAAATATTTTTTTCACTACTAGTATTAGAAGATGTCATTATTGACCTTATTTTCGAGCCCAGAAGATGATTTTCTCTCCTAGTGGTCAATAATTTTTTATTATTGACTACTGGTTAATAATAGAAACAATTGCTCTGCGCTCAGGTGCCTATTTTAAATATGTTTTACCCAAATGTCAATTGAAATTAACCTCTCCCCTTGTTTTCAAGCAAGGCTATTTGATTTTTGTGGATATTTAGAAATAAATATACGCATCTGTCATTTTATTTTTTATTTATGTAAAAATGATTAATTAAAAGGAATAAAGGTGCTAGTAGTGAAAAAAATAGTATATAAACCACGGTAGAGAAGACTTTTCTCAGCCTCACAACTTATTTCCCTCCATGCTTCGCATGTCGGGAAATAATACTGCTCGGCTGAGAAAAATGTTTTCTCTACCTTGGTCTATAACATACTATTTTTCACTACTAGTATTAGAAGATGTCATTATTGACCTTATTTTCGAGCCCAGAAGATGAATTTCTCTCCTAGTGGTCAATAATTTTTTATTATTGACTACTGGTTAATAATAGAAACAATTGCTATGCGCTCAGGTGCCTATTTTAAATATGTTTTCCGACGACCACTATGAAAAATGACTCATTTCACAGGGTTTACTAGTATTGAAAATAACAAATTTGGCATAGCAACGAAACTGTGTGAAATGCCCGTGTGCAAAACTTTGCACACGCTAAACCACACAAAGCAGTCGGCGGGCGACGTCAAAAGTCGTCATTTGTTAAAAAATAAATATTTAAAACGTCAAAGTGTTGCAAGAGTGGTGCTGGTTCAAATTTTTTTAAATGAAAAATTGTAAAATAGTCGTCGGAAAAGTATAGTGTAAAACACATGCTGAAAGGATATTTCACACTCGTGTGATTAAGCCACTCGCCAGAGGCTCGTGGCTCAACTTTCACACTCGTGTGAAATATTCAACTTTCAGCACTAGTTATACAATATACTATTTACCCAAATGTCAATTGAAATTAACCTCTCCCCTTGTTTTCAAGCAAGGCTATTTGATTTTTGTGGATATTTAGAAATAAATATAAGCATCTGTCATTTTATTTTTTATTAATGAAAAAATGATTAATTAAAAGGAATAAAGGTGCTAGTAGTGAAAAATAGTATATAAACCACGGTAGAGAAGACTTTTCTCAGCCTCACAACTTATTTCCCTCCATGCTTCGCATGTCGGGAAATAATACTGCTCGGCTGAGAAAAATGTCTTCTCTACCTTAGTCTATAATATACTATTAGAAAATGGTGGCGAAAAACCCGATTAAGAAAAACAAAAATATTGCAATAGTTTCAGCTATTTTCGAAAATCAAATTGTCAAGAATTATTGTAACAATAAATAAATAAATAAAGTTAGTATTTGAAATCTACACACAAAAGATATATTGAATTCAAACATTACATCATTCTTCTTCACACTGCTCTATAGCCCATGGAGAGCCTTGACCCTTGACCTTCTTCACAAACTGCTTTCTACTGTTCTCTATTTCCACTTCCATCCAATTTCGTACATTAAGTTCATTTAAGTCATTAATCACGTCATATCGCCATCTTAAACGTGGCTTTTGATCAATTGCCACATGGAATTTGTGTAAAAGCTTTTTTGGCAGTTCAGTCAGTACTACATCCATCTATTTTATGCATTGTTGTTTTGTGTACTCTATCACATCTTGCTCTATTAGTTGCTTTATTTCGTGGTTCCATCTTATACACTAACTTTGGATTTCATTATCATATATGGGTCCGTATATTTTACCCTCAAAACAACATAGCAAGTCTTCATGGTGTTTTGTGGGAACACAGGGTTCACATCCGTACGTCAACATCGGTCTTATAATCGTCTTGTACCATATAGTCAAACCTTACATGTTCTTCATAGCCTTTTAGACATTATTCAGTTATTAATATTGCGCAGACATTTGTTGGCCGCTACTATGCGGTTTGTTATTTCTGTGTTGATGCCATTAGTATTCGTGAGTGTACATAGTATTACTATGTCAAAGGTTTTATTGTTAATTTGTATGTTCTATTGGTCTCTAATGATTCTCTCTTTTTGAAACCTACATATTTAGATGATATTTAATTTGGATGCGTATTATTAAAGAATATATTATTTTTGAGTTATTGACGATAGTATTATTTTGCAAAGATTGGTAATGCAGATTTTTTTTGAATTATAAAAGATTGTAATATAAATTTTAAGGTAGCTAGATTAAATTTAAGTTATTATAGTAATCATTGATAGGAAATAATTACCTAAATTCAGTAGTCGTAGAAACGTAAAATAAGTTACTTTAGGAACTTTGTAAATAGTCGTTATAGTGAAAAACAAACGTGAGAAAAAATATCGTAGAGACAGAAAAAACAAGTTGAGAATAAAAATTGATATGCTGCATGCTGCATTCGAAAGGGGAACAACGAGATAAAGTTGCTCGTCCCAAAAGAACAAATATCAAACAAATAATTAACTATAAATACAGTTAACAATAACAGGAATCAGTATTAAATTAAAAGAAAGTGAATTTGAAGAAAAATCAAGTGAAGATTGAACTTCAAGCAAAAGCAAGTCAAGCAAAAGCAATTCAAGCAAAAGCGAGTCAAGCAGAAGCAATTTGAGCAAAAGCAATTGGAGCGGAAGCAAGTCAAGCAGAAGAAATTCCAGCAGAAGTGAGTCAAGCAGAGAAAATTTGGATTTTGGGTTTTTGGAATAAAGAAATTTTGGGAAAAGAAGAGGAAGTTAAGTAGATTGTGAGTGTATAATAATAAAATAATTTTAAGATAATTTTAAGGTAGGGTTGATAGGGCAAAAAAGATAATAAAAAAAGAATCTGCATTATAAAAATTTGAGTAAAGTTTTATTTCGGTTAATTAAATATAAATTTGAACATACAACGAACCTACATAATGACCCATGAGATGAGTTTCTCTGAAAGTAAACTAAATTAAAGAGCAAAGTAAAATATTTTATAAAAAATTGTCGTATCCAACGTAAGTAGTGTACGGGGTTACAGTACAATATATTTTGTTTTTATGTCATTAATTTGAATTCCACTATGTTGTCCTGCTTGGTCCAGTCGAGCTAGAGCATCTTCAATGTCCCTTTGTGTTCCTCCCAATATCATCGGCATACGCCATTATTTAACAGTTTTTGTTGTATAATATTTCTTTGTGTAAGATTGGCATCTCTTATTACTCTCTCAAGTAAGTACTATATTAAAGATTATTGGTGACAATATGTTACCTTGTTTCACCCCGCGTTTGATTTCAAAAGGGCTTGATGCATCAACTGATTTATATTGATGTTGAATTCCCAGAATTTGTATAAGATTTGCTTAATGGTGAATATAGTATGATCCATTGTTGATCGCTCTTATCTAAAGCCGGATTGATACTCTCCGATGATTTTTCCAGTAGTTCAGGTTAGTCTATAGTGAGATTAGATTACTCTCGTTAATAGTTTGTATGTGGTGTTTAAGAGACATATTCCAGGGTGCCTATTGCAGTTGAATTTATCCCCCTTTTTATGAACTGGACAAATAATTGCCAAATTCTATTCATGTGGCAGCATTTCTATTCTCCAGGCATTTATTATTAGTGCATGGATGCTTTCGTCTAAGTTGTTTCCACCATGTTTTAGTAATTCAGCGGATATATTGTCACAACCAGGTGCATTTTTTCGAGCTTCTAATAGCCTGTTGTACTTCATCTAATGACGGTGCCTTCGTGTCAATATCTACTTGTTCGTATTGAATTTGTTGATTAGCATTCTACACATTTCTTTCGTGTTCTGTTTGATCGTAAGTTGCATTTTTACCATCGAGTAGTTCGTTGAAATATTCCACCCACCTTTCAAGTTATACAATATTTCCCCATTCTTGTTTCTACAAACATTATTTCTAAGTTGAAAGCCTTTCTTAATGTCATTTATCTCCTTAAACATGTCTCTTGACTGATTTTATTTTTTTTTTAATTTTCTTTGAAATGTTTCTTTTTTCTTTTTTGTTAGTACCTTACTGCTTCTTCTTTGCACTTCTTCGTATTGTTCCATGCGTTGCCTTGTTATTTGTTTTAAGAGGTCTTCCCAGGCGTCTTTACTTGTTTCAGTTGCTTCCTGGCACTTTTCTTGTGTTTTTCTAGATTCTTTACCGATGCTTCCTTCTGCTGCTCCTAAAATCACATTGTTGAAGGTGTCCCATTGTGTCTCCACATCTATTTCTCTGCTAATAAGTCTTTCATCTTCCAGGATTTTCTTGGTGATTGCTATTGTATTTGTATTCTCCGGCCTCGGTTTATAACAAGTCTAGGTTACATTTGGTTCCTTTAGCTCCCTTTTTTTAAAAGTGCGTGCTATCCAATTTCGCATCTTACAATTTATCAAGAAATAATCGGTTGCCCCTTCCGCTCCTCTTAAGCTGCGCATATCCAATAAACTGGTAGTATGTCTAGAGTTAATTAGGTTGTGGCCTATCTAGTTGGTTATATATCCATCGGGGAAAATCCAAGTATGAATATTTTCATGTTCAGATCCTCATGTCGTTCCTACGACAAAGTCTACAAGCCTTGCATCATTGTTGTTACGTACTTCATGCAGACTATGTTTTCCAATGAATGATGCATGGCACTGTTTTCTGCCAACTTCGGCGTTTTAGTCTCCAATAACTATTCTTAGATCATGTTACTGCATGAGTTATACGCCTGTTTCAATTTGGCATAAACTGGTCTTTTTCATTTTTGTCTTGTTCCTCAGTCGGTGCAAGCGCATTTACTAGTCGTATATAATGGTTATGTTGTAAAACTCACTATGTATTTTTAAGATACATAAATAATCTCTCATTGATCAGTTTAAAATCTATCAAAGTACATCTACATTTCACAAATAAACTTCTATGAATAAAGTGTATTATTTGTATCATCGCACTTTATATTGAAGTTTTCTAACTTAAAGTTTATAAACATACCTAAAGATGCTTCTGAATTTAATAAAACCAATTTCCAGAGCATTATTTTGTAAACGCTTCGTCTTTAAAACTTCCTTGTTCGCACGCTGTGAAATACAGCGAAATTCGAATGTTTTCCTTTTACCATAAAACTTACAAGCTATAGTTTCCATAAATTATTTTGTTTCTGACCTGATTTGAACGACCTCTGCCATAAATAATGGATCTGATTGCGTTGTATATTGTAGTTTTCTATCTGACCTAAAACTTTGGTTTCTTTTTATTGTATAATTCCAGGATCCTCAACTTTATTTATATATATGCCTGATTTTAAAGGACATAATTTATATTCCTAGCTGCTATTACTATATTTGATATTATTCAAATATCGTACCATCAATAAAATTTCAGGTTTAGTAGGTTATACATTTGAAAATGTGATTAATTGTGAATCCTCCGTATGGTTAAATGCAGTTGTCATAAATACATTCCGAGGAAGTTTCAAAGCATGCTGGTTCGTTTTTTAAGTTTTAAGTAACCATCCATAATTGCAGTATGTATCGTAGGTATCATTTTTTAAATGATACATAATAGGTGTCACGAAGTGCATTCCGGGTTATTATTTTAATTAACTTTTGTAATTTATCTAAGCTTCTCATTTTCTTAGTTAATGTTTCTAAACGATATAAAGCCATAAACCGTAAGCATTGTGGTTTCACACATTATTTTACACATCTTACCTTCCCATTAATACTTTAAATAAAAATAAATGGTATAACATTATTGTTTAAAGTAAATTCGAAAGTGCTCTCCTCAAATATTCAAACCACAATGGTTCATAGAATGGAATACAATTATTGCTTTTAATTTTGAAGTCTGCAGGAGATTCTTTAACCCTTTCAGGTGCATTCGTAAGCATGAACTGCTTGTTGATTGACTGAGAAGTTGCAAACAAAGAGTGTTTAGAAAAAATTCAAATCCATGTCACCTAAGATGGATACAAATAAAAGTTTCTAAAAGATCTCCAATAGAAAAAGGAACTGGCCATAACTGCAACAATTTGCCTATTTAGACTTAAGGATTTTTAAGAAGCTTTCGTTATGTCCGTATGCAGACGTAAAGACAAACCAGTAAGATATTTATCATTCAATACAGCAGTATAAGTCATAGTTAACATTCCTCCATTTAAAGTACAGAAACAAAACGAAAATCACTGCCAAATAGCAGACTACTGAAACAACTGCTGTTAAATAATGATACATCGGCTGTAAAACACGCTGAGTGGTTGCAAGGGTACAAATATGCATTTTTATTACCCATCGCTGCAGCTTTTGGCGGGTTACAAATGAATTTTCTGGCACTCAGACAAATTTTCAGCGTACACTTTTATAATGGGAGACGCCAGTTCATTGAGTATGCGGGAAGACCATTTAAACTTGTTCATATTTTTCTATTTAGAATGTATTCCCTTACATGTATGCGGCTTTAGAAGAACATTTGCCAGTAAATTCACTTGCACAGATACGCCCATTCAATCGTAAAGTTCAGTCTGGCAAATAATAGTTATGGGTAAATATTGGTCTTTTTACAACAAAATACGAAATGAGACAGTTGATAAGTAATGCCTATTTTCTGTAAAAAAATGTAAAAGATCAAACAATTATTCTTTTTGTGTAAGTAAAAATATTAATTTATAAATACAATAAATGCTGAAATATAGTAGATTTCATTAAAAAATTAAATGTTTGGGTTAATTGAAAATAGTAATATTTAAAATTAAAACTTTATTCCACCGTTCGCAAAGGTAAACCACGTCGAAGTTATGTCCATCTAACTTTCATTTAATAACCCTACAATCAATGCATTTTAACAGTGGCAACATACAGGACTGAAACGTGGGTCTATATTCAATAAATTAAGAGTTAACAACCCGAGAACAATAGAGAGGAAATGTTAATAATAACACTCGCAGACGGAAGAACTAATATCTTGAGAAGGGAAAGAACAAAATACAACATACAGCAGTGTGGCTTTATTAAAATGGAATTGACGGGGCAAGTAGCCAAAGGGTATAAAATGGTAATGAAGGGAGAACTTAATTATTAAAGAAAAGCTGCAAGCAAGAAATTTTTCCTTTCGGATTCTGAGTTTAAGAAGTATAAACGCTTCTCCCTAGTTTACAATAGGAGATGTTACTAATTTATAGGTGCTAATTTCAATAGCAATCACGCATATTGTGGCTTTAAATTAGCAACCACAAGATACGAGAAAATGTTAAAACTTATAAAATAGCTATAATCACTTTTTTGCAGAGAACCCTCTGGTTAACATGTGTTAACAAAATTCCTTATCTGTTAGACATACTTGTCACAACTAGTTTCTATTCCAGTTACATAGATATCACTGCCAATTATGATATCATAATCCAGCGGTAGCTTCCAAAAGGCTAATTATAAATTTAGTCAGTGCTAATGACCATAGCAGTCGAGGTTGAGGCGTTGAGATACTTGACAGAAGCACCCGTAAATTTCGCCCAATAAACAAATACACACTTTATAGAATATATAAGTTCACCTGAATAATAATATAATAAAACCGGTTGGGAAACAATTAAGTAAGAAGTAAGTTCATGAACAGTGGCGTAACCAAGGGCCCCCTCAATATCAAAGTTATTAATCAAAATTTCATTAAAACAAAATCTATAATTGTAGGTATCGGCATTACAAGAACCACCCACAATATGGTAAATATGAAAACCAAACAGGCCCCCTACAAACTACGTTTCTGGTTACGCTACTGTTCATGAACTCCGTAGTCTTAGTGTTACGCTCCAAACCCAAGAAGCACAATAATAAAGCCATAGGATAACCAATTAAATAACAACAACTGAAGGACAAAGAATTTCTGAATACCGCGAGAATTAAAAAAAAAGAAAGCGTAGGTACGCATTTTTTCTAACATCCAGAGTTGGTCGTAAGGCCCAATTTGAATGAAACCGACACAGAAGACAGATGAACACTGTCTAAATGTTACGTTGGAAATGTCATTTGTAGTACGTACCTTCATAAACAGTGCAATTCAGTGAGAAATAAAATGATAATATTTAAAAGATCTTTCGGATATTATTATCTTATAACAGCAATCGTATTAAAGCAGCTACCTAGAAAGGAAGTTTAATTTCTGCAGATGTTTTTCTCAAGTAGGCAACTCAGTTTCAATTCGTAACATCTGTAAAATTCTCTCGGAATATGTAGAAAAGAAGCTCCTTTTGGAGAGCCCTTTGATGAGTCAAATTATTTTCCTATCCAGTATACATACACGAACTCGGAGTAAATTAACAGGTCATCAGCATAAGCTTCGACCATACAAGGTAGAAGACGTACTAATTATTGCAAATAAAATATGCCAAAATAATCCTCATCTTCAAGAAACTCTTCAACGAAATTAACATCTATCAACCCATCTCACTGATACCAAAATTGCTGCAAAGAACTGATATGAAAACAAATAAACCAAAATCAGCTTTAAAACATATGAATTTTATCATCAACATTCTATAATCCAAGAATGTGATCGAGTCGTCAGCAAAATGCGAGAGAATAAAATACACTGTTCTGCAATATTGTTGGACATAAGCATGATCGTCGTTGGGGGGGAGGGGGTATAGGGGGCACTTTGTTTGAAAAAAATTTCGGTAATATTTAAAATAATCGAGTAAAAAAAGAAATACAGACCGATGGACCACCCGGTATATACACCTAATACCGACTATGGAATGAATCGACATATGCGCCTTTGTTGTTATAGTAAATGAAAATAAGATCATGGTTGACGCATTAGTTTTACGATGAAATAAGATCAAATATGGATATCCAGTCAATCTCACTAAGCAAGTGAGATTAAATACCTTCTAGCAAATATGTGACTCAACAAGGAGAAACATTAAACATTAAACTAAGAATTTAAAAAAATAAACTTGCTCATTAGAAGAAGATCGTCACTCATATTACACTCCCCAATACTCTAAAATACGTCCATTGAAAATACTCCTGCCATCGACTACTTATTCCATAGCGGAAATACCTTAGCAAAAGAATATGATTCGGCATTTCCCTTACAAAACTTCCGAAACATAGTCAATACTCCATGGTTTATATCAAACCAAACTCTCTATATCGTTCATAACATCCCATATCATATCATGTTATAATAATTTTATTAAATAAAAGGTAAGAAAATACTCAATATATTGCAAAGTCATCCTAAGTAATGTAAGATAAGGTAGTGGAAAATTTAAGAATCGATGGCTGTGGAAAAAATGACCAAAGGACGTGGCAAACCAAAAGGGAGGTAGCAATTATTCCATAGTTAAAGTTAATAATCTGACTGTTAATAACAAAATTAAACATTAAGCATTCGCCAATGCTTACCATGCCTAAAAGGTCCTCAATGTATTTATTTCGTTTGATTAGATTTACTGTAAATTTTAAAGAATCTATAATAAACTGCTCAAAACATCAGGGGAATGCATTTTGAAAGTTCAAGGTATAACTTTTTAAGTAAGAACATTATATACCGGGCGATTCACGTAAGACGCGCCCCTTAACAACTGGAATAGGCAACCCAACTTACAATTTCATAAATTTACAGTAACAACAACAGGAAATAAATTGCATGCACTGCATAAGTAACATTCTGGTACCTCAATGGCATGTTTTTCGCCAACTTCGGCACGTCTTCTTAACGTATTTTTTCTCAATATTTGATTACATACTTAGTATTTCTATTAACTTCTGAATTGAAGTGAGGTGGATTTGAGCGCTTGCAAAACCGACTTTCGAGCAAGCCCCATACATGCTCGATGGGATTTAAGTCGAAGTTTAAAGTACAATATTCATACATAGTCGCAGTTGCAGTATGTGGTTTGGTATTATCCTGTATCGGATTCCATTCCAAACGCTCCAAAACAGCCTACTGGAATACCAACCAGTTAAATTCTTTCATCGAAACTAATTACACCCCAAACCGTAACAAATCCACCACCAAATTTGTCTACTTCTTGGACTACAACGGCGTAATACTGCCCAGCTGGACGTCTGTATACATCACAACGAGTAAGACGGAAGCTCGCCTAATTGATGAAGAGCACCGATCTCCAAGGTAAAAATTTCAGACCTGTTATTCACTACTATCTCTTTAGACGAGGAGCTTACACAAATTTTCTAGCCCTCAATTTTGTCAAATGTGACCTGTTTAAAGCCGTCTGGTCAAAAACATCGCTAACATGTTCCATCCGAAGAACATTTTTGTATGTCTCTTGCATTCGATGTGTTTTCACAAACGACAAGTAATTAAAAACTTTTCAGATATTCCCAATAGCTTTTTCCTAATTCTTTTAATTATTAAAAGAATTAGGAAAAAGCTATTGGGTTGCAAACCTTTAAAGAGGTGTTCCCGTTATTTTTTGAGCAGTGTATTCTTGAAGAACATTTTATCTTCATTTCTTAAGGATAGAGATCACCGGAGTGGCCTAGAAGACATTCGACTATAACGCAGACGGTCTCAGGACCAAACTCGAATTGAATGCTCAGCGAGTAGCCTACCCAGTAACTAAAAATATGTAATTGAGAACCGAAAAACAGTGATGGAGTTGATAAGGCAAGCGGTTGTCGAAGGCGTGGTGCGAGACAATTGCCGGCCATATTTCCTTCGCGCACTTTTTAAGGATGGGATAGTGTTAGTAGGTGTAAGTCTACATTGTTACATAAACTTATCAAAAAGATAATAACAGCCATAAATACCTTGTACGCTTTATTTTTACGGTACTCACATGAACGGCGCAAAGGCCAAGGTTCAAATTAAACAATTACAAAATTAATTTAAAATACAGAGAATTAATTATCGACTTAATAAGCTTTTCAATATAAACACTAAAATTGGAATATCAATTTAAATACAGCAAAATACAAAAAAATAAATCTTGAATAGAACTAAGTAACTTACATAGCTGAAGGCCAAAATCAGGGAACGCAATAAAAATAGAATGAATGCAAATCCACTCACTCGTAAACGTTTACGGAGTAACGTAGAATATGGTTGGCAAAATAATACCAAATAAAGCAAATATTTGCGTGACCTTTTCACAAATTATAACCAATAATCAGTAAATAGAAAGTTAAATAATAAATTATAATAAAGTAATTGAACCAGAAATAATAAATGAATAATTAAAAAAATATATAAACCTGAAGGGCAAAAAATAATTAAAAATCAAATAAATCAAACAAAATCAAAGATACGACCAAACTTATCTCAAGTCCATCGTTGTAGGTTAGGAAAATTCCACGCGGAACAAAATGCAGAACGCCTCGTGTTGGATCTTAATACACCTGGATTACTACCACGCCAAGAATAATTTCCAATTAACGGCAGCAATGGAATAAACTCCAGATAGATTTAATTACATTCCAATTAATTGCTTCCAATTAATTACTTCCAATTAATTGCTAGAAATTCCACACAATAAGAATATGAATGTAAGAAATGAAAGGAAACTTACCACATGTACAAAACACGTGCAATTACAAAAACCCTGAATAATTATCGAATTAATCAGAAAATTTGCCAATTACGAATCGCTTTAACATTGTAAATATTGCGTGAACATTAACGCATAAAATTCCAAAAGACCTGAGTTAATTTTATAAATACGTCAAAATACGTGTAACTTGCTCAAATGTCGAACGGCAAAAGAAACCTCGTGTAAAATTATTTGTACGACACCTCGGCAGAAATCGACACTGCGCAACTCAAAATACAAATGCCATTAGAGTTGCATAAAATAGACGAAAATTCGCATTGAATTATAACCTTCAACTCATGAGATTTCAAACACGAAATATACACGGTGCATAGAATGTAATGGATTCACAACGATAAAGACAAGAGCAAAATTGAAAGATAGAGTCGGTAGAACCGGAACGAATTTAATTCTGCACAAAATCAAAACAAAAATTGATCTAAATAACAAGGCATCGCTTAAAGATGGAAATTTAGCGTCGGCACATCGAAATATAGCATTACAAATGCTGTCAAAACTACGAACAAAAGAAAACCTTCACAAAATAAGATAAGGGAAAATAACTAGATTAATCAAGTAAAATGGGAAGGACAACACAGAAGAAGGAATAAGAAAGGATACTGGATAACCAGGAAAAGGATCGTGAGATTGTCTTGTAATAAAGCAGAAAATTTCTATAAAATACCAAAATAATTGAAGTTACAGAAACGAATTAAAAATCAGGTCAGGTTCCCTAAAGAATGTCATCGGGCAATATAATTGAAAAGACGTGACTGTAAATAAATTCTTAACCCACTATCCCACTACCTTAAGGTAAAGGAAATTGATTCGGGAACAATCAACCCCTAAAACTACTTAAAATGACATAAGCAGAATGGTAAATTCAAAATAAGCAAAGTTCTTATGCAGGGCAACAACCACAGTAATATGAGAGGAAACCTCTTTTTCAAAGAACATAAAGCTTAACAATCAACCAACAGTGGCGATTGATAAGAAAAAAAACGACACAATTTGACTAACAAGCAAAAAAATTGTAACAACATATATTTCCATTATAGTTCAGGAATTCATATCTCATTTCAAATTTGGAATAAAAACATTCAAGTTTTTCAGTCTGGTGCAGAGATTTTAAATTTAAAATTCGTACGTCCGCATTTTTACATTTAATTTCTTGAAAGACTTAAAACAGAAACACTTTTTATTTTAACAAATTCTATTTTTAAAAGTTTCTTGGAAGACCGTATAACCTTCTGCACTCAAAATTTGGCATGTTGATTATTTTCTATACATCTGAAAATCGGCCATCAAAAGAACAATTAACTAAAATAATAAACTAATAAAATAATAACAATATTAAAACTTACTAAACTTAATGCTGCAAACAGTTTCATTCAATTTTAATCAGAATTAATCGATGCGGCTTCTTAGATTTTCACATTTGCAGGCACGTAGTCCTTCAAATATTGATGTGGCAATGTATTTTTTCTTCTATAAGCAAGACTAAAGTCAACATTTTTTGTTGTTAAATTCGAAGTAAGCGTCTACATTATTAAAGAGCCAATTTGTCTAGCGATGTAGGCAACTTTGCTTAAGAGAAAGTGCAGAGAAAAGAGCAAATAATAAATTTGTAAGCATTAGTTATCAGCAAATAAGTAAAGCCGCATGCTGGAAATGAAAAATTATTCTGCAATGTTTGCATAATTCTAGGCGCGTATTGTTTGAGAACAAAATGTCGGACAGGGTGCGAGATGCCCCAGGCTGTTTGTTAGTATTCCGCTGAAGTAGTCCACGGCGTCGTTTGTTTTCAGGTCTTTATGTTAGCTCGCCGTTCATCTTCTTCATATGAAGAATAGCTCAACGTGCTAAAATAAACAACAGACCCCTTCGAGCAAATTATGTAAATTTAATTAAGTCACTTAAGTTGAACTAAATTTCCGGTTCATACCTAAACGACCACCTTGGAATAACATGATAACAAAACCTTTAATAACTTAATTTCGTTTACATATTAAATAAACTTTTTAAAAATTATCTGAATAAATACTACCTTCTGACAATGTATTCGACACATATACAAGTTAAATTTTTCAAACTAGTCTTAGAAATAGCCCCTAACTCTGTTACGAAGGCAAAGTGAAAAATTGGGTAATTTAATCGAAACCATCCACAACAAGTTACTTCACACGATATGTTTAAATTAAAACAGCGAAATAAAGTACAGAAAATGTCTTTAGTTCCCTCTAATTTTCCAACACGCCAGAATGAAACCTGTCGGCAAACATAATTATAAATCATGTAAAAGCAGAACATGAGAGAATAACTCGATTACGCACGTTTTGTGATCTTTAACCGGGGCACAAAGGGCAGTTTTGGATGTTTGGGTGACATTAAATTAATTTCCAATTATAAACTTATTTAATTTGAAACTTATGGCAATGAATTTAACTTTAGCACTTTCACCGAAAAATGAGGAAGATACAAAGCTGTTCATTTAAATCAACAGTATTATGAACAAATGAAAAGAAATACATTTTTCTAACCCCGTAAGAGATACTGTAGCCATACGGAAACAACGTTTTTAACGTTATTCTGTTTCTTAATTACTATCAGCCGTTGTAGACGATTGACGACGATGTATTGTAAGTTGCCTAACTGGTAGAAAAATTTCTGACATTTTTCCTTCTACCAAAATAGCGGTCATTTCCAAGCTGTTGCGTGTTTGTAGGTGTGGTGTAGTAATAGTTGTCTGTACGAGGTACTACCTATTAATTCCCAGAATATGTTCAGAAAATATAATATAATTTTGTACTTTAAGTCCTACTGTTCACCGTGACCTTCAAAGTAGTGACCCTGAGCCTGTATGCAGTGATCCCAGCAATTTTTCCATGATTGGACAAACTCTGCTGAAGTCATATAATGGAGCATCTGTTGCTATTCCGCTTGAATCTCTTCAATGGTGTCAAAGCGCCGCCCTTTCAATCGTAATTTCATTTTCGGGAAGAGAAAGAAATCATAGGATGCAAGATCCGGCGAGTACGGGGAGTGCCACTTGCTACAAATTTATAATTTTTCCACAGTAATAAGACATGTTATTTAATGTTACTGATTCCAAACGTAATTACATATTGGAAGTTATAGTTTTAGGTCCTCCATCTTTTTCGTAGCCATAATATTATGCCAACAATGATTTATTGGGTATGATATTTTCAAAACATTTCAATTGGTGACAACCCAGTAACATCAACGAAGTCTTTTTATTCAAAACCAAAACAATCTTACCTTGGCTTACGAATATATCTGACTTTGACGATTCCTGTGACAGATGATGAAGTTCTGGTTCTTGAGTCCTGATTCTGATTTTGAACCAGAATTTGAAGAAATTGACGAAATCATAAGTAAATCCATTGTTAGTGATTCGGACGTTGATGGCGCCAACTATTCTAATTCTACAAAAGGTGCTAAGGAACCTCTAGCAAAAAAGAAAAAATTACTAAGACCTGTGTACAAATGGAGTAAAATGGGCTTAGTACCCCGCGATTTTCATCAGACACAAGTTGAAGATAACGTAGTTGAAGTAAGATTGCCATTAGAGTATTTCATAGATTTATTTTCTTTCGATTGTATGCATCACATCGTTGCCCAAACTAATTTATACAGGGTGATTCGTGAGAAACCCCCCATATTTTGATAATGTGTTCAGGGAACTAAAAGAAACAAAAAAAGTATAATAAACATATGGTCAAATTTCAACCGTTACTGAGATATTGTGAAAATAGTTTTTAATCAGGTGAATTTATTGTAATGCATTAAGAATGAAAAGTGTTTATTTCATAACATAAAATACAAAATAATTAATTGATTTCTCAAAAATATCACCATTCACCTCGATGCATGCGTCAGCTCGTTTGTGAATTGCAGAAGTAGCTCATTGAAGCGCACGGTGATTATCTCTGATGAGTGCTGCGCAGTTAGTTATTCTATCGAGTAGTGCCTATCTTGTGTTCACTTTTATTTTATAAACTAATGATTTCAGCACTCCCCCAAGGCAATAATCTAGAAGAGTGAGTTCTGGTGACCTTGTTTTGTCTGCATGCAGGGCCACCTGATTAAAAACTATTTTCACAATATCTCAGTAACGGTTGAAATTTGACCATATGTTTATTATACTTATTTTGTTTCTTTTAGTTCCCTGAACTCATTATCCAAATATGGGGGGTTCCTCACAAATCACCCTGTATAGTACGCAAGCAATAATAAAGTGTATAGATACAAATACCAAAGAAATTACTGACTTCTTATCATTTTTTTTGTTCGTGGAAATAACTTCTCTTCCTAGTTGCTATGATTATCTTGACAGCAAATACCAGAATACTGGAAATTGCAGATGATGTGTCTCTAAAACGTTACACATGTCTCCGAGGATTTGTTAATTTAGACGACAACCGACAACAGTAAATCTGAAGGTAGGAATACTACAATAATATGAATGTCTAATGAAGATATTGAAAAAATAAATCTTGTTGAAATTTTGTACACTAGCATAATGTAACATTCTGAAAAACTTTTCTTAATAACTGTTTGTCGTATCTAGTACCGAAAATACACTTTACTAGTGGGAAAAATAACTTTTCTGTCAATTTCCCAGGCATACTTGATTTTTCGAAACTAAAATTACGACACAAATTAGTTTCTATTCAAGCAGGGCTGAACCCCCGAAGATAAAATTTCAACTCAAAAATTTTCAGACTTTTTCACCTATTTATGCGTCGATCAGGGGACACATGGTATACAGATTGTCCGAAATCCATTCTAAACATACAAAAATTAATGAGTGCAACAAGGAAGACATAAGCAATGTGGGTAGCACAACAAAGATAGAATGAAATCATGGCTAGGTAAATTTGTAAAATAAAGATCTCTCGCCAATAACAAGCAAGCAAGCAAGCAAAAACATCTGTCATAGATATTGCTTGATATTGGCGAGAGATTTTAGTATAAAATTTTACCTAGCCATGATTCCATTTTATCTTTGTTGTGCTACCCATATTGTTTATGTCTTCCTTGTTGCACTCATTAATTTTTGTATGTTTAGATTGGATTTCGGACAATCTGTATACTCCGTAATATGACCAGTCTACTCCGCTTAGCCAAGACGCAATTTAGAACGGACGATGCTGCCATTTGAGGTGAACTGTGCTTAACTAAAGGGAAAATGTATAGTTCACCTAAAATGGCGCCATCGTCCGTTCTAAATTGCGTCTTGGCTGAGCGGAGTGGACTGGCCGTGTATACGCAGTATGTAGATGCAGTTGGTCATGTTTTCGTATATGTTGGATATGCGTGTTAGCAATGCATACTTGAATTACAAAGAAGACTCTGCCATACTAACGCAAAAATCCAGCCCTCTAAAGATATTCAGAGGAGATATTGCTATTAGTTTAGAAAATACGGGAAAAATTTATTTCTATCATTTTGTGAATAAGTCTGTCAATCCAAATTCTGTGAAATGCCTGTGCCCTGTGCAATGTCCACAAATGCTATAAAATATGCTTCTAATTTTCAAAACCTTCCAAAATTGTATTGATAATTTAGTATGCCTCGCAGAATAGAGGCCCTTATCAAGGCGAAGGGCGGTTTAATCAAATATTAGTAATTATCTGAATTTTACATATGTAAGCCATATCTTCTGTTTAACTGTACATATAATGTGTAATAAACTGAAATAATCATTAAATATTGTTTTATAACAATTTGTAGATGTATTCAATGCAATAATTGAAAATATCAAAAAAATATAAATTTTGGTGGTGAGTCTAATAAATTGAGAAGGGACTGCCACCCGGTAGGCTAGAAAAAAACGAACCCTGTTTAAGTCCTCTCATCTCCGGAACACTTTGAGATAGCGATTTCAGTTTTTGCTTTCTAAGAAACAATGGATTGAAAATTATTCTTGCCAAATTACAGACAATTATTTTAAAAAACAAAGGAATGGCGAATTTTTTAATATTTTAATATCAACTAGAAAAAATCAATTACACGTTGACGATGTTCTTAAAAATCCTACCGCTAAACATCTTGTATAGTGTATTCTACTCATAAACATGTTGTATATGGCACCCCCATTTTGTAAATTCACAATTCTTAGTCTGTGCTTAAACTGTAAAATTGCTCTTCTGATTAAATTTATAGACACCTCTGGCCACAGATCTTCTAACCGTCGGCGCAGATCTTCCAAGTTTTCAAATGGTTTCCGTCTTTCAGCATACACTTTTTCTTGCAATGCATTTTACACTGAGTAGTCTAGAGGATTACAGTCAGGAGGATTAGGCGGCCACTGGTTTGCCCGAACAAAAGATGGAGTGTTTTCTTCTAAGAATTGTTGTGTCCTTGCTGCTCTGTGGGATGGAGCATAATCGTTATTCGGGTACAATCTATGCATTTCCGGTAGTAAAATGTCACGTAAAACGTATCTGCGTTTGTTTTTGGTTAACTGACGATCAGTAAAAAATAGCCGACTCTTTACATTCCAGGATATTATGCATGACACCATGAGCGATTATGTTTTTATCCAGGGCAGCGCTCCATCCCACAGAGCAACAAGGACACAAAAGTTCTTAGAAGAAAACACGCCATCGGTTATTCGAGCAAACCAGTGACCGCCTAATCCCCCAGACTGTAATCCTTTAGACTACTCAGTGTGAAATGCATTGCAAGAAAAAGTGTATGCTGAAAGACGGGAAACATTTGTAAACTTGGAAGATCTGCGCCGGCGGTTAGAAGAGGTGTGGCTAGAAGTGCCTATAAATTTAATCAGAAGAGCAATTTTACGGTTTAAATATAGACTAATAGTTGTGAATTTACAAAATGGAGGTCCCAGACAACATGTTTATAATTTATAAGTAGAATACACCATACACGCTGTTTATTGGTAGAATTTTTAAGAACATTGTCAACGTGTAATTGATTTTTTCTAGTTGATATTGAAAAATTCGCCATTCCTTTGTTTTTAAAATAATTATTTGTAATTTGGCAGGAATAATTTTCAATCCTTTGTCTCTTAGAAAACAAAAACTGAAGTCGCTATCTTAAAGCGTTCCGGAGATGTGAGGACTTAAATAGGATTCGTTTTTTTCTAGCCACCCGGTATATACATACTAAAATAATATAAATATTGTATTTGTAGCTAATAATGTTATCAGCACACACAATAACACTGACTTATACAGGGTTAATAATTTAAATTAGTAAATTGACATCAGAAAAGAAATCTGCGATTACACTTCAAAGACACTGCAAACGGTTAAACAGCTGAAGTGTATTATGTGTTGCCTGCTCTAAACCCCACTTTGTTAAATTTCTTATATTGTTGTATTCCTTACGTTTTTCAATATTATTACATACATTAAGGTTGTCAATTTCTAACTGTTCTTGTAAGTACCGGTTGTTTAGAATTGGTTACCAATAAAACCAATTTTTCAATTTCGACCAGTCCACTCTGACCAATTAGTTTGATCAATTGTTAATTTTAACCAGTGTTTGATATTAACAGTCTTTATTTTAACCAATTGTTCGTTTTGACTAATTGTCGATTTTAACTGCTGCTTGATTTGGCTGCTTTTTAACTTTGGCCAATTGCTGGTTTAAATCTTTTCATTTTCATTTAGTTTACAGCTATAACACCAAGTTTTAACAAACCAAGTAGCTTAACTATTTAACTATTCTCAGTAAGAATCTGATGATATTTCTGAAAACCCTTAATACTGACTGAATAATTTCCGAATACCAAGTAGATACGTAATACATTTTGTTTTCATGATGGAAGCATTTAACAACCTAAAATAGACCAGCATTTATTTGCACCTTGTTTAGTTAATAACTCTTTTACCTTGCTTTTATTAGGAGGTGGCTAAACTTGAAATACCTAGCTAAATAAAACCTAATTCCAAAGATTTAATAATAACTTACTCAGTGTTCATTACTTATGCGTAGTAATTTTAAAATAGCAAGGAAATACAACTCACCAATCAAAAGGTTTGGAATCAACCATTTCCATCATAATTTTGTATTCAAAAGTTTTAATAGTTTTTGAAACACTAGCTTTAATATAAACCAGTTTTGCTAAACAAATTATTCTATTACTCAACTTAATCATAAGGGCCACCTAAGATTCTAAGACTTCTCGTTATAAAGAAAATGCTTTCGTTACTCAGAAGAATTTATGTTTCTATCGCAATTTAATATATTCGAAATAAAAGCTACGTAACAATTCATTTAATACCAATATGATTTCTTTGGAATCCTATCTTCTTTAATGCCCATACTTTCCATTATATCCATTTCAAAAGTTCGAAGGGCTGGGTCATAAGTTATAGCGGCCACTTCTTCTTCCCCAGTATCTTTTGGTTGTTCTTTGTATGTACTTTTAGTTTTGTAATCGATAGTTTCTTCGGCTGTAGCAGGTATTGGAATAATTCGTCCTGTTCGTGATGAAACACGTACCTGCTCCCCCGCTTCAGTGTAACGCCATTCGAAAGGGGTTGCCTGTAAGTCTGATGGGTCGACTAGTGCTACTTGATCTGTTACTAATAATGGTGCTTCTGAACGAATATATAAGTTGATATTTTCAGTGCCACGTTTTAATCTACGTAAATGACAATTAAGCCCCTCGACTATCACCCAATTTCTTTCTTGTACGATGTATTTCACAATTCCTTGTTTTCCTTTATCCTTTCCTACAAGTACTTCAACCCTATCACCTCTAAAATAACTCCATTTTTTTATCGGCTCTACGAAAACTTTCTTCCTTAAAACTCCGGGAGCGTTTTGTTCATAAAACTGTGCAGACCACGGTCGGTTCGTAGTAAACCTATATTTTTTTCGTTGAACTGCTACATTTGGTCTATATTGTATTCCTTTAGGATTTCTCCAGTGCACCTGTTCCATTGCTCGTTTTATATACCGATCTGGTAAATTAGAGTAGTGCTTCGACCAATCGGCTACTCTTGCAAAGAGCGTTTGTGTTAATCTCATGGTTCCTAGGGTTTAAAGGTATTAACAAACAACTTATTGAAATATAAGTGGGATTACTTACTTCTGATTTAAACTTACACGCTTACAATAATAGTTATATAAATCAAAATAGTGAAAAGAAATGTTGTTAAATTTTAGGTTAAGTTAGACAGTGTATATAATCTGTTTCTAACCTACAGCATGCTACTCCGAGAATAAGCACCGTGTCAAACCAATAGATCGACTTGAAAACTTCTTTATATTTTTAATTACATTTATCGAACATGTGAATTTAACATTAATGTCTGGGGTAAAATTCTAAAGCGGTTAACTGACGATAAAGAGCAGCATTCTGTAAAACATCTACGAAAAGTAAGTAGTGCTTGGGAATCGCAACCCAAGAGCACTCATTTCGCACAAAATCTAAAATATAGCGATCTGAGGAAGCACGGTATTAGGGGAAATGTAGGAGAGATAGCCATAGTTTTTTTATTTTCGCCATATTTTGGGAACAAATCAGCAGCATAAAATAATTTTAATTGCGTTTTCATACAGTAATAGGAAAAGGTTCATACTACTTATACATAGATATTTGGTAGGTTTGTTATAATTGTTGCAGTTTTTTTTTTTTTTTTTTTTTTTTAATGAGGTAAAAAAAGGTGTGTATGGCCAATGGCCATCCCTCCTAAAGTATCTAGGAGATATGGCCGTAAGTATCAAGGAGAGATAACCATAATATATGACAACTTGCATTTTAGGTAAGAAAATAATCAATTATATAGCTTTTAATTTATTTAATACAAAAGTACTTAACTGAAATCATAAAGGCAACATAGAGAGTCACTGACAGAAATCACATACAAACATACATACATACATGTCATATCTCTTTCCAGTATTACTTAGTACTACCGCTACATAGTTTATGCAGCCAAACTCCGCATAAAACGCAATAAAACCAAGTTTCATCTTTTCCTCTTTCGTTAGAAATAAGACAAACATCTTCATGGGTTGCCTCGTCACTACTACTGTCATCATAAGAAACATCTTTTGAGCAAGATGAAATTTCGTCATCGGCCCTTTCTCTTTTTTTTTCATTAACTTTTCCTTCACACTTTGTTGACTTGCTTCTACTGTAGATTCTTCTTTCTTAGCTGTAAGTTTAGGTTGGGAATATTTTATTTTCTTAGAGTTCTTGTCCTTGCAAGATTGGAGAATGGGTATGTTCAGGAGATGTTAAAATACAAGCAATGGCTTTTGCACGTGTTTTGCTGCTTCTACTGCAACCTGAGTTACAGGCGAAATTTCCTTCCACACTTTGGATGGTGTTTCTAACACATTACTCAGTGATTCTGCTTCTGAATTGTGCTCTAAAGTGTCTTGTACTGGTAGTCATGGTTTCATTCACATCTATATTTTCATTGTTTCTCTCAGTTGCTTGGTTTGGATTTCTTGCTATCTAGTCACTTAAGCAAAAGCATAATCCAGGATAGCAGTCCGATTAAATGGAAAGATTTCTGTGGCCTTGAAGCCTGAAATAGCATTTTCAGGGGTCATTGATTTACGCCAACACTGACTTAACAGATAGCCAAACTGCTATCGTATTATTCGTCTGCCTGGATGGTTTATTATCCACAGCCTGCAGGATTCGTAAAAATTGTTTTTCAGAGATTTAAATAATAATTAATAAATAAATGGCTAGAATGAGTTGGCAAAAAGAGCATAATTATTTCGTTATTCTCTACATATTCGAACATTTCGATACTTCCTGAGTGTGATGCATGTCCATCAAGTAAGAGCAAAGTTTTTCCTGCAGGATTTCTTGGCGCAAACACTTGCTGTAACCACAAATAAAATATGTCTGAATTGATGTATGCAGATTTCTGGTTCATAAATAGTGTAGCACCTGGAGGCATTTCATCTTCCCCCTTCTTTTTTTTTGTATTTGCCTTTCATTATACATACATGTTGGGGGTAGAAACACACCTTCGGCATTACAGCACGTTAATACGCTTTTCGTTTCTCCTTTTGCGGAGGATGAAAGTATGCTGCATACTGCATGCATTTCGTGATCCTTTTTACGGCGAGAGCCTGCTCTGGACGATTGTTCAGTCGCAAGTCGCAACCCTGTTTCGTCCATGTTAAAAATGTTCATTGGAGAACCAAAAAGATCATTTTCTTCAAGGACTATTCTTAACAAATCAAAATACATCTCAATTTCAGCATGGTTCATGCCATTGGCTCTTGCAATAAAGGTTCTCTGATTTTCGGATTTCTGGCTAAAAATAGTTGCAACCATACCGATCCAGCCTTCTCGGTTTGATTATTGAATTTGTGCTTGATTTTTAGTTGGACGGCGAATTTGTATGCTACGCGGCGTATGTCATCCCTGGTGAATGGAAACCTATGTTCTTGCATCTTCTGTATGTACTTCAAGATTCTTTTTTCGTGTTCTGGGTGAATTGAGACGGGTTCTATTTCAGTCTTCTCATCATTGTTTTTCTTGATTCTTCTTTCTAACATTTTTCTATTGGTGAGACTATGTTTTATACCAGAACGTTTTTTAATTAAGCCCTTTAAATCCGCCATTACACAAACTGAAGAAATTAACTAAACTCCAGGGTCCGACAGGGAGGTGTTACGTTTTTCAAAACACTCCTACACAGATGTTTTTGGACAAATTTCAATTTTTATTTTTTGCAAAGATTACATATATGTATAATGCCATTTAAGAAACATAAAGCACAAACAAAAAGAATGTAATTCAGGTGTGAAAAACGGCTCCATCCAAGTGGCGACCGTTCTTGTCCAGGCATTGTTGCAGGCGAGTGGAAAAATTGACAGAGCTTCAAGAGTCCGTGGTTTTTCTATGTAAACTTGAGCTTTCAGGTAGCCCACTAAGAAATAATCACACGGTGAAAGATCCACGGACTCTTGAAGCTCTTTCGGAAGCCATAACTCGAGAAATTCGAGCAATTCCACGCGCTATGCTTGAAAGGTGTATGGACAATTTTTCCCCCCGCCTGCAACAATGCCTGGGCAAGAACGGTCGCCACTTGGATGGAGCCATTTTTCACACCTGAATTACATTCTTTTTGTTTGTACTTTATGCTTCTTAAATGGCATTATATGTATATGTAATCTTTGAAAAAATAAAAATTGAAATTTGTCCAAAAACATCTGTGTAGGAGTGTTTTGAAAAACGTAACACCTCCCTGCCGGACCCTGTACAAGGATAAGGAATGGAAAGAAAGGAATTGCTTGTTACCTTTGCCCTTGTCTTTGTTCCAGTCCAACACGTGGAAATTCCAGTTGGCCTTCGAAGTATTGGTTGTTGCGTATAGCCGCTGCTCACTCTTCCTGTGTAGTGTTGAACTGGTCCGCTGTAGCCCTTTGTTTGTAGCACTCTTTACCATGTGTTTTAAATTTACCGTAGCTTCTATTCATTTTGCTAATGCAAATTAATCGTGATTCAATCCGGTTCAAACAACAATCAAGAAGTACTCAGGAAAACGTTTTTTTACGGTCGAAGCTTGGTTTTATAAGCAAGGATTTGTTAACTCACAAAATTATCGAACCTGGTCCGCTGGGAATCCTCATGAGTTTGTTAAAGCACCTCTGCATGCTGGAAAGATTGGTGTCTGGGCAGATATTAGTGCAAGACGTTTAATTGGGCCAATTTTTTTTAATAGGAATATTAATGCAGAAAGATATAGGGAGGAAATTTTACCACCATTTTTCAACTAACTCCACGATAACGAATTACGTGAGGGCTACTACAGCAGGATGGTGCGAGACCACATTGTACAGCTGAAACTATAGAGTTGATTAGACAGTTCTTTGATAGTAGACTTATTAGCAGAAACACGGAAGTTTCTTGGCCTGCACGATCTTGCGACTTGGCACCATGTGATTTCTGTTTATGACCTTTCATCAAAGAAATTCAGTATTTAGAACTCCTAGTAATAATAATTTGGAGGAATTAAGACGACGAATTATTGAGAAGCTTGAAGAAATAAATAATATGCCTCCGATTTTAGAAAATGTAGTGAATGGAGTCAGGAATAGAGTTTTAAAATGTATTGAATCCGGTGGTGGGCATTTTAATCATCCTTTATAAAGAATTGAATTTTATGTGTTAAATGTAAATAAAGCTTTTAGTTTATGTATAACTTCAATTTACTTTGCTGTTTTAGTTGTTCATGTGTAAGTAATAAGTAAATACATACTGTATTACTTGTTTTCTCAAGCCATAGCCAACTCCAAAGGTAGGTACTAGTTTTTAAACACCCGTTATTATGAGTCATTTACGAAAATGCCTAACAAAAAAGCAGTAGTGCCTAACGAAGTTTATCCCATTAAATTATTCGCTACCAGTACTACTATTAAAAAAAAATAACTTATCTTATAATAACGTATCAGAGTGGTTAATGTATTCAAAGCATGATTTAAAAATATCGAAACTACAAGTCAAGGTCTGGGCCATCTCTCATCTATGACTATCTATACTAGGTTTCCCCTATCTAAAAAATTTTAACTTTGTGTATGCTTTCCTTTGCACCTCTGTTTGTTTAATTCAGTATTGACAAAGCGTAAAGTCAAATACGAATAGGTTTTATCAAAAATCTCATTACACAATTCTCCAGACGCGGCAATGTAGGTACTTTTATCACAAAACAATTGGTCTACATACACAATCAATGTTATCAGTTGAAACTGTTATAGATTTTAGAGCTTCTACAATCAAAGCTTTCGACAAATAACAATTCACAAATATGTAGTTTTATTAATAATAATCATTCTTAAAGAAGATTTTTAATTAAGTTTCAGTTTATAAATATGAACAAGTAATTGAAACAATAAGTTTATATTTTTTTAATTAAAATTTATATCATTTACATAAACCACAAAAAAGGGAGCGGATTAGCGGATACTTACATATCTTATCAATATTCCATTTATAAACAAACTTGATACACAACACTCAGAATCAGACATATATGAGTCACGCCCATTAATCTAAATACTGACTAATACTGATCTTTCTTCTCACGAACTACAGTACATATCCAGTTGCTAATTCACATGGCAGATGTCAAGGCAAAAAAACTTGGATAAAACAAAATGTAAATGTAAATAACCCGTCAACAGTTTTACAACTAGGGGATTCCCCTACTTTTCCGGCGTCTTGTATTTAAAGGGGACCTTGTGGTATTTTTATTAGTTCATCACATCCTACATCAGCGGTGGAAGTAATAACGAAATATTCTATCACGTGTGTAAAAATGTGGCGGTTTATTTTCTTAATTTACTTTTTATTTCTGCAAAATGAATTTGGCTTAGGTAAAGAAGAAGGTATTAGGTGAGCATATCTTTTAAATATAATTTTTAATTTGTAGAAGAAGCGAAATTTAATTAAAAACATTAAACTTATTATTAGGTAATCTTATTCAATGAAAATTGAGATCAACATTTTAGCCTCTACTAAACCTTAAACCAGTGTTGAGACGTACCTAGGTAAATGTACCTAGGTACAAGTACCTAGGTACTTCTCTTGTACCTTCGTATACTAAAAGGTCCATATTTTCAGAATTACCTTTACCTATACCTAGGTATTTTTTAGAGTTACCTTGTACCTAAAAAACATAAAACCTTAAGGTACAACGTAAATTCTATTTTCTCTGTAAAACGTAAAAAAATTTAAACAATAATTGTGGATATAAAGAGAATATCAATATATGTATTCATATAGTTCGAATTTTATTGGCGTCATTTGAGTATTTTGTGTAGCGTATTTAACGGTAAAGTGAAAGAGAATGATGATGCCATTAATATTATCAAAATATTTTGAAGATAAGTCAAAAAATTTAAAATCCCTATTTAATTATGAAATCATATTAAGAATTTTTAAATAATAAATAATACAATCATACTCTCATCAGCTCCTATTGAAAGACTGTTTAGTACAGGAGGACAAATTTAATTTTAACTTCCAAACGAAATAGGCTTTATGATGAGGCTCTTGAAACTCTATTGTTCTTCAAGAAAAATAAATAATATAAATGATGTGCATGATGTAGGTATGTTTAAGAAAAATTTTATTTTATTTAAAAAGTGGTAGTATTTTTTATATTTATATTTTAACAATCGACCAAAAAAATTATTTGTGCGGTTGTACCTAAACCTGTACCTACAATATTTAGGTACATTTTTATGGTAACTGTATTTTTACCTAGGTATTTTTGTAAAAGTATACCTGTACCTGTAACTAGGTAATTTTTTCTCTGTGTACCTGTACCTTTACCTAGGTACCAAAAAAGAAGTACCTGTTACAACACTGCCTTAAACCAATAATTATGTGATATACAAGGTGCGCAGAACTTTGGGAACAACAAAAAATTACCAAAGACCACTACATCTTTAGTTACAAGGTGTCTTAAAATGAAATACATCTAGTATGCTTTGAATTTCTCATGTAAAATAAAATGTGCCGCTCTCGCACAATGTTGTTGTGCTAGTAGACGGAAGTATTAACTGTCCTGACAAACAACAAAAATGTTTTCTTGCACAGTGTACATTTTGTGTTGTATTAACAAATTTAATTAAAACTATTTGAAGTGAATTAGTTTCCTTTTTAATTTTATAATTAACAATAATTAACTAATGACAGCTCTGAATAATGCAATACTAATAACAATGTAGTGGCACATAAATGTTTACATGCAAACACATTTCGAAGGTAACTAGATGTAGGTAATTCTTTTAAGACGCTCAGTAATTCTAATACAGTAATATTCGTAATGCAATGTTCTCTTTAGTCATATTTAATAAATTTAAGGTTAATATTACATCAATCATCAATCTTTATTACCAACAATACAATTACTTCTGTTAGTGGTCCTCATAATAAAAAAAAACATGTTAAAAATATTAATAGCTACAATGAGAATTACATCGTTGGCTGTAAGACGTTATAAATGCTTAATTAAGTTTTCAACTGCTTAGTAGAAAATGCTTTGTATTCATCAACATGCTGTAGAGGTAGATACTTCGCAAAAATCTACCCGTTCAAATAATCCATGGTCGTTGTTTTACATTTTACACCCTCCTCATTATACTCCTCATTACACTGATTACACGCTGTACTATACAGGCAGCAATTACTTTCGGCCAGTATTTTAAAATCATATGGAAGTTATAATATTCCTCCTTAAAAGTTCGCTACATATAGGTAATAAAAGATTCATTGATAGTTTTAAGTTTACTTTAAAGAATTATCTTGTTTGATTTCAAAACACATTTTAACAGTAAATTCGAGTTTTTAGATCTGAAAGTAAATAAAATGTTTACATATCTCAAAACACTTTAGCAACACTGAATTTATTTAACAAAAAAATAAACATCACACGATAAGAAAACTTTGAACTTAACATTTAAGTTAGCAATAATTAATATACAACACTAAGGGGGCTCCAATGGCCCACTGGTTCATGTTGTAAACGGATTCTTTTCCACCTGCAAACTTTTAGAGTACCTACCTACTTTAGTTTTCCACAATATTAATTAAGTTTGGCTAAATAACCCTGGTAGTTCAAGTTAGGAATCAAAGAAAAACACAAATAATTTTCCTTGTTGGGAAGAAAGATATAATTTTAAAAAGGACAGGTTTTGAAAAGCATTTCAAAAATTACCTCATCAGTAAAATTCATAAAAAAACAAAAAACATTTAGGTTAAACCATTTTATTTTTCATCAATATAACTTTGTAAATTTAACACACACACATTAAGCACAAACATTATGAGAATTATTCTGACTATCAAAGTGAACTTTTTTTTGTAAATTTTTAGAATACCCTTAACACGTATGAGAACACCTAGAGAAGCGGCAATGAACAGCCGAAATATGGAGCAGCTTGGTGTTTACACAAATTGGTTAAGAAAACCACACCATAAGAATGCAACCAATGGAACTGATGCTATAGCTCTCTACAGATACTTGGATGTAAGTTTCATTTTTGCATTAATATAATTCTGAAGATCTTCCCTAAACTTAAAAGCAACAAGCTCTTGTTATGCATCGTGTAGGTAATGTTTCTGCGCTGTGATGTATTCGGTGAATATTTAAAGGACGAGTATTTGAAAGTGTTAGTACGAACATTCTTCTTCAGAAGTAATTGATTCAGGGTCACATTCGAAATCCTTAATCTATAAAATTATTATTACATCACTTACAACTATACACTTTTTTATCTACTAATGTGATCTATATGAAATACGATATGCATACAAACATATAAATTGTAATTGTTTTAAATACTTCACATCTACTGCAAGTTTAACATAAAATGTGCAGTTAAACTACGAGTATCACAAGTAACAACACTTATTTACATATACTTTAATAATTTGTAGGTATAAAAAAGATACTCTTGGAAGAACAAAGATATTTTTGAATAAGCAGTCTTCAAAATTAACAGTTCGGTATTGTTACTTTTTATCAGGGTCTCCTGTATTTACTAGATGAAAGCATCTTATTATGCAAGTCATGTTTTCCTAAAAAATTATTCAGTACTGTGGCGCCACCTATTAATTTGCTCTGTATCGTGGCGCCCTCACCAAGGCCCGCTGAATTAATATTACATATAAGGCCTCCCCACTTTATTTAGCCAAGACGCAATTACAAAGGACGATGGCGCCATTTGTGGTGAACTATTCATTTTTTAAGGGAGATATGTATAGTTCACCTCAAATGGCGCCATCGTCCTGACAAATTGCGTCTTGGCTAAATAAAGTGGGCAGGCCTTATATGTAATGTTAATTCAGCGGGCCTTGCCCTCACAACTACATTACAAATGTGACCAGCAATGGAACACACTTTCATCTTAGAAACAAAGGAAGCCACGCTTTTTAATTTACCGAAGTTGTAAAGGTGGCCCAATTAACCAATAAGTAATATGAAGGAAACTAGTTGACTATAGGAGACACAACAGATAAACTTTAGTGTTTAATTAAAACATCAATCTTAAGTCTAATTATGAAATATTTTGAGACGTAAAGAAGTATTTATTAACAAACAGTATGAGTACATTGAAGGACATTATCGTAACAAATACAATTATTTAACAAGCTGCACATCTTTGTTTAACGATTTTTGTATTCTTCTTCTATACTTTTAATGCACAATACATTTTATCCAAGCAGGCGGTAACTGTTTATGTTTTAAGATATTCAAGGAAATAAAATGCTCGTAAGTTAATTCAAATCTTCATATACAGAGTGGTGAATTACTTCAGGCACCATAGGAATTCCAATGGTTAATTTTTAACATGCATTTAATTTGCAGAACCTGGAGTAATTAGTGTTACAAAACAAAATAGAATAGAATGGTTGGGACATATAGTCAGAATGGACAGTAGCAGAGGCACTAAGAAGGTATTATTTGAAGGTAGGAACCGGAAAGGAAGACCCCGATGGGGATGGCCTTAAGAACCAGGATGTCTCTGATTGGAAGAAGTAATAAAAAGCCATAGGCCTTAAAGGCATCTCGTACAGATGCAGAGACAGAATTTTTAACATGTAAAATTTTGCTTCCCTAATGATTTTTGATCAAAACCGTAAATATTCATTTCTTCTTCTTTGATGGCGCTACAACCCAAATTGAGCCTTGGCCTCCTTCAGCTTTTGTTTCCATTTTTGCCTGTCTGTTGATGTTCTCCTCCAGCTTTTAACACCTAGTAGCTTGAAAGGAAGGGTCTTTGGCTACTGCGTCCTCCCATCGTTTTTTTGGTTTTCCCATTGGTCTCTTGCCTTGCATTCTGGTGCTCGGTGCTCTTTTTGGCAGCCTTGCGTCTTCCATTCTATTAATGTGTCGAGCTCATTGTTGTCTTTGTGGGCGTATAAAATCTACTACTGACTGTTCTTTGTAAATCTGGTAGATCTCATGGTTATATCTTGTGCTCCAAAACCGATTTTCATTCAGTGGCCCCAGTATTTTCCTTAGGGCTTTCCTTTCAAAATGTTTAATTTGTTTACTGAGTTTTCTATCTTTCGTTTTAATTCGTATTCTTCGGCTCCATCTGCGGCCAGCTTGGCTTCTAGGTATGTAAACTGAGTCACCATTTCGATATGGTGTACTAGATCTACACTGATTAAAGCTTTGGTTTTTTCTGTGTTGATTTCCAGTCTGATGTTTTGGGCGTATCTTTTTAACTATGAGTACGCCTCAGTTCGACTCAAGATGTTGATGTTATCTACAGTATTTTTCATCTAGCATTTGGGTTGATGTCAACCTGCCCCATCCAAAAACTGTCTGTTTAGACACCGATTCGCAGTAGGTAATGAAAACCTAGTTTAGAAAGAGATGAAGTATAGAGTATAGTTGGATTGTGAATTTATCAACGCACTGTTGATAAATTCACAATCCAACTGACGACACAACCCAAATCCTAGGTGAAAAATACTGTACATACACAGCTAACTGGGTAGTTTTGTTGGTCAGTAGGTTTCCACCTCCTACACTCATTTGTCTTATAATGTACTCTAACGCGAGATTAAACAGAGTGGGGGAAGTCCATCTCCCCTTTTCAACCCTTGTGGTATTTTAAATTTATCAGACAGCCCGTTTGGAGCACGGATGCATGCTTCGGTATTTTCCATTATTACTTTGACAAGCCTTATAATTTTGAGTGGCACTTTAAATTCAGACAGAATTTTGTAATTTATTTCTATCGATCGAGTCGTATGCTTGTCTGAAGTCTACAAAAATGCTGTGTACATCAATGTCATATTCCCACAATTGTCCCACAGGAGACATAGTCTGCTTTCATTTTCTAGATTAGATACAATTTGCCCTGTTTAATGGGGCAATAAGTATTTTTTTTTGTTTACATATTTAGGTAATTGGCAGAGAAGCTATTAGTTACTCTGAGACATGTGAACTGAGGCGCCAGTGAGTCCACTCCATTTCCATTACATAAGTTAAAATGGTTAGTTGTAGGAAAAATAGTGAACGACGTCTTTATTCCAGGCTTGTAGTAAGACGTGTCATACAACTGGTTGTAGCATCTGTGAGCCGTTTATGAAAGATATACTTTTTGGTCTTGCGAGATTTTCACTCCACAGTAAACCACGTAGTTTTTGTCGCCATTTTTCTCATAACTATTCTTGTGGATATGTCTTCTTCACATGTCCCTGTCGAGCATATTTAAGCGTCGCAGGATTTAATATCTTGGTCGTCTACTGTTATATTTTGTGCAGTTCTTCCCACACACATGTATTCTGTTTTTTGGAAGTTAATTTTTAAACCTCATTTTTCATATTCTTAAGTTTTATTAACGTGTATTTCACGTCCTCTTGATCTTGTCTGAAAATGATCTGCTAATTGGGAAATAGTAAGGCAGCATGTATTTACATGTTAAAAATTTACCATTCAAATTCCTATGGTGCATGAAGCAATTCACCACCCTGCATTTAGTATCATTCTGAAATTTGCTAATTGAACGGACAGAGTTGTTCTAATACTAAAAGTGTTAGAAACAATGAACCATCAAGTCACAAAGCCTTGTAGAGTGACGCCAATATAATTATATAATATACATACAAGTCTAAGAAAATATTGAGAAGTTACTTTATATCTACTTATTATACAACCAGAATAAGTTAATTTGTATGCAAGATGTTAACAGAGTTTTAACAGCAAATTCCTAGTTGATTTCTAATATTTGTCAGTTCTTAGAATTCGGGGTTTGTTAGCATAAACTCGGTTCTCATATAGCCCCATATAAACAATCTGGTGACCCGGGTGGTCAGGTTAAATATCCGTTTTAGGAAATTAGGAGGTTTAAGAACATTCTTTTCAGAATGTCAAGAGTAGGCCATACACTATTAAAGTCTGTTTATTCATGTCCGCAATTTGACTTTTGAAGTTATTACAATGGGCAATAAAAGTATTATGACAAGTTAAAAGTGGCAAGTCCTGCCATAAACACCCTACCAGGGACGGCTTAAAACTGGCCCCCCAAGCTATAAAATTTTTCAAGTCCGGCCTAGTGGGGATGATTTATGATAGTTGTATTTAACCCTACTAATCCACCACTAAGTCGTAAAATGCGTCTAGCTATTTTGCCGGTCCGAACGAACCAACAATACACTATGACAGTAGCGTTCACTAAGATTTTGTGCCTCCATTTCTTGTATTTTGGTTCCAGAAAACCAATGAATATTTCAGAATAACTCTCGACATTGATTGAAAAGGCAGTTTCAAATAATCTGTTTGTAGCGATTGAGTCATAAAATTTCAGTTTTATCATTGAAAATGGCCGGACATTAAATTGCTAATAAAATCGTCGAGCGAGCATGACCGAACAATTAGTTCAGAAATAAATGTTGACAGTTAAGAAACTGTAGAAGAAATTTATGGGTTAAATAATAATTCAGTTTTAATATAATTTCTCAATCAGTCTTATAATGAATACTAATTTTAATTTAATAAAGGTATTTATAATAAAGGGTTTTTCAATAGAGGTGATATGTTTTGAAATTGACATAGCGGCCATATTTGAAATGTCAAAATTGTCTGTCATTGTCAAGTGTTTAGTAAAGTCTGCAATTTCATCATGGAAAGATTTATGCTTCAGCAACGTTTGAGAATGGAGATTCCATTACTGTCAATGGTGAGCGGTACAGATCGATGATAACTAACTTTTTATGTCCTGAACTGAATGGTATTGATTTAACTAACATCTGGTTCCAACAAGACGGTGCTACGTGCTACACGGCCCGTGAAACAATTGGTTTATTGCGTCAAAAGTTTGGTCAGTTGATTATTTCCAGAAATGGACCTGTCGAATGGCCTTCAAGAAGCTGTGATTTAACACCTTTAGACTTCTTCTTGTGGGGTTATCTAAAGTCTATTGTTTATGAGAATAAATCAGAGACAATTGATGCATTAAAATTGAATATTCAACGCGCCGCGCCATTCGTGACATTGCAGGAGAACCAGAGGCGGTCATTTAAATGATGTTATTTTCAGAACTTGATTGCATCGATGACACAAAATAAAATAAAAATGTTTGGTCTATTTCTATTTGTTGTTGTTTCATTTCAATTTAAAAACATATCGCTCTTATTGAAAAACCCTTTAGAAATACCTTTCAGTTTTAAATGGTCAGCAGTTTTACTTTGTTTCTTTGTTATTAACTCACAAAAACTTTGTGCCTCCTAATAGTCCAGTGAACGGAGCCGAAAAAGGGGGGTTATCCTGCAAAAGGTCGGGTAGGTCTGAATTTTTGATATGTTGTATAGGATGGTTGGTTAGTGAAAAATCCAAATTTCCACAATTCCCCCTTCTCCTGTTTTTAAAAAGTTTTTTCTAGTAGTCCCATGAGACTTCACCGACGTTCGCCAACACATAATTACATTCATTTTGCATCTATGTATAGTCCAATTGTCGATCCAGGTACTGCGCGTCACCAATCACATGATCAACGGTCGGCGTTACCAATAATGCGCGATAAAAAAATACAAAATGTAATTGCTAAATATAAATTATTTTTGTAGTTTTCTAAGATTAGACAGCCGTGTTTAATCAAAAGGTCTATACATTTTTGAAAATAAGAGAGAAATCGAGTTTTTATTTTCTAATTTAGCTGATATTTATTTTTTGTAAAGTTAGTATTATTTTTGGCATGTGTATATTTCCAATTTCAATTTTACTTGCAAATTTTTGACAGATCGTGTTGTGTATCATTAACGTTTGTTTGACGTTTGACATTTTTTAGGTTATAAAATTTGTAAATCGTTTGGAACTTCATGTAGACGTACCAAGTTATGATGTCATAAAATTTATTGATGACGGGCATTACCTGGCTCGAAAATTCGACCATATACAGATCATTCTGTTTAAATGAAAGGTAATACTTTTATTATTAGAAATAATGAACCAAAGAGAGTTGCTGCACTAAACTTGAAAAAATCCCCTTTTTCGTTTTTTTTGTTGTAAATTTACCCCCACTCTGTTGCATTGGTCGTAAAAAAATTGATATATGGATTTTGTAGGTAATTAAATTCTCTACAAGATTGATTATAAGGGCTTTTAAGCTAAAATTACGTGTTACGGAGTTATTGCGATGTAAAGTGGAAACAAACTCGAAATTTTGCAAAGTACGCAATTTTAGCCTTTTTTGGAAGCTTCATAGCTCCGTTGATATTAATCGTACAAAAAAACTTCAATTGAAAAATTTGCAGGAAATTTTGTTCTCTACAAATGGGTAAATAACTTTTTTTGCGCTAAAATTCACCATAAAGAAGTTATAGGCACTAAACTGAAAGAAGTGCCGATTATCGGTGGTTTCCACACAATGGCGGAGGAGGGGGAATTGTGGAAATTTTGAATTTTCACTAATCAACCATCCTATACGTATACAACATATCAAAAATTCAGAACTACCCCACCTTTTCTAGGGTAAAATCCTCTGTTTACTGGACTATAAATTAATGCTAAATATTTTTTAAATTGAGCAACTGTTTGTTTTAAATTTATTGATATCAAGTTTAATTATATTTTGTACAATTTGATACTAATACGATAATTCTAAAGTGGAATGTCTAATATAAACATACTAATCAAATTTTTAAGAGCTCTAATAAATAAAAGCCGATAAAGAATGCTTGTGTTCTCACAATTAATATATTAAATACAAATTATAAAATTAAAAATGTATGAAAATAATTACAGCAAACACAATTTTATAAAAATATTTATGCTACAGCAAAATATATACCACACTAATCAAATAATAAGTGCACGTCTGAAGAAATACATCAGTCTTAATTTACCTTGTTAATTTTACAATAGTAAGTAATTTGTCCATTACATGAAAACCAGGATACAATATTAGACGGAAGCATAATGCATTGATTAAACATATTGTCATGATTAGTCAAGTCTTGACACATATCAATTCGTATAATTCTTCTACTTTCATTTCTGCTATCAATTAAACCAATCTCGCATTTGTATTTTCTACCATCTCCTTTCGGTCCGACAAGTTGCACGGCCCAGTAAGTATTTTGATTACCCATATCACGTCGGTGACATACTCGAAATACTTGCCCATGTGCGATCATGCAGTATAAATCATTAAAATTGGTATCAAATGAAAATCCAACGCACACTTTATTGTAACTGTTGAATTTCGATTTTTCACCGTGTTGGGCTTTTAAATGGGCGGTAATTGTTGAGTGAGTACCTTCCCATGGACAGCGGTTTATTTCAGCAAATGGACAATTGTAAGGTCGTAAAGAACATTCAGATTCGTGTTTAGTGATTTCAACTATTGGCAAAATTACATGACATCCTAAATCACGATAGATACAAGGAAAGCGTACTCCAGCGCTCAGCGATTCTAATGCATAATTACGTGTATTACCGAAACCGACGCGACATGTAGGACACTGAGCCAGTTTTGGCCGGCAACGATTACACAAGCTATGACCTGCTAGACACTGAAATATCGGAGGCTTCATAAAATGGTTACAAACAGGACATTCAAAATAGTTCAGTAGTTTTTCATCAAGCTCTTCTTGATTGTTTTTCGAGGATATTCGTATTAATGTAGTTACAACTTGTTCGCAAACTAGTTGTTTTACAACAGTTAAATCAATATTTAAAGCTTTCGTTAGGTCAAAATCAGTTGCAAATTCCACATCGTGAAATACTACGTTATTTGAGCCGTGATGCAACGAACAACTATTGATACCAATACAACCAGTTTGTTCAACTGCATACGTAAAGTCAACGGTTTTTTCTAAACTTCCTATGTAATACATCATATAACTTAACTTTAATTCTTCTAAATTGCACTTTACATGTAAAATAAACTTATTACTATCTGTATAGAGCAATTTAACTAAATCGTTGGTAGTAGATATATCCACATCTATTCTGAAAGAATTGTTAGTACCTGCTACGGCAAAATCAGGGTGTTTACCTAGACTATGATCTAAAAGCGCAGATGAACTACCCTCCCAGGTACAACATTCAAATGGTTTCAGAGGACAGTAATAATTACGATTAATACAAACAGAATCATGTGCAGACATACTAAAATAATCCAATTTTTCTTTACAACCTCTTGGAGAATTACGGCAAGGCATCGTTAAGTTTTGTAAAATAATTTCCAGCGCAGAGTTGTGTATGGCAATGTTGGAATCGTCCATTAAGTTGCAGTTTCCGCAAACATTTCCCACTCCTGATACCAGCATTATTGGTGGATTTAAAAAATTTGTACATTTTTTACAGGAAAATACAGGAAGCGAAACAATTATATCGTTTAATTCCGATGCTGTTAGGCCTTCCAATGTTTCATTTGTAACCACCGTGTTTTCTACAGTGTACAAAATTTATTAAGTTATTTTTGTAAAACAGTATTGATTACCTACCTCTGTGTTCATTCTCCATCATGTTAATAAAATTGGGTGATGTTCGGTGAATCCCGTTGTTTTTTTTTTGTTAAATTTTATAATCAAAAGTTAAAATTTTTCCATATACAATTTTCTGTCGCAAGTAAACACATTAAAACGACGTAGAAAAGACTTTAAAGATTTGGTTTCTACACTACACAAAACTGAAATAAACCGATATCACAAATACAAATCTTATGAAAATAATCAAATAACCTCCAATGCTACGTAACGATAAAACAAAACTTTGCTGTCAAGTTGACATTTGCGTTAACGTCCGAAATTTTACGAATAGCGTTCGTATCGTATTATAAAGGCGGCAAATTCAATTTGAACCATATTAGAAATTTTTGAAACGATATCGATATAAAGAAACAATCAAATATGATATGCTTTTTATGGAAATTGTCTTATTTAATGTAATATATTGTATGCTTACAAGAAGAGTAAATTCAAGATTCAAGATTAACTTCATTATACAAAATACACTACCTACATCGTAGTATAGGCAACCTACTGTACACATTTACAACTATGGTTACATACATATTGAGATGATCCCCCTTTTTGCTTGTATAAATTAGGTATAAGTTATAAATGATTTCTTGTTGGGTAGTTGGGTTCTCACAATAACCTTTTTCCCAAATTATTTGATTCCCCACAATTTTAAAATTAGGTAAGTTAATTATCAAAATCAAAATATGTGCACCGGCTTTTAAATTTGAAATTATGTTTTTATTAACAATTTAAAAGAGATAGGTGCTCCTATCTCAGGATCGTTCCCAGGATTCGACTTATTGAATTTTGAAAAACTAGAATAAAGATCAACTAACTTTCAAAATACAAATTTATTACAATCTTTTAATTAAACTACCTACCTTAAAATTAAATCACTCACACGTATTCACTTTCCAAATGATAATTTAGTTCCAGTTTAAACTTCCAATTCCATTAACTATTCTTCAAATTCAATTATACCTACTTTAATCTTTACTTCCAAATACTATTTATTTCCATTTAACCTGCCAGTCCATTAACCATTCTGTTCCATTTACCATTCAAGTTCAGTTTAAATTATATTATTTTATTTAATGTTCTTTTTATTTCTATTTCTTTTAAATATCGTAATTATAAGTTACTTCTGATCTTATAAAGTCAAATTTTAATTGAATTTATATAACTTTTCGGAGAGTGATTATTCGCACCTCCTTTTACTATCGAATCAGAAAAACAATTTTTTATTATCTTTCAATTATCTCCCGTTTCCCAGGTATTTTCAAAATTTCTTTATCCATGAAATAACATTCATTCAAAAACATTCATACGTTTAACTAATAACTATAATAACAATATAACAATACACAATAATACTAATAAATTACAATAAAAATTTTTTTTACAAACAATACGTAATGATTAAATTTGCATCCTGAAAGTGATCTTAATTTTTATATTTAATAAAATGATATTATTTCAAATTATCCTTTCTTAAAATATTATGTCATTTCAATATCTACAACATAATATTTTATATTTTACTTTAATTGTTAAACTTACTGAATTGATATTCTGATATGCTGATATGCTTCACACCCAGATGGATATAAAAAGATGAAAAAAGGCATTAACGAATTATTTACATATTTTAGATGGAATTTTATGGAAAAGTACAAATAGGCCAAAAAGGACAAGTATTCAATATGGCGTTTGATACGGCATGGGAAATGTCGTGGGTAATTTCACAGGATTGCGAATGGAAAACTGTGGGATGTTGTAAGTATTTTTTTATGTATGTAATGGTGTAAAGGTTATTTACTATACTTGCTATATGTTACATATCAAAGTTAACTCATGCTCTATATTCTAATTTATATTAAAACTAAACTTCTTGAACTCCTTCTATTTCATAAATTAATCTGGTCAATTAATCTGGTCCATTCCTTCTTGTTTCTCGCCAGTGTCTTCGTATGCTGCCACATAAGTCCCCTTTGATGTAGCCACCTAGTATTTCTTCAACCACATTGGTTCAAGTTTCCGTGTTCTTCCTCTTGTTCTGTTTATGCCTGGTTTCGATTACCCGCCTTTCCTTATTCATTTTTATTAAGTGTCCAAACCACTGGAGCTGTCGAGTTTCAATTTTACCAGTGAGTCAACATGTAGTTCGTCACTAATTATACTTGATTGCTTAGCCTATCTCTTCTGGAGACCCCCATCAATTTTCTTATGTATTTCATTTCCATACTCTCTAGGTTATTCATCTGTCTCTTTGTTACCACTAGAGCTTGGATTATATGCACTCAAAAATGGTAAGAAATGCATGCAAATATGCACTAAAATATGCAGTTATTTATTAAAATATGCAAAATAAAAATACATTTCGAGTTTTTCTTTTATTTTACAGTACCTACCGATATAGGTGGTTCCTAAAAATACATGTTTGTGTTTAAGGGTTAAATTTCCACGTAATTTGGTAGCTAAATTAAATTATTACAGTCAGGAAATATCATTAAAGCTTACCCTTTTTGTCGCAAACTACAAAAAACATGCAAAGAATCAATAATCTTCAAATCAATATGATTTTAAAACCATTTTTCGACTGTTTCGGCATTTTTAATTAGCTTCACACTGTCTTTACAAAACAACGGATACTTCAAAACTAACTCATAAAATCTAAAATTTCCCCAGAACTAACTATTAGGACTGAGAAATAACAAATTCTATGAATCCCATTAACACAAGGGGTAATCCTTCTTGAATCAAGTAATCCGAAACACCTGACCTCACTGACAAAGACTAATTCCATAATTCCAAGTAAAACCGACAAACAATAAATCCCAAGAAGCTCACTGAAAAGAGACTTTAACTATCTAAAAATAAAAATTAAGATAATTTAAGGAAAATACCCTTAAATATGCAGAATAACATTTTGTATATGCATTTATTAAATATTTGGTAAAATATGTATTTATGCATTATAGGAAACACAAAAAAATGCTATAAAACAATTAAATTCATGTAGGAACAAAATTGCAAGAAGATATGCCGAAAAATGATGATATGCATTTTGCATAATAATCCAAGCTCTGGTTATCACCCATGATCGGGCCATGATTCCCCTTAAAATGCCAACGTCGGTAGATGAGTGTTTTATATACCGTACTTTTTGTTTTCTTTGAAACCTCCGTCTTTTTCAAGAATGAATTTGACAGTGCATGTTAAAGTTTGGAAGTGTTTTCTATTCTTTTGTTTATCTCTGTTTCGTGTCCCCCTTTCTTCTTCAGATTGACTCCTAAGTACGTAAAATCTTCGACTTGTTCTAGCTTATGATTGTCAAAGTTTTACGTTCATTTCTACTTCCATTTTCCCTATTGCCATGATCTTAGTTTTATCAGCAATAATTCTCATATTATGCTCCTCTAACGTTTCCTTCCATATTTCTAGGTGTCTTTGTAATTCCCCTTCTTTTGTAGCAAATATTACCACATCGTCTGCAAATACACACACTTTGAAATATTTATTCTTTCTAAAATTTCTATTTCCTATACATAATTTAGCTACTTTTAATCTGCATATTTTTATAATGTCCATCAGTACGATGAATAATAATACTGGAGTTAGTACTCCACCCTGTCATAATCCGTTGCTCGTAGTAAATTCCTTGTTTCGTTCTAACATAGTTTCTGCAATTTGTATATAGATGACTCTTTGTTGCGTCGATCTTTTGTTTTTCTACTCCTCTTCACGCCAAACTTTTCCAAATCTTCTTTCTTGGTATTCGATCAAAAGCATTTTCCAGGTCGATAAACGCTGAATATGCTTCCCTGTTTTGTCTTAGTATTGTAACGGTTTTAAAACGTTTATTTAAAACTAGGTTCGTGGTGTGAATTATTTATTACTTATGACTGTGTTCGTTTGATCGCGCCTTATACAGCTTCGTCATTCGAGAACTCCATTCCAGAAAGTTCCCCTAGTCGCGCGTCGATGAGTAATCGTTGACCGCTCTGGAAGCTTCTCGGTGGATGACGCATAATATGATCCCACACGTGTGCTGACGCATCTCGTTACAATACTTTCTCTATTATTTCCTTTAGCCTAAATATGTGATCTTGTTTGCCATGTCCCTTTCTAAATTCGCTCTGAAAATCAATTAATTCTGTTTTTAATTTTCTCCTTAATTTTAGTTCTAGGATGCTTTCATACACCTTGCATGCTGTGCTGAGTAACGTTATTCCGCGGTAGTTTAGGCAACTAAATCTATCTCCTTTTTACAAATCTTCAGGAATAGTCGTGTGGACCTTCTCCCATAGTTTTCAACATTTCTGCCTCTTATCCCATCGTGTCCCCTTGCTTTTTCGTTTTTCTTCTTTCTATAGCTTCGCATAGTTTCTCTATTGTTGGTTCTTCGTTTATTATTTCTTCTGTTATTTCTAACAAATTTTCTTTTTCATCTTCCTTTTCGGTTTGTAGTATTCCACTGTTAGTATTTCCTGGAAATGTTCTTTCCACCTCCTTATCACTTCCATTTCATCCGCTATAATATTACTCTTTATTCTTAATTTGGTTTAGTGACTGTTTTCTCCATTCTATAATTTTTGAGTACGCTGATGTAGAATAGTTTTTGATTTCCGTTACTATTAATTCCCATTTTATGTCCAAAGTTTTCCAATGACTTTTCTTTTGCTGCCTTTATTTGTTGGTTGACCTTCTTTCTCTGTTTCTTGTATTCTTGATATGCTTCTCCCGTTTTCTTATTTAGGTAGTCTCCATTTCCGTTTCATTGTTTTAATTTCACTTTTTTGCTTATTTCAATTGTTTACTTTGGAAACTCGGCTGTCTTCGTCACTGTTAGCAGGATGGTCTTAAATTTCTGCCACATATTTTCTACATCTTCTTGTGTGAATTCTCTTTGGATCTCTCCAAGTTCTTCTTTAATTATTTCTTGGTATTTTCTTTCATATTCCATTTCCGTTAGTTTGTAGATTTTTATTCTCTTCAAAGTGAGTTCTTCTACTGTTTGTTGCATTTTTCCTAGAAGCAAGTAATGGTCGCTGTAAATTTCCGGGCCTCTTCTCACCCTAATATCTTCTATCATTGTCCTTTCATCTTTTTCTATTAATATACCATGAGATCGAAAAAAAGATGATTCTGAGCAGGCCTTGACTAATACAACACGATTGGCAAGACTGATTTCAAAATGTGGCAGTAGGTTAGAGGTTAATAAATGTCAAATAAATTAAAACACAAAACAGTATTTATTTAGGGAACAAACTGAAAACTAAGATGAATACATGTTAGAGTAGGCGTTTAAAATGTGTTCCTTCACTAGTATTACAACGATAAACTTAAATAATTCTGTAAACAAGATTGCAAAACTGACTTACATTTGAAATGTCACTGTCACATTATAATTAATAGGCATTCTAGAACCAGTGTAACCAATCGTGTTGTACTAGTCAAGGCCTGCTCAGAATCATCTTTTTTTCGATCTCATGGTATAATCGGTTATGGATTTTCCTCCTGTAATTTTAACTTCTCTGGTGTATTGGTGTATTTTCTTATGCTCATAAAATGTATCTTTTTGATTATATTATATTATTCTATTGCCATTGTGATTTCTTCCTGTTTCTCCAAATTTGGCCAGCGTTTCAGATGTTGTTTGTGACTGGTCCTTTCTCCCCACTTTTCCTTTAATATCACCTAGTATTATAACTACTCTCCCATTACCGTCTTCCTTGAGAGTAGTTGAGTCTCCCCAAAACTTTGTTTCCTGCATTATCGTCTTCGTTAGGTTCATATACTGCTGTTATGGTTGGTTCATGTTTGTCTTCTCCTAATTCCACCAACATTAATCTTTTGTTTAAACACGTCCATTTACAATATAACAGGTAAAAGCGAAACAAAGAAAAATAATCACCTACCTGTATACTTACAAAAAACTCAAAAGAATTCGCCGACTAACTTAGTTGTTTGCGAGGGCCGTAGATCGCCGAGGATTGCCTTATCAAAGTTAAAACTCAGAAAGTGAATACTAATAAAAAATGGAAAAAATTGGGCGCCAGAAAACTTTTCAGTTTTCAAAAAAATATAGAAATACCAATAAGTAATTTTAATGACTTCAAAATAGTTAACAATATGTAGATTAAATGAAAAAATAAAAGCCAAAAATATGCAACCAAACATACAAAAACAATTCGCTTAGGTTACTTTCAAAATGAATAAACTGAATCAAAAAACTAAATATCAACGTTAGTTGAATTAAAAAATATATTACATGAATGGTAATAAAAACGATCAAGGTGGATAAAAAAACAAAATAAGCGCTTACCTTTATTACCTGAGTGAAAACAAGTCTAATAAAAATGAACGATCAAAAAAATATATAGCAATAGCCTTGTTTAAACTCAAGCTTATTACCTTGAAAAAAACACGCAAATTCGTTATGCTAATAAAATAAAATGGAAAAACCAACCTAAAGCGTTACAGTATATTACAACCAAAAATATAAATTTATTTCGTGAAGCGAAACGGATTAATATGAAATAATTAATATAAATGCAAGTTAAATTCGCTGAAGGCGTTAAAATTCAATTGTACATATATTTAAGTAAAGCAAAGTTAAAAATTAAGAAATTTAATAAATGGACTAAAACCAGGTAAATTCGACGACACTTTAACAATTCAATAAACACCGACCTTGAATCCTCCAAGCGATCGAGTTGCGAATAACCAGCAATCATAAATAATTTTTCAATAATACCGCATCCTTCAACTCCATAAATAATGCAGCCGCAAAAAGGCAATAACCAAAAGAGCCGGAGTACGGTAAAGCAACGGAAAATAAAACCAACAGAAAAGAAGCTGTAACAAAGTCGCCATTAACACGTGCGTTCAATGATAAGACAAAAATCTCCACTTACCACCAGTATCTTGGTGCTTCTAAAAAAATAAGTTCACAACGTGAAACAAAACCGAAAATCTCGGAAGTTATAATTCCGAAAAGTCCATCAGAATTAAATGAGTAACTTCGGGATAAATTCAAACTCAACTGCTTCGGCAGACGACCCAACGGTAAAAGCCAATGGTTTTTAGAACGCAACGCCTATCAGCAAACGCGCATGACACTCTCAAATCAGAAAACCTACTCAAAACCAAAAAGTCACTAACTACGTAATCTTTTACCAGTGAATATATAATAAATAGAGGTTCAATAAATGCATTCACCGTAAATAAGCAATTGAAAGGAGCAAAATAATATAACGGAAAATGAACCGTTACAACAAGTTTTTCTCGTCCACTTTTGATTTAGGATCCAGGCTACACCTCATTTTGTTCTTTTAATTTTCTCTACTCCACTATAAATCATCATAATAATTTTCGTCCAATTGCACCATGCCTTGTCCTTTCCTTGTAAGTACATATAATATAATCTGACGCTGCTTCCATTCTTTTAACCAGGTTCTCCACTGATCTCGTTGTTCCAAATCTCCTTACTCTAGTCCTCTTCTTCGCATCGTATCATCTACTTCATTCGTCGATAATCTTTTCAGTCGTCCTTTCTTTTTTCTGCATACCGGACACCAACCTCTAACTTTATTGATCCATCTATTTTCTGTTCTTCTGACGTACCATATTTCATCACGTCCTAGTCTGCGTCCATTCTACGCCTAATTTCTTCGTTTGGTATCCATCCATCCTAGTTAGTCCGCAACTTCTCCTCCAGAATTCCATTTCTGTTGCTATAATTTTTCCTTGATGTTTTTATTTATTATCCAGAGTCGTGCCGAATATGTCATGTTCTTCTGATCTTTAAGTTGTCTTCGATCCTCAGATTTTTATTTCCTTTTCGGTTGTTCCTAGATATTCTGCTTTTTTAAAGTGTATTTCAAGTCCCGCTTTTCTGCATCCATCTCTTAACTTTCTGACCAACCATGTAGCCAGGATCCTCTTCGTCTTGAGCTATGATGATTTGATCGCCTGCAAAGCATAACGTGGAAAGGTGTTCGTTTCTGATCATTTTTGTTTCCATTTTTTTGTGTTTTCCAGGAAAGTAAGTAATTATATGTATAAAACCCTTAAATGAATAATAAATCAGATTATTCAATAAATAATAATAATGCTATTTCTTCAACAATAAAATAGAATCTGAAAATAATAAAAATTTACAGGGTTTCACAATAAATACGATCACACCACTTCATCCACGTATGCTCCTAATGGAAAGAAATTTTTTGTAAATGAAGGAAGCTATAATCTAACTGGGTATTATTCTAATGATACGTTTTCAGTAAGTATATACACATATACAGTACCTATGTATTACAAATCTAATTTTTTAATCGGTGAACTTCATTATGAACTAAATCAAAGCCGTTTTATAATACAGGGTGGGTTTTTGAAAACGAAACAGAGCGAATAACTCCCAGGAAAATTATTTTTCCGAAAAACGCTGAGACACGTCGATTTTTGATGGAAGGGGGACATCTTTTCACATAAATTTCTTATTACAGACTTTACCCCCCTAGAGAGGGGGAACAACCCCCCAAAAATATTAATAGGGAAGGAGGGTTAGGTGACACATCATTTGAAAGGTATTCTAATTCTCTACACAACCGTGTTTTATTTTTCGAATTTGACCGATTAGTTTCCGAGATACAGGTTGTTAATAAAAAAACCTACTTTTTACAAATTTATTTGCAAACTTTTTTTCTCCATCTTTTTCTGTTAATGTCAATCGTCTATTGATCCGATTCTATCGAGAATAATGAGAATTATCTCGAAGACCAGTTGATATTCCAACAGGATGGAGCTCCCCCACACTACGCCCTGCCTGTTCGGCAGTACCTTGATCGTAGGTTTGCGATTCAGTGGATTGGGAGAAGAGGCGTCATAGAATGGCCTGCGCGATCGCCGGATTTGTCTCCTTTGGACTTTTTCTTGAGGGGTCACTTAATGTCCAAAATTTATTTCACTCCACCTACTTCCCTTCAAGATCTACGCCAACGCATTGTCAACGAATGCCGACAAGTTACTCTAGAAATGTTACAAAAAGGTGCGTGAACGCTTTTTACAAAACTTATATTATTGTATGGAGGCTGGAAGTCATCAATTTGAAAACTTAATTGGCTGACATGTAGTAATTTGTAAAAAGTAGGCTCTTTTATTTACAACCTGTATCTCCGAAACTAATCGGTCAAATTCAAAAAATAAAACACGGTTGTGTAGAGAATTAGAATACCTTTCAAATGATGTGTCACTTAACCATCCTTCCCTATTAATATTTTTGGGGGGTTGTCCCCCCTCTCTAGGGGGGTAAAGTCTGTAATAAGAAATTTATGTGAAAAGATGTCCCCCTTCCATCAAAAATCGACGTGTCTCAGCGTTTTTCGGAAAAATAATTTTCCTGGGAGTTATTCGCTCTGTTTCGTTTTCAAAAACCCACCCTGTATAATGTAGGGCAACAAAACACGTCATTTATCGGCAGGAGCTCGTGAGTTATCTCGGTTGTTCGAGATGTGTCATCTGTTGACAGAAGCTCGTGACTGATCTCGATCATCGTTTGAGACGCTTCATGCGTAAGAACTTACTGGAATGATCTTGTTCGTCAGAGATCGAAGTTTGCGGCGGTGTTCAGTGAGCGCATTAGCGTGAGGGCAGTTTAACGTAATTATTGTATGTTAAAATAAATTTTCTACCCCCTCCTCCGCTCCCGACAGTGAACTCAGCTGGATGGATTTAATTGGAACAATTTAGGTGGGAAAAGGCCAGGAGAAACCTCCAAGGCTCACAACTTTGCTTGTAACTTTGAGGACAGGGTACTGTTCTCACCAACTCAAGCTTAAAAACTTAAGCTTAAATAACATTGATGTCATGGACGATAATAGCAAACTAAATATCTCCAGAGGTAATCAATCCCCCGTCATGACAAGTGATCTGTAACATAGCAACACTCAACACTAGCTCCCTAAATCCGCAATCAAAATAATGAAAGGCATGCCAATTCTAGGTAGGTACAGCATTCGTAGTCAGCAAAAAAGTCCTTAACCCAATCACAAATTTTTATTCACCATCTCCCAGACTTTCGATCCTCGTCCTTATGTCCTTGTTAACTGCCACGCTGTCACGTGCCAAACGCACACTACGACATTGAATTGGGGATGTCAAATCCGGAATGCACTCGGCTAGACTGCAGTGAAGATGGGTGGTTCGTTTCGCTAAAAATAGTACTCAAAACACCTATTAACCCTTCAAAAGGGGATGATCGTAAGCGGTAGATAGGGCGCCACCATGACTAAAGTCACCCAGAGATCTAAAAGAAGGAAACCCATCATGGGAGGTTTCCAAGGGCTCGGATAAAAGGGGTTGTCGAATAGCTGCTTCCTGCGCAAGATGTGACTCACCTTGCTACTAAAATTACTTTACTGCAAAACTCTAAATCTTGTAGGCAGGCTAACACTTTACACATAAATCATAAAACATTGAACACAAAATATCCTGAAATAAACGGGAAACACTGAACACAAATGACAACACCAAACTGAATTGACAATGAAATGTTTAATGAATCAAAAGACACACAAAAATGACTACAAAAACATTACATCAAAAGACAATCAAAATTATTACGTTACATTAAAACAAATCATAAATACGAGACTTACTTTACGGGAAAGAAGAATTGAGGGAACTGTATTTACGTTACTTACTGCAAAAATATCCACAAACTAAGTCCCTTAATTCCAAACAAGAATATGGGAAGACACAAATAATAATACATTAAACAAATTAACAAGAAATAAGCACCAAAAATTCCGCACATGCAACACAATACCAAATATCTTAACTTGACAAATACAAATAAAATCGTTACGTTACTTTACTAAAAATTAGAACAACAAACTAATTAACTGAGTTGCCAGAGACCCTCAAATTGCTATGTGACCCATGGATCCGCCAAAGGCGAGGTTCACAAGCCTTCACCACACGTCACTGGACAAAATAGATAAGCTAGATGTCTACTATTACTTTAAAAGTTGCACATCAAAACACAAAAATCAAACAAATTACAAAGGCGGTACTTATTTACTTTTAAATCAAAACTAAGAACGTTATCAACGGGCCTGCCAGCAAGAGGCAATCGTGAAAGTGATATTGACGTTAAACACAAAAATGAAGAACACAGGAGCAGCATATAGAAGAAGTCTTTACCTGGCGAGTTAACGGTAAGCCAGGGAGTGCGTGATGGACGTGCTTTTCCTTCGAAGACGGGTGCAGGAACAAGATGAAGAGTAATCCCTAAAGTGGTAGGTTTTCCTAATCCCTCACGAGGAGGAAACGTGTAGGCGGCACGGCAACACTGCCACAAAACTTCCTCACACACGATTCTATTTCACTCCAGGATTATATTGGCATTCCTTATGGATCCGACAAAGTCGATAACGTGATTTCTCCACGAGAAAATCACCGGTAGTGGAAGCCTTCCTGGTTCATTGTAAGAACCCACCCTCTACGATAAATACGGCACCGCGTCTTAGAAGAAGGCGTCTAGCATGGTTGGTAATCTTTCACGCACTGAAGGCACTAAGAAGGCAGAGGGGAGTAGAACGCTCAATTGACACAGCCCGCGTCTCGGGGAATTCCCGGGGACATTGTCACGAGAAACTGAATTCAATGAATAAGATGACATCATGCCTTGATGAAGCACGCGTAAAATTTAGGTCACCTTGTGATTTCTAACAAAGGCCGCTTTGACAACTATGCAACATATGAAGTGACTTTGAAAATTTCGCAGAATTATAATGAAGAACGTTCCAAAATAAGTTAACCTTAATTGTCCTCTAGACATAATGAAATCAAACTGTAGCAAATATGAAATAATCGATACGAAATTTAAAATAAGGAACAGGGCCGTACTAATAAATTTACAAATAAATTTAAAATGACTTAAAAATCCTAAAATAACGTTGAATTACAAAAACACGTGACAACGCCCCTATAAACCACGACAACAGAAGAAAGTGCAAGAATTCTGGGACACACTCTAGATAGAGTTAGAACTCATCCCAAAGACAAATATTAAGGTCCTACTTGGCGATTTTAACGCTCAGGTTGGCAGTGAAAAGAAATTTAGAAAGTGGGTGGGCAACTATCTAGCGCATAAGAGGACCAATCACCAATGGGAACCGAGAACGTCTTCTCAGAATCCTTAAAAGGTTTCATATGAAACGGATGACTACGAAAGTGTAAGACATAGAAATTAGCTAACCAGGTGTTGGGCAAGTTTCAAATTGATCACGTAGCGGTCCCAAATAAAAGAATTAAAGAAATTCAAAAAAAATCAAAACTCGACATAGGCTTGGATCACTACCTAACGTCAATAGAATGTAGATTCGGACCCGACAAGGAAACCACTAGAAAACAATTCATGAAGCTGAAGAAACTCAAAAACGAAAAACTTCGAATGCAAGAAAACTTTTTCGAAAGTTTATTCAAAGACAACACAGGCATGGCAGAAATGGAGCAACCGCAAGACCGACCAGAATTGGGACAATTTCAGAACAGCTCGAAGGGATGTAGCTAAAACATTCCAGCCCGAGAAAAGAAGACATATTAAAGAAGAACTGCAAGAAAAAAAAGTCACAAACGGGATTAGTACCAGATGTTGAAGGAGAAAATAAGCAAGTATCAACCAGCCAGTCTGTGCTTCAAGGATGAAAATGGCAAAACCATGCTGAACAGCAAACGCAACTGTGAGATCTTACCGAAGTATTTCGAAAAACTTCTAAACTGTGAAGAACCAAGCGAAAGACTCAAGCAGTGAAAGGACGAGAACATCCCGGCATCTAAGCCACCAACAGCAGATGAAATCCTCGGTATTCAGTAACTGAAAAATAACAAATCGCCAGGAAATGATGGCATAACGGCTGAATGCCTGAAGAACACCAGAAAGCAAATATCGGAAATCCTTGAGAACATCTTCCAGGAAATATGAAACGAAGAAAAAATACCAATAAACTGGAAGGAAGCATTAATTCATCCCTTGAATCAGAAGGGCAGCAAAGCAGACGTGAATAACTATCACGGCATATCCCTACCACCAATTGTCTACAAGATCATCTCGAAATGGTTGCTCATGACAATCGAACCGACGATCGAGAAAGAACTTGGTAGCCGATAGATAAACACTATTTCGGACACTCGAAGAATTTCGGATTGACGGTAAAACAATCAACATCATCAGGGATACACGCACAGATACGACGTCCAGAGCTAAGTTCGTGGTTCCTGGGCAAACTCTCGGAATCATTCGTAGTAAAAATACTAAGGCAAGGAAATTGACTGTCTCCAATCCTTTTCAACTGTGTGCTGGAAAAAGTATTTCGAGAAACATAAAGGAGCGTACAGGAGGAAGGAATCGGCAATGATATAAGATTAGGAGGTAAACATAAGGGAACTCCAGTCGAATGCCTTGCTCTTGCGGATGATAGTGACTGACAACATGAGGGATACTAAGGTATATGTTCAAACAGTAAAAGAAACAGCAGGAAAAGCAGGGCTACTCTTTCGAGAAAACAGAATGAATGACCAACATCAAGGACGGCCCCAAAAAACTAACAACCAAGTATAGCATCATCCACAAGATCAGCGAATTCAAATATCTAGGAGAAATTATCCAAAATAATGGACTTGACACCGCCTCCTATAAGAAAAAGAGGACCAGATGGAGTTAGCATACTGTAACGAGATACGCTGATGATGTCAATCCTATGGGTCATCTAACAGAAGCTCGCCAAAGTGTTCCAGGCTATTCATCGTCTCAATCGTTCCAGAATGGATTCCAGATGGCGCAGCGAGTATATAAGGCACATTTCGTCGGGCGAACGGGCAATGATACCAAATTCTAATCAACCTACCAAACGGTCGCGAATATGTGCGTCGGTGAAGATAAATAAGTGCGTGAATTAAGTTAAATAAATTAGTTAGTGTTACGGATTAATATTAGTGTTAAGTTGTTATTTCGTGTTTCTTCGTTGTTTAATAATTTTAATATTTGTTAATAAATAATTCACACCACGCACCGAAGTTTTAAATAAACGTTTTAAAACCGTTACAATACCACTTAACGAAAGACATCTACTACAACAAGAAGAACTAAATTGAGACACTACACAACAGTCATAAGATCAACCGCCATGTACGCATCCGAATGCCTTTACTTAAATAAAAAAGGACGGATTAAAAATCTTGAAAAAAATTAATGAAGAATCCTGAGGAAAATGTATGAACCAAGGAAAACAAATGAAATATATAGATTACAATGCAACACCACGATATGCTCCCAAGTAAATAGATTGAGTACGGAAATGAGGAAACGGCGTTTAAGGTACTTTGGACACTTGAGGACTTGAGTAGGATGGATCCCAACAGATTCACACGCCAAGTGTTTGATCACTTCAACTCCAAATCCAAAACGAACAATGTCTGGATTACAAACTGCAAGAAAGACTTACAAGCATGTAACATCCCACCCAAGTACCAAAGTACCATATCTTAAGTTAGCGTGGGGATGAAAGTCACATTTTTAAATGATTTGGTGTCGTGAACTTTGTTATATACGAGCCCCGTCCAGCTTCAGTTGGCCCACACACAAAATTTGTAGTGTTGTTGGCATTTATCGCTCAAGGAGCAAAACCAGCCGCTATAATGTAATATTTTAGAGAAAATATGCTATTAGAGGAATATAGGAGAGATCTGGGTTCAATGGTGTGTAAAAAATCGAAAATATTAAAAAAAAAAAAGGAGTTTGCTTGCATTCCATTACCTAAGTATTGCTAACGACGAGGATTAAGGTGGCTATGGAAACAACGCTTGTTTTGACGGAAATGGCAGTGACAGATGTTTCGATTGTAAAACAGTTAATTGATAGTACAGTTGTTGTCAATAATGGGCAGAGGAAAGGTAATTGATGAAAAAATTCGATCAATTATCATTAATTTACACAAATCTGGAAAATCAAACGGTGAAATTGAAATATTGCTCGGCTTATCCAGATACAGTGTTCGAAATATTATAAAATTGTACAAATCAACCGGTTCAGCTGCCCAAAAGCCCCGATATGTGAAAAAGTCCAAATTAACAGACGCTGATAGACGAGCTTTGGCCAGAATTATTAAGTCTAATAGGCGTACTAACTATGGAGAGTTGAGTGTACTCTGGAGTGAGGCTGTTGGAGGACGTGTTTGCAGGTCTACATGTCATTCAGAAGCAAAAAAACTAGGATTTGGTACTTACAAGGTAAGTTTCATGAGTTCAATCCTAAGGGACAAAAGATAATTATTTGTTCCGTTCGTGAAGGCTAAAGAAAAACCGTTGTTGACCTTAAAGCAGAAGCGAGACAGGTTGAAATGGGTTAAAGACCATCGAAATTGGGATATGGAGAGTTGGAATAGTGTACATTGGAGTGACGAGTCGCGATTTGAAGTTTGTGTCGGTGATAGCCGGAGCAGAGTTATCCGCCAGAAACATGAAACTTATCATCGTGATTGTCTTAAGCGCAAAGTTAAATTTCCATCTTCGGTAATGGTCTGGGGTTCAATGTCGGCTAGAGGAGTTGGAAAATTACACTTCATCAACGGCATTGTTAACTCAGACAAATATTTAGACATCCTAGAGCTGTCTTTGTTGCCTACTTTGGAAGAGAGCAGGATTTCTGGAAATGACTTCACCTTTCAGCAAGACGGTGCTGCATGTCATACTTCCAAAAAATTCATGAAGTGGCTTTCAGACCATGAAATGCCGCTCCTAAAATGGGTTTCTAGTAGTCCGGACCTTTCGCCCATCGAGACTTTGTGGCATGTGATGAAAAAGCGGTTGCGAGTTGATCCTGCCAGGACTGTGCAAAAACTCAAGCAAAGGCTTCAGGACATTTGGGATAATTTCACTCCAGAGGAGTGTCAGAATCTAGTAAATACTTTGCCGAGAAGAATTGAAGCAGTTATTTAAAATAAAGGCGATGTTACTCAGTGGTAGAATGAGCTATATCATAGAGCTGAAAATCACAAATTTCGTTTTTTTTTTTTTTTTAGTCCTAATTAGTTCCAATAGTTGTACTAATTAGTTCCGTTATTTTTGTGCAATATATTTTCAAAATAAAAATGGATAATTATACCTCTATTAGTTATATAATCTTCAATACACGCCAATAACTGAAATTTTATCGGGTGGGCCAACTGAAGCTGGACGGGGCTCGTAGGTACCCCTTAAACTTAAAATAAATAGATTGGTGATTAAGGAGTTGTTGCTCTTACTTTCATTAATTGTGTTAAATAAATAATTTATGCCAAGAACCAAAGTTTAATAAATTAAAAAAAAGTTACAATAGGCTTAGTAGAACTTAAAAAGAGTATTAAACTCTAATCAATGTTTTTAGATAGCACATTCGAGAGCAAATGGTCAATTATTTGTTGAAATGACTTATGTACCTTATACCTACATCTTTACAAAAGCGGACGGAGTAATGGGATTAGGCTTTAAAACAGGAGATGCCGATCCATTCTTTTATAATTTACTAAAGCATAAAAATATTTCGAAACCTTTATTTTCTATATATTTGAATAGGTAAGTTTTAACATTATAAATCTGTACAGATGGAAATGTTTTTATTTTCAATATTTCATCAGAGATAGGTCATCAAATCGAGGTGGAAATATTTTGTTAGGTTTCATAGACGATAAGCATATTCATCAAAAACCTGGTCCGAATGGTACACACGTATTAGAACCTATTACATATCTACCTGTCAATCCTGCTAACAGTATATGGGAATTTCAAATGGATAGGTTAGTTAATTAAAAGTGTCAAGTACTAGATTCATCTACTACTCAACATATTTTCAGAGTTGTAGTGGATTTACCAGCTAAAAATAAATCTTTTCCTTTTTGTGTTGGTGGATGCAAAGTTTTTCCTGACTCTACCAATAATATAATAATTGGGCCAGAAACTGAAATTAAAGGCATACACGTTTTGCTGCAGGCGAAGCATTTGGCCTTTGGACGTTATAGTGTAAGTTATAAAATTTTAAAAATTTGAAAGTAAAATTTTAGTTAAGGATTAATCAATAGATTTTTAATTATTATTGTAGCGTTTAGTTTCGGTTACTAATGTTAATTAATATATCTTGTTCTAGGTGAACTGCAATACTGTCAATAAATTACCACCAATTGACTTTGTTTTAGGTGGCAAGAATTTTACTTTGAAAGGCATACACTACATCCAAAAAGTGAGTAAATTTCCATTATATATTTAAATAGTAACATGTTCATTAGCTATTAAATTACTTAGAAAAACTTTGAATTACCTTAGGCCTACCCTAAGTAGCATAGTGGTTAAATTGGCTAACTGTGCTATGTTCAAAATTAGGCTCAATTTATCTGTGACAGAATAACCACTACTACATCCATACTTCATATTCCACATTGTCCATTCATGTGAAATATAAAAGAACTTACTGCACTCACAGTTGCTGAAGCTATGCCTTAGTTTGAAGTATCTATAGTCCCTTCCTACCTTAGAAGGAAGTACTGGTTCTGATGGGATATGTTTGTCTTCCTTCAATTTGAGAGTTATCTCAATCATGCCATCCTTTTTTAATAAAACGTTATGCACACAATAATGCGTTGTATTTTAGCGGTTGTGGTTTTGTAGCAATGCTGTTCTCCATAAGCCCTGTACCTACTTCTTTCTAAGATAGGAACTGTATATAATTTTTGTTTGTTTAATTAATTTTAAAACAATTTAAATGAGTATACACGTGTATGTACCTACATTTTGAAATTGTTTTACATTTGATAAATCCTTTTATTTATTTAGTTGTCCGTTGCATCGTTAACCTTCTGTGTCTCTGCATTTGTTGGGCCCAGTTCACCTACAGAACAGAACTACTGGATTTTAGGTGGAGCATTTTTGTCGCACTTCTACAGCATTTACGATATGGCGAATACAAGAATTGGATTTGTTACTGCTGCTTAATTTTTTGAAATGCTCGAAGTACCTATGCTACTTATAGCTTTGTGCCATGTTTATGTTAATATTTGTAGTTCTTATGCTAAGGTGGTATAGTACGTAAAACTAACGATTCCATTAAACTGCAATTTGCAAAATTTGAATCAACTTTATGGTTGATGCAGTATAGGTATGTAAGAACATTTGCTTCATTTGTAAGGGTTTCAATTAATTATCTCGTAGGTTTAAAAAAAATTTTATTTTCCCACATGAAGATTGACATTTGTTAAACTACTTAAATTTGAGCTTTATGTTTTAGTTTTTTTGCTACTTAAATGTAATTTTTATGATGCTTTTTATTAAAAAAATGTTGAAAAACTAAATATTTATCTTGCTAACGTAAAACTTATTACGGCTATTGCTACTAAAATATGTTATTTGTACTGAATTCTTTTAATAAAATCTATGAAATGAAAAAAATTATTGCATTTATATGTTTGCACTTCAAACCAAGTGGAATGAATACTTATATTTTTTTTATTTGAAAATTGCGTTGTTAAATGCTGGGTAAATCGAGTGACTCGATGCAAAAGTATGTAGTAACTAGTCGATCAATATGGATTTGGATCTGAAGTGGTGACTGTTTATTATGGAGACAATGTCTATCAAACTAGTCAGTTAAAATTTAGCTCGAAGGTGTACTTTAAAGTTTCTGAGAGGTGGTACATCCACCCTAACAACTGAAGAGGCTTCCATATCTTTGAATAACAAAAATTGGTTGTGTAGGTATGTAAATATGTGTACCAGTGTACCTATGTATTGTTAATTTTTTTAAATTTTAACTGCCGATGCCATTTTCTGAACTGTATTTTGATATTTGCAAAAGCACTAACTACTTTCGATATTACAGCAGGGAAGTTTCAAGATACTTACTGCTGTATATTTCAGATTTATTTTTATGTGGTGCATTATTTAATAAATGCAATGATCAATTTTTAATCCTAAAACATGTTTACTCATTTTGCCACCCGTTTCTAATGGCAACGGGAGGCAATAGTAATTTGTAATACAAGTGTTGAAAGCTTGCGTTTGCCACACGAATGTGAAGTTTGCAGCACGAACGCTAGTGAGTGCTGCAGTCACATGAGTGTGGCAAATACAAGCTTTCAACACATGTATTACACACTATTTTTTCTACAACCACAAAAAATTTAAATATTTCTGCAAAATCAAATCTGACATTCATCAAATGTCATTTATGACATTTTGATTTGCGTGCGGAAAGTAAACAAATTAGCGTGTGGAAAGTTTACTTTCCGCACGCAAATCAAAATTTGAGTGTGGAAAGTTTACTTTCCGCACGCAAATCCAGACAAAACAAGTTAAAACTACGAATTACTGGTTAAACCCTCATAACCCTTTTACGCCACTTGAAAACATCGACACGAACGAGACAGATACGAACCCCACCACAAAAGAAGAATTAAAACCCCCACCGATCTTTGTTTCGGGCGTCAAATCAATCAAGCCTTTAATTACGTATTTGGAAACCATAGCCAAAGACGCCTACACACGGAAGGCCTTTCCTAACGACGAAATTAAAATACTCCCAAACACACCAGAAATATACAAGAAAATAACAAACGGATTGAAAGATAAAAACACTGAGTTCCACACTTACCAGATTAAGCAAGAACGAGGATTCCGCGTTTTTCTCCGAAACCTGCACCCATCTACTGACACGACAGAACTAAAAAATGCAATCCAGTCCCATGGACACGCGGTAAAGAACTTATGGAACGTGAAACAAGCTGGAACAAAAAAAGAACTACCTCTCTTTGTAGTGGACCTAACACCGTCAAACAATAATAAGGAAGTCTACAACATCACCAACCTCCTACACTCCATAGTAAAATTTGAACAACCACGCACCAAAAAAACAATTCCCCAATGCTCCAGATGCCAAAAGCACGGCCATACAAAGAACTTTTACAATAGAACACCTAGATGCGTTAAATGCACCGGCACTCACTCCACCTCACAATGCGAGCACAAGACAACATACAAGGATGTTACCTGCGTAACCTGCAATGGAAATCACCCGGCCAGTTACAAAGGATGCCCAGCTTACAAAGACCTTTACCAAAGAACCTTTCTTCCACCAAGACCAAAATCATTTCTCCCCCCAAGAGTATATCAGCCAGGTGAATCCTATGCTCAAGTTACAACCAACACTTTCCAACAGAAAGCCAGCAATGCCATCCCACCACCTATCCTGAGACTGACAAACGACTCTTCTGACCTAGCTGAATTGAAACAAATGACCAAACAACTAGTGGAACAAATGAGCACAATGATGAACCTCCTAACCACAATCGTTACTAGAACAACCAATGGACCAACACATTAAAATAGCTGTCTGGAACGCCAATGGGCTGATAAACCACAAGGAAGAACTCATAGCAATAAGATTTGTCATAGGTTCTGAATGGCAGAAGAGCTAAAACCAACTAATTATTATCACGACAGCCATCCCAAAAATTACTCGTTATGGTCATGGTCACAACAGCCACCACAACTCGGTGAATACAACTCGGACACAACGGCCACCCTAGTCATAAGTCATAACAGCCAACTTATTATTTTGTCTATAACCGCTAACAGTGATTTTTTGAGTTTCTATTCCATTTTTGTGCTAGTAGTTTTTAGCTTGAAATAATATTGAAAATACTAACTAACAAGCCAGACTGTTTCAGTAATTCCAAGGCATCAGTGATTTTTGTCAAAGTGCACAAATTAATCACTTACAATACCACGAGTGGTTAAAGAATTGTCGATTATTTTTTTGCTGTAACATCACGAATGTTCCTTGTGATTGCATATGAATACCACGAGTACGCAGCACGAGCGGTATTCGCAATCACAAGGAACATGAGTGATTTTACAGCAAAAATAATCTACAATTCTTTGACCACGAATGGTATTTGAGTGACTATTCAACGAAAAAATATCATTTCCATCGAATCATGTTTCATGAATTAGTCCACATTCAAGTTTGTTTACATGAAAATTGTTCTCTGTGAAATATAACTAGCAATAAACTGTTTTCAAAAAAATGTCGCTTCGTATCACTAGTAAAATTTTATCGATTATTTTTTAAACAGTCCTGTCAGCCAATCATAATGAGAAAAAATTTCAAATCGACCAATAGCATCAAAATTACACTGATAATTTGCTAGTAGCTGATTACAGCGATAATTTTTTGGTTGTTAAGGTAACGCGGCCATTTGTCTCAATACAAACATTAAAAATTCTGTCACTGTCACTGTCATCATTGTGTATTAGTTTAAAAAATAATCTCGTCGAATTACATTCGTAGTAATAATTTTTTTTTGATAATTTTAACTAGATTAGCACTCATCTTTATTGCTATTAGGAAATTCCATAGCAATAAAGATTCGTGAATCTAGTTAAAATTATCAAAAAATTATCACCACTTATGTAATTACTGTTGAAAATTTTTTTTAGAGAAAATTGTCGATACAAGTCGTTTTGATTGGCTCAAAAACGTAAAATCTTGCATTTTGTTTGGTCAATTTTTGAAAAATGACATATGAGTTGAAAAGTCCCCACAGTTTTTCTGTTACATGAAACTCAAAAATTGTGTAAAATAGCATCATTGGATGGTGTATTTTTTTCTCTACAAAAAACTTCATTACACTTTTGGTCTAAAATAATTATGGAAGCAAATGTTTACATACTAAAAAATTACCATTGAAATTTCAATGGTGCGTGAGTAATGCACCACCCGGTACATAATTATCTTCGCGTATATTATTTTTTCCCTTTTCATTCATATAATTCCCGGCTTTACTTATTATTAATCAGATATTTAATAAAAATGATTAGATTTTCGTCAAATTCTTTTATTTAAAACCATTCGGCATGATTATTCAGGAATCCAGTATCCAAATGAACTAGTCCATATAATAATTATTATTGAAACTATATCACGAACACTTAATCCTCACACTTTAAATTATGGTAATAAAGAAATAAATAAAAGTACTTGGTTCATGCACCACTAAAAATTTATTTATAGTCGACTTAATAGGTGAATAAACATCTCACCAGCAATGTACGGTTAATGATATAATGACTATTTAACATTTTGCAAGTCCAAACGCCAGAACTTCGTCTCCTTCAATATACAAACGAATAAAATAAACCTGATTGTAGGAAGTCGCTTCGGCATTAATTAAAACGGTGTTATGACGACTGGGAAATATGTTATTCAATTCTCCCCTAAATGCTCTTGCACGGTCAGTATTACCCCTATCGTAAACGCGTTGAAGGGCAGCAGCCACTTTGTCTTGGTCACCGGTGGATAAATTACTTTCTCGTACTATAACTCTTGGCTGAAATAATAAATAGATATCACATAATTTTTAGGTGACTAATGAATATACTCATAGTAAAACTTAAAAATAATTTGATAATTTGAACGCAAGAGATATTTTGATTTCAATTTCAAATCAAAAATTTGCATTATAAATTATATACATAACATCTGCACGAAATAACTACCAAAATAATTATGTTACCTGTATGATTCCATCTTCTTTTAAGGAATAAGAGTTGACGCAAGCAAGAGCCACAGCAAAAAGGAGAACGATTTTAAATGCAGACATTGTTGTAAGAAACTTTCAGTCTTGGGAACTGAATTATGTCGATTTCATTTAACTGCTTCTCTTTATAAGGACAAGGATAATGATCTCATTTTTATCAAAAGCATAAATAAACTAAACAAAATAATCGATTGCGTATGTAAAATGCTATTGCAAAACATTTTTTAATTGGCTGATATTAAAATAGAATTGTTTTTTCTATTAAAACCCTACACAGATGTTTATCTAGATTTATCTGTTGAGATAATCACGAAATTTCTGAAAATCAAACAAAGTTTAATTATTTAACTTAAGTATGTAGTTACAACATTAACTATGATTTTTATTTTTTTATGAATATTTATTGTTGAATCTTTGATTTCTTATGTTTCATATTCACTGTGGAATAAAGTACAGTAGACACGCGGTAACGTGAACATCGGGTAACGTGAATATCCGGCTTACATGAACAACATTTTTATTATATTGACCACCGTATAACGTGAACACACTAACCCTCACTAACGTGAACATTGTTTATGATATATGAAAACAATAAACATATTGAATTTCTGACGTTTCCTGTAACTTGTTTACATGTCTATGCCGCATTAAAGGTATTTGCAGATATAACAGCGTTGACGGTGCATAAATGTGACTGCATAATATCTGTTTTGGTTAATTTTGGGTTGTCTACTGATACGCGTTTTTATTTAGTAGACAGTTATTAAATACGGCCGTTTTCCATGGCGCCAAATCTCTTTTAAAGCTGATGCGATGCATTAAAAACGTAATTGTTGCTTGTGTTCAGTGTGTTTAATTTAGCAGTAAACGTTTCAATACAAAATTTTCGATTTTTTTCTGCAACAGTAGTTTGTATTTTAATATAAAACGTTAATAAACAATTTTTACTTTGTTTTTGATCTTTTTTTATCAGTTTCTAGTAGAAAATCATTACTATTCGATAGCATGAACAAATCGCAAACGTGAACACGCCTTGTTTTATTTTGTTCACATTATCGCGTGTCTACTGTATATCCAAAATCTTGATTTATAAACTCACACAAACAATAAAAGCTAAATTATTTCTAAGGAAGGTTTTTTATTAAAATTTCCATCAGTATTGACTAATCATCTTCAGAATATAATTGTTATTAACAATTTTAGTTTAAAAAATAATAATGCATACAAGAATTATGTTACTGATTATTGGTTATTGGTTACTATGATTGCAGAGTTGGGTTTTGTGAAGTCCTCAAGCACCCCGGCCAGTCAAGCCTATTGTGTTTCTCAGCAATCGTATTTGATCTTTATTGAACAGGTTTAGTAGCCTGTTAACCAGATCTTTTTCCGGAATCCCTTCCCGTCGGTGTAATTCGTCCAGCATTTAAAGATTGCATGATAGGCAGTTTCTTCCTCTTCATTACAAAGCCTGCGTATGGGCTCTTCTGTATAAACGCCTATTCTATACACGTGTTTACTTATATTGCTGTGACCGGTTAGTAATCCCGTCACAGTTCTTATGTTCGTTCTGTTAAGTTTCAGTGTTTCAATCGCTAAAAGTTGAGATGGTCTTGCCATTATCAGTTTACTGTGCCTTTGTCCTTGCACATGGTTCCAATATTGCTGGTGTTGTTTTTAATCTACTTAGTGGTAGCCTGTTGTTTTCGTGATTTCTAACACTGGTTTAGGGCTAGTAAGGGTAGTCTCAGATCCTTTCCTTTCTTCCTTTCATATTTAAAGTTCACTACGGGGGAGATACGGCGATGTTATTCTTATGGGAGTTTTGTGGTCAATGGTGCCACTTCTTAGCGGAGGCCAGTGGTATTAAATCACTTAAAGTAAAACAAGAAGACAGAGACATGCAGAATAAGCTATTAGAAAGAGATTAGTAGTTGCTAGGTGCATTGAAATACAATAGCAGGATTTATTTAAGGTGTATATTCAGTTCCAAGCCTTTTTGTGGTGAAATCTGACTACCACGCTCTCCATAAGACACCGTACTGAACTTTAAGTATGAAAGTAAGAGTAGTTGGTCTGCTACTTCGTTGCCTTCTATTCCTTTATCCCTAGGCATAAAGGTGGCATACCATAGAAATCCGGAAGTAGCAGAAACTTTGTTCTTTGTCGACAAAACCGGAAGTAACAGAAACTTATATTCTTAGTCGACAAAACCGGAAGTAACAGAATGTCACGTGATTTTGCAATGCCCTGTTATTTTGGAATCTTTGAGTCATTTTGAATTATTATTAAGATTCTTCAGTACGGTCCTGTCGCTTAAGTTTGATTCCGTGTCAATTAAATATTTCTGCTACAGTTAAATTAGTTTCGTCTGGGGGACACGAAAGGTTAAGCCTAAATCGGCACGTTCTTCCCTTGCAGTTCTACCAATTCTTTAAAGTCATTTCAGTATGTTTCGTTTTTGTAAAAGGTTCCTTTGTTCAAATCCCAAGGTGAGCTATTTTCACGCGTATTTCATCAAGGCAAATCGCATCTTATTTCCGTTATTTCAACCTCTCGTGATACGGTGCGGGGGAACTCCCTGTACGTTAGGCCGCGTCAGCTGTCCTGTGGCGTCCTCTCAATTCTTCTGTACACCCCGGTTCCTCAGTACGTGACAATCTCTCCACCATTGCGAACGTTTTGGCTTAATTAAGACGGGCGTGCAAGTTTGTTGTTTCCAGTGTGGGTACTTATACCACCGTGAAGGCCTTTCATTTTCTTATTCGTTACTGTATAATCCGGATAATTCCAAGGAAGGCCATATAGTCGCGGAATGAAGTAGTTATGTGTGATAGTTGTGAAAGTGGATGTTAAAAGTATTGGAGTCGCACATTTTCCCTAATCAGGAATCTGGAATCGTCTTCGTTTGTCTTGCACCCGCCATCTGGAGGAAGGACACCATCACCTTCGTTGTTGTTAGCCTGTTTGACGTCTGACACGTGCTCCCTGGCCATGTACCAACAGCTGGCCAGGTATACCATTTCTACCATCTTTTCGCTGCATCTGCTTTTGTTATTTATGTTCCAACGCCAGTTTCAATGAATATGATTGCCGTTTGTCGGCAGGCCTTTTAATGTTATTCAGTTTAGTGCTTGAAGTTTAATAAGTACCACCATTGGGTGTATCTTTGTGTTTCGTTTGCAACTTGTAAAGTAAGCCGATTTCGTGGTCAATTTGTTTTGTCCAGTGGCATTGTTTGAAGGCTTTGTGAATCTCGCCTTTTGGCGGTTTTAATATTCATATTGTAAAGTTTTAAGTGCCCCTGGCAAATCAGACTTGACGAGTTTGTCTCAGAAAAGTCAAGTAAAGTTCATTTGTGTTCATTGTAGTTCAAGTTGTAAGTCAAGCTTAAGATATTATTTTGGTGTTGAGTTGCATGTGTAAATTTATTGGTGCTTATTGAAATGTTTGTCTTTTTCTATATTTTGTTTGGAATTGAGGGGCTAAGCTTGTGATTGTTTTGCAGAATTTAAAGTAAATGTAGTACCCTCAATTCTACTGGCCTTTAAAGTAAGCGTAACCCTTATTGTTTGTTTTAACGTAATATTTTTGATTGTTTTTTGTGTAATGTTTTTGGATTAATTTTTGTGTCTTTTGATTCATTAAATATTTCATTGTCAATTTAGTTGACCTTGTTATTTGTGTTGAGTGCTTCTCGAACATATTTGTGTGTTAGTGTTTTGTTAAAGATTTATGTGTAACGTGTTAGTCTGCCTACAAGTTTGAGCATTGCAGTTAAGTAAAGTTAATTTCAGTAGCAAGGTAAGTTACATCTTGCGCAGGGTGCAGCAACTACCCTTTTTCTTCGAGCCTTTGGGAACCTTCTGTGGTGGGTTCCTATTTAGACCTCAGGGTGACATATCACAGTGGCGTCCAATTTCATCCCCATTACGACTACATCCTTATTTGAATAAGGGTCCTACCGCTTCGAACCGCCCTTCTTCACTGTTTAGCTAGCTGTGTGCTTAAGGGATTCCATCATCTCCCATTTAATGTCGTAGTGCAGGTTTGGCACGTGACAAGAAATTTGTGTTCTTTGTCAAATAATGCAGTTTTAAGCGTATGTTACATACTTACAATAAATTTTATTTTAATGTCTAAAGAAATAATAAAATTTAAGGGTGTCCCAGGTTTCATTGACACTCTGTATCTTAGTGTAAAAAAATTAAATTTTTCTGGTTGATGCAACAAAAATTGTACGTTAAAGTTTTCAGGTATCTTGCACTTTAATATTTTATGTAGTATGTATTTTATTTCTCTGGCGTTTATACCGTGAGTTCAAAACATTTTTAGATGAGGGTTGGACATGAGAAACAAAAGCAATGTCTACTGCAAGCTTTAGAATTTACACTCACAATATGAGCTTATAATTTTTAGATTAGGTTTGCCGCTGACAATATTATGGCAGCAAAATAGTGATGATCTTGCAATAGACATTATTTTTGTTTCCCATGGCCAACCCTTATCTAAAAATTTTTTGATCTCACGGTATGTGCTTAATGTACTTTGAACTTAGCTTTGTTAACCAGATACTTTCCTCACTTATATACTCTGATTACGTTTTTTTTTTTGGACATGACTAATTATTGTTTAAATATTTATTATTTTACCTTATTTGTTGTTCATTGGGCGAAATCTAGGCTTACGGGTGGCAGGAATTTAAATATTGAGTAATGTATCAAGATACATAATACACAAAAGAAGAAGCCAGTTAATAGGACATATTATACGAAGTAAATTCATGTTGAATACTATTATAGTACGAAAAATGGAAGGAAAGAACCAGAGATGACGACCAGGTTTACAATACATACATTAAAAACAAGTAATGAATGATGTTAACGCTGGCTCGCGATAGAGGTATGAGGAAAACTGCAACAAACCAGACTGAAATCAAGAGAGAATGTATAAATCGATGCAAGACGAATTAAATCTGGTTTGCACTTGAGGAATACGGTATATTGCATAAACAACCTAAATATTAATGTCATTATACCTATTTAACATTACATTATAATTTGACGTAAATCCAGTTCCAGTTTTAAAGATGATATAAAGTAAAATCCGCACTTTCCAAATCCCTGAGGCATAAATAAATATTTTGTTGAAGTAATCCCATTTCTGGGACAAACTTAATTTATGTAGGTTTGAATTTTAAGAAACGTTTGTACTATAACTATGTTATATGTAACTACTTTTGTTCTAGAAAATATAAGCGTGGTATTTCTTTTATTATGTAAACACAAGATAAGAACTTTTAACTTTATAAGTTATAACCAAAGGAAGTGGTTAAACAATTTTAGTGATACTTAAAAATGCCTAAGTGTGTAGCTGTTTTCTTTGTGATTTTGGTTGTTACTTGCATTTCGATTTCCGAAACTCGACAGGTAAATTAATTTAAGTAGCAGAAATATTAAGAATGGTAGCAATATTTACTTATTATTTTATTTTTTGAGGTGGATATTTATAGGTTTTAGAAACAATTTGTTTGAGAGGTGTGCCGAAGTTGAAGTAATAATTTCCGACAATTTTTACATAAAAATTTATGCTTGAAATAAACGCAAATTTAAAGCCACATATAATTACCATATTAACATTGTGCCTTTTTTTTCTACACAGTAAAATCAGTATAAAGCCATACCGTTTTATGTTTATTTTAAGCAGACAGTTTTAAATATGAAATGAAAATAGGGACTTTTGCAATTCTCGATTGTAACATTTAAAGTAATAAATAAAATGGACGAGATAATAATTATCTCAACTATGTAACGACATATTCTTAACAATATGGTCAATGTTATAAATAATTTAATAGTAAACTTTTGTTACAGAGTAGTATTGTGGTAGTCCAAACTAATTTAGTTGAGAATCTTCAAACTGCAGTAATCACTGCTGTTCGAGGTGTTTACGAGTCTGGCGCTAATGATTTTCCTGGGACTTTAAGAACAGAACTGGAAAAACATTATCCTAAGTATTACATTAGTGTGGTGGTAAATCCAATGACAGCATCCTTCATACCCTTGCATTACATTCGATTAAATGCTTATGGCTTTGATGTCATTATTATTGGATTTCCAAGATGTTAAATGAGTGACTTATTTAATTTTAAATATTAAAATACGTTTTAAGTAGGTTATATGAATATATTTAAGTGTTATATTTTATTATCTATAAATGTAACCAACAGTAAACTCTTTACAGTTTAAACAAAAATAAATTTGAAAACATGTTAACGACCTAAAGGTTTTAATTGAAAATAAAAATGTTAAATTGTTCTTAGAAAACGATTTTGCATGATTTTATTGTGGGTTTTTTCTATCCTGCCTTTTGTAGTATTGCAAGATTGCAACTGCAAGCAAATTAACTCTTGTAACATACAAAAATGTGCCTCATATGTTATGCGGGAACGTGGTAAATGCATTATTATTTTTTAAACTAAATTTGTCAGTAGTAATTATATTCTGAATATGATTAGGCAATGCTGATGGAAACTTTAATAAAGACATTCCCGGAAGTAATTAATTTTTTATTATTTACATATATGTGGGTTTATGCATCAAAATCTTTGATTCATTTTCTTCCACAGTGAATATGAAACAAATCAAAAATTCAACATAAATTTTCATAAACCATAAAAATCATAATATCAAATATTGTTCTAAGTAATTATTTAAGGAAAATAATTAAACGCAGTTTGATTTCCAGAATTTCGCGATTATCTCTGCTGATAAACACAGATAAACATCTAAGTATAGTTTTAATAGGAAAAAACAATTTTATTTTAATATCAGCCAATTAAGAATGTTTCGCAACAACATTTTACATGCAGAATCCATTAATTTTTCTAATATACTTGCTTTGGATAAAAATGAGATCGTTATCCTTACCCTTATAAAGAGAAGCCGTTAAATAAAATCGAAATTATTCGCAGGTTTGGAAACGTCCAACAAAATATCTGCATTTGAAATTGTTCTCCTTTCTGCTGTGCTGTGTTTGTCGAAATAATGCAGTTTGAAGAGTATATCACATATACCAAATTTAATTTTGATATCTTAAAATATAATATAAAAAATAGGGGTGTATTAGTTTTCATCCGGTATATGCATATGCTGCACTGACTTTCTTTTCTGGAAAACGTTGGCCTTATTGTAAGATTTGCTATTTTATTTTTTTCGGAAAAGAACTATTTTTCGAAAAACTTATTATACATAGAAAGCATCACAAACCTGGGTACTAATCCACTATCCATCATGTCACCACACCATACACTTTACATATTTTAAAAAATACTAAGGTTCATTTATCTTTTAATCGGAACTGCCAGACATTTTCAACAGAAATTGTTGTAGAATATCAAAAACGCCTGCTTTGCAGTATAGTATATTTTGTGCATTCTAGGCACTGAACAGTATTGTCAATATTATTTCAAGCAAAAGGTGGAATTTTCCACAAATCTGTTATTAAATTAAAGCTAACTCAAAAAATCACTGTTAGCGGTTATACTGTACGACTCAGAAGCATGGACTCTAAAGAAAGACACAAGCTCAAGAATAGAAGCATTCGAAATGTGGGTCTTCCGGTGTATATTAAAAATCTCATGGACAGAGCGATGTACCAACGAGGAAGTCTTAACTAAAATAGGAAGAGATAGAGAACTTTTACACATAGTGAAAAGAAGAAAAGTCGAATATCTGGGACACATACTGAGGCATGGTAGATATGACCTACTACAAAAGATAATGATGGGAAAGATAGGAGGTAGAAGAGGAGTGGGAAGAAGGAACCTGTCGTGGCTCAGAAACATAAGAGAATGGACGGGGATCACGAGAGTCAGCACCCTTTTTTAACATAGCAAGGAACAGAGAAAGATTTGCAGAAATGACAGGCAACCTTCACTAGTTGGAGCGGCACCTACAGAAGAAGAAGAAGCGGTTATAGACAAAATACTAAGTTGGCTGTTATAACCAGAATGGTCGTTGTGTCCGAGTTGTGTCCCCAAAGTTGTGGTGGCTGTTGCCACTATGACCATAACGAGCAATTTTTGGGGTGGCTGTCATGACAGTTGGCTATTGTGTCCAAGTCCCGGTTTCTTTTAGAAGAATATAATTGGTTTTAGCTCTCTTTTCAGAACATATGACAAGTCTTAAGCTACAGATTGAACGTGACCAAATAAAATACGTTTTTCAAACAGTAATTCATAATTTACTATCATTTTCTTTTATTCCCAAGCGTTCATACTTTTTGAAAAAATCAGTTTAATTTTACTCTTCGATAAATCGTGGCCATCATTGGGAATTAAATTCAAGTTTCGTTTTATACTTCTTAAATGAGTGTTTCGCCACTAGCTATGACAATAGAAATTATATTAATAAACTATTAACACAGTAATGTATTTATTCAGCTGTGCTAAATAAACCATAAACTAACATCGTGCTAATCAAACATAAAGGTATCAACATTTATGTATGGCAGGCAACGTGGAGAGTTAAGACCTACCGAGTCGCTTTTATACCCGGTTGTCTCGCACGCTTTGCATATGCGGTGATGTGGTTTGCAGCACACCTTCAACAACTACCTTCCATACTCCACAACTGCATTTCGGTTTCCCATTATTTTCAGCGCCGAGCATCTGACTAACTTGTGTTTAATCCCAAGACTAAACAAACTGTGAACTAATATTCTAATTCTACTCTACAGGTATTAAGTGAATGCCTGTTCCGTTTTTTATAAAGTTTTATGACCACCATTTCCCCGGCCGGCTTAGGTCTCTCTTGCCTCTTGGATTGTAGTTGAAGATCTACAAATAGGTATAGGGTATAAATGAAAGGATAGCTGAATCTAAGGAAAAATTTATAATTTCTGCTAAACACACCATAAAAAATTGATCATTGCATTTATCAAAGAATGCACCAGATAAAAACAAATCTGAAATATATACCAGTAAGTAGCTTGAAACTTCCCTGCTTGCTGTAATATGGAAAGTAGTTAATGCGTTTGCAAATTTCAAAATACAATTCAGAAACTGGCATTGGTAGTTAAAACTTGAAAAAATTACAATAGATACATACACTACCTACCATTGTTTTTTAATTAAAAGATATGGAAGCCTCATCAGCTGTTATGATTAATAAAGCTCATTTAATTGGATATATTTTGCACGTTCCAGTTGCAATTTTTCTTGTTTCATATTAATTTTTTAACTTTGTAGGAAATTTTTTTGTGCCTGTTTAAAAACTTTCCCTCCATATTTAACCAGCTAATGATCAAATTTTCTTATAGAGTTGTTTTAAATAGTAATTAAGATAATTGAATAAGCAGATATTAAAAGTACATTTAGCATAGTGATTTAAAGTACCAACCCCCCTTTAAGAAAATCCTGGAATTCCTACTGTGTTGATAGGGAAAACAAATAAGTTTAGTTTTTATTCTAAGTTTTGAATGTTTATTTGTTAAGTAGCACCACAATGCACAACAATATCACAATATGCAGTATACAGCATTGTTATACATCGTGTCCCCGGACAGGGTTTGCGGTAGGTATAATGGACCAAAAATTTTTAAAAGATGTTTCCAGTTTTTGTGGTCTAGTTCTGCTTGGTTTATAATGATAATCGATTTTTACCAAATTACACTTGAAATAATATCCAGATGGCGTATCTAGCACAAGAAGAATATAAAGCGGGTTAGTTAAAGTGGTCTTACTATCAACTTTACGCAAAAAGTTTATTTGTTATTTTAAAAATATGTTCTAAATTCGAGCTGCATGCAAAATTTCATTAAAATTGAAAGAAAACATGAAATAGTGAAATTTTGCCGGTCATCCAAGTTACTTACTTTGCAATCCATCATCGTTAAAAATTGACAGTATAAAATCTTGTTGGGGTATTCTGACTTTCATTTTATGGGGGTCATGGCACACTAGATTAATAAATACAATTTTCTGCAAAAATTTACATAGTCATGAAAATATTTTAAACTTCACATAAATATATGTACCTATAGCAAAAATGGATAAATATACACAGGGTGTTGCATTCAAAATAATGAACAGTAACATTAAAACATATTAAAGCGACGGGAGGTAATCATTTCTTGCTGATAGCATAGAAGAACATTTTCTTATTTGTCTCTACCAGATTGTTCGTGATTATAATTAATTAAAATACCTCATATAATTGTAAGAATACTGTCTCAAAATGTTACAACCTACTAATTATGTGTATAAAAATATCTAAAGTATTTTTCATCTAGCATTTGGGTTGTGACGTCAACTTGCCCCGCCCAAAAACTGTAAGAATAGACACGCGTTCGTGCGCAGTAGGTAATGAAAACCTTGTTTAGAAAGGGATGACGTATACTAGGATTGTGAATTTATCAACAGCGCGTTGACGTCACAACAAAAATCCTAGGTGAAAAATACTGTAATTTATTTATTTAACATATAAATTTTATGTCGGAGTGGCGCAGTGGTACAGTGTAACGCTAGCGTTACGTTACCCTTGGTTCGAATCTCCCGATGGTTAGGATTTTCGTGCAGTTTCCACGTCGGCATCGAGTCCTGGTAACCTATCGGCACCAAATTAACGGTGATCTCCTATGAATACAGGACTAAGAGGTGAAGTAACAAGGTCCTACACATAACACACACTAACACTACATATGTGGTGCAGTATGTAGGTAAAGGTTCATTCATATTCTCAGGCGCTCTACGTTTCAAGCACGTTCAGTAGAGATTTGCCAACAGGACCCACATTGTACCACCAGTGATTGTGTTTTTAAATAATGTAGAACATTTTAACAATGAACAACTATGTGCAATTGCATTATTGCTTGATGAAGATGAAGATATATGTTGTACCGCACAAGAACAAAACGATTTGACGTTCACAAAGTGTAAAAAAAACAGAAGGGGAATTTTGCACATTCTACAAGGGGTTGATGGATGTATACATATATACAGGGCGATCTATAAGTAATGGGACACAGACCAACAGTAGATTCGTGAGGCCAAAATATTACGACTTATCTACGATTACCTTAGTCCAAAAGTTAATATTTATTGAGATGCAGGCCATGCAGGGCGTCAAAGTTGAAATTTCAATTTTAATTTTCTTCTGTAATTTCAAAAGTTTTCGAAATATTGATATGAAAATTGAGGAAACTACCTTTTTTGTAACGGGAAACAATAGTCCGTCCTAAATTTTAATGTAGAAGAACCTCTTTTTTGATACACCTAATACCTTAAAAATTCTTCATCTTTTTTATACTTAAAGTGATGGCAGATTAAAATTAATTGAAAAAAATAATTGCCTGGTCTTTTTTATGCAAAAAAGGTATACCATTTAAATGTCACTAAAGTTAACCGTTTGCAAGGTATTTGCTATTGAAGTAAATTTACATAGTCATGAAAATATTTTAAACTTCACATAAATATATGTACCTATAGCAAAAATGGATAAATATACACAGGGTGTTGCATTCAAAATAATGAACAGTAACATTAAAACATATTAAAGCGACGGGAGGTAATCATTTCTTGCTGATAGCATAGAAGAACATTTTCTTATTTGTCTCTACCAGATTGTTCGTGATTATAATTAATTAAAATACCTCATATAATTGTAAGAATACTGTCTCAAAATGTTACAACCTACTAATTATGTGTATAAAAATATCTAAAGTATTTTTCATCTAGCATTTGGGTTGTGACGTCAACTTGCCCCGCCCAAAAACTGTAAGAATAGACACGCGTTCGTGCGCAGTAGGTAATGAAAACCTTGTTTAGAAAGGGATGACGTATACTAGGATTGTGAATTTATCAACAGCGCGTTGACGTCACAACAAAAATCCTAGGTGAAAAATACTGTAATTTATTTATTTAACATATAAATTTTATGTCGGAGTGGCGCAGTGGTACAGTGTAACGCTAGCGTTACGTTACCCTTGGTTCGAATCTCCCGATGGTTAGGATTTTCGTGCAGTTTCCACGTCGGCATCGAGTCCTGGTAACCTATCGGCACCAAATTAACGGTGATCTCCTATGAATACAGGACTAAGAGGTGAAGTAACAAGGTCCTACACATAACACACACTAACACTACATATGTGGTGCAGTATGTAGGTAAAGGTTCATTCATATTCTCAGGCGCTCTACGTTTCAAGCACGTTCAGTAGAGATTTGCCAACAGGACCCACATTGTACCACCAGTGATTGTGTTTTTAAATAATGTAGAACATTTTAACAATGAACAACTATGTGCAATTGCATTATTGCTTGATGAAGATGAAGATATATGTTGTACCGCACAAGAACAAAACGATTTGACGTTCACAAAGTGTAAAAAAAACAGAAGGGGAATTTTGCACATTCTACAAGGGGTTGATGGATGTATACATATATACAGGGCGATCTATAAGTAATGGGACACAGACCAACAGTAGATTCGTGAGGCCAAAATATTACGACTTATCTACGATTACCTTAGTCCAAAAGTTAATATTTATTGAGATGCAGGCCATGCAGGGCGTCAAAGTTGAAATTTCAATTTTAATTTTCTTCTGTAATTTCAAAAGTTTTCGAAATATTGATATGAAAATTGAGGAAACTACCTTTTTTGTAACGGGAAACAATAGTCCGTCCTAAATTTTAATGTAGAAGAACCTCTTTTTTGATACACCTAATACCTTAAAAATTCTTCATCTTTTTTATACTTAAAGTGATGGCAGATTAAAATTAATTGAAAAAAATAATTGCCTGGTCTTTTTTATGCAAAAAAGGTATACCATTTAAATGTCACTAAAGTTAACCGTTTGCAAGGTATTTGCTATTGAAGTAAATTTACATAGTCATGAAAATATTTTAAACTTCACATAAATATATGTACCTATAGCAAAAATGGATAAATATACACAGGGTGTTGCATTCAAAATAATGAACAGTAACATTAAAACATATTAAAGCGACGGGAGGTAATCATTTCTTGCTGATAGCATAGAAGAACATTTTCTTATTTGTCTCTACCAGATTGTTCGTGATTATAATTAATTAAAATACCTCATATAATTGTAAGAATACTGTCTCAAAATGTTACAACCTACTAATTATGTGTATAAAAATATCTAAAGTATTTTTCATCTAGCATTTGGGTTGTGACGTCAACTTGCCCCGCCCAAAAACTGTAAGAATAGACACGCGTTCGTGCGCAGTAGGTAATGAAAACCTTGTTTAGAAAGGGATGACGTATACTAGGATTGTGAATTTATCAACAGCGCGTTGACGTCACAACAAAAATCCTAGGTGAAAAATACTGTAATTTATTTATTTAACATATAAATTTTATGTCGGAGTGGCGCAGTGGTACAGTGTAACGCTAGCGTTACGTTACCCTTGGTTCGAATCTCCCGATGGTTAGGATTTTCGTGCAGTTTCCACGTCGGCATCGAGTCCTGGTAACCTATCGGCACCAAATTAACGGTGATCTCCTATGAATACAGGACTAAGAGGTGAAGTAACAAGGTCCTACACATAACACACACTAACACTACATATGTGGTGCAGTATGTAGGTAAAGGTTCATTCATATTCTCAGGCGCTCTACGTTTCAAGCACGTTCAGTAGAGATTTGCCAACAGGACCCACATTGTACCACCAGTGATTGTGTTTTTAAATAATGTAGAACATTTTAACAATGAACAACTATGTGCAATTGCATTATTGCTTGATGAAGATGAAGATATATGTTGTACCGCACAAGAACAAAACGATTTGACGTTCACAAAGTGTAAAAAAAACAGAAGGGGAATTTTGCACATTCTACAAGGGGTTGATGGATGTATACATATATACAGGGCGATCTATAAGTAATGGGACACAGACCAACAGTAGATTCGTGAGGCCAAAATATTACGACTTATCTACGATTACCTTAGTCCAAAAGTTAATATTTATTGAGATGCAGGCCATGCAGGGCGTCAAAGTTGAAATTTCAATTTTAATTTTCTTCTGTAATTTCAAAAGTTTTCGAAATATTGATATGAAAATTGAGGAAACTACCTTTTTTGTAACGGGAAACAATAGTCCGTCCTAAATTTTAATGTAGAAGAACCTCTTTTTTGATACACCTAATACCTTAAAAATTCTTCATCTTTTTTATACTTAAAGTGATGGCAGATTAAAATTAATTGAAAAAAATAATTGCCTGGTCTTTTTTATGCAAAAAAGGTATACCATTTAAATGTCACTAAAGTTAACCGTTTGCAAGGTATTTGCTATTGAAGTAAATAATGCAACATCAACAATTCATTTTTAAGCATTCTCTAACGCAGTATTTAAAACAAAAAATTGACATATTCTTGTCAAAAACACGTAATAGACCATATCAATATTTCGAAAACTTTTGAAATTACAGAAGAAAATTTATTAAAATCAAAATTTTGACTTTGACACCCTGTATCTCTCTAAATATTAAATTTTTGACTAGGTAACCGTATGTAAATCGTAACAGTTTCGTTTCACGAATCTACTGTTGGTCTGTGTCCCATTACTTATGAAGCTCCCTGTATAATAAACTATTCTTCACCAACAAGATAACCAATGTTCACTAAGTACTAGGTAATAGATTCGAACGATACTGAACGAAAATGAGCTGATGGTAATTCACATTATACGGTCGGGCATGTTTCAGCACGTCGCGTTCCATATCGGCAAAATATTCTTAGCAAGAATACCGGCCGACTCGATACGTGCAGTCTAATATGAATATACATCAACTGAAAACTATTTAACAAACTTTTTCGGTACCGCTAGTGCCTGAAACGTTCCGTGCATAATAATATGGATCAACCTTTAAACGACACACCAACCACGTAAACCGCAGAGTCCCCGCAGAGTCGGGCCGGGTTGTGGATAGCAGCCCTTTTTCTTTTTTTTTGTTACTAGCCACTTATTAAAATTTTTGTATATATACGAAAGCCGTTTGGATGTTTTGCCTTAATTTAAAAATATGTTCGGATATTTTACCCACTTATAGATCTCATAGATACAAACAAAAAAGTCATGTTAAACATTGGTCCGAAAATCAACCGTTTCCGAGATACAGCCAGTAGGAGTGAAGAATCGTATTTCTCACGTCTGCTATGGAAGTGGGTTAAACAAAATTTGTTTGAGTTTCTGTAAGTGTCAATATTTGTTGTTGTCACTTTGTTGCTTTCATTGTTTGTGTTATTGTTGCTATTAAAGTCATTGTTAGAAGATGTACCCCTCATTCACAAAATGAATATGTGGTTGATGCACGATGGGGCTCCTGCACATTTTTCAATCATGGTCAGAAATTCGCTAAACGAAAATTACAACGGCAGGTGAATAGGGCGAGGGGGTCCAGTTGCATGGCCGCCTAGATCTCCTGACCTCACTCCACTCGACTTTTGTACTTGGGGGTATTTAAATTCGTTAGTTTATTCAAGTCCTGTGAATAATTTAAACGAATTGCGAAAACGAATAGAACATGCCTGCGAGATTGTTCGTATAAATCCGGGAATCTTTGAAAGAGTGCGGTATTCATTTCTACGGAAATGCGAAGCACGTGTACTAATGGAAGGAGGACATGTAGAACATCTACTTTAATTATTAATAATTAAAATGTTTTATTTACACGGCTATTAATTTTAATTGGTGGGAAACTTATTGAAATAACAAGCTACTTTTACTTTCTAAAAAAGCCCCAAATCTCGAAAACAGTTGATTTTCGGACCCATGTTTATCATGACTTTTTTGTTTCTATCGATGAGATCTATAAGTGGGTAAAATATCCGAATATATTTTTTAAACACGCTGTATATGCGCATATCTTTTCCTTTTTCATTCTTATAATTCCTGGATTTACTTATTATTAATCAGATATTTTGTAGAAATGATTAGTTTTTATTACATTTTCGTCAATTTCCTTTACTTAAAACCATTCGGCATGATTATTCAGGTATACAAACATATTAGACTATATTTATAATAATTAGGAAATTATATCACGAACACTTATTCTTCACACTTAAAAGCATGGCAATAAAGAAGTAAATAAAAGTACTTGGTTAATGCACCACTAAAAATTTATTTATAGTCGACTTAACAGGCGAATGAACATCTCACCACCAATGTATAGTTAATGACTATTTAACATTTTGCAAGTCCAAACGCCAGAACTTCGTCTCCTTCAATATACAAACGAATAAAATAAACCTGATTGTAGGAAGTCGCTTCGGCATTAATTAAAACGGTGTTATGACGCCTGGGAAATATGTTATTCAATTCTTCCCTAAATGCTCTTGCACGGTCAGTATTACCCCTATCGTAAACGCGTTGAAGGGCAGCAGCCACTTTGTCTTGGTCACCGGTGGATAAATTACTTTCTCGTACTATAACTCTTGGCTGAAATAATAATAATAGATATTACACAATTTTTATGAGACAAATGAGTATATTTATACTTAAACTTAAAAATAATACAGAATATTAAAAAAAACAATAGAGATATTATGATTTCAATTTCAAATCAAAAATTTTCATTAAAAATTAAATAAATAAGATCTGCACTAAATAACTACAAAAATAATTGTGTTACCTGTATGAGTCCATCATCCTTTAAGGAATAAGAGTTGACGCAAGCAACAGCCACAGCAAAAAGGAGAACAATTTTAAATGCAGACATTGTTGTAGGATACTTTCAAACTTGGGAATTGAATTATGTCGATTTCATTTAACTGCTTCTCTTTATAAGGACAAGGATAAGGATCTCAGTTTTATCAAAAGCATAAATAAACTAAAAAAATTAATCGATTGTGTAAGTAAAATGTTATTGCAAAACATTTCTTAATTGGCTGATATTAAAATAAAATTGTTTTTTCTATTAAAACCGTAGACAGATGTTTATCTGGATTTATCTGTTGAGATAATCACGAAATATCTGAAAATCAAACAACGTCTAATTATTTACCTTAAGTAATTACAACATTTATTATGATTTTACTTTTTTTTTCATTTTTTTATGAATATTTATTTGTTGAATTTTTGATTTGTTATATTTGATATTCCCTGTGGCATAAAATAAATCCAAAACCTTGATTTATAAACCAACATTATAAACCCTAAAAACTAAATTATTTTTAACGAAGGTTATTTATTAAAGTTTCCATGAGCATTGGCTAATCATCTTCAGAATATAATTGTTATTAACAATTTTAGTTTAAAAATAAAAATGCATACAAGAATTACGTTAGGTATAGATTATTGGTTACTACGATTGAGTTGGGTTTTGTCCCTAAACAACCCGGCCAGTCAGCCCTATTATATTTCTCAGCAATCTTATTTGATCTTAATTGAACAGGTTTAGACTCGTTACTAGGTTTAGTAGCCTGTGAACCAAATCTGTCTTTCTTTGGAAACCCCTTCCCGTCGGTTTAATTCTTCCAGCATTTAAAGATTGCATGATAGGCAGTTTCTTCCTCTTTATTACAGATCCTGAATATGGGCTGTTCTGTATTAACGCCCGTTCTAATCATGTGTTTCTTATTAGATTGCAGTGACCGATTAGTAATCCCGCCAGAGTTCTTAGGTTGGTTCTGTTAAGTTTCAGTGTTTAAGTCGCTAAATGTTGCGATGGTCTTGCCATCATCAGTTTACTGTGTCGTCTTTGTCCTTGCACATGGTTCCAATATTGCTGTTGTGTGTTTTTAATTCACTCAGTTATAGCCCCACGTGCTGTTGTTTTCGTGATTCCTAACACTGGTTCAAGACCATTAATAAAGGTAGTCTCAGATCCTTTTCTAGTCTTCGTTTCATACTTAAAGTTCCGTACAGGAGAAAAACGCCAATGTTATTCCTATGGGAGTGTTGTGGTTTGTGGTCAATGTTGCCATTTCTTAGCGGAGGCCAGCCGTCTAAGTTCACTTAAAGCAGGAGCGTATAACAGGTAAAAGCGAAACAAAAAAAAATAATCACCTACCTGTATACTTACAAAAAACTCAAAAGAATTCGCCGACTAACTTAGTTGTTTGCGAGGGCCGTAGATCGCCGAGGATTGCCTTATCATAGTTAAAACTCAGAAAGTGAATACTAATAAAAAAATGAAAAAATTGGGCGCCAGAAAACTTTTCAGTTTTCAAAAAAATATAGAAATACAAATAAGTAATTTTAATGACTTCAAAATAGTTAACAATATGCAAATTAAATAGAAAAAGTAAGAGCAAAAATATGCAACCAAACGTACAAAAACAAATCGCTTAGGTTAATTTCAAAGGAACCAAAAAAAACTAAATATCAACGTTAGTTGAATTAAAGAAAGATATACATGAATGAAAAAAAAAACGATCAAGGTGGATAAATAAAAAATAAGCGCTTACCTTTATTACCTGAGTGAAAACAAGTCTAATAAAAATGAACGATCAAAAATAAATAGCAATAGCCTTGTTTAAACTCAAGCTTATTACCTTGAAAAAAAAAAACGCAAATTCGTTATGCTAATAAAATAAAATGGAAAAACCAACCTAAAGCGTTACAGAATATTACAACAAAAATATAAATTTATTTCGTGAAGCGAAAAAGATGAATATGAAATAATTAATATTAATGCAAATTAAATTAGCTGAAGGCGTTAAAATTCAATTGTACAAATATTTAAGTAAAGCAAAGTTAAAAATTAAGAAATTTAATAAATGGAATAAAATCAGGTAAATTCGACGACACTTAACAATTCAATAAACACCGACCTTGAATCCTCCAAGCGATCGAGTGGCGAATAACCAGCAATGATAAATAATTTTTCAATAATACCGCATCCTTCAACTCCATAAATAATGCAGCCGCAAAAAGGCAATAACCAAAAGAGCCGGAGTACGGTAAAGTAATGGAAAATAAAACCAAACGAAAAGAAAGAAGCTGTAACAAAGTCGCCATTAACACGTGCGTTCAATGATAAGGCAAAAATCTCCACTTACCACCAGATCTTGGTGCTTCTAAAAAATAATTTCACAAAGTGAAACAAAACCGAAAATCTCGGAAGTTATAATTACGAAAATTCCATCAGAATTAAATAAGTAACTTCGGGATAAATTTTACCAAACTCAACTGCTTCGCAGACAACCCAAACGGAAAAAGCCAAGAGTTCTAGAACGCAACGCCAATCCCCAAACGCGCATGACGCTCTCTCCCCAAATCAGAAAACCTACTCAAAACCAAAAAGTCACTAACTACGTAATCTTTTACCAGTGAATATATAATAAATAGAGGTTCAATAAATGCATTCACCGTAAATAAGCAATTGAAAGGAGCAAAATAATATAACGGAAAATGAACCGTTACACTCCCCCCAACCAAGACGACGAAAGTAGAAACCATCGATCAGAGGAGAGAACTCACCAAAGATGGAATTGGAAAAAGATAAGGTCCGGAGAAAATAAGGAACATGAAAGGAGAACAAAGGACTAAAAAAATAAAATAAAGAAGAGAAAAAAAAACACAGTACTGACCCAACCATTACTCATCTAAAAATGACAATAACAAATGCCAGTTGACCCCTCGCTGCATGGATGAAAACTGCTGCGCCGGTGAGCCAACCGACCACCCTAACACAACTAGTGTTAGCTCCACTAATGAACAAAAAAATAGATGAGCAATAGCATGGCAGCACCGAGAAAAAACAATAAAAAAATGGGAGAAAACGGCACAAAACAACCACAGAAGAAGGAGAAGGTAGGAGGGTTGGTTTCGTGTGGCTGACTAAAAAGACAACAGAAAATTTCAAAATGGAATCAAGCCGAAAAACAAATGAAACTTCTACCACCTTGAGCCACCCGGCACTGGTTCCCGAAAGAATACATCAGTGAACGTAGGTAACTTTCAGTGAGTAGCAGTAAAAATCTTAAACCCACCACCACACTAGGCCAAGGTAAAGCAAACTAGTCCAGGACCGACTAGCCCACTGAAACTACCGCCACCGTGACCAACGGTAGGAAAACGAAATCAAAAATTGCAAAAAACATATAAAATACACGAACACAATAACACAAGGGCAACCTGAAGGTAAAACCCTAGAGAGTGCCTTTTGTATGGGGAAATGGAAAAGACACCCCCGTGGCCTGCCGGCATCCCTAACCAACCACCCAAAAATGCTAGCGAAGGAAAAGGAAAGGATGGAGGACAAAAGACTAAAAACAAAGGTACAAGGAAGACGATTCTGTTAACCAAAACATGGATAAAAGGTCTTCAGGGAGAAGTAAATGACACAAACACACGCAGGAAAAATATTCAATCAAAGACACGAAAGTGCCTGACCACTCTAACAACGGATGAGTTCGTTGAATTTACAGAAAATCCGCCACTCAAATAAACTTCCCAAAATAAATCCATAATCAGTGGAAGTAGCACCAACAAATCGGTAAATAAGAATAGGTTCGCATTAAAAATAAGGAATGTGTTAATGCACCCTAAACAAAAATAAACCAAAATGGTTATAAATAAAGGAGTAAAATAAATGCTTTTCGACCCCTAACACTAAAAATAACCTAATCAAGGTCAATATCAAAATATAGATAGTTAGAGCGAACAAACACCATAAAGAAATCCTTAGGGTCAATGACCGAACATATCTACCAGCTCAACCAACAACAATCACACTGCATTCACCCACATTCACACTAAATTTATTCTTCAAATTCTTCTTCCCCAAAGCAGGGTTTGAGGTCCTTAATATGCCAAACACCTACACGTTTATTATCAGGGACCGTCGCGAGTTGATAAGTTAAAGGTCCTATTACTTTAATAACTTTACATTTGACATACTTAGGAGCTAACTTTTGGTTAAAATTACGTGAAGCATCTGACAAAACGTAGTTACGTTTCCAAACTAAATCATTAAGATGAAATCTTAAAGGTCGTTTACGAAGGTTATAGGATTTAGAATTTCTTTGGTAGGCGTTGTTAAGGCGTCTACGAACGTCTTGATACAATTCGGACAACTGATTAACATCGGCGACTAAGTCTTCGCGGGTGTCAAGAGTCAGTTCTTCCTCTTTAAAATTCTTTAGACGACCATAATAATCTCCCGAAACCGGAACGGTTCGACCAAAGTTAAGAAAAGAAGGAGTAAAACCTATAACTTCGTGAATAGCATTACGTAAAGCATGAGCTACCTTATAAAGATTAACATCCCAAGTGCGATGATTGTCATTTACATATGAACGGAGAGCAGTACCAATTACTCTATTGACTCTTTCCACAAAATTAACCTGTGGATGGTAAGAAGCATTATACCAAACCTGTTGAACTTGGTAACTATTCATAAGTTTTTTAAAGTCAGAACTAATGAATTGTGGACCGTTATCGACCATACACACTTGAGGAACCCCAAAAATAAGAAAAACTTCGTTCTCAATGAAGTTGACAATCGATTTAGCGGTAGCTTGACGCAGTGCTTTCACTAAAACAAACTTAGTGAGCCAATCACACACAACGATGATGCTAGTATGACCGTTTTTAGAACGAGGAAACGGACCCATAATGTCTATGGACAAACATTGGAAAGGATATAGAATTTTCTTTTCTTTTCCCATAAAACCAGGTCTAGCAAGCTGAGAAGCTTTACTAGCCGCACAAATATCGCAATGACGGACATAACGAACAACATCGGCATGCATTTTGGGCCAATAATATTGCTCACAAAGTTTATGAAACGTTTTATAAACACCCAAATGAGCGGAGGTAGGCTCATCATGAAAAATTTTGAAAAGTTCTCTACGTCTTGATTTAGGGACTACCTGCTTCCATTCAATCAAATTACTGGTAATATTATGTCGATTAGAAGTATATTTATACAAGCTATGGCCTTCAATTCTCCAGCCGGGATAACTATCAGGATTATTCTGGACATTGTCAATCATCTTCAGGTACCAAGGATCTAAATCAACTTCAGCAAGTTCTAAAGCGGATACTATGACAGGAGCTCGTGATAAAGCATCGGGAACAACGTTGTGTTTGCCCGGTCGATGTTTAATATCAAAAGAGTATTGTGAAAGTCTAACACTCCACCTAGCAAGACGACCAGTGGGCTCACGCATATTAGTTAACCACAATAAAGAATAGTGGTCGGTAAAAACTGTAAAATGAGTTCCCTCAATATATGCTCTAAATTTTTCTACACCGAAGATAACTGCCAAACACTCTCTTTCAGTCACAGAGTAATTACGTTCAGAAGAATTTAAAGTACGTGAAGCGTATGCAATGACCTTTTCATCATCTCCTTCACCTTGCGTAAGAATACAACCTAACCCGTAACTCGAAGCGTCACACTGAATATTAAAGGGTTTAGTGAAGTCAGGGCTACAAAGAATAGGAGCTGAAGTTAATCGTAATTGGATTTCACGGAAAGAAGTTTCAGCCTCCTCCGTCCAGGTAATCTTTTGTTTTTTAACACGTCCTTTAATAAGGTCTGAAATGGGAGCAGAAAGAGTAGCGAAATTGGGTACGAAACGCCTATACCAAGAAGCTAAGCCAAGGAAACGTTTAACCTCGGTTACAGTAGAAGGTCTGGGATAATTTGAAATAGCTTGGACCTTCTTAGGGTCTGTATGCAATCCATGTTTGTCAACGATGAAACCTAAGTAAGTCAAACTAGGTCTGCAAAATTCACACTTATCAATGTTAACAGTTAAATTGGCATTCTTCAACCGGTCGTAAACTTCTTTTAACATGCTTAAATGTTCCTGAAAAGTACTCGAAACAATGATAATGTCGTCTAAATAAACAAAGATGTTATCACCAAGCAAGGGACCGAAAATAGAATCCATCAAACGCTGCTGCGTAGCGGGAGCGTTGGCAACACCAAAAGGCATAACATTATACTCGAACAAACCCCTACGAGGAACAACGAAAGCAGTCTTTTCGCGTGAATCAGGATGGAGAGGAATCTGATAAAAAGCTTGCTTCAAATCAATTGACGTAAGAAATCGCGCATCTCTTAATTTATCTAAAATACTTGATAAGAAAGGAATAGGATAAGCATCTTTCTTTGTCACAGAATTCAGTTTCCTTCCATCAAAACACAGGCGAAAAGATTCACCATCTTTCTTTTTAACCAGAACCATGGGCGAACTCCAAGGAGATTTAGAAGGACGTATAATACCATTCTCTAACATCTTATCTAATTCGGCATTAGCATGTACTTGCATAGCAGGAGAAAGTGGATAATAACGTTGTTTAATGGGATCTGCATCACCAGTATCAATAATATGACAAACTCTATCAGTTCGACCTAACTCGGGACCTGAAATTTCAGTGAAATTTTGAATGATTTCATCCAATAATAATTTCTGTTGCGGACTCAAATCGTCAGTACTACAAATAGCTTGTAATGCGGAAACCTCAGACACCGAAAATTGGTTAGAAACAAAGTCGGTTTTAACTCCAAAAGAGTAGCAAAAATCCATCCCTAAAATAAGAGTAGACGGAATAGTACCACAAACAACGGCGTCAAGAGTTTTAGAAACCCCGTCAACAGAAATAGGAAGTGATACAGTACCCAACATAGTCTGCGAATTACCATCAGCAGTGGTTAAGGAAAGAGGTAAATTACTTTTATTAATTTTAAGATCGTGTTTTCGAATTAGGTAAAAACCATTCTTACCAATCAAAGTCTGGTTGGCTCCAGAATCGAAGAGAGCTTGAACAGGTTCGCCGTTAATAAAAACCGAAACATAGGGCCTGTTATCGTCTGGACGTTTAGCAAAAATAGCTGAAGTCTCAGGAGAGGAAAGACAAAAATTACGTACCACGTTCAACCAAGATGGCCATAATTCGAGTTCAGCCTTCAATAATTCTACAGAAGGGATGGATCGGCTGCAACATCCAATCCCTAAGCCTCGTTTTTTGGATGACACCTTAAACATTTGGCAAAATAAACCCCAGGGTTACCACAGACGTAACAAAAGATAGTCTTGGATTGAGAGCAGGTATGAAAAGTATGTCCCGTACCCTGACAGTTCCAACATTTAGTATTAGACCTGGCTCGATTCGCTACTTTCTTAAAAACTTTGGAAGTAGAAGCAGGTTTAGAAGTGAAAACTTCGGCACTAACAACATTTGAAGGCTTCTTCTTGGGTTGATAAGCTAAATCAGGTTCGAGGGGTAAAGAATAATCAAGGTTAGGATTTCTATACCTAGCATTTTGAAGTTTAACTTCCTCTAACCGTTTACACAAAACAAGAAGTTGATCAACGTCTCTAATTTCAGTTAACGAAAGTTGAGTAGCATAAAAAGGTTGTAAGTTACGTAAAATATGTTTAAGTTTTATTGACTCAGAAGGCTTCTCTACTAAACGGTCGAAAAGGTTTAAAAGTACGGCTACAAACAAACTTGGTTTTTCGTCGGAACCTTGCTTACGTCTTTTAATCTCTTCCCACAATGCTTCGTCGAAATCATTTGGCAAAAAGTCAAAACGTAACTTGTCAATTAATTCGGACCATGAAGTAACACGATTCCTAACAGCTCGGAACCAAACGAGACCTTGACCAGAGAATAGATCTACCGCACTGGCAACCAATTGATCAAAAGAAACATTGCGAGCGACTCTAAGTTCTTCGACTCGTTGTAAAAAAGCGTTGACTCCAATAACACTGGCGTCACCGGTAAAAGTTAAACCCCACTTACAAACAGGAACTGACTTAGTAAAAGAAGGTAAACTAGCAGTCGTGATAGAATTCGAAGTAGCTCTAGAGAGTTGTAAACGATCAAGTTGACGACGTAATTCATCAATTGGATCTTCAATTGGACCACCACCCGGAGATACAGGAGCTCTTGGACGAGATAAATCAACTACCTGAACGTCAGAAAAAGAGACCCGCGGGCGCTGACTCGTGGAGTTAGCTAACGGTAAAACTTCTTCAATATTGGATTCGGGTTGTTCAACCTCGGATTCATCTTCAGGGATTTCATCGTCGTCAACGGTTTTCCTAACTAAGTCCAGTAAGTCCAAACAAAGACTAACCTTCTCAGCGTGAAGGGATTCTAAGTCACTTTCGGGTTTCAAACGATTCAACCTAGCAAATAAATGGGACAACCGAGCGTCAAGTCTCACACATTCAGAAGAAGTAGGTTTTTTAAGAAAAACATTATTGATCTGGGAGGACAGCTCACTCAATTTCGTTCCACAAACATCCAACTCACCAGGAACATCGTACTGAATAGGAGGGTAACTGTTTATTAAAGAGGTATCTAATTTCTCCAGGGCTAACTTAGCACGTAAAGCCTTGCGCTTTTGGTCAACGGACATGAATTCGGGATCTATCCCTCGGAAGATTAGTTCATAAGAGAGTTCATCGCCCCTCAAAGCATTAACGTTGAAACTCATGGTGGCGAATTAATAAAATGACAAAGTGTCCGAACAAAGGTGTCGAAAAGAAATGATAAAATGATAAGGGGAGAAAACCAGTAGCAATCTCGAAAGCCTCACGTTGCTGCGTCAATTTAGTATAACAGGTAAAAGCGAAACAAAAAAAAATAATCACCTACCTGTATACTTACAAAAAACTCAAAAGAATTCGCCGACTAACTTAGTTGTTTGCGAGGGCCGTAGATCGCCGAGGATTGCCTTATCATAGTTAAAACTCAGAAAGTGAATACTAATAAAAAAATGAAAAAATTGGGCGCCAGAAAACTTTTCAGTTTTCAAAAAAATATAGAAATACAAATAAGTAATTTTAATGACTTCAAAATAGTTAACAATATGCAAATTAAATAGAAAAAGTAAGAGCAAAAATATGCAACCAAACGTACAAAAACAAATCGCTTAGGTTAATTTCAAAGGAACCAAAAAAAACTAAATATCAACGTTAGTTGAATTAAAGAAAGATATACATGAATGAAAAAAAAAAAACGATCAAGGTGGATAAATAAAAAATAAGCGCTTACCTTTATTACCTGAGTGAAAACAAGTCTAATAAAAATGAACGATCAAAAATAAATAGCAATAGCCTTGTTTAAACTCAAATTCGTTATGCTAATAAAATAAAATGGAAAAACCAACCTAAAGCGTTACAGAATATTACAACAAAAATATAAATTTATTTCGTGAAGCGAAAAAGATGAATATGAAATAATTAATATTAATGCAAATTAAATTAGCTGAAGGCGTTAAAATTCAATTGTACAAATATTTAAGTAAAGCAAAGTTAAAAATTAAGAAATTTAATAAATGGAATAAAATCAGGTAAATTCGACGACACTTAACAATTCAATAAACACCGACCTTGAATCCTCCAAGCGATCGAGTGGCGAATAACCAGCAATGATAAATAATTTTTCAATAATACCGCATCCTTCAACTCCATAAATAATGCAGCCGCAAAAAGGCAATAACCAAAAGAGCCGGAGTACGGTAAAGTAATGGAAAATAAAACCAAACGAAAAGAAAGAAGCTGTAACAAAGTCGCCATTAACACGTGCGTTCAATGATAAGGCAAAAATCTCCACTTACCACCAGATCTTGGTGCTTCTAAAAAATAATTTCACAAAGTGAAACAAAACCGAAAATCTCGGAAGTTATAATTACGAAAATTCCATCAGAATTAAATAAGTAACTTCGGGATAAATTTTACCAAACTCAACTGCTTCGCAGACAACCCAAACGGAAAAAGCCAAGAGTTCTAGAACGCAACGCCAATCCCCAAACGCGCATGACGCTCTCTCCCCAAATCAGAAAACCTACTCAAAACCAAAAAGTCACTAACTACGTAATCTTTTACCAGTGAATATATAATAAATAGAGGTTCAATAAATGCATTCACCGTAAATAAGCAATTGAAAGGAGCAAAATAATATAACGGAAAATGAACCGTTACAAGCGGCTCGTAGCCAATATTTTTGGGTGTTCTGCTTTAAAAAGAACTAATAATAATAATACACAGGAAAATCAGAATAAAACAATTTTCAAATTACAATCACAGCCAATTCTTAAATATGTTGTTCCTTAAATATATGTATATCCTCATGGAAGTGTGTTTTATAAGCTTTTGCTTGGCTGCTGCTAACACTTTCATTATTTAATTCGGGTTGTAGGGCGATTTTGGGCCTATACTATTAATTAATTTTGATAATTAGGTAAGTGCAGGGAACTTATTTTCGTTTAATTTAATTGTAGCATGCATTTTAGGAATGCTTGTAAGCATAGTCGTACAAAAAAAGTATATTCACGTATTATTCAGACAAAATAATACAACGCCCCTTTTAAAACGAATCATATTAACAAATTATTGTACGCGTACTGCACCAAATGCAGCTCCTTGCCCGCTTTGCTCCGTTGCCTTTATTTCTGAATTCGGGCTTCATCGTAATGCAGCGATGTCTACCGAACAAGCACATTATATTGGTTCACAGCGGTTCACAGCCGAGAAGAACAAAATAATAAAACAGCTGTTTCGTGAACGTTGCATAGCGGTTTCGTATTAAATATTCACTTGGTTGACTGGCCCAACAATTTGCATAGGTTTAACTTTAAAAAACCGCGAGGATAGGCTGTGAATTATTCTATTTTATTGATAGATAATTATTTTTAACATTGAAAATGTTTCTGGTTGCGGTATATAGGGGCTTAAATTCGCTTAAAATTTCATGTTGCATTTGCTGCTTTTCGAGAGTGACCGAGCGGCGTTCGAAGGTGTTCGGCGCTGTACTCTGCCCGATAACTTAGACTGTGAGCGGCGCGCATACAAAGTTCTCTATACTATCGTCGAATCCTACCTAAGACTGTGTATTGTTTAGACTGTGACTTTCTTGTAAAACACGTACAATAATATTTAAAGTTGGAATTGGAAGTCGAGGTTCTATATAATTCTATCTTTGCAACCTTTTAATACTTTGTAACAAATTTTATCGCATCCCAAATTTCACAAGATTTGCGTTCTACTTCATCATTTTCAATGTCTCCTCCAGTTGCATCTTTGCGAAGGACTGTGAATTTTTTTAATGATAATCTTATTTTTGGGAGTTCTGCAGCTCTTAAGGATGAATCGCCCCTGACTTAAAGTAAAACCAGAAGACAGAGACATGCATAAGAAGCTATTAGGAAGGGATTAGCAGTTGGTAAATGCCTTGAAATACATAAAGGTGGCATACCATACAGATCCGGAAGTAACAGAAACTTATGTTCTTAGTGGGCAAAACTGGAAGTTACAGAAACTTGTGTTCGTTGTCAAATGATGGAGTTTTAAGCGTATATTACATATACCAAATTTCATTTCGATGTCTTAAGAAATAATAAAAAGATAGGGGTGTCCCTGGTTGCATTGACACTCTGTATAGTGTCAAAAATTAAATTTTTCTGCTAGACACATCAAAAATTTTGCTTCAAAATTTTCGGGTATAATGCATTCCCTCGTGCATTCCACTTTAATATTTTAAGTAGTACTTCTACTATGTACTTTATTTGTCTATTTGTCTAGCGCTTATACCGTGATTTCAAATTTTTTTTAGATAAGGGTTGGCCATGAGAAAACAGTTAATAAATTCTAAATCTTGCAATAGACATTATTTTTGTTTCTCATGACCAACCCTCATCTAAAAAATGTTTAAACTCACGGTATATACTTAATTTATACTCCCCTCACTTATATACTCTGATTACGTTTTTTTGGACATAACCAGCTATTATTTGAATATTTATTATTTTATTTTATTTGTTCATTGGGCGAAATCTAGGCTTACGGGTGCCAGGTATTTAAATATGTATGTATCAACATATTACAAAAAAGAAGAAGCCAGTTAATAGGACATATTATACGAAGTAAAGGCATGTTGAACACCATTATAGAACGTAAAATAAAAGGAAAGAACCAGAGAGAACGACCACGTTTATACAATACATGCATTTAAAAAAAACGTACAGCGAAATGGAAAGGCTGGCCCATGATAGACGCATGTGGAGAACTGCGACAAACCAGTTGAAAGACTGAAAACAAGAGAGGGAATCTAGAAATGTATGCAAGACGAATTAAATCTGGTCTGAACTTGAGGAATACGGTAAATTGCCTAAACAATCTAAATATTATTGTCATTATATTTAACATTAGATTATAATTTGACGTAAATCCAGTTCCAGTTTTAAATATTATTTAAAGTATAATCCACAGGTACCAAATCTCTGAAGCATATTATAAATAAATATTTTGTTGAAGTAGGTAATCCTATTTCTGGGAAAAGCATAAATTACGAGTACGTAGGAACGTAGGTTTGAATTTTAAGAAACGTTTGTGCTATATACAGGGTGACATTGAAACAACTGCCATGCATAGTACCACGCGATAGAGGACCATAAAATAATAAAAAAAGTTCTTATACGCTAATGTCCGATCGCCTTTTGTTTTCAAGATACAGGATGTTAAAAGTTTGTTAGAAAATTTAATTTTTTTTAAAAAAACTACAATGCATAGTACCACGCGATAGAGGACCATAAAATAATAAAAAAAGTTCTTATACGCTAATGTCCGATCGCCTCTTGTTTTCAAGATACAGGATGTTAAAAGTTTGTTAGAAAATTTAATTTTTTTTAATAACTATAATGCATAGTACCACGCGATAGAGGACCATAAAATAATAAAAAAAGTTCTTATACGCTAATGTCCGATCGCCTTTTGTTTTCAAGATACAAGATGTTAAAAGTTTAAATTTTCTAACAAACTTTTAACATCCTGTATCTTGAAAACAAAAGGCGATCGGACATTAGCGTATAAGAACTTTTTTTATTATTTTATGGTCCTCTATCGCATGGTACTATGCATTGTAGTTTAAAAAAAAAATTAAATTTTCTAACAAACTTTTAACATCCTGTATCTTGAAAACAAAAGGCGACCGGACATTAGCGTATAAGAACTTTTTTTATTATTTTATGGTCCTCTATCGCGTGGTACTATGCATTGTAGTTTAAAAAAAAATAAATTTTCTAACAAACTTTTAACATCCTGTATCTTGAAAACAAAAGGCGACCGGACATTAGCGTATAAGAACTTTTTTTATTATTTTATGGTCCTCTATCGCGTGGTACTATGCATTGTAGTTTAAAAAAAAATAAATTTTCTAACAAACTTTTAACATCCTGTATCTTGAAAACAAAAGGCGACCGGACATTAGCGTATAAGAACTTTTTTTATTATTTTATGGTCCTCTATCGCGTGGTACTATGCATTGTAGTTTTTTTTTTTTTAAATTAAATTTTCTAACAAACTTTTAACATCCTGTATCTTGAAAACAAAAGGCGATCGGACATTAGCGTATAAGAACTTTTTTTATTATTTTATGGTCCTCTATCGCGTGGTACTATGCATGGCAGTTTTTTCAATGTCACCCTGTATAACAACTTTTATTCTACAAAATATAAATATTGTATTTATTGTATTATATTATGTAAATATAAGATAAGAACTTTTAACTTTATAACCAAAGTAAGTGGTTAAACATTTTTAGTGATACTTAAAAATGGCTAAGTGTGTTGCTGTTTTCTTTGTGATTTTGGCTGTTGCTTGCATTTCGAATTCCGAAGCTCAACAGGTAAATTAATTTAAGTAGCAGAGATATTAAGAATGATAGTAATATTAATGAAATATTTATTTATTTAGTTTTTGAGGTGGGCATTTACAGTTTGAGAGATGTGTTGAAGTTGAAGTAATAATTATCGTTTTTTTATACAAAATTTATGTTTGCAATAAATGCAAATTTAAAACAAAATTTAATTACAGTAAAATCAGTATAAAGTATGTTTACTTCAAACACGGATTTAGTTAACGAATAATTTTAAATATAAAATGAAAATAGGGACTTTTGGAATTTTTGATTTTGATATCTAAAGTAATGGACGAGATAATAATTACCTCAACTATGTAAAGACGTACCTATTCCAACAATATGGCCAATGTTATAAATAATTTAATAATAAACTGTTGTTACAGAGTGATATTGTGGTAGTCCAAACTAATTTATCTGAGTATGATCAAACTGTAGTAATTACCGTTGTTCGACGTGTTTACGAGTCTGGCGCTGAAGATCTTCCTGGGACTTTAAGAATAGAATTGGAAAAACAATATCCCGCTCATTATATTAGTGTAGTGATAAATCCACTGACAGCATCCTTCATACCCTTGCATTACATTCGATTAACTGCTTATGGCTTTGACGTGGTTATTTTTGGACTTCCAAGATGTTAAATAAGTGACTTATTTAATTTTGAATATTAAAATACGTTTTAATTACATTGTAGATGACTTCTTTATAAACTACAAGTGTTAGATCTTAATATCTATAAACATAACCAATTGTAATATCCCTGCAGTTTAAACAAAAATAAATTTGAGAACATGTTAACTATACAAAGGTTGTAATTGTAAATAAAAATGTCAGATTTTTCTTGGAAATCGAAATTGTTGCAACTGCACAAAATTTCACTCCTGCATCAAGTCAATGTTTTCAGTTTTTGTATTTTATAATTGAAGTACGAGTAAGCAATATTGTACATTGTGTCACTAGTTTGTGATCAGAATCTCGTGTTTGACTATCATCTGTAATGTAGTATTCTCAATTAATTTAGTTGCGTTTTAATTACTAATTTTGATTGTTAATATCGTTTTCTTTTGTAAATCGTGGTTATGGAGAACAGATTTTTATAACATTCAAATATGCATTAGATCTTAGGGAGAAAGGGTCAATTTTATATGCTATATATGTATTATCCACATAGAAGACATCTAAAGGTTAAAATAGAATATTTCGTTGGAATATCGTTAAATTATTCCACAATAATAGCTATTAAGACAACAAGTGTTTTATAGAAGGTTTAAAAATCAAGGTCGTAGTTCAAATCCGAGCGAACGAAGTGAGCCGAGGATTTGATAGACCGAGATTTTTAAACTATAGAACACGAGTTGTCTTCAAGATTTTTTCTAACACTAATATCAGACATTTTTTTTCACTAATATATTATTAGAAATTTTAATAAATTATTATTTGAGATGCGTCATAATATACAAAATGCGCAGATTGCTAGGCAACGACGTATTTAAAGGCCTATAAAATACGTTGTTATTGACGACGTATTTTATAGAGAAAGCGCATTTTAAAGGAAACATAACAAGTGAGCTCTTATGCACCATAGAAACAGTATAAGATATTAGTGTTAGAAAAATGTTCTTTGCAGCTGTTTGTCGATGCTTTTTTGTCGCACTATCTGTAATAATGTTAAAAATGTTTATGGCGCAACATAATTGTGGTAAATGCATTATTTTTTAAACAAAATTTTTTAACAGCAATTATATTCTGAAGATGATTAGCCAATGTTGATGAAAAACATAAAAAAACTTTCTTGAAAACAATTTAGTTTTTATTATTAATATGAGGGTTTATAAATCAAGATCTTGGATTTATGTTATTCCACAGTGAATATGAAACAAATTAAAAATTCAAAAAGAAATCTTTACAAAAAAATAAAAATCATAATATTGTTATAATTACTTTAGTAAAATAATTGAAGGTTGTTTGATTTCCAGAAATGTCGTGATTATCTCGGCTGATAAATCCAGATAAACATCTGTGTACGGTTTTAATAGAAAAAGCAATTTTATTTTAATATCAGCAAATTAAAAACAGTTTTGCAATAACATTTTACATACACAATCGATTAATTTTTTTAGTTTATTTATTCTTTTGATAAAAATGAGATCCTGTATTTAAAATCATTCTCCTCTTTGGTGTGGTTGTTGTTTGCGTTAACTCCGTAAATGAAGATGGAATCATACAGGTAACATGAAGTAAGTGTCCCACCAATAACTGAGTTTATCAAAAAAACTGCTCAAAAGTTTTTTCAAAACTTAGTTTTATGTTCAAGTGCAACTAAACTAGATTTAGGACAAAATGATCCACACACGCATTAAACGCAAGCTGCAACACGATTTAATTTAAAGACTGTGTAGCCTTAAAATTAATATTTTTTAGTCACTACTTATGTTAAATGTACTTTTAATATCTGTTGATTCAATTATCTTAAGACCTATTTAAAATAACTCTATAAGAAAACTTAAACATTAGCTACTTAAAATGGAAGGAAAATATAAAATTTCCTACAGAGTTAAAAAATTAATATGAAACGAGAAAAATTTCAACTGCAAGACACTGGCAATACATGCAAAATATACCAAATTAGATGAGCTTTAGTCAATGTAAAAATATCCCAATTCAACGATATGCAGCTTGCATGGATTTACAGTTTTAAAAACAAGTCTCAAGTCGTTCCCCAGATTTTCGCATTTGAATGTTCCATTGCACATTATGTCGATGGCTGAAAAATATTTAACTCACAAAGTGTGCCTTGAATGTTGATAAAATTTGTTGCGGTGACAACTGTCATTGTTTTTTACCTTTTCCCGTCAAAGGTACGTAAAAAAACAAGTTTTTGCAATATCCAAGTACTGTAATCTTTTCAATTAAAAATGTCCAGGCTTAATAAATTTTTTAACCGTGATTGACGGGATATGCTCTGAGTTTATGCACAAGAAAATTACAACAGTCGTGCTGCACTTAGAAGGTATGAAGATCTCTACCCAACCAGAATCATTCCAGGCCGAAAAATATTTCAAAGAATATTCAATCAGTTAGGTGAAACAGGTTCGTTTTATAACAAAAATCCTGGTGGCCAACCGAAAACTATAACGGTCGGACCGTCGGACAAGAAGAAGCACTAGGCGTTTAGAAATTGATAAATCAACCGTCTCAAGAGTCATCCATGCAGAAAATTTATTTCCCTACCATTATACGCCCGTTCAAAATTTATTGCCAGGAGATTTGCAAGCCAGATCAGAATTTTGTCAAAATCTACTAAAGAAAAGAAACGAAGAAAAAGAAGACAAAGGTATTATTTACTGACGAGGCAACTTTTACAAGACGCGGAATCTTTAACTGGAGAAATAATCATCACTATGCTTTGGAAAATCCGCGCCTACCCAGAGAAAAACATTTCCAGCACGAGTGTTCCATAAATACCGGGCGATCCAGAAAAAAGGAATTAGAGCAGGCCCTGATTAAGCTGTTAAGGTTGGTAACATTGCTTTTCATTAAAATTTCATTTCAATGGTAATCTGATTTGTTACTTGAAAAATAAATTTGACATTTTATAACTTAAAATAAAAGCATTAGTGGACGTAATTACATTTATGGTTATTAAATAAAGTAAAATTATTTATTTATTTATTTAGACTGCCTACAAACAGGCAATTACTTACTATTATTTACAACACGGACAATAATATTGTTGCATGATTTTGACAGTTAACGTAACCTCTTCTATGCTCAATAGTGTATCTGTTTACGCTCACAGTAGGCGAATCACGGGATACCAACTTTGGTAACTAGGTCACGGCCTGCTCGAATTACCTTTTTTCTGGATCATCCGGTATTTGGCGCGGCATTATCGACAATTTCTTGATCGGCCCATTTCAGCTTCCGCAGAGACTTAATGGAGAACAATATTTGCAGTTTTTAGAAATTTTTTCCCGGTCTATTCCATCTCCATCTGTCAAATAAACACTCGATAAACAATTCCAAACAAGCGTTGCTATGGAAATCTCATAAGCATTCCAAATGGCGTTTGCTATGAGCTATGAGTAACAACAGATATTTTAATTTACGTGTTCTATCGCCATTTTTCAGAGGTATAATGAAAAATATCGTTCATTAAACGGCGGAAACTGCCTTGTTTCTCGCCTCCAAATGAAATATACAATAATGATAATCTTGGTCACTATTGGCGGGAGCATGCATGTCGGGCAAGAGTCCAAGGTACAAATAAATAAAAGTCACTAAAATGGTTGATAATTATATTTTAAATTCCATAATATTATTAAAATTGCAGACATCGAACATCCAATACATATGAGAAATACATAAGTTTATCAAAATCAAATCAAGGTTGTTAACATCAAACATTTAATAAATTGACATGATATTTAAATTTATCGAAATAAAATCAAGTTTGTTAACTTCAAACTTCAAAAATTTAATAAATTGACACGCAAGTTAGATATTAAATTTTTCTGAATTATGATGAAGGTTGTAAGATTACAGAAAGGGCAGATTGTTAATACTATAGAAAACGCAAGTTCTCTTTAAAACCAAAAATAGGTGGATAACTTTTACTTGAATTCTCGGGTTTGGAAAGATCTTACCCTACGACGGAATTTAAATTGTCAATCCCTATGGATTATTTCTTATTAAAATTAACTTATTGCGTCTTCTTTACAACAAAATTACGCAGATGTTAAAGATCCAATTCAACAATTAACTTAACGTAATCAAGTTACACATATCTTTTATAAACATTACTTGATGATTATTACAATTATTTTTTAAATAAATAAATAATACTTCTTGATTACAAGTCTCATTATTAATATTATAATGGACAGGATGCAAAGTTACTTCAAACAACACATAATTATCTGACCTTCAGCCACTGACGAAACGGTTATTACTTGAACTAGTTAACCAAATCCTTGTTAACCGGAGAACTGGATTAAGACACCCTTCCTCAGCAACCGTCAGCTCCTACGCTCGATGCCAGCAAGAAGAACCAAATTACCAAAATAGCAACCCCAAGCAGTACAAAATTCCACAGGAATCAAATTTCCAAAAGTAAATACCACTTGAACAGGAATCCAAATTTAGCCAAAGGGTTACTGCACTATTCTTCTCAATTTGTTTAACACCTTAGCCGAGTATGGCTTGAAACCAATATCTCTTCTTTCTTGCCCCAAAATACTCTTAGGACGCCGCAAAAGAAAAATGACGTCCGTTGACTTTTTAACCCCCCAATCAACAAACTCTTTAATTTTTTTCGTTGCCATCTCCACAAAAAAAAAACAAAGCATCACTTTGCTAAAGCACCTTTTGTATCAAATTTTGAAAATATTCTCCCATGACTTATACAACCTTGGATTAAATTGTTTCAGTCAAATATCAAAGCAAAAATCAGGATCAGTTCGAACGTCAAAAAACTCAAATTAGGAAATAAGAGCAACATTCTCAAGCATTCGCCCTAAACTATTAAATAAACCATTAACAAAACTCTAAATTATTAACCATGCAACTGAAAGAACAATTAACTAAAAATTGTTGTTACTGTTATAAGAGATTATCAAAATATCTTCCTGGATGTGAGACGTCATTTTGTAAAAAGCCTAAGAAAATGTATTGCGGTTGGCACTTTCAACATTTATTATAGTAAATTAAAACAAATTTTTATTATTGTGATTATTCCACTCATCCAATCAAATCACAGTATTTTGGTGAATTGAACCAATCACAATCGAATTAAATCGAAAATACCACTAGTGAAATTTTCTAGAAAATTTTGCGACTAGCAGCGTTGCTTAGAGACAACGTCTGTCAAAATTTTTTGAGTGACAAGTATTTCAGTAATTTCATTATACCTAATTCGAGGAATTATCATTCCGAATACCATTCGTGACTAGAATTTTACAGGAAATTTTTGCCGTCACAAACACTCTTGCTTGTTGCTTTGGAAAATCGTAACTCGTGCTGTCGCACTCGTTACGATTTTCGTCGCAACAAGCAGTCGTGTTGGTGACGGCAAAAAAATTTCCGGTAAAATTCTAGTCACTTGTGGTATTACTTCTGAATAAATTGCGCTGTGTTTTCAAAATTTTCATTTTGATTTTTTTTTGCCTTTTTATTTTCAAATACGAAAATCTGGGGAACGGCTTGAGGTACCGAGATCGATCAAGAGTCCATTTTGTACGTAAAAATGTTGGATCTTTTATAGTGTAAAGTATAAATACTACTAACTGTACGGGTAAAAAAGTATGGGTGAATTAATTCAACACGAAGCACGTAGCAAGTGCCCTCTAGGGAGTATCTTCAAACTAATACCAACCCTGATTTTCACTTTATGCGGATCATGGTAGATTTATAAATACAATTTTCTGGAAAAATTTACTTTGTTATCATTTTAAACTTAAATATAAGTAAATTAAATGGAGATTCCAAAAATGGATAAATATACACAGGATGTTGCATTCAAAATAACAAACCGTAACAGAAACTTTCATTCTTTGTCGAATAACGCAGTTTTAAGAGTACAACCAATTTAAAACATATTAGGTAGGAGCTAATCATTTCTTGCCGATAGCATAGAAAAACATTTTCTTATTTGTCTATACCAGATTGGTCATGATTGTAATTAATTAAATTACTCTATATCCTTGTAAGAATACCGTCTCAAAATATTACTACCTACTAATTATATGTATAAAAATATACAATTCATTTAATATATTTTATTCAATTTTGACGTTTTAAACTGTCATTATTAATCCATAGCAACAGCTATAAGTAATTGTTTATTTACTAGTGAGTTAAAAGAATTTTGTCCACGACTATACTCGGCGCGGCAAAGCAATAGAGTAATCACGTGAACACTGCATGCACACTTCAAGTAGCCCTTTCTACAGTTCGTATTACACTGTACAAACAGAACACAGAAGCAGGGAAAGCAAAGGGCGCTGCAGCGTAAATAATGCGGTTGCCGTTGCCCTGTGTAAACGGGGTGCTTGTAAATTCTCGTCCCACTTTGCTTAGCCAATAAGAAGAGCGCTTCGAACAATCACGTGCTGATCACGCGTATTTATTACTCTATTGCTTCGCCGCGCCAAGTATAGTCAATAATCTGTCAATTATTCATGTGTTTGGTCAAACATAATGTTATCCATTATATACTGCCAGCAGTAAATAATCATTATTCACGGTGTCATGGTAACATCATTGTCTATGGTGTATAATGAAGGAAATAGGTTATGTTTCTAATCCTACTACTTCGTTTAACATAGTCCTACCACATGGTTTTAGTAGAGTTGTTAATTAAAAATTCTTCGTATTTGTGTTCGTGGACAAAGTATAGTATACGACTCGCTATAATGGCTACTATTACCTCGGATAATTGCAAAACTCGCTCGCTCACTCGCTCGTGTTGCAAACATTATCCTTGGTAATAATAGCATTCATTATATCGTCGTGTATAATATACTATTAAATCACTATGCAACAAATAAACAGTTATTTATCTTAGCTGTTGCTATGGAGTTAATGGTGACAGTTTAAAACGTCAAAATTATGTCATATTTTATTTTGTCAAAATTAAATTCATAATGGTTATTTCATCAAAATTGAATAAAATATTGTATAAATCACGTGAGCTAAGAATGTTTATTCACTCGAAGAAATTAACTCACTCCCCCTTACGGGCCCGTGAGCTAAACTTTCTTCTCATGAATAAACAGTATCTTAGCTCACTTGGTGTATAAATATCTAATAAATTTTATGCCAGGGTGGCGCAGTTTTAGAACGTCAGCCTAACGTTGCATTAGTTCGAATCTCCCGATGGTTAGGATTTTCCTGCAGTCTCGACGTCGGCATCGAGTCCTGGTGACCATTCGGGCACCAAATTAACGACGGTCTCCCATGAATACAGGACTAAGAGATAGAGTAACAAGGTCCTATCTACATGTACACACACTTACACTACACACATGGTGCAGTATGTAAGTATTAAGCTAAAAACAGACGGGGCGATTTATGTCGACTGTCGACTCGACTGTCGACTCGACTGTCGAGTCGACATAAATCGCCCCGTCTGTTTTAGCCTAAGGTAACAGGATACCATCAAATCGACCCTGTTTCGACATGGACGTTCCGTGTAAACCAAAATAAAATTCGTCGACTCGACGGTCGACTCGACACAAATCTGTTTTTACCCTTACGGCGCACCAACCACGTAAACCGCAGAGTCGGGCCGGGTTTTGCTTCGCAGCCCTTTTTCTTTTCTTTTGTTACTAGTTACCAATTAAAATTTACGAAAGCCTTTTGCATGTTTGCCTTAATTTCAAACATATATATGCGCATATCTTTATAAGGGAAAGGATAAGGATCTCATTTTTATCAAAAACATAAATACACTAAAAAAATTAATCGATTGTGTATGTAAAATGTTATTGCAAAACATTTCTTAATTGGCTGATATTAAAATAAACTTGTTTTTTCTATTAAAACGGTAGACAGATGTTTATCTGGATTTATCTGTTGAGATAATCACGAAATTTCTGAAAATCAAATAACGTTTAACTATTTAACTTAATTAATTACAACATGTATTATGATTTTTATTTTTTAATTTTTTTTATGAATATTTATTGTTGATATTTGTGATTTGTTATATTTCATATTCACTGTGGAATAAAATAAATCCAAAGCCTTGATTTAAATACCCGTACATGTAAACAATAAAAACTAAATTATATAATAAAGTTTCCATCAGCATTAGGTAATCATCTTCAGAATATAATTGTTATTATGCCGAGCTGGGTTTTGTTAAGTCCCCAATGACCCGGGCCAGTCAGCCCTATTGTATTTCTCTTCTTCTTCTTAGAGTGGCATGCCCTTTACAGGGCGTTGCTGTTCCTCTCTCCATATGCCTGTGGTGTGCGTGTCAAGTAGCCTATAAACATAGGGAACCTACAGATTAACGTGGGCTCCGAACCACAGAAGTGCTTACACTTCTACTCCAGAGAGGACTTTACTAGGCAGAATATACACCTCGGTGGTTTGACATTGCCTTTCGAGGGAAGCGACCGCGTATTTTCGGTGTATATGTGACCCTGGGAATCGAACCCGGGCCATCTCAGTGGTCAGACGCACGCTGAACCAACTGAGCCATGACCGCCCCTATTTGTTTTTCTCAGAAATCATATTTGATCTTAATTGAACAGGTTTAGACCCGTTACTAGGTTTAGTAGTCTGGGTACCATATCTTTTTTCTTCGAAATCCCTTCCCGTCTGTTTAAGTCGTCCAGCATGATAGGCAGTTTTTCCCTCTTTATTACAGATCCTGCATATGGGCTGTCCTGTATTAACGCCCATTCTACAGGGTGTCCGCAAAAAGGAGGTCAATCCGTTAACCACATATTCCTGGAGCAAAAATAATATGACTTTTATAATGACATTTGTTTTTTTTCTAATTTTTTTTTTAGTATTAGAAACTTATGAGATTACCGTAAACCGCGTATCAAGGACCAGTACTTTTCAAGTTCTCTCTAAAACGAACGATTTTATCAAAATTTGATAAGAGACAAAAAATAATCCAAAATGCATGATTATCTCAAAAAAAAAATAGCTTGGAAGTCACTGGCGTAGGTACTAAAAAACAGGGGAGGTCAGTGGGTACTGTACCCCCCGTATTTTGATTATTTGACCGTTGTTTCCGTTTTGCTTTTCTCAAAAGATGTGACTATTTATGTTGAAGCTCTGTACCAAATTTGAAATTGATAGCTTATTAAATACTTCATTTATTAAAAATAATCAGTTTTAAATTTCAAACTTTGAAGCCCTGTACATCGCACGTGTGGATCTAAAATGAAAAATGGCATTATAAAAGTCATATTATTTTTGCTCAAAGAATATGTGGTTAACGGATTGACCTCCTTTTTGCGGACACCCTGTATATGCATGTGTTTCCTTAGATTGCAGTGACCGGTTTGTAATCCCGTCACAGTTCGTTCTTAGGTTGGTTCTGTTAAGTTTCAGTGTTTCAGTCGCTAAATGTTGAGATGGTCTTACCATCATCAGTTTACTGTGTCTTCGTCCTTGCACATGGTTCCTATATTGCTGGTGTTGTTTTTTAATCCACTCAGTTATAGCCCCACGTGTTGTTGTTTTCATGAGTTCTAACACCGGTGCAGGACCAGTAATAAAGGTAGTCTCAGATCCTTTCCTATCCTTCGTTTCATACATAAAGTTCGGTACGGGAGAAATACGGCAATGTTATTGTTAAGGTAGTTTTGTGGTCAACGTTACCATTTCTTAGCGGAGGTCAGCGGTCTAAGCTCACTTAAAGAAAAACCAGAAGACAGAGACATGCAGAATAAGCTATTAGAAAGGGATTAGCAGTTGTTAGGTGCCTTGAAATACAATAGCCGTATTTATTTATGGTTGACAGGTGTATATTCACCTCCAAGAAGTTTTGTGGTGAAATCTGGTTACCTCGCTTTCCATAAGACCCCGTACTGAACTTTAAGCATGAAAGTAAGAATAGTTGGTCTGCTATTTCGTTGCCTTTTATTTCTTTATCCCCCGGCATAAATGTGGCATACCATACAAATTTGGAAGTAACAGAGACTTATGTTCTTAGTTGGCAAAACTGGAAGTTACGGAAACTTGTGTTCTTTGTCAAATAATGCAGTTTTAAGCGTATATTACATATACCAAATTTCATGTCGAAGAAATAACAAAAATATAGTGGTGTCCCAGGTTTCATTGACACTATGTATAGTGTAAAAAAAATAAATTTTTCTGCTTGATGCAACAAAAATTGCACAATTTTCGGATATCTTGCATTGCACTTTAATATTTTAAGTAGTATGCACATTATTTGTCTGGCCCTTATACCGTAAGTTCAAAAAAATGTTAGATAAGGCTTGGCCATGGGGAACCAGTTAATAAATTCTAAATCTAGCAACAGACATTATTTTTGTTTCTCATGGCCAACCCTTATCTAAAAATTTTTTAAACTCACGGTATATGCTTAATATATTTTGAACTTAGCTATGTTGTCCAGATATTTTCTTCACTTATAGTTATACTCTGAGTACCTTCTCTTTTTGGACATGACCAACTATTATTTAAATATTTATTATTTTATTTTATTTGTTAATGGGTCGAAATCTAGGCTTACGGGTGCCAGGTATTTAAATATTGCGTAATGTATCAAGTTAATACAGAACTGAAGAAGCCAGTTAATAGGACATATATTATTATATGAAGTAAAGGCATGTTGAATACTATTATAGAACGAAAAATGGGCGGAAAGAACTGGAGGAGACGACCACGTTTACAATACATTCAAAACAAACAATAAACGATGTTAATGCAAAGATGTACAGGGTGGCCCATTTTCGAAGGGATTCCGCCTCTCCTTAAGTATTACATCTACGCAAAAAGTAATAAAGGTGTCTCCGGCCAATTTTTTTAGACAATTCTAATGGTGCAAATCGAAATTTAATATCGTCTTTTCTTTTCGAGCTACAAGCGAAAATTTAATTTTTCAGAAACTCTTTTCGGAGTTATAACTCTTTTGCTTGTAGAGATAGGGACAAAAAATAAAAATATTCTTAAGCCATTTTTTCATGTAGAATTTAATGGTGATATTGGGTTTTTAATTTGCATATGAAGTTATGAGTTATAACTTGTATTTGCTTTAAATGGCAATCATAAGTAAAGCTACATAACCAAACGAATACCTATTAATTTGACAGGACAGTCATTTATTTTGTTTCTATTTATCTTTTTTGTTTTCCACGGATTGCCTGATTATTATGTCTAATTACGGTTGCCATTTAAAAAAACACAAGTTTATGTTATAACTCAAAACTTAATATGCAAATTAAAAATCCAATATCACTTGGAATGCCTTCGAAAATGGGCCACCCTGTACAGGAAAATGAAAAGGCTGGCTTACGATAGAGGTATGTGGAGAATTGCGACAAACCGGTTGAAAACTGAAAACAAGAGAGAGGATGTATAAATGTATGCAAGACGAATTAAATCTGGCTTGCGGAATACGAAAATTGCCTAAACAACCTAAATATTATTGTCATTATATTTAACATTAGATTATAATTTGACGTAAATCCAGTTACAGTTTTGAAAATTATATAAAGTAAAATCCACAGGTGCCAAATCTCTGAAGCATAAATAAATATGTATTTTGTTTAAATAATCCTGAGTTCGGCACTGACCGCGACCGCGAAAGCATCGTAAACTGTGCTCCGTGCGATTGTCGTGTTTATCAGTGTTCGTGTGTTTTGGTACCAGCCTAGCTGGTAACCACCCAATTTACCTAGTTTTATTAATCTTTTATTGAAAGTCACCGTCAACAATGACAGATCCTATACCGCTAAAACCTCCTACTTTAATTTTTAAAGGTAGTAATGCTCATAATATGGAGATTGTTGAAGAAACTGAATCCAACGTAAACCCCAACAAGCGAAGCTTGTCTTCTCCCGAAGAAAACGATATCAACAAACGTTACTTATTCGAACCGGACGTTCTTATCACTAAAAACCCATTTTATTCTTTACAACCAGTCTCGCAAGAATGTTCACAACCGCAACAAATGCTAAACTCTAGTAATTCACACAAAGATCTCACAAAATCTAAAATCCCCCCAATATTTTTGATGAATGGAAGCAATTATCAAGAGATAGTTAAAGACATAAAAAAAATAGTCAAAGAGAACTTCACAACGACATATAAAGCAAATCAATTGAGAATTGACCTAAGCTCTGTAGACGATTATCGGAACCTCACTAAGTACTATGAAGAACAGAAAGCAAACTTTCATACTTTTCAAAATCCAGATAACTCTAATCTTTCTGTAATTATTAGAAATGTTCCCATTTCAATTGGTGAAGATGAAATGCTCCAAGAACTGCTCAATTTAAAGTATCCTGTTATCAAAGCCACGCGCCTTTTAGGTAAAAACAAAGTACCAATGCCATTATTTGCGATCGAGCTACAAAAAACCGAACAAGCCAATGCTATATTTAAACTAGACAGATTACTACACTGTGTGGTTAACGTGGAACCCCGACGTAAAAGCGTGCTACTCCTCAGTGTACGAGATGCCAAAGACCTGGGCACACCAAAAATTATTGTTACTTACCTCCTCGTTGCGTCAAATGCCCAGGACTTCACCACTACTCTGAATGCGATAAAGACCCGAAGGAGAAACCAAAGTGTGTTAACTGTGGTGGGGAACACACTGCTAACTATAGAGGATGCAGCTTTCTTAAGCGAAATATCAATAGGTCTATCCCTCAAATAACACGCAATCTAACCCTCAATTTGACTCCTTCTCCCACTGGCCAGCCGATAAGACCGAACGCTCAGACAACAGGAAATGTTACAGCTAACCCTATCTACAGGAACACACTAACCAATACAAATACAAACCCTAACACCACAAATCTTAATCCTCAAACTGATGAAACCCCCACAAACTCGTTTTTATCACAAATCTTAAAATCCATCATACAGTTAATTACACCGCACATTGAACAAATAAAGAACTTTATCATGTCCTTAATTCCAATGCTTTTCAATGGCAGTAAATAATCAGCAAATACTTCATACGTTAACAATCACAAATTGGAATGCCAATGGCCTGAAAAATCAAAGATCAGCCTTTATTTCCTTCCTCGCAAGAAACAACATTGATATTGCCTGTGTGACCGAAACACACCTTATTAACGAAGAAAAATTTACAATCCCACAGTATTCAATTTTTCGAAAAGACCGTGAAGCGCCTATTGCTTCAGGTGGTGTCGCAATAATCATCAAACGCACTCTTATAGCACATGAGATTGTATTGAACAATATCCAATTCTTGGAAGCGGTTGCAGTCAAACTAACCATGACTAATAATAGCTTACTGCAAGTTATATGTACTTATAAACCACCTAATAAGCGACTGAATGAAGAAGAGCTTAGAAGTATTTTCGACAATCCGAATCCGACTCTAGTAGTCGGAGATCTAAACAGTAAACATGAACACTGGGGGTGTCGAGTAACAAATCCTAGTGGCACTAAATTGCAAACCTTCTGTGCCCAACATGGCATTCATATATCGCCGCCCACTGATCCCACCTATTTTCCATACAGGGCTGACCACTTGCCGGATATCTTAGACATAGTACTGCATCGTAATTTCAACCAACCAATAATACAAACTGTCCTCACCGAACTTGATTCGGATCACTTGCCAGTTGTACTGACTTTCAATCAGTTGCCTAAGACGTATCCTAAACCTCTAAAATTAATTAACGGAAGAATCAATTGGGATTTATTTCAAATATACATGGATCACTTGATCTCATGTCCAACTAAACTAGACTCCGAGGAAGAAATCGACAATGCCATACTTCTTTTTAATGAGTCCATTGAACACTCTATTCACAGAGCAACAACGTGCATTAATCTACATAGACCCTCAAATTACACGAATCCTCCGCTTCGCATATTAAATCTTATTAAAGAAAAACACCGTACGCGGCGCGAATGGCAAAACACAAGAGATCCCGCAGTCAGGCTACGCTTAAACCAACTTATTAGAATTGTCAAATCGGAACTAGATACCTACAGGAATGATTCCTATCAACACTATTTAGAAAATTTATCTCCAGGAGATACTAACTTATGGCTAGCTACCAAAAGAATACTGCAGCAACCTACGATAATCCCGCCCCTACAACTCAATGGCCGCTCGTTCACGGAGGACAGGGAGAAGTGTGAAATATTTGCGGGGCAGCTTGAGCGGACGTTCACCACCATCGTAGAAGCAAATAATCACGACCACACACATCATGTGAAGGAACAAATAATAAATAATGTACCTCAAGAAACTGCTCTTTCTAACCCGGTTTCACCTTCCGAGATTAAAAAGTACATCCGAGCATTAAAGACTAAAAAAGCCCCAGGACCGGATCTGATCCCTAACGTGGTAATCAAAAACCTGCCCAAAAAATCGGTGATGTTCTTGACAGCAATATTTAATTCCAGTTTACGAATTGGCTACTTTCCTGCAAAATGGAAGCAAGCCATTATCACAATGATCCCTAAACCAGGGAAAAATCGAAAAAAACCTGATAGTTATAGGCCTATCAGTCTTCTATCGACAATCTCTAAACTTTACGAGCGAGTTATACTTCACCGGTTAAAACTCTTCTTAGAAGAAAAGAATATATTACCCCAATTTCAATTTGGGTTTAGACCTAACCATTCGACAAACCACCAGTTACTCAGATTAACAGAAAAAATAGAGCAAGGGTTTGAGCTCAGAAAGCACACTGTGGTAGCCTTTATCGACGTTGCTCAAGCTTTTGATCGGGTGTGGACTGACGGACTAATTTTCAAACTGTTAGAACTGGAAACTCCTGCGTACATTCTACAAGCAATTAAATCATTCTTAAAAAATAGATCATTTCAAGTTCGAGTAGGAGCTAACTTATCATCAAATACCCCTATCAATGCTGGAGTTCCACAGGGGTCTATACTGGGCCCAACATTATTCAACGTTTTCATGTATGACATCCCGATTCCCCATAATGCTGACTTGGCTATGTATGCAGATGACACGGCGATAATTGTACAAGACTATGACGTTAATACTGCAACTACCAAACTGCAGGAGAGTGTTGATGACTTAAGCGCATGGTTCGACAAATGGTGCATCAAAATCAACGCTAATAAATGCGAAGCTAAGATGTTTACACTCCGTAGACCCCAAGAACCTCCCAGTTTAATAATCAACAATAGAACAATTCCTTGGAACGAAAAAGACAACGCGGTGAGATACCTAGGAGTATGGTTAGATAAAAGGTTAACTTGGCGCTATCACATAAACAAAAAGCTCACAGAATGTTACGCAAGACTCAACATGTTATATCCAATTTTAAATAGACAATCCTCCCTAAAGATCAAATGTGGAACCTTAATTTATAAAGCAATACTCAGACCTATTATCACCTACGGTTGTAATGTTTGGGGTGCCACAGCTAAAACAAATATTAAAAAAATACAGACTTTGCAAAATAAAGTATTGAGAACTATAGCCAATGCCCCCTGGTTCGTCAGAAACGCCCAGATCCACAGAGAGCTCAATGTACCCACAATATACGAATTTATTAAAAACATTAACAGCAAATTTTATAAAAATCTCCACATCTGCAGTGGAGCAACATATTACGAAATCGGAAGAACATCAATCCACACCAGATTAAAACGGAAACTTCCATCTGATCTATTAGCAAGTCAAAGTGATAGTGAATAACCCACAATAAGTTACAAGTGATAATTGTGTAATTAAAAGTAAACCTTAAATAAGTGTTAACAGTGGACATCAAAATGAGTAGTGCCTGAGGAGTTTACCTCGATAGTGTTATTAAAAGTGAAATGTTAACTATATCATCACTGCCACGAATAGCAATTAGTGCTGAACTGGCAAACTTTAAATTAAAAAAAAAAAAAAAAAAAAAAAAAAAAAAAAAAAAAAAAAAAAAAAATCCTATTTCTGGGATAAGCTTACTTAATTTATGTGGGTTTGAAATTTAAGAAACGTTTGTACTATAATACAATAACTACTTTTATTGTTCTTCCCGTTATTAATGTAATAAGGTCGTCTGCGAACGTTACTACCTTCGTATACTTGGTGTGAAGTCTAGATTTAACAAAGAATTATACTGCAGGTTCCAAAACCCTGGGCCACTACATGGTTCCTTCGGGCATCCGCTTTTACTTAATTTACTTCAAGGGCAGCCGTTCTGCCGTAAAGTAATTTTTCGCCAGATTGTACAGATTAGAATCCTTCATAGCTTTAATTATGACTGGCCACCAAGCAGAATTGAATAATGCACTTTTAACATCAAGGCTAACAAACTTTCCCTCACGAACGATTTCAATTCCATTATTGCTTACGTGGTTCCCTTCTTTGAAAAGAAACCATAGTGGTTCGCGTTTATTAAATTATTTGTATTCATGTGCCGCATTATGCTGTTGATCATTAACTTCTCCAATACCCTGCCTTCCCCATTATGGGTGGATATTTGCCGGCTTTGTCTGATTCTTCTTTACCAGGTTTTACTATTGGGACAATTATAGCTGATTTTCATTCTTTGAGAAAGTGAACATTATTTAGATACTGATTATATATCTCTGTAGTGAATAGTGTGAATCTGGTACACATTCTTAATAGAATAGCACCTGTTATGCTATCCCCACTAGGATATTTCTGTGGATTCATATTTTTTAAATTTCCTATATTTCATCCCTTTTGAATGGTTCGTCATCTTGCGTAGATATGGGACTTTTAATCTCATATTTTATTCTTTTGTGTGGTCCATCGTCATCTTTATCGCTTTCGTCGGGAGCGAAATCCTCCATCATTCGTTTTAGAGTACTCTCTATGTATATAGTATAATTTCCGCTTTGTCCGTTGTCTGTTGTTAGAGTCGGGTCTCATTTCGTCTTCCCAGTTGCTATTTTATAAAGGATTATTTTTACTTGAAGGATTATAGTATTCTTTCCACGATCGTATTTTTTCCGTTTTGATTTTTTGCATGTAGGTATCTTGATTTTTCTTCCAAATACCTACTGTCTTTTTTTTCTTTTCTGAGATTCTAATTATTTCTGGTTTTTTGAAAACGTCTTCGGATTGCGTTAACTCTTTTCCTCATTATCATCAACTCTTCTGTCCACCAGGGTACTGTCTTTCCTCTCTTTACGTATTTCCTAGGTTTTGACTTATAGAATGCCATAGAACAGGCTACATTTATTGCTCCGATGTACTTTTCCATATAGTTAAACCTTGAAATTTGGGCCTTCTTCCAATTTCTCTTTCAGATGTTCATCTATGCTGCTAATCTCTTCCAATATTAAGTGACCTTCGGAATTCTTCGGTTACATATTCGTCGAATCAAGATTTTGGAATTATTTTATTCCACAGTGAATATGAAATATAACAAATCAAAAATTCAACAGTAAATTTTCTTAAAAAAATAAAACTCATAATAAATAATGTTGTAATTACTTAAATTAAATAATTAAACGTTGTTTGATTTTCAGAAATTTCATGATTATCTCGGAAGATAAATCCAGATAAACATCTGTGTACGGTTTTAATAGAAAAAACAATTTTATTTTAATCAGCCAATTAAAAACCGTTTTGCAATAACATTTTACATACACAGTCGATTAATATTTTTAGTTTATTTATTCTTTTGATAAAAATGAGATCCTTATCCTTGCCCTTATAAAGAGAAGCAGTTAAATGAAATCGTCATAATTCGCAAAGTTTGAAAGTTTCTTACCACAATGGCTGCATTTAAACTCGTTCTCCTTTTTGCTGTGGCTGTTGCTTGCGCCAACTCTTATTCCTTAAAGGAAGATGGAATCGTACAGGTAACACAATTATTTTTCTAGTTATTTAGTGCAGATCTTACTTACTTACTTAATTTTCAATGAAAATTTTTGATTTGAAATTGAAATCAAAATATCTTTTGCGTTCATATTTAATTGTATCAAAGAATATTTTGTAATTATTTTGAAATATTATTGTGAATTTGTCTCATGAAAATAATGTTAGAAATCCGTTATTGTTTTAGCCAAGAGTTATAGTACGAGAAAGTAATTTATCCACCGGTGACCAAGACAAAGTGGCTGGTGCCCTTCAACGCGTTTACGATAGGGGTAATACTGGGGACCGTGCTGCAAGAGCATTTAGGGAAGAATTGAATAACATATTTCCCAGTCGTCATAACACCGTTTTAATTAACGCCAAAGCGACTTCCTACAATCAGGTTTATTTTATTCGTTTGTATATTGAAGCAGACGAAGTTCTGGCGTTTGGGCTTGCAAAATGTTAAATATTCATTAACTATACATTGCTGGTGAGATGTTTATTCACCTGTTAAGTCGGCTATAGGACTATAAATAAATATTTAGTGATACATGAACCAAGTAGTACTTTTATTTACTTCTTTATTACCATGGTTTTAAGTGTAACGATTAAGTGTTCGTGATATAATTTCCTAACTATGATATTAGATTCCTGAATAATCATGCCGAATGGTCCTAATAAAAGAAATTGACGAAACTGAAATAAAAGCTAATCATTTTAATTAAGTATCTGATAAGAAATAACTAAAGCCGGGAATTATGCGAATGAAGAAGTCGCGTGTGAACCTTCGTGGCAAGTGCATGGTGCAGTTTTACGTGTAAGTAGTTGGACCATCTATAAAAACCACAAAAAAAAAATTGGGGTTGTCAAAAATACATGACGTCATAAGTAAAATTTTTATGTCGTAAGGTGGCTAATTAAAAAATAAAATTGAACTGTCCGAGCGTTTTGCTTGAAAACATTAAATAACGCAATTATGAATTTTGTTCCTTACTTTATCACCACACTGTATAATAATATACCTCATAATTGGAATGCCCAATCACCTGCTCAAAAATAATCCTACAGTAACTGCGACAACTTCTATGGGCGAACATATAATTCAACTTATAGTCGAAGCGATCACCCCGTTTCTCGGTAAAATCAAAGATTTTCTATTAACACTAATCCCAACTCTATTTCAACATGGCAGTAAATAAATATAAATCACATAGTACTTTAAAACTGTGCAACTGGAACGCCAAGGTATACTCCATCAACGCTCAGTTGTCTGTGCATTCTTGACGCGTCACAATATCGACGTATTCTGTGTTACAGAAACAGATCTTTTACTAGAACAAAAATTGAACATATCTGGCTATACTGCATACAGATGCGATCGTCAAGGTAACTCAGGGTATGGCTTAAAGGCACATCGCCTGGAAACATCTACAACAACTAGTTTAGAAACAGTTGCGGTTCATATTAAGCTGCGAAATAATCAAAATTTTGATATTTTTGCAGCATACAAACAACCCTCCAAGAGAATATCTTCAGTTGACCTTCAGGAAGTATTTGATAACCCAAATGCCACGCTGCTACTGGGTGACCTAAACTGTAAGAGCACCTTATGGGGCTGTCGCGTCAACAACCCCGACGGTGCAAGATTGTTTTCGGTTAAAATCGACGCTAGCTCTCTTCTGTTCGAAGAATTAGATAGTGCATTTTTGTACTATGTCCATCGTGGTAGTAAAATTAAGAGTCAAACTGTACTATGTACATTAGCCGATCGGTGAGCTAAACGCAGTTGGACATAGAACATTTTGGCTCTTAACTTTGCTATGTACCGCAATGTCTGCCGACTAGAATAATGCATGATCTAATTCTTCGAACAAAAAAGAGATCGCGAGGATTTAATTTTGAATTAATATATGAGGTTTGGCAATTTAATTCCAGGATTATCACAATAAAAAGAAACACAATTTAGGTAACACGAAAAATTGATCATATTCATTCAAAGTAATCTCCATTTACACGAACACACTTATTGCAACGTTCTAAAAGTTCTTGAAAACAGTCGGAAAAGCCGTCCGAAGGAATTGCTTTCAATTCGGCGGTTACATTTTTTTTAATGTCTTCCACGTCTTGAAACCGTTTTCCTTTTAGAACAGTTTTCACTTTAGGAAAGAGAAAACGTCTACCGTTGCTAAATCTGTCGAATATTGAGGGTGATTCATTTCAACAACGTCGTGTTTCGTGAGAAACGACTTCACAATCGGTTCCGAATGAACAAATTTTGCACAGATTCTCCTCTTTCCCAAACCTTCATGTAAAATTTGTCGAATGGTCTCCTTATTAATATTCAACTCCTCTGTCATCATTCGGAGAGCCAGTCGGCGACTTTTGTCACAATTTTACTGACCTTTGCGATCAAATCTGCGTTTCGAGCGGTTGACGGACGCCCGGTTCTAGCGTCATCTTGAACATCCTCATGACCATCTTTGAAAAGTTTAAACCATTCAAACACAGTAGTACGACCTAAGGTGTTATCACCGTACACACTTTTTAACAGTTCGTAAGTTTCTGTCGCAGTTTTTCTTACTTTACAACAAAATTTAGTATTAATTCGTTGCTCCATGACGACTGACAGAAAGAGGAATTGCGAGCTAGCGTCTTGCGAAGTAACTGACAGCTATTCAATGTTTCTATTAGTCAAGTCTTCTTGATAAAAGTGTGAACTAGAACATGCGTCTTTAATTTTGGCTTAATATCACGTATCCTTAGAGCTGCAACATCAGTCCGGGGATTAAATTGCCAAACCTCGTAGAGTTTTCTAAGTCAAAAAAGGATTTATGTGATGTTTGTGCGGAATAGAGCAACAAGGTTCAGAATAAAAATGTAGACAATGAATTCCAAATTAAATACGAACAGCATATCAGAGAGAAGGAATTTTCACGAGTTGAAAATAAAAATGATATAATAGATTATTTAAAATGTAATACTGTTGCTGTTGTATGCTTTGATAGTTATACCATCAATCTAATGTTTCAAAAAGTTATTATAAGATGAAGTTTGCGGTCTATAAATTAACGGAATATGATGTGCACAAAAAATGCTATGGAATGAAAGTACTGTAGGCAGAAAAAGGACGGATATTAGAAGTACATTTATTGAAATGTTAGAAAAATTTCTTTAAAACCGACCTTCAGTACAGAAAATAACTTTATGGTCGGATGCATGTGTGCCACAAAACAAAAATTCGCACATGTCCGCAGCGTTGTTGCAGTTTAGGAAAACAAGTAATAAATATAACTATAACCAACTATAACGGAAATAAACCAAAAATATAGTAGTGTTCCATGGGTAGACGCTATGTACTCTGTTATTGATAAGAAATTAAAAAACTTAGAACTTCACAGTCCAGTGGTAATTTTGAGGATGTTACTCTTAGGTTATAGCTCGCAAGCCATATAAAGTACCTATATCAAATTCGAGATACAAGTTTTTAAATTTCAAAATAGTGTCTGAAAAAATTCAGTGCTTTATCCTAAAGTTAAACATATACCTAATCTATGGACGTCACTCAACTATGATTTCTGATAGCTGTCACTTGTAAGACCACTGACGTAGAAAAAACTAGGTTTAATAAAAGTGATACAGTCTATTTGTTTGAAGTAATTTCTACACCAAGAGTATCACCACCACCAGAACGAATAAAAAAGGATAAGGTGGAACATCGTATAACATCACTATTCAGGTTTTTCTCAAAAGAAGACGTGACTTATTGGAGCTGTGCTTGGATTAAAATAGCGAAATCTAGGCTTACGGGTGCCAAGGATTTAAATATTAAGTGAGTAATATATCAAGAGAATACAAAAAGGAAGATGCCAGCTAATAGGATATATTATACGAAGTAAAGGCATGCTGAATACTATTATAGAAGGAAAAATGGAAGGACAGAACAAAAGATTACGACCACGTTTGCAATACAGTAAACAAGTAATGAATTACGTACAGCGAAATGCAAAGGCTGGCTCATGATAGAGGTATGTGGAAAACTGCGACAGACTAGTTGAAAGACTGAAAACAAGAGAAGGAATGTATAAATATCTGCAAGACGAATTAAATCTGGTTTACACTTGAGGAATACAGTAAATTGCCTAAACAACCTAAATAGGTACATATTGTCATTATATTTAACTTTAGATTATAACTTGACGTAAATTCAGTTCCAGTTTTAATGATTATATAAAGTAAAATCCACAGGTGCCAAATTTCTGAAGCATAAATAAATATTTTGTTGGATTTCTGGGACAAGCTTAATTTAGGTATGGTTGAATTTTAAGAAACGTTTGTGCTATATATAACAATTCTAGAAAATATAAATATGGTATTTATTTTATTATGTAAATATAAGATAAGAACTTTTAACTTTATAACCAAAGGAAGTGGCTAAACATTTTTAGTGATACTTAAAAATGGCTAAGTGTGTAGTTGTTTTCTTTGTGATTTTGTTTGTTGCTTGCATTTCGATTTCCGAAACTCAACAGGTAAATTAATTTAAATAGCAGAATAGTATATTAAAACACAAGATACAGAAGGCAAGCTTTTCGCGTACGAGTCCGAAATTTGGCACGACCCGCGTAGCGGCGAGTTGCCGAATTGCCCGAATTGCTTTCTGTAACGAGTGTTTTATACTATTTTCTCTGTCTCGGCTTCCATTTACATTATTTATTCATGTTTATTTTTATAAAAAAAACTTGACAATTTCCAGTTGTGGAAATTTTGGTAAAATACCTAGCGATTTTTACTTGACAGTTGACACAGGTTTGATATTTGATGTTCTGGCTGCCTAGCAATAAATGGTTGTCTAGGTATTTTGTGTATTATTAACAAAACGTCTTCCGGATTGGGACCGTGTCATTTTTTTGTCTCAAAATGACACGGTCCCAATCCGGAAGACGTTTTGTTAATACTGACACTGACCGTGGAAGTCTTCGAATTCATTTTGTGTATTATTTGATACAGTGTCACCAATTTCTGAAAACAAAATATAACCAAAAATCGTTTAATAATGAAGCTCATTCTAGCACCAAAATGCGAGCTAGAATAATGCCATTCTAATGCCGAAACAGAGAAAGATTAAGAATGATAGCAATATTGACTTATTATTCTATTTTTTGAGGTGGACATTTATAGTTTGTAGAAATAATTTGTTTGGGAGATGTACTAAAGTTGAATTAATAATTTCCGATAATTTTTACACAAAAATTTATGTTTGAAATAAATGCAAATTTAAAATCACATTTAATTACCGTAGTAACATTGTGCGTCTTTTTTCTACACAGTAAAATCGGTATAAAGCCATACCGTTTTATGTTTATTTTAAACACGGCTTTAATAGCAGACAATTTTAAATGTAAAATAAAAATAGGGACTTTTTCAATTTTTGATTGTAACATTTAAAGTTATAAATGGACGAGATAATAATTACTATGTAACGACATATTCCAACAATATGGTCAATGTTATAAATAATTTAATAGTATATTTTTGTTACAGAGTGATATTGTGGTAGTACAAACCAATTTATCTCAGTATGATCAAACTGTAGTAATCACTGTTGTTCGGGGTGTTTACGAGTCTGGCGCTAACGATCTGCCTGGGATTTTAAGAACAGAACTGGAAAAACAATTTCCTAATTATTACATTAGTGTGGTGATAAATCCACTGACAGGATCCTTCACGCCCTTGCATTACATTCGATTAAAGGCTTATGGCTTTGATGTGGTTATTTTTGGATTTCCAAGATGTTAAATGAGCGATTTATTTAATTTTAAATATTAAAATACGTTTTAAGTAGATTTTAAACGTATTTTTATAAAAATAGAGCTGCGCAATATAAGTGTTATATTTCATTATCTATAACTGTAACCAACTGTAAACTCTTTACAGTTTAGATAAAAATAAAGCTGAAAACATGTTAACGACCTAAAGGTTTTAATTGAAAATAAAAATGTTAAATTGTTCTTAGAAAACTATTTTTTATGATTTTATTGTGGGTTTTTTCTATCCTGCTTTTTCAGAAATGACGTTGATTTTTCAAAAGATTATCGCAACGGCAAACAAATGAACTCCTGTAAATAAATGCTTTAAGTTTTTGTGTTTGATAATTGAAATACGGGTAAGCAATGTCGTATATTATTGTGGTTTTCATTTTATTTTGTTTTTAGTTTATCCATTATTTACAGCTATTATTATTTAGAAATACTTATTCTCATTCAATTTAGTTGCATTTTAATTACTAATCTTGTTCGTTAATATCGTTCTGTTTTGTAAATTTTGGTTATGGAGAACAGTTTTCTCCAACATACAAATGTGCCTCATGTTATGGGGGAATGTGGTAAATGCTTTATTATCTTTTAAACTAAAATTTGTTATTAGTAATTATTATATTCTGAATATGATTAGGCAATACTGATGGAAACTTTAATAAAAGCTTTCTCGGAAATAATCTAGTTTTTATTATACAGTGTTTCCCGAAAGTAACGGATAAATTCTATAAAATGGTTGAGAAACATTTTTCTGAAAAATTCTCGGAGACGTCGATTTTTATTTTTAAATCGTCATCGAAAGATGTAATTTTCAACCACCCACCCCTCAACCCCTAAGTGCTAGCAACCCCAACTTTAAAAATTCAAATAGCAAGGTACTCCTTGTGATATCTCATTTAATAGAATTTTTTGGGCTAAATACAATAAACAATTTTTTTTCAAAATCGGTTGATAAATAACTGAGATATTCAACAAAATGTATTTAAATGAAAGTGCCAATATTCGAGCAGGCGTTGATACGGCTCTAGCAATAAGGGGTAAAAATAATTGCAAATTGTTTGTAGTTAAATGTCAAATACAATATACAATTTATTGACATCATTAAAGTTTCGATTCTTTCGGCTTCAGTCAGTCTCATTTTTCCTATTTTATTTCTCAAATCGTTAAAAAAGTAACACACACTGCACTACGTAATGTCAATAAATTATATTTGACATTTAACTACAAACAATTTGCAATTGTTTTTACCCCTTATTGCTACAGCCGTATCAGCGCCTGCTCGAATAGTGGTACTTTTATTTAAATACATTTTGTTGAATATCTCAGTTATTTATCAACCGATTTTGAAAAAGTTTTATTTATTGTATTTAGCACAAAAAATGCTATTAAATGAGGTATCACAAGGAAGCCGTTGATATTTAAATTTTTAAAGTTGGGGTTGCTAGGGCTTAGGGGTTGAGGGGTGGGGGGTTGAAAATTACATCTTTAAATGATGATTTAAAAATAAAAATCGACGTGTCCGAGCATTTTTCTGAATCATTTTTCTCAATCATTTTATAGAATTTTTCCGTTATTTTCGGTAAACATTGTATACATACATACATACATACACTGCGCGACACTTGATTACTCTCACCCTACAAATGTAGAAAGACTTTCAAAATACCACTGTTTTTAATTAAAATAGTAAAGGGTATTCAGTGAAACTTTGGGTAGAGGTCATCAATACGACGTCACACTTCATTCATGACAGCCACTACAATACGAATTAATTTCAAATTATGAATTTAAAATTCCACTGAATTTATTAATGTTTCATTAAATAATAGTACATTAAAATACAAGTTGCAGAAGGCATGTATTCAAGCACGAATTTGAAATTCCGAAACGAGCCGCATAGCGGTGAGTTGAGGAACAAATGAGTGCTTGAAAGACCTTCTGCAACGAGTATTTTATACTATTTTTTCTATTTTGCCGCTTTATACCATTTTATAAATTAAAAAATAAAAATTTTAAATCTAGGGAATTTTGCGGTGGTTGGTGACGTTTATGTTGGCGTAATTTTAGGTTAGAAAATTTATTGCCGGACAAGTCCAGATCCCAGTATGAAAAAGAATTTTTGACGTATGTCAGTTGACAGTTCAACGCTACCAACATCAATACAGTAAATTTTACTAGTATATTTTAGCACTCCAACGACTTATTTTAACACTCAAATGACGTCATTTGGGTGCTAGAATGGAGTTATTTTAGCACCCAAATAGAAAAAGATTATTTTGAAACAATTATACATACCAGACTAAATTTCCTGCAAAACATAAGTATAATAGTCCGTATTCTGATCTCATATTTAAATTTAACGTCATGTTTAACTACCATGGCAACATCGTGTATCTCTGTTATACACATATAAAATTATATAAAGCTATATCGTTTTATGTTTACGCTAAACACGACTTTAGTTAGAAACAACTTTAAACATGAGGTGAGAATACGGCCCATTATGTTTAATTATTCGCCTGTCTTATAAAATACAATATTATTATGTTGATGACGTTTGTCTATTAAGTTGGTACAACTGTTCGTGTTGATAGCTACGTTGTCAGACATATTTAATTTTTCTGTTTACTTTTGTAGTTGACATATGTCATGTTTGAGATTAGTTTTAATAATAACTTTCATATACCTTTCCGTAATTACCTTATTACTTCAAATTCACCTAACACACTGCGACTTAAAAGTTTTTAATACTTTGCTTGCTACAATTAAAGAATATAATATTTTAACACAATACAAAAGTCGTCTGAAGACATTTCTTATTAAAAAATAAATGTAATTAAAACTGTTTTGGAAAAACCTGTAAATGGTGATTGTTCAGTTATATGTGACAACACTGCCTAATATGATGTCATAATTCATCAATGACGTATACCCAAAGTTTCACTGGATACCCTTTAGCTAACAAGTTCCATATTAGTCTATTTTTAAAATGTTGGACCGTTGCGTTGGATGGAGTAAAACTATTTTAAGATAAATGTTGTAAAATTTTTTTTAGAAATAAAAAATTACTAGCGACACTTGATTACCCTCACTAATTATAAGATTATAACCATTTTTAAAATAATCAAAGCAAGTTGCAAAACAAATTTGGAGGTTGCTTAGTAACAAGTCAATTATTTATCAACTGTTTTAAACAAATTGTGTAAAGCAGTAGCTAAGTACAATGGATCGTGGAAATACTTTGTCTGCTAAAGAAATGGGAAAAATAGAAGCTTTGAGACTTGAGAATTTTTCAAATCGTCAAATAGCCCAAAAAATTGGAAGAAGCCCTTGGGTAGTCAACAACTACCTAAACGATTCAGTTAATTATGGAAAAAATCATAGAGGTCGAACTGCAATGGCTACTACAGCAAGGGAACGTCGTGCTATTCTAAGGGAAGCTTCTAATTCTAGGGAGATGGCAAGAAAAATTGCCCAAAGGGCTGGAACAAACGCAAGTATTCGAACTGTTCAAAGAATAATTAAGCAGTGCCCACATTTACAGCGACGAAGATTACGTAAGAAACCACAGTTTCTACGCCAACACCGGGAAGCCAGGTTACAGTTTGCCCATTGTCACAGAAATTGCACCAACGAGTGAAAAACTGTTATTTTCAGCGACGAAAAGAAATTGAATCTTGATGGACCAGATGGGTTCCAATATTATTTTCATGATTTGCGAAAAGAAGAAAAATATTTAAAAAATCACCATAGTGGAGGTGGTGGTGTTATGGTCTGGGCTGCCATCTCCAACCGTGGACCAATAGATCTAGCCATCTTAGAAGGCAAACAAACGGCTCAACAGTACACGACACTTATTCAACATCAAAAAGTCAACATTGACGCGTTATTTAGAGAAGATCAATGGATTTTTCAGCATGACAATGCATCTCCAATTCACACTGCCAGGATTGTTATCACCTGGTTTGCGGACAACAATGTTCAAGTTTTACGATGGCCTGCCCTCTCACCTGATTTGAACATAATCGAGAATTTGTGGGGATGGTTGGTTAAGAAAATGTATGCAGGAGAAAAGCAGTACGATACCAAAGAACAACTTATTGTTGCTATAAGGGCAGCTTGGAACGCAATTCCAAGAAATCTTATCGAAAATCTGTACCACAGCCTTCCTCATCGGGTATTGGTTTTGCAAAAGAAAAATAGAGGTTATACTCGTTATTAAGTTACCAAAGTTAATTAATAAATTCATTAATATTTGTCTTTTGTTTTATTTTACAAAGTGTCGTACTTAAATGTCGCATCTAAACAAGAAATGGTTCCCGATTTTTTCATGTTTGATATTTTCAAAGTTATTTAAATTCAAAATTTATAAAATAGTCTAATTTAACTTATTAGATGACTGTTATCTCTTAAGTGTAAATATTTTAGGAGATTTATCACACTTGTAGGGTGAGAGTAATCAAGTGTCGCGCAGTGTATGTGGGCTTATAAATGAAAATCTTGAATTTATCTTCTTCCACAGTGAATATGAAACACAGCAAAAATACTACAATAAATTTTCGTAAAAAATAAAAATCATAATATTAAATAATATTGTTGTAATTATTTATTTAAGGGAAATAATTAAACGCAGTTTGATTTCCAGAATTTCGTGATTATCTCTGCTGATAAACCCAGATAAACATCTGTCCATGGTTTTAATAGAAAAAAACAATTTTATTTTAATATCAGCCAATTAAGAATGTTTCGCAACAACATTTTAGACGCAGAATCCATTAATTGTTTTAATACACTTGCTTTTGATAAAAATGAGATCGTTATCCTTGCCCCTATAAAGAGAAGCAGTTAAATAAAATCGACGTTATTCGCAAGTTTGGAAACTTCTACCCATATTGTTTATGTCTTCCTTGTTGCACTCATTAATTTTTGTATGTTTAGATTGGATTTCGGACAATCTGTATAACAGAGCAGTGTATTGCATATTGTTTTACAGAGCAAGCTATAATAAATTATTGAAAAGAAAAACAATGCCTAAGTGCTCATTGTGGTGCTGCTTAACAAACAAACAAACATCAAAAACTAAAATTATTTTAAATTCGAAGACTTCCACGATCAGTGTCGGTATTAACTAAACGTCTTCCGGATTGGGACCGTGTCATTTTTGAGGCAGAAGAACTCAACGTTTCGCCCACTTCTTTAAGGGGCTTCTTCAGGAGGAAAAGGGGAGCACGGTAACTCAACGTGTCAACCACGTCCGACTCGAAACTCTTTTAGCAAGAGGCCGAAGGGTAACGGTAACTCAACTTGTCAACCAAGCCAGAGGCGGAACCCTTCTGAAGGGTAACAGAAAAGGCAGTGGCTTTATACCGGCCAAGCGTATTGAACTGTGTAAACACAAGTTTATGTTGTAACTGAAAAACAATAACAAATGTAAAAAATCCATGGCACCATTGGAGTCTACGTAAAAATATCTACAAATAACCTCTATACTATATTCAGATATTTCTGTCAATAAAGAATAAGACTTGCAGTAGTAGAATTGGAGTAATTTTCCATTTAGCGCAATAACCCGAAAACAAAAGATGATCGCCCATTTCTGTTTCCAAAAAGTTGGCTCAATAACGTTCAACCCACACATGTACGCTGAATTTAGAACACACTGTACACTGTACAGTGTACATCCACACTAGAACCTCGATGCTTTTTCGAATATTTAAATAACCACTTTCCTTTTATTATTAAAAGTATCAGGAGTATTTAATTCTATTCATTTATTGTCTGCGATCTAATGTCGCACCGTTTCACTCAGCTGTTAAATGGGTTGCCTATCTTCAGAAACGAAAACCGATCCAAATTAATGACCTCGTTTAAGCAATTATCGACTATGTAACGTTTAAAATTAAATGTTACCTTTTCCGCTAACCTAATCTAATGTATTTCTTACGAACATTGTTTCTTACTCATTTTTCTAACTACTTCAATTGCTGCTTAGAATTTCACTCTTTCCTATTATCACATTTTGTGCTAGCATTTTAGACTTTAACCTACGTATTTCACCTTTGAAAATAGCACGAAAACGGACAAGTCCATATATGTAACCTCCTCAAAAAATATGAACATGATATAGACCTACATAATACTCTTTATCGACTTTCAACTAGCACTTGACAGTATCACTAGAGAAGTAAAAGAAATGGAGAAAATGGAAATACCGACAAAGTTCATCAAATTGGTAAAAATGACCATGGAGAACTCGCAAGCAAAAATAATAACCCATGAAGGAACAACAACGACTATCGACATAGAAAAAGGAGTGAGACAAGGGGATGCCTTGTCAACAACATTATTCAACATTGCACTACAAGGGGTAATAAAAGCAACAGGAATAAAGAAAAGCATAGCACAAAGTTCAACACAAATCGTAGCATATGCAGATGATCTCGCAGTAATAACCAGAGACAGGAAAACACTAGAAGAAACACTAACCTCCCTAGAAAGAGGGCAAACAAAAAAGATCTGAGGATAAACGAAAAGAAAACAGAATATTTATGATATGCACAAGGAGAGAGAAAACAAACATAAAAGATATAAAAATAGGAAACCATTGTTTTAAGAAAATAGATCATTTCAAATATCTAGGTGTTATTGTCAATCCTAAAAATAATGAAAGTGCTGAAATTGTAGATTTACATGGCTAAAATCCATGAACTCAGGTTCGAATTGTTGGATAATCCGCCCCACTCACCGATTTAACCCCGTCTGACTTCCATTTGTTTCCGAACCTCAAAAGCTGCCTCAGAGGACAACAATTTTCCGATAAAAATGACCAGGAGAAATCATTTTATAAAAACGGTATATTGGCTTTGGAGCATCGTTGGGCAAAATGTGTCGAGAACAATGGAGGTTATGTTGAAAAATAAATACAAGTTGGTCAAATTTATTCGCATAATCTTTTTCATTCACCTTACTTTTCAAAAGATCCTGGTTTTTACGGCCCTAACTAAGCCACGACCGCGACTGGATCTATCAAAATGTTAAATAAAATTTGGCCCTTTGATCTATTTTAATTATATATGTAGTTGCATTATCGATATAGTTACTAATGAAATATGCTACTTTACTGCTACAACTGGGTTACTGTCAAATACGCGTACGGGCTGCTTATTTAGGGATTCAATTGATATATAGCGGGTATTTATAAACTGTCAACATCCCAGTAGGTTGTGATTTCAGAAACATATTTCGCAATTTGATTCAGAACACAAAACCAAATGTCAAGATTTGCAAAATGTCATTGTCTATGATTTAATCTAAGACTTGTAATTTGTTTTTCAAAGCAGCTGAGATGTCGACAATTTACAGACACACGTTAGGAAGATAGAGAATTAAGCTGCCGGCCTTTTCAGATTTTTAAAAAATCATTAAAATTGTAAATAGCCAGAGTGGCGCAGTGGTATAGCGTCAGGCTAGCATTGCGCTAGTCCTGGGCTCGAATCCCCCTGGTGACCATTCGTCATTGGGCACCTAATTAACAATGCTTTCCTCCGAATACAACAGGCCTAGGAGGTAAAGTAACAAGGTCTTTCAGATACACACACATTACACTCTATTCATAATGCAGTATGTAGGTACAAACGGCGCACCAACTTCGTGACCCGTAGAGATGGGCCGGGTTATGCATTGCACGCGTAGAGCCTCATACGTTAATGCACCAGCCAACTGAAAGGTATAAGAGATTACAGATAATACAATACAATACAATACAATTAAATTACAATTTTCGTGACAGAAGAATATGAAAATATACACTTTTAGAAATTATGGCAGAACCTTGGGATTAGATACCCAAAACAACTTCTATTAAGATCAAGAAAATAGAAATGTAAGTTCTGAAAAGGTAAAATTTAGGATAACTTATGAAACAGGCTTTAAAAACAACAAATGTCCAGAACTGGTTGAAGTATTAAGCAAAATGCTGAAAGGTGGAAGCATATTACTATGTAGAGCTCGGAAAAATATGCACTATAAAATGACAAAATATGCAGTTTATATGCACTAAAAAATCATATACATATGCACTTATTAGGTAATAAAAACTGAATATATGCACCAACATTGACACGTATGCGGTTAATATGCATTTAAAAAAAAAGGTGATTATAAGGATTTAACCGTATAAATAAAGTAATATCTATAAATTTATGATTTATTTTTAAATATACAATATAACATCTAATACTATTGACATAAAAATAGCTGCGAAATTAAAATGTTTACTAAATGAAAGCTGGAGAATAAATGAAGTAAAATTTTAGTAAAATGTTTCAGGTTTATTGTCATTTGTCATCCCCGATCAGTGTTTCTTTTTTCGAAAATGCTGAATGGAAATTACATTACATTATACCTACGTAATTTGCATTAGTATTTGTCCAAAGGATTTAGAATTTCCAACTATTATAATATATTGTAGAAACTTGAACCTTACAATACTGTGAAGCTATTTATCTGACAGTAAGTAGGGCTTAAGTTCTTTCTAATCCCTCATTTGTCTTTAATGGTCTTGCAGAACGTTTTCAAACTTTTAAATATAATATTTAGCCACAAACCAAAGAATTCAATAATTTTCTTAAAGTAGATTTTAACGAAAGAAAACAGAGACATTTATTTTGCTGCCTTGTTTTATTAAGAAAAACGTAAAACGTATGCGTTATAGATGCTGCAACACGTTGAAATATGCTGACTTATGCAAATATGCAATGTAATCGCCTAATATGCAAGTATATGTAAATAAAATTTCCAGAAATCGATTTTTTAGAACCTATTTCGGATAAATACCAAAAATTATAGCTCTGCATATAAGCTGAATTATATGCAAATGCATATATTTCCGAGCTCTACATATTACAGATCATCAATCCTGCAGACCCTCTTCAATGAATGTATTTTAAAAGAAATAATCCCTAATGCTTGGATGAACAGTGCAGTACAAAAGGGAACATAGATTATCGACTTATTTCTTTATCGCACCGAATCTATTTGGAACGATTTTATCATTTCAAATCTATTGTGATGATCAACAGTGGCCCAAAACTAAGTATATGAAGATCACATCAAACAATGACTATGCTTATACAATATTGTTGATGACGTAGGGAAAACATTATACTAAAGTTCGGTTGCACACGATTATTTTCCTGATGTAAGTTTTTTGCTATGGTCTTGGATCACAGGACTGACTGATGTTACCCATTTTATTCACAATACCTACAGAACTGCAACTACTACAATACATTTTTCATTAATGACGCTGTAGTACCAACAAATAGCCTTTCGGTAGGGCAACGCAATATCCCTAAACCTATTTACTTTTGTCTATGAGGATATCTTTCCGACCTTGAATTGAACAGACTTCACATTGATAGTAAAGAAGCTGTAAGCTATTTCAAGTGCGCTGCTCACATAGTGAAAATTTACACAACGTTTAAAGAATTATAAACTTGAAAATGAATTTACAAAAGATAACATTCATTATCAACACCAACGAAGTTCGATTTGTTACTAACAGCGACGTCTTGAATAACGTCAGGGGATATGTAAAGGGTGTTCCATTGAAAAATCGTTTGCAGCAGACTTTTGTAATGTCATATCACGCTTAAATTGTATTTTTACATATATATCATTTATTACTTTTAAAGTAAAATTATTAGTTATTTTTGACATATTTAAACTGGTGCTTAAAGCAGATAAGCCATTACAATACAGACGTGTCTCACAAAAAATATAGTTCAAAAGTTTCGGACGTAAGGGGCATATTGCCAAACTAAAATGAAATTTTAAGGTATCTAATACAGCAAAACACGACGGCAAATGAAACACCACGATACGCAGATGTAGACCATAGCTAAATTACAAAGTGTAGGGCCAAGTAAGATTATGAAAATGAAAATTGGGAGAAATCAAATTTGCATCGAAGACGACCATGAAGAAGAAGATAAGAAGAGAAAATGGCACAAGAAAAAGAAGAAGCATTTGGTAAATTTCAACGTATGTCGAAAAATTTAATGTGATCTCAGCCGGGATCGAACCCGAGACTCTTGTTTTACAAGGAAAACCTGCTATAACATAATTTTGTTGCACAAAATACAAAAATAATCTAAAATTTAAATTAAATAATTTTGTATACCTAAATTAAATTGAACCTTTTTGCAAATTTCTCTGTCGATAAAAGGAAGTACAAGTCACGCTTTTTATATGGCCAACTGAAACAGTATTTCTTGATCAAACTGCACTATTTTTGCTGTAGGTTTTTTTATGTGGTATTGCTATTAAGAAGAACCAGAAGAACTGTTGGCTTGTGTTCTTGTGTACGTTTACAAAAGTACTCAAATAAAATAAATGTACCTACTTCTTATATTTTTAAAACTTTCAGTTATGGTACTTCGATTTAATTGTTTTTAAATATTTCAAGTGCATTTCAAATATGCAGTTTAAATACTTTTATGTCATACTCGTTTCTAAAGCAACGTTTTTCGAACGATTTATAGGACGAAAAGTGACACTTTAAAGTGCTAGTATCATTTTAAAGTCCTAGAACGAAAAGTGTCACTTTTTGTTCTATAAATGCTCGTTGCTAGGAGATATGAATTGTTGCGCCTTAGATTAGTTACTTAAAACTAATGCTGCTACAAATTGCTGGAGATTTCTTTTAATGATTTAACAACTTTAGAAACAGTATGACATAAAATTATGTATGTACCTCAGACGAAAAGTGTCTTTAAGGTACTCGCAAGTAATTACGGCCTCGGCTACCCGCCTCGGCCGTAAACAACTTGCTCATACCTTAAAGACTTACTTTTCGTCCTAGATACATAAAATACTATTACATTTTATAGTATTTAAACTACTTATAGTAGGTAATCGAATTACTTTTATAATAAGTGATATCCTTGTATATCCGGTAGTAAATAAACCATTGCGTTGAGCATGCCACATTAAGTTAATTTTACTATTGGGCTACATGCGGACAACAAGTTTTTTAAATTATTTTTAAATAAATTCGAAATATTAACAAATTAAGACTAAATTCTATACAACCTTGTATTATAAAAATAAAAACTACAGCGAACTTTGTTCATTAAATAAGTGCAACAACATATTCCCAGAAATATACTGATTATCTCGGCAGATAAAGATTTACGGTATTTTCATAAAAAAAGAAGATTCCAATTCGGTATCAGTCAATTAAAAAATGTATGAAATAAAATTTTACATGCAAAATCCATTAAATTTATTAACGCGTAAAGATTTATTTTTGTGATAAAAATGAGATTATTATCTATATAGCCCTATAAAAGGCAAGCGTTAAATTAAATCGGTACAGTTTGCATTTCCAAAACGCTCTAGCAAAATGGCCCTACTGAAAATTGTACTCTTTTTCGCCGTTGCTCTTGTTTGTGTTAACTCTTATTCCATAATGGAAGATGGAATCATTCAGGTAATAATATAATTTTGAGTAGTTTAGTTTAGATCTTATTTGTTTAATCATTAGTGCAAAGTTTTGCCTTTAAACAAAAATCCAAATATTTCGGATGTGTTTGCATTTAAGTTAGGTAAATCTTTTTCGTAGAATATTTTCAAAATAATTTTAAATATCTTAGTGTGTGTGTAAGAACAGACTTATCTGCGACAGTAAGACAATTTTGTAAATTTATTATTGTTTTAGCCAAGAGTTATAGTGCGAGAGAGCAATTTATCCCTTGGTGATCAAGACAAAGTTGCTGGAGCCCTTCAACGTGTTTACGATAAAGGTAATACTACAGACCGTGCAGGAGCATTTAGGACAGAATTGGACGGCATATTTCCCAGACGTCATAATACCGTTCTGATTAACGCCCAGGCATCTTCCTATGATGAAGTTTATTATATTACTTTGTACATTAACGGAGATAATGTTTCAGCCTTCGGGCTTTCCAAATGTTAAATAATGTTCTAACTATTCAGATTAATTGTTATATGTTATATTTCCTTATTATAACATAAAAGAACTATAAAAAATAATCCACTCACAGCAGGCTTTAAAAATCAAATTGTATATTTTAGATTTATTTTCCTTAACATGACCTTAAGCTGTGTGTATTCAGATCAGACAAAAATTGTTGTTTTCAAAGGCTTCTACGAATGAATTATTTTTTACTCTCTCTACAGTTACCGAAATGGGTCTATGTTTAAAAAATAAATTTTCCTGGTCTACCAAAATCTTGTAATTATTTATTTATTACTGATCAAGGATTTTTCAACATTAAAATGTTGTAATTTAGCTTCTTTTATGGTAATACAATATGTCGAGGGGTTAGACAAGGTTGTATATTGACCCCATCTTATTCAATATACAATATTCAATAACCTTATTCCAATTACCGGAGTAAATACAAATAACATCCGATACGCAGACTATACAATCATTTTAACAGATAACGAGGACGACCTACAACGCCTACTAGAAAGATTAAATCAGAAAAGCGAGGAGTTTGGCCTTACAAATAATGTTAACAAAACAAAAGTACTGACGATTACCAAGAGACAAAATGCACCAATTAATATGTTGATTAACAATAAGACCGTACAACAAATTGGTTGTTACAAATACCTCGGAGAATGGGTTCAACAAAACTGGGACCATTGCAAAGAAATTTTAGCCCCTATAGAACAAGCACGTGCAGCATTCATCAAAATGAAATCGTTATTGACCTGCCCAGATATGAACCTTGATGTAAGACTAAGGGCCAGTTGCACAAAGCTTTTGTTAAATTAACGAATGATCAAAGTTGGCAAAAGAGCATCATTTTTTGTTTACTAATGTGTTATTTGCCATAGGAATTTGGTTTCTGATTCGATTTTGTTCACTTTGAGGAATGATTAATTTGACCAAGCTGTTAAATCATGTTTGTGCAACCCGCTCTAAGTATAATCCAATGCTACATTTTCCCCATATTGCTGTATGGTGCAACAAGCTGGACACTAAAACAAGATAAGTACATCAAAACGTTTAGAAGCATTCGAAATGTGGATGTACAGGGGTATGCCTCGCATCTCTTGGGTTGGTAGAGTCACAAATGGGGAGGTTCAACATTGTATGAATAAAGATCTAGAAATGCTATATACAATTAAGACAAGTAAAATGCAGTACCTATTTAGGTCGCATAATTCGGCGCCAAAAATACGGTCTGCTGCAATTAATAATTCAAGGAAAGATACACGGCAAACGAAGCGTTGGATACCGCATAAGATCATGGCTGAAAAATTTAAGAGAGTGGTTCAGTGGAGTTATTTCGTTCTGCAACATCAAAAAATAGCTATGTCGATCAGCAACCTTCGCATGGAGAAGCTGCCATAAGAGCGGACACCGTTTTTAACAAACAGTTTCTGTCAAGTCCCAACCCAATCACGTATATTTTATTAATCACGTATATTAAATTAATCTGAATCTCTGAATAGCGGAAAAACGTACCCTATTTATTAGGGATATGGATATATGAAACGAGGGAATATAGTAGAGCGTTTCTTCTCTATGAGGAATACTTCTTTCGTTAATCCTAATGTTAACGATAAATATTGAGATTTGTTATGTCTGGCTGAAGCAAAGCCGTCTGCTGAGACTGTATGATAATATAACACACCTTAATAAGCACTATGATGATCACTTTTGTTTATTTTAATATCGATCAGAAATTATTTTTGCAGTTATCAGGTTATCACTAACGATATAAATCTTTATGGGCAAGCTATAAAATGTGAATTAAATAATAGTCTTGAATTTTGAACCCAAAAACTCGGATGCTCGAATGTTGCGACAGACAATTTATGTATCTTATTGTAACTTACGACGCAACCTAAACACTTCAAATGCGAAACTTGCTCTATTGGTCTATACTCGAGGTTCAAACGGGATATTTACCTTTAAAAGTCATAACATTCGCCTTTTGGAAGGATATTTTAAGATTATATTTTGTACACATTTCATGTAATCGTTTCCAGTCATTATTATCCAGAGCTTTCTTCGGTCGACTCCATCAAAGGCTTTTTTAAAATCAATAAAAGCCATACGAGTCTCAAGATGGGTTTTTCTACGTTTTTCCATCAGACTTTTCACTATAAAGATATTGTCGCTGCATGAGCACCCTTGTCTAAATCAATTTTGCTCTTCTTGCGGTAGTGCTTCACTGATGATTCTCAATCGGTTGCTAAGAATTATTGTTGAATATATTTGATAAGCGGCATTTAGCGGGTTAATAACTTCTGCCGTTCTCCATGTGTCTAGCTCTAGAATTATACATTTTTGCCAACACTTGTTTATAAGATGTAGCAGCTTTAGGTGGCAGAGGGTGCCCGCATATTTGATTAGTTCCACGTTTATCCTATCTATCCCAGCAGCCTTTCCATTTTTCCTATCTTGTAAAGCTTTTTGCAATTCCTTCATCTTAATTTCGTCGACTTCCAGAGTTTAGCTATCGCCAATAGAGTTTGTGTTGTCGCTTCTAACTTCCTCTTGTTTTTGCCACGGCTCTTTATAATGTTTTACCCATTGAGCGCCTTTTATTATGTTTAATTTTAATGAATCTTTCTCTGTTTGGTAAAAATTCCTCATGACTTTGTAAGGCAATGTTTGTCTTCCACGTACGTTATATATCATGTCCTATGTCAGCAATAAATTTGTCTGAGAAATCTTGGTGAACTTGTCATGTCAATCATAGTTTTTCTTTTGAGTGTATAGATCTTTTACTTCTTATGCGTTTCTCTGTAAGGTCTTCTGTTTTTATTCTATGACCGTCTATAGTTCTTCATTCCATATTCTCAAGCCAGCCTAGCTTACAGTGCTTTTAATAACGATGGGTAAACATAGCGAACGAGTTTCTTCACTGAAGAAGCTTGGTTTTATCGGTTTTATAAACAAGGCTACGCGAACTCGCAAATTTTAGAATGTGGTCTGCACATAACTTTTCTATTTAAATGTCCCACCATTCTGAAAAATTTGGCGCTTTGGCAGTTTTAAGTGCTAGATAGAAGATTCATTGGACCAATTTATTTATAGAAATACTGATACTGGAAAATAACAGGAAAATATTTTTTTAAGACCAACAGAAATGTATGTCGTGTAATTGTTTCGTGCTTAAAACACATCTTTATGGCAATCGTAAAAAAAGTAAAAAGCGTAAAAAAGTGACGTAACGTGTCATTATTTAACATTGGCGTTAGATAAGTACATGCAACATCACCAGTGCATTGAACACAATTGTAGTCACCTTGGTACTTCATGTGTTGATGTTCCTGAAGTTATTCTAAAATTTATTTAAATATGGAAAGTAAAGAAGATGCTGAAAATGAAATATGCACACTCGAAAAAGTTATTGAAAATGCAAATGTGGCAAACCAAAACTTATTAATTACCTGAAAAGTCGAAGGAAAGTTATCTAAAAGAATGTAACACGTCTATGGAATGGCGCAATGAAAACAGAATTTATAGCTTTACTGAAAGGTATTATTGGCGTTTTTTGTAGAAAGACACGCATTGATGCTATTAAAAGCAAGGGAGCAGATTAACTTGTAACCATTCTAGATTCAAATACACACGTACAACGACGATTTACTGTTATTGGAGAAACAGAAACTAGTAACTTAAATTTGTTGCATTTTTATAGAAAATACTCTAAACTTGGACAAAAAATACAAGAAATTTCTTTTCTCATGAGCTTTATTCTTTTAATTAATTCAGCCGTTGTTTGAGCTTCCCAGCCTTTATAATAAACGTTTCTTTTGAGATTTCTGTAGAAACGTTCCATTGGTCTAAGTTGGAGTACATTAGGAACATTTCCATTCTTGCTAATGTAAGGAATAGAAAACGCATTCAATACTCTCTTTGTCGTAGCCCCATTGTGCGCAGTTGCCATGTCTAGCCAAAAGATGTATCCGCCATTTGCATAATATATATATAGCCGTTACAGGCCTACAGGCCCTGGGCTTTTTGGACTACTGCTTTCCACTCTTGTTTTTTCTTTATTTTCTCCTTCCAGTTGAATATTCCTAGTTCTCTTAAATCTTCTTTTACTGCATCTAGCCATCGTCTCCTAGGTCTTCCCCTCCTTCTTGTTTCAGTTAGTCCCCCTCTCAGTATCTTTTTTGTTATCCTGTCTTGTGTCATCCTTTCTATGTGTCCCAACCATCTCAAACGTTGGGCTTTTGCTACTTTTGTGATAGTTGGTTCATTGTATAATTGTAATACCTCTTGATTTGTTCTTCTTTCCCATCCTTCTTCTGTTCTTTTGCCTCCATAGATTCTTCTTAGTATTTTCCTTTCCCATATCTCAATACTGTTTTGGTCTGCTTTGTTTAGTACCCATGTTTCACTACCATCTAGGACTGTAGGTCGTATTACTGTCTTATAAATTCTAATTTTTGTTCTTTTTGACACTTCTTTTGACATTAGCACTTCATTTAGAGCCCCCGCACACCTGTCTCCTTTTATTAACCTTGCTTTTATTTCCTCACTTCCCGCACTGTTGCTTGTTATTAGCGTTCCCAAAAACGTCACACTTTCCACTTTTTCACATTTCAGTTCTTTATTTCCTCGTATTTTAATAAGAATACTTTGCTCTTCTTGTGCATTGGTTGTTTTTTCGTTTCTTCCCATTTCCATGTACTTTGTCTTCTTTTCGTTAATTTTGAGTCCTATTTTTTCAGCTTGCTCTGCCAGATTTTTTACTACTATTTTTAAGTCTTTCTTGGTTCTTGTTATTATTGTTATGTCATCGGCGTACGCCAGACATTGATGGTTTTTGATGTAGATTGTGCCTTCCCTATTGATGTTACTTTTCCTTACTATCATTTCGAGCGCTAGGTTGAATAGTATTGCTGATATAGGGTCACCTTGCCTTAAACCCTTTCCGATTTTGAAACTCTCTGATATGTTTCCATGTACCCTTACTTTGTTCTCTGTGTTTTGGTGCGTCATTCTTACTAGATTTATTATTTTATTTGGTATGCCTAGTTCCTGCAGTGCTTTGTATAACTGTCTCCTATCCACCGTGTCGTACGCTTGTTGAAAGTCTATAAATAGTGCGTACAGAACTATTTTATGTTCATAGCAATTGGTTTGCATTTCTTTTAGTACAAAGATCTGGTCCATTACAGACCTATATGGTCTGAATCCGCATTGGTATTCTCCCAGTATCTTTTCCGCATATTTACTCAATTTTCCTTTGATTGCTGTTGCTAGTATTTTGTACGTGGTGTCTAAAAGTGCTATCCCCCTATAGTTCCTGCAATCCGTCTTATCTCCTTTCTTGTGTATGGGTGTTATTATTGCTTTGGCCCAATTTCTTGGCATATTTTCCTCTCTCCATATTTCTTGTATCAGCTTGTGTATTCTTTTTCCAAGATTATCTCCCCCATGTTTAATCAGCTCTCCTCTCAGCGCATTTTCACCCGGACTTTTGTTTGTTTTTATGTGCCTGATAATGTTTTTGATTTCCTCTTCGGTAGGTGGTTCTATTTCTTCTTCGTTTACTTCGTCTATTTTATCTTCGTTCTGCTCCTCTTGGTCTTCCTCTTTGTTTAGCATTTCGTTGAAATACTCTTTCCACCTTTCAATATTCTTTTTCTCGTCACCAATCAGGTTTCCGTTCTTATCTTTGCAAAGTGTAGTTGTCGGTTGGTATCCCTTCTTCGTCTTTTTAACTTCTTGGTAGAAATTTCTTATTTCCTTGTTTTTGTATTTCTCTTCAAGTTCTTTTAGTTCTTCCTCTTTGTGCTTCCTCTTTGACGACCTGCAGATTTGTTTGGCTTTTCTTCGTTGTTCTTGGTACTTTGTTCTGTTTTCTTCTGTGTTTCTAGTCAGCATTCGTTGTCTTGCCTCGTTTTTTGCTTTCATCGCTATTTCACATTCAGTATTAAACCATCCTCTTTTCTTTTTTGTTTTGTTTATTTTAAAGGTCTTTTTGGCTGTTTCTAACATAATTTCTTCTATTTGTTCCCACGTTTCTTCTATTCCCACTACCACTTTTGTCTTTTTACATTTTTCATTTATTTGATGTGTGTATTTCTCTTGTGCTTCTTTGTTTTGTACCGTCCATGTGTTATGTAACTTGTTGTTTTTCTTTTTGTTATTTTTACTGTTTCCTGTTATTTCCTGTCTCATCCGAATTCTTACCAGAAAATGATCCGAATCGGCCTCTGCTCCTCTGTAACTTCTGCTGTTCATTATCTGGTTAGTGTGTTTTTCCTGTATCATCACATGCTCTATTTGGTTTACGGTCGTTCCGTTTGGGGCCACCCATGTTCCTTTGTGTATCTCTTTTTGTTTGAACTGTGTGCTTCGTATTGCTAGTTTCTTTCCTGCAGCGAAACCTATCAATCTTTTCCCATTTTCGTTGCTTTCTATGTGCTTGCTATACTTGCCTATTGTTGGTCGGTACATTTCCTCTTTCCCTATTTTTGCGTTGCAGTCTCCCAAGACATAATATTCGTCTTTATCGTCTTCACTCTTTTCTTCCGTCGGAGCGTGTATATTTATTATGCTCAGTTTCTTTTGTTGTCCTTCTATTCTAATGTGGCACATTCTATTTGAAATTGGGTCAAATTTCACTATCTTTTGCTTTATCTCTTTGTTCACTAAAAACCCATTACCATATATTTTGTTGTGATCTCCACTGTTCAAGAAAGTGTAGTCTTCTATGTCCATTATTATTGTATCTTTTTGTTTGGTCTCTTGTAGCGCTAGTAAATCTATTTTATATTTTTTCATTTCATGTATTAGGTTCTTCAAAGCTCCTTCTGCGTTAGTGCCTCTCACATTCCATGTAGCTATGATTAATTCTTGTTTTTTGTCTTTGATGCACATTTCTTGGTCATCTTGTATGATTGGATTTTTGTCGAATTTCTTGTTGTAAAATATATTCGTTATCAATTGACTATCTTTTGTTACTTTTCCATTCCATATTTGTTTTTTCCCATGTTTCAAAATCATTTCCTTTCCACATGCCTTATCCGTTTCCTCTTTTCCGTTCCCGTTATGCTGTGCTAGTTTTTTGAATTAGCTATTTCTAGTTTTTCCGTATTTTTATTCCATCGCCATTCTATCCCGTCTATGCTTACTTTACTGTATCCTGTTCTTACAACTTTTCCTTTTGCTGCTTCGTCCTTCGCCATTAGTCTAATCTGTCTTTGTTTTTCCCGCTCTTTCTTTGTTAAATCGTCGTTAATGTATATTTTATCTGTTTTCCAATCTTTCAGTTTGCTCTTATTCTGCATTATTTCTTTTTTGTCTTTTTCGTTTTCTAATTCTATTACACACATTTTTTCTCCAATTCTTGTTACTGTTTTAGGTTTTATATCAATCTTTAGGTGCTGTTTTAATACGTTGTTTATTATTTTATTCAGTACTGTTGGTTCATTTGTATCCATTTCCAATCCGCTCATGACCACATTGTTTTTCTTTTTCTCTTTTTCTATCGCTTCCAAAGTTTTTCTGATGTCTTGTATCTCTTTTTTTTATTTCTTTATTTTCCTCCTTTATCTCTGCGTTTTCGCTCTTTAGTTGTTCGTTTTCCTGTTTTAATATCATTAGTTCGTTATTGAACTTCTTTTGTTCCTCCCCAATTTGCCGAATTTCCTTTTTAATTTCGCTTTGTTCCGTTTTCATCTCAGTCATCATTTTCAGAATTTGTTCCAACTTATCATCTTCTCTTTTTTGTATTTTTGTTGGTGTTCTTTGAATTTTTTTGCTTCTATCCAAGCTTCCTTCTGTTTCTTTCAGCGCCCTTCTTTTTCGTTGATGTTTGTCCGTGGAGTACTCTTCGCTATCCGTTATATCCATTTTGCGCTTTTAAACTTACAGGGATTTACCCGTCGTATGTTACCTTATTCTCCGCCACTGGTTTACCTATTACCGCGTTTACGAGTATTTCGCCGTCGTTTGCTGCGCTGTAACCGTTGTAGCCCGGTCGTGTACGAATTCGCGCGTGTTTATATCTCAGTACCGTGTAAGCGATTTTCAACTTAACCTAATTTACGTCTATTATCGTGTTTTGTCTTATTTACACTCAAAATGTTGTTTTATATTTAATTTGTATTACAGTTACCTCTCCCGTTCGATCCCTTCTAACTTTGTACACTTCACTTTTAATTATTCACAACTCAAACTTTTATAATCACGAATAAATTGCACTATGTGACAGGTCTGGCTTGCCAGTTATCCGTCGCCACTTGTCACTCCATTTGCATAATGCTTTTCGATAAAAGAAACTAAACGCTTTTTTAATACATTCCTTTGCATATAAGTCGGCTTTGACTGAATTGCCCTATTCGCAATTAAAAGGAGAAGATCGGCGCTTCGGCGAAATTGCCAATCAAACATCAACATTCTTCTGAAATTTCCCATACCTCTTAAACATGACTTCTGGATCGACTTCTTCGCCTGTTCTACAATAATAGTAATGGTTATTAGCAGTTCTCGATATTTTAAATAAAATTCGCCAACAACTTTCCTACGTGCATCTAGTTTAAAGTGCTTTATCACGAATGTCACATGGTTATTTTGTTTGTGCTAGATCCAACCAAACAATTGTCATCAGAATACGCCAACGTGATTTTGTTAAAGTTAAGAGCTGCATTCAATTAAACATTAATAAACGAATTTTGTGTCATTAATTAGTACGCACGCCCTTAGACTTAGATTATAATAATAATAATTGGAAAGTTTCACAATATAAAATTCGGGAATTGTTCAAACTTAATAAAACCGTAACGAGTGTCCGAATTAAGACAGACAAATACACACAAAACTGTCCAAATCCCAGACCAGCCGGATTACTGTTTCCAAATTATCGTGGTTCCGAATGATACAGGTTATACTATAATTATTACCTACATCTTAACAGGGCGTGTGCCACTTTGTGGTTTTAAAACTTTGTGCTATTTCGAAACATTTTTTTAAATTGCAATTAGATAAAAATCTATCGTGTTATCAGCACCGAAACAATTCAAAGTCAGCGTAGGTTATACTCATAACACGAAGTATTTGATATAATTTTACATAAAAATTCAATTAGAAATATCTCGTACACCGAATGTTTTTTGATAACAGTAAGATTGTAATCTCTAGAAATAAACAAAAGCTAATCATAACCTACTATTTAATATTTAAATAAATGGCTTTGTAAATTGAAAATGTATCGACCACCAAGGTTTTTACTTTACTTTATAAGTTTTCCTTAAAATTGGAACATAATTAAGGTCATTTATATGATCATCAATTAAAATTTAAAGATACAGCACAGAACAATGTTTCTTATATTTTTCCTATTATTGCGTTTATCAATGACTTCAGTGATTATAATCGTTAATTTTATTTAACTATGAAGTGTGACGCACGCATGAAACACATTGTTAAACATTTGCTAATTTTACACCAAACATCATTCAGTTATACGAAAGTTTGAGTAAATTAAAAAGAAGATTGCAAAAATTGCATCTATTAAACTAACAAAAGAAAATAACTAAACTGCATACAGATTGACAACTCTAAAATTCACGATTAAACAAACATAACCACATTCAAGGACATAGAAGGACAATGAAAAAGAAAATATAATTATAGATCTGTTTATCTTTATAGCATAACACGGCCTGGATGATGAACCATTTCCATGTCGAACTGATGTTTATCTTCCACATTACATTATAGTACAAAAAGAGCTTCCACGTATATTCAAAACATAATCAAGGTTTTCTGTGTTTAGTGTAGTCACCATGGTGGTTAGAGTTTTTATTGGGATTTCATTCTTATGTAAGTAAAAACTACCCGTTTTTCAAGAGAAGACTACAAATAAAAATAACTAAATATGCAGCTAATTTCAATTTAACTTTTTTCTTATAAATAATAGTAAAGTTTGACAAAAAGAAGTCAACATAATTTAAAGAAAAAACATTGCAAAAACGTAAACGAGTATATCCCGATATCTTGATATTTCTAAAAATTGTTCAGCAATAATTTAGTTTTATACTTGTAAAAGAAACTACAACAAAGTTTGGCATTTTCCTAAACTATGGTTTTCGTAAAAGTTTAGCTCTATGAAGTGAAAAATTAGCTTTCGGAAACATTTTTAATTATCTTTCACTTCATATAAGTCTAGACAGGTTTTTAGATATCTTCATTATTAATATGGTGGCTAACAAAAATGCTAATAATAGTAGATTATGTTATTAGGAGTAAAATTGATACTTTATGTGGCGAAGCTGAAGTTTATTTAGCCGAACGTTAGTGAGGCAAATAATTATTAACTAATTTTTGGGAATTTTTTAAAATAAAAATTTTAAAAAATAATTTAATGTTAGTGGCTGTCCAAGCGGTGCCCCTTGACAAAGATGGTCCCATTGTAAAGACTCCTTTGGGTTCTGTTATGGGGCGATATAAAAAATCGTATGAAGGACGAACTTTTGCAGCATTTGAAGGAATTCCATATGCTAAGCCACCTGTGGGGAAACTGAGATTTAAGGTAGGTTAATAATTATATTGTGCTTAAAACTTTAATTTCGGTCTTCTGCTGAACGGTATTAGTTGACCACGTAGGCCTGATTAGCAACAAACATTTCCATAACCTTGATGATGTGTTGTTAGGTGATACGATAGATTAATAAAAGTAATTGACAGGGTTTTATTTTTATTTGTTGGTCAAAAATATTGATTTACGAATTTATAGATTGGTAGTTCAAATGGTTGAAATTATCTGGAACATATACAATAATAAATTATTGAGAATTCAACTTAGCAAATTTAGAGCAATTTTAGTTTAACTAGGTATGACTGTTTAGCAACTAAGTAAATGCAAATGTTTATATTCCTATACATAGGATTAAATGCTAAACGCAGAAAGATGTTGTTTGTTATTATACGAGTATTAACATCATGTGATCAATAAAATTTAATTTTTGGTAAGCTGTACTTGCCGTTGTTGAACTCTCGCATCACTGAACGCAACCATTACTTTGAGGATATGTTTGTTTGTTTATTTATTGCATAAGATCTAAGTTTGTGGATACCAAGGATACCAAACCGCATGGAGTGTTTTAGTCGCTCAACACTACCCGGTTAGAGTTTTGTCCAACACATAAGATTTTCACCTATAAAAGGACTATCTAGGACATTTAGCCACGGCCAGTTAGGCGCGGCCGTTTAGGCGCATACATATTTGAACGGGGGGACATTAGCATAGCGACAAAAGGATGCAGTAAACTTGGGTGTGAGAATTTAGGACGCAGAAACATTAAGACGTACCTACGAACATTAAATTGAGATTCGTCTGAATGATAAAACAAAATTAATAAACGTGGGGACAAAGGGAAAACTTTTAACAATTCGAATAAAACACACTTATTAATTACTATGAAAATGTTTCAATAATTTTCTGTACCTACTAACTATTTTCTCTATACTTTCAACTTAATTACAAGATTAATAATTGCTAATATTTATTAAGACCGTAATTAGGACTTTTATTTAAATATACAGCTTTTCATTCTGAAGAAAAGTCAGTTGTTAAAATAGTATAAGTGTATGTATCTCTGTGTCTCTGCGCCGTAACGTCTTTGCGTCCTACTGTTTCCCGTCTTAATGTCTCAGTGCCCTTTTGTCTCTGCGTCCTAGCGTCCCAAAATTTTTTATTGTAATTAATAATAGTGTTATTTTTAATTACAAGATTAATAATAGAATAGTGTTTGTTTTAATTACAAGATTAATAATGGCTAGTACTTAATAACATCTTAATAAGGACTTTTATTTAAATATACAGCTATTTCATTCAGAAGAAAAGTCAGTTGTTAAAATAACATAACTGTATGTGTCTTTGTGTCTCTGCGTCTTAACGTCTTTGCGTCCTACCGTTTCCCGTCTTATTAATGTTTCGGCGTCCGTTTGTCTCTACGTCCTAGTGTCCCTGCGTCCAAGTAGATCTGTGTCTAAATAGTCGCGTCTAACCGGCCCCATCCAACCGAGCCTGCCTATGTGGTCGCAGTTAATTGTTCGGCTCCGATGAAAGAACTCTTTATGGTGCAAAATATTGGGGTTATGTTACTGAACTTTTTTGTACATTTAAGTTTAGTGATTAAAATCATTCTTCGCCACTCATTATCCACGTTTAACCAATTCTATCTTGAGACTGTGTTATTTTCCAATACAATGGAAGTATTCTCAAGTGATCATGATTGCCAAGCCTCGAAAGCAACCCTCACACCCTACATCCTATAGACCAGTAAGCCTCCTGTCTATAATGTTTAAAATATTCGAAAGGCTACTTTCCTAAAGAATCAAGGAAACCAGCGATCTCGATCAAATGATCCCAGACCACCAATTTGGATTCCGAGAGAGCCATTCGACAGTGCAACAGGCCTATCGAATTGTTACCAAAATAATGGAGAGTTTTGAAAGAAGAAGCTTATGTACACTATGTACAGGTGTATTTCTCGACATAAAACAGGCTTTTGATAGGGTCTGGCATAACGGTATACTACACAAACTTAAACTTCATCATCCAAGCCAATTATACCTTGTGCTGAAATCCTAATTGTAAATTTGCAAATAAATTATTTAAAAAAACGATCGTTTTTTCAAAGATGTTATTTGTTGCTGTCAAATTCCTATTATCAATTATAAATATTTGAACTAGAGTTTAAGGGAGATATACAATTATTACAAATCAAAGCCGACACAAGTGATCGTTATCACAGCCTATTAGAATAAATATTTGTTAATCGTGTGTTATCATGACGTATAATTAAAACACACCTGAAAATGATTTACGCTGAAAAACTAATATCTAACAATTAGTTACTGTAACTAACTTTAATATTTCTTTTTTGACCAGCTCTCATTAACAAATTTAAAACCCTGATGTGTGATCTTTGGTCGTTTGCATTTCTCCGAACTGCAGCTGACGATTACACAATAATATAAAAATGCCATTATATTAGGAGTACCCATAGAAAATTTTAAGTAAAAAATTAGCATCAGATTGAAACAGCACGAATTAAAATCAACAGTTTATTGGTCTTTTTTATTAAATACCTGTTTATAGTCCGAGTACGTAAAAGCTTGAATGTTTGAAAGTTAAAGGCCATGATCGTTCTTAAAATAATTTGGTACTTGTATCCGACACTTACATCCTGAACAAATTCGTAATTCAAGAACACACTCTGAAAATACTTTTAACAGGAAATAATATGTAATAAAATTAATTTATTTTAATAGCTTATTCCACTAATGATACAAATATGAAAAATAATAAGACTAGGAAGTTCTGTATTTAGAACACAATTAACTAAGTAAATTTTATATAGTTAATAAAGTATAAACAGTAATAAAATATCTTGTAGGTAATATTGGTGAACTACTTAATCTCCATAATTACTTATTTTTAATATCATTTCGCTGTCCTCTAAAATTAAAATACGATAGCAATCGATGAAGAGCAAGGTCGTATGTGGAAGTTTATGTTCATGGTCATGAATTCCGATTTCCATTTGTTACAGATGGATGAACAAGTTTGTATTCCGATTCGATATAGATCTTTATGTTACTGCGTTAGAAATAGAAACTGAGATACTGATTGTCACAGCAAAACTGTTATTGTTGTTCTATTTTGACGTCATAATAGCAATTTTGTTTGTTTAATGAGAGATATAGGCTTACGCGAACCAAGTATCGCAATGCATATCGACTGTTATAGGCATTACCACTACCACAATAGAAGTTTTCCGAAGAACTTCCACCCCTAGAAGGGACAAACATTTCATTAGCATTGGATCTCCGATTTTACTACGTATCTGAAAGAGAACAAAGGTTGTGATTTTTTCTTCATTAAAAATCTCAGCTCCCCTCAAGCGGGATCGAATATGTATGTACATATACACATGAATAATGGGACCGCACACAAGAGATTAAGCGTCGCATAGAGATAGTGAGTACAACTTTTAATAAAATGAGAAAGATTTTATTAACAATTAATTGAAAATAGCAATAAAAACTAGAGTACTAAGATGCTACATATTCTCGGTACTCTTATATGGTGTTAAGGCGTGGATCCTCAGAAACAATAGAAAAGAGACTCCAAAGCTTTGAGATGTGGTGCTATAGGAGAATGTGGAAAATCTCATGGACACAACATATAACAAACGAAGAAATTTTAAGGCGCATGAAGAAAGAGAAAGAGATTATGAACACCATTAAGAAAAGCAAACTAGGATACTTCGGGCACATATGTAGAAATCAGAAATACGAAATTATGCAGCTGATTATAAGGAAAAATAGAAGGAAGAAGATGGCCAATGTCCAGGAAGGCGTCGAATATCGTAGCTGAAGCATTTAAGAAAGTAGACAGCAATGACATCTATTAACTTATTTAGTTCAGCAGTAGGTAGCATAAAATTGACCAAAGTGATCGTCAACGTCTTTAGAGGATGAGACACCTCGAAGATTATGGATGGGTAGATCGTTTCAAATTTAAGTTTAGCTTAACCCAGGCCTTGTGGCACTTAAGCCATAGTTTAATTTGACCAAGTTAACTTTCTGCCTATACTTGTATAGAAATACCAAACATTAATCGGCATAAAGCTTAAAAAGGGAATAAACTTATTTTTGTTTGATACTCTTTAAATTTCTAACAAATTTTGAAATAATCTAGCAACTACAGTAAATTACAAATTATAGGAAGCCGAACCCGCTGATCCATGGTCAGACGTCCTTTTCACAAATACAACTTACGTCTGCATGCAGTTTCTTCCATTGGCAATGACCAAAGGGGTTAGTGGTAAGTACAATACCTACTTAAAAAACACCACCATCTATAACAGCATCAGCATCTTATCAGTTCACCAATGAACAAAAATTTAGAGAGTTTTCAAATCTATCTAAAGTTGGTATCTTTATATAGGAGACGAAGATTGCCTGTATGTATACGTTTACGTCCCTAGAGAAGAAATTACAGGAAATGAAAATCTGGATGTCGTCGTTCATATTCATGGTGGGGCTTTTATGCTGGGAGCGCCCAAATTTTTGTGCCCACCAGATTATATAACAGATAAAGATGTTGTCTTCGTAAGCCTTAATTACCGTTTGGGAATATTAGGTAAACTCCTCGACGGAAATAAGAAATCTTACGTAACTTACGAAAATTCTTCTCTCCTTAAAGACATAAATTTTACGTTCCTGCATATTTTAAAGTAGGCTGTTCTGGAGTTAACATTCAAAAGTTTTTCGAAAAAGTAGTTTGGCAAAGTTTGCTTATTAAACATATTACATTACGTTGGTGTTAAACTTATTAGGTACATTTTTAGGGTTTCTAAGCACGGAGGATGATATCCTTCCAGGCAACAACGGATTAAAAGATCAAGTTTTGGCTTTGAAATGGATAAAGAATAATATTAAATATTTTGGTGGAAATCCGGATTCTATAACAATTACTGGATTATCGGCAGGTGGAGCTAGCGTTCACTATCATTACTTATCTCCTATGTCTAAAGGTTCGTAAAAAATACGTTAAACTATAATGTTACCTATTTTATTTAAACTCAACTATAAATATAACAATACAGAGAATAGTCTATAAATAATAGTTATAAAATTTGAAACAAATATATTTCCTTTCACTGAATTTAACATGCAGAAGGTCATTGCATATTTTGAACAAAAAATACTTTAGCAACTCCTGTGATGTTTAAACGTTTGGAATTTATAAATATCATCAAATATTTTAGTTATTCCGTTTTAATCATTATGATGATGGCTGAGTTGTGAAATATATATTTTTAAAATTTCTTTTAAATTTGTTACAAGATTAACATTCTTTGTAATTAAGTTTCGTTTGCATTTTTCTTAAAAAAAAAATGGTAGAGCTGTACATTCGAAAAATTTCGTTAAAAATTAATAAAAATTTAGAATAAAAAAGAATTCTGATGCATATAAGCCATCTTCTTAATTTGGTGTTATATTCAGTTTTTAACGTTTCATGTTAATGCATACTTATCAGCTCCAATAAGATAAAGCAACAATAAGTCTAATTGCAATTGAAAGAACGTTTTATAAAAGTACGATTTGTAACATTAAAACTTTTAGGTCTGTTCCATCGAGGATTTTCTCAAAGTGGTACAGCTTTAAACTCATGGGCGTTAACAGAGAAATCCCTAGAAAAGTCAAAGCAGCTAGCTGCATCCGTAAACTGTACTACACAATCATCGCAGGAAATGATCGAATGTTTACGCGAAATACCAGGCAAGAAACTTATAATCAACGTACAAAACTTCGTAACGGTTATAAACGCTCTCCCACCTACGCCTTTTGGGCCAGTAATTGAAAAAGGAACAAATCCGTTTTTGCCTGACCATCCGTATAAACTTTTATTAGATGGTAAAATTAACGACTGCCCATGGGTAGTTTCTAATACCAAGGAAGAAGGAATATATCCAGTGGGATGTGAGTTCATTTAGAAAATTTAAAGTTCGTTTACTACAATTAGGGTTTAGTTTTCGTACTTTACAGGAAACTTGAGGATATTGAATCGAACTGGGATAATTTGATGGCGGCAGTTTTAGATTATAATGATACGGTAGCCGAGGAAGATAAGAAGCCCTTAGCTCAGAAACTACGGGAACGTTATTTAAATGGCGAAAAGGCTTCGCTTGAGAATATTAATAAATTAATACAAGTGAGTTCTTTCAGTTAAAGGTCTCTCAAATAAAGGTAACGGTTCCAATGACAAGCTGAAATTTGTCACCGACAGTTTGGACCAAATATTAATAAGAAAAATCATCTAATTTATTTAGATATGCTTTCTATAGCTTAAAAATTGTAGTGTACTAAGAACATAAATCTACTTATCTTTTATAATTGTGTAATTTTTTAAAATTGCACTATATTAATTTTTTCAGCTCTTCACAGATCGTTATTTCTTAGTTGATTCCGAAAAGGCTATTCGTCTTCACGCCAAAGCTTCTAAATCGCCTGTGTATTTCTATTTCTATGACTATAGACTAGCTATGAAGTCAGTTTTTTACGGAAAGGTTGAAGGTAAATTGGCTATTATTATGTTTTAATAAAAAAATGTTCTTTTATGTTATCGGCAAAAAATGTTTATCTCCTGTCGCTTAAAATTAATTTATAAGCAGAGAAACTTCTCTTTACTACAGATGTAATAGGGGCACTCGAAAGAACTGATGTAATACCCCCTGTTTTCAAAGCTTCACTAAGTTATTTATCCAAAATTGTTGAAAATTTGAAAACCGCCTTTTTTAGATAAAACTACGTTTAACTTTTTTAGAATGCATTTTCTAATTTTTGCGTTTAAATTGCTTTTCTATTAATGTTACCAAGTCGACTAAAAAAATTTCTTGTTTTCCTAGTTCTAAAAATAATTTAGGAAATGCACTAAAATGATATTTGGCTCGACTTAATTCTGTAACTACAACAGTTGCACTATCCGATAATTCTAACACCACCCTTTTTATACCCTCAAAATGCTCCGCTCTCAACCAGCGCCCCATCTAGTTAATATAGGCTTTGGTGGCAAATGAATATCAGTTAATATTTATCTGTATAATTGGGCTCTTAAAGGCATTTTTCCTATGCCACTATATCTAAGCCAAGTGCCAAACACAGATTATGAAATAAATTTTCATACAAAATGCGTAAATTTCGAGTACTGCGTCGGGAAGCATTAGAATTATTTGGTCAGTTGGAATAATTTCCGATAAAAAGAGGCTACTTTTGAATAAATCTTGGAGTTTAGTAGCCTTACCTATTTGTTTACAACTAATTAAATTTGATTTATTGGAACTAGTTTTACTTAAGACACCTACCATTAAATTTACTATTATCTCTCCGCAAGCATCAGAGACTTCATCTGCAATAAAAAATAGATAACGATTTTTTACAATTTTCTGAATATTGGCCATGGGTTTTACATTATCTAATGCACTAATTAAAGTACTACCAGAAAACAAACATTAAAACTGGAAATCACAACACAAAAAGGTGGCAAATGGTAAATACATGCTGGATTTCCACAAGGTTAATAAAACACCGTATCACTCTCTAAAGTGAGTTCTGGATAAGATATTATTCAAGAAATAATTTTTAATGTTTCTAAAGTAACTCAAAGCACTGAACACTGCTGTGTGGTGCCACTTGAAAAATAAATATTCAAAACATAAAATTATTGCCATACTGATGATTTCAGGACTTTCTCAAGGGAGCACTAGTGGTTGGAATTTTAAATTACCATGTTGTATGGTTGTAAATGGGAAGTACCATTATTAGCAATGTTCCTTATGTTCCTAGCTGGGCCTTGGCCAACTCCACAACAGCTTCTTAAGTAGTTCTATCCTGCGCTACTTTCTTCCACTTGCTAATATTCAATTTGCGAATGTCCTCTTCTACACCATCCTTTCACCTCTTTCTGGGTCTTTCCCTTGTACTTGATCCTTGTACCCCATTGCCTTTCTTCGTATCTATCGTCGCCAACTAGCAGTAAGAAGGCGGGTAGGAAGCAGAATTGATTAGAATATAACTATGGACGATTATAATTTTGAAACAGGCCGAACCTCTAAATATCTTAGCTTCATAATCAATATCAACAATGATATGGAGGAGAAGATCAGAGTAAGATTATTCCAGGGAAACAAAAATTGTTATTGCCTGCAACATCTGTTTAAATCTAAACTCTTCCCCTGTAAAAGAAGTTCGCCAAGTAGTATTGTACGGAAGTGAAACCTAGACAATCCAAAACAGGAAAATATGCTAAGAACTTAAACTGCAAATAAAATAACAGGCATATAGTTGGGAACGGAGAAGAAGACAAACAGGGAAATACAGGAAATTTTGGAAAATCGAAATATTATATCGATGAGCAAGGCAGGTTAAATAAGCTGGGCAGGGCATGTCATAAGAATGGGAGTTATTTCGTCTTCTCTTCATTGATTCTAAGACTAATATTTCGGGCTTCTCTTTCCATCTCTACAACTCTTTAATTTATCCCTATCCCTTCCGATTATGTCCACGTCATCTGCGGAAGCTAATATTTGTTTGGAGCTGGTTTTTATAATGCTTTTCCAGTTAATCGATAGATTTCCTACTGTTTTCTAAAGCAAAGTATTATTGAAAGGCAGTCTCCCTGACTAAGCCCTGTTTTTATTCCAAACTGCTCGGATGTTGTATTTTGTAGTAGCACTTTGCTCTCTGAGCTTTCCAGTATTAGTTCCACCATTTGGATCAGTTTGCCTGTACGATATGTGCCAGTGCATTCCCGTCTATGGAACCATTGGCCTGCCTAAAATCTACAAACAGTGGTGTATGCTTACATTATAATGAGTTTTGGAGTATTTGCCTTATGGTGAATATCTGGTCGGTCGTTGATCTTTCAGCCCTAAAGCCGCACTAATGTTTACCCAGGGCCTCTTCTGAATACATATATAGCCTTTTGCTGATGATTTCAGCTAGAATCTTGGACAATGTGGTTAATATGGTGATACCCCTGTAATTATTCATTTATTGAGTAATTCTTCTTGTTTCGTTATTTGTTTTACTAGACTGTATATTATTTCCCATAGATGTTCCACCCCCCCCCCCCCGGCTTTTGCCATTTTCGACGTAATATTATTTTTTGCGGCTGCCGTACTATTGTTGAGACTTTGGATGGCTTTCAGCACCTCCTCATATGTTGGTCTTTCAGTTTCGTGCTCCACTGTGGTCCATGTTACATCGTGTTGATTCCATGACTGCCGTTGATTCAGTAATTTCTGGAAATATTCCTTTCATTTTTTGTGTATTTCTGTCTTATAGCTTGTTAACTCCCTATTTTTCTTCATTATCTTATGGTTCTTGCTTGATAATTTTGACGTTTTTCTTTACTATTTTTTAGAATTGTGGCACATTTCCGGTTTGATTCCTTTCCTCTAAACTCCTTATTCCTTTATCTAGAATCCCTTGCTTTTTTGTTCATAATAGTCTGTGTACGTTTCATTTCTCCTGTATGGCCTGTCTTGTTCTTCTTTGTTTCATCTTAAAAAGACTATGTTCTTTGTATATATGCTTAGTTCGCACTCTTCATCGAACCACCCCTGTCATTTTCTTTGTTTCACCTTTTCCAGGGTCCTCTCCACGTTGTCTAATATAGCATTTATTATTGGCTTTCGTAATTCTTTAGCTGATCCTTCATTTTCTCTTAATACTTTGTAGTTATTTCTTCGTTCATGATTTTTGTTATATTATACTTTGTTCTCATTTCGCCCCACCCCCCCGATCTACTTGCACATGATACCGCTTGTATTTCAGGTTTATTTTGATTAGCGCATGATGTGACACGTGCATTGTACCCCTGCAGCTTCTGATATTATTTATATTAAACTTTTTTTGTATGAGTCCATGGTCTATTTAAGTTTTGGTTTTTCCGTCGTTAGAATTTCACGTCAAGAATTGCGTGGTACGCAATCGCCATACCCTTGAATGCTGCTAGTTGCACCTGTCTGTTACCATTGTTATGGCTCCTTTCGCACAAACGCTGATTTCCTGCTATTGCTTGATATATTTTCTCTCTGTCCACCTGTACGTTACGATCACTTGCTCGTATTGTATTTATTGTTTGCTCTGATATATCTTAAAACTCGTCTTAAACTTCCTCCTCCTTAGTTTCTGTTGGGCCTTACACATTACCTACGGCTACTTTACTGGTTTTGGGATTTAAAACTCAGTGTATTCATCTGTTCAATTTTATTGGCGTGAATCCAATTACGTGATGGTAAGTCTTCTTCTGTACTATAAAACCAGTAACAAATTCTCTACTTCTATCGGTATCGCTGGAGTATAGGGAGTAGTGTTTTAATTCATGTATCCCTGTATCTGCCATCTTGTACCGCTGCCATATCTGCGTCGTATTTGCGTAGGTCAGGTATTGTTACTGCATTTAACCCCTACAAAGTATATATTTTTGGAAAGTACAAGAAATAAACGATTTAGTTATAGCGTTGACAACTACGACTTATATTTAAAAAATATCAACTTTACCTCAGAATTTTTAAAATATGAAAATTACAACATACCCTAATTAACTAGCGTGTTCTGTTTGAAAAGGTGCTTGTAGAACGTTTTTATAGTTTTTGGATATTTTCAAGAACAAAGGAATCATTTGAAGTTTTTAAAATTACCATTTTTCAAATTTTGGACTATAACTAAAAAGTAATGATAGACAACGGAGTTCTGTTTTCGGAACATCAGCACCAGAAAAGTGCTATGGAGCCTGACATTACTTTTTATCTACCTTCTATAATAAAGGTACTTCTCATTTAAAACCTTCGAAAATGGCCCACGCTGTACTTTTAATACTTATTCGTTAAACTACTTTAATAATCTTTCTGATTGACAGGTTTCGCCTAAATTTAAAGAAAAATTACTTCTTCTGGTAGTGTCTATTCTAACGGATGTTGACGACCAATAAAGCTATCTGTACTTTAGAAACCGCAGCACGAGATAAAGATGTTGTAGAGTTTTTGTACCAATTGTGTAAATTTTTCAGACAGGAAGTACGACTACGTCCAGTACCTGCAGTAATTTGTATTTTTTCCCTCTCAGCACGTAGCCCAGATATTCTAACATTCGATTTGTTGTGATAATGTGTATTATACTTAATTGTTGAATTTATAAATAAACTAATAAGAAAATCTATTTACCACAGGTTCAGCTCATAGCGATGATGGAAGATTACTTTACAAAATTATTGGCAATGCTGAAAAGCTATCGAATACTGACAAAGAAATGAAAGACATTTTTATTGATTTCCTATATAATTTTGCCACAAAAGGGTAAGTTTTGCAAGTTACCTTTTATTACCTACTATTTTTCTATTTGTATTACTGTTCAAAACAATGGTGTATGTTTGTAATTTAGGTTTGGGTCTATAGATTTTATCTTCACACAGCAATTTCAATCTGAAAGAAAGAAATACCGATTTTTCATTTAAAACTGGTACATGTTGGCTCAAAGTCCTTCTTTTGAATAATTCTAGTTCAGAAAGGATTCAAGGAAAAATTAATTTAGCTAATTTACTTTCAGAACGCCACAATTCAAAGGAGTTCAATGGAAACCAGTATCACAATCAGATGAAATCAATTACATGCACGTAAGTTCTCCAAATGATATACAGATGGAAACCTTCAAAGAACTTGCCCCAAATGAATTTTGGGATGGCTTACCTATTGCAGAAAATCAACATTTGTATAAAAGCAAATAAAATGTTGTAAAACTGAATTTAAGTTGTTTGCTGTATACCGTTACAATAAATAAAACAAACAATTTTCTAGTTGTTTTTGTAATACTCTCCTAGTAAATCTACCATCAATTCTCACTACATGCCTTGCACATTATAACCCTTTATACTACATGCTCCACTCCGGTGTCTATCTTGGTTCGATCCCGGCCAAAGTCAGAGGAAAAAATCTGAAACATTACACTCTTTCGGATTCAGGGGAGTAAATAAATATGTTTGGCACCTTTCAGGTGTTTAAATCTCTTAGGTTCCTCAAAATGTTAATCCGATAGTGCTAATGATCATAATAGTCGACAAGCGTTGTGACTTTGACACCAACACCTGTAAGATTGGATATCTCCTGGTAAATAGACAAACAAACAACTTCGCTTTAAAAACGTTGAGTGCTGCCCGCGAGGTATATGTTGCCTATTCTCAAACTTTCAGACTTGCAATCGACACCACCTTGCACAGCATAATTTGAATAGAACGGAATTATCTGCTAAATGAACTACTAAATGCCTAACCAAAAGTGATTAAGGGCGGATTGCACAAATATGATTGAACAGCTGTTGTATGTATTGTAAAAATGAACAAAATCTGATAACTGACAAACAACACATTAACAGAAAAAAGAACTGCAAGAACAAAAATAAGAAGAAGTTTTCCTAATACTAAATTTAAAGAAAGCTACAATAATTACGCGAATATCACACGAAGAAATACAACATAATTTAACTGTAGATGAAGAAACTGTAGAAGAGGTGGTATATTTATTTGGGGCGATTAATAAAGATGGAAAAGAAAACACAAACGGTAGACATTCAGAAAAGGATCAAACTCGCACGGACACCATTATTTGATAAGTTTAGTCATATTTTTGCAAAATGAAAACCAAAATATTGATACTGAAATGAAAGTCAAAGTGCTAGTGTTTGATCCCAGTTCTAACATACGGAACAGAAAAATGTTACTCAGAGTCATATTGAAAGGACAATTTTACAAATGTACTAGATGATTCACGAATTAGTGTATGCAACACATAGTTATATACGCACAACTTTATAGATTACTTCAACTATTTGTTTGTTTAAAAATGCTGCACATTCAGGATAGCATTCGTTATTAAAATGGGAAAAGAATACAATTTAATAAATGTCCTTATTAACTTGATTGATTGATTGATTGATTATAAATAATAGAATATACGCTAGGTTATTAGCCGGTTTGTGGCACTTCGGCTCTTTGGTCTCCTAAAACTATCATAGCAGTTCTGTACCCTTGACGAGTTGCAACAATTTTGTTATGAGGTTATCGTGTGATGTGAAAATGCTGTTCCACGTGTATCCTCGAAGAGCTGCTGTCCCCTGCGGTGTGGTGTAGTGCGGATAATCAAAGAGTATGTGCGAGGCTATTTTCTCTTCTTCTTCACATAACCTACAGAGGGTATCAAATCTGCTCTGTCAATTCCGATTTTATGAAGGTGTTTGGCAGTGTCCTGTTACAAGTCCTACCAGCTGTCTTATCTGTCTTATCTGACTTCGTTCCTAATGGAGTGTCAGTCTGCCAGTCTGCCTGCTAGAAGGCTCCGCAATTAGTTCCTGCCCTAGTTTTTCCTCCTGTGTTGCAACCCAGAGAGAAGCATGTTGTTTCTTCGACCATGCTACGATTTCTGTACAGATGCTACGTTTGGGTATGCTAAGTATTGGAACACGGAACATTCAGGGTTTGAAAGCAAAAGCAGAAGACATTGTTAAAGGGCTGCAGCAAATGCAAATAGACATAGCTGTTACAGAAACCAAGAAAAAAGAAAACGGTGTGGAATACATAGCTGACTACGTACACATATTCAGTGGAGTACAGAAACATGAAAGACCATGCAAATGAGTCTCAATTATGACGACTTAAGCCATTTGTTTACTATAATTTAGTTATTAACAAGGTTTATACTGCGGCCAACAGTACAACTAATAAAGGCCACAGTTATAAATACATATGTATACAATAAACAAACGTAACATCTTTCACGTCAATGTGAATACAAAATTAGAGTACAAAATTAATTAATAAATGACGCAATGAAAAAAAAACAGAAAACTATCCATGCTTATATAAACAAAAACAAAAAAAGCTTAGAGAATTACTCAAAGAATTGAAGAATTATGTAACCAACAAAAATATAGAAATGTATAAAATATATAAAAATATATAAAAAGCAAGATAAAAAAAGAGAAAAACATTGCCTCTTAAACTTTCTGACAGATAGCTCGTAGAAATTCAATTTCTCAGCAAATCTGTTACTATTACACATACGATACACCGGAGAATTTAATAAAAAGTTTGTTCTTAGACAAGGTAAATAAAACATTAATTTATTTCTAGATGAAAGTTTTGGTACATTAAAGTTTAATTGTTGCAGTATTTTGGGACTAACGTTTACATGAGAATTAATTATTTTATGAAGAAATAATAAATTAGAAATAATTCTCCTATTCTCTAAACTTACTAGGTTAGTAGGTGTTTCTAAGAAAAATTCGTTCGAGTTACATGTGCCGTTTTGACGTTGCGAATTTTTGAATTTATTTGCTTCAGTCGCCAGTCCCCCTACTAAGTTCGGGAAGTGTTAAATTTTTATTTTTTCTTAATCCTATATTTATGTTAGTAGGTGTTTCTAACAAAAATTCGTTCGAGTTACATGTGCCGTTTTGACGGTGCGAATTTTTGAATTTATTTGCTTAAGTCCCTAGCCCCCCCGTCCTAAGTCCGGCAGGTGTTAAATTTTTATTTTTCCTTAATCCTCTATGTTAGTAGGTGTTTCTAGCAATAATTCGTTCGAGTTACATGTGTTATAGGTTATTATTTGCTTTTGTAATTATCTTAAATGTAAACGAAAGCAACGTTCTGTTACTTATTAGGATTATATTAAGATGTATCTCTGTAGCGCTCTAGCTGCTAATCTACCGTTTTTGGTAATTCTATGCACCGTTCGGCAATGTTCGTAAGTCTAGGCTGCTAGAGTTTGGCTGCTGTCTTCACACCGGTACCATAGATTCACGTCGGTCACGAGCACTACGAGTAGGTTTTATGAAAAAATGTTGAAATATCTAATAGAAGAAGAATACGCCCCTCAAGTGATTGAACAACAAACAGGTTTCCGAATCGGCAAGTCTTGTATCTATCACATCTTCGCTTGGTGCAGCTGAATGAGGAGAAAATTGTAACAAACAGAGAAGTCCATTTGCTATTTGTCGACCTTTACAAGGGCATACGATAATGTATCAGTTAATAAACTATGACAAATCCAAGAACAGAATACCTACAATAAATATCCTTATAACAGCGATCAAACAACTGTATCACCAATCGGCAATCGACAAGGGTTAAGTTAAAAAATAAGCTATCAGATAATAGTTTTGTGGTTTCGAAAGGAGTTAAGCAGGGATGATGCCTCTCCACCACATTGTTTAAAATCTATCGTAACGAGGTCTTGAGGAAATGGAGACAAGCGTGTAGTGGAATGGGAATATCATCTGCACGATGACAGGACGATATTTCAGTTAGCCGAAGACCAAGTTGTCATAACACAAGGCAAAGAAGACCTGAAATTTATATCTAGCCGACTGCTTAAATATGAAGAATGGGGTCAATCAATTAATAGAAAAAAAAAGGAAATATTTATGTGTTGGAAATGAAACAATAACAGGCCTTCACCTTAATGATAATGAAACAATAAGGGCATGTGATGGGAATGAGAATATGTATCTAGGAACAAAAATAGAAACGAGTGAGGAAGTAGAACAGATGAAGGAAAAAGAATAATAGGCTACTTGAACTCTGTTCTCTGGCGAATGAGCATCTCTCAAGAGAAGAAACGGCTCCTCTATAACATGGCAAATGAGTGATTAGAAGAAAAAAGTAGCAGGTCACTGACTAAACTTGAATCCGTCATTACAATTTAGGAATGAAACAACAGCCGAAGGAATGGATAAATAAGTTAATCCTATGGCTAGGAAAGTCGTTCATATTATAGAATATAAATGAAATAAGAATTAACAAAAAATACAGAACAAAGACTATTTTCTTTTATAGGTACGTCCCAAAAATTAAAATTTTAATATTTATTATAATTATGACACAGGACCGAGTAGGACAGGGCAGGATTATTTCTTCTTGTTAATAATGTTTTTAAGCTGTTGTACTAGAAACCAGTTTTTATAGAAGCAAATTGTGGGAAAAGTTATTTAAAGATTTTAGTAAGACAACGTGGTTGTAGTTGACGGAATGATTGTACTATCGAAAATTCTCGTATTCTACTGATCTAGTTCGATTTGAGGACTATATCTTTATAAAACTGAGAAAGTACTTGAAGGAAAAAGAGTTTTATTTAAACGAATTTGTAGTGGATGCTGTGGGCACATAGTTACAAATTTTTGAATTTTCCCAAGCGAAATTACTTGTTCTAAGAGGTAGATAAATTAATTAGTTTTGAATGTTGTAGGCGTCTGAACAAGAAAATAGATAAATAAAACAATAGTGTTTCAAAAAATCGCCTATACTTTCGTTTATTTCTTTTTTTATTACATAGTAAACCATAAACCGAAATGTCGCACTTCGAATTAACACCTTCTCAACTCTTGTCGTTTCAAGAATCCATTTTTTGCTTGTATTCTTACTTAGCTGACAAAAAACTACAACAACAATTCTAAAAATATTAATTTTAGTATAACTTAACTTAAATGACAATTATGTTAAAAATAAATAAAGCTGTCCCATCTATTTCTTAACCTTAATATGTAATGGTTTTGTTCCGTTTTTGCAAAAAACGGGTTTACTACTTTGTCCATCAAGGGCAACCAGAACTACTATCACGTTATAAAGCTTTTGTCAAATTTGTTGTTATATTATATAACACGTCCATTGGTTGTTGCCAAGTGTACAAAATTAGGTGTGTGCATTTATAATTAGCGACTGGAATTACTTAATTGTTGTCAGCGGCTAAAACAGGAGTTTTCCGTTATTATAATCTTAGTTTATTAATATATAATAACAAATCTTGAACCTTGCTTTTTGGTTTTACCACATCGGAAGTAAAAGTATTACAAGATGTAATTCTGGAACAAAAAACAAGGTGGCTGATTCGTTTCCTTGGCTTTATTACTAAAATTAGCGAAAGAAATGCGTATGAAAGGAACTTAATTTAATAACAACCAGTGTCAAATCTACACCAAAATGTAATTAATAAAAAAAATTGTAGATGGCTTGAACAACCCTATTGACTGTATTGAATAAAATTCGCCTGAATTTTTTGTCATTTTCCACAAAACAAATTTACAGCTTTAACAATAGGTTAATTTTGTTTTCATTAGCATAAACCAGTTAACCTTTTCTAAGGCAATGAATCATACTGTTTTTGTTAAAACGACGATGTAGCAAAATTACTGTAAATATAATTGGTTTAATTTTTTCTTAGGTTTATGATCCAACAACATCAGCTTGCATTAAGCCTCAGTCCTAAGTTATAATTGAATTTAACAATATATTCGTCTTGTACAACATTGCATGCGGTTGTAAAAACCTAACTTGACTGAAATCCAAACAAGTAGCCGTTTAAAAAAAGTCATTCAGAATTTGAAATTAAGGGGTCACATGACCTACAAGTATATATATTATAATTTCAAGGTGCTTCAGATTTAGTTACTGAGGATGATTAAATCAATTTACTTCTTGGTTACTGTGGCGGGTATGGATTTAATTAACTTTTTAAATAATTATCTAACGTAATCTAAAATTTATATAAATCAAAATCCAGAATTTAACTAATCTAATTCCCTTATTTTAAAATAAATTAATATAAGTATTCTAACCGTTTTAATTTTATGTAAATTTCGATAGTGTTTGTGGGGGTCGCAAGGGCTGCAGATGATGATGTGATTAAAACCTCAACAGGGCCTGTTAAGGGACACCAAATAAAATCCTACGAAGGAAAAACCGTTACTGCTTTCGAAGGGATTCCTTATGCTAAACCACCTGTTGGGGATTTAAGGTTTAAGGTAAGGCATATAATTAAATGTTAATTGTGGATATTAATTAAACTAAAGAGGAAGGATGATAAAGTTTCAAGCTTAAAAATGGTGGTAATTCGGGTGATTTGCACCAATTTTTGTTAAATAAAACTTGTTTGATGTAATGCGGGTAAAATTGTTTATAATTCTTTGATTGAGCATATAACTGCGAATCCAGCAATTATCATTATTAGTCTATTAATTAAATTAATTGAATAACATGAATAACAACGGTTATTCAAATAATCGATTATTATTTATAATACAAAATATAATACATATAAACAGAAGGACAGTAATATTTTTGTCAGACAACTTGTAAAAGTTTGTGTTAGATATTTTAATACTTTTCAATTTATAATAATATATATTATTAATTAATAGAATACGTATTTTTTTTCACTTTATTTCAGTATGATATAAAATTTTTCATTAGAATGCATGACAGATCTACAAAATAATGCCATACTAAGTATTTTATGTACTTATTGCATGACGTCCTAGAGGTAACAATAATTAATGGTGATTGATCAGAGGGTTTTAAATAACCGAATAATATTAATACGTAATTGATTAATCATGAATAATCAGCATTAATAATAATAGTCGATTAATTGTGATAATTTGTAATAATCGGTAAATAGAATTTTTATAAATAATCGTTTGATAAGAGAATGAAAAAACCGATTAAAATATTTAACAAAAATTCAATATCGCCTTTGTCGAATAAAAGATTAATCGACTTAATTCCAAGAATTTACTCTCAAATGTTCACAGTTGGAATTTAGAATATCAGTACATATTAATATATACAAAAAACAGTAAATTACTTTGATACATTAATTTAATAATAATAATCAGTTAATTGTGATAATGGATAATTCGTAATAATCGGTAAATCCAGTTTTTGCAAATAATCGTTTGTTAAGACAATGAAATTCAATAATAGATTAATCAACTTAACAAAAATTGAAAATCGCCATTATCGATTAATCGACTAATCAATTTAATTCAAGAATTTACTTTCAAATATTCACAGTTGGAATTTAGAATATCAGTAATAATATATTCAAGAAAGCGCAAATTCATATCTAAATCAACAAAATTAGTTTCAAAACTAAAAAAAGTTTATACATTTTTCTTTGGGTTTTCAAATTTGTTTACACTTAAAATTGTACACGACAGAAACTAAATACTTCAATTCAAAACTAAAGAAATGTACCCAGGCCAAATGCATTAAAATAAAACATATTATTGTTTCTCATAACCAGAAGAAGGGCATGCTTTACCTCAATTTAGAAAAATGACATTGCAAATACTATTCTCAAGATCAAATAGGACGACCAAAATTTGGAAAATAATTCCAAAAATTAATAAAATGCAGTATTTGTTTAAAACCTTTGGTTTTTCATACCTTAAATAAAATTAAAGTGAAAATTAAATTAAATTGAAAGTGAAAGCCTTCAAAATAAATTGAATCGTTAATTAATAATAATAAAAAAAAGCACACACAAGTTCTCTGTCATAACTTCCAGCGTAGGAGCTGATTACGATTTAATTAAAAAATAAAATTCAAAATCATACAAGAGTAGAAGATTTTCTAAATGGAACTAAAATACTTAACAAAACACTAAAAGTACAATATAAGTTTGGACAACAAAAAAATAAACAAAAGTTAGGTGAGCAATGTGACTATGTTTGTAGTAAATCAAGAACTACTACTGTAAAAGTATAAAGTTCAGGATATGCAGAAAGGCAAGGTTATTTATTGGATTAATTTATCAGAATTTCTTAATACTTGTAACTAACTTGCGAACGAACTGCTGTTAAAGTTATAGATGTGTTACATAATTTATTATAACAAACTATAATCTCATCGTATGTTATAAATGTTAAAACTGCCCGGTGAAAACTACTTTTCTTTTGTTAATGCATATTTATAATGTGTGCTAAATTTATTACCATCGTTTTATGAAAATAAAATTTGGTTAGTCATATGAAAACCGGATCTAGGGTGTGGACAGTGGACAACTATTAAGTATCTTGTTGTTAATATTTGTTAACTTGAGAAATGTTTTTTTTGTCACAAACTGTTAATTATTTATTTACATTTATGTTCTAATATGCGTAAATAAAACAAAGTGGGAGTATTTAATCAAAGCCCGGTTTAAGAGAAATTAACACCTTTTAAATTTTATTCTTGAAGTTTTTTGGATTAATTCCATTTAAACTATTTTTACAGGCAACTTTTAGTAACAATTAATAAATTATGTAACATTAACGAATTTTTATTGTAATCGGATTAAGGTCATTTTTTGTTTTATTTAGATTAATGAGTCACATCACTCTTTGAAAACAATTCAATAAAAAACTGGTCTTTGTTCTTACAGATGAGTATTCGGTTACCAACAGTAACATGAATAAATAAGGAAGAACTAACCTTCAGGGTTTAAGTTATCCGTTATGTTAATTTATGCTAATTAAAATTTTATAGCGAGATTGCTCCTGGTCTTTACTTGGAATATTTGGTGTCTATAAAAGCATATAAATTTTTGACGTATATGATTTAAGACTTATTAATTAGGCATGACACTAGTAAATATAGTAAATTAACAAATTAATGTTACTGATGGTATTACAGGAACCACAAACAGTTGAAACCTGGAATGACACATTAGAAGCAACGAAGACTTACACCTGTCTTCAGTATACCGCTTTTGCTCCAGTTAAGGAAGTTGTAGGTAGGTTTAGAAATTTTTAAGGCAGCTTTACTGCGTTTAAAGGCATTTTATTGTTAATTCTGAAGACCAAGAAACATTCATTGCTTTAGTACCAAAATTAGTGAGTCATTTTTACTTCTTTAGTTCTGCATCTTCATTTTCATAATCTTGACATACGTCGTATTGGATTGTATTTGTATTTCATTGAATTATGTGCTTGCCCATTAGTGTGAAGTCGCTGAAAGATCTATAGCGAACATTTTTAGTAAGCAAGGCGCTAGAATTAGGTTGATGCAAAAAAAAATTATATCACTATATTTGCATATTTCATACATTCTGAACGTATAAAACATATTAACTTTAAAGAATTTCTGAAAAAACATTCAGGTGATTTTAAAAAAATTAATGAAGTTCAAGTTTTTTAAATTTCCCGCTAAAATAATTTAAAAAAAAGTGGTAACCAATCAGAGCATTTTTACGTCACACGCTGGTACGAAAGCGCACTCGCATTGCAAGCACATTAAAAGCCCATTAAATTTGCATAAACTGAAAGTTGGTGAAACCGTTTAGCAGTAAAAAATATTCTTTATAAGTTTATTGTTGTGGTTGACGGCTGTGCTTGAAACAATAATGGTTGATCTTGGATTTGTTAAAGCCAAATCAGACAATTTACCGCGTATTCTCAACTGATTTTTCTTTTGATAACGAAGTGCTTTCAGAAGCTTCGAAAATGTCTACAGATGCCGTTGTTTCTGCGGTTTTATTTAATTCATTCTCCGAAGAAGTAGCAAGGGCTTCTGTAACTAGTCGCTTCCTTGATCTTTTTTCGGCAGCTGATCGAAGGGTGGTACTAAAGGCACGCTTTCTGTCTCGCTGACAATCAAATATGTGTGGCACTATGCCAGCTTTAATTCTGATTTTCACCTTCATGTATTTATGGTACATATAATTTTCAAAATCATTCTCCAACTGAAAATTTATTAAAAGATAATAAACAACTTCAAAAATAATTTAGCTAAATAAAATTAATTTTATGAATTTTATCACACCTATCTCAAAATGGTCTTGACAGCAATACAAGTCTTAGGTGGTCATGTTTGCAACATCCCTTCTAACACTTGTAAACCATAATTTTCTCTTAGTTTCGTCTCTTGGTACAGTAACAAATATTTTATCTGGCGTTACTTTTGTTGTATTTGTGCACTGTGGCACAAAACACCACTATACTTGTAACACCTAGTTTTAACTTGGTTTTCCATAGCCTAATTAACACAATTTGTGTTTACTAGAGACAAAATCGGCAACTCGGCAAAGATGACCCTCTAACCACGTTATCAAAGATAAATAATATAATAGAGTTATTAATTTATTGTTTATCTATGCCCTATAAACGTGCTCTAAACGCCAGTAAACGCTACAGTTCACAGTAGAGCTACCAGCGTGTGACGTCACGCGTCAGTCGGAAAATTCCGACGGTTGTCGGCGGTTCCCGTTGCTGAGCGAAATTGCAAACTTTATTAATTAATTAAAATCATCATATTTCTTTTTTTATAATTAAAAAACATAAGAAACCTATAAACAAGAGCCCGTTTATTCATTTGAGCATATAAAAAAAAATTTTGCATCAACCTAATTGAATCTGTTACTTTGGACCAGTTACTCGCTAGAAATTCCACGTAACGATTATAGGTTGTAAAAAATAATGTTATGTCCCAGTTTTGATATATAGTCTGTATAGTGTTAAGAAATTTAAGAAGGGAATACTGAAAATCTAGAATGAATTCTCTTGATTTGGAGATCTTAAATATGATTCCAAGAATTCCACTTATTCCATTTCGTTCGAAGGTAGCTTTCTAAATTCCATTTAATTATATTAATACTGGCTCAGTTCACATTTTCATTGATGGTCGTCGTCGTAAGGAATGTCAAATTCGGCATCATAAAATACTAAAACTAAAGTAATGCATGTAAATTATGTAACTAAAGCCAATCTAATATCAAGCCATATTTAATATTATACAAAACTATTTATATCTCTCTCGAACATGAGGCAATTAAACAGGGGCTGAGAATGCGACCCAATGTGTTTATGGCAAACGCTCGATGTACTGGTTAGAAGATAAAAATCAAATAGGAACAGTTATTTGTGACAGGTACAGGTACAACCGTCGAGCTGTCCCTAAAGTGATTACGGCAGAAAATATAAATAATAATTTAACTCGAACTTTTATTTATTTGAAGCACATCATGACTAAAGTGATAATTTGGCAAAACAGTTGGAAACGATCTTGTTACAAGAAGTATCTTACGTAACGTAGACTTTGTTGTATCGCCCCGTAGCTATCGATTCTTCTTAAATCTTAGATAATATTTATTTAGAACTATGATGCATTTTGTTGCACACATATTCTTTTGAACAATTGCAATAATATTGAACTTTCAGGCGATGAAGACTGCCTTTACTTATACATTTACGTCCCCAAAGAAACTATCAAAGGTGATGAAAACCTACCAGTTATTGTTAACATACACGGTGGAGCATTTTCCATTGGTGATCCAAAATCATACGCAGGACCTGATTATATCATGGATAAAGATGTTGTATACGTTACGATGAATTATCGTCTAGGGGTCTTAGGTTGGTCAAACAAATAATAACATGACATTCAGTTGCAATTGAAAACTATTTTAAGGATTTCTCAGCACTCAGGATGTAATAGTATCAGGCAATAATGGTCTTAAGGATCAAGCTCTTGCCTTAAGCTGGGTTAAGAAAAACATTCGACACTTTGGAGGAAATCCACATTCTATTACTTTGGGTGGAGAATCAGCGGGGGCAGCAAGTGCCCATCTTCATTACTTCTCCCCATTATCTACAGGTTAGCAATGTTTCAACTTTTAGTTCCGCCCACATATGATCTACATTCATATACAGTGAGCGGAGAAACTGTGCAAAATTAAAATGGTCGTATTTATAATCAAGCATGTTAAATATTATGTTAAATCATAGAATTTTAATTAGTACTTCATTTTAAACAATAAAAGCTTAATTTTTCAATGACATATTAATTATTTAAAACAATTAATTATTTAAAACAATTAATTATTTAATGATTTATCAAAATAAGTACAGTTACTTTGACTCACTGTGTATATGGTAAAACAAAAAAAAAACAATATTTGTAGGTTTATTCAATCGTGGATTCTCTCAAAGTGGAACAGCTCTAAATGCTTTTGCTCTTACCAAAAATTCCCCACAAAATGCTAAAAAAATGGCAATCAAGTTCAACTGTACTACCGCAAACTCTAAAGAAATGATTGATTGTGTCAGGGAAAAACCCGTAAAGGATGTGGTAGCAGCCCAGGCTGATTTCTTCTTGTTTGCTAATTTTGCTCCGGTTGTTCCCTTTGGGCCAGTTATAGAATTTTACAGACCAGGTGCTTTCTTGCCCGACCACCCATACAAACTTCTCTTAGAAGGAAGATTTAACGACTGCCCTTGGATTACTTCCAATACCAAAGATGAAGGTGTCTTCCCTGTAGGATGTATGTATTAATACTTAACAATCTATTGAGCATTTATTTATTATTATTTCTTTCAAGATTTTCTTTTGTATGACAAACTGGAAGAATTAGACAGGCGTTGGGATGAATTGGCACCATATGTAATGTCATATAACGAAACCGCACTCGAGGGTGATAAAACAACCATAGCAAGAGCTGCAAGAAATCATTACTTGAAAGGAGAATCACTTTCCTACAAAAACATAAACCAACTGATTCAAGTAAGTGTGGCTACATACAAACATTTGGTTTATTAGTGGAAACGGTTGAAAAAATTACAATTCATATTGAGTGATTTTTTGACAATGTCCTTATTGGTGGTTTACTTTCAAACCGTTTCAGCTCTTCACCGATCGTGGATTCATGCTTGATGCCATTAAAGCAGCGGCCTTACAAGCAACCGTTTCAAGATTCCCAGTTTACTACTACTTTTACGAATACCACATTGATGCCCCAGTTGATTTCAAGACAAATCTGTCAGGTAAGTTAAAGACACTTAAAAAAGTCAAACCTAAAATCAATTATTATTTTTCATCAAAGCTGTTGCTCATGGTGATGACAGCAGATTAATGTTTCACCAAAAGGACAACCCAGAGAAACTTTCAGAATCAGACACTAAAATGAAAAATGTGTTTATAGACTTTCTTTACGAATACGCTTCCAAGGGGTAAGTTTTGTCATGAGGTTGAAAGGAAAATAACTAAAGAAATTTTGTAATAGACTTCCATCATTCAACGGAAACCATATGAAACCAATCAACCCTCTTGGACAACCAATAAGCTACATGCATATATTCTCGCCTGACACCATCCGAAGAGAATCATCCCTCAATTTGGATCCATTTGTTTTCTGGCACAGTTTGCCTCTTAGGGAGAACGAGCATTTGTTCAAATACCTTTTGAATGTTGTGCAATACTTGCCTATTTTCTATTAAAATTAATTGTGCTGTTTTTTTACGGTTTTATGCTTGTCATGTAAATAACGTAACTTACAAGCTCGTTGTTGAATTTTTTTTACACTTTGTTAAAGATGATTTTTTTAATAAACAATATTTAAAAGGAAAGTGAGTATGAATAAATCCTTTTAAAGAAGAAAATTTCTGCACATTACGTGAGTGATGGTGGTGGTGGCGGGTGATAGGTGGGTGGAATATTTTGCTGCTCTCATTCTTTTGTCTTTATGTATGTATTTTCCGCAAAACTGCGTCATACAGTGCAGTCCGTAGTGCAACACGGTAACACGACAACGATTTCACCCACACACAGCTACAGATATGCAGGCATTTTTGGGAAGAAATCACTTCCTCACCCCCTTTCAGGTTAAAAGTAAAAGATTTGCGCAATTGCGGAGATGCAGAGGTGAATCGCAGAAACTGCCAAACGATTTGAAGGCGTTCCAAAAGTTTAAGGAAATCAAGTGCATATTAAGCATATCATTTAATGGGGAGTACCTTAAAGGCGATGTCAATGTTTAACTTCTAGATTTAATTCTATTATTTTAATAAAGAAATTTCAGAAACTTGTAGTTCGTACCTCATAAACAACTTAATTTATTTTTTATTAAGTTTTTAATTGTATAAACATTGAGAGTTCCATGGTTTAAGATAAGAACACTTATAAAATACCGTTGTTGTCTTCTAAATATCCTGATAATAGACAACGGCCGTCTTAACAAGATCTTCGAAACACAGACGAGTATACCACTTACTATACATGCCTCCAGGGACTTCACTAGCTGAGTAATCCAGGATTTATTTACTCTAAGAAAGCTCATAACTTGGATGGAATCACCAACAAAGCACCTTCGGAAGACTATAATTATAATGTAGAATGTCACGTTGGCATACTATGAAACAGTCCATGTTTAGGATTTTTAACAAAATTACTGAGACGATAAGGATCCCTTTCAAGGGCAGAAGTCCCTTGGGTTCGGTAAAATTCTATACTACAGTAGTTCATGTGCGTTGAGATCCTTGGCACTAGCAGTTCTAGGTTTTCTCCAATTAATAAATAAGTTTTTATTAGAAATTCCTTTGGCATGTGTGTTTTATGGAATTTTATTACAGATTGCAAGCGTGAGCGTATTTACAAACTAATATACTTTAATGTTTATAGCGAAGAGATAAAAATTATGAATCTAGTGAAGATAGGGTAGTAATAAAAAAATATTTGTTAATAAAACTGCATAAAAATATTATTATTGAACTAAAAGAAACCTCTTCAACGACCCAAGGCTGAGCTAGCCGCAACAAAAATATTGCATTAAAGTATTCACAGCAATATTTGTCAACCAAACTTGGGGTTTCTTGTAATTTAGGCCATTTTATTATTTTGCGAACTGAGTTATTTTTATAATACTTTTGCATTAAGTAGGTGGGTGTCATAGCAATATGCATCGTTATGCTGTAATCTTTAAATATGCAGACATATGCAAATATGCACTATATTAAAAATATGCAAACTAAAATATGAAACATTGTTTTTTTTAATATTCATAATCGATTACTATTCATAGATGATCAAACCACGGACACATTACGTAACCTTTACGTTTCTAAAACTATAAATCTTTAGATTTATTAATTTTAAAAATATATAAATTTGAACTTAATATTTTTAACAGATTCTAATTTCTTAGCATAAATAAAATTTTTACAACCTTTCCATAAGCTATTATGAGTTTGAAATGTGTCCTATAATCTAATAATGTTGTCGTAATTTGCTGATATTAATTACCGCGGTCTAATAATTAGTCTCGTATATTTGCTTCAAGGTATTGTAACGAATTGCATCAGCAGCCGCGGAGAGCAGGTGCAAGATCACATGCGTCATCCGCCACTAGAAGTTTCTTGGCGCGATCGATAATTCTAGGCGACCGTAGAATAAACTAGGCCACAGACAATACTAAAGTATACTTTAGTATTTAAAACAAAGTAGTCTTCATGACAGTTTTATAAAATGGTCGATTGACCACCTGTTTAATTAAAACTATTTTAACTCCTGTTTCACCTCCATAATTATGCATGGAGGGATAAAGTGCAAAATGAAATAATTATTCCGGTTTTGATGAGGCATTTCCATCTTTAATATTTACAATCCGTTTTGTGTTACTTAGTTTATTTTCGGAAAAATGTTTCCCTAAGGTATCTCGCCTTAGGGTATTTAATTGAAATTTATATTGGTTTATATACCATCGTTTTTAATTTAATATGGGTTTAAATAAAATATTTCTTCACATGGACCATTAACAATTTAATTATTGAAAAATTTTTGTATTATACAGTATTTAGGTAAGTTAGTATTTACTCGTTACCTTAGTTTATAATAACTTTTAGATTTGTATAAATATAAAATATAAATATACGTGAATAGTTATAAATAAACAAACTGTACAAATAAATTAATTAGTGTTACGGGTTAATTAATATTAGTGTTGTGTTTTAGTGTTAAATTGTTATTTCGTGTTTTTTCGTTGCTTTATAATTTTAATGTCTGTTAATAAATAATTCACACAACGAACCGAAGTTTTAAATAAACGTTTTAAAACCGTTACAGTATGATTACTGATTACTTCTTAAAATGAGCAGTGCTCTTGTAAACCATGTTGCAACATACCAAATGGTATATTATCTAAAAAAATTGTTTATTTTCGCACGAAATTATTTTTTCGCATCGGTGGATATAGTGGATCACGAAATAAGCAGTTTAAACCGTGTCTTCATATACATTTAAATACGAGCTAATGTCAGTCACTATCAGATATGAATAAATTATTTTTGTGTTGGGTGTTTGTTTGTTTGTTCTTACTTAAAATATTTTTCACGGGTTTTTGTTCTTTTATAGAAATAATTTTACCTAGATAATTATTATAAAATATCGGGCCGTTTCTATTTTTTAATTAAAATATTTAATTCTATTTGTATCAGTAGCTGTGGTGCAAATCACATTAGCGGCTGATGAAGAGTTTGCGGTGAAAACTACACACGATCTTGTTGAAGGCCGTTACGAGAAGTCATACTGCTATTGAATAAATTCCTTATGCTTAACCTACTAAGATCCAAAGAACACTTTACTCTAGAGTAATACATACCTATGATTTTTTGGCCACCTTCAATAAACGAACCTGACATTAATCTTGACAACGAAAAATATGACATTTTACTACAAAACTTGGTTTCATTAGAAACAAAACTCGTAAATGGTTTGAGCGCGTCTTGAGTATATGTTTCCATGGTGCATTTTATATTATTTCTTTGAATATAAAGCTAACAGGAATGAGGATATACAAAATATACGTGAGACCAAGATAGATGATGCAAATGGCGGCTGAATGTTTCCGGTATGTCAGTGGCATACCTTTTAGAATGAATACGGGATACGTAAACCTTTGAATATAAAATATTCAAAGACGTAAACTGACAAAAAAATGTAGTCAAAACATGAACGAACAAAAATTAGAAGCTGCAAGAAATAAAATATTATAATACTGACGGTTAAAACAGTTTTTTAAATATATATTTTGCAAAGTGCTAATTTATATAAAATACGTACATATGTGACGCCTATGATATTCACTCGTGACCTTCTTTGACATTGAAATTATAACATCGAATTGTTCTTAAATATTATTCGTAATGAACGTAGTTACATTAAATGAAGGTAACTACTTACTTATGGAAAGTTATTCCTAAATTTTTATTTGTCCTTGTTGGAGAAAAACCACAAACAGCACAACTAACCTATTATTTGTCAGATGTCAGTCTCAAAACTATGACTACAAATAGATTATCAAAATGGCGACTTCCGTCGCACTTTTTGTATGGCTACTAAAACGATACCCTCCTTCCTGTAGCTTTATATTCAAAGATATTATTTATTTAACCTTCGGTTTTCTACGTGAACAAAGTTACACGCTTTACTACGTGGGGTGTGCGCACACCCCACACTAATTTTTAGATTTTTATAGTATGTTTACACATTTATTTGTTATTAATCGACCAAATGACTAAGGCATCATATAAAGCATTTACTATAAATGTTTAACAAAACATAAATCAAAACTGATTTCTAAAAACTCCAAACCTATTTCTAAAAACGCATAACTATTCTGACAGAATATATAAACAAATCGGCAAACTGACAAAAGCATACACTGTGTCCACATTTCGATGCTCACCATTGATACCTATCTCGGTTATTAGAAGACATAGAGCAAGGGTTAAATGGAGAATGTTTTGCAGAATTCAATACTCGCGACAAATCTCATTTTTTCTAACACTAATATCTTATACTGTTTCTATGGTGCATAAGAGCTCACTTGTTATGTTTCCTTTAAAATACGCTTTCTCTATAAAATACGCCGTCAATGACAACGTATTTTATAGGCCTTTAAATACGTCGTTGCCTAGCAATCTTCGCATTTTGTGTATTATAACACGTCTCAAATAATAATTTATTAAAATTTCTAATAATATATTACTGAAAGAAAATGTCTGATATTAGTGTTAGAAAAAATCTTGAAGATAACTCGTGTTTTATAGTTTAAAAATCTCGGTCTATCAAATCCTCGGCTCACTTCGTTCGCTCGGATTTGAACTACGACCTTGATTTTTAAACCTTCTATAAAACACTTGTTGTCTTAATAGCTATAAAATTCACCCTAACTTTTTTAAATTTTAAGATAATTTGAAAAAACCAAAATTTGTTAATTTTAATTTTTCTCAATAACTCGATAATACCTAATGTGACCGCTTCTAAAGTTTTACAATGTTCAGACACTTTTTTACGACAAATTTTTTGATCTAAACAGAAACCCCCGATTGTCATTTGTTTTCAAGTTATTAGTGCTACACCAAAAGGGTAAATAAATACAAAATAACCGAGGTAGCACTCGGAAACACGCCACCGACTAGTAGTGGGAAGGTCGGGGTTCTTAACGAGCTGTAAAATAAATAAATGGGCGCCAATCAGTTACGAGCGTGTCCTTCAGACGAATCAAGCGGCAACTGATAACCGACTTCCTGAAAACTTCTTCAAAGTATAGACCCAATAAAGGACTCTCAGATCGTTCAAAATATTTAGTAAAGATATGTAAATAGTATGGATATAACAAGCGAATATAATATACTAGAGCAACAAGATAAACATGTAACAATTTAAATATATATAACCAACAATTATATAACAATCAAATGTATAACCAATAAATATACAACAATTACATGTATAACCAATAAATATACTAATTACATGAATGACCGAGACTGACTGCGGTAACCGATGCAGGTAAACTAGGTGGACGATTAAATATTTTAAGTGGCAAAATGTGATAATCGGTGGATCAAAATATATTGACTGAGTTAAAAAATTTAAACCTTTAAATTCACAAAATTAGTAAATAAATGTAAACAAGTGAGTCCTCGATGGACTGATGAAATGTCGCAAGGGTAAACGAGTATTCTGGTTAAAGCGTAGGGAGAATAAGGGAACGATGCAGATCTGTTTCGTACGTATTCCCGATAATACGAGATAAATGATTGCGCACGAATGTTACAACTGTTTATTATTATTCACAATCATTGCATTTTAAATTAATTGTATTAATATTGTTTGACAGCTTCATTATAATTAACAAACCCGAAATTCAGTTGCTATGCATTTTTTACAATCTAAAAGATTTTTTAATTAGTTGATCAATAATTGCAGAAAAGGATTACAATATTCCATAACTGAACTTGCATAACGTATGATTTAACCTACCTGTAAACTTAGACCAACGTTCAAGATAAATAAAAAAGTATAACAAATTAACCGACCTTTAAATACCTTGTTTTTAGGTGCAAATCCGTGTTAAATAGTATGAGTTTTTGAATGTCGCGGAATTATGAACGACGAAGTTTTTCCTGGTCTTTTGATTAAATGTGTAATTTAATTTCCTACATCATTTAAAACACAAACTGCTTAATTAATTATTGCAAATGAGATGATGTTAATACCGCCATGCAGTCGTTTGTAGGGTGTGGATGTTACTCAATTAAATACTTACAGTTATCTGAATACTGAACGTCAGTGGAAATAAATTCTTGAGTAGTAATATATTTTACCAAAATTTCAAAATTTTAAATCTTCTAAAGTCTTTTTGTGTAACTAAAGAGCGAATGAAATGTAACCCACTCCAAGGAGCCTTTAACATTAGCAATGTATGTCTGATCATAAGTTAAATCATATATCCAAATATCAAGTTCAAACCGTCAGGTTACAGAAAGTGAATTACCTATTCTATAATAATGTTTTTTTTTACTTTTAATGTATAATGGAAAATAAAAATAGTAATATTAGCAACTAAACTTCGTATCAGCAACAAAGGTCATAAATTGAATGTCCTCTTTATTATTATTACTAAGTGGAAAATGATTGTTAAATTGAATGTGGGAGGAAGGGTTGGTGTGTAAGGGTGTTCTTATATTTGTGAGTACTTCTGTTATATTATTAAATGTATGCCAATATCCAAGCATTGCACTTATGAAAAACTTGTTTTCATTAGCATAAACCAGTTAACTTTTCTAGTTCAATGAATTTTTTGCTAGGTTTATGATCCAACAACATCAGCTTGCATTAAGCCTCAGTCCTAAGTTATAATTATATTTAACAATATTCGTCTTGCACAACATTGCATGCGATGCAGCTGTAAAAACCTAACTTGATTGAAATGCAAACAAGCAGCTGTGTAAAAAAGTCACAGAACTTGAAATTAAGTGGTCACCGAACTTGCAGGTATATATGTATATATTATAGTTTCAAGATGCTTCAGATTTAGTTACTGAGGATGATTAAATCAATTTACTTCTTGGTTACTGTGGCGGGTATGGATTTAATTAACTTTTTAAATATCTAACGTAATCTAAAATTTATATAAACCAAAACACAAAATTGAAATAATCTAATTCCCTTATTTTAAAATTAAGTAATTTAAGTATTCAAACAGATTTAATTTTATGTAAGGCCGAGTTTTAAAGCAAATTTTTAATTTCGATAGTGTTTGTGGTTGATGCAAGGGCTGCAGATGATGTGATTAAAACCTCGACAGGACGTGTTAAGGGACACCAAATAAAATCCTACGAAGGAAAAACAGTCACAGCTTTCGAAGGGATTCCTTATGCTAAACCACCTGTTGGGGATTTAAGGTTTAAGGTAAGGCAGATAATTAAATAATGATAGGTAATTGTGAATATTTTGCAACATTATTTTGTTAAAGTTGCAATAGCTACAAAAATTCTTCTTTAATTAATAATAGGTATACGGAGTATATGTATACTCGTGGATGCAGTTGGTCATGATAAAACATATTATTGTTTTCAACAAACAGAAGAAGAGCATGCTTTACTTAAATTTAAAAAAATAACATTCCAAGCACTAATATTCTCAAGATCAAGTAGGACGCCCAAAATTTGGAAAATAATTCAAAAAATTAATAAACTGCAGCATTTGTTTAAAACTATTGTATTATTTCATACCTCAAATAAAATTAAAATAAATTGAAAATAAAAGCCTTCAAAATAAATCGAATTGTTAATTAATAATTTAAAAAAAGCACACACAAGTTCTCTGTCATAACTTCCAGCATAGGAGCTGATTACGATTTAATTCAAAATTAAAATATAAAATCACACAAGAGTAAAAGATTTTTTAAATGGAAATAGATACTCAACAAAACACTAAAAAGTTCCAATATAAGTTTAGATTTCCTAGGAGCCCTTAGGTTTTGCTTAGGCTCTACCAAACAGTGTCATAAACAAACAAAAAATAAACGAACAGTTAGGTGAGCAATTTGACTATTTTTGTATAAATCAGGAACAACTACTCTAAAATAGCATAAAGTTCAGGATATGCAGAAAGGCACGGTTATTTGTCTGATCAATTTATCAGAACTAACTTGCGAACGAACTGCTGTTAAAGTTATAGATGTGTTACATAATAACTATAACTACACTGCGGGTAAATGAAAATGCAACACCTATAGTGCATAAATATATTGGAACGAAATTTGGCTGTAAGTTAGATATTCACAAGGATAACAAACGATTAAATTTTCAAACTTCTACGTTGAGTAGCTACATGTATACATGTATAGTTATTCCAAAAAGGTTTAATAATGAGCGTGACCCCCACGAGCTCTAATGCATTCCCCCCACTCGGCGAATCATAGAGATAAACAAATGTGAAATTTTCTCCTGCGGTCCTCTCTTCCAATTCATCAACCGTCACAGGATTCGCATCGTAACTCTTTATTTGGTGACCAATGATATGCCACACATATTCAATTGGTTGAGAAATTAGGAGAACTAGCCGGCTAGGGAAGAACGGGAATATCAGACTGACGTAAAAAGGCCATAGTCACACCACAAACATGCGGTCTTGCGTTATCCTACTGGTATATCGCATCTGGAATGTTTCTTATAAATGGTAAGAACACTGGTCCTAAAATGTCATCAACATAACGCTGCTGACCAGTCAAAGTGCCTCTTATAATCACCAAAGGTGATCGACCATCATAACTCATAACCCCTCGAGTAGCAGCCGTCCCCCGGTTTTTGATGCAGTCCGGATTGCGTCGTTCATTTCTAAGCCATCTGACCTGTATTCGGCCATCATGCCAATCTAAAGAGAATAGAAATTCGTCGCTAAACACTACCCGACGCCAGTCATTATCCCAATTTAGTTTTTCGGTGCACCAGTCATATCTACCAAATTTGATAAAAATAGGATTACAACTTATAAATGTTGCATTTTCATTTATCCACAGTGTATAATCTGATCGTATGTTATAAAGTGATAAATATTAAAACTGTCCGGTGAAACCTACTTTTATTTTAATAATGCTAAATTTATTACCATTGTTTTAAGAAAATAAAATTTGATTAGACGTATGAAAACCGGATCTAGGGTGTAGGTATCTTGTTAATATTTGTTAACTTGAGAAATGTTTTTTTGTCACAAACTGTTAATTATTTATTTACATTTATGCTTTAACATGCGTAAATCAAACAAAGTAGGAGTACCTATTTAATCAAAGCCTTTTACCTTTTAAACCTTTTAAATTTTATTTCTTTTGGGTGAATTCCATTTAAACTATTTATACCAGCAATTTTTAGTAACAATTAATTATGTAACATCGACGAATTTTTATTGTAATCAGATTAAGGTCATTTTTTGTTTTATTTAGATTAATGAGTAATACCAGTCTACGAAAACAATTCAATAAAACACTGGTATTTGTTCTCAGAGATGAGTATGAGTACCTATTAGGTTACCATCAGAAACGTGAATAAATCAGGAAGAACTAACCTTCATGGTTTAAGTTATCCGTTATGTTAATTTATACTAATTAAGATTTTCTAGCGATATTGCTTCTGGTCTTTACTTTGACGACTTTGTCCTATAATTGGCTTTTGCTGTTGGACAATAAAGTTTATTATTATTATTATTATCTATAAAAGCATCTAGTTTTTTGACGAATATAATTTAAGATATATTATTTATAGGACAATAAAAGTATGAACTGCAACTCAATATTGAACAAAAGAGTAAATTATCAAACTAAAATTTTTAATTTTATTACAGGAACCACAAACAGTTAAAACATGGAATGACACATTAGAAGCAACGAAGACTTACACCTGTCTTCAGTATACTGCTTTTGCTCCAGTTAAGGAAGTTGTAGGTAGGTTTGGCAACTTTTAACTTTTAATTAATTAATAATAGCTTTACTGCATTTTGGGGATCTACGTTTAAACGCATTTTATTGTTAATTCTGAAGACCAAGGAACATTCATTGCTTTAATACCAATATTAGTCAGTCATTTTCACTTCTTCATTTCTGCATCTTAATTTCTTTACATTTGAATAGTCTTGACTCTTGACATACGTACGTCGTATGAATTATATTTATGTTTCATTTAATTATGTGCTTGCCCAGTAGTGCGAAGTCGATAAAGGATCTATAACGAACATTTTTAGTAAGTAAGACGTTAGAATTGGATCTGTTACTTTGGATCAGTTACTCGATAGAAACTTCACGTAACGATTATAGGTTGTAAAAAATAATGTTATGTCCCAGTTTTGATATACTTATAGTCTGCACAGTCTTAAGAAATTTATGAAGCGAATACTGAAAATCTAGAATTAATTCTCTTGATTTGGAGATCTTAAATATAATTTCAAGAACTCCACTTATTCCACTCCGTTCGAAGGTAGCTTTCTACATTCCATTTAATTATATTAATACTGGCTCAGTTCACATTTTCATTGATGATCGGCGTCGTAAGAAATGTCAAATTAGGCATCATAAAATACTAAAGTAATGCATATAAGTTATGTAACTAAAGCCAAATCAGTCATAACTAATGTTCTGTAATGCGATGGTCCATCCCTTCATCTAATATTTCAAGCCATACTTAATCAACATATTTAATATTATATAAAACTATATAACTCTGTATGGATTTCGAACATGACTACTACTCAGAGGCAATTTTAAACAGGAGATGAGAATACGACCCAATGTGTTTATGTCAAACGCTCGACGTACTGATTAGAAGACAGAAATTCCATAGGAACGGTTATTTGTGGCAGTTATGACCGTCGAGCTGTTCCTAAAGTACTTAACTGCGGCAGCAATTAGAAATAATTTAACTCTAACTTTTAGTAATTTGAAGCACATCATGACTAAAGTGATAATTTGGCAAAACAGTTGAAAACGATCTTATTACAAGAAGTATCTTACTTAACGTAGACTTTGTTGTATCGACCCGTAGCTATCGATTCTTCTTAGATCTTAGATAATATTTATTTAGAACGATTACAGGCAAATAAATGATGCATTTTGTTGCACACAGATATCCTTTTCAACAATTTTGACTTTCAGGCGATGAAGACTGCCTTTACTTATACATTTACGTTCCCAAAGAAACTATTAAAGGTGATGAAAATCTACCAGTTATTGTTAACATACACGGTGGAGCATTTTCCAAAGGTGATCCAGAATCATACGCAGGACCTGATTATATCATGGATAAAGATGTTGTATACGTTACGATGAATTATCGTCTAGGGGTCTTAGGTTGGTCAAACAAATAATAACATGACATTCAGTTACAATTGAAAGTTATTTTAAGGGTTTCTCAGCACTCAGGATGTAATAGTATCAGGCAATAATGGTCTTAAGGATCAAGCTCTTGCCTTAAGCTGGGTTAAGAAAAACATTCGATACTTTGGCGGAAATCCACATTCTATTACTTTGGGTGGAGAATCTGCGGGGGCATCAAGTGCCCATCTTCATTACTTCTCCCCTTTATCTACAGGTTAGCAATGTTTTAACTTTTAGTTTAGCCCACATATGATCTACATTCATATACAGTGAGCGGAGAAACTGTGCAAAATTAAAATGGCCGTATTTATAATCAAGCATATTAAATGTTATGTCAAATCATAGAATTTTCATTAGTACTTCATTGCAAACACTAAGAGCTTAATTTTTCAATGACATATTAATGATTTAAAACAATTAATGATCTAATCATTTATCAAAATATGTACAGTTACTTTGATCCACCATGTAAGTATATGATAAAACAAAAACAACAATATTTGTAGGTTTATTCAATCGTGGATTCTCTCAAAGTGGAACAGCTCTAAACGCTTTTGCTCTTACTAAAAATTCCCCACAAAATGCTAAAAAAATGGCTACCAAGTTCAACTGTACTACCGCAAACTCTAAAGAAATGATTGACTGTCTCAGGAAAAAATCTGTAAATGATGTGGTGGCAGCCCAGGCTGATTTCTTCTTGTTTGCTAATTTTGCTCCATATGTTCCATTTGGGCCAGTCATAGAATTTTATAGATCAGGTGCTTTCTTGCCCGACCACCCATACAAACTTCTCTTAGAAGGAAGATTTAACGACTGCCCTTGGATTACTTCCAATACCAAAGATGAAGGTGTCTTCCCTCTAGGATGTATGTATCAACACTTAACAATATACTGAGCATTTATTTAATATTATTTCTTTCAAGATTTCCTTTTGTATGATAAACTGGAAGAATTGGACAGACGTTGGAATGAATTGGCACCATATGTATTATCATATAACGAAACCGCACTCGAGGGTGATAAAACAACCATAGCAAGAGCTGTAAGAAATCATTATTTAAAAGGAGAATCATTTTCCTGCAAAAACATGAACCAACTGATCCAAGTAAGTGTGGCTACATGCCAACATTTGGTTTATTAGAAATGGTTGAAACGATTACAATTTTTTGACAATGTTCTTATTGGTGGTCTACCTTCAAACCGTTTCAGCTCTTCACCGATCGTGAATTCGTTCTTGATGCTATCAAAGCAGCGGCCTTGCAAGCAACCGTTTCAAGATTCCCAGTTTACTACTACCTTTATGAATACTACATTGATGCCCCAGTTGCTTACAAGTCAAATCTGTCAGGTAAGTTAAAGACACTTAAAAAAGTCAAACCTAAAATCAATAAATCAGTTATTCATTTACATCAAAGCTGTTGCCCATGGTGATGACGGCAGATTAATGTTTCACGTAAAGGACAACCCAGAGAAACTCTCAGAATCAGACACTAAAATGAAGAATGTTTTTATAGATTTTCTTTACGGATACGCTTCCAAGGGGTAAGTTTTATTATAAGGTTAAAAGCAAAACAACTAAAGAAATTTTGTAATAGACTTCCATCATTCAATGGAAACCATATGAAACCAATCAACCCTCTTGGTCAACCAATAAGCTACATGCATATATTCTCGCCTGATACCATCCGAAGAGAATCATCCCTTAATTTGGATCCATTCGTTTTCTGGCACAGCTTGCCTCTTAGGGAAAACGAGCATTTGTTTGAATACCTTTTGAACGTTGCGCCATATTTATCTATTTTCTATTAAAATTGATTGTTCTAGTTTTTATACGTCTTTATACTTAGCATGTAAATAACGTAACTTACAAGCTCGTTGTTGAAATTTTTTTACACTTTGTTAAAGATGATTGTTTTAATAAACAATATTTAAGAAAAGGGAGTTTGAGTAAATACTTTTGAAGAAGAAAAATCCTGGTCTGTGGTGGCTGATAGGTGGGTAAAATATTTTGCTGCTCTCATTATTTTGTCTTCATGCAAGTATTTTCCGCGAAAGTGCATCATAGAGTGCAGTGTAGCGCAGTGCGTGGTACAACGCGCTACCACGACAACGCTTCCGCCCACACACTGCTAGAGATATGCAGGCAATTTCGAGAAGAAACCACATGAAGGCACTTCCCCCCCTTTCAGGTCATCATCATCATCATCATCATCATCCAGGTTTAAACCTATAAGGTTTGTTCCGATCTCATGGGAATTGGTCAGTCCATCGTTTTTTGGGTCTCCCTATTCTCCTTTTCCCAGGTGGTCTATAGTGCAGGATTTGTTGGGGGATACGGCTATCGTCCATTCTATTTACATGGTTCATCCAGTTGTTCCTGTATTGGTCAATTTTTTCTAATATTTTATATATGTTTAATTCCTGTCGTATCTCTTCACTTCTTTTATGGTCAAGCAATGTGTAGCCCGCTACTCTTCTTAGAAATCTCATTTCTGTAGATTCGATTAACTTCTTTTCTTTCTGGGTTAGTGTCCAATTCTCTGAGCCATACAATAGGGCAGGGACCGCCATTACTTTGTAGAATTTCAATTTAGTTTCTTTACTTGTTTGTTTCAAGAGCCGCGTAATAGTTCCGCACATGTATCTAAATTTATTTATTTTATTATTTACGTCTTTATCTTCTGCGTATGTTAAGTCGAAGCCTAAATATCTGAAACAGTTTACTTGCTCTACATTTTTGTCGTCTATGATAATCTTGGCTCTTATTGGTTCATCTCCCTTAAAGGCCATTACTTTTGTTTTTGCTTCAGATATTTCCAAATTATACATTTTAGAGATACTATTTAGTTTATGTATTCCATATTGTAAGTTATTTTCCGTGTTTGCCATGATTACTTGGTCGTCGGCGAAAAGAATCGTGTCCATGTGTAGGTTGTTAATTTTAAAATGATTTTTTATCTCTTTTTGCCATTCCTCGACGACTTGGTCAATATAAATATTAAATAGCGACGGTGATAGAGGGCATCCCTGTCGTACTCCACAGTTGATTGTTGCTGTTCGATTTTCGTGTTGTTCATTTTCTGTCCCGATAACAATCTTATTTTCTTGATATATATTCGCTATAACTTTAATCAAGTGTTGGGGTATTCCCTTATTCATCATGATTCTCCAGAGCTTTTTTCTGTGCACTTTATCGAAAGCTTTTTTATAATCGATGAACGCTATATAGGTGGGTAGGTTAAACTCTCTTCTCTTTTGTATCAGCTGTGTTAGTGTAAAAATGCAGTCTGTACATGACCTGCCCTTTCTAAAACCGTGTTGTACATCGGATATGATATGTTCTGTTATTATATTTAGTCGTCTTGTCAAAATGGATGCATATACCTTGTAGCAGGTGTTAAGTAGGCTAATTCCTCTGTAATTAGTGCAGTCGTTTCTATTTCCTTTTTTATGGATGGGTATTACTTTGGCAATTTTCCATTCTTCTGGTACATGACCCCATCGCCAGCATATGTTGATAAAGTCTAGGAGACGTATATGAAGGGCGGCTGGCGCATACTTAATAAGCTCAATGTTAATTGTATCCGTTCCTGGTGCCTTTTTGTTATTGAAGTGATGTATGGCCGTAAGGAATTCGTCTATCGTTATCATGTCGACATTTTCATTTATGCTTGCTACCGCTGTTTGTTCCTCTTCTTCTTCTACTTGTTCTTCCTGTGTCCATAGTTTTGTGTAGTGTGAAAGCCAGGTCTCTTCTGAGATTGTATTAAGTTGTAACGTGTCTTTCTCCATATTGTTTAAGTGTTTTAATATTTTGTAAGCTTTGTCTTGCCTTCCATGGACATCATGCTCAATATCGCTTATGTATTTCCTCCAGCTTTCTCTCTTTATTTTTCTCACTTCTCTTCTTACTATAGCACTTCGGTATTGATACTCTGTTCTAGTTTCTTCGGAGTTTGAGTTGAGGTGTTTAAGATATGCTGTTTTCTTGTCTTTTATATATTGGGCTATTTCCTCATTCCAGATTTTAAGTCCCTTATTGTTTCTTCTTTTCTTCCTCGTCCCTAAAGCTTCTTTAGCTGATTGGGTTATTGTATCTTTGATATTTTCCCATTCCTGATTTATGTTTCTGCTAAGTGCTTTTTGTTGCAGATGTAGTATTATCCTGTTTTGGTACAGCTGTCTTATGCTCTGGTCTTGTAGGAGATTTACTTTGAAGGTTTCTTCTTGTTTCCTTTCTATTGGTCGATGTTTTTTCCATCTGCAAGGGATGGCTATTCTGGATACTAGTAAGAAATGGTCTGAATTTACATCTGGTCCCCGGTATACTCTTGTGTCTTGTACTTGGTTTGCTAGTTTTTTATTAACTAGAATGTAGTCTATTATTGTTTGGCTACCTCTGGCACTCCACGTAAATTTATGTATGTTTTTGTGAGGATAATAGGTATTTGTTATGTTAAGGTTGTTAAAAGTGGCAAATTCTAGTAATAGTTGACCGTTTCTGTTTAAAGTGTTTTCGCCATGTTTTCCCATTATTTTATCTATTGGTGTATTACCTACTCTGGCATTAAAATCTCCTGCGATGATTATGCTGTCGTTTTTGTTCGTGTTGTTCAGGACTGATTGTAGACTTTCATAAAATTCTTGTGTGTCCGTTAGTCGTCCTTCTTCTGGACTGTAGACGGCTATGATGGTAGTATATCCTCTTATTGTTTTATACCTTAGTGTAATAAGTCGTTCGTTTATAAGTTTATAGTTTTGTATATTATTTCTCCATTTTTGGTTTATTAAAATTGCTGTTCCGGCTGCTGCACGTTTGTTTGCTGTGACTCCACTGTACAGCATTATATAGTGTTGTAGTTCTGCCGTGCCTCTTAATTTCTTTTTCGTTTCTGCTATTATTGCCACATCTATTTCCATGGATTTCAATTCTTTTTCTAACTCTATTTCTTTATTCGTCAGGCCTCTTACGTTCCATACTCCTATCTTAAATATTTCCGCTATTCCTAATCTCTTGTTCCTATTTCTCGCGTTGTGCGTCTTCGTAGTTTCCGTCCGGCTAATTCCATGAGATTTTTTTAGTATAAAGGAAAAAGATTTGCGCCAACCGCCAACTGAGGAGATGCAGAGGAAATCGCAGAAACTGCCAAACGAACTGAAGGAAATACACATCTGGCAGGCGTTCCGAAAGTGGAAGGAAGTCAAGTGCATATTAAGCATATGCATAATGGGGAGTTTAAAGTTAAAGACGATGTCAATGTTTAACTTGTAGATTTAATTTTATTATTTTAATAAAGAAATTTCGGAAAATTTTAGTTCGTATCTCATAAACTACTTAATTTACTTTATTCAATTTTGCCGTATAAACTGACGTTTAATTGTTTCTGGCCTGCCCATAAAAGTTGATGTTTTATAAACAATCGTTTAAAATTTTTATTCCGCTAGCGATTTAAAATTTTTATTCCGCTAGCGCTTTAAAAATGTCAAATCGCTTTAAAAATGTCAAGTAAATGTCAAAATTGAATAAACAGTTGTATTACACTTGCGGATTAAATTAATGTATTAACTTGCGGTATTAACGCGCTTGCGGCTACCGCCGCTCGCGCGTGTAAACGTACCGCTCATTAAACATTAATTTAATCCGCATGTATAATAAATAACTATTATTCAATTTTGCCGTATAAACTGACGTTTATTTGTTTCTGGCCTGCCCATAAAAGTTGATGTTTTATAAACAATCGTTTAAAATTTTTATTCCGCTAGCGATTTAAAATTTTTATTCCGCTAGCGCTTTAAAAATGTCAAATCGCTTTAAAAATGTCAAGTAAATGTCAAAATTGAATAAACAGTTGTATTACACTTGCGGATTAAATTAATGTATTAACTCGCGGTATTAACGCGCTTGCGGCTACCGCCGCTCGCGCGTATAAACGTACCGCTCATTAAACATTAATTTAATCCGCATGTATAATAAATAACTATTATGTCATACTCGTTTCTAAAGCAACGTTTTTCGAACGATTTATAGGACGAAAAGTGACACTTTAATGTGCTAGGACATTTTAAAGTCCTAGTTCTTTAAAGTGTCACTTTTTGTTCTATAAATGCTCGTTGCTAGGAGATACGAATTGTTGCGCCTTAGACTACTTACTTAAAACTAATACTGCTACAAATTGCTGGAGATTTCTTTTAATAATTTAACAACTTTAGAAACCAGTATGACATAAAATTATGTATGTACCTCAGACGAAAAGTGTCTTTGAGGTACTCGCAAGTAAACAACTTGCTCATACCTTAAAGACTTACTTTTCGTCCTAGATACATAAAATACTATTTTCTTAGTTTTTTAATGGCCTTTAGTTACAAATATAATTGTATAAACATTGAGAGTTCCATGGTTTAAGATAAGAACGATTATAAAATACCGTTCTAATATTTAACTTAAAACGTTTTCCTTTTTTATTCTATTTTCACTAAAACTTAAGCCAAAAGCTTGTTCATTATGTTTCACTCATTTCCTCCTCATTATTACTCACAGACGCATCACAAGATTAGTCTGTTGTGTATTGTGGCTTCTAAATATCTCGGTAGTAGGCAACTGCCGTTTTAATGAGCTGTTTAATACACAGACGAGTGTACCACTTGTTATAAATGCCCCCAGGGACTTCACTAATTTAGTAATATAGGATAGGGTTACTTTAAAAAAGTTCATGTAACGTTAAGAAAATCCGTAGCTTGAATGGAACCACCAACAAAGCTCCTTCGGAAGACTATAATTACCAGCGTGACCAACGAGATACTCAGTTAAGTTGCATAGTTTCCCTACCTAGTGCTAATGTATAGATGTATTGATCCTCCCGAAATCTTGCCCCAGGACAAGGTAGTTTAGTTTTCGTGTTAGGCACAGGTCCGTTTACTAAAGTTTTGATGTTCAAGAGCACGTTATAAAAAATTATCGCAAGAAGTAACCAATGGCAGCCTTTTTCCTCCAAAAACAAGGACTACAACACAAGGTGATGGTAGCCAGAAACCCTCTGGCGATAATTAAGTAATCTAAGAGGCAGATTGTTTTATACAAAGTTAAATGTAATTAGTTCATTATTACCAGGAGTGTGGCTCAGGGGTCGTTCAGCAACCATATACAGGACCTTTCCAAGTGGCCAAGGGTCATGTTGCCCTTTTTGCCAACAACATTAGTATCTTTGTTATTTTGGAGAGGCCCTGCGTCTACAGCTCGTGATCTAGCTACCATAAATGTTCATCGACATGTTTGAAGGACGTTGAAGGATTAAGATCAACCCCAAGAACAAGTTTGGTCATGTTTACTCGAAGTCAAGTGACTCCACGAAGTTCTGAAAATGTAAGACACGTGATGAACTGAGACGAAGTACCCTTCACACATCACGTATAGTACTAATGAAGCCAAGGTGGACAATTCGTTATTATGTACTATGATTAACTTTCGTGGTCATCTGAATCTGAACCAGGTGTGACCCTGCAATTAACCGATTAAGGTTAGTATAGCTTACGGAGCAACAATGCGAAATATCGACGCTCCGTATTTCGTCCGCAGCTCGCTTATGCACGAGCGTTTTCAGGAACAGTTGGTATTTTATTAGAAATTCCATTAATAAATTGCATTTTTTTTGCAGGTCAGCCCGAATGTCATTATCAGGATCCTCGAAATGATCACGAGCAGAGCACTAATATAAACTCTCTACGATATTTCTTCTAATCCTTTGTCACCAGAAGGAGTAGGCGTGGGGGTGGCACATTGTTTTGAACTTTTAATCCAATGAAAGAATATTAATATTAAATGAGGCAGAAAATCAAAGAATGAAAGACGGTTGAAAGTAAGTGATCTAGGCTTGCAGATGCTATGAATCTCAATGCCCGTCGACTGTTATGAGTTATGAGTGTTATGACCCTTATACAGGATTTGCCACGACGACCCAATTGCACGTTTCTTGAGAAAAATTTATAGTACATAAATGAAAATTTGCATAATCTGCTTTTGAAATACTGCAAATCAATTAAAATATTTTAAAAATGTTATAAGTTCCGGTTATACAGGAAATCTTCGGTTTTTCTAATAAATTACTCTGTATATTTTTAAATATTTAGAATCGTATTTTACAGACGAGTGCAAGTAACTACATTCCACAATAGATAGTTATTCAATTGTATTTGAAAATTCCTTTTAGCAAAATATTATCAAGAAATTCATAAAATTGTTATTATGAGATGCTGTCTTTTTCTGGAAAAGCATTTAATGCAGACATAAGAGTAACTACCACTGGTTCACCTTTTACTTTTCACTATAGTTTGTTTAGACAAACAAAGTAGTAGTAGAATGTAGGAGTGTTCAGAAATTAAGCATATTATTAATATTCGTAAATAAAGCCCATTTAACGAAAAAAAAAATGATATAAATATATGCAAGCTGAATTTATTATTTTAACTATGTATATCCAATTAAAATTACGTGTTCCTTAATAAATAAGTAAATAACATACGTGCTATATATTCTTACTTGTGTTGATATTAAACCTTCATAAAATACTGTCAAAAGTAACTACATATAATCTCAGTAGGAAGCACCTTAGGATAGTCACAGGCCTCCCTACGGGCCATTGTCTCCTTAAAAGACTTCTGCATCTGATGAGCCTCTCTGAGAATTCAAGTTGCAGATTCTGCAACGAAGCAGATGAAATCTCCCTTCATCTTGCACCAGACTTCTTCTGAGGCAACGTCTATTTGGTGCAGGTTTTCTAGAGACCGATGATACACGGAGCGCTTCTATCGACAAGTTCTTGGCCTTTGGGCTAGGAGCCGGTCTGTATGAAGGCATCCCTTAATTTGTGGCGGATGCACAATGGGCCTAGGGTCTGACTGCTGCTACTTCGCACCGCTCAAATAATAAGAAGAACTACATAATCAGGAAATGCATTATGAATCACAGTAGATTTCAGACAATTTCTTTATCTAAAAAGATTTTTGTTTAGCTTATTTTCAAAGCTTTAAGCTTTTTAACGGTTTAAAAAAATTTAATCTAACATGCGATCGAAAAAATTTCACCTCAAGTTGGCTGTGAAACATGAAAACACAAAATTAGGCATGTCGACTTTTAAGCCGTACAAATGTCAGCTGTTGTTTTATATGTTATGTGAGGTGTATGAGGTTATGTCTGTTTTGCTGTCAGGCATATAAAAAGTCACTAATTCTATTAAACACAGAATTCAAACCTGCCACCAAAAAAATGGAGGTCACATAACTCAACTACTTTAAAATAATTTTCCGTTAATAACATGTTTCTGTTCAATTTGTATTTAATTTTAGTTTTTAGAATAATTTAATCTGCTCTAATTTTTATCAGTTAGGCGTGGTTTTAGATTTAGTAGTTCTAATGGCTTATGTTGTATGACTTTAGCAAAGACATGATTTATATTTTTCATGGCAAATTTTCAGGTGAAATTTTTTCGATCACACGTTATAATTAAATTTTAAACTTCATAAAATAATTTCAAAATTTATATCTAACGAAATGTAGAATGTTACGCGTTGGCATACTATGAAACAGTCCATGTTTAAGATTTTTAACAAAATTACTGAGACAATAAAGACACCTTTTAGGCAGATACCTTGGCTTCGGTGAAATTCTAGTAGGGTAGTGTAAATAACTATAGTAGTTAATGTGCGTTGAGATCCTTGGCACTGGCAGTTCTAGGTTTTCTCCAATTAATAAATAAATTTTTAATTTAGTAGATGTGTTTTATGGGATTTTATTACAGATTGCAAGTAAGTTCCGTTTAATATTCAGAGCAGTATTTTTAAGTGTGAAAAAATAAAACAACAAAAGCGATTTCTAGAAGGTCGGGAATTTTGTTAGTTAAAGTTAAATATATGCATCATTATGCGGTAATATTTTTAAATATGCAGACATATGCAAAAATGCACTATATTAAAAAAATATGCAAACTAAAATATAAAACATTGTTTTTTTTTAAATATTCATAAGCAATTACTATCATCACATCACATCACATCACAGATGAACAAAAAACGGACACATTACCTAACTTTTATGTTTCTAAAACTATAAATCTTTAGTTTCATTAATTTTAATGATATGTAAATTTGAACTTTATAGTTTTAACATATTCCAATTGCTTAGCGTAAATTTAAAATTTTACAACCTTCCCATAAGCTTTATGAGCTTGAAATGTTTCCTATAAACTAATAATGTTGCCGTAATTTGCTGGTATTATGTCATTACTGCTACCTATATAATTAACCTCTTATATTTGCTTCAAGGTATGAATACTTCTTAAGATGAGCAGTGCTCCAGTAAACCATGTTGCGATATACTAAAAAATGGTACATTATCTAAAAAAATATTCATTTTCGCACGAAAGCTTACTTAGTTTTTCTTTCTGGGCATTAAATTCGTACGAATTCACTTTTTTGAGAAATATTTTTAATTTTCATCATTCTTTAAAAGATTTTCATGTTAGTAACAGTACAAAAAGCAGTGCCACCTATTTTTATAGAATTTCTCATAAATTCACGAAGAACAAATTATAAAATTTAAGTTACTTTAAACCACCCTTAACTAATATTATAATTTAAATAATAAACCCGAAATTCACTTACTATGCATTTTTTACAAACACTTCTAGAAGATTTATTAAAATTTATAAGTCATTGACCTGTGTTTAAAATAACTAGTTGATTAACAAAAGAGGATTACAATATTCCAGGTATAACTGAACTTAAGGTATGATTTAATCTACCTGTAAACGTTCAAGATACATAAAAAAAAGTATAACAAATTAACCGACCTTCAAATACCTTGTTTTTAGGTGCAAATCCGTGTTAAATAGTATGGGTTTTTGTATTTCGTGGATATATAAACTACGAAGCATTTTCCTGCTCTTTTGATTAATTGTGTAACTTAATTTCCTACATCATTTAAAACACACACTGCCTAATAATTAATGATTGCATATGAGATGATGTTAATACTTCCTTGCAATCATTTTTAGAGTGTGGATGTTACTTAATTGCTTAGAGTTATCTGAATACTGAACGTCAGTGGAAATAAATGTTTGAGTAATACATTTTACAAAATTTCAAAATTTTAAAACTTCTAAAGTCTTTTTGTGTAACTAAAGAACGAATAAAATGTAACCCACTCCAAGGAGCCTTTAACATTAGCATTGTATGTCTGATCATAAGTTAAATCATATATCCAAATGTCAAGTTCAAACCGTCAGGTTACAGAAAGTGAATTATTCTACAATTAATGTTTTCTTTTCTCGCGAATGGTTATTTTTTGCTTTCAATGTATGATGGAAATTAAAAATAATATTGACAACTAAATCTCGTACCAATAACAAAAGTCATAAATTGAATGTTTATTTTATTATTATTGGTGTGGTAAATGATTTTTTAAAATAAGGATATTCAATATGGGAGGAAGGGTAGATGTGTGTGGCTGTTCTTATATTTGTGAGTACTTCTGTTATATCCACGCAATATCCATGCATTGTACGGATAAATAACTAAGGATTCTTTAAATACCTCCTGGTTGAAGCATCTTTTAATATTTCTGAACAAAATTAAAAAACTAATTAGCATATAAACAATAAACTTTGTTATTAATATTGTTGTTTAGGTATTGGGGTACAGGTTGAATTTTATTTTTTTGTGTTGTTAAATTAAAGTGACATTACTGTGTATTGTTTTATTATAACAAAGTCTGAAGGAACTCGAACGAATACGCTTTTCCCATGGGTGCAGTAATTTTGGTATTAATAAATGTTTATTTAAAAATGTAAAAAGGCAAAGCGTTAAAGCATTTACATAAATATTAAAACATCATCTTTATTTTCATCAACTTTTTTATTATTCTTGTGGCACCGATTACTGTGATTATACGACTTTCCTAACTAAGAGTCTCAACAGTATGAGAATTCCTATGCCATCATCTGGATTAGAACTCGAGTCAGCCGATCGTAAAACCAGTTTTATTCTACTGAGCTACCGACGACCATTTACACTTTTAACTTATTTTATATTATTTTACTTTGTTTAATTAAGTTTAAATGTAATATTTGTTTTTTATTTACATAATTATTTCTTTATAAGGCAAGCTACAAGTCTTAGAGTGCCAAATATTTGAATATGCATTGATTACTATCGCCATTTTGGCAGTTCTTCGTCTTCATAGAGGGGTGTAAAACCAGATTTTTAAAAAACCCGAACTTTGTAAGCAATATTCACTAATCTATCGGTTGAAGAGGGCTTTCATTTTGGTAAACATCGCATTGGCAGTTTTACCGCATATTTGCAGAGTTTTTTCCTTAATAAAAATCTTTAGGGATATTCGGTGGTGACACAGATTGGAAGCCTATTACACTATCAAGTCTCAGAGAGTTCGAATTAAGTTAAAATAGGTTTGGTTTAGCCAAAATACTAACCTATCATATATATTTTTAAATTAAAGTTATGGTAGTAGGAAATGACAAAATAAATGGAACCCAATAAAAACCCTATTTTCAAGCATTCGAACAATATTAAGTTTCTGTAAGACCGAGTGTTAAAGCAGATTTTTAAATTTCGATAGTGTTTGTGGGGTCTCAAGGGCCGCTGATGGTTCTGTGATTAAAACTTCGATAGGACCTGTTAAGGGACACCAAATAAAATCCTACGAAGGAGAAACCGTCACACCTTTCGAAGGGATTCCTTATGCTAAACCACCTGTTGGAGATTTAAGGTTTAAGGTAAGGCAACCAATTAAACAATGCTGATTGTGGATATTCAAATATATCCTTTCGTTAAAATCATCACAATATTTACACGAATTAATTTTTAATTAAATTAAAAGGAACAAGTTTAAGAAGCGATAGCAATTAGAATGCTTTGGACTAACCTTTTTTTAATCTGTAGTTGAGATTGTTTGATTAATCGGTTTAATTAAAAGAATTTACTATCAAGTATTCCTAGACCGAATTTAGAAAATCAGTAATAAAATAAACAAAAAAATTATAATTAGTTCGAAAAAATTAATTTCTAAACCAAACAAAAGTTTAAAAACTTTCTTTGGGATTTTTCCAAATTTGTTTGTATTTAAAATATTGTATGTTGTATAGATGATATTTGGTGGTATAAAGACTAATGATTTGAGTTAAATGTATTTTATTTGTTGAGGTGAGCCTTGATTGGGTATACATAGTTGTTCATTATTGAGTATATAACTTTTATGTAGTTTTAATTTAAGTAAATGTGTAAAAATAAGAATTTAGATAGAGAGGATAATGTAATTAAATGTTAAAATGTACATTGTTATATAATAGTTGTAAATTAAATAGCTAGAAATTGTGTCACATGTGATGAACGCCATCGGTCACTAGATAAAATATTTTTATTTTATACAAATTCACCTTCGCCCGCTCCAAATATTAAAATAACCGTTACCAAGAAGCAGAAGCAGTTTTCTGATTGGAAGAAAATTATTTTGGAAACTTGGAAACATAAAGACAAGAGAAAATAAATAAATAAGGGAGATTTTTTTCCTTTCCAGGAAAAGGAAGTTATTTTTTTATGCAAGAGAAGAAGTAATAATAAATAAACGTGTGTGATTCTTCCTTTCGTGGAAAAGGAAATTATTTTCGTTCTGTAATCAAAGAAGGAGGATTATTAGTAATATGAACAATCTTATTATAATACGAAAATAAATATTGGAGTTGACAGGAAACTCGTTATGTTACATCTGGATGGTGATGGGATTAACTATTCATCAAGTTGATTTTGGATTTGGTTAAAGGATATGGGTGAATACTAACCTTAATTTCTAATTAGTATTTACAGCGTTTTAAAATTAATTTGAACAAACTTAGGGTACATAGGGTAAACATTCTGTAATAACTCTGCATATAAAAATTGACATTTGTTATTATTGAGTTAATATATTATACAATATAAAGCATCTATAAACATAAATTAAATAAATGTCATTAACCATCGAACGTCTTTAACGACCCGAAAGCTGAGCTAACCGAGGTATTTTTAATGAATAATAATTAAACAAGAATTTTTCAAGAATAAAAGGCAAGTATCATAGCAATATTTATTCAGTTTTAACAGGCGATTAAGACCCACAGCTTGTAGAGCACACACCGAGCCGTAGTAAGCTGAGTTTGGTTTGGGTCATCCGTCCAAGTTCTGACCATGGGCACCGATGCTTTGCAGAGCGATGCGCCATGCCTATACTCACTACCGTACCGCTTTCCCTTAAAACTGTATACTACATAAAATTAACAGTTCGACAAAAATAAGGAAACATATGCAAGTCAAATTTAATGAAGTAAAATATACGAGCATTACTGTTTCCAATAAACAAACGAAGACTGGTTACTTTACTTAAATTAAAAAATAATAATATTAAATGCGTGGCACATACTACTATCCTGAAAATCAGCCCAATATTTAGAGAAAAATAAAAATAATAATAAATAGTAACTTTGCTATTATAATTTAAATAAAATTGAAGGTGAAACCACACAATATAAGTCGAATTATTAATTAATAATTCCTAGAAAAATACAGGTTGTTTTTAACATTACCAAATTATTTATTATAACCTCAAGTACAGGGGTGGACTACATTTTACTAAAAAATTAAAATTCAAAGTCATTCAAAAGTAAAAGTTTTTTTTTAAATGAAAATAGAACAGTCAAAAAACATTAAAAAAATGCCAATAAGTTTAGATTTCCTAACAGCCTTTAGGATTTGTCTTTATTTATTTTATTTATGTGGCCTAACGCATAATTCGGCCCCGCCAAACATATAGGTATCGTGAATAACAAAAAAATAAACAAGCAGTTAGGTGAACAACTTGGTTACTTTAGTAAATCAAGAACTACCTACTAATGTAAAAGTATAAGGTTCAGGAAATGCAAAAAGTCAAGGTTATTCGTCTGATCAGTTTATTAACATTGAATTTCTTAGTATTTAGATGGTTAAGTTGCAAAAGATAAACGAAATGCTGTTAAAGTTAAAGATCTGTTACACTATTATAACTATAATCTTATCGTTAAAATCCTCCGGTGCAAATTTCTTTACGTTGTTAATGTACATAATATATTATAATATTTAATTTTATTAGTCATTTTATGTAAACAGGATCTAGGGCGTGGACCGTGGATAACTTACTTTAAGTATTCTGTTTTTAATATTTGTTAGCATACCACTTGAAAATTGTTTTTTTTTGTCACAAATTGTTAATTAATTATTTAAATTTATATATTAACAGACGTAAATCAAATAAAGTGGGAGCTTGTTTAAAACACGTTCCCTACCACCGTAGGTTGTAAAAAAACCCTCCTCATAGGTCACGTTCGATTTTGAGGCGTCACACATATGTGACGCTTGGTAGCGAACGTGTTAATAAAAATTAACACTTTTAAAATTTTATTCCTGAAGTTCTTTTGGATTGGTTCCATTTAAACTATCGCATGATCAAAAAGGCCTTGGTTCTTGGATCGCGGTTGCTATGTATGTCACATTTTATGCACCCTATATATTTTATATTCTTTTTGAAACCTTTTTAATTACAATTTACTTATTTTTAAAGGATTCCAAGTGAACACATGAAAATAATAAAAGTGTATATGTAATTTCAGAGATTAGTTAAATTCCACAGCAACCGCGATCCAAAGACTCTTTGATTATACTATGTATATGTATTTATGCACTCAGTTTGTAGTAACAATTAATTATGTGACACCAACAAATTTTTATAGTAATCAGATTAAGGTCAATTTTTGTTTTATTTACATAGATTAATGAATCACACATCACTTTCTGAAAACAATTCAATAAAAAAACTATTTTTTGTTCTCACAGATGAGTATTCGAACGCCACCAGAAAAACATAAAGAAGTAACGAAAAAGTAACCTTCAAAGTTCAAGTTATCCGTTATGTTAATTAATGCTAACTAAGATTTTATAGCGAGATTACGTCTGGTCTTTACTTTGACGTTGTTTTTTTTATTAAAAAAATCATTCGTTCTTTGATGTATATGTCATTATTAAGTAGTGTAAATTAAATATTGAATAAAAGAGTAAATTTTACAGTTATAGCAAATTACCAAACTAATATTTATTAATTGTTACAGGAACCACGAATAATTGAAACATGAAATGACAGATTAGAAGTAAACAAAGGTTACACCTGTCTACAGTGTCTGCATACAGTACACTGATTTTGCTCCAGTTAAGGAAGTTGTAAGTAGGTTTGAAAATTTGTAGGCAAATAAATAACTGCATTTTGAGAATTTGCGTTTGAAGGTTTTTTTAATGTTAATTCTCAAGACCAACTTTCATTGCTTTAATTTAAAAATATCCAGTTATTTTTATGAACTTTATAACAATATCTACCTTATACTAGGCATACGATAGAGGTAGCGGAAACACAGAAAATATCAGAAACTCTACAATACAGATTCACACATTTAAAGTTCTTAAAAGGTGTTACTTTTGGCAAGTCTTCATAACCGTAACACATATCAACTGGATTAGATTTATGTTTTATTTGATTATGTGCTTGTTTATTACTGAAAAGTCGATGAAAAATGTATAACGGACTAATCAACTCAGATGTCATCTGTCAAAAATTAACCAATCAAAATGCAAGATTTGACGTTTTTGAGCCAATCAAAACGAATTGTATCGACAATTTTCAGAAGAAAAAATTGTCACTTACAATACCACGAGTGGTCAAAGAATTCCAATTCTTTGACCACGAATGGTATTTGAGGAACTATTCAACGAAAAAAAAATCATGTCCATCGAATCATTTTTCATAAATTAGTCCACATTCAAGTTTGTTTACATGATAATTGTTCTCTGTGGGATATAACTATAGCTATAAACTGTTTTCAAAAAATTGTCGCTTCGTATCACTAGTGAAGTTTTATCGATTATTTTTTAAACAGTCCTGTCAGCCAATTATAATGAGAAAAAATTTCAAATCGACCAATAGCATCAAAATTACACTGACCATTTTTCTAGTAGCTGATTACAGCGACAATTTTTTCACGTTGTTTCATTGGATCTTTGTTTAAATAAATGCGTAAAAAAGTTAGCCTTGACTAGGTTGTTAAGGTAGCGCAGCCATTTGTGTCAATACAAACATTAAAAATTCAGTACTGTCATCATTGTGTAGTAGTTTAAAAAATAATCACGCCGAATTACATTCGTGGTAATAATTTTTTTTGATAATTTTAACTAGATTAGCACTCATTTTTATTGCTATTAGGACATTTATTACTTAAAGAAGAAATGAAATGAATTCTCGATTTGGACATATTTCTAAAGACCAAACATTAAGTGAAATAGAAAATACGGTTCCGACAAACACCAGGAAAAGCAAAAATTATGTAAATTATTTGATTACAACAATGCAAATCCTTTCTCTTCTCAACACTGATTTCTTAAAAAACGAAGTATAACAAATAATGACCTTCAAATGCTATTTACTCGTAGAATTATCTTGGTAATAACCACTCGATGTTTGATTTTTAGCACGGAATATTTTTTTATTTATAAATATTCATGCTTGGATTCTTAATGGCAATTTGTTTCAAAGATTTATCCTGTCAAAATCATTTTGCCTCACAAATCTTTTCAACAAATTGTCAAGCAACCAAGTGTTCATATAAATTAAAAAAAAAATATTCGGCCAAATCAAACCTCTAGTGGTATTACTATCGACTATAATTCAACTCATATGTCATCTGTCAAAAATCGGCCAATCAAAATGCAAGATTTGACGTTTTTGAGCCAATCAAAACGAATTGTATCGACAATTTTCACTAGAAAAAATTGTCGATAAAATTTCACTAGTGATACGAAGCGACAATTATTTGAAAATAGTTTATTGCTAGTTTTATATCTAACAGAGAACAATTTTCATGTAAACAAACTTGAATGTGGACTAATTTAAACTGTATCTATATTAGTTGAAAATTCATTAATAAATTTTGCTTTTCTTTACAGGACCACCCAAATGCCCTTATCGGGATCGGTGAAGATTACTACGAAGAAAAACACTACTCAACGAAAGAGGATTCCTATCCGGAAGTAAAGCAATGAACGAAGGGGGTGTGTCAGTATATAGTAAAACAGTCTCACAAATCGAACTCGAACTATTTGCCTTGTTTTGTGCAGTTTAATAACACAGAATTGTGTGATTTGTAATTTGTATGCAAAACTTATCTTACTGGTATTGCATAAAAATGGAACAAATTTGGAGTGTAAACTCCTACTGGAAATCCTATATTGAGCTGCAGTTTTAAACGTTGGGCTTAACATGTATTGTTCTGCATTTTTAAAATATATGAAAAACATGATAGCAAATTGGTAATTTTTGTAGTTTACTTAAAGCACAAATATTACAATGGTTATCTATTAAAATGTTGTTTTAGTTTTTCATAATAAAAATTATTTAATTTTGTGTGAGACTTTGGGCTTGCCGGTGCAAAGAATCTCAACGCGTGTAGGCTCTATAATTTTTTTATTATTAAAGTTTATAAAGTAAAAAACCAAATACTTTTCAGAAAGAAATTTCTTTCAATAAAATATTCTCAACGAATCCATAAATTTGTTATTATGGAATTCTGCGTTTTCCTAGTGTTTGAAAAATTTAGAATTTAAATCACACATAAAACTACCACCGGTACTATAGTTTATTTAGACCGACAAATGAGTAGTAAAATGGTAGGTATTCATAAATTAAGCATATTAACTATATGTAAACAAACGGCTAACTCACAAAAACTCATTTAGAACTTCGTAAGCTGAATTTATTTATTAACAAACGTATTTAATCTATGAATAAATCTTAAATTTAAAAAATAAAAATATGAAATTAGATCCATGGTTTGTATTTGTATGTAACGAGATGTAAAACTGCTCATCGCGTGCTGGCATACTGTGGAATATCGGATGTTTAGGGTTTTCAACAAAGCTGCAGTTTGACATAATAGATATCCCTTCCAGTGGTGGAATTCTCTACAAAATTCTAGTCGGGTAGTACCAACGATCGCGGAAGTTGATACGGGATGTCTTTGTGTTTCTAAAACTAGAAATCTTTAGATTCGTTAATTTGAAAAATATGTAAATTTAAACTTAACAGTTTTAACATACTTCAACTTCTCAGCCTAAATCTATAATTTTACGAAGTTTTAACGCACCAGTTAACCTTCCCATAAGTCATTAAGAATTTGAAATGTTTCCTATAAACTAATGACGTTGCCATAATTTTCTGATATTAATTACCCCAGCGTAATTAATCTCTTGTACTTGCTTCAAAGTATAATTACTTCTTAAGATGAGCAGCGCTTTGTCAAGCATGTTACAACATATCGAATGGTTTTGTCTAAAAAATCATTCAATTTTCACATGGCATTGTACTTTTACGTCGGAATACGAAATAAACAAATTAAGGCGTTGTATTGGGAATTCTTGTTATACATATGTATATACAAAAATTTCAAGGCGCCCTAACGTCAGTCACTATCAAAGATGAAGGAAATGTTCTTCTGTTGGGTGTTTCTGGCTGGTATGGTCTACTCTTAAATAAAATATTTTTCGTGCGTTTTGTGCGTTTATAAAAATAATTGTAGATAATTTTTCTAAAAGCTCATTAAAATATCGCAGTGTTCTTTTTTTACTAAAATATTTTGTTTTTATCAGTGGTTGTGGTCCAAACCGCATTAGCGGCCGATGAAGAACTTGTGGTGAAAACTACACACGGCCTTGTTAAGGGCCATCATGAGAAGTCATACGAAGGCAGAACCGTTACTACTTTTGAAGGAATTCCTTATGCTAAACCCCCTGTTGGGAAACTAAGGTTCAAAGTAAGTGTCATAAAAAGGCCCACCTTCTAGAATAATAATACTACAAAAGAAAAAAAAAGGCGAAAGTTTACTTAATACTCCTTTTAGGAATTAAGTTTGTGTGGATTCACCTTTTTGGGAAAATTTTCATAGTTATTTAACATTAGTTCTTTAGGTAACATTAGCAACGAAAATGTGATACTAAAGCTTGTCCTTTCAACAGTAAAAAGTTTAGTCAGATTAACTGGTACCGTTATTTTACATACAAAATTTCTGATTTAGTTACCATGCTCGTTTTTTAAGTACCACTGAAACTACGTAAATTGGAATAACTTTGCTTAAACAAAGCTGAATATTGAAAATCTTAAAGTTTCCGCACTAAATATCTGCTAAATAACTTGAAGTAGTTGTTTGAGACTTTATTAAATATTTATTTGCACAGCAAGAGAGGTATGTGAGATTTACTTTGTCGAACCTGTAAAATAACAGCCCATAGGAGCCGAGGGTCTGTAACCATATCGGGCAGAGTAAAGCACTTAAAACACATGATATTCTCAAACCGTTATGGATATGAACCGTTGTTAAAATTTGACATAATCGTTAGGGAAATAATATGACATCTACCCTTTATAAGCAATTAATTACCTATGCCTGGTTTTCATCGTAGTTAGTATCTCCCAAGGGATATAAATTCACACTCTAAAAGCTGGTAAAAGCCAATCACTTTCAGTTATGATCACATTAGAAATGCAAACAAATTATTTATTCTACAACGCAGACCCATATTTAATAATTCAAGAACTAAAGCAGTTAATATGCACACTAGGAAAAATTAAAAAAATTGAATAGAAGTAATTTTACGCTTTATAGAATTTGCCATAAATTCATGAAGAACCAGGCATACATGATAAGTTTCTTTGTATCACCTCTTAAATAAAAAAACCGAAATCCACTTATTAGGCATTTTTGTACAGACTTTTTCAGGGCTTTTTTGTATTAGAAGCCGTCTTAAGATTTAGAAGTTAATAACCTCTATCTAAAATAACTAATTAGTTTATTAATAATTACAAAAAATTGTTACAATATGTTATACATATAGGTAACTAAACTTGTATAAAATATAATTTAACCTACCTACAAACTTAGCGCAATGTCTAAAGTAAATAAAGAAGTGTAACAAATTAACTGACCTTTAAAAACCGTGTTTTTAGGTGCAAATCCGTGTGAAATAACATGCCTGTTTGTGTTTCGCGGAATTATGAACCGTCCAAAATACTTTCCTGGCCTAATGATTAATTGTATAATTTAGCTTCCTATATAATTTAAAATATACAGTGGATGCATAAATAAAATGAAGTTAATACTATCTTGAAATCGTTTTTAGAAGTGAATGTTAGTTAATTGCTTATATTATCGAAATTAACTCTTGAATAATACAATTTTGAAATTTTAAAACATCTAAATTTTAGTTTCTTTTCTTTGTGCGAACAAAATGTAATCCACTCCAAGGAGCATTTAAAATGAATGTTTAACACTAAGTCAAATCACACATCTAAATGTCAAGTTGAAAAAGTTGCAGAAACAAATTTATCTACTTGGGTTACCCGAAAATAGCCTGAATATGAATCCAATTGAAAATATTTGGTCCAAAAGGCGATGTTAAAAATGTACTTCAGCATGCTGTCAATGTTACTACCAACATGCCAAGAAGAATTCCAACTTTAAAGTCTGCCAAGGGATACTTCATAAAATATTAATGCTATTTTTAACGTTAAAAACTAAATAAATGTTTCTAATAATATTGCCACATCTGTAATCGGTCAAACGTTCTGGATGAACGAGCCCTGTAAATAAGGTGACAATTAAATGTAAATTACATAACAAGTTTATTAAAAACTTAATTTAAAAAATGAGACACTTTAGAGAAACCGAAGCTTCGAAAAGAGTTGTTGGTAAAAGTCATTCGGTTGTTTTAAGGCTGTGACAAACGTGTCAGCAAACTGAAGAGAAGAAGAGCTAACCAGGCCCGAAAACAAAAAATTACCTTTCAACAAGACTGTTTCATTGTTTGTGTTTTAAAAAAGCCCACTTCTACTACAAGGGATTTTAAAAATGATCGTCAGAGAGATACCGCAATCCAAATTTCTGATCAGACCACCACGAAGAGATTGAAGGTCTGTCATGTTATGTCCAGGAGATCTATCGATAAACCCCTGGAGCACAAAAAAAAATCCGTTAGCATTCGTTTCTGATCACGATAATACTATAGAGCATCATTCCCAAGCGGTTGTTCCAGAGACAAACAGATTAGGAAATGAATCTGCCATGGTTTGTACAAGAGCTTTAAACAGCAGAGTTGACTCCAGTGTATCCCAGAAAGGTTTATTGCTGAAAGATACATAAACGAGACACTTGCAGATCATGTGGTACCAGCCATGAATTCGTATTCCAGCAGGATAAAGTAACCAGCGAATTCCTCAGTGAGATGAGAATTCTAACCACAGACTGGCTGGATCTTAACCTTGGGATGAACTACATTGAAGAGTCAGAGCATATTCTGTTTCACCAGAAACTGATGAAGGGTAAATAATAGCGCTCTTAAAAGAATAAGAAGATATTAGGAAGGTTTACATCCAGAAACTAAATTCAAGTATGCCAAGAAGATGTCAGACAGTGATCTTATTCCGCGGAGGGCATACCAGATATTAGCTGTCCCCACAAGAATATCTATAAAACTTTTACATTTTTGCTGTGATACCCTTTTCTTGTAATTTACTTCCTATTGTTTTCATTCGAAGATTCATGCATTGATTCACATTTTTGTTATTGTTTATTTAAAATTTTGTAGTGCTACTCACTTAATTAATTTTACGTCGTTTTGTAGATAAATATTAAAGCCTCCTATGGCTTTAGTAGTTAACCAATATATTTTTCTTTGAGTAGTATAATAATTACTGAATATAAGTCATTTTAATATATTGAAATTTAGTTCTGTTAATTATTGTTTTAATTGCAGGAGCCTCAGCCAGTTGAACCATGGAACGATACGCTTGTAGCAAACAAGAAATACACCTGTTTGCAGTACATTACCTTAGATATAGCTGGTGGAACTACAGGTAAATTTAATTCATTGAAGCCCTCATTTACTTCCACTTACATGATCTTGAATTGGAAGTTCAGTTGCTTATAATTTGTGAATGTGATAATGTGATACATACAGGGTGTCCAGATCGAGTGGGATTGCATGGATAATTTTTTTATTATTGAAGATGGAGATTTGGTTAAATTGGCTAAAAATTCTTATCTTGCTACCCAAACTTACCTATTTAAATAATTTTCCGGAAAAAAGACAACCAAATATCAAAACGTTTAAAAGACTAGACAAGAATATGCAACGGTATGGAAGTTTGAGAAAGTCCATTAAAACTTGGGAAAACAATTTATTAGTGGAAGATCATAATTACAACGGTGAGTTAATAACAATGGCTTGTATCGCGGCTAATCCACGCAATAGAAGCACAGGTTGGTGTATCTAAATCGAAAGCATCGCGAATTTTAAGGCACAAGTTTCACCCCTACAAGTTGCATATTGCCCAAACCTTACGGCCAGAAGATTGTGATCGCAGAGTAGCATTTTGTAAGTGGTTTATCCGCAAGAGTTGCTACTGGTCACAGGAAAATCCACATGTTGCAGCTCCACGTCGAAATCAAGTTCAATTCGGATTTAATGTAATTTGCGGCATAATGGGAAGTCATTTCATTGGATCTGTTATCTTCAATGGAACTTTAACTGCTCAACGTTATTTAGAAATTCTCCAAATATCCTTCGAAGATTTCATAGATGACCTACCTTTGGCAGACAGGATTGGGTTATGGGTTATGGTACCAACAAGATGGCTGCCCAGCCCACAATTCAAGAAACGTGGTAGATTATTTAATTCGCCGATTTGACAATAAGGTTATTGCCACCAATACTAATGTTCGATGGCCAGCCAGATCAGCTGATCTAACGCCTCTTAACTTTTTTCTGTGGGGAACGTTAAAGAATAAAGTATATGGAAGTAATTACAGCTACAACAATGTTCACGAACTGCGCGAAGCAGTGCTAGAAGCGTGTGCTAGTATTAATCGAAATACGTTACGTAAAGTAACCCGAAGTGTCGTCAAACGGTGTCAACTATGTTTAGCTAACAATAGCCAGCATTTTGAACATTTCATGTGATTATTAGGATTTATTTCTTTTTTGTGTGTGTCGTTTATGCGTGTGTAGTGTGTAGCCAATCTACTCGGAATCGCTTTACTTCAAGTCAGACGACTGTGTCATGTGTGTGTTAATAGGTACGTGTGTAGTGGTCTTGTCACTCTATCTCATAGACCAGTCTTCCAAGTAGGGCACAGTTAATTAAGCCCAACTGTGAATGGTTTCACCAGGCCTAGTACCGATCCCAGAGGCCTGAAAAAAAATCTCCATCAACGTAGGGATTCGAACCCGGGACTTGCAACATGCAAGCCTAGCCCTCTTATAACTGAGCTACCTGGCTTTCCGATTATTAGGATTAAGTTTTGTTTTTTGTTTTTTTTTTTTAATAGATTTTCTTGGTTTTTGTTTGGATCCACGTAAGCCTACTTGATTAAAATGTAAAACCAATTAATTTTACTGGCATTTTTTATTCAATCATACGTTATCTTACATCGTTGAAAAGAGAATAAAAAATTCTATTCAGTAACCAAAAAATCCAATATGGCGTCCATTTAACAAGGAAGTTGATACGAGTACCTCAAAAGCAGCAATCTTGAATTTTTGTTCTACATCAGTTTTAAATTGGTCTTATCGAAAACAGTGACTTTCATATGAAAACCTTTTTCGTATCTCTTATACTTACGAAGATATTTGACATACAAGAAAATGACGGTTTTTAATTTTTTTTAAATAACTTCAGACGGGTTCGACATTTTGAATTTTTTCAAACAGATTTTAAATCAGCATAGAAAACTGCAAAACGTTGACAATTTAACCAAATCTCCATCGTCAATAATAAGAAAGTTACTCATGCAATCCCACTCGATCTGGGACACACCGTATTTAGTAATTATATTGTTTTTCTTTTATTCTGATTCAGGGGACGAAGACTGTTTATACCTCTATATTTACGTACCAAGAGAAAATATTAGAGTTGGGAAAAACTTGGACGTGGTTATTAACATTCACGCCAGTGGCTTTACTTTTGGGGATCCACAATCTTGGGCGAGTTACGAATATGTTATGGACAGGGATATTATTTACGTCTCTTTTAATTATAGGCTTGGTATTTTAGGTACGTATCTACGTATGTAGTACAATTACATGCAATAAAGTGCAAATTTTGTTACAACGAATATAGCAGACGATATGACCAATTTACAAATGCCCAAAAGTTGACGTTTAAGTTAATGAATTAGTCATTAATTGATTAATTTACAAAAATTACGTCGGCCTTGGCGTCTTTTTGGGTATACGTAAATTGGCCTTGATTTGCCCATGTTCGCATTTCATTGGTCATTTCGTCTGCCATGTTCGTAGTAACAAAATTTGCACTGTATATTGGAAAATTAGGTTAAATGATTAAAGCAGCCATCTTAGAGATAATGCTAATTACTTATACAGATTATGTATCTGTCGTCATTTTTTAAGCTTACGCCCTAACTTTGACCTTTCCGAAATTTTACTCTAGCTGTTAACATCCTTATTCTATCATACATTAGAAATTTTTTAGTCTTTCTTCTTTTCTTCTTCATCTCTGTTGATATACATTACATGGTTGTTCTTCAAAGTTCATTTTTCTCACGTGTCACATGTTTGCTTTTTCTGAATATCGTTTATTGATTATTTTTCTCTCATCTGCTTCAGTTATGTTTCAAGCTTCCTCCTTTTTTGTATTGTATAATGTATACTATTTTTCCTTGTAAAACTTTTATACCACCGCGTATTTTCTAATGCTCTTTGTCCTTATCTCATTTTGTTTTTATTTCAACTTCTTTAATCTATTACTAAGTACTTACATTTGTCATGTATCTTAATGCTTTTATGTTTTTCTTCTTTTACTTTGTCTCATATACACAAATATGTACAATACTCAATATTCAATAGTAACTCCTACTTTTAATACTCTTCCTTAAGCTTCCATATGTCCGTAGCCATCTATATCTTGAGTGATTAGGATCTGGTCACTTACAAGTTCTAGGGTCTTTATTTTACTGATATCGATATGCAGTCCATGCCTTTTTCCTTTTCCATCTACGCAAAGCATGTTTCGCTTATATTTTGCAAATTGGAAAGAATATGAATTTAGGTATTCTGATACTGATATTTGTAATATGTTGTTACGTACTTATTCATGTTCATTTCTTGTAATACATCTCATAACTTTCCTACTGTCCTAAGTGCCATCTCCGTGGAGGCAATGTTTAAGTGGTAAAATATTATTTCGCTCTGTCTCCAAGAATACCGAAAACTCGGCTCCTTGGGTTATATTATACTGTTGTTGTCATATGGCATTTTCTGAGGTCTATAAAAAGAAGACGTAGTTTTCTTCCTGTAATTATTTTCTTTTCAAAATTTGTTTTGGGCAAAGTTTGTTATCCCTGCCGCATTTATCTGCACCGAACGATTTTGTACTATTGTCCTTCTGCTTTGTTTCTTGGTATTCTTTGTCTGTTTATTTTCTGTCATAATGTCAAGATCCACATCACACCATCGTACATACAGAATTCACTTCATGAAGTCGGGCAAAATAGAAATGATAGTACTCAAGGCTATCAAAGCTATACGCTAAACGATTAAAAAATAAATTGTCGCAAATTTGATGGTATCCCTTTTTTGTATACTATGCTTTCCATTCTACTGGAACTGACTACCCTCTCAGAATTTTTGATTTTCTGCTAAGGATATATTGGTTCCAGTATCAGTCCTAATTAGATTTCAGATGTAGTGAGGCCAATATAAGATACATTTTAGGTAGGTTAGGTTAATACAGAGGATCATCGTGGTACCTGAAGTCGTACGAAAGCATGGCCAATAAGGTATTTTTATTTATTTTTAGTTCTATCTAATAGTTTTTTCTTGACTTAGTCTCGGGAGAAGATGGATAGAATTTACATCTTGAGTAAAGCCTCAAAATAAAGAACATCTGAGAAATAAAAGGTCGGCCTATTAAATAAGTATTTTAATTTTAGGATTTTTAAGTACCCAGGATGCTGTCCTCCCAGGAAACAATGGATTAAAGGACCAAGTCGCGGCAATGCGCTGGGTAAAGCAAAACATTGAACGCTTTGGTGGAAATCCTTATTCTATAACCTTAACTGGTGCTTCAACTGGAGGTGCTAGTGTTCATTTACACTACTTATCACCACTGTCTACAGGTTTTGATACATTTTTCCAAGTTATTCCCCAAAATCAAACGAAACTAAATAAAAAATATTTTTAGGTCTATTTAATCGAGGAATTTCCAACAGCGGTACAGCTACTAACACATTCGCACTTTCAAAGGCACCTTTACGGTCCGCCAAAAAATTAGCCGAACATTTTAAATGTAATACTACCGCGACAGTATATATAGTAGATTGTTTAAGGGAAAAACCTGGGAAGGAGCTTGCTTCAGCCCAGGCTTTATTCTATGCGTTAGTTAATGTACTGCCTCCGGTTGCATTTGGTCCAGTTATCGAATACGGCAACCCTTTTGCATTTTTACCCGATCACCCATACAAGCTGATCGTAGAAGGAAGGATTAACGATTGCCCATGGGTGGCTTCGATGGTTAAAGATGACGGAGTTGCTCCTGCAGCATGTATGTCTCTATTTCATTATAATTATTATTAATTAGATCTTAAGTGTTCTTTGAATGTGCATGGGTTTATGGGGTAATATTAGTTATATAAATAACATTATGTGTTACATGGTAAATTTAATTTACCAAATTGGCAGAGGACATATATTTCAAACACTAGAATTTGTTGACCCAAAACACCCATGAACATTTATTAAAGAAAGGAGCGCAAACAATTTATATAAATTTAATTTTAGTTATTGCCTATAATGACAAATTTGAAGAAGTGGACAGACGCTGGGACGAATTGGCTCCTATCATATTGGAATTCAACGATACCGCTAATGAAGTAGACAAATTACCCATATCAAAGGCAATAAGAAAACACTATTTTAGGAACGATACCATATCAATGGGAAATGCGAGAGATCTTATTAGAGTAAGTTTATGTCGTGATATGGGTTTTGGGATATTGCAAAGACGTCAACTTTTAGCTCTTCACTGATCGTACCTTCTATGTGGATGGTATTAAAGCTATCCTTAAACACGCAAAAATATCAACCTCCCCGGTCCATTATTACTATTTTGAATATTACATAGATGCACCAGTTCCCGTTAAGTCAAACATTTCTGGTAAATACAATAAGAAAGAATGTAAGTTCTAGGTAAGAAAGGATGATCTTTTCAGTTGTGGGGCACACAGACGATGTAAAATTACTGTTTCGTCAAGCCAGTAATCCTTTGGCGCTTTCCGATAACGATCGTAGGATGAAGGACATACTTCTTGATTTTCTTTACACTTATGCTTCCTCAGGGTAATATTATTTATCTACTTATCTAGATACGCATTGATTTACTTATTTATTTCTAAATAATGTGTGTTCTTTATGCCATCAAGAAAGTCATGTTTTTGCTATTAAGTTAACAAATGTTAAGTAAATTAAAAAAATATCTGGTAGCAGTTACGCATGTTTACTTAATTAATAATTCTGAACTAATTTAGTTAGCGGCAGCAGCATTTTTTTGTAGCGGTGTTACTTTGGGTCGACTTCTATAATAGTCAGCGAATTGTTGTTTATACTTTAAGCTGCTGTGTGCCTTGTTAAGTAAAGGTCTTGGGTTCAATTCCGGTCAAGGTTGGGTGTAACATTTACATCAGAAAAAAACTGAAACTGCGCCCTTTTTTGGCTACCATGCGATATTGGCACGTTAAAGGCGCCTTCTACTGGTGGAAGAAAAAAACTCCAACGAATGTGTTTTTATTAATAACGTTATTGATGTAGAGGCTTACACGTATTAGATTCGTGATCAATTGTGGCCACCAATTAGAATCCAAGACGATCCGCTAGCTAACTGGCACTTACCAAGGCCGCCCTTTTTTCTCAATATTAGACTTAGAAAGAAAAAAGCAAGTAGTATTAAAAACCCATTTACATAGAAAAATCATTTAGGCTCAACGGCCTACTTGATGACACAAAGATTTATTTATATATGGAATGTTAAATCAATTCAGATTCGATTCACTAGAATTTTGGAAACTAACTTATAAAAGCTATGGTGTCAGCTAAATTAGGGAAAAGTTGAGCACTTGAACCCTCATTAATATACAGTATTTGTTTAAATTAAGATTTATGTTTATTTTAATAGAATTCCCACTTTTAATGGTTATACCTGGGCGCCTCTTTATTCGACAGCAGAACCAACAAGCTACATGCACATATTTGCACCAGATACGATTAGACCTGAAAGAGCCATTAACGTAGAACCTTTGTCGTTTTGGGAACAACTGCCTCTGTTTGAAAACGAAAAACTTCTTCCGTTTTTAACAAATTTGTTGCCAACTTTACCATTCTTTTTCTACAAATAGCTTTAAGAATCGTTATTTTGACGGCACTCTATTTCATGTTCATTTTGTTTATTTTAGTAAATTACTTGAAACTGATTGGGATAAAGAATTGTCTGTAAAATAATAAAATTATAATAAATTGCAAAAAACAGTAAATTTCGATTTTGTGTTTATTTAGGTGTTGTTTGATGACCATCTTGTTACTTGATGGAGTAGTCTATACAGCATCTTTTGAATACTTGGTAATAATGTAGATAAAAACATGCTATCGTAGTGTATTCGCAATAGAGTTTCACGAGAGTCTATATTTTCTTGTTATATAACTCTTCTTGCATGACAAAAGGCAAGACATACAGGGTAACAAGACACAACAAATAAGGTTAAGAAGAATTCGTCATATTTTCGTGGGTTTTTGCACTCTTCCAGTGCTGGTCGTATAATTTAAATTTTATTTTGGGGTTAAAAATAAGCGAGGAACTTCCTAGTTGTTGGTAAGCAAAAGCTTTACGACGTAAGTACGATATGATTAAATCTTTCTCATATTAGAAGCAAAGACGTATATAAAGTGGCTTCTGATTATTAAAACTGTGAATTATAACGGGTGTTCATAAACAGTCGTCATCCCAGTAGGTTTTGACTTCAGAAACGTATGTCTATTAAAATTGAGCAAAAATGCAAACATCATTATTTACAACAGCAAGTTTTATTAACTGTCAAAAGTAAACCAAACTGAACTGAGATTACAATAACTGTTGGAAATGGTGACCATTTTCTTGAATACACAAATTAACTCTTCGCTTCATGCTTTCAAATACATTTATTAGCATATCTGGTGTTATTTGGTCGCACTGGTGTTGAATGCTGTTTTTCAAATCCCCCAATGTCTGTACTGGGTTTCTAAACACATTATTTTTAATGTACGGAAACACGAAATAATCCAAAGGCGTAAGGTCGCAAGAACGTGGTGGGTAAAGGTCTTTACTTATTAAACGGTCATCGAAAAATTCTCGTAAATAATTTAAAGTAACATGTGCAACGTGCGGACGCGCAGAATCCTGTTGAAAATATCCGGTTTGCAACTCGTCATCGTGGAGTTGATTTATAAACGGTTCCAGCATTATGTTCCGATAGTTTTCAGCATTTATAGTCTCTTCAAAAAATATTGGGCCTATTATTCTTCTACGACTTACTGCTAACCACAACCCTATTTTAACAGGATGCATCGTTGCTTCTCTAAAGTAATGAGGGTTTTCGGTTCCCCACATACGCATATTTTGTGCATTAATGTAACCATTCAAGTGCACCCAGGCCTCGTCTGAAAAAAATGTCTTATCGAGTACATCATTGTTGTTCAAATTTTCATTAAACCACTGGCAGTACTGAACTCTTTTCACATAATCTGGACCTAACAGCTCCTGGTACATTTGTAATTTGTATGGATGCGAGTGAATATCCTTTTTTAAAACATTGTACAAAGTTGTTGTACGAATGTCTAGTTCTTGGGAAAGCCTTCGAACTGAAGATGTAGGTCGCTCTTCGATCGCGTTTCTAACCATATTGACAACATGTTCCGTGCGAAGTCTAGGTCTTCCACCTCCCCGTTGTTTATCAGTTGAAGCAGTTTCCCGAAAATTTGCAAGTGATCTGCTCAACTGCTTCCTAAACTGATTGTGGTTAAACACTACATTTGGAAACCTCAATCTGAATTCATTTTTAGAAGCTTCGATCGAGTATTGCCATTCTCCATTTTCCAGTACTCCATTGCGAAAATAACTTTCGACCATAAATGCTTTCTGTTGCGGCGTAAACATGATTTCAAAACTGAACAAACCTAAACGCGCTATGACAGTACTCAATGACGTTTCATAAAACTAGTTGACGTTTTCCAAGCTTCATTGTGTTGCACGAATTAATCAAAGATATAAAATTTTGTTTTTAAAGGCAACTGGGATGACGACTGTTTGTGAACACACGTTACAATATACAAGGTGGCGCAAAATCAAGTCCCCTATGAGAAGTCGCTATAATTTGGTTTTTAGTTGACATATTATGTCAGATTTTCTTTGTCAGTTAAAAAGTAGACACTTGGGAAATTCATTATGAATCCGTATACGCCTCAAGAACGCGCAGAAATTGTAAAAAAAATTTTGAGGAGAACATTTTTACAATAAATTACATATAAGTAATTTATTTAATTGCAATCATGAACAATCTGGTAGAAACTAATAAGTTGTTTTTCTATGTTATTGATAAGAAATGCATGTTTTCTATCGCTTAAAATTAATTTACAATCAGCGAAACCTTTCTGCATATTAACAGATGCAATTAAATTTGAAATGGTTGATATAATACCGATAGCTATTGTCAAATCTTCAATAAATTCTTCATCCGAAACATTTTTTTTTAATCTGAAAGGCTTTGTTTTTACATAGAACTGCGTTCAAAACTCTCTATTAATTTTACGGAGCCGATTAATGACATTTCTTGTTCTTCCAGTTCTAAAAATAGTTTTGGAAATACACTAAAATGATTTTTAATCTAAGTTAAATGTTAACTTAAGTGAGAATTAGCTAGTAATCGATTTGATTCTGTAATTTAAACAGATGTACTATCAGATAATTCTGACGTTATCCTTTCTATGCCCTTAAAATGCTCTGAATTAAATATAACCTCTTCCAACTATTTAATAATGCCAATCAGATTTACCAATGAAAGCATTTTCACCGAGAGAAGTACAACAAGAAATTTGCCACACCAATGGTCGCAAAGCTGGCTTTGATATCAGGATATATTCTAAAGCACCTTTCGCGAAAGGCGCTAGTTTTGCTAACAGTAATTTACAATAGCATATTATATTTATGTTATTTTCATATACAGTGGAAATTTCGCAGATTATGATGATTCCCAAACCCGAAAAACCTCCAACAGAGGCGGCATACTACCGACCCATTAGAGTGAAAACACACGGAGGCGTTTTTGCCCGCTCGGCAGTTGTTTAATAATAGTAATTTTTAGGCAAATAATAACAAATAAAAATTAAACTTAATCAATGGCTTCTTTTGATGAGTTACTTAACTGTATAAAATAAAATATAAGCAAAGAGACACTTGTAATACGTGTATGAGAGCCTCTATTCCAGCAGAAGGAAAGTTGGTAATAACTTTAAGGTAAGTACATAATTTTGTCTAATTACTGAAACAGTTTTTTTTATTGCTGAAATAAAAATGTCATTAACTATTACTTTCACTATTTACTATTTGAATATAAAAAATGTAAATATACCTACCTAACTTAACCTTAATTACAATTAACAATAATTAAGAAAAGAAAACTAAAAAATACTGATTTGCGAATCTTTTAAGACTGAATTGATTCTGCCGGAGATGGGGTTGGTATTGGCGTTCTGGTTTGACTTTGTAAAGTTTCTCATGATGTCAGCTGTGTGTATGATGATTGAAATGATTGGTAATGTTGTGGCTATTGTCCTGAGAATTTGGATGTTGATGGTTGTTGAGATGCTAACGTATGTACAGATGTACACCTGTACCAGGTACGTCTTGCCGTGTATATATTTGTTGTCTCGCTGGTTTTTCCTGCGGATTGGACATATATTGTATTTGTTGGGGGTAAATATCTCGTTGTTTGAAATGGTACTTCCTAAGAAATTGGGCAATATTTTGTGTGTGCCCCGGAAGCGTATTGGCATTGTTTACTATGGCACAACGCGACGCATGGTTCTACTGCGGTAAACAATGTTCAAAAATTACGCCACGTGCATTGAGACAATTCTTACTGCGTTTCAACATATTCACGCGTTGAACCGTAGTAAGATATGGCAATGTTAAAGGTGCATTTTCAAAGGCAATCCTTACTTGAACGCGACGAAGGTACTGAGCAGATGAGATACGCGAAATGAGGAAAATCTAAATCTTAATTTATAATACAAGTAAGGGCAACTATTTAAATTAAACTTAATTATGTACGCCGATAAAAAATTATGTAAGTGAACAGTTATTTATTTTATCATGAAAATTATACACATACGTTTTGTTTTAAAATAATATTAAAGTTATACAATAGTATATTATAGACCAAGGTAGAGAAGACATTTTTCTCAGCCGAGCAGTATTATTTCCCGACATGCGAAGCATGGAGGGAAATAAATTGTGAGGCTGAGAAAAGTCTTCTCTACCGTGGTTTATATACTATTTTTTTCACTACTAGCACCTTTATTCCTTTTAATTAATCATTTTTACATAAATAAAAAATAAAATGACAGATGCGTATATTTATTTCTAAAAATCAAATAGCCTTGCTCGAAAACAAGGGGAGAGGTTAATTTCAATTGACATTTGGGTAAAACATATTTAAAATAGGTACCTGAATGCATAGCAATTGTTTTTATTATTAACCAGTAGTCAATAATAAAAAATTATTGACCACTAGGAGAGAAATTCATCTTCTGGGCTCGAAAATAAGGTCAATAATGACATCTTCTAATACTAGTAGTGAAAAAAATTATTTATTATACTTAGGTAACACATAACAAAGCAAAATAGTATTCGAACCAAAACAGTTATTAATTAATGTCCAGTTCCATGCGATTTGGCATTTGGTCTGTTTAAATCAACATTGACTGCTAAAGATCTCTTCCTCTGTCAATTTTTTTTCTCTCGTGATTAGAAGGTCTGCCTGATTCAATTCGTTTCGCACCAGATCTAAGACCAGGTCTAATCTTTCTACGACTCACTGATGTTGGTTGTACACTAATATTCTTTTTTGATGTAAAATTTTTAGATGAGTGGATAAAATTGATTAATTGAAGCGGTGTATCAATTTTGCTTAAGATTTTATTCCATTTGGTTAGGCCATTAATCATGTCGACGGTTTTGCCATTGGAAGCCATATCAGTTAACCCTTAACGCACACCGCGTGTTTCACTAAGATTATTTAAAGGTTATATTGTTAAATTCAATTTAACGGAACGTGTTCGTCGAGTAAGGATTGCCTTTGAAAATGCAACCTTTAACATTGCCATATCTTACTGCGGTTCAACGCGTGAATATGTTGAAACGCAGTAAGAATTGTCTCAATGCACGCGGCGTAATTTTTGAACATTGTTTACCGCAGTAGAACCATGCGTCGCGTTGTGCCATAGTAAACAATGCCAATACGCGCCCCGGAAATGGATCATTCTTTGCTGCGCTGCATACGTTTCGAATTTACTTGTATATTGCAGTATCTCTATTCTGCAATTTGTATTTAAATTACGAGGTAAAGAAGCGAGACTTGGTAGCATAATAACAAAAAATGACGAATATCGTCATCGTCGTACCGTTCCCTGCCTCGTTTTTCATGTCTTTCAAGGGAACTAATAAGTTTTTCCTCCACGGGGTCCAGTCTTCTTTTTCTTTCGTTCGAATTTGTGCATGTCCAGTTTTTTTTTGGAAAACTAAAGGTGGAATCATTAGCACTGACATTGTCGCGTGATTTTTCAGTTATTGTGCCATAGACGGAAAGCATATACGAACAAAACAGCTTCTAAACAGTGGATCTATGTACTACAACTATAAAGGTTATTTTTTTACTGTATTATTTGCAATGTGTGACGCAAATTATTGCTTTACTTATATAAAAATAGGATCCTATGGAAAATCTAGTGATTGAGGAATATTTAAAAATTCAGTACTTTTTAATAAATTGTGTGAAGGTACTTTAGGGATTCCTACACCGCGCTCTTTACCGAATTCAAATAAAAAAGAACCTTATATTATATGTCATTGTTGGCGATGAAGTTTTGCCTTTGTCGGAAAACCTACTTATAGTAGATATATAGATCTTATGGAGGAAAACAATTAAGCCCAATAAAAAAAAACCTTTAATTACAGGTTGTCTGAAGCTATTATCAAGGCTGCCAGTCTACTACATAATTTTGTAAGAAGAAGAGATGGTACTCGTGAAGTACTAATGAACAATGAAAATAAACCTTCATGCAATATGCCTAGTTTAGATCAAGAGAAGAACCACAGAGGCAATTTAAGAACACTTTCTGCCAGGGATCGGTTTTCTCGTTATTTTACCAATAATAGTATTTAGCAAATTAGTAGCAGATGCTCATAAAAATAGATATTTGTGTTTTCCATAAATAAACATTGAAATTAACTTACCTAATTTCTTCTTGTATTATAACGTCATATCTTCTTTGGCAAAAATATTAGTAATTGCTGCCCAGTTTTTCTTTCTAACCATTCTATCACTATACCCTTTTTGGAGTAATGTAATTATGGCAGTAAATAAAAATCCGGTGCTAGCTTCTCAAAGTGTCACTTGAGCATGCAACAAAAATGGTTTAATCGATCACGAATTTAAACAAACGGGGACAAATCTATGCAAATTTCGGTCATTATTAGATACAACAATTGTCTGCAAGTCATATTCATTAGTCCTCCAGTTCCGATTAATAAAGCACAAACCACTAAATAAAGCAATACTGAAGCGAATATTGACATATGGCGTGGAATTGTGGGGGTTCGCCAAACCTGCCAGTCAAATATTCTGCTCTTAATGGCAAACGACCCGTGGTTCCTATCAAATCAGACCATACATGAAGATCTAAAAATTCCATTCATCAAAGACATAATTCGAAAACAACACATAAATTTTAAGAAGCGAATAACTGATGATGAGTATCAACTAGTCAGGGAATTATCAGCCTACGTGATAGAGGAAAGAAAGTTGAAGAAAAACTGGCCAAAAGATTTGGTTGGTAGATTGTGGTGAGTTATAACTGGACAGTTTTCCCTTCAAGGTATGTTTTCAATATTGTATTTTATTGTTAATGAGTAGATTGTAAATTTGCATTTACAAAAATAAGAAAAGATCTAGTTAATACAGGTTTTGGTTCTTTCTTCAATTGGGCTTCTAAAGGCGTTTACAAGTATACGATATAAAATATATAAACACATTGAAAACTAGTACATAATTTTCTCTGCCACCCTTTATGACAAATAGTTATTATAAATTAAATTTGGATAAAAAATTCATGAATTTTTAACCGATTTTTCTATGTAAATGTGCTATTTCGGAAACCGACAAATTATTTTGTCGGGTGGAATAGCTTTCGGTATTTAACCCTTCTTAAATAAATCTTCTTCTTCCTCCACTGTATTTAGGCTTTGACTGTTATCCCATTAACATTAGTCCTCTCCTGGTGGGACTTCTGCTGATGATGATTTCCTGATAACTACGCCGCCTGTGGCATCTGATGGGTGGATTGAGCAATTCGTTGGATGTTGTTGTCGGTTCCAAGCTTTGAAGTTGTTCATTTATTGGATTTATCTATTTGTTTAATTAAAATTTATCGCCGGTTTCGGCAGCAACAAAAACAATCACAACTTTTTAAAATTGTCTGAATATTGGCCTTGGTTTCTACATAGCATTCCTCAACATATTTTATTCTAAGAATGACTAGATTAGAAACAACTTTTTTACAATATTGTATATATATTTGGTACATTTCAAACGATTTCGCTTTTTCGTACTTAATCTTGCGTAGCGGTGTATCATAATCATAATACTGGCTGATTAAATATTGCCTTCTGCATGCTATTTGCATTTAAACAAATAATGCTTCAAATAGTGTTAGGTACTATTTATTTACTAGGAATATTGCAACAATAGTAGTTAACAGTTAGTCATTTTAATAATATGAAAGAGACCATATATTATAGACCAAAATGAAGAGACCCTAGGAGGTTCATAAAGGAAGGGCTCAGAGCTGGATTTGGATTTCAACAAAAGATTAGCACGAAATACGAACGTGAAGGAAAATAGGTTTTGACCTAAAATAAAAGAAGAGGAAGAAGAAAACCAGTAAATAAAATAAAACTGAAAATCACAGCACAAAAAAGTGGCCGATGGTAATATTTAAAAGAAATAATGAAAGTCTGCTTGGTACGAATTAAAAAAAAACAGTGAAAATAAACACTTATTCTTTTTCCGTAAGGTTTAAAAAATACGGTATCAGGCTGAGTTTACCCAAGAAGTAATTTTTGATATTTTTAAAGTAAGTAACTAAAAGCAATATAACTAAAAGTGTTTACTGTGATGCCACTTGGCAAATAAACCATCAAAACTTAAAATAAACACTAAAAATTATTTGTTTCTATAAAAATTGATGGTGTGTTAGAAGTACTTCTGATTCCTGTTTGTTAAACTATTTTAAGATTGATCTAGAATCACTCACTATATTTTAATCCTTATATGTAGTTGATATGTATCAGTTAGCTGTAACAAAATATTACAAAACTGTACCTACAAAAAACGACTTCCTAAGAAAACTTAATCCTTAACTAGATAAATGTGCGAAGAAAGTTTCCAATCAGGCGCTTATAAAATTTCCTATACAGTTAAAAAGATTAAGATAAAATAAGAAGAAATTTAAAAAACATGTATTGCATGTTTCATATAAAAAAATGACAGGGCCAGTGCAGAATATGTTCACTGCTCGCCATATGCATAGGCGACCTTCTTAGGGGCAATTTTAGACAGTTTGGAACATTCTCAGGTAATTTAAAACATTGCGAGGTAGTTCGGGTCAATGCGAGGAAACTTGAAACTATCTTTCAGGGTCTTTGAAACAGTCTGACCGAAATTTATTTATTATTGATAATAATCTTGTTCCCTATAATAATGTTAATGACCCAATCTATTTAATTATCCATCTACATTTATAACACTGCACAATTAGAAAAAACACCGGAAGTGAATGCCGGAATAAGTTGCCTCAACTTTAAAATGTTTAAGCTACACATGGTGGTAACTCCGAAACTGATTGAACAATGTCGAAATCTACTAGTTAACCTTCTTATAATTTAGTCGATTAAAGTACACCTTCTGACGAGTTGCTTATATAAATTATTAAACTTAATTGAATGAAGCCAAACAAGAAAAAAGAAAAGTGGTCGGGTCAACTTCTACATTAAAATATCAAGGATTTTTCAGTCGATCGTCAAAAATGAAGAAATTCGGTTGGTGTTTAGTAGCTGGTACGTTACTTAACAGTAATTAAATTAAGAGTAAAATCTTGGCTTTGTTATTTTATTTTATTTTTAATTTTTTTTATTCTTATTTAAAATTCAAAATTAATAATTAAACCGGTAAATGTATGTACCTAACTACCACAAGTAAAATTTTGTTAAATTTTTAGTAGTTTTGCGGAACAGAATTAATTTTTGCATTGGTTTATTAATGTTGCCGACTAAAACCCTCAATACCATTTTACTTATCTTTAGTGCTAGTGCAAATCGCATGTGCTGCCGATGATGATCTCGTGGTGAAAACCGCGTATGGTCCTGTTAAAGGGCATCCCGTTAAATCATACGAAGGGAGAGCCGTTACTGCTTTCGAAGGAATTCCTTTTGCTAAGCCCCCTGTTGGAGAATTAAGATTTAAGGTATGAACCCACAAATAATTATTTACTCGGTGTTTAAGGTGAATGTACTTACAAACATATAAACGATGTTTAAATCTTTGATTACTTTGTTAAGACAAATCATAGATAACAATGAATATTTACAGTCGGTAATTAGGGTGTTGTGAATGAAAATAGTACAATAGCCTTATTTTTGACTTTTACGTGAGTTTGAAGTTTACGCTTACCTTAAATTCAGACAAAAGCGTTCTGCAAATATTTTTTGTGTGGCACTGATTTAAGTAGGATTTTGAAAACAGTTTTGTAGATTTGTTTAATTAGTATTTTTATGACAAGGTTTCTGTGCGTATTTTCTCAACCTTTGGATTTTAAACTGTGTTGTATAAGATTATTCAAAAATATGCAAGTTTTGTTACATACATATATTGTCTTATTAATACTTCTATTCTTTACTAAAAATTTATTTTACATTATTTGTTATTTAATGTTATACCAAATTACCAATAAAAAAGACCCTTTGGAAAGGGTAAAATTAAAAAATATTCTGATAGATATCTTAGGGTGCACAAAGATTTAAAATAATGACGAGCAGTTTTATTCAGAAATATTGCACAGATCACACTAGTTTTAAAGTAAAGTTAGGTTGGTACTTCCTGGTATACAACAAAAAAACAAAATGAGATTTTAAAAATGTAGCCTAATAAAAACCAATGAGGTGGTGAAATTTAGCAATCGAATTTTTCAGTATTAAGAACTTTGGGGATCTTCTTTGAATTTTTTTTGTCAATTAAAGGTATTCCTAACAAAAATTTGAAAATTCAAGGGAACTTTTAAAACTGTTCATATTAATTGTCATGCGTTTCGTTTAACATGTTCTTATCTGCTCATTGATTAAAATGCGAATATCTCAAAATAATAATTTTAGGAACCTGAACCACCAGCAGCATGGAACAATACGTTAGAAGTAAACAAAAAATATACCTGCCTGCAGTACGTTTCCCTTTCACTTGCTGGTGGTACAATGGGTAAGTAATTTAGAGCCGTCAATTTTTAATTTTTTGTGTGATAATTGGTTAAAATAAGTTCTATCGAATTTTATCGAAAATCCTATTTAACTGGTTATCGAAAATAACCGGTTATCGGTTTTGGTCGGATATTAGCTATAACAAGTTTTAGTTTATCTGATTACATATTTTAACTGTTTCTGTTTAAAACCGATTTCTTAACCGTACTATACGTCTACCTGCATTTCCCTTTTAACCGGTTTTTAATACCGCACCTTACTGAAAAAAAAAACGATTACTCGTGTGTTGGATTATTTTGCAGAAACCGATTTATATTTCGTTTCAGTTTTAGAAAAGTTCTCATTTTTTCAGATAGCTATTTCTCATTGATTGTCGGTTTCAATTAGAATATTTTAAATCGTTGTAATTGAAGCATAGATGTCCATCTTCAATCTATAATTATCATCAAAAATAATACATGTTAAGTATTTAGAATTTTTTACTTTGTTTTTACTTTTTACTTCTGAAGGAAAACAGAGAAAGCAGCGACTTTATAGCAGCTGTAACCGGTTCGTATCGGACGAAGACGACGATAGGTCAGAAGTGGAGAGGGCGGAGCCAGTAGCGATGGCAGATTTCCATATGTCTGACAGATGATAACCTGTGTCACAATTCAAACCACCAACAACTTGAATCGTGACACAGGTTATCATCTGTTGGACATAGCTTGCCATCGCTACTAGCTCCGTCCCCTCCACTTCTGACCAATCATCGTCTTTGTTCAATACGCTTGGTCGGTCACAGCCAGTATAATGTCCCTACTTTTGCTGTTTTTCTTCAGAAGGGCTTCGCCTCTAGCTTGATTTGGAAGTTGAGTTACCGTTTCCACTCTTTTATGACGTATTTATTTACATTTTTTTATTACATTTAATCCTCTGTTTCTTTTCTTCAATTTGTTTTCGGTGTTTTGACTTATTGCTCTTCTCTTCTCGTAGTTTTTGTGCATTCACTTCTGATTCGCATATTTAAACGCCAACGTGAAGAAATATCGGAGATATCGTGTCGCCTTGCTGTCTTCCTCTTTTCATTGGTACGAATCTTGACTTCGCGCAAAATCTCAAAAGCAGTGGCATAATGTTCTAGCATAATTACTATTTCTGCAGTCTTTTTCTGTTTCATTCATTTTTCTTTTTCTATAAACATTGACATCTTCTTCGTTTTGTGTTTTGAGCCGTTTACTTCTCACTTGGTTTTTTATTTCTATTGCTTTCAAGTATTCGTGATCAAACCACCGATTACGTTGTTCCTTTTTCTTATATCCTATAGTTTCTTCTGCTGCTTCGTTTTTACTGTCTTTGATAATTTACCGTTCATCTTCTCTATTATTACCTTCCTTATTTTGCAATCTTTTCGTTATTTCTAACTTGTATTTATTTGTTGTTTCCTCTTGCTCTGGTTTTTCTAAGTCCCATTCTCGTTTTACTCTTTCTCTGTGTTTTACTTGTAATCTCTGTAAATTTATTTTGCATTTAACTATTACCAGTAGGTATTATCAGGTGGTCTGAGTCAGCTCCTCTGTATGACCTCCTACCTTTTATTACTGTAATGTTTCTTCTCTTCATTAATACATTGTCTATTTGGTTACTTATACCTATTTCGGGTATCGTCCATGTAGGTTTATGAATCCCATAATGAATGTACTTATTGTACTTGTTCAAACATTTCTATTGACACTTCTCTATATTCTTCTTTTCCAACTTGCACGTTGAAATCGTCTAATATGATCGTCCTATCCTCCTTCGGCGCCATTTCATTTATTCTTTCTAGCTCCTCATAAACAGTATGCCGTTGATCTTTATTCGCATTTTCTGTTGGTGCACACACCTTCATTATTGCTAGGTTTCTAGGTTTGTTTTCTTTTCTTATATATGATATCTTGCCTCAACTTGCTTTAAACTGTATTACTGTATCGCTCGTATTATAAATGCTGTTCCTTCGTATTCTTGTTTGTCTCCGGCATACCAGACTTCATATTTACCTTTGCCTATTTTTCCTTCACCTGGCCACTTTACTTCTTGTAATCCACTTGATATATTTCGAGTTCCTTCGCAGATTCTTCCTTTTTTCAGGGTTCCTGGTTCCTGCTGCCATGAGGCAAGATTTCTTATTTTGTTCAGCTGTTTTTTATATTATGTTTATACTTTGAGTTTGCATCTAGTTGGTTCTATAGAAACGACTAGAGACTTTGTCTTGCTGATCGAAATTTGCATGTTATATGCTTCTGAAGTTTCCTTAGTGCATACGTTGGAGGTCGTCTTCTGTTTCTGCGATTAGAGCTACGTCGTCGGTATAACAGACAATTTTTATCTCATCCAGTCCGAATCTGTATCCTCTTCCTGCTAATCGTATTTTTTCTATGATTCTATCCACGACTACGCTAAATAACAGTGGATTTAGACTGTCACTTTGATGTTAACGATAAATCTTGACCAACCTAATAGTTTCAGTTTGGAACTGTTGTTATTGTACACATCGTTTATTAGATAAACCATTTTACCCGGTGCTTTCCCTTCTCTTAGTATTTTTACGTCGTTTACTCTAATGCGGTCGTAAGCTTTAGTAAGGTAAATGAAGCATATATAGGTTGACCTGCAGAATTCTAGCCAAATTTCAGGTGTGGAGTGGTTGTACCTAAATCCTTGCTGTTCTTCGATGGTTTGGTGTATCTTTGATATCTTATCTGCTATAATTCGTGTTAGTAGCTACAACAATGTGCATATCAAGGTTACGGTTCTGTAGTTGCTGGGGTCGTTTTTGTCTCCCTTTTTCAGAATGGGTATAATGATACTCGTTCTCCATTCGTTTCGGACTGTAGAGTTTTCAAGTATTTCTCTGTACTTTTTTCTCATAGATATTACCAATTTCCATTATTTATAACTACATCATTATCTGTGTTATTAATACTGTATAGTTGTTCATAAATAGGACTCGTTGTTATATGTTCATTTCCTGGCCTTTTTCTAGATTTCAGCATTTTCCATACCTTCCTTTGTGATCCGCAGAAGTCGTGCTCCATATCCTTTGTAAATCTGTATCTCCTTCTGAGTTCCTTTATTTCCGTGTTAATCCTGTTTCTCACTTAGGAGTACTTTGCGTACTCTTGCGATGTCTTATTGTTTCTATATAGCAGATATCCCGTTCTCTTTTCCAATGCCAATGTCGTCACTTTATCCATAAACCATGGCTTACTATTGCTTTTAGGAATTGTATTAATTTTTCTTACGCCTAGTGCTTCAGTTCCAGCCTTGATTTTGTGATAGAGCAAGCCAAGAGCTCTCTTAGTTGTACGTTAAGTCTCATACTCTCATTTCATTCTCAAAGAGGCATATGATCAGATCAGTCAGTACAATCCCACTTCTAAGTATTTATATCAAACGATCCAATTTATCATCCTCAATGACCCATGGAATATAAAAGTCATATCTTAACTAATGACCAATAAAGGGCACAGTGTTTAAGTTATTGTTTAATATTAGATTGTTATTTATTTTGTAAATATTTTCCGAACCAATCTAAAACATAATTCAGTGGGCACTGAGGATTCTAAATCGGATCAATTCAAATCGATAATTGCACAATTAACATGTCCCACAGGAGACGAAGACTGCCTGTACCTTTACGTTTATGTGCCCAGAGAGAAGATCAAACCTGATGAAAACCTTGACGTTGTAATTCACATTCATTCTGGCGCCTTTTCTCTGGGGGATCCTCAAACTTGGGCAAGCTATGAATACATTATGGACAGAGATATTATTTATGTGAGCCTTAACTATAGACTTGGAATTTTAGGTAAGTCATTTAAAGTTTTTTATGGTTCTAAATTCAATTTAATTCTAAATATTTAAATATTGCTAATCAGTATACATCTATACATATTAAACTGATTAACAAAATTTTTTACGTATTTTATCCTAGCTATCTATAGTTTGTTTATGCTAGTAAGAATGGTGAATCTTTTAGGTTTTCTAAGCACCCAAGATAATGTCGTCCCTGGAAATAACGGGCTGAAAGATCAAGCTCTAGCTATGAAATGGGTTAAACAAAATATTAAAAACTTTGGAGGAAATCCTGATTCGATCACTTTAACTGGATTTTCTGCCGGTGGAGCCAGTGTTCACTTACACTATTTATCACCGTGGTCAGCAGGTGAATTTAAATTTTTTTTATTATTTATTATTAAAAAAATTCTGACGAAGTAGGTACCTACCAGAATTTATTTTAAAATACCCTCAGTTAAGTTGCATCTCTAAACCATTGATATTTTAGGTTTATTTCATCGGGGAATTTCCCACAGTGGTACAGCTTTAAACCCATTTTCCTTAGTAAAAACTCCATTAGGAAATGCTAAAAAACTGGGAGCGCGTTTAAACTGCAATACGACTTCAACAAAGGATATGATCGACTGTTTAAGGAGCAAGCCTGTTAAGGAAGTTGTAGGAGCACAAGGAAGCTTCTATTCCTTTATCAATTTACTTCCAACAGTGACGTTTGGCCCTGTTATTGAATTTGGCAATCCTTTTGCATTTTTGCCCGATCATCCTTACAGGCTTATAACAGAAGGAAGAATTAATGATTGCCCTTGGGTTGTTTCTAATAGTAAAGATGACGGAATCGCGCCAGTTGGATGTAGGTTAAAATCTTAGTTGTAGCATTGTTGTAATGCGTAAGTTTTTAGTTATATATTTAAATAATAAAGTGGAAGAATTAGACCGACGTTGGGACGAACTAGCTCCTGTTGTGTTAGAATTCAACGACACCGCAAACGACGTAGATAAAACACCGATAGCAAGGGCAGTAAGGAAACATTACTTTGGAGATGAACCTATTTCTAGAAACAACGGAAAAAACTTAATAGACGTAATTGATTAATTATAGTTTACACATACCATAGTTTACTAATTTACTTTTAGGTTTACACCGATCGTTTGTACGTTGCTGATGCTATCAAGGCTATTACGCTCCATGCCAAAGCAGCAGCTTTCCCAGTTTACTACTATCGTTTCGAATATTACTTGGAAACCCCAATATTTTACAAAGGCAACCTCACTGGTAAGTCTATTAAACAAAGTTTTTCTTAAAAATGACAATGTGGCTGTAGGTGTTGCTCATGGGGAAGATACGGGATTGTTATACCGCCAAGGTAATAGCCCTTCAAAGCTTAAAGATACAGATCGTAGGATGAAGGACGTATTCATAGACTTTTTGTATAACTACGCACACACAGGGTAACTCAGTTTTATTCTTGAATTCGAACAGGAAATGAAACCAAAAATTTTTTCCACAGGATACCAACATTTAACGGAAATACCTGGTATCCCTTGTATTCAACACCAGAACCAACAAGCTACCTGCGTATATTTTCTCCAGATACCATTCGAAGGGAAAGCGCATTGGATTTGGAAGGTTTTAATTTCTGGAGACAATTCCCTTTGTGGGAGAACGAAAACGTTTTGCCGTACATACCGAATGGTGCGCAAACTTCACCATTATATCTGTACAACTTCTTTTAAAACTGGTGTTAAATTCTTGAAGTATGTGACAAAGACTGTATATGTTTTACATTTCTGTATATACATAATATATAAATACATAGGGTTTCTATCTTAAAACGTCGAACCTGAAAGTTTTAACATAGCCCAGACATCTCAAGTGACTACGCCTTTAACTACAATCTGAAAATTAAGATCAAAGTTGGTACTTAACCAATGTGTCGTTACTGTAAAACAATGTATAAAATAAATTAATGACGTAGTTTTCTGTGAGAGGTTAGTGTGTTGCCTGGTTTAAAGCTTTCAGGCTACATCTTTTTAAATGGGCACTCTGTACATATTTTGAGGTCGATTGCTTAAATAAAATATCGCCTCTCTGGGGTTCAAAAAACTCTCTTAAAATAATGCTAGCCGGAGTTGCGTCCATACGTAGATCCTCCAATTTGTTTGGTAGTTATGATCGTTTGAAGCTTATTTTTGGTCGCTGTGAAAAGTAAGTGAGGTGTTTATAGAAATTCGTGATTTTTTTCAGAATTAAGCTTTTCTTTTGCTATCTTTTGTTTACGAGTTTACTGAACCTAAATTGTTTTTCTAAAAAAAACTAGAGTTACATTGAGGTATAATGATAAAATATGTAAATATTAGTAGATATTCAAGTGCCTGTTAAATTCCGGAATAATGTCATGAATCAACAAAGGAACTAGTGTTATTTTCAACTTTATTGTAAAAAAAAGTAATAAATTTTATTTAGCTTATTTGTTTATTACCTTTGTATTTCTTAAGTAGCGTGTTACAAATAATTTTGATACTGGTTTTAATCCCTTTTAATACAACTTTCATCAGGACAGTACAAACTTTGATAGGCAAAGTTTTAGGGGTACTACACGTCAGGGGACTAATTTATTGTTATAGCTGACATGAGATTCACCAAAGGGAGGATAACGATTTCAGACAAGGTTAAAATGGAGTCTGAAAATATCTTGAAGTAGATAACCAGGGCCGGAGCGTTAAAAATGGCCACCTGAGGCGAGAACATTTTTGCCGCCCTTTTGGTTGAGAGAAGAACACCTTAAAAGGAAACATAATTGCAGATATAAATGTAACAATGTTTTATTGCATTAATATATGTATAAAGTAAAAAGAAAAAATACAATAAAATTAAAGACCATACTTTCCGAGATTTGTCTTTAGCAAAATCATCGATTATATCATCCATATTCAAGTTTGACGCTAAATTAGATTCAATGGGCAATAGGGTGGAACGAAAATTTTTTTCTTTTAATTCTTTTGTCATAGGCACCAAAAGGTGCCTTTACACAAATAAAAAACATTGTTAAAAGCTGATCATCTGATCAACTTATTTTAATATATTTAGGTTCCTCATTGGATTGAAAGTTCTTCAGATTTTACATTTTGCCATGTTTTTTGCAGACGGTACGGACATTCAAAAAAATTAAATTAATGTTTGTCACAACCGCCCCCCCCCCCCCGCATCAAGACTGCACGTCGCTTGCTTCTTCTTGACTTACAACTAAGCTAATCTAAACTAAACTAAATGACTTTGAGTCTTTGAGTCTTTCCTTAACTAACACTGACACCGTGTCACTGCACCATAATGACTTGTCATGGCACAATTAGCACTTTGTCACGGCACAGTCTTCGGCTTACGCCTGTGGTTGACGTGGTGCCAACCGAAGGTCATCCACAGCCAATAGAATTTTAAAGCTTTATGTCGCCACTGAAAATCGTTCAGAATCTCTCTGTATTCTAACGAAATACATTATGATAGTGTATGCCCCATTCTGGTTCCTTCATGTGAGGAAGAAGCAAGGCATTTATTCCGATTAGTAGAATCTTGCAGATTTCTACCACAAAGTGCATTAAAAATTATTCATCCAGTAATTCAACGCAATAGGTTTTTTGCTCATCCAGAAAATGTATTGCTTTCTTTGCTTACTGATGAAGACAAAAAATACAGGGAGTTTGGAATTAGACTTATCCTCAAAGCTCGAGATATTAGAATACGGGTACGTGAATTTACTGTACCTGCCATAAATTTTGAAGCAACACATTATTCGGAGTTAATTTTTTGGAACAAAGTAACTGTGACTGAACCGTTAATGACTACAAATATGGAAATCAGCTTAATTGAAGCCTCAGATCCAAGTTTTCCCAGCTTCCCGGATTTTCCATGCAGCAACCAAGCAGTTGAACGGTGCGTGCGTCTTCTTGTTGAGACATCCCTGGCTGTCTGTGGTCACCAAAACCGCGAAGGATTTATTCAAGGCCACATAAAATCCCCAAATTGTTTGCCATTGTTTGAAACAAAATCAGACTAGTTCAAACAAACATAGATTTTGAATGGTCTAAGTTTACGTTATTTTTGTTTTTGTAACACTTTTCATGTGTTGATATTTAAGTTTTTGAATAAAAGTTTCGGTTTGACTTGTGTTAATTTGGAGTTTCAGGTAAAATATAAGTACAAGAATAAATATAAGGTAAGTCCCACAACAGAAATTCACATAATGAGAATATGAGAAATATTGCTTTGAATAAAAATTTTGAACTCCTTGAGAAACCTGAATATGACAAAATACGGCCTTCATATTTTGCAAGGTGTTTTACGACTATAAAAGACACGTTTTGGTAACTGTGACATATGCATTTAAAAAAATTATATTTTTTCATCGTTTTCGTTCCACCCTAATGGGCAATATTGCTAATTCTATCAGCCTCTCCTGTGCCATTGTTGAACGTAAATAATTTTTAATTAATTTTAATTTAGAGAAAGATCTTTCTCCACTAGCAACCGATATAGGGAGAGTTAGTAGAATTCTCAGTGACACAAAGATATTTACAAAATTTTCTAATAGTTTATGGTTATAGATATAATTGAAACATTCTGTGTTGTTATACCTTTATCTAATGTATTTCACATAATTAAAAGTTCATTATGTAGATTTAAAGACTCTAGATCTAGATCATCTGTCAGTGCTAGATGGAAGTCTTGACAATGGTTAAATATCACATCAGAATCTACAAGGCTAAAGAACTGAAGGTCATAAAAAAACTCAAATAAATGGCTGTGTGTTTTCCATTTGAGTAGGTAAATCTTTCTTGGACAGCATTTACTAGACATACACCCTTGGTCAAAAGTATTAGCCACTCGGTATTTTTGCTATATCTAAAAAAATTACTTAAGAAAATTGCTCTTTGTTCATATTACTTTACCGGCACATGTAAAATAATATTGAAACTGTTATAGAATTTTAAGGGAAGCAATTAAACATCTTGTTCATTCACTTGCAAAGATAATTACAGTTTTTGTAAATACGAGGTTGTCTACTATTGCTGCTTATGTTGGAAGCACCGCTATCGTTGCGAAAAAATGCCTATCAAAAGGAACTAAGTCTCCAACGCCTTCACATTGAGTTCTTGCATAATATGCGAAAACCACCCACCGATGGCTTTTTTTCCTAATCTTAGGTGCTTGAAAGCCCAGTTGTGTCTAAAGACGCCTCCACACATACGTTAAGAAATATTCGTTATTTTTTCCGAATATTCATAGCTGAATATTCTTTTGCGGTTATTTGCCGAATACAGCATCCACACATACCGACTTGTTCGTGAAAAACTATTCGTCTTCTTTGATGCGCGATACATACCGACTCTAGACGGAACAATGTTCGCTGTTCTTCTTAAAATGCGAATATTCGTATAAGAACGCAAATATTTTATCCCCACTTGTGTGATTTTCAACGAACATCGAATAATGGTGTACGAATACCGCATGTATTGAGTTGCCTTTACGTGAGGCGCAGAGTAATTGAAGAACTCCTTCCTGAGTGTGTGATACCTACCGTTAAGCACCATGACGGGAGTTTAATGATCTGGGGGTGCATGACGTTTAACGAAGTCGGCGAAATATTCGTTTGTGAAAGTTGCATGAATTTCCAAAGGGAAACACCACAAGGCAATGCTCCGTGCTCCTAATCGACGGTTACAATGAAGTTATTCTCAAACAATAACGTAACGCTCCTGGATTGGCCTGCACAATTCCCGGATTTTAATCCAATAGCGCATTTATTGATAATTTTAAAGTAAAACAACTGGGAGCACAACATCGCTTCAAAGGAAGCGTTAAAAAATATTTTTAGGCAAAAATGGAAAGCTATAAGTACGGAAATACAAGTATAAAGTACAAAATAGTGCAGAATTTACCAAAATGAATTGCTACCGTCATCAAACCAAATGCAAATCCTACGAAATATTGATTTTTTTTTAATACAAAACGATATTAATAGTTATTTATTATACATGCGGATTAAATTAATGTTTAATGAGCGGTGCGTTTAACGGCGCGAGCGGCGGTAGCCGCAAGCGCGTTAATACCGCGACTTAATACATTACTTTAATCCGCAAGTGTAATACAACTGTTTATTCAATTTTGACATTTACTTGACATTTTTAAAGCGATTTAACATTTTTAAAGCGCTAGCGGAATAAAAATTTTAAATCGCTAGCGGAATAAAAATTTTTTCTACACATGATACGAAAACAAGTATTTTCTTCACGATAAACCCTATGCGAAAACGCTATATTTTCTATCTAGAGATGAAAACATTTTCACTTCTAGAGATGAAAACAAGAATTCCAAATCTATGGCAACAAAATAAAAAAATGCCATGGAACCGATTAAACAAACAATTAATAATTTGCATTGACACAATTCGGTTTGAATTAAGTCGAATTAAAACTTATTTCAAACAGATAATTAAAATGTCGTAGAAAAAATAGCATTTACTACTCCACATGAAATACGTTTTTTTCGTTCGTGATTGCCCTACTCGCTGCTAACGCAGCTCGTGGGCAACTTCTCATCTCACGAAAAAAACGTAATTTTCATGTCTTGTTGTAAAATATACTATTAAACGATTGTTTATAAAACATCAACTTTTATGGGCAGGCCAGAAACAAATAAATGTCAGTTTATACGGCAAAATTGAATAAAGTTATTTAGTTTCATTTTACCCCTCTTTTACAAACAGACCAGTTATTTGGAAATTTCTATTCTTTAATACAATTACTGCTGCTCCTCCTCTGGCATTTCGTTAAGCATCTGGCAGTCCTGTGTTGAATAGGTATATTATGTATAGGAAGTAAATTGTGTGCTCGTATACAGGCGAAACTCATAATTTAGTAAAATGTCTATTCTATTTAATGCTAAAAAATTTCCAATTTCGTATCTGATTTAAAACTCTATTTTTCCGTTCCATTCGACATTTTTTTATAGAGATAAGTCAACAGTAGGAAAAAGAAGTATGAGAAAACCTATAAAACGATGGAGTGATAACTTGCATACGTAAGAAGCAACATGGAAGAAAGGACAGGCATAAGCCTATGATAGAAGAACGATAAATTAAAATTTAAGAAAATGGATGGGAGGTGCTGTAAATGTAAGCAATTTCCTAAAACTCTGTAGTTAAGTTCGTTGCGATGAATGTTTAATGAGCGCAATTTTTATTTGACATATAAAATCCTTAGCTGTCCAGGGTGTCAGACATCGATAGTTCAAGCATTGCATTACGTACAGTTTTTGGACAACACTCTACATGACATATTGATGGATTTACCATTGCCAACTAGAAGAATAATATGGTACCAGCTTGATGGCGTCTCTGCTCACTGGGGTCTGGAAAGCAGAAAATGGTAAAATCAGGAGTTTGGAAGACGATGGATTGGTAGAGGTGGTCCTGTTGCATGGCCATCTCGTTTCTCTGATTTGACCCCATTAGACTTCTTCTTGGCCGTAGTATTTTATTACGCTGCGAAACGTGTGTGGCTAATAATGGTGCTCATGTGGAGAAATTTTTGTAGAACTGTTACAGATTGCTTAATTAAATAAAATTAGCTAGATTTCCAAGCTGTATGTAATTAATAAGCAATGCAGTGTTGCCTAATGTATTAAAATCAACATGCTTATAACTTTCCAAAGATTGATATTAGGAGTAATTTTGTTAAGCGTTTTCAATTGCCTTTTAATGCTTTATCCCATGGTGCACAGTTTAAACTATCGATGTCTGATATCCTGTATATAATCCCCGAAATTTTAGCAACCATTATAATAAACAAGTTAAAGCTTAAATTGTTACACAAAACAACATCAAATTTACCGCAGTAATTTAGTAACGTACCTGCTTAACCCAATTTGTATGTGCAACCGTTAAAGATAAGATATTTCACTGTAGCAGTTTTTAAAAAATACAAGTGATTTGATAATAACAACTTTTATAACCGTACCAAACAAGTTTTGACGTTTGTTTTCAAGCACTAGTCAAACAAAATTCAGACGGTGTGTAATTTTTACTGTTTTTGTAATTAACCTTTTTGATTAAATATTTACAAGCAACAGCGTAGGACAAAAACAATGGATTTTTTGTAAACGCTCATATTTATTTAATTTTTATTATAGTTAGGCTAGGGGTTCTCAAACAATGGCCGACATTATTATGTCAGGCAGGCTAGGAAAATTTTTAATAATTGGAAGAAATTTGAATATAAAGGGATTGTAAATGTGGTTTTTGAAAACATTTTAGTTAGTTTATGTACATGTCTACATAAGAATGAATTAGAGCTATAATTATTTAGTAAACAAGAAATAATATTCTAAGATAACGAAGTGTACGTTATTTAAGGAATAATATTTCCTTTCCTTGTTGCCAAGAAAAGAATAGTGAACTTTGTAGCTTTGATTCAATCTGCACCTATTTAATATTTATCAATTAGGTATTTAAGAATTAATCTCTGCTATATCATATTTTTTAATAATATTTGCAAATATTTTTCCTTGATCTTTATGCGTAGGTACGTATTATTTACTGCAAAAGTAAAACAGCGAGTCAACAGACTATGTAATTAAAAACAAAAGTAATCTGTTCCTTTGCTGGTATATATATCGAATTTAAAAGGTTTCCGTATCAGTTTTTGTTAAAAATGGGTAAAGTAATCTACTGGTTATACCTGGCTGGTAAGTGCCTTTATGTTAATTTATAGAAGCTTTAATTGTGAGTAAAAAACTCTTTACTATTCCTTGTCTACTCATATTATGGTTAAATAATATGGCAAATTTTCAAATTTTAGCGGCCATAACAACAACATTCGCAATTTCCGAAGACTTTGTGGTACACACTTTTGATGGCCCTGTTAGAGGACATCTGCTTCAATCGTATAATGGGAGACCTGTTGTTGCTTTTCAAGGTATTCCTTTTGCTAAAGCACCAGTTGGTCCTTTAAGATTTAAGGTAAGTCATTGAAGATATGTCGTAAGAACCACTCATACGTTCTGGTTTGTTTTATTCCAAAAACTTGATGTTTGGCCGTCTATGCTATTTTCTTTTGGAGTTTAAAAATTATTCATTTTAAATAATAGGCTGTTTTAATATTCACACTTTCTCTGTCATTAAAAAAGAATTAATTCCCAAGTAGATATTAAGCCACATCTTAAATACTCGTAAATCTAAACCTACTTAAGCAGAGGGTGGTTCATAACCCAGTGCTTGATTATCTATTGATTCTGGGCCTCTGAATTTTTAAAGTATTTTGCCAGTTGAAACATAATACTCGGTATGGTAGAAAATAATTTCAAATTGTAGAGGCTGTGTGCGCAATTTTTCTACATACAGTTTTCCTTTAAGTTGTGGAACAAAAATTTCATCGACCAAGAACGAAGTTATAACACCATATACAGTATAACACAATGATTGTTCAGTTTCCATGCAGGAATTGCCTTTTTAAATGGATTTTCCCATCATCCATTGATGGAATTGTATAAGGGGAAATTGAAATGTTTGTTTGACTATAATAAGTAGTTAACACAATGAGGGTTTTAGAAAGATTTGTTAATCCATTTGAAACTTACAAATAAGAGTGATCGAGTGGTTAAGGCATTTCACTACAGCGCAGATGGTTTGGGGGTCAAACCTGAGTCGGGTGGCCCGCTCAGTCACGGAAAATAATTGGGAATCGAAACACAGTAATGGAGTAGGGAAGGTAGGCCGTTGTCGTAGGCACCCCGGACGGATAGCGTACGAGACAACCGGGTATAAAAAGCGACTTAGGAGGCCTTAACCCTCCGTCTTGCCGGCCATACTCCCTCGATGAGTGTAAATACCGATACCTTTCTTTACCTTACTTTTGGTTAATGGCCATGAAAAATGTAAACAAATTCACAATAATAATAATTTAAATTTTAACCCAGGCACCACAACCTTCAAATCCATGGACTGAAATTCTCGAAGCTAATCAAGTCCATACTTGTATGCAGTACAGCATGATAAGTCCAGTTCCTGCTGTTGTAGGTAGGTTTTGTTATTAAGACTCGTTCTTTTTTGTTTGAAAATGTAGCTAAGCTTGCACGAAGTAGCTATACTAAGCACTATTTGAAGTACTCAGTCAATCTAATTATAAACAAGTCTTTTTTTTAACCAGGAGACGAAGACTGCCTGTATCTCGACATTTATATCCCCCTAGAATTAATTCATTTGCATAATCTGGACGTTGTTGTTCATATACATGGTGGCGGATTTGTCATAGGGGATCCCACAACTTTTGCTGGTTATCAATATATCACGGACCGTGATGTGATTTACGTGACTATGAATTACAGACTTGGAATACTAGGTGAGTCTTTTGGTGTTGCTGAACTGGTTGGTTTAGAAAGAAGAAATATGGAGCTAAACCTGCTACTTTAGAAAAGGTATACGTTAACAGTTCCAGGTAACTGTTATAAATTTGTGAAATTAGCTGGGAATAAGCTGTTAGCATTTGTATTAGACAACAGAAAAATCAGAGAAAACGAAACGAAACCTATAATTTTAAACCAATATAATTTTGATCCAATAAAGAAGAAGGATCATTTGGAGAAGCAGATGAACTAGGAAAAGGGTTAATGACTCTGTTGTTAATTAATCTGCAAAACCTGTAGCGTAGGTACTGGAAGTGCCAATCATTGTTAAAGTATACCCTTTCTTCAAATTGCTTGCATTAATCGTATTAAATATCAATTTTAGTGATCCTATATCACTTTCTTTAGTAGGATTATGATTCATAAAAGCATTGTTGCTGGACTTCCAAACCAACGGAGTGAAAATGTTTACAGTTATTTTGTCTTGATATTAGTATTGGATAATCACTAATTTTATTGTGTACAGGAGACTTCCTTGGCATTCTGACAGTGCAGGAAGGCATGATCACTCCATTGGTTTGATAATTCACGTATAAGTAAATAAATGCTGATATGCTGTCAAATCAATTTCTTTCTTATAAGCAAGTATTACTAAATTTCTATAGGTAGTTGTGGTAATCCATATGACTTTGTAAGCTTGTACAAAATGTTATTTTGTCAAAGATTTGAGTGTTCAATTCTGAATACAGCAAACAAGTAAGTCAACTGTCTAAATACACAAATTCAAATTCCTAGCAACTAACGTCTTTTGTGGTAAAAAAAGAACCGTACCACTGGGAATAGGTATTTGGACTGAACACCAATTTTTCCTGATGTAACCGTTGGGCAGGATTTGGCTCATCTAAATTGGCTAGAGTTCCGAGAGTAATCAAATGTTTGAAAGGTTAAAGCTAAAGTGCAATGTCATAAAAATGTTTTAAAACTTAGTTTTCACGGAAAAGCCAACAATTAAATAGTTATTTAAATTATTATTCCACAATAACTTATGTATGTTAAGTATAGATGACTAAAATTCTATAATACCTACTTCTTAGGTTTCTTAAGTACGGAAAATGAAGACTGTCCAGGAAACAACGGGCTCAAGGATCAAAGTCTGTCAATGAAATGGATTAAAAAAAATATTGGAAAGTTTGGAGGAGACGCTAATTCAATTACGTTAACTGGTTGGTCTGCTGGTGCAGTTAGCGTTCAACTCCACTATTTATCACCGTTATCTACAGGTAGGTATTAGGATAAAAATGCTACGGCCACATTTAATACCGGTTACTTTAAATGCTCTTTCTATGATACTAAACTTAACAAAACCTACAGGTCTGTTTCGTCGAGGATTATCCCACAGTGGAAGTGCAATTGATTCATTTGCCCTTACTAAAAAACCGGCAAGAAATGCAGTAAAATTAGGAAATATTTTTAACTGCGATACACAATCTTCGCAAGCTTTGGTAGATTGTTTAAGAAGTAAACCTGCAACCGATGTTGTTGGAGCCATGTCTGAATTTTTGATTATCGCCAATATACTTCCAGTTTGTCCATTTGGTCCGGTTATAGAACATAATATTCCAAACGCGTTTCTAACTGACGATCCCTACAAACTTATAATGCAGGGCAAAATTTTAAATGATCGCCCATGGGTGTCTTCTAACGTTCTTAATGAAGGAATAGTTCCGGCTGGATGTACGTTTTTTAAATTAAATTTAAGGACGTAAATAAATTTGAAATTTTAGTTATTTACCTGCTTAATCAAGAAGGTGAGCTAGATAATGAATTCGAAACAATTGCTCCTGATATATTGGAATACTACGCTACCGCCAGGGATTCAGATAAAGCAACAATTACAGCAAACATTAAAAAATACTATTTTAATGATGAACCTGTTTACAGAAATAATGGTGCTGACTTAGTTAGGGTAAGTACTAACTATTAGCAGAGTAAGTTTATTGGGTAACAATATTAAATTGCAGCTTTTCACCGACCGATTCTTTTACGTTGATCAAGTAAAAGCAATTGCCGCCCAGGCCAAGAACTCAGTTGCTCCGGTTTACTATTTTCGGTTCTCTTATCCTATAGAAATTCCTGTCGCATACAAAGCGGGGCTTGATGGTAGGCTTAAAGAAAATGTTTAACTACATAAATTAAACCAATGTACGTTACAGGCATTGCTCACGGCGAAGATGTTAAATTACTATATCATCAGATTGATAACCCACCTGTACTTCCCGAAAACGATCGTAAAGTTAAAGATATACTACTTGATTTCCTTTATAATTATGCTTCAACGGGGTAAGTATTAGTTTGAAATCGTTAAAAAATTTTGACGTTCAGAAAAGAGATAAATCACTTTTTTTTAACAGAAAAGTGGCTTTAAAAGGACACACGTGGCCACGTGTCCCACCTTATCCAGTGAATGTTATTCAGTATGCAAATATACGATCGCCAAACGACGTCGATGTTGAAGGGCCACTTGATTTAGAACCTGTCAAGTTTTGGCGTCGCCAGCCTTTATGCGAAGATCAGAATGTGTACTGTAATAGTAATCAGTTAGCGAACAAACCCTGTGTCTGTATGTTTACAACAGCCGATATAGTGGTTTGGTTAAATTCTCTATCTTGTTATACTCCACGAAGGGAAATGTGTGAAATTTGTTCAGAATTTCTTAGCTAGGAATTTTTATAAAATAGTTCTATTAAACTTGTAAATGAAAAATTAACCGATGTGATTATTGTATTAAAAAATATAAGTCAATTTGTTGTAATATAGAACATATCAATTATACTTTTTTAAACAGAAGTATATTAACAAAATTATATTAGTTTTATTTTCCGGTCTTCCCTTGATCTTTCCTTGCCATTTTATACCAACCATTTAGGTTTCTTCTTCTTTATTTTCTTGTTTTCCTTCTTCTTCTTCGTCTTCTTCATCTTATGACCGCCGCCTATGCTGATGACCTGTTATTAACTCGTCTAAGTACGATTTCTACTAATTTTAGGATTGCATCATTGATGTCAAATGAAAGTTCTAGCCATGCGTTTACTGCCAAAAATTATGGCTGCAGTTTCCAAGCGCCTGTTTGCCACAATAAGGCGTAGTTTCAACAAATTTTGTTGCTTTTGTAAAAACCTTCAGTAGGAAATAATCATTAACTTAAGGTACAGTGCATACAGTTTAAAAGATAAATTACATCAGTTTCTATTCGCTCTAACCAGATCAGTTAGTTGAAATCGCCAGTTTTAATTTTAAAAAGTAGCTGTATATCCAACAGATTTTATTCTTTTGTTTTGGACGTTGTTTTCCGCAAAATAATCTTATCAAAATCATCAAAACTGTGCCAAGGTAAAATTAACTAAAAATTTTTCATAAACACGTCCAAGATAAGATTTAATCTGAAAGACGAGTTTGTTATTATTTAAGAAAAAATGTCAGATAAGTTTAGGAGAAAAGGATAGTATATTATACACGACGTTATAATGTATGCTATTATTACCGAGGTGAATGTTTGCAACACGAGCGAGCTTGCGAGCGAGTTTTGCAATTATCCGAGGTAATAGTAGTCATTATAGCGAGTCGTATACTATACTACTTTATCCACGAACCCAAATACGAAGAATTTTTAATTAAAATTTATCCACGACTTGTCAATAATCTGTCAATTAGGATTAGAAACATAACCTATTTCCTTCATTATACACCGTAGACCTTCGAATATAAAGTAGACAATGATGTTACCATGACACCGTGCATAATGATTTCAGTGTATAATGGAATATAGCATTATGTCTGACCAAACACATGAATAATTGACAGATGATTGATTAGTCGTGGATAAACATTTTTATGCTATCGTATATTGTACAGAATTTCGGAATTAAAACTTATTTGAAAACATAAGCGGTACACTATTGCAAGTACACCGGCATACACTTGGCTATGAGTGTTTATTAGATCGTAAATTCCTAATTGATACCATCAAAAGTAATATCACACGAAACCGTTTCAGGATTCTCGGGTATTGCTACAGAGAATCCTGAAACGATTCTCAGGTATTACTACTAGAAAACTCGTTGGAGCAGTGGTAAGGGCACTAGTCTCCTAGCTAGGAGTCTTGGGTTCGAATCTCACGCAGTGGTAATGATTTTTACAAAAAATGCACCACTGTTCGAGGTCGGTACTTAAGCAAGTGAAGCTATTTAATCGTCTAATTACAATTAACGACTCTGTCTGCAGAGTGGTACACTGCAGATAGTAACAAGACGCAAACGCTATACACTTAATACACGCTCACAAACTCTGCAGAAGACAATGGGAAACTACTATAGAGAACACATTTCCCCAACATAAAGGGGATATAACAAAGTTCACGACGCCAAGTCGTTAACAAATGCGACTTTGGTCCCCCTCAACTGGCAGCCAAATCGTCACTACGTGATCTCCTCGCTACAAATATCATGCGCTAAATAAATAGGTATTACTACTTGAATAGAATGAAAACAAAATACATATTTAGTAAGTTACATTTATTTAAAATTCGACGATTTCCAGTACAGTTATCATATTTAAGAATATTTAAAAAGCAATCTAAAATTGGAATTGAAAAGGGTGACAAATCTGGTGGTGCTATGGAAGCTATGGTGTTAACTGTATTAAACTGAGTGGTTGTAATGGCATTTAATTTAATTTCATGTTAATGTTCCCATATTAGATATTACTGTGAAAGTACCGGGAGAGAATGCGCGAGTTAGTAATGCAAAGGAAGAGACTGCGAGACCACGCTTGTTAACTGTTGGAATTGTGTAAAGTTTTGTCGGCTTTGTTCGTATCTTTAAAATTAGATGATGGTTGAGTTTGGATATATTAGAACCAGTTTAATATGTTAAACGATTTAATAAATAAAGAGTTGTGCTTTGGTAAAGCAAAAGCTTGCTGAAAATTGAAGTGTATACGGTGTGCCCATTTTAAATTGTGACCCCTTACTGGCTCTGAATATGCAACTCATATTACATTACAGGTATAGTCTATAGGTGTAATGTAATATGGGTTGCATATTCACAGCCAGTAAGGGGCCTATGATTAACAGAATACATTTAACTTACTTCCCTTGTTATGTAAATAACTAGCAATTCAGGAAAGCGTTTACAGAACGAATAAATAAGACGGACATATTGAGAAAATACTAATAGCATTGTTAAAAGCTACATATTTTGCATATTGCCTACAAAAGTTAAATTATATATGTAATGTACAACATATTATGTATATGTGCATATGTATATGCTTAAATATGTACACACATGCATATAATGCATTTATCTATGTAAAAGTATACAAAATTAAATCATTGCTGGATAATTATCTGTCCTTAACTTATTAAATTGCGCAAATCGATCTATCTTTATAACACATTTACTTATTAACTTTTTCCGTATCCATGGTATGTAATTGACAGATTATTTATCTCATTTGAGGTTAACAATGGCGAATAGCGGGTAAATATGAAAAAGCGGGACGATATGAACATTTGCGGGTTTTTACCGTGCATGCTATCGACGTGACATCTATCGATAGAATTTAGAATCAAAATTATTATTTAATTATACAAAAATCTTCATTTAAGTGATTGATAAGTGTAATTATTTTTTAAAATTCAAGCAAATACGATTATTTTTTACATAAATTCATTATAGAAATTATTTTTAAAACGAAAATTTGACATGTGTAATTTGAGGTTATATGTCAAAAACGTAGGTACGTATTATATTATAACTATTTTTATTTAATACGAACTTCTCATGGATGCGGAAAAATAACTTGTGCCCTACGGGAATCTAACGGCATATTTCATCCCTCTGCTTTTGCTGCCCTCGCTCACTACGTTCGCTCGTGCAGCAGAAATCTTCGGGATGAAATATGCCTATATCTTCCCTTATGACGCAATATACTATTAACTGTTTATAATGAATATATTTAGATTTTGATAAACATCGTGCATTAGCATAGAAATTAATATTACTTTAATAAGATGTAAATTTCAACTTAATAGTTTTAACATACCTACTACAAGTTCGCAACTTAATTTATATTTTTACGAAGTTGTATCACACCAGTTAACCTTTCCATAAATTATTAGGCCTTTAATTTTTCCTGCGAACTACATTGCCATAACGTACTGGTATTAATTCACCCATCATAATTAATCTTTTAAATTTAATACTTCAACGTATAATTACTTCAGCTTCATCAATCGTGTTATAATGAGCTAATTGACAATTATTTGATTTTCGTACGTTATTGTACTTTTATGTTAAGTACCTCAATGAACATAGAAGTACAAAAGTTACTGCGCTGTGTTAACTTACTGTTCTGGTTATATATTAAGATTTCAAGGTACTTTAATTTCAGTCAGTATCAAAAATGAAGGGAGTGTTCTTCTGTTGGGTGTTTGTGGCTGGTATGGTGTTTGCCTCTAAATATGATTTTTAATTCAATGTACTTTTGTTTCTTTTTTTTTTTACACAAAGGCGTTTTTTTAATCAGTTACTTTTGCATTTTGTTAGTGTTTGTGCAAACCGTATTTACGGCCGATGAAGACCTTGTGGTGAAAACTACGTACGGTGCTGTTAAAGGGTACCATGTTAAGTCATATGAAGAAAGAACTGTTACTGCTTTTGAAGGGATTCCTTATGCTAAACCTCCTGTTGGAAAGTTAAGGTTTAAAGTAAGTAAAACCGAAATAATAAAAAGGTAAGAATAGTTTACAATTTTTAAGTTTAACCCTGATATTAATCTTTTTGCAAGAAACGTCAACAAATATTCAGTGTTTCATGCTTATTTATTTTAAAAATCTGTATAAAAAGGAGTGCATGCTTGGTTTCTGTGGATTTTTGTTGTGGTTAAAAATTATAGCTTAAATTTAACCGAAATGGTAAATACTGATATTTTGGAAGAATTGAAATCAATTTTTGAATGTTTACCTAGTGAGTACGGAATAAAAAACTTTCTAATTTTTTTAACATTCCTAATTTGCCATTTATTATATTCTGAAAACTTGATTGTCAGTGCAGTAGTCATTATACAAATATATTGTAATATTCCATATTTCATGAATTAATTTAACTAGGATTTAATATAATAAAAAATGTAAATAAATAAGTTAGATAGGTAGAAGGATCTGATTTAATTATAATATGTATTTGAAAATCAACTAAACGAAAATGAATAATTTAACCAGGACAACGAGAATTTTTAGAAGATAATAATAATAACAGATGAAAATTGTGAAAAATTGTTATTTCAAATTTTGTAATAAGAAAAGATTTGAATATAAATTAATTAAAAAGCAAGACTAATTAATGAAATTAAATATATGAAGATTATAAAGAAGATATAAAGCCTGTTAATGGTTTAAATACAAATTATTATAGTAATAAAAATTAAGTGATTAAAGATATTTGGATAGTGAAGTGTACAAAGGAAAAATAGAAGCTTAATTGCAAAATTTGGAATGCGAAGCATATTTAATTGAACTGGAAGAAGTCGGAAAGTTACTATGGATTAGAAAGTGGGAACATTTAATAAAAAAATCAACAAACGCGAGCGAATTTTAAATAATCATTAAATTAGATCCTAATATTAATATTTAGCTAGGGCAGTGTTAGAATTTTAAGTTTGTTAATTCATAACTTGAAAATTGTTAATAAATCTGTATTACAATTTTGAACCTGACATTATTCATACAAAATAACAGAAAGAATTAAGAACTAAAATAAATCTCAAATTAAGAACCTCATCAACGCCCTTAAGAAATATATTATAGCTGCTATATTATATACACGTTAGACCCACTCTCGAATATACTGCCGTAATTTGGTCTCCGTTTTATGAAATTCATGTTAAAAGAATCGAGGCAATTCAACGAAGAGCTACAAAAGTCTTCTGCCACCGTGCTAATATAGTTTTTCACTCATACAATGATCGCTTGCATATTCTTGAAATGTCAAGCCTAGAAACCCGTAGAACATTTTTAGATTTAACTTGTCTTTTCAATACTATCAACAAATATGATTGTAATGATCTCGTTAGTTTGCTTCTTTTTAATGTACTTTCGCGGAACTTGCGTAGTTCGACAGTATTCAGACTACCAAACTTTCAAACAAATTTATGTTATCATTCTGCATTTATAAGAATGATGAGAAAGTTCAATTTGCTGCTAAATGATGTGGACCTCTTTTCAGAATCACTATCTGCTTTTAAACTTGCTTGTCTGTCTAACCTAGTATCAATGCACTCAAATATGTGAAAATACCTATCTCTGGTAATCGAGCGTACTGTCTTGTCCTGTATTGTCTTTTCTGTCTTCTCTTTCTCTCTTCTTTGTTTGTTTTACTTCTTTGTGATCTTTCTCTATCCTAAATATTATAGTACCTTATAAGTATATTATTATGCATTATCTATGTTATTACTCATTAATTTTATAGTAGTACCTAGTTAATGATGTAAATGTATTCTAGGGTTCACCTATAATAGGGCCTCGGCCTGTTGGTGGACCAGTATATGTTCAAATAAATAAATATGAGTTCGCCGGAGCATAAGATAAAGATAAAAGTAATAAAGATTCTGTCAGGGTAAGTAAATTGTAATTACCTTATAAAACTAATAAAACAAATCACAACGTAAGGACATCATAGCAATATATTACCCCTCATGATAACCCATGGCCGGCAACAACAGTGGTGCCCGCGTGCTCGGGCACCACACGCAAAATCAAATGGTGGTGCTCAGCACCACACGCTTCGACGACGATACGATGTATTATGCGCAAGGTAAAGGGTACGGTTTTATTTTGCTCTATATAAATCTGTCTTCTTGTCTCTCATTGTGAATACTGAATTGTGTTGTGATTTGTAATGAATGTTCTGTAACTTTAAATAAGACAACAAAAACTACCTTTTGACTGACTGTCTTTTTTCCCTGAAAGTTCAAGATGTCACCGCTAGGACAAAAGGGTAACTTTTTTTAAATGGAACCATGGGTCGCGTAACACCTCAAATTAAAGATATTTCAAAACTGTATTTAAGGGTGTATTGCGATTTTAAATTTATTGATTAATTTTTAAGAAAAATAACTGTAAACATTCAAAAATTAAATGACATCTTGAACTTTTATGGAAAAAAAAGACAGTCAAAAGGTAGTTTTTGTTGTCTTATTTAAGGTTACTTTTGAATATTCTTAAAAAATCAATCCGTTCAAAAGTTAGCGGGGCGGGGGCAATTTACGTCCGCACTGTATATGTCGTTTTTTTGAGCACCACACGCTAAAATCAAAAGTTGCCGGCCCTGTGATAACCTGTAAATATACAGTAAAATTATTTTTAGATCTCGCGCAACAAATAAACAAATAATCTTCCTTCAAACAGGACCGAATGTCATTTACGATAAATGCAACTTCGGGAGGGCTGCACGAATATAGTATGATCAGAAAGTCTTTGCATCGCGGTTGCTGTGGAATTAAAAGTCATCTAGAATTTGGTTATTTCTATTATTTTTACGTCATTGACATTTACATGACATCTTTGAAAAGTGAACAGATTGTAACTAAAAATGTTCCAAAAAGATATTTCTTTGTAATTTTTTATTGTAAATCTCAAGTAAACTTTGTTTATTTATAAAAATGTTGTTTTTTTCCTTGAAAACTTGCTTTTATTATAAGTTTGGGAAATGGCCAATAACGTAAAAATAATAGAAATAAATAATTTCAGAGATGTCATGTAATTTCCACAGCAATCGCGATGCAAAGACTTTCTGATCATGCGATATCATAGCTTCGTTAATTTAACCATATTATGTGAAAATGAACAATATCAAATCCACATGGCAAATAACATTCCAGTAAATAGAAAATGATCCTCTTTTGCAAATTTTGATCATTCATTAATTTAACAAAAGTTTTGTGCATCCCACTCTTTATGAATTAAATAGATATTAAGAAGAGAACTTATTTAATACATATATTAACTTCAGCTATAAACTCGCCTTGCATTCAAGATCAACAGTAGTTATAACAAATTAAGCTTTAAATCTTTTATTTTATATGTAAACTCGTGTATTTTTATTACATCTACTTTGGTGGCATATTAAAGCACTTCCTTGATGTTACAATTAATTATGTCATTTTAGTAGTCTACATAATTCACGGCGCACCTTAATTCGTAAATTATAAGTAATACTCATGCTCAGGCTTTATTGATTCAGATCAGAATAATTTTTATAGTTTTAGTTAATTAGAATTATTTAAAAATTAAATGTTACTTCAAGATAAATTGTTGTTTAATTATTATTCTAATCTAAGGTCCTTTCTCTGTTGCTGGGTTTCAGCAATTGCTTGCTCATCACTTTCTAAAGTTTTGATCCCAATGCATTCATATTCTTAACAAAAGGAAAACCACTGAACAGAGCTAGAAATTGAAGCTTTACCATTTGATAGATTTAGGGATATGAGAAATCCCACTCCAACCAACTAACTATGTATACATTTTAGGTGTTCCTGTTTTTAGGTAATTCGTCCTACTCCTTCTTTTACTTCTTAATTCTGGTCTACCCCACTACATATCAAAATATATCTTCTAGTGAGTGACATTCCTCCACTTCCTTTCTTTTTGGCTTGTAGAATTTCTCTTTAGCTCATTCTTTTTCCCTTTTGATGTTGCATTCATTTATTTGATTTTGCTCTCACTCTTAACCTTATCTTTCTTCAACTTATTTGTATTAGTATATTTTTGTTTTGTATTTGCCGTTCTCTTGTTTATTTTCTTTGCTAGACTCGTAAATATGTGTTCTATTTCTGTAGCTAGTTTTTGAGACCTTATCTGCTGATTTTAGTTTTCTGGTTTCTTCTTCAAATAAAACGTTTGCTGTATTTCATCTTCACTTTCTGTTTTTGATGATAAGCTTCTGGTAACCAATTTTTTCTGCCTTTTTGCTCTTCCAATGTTCTCATCCTCTTTTGATTGTTTTTTATATTCATCGATTTGGTCTTGTTTTTCACTATGTTAAATTTATCTCCTAAGCTATCTAATTCTGTAAAGTGTAAAACATACCTTTTTGTCCACTTTGTAAACTGTTCTATTCGTTACGTACAATTTCTAATTTTTGTTTTAGAAAATTTCCCATTTTCTCTTTTTTCGTTAGGTATTTTTCGGTTTTGTTGGTGGGGCTTTTAGAAAAGTTTCTTACTTTTTTTTTTATCATCATCAGCTTCTCTTAATGTTCTCAATTATATTATTAACTTAACTTTTATTATCGGTTTTAATAAAATAGTAACTAAAATTCTTGAAAACCCTTATCAGGCTGCCAGGCTGTATTAAACGCTCAGAAATAGGAAACTTAGAGTCTCGAATAGCCTGGGACTGCAGACAATCCCTAAATCAACTTCAAAAGATAACACCTTAACTGTACTGTGGGTGAAGGGGTATTATTGAATTGAAGATAATGAAATTCCCTTCCAAAAGAAAAGGCATCAGTACATCGGTCCTGAACCTTGTTGTGGAATTCACTATCCATTAAGATACCATCTGAAGAAGATTGGTAAAGCTAACGATGAAACATGCAAACTTTGTGGGTCAGCCAGAGAAACTGCGGAACCCTTTTTGTGTAACTGTTACGCAATAAACTGCAGCAGGTATAAGTTCCTTGAAAATGTGGCACCCACGCCAAATGAAGTATGAAAAATATCTCCAAGGAAAGCTTCATCAAAAGTCTAAAATTACTAGATAAAAGATAAATTAGTAGGTACTTACAAAAGGTCCCAATCAGTCTAGGTAAAGGAAGTCTTTCTAAGCCAAACAACCCGAAGAACAATCTACAATCTACAAGTCTGATTGGAATAGTAATTGTTAATCTTTATTCGGTCACTGCGCGATAGTGATTCTTACGATTACCTACGCCAGTCAGACGGAATCGAAGATCTATATTATTAATCTATTTTAATCTCACTTCTATTTTGTAGCTATATAAAATTATCGCTTTACAATAAAATTACTGACCTTATTCGTAGTCTCGTCTACCTGGCCTTATTATGAAGCCACTATATAACTTTCAAAAATTCTCTCGCTATTTCACATTATTTAAAATACACCCAACTTCACTGTAAAACTGAACCAATACGTCGGTTCTCACGTCATTACCCGAGTTCGTGATAAAAGATACCTTTCTTTCTTTCTTTTTGTGTGTCTTGTATGCGTGTATAGCCAATCTGCTCGGAACCGTCTTTAGGCATTACTTCAAGCCGGATGACTGTGTCATGTGTGTGTTACTATGTGTGTACTGGTCTTGCTACTCTATCTCATAGACCAGTCTTCCGAGTAGAGCACAGTTAGTTAAGCCTAACTGTGAATGGTCTCACCGGGACTAGTACCGATTCCAGTGGCCTGAGAAAAACTCTTCACCAACGTAGGGATTCGAACCCGGGACTTGCAACATGCAAGCCTAGCCCTGTTACAACTGAGCTACCTGGCTTCCTGAGAAAAGATACCTAGGTATTTATTTATATTTGGCAAATATTTTTGTAGTAACAAGGGTTTCTAAGGAAAATAACTGGAAGATAAATTTATTAGAACATGGAAAGATCGTCCCTTAAAGTTTCTGAAATCGATAAAAACGCCTTCTGTGAATTTTGACATTGACAGTCATATAGTTCCTAACAACTCTCTTAAATAATTGGGTTTAGTAGGTACTGACTGAAAGTTTGAACTGGAGTTATTACTGTGTGTAAACAGTTGAATAAATCTTTTTGCTTTTACGGTGTTTGAAAGTACTTTAGTAGTAAAAGAATTTTTAAGCGTCTTGATAGCTTATTTGTGGATATAATGCTGCCGCTGCATTAAATTACAATATTTCCCTAAGATCAGATACATATGAACATATTTTAGAAAACTATACTGCGTAACCACAAGTTACAATACAGCAATACGATATCAATGAATAAAAATAATAATTAAAATGCAATAAAATTGAATAAAAATAAATACCGTAAGAAATAGATAAAACGAGAATAAAATAAGGTGAAGTTCACGTCATGAAAAAAATGGCAACGAAACACGAAACTGTAATAGCCAAATAGCGGCAAAGGTGTCGTGCGTTATCGCCTATACTTTTATCCCAGTTATAAAATACAAAAAATTGAAAGGGCACTGTACATTATTGTAAATAATAGTTCTGAGTAGCTCAAGCAGGGTAAAATTGTTATGAATTTTAAGAAAATTGTAATTGAATACGATAAGCATAACCCCATATGATTTAATCGTTCTGTTGACGTTATACTTGAAAAGCATTGTGACATAGAAATAAATATCGTACCACAAGTAAACCAGAATACAACTTAAGATAGTCAGTAACTCATCAACTAATAAGTTATTATTAAATTCTAATTGTGAGTCCTGATCTCTCAACCATTCACCATGTATAATTGAGATTTCTTGAGAAGTGGTTTATTTTGTTTTCGTGTAGTTGTGGTGTTATGTTAACTTATTGTTACTGTTCAAGGAACTCTGTGATTTTGATTGATATTATTATGAATATTAATTATAGGAACCTCAGCGGCCTGAACCATGGAACGACACACTTGTAGCAAATAAAAAATACACCTGTTTACAATATATCACTTTACAGTTAAATGGCGGAATAACAGGTAAGTTCAAATAACTCCTACATTTAGTTACTTGATACTACAAGAATGTGGGTTAGTAATACATTAAGAATATTTTTAATTTTACTTTTATTTAGGGGAAGAGGACTGCTTATATCTTTACATTTACGTACCAAGAGAAAAGGTTACCTCTGGGGAAAAGCTGGACGTCGTTATTCACATCCACGCCGGAGGATTTACTTTTGGGGATCCTCAGTCTTGGGCGAGCTATGAATATATTATGGACAGGGACCTTATTTACGTCACCTTCAATTATAGACTTGGAATTTTAGGTATGTACTTGTTCAGGTAAAACTTAATTATTATCAAAAGTTTTATGACCCAGTTGCTTAATATGTAACGTTAGCCTCATTCTTACATTCTTATTTAAAAAGCGGATATATTTACCACCTTTTTGGGTAAAAATCGAACATAATTTTTTTTAGGATTATTATTTCATTTGTTAATCTTTATAGACCTGAATTAGTTCAGTCAAAATGAAAATTCTTTCATCTTAAGGGGCGTTCTCACGATTCAATTGTCGTTGAACAACTAGAAGTTGAAAGTCAATTGAATGTAAATTGAATCATGTGAACCTTATTTCAACTACGTTGAACAACTCGCTAGTTGAAGCAACGAAAGTCGGATGAAGTTTAACTTTTGTTGAACAACTAGCGTCAGCGTCACGAGTTGCGAGTCAACAGTTGAATTCAGCAAGTTGAAACGTGGAAAGTGGAGTTGTGGTGGTCAACAAGGTTTCAACATAGTTGTTCAACTGTTGATGTTCAACGATAATTGAATCGTGAGAACGCCCCTTTAGCTAGAAAATTGAAAATTTTTGAGGTGTTTATAGTTCTAATCCTGAATTTAAAAGATAGTTGCATTAGTATTCAAAATAAAATAACCCAACAATATTTTTGGTTAATTATTGATCAGAACAGGCTGGCAACATACCACTATGACTTTCAGAACTTCTGCAGGAGTTTTATTTTGATCAGGTATTAATTACTGTTCATAATCTGGTATCTTCTTGGGACAATTATTTTTTTGTTGCTAGGAAATAGCTGTTGGTATAATAGCAAGGATATATTAGAAGACCGAGAAGTCCATTGCGTCGACGATTTTCTTCGTTATTTTGATGGTGTGCCCTTTGAGAGTAATGATTTTCAAATGATCTGCAGGGTTTCGTTTCGTATAAATCAAACGACTCTCATACTTAGGTGGCGAGTGTTTGATGATTGTTTCGTAAACGTCTCAACACCAAATAGACGGAACTAACTAACCATCACGGTAAACCACGTAGGTACCCTCTCATGCGAACCTGAGATACCTCAATTTGTCAATATGGTATACATTCCAACGACTATTTAATAAACACATCCTTTTTCATTTGAACAGCTTCCGTTTCTGTATAGTTCAGATTCATCTTTCATCGATTATACTACGGCATCTGGAATAGGGCTATCTAAAGAACATCGTCCGCCTATACGATGTAGTCTATTGTTACCTACATGCAGAGTTAAATTTAAGAATATCAACCTTAAATGAAAATTTGGTTTCAAAATACAAGTTTTTGGACGAGATGACGTTTTGTAATAATGTTAGTGTAAACAGGCATAACTACCATTGGAAAATCGGTACTGGATTAGAAAAACCCATTTCTAACGTATTTTCTAAGTGTCTGGTGTCCTAAGATTGGCAAACACACTTTTTCCCCAGTACATCAAGTGAGATGTTTTAAAACTTTTTAGGAGAACTTTGGCTTTAATTAGCCGGTTCGGTGCCCCAATACATTATCACAGGAATTAAAGATACTATTTAAATAGGACATCTGCAACACCGAGACTCCCAAAAGCTCCGACATTACGCATTTTCACTATGTTTTATGTCAAGAAAGTCTTAAAAATAAAATAGTCCCAGCTGCAGGTTAAATAATCCCAATACATTAAAAATTTAATTGGCCCACTATTTATTTGTACTTATCATATCAATATATAGCAGAGGGGATCATCACTCGTCAATAACGCTGTATGACCTGAAAGGGTTTCTAGAGCTTTCTGCACCGGTTGTTCCATTTACATATAATTCAATTTGCGAACAGATTATACAAAATAATAAGAGAAAAATCTTAAATAGTAACCTACTCTATACGAGTTTTAGTAGAATCACTTAAAAAATCTATCAAGCGTTCATGCGAATCATTCATTAATTTGTTGTTGAATAAACAGTAAAACCTTAAAACACGTCTTTTTTTAGGGTTTTTAAGTACCCAGGACGAGATAGTCCCAGGGAACAACGGATTAAAAGATCAAGTCTTAGCCATGAAATGGATAAAACAAAACATAGAAAGATTTGGTGGAAATCCTCAATCCATAACTTTAACTGGAGCTTCGACAGGGGCATCAAGCGTTCACCTGCATTACTTATCACCTTTATCCACAGGTTTGCATAGGTGTCCATCATAATGAAGTGAAGCCAAATAAAAAGTACTTTTAGGGTTATTTCATCGAGGAATTTCCCACAGTGGTACCGCCTTGAATGTATATTCTTTAGTAAAAAATCCTTTAGAAAATTCTAGAAAACTTGGAGCATTGTTTAACTGCAGCACCGCTTCATCAAAGCATATGATC